>OY987257.1:38448795-41216623 GCA_963920725.1 Rhamphomyia laevipes | reverse complement strand
AACTAAAATGTAATTGGATTATGGTATCATTAGTATTTTATTTACCTGGCTTCTTTCTATTATACAATTCAGTAGCATTAACACTTAACAGCCGATTCTTTTGTTGTTTTATTATATAAATCGTATTCGTTTTATTTATAGTTCTTTTATTTTTTGATAGAATTATCCGGGAATAGACCATCATTTCATAAATATAATTCTTATAATTCTGGGTTATTTAGTTTAATTGAACAGCTTTCTTGTTGTTTCAAAAATTTCAAAAATAAATTATTAAATTATAAATTTAGGTAAAATAAAATAAGTTGATATGGCATCATGCCATTTTTATAATACTTATTAATTTTTGAAAATAAGATAAATTTATTAAAATTTCCGGTCAGCTTTTGTAACAACTACTAAACTATTTTGACTACAGAGAAATTATTGCAAGTTATTGCGTGCTTATAAGATTATACATAATTATTTATTTTCAAAAAGATTTTATTTTTTTTGGAAATTTAGATATCAGAAAAGATAATTGTATATATGAAATTTAATAATTTTCATTTATAGACAGGTGACACACAGTTTTATTTCCTCAATTTTTTTAGTTTTGTTTTTTTGATAATTGAGTTTAACTTCCGAAAAATATCCAACACATTTTGTTAGAAACTATGTAAAAATTATAAATTTACAAGATAAATTAAAGTCAAAATGAATAATTTTAAGAAAAATATCATGCAATAATATTATGTCTAACATGCAACAATTTTTTTTTAAAATTAATTTACCATAATTTTTATTTTTTAATTTATTTAATAATCAATTTAAATGATAATTTCTTTTAAGTTAATCAAAATACAAAATATTTATTATCAATATAAATTTCGTAATTTTAATTATAATAACTGATTTTGAGAAATTGTAATATATACATATTTAATTTAGGAATAACATAACCCCTTTTTTATATCTCTATCGTACTTCGTACTGTAAGTCATTATAAATTTATATTACAAATAAAAACCACAGAAAAATAATTTTTCATAATTTTCATTAGCAATAAAACGTTTACTTGTCGCTGTCGAATGACTCTATAACGTATAATAAAAATTGCACTTTCATGTTATCACCCATTTTAAAAGTACGAAACTTTATTAATAATTAAGGGTGACCGAATATAAGTTTATATATCCATAAGTTTTGATCCACCATAAAGACAAAACGTCTGAAAAGGAAGTTAACTTTTGAAAACTATAAGAAGCACTTATAGACTAACTATACAGGAAAATATAATAATGAATAAAGGTTCCATTTTTTTTAACAAAAGTTCTCGTGGGAAAAACTTATGTAGATTTCTAAAATTAGGATTGGATTAATTGATTTAAATTGGAATGAACCAGTAGGGATATGGTTTTTATTATGTAACCGTGAAGAGATTGAAGATATAGATAATTATTTAGAATAGCGTCAAATTCTTGTCAGTATTTTAAAGAACGCAAAGAAATGTCCGTGACAGTGGAATACGAGGAAATGAGACAACTAACTCTCTCGCTAGGAAGGTTTCTGTGGTTCAGAACCATGTGTAGGAATATCCTACGCTGATATAAAAGTTACCTAAATCGGAGATTAACTCAGTGCCACCTAGTACATTGGTATAACTTTGATCAATGCAGACAAATAAAATGTTTTACCAAAAGCCTACGACCTACGAAGAGCAAAACTCCTCCTAAGACAAAAATGCAAAGACCTGTCGTGTTGTTCGTTCCACTGAAATGATGCGAAGAGTATGAATCGGCTGATCACTACTTGTGCGAATGTCCGGCTTATGCTTGAACCAGAATTCTGGATGCTCTAGATACTACCGAACTAATGACTAAGGATAAAAGTGTAACAGAGATTCTGTAAGATCTTATAGGGCTCAGTGCCGGTGAATCGATCGAAGGTACCAGCTACCAACTGGGGAACCAACCGAGATAAATCAAGAGATGCCGTCTGGTCGTTCCATATCTTAAAGAGCAGCAGATGATCTAAATATTATACACTAAAGATTTGGTTTAAAAATGAATGAATTAAAGAGTTTTATTATTAACTAAATATATTTTTAGAAAAAAGGTAATTAACTAAGAAATCACATTGTATCAATAATTTTCAATTTTTATTTTTTAAATAAAGAAAAATTATTATTATTAACTATATTATTAAACAATTCAACAAATTGGAAACTAAATTTATTTTATATTTTTTGCTACCAATTTTGAGATGCGATTATATGGTTCGGTTTATGTATTATAATATTATAAATATGTATATCAATTTTGTTCCTTTTTAACCATATACATCATCAATGAATTTGAATGAAATTGTCTCGCGCCCTTAGTAATTGATTACAATTTATGAAATTGGAATTGCACACGTGCATTCCATCATAGATTTTAATATTCTATATATATATATTTTTTTATGGAATTTTTGGTCGACATCATAATTTAGCAATGTTCTTAATTGCATTTTAATGCAATTACATTACGATCCTTGCACTCATTGTATGACTTATATATCATATAGGCGTGAATATGATGTTTCAATTGTTGTTTTTTTGTTTGTTTTTCATATTGTCCTGTCACTATTGCCGTGATGTTATTGTATTTGTTTTTGTAACAAAATATCGTATTCCCAAAAGACCCTGAACACAACGTTATATAGTTATCCCAAAGGATCGATTATCTTGTTATGAATTCAAAATATCTATATATAATATAGAAGAAGGATTCAATTTGGTCACGGGTTAGTGAAGTGCGTGTTGCGTTATGCTATGGGTACTTTATGAAAATTCAACAAGGACATAAATTATTAGAGATACTTGAAGGGTTTTTTTTTGTTAATATTATATATTTTGATAAATAGATACAAGTTAAAAAGCACAAACAAAACTGGAAGTTATTAATTTAATATACTTCTTGTATTATGTTTAGATAAATGTAATTTTATTTTTATTATTATTTTTTTTTGCGGGAATCTGAATAAATATGTTTCACAACAACTTGTAATTTCAAAAAAAAAAAAAAAGAAGTCAAGTGCTACTCTAAGGGTATGAGAAATAAAAATTGGTTATTTATAAGTAAGAGGGTGGTAAAGGTTTCATTAATATAAGAGGGAGTTTTTATGATATTTTTGATGTATGTGAAAAGAATGTACCGCATTAAATGAAATTGAATGAATTGGTCATTTATTTTTAAGAGTTTTGTTATGTAATTGTTCAATTTAATACATTAGGGAATTTATATAATATTAGCTAGTATTTAACTTAAAAGTTTTTTATATTTTTTTATATATAATTTTTTAGTAGCTGAAAATTATTGTCAATTGATAAAGGAAAATGAATAAAAATTTGATTTCATTTTGGAGATGATAAAGTGGTTACTATAAACATGTTCCCCTTTGTATGGGAAATTCGTACAGAAAAATAATATGATATTTAGATTTATAAATATAATTTAAGAATTTATTTGATTTTGGTAAAAATTTAGATGAAAGCAATTTGTAATTTTTTTAACTCTGTATTAATTAACTTTATTTCTAAATTTTTAGCATATATTTTTGATATTTATATTTTAATCATTAAATTGTTAATCTCAAGAAATAATATTTGCATAGAATTGATACGAGTATACTAAAAAATTTATAAACTTTTTTAATATTTAAAAGAAAATTGACATATTTCATTACTGACAATCACATTAATGCCAATTATAAAAGGGATAATGTTTTGATATCTTTATTAAACTGTAGACACTTTCCAATAATGTTTCCTAAAATTATTGACATTTATTCGTCATTCTCTTATAATTTTTTGATTTGTATTTTAGCTTTCTCCTCAATGATAATGATTTGACACTCTTAAAATAGTTGTTAATTTATAGAAATCAATTTTAATGTTGATTCATTTCAATTCAACATTTATTTATAAACTTTATCAAAAAAACATAAACATATGAAATCAATTTACCACCCTAAAAAAAATAACATAAATTTCTCATACTTTATAATTGGTTTACAAAACTAAAGGGATACATAGAATTTATAAAGATATTAAATTACAACATTAAATTTTACATAAAATTATATTTCTAAATTTTATTTATATAAATTACAATTTAATCTATTTATCAAATTGGAATTTGATATTTTTTTGTTGTTATGAAAATTGATTTTGTATTATTATTTTGTTTCGGAAAACTTTTGTGAATCTGAATAGAGACAGGAAAAAATCCTTTATCTAAATTCAATTCTAATAAAATTTTTATATTTGACCGGTAGACATTATAAAGTCCAATGACCAGTAGCCATTTATTATTACACACGTGTGGATTTAGTAAAAAGAAAAAAACCTTAATCCTAGGAAAATTCATCAAATATAAGAGAAGTTTATTCTTTTCAAAAAAAAAATCCTTTTAACTGGTATATAAAATGTAAAAGTTTTTCTGATAATTTCATTTGACATAGATAAAACCACACATATATAGAAAAGATATAATTTTGAAGTTTTCCTTTGATAAAATGAAATTTTATGTTTCATGCGCGTTACATTAAATGATTTTAAAAGGCAAAATATTAGTAGGATATTTAAACGAAATATATATTATATTATTTTTTTTTCACTATAATATTACGATATATTATGTAGTTATATATGTATTTGTGGTCTAAAAATGGACATAAATAGGACATAAAGAGATTGGTAAGCCAATTGCCTGTCCACATCTTTGTCCAATAATCAATCAAACTGCCCACTTGAACTAAATTTTGATGGGAAGATATGGTGGTTTATATTAAAATTATTTATATTATATACTTACAAATATTATGAGTGTGTTTTATCTTTGAGGATTTAATAATAATTTCGAGGATATGCTGACATTTTGTAGTGATGATTTTGTAATATAAATATATATTTGTAGGGAAGGTGTTTAAGAAGGGGTTAATTTTATAAGCTGTTCGAAACATAATAAAGGTTTTTAGAATTTAATTTCCTTTAGTTTGTGAAATTGTAATATAATTTGAATTTATGTCAAATTTAAGTATTTTATAAATACAAAAAATGGTCAATTTGAAAGTTATTGGACAATAAGTCCATGCATTTTAACAACTATATTTATCGAATTGATCTAAGTAAATTTATTTTAATATTGGAATTTCATCTTCATTTTGTAATATTCTGTTAAATAGCGATAAATCTATTTTTTTGTAATTTTCAGAAACTTTTATTATTATAATAACTTTTAATATTAAATCAATAAAGTGGACCAATTTCATACCATAGGTGGGAAATTACACAACTCGAAAATAGTTAGAGTTATTTCTAAATCAAAAATATTTAAATAGTGCACCTGTATAATAATAAATTTAAATTATAATTTAATAATTACTGATAATTAAAAATAAGTTATTTATCACAGTGTATTTAAACAAAAATTGAATAAATTCTTACCAAGAAATGGAGTTAATCCTCACAGAGTGGAGTTATTATTTCACTTCAATAAGTTTTCCCGCGCGTCTGTTGGTTACTTTCCAGGTTGAAACTCCTATCCTGTAATACATCTTGATTTTTTGATTGTAACTCCTCACGGGACACTTTTTTAGCTCCAAAACTTCATTTAGGCCCAAAACTTCTTATAGACCATTCTTTCACTATTTTACATTTTTTTATTTATATCATATTAAAATCACAGTGTAATTAATTGAAAAGCATAATTTAAAATAAAACTTTTTTAATATATTTTGTACGCCCACTCTAAAATACATAATATTTCAACATTCAAAACTGTTTATATACATAATTATTAAAATAACGTATAATTTCAAACTTATTTAGACCAAAAACTTAATCTTTAAAGTGCTACATTTATCTATTACTTATTATCTAAAAAAAAAAAATATAAAAATAAAAATTAAATTACGGTGACATTATAAACGGGTGGTTAAATTTTAGTCGCTTTAATTAAGACTAAAGTAAATTTTGATAATGAGTTTTTAACTACATTGCCAGTAGTGCTAGAAATTGCTGTATAACAAAATGTTCACTAACCATGACTCATTTTATTTTCTAGATTAAATAATTTTACATTATTAGAATTAGACTATTAGAGTTTAATATTACATGTAAAAACATTATATAAATTAAATAAATTATTTATCATCTCAATGTGATAGTTTCAATTTGCCTTAAAATTGTATTGCACATAAGATATTTTAAAATTTTGTAACCTTATTTTAAAGTATTTCCTAATAAGAAAACCACAGTAAATATGATTAAGAATTTGTAACAAAATTTTGTAATAGTGAACAGATTTTTGTAGTAGAGCAATGCAATATAAATAATGTTTGAAACTGGAACAACTATTTAACCTTAAAGACTAACAAGTAAATAATTATTAAAAACTAAATATAATTTTGTATTTATCATGAGCATTTTAAATTTAGCATGAGTTATCTTTTTATTTGATAAATTGTTTCGAAACTGCTAGTTTTATTAGAATTTCTTTGAAGTGTACGTTATATATACTTACTGAGTATAGTGTCAAGATTTAGGGTACATTCAGAGTGTAGCAATGAGCGGTACTGATACTGTGATATGCTGAAGCATTTTATATATTAGAAATGTGCTCACATATATTTAGATTAGTAAGCAGTAAGCACAGAGGAGAAAAGCTGTTTGCTAAGCAAAAGCTGATTTTAACACTCAAGGTTATTAAACTCTGTTCAGTATTTGGTGCTGATCGCAGCAGTTTAAAATATTATTTTTGTTTTTGAACTTTTCTTCAAATATAACATAAACGCATTATCGTGAAAGGTTAACTTTTAACTTAAGGTCCTTTGTGGAAGCAAAGAAATAAAATTATCATCTGTTAATTGATAAAAAGTGGGTGGAAAATTCTATATAATTAAAATAGAAAAGTAATGTAGTTGAAAATATGCAACGCAAAACAAAACTCCTCGTGTAGCTAAAAGCTCTACTCTGCTCACTCTACGCTCATAGTACGACACAACACAGCTTCAGCAACACTCATAGCATGACTCTGAACGTCCGATTATGCATATGTTGCTAAATAATTAGATGACGGCTCGTGCATATTTGTACGTCGGTTTCTTTAAATAAAATAATATTTTTAAGTTCACATCTTGCTTCAGTAATAATAATGAAGTCCATATGATAGTAAACAATGTTCAGTTGAATAGCGATGTATTGCTAAACTCTACGAATCTGAAGACAAATCCGACATATTTCTCAAATCATGCACGCTAGCAAAGCAAATTAAAAAAATGAGACTCATTAAATCGGTGTTAGCCGATGCCAATATGTTGACATACTACAGTAATAAAATGTATTATTGAAATAAATTTCTATACGTTTTTTTAAAAATCCTTTAATTATGATCACAATTATAAATTTAATTAAATTTACTAACAATATTTTTTCGTCTAATTCTTGAAATAAAACACATAAAATTTATTAATTTAATTTTTAAACTAATTTTTATTGCAAGTGATTTATTACATTATTAATTATTTCCTTAAAATTTATTTTGAATTTTATTATTATTTATATAATATACAAGAAGTTTAATGTAAATTTTTGTTTTTTAGATGTCAATAACCACACAATTAATTTAGTTCTATAATTAAATCAGAAATCTGATTTTTTTATTTCGTCATTTTGAAGTCAATTTACTTGGTTTTTTATGTGCTTAAAAAATTCAATTAAAAATAATTGACAAAAATATAAAAATAAGAAAATAATTTTTAATAAAATAATTTTTTAATTGTGGAAATATGGTTTTTTTTAATTTGTTAAATTATTGACATTTAATTATTCAAATTTTTCGTTAATTTCATAATATTTTTTGAATGTTTTGTGAACAACAAAAAATATCTATTTAAATAGTAATTTTATTTATAATTATATATTATAATTAAAAATATTAATAAATCTACTTAACTTATAAAATTAAGATCAATAATTATTTTAATTAATAATTTTTTAATATAATATAATTATTAAATTATTTACAATATTAATTAAAAATTACATTATAAACATATTAAATATCATAAAAATTATATATTTAAATTATAATTTATGCTTTTTTACTAACAATATATTTTTTTTTAAATATTTTCTATGAATTTTTTATTGAATTTTAAAATTGAAACAAAAACCGTCTAATTAAAAACATTCAAAATTTATTTAAAAAAATAAAACCAATTAATTTTTTAAAATTATATTAATTATTATGCATTTATTATATAATTTTATTTACAAAAATAATAAATTAAATGAAAATAAAATTAAAAATAAAAAAAAAATAAAAAAAATGCTTTCGTATCACAAAAATTCTCATAATTTTGTTATTAAAAACAAATCTTTAATAAAAATCTAATTTATTGAAATATTATGTTCGCTATTTATGAAATTATAAATTATATAAATAAACATAAAAAATGATTTTTATTAGCAGCCTGCAGCATGTTGTTCTGCCCATGGCTGAAGACCATGTAAAGCGGCTAATGGTGCACCATTTGGTTGATGATGATGACCACCAGATATTGGTGCTTGTGGTGGTGCAAATCCTTTACTAATTGCTTCAGCTTGTAATGATAACATAAGACGATTAGCTGCTTGTCGTTCAGCTTCACGTTCTTCAGCAGTTTGTCTTCTGAAAGAAAAGTGAATATGTTAAACAATTGGTAAATAATCATCAATATTGTTGAGGGATCAAAAGATATTTGGGTAAATTATAAAATGTCTTATTATTAATTGAAATATAATTAAATATTACTAAATACAAAATTGTACGTAAACCTAATCTATACCAAAAACCTTCATTAATAATTCGAATATGTAATGAATTTTTAATATGACAGAAACTAAAACTTTCAACAGAAAACAAACATCAACATTAAAATATCATTACATAATTATAAATCATCATCCCTTTAGCATAAAAATTACATATATGTAGTATATGAAAAATATAGAAATGCTTTCAACCGTTGATAGTTTCATGTCATAACTTTTACATATAATGTGAAATTATGCTTTCGTCTACCCTCCTATCCAATATAAAAATGAATTTTATTAATAAAACTATATTTTTAATATAATAATAAATTCTTCCCTCCCCCTATCATAACACGTTCAGGTGAAATTTACCTTTAATATTATAATTACGAAAATTTTATTACTATTAGAGCAGTAATTTTAATATACACCCACTTTTATTATGCGATTCATGATTGTAGTAGTTAAAATAAAATTACATTTGATTAAAAAAACATATATACATACACAATTTACCATCAAAATATTAATATATAAATGTATTTGTGTAATCTATTTGGAAAAACTTTAATGGCATTTAAACGATGATGATGATGATAATCATTATTATTTATATATATAGTATGGCATTTTACTGGAGTGTTGACTTAGCCATATATAAAATAAAATTAATATTTTTTAAGGGTAAAATATTGTCATGCTTTTTGACTACTTCATTCCACACCTGACAAAATATTTAATTTTCTTCCACCCATTATTAAATTATTGTAGATTGGTTTCGTTTTTATGTTATTATTATTTTATATATATAAAATGAAAAACAAAATGAAAATTATTATTATTATTTGAAAATTTTTGTTTTTCTCAATTAAATGATGTTTTGTAGAAAATTAAATAAATTTTTATAACTTTTATATGCAATTTATAAGGTTTTAAATATTTCCAGTTTTAATATAAAATTATAATTTATTTCAATTTTTAACAATAATTTTATAACCGCATACAAAACAAAAATAATTATAAAGTTTATAATATTGTACAATATCATAAATTTAATTTTTAATTAGAAATTTATATTTATCCTTAAGGGATTTTCCTTTTAAATTAATGATAAATTTAGAAAAACTAATATTATAGTGGAAATTATTTATTTTACATATAATTGGGAAATTTAATATGAACAATTTACCCACAACAAAACAATTAGCGCTAATTATAGAATGTTACTTGGTAAATCAAATATTCTTCAATTTTCACCAAATCAACTAAATTATTAGTGAATTCAAAATGTATAACGAACGCAACCCTTACAACCAATGATCCAAGTATTATTCCCATATTTTTTTTTAAAAATAGAAGTAGAAGATTTCGTTGTCGATTCGATAGTAATCTCGAGAGAATGCTTTACATATCTTCTTCTGTGTATATCTGAAAGGAATTTATTCATCGGATCATCGGATTCGGAATTCAACCCGTGGTGTGGTTTCAGCAAGATGGAGCAACACTATATACTTTCACACTAACAGTATGAAGTTTAATTGATAATTTTAAATTTCAATTGGCGTTTTCTATTGTCAATATTAAGTTAAAGGCAATAATTTATAATCCATCAAACCAGAGACTTTTGTAGAACTTAGAAACGGAGACCGGTACCATAATTTCACCATATGTTTTGGCGTCTACTGCCAAACACACGCACATATTGAGATTGAGACCACGGCGATTTACTACTTTATCCCTCAACAGATTTATTTCTATGTGGATATATTAAGGATAGGAACCAGAGGCATAATTAAAAACAATAATTTACAATCCTCCAACAAGTCAGAGAACTTTCGGAAACCGGAGCAATAATTTGAGAAAATGATCTACCACTATTGAGAATATGATAGATAGACAGAGAAATCTACTATGCAAAACACGCTCAAATGAGACCAAGTTAAACATTAATTAAAAAATTGTATGGTTCAAAATCTTAAGAATCTCATCATTCCTTTAACTTTAATCACACCTTTGACTTTCGGTGTTAGCATTGTAAAAATAAAGATAATATTAATTTGCAAAAATAGAAAAGTAAAAAAAAATATAAATTAAATTAAAACATTTCATCAGAATTTCCGAAAATAATTATTAAAAATAGTTGTGAACAAAATGATTAAATTTAATTCTTATATAAATTTTGTAAATTCTATATTCAACTCTTCTATATTATATAAAATTAAATAAATCATTTTGAATTTTTACAATTACCATAATCAAAATTATAATAATGATTATTATACTAAATATGATTTTTCCTCCCGTAAATATTAATTATGATTATAACCCACAAAACTATATAACCATAAATATTAAAAATAAAAATAATTTTGTTAATTTGATATTAAAACATTCATTATTAATCATATTATTACACAAATATGGTCTAGTTAATTTTAAGTGGTCTTGTTATATTACAAACAAATAATATATAAAACCAAAAATTATAGTCATTATTTCAAGTATTACAATAATAATAATAATAAGTTTAAGTAAATTATAACTAATATATTTAATGGATATTGTAACTTACTAAATTTCAAAGTTTTTATTTATGGTTTCGTCCTTTTTTCGTAAGTAAGTAAGTAAGTAATAATAATAATTTTCGTGTGATTATTTACAATATGAAAATACCGAAAATAACCAAAAACTTAATTATCATTTAGATTTAGAGAATGTTATTATATAATATATCCTTACGAATTCAATTAAATTATCTTATAGTTTTATTTTCTTCTATAATATATTAAATTTCCTTGAACGTATTGCATTTCCCTGACTATACTGACTACTTTAACAAAATACTGTAGGGGTTGGTGTTTAACGAAGTGTTGAGAAATTCATGACAAAATGGTAGGTAATTTTTTTTTTTTATTTAATTTACTTTTCAATTTGATGATAAACAGAGTAAATTTTTATATTTAATATTTTGTATAATTAAAATTTAGTTTGTCACGGATGGATAACTAATTAATTATAGGGTAAATTACAAAACTTGAAAAATTACTGGTTTTTTTTAATTTAGGTAGTATATATAAAAAATTAAATTCAATGAACTTGAAATGTTTTTCAACAGAGGTGATAAAATTTAAATGGCGGAATAAATTACATATATTTATAATAATTTGGTTATTAATTTAATTTGTTTATTTTAATTCATTTTATTTAATTAGTTTAGATTTGAATTTATTTTCATTTACATAAATTAGTTGACTTTAAAATGAAATAAATAAAAAAAAAAAAAAACAGTGTTTAAATATTTATTTTAATTATATTGTATATAATACAAACATTTATTAAAACTTTAAGGTCAATAAAATAAATTTTGCTGTAATGTATTATAATAAATATTTAGTTATTATTATACATTACAGAAAATCATTAGCTTGTAGAATATTAATTGTAAAATAAAAATTGAATAAATTTTTTGTTATGTTTTAAACAGTGGCGGATTAGCATACCAGTAGCTATAGGTATGCTAAATTTGTGAAAAGTAATTGATATGAAAATATAGGAAATTAAAAACTAAAAAATCGTTAATAAAAAAACCCCTGTTTTTTGTCGAATAAGATATCATAGTCATTCCAGTTTTAACACGAACTTTGTTAAAAAACTATTTTCGATTTTGTTTTGTCTATAAATGGAAATCCGGAAATATTATTCATCGGAAATTTAACCTCTCGTGATTTTGAGTTGGAAGTTCAAATTTACAAAATCAAAAGTTTCATAGAATTGTATATTTATAACATAATGGCTTTATTTCATATGCAAATGTCATTAAATGTCATTTCATATGCATATCGATAATTCAATTTCCAAAATAAGATATGAATAAAATGTTATGAATGGTTGAAAAAAAGTAATGAATTTTCAATTAAATTGAAAATATGACTTTTTTTGAAAAATTTTGTAAGAAAACGATATGAGTTTTTTTTCTGTAAATTTGCATTTGAAATAACGCCATTCTCACAAAAATTGATGATATGGCCTTATTTCACATTTCAATAAGAAATAAGGGCACAATCATCAATTTTTCTAATGTTATTGCATAAAATGTTAATGCTCCTCGGCACCTAAAACTATACAGCGAATTAATTAATATACGATTAATTGCTATATGCATAATTTTTATATGTTGAATAATTGTCCATAAATCAAATTAATATACAATTATTACACAAAACAAATAGAAAATATTTTTCATATGGTTTTTCTGATTCTTAGAAAAATGTGGTAATTTTCACATCAATGTGGTCTTAGGTAACCTTTTTAATAATTGTGTTTTTTTAATTAAATATTCTTTTTGAAGTGATTTTTCTTAATTAATTATACAATTATAATTCCAAATATAATAAATGCTGAACAGATAATTATTTTGTCATATATTGTAAATAATTTATATAGTAACCATAAATTGATATTAATCTATACTAAAACTTTGTCTTTTACTATATAAACTTTTTCTAATCAATAGTTTTATTTCCTCAAAACAATTTACTAAATCACACAAATCCTAAAAATAAATAATACCAAAAAAAAATATAAATAATTTAACAAAATTTCTCGTTAAAATAAAACATCACGTATCAAATGTCAACAAGCAAAAAAGAAAAAAAAATAGATACAATAAATTAAATAATTCTATCGAATTTATATTCTATTTTAGTATCTTCTAAATACTTAACTTTATAAAGTACTTAAGAAAAATATATTTTCATTTAAATAGAAAATCCATGTAACTCCCATTATATAAATAAAAATAACAACAAAACAAAATGGTGAACGAATAAAATGTTATTGCACTTAATTTATATTTGTATACATTTTATCATTTCTCATGTCAAACTTAGACAATCACTAATAAACATCCAGACATCAATCCGCCGATTATTTCTGTGAATCAAATAAAAAAAAAAATGTTTTATTTCAATTCACCTGTCTATTAATTCTATTCATGAGTGTAAAGCATGTTAACCTCTAATACTAATCTAATATTGTCTACTAGTTAGAGATCTAAATATATAAAGAAAAGTCTATAAAGTTTTCATGTTTATTGGTAGTATACAAAAACAAGGGATGATTTTTGTTGTTATGTGGTCTTTGTAATAGTTTCCTATTTATATTCAAATTTTATTTGAATCAATATTAATTAATATGTAGAAACACAAAAATACATTCCATTAATTGAGACGTGATTTACCATCGTGCATATACAAATTTTGGCCTAATAGGATCGCAAATTGTATGAGGCCAATTTTAATTTGACTTTAATTCGTATTTAATGTTGTAACGCAATTTTGCACAAGAGAATAAAATTTACCCATTTAAAACGTCATTAGTATAATTGTTCCGTTCTTCCCACATATATTTTAACAGAAAAAAGGACTCACGAGTGTAGTCCTAGAGGAGATGAGTATAATTATTATACTCCCGCCTTTGACTGAAAGGTGCAGTCGCGACTTGCTAACATTTCTTAAATAATATATAAGTTTTGCTAATTAAGTTTACAGAATATGAAACTACATAAATCTTCGATATGGCGGTCAATCTTTGAGAAACTCTAAATAAATTCGGTAATCATGATAGAAGCATCAAAATAAAACATTAATTCGCTTTAAAATTTAATTAACATCATGGAACTTTAACTCGATGTAAGTACAAGCTTCAGTTAAATAATTTGTTGTCTAAATCGTTGATTAAATTAATTAACCAATTCATTAATTTAATAAATATTTAAATTTAATTGTTGTTTTATAAAAATGTTTCCATATTAAAAAAGAAATTATTTAATTTTAGATTATTTCTATTTACTTTGTCAGTATTTCTCCAAATTATTCTATTTAAATTGGTAGCTAACATTCAAAAAAATTATTCACTGTCATTTATTCATTTGTATTGACGATACCAAAGAATTTGAGTAATTTTATTCTTCTATTATTTTACTATAGTATACCGTACCGACGGTAAAACATGCCATCTCTGCAAAAAAAAAGAATGTATCAATAATTTAATCAACATAGAAACAAACAAACAAACAAATTCCTTAAATTGAAAGGAAGCATGTCCTTAATGAATGACTTAATAAATATCTAATAAAGAACGAAACCTTGTAATTGCCAGTGATATAAAATAGACAGAAAAACAATTGCTTTAAATACAATTTCATAGAAATGTTATTTTTATATTTTTTACGATTTTATTTACCACAAAAATATACTACGTTTACGTATACGTATAAATAATATTTATATTATATAAAATTTTATTGGAATCAGAAATTTTGCACCCTTCTTAAAGCTATTAACATTAAAAGCGCTATTATTATTTACAAATTCTTACGAAAAACAAAAGAAAAACATGTGTTTATATTATATTAATCCTTAAACCTACACATCCTTTTAATAATATCAAAAAAAAAATTCTTGCGTAACGACTAAAAACTTTGTATAGCTCTCCCCAATTTTTAGTCTTCTTATTACCAAAGATTTTTTTTTTGTTTTTTATGAAAGACTGACAAATATCCTTAACATAAAATTAAAAGCTTGAATAAATATAAATACATAAACTTTATTTATATTCACCTATACATACACACAAATGTATACACCTTTAAATAAATACCCTTGTTAAGGAAAGAAATCAAGTCAAAAAAAAAAAAATTACATTGTTGTCATTTTTATTTTGATGACATAATTTAGACCAACATTTTTCTCATTAAATATAATGATTTTGTAGAACCTTTTACTTTCAAAGGATGTGACAGAAAAAAAAATAACAATGTAATTAAAATTATCCTTAAGCGATATTATAATATTATCGCCCTCAAAGAATTAACATTAAATGTTTATAGGCGATTTCCATTTTATATAACAGAAATGTCTTTTCTTCTAGAATAAAAACAAAGAAAACTTTCCCATTTTTAATGATCATTAATATTTTAATAGGTTTTGGGTATGAAAATATAATTTTCTTTAACATTCTTTTTTCGTTGGTTTTAGAAAATCTGAAAGTCTAAGTAGAAAATTTGTTACACAATAAATTTTGGCTATTCCCACAATATAAAAATGTTAATAGAATAAAAATGGGGATTTTGAAAATCTGTAAAAAAAAAAAATTACACAATTACAAAATTTTACTTTCAATGTTTGTATATATTTAAAAAGGATATTTCCTTTTTTTTTCCTTTTTTTGCGATGTGTTAGTTGTTTATTTACTTAAGGATTTAATAAATTCTTTCTTCAAAAATGATAAATAAAATTAGATTGGACATGGTGAAGAAGAAGAGTTTTCTTAATTAATTTTATTTATATATACCGTATTTTGTGTAAGGATAAATATTAGTTGAACAGATTCTAGATGAAAATCCTTTAGGATTTTATATACAATAAGGATTTTATTTTCATGGTTTATTAACGTTTTTGAAGAAGTTAAAATGTTGCTGGTTATAGGTACTTTTGGGTGTTAATTTATAGTCTTATACACGGAGAGAAATATTTTTCGACGATTTAAACTTTCGTTTTCCTAATTCTATAATTTCAATATTTTTGCATTTTAATATGATTTAGACAAAATTTCTTACCAAATTAGATTAATCCTTTGCTTAAAAATCAATAACTTATCAAAACATAGAAAGATTAATTTACAAAAAAATGTATTATTTTTAGCTTTATGTTTGTGTTATAAAGTATGATAAAATTAGTTAATTTCTAAAATATAATGTATGAATTTATAAAAACCGTAGCTAATATGACAAAATCGAAAGTAATATTAACATTAAATATCTGAAATTATAATATATAATTCAGAAATCGCGACTTTATATATTAAAATCGCATTTAAAAAAAAAAACAAAGTTATAATTTTAAGAACTAATACTTATAATATCATCATTAAAAATGTGTCGCGACTACACCTTTCAAATTGGACAAAAATATTATTTCTGAGTCATAGAACATGTCAAAAGCGTAATAATTTACAAATCATTTATTGTAATTACTTATCGTAATAACAATCCTAAATTAATACAAAAAAGTTTTAATTTGTTAATATTTTGTACTAATTACATATCGTAAGAAAAAACATAAATTAATACAACAAAATCATAATTTGTAATTTAAAATTTTTAAATCTACATTTCTGTGGTTTTCTGTTACATGTTTTTGTTTTTTGTTGCCATGGCCATGGGCATGGATATTATAATATTTAGATTTTTGTTTTTTGTAGATATATCTTAATATTTAAAAATTCAGACGGGTGGACCCAAAATGAAGGGAAAGCTTCCATTTACTTTTAAATATCTATTCACTGTCCAATTTTCACCTTTGTAGATGAATGCGTTTAGAAAAAAAACCCCTAATACCTATATGTAGTTGAAAAGGTTTGTATTAAAAAAATATGTATATAAGGATATTTTCCATACTATGCGAGACGCGAATCTGAAATTTGAACAGTACAGAGACAATTTAAAATAAATAGGACCTTCCCTTACACATTTTTTATTTTGGCCCCACGCTTCGGAGATATGGACCCAAAGGGATATAATTTTTGTTTCGGGATAAATGCGAGGGATGGGGAAAAAATTAAAAATAATGTTCTACAAATCAAACTATTTTTTAAATATCTATAGGTGCTGAAAATTCCGATAAAATATCATTGCCCGATAAGCTACAATCGATATGTGCAAATTGTATATTTTTTTATTTGGAGAGGTTATATCTCCGGGGGTGGCCCCAAAATGAAAAATGTTAAAGGGTAAGCTTGCATTTATTTTTAAATATCTACTGTCCAATTTTCACCTTTGTAGATGAATGCGTTTAGAAAATAAAAAACAAAAAATTAATTTTGAAAAAAATAAAAATGTCTAAAATTCCTCTGTAGTTGAAAAGCTATGTAATAAAAAAATATGTATATAAGGATATTTTCCATACTATGCGAGATACGAATCTGAAATTTGAACAGTACAGAGACAATTTAAAATAAATAGGACCTTCCCTTACACATTTTTTATTTTGGCCCCACGCTTCGGAGATATGGACCCAAAGGGATATAATCTTTGTTTCGGGATAAATGCGAGGGATGGGGAAAAAATTAAAAATAATGTTCTACAAATCAAACTATTTTTTAAATATCTATAGGTGCTGAAAATTCCGATAAAATATCATTGCCCGATAAGCTACAATCGATATGTGCAAATTGTATATTTTTTTATTTGGAGAGGTTATATCTCCGGGGGTGGCCCCAAAATGAAAAATGTTAAAGGGTAAGCTTGCATTTATTTTTAAATATCTACTGTCCAATTTTCACCTTTGTAGATGAATGCGTTTAGAAAATAAAAAACAAAAAATTAATTTTGAAAAAAAAAATTAATTTTGAAAAAAATAAAAATGTCTAAAATTCCTCTGTAGTTGAAAAGCTATGTAATAAAAAAATATGTATATAAGGATATTTTCCATACTATGCGAGATACGAATCAGAAATTTGAGCAGTACAGAGACAATTTAAAATAAATAGGACCTTCCCTTACACATTTTTTATTTTGGCCCCACGCTTCGCAGATATGGACCCAAAGGGATATAATCTTTGTTTCGGTATAAATGCGAGGGATGGGGAAATAATTTAAATAATGTTCTAGTTTCTAGACCTATTTTCTAAAAATCTACAAACATAAATTTAACAACCTAAATATTTTCCATTATGAATTATATATAATTTTACATAGAAATAGAAAATTTAAGTGAAATTTGGCAAGAAAGCCTTCAATTTTCCCGCTATAAAGAATTTTTGTTAAAATGAAAACAATTGTTATTCAAATGCACCGTCTTTGAGTTTCATTACTAATACTTAATATTTTTAATAATTATTAATTGCCTACGAAACAGAACTTTTTATCTATATGATATTATTTATTATCTTGTTTGGTTTTCCAAAACTACCACCTTAAAATATAAAAATCATGAAATATAAAATTTCATATTCAAAAAGCAATACAAATGATAATTGAAAATTTGAGTTTCGCGGAAACTAAATAATTTTCTAAGCAAAACTAACATTACCAAATTTATATATGGTGCCGTTAGAAAAAACAAATAAAAAAGAGTGCGAATAAAAACAAGTGCACGTGTGAGAACGTTTTATATAGAAAGATCAAATTATATATGAAATTTGGCAAGAAAGCCTGCTTTGAATCAATTTTCCCGCCAAAAGAATTTTTGTTAAAAGGAAAACAATTGTTTTCAAATGCGGCCGTCTTTGAGTTTCATTGCTCATACTTAATATTTTTAATAATTATTAATTGCCTACGAAACAGAACTTTTTATCTATATGATATTATTTATTATCTTGTTTGGTTTTCCAAAACTACCACCTTAAAATATAAAAATCATGAAATATAAAATTTCATATTCAAAAAGCAATACAAATGATAATTGAAAATTTGAGTTTCGCGGAAACTAAATAATTTTCTAAGCAAAACTAACATTACCAAATTTATATATGGTGCCGTTAGAAAAAACAAATAAAAAAGAGTGCGAATAAAAACAAGTGCACGTGTGAGAACGTTTTATATAGAAAGATCAAATTATATATGAAATTTGGCAAGAAAGCCTGCTTTGAATCAATTTTCCCGCCAAAAGAATTTTTGTTAAAAGGAAAACAATTGTTTTCAAATGCGGCCGTCTTTGAGTTTCATTGCTCATACTTAATATTTTTAATAATTATTAATTGCCTACGAAACAGAACTTTTTATCTATATGATATTATTTATTATCTTGTTTGGTTTTCCAAAACTACCACCTTAAAATATAAAAATCATGAAATATAAAATTTCATATTCAAAAAGCAATACAAATGATAATTGAAAATTTGAGTTTCGCGGAAACTAAATAATTTTCTAAGCAAAACTAACATTACCAAATTTATATATCGTGCGCATGCGATGCCCTTTTTAGAAAAAAAAAAAAAACAAATTAAAAAAACAGTGCAAAGTGTGTGCGTGAGCGAGAGTGTGCAAATGCATTTATATTTATTTCTTATTGACCATGACCATCATTTGTGTTCGAATAATTTTGAAGTCGGTCGAGACAACCTATTAAGAGTTTCCGTAGGCTTACGAGTGTGGAACTTCAACAGCGATTTTTTTTGGTAAATTTAGCTATTAAATAAAACTAATTATTATATTTCGATTTGGGGACCGAATACAGGGAGGTGCCCATACATTTTGTTCTTCAAATACGATCACAAATATATATATATATATATAATGGTAATACAAATTTTTCACTTTTATAGTTTCATTATTAACTTTATGAGTTCCGCAGTTTGCACATTATGTAATTTTTTAACTACAAATAATTTGCATGCTTACTGTTTACACAAAAATTCAAAAATTCTATATTTTTTTTATTAACAGGATTCTTTAATAAATATTAATTGCATTAAAAATATGGACAATAATATTCCTAGTTATTTTAATGTTGATAATATAATACCAAACTTACTAAATTTAGATGAGTCAAATAATTTATTGAAGCTATTAACAAGTTGGGGAATGGCGGATTTATTCGACAGATTTCTAGGTCTGTATTAGAAAATACTACTAATATATACTACTATTAATTTGAGCTGAAAAATAATATGTAATTTTATTCTAAAATAAGATTCCTTTTAAATTATTTTTTGGGATGTAAATCGAAAAATATAAGCAATACAATTCGATAAACAATTTCAAGTCAAAAATATTTTGCAATAATAATAGCAATAAAACAAAATTATAAACGATATTGTAAATATAATAATAATTTAAAACTTTTCACATTGAATTTCATGCAAATTTTAATATTAATTATGTTTAAATATATGTCCTTTCATTAGTCTTAATTTGGTAATAATAAATTGAATTCGCTAAAGTTCGTTTGAGCGCCTGATCAACCTAGCTTTATTTAAAACGAAAATAGGACGAATTTTTAATGCAAAATAAATACTGATAAAGTAAGTTAATTATTTATTCACGATATTGTGAGTAGATTTTAATAAAAGCGTTCAAAACTGTTTTTAACATAATTATTTTATATCTTTTTTTATGTAAAATTTATAAACTAACAAAGTCATCCTTTTCCATTTCAATTTCACTACATTTTTACATTTTATACTAAACATACAATTTTTTTTAAGTAATAACCATTTAAAGTTTATATTTTTTAATTTTTTTTTTAATTTTTAGCACACGATATTGATTTTGAATCGTTGAAAGTATTAACGGAAGCTGAATTAGTTGAATTGTTTCCAGCGTCATTAGGGACACGAGCAAAGGTTCGCGCAAAAATTGTATCGTGGAAATTGGAAAACGTATGTAAACACTATATGAATATAATTATTTTCAATATACAAAAAAAATTATTTTATTTTCAGAAATTACCTGACGTTTCATCCCTAAATAAAACAGAAGGAGGTGTTGCGGATTGGTTGCAAAATAAATGCGAAAGCAGTTGGCTTTCTGTAAGTCCATCAACATCAAACCACCATACTTTTGTGAGTTGTTTTTATATTTTTAAATAATATAGGTTAAATAAATATATCTTTGCAGTCACTGGATTGTTATTTAAATAATAACACTAAATTTAAAATTGCTTATGGGCAATATAATATTTTACCCGATTTTTTGAGGGAAGAACTAATAGAAGGGATAATAAAAGGTTGCATCGACCTCAATATTCGGCTAAAACACCACGATTTTATTGCTTTAAGAGATCAAGTGATCCATATATTTCAAAACGAACCTAAGGTAATTTAGTTACAACGATTTAAATAAAATTTAATTCTAATTTATTTTGTAGGACGTTTATTATAATTCAAGTACTAAGACAGGTAGATTATTTTCTGTATACAAGACAAAAATTGCGAAGCTTCGAAAATTTGGGTTTATTGAGCCTGAAAAGAAGAGAAAATTGATTTTATCTGCAGAAGGTATGTACTCTTAATTTAGTTTAGTAATGTTTTTTAATTTGCATAAGCTTTTTAAGTATTTCTACTGTTATTATATTTTTAGGTCATGATCCGACCATTACTAATCCATCCGAGGATCACAAATGGTTAAAAAATCACGTTACACCATTTGCAACTGTGGAAATGAAATGGACTGCTACATCTCAAACACGTACGGAACAAATTTCTAAATCGTGTGATGCAACTATTACAAATATTATTGATGATTGGCCACCCTATATTCTCCCAGATGGTCCTCGTTTAGTAAGTAAATTTATGTTATTAAATATTATTTTTTATTTTGCTTGCATCGAATTGCTTATTAAGTTATTACTTAACTAAATAAGTAAAAAAGTAAGTCAATTAAAAATAATATTAATATTTTTTAATATAAGCTTTATGAAAATAGTTTTCTAATTTAATATTTTGTTTTATATTAGATTGACATAGACTTCATTTTTAAATATCCACAAAAGGATTTAATATTATTAGAAAAGTGGCCTGATTTTTGTGAAAAAATTTATCCTATAATCAAAAACAAAATAAAGGATAAATTCAGTATTCAGCAGCTGCAAAATCTGCAGTTTTATAAAAAAGGAAATCAATACGACATTACATTAGCACTATTGCTTCATGCAATTTTTTCGCCCGGAGGACACGTGAAAGAAAAAAAATCAAGAAAAACGTGGAAATTTAGCATTGCAGATAGTCAAAAAGCCTTTATTTTACGGCTTGAGAACTCGGTTGCATTTAATGATGTAATTAAACATCGAAAAAAAGTGTATGCTGATTACAACATGCGTATGCAACCTTTCTTGGTAGTTATAGGTAATGAAGATTATTCAATAATAAATAACATTCATGTAGTTTATGATAATATTATATATTCATTCGATTCCTTTATTAAAGCATTGTCTTGTACTTTTAAAATACATTACGTATTTAATTTAAATTATCAAAAAGAATGCCAAGCAGTTTGGCAATTTTTCCAAATATACATATTTGAAATTTTAGATGAAAAAATTTGTACTAGTGTTAGTCAAATTCTTGCATTACTTAATAACAAATAATGTATAATTGTTTCTTATGCCATCAATGTAGTACGTCTATTGCTGGTCTCATTATTCATTTAAAATGCATTCACATGCTAAAGGTTAATGCCAAGTATAAGTGTAGCCAGCTTAACTGTTCATCTGATTTTTTAAATATTAATTCTTTTAAAAGACATTTACATAATATACACAATAACGATAATGTAACTCCAATAGAAAACACTAATGTAGTAATAGAAAATGACACTTTAAAATTAAGTAGTAAACTTTATAAATCTGATTCTAATATTTTAAAAAGCCAAATAAATACATCACACAAACAAGGTATAAATTTTTCCGAACTTAAATCTCAAATCACCCAATGTGCTCTTAACTTTGTTCTAAAATTAAATAGTTATAGTCATATGACAAACAAACAAATAGAGGAAATAATTACTGATATTTCGTGCATCTTTGAAATAACTTTTGAGTCTCTGACACAAATAGTTCCTCAAGTCAACAAAGAAATTATGTCGGATTGTAGAAATCTATTTACATTTTGTTCAAAACCATTTAAAGATTTCCATACAGAACACAAATTGCGTGTTTATTTAAATGAAAAAAATTTGATGTATGAACCCGAACAATTTTCTATACATAAAACTATTACTTTAAATAGCAAAAAAGGCGAATCATCTTTACTTACTAAAAATATTAATGGAAGTATAATGCCCATTAAGTTTTTGTTTCAAACTCTTTTCGAAAGTTCCAATAATCTAGAAAAATCCATAAAATACATAAAAACAAAAGAATTAGATACAAGTAAGTTAACTGATTTTGTTCAGGGACAATTGTGGAAACTAAAAAAAGAAAAATACGGCAATGACATTTGTTTAAATTATAATTTGTACTATGATGATTTCGAAGCAGGAAATCCATTGGGAAGTCACGCTGGAAACCAATCCATGGCATGTTTTTATATAACTTTTCCATCACTTTCTCAAAATTCCCGCCTCGACTACATCTTTCCAATTATGTTTATTAAAACAAAAGATTTTAAAACATTTGGTAGTAACAAATGTGTTAACCGACTTGTACAGGATTTATTAGATATTGAAGTTAATGGGATATCCATTAAATATAAAAATGAAACAACCACAATTGTACGATTCATTTTAGGTTTAGTTGTTGGAGATAATTTGGCCGTTAATACATTGTTAGGGTTTTCTCAATCATTTAATCACGAATTTTTTTGCAGAATATGTTTGTGCCCTAAAGCGACGTCTAGAACCGCTGTATTTGAGAATCATAATCTTTTTCGGAACCCCGATAATTACAAGAGTAACATACTAAATGATTGTTTTTCCATGACTGGTATTAAAAATGAATCTATTTTCAATACTATTCCGTCTTTTCATGTAACTCAAAATTTTTTTGGAGATATTATGCATGATGCATTTGAAGGTATAATTAAATACGGATTAATACATTCCATAACAAATCTTATTTCGGATAATTTCTTTGATTTAGATGAATTAAACGACAAAATAACAAATTTTAATTACGGCGAAATTCAGGTTCGTAATAAATGTCCCCAAATAAAACCACAACATTTGAAAGCAAAAAAATTGCATTTTAGTGCTAGGGAAACCATATCTCTGCTTAATTTTTTATCGTTAATGGTTGGGCATAAAGTTCCTGTAAATAATAGAGTATGGAAATATTTAGAATTGCTAGAAATGGTAATAAATAAGTTGTTATTGTATTCGTACTCTGAAAATGACATTGTAGAAATAGAGAAATTAATATCTGACCATCACACCATGTATAAATTATTATTTAAGGATACTTTGAAGCCAAAGCATCACTTTATGACCCATTATGGTACATTTATTCGATATTCTGGGCCTGTTCGTTTGTTTTGGTGTATGCGATTCGAGTCCAAAAATAAAGAAATGAAATCCTATACCAAAGCGACCATGTCTAGACGAAATTTACCATTTTCCTTAGCTAAGAAATGTTCCATGAAATACGCATATTTAATAAATGCTTTAAAAACTGATGATAATTTTAAAATTATAAAAAATAATAATATATGTTTCAAAGAAAAAGAATACCTAGAACTTATAAAATCCTATTTTATAGAAAGCGATTTAGAAAACTTAATTTTTGCAACTGCAATAGAATTTTTCGGAACTGTTTACAAAAATAATTATTGTGTATTTAAAAATGATATGTTTTTTAAAATTATAGATATCTGCATTAATCAGTCAAAAATCCATTTAATTGTTAAAGAGGTAATAATACAAGAGATAGATAATCATTATCGTTGCTATGTTATATCACATATAAGAGAAACTACATTAATTTTTGAACTAAATTATTTCGAAACAAAACCATTTGAACCACATAAATTACTTGATGGCAGAAACATTTTTAAATTATCAAATATGTAATTCATAATTTTCAAATTATAAAATATTACTTTTTTAGAATAAAAAACATTGCTTTCTTATTAACATTTTATGGTCAGTTAGAACAAATAAATTTCATTCATATTGAAATATATTAAAAATACTAAACAAATGACCACGTTTGTCACTATATATTATAAAGCAAATGCATTTACAACAGTTATTTAACTTAATTATTATCTTAATTATTTTTGTAATACAAATTAAAAATGAATACAATTAAATATATACAAATAAATTAAAAATATATATAATAAAAAAATTGTTATCAATATTTTATATTAAAACAACTGTATTAAAAATAAAAATATTAATGAATTGGTAAAAATTAAATTCAAATTAAACAAAAAATAATTATAACATACCTATAAAAAAAACCTAAAAAATATATTAAAATAAAATCTAAATAATTTACTATATTAAAGATTAAAAAGTTTTTTATTTTTTAAACAAAAAAAACTTAAATACATTTAATGTATAAAATAAAAATATATGTTTAAAAAATTTTTTTTCAACATACGTATGTAATAAAAGTAAAAATAATGAATAAAGTTTGATATAAAAAATATTTAAATTTAAATTATTTAGTACTAAAAACTAAATACATATATTATATTTAAAAAAAGAGTTTATCAAAATGTTATATAAAAATATATGCATAGAAATTAAAAATAATAAAATGGTAAAAATTAAATTCCATGTAAGGTAAAAATATTCATATGAACAAAAACCAAAAAAATAAATTAAAATAAAATATTAGTATTAATATTAAAAAGTTCCTTTTTTTATATAAATTAGAAATATAAATACATTTAATGTATAAAATATATATATATTTAAAAAAACAAAAAATTATCATAGATATGTATTAAAAATAAAAGTAATTGGTAAAATTTAATTTCCAATTGAAGAAAAATATTCATATACAGGGTGCCCGCACTACGAGTGCATTAACTTCGGAAGGTGTTTGGGCATGACGAAAAACGATAAAAATTGTTCTACATGCGGGTCTAAAATGCACCATTACCGAGATACAGGGTGATTAATTTAAAAAAAAAAATTTTTTTTACATAAATGGCTAAATCTCGCAAACTATTAAATCAAGATTCTTAATTTTTTTATTCGATAGCTAATTGTCGTAGCTTTATTTTGATGTATCATTTGATGATATTAAGTGTTGCGAGCTACGACAATTACCTTTCGAATAAAAAAAATTAAGAATCTTGATTAAATAGTTTGCGAGATTTACCCATTTATGTATAAATTTTTTTTTTTTAAAAAATTAATCATCCTGTATCTCAGTAACGGTGTACTTTAGACCCCCCTGTAGAACGTTTTTTCGTTTTTCGTCATGCCCAATTACCTCCCGAAGTTAATGCAGTCGTAGCGCGGGCACCCTGTATAAAAAGAAAATTAGCTCTAAATTATTTAGTACTAAAAATTAAAAATAAATACATTTATTGTATTTAAAGATTTATTTAAAAAAATAGTTTATAAAAAAATATGTACTGAAATATAAATATGTATTGGAAAAATTTAATTACTAATTAAAGCAAAAGTATTCATATTAGAGAAACTTAAATTATAAAATAAAATTAATTTATTTAGTATTCAAAATTAAAAGTTCCTTACAAATTAAAAACAAATACGGTATATTATATATAAAAATATATACATAAAAATAAATTGCGAATATATATTTAAAAAAATATTCTTCAACTATCATATGTATTTAAAATAAAAAGAACTGATGAAAATTAAGAAGTGAATACTTGTTCTATAATTTAAAAATTGAATTAAATAAAAGAATTTATATATGAATAAAATTTGTAATCAAATATAAATGAAAGAAAAACTTAATTATTTAATATTAAAAATTAAATATATTTTTATTATCGAAATTAATAACAAATAAAAAAGTTAATGTATAAAATTTAATTAAAAATATACATATTAAATAGATGTATATAACAAAATAAATGTATATAATCTATAAATTAAAAATTAGGAATACTTAATATACTGTTAAAAAAGTATTCATAAATAATATTTTTTTTATAATTTTATTATATGTAATTATATAAATGTATTTTTTAATTTTCATAATATATAATAATAATATTAACAAGAATTTTGCGTTTTATTAAAAGCTAATGTTCTAAATTACCAACATTTTTTTCTAAACCTATATATTCTTTTTAACAATTCACCACCGGAAATTATAAATTTTTAAAAAAAGTGGCATTAATTTATAATTTGTGATTGTCCTAAATCACTACGTATTGACGAAAATTGATAGTTTTTGTATATTAATTTTGGAAAATATTTTTCTCAATCAATATTATTCTTATTTATAAATCATTATTTAGTTTTCATAACTCACGACCAAAAATTCGAATTTTTATAAAAATATATAATAGATTTATAAAAAAGTTGTATTAATTTTTAAGTAGCCATTATTTTAAATCGCGATGCAATTTACGCATATTAATTTTGCTGTTGCTTATTTTGCAAAACGAACATATCACTTTTATATAAAAGTTTTGTAAAATTAATCTAATTATTTATTAGTTTTACAAATATTTATAACCAATTTATTGCAAAGAGTAATAATTTAAAAAAACATTTTTGTAGATTTATTCCACTAATAACTGCAAAATTGGTTTAAAATTAATACAAAATAGTTGCAAATTACAAAAAAGCGTAAAGTGATAATATTACTAATTTATTTTTATAAATCCAAAAAATGTTGGCCAAGCTATGAAATGGTAATTTTTTGGCGTGATTTATATCGTTTTTTACTTGATTTCAGCCAATATTTCTCTCCGTGTACGTAAAATTTTGTTTGTTTAGGTAGGAAGTATATCTATACTTTATATATATACGGAATTGTGAAAATTTCTTTTGGGAATATATATTTTGTAAGCTGTCGAAAATAATAATTTTTGAGGTTTTTTAAATTAATGAATAAATATTTTGTAAAATGTTTGGGTTTAAAATTAATTTATTAATATTTTGGTTTTGATGGTAAACATTTTTTTTTAAGTTAAATATATTTAAAATATATGATCTTCATGGAAAATTAATTATGATTTAACAAAAAGGATTTGATATTTTTTTTAACTCAAAATTAGAGAAAATTTATTGTAATTTTCTTGTTCGGAAAGAAATAGTTTGTATATAATTTTCAGTCAACTTAGCTTGTTACGAATAACGATAAAGTGTTTTGTGATCGAAAGATTAGGGAAGAAATTGATTTTTCATTATGTTTTCGAAATGATAAATATTTCCAAAGAAATGTTATAAGTGACTGCAATTTTGTGCTAATTTTATGTTCACAGTTCAAAATTCTCTGAAAGTTTTCAACAATGATTAACTTATTGTAGATTAAACTTTTAAGAATTTAGTATTAATTTCAATACAACTACACCAAGTGTAATTCAGAAGCATCAATTATAATTCAGATTAGTCAATTTTAAGTCAGAAAGTATCAATTGTAATTCAGAAAGCATCAATTATAAAATTCAGCCAGTCATACTTTCAGCAGACGTTAAATTACAGTTTACAACCGACAGGCATATCATTTATTGTCAGAGCTGTAGCCTGATGTATTATACAGTGTTGCACGCTATATGCAGTGGAGATTTTAATTGATGCTTTCTGAATAACAATTGATACTTTCAGAATTAAAATTCATACTTTCTGAATTACACTTGGAAAAGGTGTAGAGCATTTGATATTTTAGTGATTTCTTTCAATATACCAATCATTATTAGCAGCTGTAATTCAGAATATGATGTAAATATTAGCAGCTGTTCAATATAATAGATCTTGTTAAAAAAGATTGTGATTTTGAAATAATGAAATACTTTTAACTCTACAGGTAAAAATAGTGAAATACTTTTAAATAGACAGTAAAATCTCATGCTAAAACTGGAAAATAAATTAATTATCTAGCACAGACAGTACCAATATAGGTTAACTAGAAAATTTAATATAAATCCAAAGAAATGCTATCTAGAACATTCAGTATTTCTACTAATTAATTGTGGAATTTTTTTAATGATTGACATTTATTTATTCATTCAAAATAAGATGTAAATTATTGCATCTATATTCTTAATTGATAAGATTGAATTCAAATTAATTATCATAACAAACGAACACTTAAATAAGGTTGCCTTAGGCTAGGTTAACAAAGGTGCGTGAAGATCCGTGGTCAACACGCATCACCAGAGATCTTCAATTGTTGTGCCTATGTGAGGTTCAATAATTAAAGTAATATCATCAAGATTTTACTTAGTCTTATGCAGAGAACCATATTCTCCACAAAGTTAGTGTTTATAGTGACCTAATGATTTTTAGGTCCATATAAATTACAATGATAAACATTTTGTTGTCAATGCGTTAATGAAATGTGCTATTAAGGCAACTGAATTGAAGAAATATATGTAATTGGTACTGAAGGCATGAACGAAAATATGTAATTCGTTACTGTCTTGTTTAATGTTAGGAATTATGACTTCAAAGCCAGTTATTCCATTCGACACTGAATTGGCTTTGAAAACCCGAAAGTTTGTCTCAATTCTGTTGTCTGATCAAATTAAATCCGTAAAAGGATCATTGCTGAAGGACTATAAAGAATAAAACCTGCTATAAGTTGGCTACAAAAACCAAAGCCGTATATATATATAATTATTTTAAGTTTCAAACATTAATGATTCCAATGATTTTTAAAACATTATTTTCCACATTATCATAAAAATAAACATTATAATTTTGATGAGAAAAATATACTGACCGATTTTATATACTCAAGCTATAAGTATACATAAATATAATATTTAAAAATCATAAAAAATTCATTACGTTATAATGTGATCTAAGTACAGGGGAGTAGGATTATTTGTTGACTAAGTGAAAATCCAATAATGAAACGCGGGGACAAGATAAAAATTGTCTCACGTTTAATTTTTGTATTTTTGTATTTTGTTGGTGTTGTTGTTGTTGTTATAGTACTGTACGATGTACGCTATTTCAATTTTGTTGTATTCCTTTATGTATAAAGGACATTTTGTATTCTGTTTTCATACACAATTGTACATAAAAGCTTTTATATTGTCACCGTGCCACTTTAAGAGTTAAGCTAAACAAAAATAAAAAAAAAACGTACCCTCTTATTTTTTAGGTATTTTAACACAAAGTCAAAAAAAGGAAAAAAAAAGGAATTCAGTTTTTTTTTTACTCTGGTATAAATTTATGACGAAAAACTTTGCTCTCATCTCACAACTTTAAGGATTTTAAAATAAAAACTTTGAATTAATATTTAATCAACTACTTATAAATATTATTTAGAGAATAGCTCTTTTGTGTGATTATGAGATTGTGCGGCGGCAGCAAAAATTGGGCTGATTTGATAATACAGTTTATATAGTGGTAGCTAAAATGGTGGAATGATGAACATTTATACATTTTTAATAATTTTTGGTATTAACATAAACTTTTTAGTATATTTGTATAGTATAATTTTTTTTTCCTGGTTTGTATAAAGTCGTTTAAATTTAATGACGGCAATGCGGTGGAGGATTTTCTTTTAATTTTTCTAAAAGTTATTGAATACGAGTTTGTTTTTTGTTCGTGGTAAATTTTGTATTTATTAAAATTTGGAATTATATTTTGTTTTTGTTTATTTGTAAAATCTTTGAATAAAAGACAAGAATTATTAAGAAAATTTTAAGTATTAATCAAATTTTCGATACTTTGATTTACAAAATATCACAAAATGGCTACACTAAAAAAAACAAAGACCACTTAAATCAATGAGGGTGATATTAATAAAATACTATATACAATTCAATTTCAATTCTACCCCCCATTATATTAACGATGTGGCCTTTATTTTAAATATGGCGTTTACCATATTCCGTACAAAAAAAATTATAATACAAATTTTAATATAACATAAAATGAACCTGTTTCATATTAAATTATATTATACTTGATATTTAACTGAATAGTAAAATTGATAGAAATCAACCCCAAGTATTAAAAATGGTTTCAATTTGCCTGTTCATTTTTATTTGTATAAAATATCTTTATCATTGGCACGCAAACTCATTTTAAATCATATAATAAGAAAAATATTTTCGGTAAAATATATATTTATAATAATAATATACGTAATGTAAAAAAGGAATTGAAATAAATAAATTGCTTAAGCATTTAAATCTATTAAAGAGAATTAGATAAATACATGCCATTTTGCATGTAAGAAATTTAAGTGAAAATTCAAAATTATGATAAGAAATTACAAAATCATTTGAAATAATAAAAGATTATTATTTATGATATTTATGCGGCAGTTTAAATTTGCTGGTATTTTAAATAATTTACAATTAAAATATATATATAATTGCTATATAATTTGAATTTATTGCATGTTTTACTTTGTAGATTTTGTAATTATAATTTAACAATTTTCAGCATAATTTTGTAGAAGATTTTTATTGTGAAAACTACAAATGAAATAATTGACCCAAAAAAATAAAATAAAAGTTGTTGGTAAGAATTTAAATTGCAAATATCGAAATTACGTTTTTTTTCATAATTGAATGAAGGATTAAATAATTATATTTCTAAATTTAATAGTCTACATTAAACTTTAAATGAATAGAAAATGTAATATTAAAATATATATCAACAATCTCTACAGAACTATTTTTCACAGTCTCTAAATTTTTAATAGTAGTCATTAACACTAATTTATTTCCTGTTAAAAATACCTTGCACTATGGAACCTAAATTACAATATTTTTAATATTTAACACATTTTTTTCTACGCAAACGTAAAATTTATTATTTAATTATTCCAACATCAAAATTGAATTACACTTTAAAAAATCTTGATGACATATTCTAATGTTTGTCTGGTTCCAGATAAAAAACCGTATACAAGTTGACGAATCGGAACAATAAATTTTGTACAGGTTATAGAGAAACCCAAGATACTCGGTCAGAAATGAAATGTTCTTTGAAATACTCCGACTATTACGAGTAGTTATGGAATAACTATGAAGTCTGTTGATGGGTTGGTTTGATGGTCAAAAAAAAAAAGTTCTCTGAAAATTTATTTTCTAGGCATTTTGAAGGTCGGGGAGTCAAAAAATGAAAAAAAGAGGTAAGTAGCTTTATGGGATCCATGCTTAAATTTCCGATTAATATTTCATATGTTCTAGATCATATGGCAAATATTATCCGATTCTAATGTAATTTGGTCACATATTAGTTTTGTAATGTAATTTCTACCTATAAAATTTAGGGTTGGTAGTTTTAGTGGTTCCCTATCAAAATTACAAATTCTATAAAATACTGTTTGTTACAAACACACTGTTAATTACTAAACACTGTTGGATACAAATTACTGTTGAACTTAACTACGAGTTATCTGCTAAGGTACCCTTAATTAGCAGCTTTTTTTTATTTCTTAGAATTTTACCATTTAGAAGACGTATTAATCTACTATTGAAATATTCGGTAGGGATTCTATATTTTCAATTAAAGATATCTTAATATCAATATGTATACATAAATGGTATAATAAATATTACATTAATTATGATTTTCAATGTAAATATTTTTTCACTCAATTAATTATATGAAAAAATTATAAATAAAAAAAAATATATAAATCTCAATCTATAAATCTAGTTATACATAAAACCATAAACATAACATGATAACTCATTCATAAAATTACTATAACATAATATTTTATCTTTCTTTCAAAATTTATTATTTAAAACAAATTTATTTATAAATCATATATACATAAAAGAAAAAATATTATTATATTAAAATGAAATATAAATTATAAATTCAAACATTTATTCATATAACAAAACAAAAACAAACAAAAAAAAACATAATAAAAATATAATTTCATTAAAAAATGAAAAATAAAATTGCACCAGGTATGCTTATATGTTAATATACAAAACCTTACATTTTAGTGTACGATGTTTTGCTATTTGGGTATATAAAGTTGAAAATTTTTGATTAACAATAACAGAAAAATTTCGAAAATTATACATAAAAAAAAACAATCCAAAATACAGAAAATAAACAGAAATATTAAAAAAAAGCAAAATATTTTCAAATTCATATTCTCATAATATTATATTGCATAAAAGTAACGTGCTTCAACATAAAAACATAATTTTTTTTTGCTTCAAATATTCAAATATCGAGGGAGACTAATAAATATTCTACACTCTTTATTTGTTTTATTTTTCAATGATTCTGTTTGTTATACTATACGTTTTTTTATTTTTTGTTGATTAATGTGACTGCCTGAATTTACCTATAACATACTACATACCCCACCAAACTTATCGTTTTTATATAAACTTCATCTTAAATATAATATAAATATGATTTTTAGTAACTCCCCCCCCGGATAAACAATATTACAATGCACGCAAACTGATTCTTTAATATAAATTTGCTGAATTTGGTAGTAAGTTGTTATATGGGATAATTGAGTTTTCAATATGGTGGAATTTATCAAAAAAAATTACATACTATTTATAATGTTTACAGGGTAAATGATATATTAAATAAAAACTTAACCGACGGGAGACGGGACTCTGTACAAGCTGGAAAATGGAAAATAAATAATGTACAAAATAAAATGAAATCAAATTTACAAAACAATTGAAAATTATAAAATGTTGTTTTAGATGTTACAAATAGAAAAGAAAGGGTCGAGGTCTCGGGGTTAGGAAATAAAATGAGACAAAGGTAAATTGCTTACAATTTGATAAACGAAATGACTTTTGCATAACTGAGTTGTAGTAATTTGTCATTGTGGGTAAAATTTATGTTTTATGATTGTTAAATATTTTGTGCAAATGGGGTATAATAATAATTTTGAAATTCTTATTATTTATAATATTTAATATTATAAATTTGTTATGATTTTTTTTATATAAATTGGTTTTTGAAATAATGAAAAATTGTTTTATATTTAGAAAAATGAAATTATAAATTAAAATAATATTTTTCAATTTCTATAATTTGTAAATATTTTCTTTTAACTTAATTAACTGGTAGTGGTAAGGTAAGATTAGGTTATAGTGGTTGTAGAGCCTCGCGTTCCATAGTAGTTCATGGGATAAATAACTCTCTGTCGTGATGGTTTATGTAGCAAGTCAAAGGATTTCGTAATTACGGCAAATTTAAGGAGTTTCCTGGTACTGCAATTCGAGATCTATTTCAGAGCTGGGGTAATAAGTTTCTCCTAGAATAAGATCATTATGTCTACAGTGTGCCGGTAGTGACATAGCAGGAGTCGTAGTGTTTCTGATTCCCCTGGATCCACTACGTAAATGCCTGTCTACCAACCAGTGCCCAGCACATATGCTGATTACTGTATTGCATTACGAGTTAAGTTAGGTAGGATGAGTAGCCCTTTTGTTTTTTTCTCCCCGCTACAGTTTTCGGTATTGAGCCCGCGATAGTTTTAGTTATTGATCACGTGAATAATTCCTTCCAGCGATTATATGACTACTCTAGAGTTATGACTACAATATGTTATCCAGCATATTGGTGAATGGTGTAAGTATTTATTAATGAATGAAAATAAGGAAGTATATAGTGAGTTCATAAAAAAATACATACATTTAAAAAAAAAATCCTATAATTATATAAAAATATCATAAAAATAAAATTTCATCCCCCAGCTAAATTAATTTTCAATTAGTTAACATCAAGTCTATAGATAATTTATCATTATAATTATATCTATACAAATTTCATTTATAACAAATTAGATTATTGCTTACCTCCATTTTGTACGTCGATTTTGAAACCATGTTTTTACTTGAGCATCTGTCATTTTTAAACCTCTTGCTAATTGTGCTCGTTCAGCTGATGCTAAATATTTTTGTTTATGAAAACGTTTTTCTAATTCGGCTACTTGTATACGGGTAAATGATGTTCTTGGTTTTTTTCTTTTTGGTGGTGTTCGATTTTGATATGGATGTCCAATTCTTCGAGTAATTGGAAAAGCAGCTACAAAAAAAAACATAGAAGTATTAAATTAAATTATACTATTCAATTTTAAAATATTTTAGTAAAACTATTTGACCTATAGTAAGAATTAATTAAAACTAGGGAAATTTTGTGCATAATTGTTAAAAAAACACACTCATAATTTATACTAATAAAATACTTTCTTAATCAAATAAATTAAACTGTTGGCTAAAGTTCACTTTAATTTTTGATTTTTTCAAATTCCTAAATTAAAATGACAATTAATTAAAAAATTAAAATTAAAAAAATGATTTTTTACTTCTTTAAAGGTTTCTAAATATATCTTCAATTAAAAAAAATTATATAACAAAATCATAAATTTCGCCAGTTTTCATCTGAAAGTGAAAATAGGGTTTTTTTCAGTGCGGTCGTGAAATTTATTTTTTATATTTATAATCAGCCATTTTGAATCAGTTTTTTTTTGTGGTGACATTAGTCAGGTAAGTTATATTAAATATTTTATTTTTTATATCAATTTCTTAAGTTTTGCAGTGTTTTTCATTATGTTTTTCATAGATTTTTGTACTCTACTCATCCAAGTCTTTTATTTGGTACCACATGAAACCCTCTACGTCTTCAGCGTAAAGAGCTTCATAACAATTTTCAGGCTAATCTGGGCGAATAATTACTGAAACCATTTCCTTCTCCTCCATATTTATTTTTCAATACTCCTCAATGCATGTTTTCCCCATTTTAACAAAAATTACGTTAATCCGCTTGTATAATATATAATAATGATTTAAAATTTATATTGAAATAATGAAAATTTTCCAAATACAAGTAATTATAGGAAAATGTGGTTTTAATTCAGATGATTACAATTTAATCATTTAGTATATTTATTTCTGTGATATATAATTATATTTTATTTAAATTTTTCCATTTATAAACTCATTATCTCACTGGAAATATACATAATTACAATTGATTATCTATCTGGGTAAATAATTTTTATTATATATGTAGACATTATCATTAACAATTACATATTAAATTTAAATTGATTTTACAAATTAAATATAAATTTACTTGAAATGTAATTTTACAAATATACATTATGTTATTTAATAATTATTTAATTTAATTATTTTTAAATAATAAATACATAACGAAACGATTTATATTATTTCAAGTGTGAAAAATTTGCATTAATTTAATAAATTATCTATCGATTTAAATACATAATATCATAAAAAAAATGTCCTTGACAAATAATTGAAATAACTATAAATAATTAGATAATAAATATAGTTAAACAATTTTTTATTAATAATTAAATTTACAATCTAAAATTGTGTTTTAGGAATGAAATTAAAAATTACTATTTTCCGTTCCCGGTATTTTTACTATACCGGGAGTGGTGATTCAAAAGTTAATACGATTTCGACATATACGAATAATGAAGTATTTTTTAGAGCTTTTCTTATATTTTTGAACTAATCCGAATATATATTTTCGAGCACGGAGTACCCACGAAACGAAAATAACGAAAATAAATTTTATAAACTTTAAAACAATGGATGAACTATATAACCAATGGAAACGTTGACAAATAAAAGGAAATTTTATTATTTTGTGGATCAGGGTGAATGGATGACACAGATTAGTTTAAAAGAAATGATTAAAATGAAAGAGTTCCGAATTTATTTGATTCCGGAAATATCTGTCTCTGAAATTCAATTTAAGCGTCCAAAGTCGCAATGGCCATATTGGTTAAGTTACTCGTAATTACAGTTTTCATAAAATGTTATAATTATAAAGATTGGTAGTTCCTAGTTCTCTTCTAGATCACTAATGGATATTTTATGTAATTTAAAATATGTAATTTGATGAAATTGTGTACAATTTAAACACTTATATTTAGATTTTTTCAAAAAAAGCAATTTTTAAAAATCACGCTTTATTTAATGATCAAGTGCTCATTTACAATAAAATCTATGAACAATCACAATCTATACCGTCACTCAGTATTTATTTAAATCTCCCTCAATAATTTGAAATGAATATATCAATTTGGCGCACGCAAATATGTAAGTAATGCATAAAAATATGAAATTATTTCCGTTTTTTTTATCTAAGCATTTCGAATTCATTTTGTAACTATATATTTCAAAATAACAATTTATTCAATTTATTAAATGTGAATGCATAATTAAAACAATATTATCACATTATAATAAAAATGTTCACATATTTATTTAATTAATGACTTGTTTTGTTATTAATTAATCGCATATGCAAAACAGTGAGAACTAAAGTTTAAGTGCTGGTAGTGCAACTAATAATGAAAATGATAAATGGATTTATGTATAAAAGAATTTTAAATTTGTATATTAATTAATTAATTTTATATTTTTAGTTTTATTCGATTTCATTTTGATTAAAATAAAGTAAAAAAACCTTCAATTTTAATTTATGAAATCGTTTTGGTCAATAAATGAAATTTTAAGCTTTTATATATAAATCCTTTACACAGTAAATTTATGTATTACTTAGAAGAAAAAAAGGTTTTGCACACTTCCTTAAAATCCGTAAAATATCTTTAAGTTATGATTATGCATTTATGATTTTTTTTTTATTTAACACAATTTATTGAAAGTTATTCATTTTTTCCCTAGATATTTTGTGGATCAAATTTCATTTCAGCAATACAGGGTGATTGCTATTTAGTATTAAATAATGCGTGAGTTGGGGTTTATATAAATATTAGTTGACCGATTTAGATCCAAAACGATTTATTTATACCTATTTAAGTTGACTCCACTTGATTATGCCAGTAATAAAATTTGTAATAATAACAATTCAAAGAAATTAAAATATTTTGAATAAGAGAGTTTACACCAAAAATGTATATATAAATTTCAGTTTTTATATTTATTAATGATTTAGATAGATAGATATTAAAACGGTCGTTAAAGCAGAAGTACGCTCCGCCTCCCTACACTGCGACCTAAAGAGATCTATTGTGTCTACTCTACTAATATTTAGTCAGTTAATACCCAGGCTTCTATAGAAGAGTAGAGTTTTCCTGACGGCCAGACTTTTCGGGGCTACAGCCTTCACAATCGCAGAGGATGTGTTCCGCAGATTCTTCATCATCGGAACAGCACCGACATCCCACTATAATCAGACTTTCCGATTTTGTTTATGATGTTAACAGGCCAATTATTATGAGTAGCTCCGTTTATTTTTGAGTGTGAGGACTTTTTTTAGCACTTTTGTTTGCAAAATTTATCAATCGCTTCCCTTTGCGTGTGTCTGGGATGTTGTTCCAATAGGTGAAATTATCTTTGTTTTCAAATGCCGCAGAATGATTCGGGTCCGACGAACGGCCGGTCAGCCCCTATTGTAGCTAGTTTTTCAGCAATCTCGTTAGTCGTTACCTATTAATATTTAACTTGGTGATTTAAACAAGCTAACCAGCAACTTCGTATCGTATATACTATATACTATCGTATATACTATTAGCATAATTTTCTTGGACATTAATCACTTTTTTCGTAGTGAACATTTATTTTATTCGAGATAATAATTTTCTTCAAATTACAATTCTATCATTGAACAATTTTAATCACAACATTTACACAAATCACCCTATAAAAAAATTTTAAGTAAAAAAAAAACATTTTTATTTTGTTTTTTAAATCGATCATCATAATAAATATTTTTCAATATCCATTTAAATATTTTTCATCCTTCCAAAAAAAAAAAATGGTTTTACCAAAATAAAAAAAAAACCTCAGCAATAAAAATCTTCAATATATTAAGTTCAAAATTTTCTCACAGCAAGTGTAAAATGAAATACTTTATAGCAACCCCCTCGAAAAAGAATACTACCCCATCGTATCTATATATATGTCGTAAGTTTATACCATAAATTGTATTGATATCTCATTGGTTTAACAGTATTATTACAAAAGTATCAAAACCATGAAAAATTTCCATATTCATATTTTTTGTTGAACATCATAATAATCATAAGTATGGTAAAAAAAAATATAACCATTTACAAGTTTATACCTTTACGATTATGTATGTTTCATATTTATATTTTACATATGTATCCTTGAAGACTGTCAAATTTGCTATATAAAATCAAAGGGGTGGAAAATTGAATATTTTGTTATATATTTTTCTATATACAATAACATTTTCGTCCTTTTTTAAAAAAAAAAAAAAACATAAAAATTTTAGGCTTTTTTTTTTTTTTGTTGAGGAGGATTTTTTTCACATATAATATATAAAAATAAAATTGATATTTTATCCCCATCACGTATATTATAAGTATAAAGAGCTTTGGTTGATTTAGACAAATTGAAAGTTGAATATGAAATGATATGCCATCTTTAAGATGAATAAAAATTATGTTGATATTTTGTTGGTTATTATTATTAAAAAAAAAAGGGATCTCTGTGATATCTGAAGTATGAATGATGTTGTGGTTTTTATTTTGTGGCTCTATGGGGGTAATAGAAAATTGTTATTTTGATAGCAATAATAATGGTTATGATAATTTTGTATAATTTTGTAGATTGACGCAAAGTAAAGCGGAGCAAAAGTTGCCCAACTTTTAACTTTTACGAATATTAAAGTTTTGAAATGTCACAATTATTTAAAAATAAATTTTTCATTGTAAATTTTGTCAAATATTTATTATGAAAATTATATTTTCAAATAAAAACATATGTAAAGTAATGTCATTTAAAGATTAAAACATAATTCATTATGAATTGAAATTTTTTTTATATCGTCTTGGCAACTTCGCTTTGCTTTACATTGCGGCAATCACATTATGAATCCAGTATAATATCCGTATATCCACTTCGAAATGAGGGATTGACTGGACAAGGTATAAGAAAATATCGATTCATTTGTAATATTTCGATATTATTGATCATTTTTTAATAAATTTTAACACCCCTACACAACAATTGTCAATCTTGTCAATCAAAGCAGCTATGATATTATTGTTTTATTTTCAATTTTGAAAAAGTATTATTAGAATCATTAATTTGAATTTGATTTTTTTTTTTGCAATTATTTTATTTTCAATACCATCAGCTGATTTTCAAACTTAATGTCAAAATATATTAAGTATTTTCAGTGTGAACACTTATATCAGGGGTATAGAAGTCCATAACCAGTGTATAGAATCTAAGTGTGTACATGGTATTAGATTTCCAAATTAAAAAAAAAATTACAATTATTTTTTTTTATCTAAAATATTCTCTATTATTTTCATATATAGAATGACTAATTCTTTTGATGGGAAACACCTTAAATTCCTCAAAGACTTTGTCATTCACTTTTATTACAATCTATAAATTTACAAGAAAAAAAAAAATCTTCTGTTTAAAATCTCAGTCCCGCCAGTATTCTGATAAGAAAAGGACATTAAACATTTATGTACAAAATTGAATAGTTATAAGAAATTTTTGGTCAACAAAATGTTAAACAGCTTGTTTTTAAGCACACTATAAAGATTTGAAATAATTTGAACAAGAAACCTTTTAAAGTTCTTGAAATAGTTTAGATAACATTTATAACAAATCAGTAAAAAGTAAAAACCAAAACCGGATATAGTGTGTTATATGTTTCTTATGTATATAAATGGCATTCGGTCAGTCGTACGTATAAATACCGTTTTTGTTGTTGTTGTTGTGTTCAGTTCAAGGTGATTTTTAAATTGTCCTCCAATAATTTTTTATTTTCCCAATAAATATTATTTAGTTATAATATAGGCAAATTTATCAGTGGTAGACAAGTAATAAATTTGTTAATAAATTGTCATAAATTTGTCAATATATTTAATCAATAATTGCTTGATTTGAAGTTTGTGACGTCATATCCATATAATAATTCGAAAAATTATAGATTTAATTTCTTTGTGAAAAGTTTGTTTCAAATAAATTATTACGATGAGATATAAATTTATTTATTGACAAATTTTCGAAACTAATCGAATTAAAATATTTTCATTTCTAATACGATTTTCTAAGAAATATTGTCATCCGATGAAATTATGCTACCCATTAACCGTATTCTACTAAGCATATAATTTGAAATAAAATTATTAATATGCCGACTTCAATTTTATCTGTTTTGATAATCTTAATGGATTTGTTAAATATTATAGTTTTATTGGGCGCCCAAATTCAAAATTTTATAATGTATTCGGTTTGGTCCATACTTTATTTGAATTCTTGTATCCGCAATCTTGTTATTATATAGTTATAACAAATTATTTATATCAAATTTTCCACAAAAAAAAAAAACAGTTTAGTTAAACTCAAACTTTATATTGTTTATTATTATCGTTGGACATTGATTCTGTATTGAGTCCAGCGTCGGATTAGCACTATAATTTGGTCCGGGAAATTTAAAAGCAAATAGCAAATTAATGAAAAATTTTTGCAATTGTGGAATTTATCAGCAATTGTTTTTGATCATGTTAAGAATAATTATCTTATGCGAGAAATATCCTGTTAGTTGAACAACTGGAGTAAGAAGATTTATGAAGCCAAAGCTCAAAACGATTTTTGACGAGCGAGAAAGAAAAGAAAAGAGGAAGAATATTAACCAAATTTTTACCAGCAGCTATTAATTTCAATATAGTAACGATTAATAGTAAGTCCATTGAAGTATCGGCATACATTTAGTCTAGATAAAAGATACTTTTTGATATTGTTAAGAAAAACATTTAAAATTATAGTGTGTACCATGCAAAATCAGCCTAGGAAAAGATTTGTTTTTTCCATTTTATTAAAACAAATAATTATTTCAAATCTGAAGTACCGAATTGCTTCCGGTTAGAATAAAGTAATTGAATCAATGTTCTTTAAAATAATTAAAGTAAAAAAAAATTTAGATACAATTAAATATAATTAGTAAAATGCAAAGAATTAATTGTTTTATTGAACATGGTGTTTTTATTATTTATTTATTTTTAATTTTGTTTTATGATTTCACAAATTAAAATTCATTACTATCTTGAGGATTACAAAACTTATTGAAAGTTAAATCAACATTCATGATGTTTTCATCAATAAGTCATAATAAATTTTATGATATCCTTTACTAAACTGGTTTTTCTCATGTTGTATATAATTCAATATTTATTTTTAATGATTATTTTGTTAATTTAGAAGCAATGAAATGTCCATCCAATTAATATTTTATTACATTATATACAACACAATCATCTGGATGACAAGTAAATTGAGAGATTTTATTATTTAACAACATTTAATAAGATGAAGAAAAAATGTATTAATTATTATGCGCAAAATCATGAAATTATATTATCATATATAAAACAGGAATTTTCTGAATTACTAAGAACAACAAAACAAGAAGTGGTTTTGTAATAATTTAAGTGATACTCAATATTTTAAATCACTTTTAGCTACTGGATTTTTAACAAACTATTTGTATAAATTTTATAAGTACACTATACTTTATTTATGAAAAACTAATTAATTAAAATTATACTCAGTTTATGACTGATGTATTCTTATAACCAGAGTTGGGACTTTTATTTTTTATAATATCAAAAATTGACTGTTTAACAAATTATTATTTAGTTTAGCAAATTTATTCTTGTAATGTCATTAATGACGTGTGTGCAATGTGCCGCAGAGTTTTTGAGTTTTATAAAAATATTAATATTTATATAGAAATTGTGAAAATTGCCGCGTAAATACTCTGCCAATGGTTTTGCTGCCAAATAATCGATTCTATTCTTACTTTTTGATGTTATGAAGATCGAGAGTTTCTAGTATATGGTAAAGTCATCATTCCAGCGGTTGCACTATACATTAATTATTATGCACAATTGATTAAATGTGATTTTACGACATGAATTTGAGCTTGAATTTAATGTCATTATTTTCAGCCCTTCAAGTGGTTAAAATTTTCAATCTTCAAAATCTTCAATATTTAATATTTTCAATCCAAAAATTTATTTAGAATTTAATTACCTCTTTGGATACAATATTTTTAAGTTCAAATTGATAATTTTATTACTTAAAATTATTATATTCTCGGTTAAATCAAATAAATTACACATTTAACTTGAATGTTCTTCAATTTACACCATTTTTCCATAAGGAAATCGAATACGAAAATAAAAAATATAATAAATTTTATATCATCAATTCAATATAATAAATAAATCTATATAATCGTCTTAAATAAAAAATGCATTTTTATAATTTAATATTTAAATATTTTTGGTTTTTTAACAAACTCTCCAAAAAAAAAACATTTAAAAACCAAATAAAAATTATAAAAAACAAAATAAAAATGCTAAAAACATAAAAATCCATAAGAATGGCGCCATCTTATCAAAAAGGTATGACATATCGGTATCAATTTAAATTAACTAAAAGCCTCTTAAAGACATCCCGTAAAAGGTAAATAAAAATATATAAAAACATAATAAAATCATATATTTGTATATATATACATACATAGTTCGTCACATTAAAGACGCGACCCAACATAACAACATCTATAAAAAAAAAATACCTTTTTAACTTTGCCTAATTTTTTTTTTTTTAATTTTTTATGTTGTATCTTTTTTTTTTTTTTGCTGCGGCTATTTTGCATATATAAACAACAGCAAAATGATGAAGAAAAAATAGAGTAATTAATTCACTTAAATGGAATTATCGATATAAACCCGACCAGAAGTATGTTAATTAAAAAAAAAAATGTTTTTTTTTTTTCATTTGTATCTGAATTTGAATAATCGACCGCCCATTAAGAAATTAATTAATTCTTTTTTTTAAGGGTTTTATTTTGTTGTTGTGCAGAGGAAAATTAAAAAATCATGTTAACCACCTAATTAAAATATATATCGTATAAGTCAGGTGGAAATAATGAAATTACTTAGTTAAAAAAAAAAATGAAAAGAATTTAAAATTCAAAATAATATTTCTTATTTATTGGTTTTAAGATATTTTTGCTACACTGTATGCAAAAATTGAATTTCTGGAAGTGTCATGAAATTCAAATTGTACCATTTAATTTGGGGAAACTTTATGTAAAATTAACTTATAAAAAAGCTTTATCAGTAAAATTTTTGCACAAATGGAACATAATCTATGTATGCTTTCAGAGTGATAACGACGGTGTAACGTATCTCCAAAACAGTCCTAAATCGTGGATAAACCGCGTATTAACAAGTGCCATGAAATTAAAGTTGTACCATTTAATATGGGAAAACTTTATGTCAGTTTATAAATCATAGAAAAACTCTGTTAGTAAACTTTTGCCATAGTTGGAACATAATCTACGCTTTCAAAGACTAAGATGAGCAATATTTGCCCAGTGTATGACCGATGAATGCATATTCGAAACAGTCTTAAATGGCAATGAGTGTAAAAGACAAGTGGATAAGCTGCGAAACAAGTGATTAAAAATGCTGTTACACATGACACGAGAAATATCATGTATAAGTAGCTGAGCAACTATGAGTAAACCACAGTGACTGGTAGAGATAACTGAAGGAAGAACATGTAAAGGGAAGGGTCAATACGAGCTGTAGCCAATTACAAGAAAAATAAGCAGAAAGAATTTTTACCAAAATCCAATTACATATGTGCAAAAATTGAACAAAATGTATAGCATTACATAATTAGAACTGACAATTTGGGAAGAGGACATTTTAGTTTATGAGACCACCACATACTGCCCTCCGTTGTCATTTGATATAATGATGAATTTAAAAAGCTGTAAATGAGTAAAAAGTTAGATCTTGAAATGGACTAATATAAGTAATTTTAAATTGCTAGATAATTATCGATTCATACATTTTCTTAATATACAATTACAATTTTTTTTTTTTACAGTTTACATTAATTTTTATTACTATTTATGTAAATTTTTATGAAACATATATTTTTAAGTATATTAAAAACTAAAATTATAATATCCTTTAAAAAAATTTACAAGGCAAAACACTTTACCCAACAAGATGTAACTTTTTTTTGTTTTTTAATTATATGTCAATAATTCCATATGCTAACTACAAATCCCTCAGCTATATACATGAAGCATATTTCTTTATTTTTAATTTCAGTTAATGTGCGTAATGTGTAAAACAGAAATAAAAACGATAAAATCATCTTTGTACACTATATTTTCTATAACCAAAAGGCATCATTCTCTGATGCTGCTGGATATATAAAAATATTCCAATAAAATCAAAAGGGGGAAAAAAAAACTAAAACAAGTGAAATTCACAATGTAAACAAATTAGAAGAACCATTCGACAAGAGAATGAATTATCATCGAGGTGGTGCTTTTGATACCGAAGGGACAACCACGGAGACCTTCATCTCGCACTTCATTTATAACGTATAGACACTTTTTTTTTATTATTATTATTTTAACTGGTGATACCGCCATGAAATCAAATACAGGAAAAAAAATTTAAATTGGGAAGTTAAGAAACAAGTTTTTATACTTTCAAAATTGAAAGGAGTACGATGCATAGTATTTATAGATATATATTGTTGTTTTAAGGCTAATAAATATTTAAATAATTTTAAAGGTGATTATTATAACATAAATTAAAGAAACTGAGAAATATCACTGCTATAGTTATGCACAATTATGTGAGATGGTTAAAAAACCCTTTCTACACACACTGCTCGTATCTCATCTTTAATGCTGATCACTCTGATGAAGAGGATCGTTATTATTTACATGTTTTGAAATCTTTTTTTTTATGGTTTTTGGGGAATCTTTAGATGAATACATTTTTTAGTTGAGGATGTTGTGCCAGTAAAGGAACTGATCTCAAAAAGAATTTGTTGTTTATATTTTGTTGGCTTCTGATGCTTCTGATTTATAATCTAGTTTTTTTTTCAAGTCTTTTCCTTGGCTCTGATGATGACCATTATATAAAGAGTATTATAGCTTGAAAAAAAGTCTCAACTTATAAAGGCAATCATTTATATAAGCCGGCGTTGATTATTTAATTTTGTATGAATGTTTTTTTTTTTTTTTTTGGTTTTGATTTTTTCAATGATTAGAGTGTAAAAGATTTTTGCTTAGTTTTTTTTTTTTTATAATTTTTTGTTGTTTTCATTTACGGTAGCTTTATTTTATGGACATCATCAGACAAATTTTTATTAAGAATCAAAATAAATCTGACTACAGGTGGTATTATTGTATTGCGTGTACGATTCTAATCAAGATAAAAGAAATCAGTGTTGTATATATATAGTTTTTGGTTTTGAGAGTATGCTTTAGGGACGGTGCTAAATTCGGTAGCTCTTGAATTATAATTATGATTATGTTTACCTATCTATATAGATTTGTTTTAACATTTCATTCATATTTAAAGTGTAAGTTTACGGATTGATTTTTTTTTGTTATGTTGATGTTATTTTAAGAATATTTCAAATTTTTTAATCGTTTATGGTTTTTTTTTAATTACTATATTAATTAAATAGAATTTTAAATGTATTATATGAGCGTAAATATAACATAGTGACAATAGTTACTTACCAGACACTGTAACCTAAAGAAAAATTTATAGGCATACAATGAGACTAGCTGCAAACAACGCATGTAAAGATCGTGTTAATACGAAGAGAAATTGGTCGAGTATATCCAGTGTGAATTTTAAGCACTGGCCCGATCCAGATTTCGCAACCTTAGACACGGCTTTGAAAACTCTATGGATCTATTTTCGAATTGATTAAAATGCCTCCTGTACTTCTTCTAAAGTACTGATCTAGAGTGGGTATATATATTCTGGTGGGAAATCAATCAAAAACTACGGCCACATATAATTTACATTTTGAAATAGGGAATTGTATTATATACAATTAAAAATATCAACGAAACTTTGTATTAAGCATTTAACATTTTGTTTATATTTATAATACATTATAATAAAAAGTTTGTTATTACAATATAATATCAATTTCCATAATAATTTAACAAATAGCCTTCTTGTAATATCATTACTCAATCGTAACGATCACTAAACCGATCGCGTGTATAAAGAATACAAATTCACTAAAAAATGCCTTAAGGACAAACATTTTTTTGTATAATTAATATAAAAGAAAGCAATTTATTCAAAAAATAAATAAAGCCTTTTATATCCTTTCTTAATAATAACAATTACATTAATTAGAAGATTTTTATTGCTTTAGCAATCGTCATTAGCTCTCTATAGCCTTAACATCAAAAGATATAAAATTTGCAACATATTTTTTGTATGTGAAATACATATTCATTCCGTATCCTAAATTAATTTGCTACTGGTAATTTAGTGTATAATTTGATCCAATTAAATATGAATTTAATTTTTATAAAGCCATTAAATTACACTAATAAAATTGTGTACAGAAGAAGAATTATTTTAAAAATTACAGAAGTAATAAATAATTTTTTACATTTTTTTTTGATTGTCAAAATTAATATAATGACAAGGATTACTTAAGTTTTATCTGATCGTGTTAAAAAGACTTACCAGCTAATCTATCTTTAACAGCTTGATGTGCTAATGCAGCATGATGTAATGGAGGTAATGCCCATGTTAATGGTGATCTTTGTGGTGGTACTCTTAATACATGTCCAGGTGGATATATTGGATATGAATAAAGTGCTGCTGTTGCTGAATTATAATGTTGTGATGCTAAACTTGTTGCTATTCTTAATTCATTTTCACAAATTTCTTTATGTGTTGGACTTTTATTAATATTATTATTATTTTCAAATGGTTTTGATAATAATCGTGATATACTAAATGGTAAATTTTCACTAGATGATCGTGTTTGTTCTGATTGTAATGATTCACTGTAAAAATTATCAGAAAAACAAAAATTAAATTTTTATTTCTATAATAATTTATAACAATATTTTTTTTATAAATTGTTAGTTCTTTTTGTAATCAAATTTAAATAAAATATTTTTGTAAATCGTTTAAGCATAAATACAAAAATTTAGTGATAAAAAATTAAATATTTATTAATGTAATATTTTAAGAATGTTGACATAAAGTGGTTTTAAGTGAAACTAAAAGATTATTTTAAAGCCTTTCGAAAAATTTTAACTGAAAACTAATTAATTTTTATATATAAAATTGTTCGATGGTACCATTGAAAACTTTTTTATATGATTCAACTGTAGACAATATATTTGTTATTTTGTAATATAGTAAAATTATTACAATGTTTAATATTATATAGAGCATCTATTCAAAATTTGCTCAATTAAGTAACTTGTCTAACAAATATGTTGTTCAAGTTAGAAACAATGTGTTTTATTACTAAACATAGTGTTTTAAATAGTAATATATAAAATAAACTGTTAGTTAAATGTTTATAAAATATTATATAAATTTGTTAAAAAAATATAACAGTTTTGACAATTAGTATTATAAATATATATATTTTTAAAATAATTTAATTAAAAATTAGAAAAATCTTCAATGGTTCCATCCAATAAACTCCCTGATAAAAATTCATTTAAACACTGTCTCTATATATAAAATATAGATAAATATTAAATAGTTTTTTTTAATATATTTACATTTATTGGTAATCGGTTAATTGAAACTCATTAAATTAAATGTTAGTCATGTTTTTCAAGAAAATTAAGTGATGAATTTTGAATAGGATATTTTTATTGGATTATTGTAAATATTTATTTACATAATTGGATATATAAATAAATATCCAATCACGATTTAAATTATATTTATTTTACATATATAGTCATTAATTGAATTTACAAATACTTCTTAGATATGAGATGAGGTTAAATATAAATAGCTTTGAAATAAGGATATAAGTTTTCAAACACGTTATTTTTTAATTAACTTTGAAAAAAGTGTAATTCTATTTTTACTATATAATTTAAGAAATTTTTATCTGACTTGGTATATATCCATTTTTCTGGCTATTGTGGATAAAGTCAAAAGTTTTCGTAAATATTCTAAATGAAATTGAACTGTTTATTACAATATTTTCCAATTCTAAAAGTGAATTTTTCTAACATAATTTTTTATTTAAATCTTCGATTTTTTTAAATTTTTCATTTATGTAATTACTTTTAAATCCTACTCAAAAACATACAGATTTAAATATATATTTTCATGTTAAAGAATTAGAAATGAAAATGTAAATTTAAAAAAAAAAATCCACTTTTAAATCCAATTTCATTATGGCAATACTTATTTTTCGCCGACGGTAATTCATATTAAATAATATCCTTTTTCATATTTATACTTATTTATTATTAATAATCCAAATATCAACAATATTTATAATTTATAATACCTTAAGGGTGTTTCCGAATCACCATAACAGCTACCACCATCTAAATCAATATCTGAACTTCCACATGACATTCTAGAATCGGAATCTACATCTACATTTATTTCTTGTTCAATGTCATGATCATCATCTTCATGTCCAGACATTATATATATGTAGATATATGATTTAATATCCCAGACAAAGAAATTTCTATATATTTGTATAAAACAAACACTTTAAGTTATCCGCAAACAAATTTTTATAATTAACACAAATAAATATTGAATATTTGATTGGACACTTTATTTTAGATTGAATATTTTATAGTTGTTATTAATAAATAAATATAAGGCACTAAAGCGATAATATTTGTTATTCGAAAATTTTCAATTAATTAATTAAATATAATATCGTTTTACGCGTTTTACGAATTAAATTGTATTATAATAATATATTTTATATAATCACTATAAATTTTGAAATGATCTTTTTTAAAAATATTAAAATTGACACCAAAATTGATTATTTTATAAATTAATTTTCTTTTATAAATCGATTCTATATTTATATCAGTTATTATATTATATAAAATCAAATAAAGATTTACACTATATCCTTGTTACATCACTCTTGTCCCAATCTCAATATAATTTTAAAAGATTTTCTTTTTAATATGCCAATTAATTATTTTGTTCCCCCTTCAAAAAAACAATAATTCCGATAAATTTATACACGCAAATTTATTAATGTTAAAGACTCCGGAACACATGATTTTATTGAAATAATTCATTTAATTTTTTATATTTAGTAAAAATTTATACGATGAAAAAAAGTATTTAACGAACCAACCAAATAGACACGTCAAATTGAACTGTTTTAACATTTCAACTAAAGAATTGAACCATTCTGTTTAGCCGTATATCGGTTGGTTGTCAACAATGGTTTTTGTATATATGTATATAGTTTCTGTCAATTTAGTATATTAAAATTCAGGTTTTTCAGGCTTTCATTTAACTATCATTTATATTTAATAGGCTCCGCCCAATAATTTAATCAATTCTCTTGTCAAACCTCTTTGCGTTTCTAATCCTCTCTTTCTACATCTGCTGGTGTTGCTATTGCTGATGTTGATACAGATTTTTTTTTTTTGTTAAACCAAAAGAACAAAGAGAAACAAACAAGATGTAAAATGTGAAATTTTTTATGAACAAGTTTGAAAATTGTTAAATTGTGCGGGGACCGGAGGGTGTGGTTTTCAATTACATCCCATTCAATACGCTCTTTAAAGTAAATGATTATTGTGTATTGAAGACCCTTAAAAAAGAAAAGAAAATAAATTTTATACATAATCTGAGCATGACAGTAGTAAATTTATTTATGTAGTTGTGATTTCCATACAAACAAAACAATAATTGAAACTTGGTAAATAATTTTTGTTTATTTTGTTGTACCAAGTTTAAGGCGGACCATATTTATACGATTGGTCTATTTAAGAAAAACATTTCATTTAAAATATTGGGGGTTAATTGAAACAATTGAAAAATAAGAAGCATTTAAAATTTTGCCTTATTTTTTTTTTTTTTGTATGTAGAGTACGAATAATTGTGTTAAGTGTGAATGTGTGACGTGTGTGTTCAGTCAGTCAGAGAGGGAATAAATAGTTTTTTTTTTTAAAAAAACCATTTTAAGTTTAACAACAACAAAAATAACATGGAAAACTTGTGTATATAAAGTGAATTCAGAAGGGTGGGCCTATTTAAATTTTGATTTTGGTATTGTTAAAAGGAAACTGTATAATAAAAAGCCATATAAATAGCAAAAAAGAACATTTAATAATATTTATTACTAACTGTATATATGTATATATATTTATAATAAATAAAAAAAAAATTAAATCTTTAATTTCATATTCTTTTACAAAAAAATATTGTAATTGATAGAAAAAAAAATTATATTTATGAAAGTATTGTTAAGAGTAATTTTAATAAAAGCTTGGTGGGTTGTTAAGGGTTGATAGTTTTTCTAATTTATATTTATACAGTGATCTTTAATATGTTTATGACTTTAAGAGAAGGGTGGGTATAAATATTGATAAAATATGTAAATGGTATTAATGTTATTTTAACCGAATCTTATTTGTTTATTTTTAAAAGATTTTCCAACAGAAAAATGTCACCAATTATAGAATCTTATGCATGGAAATGATCAGAAATTATACGTATTTAAAGAATATTGTATAGGTTCAAATTTTATTCCATTTTGTAAATAATACTGAAATATTTAAGAAGCTTTACACATTTAATAAAATTTGGTTGTACAACTATTAACTTTTGACATATGTTTAATAAAAAATAGTACCAAGGCGAGGACATATGTATTCTAATAAGCAATATGGAAATATGACAAAATGACTTTTATTTCTTCAAATATAGCGAGTACGGACCTATGAAAAAAGGATAGTCCTGATAATTGGGATATATCAGGACTAAAACATTTTCTCTATCCCATTCCTTTTAGACAGTTTTTTTTAGAAATGAGAATATAACGAAGCATATTTTTAAAGGGTTAATTTTATGAGTGAACTATATGGTTTTGAAACATTCAATAATAATGATGAGTGAACTATAATGGTATGTCTTGAAACATTCAATGATATGATACTCCATATATGAATTCCATAAAATACTTAAGCAAGTAAACTGACATTTAAATATAATTATCATGGATATTTGTAAAAAAAGAATTTCCAAATCAATTTAGTCCTTTACCAAGTCAAATTTTGAATTAAATTAGTACTTTTCGAAATGAAATTGATCTGTCTTAAAAACACACCTCAAATTGACAAAATATTTTATTATGATATTTAAACAACTTCGTGATAAAAATTCGAACAATTTTATATTAATTCCACAATATCAAAATCTTTACACTATTCAGAAATTCTTAATTATGTATAATAATATTAAATAAAGGATACTTTAACAAGGATCCGAATTTATCATAATACGAATTATTTAAAACTTTTTTTTTGTATATCCTAAAAGCTTTTTATCTCTTTATTTTAAAAGATAAATACATTAGACTTAAAAGCTTTATAATATTTTTTTATATATACAAAATATAATATTATAATCTGGAATAAATAATCTTTCATCTCTTTCAAGAGTTTTATCTTTTTATTTAAAATATATTTATATGTAGTAATATGAAATTTTTATAAAATGGAAAAGTTTTTATTTGTATTATTTGAAACTTTGCTGAAATTTTAAATTTTAATATTTATATAAATAATTTTCTTATTGAATAAACAATCAAGGTGAATCCAACTAACAACCAACAAAAGAATTTTATGGTGGATAAGCTGAGGGTGCAATTGTAAATTGTGTTTAACAAATTTTATATAAATGAGAATATTCACGAACATTTTTTTTTTTTGTATAATGTAATAATATTTAAAGGGATGAACTTTTTTATATACAAAATTATAACATCCTTTTTTTGCTACTCCTGGTTATCAAATTTCTTATTTTACTTAATAAATGATGATTTTATTTCATTTATGATAAATTTTCTGTTGTCTAAATGAAAATTTCATTTCGATTTAATAAGTTTTGATTCATTGAGTTTTTAATTTAGCTTGAATAAATTGTTTTTTTTTTTTTTTTTTTTTTCCAAATTGATATTACAATTTTAATCGATTCTATATTTATATCAGTTATTATATTATATAAAATCAAATAAAGATTTACACTATATCCTTGTTACATCACTCTTGTCCCAATCTCAATATAATTTTAAAAGATTTTCTTTTTAATATGCCAATTAATTATTTTGTTCCCCCTTCAAAAAAACAATAATTCCGATAAATTTATACACGCAAATTTATTAATGTTAAAGACTCCGGAACACATGATTTTATTGAAATAATTCATTTAATTTTTTATATTTAGTAAAAATTTATACGATGAAAAAAAGTATTTAACGAACCAACCAAATAGACACGTCAAATTGAACTGTTTTAACATTTCAACTAAAGAATTGAACCATTCTGTTTAGCCGTATATCGGTTGGTTGTCAACAATGGTTTTTGTATATATGTATATAGTTTCTGTCAATTTAGTATATTAAAATTCAGGTTTTTCAGGCTTTCATTTAACTATCATTTATATTTAATAGGCTCCGCCCAATAATTTAATCAATTCTCTTGTCAAACCTCTTTGCGTTTCTAATCCTCTCTTTCTACATCTGCTGGTGTTGCTATTGCTGATGTTGATACAGATTTTTTTTTTTTGTTAAACCAAAAGAACAAAGAGAAACAAACAAGATGTAAAATGTGAAATTTTTTATGAACAAGTTTGAAAATTGTTAAATTGTGCGGGGACCGGAGGGTGTGGTTTTCAATTACATCCCATTCAATACGCTCTTTAAAGTAAATGATTATTGTGTATTGAAGACCCTTAAAAAAGAAAAGAAAATAAATTTTATACATAATCTGAGCATGACAGTAGTAAATTTATTTATGTAGTTGTGATTTCCATACAAACAAAACAATAATTGAAACTTGGTAAATAATTTTTGTTTATTTTGTTGTACCAAGTTTAAGGCGGACCATATTTATACGATTGGTCTATTTAAGAAAAACATTTCATTTAAAATATTGGGGGTTAATTGAAACAATTGAAAAATAAGAAGCATTTAAAATTTTGCCTTATTTTTTTTTTTTTTGTATGTAGAGTACGAATAATTGTGTTAAGTGTGAATGTGTGACGTGTGTGTTCAGTCAGTCAGAGAGGGAATAAATAGTTTTTTTTTTTAAAAAAACCATTTTAAGTTTAACAACAACAAAAATAACATGGAAAACTTGTGTATATAAAGTGAATTCAGAAGGGTGGGCCTATTTAAATTTTGATTTTGGTATTGTTAAAAGGAAACTGTATAATAAAAAGCCATATAAATAGCAAAAAAGAACATTTAATAATATTTATTACTAACTGTATATATGTATATATATTTATAATAAATAAAAAAAAAATTAAATCTTTAATTTCATATTCTTTTACAAAAAAATATTGTAATTGATAGAAAAAAAAATTATATTTATGAAAGTATTGTTAAGAGTAATTTTAATAAAAGCTTGGTGGGTTGTTAAGGGTTGATAGTTTTTCTAATTTATATTTATACAGTGATCTTTAATATGTTTATGACTTTAAGAGAAGGGTGGGTATAAATATTGATAAAATATGTAAATGGTATTAATGTTATTTTAACCGAATCTTATTTGTTTATTTTTAAAAGATTTTCCAACAGAAAAATGTCACCAATTATAGAATCTTATGCATGGAAATGATCAGAAATTATACGTATTTAAAGAATATTGTATAGGTTCAAATTTTATTCCATTTTGTAAATAATACTGAAATATTTAAGAAGCTTTACACATTTAATAAAATTTGGTTGTACAACTATTAACTTTTGACATATGTTTAATAAAAAATAGTACCAAGGCGAGGACATATGTATTCTAATAAGCAATATGGAAATATGACAAAATGACTTTTATTTCTTCAAATATAGCGAGTACGGACCTATGAAAAAAGGATAGTCCTGATAATTGGGATATATCAGGACTAAAACATTTTCTCTATCCCATTCCTTTTAGACAGTTTTTTTTAGAAATGAGAATATAACGAAGCATATTTTTAAAGGGTTAATTTTATGAGTGAACTATATGGTTTTGAAACATTCAATAATAATGATGAGTGAACTATAATGGTATGTCTTGAAACATTCAATGATATGATACTCCATATATGAATTCCATAAAATACTTAAGCAAGTAAACTGACATTTAAATATAATTATCATGGATATTTGTAAAAAAAGAATTTCCAAATCAATTTAGTCCTTTACCAAGTCAAATTTTGAATTAAATTAGTACTTTTCGAAATGAAATTGATCTGTCTTAAAAACACACCTCAAATTGACAAAATATTTTATTATGATATTTAAACAACTTCGTGATAAAAATTCGAACAATTTTATATTAATTCCACAATATCAAAATCTTTACACTATTCAGAAATTCTTAATTATGTATAATAATATTAAATAAAGGATACTTTAACAAGGATCCGAATTTATCATAATACGAATTATTTAAAACTTTTTTTTTGTATATCCTAAAAGCTTTTTATCTCTTTATTTTAAAAGATAAATACATTAGACTTAAAAGCTTTATAATATTTTTTTATATATACAAAATATAATATTATAATCTGGAATAAATAATCTTTCATCTCTTTCAAGAGTTTTATCTTTTTATTTAAAATATATTTATATGTAGTAATATGAAATTTTTATAAAATGGAAAAGTTTTTATTTGTATTATTTGAAACTTTGCTGAAATTTTAAATTTTAATATTTATATAAATAATTTTCTTATTGAATAAACAATCAAGGTGAATCCAACTAACAACCAACAAAAGAATTTTATGGTGGATAAGCTGAGGGTGCAATTGTAAATTGTGTTTAACAAATTTTATATAAATGAGAATATTCACGAACATTTTTTTTTTTTGTATAATGTAATAATATTTAAAGGGATGAACTTTTTTATATACAAAATTATAACATCCTTTTTTTGCTACTCCTGGTTATCAAATTTCTTATTTTACTTAATAAATGATGATTTTATTTCATTTATGATAAATTTTCTGTTGTCTAAATGAAAATTTCATTTCGATTTAATAAGTTTTGATTCATTGAGTTTTTAATTTAGCTTGAATAAATTGTTTTTTTTTTTTTTTTTTTTTTCCAAATTGATATTACAATTTTATTTAGCCGCACAAAGAGTAAGAAAAACTTTATATAAAAATATAATTTTCTTAATGTGGGGGGGAAATTAATTTTTGTTACAGTGGGAAATTTATATACAAAAAAAAAAATATCTATTCAATTTTAATTTGAATATTTTGTGTTTTTTTTTTTGGATAACCCAAAGATAGGAGGTCAAGAGGGAATTATTTGGTTAAACTTTTACATTTAAATCTAAATTGTTTTTATTTTAAATTCTGTCAGGTATATGTAAAAAATGTAATAAAAAAATATATAAGTGAATGTGATGGGATTTTTTATTTTGATTGATTAATCAGTTCACTTTTGATACAGGTACAAAAAAAAAATTTAATTCGTTGTATAGAACAAAAACGGTTTTTATTTTTTTGTTGTATAATAATAAATGAAAATTGCTTTTAAGATAATGGAACAAAATTGAGAATTATAAATATAAAATTCATTTAAATTTACAAATTAAAATTAATATTATATAAATATAGACATTCAAGATAGAAGAGATAATAAATAATTATATAAAAAAATAATATTAATTGGAAAGTTTTAAAAATTTTAATTGCTGGTTTAATTATTATTTGGAAATTCTATAAATAATATAATTATATTAAGTGGTAAAATTGATTTCGTAGCATTTAAAACATAAATTGCATATTTTTTTGTAATATATTTGCAATAAGAATATTTTATTATGAGACATTGATGTAGGAACATTAATTAAAATTTTATTTATAATTTTATTTGTGGATGTACTCGTTGTATTGTAACGTTTTGATGCTATTACTTTGATCAGCAATTATTTCATATACGTTAATGTGTACAGGGCAAAATATTTAATTTAATTATTGAAGCTTAAGTGAAATTCAATTTTCATTTAAATTTAACGTCATGAAATGAGAAATGAAAATATCGCTCATAATTTCCCGTGAAAAAGTAATGTAAAAAGGTCCAATCAAGAAGTGTTTACAATGAAATTTTGACATTTAATTTTTTTTATAGAAATTTGAATAGTTGACAGATCAGTACAAAACGTTTCTTTTTATCTTTAATTTTAAAAATATCATATTATTAAAATGTCAAAATATTTAAATATAAAATTAACTTCTCTAATTAATTTCTCTACAAAAAAATATTCACAGTTTTTTCACTGCAATTTCACCGGCGAATTGGAAGAGTTTTGAAGTTTCATTTCACTCGAGCTACATACTAAGCCTAATATATATTAAATATAATTTTGAATGTCTATAATAATTTTTTCAATTGCCATTTTGCTTGATAACATTTTTTAAACTAAAAATAATTTTTTCAATATTCAGCACCAGCTGATAATTTTTATCATTAATTGTACCATTAACATTTTAAGTTAACCCACCCTCTCCTTTTGGCCGATTATTTTATTTTCAAAAATTTCCTTGTGAAGACAGATATATTTTTATTGTCATATTGTTTGGAATAATTTTGTTGCTAAGTTTAGAAGTTAACTTGTCACAGAACGACAGAACTACACAAATTCATCCTTCCAAAAATTGATATAATGTCGTACAACATAAAATTCTGTCAAAAAACTGGAAAATGCAATTTTGTCTGATAACAATACTTTACTTTTTTCGGAAATGGGTAAGTTAAAATAAACCGCCAGTTATGATCCACTCTCCATAAATAAATTACTACTAACTTAATATTTTTATTTATATTATTTAAAAACGGATCAGAGTTAAATAAAATAACCTTCTAAATTCATTTTCAAATAAGTAAATTAGTGCATCATCATAGTAAATTTGTAAATGTTTAATTAATGAACATCGCGAGTGTATGGTCATTAAAAGTTCAAATTTTATAAATCTTGATCTGTTTTCAAATTTAATATATTATCAAAAATAATTTAACTTGTAAGTCTGAACCTGGCATTTCTCTCAAAACACATGTAAAATACAAATCTCTAACTCTACAACAAGCTAAATTTCATATAATATTCAACAAACTATATGCTATTAAATTATATAACGTTTGTCGGCAATTTTTAACAGATTATAAAATCATTCATAATCTCAAATATAAGAAAACGGAAGGAAACGAAAAAAAAAATACAAACCAGTGTCTACGCAATTTGAAAGATTTAAAGAATTTCTACCGCTATTGGTCAATATGATTGTATTATAATTTATTTTCTATTTTGATACATAAACAATCCCTCATTAACCGAAATTATAACCATCAAAATTTAATAGGACATCGTACAATCAAAAAAGGACAATAATTATTATTCGAAATAAAAAAATTTTTTTTACCAAATCGTTTCTTCTGGCGCTAAAAGATTAGAGAACAGATGATAAATAATTTTTGTCATAATTTCTATTAAAGTTGGATTTGCAGAAAGATCAAGTTGAATGATCTTTTTGTTTTTTGAAATAAAATTGATTTTAACGTTTTTTCAGTTTCTAGAAAAGTTGTGATCTTATTTTGTTTCTTTTTCACGCAATTTTGTTTTTGCAAAGCCCTACTATACCAGCTAGAAAATATTATTAAAAATATGAAAGGAAGTTGTGGTCGGCAAAGCCGACGAATTAACTATACACATCATAAGTAACCGGTGGTGGTTTTGACCATCAGGTATAATTTTCGAATTTGTCTTTATTTTTTCTTTTGCATGATTATTTTACAAATTGCATTAAGAAGTCAGAACTTAAAAGATAATTATTTTAAGATAAATGAATTAGGATTTGCTTTTTTGGTCAGGTAGAATGATATTTTTGTTGTTGTATTATTATAAAAACCAAAAATTATATTAGATTAAAGAACGAAACAAGTTAGGTCCTGTGTTATTATAGTCGGCATCAGGTTTTTGTTAGTTTTAATGATATTTAAAGGTTGAAGGCGGACAGTTGAAAGTGTCATCATTGAGGACTATTAAAGCATCTGTGGTTAGCATAAAAACAAACATTTTTTGTTAACCAATATTAATTATTGGTGATGAATATTGTATAATTTTAAAAATGAACTTGGATAAAATATTAAATAGTTTTTTTAGTAGATTTAATATTCTTATTAGAACATTTAAATCTAATAATAAATAATCGGTTGTAACAAAAATCATTTTATTTGATATCTTAAAAGCGTAGCCAAGCGTAGAGTGGAAGGTTCATTTATACTATTTGTCGCGTAATTCATAATTATGGTGCATACTTTTTGAATTACGAAACTTATTAATTATAGATAAGTTGATAGAAAAATTAACAAAGTTTAAATGAATTGAGAACGTTTGTTAAAATATAATTTTAAATAAACTAAATTGCCAATATTTTTGTAGTATTTTTAATCATTTAAATCGACCCTATAGCTCTAGAGTCCAGAGGTTTTTCTATTCTACATTTCATAGATCTAACTAACTATGAACTTTATGAACCTGCCACAAATCGCATAATTATGTGTGATTCGATTTCTATTTCATTGGATTTGAATTTAAATAGAGCTAATTTTGTAAAAATGTTAAAAGAGTATTTTTTAATACAAAACTAATTAAATCATTCATTAATATCTTTTTTTTCTTGTGGTTATTATTTAGTCTGTAATAATGAAATTTTCGGTAGATGGAAATTAATAAAAATTAAATTAAATAGAATTTCTGAAATATTTCGGTGAAGGGAGCATCACTCTATTATAATAATAAAAATGTACACCTACACATGAATTGAAAACGTATTAGCTCTAGTATCTAGCCATAATTTAACTCTAGCATTTAGCTAGATTTCAAGATTTTTAGATTAAATCCCAGAATCCACATCTATAAAGTTTTTTACAAATACACATACTTACATAAAACAAAAAGTATTTGAAAAAAAAGCTTTCATGTTTGTGGGATTTAATCTTCAAATTTACAAAAACTTTTATATAAGTTTTGATCTCTTTTTTATATGCTTTTTGGTTATGCATATATAATTATAATGTATTTTTGAATTGAATTGAATAAGGCCATGCTTGCCCTCAGAACCAAGGTATCGGCATTTTTCAATCCATTGTATCACCTTATCATTCTTAAAAAAGGTTGTTTTTTCGCTTTATCTTTGCACAAACACCGTACTCACCATACTCAGTCCTACCTCATGGGGTGCTGACTCACTATGCCGGTTTTACTTTTCAGAACTACCACAGCTAGCCATCATACCATGGTTGGTTGTGTTAAACCAATATTATTAATATTGATACAAATGAAATTCTGAAATACAAAATACATAATTCAATGGCTTTAGAATTTTCTCTTTTAAGCAGTCTCTAGAACATCGATATGGTCTGCATTTAATGTACTTTCAGAGTGATTTGCAAATTACTCATAATATATATACGAGTAATTTGCAAATCCACTTTAAAACAACTAATTTTACATTTGCCAATTTCAGACTCGGGCTTTTTTTGCTAAATGGGATTCATGATAAAAAAAATCAATTTAATCACATTTAAATATTAATTAAACACATTTTAAAGACGGATAAGAATTACTGTTCAACTGTAGTTACTAGAAGTTGTTTTCATTAACCAAGTTTCATTTCATTTTAATTAATGAAATCTATAACTTCTCATTCATATGATTAAAATAAAAACTAATTTATTAAACAATCATCAGAAAATCAATCTGAAAAGTCTAATTTTCATATTTCATTTTTTTTTTAATAATATTAAATTATATCTCATATTATTAGAATGAAAATATATTTTCAATTTATATGCAGTGAACTCTGATCTTGTTACTAAATGGTATGTATTTCAATAAAATTGTTGAATGAATTTCAATCAATTTGTATAGATTTACGCCTTTTTCTTATAAAAGTAAAGGTACACGAATCAAATTGGACTTAAATTTGAAACGATCTATCAAATTTGAAATTAGAAACAAAAAAAGTAAAAAATTTACCATACAATTTTGTTGGTTCTTATTTGCACTATGATTCTATTATTCAAAATTATATAGTTGATAATTTTAAATAACCTGAGGTATGAGCTAGCAAAATAAGTGAAATTCATTGATTGGAAATTTACATTCTATTAAAAATATATTTTCAACCAAAACGACTTTGTGGTTAAATTAAAATATTTTTATATTATTTATGATATTAAAAACATTTTGTACCTGGACGTGTACATAAATTTAAATCAAAACATGAATAATAATTTTGATTAAATCTATGTTGTTAAATAATCAATTCAACAATAAAAGATACGAAAAGAAAAATGAAATATGTATAATAAAAATTAAATTAAATTGCAATTTTATTTTTTTATTTTTTTATTATGGTATATTAAAATGGCGCTGTATCGTTTTAATTCAAAATGGCCGAAGTCAATAAATGAAAAGTATAAAATGAATAATTTAATGTATTTTTTTTTATTTATATATATAATTGCTACTCTTTATTTTTATGTGTAAGTTAAATTACAGAAAATTGCAGAAAATTGTGTATAAATAAAATATTAATAAGCAGCTGGTACTGTTCGTGTCTACAGAAGTATATAAAGAAAACCTGTTGTGATGTAAAACATATTAAATTTGTCTGGTATGTTAACATTAAAATTATCCATTAAATCTTTTTGTGCAATGTTTTTAATTTGTTAGTATAATATGAAAATTTAAATATTTTTTTTTATTGATATTGTTTTATAGCATTAATTTATATCTGATTTGTAATGTTTAATTGTTTTTTTATTAGGGTAATTTAATGCTTCATATATTTTTTTTTTTTTTTTTGTTAGAATTTATAGGCATTATTATCTTAGTTAGTTATTAATAGTATGATAATGTATACTGTATGTCTGCTAGATTACATAATAGTTTTAATTTAATTATTGATGTGAGATAAGAACGGATGTGTTTCCCGAGATACTGGGTGGCAACCAAACACTAAACCACAATTTAATCTATAAGTTAATTAATTCAACAAATATTACTCATTTCCATTTTACATTTACATTTTTTTTAGGTCCTATGCTACTGGAATGTCCTTACATCCTCGAGATAGATAAACCTCCATACAAGACACTAGTCAACTGGAGCATTTACCCTAGTCAGCTGTGTTTTGTTAGAGCTCAAATTCTCATATATTTAACCTGTTTAGAGAAAATAATGCCCTTCATTATTTATCCTTTCTTTTCTTTGGTCATAGCTTCTTGCTGTGGAACATGTTCATAATGCTCAATCATTTTTTTGGTTACCTTGTCGAGTGGGGAGTGGCTTAAAGCCATGATGTAACGAGCCCATTTGAGCCGTTATACTTATAGTCGAAGACTACTTACATCTAAAGCACATCAACCCATTCCACCTTTTTTTATAAATGAAGTCAGACTGGCATTGCTTTACCTGCCCCCCCCACAGATTTATAAAAGTATTTAAATTAAATACTCTTGTCATGATTCTATAGTCAAGGGAAATAATCATCTATTTTATAATATTAATTTTAATTTATTGATTTTAAAATTATACTCAAAAATACTATGCATAATTGAATATCTCAAAATTTGTATATTATCTTTTACATGATATTATAATGCTTTTTCCTTAACATCAAAATATTTTTATTGGCACAATTCAACAACTAACATATATATACACATATAAACATTTTACATGTATTTTAATAGAATGGATAATTTTTTTTTTGCAGTTTCTATAGGTTCATAAACGACATCCAAACTTGTTATCTTCTTAAAACAATTGGAATATATTTTGTATTCATGTAAGGTTCGTGAATATTTTTATTTATTTATATCTGAAAGTATTGTTCATGTTTTCGTTTTATTAGTCCATAAGTAGCACATAAGCAAAATATTCTTATACATAAAGACTTATTCTTTATCTCCTGTACACAACATTCCATATCATGGGACCGCAATCTTAACAGAAGCGCAAAAAAAAAAATAAAAAAAATCTCGACACCATTTTTTCGTTTTTGAAAAACATATATTTTTTTTTTTTTGTGAAAAGGATACATAGAGAAAGGTAAACTTTTGCAATGGGATTAAGCAAAAATGATTCCAAAATGATGATATTAAAGAATAAATTTTCTATTAAATGTAATAGCGGACTCCATTTAATATGATCATATCGCAAATTTTCTAATTTTCAAATCAAACCATTAGACATGTTGCAATTTAATATAATGGAGTTCACATTCTTAATGTGCTTAAAAATATGTTGTATGAAAAAAATTAGTGTACATGGATAATTCTAGAAATATCTAGTATTTATTGTGTTAAATATTGATGGAAAAGTTTTTGTAATTTTGTTTTTCGTTGAAAATGTTGTTCATTTGATTGGGAAATTTGAATAAAATTTAACTTTAAAGTGGTTAGTAATTAAAATCTGTATTTGACTTCTGACTAATTATACGAATTTAAATTTGTTGAAATTCAATTTTTATTTTTATCATATGCCAAATCACATAATATAAACTTAAAAGATATTGCATCGCTCGTTTTCATGGATCATTGAATTGAAATCTCCTGAATTTTTTAAAGTAATTTTTATGTTGTTGAGTCAAAATTAAGATTGATTGTTTCAGAAAAATGTGCCAAACGATTTGTTAATTTAGAACTAATTTTGCTTAAGTTTTATTTTAGCTAATAAGAAATATCAGCATCATTTATTTAAAGGATACATTTTTATTAAAGAAATTCATATTTCTAAATAAAGTATTTTCTATAATACTTTTAAAAGAGATTCTTATGATTCATTTAAATATTTCTGTATCGTAATGACAATAGTATTATGTTTTAGTAAGAGAAATATCTCCTTTATCGACATATCTATTAAAGGAATCTTTCTAAACTTTGAAAAATTATCGAGTCTGCTTTCCGGAATTTAAATTTATCTGGCACACCAACAATATTAAGTACTTTTAAACGATTTCTAAAAGACTAGACCTGTTGCTAAAAATTGTTTCAATATTAATTATTATGGTTTATAGTTTCTATTCATATTCAATGATGCCGGATACTATAAAAACCGTCAGTAGGAGTTACAATTTCTTTCAATTATATATTTTCAAGAGATTCTAAGATTATTTGATTAAATTTTGATTTTTAACTTGGGTTTTTAATATAATTTTAAATATTAAATTATATTTAAAAATATAAAATGTTATATTTAAAATATCCACAAACCAACGAACGTGAATTATTTCCACCAGCAGCGAAACACTCTTTAATTATAGAGCAGCTTATGGTAACAGCTATAGCAACGCGAATTCCGCACGATATTGCCCCAAATATAAAATAATTCTGAAATAATTATGTAAAACTTTCAAATTATTACAGAAAATAATATTAATTCATATACAAATCATAATGAAAAATTAAGATATTATATAAAAATAATTTAAATTAATATAACCATGAAAAATTACCATTTTTTGTTTACGTCAACTTTTAATTACGATTACGATTCGCTGCAATTAGTTCGCGTCAATCTGGCTATATACTCGAATTTCGCTATGCCATTGGGAACAATTCACTGACGTTGGTTTGGGAAAACTTTAAAGCAATTATTTAATACTCAGCTTATTAATACTTCTTCTAACTTTTCCAAAATAAAAATAAATTTAACTAAATTTACCTAGAATACCTGGATAATAATATAGTTTGATTATATAAATATTTCCACAACAAAATATTAATATATATTTTACCATATTTATTTCAATTTTGCTTTACAGAACATTTCTTACCTTATAATCATTTTATTTGATGTTGTAAAAGGTTAAAAGGACTATACAAAAACTAATATTGTCAGGATAAATAACTGGGTGGCATGGGAGGTAATATCCTTTTACATATTATATAAACTCAATTCAATTTCATATAAATAGCGCTAAGAGTAAAATTGTATTTGTGTGCGCGCAGTGGCCATCCTTTCTTTTATTTTATTATGCCACATTTTTGATTGTGTGAACAGAATAACAATTACGAAGAAAATATATTTTATATATAGCTATATAATATATAAAATATAATAAATATTTTCTTTTTTTTTCTTTTTATTTTCATTACAAAAAAAAAATTATTATACCAAAGAATTTTCCTTGAATTTTCCAACAATGAAGAAAAAAAGATTTTAATAATTTAACCAAAATGAGGATTTGAATTGAAATAATGGGTAATCGTCGAAATCTTCTTTATCCATTCTTAAGTTCATGGATTTTATTACGTATTTTTTCTGTATACACCATTAAAAAAGATTTGATATGAGGTCATATTGAAATTATTACGATTACAATTTAATGTGATTCAATATTGAATACAATAAATTTATATTAACTTATTAATAATTCAAGTATTTATATACGAAAGTTTAAGGATTTACAAAAGAAATAGAATATAATATATAACAATTTTATTTATATGGTTAAAGTTTCATATTATGACCACATTTATTGGTTGGGATTTAATGGTAAATTTATTAACATTGCTTATATATTTTCGTTAGATAAAATGTTAAGAAAAATTAATGTATTATAAATATTATAAAGAATAATAAATTGATTTAACATTTTATTTGAATAGAATTTTATTAGTAATTACATATTTTATTCTAATAAAAATTATTTTAATTATTAATGATTTCAAGTGGTAAGCTACCTTAAGCTTAACTAAACCGATTATGTAGCTAAAGTCTGCAACTTAAGGTAACTGGATTTCTCAATCAAAATTATCCCTAGCTAAACCAAAAAATGTGAATTGTAATTTGAATTAATATTATTCTGAATGATATATCAATTAATGTGATATTGGAATTTGTGAGATAGTGTGCGTATAGTTTATATATTATTCTTTGTATGTGTGTTTTATATAAAAATATTAGTAATTTTAGTTTTTTCTAATAACTTTTTACTATTAACTTTTAAATGTATATATGAATATATTTTCTATTTGTGTGTATAAACTATAATAATAATAAATGCCAAAAGTGAAGCAAGCTCTACTCATCTGCGGCTTAAGATTAACATCATGTTAAGGGTTAAGCAAAGCCTTATTTTTAAATTGCACTGCGAAACCAGAAAATTGTTTAACTGAAGCTTATAATCTCTGGTAAAGGCTTAAGCTTCCACTGTGAAATATGGCCTAAGTATACAAACTCGTATCTATAATTTTACATATTTATAAAGTTCAATATTTTAGTATTGTAGAAGTATGATATTGATATAGTTACTACTTTGCTAACAGTTGGATAATATTTGTATATTGCACGGACGAAATTAAATTATTGAATAAAAATTATAGTTTGTCGAATTATTGGAACATAAAGCCACAGCTTCATCGTACATAGACTGGAAAAATCTAGAAAAATAATTGGAATCGATTCATTTTAGGCTATGCAAACTTGTGTTTCACATTTGAATAAAATTTGTTGAGAGAGAGAAGGATCTTGGCAAAGAAATAATTTTTAAGAAATAGATTATTTCTAATTTTTTATTTTCAATTAATCTTCCAATTGGTTCTTATCCTACTTTTTTTGACAATAATTTCTAATAAGTATGATATGTGTACTATATAGATTGCTTAACAGCTCGATACTTCGATAGTTAGATAACAACAGATATGTTTCCAGATAATACTAGGTGATATGATTTATAATTTTCGATTTTAGACTATTAACAAACCTATATAATCCCATCCAGTATCCTAGCTATTCTTCTTATAATACTTTACAATATTCATAAAGCATTTATGGCTACTGGAAAGTGCCAACATTCTCGAGTAGAGATAGATAAACTTCCATACAAGAAACCTGGTCCGTTTTGCCTATAGTCGGCTGTGTATTGTTAGAGCTCAAATATCATAGTTTTAACCTGTTTAGAGATAATAATACCCTTTGTCTTTATTATTTATTTCATTTTTTGTAGGTCGAAACTGCTTGTATTGTTACATATATCATCATTTAATCGTTAAATTGTTTTTTTGTTTTTTCAATGTTTGTGTCAGAACCTAATGATAACAATCTTATTCTTATTAAAAGCTGATATACAATATTGATGATCAGCTTTGATTTAAATATTTCTCCAGTATTTGCGTATTCTAAAATTCATTCCAAAACGTAATCATTTTCAAAAATTAAAAAAAAATTACATCATTTTCTTGGTATCGCTTGAGCTTTATTAAATTTATCTCTGTTATTATCTTCTTTATTATTAAAGTATACCAAATTTTGTAACGAATTAATTTTTCACGTATAACAGTTTGGGCTAAACTTCGAAGTAAATATCAAAGTAAATATCAAACTTATGTATTGAATTAATTCTATTTTTGTTATGTAAATTATTCAAAATATAAGAACAGAATGCGTTTTTTTCAAGCTGTATACATATAATTTTATCATAAAATTTAATATTTTAATTTTTCAATTAATTAATTTAGCTATAATTAATTTATAATTAATTTAGATATTATTAAAATAAATTATTTTAAAATTATCTTTAAATTATTTGAAAAATCAAATATTTGTTTTTCCTAATCCTTTTAAATTACAAAAAAAAAATCCGTTTTCATTTTGTTTTTATAATGCTAAATATTTTAATGACCTACACAAATTATCATTTATATCAAAACTGGAATTAAAATATCTCCATTATTATGTAGTGTATCTTTTTTTTTTGCCCCCACTGAAATTTTATTTTATGTTTTTGTACAACATTATTTTTACAAAAATATTTTGTTAAACATAAGCAATAATATAACTAAAAAGCTTTTAAGATAAAAAACACACATCTTTTTAAAATGTTAATGAGCTTCAATCAAGATTAAAAATATTCATTTATTGGCGACAAGTGAGCGCCATCAGACGCGCTTATATATTAGTTTTTCATATTACGTTTTAATTCACAGTCAATCAATACAATCTGATGGATATTTTGTATTTTATGCAAACCAGAATTGATCAAGACAATAATTTATATTATTGTAATTTTTCGTATAGGATTAAATAAAAAAAAATATATTTTACCCTTAAAAAAGTGTAACATAAATGGAAAATTAATCAAAAAAAATTTGGTTTTAAAAGTAGTTACCAAAATATTTCAAAATATAATATAATTTTTTTCATATCAAAGGTCCCGATCCATACTATTATATCTTGACATTGGCATTTTTTGTCGGAAAAGCTGAAAAATTGTTTACTTTGAGTTTTTGCACATTATACTTTCGACTTGAGTTAGGTCTGTAGATTGAGTTACAATACAAATGTATGATTTGGCGTTAGATATAATATTTTACACATATTTCAAAAATCGGTTACATTTGTACTTAAAGCATTCTATGCTAAATTAGAATAGTTACAATAAATGTGAAGTACTGTGAGCCAAGTGGTAATCTGTTGATTAATTGCTTTCATTATTGATCTTAATTTAATCATTTATTATGAGTCAATAGAGGACGACTGAAGGAAGTAATATCGTTCTTTTTAAGAACTGTGAAGAACGAAGCGAGTGGTAATCTATTGATTCAGTAATTGTACAATAATTTAGTGCTTGGTTATATTTAATTATGTTTGTAAAATGTCTACTCCTTTTAATATCATTAATTAATTTATATATATATATATGTACTGACCTTAATCCTCTGTGGATAGTTAAAATATTTCTCAGTATGTTTCTCTACATGCTAAAAAAAAATTTTAATGTTGAGGTTGAGCTTAAAGAAGTAGATATCCTCTTACTAATTATATCTATCTTTCCGCTTGCTCTCACTAATCCACACAGATAATTGGTTCCGTCCAGAAACATTTATTTGACCGTTCTGTTCTCAATGATCAGAAATATTCGGTTTAGAAACTGAATTAATTATGTCCTTATTCACCAAATTACATTTGTAATTCAATTTAAGTAAAATAAACTTTTCATAGCATTTCTATGCCAAATTTGTGTTTTTTTTAATATTTCTCTTTTTATAGCTAGAGAGCTTAATTAAGTTTAAAATATATGGTATGAATTATATGTATTACATAAGCGATTAAAAAATTCTTTTAAAAAAGACTAATCTGATTTGGAAAAGGACCTAATTGAGTTGAAAAAGCTATTTATATTGAAATCAATTTTTAGATTATAAATTCACTTGAAATACAATAATAACTTTACTAAATTATTGAAAAGCAACTAATAAAATATATTTATAACTAAAGTTAATATAATATCATCAATAATTTTGAGGGTTTCAAAAATACATGATGTATCGTCCACTAATATTGTAACTCGAATAAGAGTACTATGGATCGGGACCATTGATATGTCAATTTGTAATACTTATTGAAAAATACAATTTTTATATTTTGTATACCCTTCACTTTACTTAACAAATTGATATTTTGCTACCATCAATAATATTTGATTAACAAGATTTATATATATTAAAATGTCGTAGTTTCACCAAATTGATTAAGGGAGTGTTTCATTATATCGTTAACAAAATTTCATCGTGCAAAATCTTATAATTTTCTGAACTGGTTTTCAAATAAAAAAATATTTAACAAAATATATTAAGATAATATAAATAATAAAATTTATATAGATAAGCGATCACTTATTATTATATTATTAATATAAAATCATTTTGGTTTCAGGACTAAAAAGTATGCTTTTATAATGTTGCTTTTAACGAGTTTATGATTTATTACAAATTCAAATTATTTTAATGTAGTTTTATTTATTTTATATATTTTTATACAAAAATGAATCATAAAATTTTATTTATTTTATTTGGTAAAATGGAATTAATTAATAGAAATTATTTGAAAATTTAAATTTAATATACGATTTTGTCATTTATTCATCTATTACTGAACTGATTTATATCATGATACAAAAATTAGAACCAAACAAAATATCAAAAGAAAAAAAGAAAATATATCAATGATTCTAACAATTTGTTGATAATTAACAGAATTCACAATTGACTGAATGTACCATAATGTAACATAATTATAATACATATTAACACAATTAATGTAAAATAGGAAATTTAACAGAATTAAGCAGTGAAAAACCTGCTAAGTAGTCAAACTTCATAAAGGAAGTGGGATGGCACGATTCGTGGTGAAAAATGGTCACGGTTTCGTAAGGGGGTACTACGAACCGTACGGTCTAGGTACGTGGTTTGACCGCTTCCATTACCCTTCTCAAACCACCCAACCAACCCAATGTAAATTCATCGATTAATTGTAGATCCGTTCAATTGTCCATTCGTCTATTGTGAATTCTACCTTAAAATTAGATTTTTATATTTATAACGAATTTAAGTTATTTAATGTAAAGCATTGATGAATAATGTCAATATTGTTTTCGGTCAATTGTGCATTCGGTGAATTATGTTTTGGTCAGTGGTGTATTCGGTCAATTCTGTATTCCGTCTGTGGGAGTATTCGGTTAATATTGCATGCAGTTAATTGTGAAATCGGTCAATTTTGATATATTTGATATATTCTTTGGTAATTAATTATAAATTGATCAAAATTAGATTTACAATATATATTTATAATTATCATTTAGGCGACGATGCTAAAAAACCATCCATCTGCAAGATATGAAACTTTACAATCTGAAATTGTTCAATAGAGAAGTAAGAATCGATAGAACGAGCAAAACCATCTTTCAAATGGATTTCGTACAATAAGCCAAAACCAAGAAAATTTATTGAATTTCTTACAAACCCTTCAACTTGTACTTTTTAATTTTATTATTTATATATTTTTAATTTTTATCACTTCATTTCATTCTAATAAAACAAAAAAAGTTTTAATACCTCTGAAATCTAATCAAAAAAAATATAAATAAAATTCAATTACTTATGGACCAGACATATATTTTCATAGTATTTGTTAAGGATAAGAAGAACAAGGATGACCACTACTACTTCTTTGTGTTTTCATTAACTTTGGCTTGTGTTTCATATTAAGTATATTAAATAATTTTTTTTATTATCGGTATTTCGATTAATGCCGCTCTCTTAACATTCCTAGGTGGTAAGTCATTTTAATTGGTGTTCTATGTCCTTTAAATTTTAGTGTGTAGACCTCACGTGACTTTTTTTTATATTATATATATATAGTTTGTTGTAAATGATGCCGGCTAATTTGAATATCAAAAAAGGTAAAACCTCGTTAATAAAACATTTTTTTTTTTTTGAAAAACTTTTATTTAAAACAAGCATGAAATTATGTTTAATTAAGGATCGGTTGATTTTTGCATAAAATAAAAGACAAATATGTTGAATTGAATTAATTACTTTTATTGATAATTAATCCATGATTTATAAAAATGATTAAATTTTTATGAATTTGTTTTATTGTCGGTTAAATTTTGGTTGAATTTTTGCAATTAATTATATATTTTTTCATATAGAATTGTTATAAATGATTTGATTTAAATATTTATTTAAGAAAATAATTACAATAATTAGTTTGCTTAAATATGATTTAAATAAATATCAACTTTTTTAAACGATCTTGGAAAAATTTAATACCATTAAAATAGCTCTAAATATTGTAAATAATATTTAAAATTAACGATAAATTCTTGTTTTAAAAATCATAATTAACATAATGTATTAATCTTATTTTTAACAAAAATCTATTAATTTTATTGGCGTACGCTATACCCGAAGATGATAAAACATTGAATAATAATTTGTTAGTTTCGTTTTTTTTTTCATATAGCAAAAAGCCATAATAAATAACATAAAATTAGCCACAAATTAATAATAATATATTTGAAAAAAAAAAAAAACAATATTATCAAATACGACATTAATATAAATTATTTTATGGTATTTTATCATTAAAAATCCCATTAAATATTATAAAAGAAATGTTTTTTAAATTGGTCCAGGTATTAAATTCAATAAAAATATAAGTTGAATGTCACGATTTTGGTTGACTTTGTGTAATTTTATTTTTATAAATGTCATTAATTTAACACATTTTATATAAAATAAATATTGAGTGTTTAATTTTATTTTATAGAATTTAGATTTATTTTTATGGAATTAAATTGTCAGCTATATAAATTTCAGGAAATATGATTTATTGTATATCTATCAGTAATGAATTCTATTATGTTCTACGTATCTGGTCTATTTTAAATTATACGTTAAATTAGCTTTTAATAATGTTATACGATAATAATCGAAGAGCTAGCAATGAATTTATTTAGGATATTTCAGCAGTTATGATTAATTTAACTCATTGATCAAGAAATGGAAGATTTGGCTACAATATAAAATCGGGTTTTGCGAACTGTAGCTTTTATGTAATAAAATGTTAATCGATTCTGCATAGTGGCACACTTAGTACGATTATACTTTTCCTACTTATTACGAGTTTTATTTGTGATATTAAATAATGTTAGTTATCTATATAAAATAATAATTTCAGCAATGTTTATAATATAAAGAAAGTAAACTCATTTCGATTGAGATATTCTAATTCGGGAGACTTTCGTCTAATACCATGATATAGATAAAAAAGACTCTTACACCCTGGTTTAGTACACATTTTGTACGCATATTCTACAGAGTAAAAACTTATTTTTAGTGATTTTATTACCAAAATCCAAAAAAAAATTACAAAAAGCACAATAATTTTGTGAAGCGGTACTTCGAAGAAAGGAAAACATGAAATATTAATCACACAGTGAGGAAAAGTAACTTCTAATCCCGTTGCGAAGATATCTACCTTTCAATTCCGCACGGAGAAAAAGTGGACTTTATTCCGTAAAAAGATGGTATAAAGTTAGCAGTTTTCTCCTGGGAGTGAAAAATATTGATTCAAATATTAAAAAACTACTATCTCAAAATTTGAGTTACTTTAAAATCTAATTTTTATGGAAATTACTCAAATGAGACAACCTGTCTTTATACAAAAAAAAAGAATCGATTTTAAATTAATTTATTTTGTTAATTATGATTGAAAACCAATTAATACAAAAATCGAAAGAGTATTTTCTTGTATACGAAATAAGTGAATTATTAATTTATACATTTTTCTTCAAACATTTCTAATTAATAATAAAATAAATTTGAATCCAATAAAATATTATATTATACATAAAAATTAAATCTGTAATTGAATGTTGTTAATTGACTTCTGTCACAATATATAGAAATTCACTCAATTACGAAATTGTTGAAAATTTCATTACCATATAAACGAAAAAGGTCCAACGACAATAATTATTCAGGAAGAAAAGTAATTTTCATGCAAATAAAATAAATGAGATTTTATAACTATTCTTATTTCATTTCTTATATTTAATAATAATATTACATATTACATTTATATATATATTTCTATTTTTGAACATGATAAATTAATTTAATATTCTTTCAAGTGTATTTTGTGAATAACAAGAATTAGGAAAAGACATGAACACATATCACTATGATTAATTATTCAAAAATGATCTCCAAAATGTTAAAAGGATATATATAAAGGATATAGTAAGCTTTACAATAAGGATAAGTAAACTGGCTTATGATACGTAGTGTAAGTATATATATAAAAAAAAAAAAAAACACAAAAAGGAAAATTAACCACTTAAATAATCAATTTAAATCCTAAGCTCTTAAAGGTTATGATAATGTGATTTTATCTTTCCTTTATTATCCTTTTTCAAAATCACTTGTATACAAATATTTTAAGACAAATTAAAATTAACATCTTAAATATTAGAATGTGTTTTGTTGGGGTTATTTGTTGTAAGTGTTGGTTCAATAACCTTCCAAAGATATATAACCTAATTTTTAAGGTAAGGATTTTAAGGGTTAATTAATCATGGGTTAATATATTAATATTCTATATAATAATGTAGTAAACTTATGAAATTTAACACAGAAATTTAACACTTTCTAACATTTAATAGAGTATTATAATAGTTACTGTTACTGTTTGTAAAATTGCGAAAGATAATACACAAGGAGTAAAGTAAGTGTCTACACAACACAGTATAAAAGTAGAATTTTATTTGTCAACAGTTTGGATTAAAAGCCACAACTATATCGTAAATGAACCCGATAATGTAGAAAATATAATTCCAATTAATTCTTTTTAGAAATTATATTTTTTTTTTTTTAAATTTAATTAAAATTTGTTGAGAAAAAGAAAGATTTTCTCAAAAAAGGAAATTTCTCAATTTTATGAGAGTTAGGAGTTAGTATGCCTAGAGGCTAAGTCTTGCATTGGCTGAAGTGTTGGATTTTGCTGAAAAAATTTTACTATACAAAATATGCTTGTGCGCACCAACATATCGTTAGAACCCTTAATAATATTTTAATGAAAGTAGAGATCAAAGTAGAGATCAATACTTTTCATGGGTCCATGTTAGAATATCCCGAGCGCCGTGTTTTTTGTCCTACGGAAAAATGTCAACAAAAAAGTTATTTGATAACAAAAAAAGTTATTTGATTTTGATAAAATTTAGTACATGATTGTGGCAACCATATTACATGTCAGCAGCTTCAAAATTTCCGATTAATATTTCATAGTTTCTAGTGCATATATAGTAATTATTATCTGATTTGCATATTAAAAATTCGAAGTTCCTGTAAAATTTGAATTCGGTAGTTCAGTGGGTTCATGTTAAAATCCTTAATTGTATTTCAAAAGTTCAATGCTCTATATCGCATACAGTGAATATTTTCATCATAGTTTTTAATATATTTTACACATAGGTCTAGTTATTGCTCCTGAAATTTGTAGCCGGTTACTTCGGTGGGTTCACAGAAAACTTATATATATGAAAAGTTTAGTTTCCGAAAAGAGAGCACGTAATAATTATTATCCGATTTCAATCAAATTACATGTTACATATTAGTTTTATATTCTCATCTATGAGAGTTTCGAAGTTTCATTGAGTCCCTATCAAAATTTCGAATTATTTAAAATAAATTATTAGTTTCTTAAAATATCTTAAAACATAGCAGTAACAAAAGTGTCGGTACGTTCTATTAATTACAAATCTATACCAAATCTATGTTGGACAAAAAGAACGTTTAAATATAACTACGAAATTCTTTTTATTCATTTAATTTAACAATTGGATTGTCTTGCGAACATTATTTATCTCTTTTATATGGTACCAGTTTTATGATCATACTTTTTTTTTACAGACCAACATAATTAATATATAATTTTTACGATATATTTTAGAAATTATAAATTTTGTATACTAACAATTTATTTAAAATAAAATTACATCAATTAAACTTTAAATGAAATTTAATTTGATATGAAAAATTGAATTACGAAATCTCTGCATTTAATCAATTTTCTTTTTCTTTTTTTTTCGTTTCTTTCCTATGTTAAATATGAGTAACATTAACATTTTAATCAATCCGTAAAATTTAAGTAATATATTTATTATATTATTTTTACAAAGATATTTTAAAGTGATCTCAATAAATATTTTTATTTTTTGTAGCCATAATATACTTTTAAAAGAAATAATAATCTAAATTTAATTTTTTTTTTGTTTCTTACTTTTATGTTGTTTTCCTTTTATGTATATAAAATTTTCAAATAAAAGAAACTCATTATTTTATATAGATAAATGTAATCAGACTAAAATTTACTATAATGCCAACCACAAAAACAAAAATTGTATTGAGGTGATCAAGCGTAGGAGTCACACACTTTATAATATCACAAATTCACTTAACCAACAAAGTACGACAGACGACAACAACAGCGATGATTAAATCTTCTGTATGGTTAATAATTTACTTTAATTTTTTTTTTTTTTTGGACAATTTTAATTCACGATTTTGTAAAAGTGTGAATTAAATTTAAATGTCATTTATCGCGACGGTAATTAATGTGTTTATTTTTTTTTAGTCAATATCTGGTGGTAAATATTGTAAAGTATTTTTTTTTTTTTTCTTTAAATGTTTTGCGACTTTTTTATGTTTATAAAATTTATGAATTTCATTAGTTTGACAAAATATATTTTAAAGGTTTTTTTTTAATGGCATATTTGGGTTACGAACGACGACAACTTTGACAAACTCAAAAAATGAATATGGTAAAAATGGATTGGTATGTTATCAGTTGAAAAGGTGTTGAAAAATTACAATGATTATTATTGTTTTTGTTTACTTTGTGAAGATTTACATAAAAAAATATTCAATCTGGTAATTAAGTATTTTTTGTATAATATAAAATCATAAAAATTTAAAATTTAAACTGAAATTTGTTAACAAAAAAACATTAAAATAATTATCTTGTATCCTTACTACATAATTTTAATAGATTATTCATTATATTATTTATTTATTCTTCCAGTAAAATAATTATTATTTGTACATTATACTACGAGTAATTCGTTTATTGGACATCATAAAAACATATTTATTTTACCATAATTATATTAAAAAAAATTTTTTAACAACATTGTATAATTCCGTCAATATATCATAAAATTTAATTTGATTTTTTTATTTTAAAATTACAAGAATTCAAATTAAATATGAATTCAATTTGTAATAAAACGAAATTATAAAACGTGATACCTAAACCTTTTATTTTTATTTGGACTTTTATATAAGTCGCCATTTTTATGCATCACCATCATTTATAATTGGAAATTATCTTCTTTAACTTAAAAATGATTTAAATAAAAATAATTTGATTTTGTTTTTGCGTTGATTGTTCAAGTATTTTCCACTAATAAAAGTAACCATCATAATTTTTATAATTTCAAAAATGTGATTTGTCTTAATAATAATCTTTTTAAAATGGGTATATAAACGATGAAACTCAATCAAAAAGATGAAATGATATTTTCATCTAAATGTATTTTATATTATATTTTATTTGCTATTTTACTTAAATGATTTTAACTTTGCAATTTGATTTGGTTTTTAAATATGTTGGTATATAAATATAAAATTTATACAAGGAAAAAATAATATTATCAAAATTATAAGTGGAAACGATTTTGTAAGTTATTATACGTTATAATAATATTACAGTGGCGTAACTATGATTTTCATGCACTGATCAAAAATTGAATTTGTGACCATCTTGAGCTAACAAATTTTAAATTGAAATCATTCTGGCGATCTTTACAGGTATAAAATATTGTCATTTATTTATAAATTTATTAGGTATAAATTTATTTTCATAAATTCGGAAAATATTTTCCTAACATTAAAAACGTACAAGCTATTTGGCGATCTTAACCAAGGTATCTAAGATTTTGATCCAGATCTAAATGTTATTCTTGTTTTTACATTTGTATGAAATGTTTATATAGATATTAATTATTGCACGTTTTGTATACGTTACACGTTTGTAACACGTTTTGTAATAACCCTTTAACCTTTAAGCTAAGCAAGAAAATTGAATCAAAATAAAACTGTATTGACAACTGTCAATTTTTACTTTCACACTATACGATTTTTTGACATTCGGCTGATGGAATGAAAAGTTGTACTGTTGTACAACCGATTAACCAATATATTTTTTTGTTATTTGGTAAGATTCCTGTTCGGTATTTTATTTACTTCGCCTACAGTTAGTGCGCCCCTGATAATAATAAACTGTGTATATCATAATTATATCTAAATATGATGAAATTATACTTTTTACATAATAGATATCCATCAGATTTATAATGTGTTTCTGTTCTTACTTACAATATTGTTATTGCATTTTGCAATATAAAGTTTTTATTAAATTTAAATGCATTTTGGGATCACGTTTTCTAAACGATTTTGAAAAATTGAAATGCATATTCATAATACTACATAATAAAATAACATGAAATGAAAATTATAAATTATTTTTTTCTATAGTTAAGATGTATAATTTTTGGTTATAATTATAAGATAAAAATAAATATCAAATAAATTATGGAATAATACTTTCAATTGGGAACTAAACTTAAAAACCAACTATAGAAAAGTTTACATGGATTTTGAAGAATTTTAAACGTAGATAATTTATTTATATTTCAACTAAATAAGTAGATGTTATCATAGTATTTAAACTTTTATTGGCGTAGTATAAATTCCCATCCCCATCAGTAATTGACAACCCGCCGCTGTTCTTATTACATACAATTTCATCATAAATTAGAATTAAGTAAATATTTAGTTAAAATAAAATAGTTAAATTTATGGAGCAGTTCAGTTATACAAGATAATAATAATAAATTCTGATTAAGCAAAGCATGAGCACACGAACTTCAGAACAATTCACATTTAATATTTTAATAATGAAATTTATTTAATATTGGTTTGAGGCAATAATAATAAAGTCCAACAAAACCGAAAATAAAAATATTTTAAATTATGTTAATGACATCTATCGGTATCTAGCGTAATTTTTCAGTTGTATTTTTTTATTTCTGCAACTAAATTAATTTTAAAAATGTAATTTGCATATTTATTCCATTCAACCAGAATAATAAGTAAACATATTTTATTAAAGATCAGTTTAAAACATTACTAAGACTAAGAGCTACATTACTACCACAATTCTGAATATAATCATAAGAAATAACTATAGCTTAAATTGGCCAAACAATCGGTTCAATCCAATCCAAATATGCAGAAATTCTTGTATAAATACTTGGTGCTTCACCAGCACATCCCTGACCAAATGATGTAATACCAATAACAACTGGAGTAAGTGTACCAACATTACTGGTTCTTTCAATAAAAATTGGTCCGCCAGAATCTCCCTGAAATTCAATAAATTTATAAATAATAAAAATATAATAATCAATTATTTATACTTGACAAGTATCTTTTGCTCTAGTAAGATCACCTGAACAAATCTGACTATCAATTATTCCATTTGGAAATCTATATTCTGGTTTGTAATATTGACTACATTGCTTATTATCAAAAAGTTTTAATTTTATTTGTAATAAAGTGTTAGATCCGGGTCCACCTAAATTTATTTAAAAACTCAAACGTTAAATTTTATATTTTTGAGAATTTATTATAATTGGTACCGAATTGTTTATGTCCATAACCAATAGCTTTGACTTCATCGTATACTTTATCAATTTCATTTTTCTGCCACAAACATCCGAATTGATCGCTGGAAATATTAATAAAAATTGTGTATATTATATTACAGCGTTTTTCTAATTATTCCAATAAATAAATAATTACTTTGCATTTTTTGAAAGCCGCATCAGAGCAATATCATTATAAGTTTGTTTATCGTTATAATTAGGATGCACAATAATTTCTTCAATTGGAATATCAAGATCTGAACTGGTCATATTATCTAAATTAATTCCACCTGTTCTAACTGCAACCGGTTTGTCACTGTAAAATGGCATTATAAAAATTAAAAATATTCTAAAATTTAAAATTTAAATAGTTTTATTTTTACCCTCCTAAAGTTGCGCAATGTGCAGCAGTTAATACAAATCGCTTCGAAACTAAAAATCCACCACAGTTAAAATCTAGTTTGTTATCAAATCTTCTCCACCCTATGGCTGCCTGTTATATATCAATAAAGGATAAATTAAATTTATATTATATTTTGTTTTGCGAAATTATACCATAAAAGGATACTGGCCAATATCTGTAGGCTCTCCACCAACCAATGAAGGAAATTGATAAATAGGATACTGGTTAATTTCTATAGGTTCATTAACTATTAAAGAAATTTTATTATAAACAGCTTCGCATCCTGAACTTATAGATATAAAAGATTTAAAAATTTAGTATAATATAAAATTGGTTATTAAATACTCAACTTTCTTGACTTATTCTCGGTGTTGGTTTATATTCAATAGAAGCCTGATTAGACCTTGCAGGTTGATTTTGTAGATTTAAATGTGTTGGACCTTCATCTCCGCAACATACGATTGCTTCAAATCTATCATAGTAGCATATAGTTGGATATATCCTTGCTCCGAACCATCCTTTTTGGGCACTTTCACATTCTGAAAATCGTTTGCATATTCCGGGAAGTTCAGAATTTTCTAATTGACAATCACGAGAAAATTGTTGTTCCACAGGATAATGAATACTATGGGAATATGGTAAATTACTTGATCCAGCTAGAATAAATAGTGTAAATTTTATTGTTATTGATATTACTAAAAGTTTTTACCATTACTAAATATTGGAAAAATAATAAATGCTAGGATGTTTAACATTTTCTTTAAATATTTAAATAAAATAATTTTTAACACAATTAAATTGTTTGCTCCTTAAAACACAACTAAACTATGTTAAAAGTTTTATTTTTGGAATTGTAAACATGTGGCCATTAAAGAAACTGGTTATTATTAAATTACAACATAAATATGAATTAATTTTATTTATTTTTTTATTATTGTTTTGATTCTAAATCTAAATATACTTTTTCAATAAATAAATACTAACTGAAAATATCTTAAAACTTTGATAGTCAATATTAACAGCCGGTTCGGCACGTTAATATTTTTAAGCGTTGTTAAAAATAGGTTCATAATTTATTATAGATCATTAAATAAAGCGTCATATAAAATTTATTTAGTAAAATTATAAATTACAAAGTTTATAGATTTACGATATAAATTAGAGTATTATTTTTAATAATATTTAAAAATTCCAATACTAAAAAATAAATAACAATAATGCTGGGGTGGTAGCCTTAAAAACGTGACGTTTTTCTTATTTGCTGTCGATTTGAAAGGCGTTACGACATTAGTGCGATTGTCTGACAAACGAATCGACATGCATTAGTATTTCCAAACATATTCGTAAAGTTTTTTACAATCTATTACAATTTGTGAAACTGACGTTTATTTACATTAAAAATAACGACACCGGAATAAATAAACCAGACTTGAACCTATAAAAACTTAAAAAACGATAAATAAACAAAGGTTAATCACACTGGGACGACATTATTGTATTTATATTTTTTTTTGATTTTAACACCCGAGTTTTAAGTAAATGATTCTTTCTAAACTTGTTAGTAAATTTACATTAACTTAATTTCAAACTAATTAAAAATATATAAACATAGTAACCAAATACGTTATAATGTCTTCCCAGCATTCGACAAGAATATTGAGCTTTGGCAAAATCGTCCACTTCCGCCTTCTTAATTGAAATGTCATGTCAAGTCAAAAGTTCAGTCAGGTCAGATGTCGTGTCGTCCATTTTTATTAGTATTGTTTGTTTTCAGTTTTCACCAAATTTTTTTAATTTTTATATGCTTTTATTCTTTTATTCTCGAATTAATATTATTTTAATATGACGTCACGTTACAAGTTTAAGTTTACCAATCATGATTTATTTAATAATTCCGAAAGTAAACACATCGAAATTAAATTTCAGATATATGTAAGTTAATATTATTTATTTGTTTTAACTATTATTTTAATTAAAATACCAATTTCCGTGCAATATAAAAATGACAACTTTTATTAACTTTATTGTGCAACATAAAAACATTAAAACTTATAATTTAAACTTATAAACTATTACTAATAAAAATATTGACTGTACTGATTGAAGACTGACTTACTTATGAATTTAACATGAACAAATTATTTTATTAAATTCTAGAGATTTAAATGCATCCTCAGCAACATTTTGTCTCGGAACAATATGATAACGAATTTATGTTTAAAATTAATTTGTGGGAAAAGAATTTATTAAAAATTTAAAAAGTGTCATATTAATTCATATTAACGCCTTGACGGACACAATTTTGTTCACGTGATTCAGCTATAGCTGAAACAATAGATCACATGATCAGCTCACTGCAATTGCAGTTGGTGTCCGTGAACGTGTTACATATGTTGTTGTTTTTATAAAGCCTAGGAAATTGGTTAAAAACTCTAGATCCAAAACAACCGGTTCATTATCAAGTAGTAATTTATTCTACTTTTAAGACATTAGACTTCCCTAGAATTCAAAGTGAAAGTATTTATTGTAATTTTGCCGCTATGAATTATTGTTGATAGTGCAATAAAACCGAATCGGCCTTATTTCCTGCGCGTGGGTTCATACTGCTCCCGTGATGTGATTCCAATCGAAAATAAAGTCAACCATCCAAATTAAACTTTGTACTTCTTTATAAGCAAAAAACCTAGATATTTATATAAATACTTGGCTTATACACATAACACAGACCGCTGAAACAGAGTGCTGATTAGTTTTGTTGTTGCGAAAACTCCAGTTTTGCAATATCACATTAATAAAATGCTGACTAAATGACATTACAGTATACTCAATTAATGGACGAACATATTAGCAAAAAATATTTGAGTTTAGTATTAAGAGATAATTTGCCAGTGGACTAATTCGATATCTGATGAATACGCCAGTTTTCCTTTTGTAGTCGACATAATCGTAAAATAGAATTTACGTGATGAATCTTATGTTTTAATGCATTTCAAGTTCTTTATGCCGTAAATATTGCAGGAATTCATAAGAGTATATTAAATATGATTAGATCTATTTTTGGTCTACATTGTAGGTATATATATCATAAAATATAATTTCATTTTTTATTTCCAAATTCCAGGAATTTAAATTAAATAAAAATACAATTTGTATAAAAAACTAAATTAGTAGACGTGATACCTAACTTTTTTGTTATATATAAAGACTTATTATAAGTCGCCATTTTTATGCACCATAATTTATAATTGGAAATTATCTTCTTTAACTTAAAAATGATTTAAATAAAAATAATTTGATTTTGTTTTTGCGTTGATTGTTCAAGTATTTTCCACTAATAAAAGTAACCATCATAATTTTTATAATTTCAAAAATGTGATTTGTCTTAATAATAATCTTTTTAAAATGGGTATATAAACGATGAAACTCAATCAAAAAGATGAAATGATATTTTCATCTAAATGTATTTTATATTTTATTTGCTATTTTACTTAAATGATTTTAACTTTGCAATTTGATTTGGTTTTTAAATATGTTGGTATATAAATATAAAATTTATACAAGGAAAATATAATATTATCAAAATTATAAGTGGAAACGATTTTGTAAGTTAATATACGTTATAATAATATTACAGTGGCGTAACTGTGATTTTCATGCACTGATCAAAAATTGAATTTGTGACCATCTTGAGCTAACAAATTTTAAATTAAAATCATTCTGGCGATCTTTACAGGTATAAAAAATTGTCAGTTTAATAAGTATTTTCACAAATTTGGAAAATATCTTCCTGACATTAAAAAATTTACAAGATTTAAAATATTGCAAGCATAACAAATACAAACATGAAATCTCTAACCAAATCATAAATACTATTTCGTGATACAGAATTATTTTTTTTTTTTTTATTTCTTGGTAAGATTCTTGTTAGTACTTTGTGACCTGCGTTTTCCTAATATCGTTTATAGGAGGTACACGCCACTGATAATGAACTGTGTAAATTATAGATTGATGAAATTATCGTTTTTATATATAACTGCCATGCAGAAAGCCAGTATATTTGACCAAAAAACTACTTTCTACGTCATAAAATTTACTACTTACTTATTAGAAGTACTGGGAAGTATTAAATTATTTATAAAAGATATAGCTTCCTGCTAATTTAGATAAGTTGCTGCATAACACGACAAGCAAATCATTTGAAAATTTATTGTTTTCAATACCAATTACAATTATTATTAATAAATTCAAATTTATTATATTGGTTTGAGTCTTATATTATCAGTTTTAGACAACAACCAACATTATTAAAATTATGTTATTGACATCTGTCGGTATCTAGCAAAATTGTTTGGTTGTATTTCATTTTATTTTAATAATTTAGTTAATTTATGATATTTATCCATCCACCCATTCTAGCAGAACAACTTTTTAAACTATAATGAAATATTAGATTAAATGTGGATTTTTTTATTTATACGATGATACTTAATAAATATTATAATTAAATTCAAAACTTTAGCCGAACAATTGGTTCAATCCATTCTAATAATGCAGAAATTCTTGTTTAAATACTTTAACCTGTTAAGATCGCCGGAACAAATCTCACTTTTAAGTATTCCATTTGTGAATCTATATTCTGGTTTGTAATGTAGACTACATTGCTTATTGTCAAAAAGTTTTAATTTTATTTGTAATAAAGTATTAGAACCTGGTCCACCTAAATTTATTTAAAAACTCAAACGTTAAATTTTATATTTTTGAGAATTTATTATAATTGGTACCGAATTGTTTATGCCCATAACCAATAGCTTTAACTTCATCGTATACTTTATCACTTTCATTTTTCTGCCACAAACATCCGAATTGATCGCAGGAAATATTCATAAAAATTGTGTATTATATTACAGCGTTTTTCTAATTATTCCAATAAATAAATAATTACTTTGCATTTTTTGAAAGCCGCATCAGAGCAATGTCATTATAAGTTTGTTTATCGTTATAGTTAGGATGCACAATAATTTCTTTTCATATTTTCAAAATTTCGCGCGCTAAATTCAAATGTCAACTTTCGCATTAATATTTTAATTAGTCACGCCTCTTCTTTACTTATAGTTAAGATTTATTTGACATTTCGTTAATTGGTAGTGAACAACAATTCTAAATAATATTAAAAATTAACATTTTTCCTTCTTTAAAGTGAATAAATTTATAAAAATATATATTTCCAAATAATTTTCATCTCAAAAAGTGATAAAAACATGAAATTTTCCAAGTTTCCGGGCATTAAAATCGTTTTAAGAAAAAAATTGTGAAATAATGAATTTACTTGCAAGTGTTTTTTTTTTTCGTAAAAAATGTGATGATATATTTATTTACATATTAATATAAAAATATTAAAAGTAGTATAAATATTATTTTTAGTGCGGTTGTATAAACTAAATTGGAAAAAAAATATTTATATATTGTCAGCCATTTTGATGTATTTGTACTTGTAATATCAGGTAAAATTACATTTAATATTTTAACTTTTTTATGATTTTCTTAAGATTTCCAAATTCTATTATAAATTTTTTTTATGTTTTTCTTAAATTTTTAGAAGTTTCTTAATTTTTCGATAATCTCCAGATACAAAATTGAGGTGTATCAAAATCCCATGGTCAAAACAGCTGAAAAGTTGCGATTTTACTGTTCCTTAGTCGTTCTTGGTTTAAAAACTGTTCCTAGTCGTTCTTGGTTTAAAGTGTTTAATTTGGTACTATTATATTTGAACTTGAGCCTCTCAACCTCAGCCTAAAGAGGCCCCAATCATAAAAATTTCACACCTAGATACTTCTGAAGTTTTTTTGTTTGTAATTTTTGGAACCACACTCTTCTCTCCTCCACTCAACTTTATTTTACATTTCTACAAGATTGTTTTTTTTTTTCGTATTTAATAAAAACCACATTATTTTCCTTATGTAATATAATTTTAATATAAATAGATGGCATATTACCAATTATGTGATTTTGTTGACTATCATTATTAAGATTATTACTCCAAGCTGGATTTTCAGTATTAGTATAAATAAAAACATTATGATAAATCTATGATGGTAACAAGTCTTTGGATAAATTCTTGCTCTTTTCCTTCCATTTTGTGCGTTTTCACATTCTGAAACTCGTTTACATATTCCGCGGAGTCCAGAATTTTCTAACTGACAATCACTAGAAAAGTATTGTTCAACAGGACGTTGAATACTACACAAATTTGGTGAATTACTTGATGATACTGGAATAAATAATGTAAATAATTTTATTATTGGTTTTATTAACTGATTTACATTTACCATATATTGTAAAAAAAAATGCTTAGATATTTAATTATTTCATCATATTTTACGATTTAAATTAAATAGATCGTCTTAAAAACGCAACTGCTAAACTATTATTTAAGGTTTCGTTTTGAAATTGTAAGGATAATCGTAAAAAATATTCTTGTAAATTTACTGAGTATAAAAGAAACTAGTTTTCATATCACCATGTACATTAAATTAAAACCAAACTTTAATTTTATGTATTTTTGTTTGTACATATTCCCAAATTATACTTTTTTAATAATGTATGCTAACTGAAGGTGAAGGTATCTTAAAATTTTCATGGTCAAATTTATGTTGCAGCATAAAATATTAGAAACTGTTACAATATACTTGCCTGAAACGTGTTTTACATTAAGATAATTAAAATCATTAATAAAGTCATATATATAAAATTTAAAATAAAATTATTTTCAATAATGTAAACAAAAAGTTTTCATGTTTGTTTTTTTAAATTTATCATAAATTTAAAATTTTTAATATATTTTATTAACGGTGTATAATTAGTAAATGATTCATAAAATATTTAATTCTAATTAGAAACTGCGGTGACTGGTTGGAATCTAACCAGTGGTACGCAACCCCCTACCCCCTTGCCACCATCATATTAATTCTAAAATTGTCTGAAGAATGGAAGAGTTTCGAGTTACAACTCTTTGAAAGTGATATACAACTTCAACATTTCAATATTTTCCTATAAAATTAATTAGTCCAGAAATTAATAATTAGAATTTTAAAATGCTCATTAATTATGTCCGTAACATATAAGAATATTTACATCCAGATTTGATAAACTACAAACCTACGGTCCAATGTTTTCATTTATTATATGTCCCGATGGAATGGATAAATCTGAACTATATTAACTTTCTTGAAATTCATCAATTTTCACTTGAATGAATTGATTTTAAATGTTCAATTATCTGGCAAGTAAAATTAAAAAAATTAAATATTTCGCTGTACCACAAATGAATATTTTTAACACTTAGTTATCTGAATAACATAAAAAATGCAAATGAGATGTTATACCAATTACAAATTACATTATATAATTTTGAAAACCATTTACTTACTACAATTGAACCACCTTAGTCTTTATAAATATAATTTTCTAATAGGCAAAAAATAAATTTCCATTATCCAGTACTACTTTTGAATGGGATTATGGGATGGTTTGCGATCACAGTTTACTGGCGAATCTCGCCTACAAATTACAAGTTTAGTGGGGAAGTGGAAGAAATGATATGCAAATTAAATTTTTTTATAAAATTCTGATTCGTTCTGAACAATTTCGTAATTTTAAAAATATATTAAAACTTAAAATTTTATAAACCCATAGTAGGTAAACTAGGAGAGTTCTGGAACACAGTTTAACAGAGGACACCCTGTACCACATTTTCACAGAGGGCACCCGGTACATACACAACCCTAGCTTTGTGTGAGTGTGTGTGAGAGTGTGTGTGTGTGTGTGTGAGAGAGAGAGTGTGTGTGTGTGTGTGTGTGTGTGTGTGTGTGTGTGTGTGTGTGTGTGTGTGTGTGTGTGTGTGTGTGTGTGTTGAGAGAAATGCGTGTGCGTGAGTAGATTTGAGTACTGTGATGGTAGTAAAAGCTTTACTGTTGCGATAGTAAATATTGTGAGTAGATGATTATTTTTTTCGATGAATGAAAAAAGGCGCGAAAAACTTTGTGCTTATCATGAAAGTTTTTTTTGTTTTGGTTTGCACAAAAAAACTATTTTTTGGTTATCACGAATGTTTTTGTTTTGGTTTGTAAAAAATTAATATTTTGATATATGAAAAAAAAATTCCCACGCTAGAAAAATTTTTATGTATGGTGAAATTAGAATCTGTACAATTTTTTGTATGGGATGAAAAATATTGGTAAAACATTAAATTAGAATCTGTAATCAATTATGTGTATGGGTTTTTATCTTAGGTCTCAGGATGCAGCCCAGGAAATCTTTAATGTGGGGGAGGGTTTTTTATCTTAGTATGCATGGTGAAAAATATTTATTGATTTTAAAATCTTGGTGGGGGAAATTGTATAAATACCAAAGCATTCTCAAAATTAGTTATAAGTAATTTCGATATTCCAGTGAAGTAAATCAATAGTTAATCCAATTATAATGTTCAGTTATGATATTGAAACTATATTCTACATTTTAAGTGAAAATATAAATATATGTGAGCTGTGTAAAAAGACATTAGAATCGAATTATATAGTTTTTCATCGCCAACAACAATATAAATCTATTGGTCCATATGATAATGTTAGTGATGCAATAGATGAATTGGTGCAGCAGCAAAGATTGTATGGGGCATGCTACAAATGTGAGAAATCGTTGTCTCATATTAAAATTCTAGACATTTAAAACTTATATTATAATTCTGTACTAATAATTATACATATAATAAAAAATCAATAAATTGTTTAAAATGGCTCTAATAAAAAAAATCAATGAATTAAATGAAACTGTTAAAAGCATTAAATCAGTAACAATATCAGATGCACCAATACCATTAGTTACATACATTTTATGGAGCGAAAAATGTAATACAGTTATTAGTGAATTTTATAATATAATTAAAAAAGATGTTTTACCTGGCACAAAAAGGCACATAGAAAGTGAAATTGCGAAAACTTTATCGTATCAACATATCTTAAAAGCAAAGCTACATATAGGTGGTGGCCAAAGTGGAAAAATTATATCTAAAACTGTTGAATGGAATATAGTAAACTCAGCCTTTAGCTCAAGAATATGTACAGGAGTTATTTCAAATTTAGCCCATAAGGATCCGAAGAATTTTTTACACGATACTAAAAATGCATTTAGAGTAAATATTGAGAGTATCCTGAAGAAACATCAAACCATCAAGATAAATGCATCCTTTTGTGGTGAGTTTGTATTGATTCAGGGCAAAGAGGAAGTTAGAGATATTAAGTATATATGTACAAAAACACATCAACTAGATTTGAATTCAAATCTAGATGAATGGTTTGAAAATAATATTTCACAATCAATTCTCACACAACTTGAGGAATTTCAGGAGAGAAATAGTGGATGGGCTCTGTTGACAATTATTAATTTAACTTTGAATATTAATAAGCATACACTTTTACACGCATCTTCATACATCGAATTGCCAAAGCAAATAGCAGATAAAAAGGCCTGTATTAATATTAAAAATCTAGATAATGCATGTTTTGCATGGTCGGTTGTATCGGCTCTTTATCCTACATATAGACATTCAAATTTGACAACTTCATATCCAAATTATGCTGAAGTATTAAATTTGAATGGAATTACGCTTCCAATGACAATTAAACAAATTCCATTATTTGAGAAACGAAACAATGAAATAGCAATAAATGTTTTCACTCTGATTAGAAATAACAAATATGGATTTAGAATAGTTACAGCTTATCAAAGCATTAAAAAATCTGCTCCGAAGCTTATTAATTTGCTACTATATAAAGATGATTATGAATATGAAGATGAAAACAGTGAAAATGATGCTGATTATCTAGAACAACCCCATAGATATCATTATTGTTGGATAAAAAATCTATCAAGACTCATCTCATCTCAACTATCAAAAAAAAATGGACGTAAACATATTTGCAATCGCTGTCTGCAATACTTTAGTACCAAACAAAAGCTGGTAACACATGAAGTGGACTGTGGGGAAATGAACTCCTGTAGGATTAATCTACCTGGTGAGAATAATAAAAATGTAGGTTTTAAAAATTATAAATATAAGATTAAGAGTCCGTTTGTTATTTATGCGGACCTAGAATGTATACTAATTCCTTCTAGTGATAGGAATATAATTCAGAAACACGCCCCCTGTAGTATAGCTTATTATATTAAATGTAGTTATGATGATACATTATCATCGTTTAAATCTTATCGTGGTGAGGACTGTATCAAATGGTTTACGTGTGAATTAAAAAAATTTGTTGAAGATTTAGAGACAGTATTTTTGTGTCCATTACCAATGGATCAACTTACTAATCAACAAAAATATGACTATCGATTGGCAACAATATGTTACATTTGTGAAAATATTTTTGATGATGACGAAAATATTAAAGTAAGAGACCATTGCCATCTAACTGGACAATATCGGGGCGCTGCTCACTCGAAATGCAATATTAATTTTAAAGATCAACATGTTGTACCAATAATTTTTCATAATCTTAGTGGTTATGATGCACATTTCATAATAAAAGAAATTGCAATAGATTTTCCTGGGGAAATAGAGTTATTGCCAATTAATAAGGAAAGGTATATTTCTTTCACAAAGAATGTGTCGGATTATTCAATAAAATTACGATTTATAGACTCCTATAAATTTATGAGTAAAAGTTTAGCTGGTTTAGCTTCTAATTTAGAAAATTTTCCAGAATTAAAATCCAAATTTCAAAATTTATCAAATTCAAAACTTCAGCTGTTAACACGAAAGGGTGTTTATCCATATGATTATATTACAGAATTCAATAAATTTTCTGACACAATACTTCCAAATATATCGGAATTTTATAATAAATTAAATAATTCGCATATATCAGAAGAAGATTACTTACATGCGCAACAAGTGTGGATTGAATTTAATATAAAGAATTTAGGTGAATATTCAGACTTGTACTTGAAAACTGATGTTTTATTGTTGGCGGATGTATTTGAACAATTCAGGTTTCAATGTATTCAAGAATATACCCTTGATCCAGCACATTACTACACTCTACCAGGATATACTTGGGATGCAATGTTGAAGTATACCAAGATAAATTTAGAACTACTTACCGACATAGATATGGTTCTGTTTGTGGAAAGGGGTATTAGAGGTGGCCTAAGTCAATGTTCTAAAAGATACTCGAAGGCAAATCATAAATATGTGCAAGATTATGACTCCAACATAATAAATAATTTCATTATGTACTTTGACATAAACAATCAATATGGGTGGGCAATGTCGCAATATTTACCATATGGAGATTTTTGTTGGATTGGATGTTGTGAGTTTGATGTTAATACAATTAGTGATACATCTCCAATTGGATACATTCTCGAAGTTGATTTGGAGTATCCGAAGGAGCTTCATGATTTACATAAAGACTTACCATTTTGTTCAGAACACACTACACAACCTAACTCTAAATACCCAAAACTATTGGCAACACAAAACAATAAATCCCGATATGTAATTCATTATCAAAGTTTAAAGCATGCACTCAATAATGGGCTTAAATTAGTAAAAATTCATAGAATATTACAATTTAAACAATCACCATGGCTTAAACAATATATTGATTTAAATACACGGTTGAGAGCAAGAGCTAGAAATGAGTTTGAAAAAGATCTATTCAAACTGATGAACAATGCAGTTTTCGGCAAGACTATGGAGAATGTTAGAAAATATAGTGTTGTGAAATTAAAAACAAAGTGGGAAGGTAGATATGGAGCCAACTCACTTATTGCGTCACCAAACTTCAAAAATTCAACCATATTTGGTGAAAATTTGGTAGCAATAGAAATGAAAAAGGGTGAAATAATGTTTAATAAACCAATCTATGTTGGTATGTCAATTCTAGATATATCTAAAATTAAGATTTATGAATTTCACTATGAATATATGAAACCCCAATTCCATGAAAACTGTACAGTGTTGTATACAGACACAGACAGTTTAATTTATGAAGTATCATGTGATGATATTTATACTGTATTAAACGCAGACTGTCACAAATATTTTGATACAAGCGACTATTCACCATCAAATATATATAACATTCCGTTAGTTAATAAAAAAGTTTTGGGTTTAATGAAAGATGAAATGAATGGTGAAATTATTAGCGAATTTGTTGGTCTTAGATCAAAAATGTATGCGATTAGGGTTGATGGCGCTGATAAAGTAAAAAAGGCTAAAGGCGTGAAAAAACATATTGTTGCTAATGAAATAACATTTAATGATTATTTAGATTGTTTAAACATTAAAGAAAATAAAATCATTAGTCAAAATCTAATTCGTTCCAAAAACCATAATGTATGTAGTATAAAGCAATCTAAAATTGCATTGAGTCCTCATGATGATAAGAGAGCATTACTAGTAAATTCATATAATACTTTACCATGGGGGCATTATAGCTTAGAAAATAATAATTAACTTTATGTAAATATAATGTATGTATATATATAAACATATGTTGATAAGAGATTTTTATGAATAATTATATTTTTTATTTTACTATAAATTATTGTTAGTTATATATTTGAATTGAAACAATTAAGTCATGGCACATTATGTGGATTTAACAGCATTACTAGAAAATATAAAACAGATTTTATATGAATATGATGGTGTTTTACGTAAAGAAGATAAAAAAACGCTTGAAACTTATAAAAAATATTTGAGGATGTAAGTTCAATATATGGATGTCATTATTTAAGCTGCATAAAAAATAAAACTACATCTACTAATAACTGCTGTATATGTAAAAATATATCCACTAATTTCAACAACTATCAGAAGAAGTGTTCAAAAATTTTGCAATTCTATTTAAAATAATAAATGTAACAAAAAAACAAAATTAATTAGTTATAATATTAGTTTTTATTATAATATTTAAATAAAAAAAACATTATATTCAATAATTATAAAATGATTGTTTTTAATTATTTTAATGAAAAAAAATTATAGCCTCTTATAGGGGATGTTTGTTGTCCTTTCCCGCTCCTTCTTTTTTTGTTCATCATCTTTTTCCGGTTTATTAACAACATTTTTAATGCTTGCTGACTTTATAGCATACTTCATCTCTTTTAATTTATCCATTATTTGTGTTGCGTATATTATGTGTATTTAACCGCGATCTTGATTGAACTAAATCAATAATATTTATTTAAGTTCTTAAAGCACAATAATTATTTTATGCGTAGCGACAGGATTGAACATGAATTTTATAATATAAACAAAATATCAAATATTTTATTTTGTTTTAAAAATGTATAATAAGCATTTTTAGTTTAAATTAGCTTCCTAACTTCACTTGAAAATGGGTTGTATTCAATTATACGATCGTGGAGCAGTAGACAATAAGCTGATGTATTTGCTGGTATATTTGCTGAAGTTTTAAATTCAAGTCTTACATCAACAGGTCCAGATTTAATTGATTCATTTTGATGTGAGCAATCTATAACAATAATTGGCGCAGCTGATTTGAATTCACCCCAACTTAGACACGGTTCACTTTGTCTGCCATAATATGATTGTTGGAAATTTTTATACATCTCATAGAGTAAAGCATATCGATTTCTTGCAAAAATAATATTCAAATCATCATATGGATATGATTCAGAGTTTAAGTGTACTTTGATATCAGTTAAATCACAATGATCAAATTTGCTAGAATTTTTAGATTTTTGTAGTTTGCGATCTGTTTGTAATGCGAAAACAATATATCGTGGTTTTTCAAGTTGGGTAGATGTTTTAACTACCCATGAATGTTGATTTGTTGTAGGTAAAACTGGATATTCATACATATCCCAATTTCGAAAACTCATTTGAATTGGCTTATCACTTTCCGATATTTTCAATAATCCTAATTTAACATTATCGGCTACAGTTACATGAGGTATTCGCCATTGTAATTTAAAAATTTGAAACTTATAATCAGCATTGGTGAGTGCGGCATTATCATCAGTTCTCGCACGATGTAATATCAATTCATGTTTTGCGCTTACGATTATTTTTTTATAATCTTCAGCAAACCCCAGCAACATTTTCAATGGTACGCAGAAATTAATGTGTCCACCTGTTGGTGTAATATCATTCGTTGGCGACCAACCTGCATTTAATAAGCTATTACTTTCACTTTTATCGAATGAAATATAGTTTTTAAGTGTTGAGGTAATCCCAGTATTTCTATTCCGATCGATTTCCACACCATTCAATTCATAACGAATTTCATCAAAGAGAAATGCTACAGCATTGTTAACTAATTTCGCCGTCTCGCTAATTGTTCCATCAGCTTTGGTAATAGCTGCTTCAATATATAAAAAACTTTCGCAAGGTAGCAGATTAAGATCTTGTTGTTGCACAGAAATGCGAATTTCATCGCTAGTGTTGAATGAATTTAGGAAAGATGTATAGGTATGATACTCATGTTTTGTGATACTATTATCATAAATAGCACCTTGTGTTATACTAAGTATGTCACTCATTTACTTTTTAAGTTTAAACCAATATTTTTTAAATATATCCTGTTACTGGGTGTAAGAGGTTTCCTTTTAATAGGTCTTGGTTGCTGCGTGGTTCGCAATTGTGTGATTGTGTTGATGTTATTTTGGTGATATTTATCTTTATTGTAAATTAACATACTATGACTGTTGTTTTTTCAAATGTAATCTTATTGTTATAGCTTCACCCCTGAAATTTATTAGATCGCCGTCTTGGTCAACGATTTTTAAGGTGATTGTTGTTATCCTCTTGAAGTTCACTGGTAAATAGATAACGTTTTGAGGGACTTCTATGATTTTATAGCCCGGTCCTACCTCCGGTGCGAACTCATGCAAAGTGTGTGCTGGTACATTGTTCAAAAAACACCCCACAATAATATTACATTCAATTCGAATTGCATTTACCTTATTTATATTTACAGGTAAATCTGATATATGTTTTTTATTTTTAGGTAGTACACGTTTACTAAAACCTAGCAGTTGCCCAATAGATCGCTCACTACTAAAATTTATCTCTGCAGTTGCAGTTATTTCAGATTTAAAAGTATTATTATTGGCCAGTATTTCAACTTTATGGGTACTATTTTTATTCAATAACTCACTACTTATGTAATTATAAATATCGTCAATTTCATATGAGCCAATCGGAATCTCAATTATCTCATCACCTATATGAAATAAATTATTTATTTTATCTATATTCGGTATAGAATTATATGTTTGAAAGTCAACGAGACCGCAAACATATTCATCTGATATTTCTAATGGAGGAAAATATTCTGTTGATAAAACTGAGGTATTTCCAGTAAAAGTAAGTGTTAACGACATGGTTGTTGATAAGAACAGAGGGAACTTTTTCAATTGTCAACGAATATATACCCAAACAAAATAAAATAAAACTTAAAACATATGATCATTGTATACATCATAAATATATTTATTTATTAGTTTTCTATTATACTAAACAATTGAATAAAAAATTTAAACATAATTGCCCGCATATTACAGTGTCATAGTTTTGATACGTATTATAATTATATGTAATGTTACTATTTAAATAATTTACAAGTTCAATTGGTGGTTTTAGATTTCCAAAACTATCGAAATACTTGGATTTTTCGTTGTTTTTGTAGTACGCTACCCAATGAGTTCCGGGACCAGATGAATCATCCAAATTCAAAATACCACATTCTATTTTCCATGGGTTTTTTGGTAGATTATTTCTCATAAATACTCCACGAAAGTGTGGTATTTTTTCAGCATATTTATATATATCTAATTCATTTAATGGTCTATTTTTGGGTAACGTATGAATTAGTTTTTTGAATGGGGCTTTAAATATAAACCATGACCCTTTTTATATGGCTTCAAATATAATCCTCGACCTATGGCAATAGCTTCCATTGTTTTGTTATGTCTGTGACTTTCATCAAAATTTTTCTTAGCATCTTTTACTGCACTTATTGCCTTAGCTATTCCTGCAGCACCACCAGATAGTGCGCCAACTGCAGAAAGTCCCGCGAAAAGCGGTATTAAAAATGGTAAAACACCACCAGTTTTTGGTATAGGAATTATTCTCGGTGCTTCAGCTAACGATTTATTAGAAATTATATTTTTTGATGTATTCATAGCCATTTTGATTGCCTCTTTTACATCATTAGGTTTATGTTTTATTATATATTTCTTTACATCGCGAACAGCTTTACGAAAAAATGTCTTCTTTTTAGAACTACTCTTATTTTTATTTTTTCTAGCTTTATTCTTCTTCATACCCATACCAAGCTTAGATTTCATTTTCATAATGTTTGTTACCAATAATGCGCTGGTACGTTCAGATAAATTTGAATCTTTTGCAAGAACACGTTGCCAAGCCTTTTCTGCTAATATTTTATCTGCTATATTTCGGTCTGGTGTATTACGAAATTTTGAATATGCAATATCGTGCTCCTTACACGCTGAATCCAATTTATTTATACCCTCGTCACCTCTAGCTAATCTTTCTTGTAATTTAGTTCCAGGTCCACAATAATTATATCCAGGTAAATGTAACTCAAAAGGTAATTTATTAATTGTTGAATTTATGAGTCCTCCCCCCGTTATAGGTCTTTTACAACTGAAATTATTATGTAAAATCATTTTTTCTAGTAGTATATTTTTGGTTAGGCGGTTAAATTGTTTATGAATAAAGAAACTGCAAGCAAAGTACTTTATAGGTAAGATAAAATTATTAATCGCTTAGTTATAAAGATGAAGTTTTTAAAACAACACCTCAGTTTACCAATAAGGAATGCTGATGTGAATTGTAATATTAAGGAAAAATTAAAACATGGACCATTATTTCCAAACAGCATAAGGGGTATAATTGCGGGACCCTCAAACTGCGGAAAGACCAATGTTATATTAAGCCTACTTGAACACCCAAATGGCTTGAAATATGAAAATATTTATATTTATTCAAAATCATTGTATCAACCAAAATATGAATATTTGAGGAGGATAATAAAACCAATATCAGGCATGGGATATAATACATTTTCAGATGGTAGTGAAGTTATTCCACCTGCAGAGGCCAAACCAAATTCTATTTTTATTTTTGATGATGTAGCATGTGGTAAACAAGATAATATGCGCTCTTATTTCTGTATGGGACGTCATAATGAAATTGACAGCTTTTACCTATGTCAAACTTACACACACATACCAAAACATTTAGTACGTGATAACGCTAATTTCATAATTATTTTCAAACAAGATGATATGAATTTGCGACATGTATATAATGATCATGTCAACACAGATATGACATTAAATCAATTTCAAAACATATGTCAAGAATGTTGGAAAGATAAATATGGCTTTCTAGTTATTAATAAAGATAGTCCCATGGACAGAGGGCGATATAGAAAACAATTTGACAACTTTATACTTTTATAAAAATCATAATCATTTAAATTGAATCTCTTGTTCGAGTAAGATGGCTCAATACGTTTACTTTGATATGCAGGGGTTTAAAAATGCGGCCAATGATTTTATCCCAAAAGAAATTGCTATCGCTTTATCATCTAACGATAGAACTCAACATTTTATTATAAAACCACCATGTAAATTTAGTGCATTATCAACGGATGAACAAAGTCAAGTTAATTGGCTTTATCATAATCATCATGGAATTAAGTGGTCGGCAGGATTTATTGGGTATGGGGAAGTGAAAAAATATTTAATTCAAACTCTGAAAAATCAAATAGTGTTTGTTAAAGGCATAGAAAAACAAAAATGGCTCGAAAATATTATTGGAAATATTGCAATAATACGTAATTTAGAGGATTTTGGATGTCCAAACCTAAAAACATTAAAACAAATTCATAATACCGCGAAGTGTTGTTTACATCAAGGCTGTTGTTCACTACAAAATGCTTTATTATTTAAAAAATATCATTTAAAGGCAAACATCCCAATATGCCCGCCACGATGTTATGATAATTGTAAACAGTTCAACATAACAGATATGTTCTAATACCGGCACCTTACATCAAACAGGTCTGTTACAACAGACCTGTTACATCAAAACAGACCTGTTCTGTTTGAATTAAAACAGACCTGTTACCTGTTCTGTTTGAATTAAAACAGACCTGTTACCTGTTCTGTTTGAATTAAAACAGGCCAGTTACCTGTTCTGTTTGAATTAAAACAGACCTGTTACCTGTTTTGTTTGAATTAAAACGGGGCTGTTACCTGTTCTGTTTGAATTAAAATCAGATCTGTTGCAATACTTGATGATAACAGACCCGTTCTCAAGGAAATTAAAAAAATAATATGAATAAAAAATTAATTAAAGATATTATAAAAACTAGGAATGCTATACGACAAAAATATGAAATTTTAAAAACAGGAAGATTAATGGCTGATGCAACCTTAGAAAATACATTTAAATCTATTAGTAAACCTTTGAAAGATTTTGTTGATACAGTAAAACCAGAACAAATTGATATTAAAGACGAACAAGACTCTAGTTTCGGGCCAAAACAAATTAAAAAAGAGTTTAAAAAGCATAAAACTTCTACACCATTTCGAGAATCATATGGCAACACAAATTCATTATATCAAACACCATCATACTCAAAATCTAAGACTATTAAACCAGAATCAATAAGTATTACTGATGATGATGATGATGATGATGATGATGGTGATGATGTTGATAATGATGTTAATATGACAGCCAAAAGATTACGTTATGATTCAACACCAAAATCACATGATATATTTTCAAAATCACAAAACTTATTAAAAACACTCAATACATCTAGTCAAGATATAAAATATGGCCCACACAAGAATTTATCAACTGGGGGCTGGAAAATTGGAAATTCAAATCTAGAAATTACTTCTAATAATGATATTTTAATTGATGATAAAACATATAGTGGAACAATTGGACTATTTGAGCTATTATTTAAGAAAAAACCCACAAACTATACTGAAAATGATTTAGCGCAATACAAAGAAATTTTAACCACCACAAATGCACATAAGCGTAATTTTGATGAAAATCAACAAATAAATGGTAATAGAAGCTTCAAATATCAAAATATAATTAAGAATCTTTTTCACCATACTCATGCTACTAGAAAAAGTAAAGTAGGTCATGGTGTAAACATGCAACTCTCATCAAACGCAATAGATTATGTATACTGGGATGATCCAAATGAATTGGTTGAAAGATTAAGACTATTGATAGCCTCACATAGTGCCGGACATAATAATCATAATAATGAAATTATATCAATTATAGAGGAACTAAGAGAAGCTGATATTATTATATAAATACTACAACATAGACAATATAAAATCACAATAAAAATGGTTTTAGACAAGTTTGGTCGCAATAACAAGAGATCTGGAGAGGGTATGCGAGGCCCCCCTGGAGCGCCTGGTGTGGGGTTTAACTTAACTTTAAATGGTGATTATGATGTGAAACATAAAAAAATTATTAATATCACACAACCTGATGAGGATAATGATGCTGCAACTAAAATATATGTTGATAATAAACTTAATAATTATCTACAACAGACTAGTAATAAATATTTAGAGTCTAAACAATATTCAGATATGCAAATAAATTTAATCAAAGGTGAGCTTAAAAATTTCGAGGAGAATATGAATCATTCATATGTTGAATTGGAAGAAATGACGGATAAATGTAAGAAAAGTAGTGAAGAATCAAAACCATATACAGATAAGCGAATAGGTGAACTTCAAGCTGAATATAATGATTTCAAAGAAAATATGAATCAGTCTTATGTTGAGGTAGAGCAAATGGTAGCTGATTATAAGAAAAATGTTGAGGAATATGTTAATGAGACTGTACTTTCAATGCGAAAATATATAAAATCTAAAATAGATGCGGTATAAGTAAAAGATAAAAAAAAAGTGCATTGTTTCATAAAATGTTGAATAATAGACAAGTTATTGTTGATGAGTTGCATAAGCCTGCACGTAAGAACTTTAAACGTCGCCGTGTTATTCAAAAAGGTCTAGATGATTTATGGCAGGCGGATTTAGTTGAAATGGGTGCTTATGCCAAACAAAATAAAGGCTATCGGTACATGCTAACAATAATTGATACATTTTCGAAATTTGGCTGGGCAATACCTATTAAGAACAAAACTGGATTGAATGTAAGCAAAGCGTTTCAATCTATATTGTCTGAAGGCCGTATCCCCATAAATCTGCAAACTGATGATGGAACCGAGTTCTACAATAAGACTTTTCAAACACTCACCGCAAAATATAATATTAATCACTATTCAACATTTAGTGTATTAAAAGCATCGATAGTTGAACGATTCAATAGAACTTTAAAAGCGAAAATGTGGAAAACATTTAGTATGAGTGGTTCTTATCGTTGGCATAATATAGTAAAAACATTGGTATATGAATATAACCATACTAAACACCGTACTATTAAAATGTATCCTTGTGATGTTAATAAGCAAAAAGAAAAACAATTGCTTTCAACAGTATATTCCAACATTAAAATGGCTAATATTGGAAAATTAAAGGTTGGAGATTTTGTACGTATTAGCAAGTACAAACATGTTTTTGAAAAGGGTATACACCTAACTGGACTACTGAGATATTCAAAATTAAAAACATTCAGATAACAAATCCAACAACATACATTTTAGAAGACTATGAGGGCAACCCTATAAAAGGAGCATTTTATGAATATGAAATAAACAAAGTTAAATATCCAAATCATTATCTTGTTGAGAAAATATTGAAAACAAAGGGTAATATGGTGCTTGTTAAATGGCTTGGATTCGCTTCACATCACAATTCTTGGATAAATAAAACAGATGTATTATAATTAATATAAAAAATTTATTTTAAAATAAAAAACTTATTATGTAACATTATTATTATTGATTTATTTCACAACATCCTGTAATAAATTTATTTCATAATTTTTTTTTTATGAAATATTCATTTTGTATGTTTGCTTCATCTGCTTATAATTTATGATTTTCAAATCAGACTTATAACCCGGGTCATGTCTCATAAAAGTTTCAACTTCACCATTGCTCAAAATCCGTTCTGTCTCAAACTCATGATATTCGAAACAGGAGATTGAAAGTGATCGTTTCCTAAAGTTACTATCATATGTACAACGAACTGTTAATGCTTGATCTTCAAATTCCATTTTAAAATGTCTGTAAAAAACATTTTCGCTTTCAATAATTCCAGCTATTTCAGATTCTTTTCTAATTAAATCTTGCCTAAACGCTTCTATAGCCTCTTCAGCTGTAACAGATATGGATTCATATTCAGGGCTTTGTGTACTCATAGTTTCCCTTGTACCCTTAGTAGTAAGAGATTTTTCTGTGGTGTTTGTTAAGATTTTGAATATAAGTTCAACACCCACAGTTTCATTGTTTGGTAATCGTAATGAAAACTCCATATTAGCATTACTATTTCTATCAAGATTAAGTGGTATTACACCACCAAAACTCACATTACACAAAGTTATTGTGAATAATAATGTTATTAATTGCTTTAATGCACACATATTTAAAATTATATAAATATATATATATATATTTTTACTGGTGTAACTTCCTTCTACTTCAACTTTACGTTGATGACTGAAGATTATTTCACGTCTACTTTGATCTAGTGGATAAACGCATATAAAATTTCATAAGTTTTGTACAACATTGATCAATGTATGTAAAACTAATACATGAGCATGTATCCGGTCCTGATGTCACACTATCAGAAGCCCATATGCAACTTGAAAAGTGATGGCCATAAATTGTATGTTTTATTTCTTCTAATACAAATTTCTTCATTGATTTACAATATTTTTCAAATTGCTCTTTATGTTCATCTAACATATAGCTTTCATATTCATTTAAAAACATATTTGTAATTATTATTTTATGTATTAAATTATTTAATAAAGGAGATGTTGCTTCATTTTCCATATCAAACTCGGTAATGAGTTTAAGATCTTTAAAATCTTCAAGTGTTAGCATAATGATTGATTCTTACTTACTGAGTGAGCGTAAATTAGTTTTTAAAATTTGGTATATTTTTAATAATCATCATCATCATTTTCTACATCTTTAGCTGGTTTATAAAATTGCCAATCATCCTCATCACTAAATGGGCATTTTGTATGAAAATGATTATTTGCTTTATGACTCATTGCCCCACTTAGAGTATTACCTCGCACCACAAGGTCTCCACCTAAAATATAAATTAATCACAATACTATTTTTAATATAATTAAAAATTTACCAATTGTCTCAATTCTACAGTGTCGCCATGGCTTAAACGAAAAATCGCCTAAATAAGATATATTTTCACCATGCTTTAAACGCATAATTAGACACCTTGTGCCATATTCGACAGTCATATATACTTCCATTACATTTTCTTTAATATTCGCGTTCACAAAAATAAAATTTTTCCATACTGCTTGACATATACAATACTTTTCACCAGCTTTTATGGTTTCACACCAGAACGTTACCTCATCCATAGCCATCCCAATAATGATTGATTTAAATCTATTTATTTGTCTTATAATAACAAATAAATAAATACTTTATAGTCAACATATTAATAGGAGATTTTCTTTAGAAAAATTATGAAAGAAGAAGAATTTATCCTAAACCTGATAATAAAATTTTATATAATAATAAAAATAATAAAAAGCAATATTTGGTAATTTAATAACTTTTATATTTAATATTTTTTATTAAAAGTATTACATAATATGTATAAAATTTATATTTATAATTTTTTTTATTTTTTATTAAAAGTAATATATCTTATTATTATATCTTAAAAGTAATATTTATGGGTAATTTAAAAAATAATTTTAAAAGTACATAATATTTAATCAATTTATAGTAATTAATCTGTACCATATTCGCCATTTCGTGCAGCTAATTTTCTTTTTCGCATTCTACATAAATGTCGATAATGTTCTGGATCAAAAATTTCCGTCGCATCTGAATCTGTATCCTCGTCATCATCATCATCATCTTCTGCAGGACCCTTAATGTTGTGGAAATCTTCATTTAGCAGAGCTAGAAAATTTTGACGGTGTTCTTCGCAACTCAACCTTTTGTTATTGGGGAAGAGTTCTGAACCATAGCCGAAGTAATAGATCCTGTAGTTGTTGATGTTGTTGGTTACAGGTGCCAGTGACACCTTCAAATAATCAGCTTCAAATGACGTCAAGCAAGTCGCTAGTGATTGAACAAAATAGAGTTCATATAAGACTCCGTTTTGCTCAAACGATATTTTAGCCGTTATTGAATAGGTTAAATCGTCTTTGAACAAGAAATCCTCCTCTATTTCGTAGGCTTTTTCCTTCTTCCGCAACATCCGTGTCACCTCATATAGACTACCATCAAATATGTAGATGTCTACATGAGGGCATCCTGAATTCCCCAACAGTAATTCGTGAACATATTGTCCTACAAAAAATAAAAATTGATATTAAAAATAAAAATTTATTTACCAACAATTAAAAATTTACTTACCAACAATTAAAAATTTTATGCCGTCTAAATAATATTTTAGACACCAATTAATTTCAGCACCAATTTTCACGAACATATTTGTTTAGTTTTTAAATTATAACTTAATAAATTTGAATAAATTCAAACCCTTTTATACCACAAAATGTCTTATCAAATTCTTTTTACAAACTAGTAAATTCTTTCATGTGGGTCGACATAGCCAAATTTCTTATTTCTTATCAAAGTGAAAAATTTTTTTTTTTTTATTTAATTTTAAAATAATTATTTATTTATAGTTCCATATACATTTATTTTGTAGAAATTTTACTTAAAATTAGTTTAGATGATCTCCCCATATCACCCTCATTGGTTATATAGTACCCCCCAGTGTTCATTTCATCTAACATTTCTTCGGATAAAATATCGTTATACCTTTTGGGTAGGTATATTATTTCATCAGGAAGCTCTGCAACTAGAGTTTCACCAAACTTTGTACTAATTTTCTTAATGCTGATGACTTGGTATTGAACGTTTGGTAACATATCCTTACATACCAGAATTTTTTTATATTCCAACTTGTTGAAGGCCTTCAGCAGTTGAGTTGCTTTCGCATCTAGATGTTGAATCTCTTGCTCCTTCATTTGTGATGGCTCAAAGTAGTCCTATGTAAAGAAATTATATTAACATTTTAATTTTTAATAAAAAAAATCTATACTTACAGCGTAATACATTTTTTATTCTAAAATTTAGTTGTTACTTCACTAAAATTTCAAATTACTTATAATTAATTTTTAGAAATGTCTCGATATTTATATGATTTCCCCCACCAAGATTTTTAAAATCAATAAATATATTTTCTGCTTTTCCTATACTACATGCCTGCATCCTAAGATAAAAAACCTACACATAAATGATTTCCTAGGCTGCATCCTGAGATTATAGATTCTAATTTAATAGCAAACTCAAAAATAATATTTGTTTGCTAATATTTATAAAAACATCCCACATAAATGATTTCCTAGGCTGCATCCTGAGATTATAGATTCTAATTTAATACCAAACTCAAAATAATATTTGTTTACTAATATTTATAAAAACATCCGACATAAATGATTTCCTAGGCTGCATCCTGAGATTATAGATTCTAATTTAATATCAAACTCAAAAATAATACTTTTTCATAATATTTTCGCTCACGCAAAAATGTTTTCCTGGCATGCATCCTGGAATTATAATTTCTAATTTAACATACATAATATTTTTTCATGCATGGGAACTTTTTTTTTGCTTATGATAACACAAAATCATAACAAAGTTTTTTCATTCAAACCAAAACAAAAACATTCCTGATAACCCAAAAATAAACATAAAATTTCATTCAACCTAAAAAGTAATCATCCAAAGAATTACTCACACTATTTACTGTCACAACATTTACTGTCGCAACATTAAAGCTTTTCACTAGCATCGCAGTACGCAAATCTACTCACGCATACTCATTCACGAAAGTTCTCTCACCACTCACACACACACACACACACACACACACACACACACACACACACACACACACACACACACACACACACACACACTCTCTCACACACACACACACACACTCTCTCTCTCACACACACACACACACACTCTCACACACACTCACACAAAGCTAGGGTTGTGTATGTACCGGGTGCCCTCTGTGAAAATGTGGTACAGGGTGTCCTCTGTTAAACTGTGTTCCAGAACTCTCCTAGTTTACCTACTACCCATAAACTCTCTAGGAAATTTTACATTTTAAATTGCAATTAAAGGATTCCGTTTAACTAGGATGTGGATTTGAATTATTATTAGTAAATTTATAGTAACGAAAAAAAAATATTATCTGTAATTATTACAACCAATCATGTCATAGCTTGTATGGACCCAATGCAAAAGAAACAATTGAGCACTTACAAGTACCTGCCGCTTTCCAAGGCCTGGAATTTATATCTTGCTGGGTAACTATATTACATTAGCTAACTAAACGATCTATCCAGAAAACGGCCTATGGAACCCTGTATCATATAAGTAATTTAGGTGGATTAAACGAACGCATATGATGGCAGGTAGTAATCATGGAAACTACTGATAACCAAAAGCACATAACTCGACAACTGTTTACAACTATTTATAGGATTATTTCTAAATCACCGAAATATGGCGGTACATACCCAAATTGTTCAGTTGCATTTTATTACAATAATTGAATAATGTGAAATCCATTCAACCAAGATGAAAAAAAAATATAATTTGTATATATTTTATGAGAATCAGTTTTGTATTCAAGAGTTATGTTGCACCTCACAACTATTATATTATATAAAACAAAATCGTAACAAAATATTTGTTCACATATTAGTTTTTATTCAACGATATATAATTGAATTTAAAAGTCTGGCCAAACAATTGGTTCAATCCAATCCAAATATGCAGATATTCTTGTATAAATACTTGGTGCTTCACCAGCACATCCCTGACCAAATGATGTAATACCAATAACTACTGGAGTAAGTGTACCAACATTACTGGTTCTTTCAATAAAAATTGGTCCGCCAGAATCTCCCTGAAATTCAATAAATTTATAAATAATAAAAATATAATAATCAATTATTTATACTTGACAAGTATCTTTTGCTCTAGTAAGATCACCTGAACAAATCTGACTATCAATTATTCCATTTGGAAATCTATATTCTGGTTTGTAATATTGACTACATTGCTTATTATCAAAAAGTTTTAATTTTATTTGCAATAAAGTGTTAGAACCTGGTCCACCTAAATTTAAACGTTAAATTTTATATTTTTGAGAATTTATTATAATTGGTACCGAATTGTTTATGCCCATAACCAATAGCTTTGACTTCATCGTATACTTTATCAATTTCATTTTTCTGCCACAAACAAGCGAATTGATCGCTGGAAAAATTGTGTATATTATATTACAGCGTTTTTCTAATTATTGCAATAATTAAATAATTACTTTGCATTTTTTGAAAGCCGCATCAGAGCAATATCATTATAAGTTTGTTTATCGTTATAGTTAGGATGCACAATAATTTCTTCAATTGGAATATCAAGATCTGAACTGGTCATATTATCTAAATTAATTCCACCTGTTCTAACTGCAACCGGTTTGTCACTGTAAAATGGCATTATAAATAATTAAAATAATCTAAAATTTAAAATTTAAATAGTTTTATTTTTACCCTCCTAAAGTTGCGCAATGTGCAGCAGTTAACACAAATCGTCTCGAAACTAGAAATCCACCACAACTAAACTCCAATTTATTATCAAATCTTCTCCATCCTATGGCTGCCTGTTTTATCATGTAATAATAAATTAAATATTCACAAAAAAATGTCTCTCAAATTATACCATAAAAGGATATTGGCCAATTTCGGTAGGTTCTCCACCTACCAATGGAGTAACATCATAAACAGCATCGCAGTCTAAAACCACACATAAAAGATGTAAAAAATTGAAACGTTAATATACAATTATTAATACTGAACTGTCTTGACTTAATCTGTATGGTACATATTCCTCGTTTTCAGGTTCATTAGAAGACTGAATAGAGTTTCCTGGTTGATCTTGTTGATTTAAAATCGGTGAACTAGAATTTGCTGATTCAATTTGCGTATTAATTTGGCCAAATTGATTTTGATTTTGTTTACTTGGATCTGGGATTACACAAGGCGAACCTATTCGAGTAAATTCATCTTCAAGAACAAAAACTGTGCAATCAGATAGTACATCAGGTTGGCTTATTTGAGTGGCTGCAACTGGAAATTGGTTATTATTAGTATTTTGTTGATTAACTTTATTATTACCGCTGTTTGGAACATTTCCTTGACTATCTCCAGTGCTACTTGGAAATTGGTTATTCGCACTTGACGGACGACTCTGTTGGCCATTACCTAAAATTGGCAATTGGTTTGGAAAATTTCCTTGACTATTTCCAGTGCTACTTGGAAATTGGTTGTTTGTATTAGGACGATTTTGTTGCTGATTTCCAAAAATTGGAAATTGATTATTTGAATTTGGTAAATTTTCTTGATTATTTGCAGTGCTAATTGAAAATTGGTTGTTTGTATTGGGACGATTTTGCTGACCATTTCCAAAAATTGGAAATTGATCATTTGAATTCGGTAAATTTTCTTGATTATTTCCAGTACTAATTGGAAATTGGTTATTCGAGCTTGATGGACGACTTTGTTGTCCATTACCTAAAATTGGCAATTGGTTTGGAAAATTTCCTTGATTATTTGCAGTGCTACTTGGGAATTGGTTGTTTGTATTGGGACGATTTTGCTGCCCATTTCCAAAAATTGGAAATTGATCATTTGAATTTGGAAAATTTTCTTGATTACTTCCAGTGCTGCTTGGAAATTGGTTGTTTGTATTGGGACGATTTTGTTGCTGATTTCCAAAAATTGGAAATTGATTATTTGAATTTGGTAAATTTTCTTGATTATTTGCAGTGCTAATTGGAAATTGGTTGTTTGTATTGGGACGATTTTGCTGCCCATTTCCAAAAATTGGAAATTGATTACTTGAATTCGGTAAATTTTCTTGATTATTTCCCGGGCTAATTGGAAATTGGTTGTTTGTATTGGGACGATTTTGTTGCCCATTTTCAAAAATTGGAAATTGATCATTTGAATTCGGTAAATTTTCTTGATTATTTCCAGTACTAATTGGAAATTGGTTATTCGGGCTTGATGGACGACTTTGTTGTCCATTACCTAGAATTGGAAATTGGTTTGGAAAATTTCCTTGATTATTTGCAGTGCTACTTGGAAATTGGTTGTTTGTATTGGGACGATTTTGCTCCTGATTTCCAAAAATTGGAAATTGATTATTTGAATTTGGTAAATTTTCTTGATTATTTCCCGGGCTAATTGGAAATTGGTTGTTTGTATTGGGACGATTTTGTTGCCCATTTTCAAAAATTGGAAATTGATCATTTGAATTCGGTAAATTTTCTTGATTATTTCCAGTACTAATTTGAAATTGGTTATTCGCGCTTGATGGACGACTTTGTTGTCCATTACCTAAAATTGGCAATTGGTTTGGAAAATTTCCTTGATTATTTGCAGTGCTACTTGGAAATTGGTTGTTTGTATTGGGACGATTTTGCTGCCCATTTCCAAAAATTGGAAATTGATCATTTGAATTTGGTAAATTTTCTTGATTATTTGTAGTGCTAATTGGAAATTGATTATTCGAGCTTGACGGACGCTTTTGTTGTCCATTACCTAAAATTGGAAATTGGTTTGGAAATTTTCCTTGATTATTTTCAGCTGTACTTGGAAATTGGTTATTTGTACTGGGACGATTTTGTTGACCACCATTAGGATTATTAATCCCAGCAGGAAATTCACCAGTATTAAAGGATGGATAACTCGGCGATATACCTTCATCTACACAACATACTATTGCTTCAAATCCATGATAGTAACATATAGTTGGATATATCCTTGCTCCGAACCACCCATTTTGTGCAATTGGACATTGTTCAAATCGTTTACATACTCCGCCAATTCCAGAATAATCTAATTGGCAATCACGAGAAAATTGTTCTTCAATGGGATAATGAATCTTACGCAAATATGGTGAATAACCTGATATTGCTAGAAAAACAATATTGTATATATCATTTTATTATTGATTTTATTAACTGGTTTACCATTATCAAATATTGTAAAAAAAATAAATGCTAAAATATTTAACGATTTCATTATATTTTACGATTTATATTAAAAATAGTTCTTCTTAAAATAGAACTGAACTGGTTACTTCTTAAAACGCAACTAAACTGTATCATTTTGAATTTCAGTTTTGAAATTTGTAAACATTTATTCTTTAAAACATATTGGCATTAAAAAACTGGTTGTCATTACGACAACCAGATTACAAAACATGTATTAATTTTCTTTTAGATTTTATTCAAAATATATTGTTACATACTATTTTAAAAATGATGTCGTAAAACTTTGATGATCATCAAAATTATTGTAGCTTGCCCCTCCTGCGTATGTTGTTAATTTATATTTTGCAACCTTTATAAATCGAATTAATTTGAAGTGAATCATATTCTTGCCTTAACGTATTTTCCATTAAAATAGTTAAACAGGTTCGCACTCATTGACGTCATTACTGAACAGTCATAATAAAATTTTGGTATGTGAATTTAATGTTTATTACATAGCTTAAAAAAACACATTTTTGTACAATTTAAAGTAAAAGTTTTCAGATTTTTTTTACATTTAATTTTGAATGAATCAAATTCAAACTCGAACGAAAAAACACTTTGTTTACTGTCGTCACTATAACTATAACCTAATTTGACTGTAGCAAAGATGAATAAAAATAGTTTTCAAAAAAAAATTTACTGAATATAAGATAATAATTACCAAATATTTGAATTTGGCTAACTTATGTCTATGGAAGCTTCTTCAGCCCGAAATATATTTGAAACCATGAATTTTTATTCTAATCAAGTAATTATATACGATCAACTAAAAGTAGCTGTTGGCCATTCAGCGAATTAGCTTAAGTAGTTTAAGTTTTTTTTAACAAATTATATAAATTTGAAATACTTAATTTATAATTATTATTTTAGTGCCCATCTTAAATTTTTTGATTTAGTTTTTAAGGCCTAATTATTTATGTTTTTGTAGTTCTCCATAACTTTACTTATGTAACTTCAACAGTTCGTTAATATGAATACTTTATTTCAGCGAAATTTTTTAATTAATTTCTGAACATTTTCAATATTATTATTATGAGAAATAAAAACATTACCAAAAATCTTTATATATAAAAATTTAATATCCTTAGATAGATTTATACAGTAATATACATATTAAAATTTCAACAACAAAAAAACAACAACCTATACAATTATATTGAACTGTCTTGAGTAAAAGAGTCATTTTCCTCTTCTTTAGGTTCATTAGAAGCCTGATTAGAGTTTTCTGGTTGATCTTCTTGATTTATAATCGCTGAACTAGTATTTTCTGATTCAATTTGCGTATTAATTTCTCCAAATTGATTTTCATTTTGTTTACTTGGATCTGAGGCTGAGGCTATACAAGGATTGCTTGTTTGAGTATTCTCATCGCCGGTAACATCAACTGTACAATCAGATATCATATCAGGTTGGTTTATTTGAGTGGCGCCAACTGGAAATTAGTTTATTATTAGTATTTTGTTGATTAACTTTATTATTTACGATGCCATATTTGGTAATTGATTATTTATAATTGTAAAATTACCTTGGTCAATTCCTGAGATAATTGGAAGCGGTTTGTTCAAAATTGGACGATTTTGTTGCTCATTTCCCAGAATTGGAAATTGATCATTTGAATTTGGAAAATTTTCTTGATTATTTCCAGTACTAACTGGAAATTGATTATTTGCTCCTGATGGACGACCTTGTTGTCCATTACCTAAAATTGGAAATTGATTTGGAAAATTTCCTTGAGCATCTCCCGTGCTACTTGGAAATTGGTTGTTCGTATTTGGCCTATTTTGTTGTCCATTCCCTAAAATTGGAAATTAATTATTTATATTTCACAATTTTTTTTATTTTAATTTATTTGTATTGGTCATTGGAAATTGATTGTGTTTATATTTGTGTTTATATATTAAGCACCACTAGAAAATTTATTTTTACCAATTGGATGATTTTGTTGACCGCTATTAGGATTATTATTCCAAGCAGGAAATTCACTATTAAAGAATGGAAAAATCGGTGATGATCCGTCATCTCCACAACATACTATTGCTTCAAATCCATGATAGTAACATATAGTTGGATATATCCTTGCCCCGAACCATCCATTTTGTGCGCTTGGACATTCTTCAAATCGTTTACATATTCCGGCAATTCCAGAAAAATCTATCTGGCAATTTCGAGAAAATTGTTCTTCGACAGGATAATGAATCCTATATGGTGAATCAATTGATAATGCTAGAAAACCAATAATGTAAAATTTTAAATATCATTTTATTAATGATTTTATTAACTGGTTTACCATTATCAGATATTACAATTAAAATAAATGCTAAGATATTTAACGATTTCATTATATTTTACAATTTAAATTAAAAGTTATTCCTCTGAAAGTAGATAATGAACTGTTTACTTCTTAAAACGCAACTAAACTTTTATCATTTTAAATTTCGGTTTTTGGATTTTGTGAACATTTAGCATTCAAAAACTGGTTATCATGTATTAGAACCAAATAACAAAACTTCTATTAATTTTGTATTTGTTTTTATTCTAAATGTATTGCTACATACTATTTCATTAATGTATTATATGCTAATTAATCAAAATTATTGTAGTCTGCCTCTGTGCATGTTGTTCATATTTATTTTGCAACATTTATAATTCGGATTAATTTAAATTGAATCATATTCCTGCCTTAAACGTGTTTTCCATTAAAATAGTTAAACAGGTTCAAACTCATTAACGTCATTAATAAACAGTCATAATAAAATTTTGGTATGACAGCTTTATGTGAATATTTAATGATTCGTAAATATCATAAAAAAAATATTTTCGTACAATTTAAAATAAAAGTTTTCAGGTTTTTTTTAGATTTATTATTTTATTTATAAAAATTAAAATAGGTATTTAATACAAAATTTATGTTAATTATAGTTAAGACCATACAATCGGTTCAATCCAATCTAAATAAGATGATATTCTTGTATAAACACTTGGAACACCTGAAGCACAAAGAGATCCAAATGATGTTATACCAGTTACAAATGGTGTTTGCCTTATATCTTTTACTAAAATTGGACCACCTGAATCTCCCTTTAAAAAACAAAACCAATAATAATGTTATTATAATTAACCACAAACAAATTAACTACCTGACATGTATCCTTAACACCAGTTGAATCTCCAGCACACATTTGTGTATTTATTATTCCGATAGGAAACTGGTCTCCAGGTGGATAAGATTTATTACATTCCAAATTTTCAATTAAATCTAATGTTACTTTCATTAGGTAATTTGAACGCATTCCAGCTGGAAGTGAAATAAAGATTACAATTTTTCCAATAAATATAAAAAAAACAATTTATAACTAACCAAACTGAGTATGACCATAACCAATAGCTTCAGCTTCATAATATTCACCAATTATAGTATCTGATTGCCATAAACAAGCTGGTTTTATAGTTGAATTACTAGTTAATTTAATTAAAGCAATATCATTATATGTTTCCTTTGGATTATAATTGGGATGAACAAAAATTTTTTCTATTGTAATATCTTCACTAGGATTTGTATCATTGTCATTGCTAGTTGTATTTAAAGCATCGTCCCCAATTCGTATAATATCAGGCGTGGATCTAAAAACAAATTTATATTAATAAAATTACTATAACAAAAATACTATATTTACCCGCCCAATTTTGTACAGTGTGCAGCCGTTAGAATAAAATTTGAGGATATCAAAAATCCACCACAATTAAATTCAATTTCATTTAGTATACTATTCCATCCAATAGCAGCCTTTAAAAATATACTCAACATAAGAAATACTAAATTTATAGAAATTGCATTTTTCATACCATAAAAGGAAACTCTCCTTTTTCGGCTAACTCACCACCAACAACAGTAATATAAAATTCTCCAGGAACTGGTTTTGGATAATACTTTTCACATACTAACAAAAAAATGAATTTGATAATTTTAAATAATTTTCTTTTCAAATATAGAAACCCAACTTTTATCGCTTATCCTTTGTGTTGCTGTAGTTAATGATGGTTCTATTAATGGTGATGCTGTTGTTTGTCGTTCTGATGACGGCTCAATTTTTGAAGAAACTGTAGTTGTTCGCCTGGGTAATGTACCCATTAAGTTTTGATTTATTATTGGTATTTTTGTAATAGAATTGCCTAATGGACAACAAACAATTGGATTAAATTTATCAAATGAACATGTAGTTGGATGAATCCTTTGGTTAAACCAACTATATTGTACACTTTCACATAAATTAAATGGTTTACAAGTACCACGCTGACCAGTATTTGTAATTCGGCAATAATTTTGTGAATGTGTTTGTGGATAAATGAAATTGTTTGCAGATCTATTTATCGTATTTGATGGCGAATTAACTATAGAAAATAATTGTAATGATTATAATAATTTAATGTGAATTAAAGTTGTAAAAAATTATTACCTTTAGCCAAAAATAGCCCTAATAGGATCCTTAATAACATTTTTAAAAAAAAAACAAAATTGACTGTACTATCTTGCTTAGAAGTTCAGAATGATTAGAGATGGCAAAATGAGATTCAGTACGATGAGATTCAGTTAATCAAAATAAAATTCAAAATTATTTATAAATAAGTAAAACTGGTTTAGTTTCTAGAAAAAATATGTTTAATAATAAATAATCAAAATGTTTGTTTGCTTCATTCCAACGATTTTTTTTTAATAGCTATGGTTAACTGGTTGCGTTGATGTTAATTTTATTGCGTATAAAAATACACAAAAAAAATTAACAGGCAAATAATTATAATTGTTTTTACAATTTAAAAAAAATAAAACTAGGGGAGTCGATAGCTCGTAGTTAAGTTACTCATATAATGTATTTTATATTATTAAAAATTTTGATAGGGACCTACTAAAACTTCCGACACTAAATTTTAAACTTTAAAGTCACAAACTAGATTACAAAACAAAACTAATTTATGTTACCAAATTTCATTGAAATTGGATAATAATTTGTCCTTGTCCGCCCAAAAGGCCGACATGAATAAAAAAACAGATATTTTATTTTTATTTCTACACCTGTTTTCATCCCAATTAGTCAACTTCTCATTTAATTTAGTAAAAAATAAAATTCAACTTTTATTTTTTATTTTTCAACAGTTAACTGCAAAAAACTTAAAAAATAACTTTAAATATAAAATCAATTTTAAATATTTATCTTAAAAATTAAAATTAACTATTTATTATCCATCTAAAGCTGGTTTTTCATTTAAACAGCCTTGGATATAGCAACTAAGCATATGGCGGAAATATTCTGCACATTCGTCTCTGGGAATTAATGTTGCGCCATGATTAAGAAGATTTAGCAAATACTGCTCGGAGTTTGGCCTACTTCTTCTTATCGATTGTTTTAACTTAGAAAACATATTCTCTATTGGATTTAAAAATGGAGAATAAGGTGGGAGAAATAAGATCCTATTATGCTTTTAACTTTTATGTCAATATTTCTTGTTTTATGTCATCTTTATTGTGGAATAGGACATTACTAATGAGAATTGCTATATTTTTCACTTAACTCGTTAGAATTTTATCAAATGTTTGCGAAAGAACAATGTAAATCGAATTAGTTTTCAAATTTTCAAAACTTTTTGGGTTATTGGCACTGATTTTATCTGGCGAACCTATTAACTTATCAAGAAACATAAAGAATTTTTTTAAATACAAATTTATTTTTAAGATTACTTTAAATTTTAGTAGTTGTACTAGGTGTGATGAATCAGGGCTCGTATAATTTAATATATTTAACTTATGTTAATAAAATACAAAATTCTTATTGTTTCGAGTACGTCATGAGGAATTCAAAATTAAATTTTAAGATATGATTTTAAATAATTCAATTTAATATCAGAAATGTTTTTTTAGATTTATGATATTTTTAAAAATAAAACTGATAATTTAAAAAAAAAAAATGGTCTTTTTGTGTCTGATGAAATCTGGGTGAAGTAATGTGCCAAAATTTCATCCGTCGAGCGGTTCTAGGAGATATTTTTGCGCAGTTGCTTTCATGCAAATTTTGCATACTCGGACGTTTTGTTTTTATATATATTTTGGACTATCCGACTTGAAAAAGACCACAAAAAATTTTTCAGATAAATCCATTTTATTATGCCCATCAAGTCCAATATAGCAACGTGCATAGTTTTTCTAACTACTCGTAATAGTTAGAATAGTTTTTATTTGTCATTTAGTTTCATTCATAAGTGTTTCTTTACTAAGCTATATATAAGAATTATAGAAGTAACTAGCAGCTTCAGAGCATTATTAATTTTATGCCAAATATCAACTTTATTTATGAAAAAAATTATTAATTAAATTAGAAAAATATTCAATGTCGTCAAGGAAAGTTTGGATAAATAAAATCAACATATTTTAACTTTTAAGTAAACAATTCTTTGAAGCTATACAGTTTGTGAAATTATGGTTTTTAAATTTCAACTTAGGAATTTGTTATTCTATAAATTATTTAAATATTATAATAGTTAAATTTATTTAGAGAATTTCCAACTGAAACTGATAAAGTACAATTAAAAATATTATATTTCTTAAGTTCACTGACTGAAATGGATTCAAATAGTACGATCTTGAGAGTTCATATTAAGAGTTGTTCATATAAATGCAATTTAAGAAATAATAACTGGTTCTATGTTAAAATAAAATTATTTTGCTAGTTCTGGTTTATATATCTTTAACTATAATACAGGATTTCATGGAAAACAAGATTATTTATTGTTATATGGAAAATGAAAAACCAAATTGTGAAATGTGTTATAAAATAAGAAATAAAAGAATTCGTATAATATTGATTAAAAAATTGTATATTGTAATAATATATAAATAAATACAAAAAATTTATAATAATTTTATTAATATTTAATTATATTAAACCAAAAATTGTATTAACCTGGCCATACAATCGATTCAATCCAATCCAAATATGATGATATTCTTGTATAGATACTTGGAATTCCTCCAGCACAACCAGAACCAAATGAAGTTATACCAATAATATAAGTTTTTCTTATATAACCAGATCTAACTAAGAGTGGACCACCAGAATCACCCTATATAATATCAAAATAAAAAATAAAATTAATAAAAAAACAAAACAAAAAAAAAATTACTTGGCAAGTGTCTTTAGAACCACTTAGATCCCCAGAGCACATTTGGGAATTAATTATACCGTTTGGTAATTCACTTCCAGCTTTATAGTATGAGTTGCATTCCTCATTACTAAATAATTTTAAATTGGCTTTCAATAAATCTTCTGATTTCTTACCACCTGATGCAAATAAAAAAAATTAATTTATAGAATAATTTAGTAAAAATTACAATTCATAACTATACAGCAAAAAGGGTGGGAGCGCGGGGAGGTAATTCAAATTTTAGCAAACCCAGTCTTTTATTGTCATTATACTTAAAATAATTTTTTCAATCTTTACATGTACGATTAAATGAATTAAAATCAATTATTACCAAACTGTGTATGTCCATATCCAATAGCCAAAGCTTCGTTAAAGTTAGGAAAGTCAATAGTTTGCCACAAACACGCTGGTGCACTGCTAGTACTATCGGCCAATTTAATTATTGCGATATCATTATAAGTACTTTGTCGACTGTAATTTGGATGAATAAAAACTTTTTCTATTTGTATATTTCGATTGCTCAAAGACGTTGATGATAAATTTTCGCCACCAATTTTTACAATATCAGGACTGGCACTAAATAATTGAAAATAGAAACAAAATTTGTTTAATATATTTTTTTTTTCGTATAGTATAACTTTACCCCCCGAGAGTACCACAGTGAGCAGCAGTTATGACAAAATATCTGGAAACTAAAAATCCTCCACATTTAAATTCATAATTATTGTCGAATGTTTTCCATCCAATAACAGCCTGAATTTTTGAAAATTAATATACAAGAAAAATCTATACTTATAAAACTTTACTCACCATAAATGGAAATTCCTTTGGTTTAGTTTTTAAGCCACCAACTATACCAACTCGCGGAGGTACTCGACCAAAACAATCTGTTATAAATTAAGGAATATAAACTTTTAATTAAACTTTTAAGTTATCTTTTATCATACTTTTTGCACTAATCCTTTCACTTAGTGTTGCAGACGTAGTTACTTGATTTTTTTCCGTAGCTGTTGTTACATTTTGTTGTTCTTTGGTTTCTGTTAAACAACATACAACCGGATCTCGTCTATTGAAATAACAAGTTGTTGGCTGTATGCCTCCATGTCGATAATCATTTTGGGCACTTTGACAATTTGAAAATGGTTTACAAACACCAAATTCACCGGAATATTCAATTTGACAATTTTCAGTTTTAATTGAATTTTCAAAAACAAATTGTCCTTGTGAATAAACTGAAAAAAAAATTATATACATTTTTTTTTTCCAAACTTTAAATATAATATATTAATTACCAATAATTAACTGATTTATAATTAGAAATATTTTAAAACTCTTCTTCATCATTCCGAACATTACTTGTATCTGTGCATCAGAACTTGGAAATTATAACACTTCTTGAAACATTAATTTTAAAATATTTTTCCGCCAATAAATAAACTGGTTTTATGATGCTTGTTTGTTTAATTGAGAAATAGGTAAATTCAGGTAAATAACGAATTATATTTACATATCACAACATTTTCGTTTAAGATCTCACAAACTTTTACTGAGTTCAGAAATGTTACAGATTATAATTCTCAAAAATAACCAATCTCTCTGACCTCAGAAACTAGATATTAACGAATTAAAAAAAGTAAATTGTTTTTGATTTTTTAATGATTTTTTATTGTGAAATCTTGAATATTTATTTAGAAAGGAAAATCCCATTACGATTTTTTAATTATTTTTTATTTAATTATTTAGCTCAGCTATTAAAGATTAGTGTAAAATTTGAATTCTTATACTCTCTCTATATATTCATTTAAGCTTAAATTTAAATTTTATAAATTATTTATTATTTATTCTTCTTTGAATTTGTAACGTATAACCTCATAATCGACATTACTTATAAGAAATTAATTAAATTATAAAATTGTCTTTTTAATTATTATTTTAATTGATTTATAAATAATTTTCATTTAACAAAACATATTTATCCATTAGGCCATACTTCTGATTCAATCCAATTCAAATATGATGATACTCTGGTATAAATACTAGCTGTATCTAGTGCACAAATTTGACCAAATGATGTAATTCCAACAACATATGGAATTAAAGATTTTTTTATTATCTTGTGAATAAGTGGACCACCAGAATCACCCTGTAATTTTCATATTTATATATTTTACATTATTACACAAAATAAATAATTTCTACCTGACATGTATCTTTTCCTTCACCTGGTTTACCAGCACACATTTGTGAATCAATGAGACCATATGGCAATTGATTATCAACTGGATATGATTTACGACAGTCTTCATTACTAAATACTGATAAGGTGACTTTAAGTAATTGTTGAGATTTAGGACCAGCTAAATTTTTTTTTTTATAGTAATTTATATTAAAATTTAAAATTTATTAATAAAATTAATTATTACCAAATGATGTTGAACCATATCCGATAGCTGTGACTTCTTTAAAATCATTTTTTTCTGTCCATAAACAAATTGGTTTTATGCTAAAATTATTCTTATAAATTATTTGAATATAACAAATTTTGTTCTCTGATTACTTTGATGGTCGTGATAATTTCAGTAAAGCCAAATCATGATAATTTTGTTGATATTTATAACTAGGATAAATAATAATACGTTGAATTGGTATATTAATATTAGATTTGTTATCAGGATTATTACGACCAATTAATACCCATTTAGGTGCCAAGCTATTGTAATGATTTTTTAAATTAATAATTCAAAAATTTGGATTTTTATTTTTAATATTATTATAATACCCTCCTATACTAGTACAGTGTGCTGCTGTTAAAATGAAATTTTTTGATATTAAAACTCCTCCACAATCATAAACAACACCGTTTCTGGTGTCAGGCCATCCAAGAGTAGCCTATAAACAAACAAATACCATAAACAATTTATAAATATTAAAAAAAAAAATCACCATGTATGGATATTCATCAGGTTTAGCTGGAATACCACCAGCAATAGAAAATATATCTGTTGTCCTAGTCGAAATATATTCTTCATTACATTCTGCATATAGTTTTGATTTAATATATATTGAACAAAATTATTTTAATTATAAAAATTCATACTTCTATCACTAACTCTTACAGAAGATGTTTGCTGTTGAGGTTTTTTTTTAATAATTTTTTGCGTAACACAACAAACAATTGGATCATGTCGATTGTAAGCGCAATAAGTTGGACGAATTCTATTTGAATTATATAATTGTTGGGCTCTTGGACATTTTGAAAATGCTTTGCATATTCCAGATTGTCGATTATTTGTAATACATTGTTTCAAATTTTGACAATTAACTAAAATAAATTATAATTTATGTTTTGTGATGTGTTTTTTTATGTAATATTTAGAAATTAAATTTACCATAAATAATTAAACTATAAATAATAATATTATGGTGAAATTTTAACATTGTAAGACATTGAGATGAAAAAATTGACTGACAGTTTTAGTTATTTTATAATCTCAATTTATATAAATTTTCATAAAGTTTTTTTATGAAATAACCTGTTTCAGATAAACGAAAATATAATCAATAGTTTAAATTTAATCTAAGAAATAGTCTTTTAGTTTCCTTCGTGGGCAGGCGCAGTTTATTTAAATATGATAATTATGATAATATCTGAGAGGCCTATTCATGTTGTGTATAGCGGCTGTAAGAATTAAGTCTACAAAATATGGCTTTTATATTCCATGTAAAACCATAATCATTTTATATTAGAATTAGCATTAGGGTAAAAATGTTTGTTTGTTATTACATAATTACCAAAAAAATTCTTTGGCATAAATACTTGAGATCATATTTGATTTACAAATTTCTGATATAGAAATAAAATCTAAATAAAAAGATTTTTTTTGCTTATTTGCTTCTGGAAAACTTTATTACCTTCTGGAAACTTTATTTTTTTTAAAAAAAGGATAATAAATTATAACCAAAACAATAATGAGGTGAAACTAGTTTTATTTAAACAAATTTATTTAAATTTTTATTAACACATGCCAATTAATTTTATGGCTTAGGACTAATGTAGTTTTAAAATAATCTGTTTTAAAGAAATATTTTGATTAGAGTTAGATTTATGGGTATTGAAGGCTCCGTTGATTCCAATCCCATATAATATATTATTGAAAATAATAAACACTCTTTCTTAATATTTTATATTATATTTATTTATTATAATATTTTATATTATATTTATTTATTATAATATTTATTTTTATAAAAATTTTACATCTGCTAGTTTTAAGAACGATCAAAACAATACTCTTTCTAGAAATTTCTGACCACAACAACCCTCTAGGAAAGTTAACAATAAATATAAAATGTACCCTAGCGGCACGTTTTTGAATCAAACAGTTAACGTCTACTTTACATTGAATTTACGTTACTTTACATGACATTGTTTTTTACTTTAAAATTAATTTACAAAAATATACTGAACTAGAATTGAGTTGCCACAGTACTCCCCCTTAAATAATCATGCCAAATATTTTGCAGGAAAATGTACCTTCCTACCACTTTTTGTTGTTTGTTGTTTTCTTGCTGGTGGTTCATGAATAATCATTGATGATGGTTCACAAATATTTGTTGATGGTTCATGAATATTTGTTGTTGGTTCATGAATATTTGTTGTTGGTTCATGAATATTTGTTGTTGGTTCATGAATATTTGTTGTTGGTTCATGAATATTTGAACCATCAGGACGTTCTATGAAAGCAGCTTTCAATCTATCTAAAGAAATATTTGTAGTTCGATTATTTACCTTAATTTTGAAATATTTTTCGTTTTTTTCAGCAACTTCAAATGGACCATCATACGGTAAACTTAATGGAGGTTTTACCGCATCATTTCTGATAAACACATATTTGCAAGTACGCAGTTCTGGCTGTAAAAATATTTTTTCTTTAGCATGATTTGACGTTGTAGTTGGACGGATATTTGACATATTTGCTTTGAATTTTCTTACAAATTCATTTTCATTACATCTCATTTCTGTTGCTGTAAAAAATTCACCAGGCAAACGTAAAGATTCACCATATACCATTTCTGCGACTGTCGAATTTAAATCTTCTTTGATAACCGATCGTAAACTTAAAAGGATTATTGGAAGTGCTGTTACCCAATCAGTTGTTTGTCTACTTTTAATTGCCGTTTTCATTGTACGATGCCAACGCTCGATTATTCCATTTGACTGAGGATGGTAACTTGTTGTCCTGGATAATTTAATTGATAAAATTTTAGACAATTGTTGAAATAAATTTGATTCAAATTGTCGACCTTGATCCGTAGTTATTCGTGATGGTACACCAAATCGTGCAATCCATCCTGACATTAATGCTTCTGCTACACTTTCAGCAGTTATATCCACCATAGGTACAGCTTCCGGCCAGCGCGTAAAACGATCGATCATGGTCAAACAGTAATTATACCCTTTTGAAGGTGGTAGTGGACCTACTATATCAACATTTATATGCTCAAAACGCTGTGACGGTAAATCATAAGTTGATAAACATTTTTTATTATGACGCTGAATTTTACTTTTTTGACATGGTATACAATATTTTACCATTCTTGCACAATCTTTTTTCATGGATGACCAAATAACACGTTTTTGCATTAACTTTATTGTTGCTCTAGTGCCTGGATGTGACAAACCATGAAATGTATTAAATATTTGTTCTCTACATTCTTTAGGAATATAAGGACAAATTGAATTACCTGTCACATTACAATATATTTGTTTACTTGTACCTGGAATGTTCATTAATTTCAAATTTAGTGATGTATTTTCAGCGTTATTAACTAAATCCTTTAATTCATGATCTTTAGTTTGTTTTTCAGCTATTTCATCATAATTACTAAATTCGATAGTGTTAATTTCAAACATTCTTGATAGTACATCAGCTACGATGTTTTCAGTACCTTTGATGTGTCTTAATTCCGTTGTAAACTGACCAATGAAATCTAATTGTCTTGCTTGACGAGGTGACGCTTTTTCTAATTTTTGATGAAACGCAAACGTTAAGGGCTTATGATCGGTATAAATTGCGAAGTCTCGTCCTTCCAGTAAATGTTTAAAATGTTTAATACCAAGATATGCGCTTAATAATTCTCGATCATATGTGCTATAACGTTTTTGTGTATTTGTCAGCTTTTTTGAAAAAAACCCTAATGGTTGTAACTCTTTATCAACTAATTGGTGTAAAGCTGCACCTACTGCATCATCAGAAGCATCTACATGTAAAATTAATTTCGCTTTTGCTGAAGGATGGACCAATGTAACTGCATTAGCTAAATCCTCTTTACATTTTTCAAAAGCAGCTTTACTTTCATTTGACCAACTAATTATTGATTTATCATTTTTCTTGTTTCCAGGAATTAATTGTTGTAATTTTGACTGTGCTACTACAGCTTGTGGAATGAAACGTCTATAAAAGTTAATCATTGCCAAAAAACGTTTTAATTGGTTGACCTGTTTTGGCAATTCAAATTCATTAATTGTTTTTATTTTTTCTGGTAAAGGTTGAATACCAGCTTCTGTAATTTTATGTCCTAAAAAATTTACCTCAGATTTACCAAAATTACACTTGGATACATTAACAGCTAATCCGTACTCTTTCAAACGCTGAAAAACTTGACGCAGATGTTCACAGTGTTCTTTTTCATTTGTTGACGCTACACAAACATCGTCGATATAAGGAAATGCAAAATTCAAATTACGCAACACCTCATGAATATGTCTTTGAAAGGTTTGTGCAGCATTCCTTAGACCAAATGTCATATAGTCAAACTCATACAAACCAAAAGGTGTACTAATAGCGGTTTTGGCTACGTCTTCCGGTGCAATAGGTATTTGATTATATGCTCTTTGCAAATCTATTGTTGAAAAAACTTTTTTGCCTTCCAATATATATGCAAAGTCTTGTATATATGGGATGGGGTAGCGATCTGGTATAGTTACAGCATTTAACTTTCTAAAATCACCGCAAGGTCTCCAACACCCATCCTTTTTTTTCACCATATGTAACGGACTTGACCAGTTACTATTAGACGGTTTACAAATTCCCTGTTCCATCATAACTTGAAATTCTTGTTTCGCAGCTTTAAATTTTTCAAGTGGTAATCTGCGTGCTTTAGAATAAACAGGTGGCCCGGTAGTTAAAATATGGTGCACTACCTCTGCTTTTTTACGTTGATTTAATAAATTAAATTGAGTGATTTCTTTGTACTCATCTAAAATTTTGGTATATATTGATGTATTATTTATAGTAGATATTTTACTAAATTTTATTGTTTGTAATTTACCTTTACAATTGACTAATGTTGTTGAATCTACCAAACATCTTTTTTTAATGTCTACCAAAAGTGAGTATTTACTTAAAAAATCAGCACCCAAAATTGCTGTGTGAACATCAGCTATAATAAAATTAAAATTAAATTTACGTCGTAAACCAAGATCAACATCAATTCGTTTACTACCAAATGTTGTTATCGTTGTACCATTTGCTGCATATAAGTATGTTGTTTTTGACGGATTACGACGTTCATTTATATTTGGTGGTACGACTGATACGTCAGCACCAGTATCTACTAAATACTTGTATTTTAATTTAAAATCTTTAATAAAGAGACGATTAATATAGTGGTCACCAGCTGTCTCTGCATTTTGCTGCTGACCACCACTTAGTTTAAAGTTGTGGTGAATTTACACGGTGGGTGACACTTTGTTGCTTTCTCATTAAATTTATAATGATACCAACACACGTCATATTTTGGTTTATTTTTGCCTATCCTTGACCTGGATTGACTTCTATCACGACTACCACTACGATTTTGATAATTCTGTCTTTCCAATAAATTGATTTTTTTAGTTAATTCATCAATTTTACACATCATAATATCAAAATTTGTCTCTTTTTGTATTGTATTACGTTCTTGTAGAACGGAAACCTGACCAAAGTTATTACACTCATGAATTTTGTCTGCCATTAATGCCAGCTCTTTAATTTCAGCTGAACTAGCAGAAAGTATGGCACTAATTTGTGATGGTAAACGTTGCAACCATAATGATTTTAATACTTCATCACCTAAATTTGGTCCTCCTAAATGTTTCATCTCGTTCAAAAGTTGCGATGGTTTCTTATCACCTAATTCAACATCCGATAAAAGCTTTTTTAATTTTTTTTGATACGAATCTGAAAATGTTTCCAGCAGTTGCTTTTTTAAATATTCATATTTGTTATTTGCTGGTGGATTTAATACAGCCTCGGATACTTGATGCAAAATATGACCATCAATTGCAGCTACTAATTGATGAAATTTTGTGCTATCAGCTTTAATTTGACACGTTACAAATTGCGATTCTATTTGTGCAAACCAAATATTAGGATGTTCTGGCCAAAACGGTGGTATTTTGATTTGTACTCTGAATAATTCGTGTTTATTTTCTTTTTGTTTTTCAACATGCGTATTGCTACCACTTGCACCAGCAGAATTTTCACCATCAGATTCTCCAGCAGACATTATAATATGTATTGATATATAAATTTTTACCAATAATTCTAAAATTTCGAAAATACTTATTTATTTATATATTAAATATACTTAAACATCAATAATGATGTGAATGATGATCTAAATTATGGATGATGATCTATATTTTTCAAGATGATTTTTTTATTTTGTTCTTGAAAACAAAATGCACGTGTATTTTAATTGGGGTCACCAATTATGGGTATTGAAGGCTCCGTTGATTCCAATCCCATATAATATATTATTGAAAATAATAAACACTCTTTCTTAATATTTTATATTATATTTATTTATTATAATATTTTATATTATATTTATTTATTATAATATTTATTTTTATAAAAATTTTACATCTGCTAGTTTTAAGAACGATCAAAACAATACTCTTTCTAGAAATTTCTGACCACAACAACCCTCTAGGAAAGTTAACAATAAATATAAAATGTACCCTAGCGGCACGTTTTTGAATCAAACAGTTAACGTCTACTTTACATTGAATTTACGTTACTTTACATGACATTGTTTTTTACTTTAAAATTAATTTACAAAAATATACTGAACTAGAATTGAGTTGCCACAGATTATTGAACTTTTTATTATCTTGTTTTTCATGTTGGCTTGTTTGCGGTAACATAATGTAATATGTGAAGTTATGGTATCGGGGTACATATAACTATAATATCTAAAATATTCAAATAAAGTCATTATTTTTGCTAAAATATTATCGAATTAATTATAAATAAATGAAAGTGGTACTATAAATATCAAAATACCGAATTTTATATTGATAACCAATAACAACGTAAACTTTCACAGCAAAAGTATTCAAATTTTGTGTAACCCGCTATATAGATATATGAATATGATCGCTATTAACCTAATTTATACTCAGCGAGATTGCTTTCCTGCTTATATCGGCATCTAGAATATTATTGTCAAACTGCGAACAATAAATTACAAATTTTATTTATATTATATACAAATTCATTAAACAGTTTTATACAATTTTAAATAAAAACTTTACATAATTTCGACTGAGAAAATGCAGACTTGAACTTATATCAAATTCTGAATTATATGATAGCGCATTTCTGGTGCAACCTGTATTTTATCACTCAGATATTTTCACTTAGTTAACATTGAAATTTAAAACTTTGTAGGACTAAAGATATTATTTTGAATATTAATTGATATTAATTGATTTCTAAACAAACAAATTGTGTCTATTTAAACCTTGATAATAATAATATACAAGCTACAAGCATATTAGGTATTACGCTCAGATAGTAAAAAGCCGGCTACGGTGTTTATTTGTTGCAATAAATTTGTTGATATAAAAGTTAATATAATTATATTTTTATGTATCTGTAATACCAGTTTGAAATTACAAAATTGACGTCACTATTTAACGTTAAGAGTTCATTCAGAAGATATAAAATTATGGTTCTAATTATTTCATTCATTAAAAACATAACATGACGTGAAAATGTATTGGCTTTTTCTTTGTATTTTTTACATGCCAATATAATTTATGGTTGGTATAAAACATGGTGTTACTGGACAACTTGCATTGATGATTAAGGTGACTTAGTTTCAGACACTTTTCATAATCTTCCGCGAAATAATTGAAAAAACCCCCCGAGGAGATTTTACAATATCTGTCCCATTTATTGATGTATACTTACTTGTACAGTGTTTCATAAAACATAATCTCGTCTGAGAAAATGTTGACTAAGAAAAGGTAATGACATAAATACTGAAGCATATTTCAGATCCACTATGTAATTTATCAGTCAGTATTTCTAATTTATATTTGTTGACATTTCCACTCAGTCTACACACTATACATTGTCTAATACGACATTATAACTTTACCTGATGAAAGATTTAAATTGAGATTGAAATTATATAATAAAAAATTTAAACTTGATTTGTAAACAAACAATTTTATCTATTTCAAACTTAACATAATAATAATAATATACAAAGATACAAGTATATTAAGTATTACGCTGAGATTGAAAAAAGCCGGCTACGGTGTTTATTTGGAATAAATTTGTTGATATCAAGTTTGTACATTAATAATTTATTTTTATGTATCTGTAATACCAACCAGTTTGAAATTACAAAGTTTGACGTCATTGTTAATAGTTGATTTCCATGGTTTAGTTCATTTATGACAGAAAAAATTATTAACGTTTGTAATTCATTCATTAAAAGTATAAAGGCTAATTTAAATTCAAATGAGCATTGCTTCTTAAGGGGCCTTCCTAGAAGGAGATATTCAATAATAATTCAGAATTTTTTATTGATCATCTACATTGCGTGATGATTTTCTCCATATTTTAACATCAGTAATAACATAGAAGGTGTAGAAATATTGACCGTTTAGGTTCACTTTCGTTATCAAGCATATTTTTTATAACTGAACTATTTAACTAAATTTAGTAATGTGGTGTGGAAGTTCCACAGTGGAACCATTCTCCTTTAATACATTTTCATGCATGTACTTCGATCTTGCTATATTCAAATATAACCATCTCTTAGCGTTTTTCGATATTATTATATATTTTGGGTGTTATTATTTTGCAGTTTTAGAGAAAAACTCAATGTCCTTCTATTGTCTTTTTCAGCTGACATTTTTAGCGCAGATTACAAGTTTATTTTACATAATAAGCAATTAAAGAAATACAAATCTTAATACAAATACTAAATAAAATGTTATCTTTTAAAATAAAATGTTTGGGAAGCTGTATGTAATTTAATTTGCCACCCATTTTTTTCTATAATACATAAAATTCTACTGTTTACAAATAAAAATTGAATTTTGCTTAAGATTAAGAAGCTGCTTTAACTTCAGTTTCGTCTGGCCAAATGATATTTTCAAGCCAATCCAAATATGAATAGATTCTTGTATAAACACTTGGTGTTCTACTACCGCAGAAAAGTCCGTATGATGTTATACCAATTAATGAATATCTTGGTCTTTTACGTCCTGGCAAATTTAATTGTAAAGGTCCACCAGAATCACCCTATACTACGGTATAAAAATTAATGTTCTTTTATGTTGTGAAATTTATACCTGACACGTATCCTTTGTACCAATTATATCCATTGCACAAACTTGACTATCAATTATACCAAATTCTGTTTCAGGTATAGCTGGAAATGTTTTATTACATTCTTCATTTCCAATTAATGTAAAATTAAAATGTGTTAAAATATTTGTAGCTGAATGTCCGAATTTTGTTGCACCATATCCCATTGCAAATACAGTTTCATATGGAATATCGTCAGAACTCCATAATCTCGCCGGTCGTACAAACTTTGTAAATCTGTATATTAAAACAAACGTTATATAAACAAAAGAAATTATGTAATAATATTGATATTATTATACTGGGCTGGTCGTTGTAATTTTAACAAAGCAATATCATAATAATATGACGATTGAATATAGTCTGGATGAGGAAAAATTTCAGCAATTCGAATTCTTTGTGGTTTTGTATTTTGTTCAACTTTTGTTAAATATATATCACCAATTTCACAATGAGTTGGAGGATCACTGGAAATAAAAATTATATATTTATTTATTTTATGATTATATATGTAATTGTTTCAAATTTTTTCACCCGCCAAAACTCGTACAATGTGCTGCTGTCAGAACAAATTGTTCAGAAATTAAACTACCACCACATTTCCATTCAATCGTATTTGAAACGGAATCAATTTTAATACCAATTGCTGTCTGAATTTAATCAATTAATCAAACAAATATAAAACAAAATTGGATAATTTAAAAATTAATTTACAAACCGCATGTGGATATTCTCCGGGCTGTGCAATTGTTCGACCATTTAAATCTTCTGGTGTTAATATATCATTGTCATCATAATCTTCATCTCCAAAAATTTGTCTCATATATTGTTCAAATTCTATAAGAAATTTGATATTTTTGGTTTTTCATATTTTATTATATATGTAACTATATTATTTTAAAAAATTGAACTTATTAAATTTACTTTTTTGACTTTTTCTTTGTTCCTTTTCACCACGATTATTATAAGCGTGACCGCCTTTTCCCCAACCATGTGGACGATATCCTGAAAATCCTTGTTTTGGTGGTGGATGATCTTTTGGTTTTTTCGGTTTCCATTTTAATGTTCGTTCAGATGGTGGTGGTTTTTTCTTTTTATTATTTTTATTTTTACCATGATTAATTGGTGGAGCATTGTTATCATCATCTTCTTCACTACTATCATTTGGTTTCTTATTTTTATTATTTTTATCTTTTTTAGTTTTACCAATATCTTCTTCACTACTATCAGATCTATTTGATAATTCTACAGAATCTTGCTTATCATTATCAGTATTGTGTTTATTATTTATTTGTTGGTCTACAAGCTTATTATTTTTATCATTTTTAGGATTTTCTGATGAATAATTTACATTTAAAACGATCACAAACAATAAAATTAAAATAATATTTTTCATTTTTTCAATATTATTTAAAAGACTTAAAAGACAACAATTAATCACAACATCCGAAAATATACTAGCATAGATTTTAAATTTATAAATTTAATCTTATATCGATATTTTAAGAAATAACCTTTGAGGTCGAATTGTCAATTATTTATTATTAAAATATTTATATAAACAAGTTCTTTAAATTGATTCCAAATGAAACAAACACAATAGTAAAATTATATTTTAATTTTACTAATTGTGGATTGAAGAAAAGAAACAAATTATTGGGTTTGTTAGTATAATTCTGAAATTATATACAAATAATTTAGAAAGTATTAGTTATAGAAAATGTCGGAATGATACAAAATTAATTTAATATATTATGTACTTGTTAAAAGTTTGAATTAAACAGAGAAATAAATAATATAGATAAAATTAAAGTAAAAATGTATATAACATCTTTGATGAGTGTTCTTATTTGAGTTTGTGGCTTTAACAGAAAAAATGTAACAATTTTAATAGATTATACCGAAGTGTTAAATTAATAAGCTTATTTCTACAACTTAATTATTCATGATTGCGTTTTTAACTGTTTCGACAGCAGTTAATAAGAACAGGTTATGAACCATTTTATATTATATTTATAAAATTCTTGGCATAAACATAAAAATTTAATTGTTCCGGTAATTTCTCGTGATTAACAGCTTGCTATTTAAATATTTTAGGCAATGAAACAGTTTTTATTTTTATTTTATTGTATATGTATATCAATTTTTTTAAAAAAACTAATAATTTTCTATTTGAAAAGTTGTAATTAATTATTATTGAAGTCAGAAATTTCTATTAATATTAAATGAGCCATTGCAGAAATATATAATTTACCTAATTAAACTTTATTTGTTTCATTTACGCTTCTTTTACAATACTTTTTTACTAGAACAAAAATATTCAATAAAAAACAATTTTTAATTTAAATGAAATTTTATTATAACATAAATGGAATGAGAAAAAAATACAAAATAAAATTAAGTATATGGTTTTATAATCAATAAAGAAATTATATTGAAAAAAACAAAGACAAAAAAAAATTATTACAAAACTACAAATATATATATATTTTTATCCAAAACTTAACATTGAAATTATCAATTTAATAAAATTAAAATTATTAATATAAAAAAACAATATTGCTCTTTCAAATAATGTAAAAAATAAAATAAGAAAATTAAGCTGGATGCAAAAATTAAATCTTATAAATTCATTTGAAATTTAATTAACATGTCATAAAGTCATATATATTCATTTTAGGCTTGGAATGGAAGACCTATTTGCGATAACATTCTGCTTGGTAAGTTCTTAAAATTTAATATTTTATTGATAATTGAATTTATAAATCTCAATGTTGAATATCATAGAAAGTATTTTTTTTTTATGGTACAAATAGATAAGCACTAATGTCCTTTAAATTAAAAATAATCAAAATCAATTTATAATTTAATTATCTGATTTTTAACTCTCGTTTATATAAATAAGGCACAAAGAAATTTATTTTGTATAGTTTAATATAATTAATTGCTTATTTTTACTTATTAAGTGTTAAAACACTTATTAATACTTAATATACTATACTATAGTACAATACCCTACAAACTAACACTTATGCCAACTAAGTCTAGTTGCAACTATTGAACAAATGTGAATAATTTTATCGTAAATAAATTCACATATTACTCATTACTTTTTTTATATCTCTTAAATATTTTTTATATTTTTCTGAATTCGCATGATCATTAAACATTTCGCCAGCTACAATATCGAAAGAATTTTTAACAACCTTACTAGCAGCACTCATATTTGGCAGATTTAAAATAACTTGTACACCATTTTCTGTTATACGGATTGGTGAAATTATATTCATTTGAATAGGTTCTGCTGTTATATTTTGTTCAGAATTTGTACAAGGTTCTTCTTTAATTTTCATTACTTTAGATGGACGTTTTCCAGATGGTAATAATTCATCTTGATAATTAAATAAAAAAAATTTGAATAAATTTTTATTTAAAATTATTATTTTCTTAATATATTTTAAAATTATGTAATTAATATAAAATATTAACCTTTTTCAGCTTTTCTTTTTAAATTGTAATTTTCTTCATCTTTTTTTCTGTCCCGTTTTGGACAGCTGCAAACTTTAACATTAACGATTTTTTTACCTAATACTTGCGAACTGTAAAATATATATATATTAATTTTTTTATTTGAAGTATAATATTATATTAAAATTGTTACCGTGTTTCTAATGTAAATATTACAGCTGTTGGTTTACGACCTATACAAGAATTTTGACATACGAATGTTAGTTGAATTGTTTGTTTGCAACCGCTATTATTTTCATCAGTGGGTTTTATATAATTTAATTTTATAAGCAATTGCAAACGATCTTCACAATTTTTACCATTCACTGTACCAATATATGAAACATTATCATTTGCACAACGAACAACGCTATGTTTTTTATTTTCATCTTCGGCTAAAATAATATATATTATTTACGAAATATTTTTTGTATATCACCATAACATTTTTACCAGTATCTTTGAATAAATGATTACTGCACCTCGAAACGGGTAAACCCATATCATCTACGTAGACAATCATTACACGTAAAAATAATTGTTCACAAATTTTTGGCAAATATAAGACGTCAATATAAAAAGGTTTATCCAAACGGATAAAAACTTTATTTAATAATGTAGAATAATACCAATTCTTTTTGGTACTATCACAATTATTTGGATCTAAATCTAAATCAAATTGTATATTACCATTGTCATGTTCTTCCAAATTTGGAAACACTTTTCTATCCTGTGAAATATAATAGAAAAGTTTATATATATATATATATATTTTTTTTAATTATACAAATTAAATTAATTGCTTACTTCATTTGGCATTTCATTAAGCTGACTTAATCCAGCTCCTATTGCATTCAAGAGGCTCAGTGATAAAGTTAATGGCTAAATAATTATGAAATATAATTATTAATCTAAGATTAAAAATTTTTTTTATTATTAATTTATTAAAATCATAAAAATAAATTCCTGGTGTTTGAAAATTCAAGAAACAGCATGAAAATTCAGGAAACAGTATGTTCTGAAAGTTCAGAAAATTTCAAATGAAAATTCAGGAAACAGAATGTATATATATATTTATATATATATTATACAGCTCGCAATCATGAAAATCATCTATTAAATAAAAGAAAATTGAAATTTTTATGGTTTTTCAATCATTTCTGTATATTTTATCAATACAATCGGTGTTCAACCATCAAACTGTTTTCCAAAGTATATAAATTGTTTAATATTTCCTAATTATTAAATATTCCCAAATAAATTTAATTAATCTGATAATAATCTTCATTTAATTGATAAATAATTGTTTTCATAGTAATGAATATTCACATTTACGAATTATAAATATAGTAATTAAATAAATATAATGTAGAGGGTTTATTTATGTCAGAGTAGTTGTGAATTAATTAATTTCATATATATATATAATTTTTATTGTTCTAAATTCTAAATATATTTTTATTTTCAATATTTTAACAGTTTTCATAAGACTTGCAAATCATATACAAGTTTTCAATATGAATAAATTACTTCAAAATACAATAACATATACTTGTTATACAATATGGATTTATGGGCTGGCACCATTTAAATATAATATTAAATTAAAAATTGTTGAAAAATCTAATATTCTAATGATATATTCATTTATATTTTTTATTATATATTGTACAATTTATCCAAAATCATTTTTCATAACAATTACACATTTACAAAATTCTAAAGAATATAATTATGGTGTTATTTATTATATAATATTTTCATTTATAATTGCAATTTATATATTTTTATTGCAACAAATTCAATTTCATCAAAATATACAAAAATTAAATAAAATTAATCAACTTTTTAATAATATCTTCAAATATTTTAAAAATGATAAAATTAATACAAATATATTTTTATATTTAATGAAATTAATTTTAATACCAATTACATTTTCTTTAATGATTTTCATAAAACTATGGAATAAAGATATTTCTGTTTATATATATTGTAGTGTTTGTTTTATAATACCATATTTTATTCGAATTTCAATACCAACTGCAATGTATGGTAGTTTATTATTATGTAATGCATTTATTGAATTAATTAATAAGAAAATTGAAAATATTATTAATGAAATTAATGAAAATTATTTGAGTATTATTGTAAATTCATCATCAGAAAAAAAATCTTTATGTATATCAAGACAATATCAATTATGTGATGAATTAAATGAATTAAAAAGACAATTTAATAATGTTTATAAAATAATTGAATTAAGTTTAGAATTTGGTGAAATACCATTGATTTTTACATTGTTATGTGGATTTTATGTAATTGTTTTTCAATCATTTGTTGAATATATAATAATTGTAGAGACTTTAGTTGATGCTAAACCATTTGATTATATTACATCTTTTTCGGCTGCAATACATATAATTGCTGTATATTTTGAAATGTTTATGTATGCATTTACGGCAACAAATTGTTTAAATAAAGTAAGTTGTTTTCAAATTACCATGTTTATACGGGTCAATTTTTAATCGCTTGTGAATGGTACGGTGCATGCATTTTAATACATTTGTAACAGTTGCCAATTTTTTCACATACATATGAAAAAAAATATTTGAAATTTATTTAAAAGAAATTATTAGAATTTATTTTTTGTAAAAAATAAAATCTAATAATTTTATGATTCTAACAGGATGAATTATATTAGATCTACAGAAACTTAACTAAAATATGACAGATGTATTATTGTTCCGGTATGCATACTAATAATTACATTTTAATTACGCCGGCTTTCGTTAAGTTGCAAAACTTTTCGTTGAGTTTTACTAGTTACGTTACATAGCCTACAAAACTTACGACCTTGTCCAATTTACTTTGAATATATGTTAGATATTTATAAGTCAACTTATTTAAGATTCCTTAAACTTTTGCATATATTTTTTTTTTTTTTAAAAAATCTTTTTGTTATGGAAAATACCATTCATACCATTCCTTTGTAGTTTCTTTTTTATTGAAATATTCATTTTCAGTATTAATTCATATTGACAATTTAATTTATTTAAGTATTTTCCAATTGATCAAACATCCTATAATATAAATCATGTTACCATTGAATTTAATTTCGATTAAGCACAAAGTTCGTCAAAAAGCGCGGAAAGAATCGACGTCTAAACATGGTCAATTATAATATTAAAAAAGGGATTTAATAAAAATTAAAATTCTTTTTTTAGGTAACATTTACGGGGAAATTATTAAATAATAATTCAATTCGAATTGGAAATATTGATAAGAGATTGAAAGAATCAATTGAGGTTTTTTCAATTTATATATTACATAAAAAATGTAAATTTAAAGTTTGCGGAATGGTTATACTTGAATTAAGTTTATTGCATGATGTAAGTAGAAATATTTGAAAAATTAGTAAAATCGTTCTCTTAATTATATTTTTTTAATTCTCTAAATTCAGATTTTGGCAACATCTGTAAGTTTTATGTTGATATTTATACAAAATGATCTATCGCAAAGATTCAATAAATAAATTCAGAATAAAATTTATTAAAATTTTTCACTTACTGCTTGAAACTCATCTGAGCACGGAATCTCATCACATTCAAGTAAATCAGATTTCTGAAATTAATATAAAAATTATTTAAGTATTTATTAGAAAACTATTTTAATATAATGACTTACGTCAATTGAATTAAGAAATAATGTTGTTTCATCAATCGACATATTATTAATGTTGTTACTAAAACAGAAAAATATTATTTAAAAAAAAAACCATAAATTTTAAAATTCTATAAAAATACTTATTGGTGCCATCGTATAAGCTCTTGTCCGGGGTTTGTGGACTGACAATTTCCCTATAAAAAATACAAATAGTTTTATACAAAAATATGTATAAAACTAAAAATAATAGAAACATAAAAGATAGAGTATTGTGAAGAACTTCATGTCACCCAAAATTATAATTCATCAAAATATACCAAACTTAGATTTTTAATAACTTTTAACTTTCATAAATATATAAATCAGAAATTGATTTAGAAAAAAAAACTGCAAAATACTGAGAACAAATTATTGCTGGCATGGTGGCACCAAGCACTTGATAATGGTACTGAACTATGGCTAGATAAATTATAATTTGCACACATTATACGCATTGGTTCCATATGTGGCTTCCATTACAGAAATAAAATATCATGACATCGTTTTAAAGATTTGGCAATTAGTAGGATTTTGGTTGTAATATGTAATTGCCTTTTTTTTTTTTTTGTTGGGTCCTTTTTATTTTAATACGTTGTTTTTTAATATGTTTTAATGATTGTATACGATCAATATAAATATATTGCTACATAGTGGCCGGATTCTATCTTATGTTTCTACTATTTTGTGTACATTTTTAAAAAAATTACCGATCATGTTCTGAATTTGGTACTTTGTATTGTCCAGCAATCCTTTATCGGAAAGGATTAATTATAAATTATTTATATGTTAAATAAATAAAATTTATATATACTTACATGGGATTAGATTCGTCGCGAATCATTTTTTATTTTGATTTCCACAAAATAAATATTAGAAAACTTATTTAGCCTTTTTCAGGTTATGTACAAGAAAAATTTTATGAAGCATAAAAATTTTATAAAAAACTGCTCAATTACAGTTTTCATACACTTTTCTTTAATTATATTTACTTTCTAAATATAAATAATAACAAATATAAATTGATTTAATAATTTTTATTATTAAAAAAATTTAATACTCCAAGTCCAAACAAAAATTCAACAATTTTTATTTTTGATTTTTGAAACCTGTGAAGTTGGAGTTGCCAATGCCAATTTATTTTTGGTGAAGTTTGTAGTAGATAGATTTACTACTTTTTTTTGGGAATTGAGAAATGCAAATAAGATTTTGAGAACAAAATTAACTAACAAAGAAAATATGTAAGGTGAAAATAAATCATACAATGGCGTATTACTGCACTATGTATTTTACACATTTATATGCGATTCTTGCATTACCAGGAAGAAATTGTATATTAACCGAAATTGGAATAAAAAACTGTTTTAAATATTTTGCATTTGATTCCAACAAATTATAAAAATAAGAAAAAAATAAAAATCACGGAATCTAGCATATTTTGGCTAACCCAAATAAAACAAAGACTACTTTTAAAATAAATCCAAACCATTTCTCATTAAAAAGTGCTAAATCATACTATACTATAACTATAGACCATTGTGGTTGGTTGATGTGTTTAGCTTGCATTTTATTTTAACTTTAACTAATAAAAAAATAGAAGTCGAAATCAAAAATTTTAAAAAAATTCTTCGCCCACGGTTACGTTCTTTATAGGGAACGAAATGTGTAAAATCGAAATGTACAAAAAATTTTAAAATGTTATTTTTTAATTAGAATTTGTTTGCGATTAAATGAAAAATTCAATTTCGATTTACTCTGCAAAGTTTTTGTAATAAAATCAGTAATTTTTATTAAAATTTTAACGTATTTAATATTTAATTTAATTTATTAGTTTTGTTTTTTTATTTTTTAAAAATGAGTAATATCACGGAAAATTATAATGTGACCTATATTTAATATGATAATAAATACATATACAAAAATGAACATATTATTCCAATTACAGGCTTTTTAGTAGCCTAGGGTCTATTTATACTCTTTAAAAAATAAAATTTATTAATCCAAAACAACCAAAACCTATAAATAAATAAAAGTTCTGGAATCAGAACCGAACTAAAACCAAATGTAAGAAATTTTGAAACCAAAACCGAAACATAAATGAAATTTATCATTGAATCATTGAATGTAAAACTGAGTTACTCCGAAATTTGTTTCGGTTTTCATCTGTGGTGTTGTTAGTGTTGCCTATTTTTATAATTTTCTTTTATTTTAACTATTAGCCACTAGATTGCGGTGTTATGTTTATGTCCATAAAATTTGTAAAAAATTATCAATGAACTATAATTCTAAAATAATAATGGCCTTGGCCATATTATAAGAAATAACTATACTATAGGTATATTAAAAATTTGAATTTCTTAAATTTTTAATTTTTATTAAAACACCGGTGAATTGGTGAATTTTTATGACTAGGTAAGTTAAATAAACATAAATAATTTTAGTTTTTTTTTTTGCATATTTTTGTTTTAAATATTGGCTTGCCCATTGTGATTCATTTTGTAAATTAATGAAGATAATTACATTTATAATAACATAATTTACATTTGCTCAATAATGTACTTAATAAATTGCACTACTCAAACACATACTCAACAAATTTTGTCCATTGTCACGAAAATGTTTGTATTTTTGTCTCAAAATCTGTGCAGGATAAATTTATTTATGTTAAAATTTTAAACTATGTTTTCAGTATTTTATGTTGGGATAGGACAAGATTATTAACTCCACCATGTGTTCATTTATAATGTAAAAAATATGGAGTTTTTTTTATGTCTTTATCATTATATTAAAGACATTTTTTTTTCATTTAATAAAAAAAATTATATTTTAATAAAAATAATATTTTTTGCAGCTGTTTACGTAAAATTTCTATTAATTACAAACTATGCTTTCAGATTGCAAAAAAAAAACATATAAATGTGTAAGATACATTTTTTGAATAGTTTCATAAACAGTTCAATAAAATTTTGTTCAATCAGATTTTATTTTAATTTATTCACTTTTGTAGTTCAATGATCTTAAAAATATAGAAAGGAAATAAATAATTTCATATAATTTAATTGTAAATTATTTAGTTAATGTAGAATATAATCAGAGTTTCGAACCGAACCAAACTAGAATTCGTAACCCGTTCCCGTGCAAAGATGTTTACATAATTTGTGAAACCGAACATGAACGTGATCCTGAACCCAGCCTCCCGATGGGATTTATAATTGATTAAAATTTGATGTGATTGAAGCTTTCTTTATTTGAGTGGCTTATAAAAGACTTATAAATTATAATTCGGAAAATTTTAGAGTTTGGTTTAGGTAACGCGAAACGAACCCCATCACATTAAATTTTAACTCGAACGGTACCAGAAATTTTCATTGTTTAAACCGCTGGTTAAAATTCAAATTACCATTACCTTTGTATATATACTTATCACAGGTAAATTTCTTTTTTACTTGGATCAATAAACCAAATAAAGAAGCCTTAAAAAATTGATTTTAATTAAATTAAACAAAAATAATTTGGTATCAAAAATTAGTTTAACAACAAATGAACTCATATTATTCGTAAAACATTTGCAGTAATTTTAATGTAAATTGCATGGTTTTTTATAATTTCGCCTAGGGTTTTATATATTTTGCAATATCCAATAAATAAATCATATAGAATGATAGTAAATATAATTTACCTATATCTTTTAGGTCAAGTGTGGCCCACGGATTTATGTAATTTTTTTTTTTTTTTTTAAATTATGAATTATAAATTTTGTCTTATTTACTTTATATTTTTTAACGATTAATGTATAATTTTTTATCTGTTATTTTGTATAAAACAATTTAAAATTTACCAATGGCAAGATTTTTTTTTTTTGTTAGCATAATATAAAATATTCAACCTGTTGTATAGATTCAGGGTTAAATTTACATAAATACAAAATTCTCATAAATAATTCACTTATTGTAAATATTATTATAAAATAAAACATTAATTTACCACAGTGTTTTTATAGTTGACATTTTATGTACAATTTATTTCATGAAATAAATTTTTGCATCACTTCTTCTTGAATTATATATAAAATTTTTGTTCTCTCATAAATTATAAAATCATTCCTCACTATTTCGTCAGTTGGAGGTTGGAGCACATATATTACTCTGTATACATCCAATGTATAGAAAAAAGAACTTATTTATGAATTTTGTATCAGCAACAAAACACCTTTAAGCGGTCACATTTTAATTAGTTGAAAGTTTATCCAAGCAAAATATTAGTAACAATTATAATAATAATATACAAAATAACTGTTATATGTATTTATGTAGAAAATTTGATTTTCAAGAAATTAATATAATTCTATAGGATTTTCTAAATTCAATAATTAATTTTTAAATATATCGTATAATATTATCTGAAATATAATGTCGATCTTATGTTGGTTTTCTTTGATGTTTCACAAATCTCAGATTTATGGTGGTCCAAACGAATATGACAACTATATAGCTCAATTTTTCTTTTGTATAGTTTGAAGTATTGGTATAGTTTGAGTTTGAAGTATGATTGTTAAAATAAATAATATTGATATATTATTAGCATTGATTAGTAAATTAATTTGTACCAAAGAAAACCTATATTAAAATAAAAACATAATTATGAGATTCCAGGAAATTGCAGTTAAAAATATTATTTAAGTACATACAAAATAGAATGAAATTGATTTATACTATATTTTTCGAGAATATTTTAATTCCTAAATATTAATTTCTTACGAGGATATTAATTACTATAAGGACAAGGAGTTGATATCTCAATATTTATTTACCAAACGAATTCGGAATTCGGATTGAAAAATAATGAATGAAATGTGGAATGTCTTAGAGATAATCAAAATAATAATTATTATTCAATTTTAATGAAATTTAGCAAAGGATTTTTTGTTTCGTGATATAGTTTTATGTCCTTAAAATTTTAGCTCAATATAACTCCAAATCTTTCGATACTTTTATGTTAATTTCTTTTTTACATAAGATATTTCACTATGTATGATTATTAACATTTTCAAGTTACGATTATTTGTTAAAATATGATGTCAAATGATTTTTAATTTATTAATAATTATTATTTTGTTTATTTAACTATTAAATTCGATTTAAAAAACTCATCAATTTTTTTCAACATGTTTAAGTTTGTCCCATTCCCATTCCCATTATTATTTAACCAAGGAAATAATTACATAAGCGCTCTTATTCTGGTTCTGAATTATTAAAATAGTAGATGAATTTTTTACATCCTAAAATTTATCTAAAGAATGCAGTAATTTTCATCCTGAATTTAGTTCTATTTATTATATTTATTTATATTTCATAATTATCAAAACATATACAAAAAAAAATAAAATTTATTATTAAGAATTTTCACATATTTAATATTATTTATGATATTGATTATATTTTACTAGACCAAAATGAGCAAATTACTATAAATTTAATATAAAAATATGTAAAAAAAAAAAAAAAATGAAACCATTTGGTATGCAGAAATGATGAAATATTTAATAAACCGCAGCAAGTTCCATTTTTTATTATTATTATTTATTTATATTTAACAAAATTTTCCATTTGCACTTCTGGATTGAATTAAAACGACCGTTAAAGAACGCGAATTGATTTTGAAAAAAAAAATAACAAAAAAAAAAAACAAAAAAGATTTAAATTAAAATTTTTCTAAACAAGATACATAAAAAAAATAGTTTAAATATTTAATAAAAAAGGTTTAAATAATGGACGGATTGTTGGCTAAATTTTGAATTGAATATAATTTAGGTACTTTTGTGAACAATTCAAAATTCCAGTTTCATTATTTTTTCCATATATGTCTTGTCCGAAAAGCTAGAAAAAAGAAAACGCAGAGGCAGATTTATCCATAGGCAAATTAGTCATTTACGTAAGGCCTCAGATTTTTCAAGACCTTAATAAATATATAAAAAATCTATATAATAAAAATTAAAATCAAATTAATTCAAATTTTAAACTTTCACAATTTAGAATTTAACACAATTTGTAATATTTTAGAACCTCAAATCTGAAATTTAATTTATGTAATATAATTATCTATAACAACACTTTGCCAAATAAAATCGATTCAATTAGGTACCCTAGTAATTCAAAGTGATCTTGTAAAAAATAATGAATAGCTTTTAATTCCTTAATTTTTAGCTTTTTACGATCATAATCGTTCTTAAAAAAATTGTTATAAAACTTCGAAATGATCCTGTTTTATAAATAAAAGTGAATAAAAGTACATATTCAAATCTGTCTCTGATTGAAAAAGCTTTTTGAAAAATAAAAAGAATATTTACTTGGAACGCATTAATTGGGTTCATCATAGATTTTCGTACCCAATTTCATCCAATCTTTTGGAAACTTTGCTTTGAAATAAAGGAAAACTCTATTTACTTTCCACCTTCATTATGGGCTATAGAAAAACACACGGTTGCACTTTTATAAAATGCCAACTCATTTTGAACTTAATGGATTTTTGAACATGTGTGCAGAAAATAATTTTGCGTATACTATTTTTTTTTGTTTTTGTTGCTGGTTATTACAATATTTCGGTTAAAAAATAAAATGGTTTTTTTTTTGTTTTAATTTTTATATTTTTGCAAAAAGGGATTCGTAACCATAAATATAATTTTTTTAAATAATAATGTTTTTTTTTTTGTTGTTTTTATTTTAAACTGCACTTCTTGTATGCTCGTAGTTTGTTTATATTATGCTATTTTGAAAATGATACACTTGAAAATTTATGGAGTTTATAAATATATCTGTGAACAATTTTATATTTTTAAAATAGAATCTGTTTTTTTTTTGTGCTTTTAGGTTTTTTCGACAATAATATAATAATAAAAATTGAAATTGTGTTATTTGATATAGTTTTAAAAACAGGATCATTTCAAAGTTTTAAAACATTTTTTTTTTTACATTTTATTTAATGCCGGTTATTTTGAAAATATTTTTCACAATTTAAATGAATGAAAAGTAAAATAATGGATTTATATCTTAAATATAGTGAACAGGACAGAACTGAGATTACTAAATAGGATATCTGGTGTAAGTCGAAAAGTACTAATTTCTTAGCATTATAATATATTGATAGCTAGATTAAATATTTACTAAAAGCGTATTGATGTACAATGAAATAATTTGATGGATGAATTAAAGAATCATTCCAATTATAGATTTCATCAAATATAATGTATTAGTTAGTGTTTTGTCACTTATTTACTCCAGGTCTATCCAAACTTTAGTTTACACACTTAATGTTTTACTTTATTCGGCTGGTTTGTTATCAATGGCTAGAAATTTAAGAAAATTTATGACTACACCACTAACTTTCAAGATTTTTAGATGTAAGGTTTGCATTCAATAAGGACAGATTTAAATTGCATCAACATTATGATAGATATTGTATCTAAATCATTATACAAATAAAATGAAGTATGCTTTTAATATGCAATGCAACATTGAATCTCAATAAATTGCTGGAAGCATTAATTCTAAGTAGTGCAACGTCATTCAAAAAATATGTATAGTTTGTCAAAATATTTCTTCCACAAAATGTTATATTTAAATTATTCACAAAATGTTTTTTTTTTTGCGAATTAATAATTAAATAATTTTTTATCCGATTTTGGCCAGATCAAAAGTTATAGCTTGGGAAGAGATGATATATACATATATCCTCAGCTGGCTCAATAACTAGCATACCAGACTGCGACAGCTTTTATTGGAAAAATGCACTTATTAAAAGGCTTTGAAACAAGTATAAAAGAGCCGCGAAGAGTAACAAATAATTTAACAAATTTTACTCAGTAATCAATACTTGAATAAGTTAAATGGCCAAGCTGTGTATGCTTTCAATTAATTTGCCCTATATAAACTATTCTTTATGATATTACTATAAATATTTACTTTATAATCACATAATATAATAAAAATGTATCAATATAATTTTCAAAATTGAATTCGTTAGCACTTTTCAAACTAGTATTACATAATTGTCAAAGTCAATATAGTGCAAAGTATTCAAAGAAATTTAAAAGTTATGAGTGTCCCAAAAAAACAACTAATTTTGCTAGTCTCAACGACACTGTTGTAAATAGCTATGAAAATCTATCCATCAAAAATATTCTGCAATTCAAAAATTTCTACTTAAATATACCAATAAATGATAAAATTGTTCTTTATGAAATTAATAGTTATTTTTGCTGGGAGATACAGATTTTCTTATAGCATTACGTGATATTAAATCAGATAATAAAGCTCATATATATATAAGTAAGGTTATAATATTGAATATACAATTTGAAATGTGTATAATAAAATTTCTATATATAATTTTCACGAAAATATGTAACTGAAAAATAATAACATAGAAAACCTCGTATTTTCCATATTTTAATGTGGATTTTAAAATGTCATATTCATAGTCATAATGTCAAATGTTACTAAATCCATTAATAAATATTGTATACACCACAAAAATCCTTTTAATACAAAATAAAAATTGAATTGTACAATTTGTAAGTGTATAGTTTTAGTTGGACATTTTTGATGTCATGTATTTTTATCATTTTAAAAATCTATCTATATTTACTTTTATGTTTTATGTTATGTAATCCAGAAACGTTCATTTCATTATACACATAACAACCTGACAGATAAAGTGAACTTACACATATAGATTTAAAATTATCCAAATAATATTTTAAAATTAAGTATTGAAAATAATCATAAATGAATAAAATGTATGCGATGATGATAAATCATAAAAATCTAGATAGGGATTCATGATCCATCCATACACAATAATACAACAAGTTTAATTTAATCAAAATAACTATTTATAAATAAATTCTTTGAATTGAAAAAAAAAATATATAATTTTTTTTTTATTAATTTTTTAATATTGAAATACAACAATTTTTGTACAAGTGGCAATAAATTAAAATTGTTTGATCAAAATATTCTTTATATGAAGTTAAAGAAGGACCCCCAACCTTAAAATGAACTACTAAAAATAGAAATCTAAATTTATAAGAAGGATTGTAATATATATGATTGGTTTGTCTTTGAGTGAAAATTTAATATAAATTTTAAATTGTTTTTCCTTTTTTTATATATTTGAAATATAGTACAATTAAATTTATATACATCAATTAAATATGTATTGTTTTACTTCATTATATACTATGAAAAAAGTTTTGATTGAATAATCGAATTGAGGTCACAATAAACTGAGAAATGCCTTTGTCAGTGGTCAAATGCCTTTGTCAGTGGTCAAAATATGTGCACTGACCTAAAAATTCAATAAGAATTTCAAAGCTAAACAGTAGTTCTATACTGTAGAGTAGAGGGATAAAGAGAAAGAAGTGTTAATATTTTATTTATAATTAGTTTACTGCAAAATTAGGTTTACTCTTGATATTAGTCTTAAATTTGTTAATAAATTATTAATAATATAAAACTGTCAATAGCGTAACTTTAATTTCTATTGGACATAATACACTAATAAATTAATATTAATTTGGATAATCTCAGCATATTTTTACATAATTATCTTTAAATTTCACTAATTTTTTAATTATATTTTTGTCAGATTTATTATCTATTTCAGAAGGCTTACGTAGATGGATTGAACAACAAGAGAAGATTTACTGGAACTTACTACAAGGTGTTTCAATATAAAAAAAAAACTTTATAAAACCACAAAAAATAAAATTGAAATACATAATAAAACTCAGCAAAAGGTATATCGGGACCAAAACAGGTCTCATGACAGAATACAGTTCATTAAACTGTCGCCTCAATAAAATAGGTCTAGATAGATTAAAGAGTATCTGATTTAATGACAAAGAAACGACAGAACAAATTCTCTATCACTGCGAGGGAGTCAACAAGGAGAAAAAAACATCTTCTGCGAGAAGGTTTGGTTACCACAGGAGAACTAGCCAATATGAATCCCCAAAGTACCTAGACTTATTTAGGTCTATTACGTTGTGGTGGGAAAAGGATTTATAAAGTACAATAGATCGATAAGGTAAATGATAAAGAAATGACACAACAAATTTTCTTCTACTGCGAGACAGGCAACAATGAGATGAATACAATCTTCTACGAGAAGGTTTAGTTACCAGTGAAGAATTAGCCAATATATGGCTCTTTCAAAACTTCCTTAGGCTTCTATTAAGTTGTGGTGAAGGAAGGAGCTATAAAGTACAATAGATCGATGACGTACATAAGGTCTCCCCATTTCTGTTTCAGGCGACTAGATTTTTGTTATAAATATTCACAATTATTTACTATGACTATATTATTACCAAAATTTTACAATTACCAATAATTAGTCAGATGCTTTGGTTAATTAACTAGTTCATAAACATTTCTTAAAATTATAGTCCTTCTTTAACATGATGAAATTTCTCACGAAATGATCAATAATTTTATTCTATTAAAAACTATAAGTTCAGAAGTTCATTGCACCTCGAAATTTCACTTTGCTTACTTTACCTAATTCACCAAACCATATGTATTTTCTGACAATTATTTATATATATATTAAAATCTTGAAACATAAAACCATTCCAGTATGTTATGTATCATCTCAATTTTCACCTACTATAAGTTTTCCCACACAAAATTAACTGTCTGTCTAGCCAGTGTGTCTAAAAGTTTTAAAACCTGTCATCACTTAACAAGTATGTATACAATATCAATTCAATGGCCAAAGGAACAACAAAAAAAAAAACCAAATATCTCCTCTTATATAATGTTAAAATAACTAATTTTGTCCAGATGTTCAGTATAGTAAAAAACCACACAAAAAATATATTTTCTAAAACAAAAATTTATTAAATTATTAAAAAAATATGTATGTCATTTATCTATTTAAAAAACTACTGTCCATACACATGAAAACAACTTTAAAAATTAATACCATAAAGTTATGTCCTTTTTTGTTGTTGTTGTTGCTGTTGTTGTTGAAAAACAACATAAATATTAATAAATTTTCTAAAAAAAAATGCGGTTTTATAAAGATATTATTACTACATGACACAATATTCGTTAATCATTATCTAATGGTGTTTTTTTTCGTGTTAGCAAGGATTGTAGTAAAATTTTAAATAAAATTTTTGTTATATATTTCCCACATGAACCACAGGAATTTGATCTCGCGGTTCACTAGATTTAAAAAAAAAAAACAATTTTTTTTTAGTTTTTATTTTATTTTAAAAACAATATAATTATGTCTATAAGGATAGAAAAAAGGCTGTGTAAACTGTTAACATAAGAGCCATAATAAAATAGATAAATTGTTAAACTTCTTGTCCTTTTATATACAAAAGAGCTACACATAAATAGCTTTTGGCTAAGAAAAATGAAAACATTAAATAATTTTTTAGTGGTTCTTTTTTTTTATTTTTATTTTGGTTATATCAAGATTTTTTTTAGAGATATAATGTATAAATGTAGTAAAAATATCCTTTTTTTTTCAAGAATATAAATATGTAACAGTTGGCTTCTGTTTCATGGTAGATAGTTGTATAGATAAATTTAAGGATAAATTTGATAATTGATTTGTGTGTTAGGTCCTTATATAAACAAATAGTTCATTAACCTCTCTAGAGAGTAGTTGACTTACTGGCTGAACATTATTTTGTAAAATTATGGGTTTACATATACAAAAACTACAAGTTAAAATATTTTAAATAATTTTTTGTTTTTTAAAATATCAGGTATACTGTATAAGTGTTGTATACAATAAAACAGCTTTGAGCTAATTTAAATGTTAATTATGCTCAACAACCAGTTGAGAATAGAGCATCGAAGATGGTCTTTTATAAATACGAAAAGTAAATATTTATGTGAATATACTGATCAAAAAATATTATATTCACGTTAATGTCAATTTAATTTGCAGTGACATGAAGTAAAAATATTTGCAAACACTCATCAAGCAAATAGCAAATCTTTACTTGCAAATTATATTCAAAATATTGGGTTAACAATTCTTTTATGGAGAATTGAAAAAAAAAACAGATATTAATAGATTTGGTACTAAGTACTTATTACAACCAGTTAAATTAAAATAAATAATCAAATTCAAATTTTATTTAATCGGCTACTACTTACATAGAGGAGTTCATAGCTCTGAAAAAAACGCTACTACTTATTTATGTGGTCACCCCTGATAACCATTAAAAATTAAAAAAAGAAAAATCATTAGAACTTAATTAATTTAAAAACTACACAAATAAAAATATTCGCTAAGGAAGAACTGAAATAGTGTTCCAGCGTGAAAAATAATGAACTAATTAATATAGGTTACCATTTTCGCAGATCTGAAAGAATGTTACTACTTCCCTACGTTGTCACCTGTTAAGTCAAGTCTTAAAAATTTGATAAAATTAAGAAAACTATACCAAGTTTATTATAAATTGTGTTGACTGGAAATCGCGGTAGGCCCTCTAAGACAAGTAATCCCTTTGCCAAAATTGCTCATATGAGTTATCCGGTATTGCTCATCATACTTGAAATTATCGTATAACCAATACAATTTTTATATCTACTAAATTGATCTCTCTCCTGCAATTCTTAATTTGAACATTACAAGAAATATTTGTTATGATCTCGAATGCTTTTAACGATATGATATAACGATGAGAAGTATTCGTATTGTGAAAATAATAACTAGCAATTTTTCTGGCGCTATTTAATATTTATTTAAAACAAAGTGTATTTTTTTAAAAAAAATTTCATCAAAAGGTGGGATGGGTTGATGTGCCATCGACTGGGTTGTACAGTGGCTGCAGTTACTGAGATTTTCATATCCTCCTTCTTACAACCCAATTTTCCGCATTGTGAACCAATACTTTTAAAAATTCCAAACAAAAATTATTTAAATTTTCGTTATTCTTAACGAACATTTAAAACTAAATCGTTAAAATCACGATTAATAATAATGAATTTAAAGGATTCAATTTTTGGCATACGTTATATTTCCAAAAAATATTAGTTTTATTCGTATAAATTCCATTCCAATAACATAACCTAATTCTAGACAAACTTATGAAAAACATAAAATAATCTACTTTGCCTACAATCAAATTAACAATTATATTAAGTCGTATCTAGAAGACCTTCTCCAGTCGTATTAAATAAATAACATAAAAATATATATAAAAAAAAAAAAAATAACTAAGAAATTGAACTTAAAAAAAATATTCTTCAATTTAATTCTAAAAATAAATATAAATTATAGAAAAAAAATAAAACCGACTCAATATTTTTTTTTACTACTAGCTACTCCTTGTCAACTGATAATATATACACCTCCTGCGGCCTCTAGCACTTTCATTATTATTATTATTATTATTATATTTTTCGTATATAAATATAGCTCCAAAATGGAAAAAAAAGAAAAATTATTCCTTAAGAAATAAAAAATTTTGAAATGGAAAAATAAAAATCTCTAAAGTGTACTTTAGAAATCAGGAAAAAATAAAATTTATATATATAATAAGAAATTAAACAAGACTCTGAAGCCCATTATGATTATTATGGAAAAATCATAAAACCATTTTTTTTTTTCATTATCCTTGGCTTTTTTTTTTTTAATAATAATAATAATTTTCATAATAATCATTTCAATTTTCTTATGTTTATATATAAAAATACATTATTTTATATGCAATCATAACATTATAGATACATCTTTATCTGTCTATAAAAATATGTATCTATATACAATTTTCAACATTAAATTATATAAATATATAAAACTCTTAAGAATTTTCCAATTTATAATATTTATATATCAGTTTAAAATCCACCACAAATTGACAAATACAAAATAAAAATTTATGCATTTTCGTTTAATTCTTGTATCTAGTATTAAATTATATAAAAAAAAAAATTACTAAAAGGTTTGACAACAAAAAAAAAAAACTAAAAAAAAAAAAATTATAAAAAGAATTTAAGTTGAAATTGACTGAAGATTTTTAGCTCCCGTCAAGAATTTAATGTTATATTTCATATAAAAACAAGAAAAAAAATAATGTATTTATAAGATTGTTTAAAATTATTATGTTGATGCTACGAGTTGAGTAAGCCACACTTCATGCACGTGTTTTAATGTTTGAATATTATTATTTTATTATTAAAATATTTTTGGTATTTTCTTCTGTTTTTTTTTTTTTGTTTTAATTGTAAAAATTTAAATGTTTTATTAAATTTATAAATTGATATTTTTTTTATAAATTCAAATATGAAAATTGAAATTTTTTTGGTAATGGAATGTCAAAATATATTTTGTGAATGAATTATAAATTTTGAAATTTATAGAAATATTTTTGGATTTTACATTTTTTTTTTGTTTTGTAATGGTTGGGCATTTTGCTTCGTGAGGTTTCGAAGGATTATTGCTACCATATTTTTATATAAATATAAAATATTAGATTTTTTATGTTGTGGAAAATTTAAATGAAATTTAAGGAGGAAACTGCAGAACACATAATCTGCCAGTGCGATGCCTTAATGTCAAAACGCATAAGGTACCTTGGCGGGTATGTGATATCTCCCTCAGAAACACAAACATTATCACTCAATCAGCTGTACAGCTTTTTATGCAGTACAGGACTGATACAGACGTGATACAAACTGAAAGGGGCGTCACAATAAGCCATTAGGCTGCAGTGACTTGGGCGGTTAGTCGTCCACCCGTACACCTAAATCCTAAACCCTAAATGAAATAAGGTAATGGCTCTTAGAAGCTTAGGCATTTGCTAACTATTAAAATTTACATAGTGATATAACATTTATGTTTATATTATTACATGATAACATTTCGTTTTACAAATATATTGATAACTTATATACTTGGGACTTGGGGAACCTTGAACGATTTACTCTTAAACCATTCTTCTAAATGCAAGCTTATAAAATTTTTCAAGAAAGCTGACAATTATTCATGGTATTTTCAGAATAAATGGTAATATATTGGAAGAAGTAACCTGAATTAAAGATTTAGGTGTTGTTTATGATAATAAAATGTGTTTTAATATTCACATTGATTACATTACTTCAAAAACTTTTAAAATGGTCGGTTTTATTAAAAGAAATACTAAAGATTTCATATCACTAGCTCGGTCTATCTTAGAGTATGCAGCGATTGTTTTGTGTCTAGTGTATACTGTTCATATCAACAAACTACCAAAGAAGTTTTGTTTTCGTCGTTTTAACTGTTATCATGTTAGATGTAACTTGTTAGATTTAGAAACCTTACAAGTTCGTCGAAAAATTGCCAGCATAACGTTTGTTAGAGATCTCAAATAAACTGAATTGTGGATATTTGTGTAGTATTTCTAATAATTTAAATCGACCTTATAGCTATAGAATACAGAGCTTGTTCTCTATCAACCTTTTCATAGAACTAACTATGGACTTCATGCACATGTCACAATTCACAAAGTGCATAATTATGTTTGATTTAGTTTCCATTTTGCTATATTTTTCGTATTAAGGTAATAGACTGGCCTGTAACTTTGGTATTGACAATTACTTTTTTATTTTTTAATATTGTTACTACAATATTTAATTATATATTTGTAACAACAAAAATTTCACAATCACAAAATAAACTTTGATGTATCATAGTAACAAAAATTAATAGTATTTTAATGAAAAACATGTCCTGGTAATTGTTTTTAAATTAATAATATTTTAGTATTTTTTGCAACAACTTTAGCTATAAAAATATCAAAAAAAAATATATTTAATAGTTTTACTAAAAATGTAGTGAATGCAACTAATATAATAAAATAATATTTGAAATCCTCCAGTTACTCTCAACATTCACAACAGCAACGTGTTTCAACGTAACTAACATTTAGAAATGGCGTTATGTTCACTCTCAAAGTTGTATGTGTTCTTGCGTTAATGACGTAAAATAGGTAATTTTAATCAACTCTTTTATAATATTAGAAAAAAATTGTAGTTTCTAAAATTACCGCCAATCTCAGTTTTATTTTTAATATTTTTATTACTTCTACAGGACTTTACATATAAATATTATTTTGTTAAACTAAATTTATTAATTTATCTTCACATAAAGATCTAATAAAATTTATTTAGCAAATTATGTATTATTATATTCCATGTAATTTTTGAATTTTAAATGTCAAATTTTTCCGTTGTGAGTGTTTGCGTTCCATTTTCAATATTTTCAAATTTCTGCGTTTTGAACTCAGATGTTTTGAAAGTTTGCGTTGAGGTTATTTACATACTCTTCGATAGATTTAATATGGGTTGAATATTTTTTGACAGCGCGTTCAATCGCGTTGTCATTTATGAATGTTGAGAGCAACTGAGCCATTAGAGTTTTGGAGATAGTAAATTTTGCTTAATAAATATTTGAACCGCAATTTTATTAATTTTTTACGATATTTATTTTGATTTGTCAATTTTGTGTAAAACTTATTAAATTCTTCTTTTTATTTAAAAAAAAAATCATCAATTTTATCAAAATTAATCTATGCAAACATTATCTTATTTTATTTATTTTTTATAAAATAAATTTTTATTTTTACAAAAAATGCTTGTAAAGTAAATGTTTAAGCAAATAAATTCAGTAATCAATCAAACCAAAATGTCAACATATAATATAGAAAAACATAAATAACGAATGGAAAACAGGAAAATTATAACTCACACTTTCATTCATGATAAAATTTACATATTTTTTTTTTTTAAGAATACCGTCAGTTAAATTTACACGCATATGTACCGTGTTTATTGAAGGACCTTTCGGAAAACTTCTACCATATTTATATAAAAAATATAAAAGTATTGCATTTTTACAATGTTTATTTACAAAATTTTATATAACTTGTTAGTTTTTAGTTATTTTAACGGTTCACAGATCCTTTTCACCTTTGATCTTGGTAAGGAACATTTTTTGTTTATGGTTGAATAATTTGTTTATGCTAAACTGAATTGACAAAAAGAAAAAAAAAATGAAACAAATTGGAATACAAATTTACACCCAAAACATGTTTGGAAAATAAAGAGACACAATAAAGGTCGTTTTTAGTAGTATCAGCAAATTTGTAAAGTTATCAAATATTTTTTTTTTACAATTATACTTATTTGAATAAGAATAGTATTTTTAATGAATAGGACCAAAAACGACTACAAAGTTTATGGACATTTGTGTAATGCTTCGTTCAAATTTTATACTTAGAAGTAATTCAAATTATTTAAATGATAAATTGTTATTTATTTTAAATATAAATTTAAATATAAACTTTTAATCAATAGAATCGTAAAAATTCTAATAATTAGGTACATGGATAAAAAAAATTATTAATCAATTATCAAAATGCTAACATAGCGTCAGCCCAAAACTCGAGGTTTGTAAATAAAATAATTTGTTTGTATTAAATTTTATATGTTATCATAAGTTATCTTTAAGCGAGTTTTGGATTAGCTTAATTGATTTTTCCATTATAAAATATTTTCCGTTTAAATTGTAGTTAAATTTTTATTGTGTATCTTCTTGATGATAATTATTAAAGAAATAATTATACAAGTTTATATGCCCTCAACTTTATTGATTTTTTTCAGAGAACTAAGCCATGTGCAAATGTCATTGTTTTTTATATAAAATAATTTAAATGCAATTGAAATACTTAATTAAAGTCTTTGTGAGAAATTTGTGCCCGGTATGTTATTAAGTTGTCAACTATATTACGACAGTAAAATAGTATTAACAATTATTACATTTAAAGATGTATCATATTTAATTTCAAGTATATGCTTTATTTCAAGTACAGATAGGTAGAGGATAGTAATCTTAGTAATTAATAATATCAACTTAAATAACTGATATATAATTTTCCATTTAAAATATTTTACCATTTTCCCTATTCTATAGGTTGACGAAGGCGAGGGATTGCTTCTTTATATCAAAAATAGTAATAATTCTTCGTTTCGTAAAAGTATTCCTAAAAGTACCATCGAATTTGTTTAATATTTTTTTTAAAAAAGAAAATATTTCGGTAAACACCAAGTGGATATGATCGCAATTTAAGAAAATTGGCAACTTTGTCTTCAAGTTTGTTCTTCCTAATATACTATTATCTAATAATTTGTTCTATACTTCTAGGGAATTTCTTATTATTTTCCTAAGCAATTTTAACCACAACATAAAATAGTTTTGGACATCTTACATTAATAAGTAATAAGTGATAGCGGAGGGAAGTAGTAGCGTTTTTTTTTTTTTTTTTGCAGAACTACGAACGAAACCTAAAGATATTCGTATCGTATCCTATGCTTTTTGTTGGAATTACTATTTCAGTTTTTCCTTAGCGAATATTTCCTGGGAGAACCTGTCATATTTTTGAAAAATTTTACTCTTTTTTAATTTATAATGGCTTGTGTGTACGACACAGAGAAGTTACAGCATTTTCTATAAAACTGTGAACCTTTATCTTTATGTTGACAATGAAAACCTGTTAATTCAAAATTCAAGTGTTAATGTTTTATTTTTCTAATAATTATTTTTATTTAACTTCTATTAAGCAGTTAGTGTCTAATCTAATCTATTAATCTTTGTTTTGTTTTCGGTAGTGGAAACATCAGAGCTGAACGAAGTGACAAAGTGCAAGAAATCGGGATTATGAATATAAAGATATTTTCTTTCTTTATACATAGTCATTCTAACAATAACTCACCTAACGCTTTTACGCTGATGAAAACAAATAATCGGTCTCTTTCTAAGGTCGCCGTTTTCTTGGTTATCCGGGAAAATGGATCTTGAAATTGATGTGGATTACATCGATTACTAATAATATATAAAGAAAAAGAAATTACCAAGATTCTAAAATGGTCGAAACTTTTATTTTATGTTTTATAATTATATTTATAATTTTATATATTCGTGTTATACTGCGAGTTACATTTTCTATATATATATTTTCTTGGCATATTATATCCTTTTTAACAACTAACTAAAATTACATAAACAATTTATGTATTGTTATGTATTATGTATTATAATATAGTTTACTTTGTTGGATTTAATTCAAGAATGTCCATTGCATTTTGCTATGTCAGAAAATATCCTGAAAATAAATTAGTGTTGACTGTTCCATTTTTATTTTCAATCCTTTTAAATTGCTTCAGTCGGAAATATTGTTGACATAATGTTGCATAAGAGGTTTATAAGGTTTCTTTCATTTTTATAGTATGTATATATATAATGTTAAGGGGTGTTAAAATATGTAATGAAATGTTACTGGGCAATGACTTGACAAAATTTACACTTTCTTTTTATATACGTATTAAAATATTTACCGGATACTCACCGTAGGTTGATGATGCCAGTTTATCAACACAAAAAAAAAGAAAAAATGAAAAAGGATGAAGAAATATTATTGTTGACATTATAGACAAAATAAGACTTTTAAGTGCCTGTTGCATGCATATTAACTGGATTATTTTCTAACATATATATATGTATGTATGTAAATAATATACTTATAAATCGATAATCACTTTTAAAGTGGTTAAACATGATAAAATAATAAGAGTTTTAACTTTACATAATAATAGGTTAAATTTAAGATTTATGTATACGAAGCATAAATTGTTGAAACGAAATTTTTATCTTTTTTTATTTAATGTTTTCATATTTTTTTTACAGATAAGTAAAGTATCACTTAAAGTTACATTAAATGTTAAAAATATATAAGAAATAGTTTATAATTTTCGGACAATAATGTTGTCCCTTTCTAATATAAAAGTGTCATTTATATACAATTGTGGGAAATTCAATAATTAAAGAGTTTTTATTAGATAATTTTGTGCTGCTGGGAAATGATGAAAAATATTTAATTGATTTTTAAAAGGGAAAATAACGATATCGTTATAAAAATTACAGGATGTATTTTCCATGTACTTTAAGTGTCAATAGATAATTTGGTTATGTTTTTAATTTAATTAAATTTAATGATAATAATAATATTATAAGTAATAGTGATATTGACTTTTAGCTAGTATGCTATTTAAAAGTATTTACAGGAGTTTTTTTTTTATAAATTTCTTTTATATTTTTAAATATTATTCTATTTGCTGATAGGTTAGATTGTAGGTATTTTTGATGGTATATTTTGACAAGACAAAAATCCTTATTTAAGCCATCCACAAAGTTTGATAATATATGTAAATTTTTCCAGAAAGCATAGAAAAATGATACAAATTGGATAGTTTTTGTTATATATATGCCGAATTATTTGTTTCTGATTTATATATAATGGTGCACTTTATAGACTCTGCTCAATAGACCAAAATGTTAGTTAGCTTACCTAATTAGGGTAATAAATGTAAGTATTTACTGTGGATTTACGGTTTATGTTATTTCAATATTAATTGGATATAGAAATATTTAAGAATTTCTAATTGATTTGACCAAATTAAGAAAATTTAAATTATCACCAGGTAAGTTAAATATTAGAATATTTTGTTAAATTATGAATGCATAAACCCAGAAAAATTATTATATTAAGAATTTTTTATTCAAAAACTTTATTCGATAAACGCTTAACATTATTATATATAAAATTTTACAAATCAATTTAAAAGTAATTTAAACAAAAAAAAAAAAGAACACATTTTTAAAATTATTATATTTAGTTGAGACCATTTTTTATGTTTTTGGCAAAATGAAAACATTTCTTATAAAATATATTGAGATCATATTAAAAGCTTTTAAAAATATATGTTTTTATTTCATTTTAATTTTTTTTTTTATAAATTTAAGAAAAAACTAAAAAAATAAAAAATAAAAATTTTTATTATAAAATTTCGAAGAATATCACGAATTGTTTCGTCTTTTAATAAACTTTTAAAATAAAACAAATTTTTCTTAATTTAAAACTTAACTAATTTTTTTTAGGTTTTTTTTTTTTGGAAATTTTCGTTAACATTTTTGGTAATTTTAATTATTTATTTTTATGCTTTAAATCTTAAAAATATTGTAACTTTTTATAAATATATAAATTTTAAAATTTATATTCTTTAAAAACAATATTTCTTAAATTACTTTTTATTTTTATATATTTTTTTTTTTCAAAATATAAATTTTTAATATAATTTAACATAAAAAATATACAACAATTTATATAATATTTATATTAATGAATTGCACTTTGGAAATTATTGCCAAAAATATTATGTATACAAACGCAAAAAAAAAATTGAGAAAAAATCAAAAAAGTTTAACTTATAAATTTAACTTTTATTTATATTGTATTGAAACAGGATGTCCTTTACAAATCTTTTATTTAAAGTTTTTTATCATAAATTATTTTAATGAGTATGGTGTTGCCTATAGAACTAATTGCTGAACTAAATTTTATCGGATGATCAACTATTTTCAAGATAAATTTTGACAATGTAGAGTTGGCAATATTAATGGACTTTGCACATGATACGCGAACTGCGAATTGCGAATATTCGCAATTCTTGATATTTTTTCACATGAAACGCAAACTGCGAATTGTGAATATGCTATACAAAAACAAATTTGAGGTTAAAAAGGAGCGAATTTTTTATTCGCAACAATGTGGATTGCGAGTGGATCGCGAATAATGATTGACAGTTCGCGACTAGATATTTCAATTCGCAGACAAAAAAAAAAAAAAAAATAGTTTATTTTCATAATTCATAAAAAAATTAAAAAAATTTTGATAACATTATCTGTATTAATTAATTTTAAGCATTTTATTTAAGAAATTTATTTAAAAAAAATTAATTAAACATGGAATAATTGAGTTGTTCGCAATTCGCAGTTCGCAGATCGCGTATCATGTGCAAAGTCCTTAAGAGAATTTTAACAAAGATATTAAAAAGCTCTGAATTTATAAAATATGTCACTTATTAAATTAAAAATTGTAAAATCGTTTTCATCATGACATGTTGCCTATTTTCATTATAAATAAACGTCATATAAATTACCAACAAGTAATATTTATCTGATGTAATCTGATGTATCTTTATGATATTTGAAAATTATTGTGCTGCCATCTTGTCCGACAATAATTTTCGCTTATATAATCTTTGAGAACATTTTACATAGTTTTTTAAATATTCAAATTTATTTAAGTGCCAAACTTAGTATGACAATAACAAAATGAACATTATGTGGACACCCTGTTTTTCAAATAATTTTAATATATTATAATGCTTTTAAAATTTATAATATTTTCTTTTATAATAAATAATCCATATCAAAATTGCTTTCAATATTTGCATCTAAATAATCCATATTATCAGATAATAATTTTTTCATATATTCAAATGATACATATTCATCCACACCACCAACTGATACTGATGAAGATGACGATGTTGATGACAATGAGGATGTTGATATAGATGATAACTTTTCAATAGATTCATTATCTGATTTGTTATTTTCAATATTAAATATTATTGATGTAGTAGTTGATGAATTATTTTTTGGTGTAATTTTAATATTTTGATTTAATGGATTCATTTCATTATTGGAATTATTATTAGATTGTTCATCATCTTGTTCATTAACAACATTTTTCGATTGATAAGAATGTTTTAATTGATCATCAGTTTTGGACATTATATAATTAATATTATTCGATGAACTATCATTTTGATTATTAATTTCAATAGTAACGATACAATTAGATAAATCATTTAAATTCATTGAATTATTTTGATTATTATCAATAATATTATAATGATTTTCTTCTACAATCTTATTATTATTATTAACATTTATTTGACTATTAGAATTATTAATATTTTCACAATTATTTTCTAATTTCAAATTATTATCATTTATAATTTTTTTATTATCAATCAAAATATTGAAATTATTTAAATCATTTAAATTTTCATCATATTCATTTAATTTAATTATTTTATTATTATCAATATTAATAATTTTATTTTCTGATAAATTGTTAATATTAAAAACATTATTATCATCAAAAAGTAAATAATTAGAATTATCACGATTACGATACGGATTATATGTTGATGAGTATGGTGTTGATGGTGTCAATGTTATTTTTGGTTTAGTTGTACTGCTATTATTATTAGATTTTATTGATGATAATAATTTTCCATGACGTCCGACTGTTGTATTTTTTCGGCAATTATTTATTGTTATTGATGATTCTGAATGTCGACGTATTTTCATTGATGTCACATTATTATTATTACTTAATTTCAATTTTTCGGAATTTCCACAAATGCTACTACTATTATCGGTATTATTATTAATTGAATTTGTGGTTTCTTTAAATGATTTACGTCTGATATTACCATTACTACTGCTACCGATTTGGTCACGAGCTGTATGATTTTTAACATGTTTACGAAGGCTTGACGGATCCGTGTATCGTTTTATACAACCTGGTATTTGACAAGCGTATGGTTTCTGTATCATTTAAATATGCATTATATATATCAATTTTTGTTGATTACGACGATGTTTATTTGATGGGGAAAATTCGATTGTAAATGAAATGAGAAGAAAAATGAAAAATATATTTTTAGTTAGTTTTGTTTTTTATGAATTTATGGTTTATTTTTTTTTATGTTTTTTTTTTTTCAATGAATTAATGAACATATGTTTTAAATTTTGTTTTTGTACGCAAATCAAATATATATTTTAATTATAATAATTTATTTGTGATGACAAATTTTCTATACTTTTATATTACCAACAATATTTTTGTTTTACAAAGGGGAAGAACAAAATTGATATCTTTAAATCACTTACCGTATCATAATGAGTTCGCTGATGTTTGGCACGATCTGAACTATTACTGAATGCTTTCTGACATCCCTCATATTGGCAACCATATGGCCGTTCACCAGTATGTGATCTTTGATGAATTTTTAAATTTTCAAGACGTGAAAATGCTTTATTACAACCAGTAAACTGTAAAAATAATAATATGAAAATTTAGTTATTTTAATAACGATAAAAAATCTGAGTTTTATATGTAAATAATATAAAAAAATAGAATTGTATACGTCAACACGTAAATTTACGAAGGGTGTGCATAAAATACGTATATACTTTTTGGTAAATTAATGATAATAAATGTGCTATAACAAAATCTTTTATATGTTTATGTACAAGGATGGGTGCATGTTTATGATTTAATTAGAAGGGTGGCCAATAAAGTTTGTATATACAAAATAATAATAAAAAAAGATTAAATCATTTTTGAAAAATTTAAATAAAATACCAAAAAAACAAAAAGGTTTTGTTTTTGGGTTTGTTAAATGTACATAATGTCATTCACCTTAACCCAATTGTTTTGTTTTGATTCTAAAAATACTTAGTATATTTTTGTTATGATTTTTTTTGGATAAAGGGTAAAAGTTTTGTTAATTAAGTATTTTCTTATGGAGCATCACAAGATTCTTATAATACAATTACGAACAAAAGAATTTTTATGTAAAATAATACTGTAAAGATACAAAAATTAATTTAGATACTTTGAATTTTTGTTCCAATTAATAATATTTCGTTTGCAAAGAAAGGAATAATTAAAATTGAATAATTTTACAATATATTTGCCCCAGCTTTACATGAATGAAAATTAAACGTGAAATACGGAAAGAATTAAATAATTAAAATGAATTTTTAATAAAATTTTAACGATGACGAACAACCGTGATCTTAAATTTAATATTACATTGTACATTTTTGTAAAAGTCGTGTTTCAGCGATGATAGTATCTATTTTTCTAGAACCATTATTGCTTAGGTATGAAGCTTGTGTATTTCACACATCTGTAAATCGACGGTGAAACTTTGATTCTCAACTTTATAGTTGAATTGCTGAAGCTTTTGTTTGTTGTTGTATAATAATGCCAGCTAAAGACAGATTTTTTCTTATACAATACTTGCTGTTATTGGTTAATAAATGATTAAATTATTTAGTTTTTTTTTTGTTTACGATTACTTTACAAATGTATAAAACTATCATAGAATTCCTTCTTGAACATTAATAATTTCAGGATACATTTGGAATTAGAGTATGATGTAAGAAATTATAATTGGTTTTAGAAATATTTTTCAATGACTCTGACAATTCTAATGGTTATTTTTCTAGACTATATAAATAAATCATTTAAGTATTTAATCAAAACAAATGTTTTGTAACATTTCCATTAAATATTGTTTTTTATTCTGTCGAAATAGAAATTGAGCTTCAATTTTCTGTGATATGTCTGAAATTTTGTGAAAAATATTAACGAACCAACAACAAATGGAAAACATAAAAAAAACCAAGTAACAAGAATTGAAAAACAAGAATATCCTTTTTTTAAAATTTAACTGTTTAGATATGCTAAACAGATAATTTTACACACAAAAAAAAAACTGTTTTATTAAAAAATTCTGAATGATAAAGATATAGATTTCTGTATTCTACTAAATCTTTATAAAGATATTCATAATTCTAACACTTTAAGCTGGTATTATCCTTTGAATTTTGATGAAAACACGAACATTTTTGAACATCCATTTAAAATGTATTTTTAACCACTTCTTTTTTTATTTCATTTTTTTCATCAAACTAATAAATATCAAAACTATGTAGCTCTAGTAATATCCTTTTTTTTATCAAAATTTTATAAAAAATATTCCGTCAATTTTTAACGAAATCAGAATCAGAAATTGTGTAATTTTTGATAAATGTGACCATTAATTTAAACAATTTGTTAGTCTATTAATATAAAATTTTTGTAAAATTTTGAAGTAAGGAGGTAAATTTAATATTAAATTTTCCAGATAAATCAAATTTGATGATAAATTTTAATTAAAATATTGATTTAAAAATCAATTATTTCAATCATAAAGTTTCAAATTGTTTAAATAATAATAATTATAATTTTTTTTTACACCTTAAAACATTCTCCTGTAATTGTTAAATAAAATCTTTTTCTTGGGGGTGTTGATTTGTTTTCTGAAGGATGAATCAACAAAAAAAAAACCATTTAGAAATATTTTTTATTTGCTTCATCAATTTTTTCGTTTTCGTTTTATGTTTTGGCTTGTTTTTTTATTTTGGTGACCCTGAATCCCTTTTAAAAGAAATTTGTATTTTTTGTTTGTTTGTAGTATATAATAAAATCCTTGAAAACGATGAACTAAATACATAATAAATAATATAAGTATACTATATACAAAGCTTTATACATTATATATAGCATATGGACATAAGAACAAGGGTTGAATAATAATAAAATTAAAAAACAAAATATAAAAATAACTAGTAGCATAATTTGTAATGAAATTTTGAAAAATGAAATATGACAAAAAAAAAATTTGGGTTAATTTTTTCCATAAAAAATTCAAGGAAAAATAAATAAACATAAACAGTCATAATTCATCTCACTTAAGGGATGTTTAACACTAAAGAGATGACAAAAAAATATATAAAAAATTATAAAAATGTAAAAGGCACGATATAGAAAAAAAACCTCCTTAAAAAAGGGTTAAAAACTGATGGAAAAACAGATGGTACTCGGGGGTGGATGAAGATTGAATGTCACTTTTTGATAATTTTTTATTAGATGGTGTTAGGATTTATGTCTATCACAAAAGTTTTTATTGGTCGGTTGTGTTGAAAGGTTTTTTTAAGGGTAATTGGGTATGGGTGGATAAAATTATGTTAACAAGTTTTCTGTTTGCAAACAAAAAAACTAAACTGTATGGTAAATGAAAAATTAAAATTAATTAACTGGGACTTTTTTTTGTCGTATACAATTAATTGGGAGAAATATTTGTTATCAATGACCTGTCTCAATATTTGACCTGTATAAATTTTCAATATTTTTGTAAAACCAATTGATCTTTAATTTAAAATCTGACAAATTATTTTTAGTACTTACCGGACATTTATTTGGTTTTTCACCACTGTGAACTCTCATGTGTATCAGTAATTTATATCTAGCATTAAATGGTTTTATTCGACGTGGACATTCAGCCCAGAAACATGAAAACTCTTCACCTTTTTTTACTTCAATATGTTTCTTTTCAATATGTGTAACTAATAAACTTTGTTTTTCAAATTCTTCATGACAATTTTCCCATAAACAAACTAATCCATAGATCGATTCGTCTGATATTTTCACAATAGAATTTTTACAATTATTATTACTACTATTAGTATTTTTTGTAAATACATCATCATCATCTTCATCATCATCAATATTACATGAATTTTTATTAGTTTTTAATTCCATAAATTCAAGATTCCATATATTTTTATTAATTCGATTTGATTTTTCAATTATATTAGTTTCATTATTATTACAACAATCTTTTGACAAATCATTACAATTATAACTTTCTACTGAATGTAAATATGAATCATAAATTATTTGCATATTTTCATCTTCATCATTATCATCATCATTATCATTTGTATTATTATTACTATTAGAATTATTTAATTCCATTAATTGATGATTTGTGGTTGTTGATCTTATGATATTTGTTTCATTATTGATTTGTTCTATTGAATTTGTTGAAGATTTTGGTGAAAAATGTGTACGAAATGTACTTGTAATTGATGGTAATTTTTGTACATCAAAATTTTCTAATTTTGGTGATAAATTTTCATGTAAACTCGTTACTGTCATCCATGGATCTAATAATGATGGTGATGAGCATGGTGATTGATTTTTTGATTGACAATTTATTTCATTATAATTATAATAATCTAAATCTAAATTAATTGGTGATTTTTTTTCTGTCATTATTATTGTTGAAGAATATTGACAATTATTATTATTATTATTATTTATATGATTATTAATTGTTAAACGTTTAATATCTTCAGGTTCAAATTTAAATATATCAGAATTTGTTTTACAATATTGTTGATTATATTGATTATTTTCATTTTGTTGTTGTTGTTGTTGTTGTTGTGATGATTGATATATTGATGCAGCTGATGTTGGACAAGATTCATCAAATATTGAATTTGGTGTTGCAACTAATGATGTAAAATCAATAAATTCTTCACCAGTACAATTTTCATTTAAAAAATCCACATAACCTAAAGTTGATGTTTTCATATCAATTGATGAATTTATTAAATTATTATTATAGTTCTGTTGTTGTTGATGATACAACGATATATTATTATCATCATTTATTGATTGATTGATATCTGTTTGTGATGAACTGTCATAATTATTATTATGATGATGATAGTACATACCAGAATATATTGTTGGTGATGATAATGATGGTGTTGTTGTACAATTTGATATTGAAGTTATTGGAAAATTTTGATATGACAATGATGATGATATATTTTTATAATCATTATTATTAATTGATTCAGATGTAGGAATGTTATGATGAATATCATATTGATTTGTATTTGTTGATTTCATTGATTTCTGATTATGTAATGTTAAATAATTAACAGTTGAATTATTGGTTGACATATCAGTATATGATTTAATAAACATTTTTCATATATATTTAATATTTAACACATTTGATAATTTTCTGTTTATAATTATTTATTTTAATCACTTTTTGAACACTTTTTTATTTATTATACACAAAATTTATTATAAGATGTTTTTCGTTTCAAATTTCAAATTTGAATAGTCTCCACTGTAAAAATTAATTTATACTAAATTTAAATGTTAATATCATATAAAAACTTTATTTTCAATGATGATGACTAAATATCATTTTTGCGGTGATGATTGTTTTTTTTTTAACATTATTATTTGTCAGTTTTTCTTGGCACCACTAAAATATCATTTTACACTTGTATATATAATTTTTCCGAACAAAGTGGAAAAAAAATATTTTGTGTACGGAAGAAGCGAAAAACCGTGCACAGAAATTAGAATCATAATATCAAAAACAAACTAATGATGTAATGTTAAAATCTTGTTTTTTTTTTAAAGCACGTCAGGAAAAATGGGAAATCCCTATGATGAATAAAGTGGTAAATTTAACAACTTCTGTATAACGTAAAGAGCCACTAGGCTTTAAGCCAATTTTATGTGTTAATTTGTATATTTTTTTTTTTTTTATATAAAAAGTGAATTATAAATTAAATGATTCTTTTCTTGAATTTATGTTGTTGAAATTGTGCCAAGTTTTAATAATTAAATTTATATGTATATTTTTTTTTTTTGGTATGTAATTTCGTATTATAATTTTTTTTGGTTATATAGATTTAAATAATATTACGTCCGCGTAATTCTTTCGTGCGTGTTACTTTGGTGCAAACAAATTTTCTAATAAAGTATAATATACAAAATACTCAAGTATTTAAAAAAAAATTATGTATATTTTTATTTTGGGTAAATTAAAGATTCCTTTGCATTAAAGAAAATGTTTTGTTGATGATATTTTTTGTTGTTGTTGTTGTTTGTTGCTCTCCTTTATTTTAAAAAGTGTGCATCATTTACATATTTACTGCACATATGGTGCACTTTATGCATATTATAATATTAAAGAAGATCATTAAATGAAATAGACAATAAATAAATTTATGATGTTAGAATGAGAAAGATTTACAATTTACTATATATAATTTTTTTTTTTTAATTTTGTTTTTTTTTTTATAAAATGAATCTCGTACGTTTTTAGATGTCAAGTGACATCGTGCGTTTAATTTTTAGTATTTTATGGATTTACTTTTTGTTTTATAAATATGTATATATATGCATATTTTATTTACAGTAATTTTTGTTGTTGTAGTTTAAACATCCACTAATATTTTGAATTTTGAGCATAATATTTTATAATAAGATATAAATAATATGCACATTAAATTCATAGCGATAATGACATACCAAAAGTATATATGATTTATGATTACACAAAATCGCTGATTGTTTTTACAAAAATTGTTTAATGGCAGTATAAAAAATTAATTAACCGTACCTTTGTAACAAATAATGCTTTGTAAAAAACACTGCCTTGTTAAAAATTTCACAGCTTTTAAATCACCAATGTATTTTATTGTATTTTATTGTAATAATGTATTTTATTAATTCGTAATCTTAATAGGGACCCACTTAAACTTAACCTAAATTTTAGAGACACCAACTATATTACGATACCAAGCTCTGTATTTCTACCAAATTTCTTACTTTAGAACGTTAATGAACTATGTATACTTCGGAAATTCGGAAATTAACCTGAAGTTACTAAATTTCAGGAGAACTAACTATATCACAAAAACAAAATGTCATGTGAAATGTCATTAAAAAAAATGGTAGCAAATTACTGTATGACATAGTAGAGAATTGACATTAATCGAAATTTCAACATAGACCCACTGAAGTTACTGATTTTTTTTAAAGAAGCATAAATATATAGTATGTATACCATTTTTTATTAATAATTCAGCGGTCGATTCTCAGATTGGCCGCTCGCGTGCAGGGGCACCTTTTGCACCCCCGCCAAAAACGGACCTGGTCAATGGAACAGTTATAGTAATAAGCCGAAAGAATGAATTGACATGAACTCTGATACTGGAATTAATCTATTTCTGCTGTATTTTCAACTTTTTCCTCAAAAATTTAGCTATAAGTTCAGTTTTAATTTTTAATATAAACATTAGCAGTTCAACTAGCATGAATGGATTGAAAAAACCCTGCACACAGACATCCAATTTCATTAAATTAAAATGTATTTCCCAACAAACTCTAATCTTTACTTAATTATTTACTTCAGAGATTTATTTATTATTCATATTTTATGTGGATAAAGGTTATTATATACATTGAAAATATTTATGAGTTTATATTATACTATTTGAAAAAAACTGTCATAGTTTTTATTTGTTAGTTATCATTTTTATATACACATTTTTTTATTTATATACAATTAAAAAAAAAAAAAAATTGTATATATTTGTATAGGATAATTGCAATACAGAAGCAAAAATAAACATAAATTTAACGAATTATCTTACTCCACCCATAATATTTTTGAAAATTGTGAACAGATCACACTTGTTTTAATTTAATGTATTTATTTTAAGGGACGTTTTAATGATCGAGGGGTTGCTAGTTGCTACTGATAGCCATTTATAAAATATTAAATATAATAATTAACTATATGGAAACGAAATTAAATTGACAAGATTATTTAGATAGTAATTATCATAATATTTGGTTTTGTAAATACAATTTGAAATCAACTTTAGTCTAGTTAATAAATTTATAATTTAATAAATTAATAACAATATTTAATCTAATTTAATTTTTTTATATTTTGCTAATATTTTGTAGGATTGAATGGATGTAGAAGCCAACCAGCGAAGGATTTATATACTCAGAGCCTAAAAATTAAGTCTGTAATTGTAACCATCAAAACAACATTTAATATGGCGCCGGCTATCAGTGGCGAAATAAAAAATAGCGCGCCCCTAAGCAAAAATTCAATTTGCGACCACCACACCTCACAAATTTAAAAAAGAAACCAACAACAATGTCATATATATTAATTGATCCTGGCCAATTAAGTTCCTCAGATAGTTTTTTTTTATTATTTTTAGTTGGGACGAAGCTTTGTTATTTGTAAAAAAAAATACATCCTTAAGGCTTTTTATCTTACTTAGTTTAATTTGCGATCCCAAACTACGTTTTAAAAAGTATTTATTTATAAAACACGATAGTTTCGCCACTGCTGGCTAATCTTCTTCTATCGACTTCACCGTACAACCCTTAACTCCTATATGGCACAGTTCATTTATAAAGTGTATGGCAACTAAAAGCTCTAAAACAAGTGCATGAGACAATGACAATTTAAGTGTTCAATTCCACACTGTCTGAATATTTTTTTGTGAATAATTAGCTCATGACGTCCTCATAGATTAGAGGTAGTTTTACATTTATGACTACCTATAGTTGGATATGAAAAACATCAATGGATTTTTTCAGATTCTCTTTAAAAGATTTCTTTTTCAATATTTTGGTTATATCCCAGTTCCAATTATATAATTATATATTTGTAAGCTTAAAAGATGATACTAAAAATGTTTTATGTCCATGAGGTGATACTAGTTTTATAAAAGATTCAAACATAAAACATTCTATTAAAGAAGCTTTTCATGGCAATAATCTAGATAGGTTTTTCTTTTTCAAAAAATATGACAGAAAATGGTGAAGCAATTATTCTCAGTCACATAAATTATAATTTTATTAGCAATTGAAGCTGAGGCGACATCGCAATGTTTCATTCTAATGTATTACAAACACACAGCATTATCATTACTCCACCACTATACTCATATCTATTAAATATTAATATTTTTAATAATTCTTAAGATGAATTCAAATTAAAAAATCTTTCTTATGATCAAAATAGTTTTTTTTTAATTTAAATTTTTTTACGTTCGTGTAAAAACACTTTCATTTTCACTATTAATTTGTTTTAAGTGTATATATTTTGTGTGTTTGATAATTTTTTTTTTAAAATATTTTGTAAACACATGTATCACGGTTCTTCTCGGTGTGATGGGCATATGTTATTTTTACTTGCACATTTATGATCTTCAATAAACCGACAACAACAACAAAAAAACAAGTACAAAAAAAAAAAAAAAAACACCACAAAATTGTGTTTTTTTTATGTATATATCAACATTTCAACTTAGAATTAAGAAAAGATTGCACCGCACATGTTGTATCTCCGTTATTTGCTTTTAACCTAAACATATTTTTTTTTATACATAGAAGAAAAAAAAATCTCCTTCTCTGTACAATATCTTTCAAACTAGAAAAGTCATTTTCATATCTAATAGCATTAAATCCATTAAATCAATTTTTAATTTCTTATTATTAAACAGTAGGTTTTTTTATAATTTTATATATTTTTTTGTTTTTATTTGAACTTTCTTGATTAATTTGTTTTATTACCAGAATTGTCTTTAAAAGATTTCCCCAAAAACAAAAAAATATCTTATTTTATTTGACAGAGTTCAGTTTGAATGGTAAATTAACGATTTGGGTGTTTTATGTTCAAAAGAAATATGAAAAAAATGAAGATTTAAAATTTCATTTTTTTTTAATAATATTATTTGTTTTTGTAAGGTAACAATATGATGTATGCAACATAAATATACATATTTTATGTTTCATACTTAATGACATGTTTACAATGATCAGGGAAAAAATTATGTAAAGATTTACATATTTTTTTTTCAATTTGTACATCAAATTTTCTTATATGAAAAGATTCGATTTTATAACATAATTTTTCAATGTTATTATTAGGTGTGAAATGAAAATTATATACAATGTTTTAAATTTAAGTATTGTAGTGATTTGTTAATTGAATGGAATGCATTTTGTTTTTGGTTTTAGATTTTATTTGAAATATGTATTAACAGATTTAGGATTTTTATTAGATTTAATTGAATTTTGAAGATTTACTCATATAATTATAATGTATAAAATTCATGTGAATAAGTTGAATAAACAAATTATATGAAAATGAAAATAATATAGAAAAATTAATATGAAAATGAAAATAATATAGAAAATTTAATATTTATGGATTTTTTCAAAAATATTTATTACTAATTCTTTACTTTCTGGGAAGTTGTATTTCAAAGAATTGTCAATGATTTAAGAATTTAATAAATTTTATGGTTATTTATAGTTCTGTATCATAAATGATATTAAAGAATTATTTTGGATTAAAAAATAAATTAAAAATTCTATAAATTTCATGATGAAACTTAGCTTATTTTGGAAAACATTAATTATAGTACGAGTATTTTGTAATTCGTAAATTGTATTGCCAAATAAATCACAAAATAGAAGTAATATGGGTTGTTTTGAATACAATCTATTTTAGAAATGGTTGTAGCTGATATTTAAGCTTATTAGTAGATTGTATTCAAACGACCCATATTACTTCTATTTTGTATAGTATACCATAAATTTGCGCTACTTCAATATTGAGATATACGTAAATACTACAAAATATTTCAAAGCATTGAAAGAATAAGAAGATAGATACTCTCACAATTTATAAACCACAATTACACAAAACTTAAGAAAGTTTAGTTCTTGCTTTACAAAGCGAATTATTTTCGAATTTATAAACCAAACTTAAATTTTGGCAACTATTATTGTTTTGTGGGTTATGTTTTCCAATGAGGTTATAAAGTTTATTATTATAATGTTTGTTATACTATGTTCTTACTTACTATTAAACTTATTTAAGTCTTACTTAAGAGTATCATAAGTATTACTAAAATACGAAATTACACATCAGAGCATATTTCATGTAAAAGTGCTCCATAGACCTGCTAAATACATCTACAATGTAAGAAAAGAGTACCATAATGATGAGGACTACTGAAAATAATAGTTATGTAGTTCTTAAATATAGTAATTTATTGTAATTTTCCTTCATTATTTTCTACTTTTCATTTAATATCGTTACTGTCATTCATGGCAATGTAATAATGATAATGATGAGCATAGTGATTGATTTTTTGATTGACAATTAATTTCATTATAATTATAATAATATAAATTAATCGATGGTTTTTTGGTTTTATCATTATTATTGTTGAAGGATATTACATTTTTTTATTATTATTTATTATTTAAATATAAAAGATTATAGAGTATAACAGTTCAAGTATATAAAGCTTCGTCAGTTTTTTTTAACTAATATACAAGTACAGTGTACACAGTTGTAGTTAAAATATAATAGTTTCAGTTTAAATATTTTGAAGAAAATCGCCAATTAGTTAAGTGACATGTTCCCCGGTTTCCCGGCTGTTTCCTAATCTATTTTTTCTAACCTCAATGGTTTTTTGACTCTTTGGTAGTTTCTTTTCTTTTTGCAAATGAGAACTTGGGTGAATTTTACCATATTTGGAGATAACAATATCATAATTTAGTTTGAAGTTGTCGTATTTAAAAAAAAATTAATTATATTAAATTATTTTTCAAATTAACAATACAATTTGCCATACAATCTGTTTACAAATAATAAATAAGAAATATATAAATTTCAACTTTATCAATTAAACTGCAAACCAATAAATTTATTTATTAACCATATTACCTGATTCCAGAGTAGTAATTTAAGTATTTCAGCAAACTGTAAACACATCAACATTGATTTGTTAAATTACTTTTACCTTTTTCACATAACCATTAATTTTAACACACATAAAACATATATACATTACATATATTACTATATGTATGTACAAATAAAAATACTGCAAAATCATTAAAATGTAACCCTAACAAAAAATTGGATCGTGAAAAAAACCAATTCAAATATTAATAATCCTGGATAAAAAAAAAGAAATCATTGACAAATGTTTTCTGTTTGGTAAATAAAAATTGAATGATACAAATTACAAACAATTTATCACAATTATTGAAATAAATTTTGATTTGTGGTCAATAATTCAATTTTTGACAGTTTATTTTATATACGTTAAAGTTATATTTTTTTTTGGTGATGATGGTTAATATTTTGCCATCATTTATTATCGTTATACAGTATTATAATTCTGCATACTGGCGGGAAAATTTTTGACAACATTTTTCACCTTAAATCAAAAAAGTTTTTCTAGTCAATTAAGCAGATTTTTTTTATTATTATTTATATTAAAAAGAATTTTTTGACATTATTTATTGTATAAATAACTAAAACAAGTAAAAATTTGTTAGAAAATCAATTATACTTACATAACATTTAATTTATTTGAAAAAGTTATATTCAATTAATATTTTTAACCTTTTCCAGAAAATTTTCCTGACATGATATTTTATTATTCAATATTAAATAAAATGTTAAAAATAATAAATTAAATATAAATCGAATTTAATTTACAATAAATTTGTTATTTAATACTGATTTCATTTATCATGTGCAGGGTTGGTAACCCGAAATATTTCGGTAATGTTTTTCATTTTGTTACTAATGTCACATTAATTACGTTATAATTTCTTGTACGGGTATGTAACCAAATATTTTTTTTTGATTACTGTATGCCTAAGGGTGCATTAATACGTTTTATTTTGATATGATTTTAATACGTTTTATTTGATATGAAAATATGTTTTCAATGTCCCATTTTTATGGCTTTATGTCGTAAAGTTTTGATGTTACGCTCACGACATTATGGTTTTATGTTGTAAGGAAGGTTCTATGTCACGACACCTTGACACAGTTTAAAATATCGAAATAACGTTATGTCGAAAATATATTTATAGCAGTATATCTTTCATATGTAAACCATAAATTTACCAAAACCTAATTATGTTTTTATGATTTAAGGGGATGGTATAGGAAACAAAATCTCGGCAGCATTACATTACATTTAGTATACCTACTCTTTGAAAAATTGTATTTTCAAAAAATTTCTATGATAATACTCCATTTCAAACTAAACTGTAGCCGAAAACAACAATAAATTTTCTGATATAAATAACGTTATTGAAAGATTTAAAATATCGAGTATCGTTACAATAAAATAATTGGTTATTTCCTTACGTTACAGTAACGTTTCCCAACACTTTTTGCTCTATGCTGCTACTTTATATCATATTTTATTTTAATTTAATCATTTATTACTTTTTTTTTAAAATTAAAATGATATTTCGATCCAATAAATCTATTTATGACCTGTATTTCATCTAAATTGAATTCAAGAATTGGAATTTGTTAAAAATATATATCTAAAAGCTACGGAAAAAAATTAATATTATTAACAATTTCGTACAAAGTGTTTTAGTTAAATATTTATTTAAAAACTATTTCATATATAATTTAAAATTGAATAATATTTTATATAATAATCTTAAATAATTTTGGTTAAAATCATATTAAAAACTTAATGCATTTATTGCAGCAAAATTTTATTCAATTTTTCTATTCACAAATTCTTAATAATTATTTTATTGATATGTGAAATTGTCGGATATTAATTTAAATTATTTAATTTATGATTTTTAGTAATCAAAATAATATATACAAAATATTATTTCGATTATCAAAATCATAAATTCTAAAAAGTTTTCATATTTCCAAGTGATAAGTAATTTTCATTTCTTCTAATCATTGAATAATGAATGATTTTGTAATATATTTTATGCAGTTTTCTGATTAAATATTTGATAATTTTATGTAGTCTTATCGTCTTCTAGAGACATTTACATTTACTAGTTTCATTCAAATTGAGATTGGGGAAGAAGCTAGAAAAATAAAACGCCAACAATTTAACTCTCAGTGGACTATTCAGTTCTCGTTGAATATAAAAGCTATATTAAAAAAAATTATATTTATTGTTATTTCAGAAAAATTTATATATCTCATGAACCATTCGTTATGAAATGTATTATTTCGTGCTCTATCAAAATGGCAAATGTTAAATATTCTGTTGTCCTTGAAATCATTCTGAAGCAATTGCCTTGATTGTCTGTAAGGTTAATGATACTGAAAATAAGATATGTAGTTGAAAGAAGGGAGCTAGTTTACCCTGTAAATGCATATTAATTCAAATCAGACGAATTATTTTAATCGAAAATAGTAAAATAAGAGCTTCTGATTGAAATAATTATCTGTATGGATTAGTGAGAAGAAGGAGAAAAAGAGTTAGTAAGAGGATATTTATTTGTTTAAGCTTAATTTCAATGCACTTTCTTTACATGCTGAGAAAATAATTTCACTATCCACAATTCATTAAGCCTCAGTACACATATAGATATACCCCATACAGGTTAATTAATTATTAGCAACTATCTTCTTAGTACAAGAGGTATATAATTTCAATACTAGTAGCAAGCCATTAAATCAATATGTCCAATCGATAAAATAAATTTTTCAACTAATTAACTATTGAAACGTATATAAATTGGAAAAAACTTCAAGTAGTAATGTCTGGGATTATCACATGCTTCGGGTTTCTCAGTTCTGAAAAGAACGATACTAGTTCCTTCAACGTTATCTGTTAGCATTGCAACTGTTAACAACACTTAATTTCGAATTATTTGGTAATTGGCAATTGTAATAATAATCTTCTTTCTTCGGTTCGACTGTGCGGGACTGTTTTAAAATGGAATAACGTATTATTCAGAATACTTTAATAAAAAAAGTTACGTTTTATAATTGAAACTACAAAAGTAATTTCAATCAAAATTCGTATATATTTTTATTTTAACATTATGGAATTTATAATAATATTTTGTCTCCCAACATTTAAATAATAGTTTCAGAAAAATCTTATAGATACATTATAAAATAAATAAAATACCAAAATTCTGAACAAAATAATTAAAATGAAAAATAAATATTAATAAAACATTTACAGATTATTAAAAATTTATTTAGTTTGTTATGTTGCCATAAAAAATTGTATCTTTTTATTTTATTTTTTTTATTATGATTCTTATTAATTTTTCTTTTAATATTTTCAATTTTGTATTCCAATTATGAGATAATTAAATTTTCCTTAATATATATATTTCCCAGCAATGTTTTGGATAAAGAGAAAAATGAAAATTGCTTTTGAACATTATAAACTAATATGCTTTTAACGATATTCTATCAAAAAAAAAAAATTGCAGGAACAGGGTGGTTTTTAATTTCTATATAAGATCAGAAACTGACTCTACATTACATTTTGGTGTTATTTAAGTTTATAAAAATTTAAATTCTGGAATAATTTGAAATATATTTTATAGCATAATTTTTATTCCATCCTGTATATTAGATTTTATGTTGAGAATAATGATTTTTTTAATATTATATAGTTTTATGAAGTTTTAATGTAATAAACTAACACAAAAAAATGTAATAATATTGAAAATGAGAAACTATATAAAATTTTTTTTTTAATACTTTCAATAAATCCACCGATTAAATTCATATTTTCTCATTTTGTATGTTAAGTATTATCACATAAAATTTATGTTAGCTTAGAGTTACATAAAAATTAAATTAAAGATTTAAAATTAATTTTCTTTATGAATAAAATTTATATTAAAAAATATAGCAGAGAATGAAAATTAAAACTATAATTTTAATATATAAAAATTCGGGTTTAGTACATTACACATTTCTGATGAAATTGTATACCAAATAAATGGTCTAACCAAGCATGAAGTTTTAGTTCGTAATCGGTTACTTCGATCTCTTATAAAAAATAATCTAATTTATCAAATACCATAAATTTTATTTGAAAAAAAAAAGAAAAAAAAAATGGCTTTCAACCACTTACGAGCCCACAATTCACCAGTAATGAACCTAAAACACAGTTTTGTATGATAGATTCTTTTTCCACATATACAACATTTTATTCCTTTATTTTCTGGATTTAGTATTAGCTTTAGAAGCAATAAGATTTAATGCTTTTGAACCCAATTGGTTTCATCATGATTGTATATCCTTACAAATTCTTACTGTGAATATTATTTAGCAATTTCATTAAATCATTCACGTATATTTGTGTCTGCTACTTTTCTACTATGTAGCGTCCTTTATGTGCTTTGGTTAAGAACATTTATTTCCAGGACGATTATTTTTAAATAGATTTATCCTAAGTACATCATCCAGAAAATCCTTCACCACACATTAGACATCTTCATTTGGAATTATTTGCTACCAGTCATTGAATAAATTGTCTTTCTTCAACAACACTTAAAATTAGAGGTGGACGGAAACTAGGTTTTGTTAGTCTATTATATGTTTTACAATGTTGGCATAGATTTTTTTTTTGACCCAGCACGAATGGATAATTTATTTCTTTAAGTGACAATTTTTTTGAAGTTTTTATCGTAGACACTTTTTCTCAAAAATATATTACCTAAGAATTTAAACTAGTTTTTAAGATAAATTTCCCAAACGTATATAGATTTGCGTTTAAATCTACTGAGGAGTCGAAATAGGTTTCGCTAATTAAATAACGAGCTCGCTATTGGAAATTTGGAACTTTATTATTCAATAGTTTATTTCTTCATTGTTTAGATAAAGTTAATATATTATTAACATTAACTTTAATTAACTTACTATAAATAACCAAAAAAACTAGGCTAGCAACCAATTGGACTTAATTTATGATATTATGAAAATTGCTCTAATTTATATATTTTACTAAAACACGTTTCAATTATCTAAACTTCAAAAATTAATATTAGAAACTACGAGTTTTCTTATATTATATTTATAAGAAATATGGCGCCAAACCTAATACATAATATAACTTTTAAAGTGATAGACCCTTTTTATTGGGAATAGGGGTCTTTACTGGGGGCTTTAAATTGAAAATAAAATGTTACTCTTTTTCTAATTACAATAAGCATCCTAAATAACTTTTCTTATTCTGCAAATTGCTATAGTAATTATTTTACCAAAATTACCAAAATGAAGAATTTTAGTTCTATTCTGAAATTTTAAGGCCGTTTAACTAAAGTTCTCTGATTTATCTGAGGTATTTGAATGGAATTTATTAATTAATAATTATTTTGATTAATTATATTAAACATTGATTAGATGTTGTTAACATAATAATTAACCAGACCTTAAAACGTTTTCTTAAACAAAGAATGGTTATTCTATAAATGTATTACGAATCACTCAAAAATTTCCTCTCATACATGATTTTTCGAGTATTCAAAATAAAAATAAGAAAATATTTATATTTATTTAAAATCTATAACAATCCTTTTTATTAAAATTTCTTATTATAAGTTTGATGTTTTTCTAATTAGAAATATGTCAGGAGATACCGTGAGAAAGGATGTACTCTATAGATCCAAAATGATCCCCAGCAATCTATTAAGTATATAGTAACCCTTGCCTACGAAAAAAAAAAAACTAAAATTAAAATATAATTTTGTATATATACGAAATTTATTACAAAATATTGACACTATTTAAGTGCTCATAACAACAACTACAGAAAAAATCATATTATGGTCTGTTGAATTTCAAGTATCTATCAGAGTTAAATATGAAAATTTGAATATTTTTATCCTAGTCAAAATATTATACTCTGGAAAATAGTAATTTAACAAAATTTATTCAAATTTTAATCTTTCAATTGACTTTTCGGAAATATTTAATATTTAGCTGGTATATCTGATTACCAAAAACATAAAACTCATATCAAATATTATAATTAAGTAGTTTACATATAGAAGTTTATTGGTTTTCTTGAAATTTGACACTTTTTAGCGACTGAAAAACCTTTCTGAAAGACCTTAAATATTTCCATAAACAAAAAAAAAAAAAAAAAAACACGAAACTTATTAATGAAGACGACAGATTTTCCAAACCATAAAATATCTTCTGCATCATTGACATATTATTTGATTATTTATGTTCTTTAAAAAGACAAATCCAAAAAATCTTTTAAATAATAAACGACATCACATTTAACATAAATATATTGTTCATTTTTATGATTTTATGTATAAAGTTGTTGATTTTTGGAATTCAACTATTTTTATGCTGTATAATTTTTTTAATTGTCATTTTTTTAAAAAGAATTTTCACAAAAAATTGTTTTTTTTTTTAGAATATAATTTGAAAAGTTAAATGAAATATGAAAACTGTGACATTTAGAGACATTAACTAATAATTATGAATATGGAATATTGTGAAAAACTTTTTAATAATTTCGTTTTAATTAAAATGAATTGAAAAATAAATTTTAGATTAAAATATTTTTAATTGATTTATTACATTTTTTTTTGTAATTTTGTTTATATTTGCTAAAGATTTTGTAAAATTCTTGGTCCGGCGACCAATTGGGAGTTCGGGCTGATTCAGGCTGATCCGAGCAGACCAATTACTCTTCCAGATCAATTGGGAGTTTAATTTATAGTAAATATATTCATATAATCACGTTGAGTAAAAAGAAAGTTAGAATATTATATGAATTAATTGGATATATGAAACATCGTAAAACTTGGATTGAGACTATTTCAACTCTAAGACTTACTAATTATGAGTTTCTAATTAAGTAAATTGTAACAAATTGAATTTTTTAGACAGTAATATTTATTTAATTTGGAATTGTTTTATGTTGTAAGTAATTTCTAATTGGAGTATTTACGAGTTAATAGTAGTTTAGATTCAACGACAAGAGATGGACCACATTAATGACAGACTGGCACCACTTACCGAAAATTAATATTCAACTTACCGAAAATTAATAAAACCAAGTCATAAACAAAGCAACAAAAATAACTTGAACGTCTTAGTAACAATTGAAACCGCGATTTATTTAAAGCGAAATTCGTTTTCTTTCTTAAAGAGTTGGTTTAATACGAACTTACGATCACGGATAAAATTAAAAGACTTGCCGAAAAACACAGCGTGAGAGTACAGGAATATATCAAACCAGAAATGGGTGCTGTATAATAGAAGTTCAAAGCAAAATAAGACGCCCGATGACAACGAAACCTCACAAGCTTATCGTTATATAAAATTCGGTAAGAATGAGTTGTTAAGAATTGAGTTGTTAAGAATTGAGTTGTTTCTAAACCTAACACTAGATTCCATATCCACGAATAAAAATTAAAGAGACACAAATTCTTAGTCAGCCATTTTATATTAGTTACGATCATAAAGGGATCTGGTTTTAAATGGGTAAAAATCTCAAATGTATATTTGGTTCGTGCAAGCTCCCATAGTGTCTTTTAGTAGATTTTCCATTTACCCTCGGGAAAAAAATTACTGAATTCACATTACTGAATTTTGTTATTAATAATAATATAATTTTAATTTAAATATGTTATTTCAAAACAATTGAAAAATTAATTTTTTTATAATTTACATTTACTATAAATTTTGTATGAGAAACATTTACAACATAAAATAATATATTTATATATTTTAATTTGACTCTTTCAACATAATATTTTATGTACAATGAAATGTTTTCCAAAATATATAATATAATTATATGTTAAAACGAATGTAAAATCCAATTTATTTATATTATATTTTAAATTAAATAAATAAATATGTTTTTCATTTCAATTTTTATCCTGTTTTATTCTGCATACCTAATTAAAGTCCACAAAAAAATAAAAGCACAGAAGATTTTTTAAATGAATTTTCATTTAAAAGTTTATAATTTTAAAAAAATTCTCAATTGAAATGAACATTTAAATTAAAAATTCTTAAATTTTTTATTAACCATAAAAAATATTTACAATTCTTATTATTAAAAATTTTAATCTTAATAATCTCAAGTGTTAAATAATTTTTTTATTTTGTGTTTTCTAGGTCAAATGCATTAAAAGTTATATGATTTTAATGTTGATCGTTATTTAGCAGGATTTTACTGTACATAAATGTAAAAAAAAAAAAATCTGTTCATTAGCTATTGAAATTTTATAATTATCATTTTTTTTTTGTTTACTGTATTTATTACTATATTAATTACATCCAGACAAGTAATTGATTTAACATAGAATTTAAATTTTAAGTTCATCGCGCCCACTTATGTTTCAGTAAAAAGTAAAATTAATGTTTTTATTATCTATTTTATGTTTGTGGCACTAGGTCGATAAAAAATGAAAGATTCAAAATTGTTGGAATTTTCAACAAATATTGTTGAAATTATTATGAAATATGAGCTATCATCATTATTTCAAAGATTATTAAATGATAAAACTAAAGTACACCAAAATAAAATTTTGGAATTTTAGATTTTTAATTGAAATTTTCATATAAATCTTATCCATTTACAATTCTACGCAATCTAATTTATCTTGAGTTAAGTATATAAATTTTTCTGAACTTAAGAAATTTTAACAATTTACAAATTCAAAATTTTTTAATAATCAAAATTATTTTTTTAACAGCAAATTACAAACATATAATATTCTAGATTTTTTTTTTTCGTTATTTGTGAAATCGAAATGATAGTTTTACATTAATTAATGATAACATTTTTTTTTTATATTTTATTCAAAATATCAAGATAAATTATTCACAATAAATGAATTAAAAAAATATATTTAATAGGGCTTTACACAAAATCTCTGTTAATAAATTTTCCACAGCGATGAAAACAGAATAAGTAATTTATTGAAAACAGTTTAAAAAAAATAATAATACTATAAAATCTGTAATTGAATTGATAAAATATTATTAAATCCTGTTAAAATTGTCAATGAATTTTAAATTAAATATATAAACACTTTACTCTGAATTGCAATTAAATTAATGAATATTTTGTTAGCGTTTTTTTTTATTTCATTTGATTGAAGTTAATTCAATTTTTGAGCTTTTATATGTAAAAAAAAAAAACCAGCATTTTATATATTTTTCAATAATTACATATACACCTCCGAACCTCCAATGAACATAATATTGTACTGTATTGTACTAGAGATTATTAAATTCGATAATAAATCGCAAATTATGTGAACAATTTCACACGCTTTTGAATATAAAATAAACAAACGCACTTGTTCGGATTGTTTTCATAAAAACAAAAAAAACATTAATAACATATTTTCTATATTTACATAAATTCATAAATAAATATTTTATATTGAAATTGATGTTTATATACAAACTAGCTGATGCAATGATACCAAAAATATCTCAAATTTATCTATAAATATAATATTTAAATTATGTTGTATAAATGGTTTGTTAACAATTACCAGAGTTGGGTATAAAACTAATTTGTATGCCCGGCTATAAAGTTTGTCTGCGTCATTTTAGGACAAAAACTATAATTATAAAAGAAAATATTGAATGACGATCCTTTTCATTTACAACTGTAATCTGAGTTTTAAAAAAAACATAAATATAGGACAAAATATCTTTGAGGTATCAGTTAACAGCTCGTACCTTGGTAGCCAAGTCAAATGTGCTATCTGATTGCCTAGCCTAGAGGAAAGAATACAACAAGGCAATCGTGTTTACTTCGCCAACACCAAGATCTCAAAATCCAGGACAGTATCAATATCTGCTACGATATAATATAAAATCATTGATAATATCTGGGTGTGAGAATTGGAGCCGTAGAACAAAAAGCTCTTAAAGTCTTTGAGAGAGTTATACTACGTAAGATAGTAGTAGAAAGAAATGAATATCGGAGATTATATAACAGATTATATAACATTATATAATAGAATGAATCACTAATGGAAGATAAAAATATAGTATTATTCATAAAAGCCCAGAGGTATATAGCACTAATGCCACAAAGCTCTCAAGATGGTTGGATCTACGTTTCCAGAGCAACTCGCAACAAAATGCGATCAAAGACCATCACAAAAGAAATTCAGCACTGTAAGCAAAATTATTACAATTGACGTTTGTAGGGATGCTCCAACAACAACAAATAATGCAACAAAATAGGCTGCCAACAATATGTATTTACAATAATGTAATAAGAGGAAGAAATGCGAGAAGACTGAGAAAAAGATGGCTAGAAGGAGTAGAAGAAGATTGTAGAGCTATGGAAAACTGAAAAACTGTTGCCCAAGATTAAGTTTGGAAAACAAAATTCATGGGAACGCAAGACTGTAAAGCTACGAAAGAATAACAGTTAATATACTTACCTCATGATTATTTACTTACGGTTCGTGTATAATTGGTGCCACTTGTGATATTGGAAATTCCATATGAAAACTTGAACTGCTAAATTATAAGTATAAATAAATAAATTACTTCAAATTCAATAAATTATTGTTCATATACGGTCCTGTCTAATCAGAATAATAACAATAATAATAATAAACATAAAGCGTTGCATTATCGTACATCATTAAAAACCACATTTAATTATAATCACATTATCGAAATTATAATTTTATATACAATACAAAATATTTATACTGTAAGTGATCCTATAAATAGCTCAATTTGCTCCATAATGATCCTTTTTACACTGTAATGTCAATGTTCAAACATCTAAATAGATATAAAATTATGCATCATCATTACAATAAATAATAATTTAAAATATATTAGGATTTCCCTCTATGGGGTCAAAAATTTTATTATTCAATATTTTTTTGAAAAGTAAATAAAAATAAATTATGACGGAGTTTTTTATGTTGCATTTTTGTAATTTTTTTTCTTCAAATTAATAAAAAAAATAATCTATTTTTAATAAATTTATTATTTATATATGTATGAAATCAAATAATTATGAAATTTAAAACAAACATTATTGCACATGTACGCAATTTGGTGAACTACTGATAAAATGTTGACAACTCAGACAAAACTATTACAATAATTTTGAAATTAAAATTTTTACCATCCATTTTTAAATATATGACGATAAATTAAATGATTTTTTTCATTTCTATTGGTCATTGGTGAATGCTCAATAGAAACAACCTTTAATTTATTTTGCAAATCACTTTTAATTCATTGATATAAATATTTTAATTAACTTAATTAACTGTAGGTAATTAAGAAATTTCATAATTTTGATAACAAAATACAAAAACTTTAAAAAAATTCAATTTCAGAGTTTACCATTTTTATAAAATATACATGAAAATTATACAACAATTATAAAAATAACTTTTACATAATAAAATTAATTGCTGCCGCCATCAAGGTGTCTTCAGCTAACAATTTTCATCTTAAAATAAAACGACATTAACAAAAATCTAATCATTTTTGAAGCAACTTAATCACGTGTCACAACAAACTTATCATTCATAGATTTACATAGGTATAAGAAAAAATCTAGGAAAAATATCCTTAGACATGACATACAAAGTAATTGTTGTGGAGGGTTTTGTCTGGTAAGTATAAGAAAATTTTCTAGAATAATAACATTGATACTTTGTGGTTTGGTGTGATGTTAAAAAATAATGAATTGGATGCAAAATGTGAGAAAGCGGTGAACGTTATAGAATATTTAGAAAAAGCAGACGTGAATATAAATATATGTATATCATAAAAAGGAGTTCATTGTCTTGATTAATAACAAGCTTTTAGAATTTATGAGCGGTTGGGTATAATTTGTTTAAATATTATACCTTTGTGAAGAAAATATTTTTATGGGGTTGTCCGCATTGAAGTATAAATTTAAAAATTATTTTGAAAAATTAAAACAATTTTATTTTGTAAATATATTTTTATATACATATTTGCCTGACGTACAAGTATCAAGTAATGTCAAAGTGAATTAATTTTTCACTGTAATCAATGTTAATTTATTGTAACCAATAATAGTTACAATCTTGTGGAAGTAACAGTTGCAACATATTGTTCCCAATTAACCACACTTTTTACTTTATTATATCTTCAAATTTTCGTGCTAATCACCGAAGAAATTCACAAAAAAATATTTGAATTAAGATTAAAGTGCACAATTATTTGATGCAATTCCATTATCTGAATGTGTATTTGCCGCAATTAGGGAAATTTACGTTCTATAATCGTTGGCACAATTTTTACATTCGATCGAGTTTTTGTTCCCTGAAGATATTGCAATTGAACTAGGGTTCATCAATGAATATTATGCCTTGACGTGAAAAATGTAATACATAAATTGTATTAGAAATATGTGAATTACGAAAATTTGAATTTGAAGTGCAGACCCCCCTGTAAATCTACTCTGAAACTTACAAAACTTTTAATTTTATCTTATGGTTTTAGTGTTTTACTTTTGTTGATTATTTTTTCTTTTTTTTATTAAAATTCTTTCAATTTTTGCATTCATCACGTTTTTTTTTTGTTTCTTAAGAAGACATTAAAATATTGTAGTTTAACACATTGTTGCACATCGTATTCTATATATACATATAATAAAGGATATTTTACAAGTGTAAAACAAGTTGTGTTCTTCTTAAGGATATTCTACAACCTCTTAAACTATGTTATAGTTGCTTAAACATGAATTATTTTTTTCACCCTTAAGTTCTATAAAGTATTATGTAACATGTACACTTCTTATATATAAAAATATTGTAGGGGAAAGTCTTGTAAAACGATTGTTATAAATAAAATACATATAAGCAAATTTTACTCGCTTTAAAGGGGGACTTTTAATTTTTTTTTATTTGAAGAATATTTGAAGTTAGTTTTTAAAAAAAATTTGTTTCTAAAAGAAGTCAGCAATTTAACAATATTAGGTCATATAACGTAATATGAAATGTGTAAACAAGTTTTTGATTTATTTTAATTAGGGTGGGATTCAGTTATCCGATAAATGAAATAATTATAAACACTATATTACCGTCGTCATTCTAAAAAAAAAAAAAAAATCATTAAGGATAATATCAATGAGTATTGGAGGGTGCAAAAGGAATTTAATGAAGTGATTGTATAATGTAAATCAACAATGAAATTTTAATTGATTTTTAATTGATTTTAGAATAAATATAAATGACAATTATTGTAAATGAATAATATAAATATAGAATAATATAAATTAATTACTAATGGTAATGTATTTTTTCATTTATATATTTTATTGACAAAGTTGAACTTAATTGAAAATCATACAAAAATTAATAAATAAATAATAATTAGGTTGATTTAATAGAAAATGAATTTATTAATAGATATTTAGATAAAATTTATTAAATCAATTTTTTTTCAGGTTAAAATAATTATTATAATATTAATCGAATCAATTTTTTTAAATATGTAGATTGTTAATTTTACGGAATTTATATGGAATTTTGAAATTATGTAGTCATTTGTATCTTATTTATTATTTAATTTAAATATTAGATTGTTCTTAATTAAATATTTTGTAATACATTAATTTTTAATATAAAAATATTGTTTTTATAGTTATTACCGAATTAAAAAACGTATGCTAGCTAAATTTTCCTTTGAAAAAAAAGTTAAAAAAATAAACCATAAAATTATTATTAAAATTGATGTTTTCATAGATATAGTAAACTTACATTATGTTGCACATTATTTGCATTGCACATTTTTCATTTATACAATGTTTCATTAAAGAATAAAATATAAATATTTTTATTCACTTAATTTATGTTTAACATTTTATCATAACAAAATTAGATAAGTAGCTTGCACCAGTAGCCTGTAACCTGTGGTTTTACGAACCCATTATTCTTGAAACCATATTTTTGAATAAACGTTTGAAGGAATAATATTTAATATATTAATTAAAAAGTCCGTTTAAATAAAGCATTTTATCTTTTGTAAATATTATGACTTGCAAGTACGGAATTGTCTTATAACTAACTGATATAATGTATTTTTTTAACAAAAAACAGAATATTAAATTTATTAATGATGTCGCAAATACAAACTAACGTACAAAATTTAGACTTTACCTCAAAATTTTATATAATTCGTTTTTGGACCTTATTTCTATTTTTCTTTTAAGCGTTTGTTATATTTGGCTTTAAATAGCTTTTTAGATAAATATTGAAATTCATTATAGAAGTTCTCCAGAGAACTATAGTAAAATTCTACGAAACCTCGATGGAAGATGACTGTACTATTTACAATTAACCTATTTCCAAAATATTACTATATATACAAAAAATTATATGCCATTTTTAGTTTGATTTATAATATACGATAGACCAAGAAGAAGAAGTACAGATGTAGTTGTGTTTAGTTCTTCTATAGTTTAATGTACACTGTTAATTTAAACTACAAATATTTACAAAAAAAATTATACAAAATTCATTGGACCAGAATTGTTCTGCGGTAAATTAAGAGGACACTCTAACTTCATCTCATGCAGATAGCTGCGCAAAATCTACAAGATGTACCAGGTTTCGCAATCTAAAGAAAATGTTATAAAATCACATAAAATAAAGTGTAATACAAATCAAAACACAGGACCCTAGCAGGTCTCATGAAAGCACACTGTTCTTTGAACTGTAACCTTAAAAAAATGAGTCTAGCTGAAATGACAAATTTCAGTTAAATGACAAATAAAGGACAAAAAGCATTCCTTGCTATAAATGTGAGGAAAAGACAACATTTTCTTCGGGAACATTTACTTAGCACAGAAGAATTGGCTAATAAGGGGCTCGTCAAACATCCTTTAAGTCTTGGTGTTGAGTCTTTAAGTCTGGTTGTAGTAGGAAATGTGCCATTGCGTAAATGTCCCAGAACTTTTTTCCGTTCCCAATTTAAAGGGGAAAATTGAAATTTTAATACAGAAATTTAAATTTTTCACTGTGTATAATATTTTCCTGTTTACAAATATAATTACCACACACAAAATACAACATTTATTATCAAAAGTAATAATTCTTTAGGTGGTTTTTGGTCCAATTTATTTACAACTTTTGGCAACAAACTTATTATTATTACATATATATTTATACACATTATAATGGTAAAAACAAGCAAAGTAATATTTCTCTAGTTGAAAATGAAAATGAAAATGGAAAAAAACAAAATCATTTTAAAATATTATATGAGAGCAAAATTTATAAATTTATTATATTAAAATATATTTTGCATAATATTATTATTTACAATCTGGCTTACAATATAAATGCATCTGTTTCATTTGTATCCGTATAATTAAATATATATGAACGTCAACAGCCAAACATCAAGTTAGTATAATAGCATATAATTTATAAGTAGAATAACATAAAGAAAAAAAACAAAACTAGAAAATTTTCATAACAAAAATTAATGATAAGCAACAGCTAAAATGCCGCGTGGACTTAAAATGATAAATAGCCTAAATCAGTTTTCTGCCTTGTAAATTTTGATATATAAAATTTGTGATGTTTACCCAGGATTTTATAATACATATAAAATATATGTATAATATATATATAAATATATATAAATATATGTAATATATATATAAATATATAAATATATATAAATATATAAATATTTATATATAAATATTTATATATAAATATATAAATATATATATAAATATATATATATATAAACATATATAAATATATGTAGTACATAGATTTATGTTGAAATAATATTTTTAGGAATTTAATTTTCCCCTTTTTTGTTTTTAAATGTAAATATGTATAAAATGTAAATACCGAATGTTCAAATTCGTTTATTTAGTTGTTGAGGCCTTTTTCAGAAATAAATGTTAACGCTCTATATATTTATTTGTCTGTCTGTCTGTCTAACATCCGTTGTAAACTTAAATTTATAAGTGTTTTTTTACATTAAAATTAGCAATTTTATAAGTTTTTTAATTTATCATTTCCCTACTATTATTTGTAACAAAAATTGTACACAACTATCAGAACTGCACAGCTTTAATAATTTTTTATGCTTGATCCCCAATAGATTTCATTAGAATATTTTGTTCTTCTTTATTACCATAGTCAGCAGCATCAAAATATCAATTGTAATAAGAATATTTGTATTAGAAATGATCATGTTGGTAATATACGTATTAAAATATTATTTTTAGGTTATGCTAATACGGTACACTGAGAACAATCTTTGTTTTGCCGGTAATTCTGCATAAAAAAAACCTAACACTAGGACACTATGTGACCCATAGGTATATGCATTTTTAATATTGAACAACTAATCAATCAATTAAAATATACCATCAATCAATTAAAATATTTTAATATTTCTTCAATCGTCAAAATGGTTGTTAATGTATTGTAACTTTTCTAACTAAACCTCGTTAAACATGTTGTATAATGTGTGGTTGGGCAGCTTTATATATTAATTTTAATTCCATTGGATTTCTGATTCGGAATTTCCAATCTAGTGATGATCAATAATATAAGAAAAAAGAAAAACTACTATAAAAATATTGGTTTTTAGTCGTTATTCGATTTATGATGTAATCATATTGATAATCATCCATCAGAATACTGATTATCTACATTAATAATATTTAGAAAACCAAAAAAAAAAAAATAGAAAAAAAATCCAGCAATATATAATATCCTTTTTTTACATGGATGCGTTTATTACGTGATTAGTTATATTATATTATGTTTTTATAAAACAGTATCCAGCTTAGCAAAAATACGAAATTATTTACATCCTTATTTTCTATATTATGAAATATATTCTTTAACATATGTTTATTATATATTTTCATTTCAATATTTTCGTATTTATTTATCATATTTTGAATATAGGCCTAGTTACATTATTTTAGTCTCTGCGATTGAATTAAATCGCCTGAATGATTGATGGACATATAATATGAACAAATAAAATTTGTATATGGCTTCAAGTTTGTGCTCATGTTTATGGAAATTTTGTTAAATGGACAATAAATTTTTTATTGTATCCGTTTATTTTATTTTTTGGTTTGGTTTGATATTGTGAATATGTTTTTAGGATTTATTTATATTTTGCTGGAAGAGCGATTAATGAAGGATGAAAGGAAGGCAAGTAGTTTTTTGTATTTTTTATAAAATTTAAATTATTGAATTTTCTGATGAATTTTGTATATTTAAAAAATATTATGAATCGATAATCAATTTTTTTTTTATAAAATATTAAAAAAAGAAATGATGAATTAATGTGGTATTTAAATTGCTGATTTTTTATGATATTTTTTTATATATAATAGTTTGATAATAGGTTTAATTATCTACAATATTGCTATAAAAACTAATATTTGTATTTATAATTTAAGTTGTTCTATAATATATTTTAAAATTATGATTGCTGAAAATAACCACAATTTGATTAATAGACAAATTTTTGAATAACTAAAATACAATTTGTGGCATTTTAACTAAAAACCACAAAAATGTTATAGAAGAAATATATTAAAATTTCATAACATAAAAATAAAAATGTATCTAAAATATAGAGTTAACTATAGAATTTCAAATTTACATAATTTTTCAATTGTTCAACTATTAATTTTCAATTGTTGAATTCAAAATTTACTGGTGTTCATTTGAATAATTGCATTTTTATGCATTGATAAATCACAGTGCAGTGCAATTACGTTTAAATTCATTATTTTGTTATTAATAATAAATAAAGTGTATTGAAATTTTGTATTTAATATAAGCAATTTATAATTGAAGATTATAAGCCCTTTAATTTAACTAAATAATTAGTTTTATCTAAATAAAAATGTAATTGCCAATAAAATTAATATTTATTTAAATATAAGATAGAACGTTATATAAAATTAACTTTAAGAATATAGAAATCAATTAATTAAAATTATTTTAAAGTAATTTATATTGACAAATAGCTAGACTTTTAAAATATTTAATAAAAATTAATTAACTCAAAAGTAAATTGAAAATTTCTGTTAAATCTACAGTAGATTGAAATATATTAATTTTCCTATTTTAGTAATATAAAAATTGTTTTTATATGAAGGATAATTGTCCTAATAAATTCTAATTTTAATATTATTTTATTAGTATTTACACGGTGCAAATACCGCACATTTGACCTATAATTATATTTACATTTAACCTAATATTCATGAAAATGTTTATTTGGTTATTGAAACAAAAAAGTGTAAAATAGTAGCAATAGTTTTGATGTGTACTTTATAAAATATATTTATATAGAATTTTAATTATATAATATATAAAATTTCCTACAAAACTTATAATCTATATAATCTGTTGTAAATTTATATATAAGAAGTAAAAAAATTATATACAGTGCATGTCCTTTAAATAATTTCAGATTAATCCGTGTAAAATTATCATATGAATTTGTTCACAAAATATTAAAAAGCACTAAAAATATAATTTAACTCTATGCAAATTCTAGAGTTCATAGTTTAAAAATATTTCTATATGAAATTTCAGAGATGTTAAAGTACAATTTAATAGCTATTTTATCAGTGTTACATAATAAATAATCAGAAAATATATAATTTTCATGTTTTTGTGGCATAGTTTGCTCATAAGGATAACAAAAATTGTGTTTTCACGAAAGCATATAAATAATAAAAATGTTTTGGGTTCAATTTTCTACATTAAAATGGAATTTATTTACATAGAATAAATAGAAAAGTCCTGATTAAAGTCGATATTATGAGGATAATTATAATATTCATTAAATTTAATCGTTTTTCTGTGTATTATTTGTATATTATAAGTAAATATATAAAAATAAATTTAATATTTGGTGGAAAATGATTCATTTATAATTCATATAAATAGTTAACATATTTTATAATATTTTATACAAAATATATTGAAAATTCAATTGTATTTAATAAATAATTTTGAAAATTTTATTGGATAAATAATATTATTGCTTTAAGATATTTGCGAATCTTCATTCATAAACAGGATAAAAACACTTTATTTATGATAAATTTTGCACAATTTCATTTATTATTATCCTTGTAGAGATATTTTTTTATTGTAATAAAAATATTTAATACTTTATCGATTTTACTATTTTATTATGAATTACTAAAGAAATGAAATATAAAATAAAATAAAATTTTTATATAAGTAAAATTATGATATTCGTTATGTTATTAACATTACATAAAGTAATAATTTTTTTTTTAAATAACTTATTAAAGTATTTATTATTAAACATTTAAAATTAATTTCAGTAAAAATTAAATGTTGCAATATTTTTAATAAAACATTTTTGAAATATTGCATATTTTTTAAATCTTTGAAATCAATTCCATTGTGAAACAATTACTGATATTAAAAAAACACATTAAAAATGAAAATTTAGTTACATGAAAATTTAAAAAAAAAAAAAAATATTTAAAATGCGATACTGAACATCACTTCATTCAAACTGAATCTTTAAAATATTTTTATTTCTTTTTTAAAATGTGGTTAAATATAAACAGATTTATTAAACTAATCAATTTTGAAAAATCAATTTGAACAGTACACCATCTAAATAATTAACTATGGCTTCTATAAATGCAACGAGTGAATAATAAAAAAGTAATGAATGTTTTAAATATTGAGGTTCGTATGTTCGACTAAAATAGCTTAAATCAATTATATCAATTAAATGTTTATACAATCTACAAGTTAAAAACCTGTATTTTTGTTGAATATGTGCGTATATATAATATTTTGAAGCTTAGGATTACTCATTTATTATTGAATCAGAATTATAATTTGAGTGTACTATTAAATGAACAGGTTAGATGTACGAAATTCCATCAGTTGATGCTTTATGCATTAATGTGGGTTAAGGTTACATACAAAATAAAAAAACAATTTTGAAATGGAACATAACTTAAAGCATTTAACATCAAAATAACCAAAAAAAAAATATTCTGTATTGGAAATATATAGTAAACTGTGGTGTTTGTAAAAAGTAATATATTGTAAAAGTTATCTTTACCTAAAATCAAACCATAATAACGTAAAGCTTCTCTGGTCACTCGGTTATTGTATGATGGAATATAATGAATAAAGTAGATGAACTAGCAGGAAAATGTGCTACTTATATCATTTTAGAGGTACGTTTACAATATATGCTTCATACGGTACAAATATAAAGCTTTATAAGTAACTGGGCTAATACTATATCTTTTCACACAGTTGAACTTGAAATCGTTGTATGATGTATACAAAAACGCTCTGGTGTATTGTTAATCAGATTATGCACGGGAATAATTGTCACGGGAAATTCGGTTCTTAGTAAGCATGCAATGATATTAAAACTTATTCCACTTGACGTAGGTGTATAGAGGAGGAAGAGACTATGGAACATTTGTCATGCCATTGCATTTAAATCCAAAATAAACGATTATAGAAAACTTGGTAATTTCATTCCAGAAAACCTTGAACAAATGATGCCGGCGAAAGTTATTGCAGTCATTATAGGTTGATATGCAGTGATAATGATGCAGTTCGAATTGAGAGTACAACGGTATCACTTATATATGGCTTTAATGTGTTGGAGTGTCGTAATTCCCACTCCCTTAAAACCAATTTTATTTTTCTATAGACATATGAAATTCTTAATAGTGAATGCTTAATTAAATGGAATTTTGATATGACACCGATGAATTTTAGACAGGGTCTGAGTAAAATTTCAAAAATCCTTTGATATCAATAATACTCAAACATTTTTATTAATACAAAAAATAATTATTTCATTATTTAATTTAATTTGGCAGCAAATATTTTGGACACTGACAAATCGATACATCAATATAAACAAAACATTTTTACGTAAATATATTTGAAATGTGCTAAATATATTGCTATAGGTGGAATTGGATTTTATTGTAAATATTTTGTATAAAACTGAAATATATTTTTTTTTTTTGGAAAATTTTCTTTATTTAAACAGTATTAATTTAATGGTTACCGCAACAGCATCGCTTTATATACGTTAACGTTCACTTATATTAGAAATTAATTATAAAAGATATTTAATTTGGATTTTATTTTTTATGTAAATATTATGTTACAAATTGGTTGATTAAATAATCAAAATTACCAATAACGTAGTGCAAAATATTAATTCTAATATGTCAATAATAAATACATCAAATAATAATATTTGTTTAAGTAATTATAATAATGCTGGTATTAATGATCATTTCAATCCATCAGTACGATTATTACAAATTAAAAAAACTAAAAATGATGGATGCTGTGGATTTCATTTATCTAGAAGTAAATGGGATCCATATCCTTGGGTACGTTAATAAATTTATTTGAATATGTATATACTAAAAAAATAGTGTTATTTATTTAAACGTAATAGTTTTATCTTTCAACTACTAATTATTCAGCATAAATTATAGTTTGATATATTTCATAATTGTATTTTGTATTGGTTCAATTTTAAAAATTTTTGGGTTAAATATTCTGCATACACGTATTCAGAGTATAACTCTAAACATAATATATTTAATTTATCCAGATTTATTAGTTCAATTAAGATTTTAATGGTTTGAATTTTGATGGTTTACTTTAAATAAATTATTCAATTAAAATTCATTTGATTAAATAGCGTTTATAAAAAATGTATGTCAATTTTAGAATTAATCTCTTACACAATTTTACTACATTAGTTTTTTTAAAAAAATTGTACTAGTTTTTTTATATAGTACTATAATTTTATAAATAAAAAGTGAAAGTTTTTTATTTTATATTCTAAAATTATAATATTTTATCTGTAAATATTTCTCAGGTAAGTGCTATTGACGAGACAACACCAGCTGAAGTAACTGGATTGAAGGTTGGTGACTGTGTTTTAGAGGTCAGTAAATTATATTTTATATTAGATTTAAAAAACAGATGGTATATTTTTATATTATTTATTCATAATTTTATTGATTATGAAATGTTTATGTTTTTCACACATTTTAATTATATAAATTGAATCATCATCACTTAATAAATTATTTTGAAACAAAATATTATATTTAAATTTCGACATCGTGATTCAGATTTGATTTTTGTGGCACGATTCGTAATTATTATGAAATCTTAAGAATATTTGAATATTTATATTTCCTAGTTATACATTTTTAAGAATTTTTTTTATTAAAAAGTGCTATTTTTTTAATGGATATTATAAATTTCATCAATAACAAATATTGACACCCCTGTTTACCTTGAATTAAATTTTGATTTTTTTTTGTTTAATGTACTTTATATTTAGTTTAGTAAATTGTTTACGGAACTAAATATAATAATTTTAATTAAAAATTTAAAAATTTAATAAAAATTGTGTAATAATAAAATCTTTACGTATCTATTTTTTTTAAGGTAAATGGTGAAGATATTTTAGGATTACGAATATCTGAAATAGCTAATTTAGTAAAAGCAAATCCAGATAATGTTACCCTATTATTATGGAGTACTGGTAATGATCCATTATGTGATCCTCAGGTTAAATTGCAAAATTAAATAATTGAATTAAAAATTTATAATAATTACTATAATTTTTATAGAGTCTTTGTTGTGGACCAATGCCATTAAGTTTAGAACGTCTTTCGGCCAGTATGCAAACTATTCTTGCTTCATTAGAATGTCCTGTTTGTTTGGAAGCAATACCGCCACCAGTTTCACAATGTCAAAATGGTCATATATTGTGTATTAAATGTCGTGCACGTTCTGAAAGATGTCCTGTTTGCCGAGAACGTTATAGTGTTGTACGTTCCTTAATTGCTGAACAAATATATAGTTCGATTTTTGCTGCATTTAAATTACAAGATAACAATAATAGGCAGCAACAATCAAATAAAAATTTACGAGAAAAACTTTTTGGTGCCAAATATAAAAAGAAACCATTATTTGATACAAACAGTAGTAAATTTTGTAATATACAAAATCCAGCAAATAAATTTTTAGCAAAAATATTAGGTAAAGCATGTTCATTGGATAGTCTTAGTAATAATAGTTGTAACGATAAATGTAAAGAGGATACAAAAAGTCTAGAAATTGAAAATATTACGAAAGCAAAACATTTATCATTATCAACAAATGATTTATCAAATACAGCAGTAAATTTAGTTGCAATACCACGATGTCCATCAGCAAATCGACTTCATGCTGATGATATTGTTGGTAGTTTAACATTAAACGGATTGTCATTGCCAAAGCGACCATTATCATTGAATGCATCAGTAGAGAATATTGGTTTTGATATTGAAAATTTAAGTATTCCGGTGCCAAAGAGAAAAATCATTACAGAGAATTTATATGTTTGTCCATTTGGATGTAAAGACAAAATTAAAGGTAATATATTTTCAAATTTGATATTTTTTAGATAGATAATTACTTTTTTTTTTTCAAATTGTCTACTCAATAATTTTGATTAAAATAAATTTGGGATTAGAGTAGTAACAGCACTTGAAAATCATGTCAGGAAGGATCACAAATCTCCAATCATAACATTTAGTACCAGCAGTACTGAAATATCATTACCACCAAAAGCACCTATAGAAAATGCAGTTTTTATTCTAATACTTGACGATAAGCACTTCTGGCTTAAAATAACGATTGATAAGTAAAAAAAAAAACTCTTAAATACTTTTCATTCCTTAATATTATATTTAAATTTTTAAATAAAAAGGGTGTTCCAAATAAGATTCTGCACAGATTTCACATAAAATTTGTAGAATACAATTTACTTTAGGGAAAATTGGAAGCCAATCAATCTACTAATGCCTGAAAAACTAAATTCAATATTCTGAGTGATAATCATGAAATAAAGTGTGAAATTCTATATTAAAATCATGATTTTTATTATCAAAATTATACTAGATATTCCATGAATAATTGTTCATGAATAGTGGATTTAGGTCTTCAGGCATTAGTGATTTGATTTGCTTTCAAATTGCCTTAAAGAGAATTATTGTAGGTAGCTTTTGACATGCGAACAATTGTAACAAAGCAATATTGTTATAAAATAGAACAATTGTAGCCTATATTTCAATTATACTGAATTTAGATGTTCTGGAAATACATCAAGTTGAAATGAGCTTTACAATATGTAAAAATCGATTTCAATAAGCATAAAAATTAAGAAAATTTTGCTTGACTGGTAAAGAATGTCGTACAAATAAAATCGATCAGCTATAATGGAACACCCTTTACACAAATTTTTTATTTTAAATACCAATTCCCATGCTTTCTGAAAAAAAAACACATTTTCTTAAACATAATTCATTTTATTTTTTTTCTAACTTTTTTTTCTCTATAATTTGATTGGTGGATGGAAATATTGAAAAAATTGTCTTATAATGATTATTTTTCATCTTGTCATTTACTCAACAGGACAGATAATAGTATTTTTATTATGGCACTACTTCAAGGAACATCAGTTGAAAGTTCAAAGTATATGCTAGAGGCACGATTAAGAAATCAAGTTGAAAATAAACTGCTTGAAAAAGTACTGATAACGAGGTCAATTGTCTACTCATTGATGGAAATATCATGGAATCTCAATAATAATAGCAGTAGTTCATATTGTAATAAATATAGTAGTAGTGGTAATAGTTGTAATGGCATTAATAATTTTATACATTATCCTGATGGCAGTAACAGTGATGATGAGATCCTTGATAGACAATATGGGATTTTTTATAATCAGAATATTATAAAAGCAACTTTCAATGAAGGTAGCGAATTATTATTGAAAATTGATGTTAAGCGTAGGAATGATAATGAACAATAAAAATATCCTTTTTTTTTTTTTAAATAATTATATTTAAGTTTTTGTTATTGATTTTTTTGTATTATTATTTAAGTAAAGATGTAAATTGTAAATAAATAATTTTTGTTATTGAAAATGATTTCATTAAAAATATAAAATTTTATTCACTTTTCAATATTTTTATTATATAGTTTCCATTAATCTGTGCTAATAATAAGGATTATTATAAATTTAATATTTTTTTTATGGAAACCTTAGGAAAAAGGACATACATATATTATTGTGGATTTCAATATTAAACAGTATTTATAGAATTAAAATTTTTATTGAAAAGCATGGATAAGAGAAATAAAGTTTGATTAATAATTTTAAATAATATTATAATTAATTAAATTATTTTAATTTATATTTGTAAATTGCAATCAAATAGATGACTATAATCTGTTCAATAATAAAAGAATTAAGTTTTTAATTCGATTATCCCCATTAGCGATTGCTACTCTTTTTGATTATATAATGAAAAATTATAAAATTTCAATATCAAAATTTTGATTGAATTTTCAATAGATTTCGATATTATTATTTAATAAATAACGATATAAATATTTATATTATTATGGTAAGTTAATTAAATTAAAATCAATTATTAAAATTAAAATTTTATTAAAAAAAATTGTAATGTATAAAAGAAACCCATAAAATGCCACCATAAAATTCAATTAAAATTGTAATGTAGTTAACAAATAAAATTAATGTATTGCTTTATGATCTGGCCACAATCATAAAACTAATCTGTTATGTAATTTTGGAGTATGTTATTAAATTTTGTATTTATGAAATTTGACTTAACTGAATCGTTAGGTTAGATTTATAGATTAAATTATATTGGGGTCGTTAATTCCAGTCTTAACATAAAGATCTTTTATAGAACCTGCTAATATTTCTGATCGGTTCTGATATCAAATCTTTCAAGATCATTCTTGACTGTTGTATTCATGCAAACCCTTCACCCATAGATTTGTTAGCATTTTCCGGATAATAGATTCACATCACTAAAATATAATATTAAGGCCCAATCGTAATGTGGGCGCAAACCTTTAGCGCAAATTTTGAAAATTGTTCAACATATGAAAATCAATGAAAGCAAACACAATGCTAGCGGTAACCGTTAAGGAAAAAAAAGCTATAGCCAAGATTGAACAATGTTCAATATTAACCGCCAGCGCTAGAAAATTGTAATAAAGGAGGCGAATTTTAAATTTGACTGACATTTTTCATAGTGACATTTTAAATAAATAATAAATATTTCACGCAAAAAATATAATAATATAATAAAATATTATTTTCTCAGCCGATCTTGGCGGGGAAAAACAAATTTACAGCTACCGCTAAATATTTACGCCCACATTACGATTGGGCCTTTATGCTTAATAATGTAATACAAATTTGATTATTTACATATTTCATAATATGAAAAACATTAACAAATTCATATTTTACTAATTCCATGAATGGCGATTGTATATAAAAATTTAAAAAATTATTATATTACATATTATTATAGGAAAATTACACATTTCATTCATAAGATATTTTAATTTTCCATAATATTTATCAATTTTTTTCATATAATAATTATTATATTAATTCTTTTTTATTACCAATTTTCGGTATTTATTTAAATAAAATTATTGGTTTATTTAAAAAATAAAAATAAAAAAATTATGTTTTTTATTAAAATATGTTTGGCTTTCACCACAAATTTTATTATAAATATTATTTTTTGTTCTACATTATAAATCATAGTTATAATGATGTGGGCAATTATTTTGTTAATATATTGAATAAAATGAAAATACAAAATAATATTTTAAAATAAAAAATATTGATTTTTTTAAAAATATACTTAATTTATATATTTAAAAAAAAGGAAAAAAACAAATTATTGTATTCTTTTTAATAATTTACTCTACAGAATTATTTATATATTATTAATATTAACCATTTACCAATGAATGTAATAAATTGTTATATAAAATATTATATTAAAGGATATCATATTTATTATTAAAATAATGAAATGTTGATTAAATTTATATCAAATATTTTTTAAATTATATTAATTTTTTTTATGTCATATAAAACGATTGTAAATGGATTATAGATAGACTTAAAATGTAGTTTATTCTTTAGTAATTTATATAAATAATTTTTTAAATATACAAATATTATAATATAGAATAATAAAAGTCATATAATAAATTTTGATTTGATCATTATTAATTTCAATATATAAGATAGCATAAAATTTACAATATGATTTTAAATCAAATATTTAAAAATTTTATTTAAAATAAATATTAAATATTTAAAATTTTCATAATATTTATTCATATTTATTGATCTTTAAAGATTCTTATTTATATATTTTAAATTCATTGAGTGAATTTGGTTTAAAAAAATTATATTGCAATTTGTAATATTGCACAGAATAAAACTAATTACGATTTCTGCTACATGAATATTTTTAAATATTTGTTGATTATTTTATAAATCTTATAGTATTAATAAAAATAAATTTAATACATGAATTCAAGACAACTTTATAAAAGGAAACTGGCTCTACAAACTAATATATCGTACTGCGTGCCATTCATTTAAATTGACCAATAAAACTTTAAAATAAATCTTCACTCATAGTTTAATCTATATGAAAACATACACAAAATTGGTCTATATAAATACGTTAAAATATGTTCAGAGTTCAGTCGATTCCTTTCTATGTTTCTGCACGTTACAGTATCCAGTAGTTAACACAGTTAATGTTCGTACTGTATTACGAATACAGTACGAACAATCTGCTTATATTAAAAAGCTCGCGCATCGTTTGAGTTGAGTGTATAGGTCTGAATTGAGGTATAAATTGTTTGGTAAGCCTTTTTAGATAGTGCAAAATTCTTGTGTTTTCTAAGTCGTGGTATACTATAGAATGTTATTGAGTTGGTGAATCCGCTGCCTCCTTGCCTTCAATACCCAAATGATTGTGACTCTGTGATAGTGAATTTCAGGAACTAACTTCTTCAAATCTAATTCAAATTATGAATCTGATATACAAATTAATTTATATCAGCTGATATATGAAGATTGCAGCTAATTTTGAAATAACACAATTTAGAAACAAAATTCAATTCCATTTTTTTTTTTTTACAACAATTCACTTTTTCTAAGGACATTTAACATATTTTTTAGTATACATTTTTATTCACGACTTCTCTAAAATATGGTACCAATCACGTGTATTTTTTAACACGGTTTTTTTTTCTGGTTAGTATGAAATTTTCAAATAGTTTTACGATATAATTAATATTATTCTATTGCTTATTGGTACAAAATATAAAATACTTTGAAAATTTCATTTAAAAAATATTATTTTTCATTTATTATATAGAAATTTTTAATTAAATAGTAAATGAAATATACTGAATTAAAATAATTAACAAAATTATTTTCTCTTTAGACTAATTAAAATTTTCAATTGAATATCTTTTACAAACTCAATTAAATATAAAATCAAAGTAATATAATTAAGAACAAAATTTAATTAACATTATTACGACATAGTGGAATAAACAAACTATAACAACATTTAATTTATCGTCATCATAATAGTAAAAAATATTTGTTTATTTAAAATTCATTTAAGGATACTTTAAAACATTATTGAACTCTATTATAGATTTTTTTCGAAATTTTCAATTTATCAACATTTTTCAATCTTTCTCTGGTTGACAAAAAAGGTTGCCTACAAAATAATTTCTCTTACATTTTACAACCCTAAAATCATTATACAGTTCATTAGTTTGACTCTTGATATTAATGAAAAAAAAAAATGTTATAAATAATATGAAAAAGGACTCTGTACATTTAACCTTATACATACTATAAGTTTAATTATCGAAATGACATAGTTTTAATATGCGACATTATTATACATAAAAATTTATGCTATTATAATATACGCCATATTTTACGAGTAATTAGAATAAATATGAGTAAGGCGACGGGGTTCGACCAAAATAAAATATGGTATTTCTTCACTTTTTCGATGTTGCTTGTGACTGCCGAAATTTGGGGTTCGTAGCTTTAGTAAATTAAAATTGTTAATTTTAATTACAATTTTAATTAAATTTAGTTAATTTTATTCTGAACTTATTGATGGCACCTTATATATATGTTGCTGCAACATTTTTTATGTACATTTCATCTAAAATGTTACTGCAACATGTTGCAAAGAAATTAATGTATTAAAATATGTGAAATTTTAATCAAAGCGACTGAGTTTGTTACAAAGGTTCTATGAGTTATCGATACCCCTAGGTTATCAGCGTTTTTTTTATTTATTATACACACTATATATTTTACCTAGTTTAAAATTTCCAAGTATATCCAGGTAATAATTTTTTCCTATGATTTAAATTTTTCGGATCGTTTAACTATAACTATAAATTTTCATTTACTTTTTAGGAAAAAAAAAATGTATGATATATTATAGTCGTTTCTACAAAAAAAGGAGAAAATCAGTAAAATTAATATTAAAAGTATGCTCATTGTTCACTGGAATTATATTTTTTATGCAAAAGTATAACTTGTTTTTGTTCCAGAAACAATTTAAAGTTTAAACTTATTAAAAATATTCCAAAATTTCAACTTCAAATATTAGTTTTGTAATTTTATCCATTAAATTGTAGTAGTTTTCATTTATTTATGTTTTTTTTTTTTTTCATTTCACAAAATTTTAAATAACAATCTCTACGTACGTACACACACTCTCCGGAAAACTTTATTAAAATTTACAACAATTTTTTTTTTTTTTTGAAATATGTATGCAATTTTGACTAATCTGAATTTATTTACAGTTGAAAAGTTACCTGAATATGTGGAAAATTTTTATATACTTCCCAACTACTATAATACATAATATAATATTGTATTTTGAAATATTTCCTAGCAATATATTACACTATTTTATAGTTAAGTAAAATATGCTGAAGTTTTTCTAGTTGGTTGCCACTGTAGTATTTTACTTGGGTTTTTATATATGAAGTAGACGGAAAAACCTTCTGAGGAGTGCATTTTGGATAAATGATGTGTGGAAAAATTGTTGAATGTTTAAGAAATTAATGTTTGTATGTATATAATTTAATAATTTACTATTTTAAGCTTTAAAAAATACCTTTAATTTTAGTTGAATATTATAATAATCGAAATAAAATTATTGTAGTAGATTAATGTTTAGGTTATTGAAAATTCAACATTAAATTAGATGTACAGTAAAAACTCTTTAATTCAGAATGGTAGCGAAAAGGGTTTTTACGAATTATATAGATTTGTTTTTTGCATTAGATGGGATTTGGATGTATTAAATTTTGTAATAATTTGTTTATAAAACATTTCTGATTTTTCCTTTAAGGTTAAAACGTGGCTCATTGCTACTACCAGAAGACATTTTAAATAACTTTGATTTTGTAGATGTATTTTAATTTAATTTAAACTTAAATATTTGCAATAAATGTACTAATTATATACTTTAAAATAACTTAAAGCTTGAGCAATAACAAATATCAATAAATATATATAAAAAACTAGTAATAAACACCATTAATAGTAAATAAATAAAAAAATATTATTACATTATTATTCGGAATATATTTTTTTTTTTCACATTACATTTCCTTTATTTATTGTAGTTTTATAACAAATTTAATTAAATGACAACTCATTTTTAGTATATAATAATACAAAATGCCATGTTGCCAGCCCTCCATTCATAATTAATTAATTCCCCACTTTAAATATCTTTAATTCAAATTATATTATAAAAAAAACTGACAATTTAAATTTGAATATCTGAAATTTTGAAATCTACTCTAATATTATAGTAAATATCAAAATTAATAAACGACTAGTCTTTTTTTCTTAGAAAACATTCTTTTTTTTCATAGCGAATTTAAAGAATTTTCGTTAGTATATAAAGTAATGAGGTGGAGATGAAAATGTAATCAATTTATAAAAAATAATAATAAAAATTTTTATAATTTGACCAGCTGTTAGTTGAGGTTAGTTACGTTTTGGTTTGTATTTAAAGAAAGCAGCGAAAGTGCTTTTTTATTTGCATGTCCTACTTTAATATGCAAGTTTCCATATATGAAGGTGTGTTCTTTTAAATACATTATTCATTTTGTAATAAGTGAATTACAGAGAGACAGGTAACATAAAAAAAATAATATACAAAACGAAAGCTGTTTTTATCAAAATGTTTGTTTTAATGTGTTTTTATATACATAATTTTTATGTATATATGTATGTTATTTATATATATGTTAGTTGCATGTTTAATGTTGTGCAACATTTTGACTAAGTGATTTTGTGTAAAGGTAAAGTTTTAATATAAATGTATTATTTTTACCTGTCTGTACATATATTACAACAAATGATTTGTAAAGTTTCCAAAACTTTTTTTTTTTATACAATTTTTGTTTGTTTTTTGCTTGTTGATTTTGATTTATTGGTATAATTTTCTATAAAAAATTTAATTGATCGATTGATTTTATATTACGGATTTTGTGAATAAAGTATTGAAATACAATTTGATGAAATATAATTTTTATTATTTTTAAAACAAATGACAACAAATTCTTTATAAATAATATTTCAGTTAAAAAATATTATATTATTTTTAATATATTTAATTCCATAAAAAAAATCTGCTTAATATTCAATAAATAAACAATACAAAAATATTTTTCTACTGTAATAGAAACATTTTCCGTAACACCCACAACTTTAATCATCGTGTTCCACTGATGTAATCTTTGCCGGCTAAAATGAAATAAAATATCTAAATATCGAACTCCAATTCATATTTGTATTAGATACTTACAAAAGAAACACTGCAAATGCGGATATAGATAAATTATAAATATATAGATATAGTATAACCGGCTTCGTTTTTTATTTTTATACTTAACGTGTTTCATTATATAAACAATTTAATATTGAATGCTGCATATCTATAAAATCCAGGGCCATTCATGGGATTATTATATGCCCAAGCTTTGATTTAATGCTTAAGTTTTAGTTAACCTTTTATACTGTTCGAGCTGAAATTTCTTTAATAAATATACAATCAATATCAAATTATTGGAAACAAATACAAATTGAATGTTAAATTAAGATTCTGAGAAACAAAATCTTATATTTAGTATTGCATTCTGCATCCCTAGACAAGAAGTTCAATACAGCTTGCTTTCATGATATTGTGTGACACTTTTCATTAGAATTATATAAAAAATTGTAGTAAAGATTTCGATTCTGTTACAAATCTGTTCAAGTCGAAATTTTAAAATTCTAATTTAAAATACAATTTTTATAAAACACGGATTGAAAGTCACAGAGTGAACGTGTCGAAACGAATTCGTCTTAAAATAGATAAATACAAATTATCTTCTCCAGCTTGGTCGAATGTAAAAAATAAATGTCAATTAAAATTACTGTCGTAATCATAAATATTAAAGAATTTCTAATTTTCAATGTAATATTTTTTTTTATATTATCTTGCACAAGCATTCATGACGGAATCAAAATCATTGTGACTCCTACTTAATTCTATGTAATAAATGTATATAGGTCCACAAAAATCAAACAATTCTCTTACTACGACTCTGCATAATCTTATCCAATAATTATGTAATTAAATATGAAAAACCATCTGATTTTTCCCACCACTATACAACAAGTTATCTGGTCGGTTACCTGTTATAAAATTTTTATATCTTTATATTTTCATTTATTTATTTTTGTTTCTTTTAAAATTCCCGCGCGTACACAATCATTTATCTTTTACGGTAGACGCTAGCAAGACAAAAATCGTGCTATTAAGCTAAAGATACGAAAAACGTTACGTCATTATAGAAACATATATTTTTTATGTTTTTTTTTTTGTTTTTTTTTTTTTTAAATTTTTGATATTTTGTACAGGATTTCCTTGTTCTAGAAATCGATTAACCGGAACATTTTAATGTTGTTAAATAAAAATTATTTTGGATAAATTAATATAATTTTTTATAATATTGTAAATTATGAATAATATTTAATTAATAATTTAGTAATTATGCAAAAAACAAAAAAAGAATCTATATTAAAATTAAGTGTTTAATGGTCACAACAGTTTTAATCATTAAAGAGTGGACTCAAGATAATTCAAACACGTGTGATAATTTATAAAATTTGGTGTTATGATAAAAATATAAATTCATCTAAAAAATTTTTTGGTCAGTATATTTTTGTATTGTGAAATGATAATAATTATAAATAAGTGAAATTATTTATATAATAAATGAATACAAAATAAAAAAAAATGTATTAAGCAATACATTTTCTGTATAATTTTATTAAATGTGCCATTATACCATAAATTTAACGTATTATTGCGTACCAGAGGCAAAAACTTTAAGTTTATATAAAATATTACTTTTAAAGCCAATGGCATAAATAATAACAATTTTTTTTTTGTTAAGTATTTTTATGTATGGATAAATAACCAATGATTTCATAATTTATGTAATAATCTTTCAATATTATATTTATTTTCAATAAAATATTATTCAACTGTTCATCGTTGTTAAATTTTAATATTTATTTTATATACGAAATTTTGTGTTACAAAATATTATAAAAAAAAATTTCACTTTTAACATATTTCATCAAAACTTTTATTATATTGGCGTAATTATTAAAACAATATTTTTTTAAGAAAACAAAGAAACAATTTTGTTTATTAAATCTTCAATTAGTTACCAAAAAAAAAACTATCTTATAAATATTCATTTTAATCAAAAACAAAATTTTATTATTTATATGTTTTTTTTCTTTGTATATCTTTGATAATTTAGTCTATTAAAATTATGCAAAAAAAAAAAAATCTAAATTCTATTTTATGATTATTCATATAACAAGTTTGTGGAATTTCAATCATTATAAATTTTTCCAAAATTAGAAATATTTCAAACAAACAAAAATATAAAAAAAAATCATAAAATTAATGTTGTCGAGTTTGTTTAGTTAGTTTATTAGTTAAAATGTTAAGAACAAGTAAATAATTTATGTTAATGATTTGTAGGCGAAATTCTAGTTAACAAAATTTTAATTGGGAATTGGGTAATTCGTATTACAAAAGACAAAATTTATATGCTAAGAATTCTAATTAAAGATATTGCAAAAGGTATTTTTTTTTATATATAATCTTTTTAAAATTTTAAGAAACTGTTTTTGGATTTGAATATAATTAGTAAGTGTTTTTGAAATTTTTAACTTTTACAAATAGAGTTAATGATTTCTTTGTTAATTATAATAAGATTTTAGTAAATTTACTTCGATTTTAATAATTTAGTATCAGACTGTTTTTTTTTAATAAATCTTTCGCAGTTTATAGTTGCAAAAAAACAATTTAGTTATGTCCGATTTCACAGTGAGAGTTTATGCCTTTCTCAATACAGCTTAAAGATAAGCTTTTATTAAACTTAAGTTTAACTTTCGGTTCAAGTGGATAGAGCTTAAGGTTCACTTTTGACATATAACAAAAAAACACACACACAAAGAAAATATATACACACACATTAATATAAAAATTTCAATGTTTCATTAATTATTATTATAAGCAATAACATTCACAATAACATTATTTTCTATTTATTATTCACAATAATTTATATTATTTTGATTTAGCTAAGCTTAATGATAAATTTTCATAGACATATCAAACGAAGTAAACTTAAGTTGCAAGCTTAAGCCACACAATCGATTTACTTAAGCTTGAGCTTTTACTGTGAAATCGAGCATTATTATCATAAAAATTGTGTTAATTTAATATAATAATTACTAAATTTGTACAAATTTTATGTTGAACGTTGTAATTATAAAATAGTGTTGAAAAAAGCCTTATAAAAAAAAACTAATTTTACTTGGAAAATGATCCTCTTGTCTTGGAAATGCTAGGTTTCATTGCTTTTCATTACTATCTCAAGACTTTAGTAATATTATTTACAGTGTCATGTATTCAGGATCAATATTAATAATAAATAAAATTTATTGTGCAATTATTTGAAATCAAATATTATATAAATGTAAAAGAATTGACATATAAACATAATATAAAAATGTTAAATTAAAAATATTAATTATTTTGTTGTTCAGTATATAATAACATAATAAATGTTTACAACAAGATTTTGTCATACCGAATATTATCAAAAATTAAAAACAACTTTAACCTTTTTTACATTGTAAAATTACATTTATATTTCAGTTATTACATAATAATTTTTATTTTAATTTATAATACAAAATTTGTTTTTAACAAATATATTTATGAGTCATAGAAAATTTTATTAAACAACTTTTAGTGTAAATCAATAATATTTTTGTAATATAGCTCAAATTTGATATTATCAATTGAGGACAAAAATTGTATCAAATATTACTAAATTTATGTAATTATATCTCTGAAAAACAAAATATATTTTTTAATGATATAAGAAAGAAGAATTTTAAATTTTAAACATTTCCCATCAATTATCTAATTTCAATAAATTTTAGAAATCTTATAATTAATAGCTAAATATATTAAAAAAAAAAACGAATTTAAATAAAACCAATAATTATTAATTATTAAATTCACTCCCTCAGAAAATTATCATATTAATAATTACATATCTACAAAATATACTATATTTTGTAAAATTATTATAATATAATAAATTAATATGTTATTTCCCCGATCAAATTCTTATTACATAAAGCTTAAGAATTTTAGAATCATTGTAATATGTTCATAATATTTAGACTATAGAAACTTGTAACTAAGATATTGACGCCTGAGGGGTTAACTTTAGGCGTCAATATCAAAATCGACACGACAAGGTCTCGTTATTCATTCTTCCTTAATAATTATATCCAATATAGTATAGTAAAATAGAAATAGACAATTAAAGTTTTGTTGTCATATGATCAAACATAATTTCCAATCAAATTAGAAAATCATTATTTTAATTATATTAAAATAATAATTATTTTTATATCCGAACTAACAAAATTTCTTTAAACTATCGATTTACTATATATTTAAAAAGTTAATAATAATAAATTTTCGATTTTTCCAAATTTTATGATTTAATTTAATTATAAATTCAAAATTCTAATATTTTCCAATTGATCGATTATTTAAATATCCGAAATCATAAAATTTTATGTATTTAATGGGCGAAATATGTTTTAATATCTATAAATCCAGCATATTAGCCAATAACTAAATTGAAAATTTCTGAAAAGCTTTTAATTTAATGTAGCTAAATGACGTGAAATTGATGAAATAATAATAATCAAAATTGCAATTGTTTTTACTATCTCTCGATCTATATTTAAAAGGTTGCAGTATTTTTAAAAAAACCTTCAAAAGTTTAACGACTATTTTATATTTTCAAATACATTATCGTATTTGTGTTTGTATATATGATTATTAAATAATAAATTTATGCACTATTTATGCAATTTACACAGATTTATGAAATCAATTAAATAACCGTATTAAATAATGAAAATTATTGAATCAAAATTGTATATCAAGGCTAGAAAATTGTAATTGTTTTCCGTTAATATAGAAAATCGATATTAGTTTTTTTTGTTAATTTTGAATTGTGGATTTAACTTCCGGTTATAAATTATATTTTCTAATTGTTATAATTTATAATGTAATCTAAAACAAAAATTAGAATTTTTAAAATTTTAAGTTTTTTGGATTAAGTTGTAATTTGGATTTATTTTATTTTGGTTATTTTAATATGGTTTAATAAAGTAATTTTGTAGAAAATCCATTAACATGATTTTTTTAATTAATATTTCAATGACTGAGCCTGATTTATAACTAACGTAAAGCACGTAAGAATTGACAAAATTAAAATTTATGAAATTGTATTTGAATATTTATAAGATCATTAAAAAATTAGTAAGAATTATTGTTAAATTAACATCAATGAGTTCAATGTTTAATCCATTACGACACACATTCGAATCGAAAAATTTGACATCTCTATACGATTGTTATATCGAAAAAAATTCATTCGCAAAGCTATAAATTTATTTTATCTTTGCCGGATTAGTCGAATATAAAATAATTTATGGTAATTAAAATTATGATCTGAAAATGGAAGAATTTCTTAGATATATTATAAATTATGTGTAATTGTCAAATAAGTTTTGAAATGAAAAACTATCAAAAACATTGTGAATAGAATTTATTTTCATAACGAACGGATAGAATCGATTCGATGCAGTTGTAATGGAATCGAAATTTCTGTTAATCTTTGCCTACTTCTAAACAAAATAGTAGCGAATTAGTAGTGATACATATAAATTACGAAATTTTTTATTATAAAAAAAATTATATTAATTTTTTCAAATAAAATTTTTCTTTTAATGTTTTAATTAATTATTAAATATTTGAAAAACAATATTAATATTATATTATTAAATAACGTTTATTCAATTTTATTTAAAAACAATTTCCTTTTATTTTTTAATGAAATGGATAACATTACCAATGATATGGTAATGTCAAAAATTACTTACGTTACATTAGTTATAAAATTGCATAAAACTTTCTTACCATCTTTTACGTTTTTTATATTTCTACGTTAGTTATAAATTGGACTTAAATATAAAATTTGAAGTATTACTGAACATTAATATCCAAAATGAAAATAAAAAAATATGATAATCATAATTTAACACGTGAATAATTACATTATTAAATTTGTTAAATCGTTTTTAATTGAATTATAAATGTTTGAAATTAAATTTAAGTGTTGAAATATAATATAAAAGTTCTGGGTGAATGATTTTTAATTGTAATCTTTTTGATAGATGATAAATTAGACAACAATTTGTAATACTAATTAAAACGCAGATTACTATAAAAGTTATATAAATAGTCTATAATTGGTACTTCAACGAGTGTATAAAATTATTCGACTGTGTAACAATCAATTAATAATCACTAGCTCCCATTGAAGTTTGATTAGTATTAATTTGGTCTTAAATGGAAAAAACGACTTCGAACAAATTCCATTTTTATTTTTAGATATTTGAACGATAAGTTTAGATTATGGTTCATTAAGTTTTATGAAAAATTTTTATACTATTATTATATTAAATATAAAAGTCACTAATCTCGAAATATAATTTAATTTTAAATACTATTGAGATCGTTATTAATTTTGGTAGATTTCTGATCATGGATAATTGATAATTAAATATAGAAAATATTCTTTTAAAAATTATTTTTTAATGGAATATTTAATATTTTGACCTTCATTAATAGATACAAGAATGATATCAAATATAAAATTTCTAATTGGTAAAATATGTATTTATAAACTATATTTGTCCATTTAACTTTGTAATTTTGATATACTTGTAATTTATTAAATAATATTTCTTAATTCAAAATTTCAGAACATTATAATAATTTATGGAATGATGATTAATGATTTCAACAGGTAAATATTTAATTAATTTAAAATAAAATAAAATAATTTAATTCTTATTTAACTAACAGTGTTTTTTTTTATATATATTTTCACTCATCCACAATTTAATTAAACGATAATTATTTATTTCAACATTGTAAAATGCACTGAATTATTCAATTACAAAATCGTTAAACACGCAACATTTAATATTCATCTATACTAACACCTTTGTGCAAATATAATTGTACCAGCAATTTAAAGAATAACTGGTAACCTACAAAATAAAAGAAGAAACATAAATAATGTTAAAATTGTGTAAAATAAATGCTTGTCCAAATGGAACACTTGGATTACATTTAAGTCGTGCACCATGGGATCCATATCCATGGGTTAGTGGTGTTACAGAAAATTCTAGTGCATATTTGGCTGGTATACGTATTGGTGATACTATACTTGAATATAATGGTGTCGATGTATTAGGTTGGAAAATTTTTGAATTAGCTAATAAAATTCATAATCATTGGGATTGTGGTGATAAATTAGTTAATTTTCTAATATGGCGTAATAAATTAGATCATCAATATCAACAGAATGTAAGTTGTAATAAATAATAAATTAAATTATATTTTAATTTTAATTTAACCAAAACCAACAATTATAATATTTTTATTTAAGGATTCTGCATCAAATATAAATCAACAATCTTTACAAAAATTTGCAACTTGTCTTCAAAATATTGCACAGCTTTTAGAATGTCCTGTTTGCCTTGAGGTATGTTTTTATAAAATTATTTCTTTTAATATTATCTTTTTCATTTACATTACAAATTTTAGAAATTGTAGAATATTCAAGTATATCATAAAATATAAAATTTTATATTATATTTTAAAATAGAATAAATATTATTTTAAATCCTTTCATTTTGTAGAAATATTTGGAATAGAAACCATATTACATTTACCAATTATCTGTTAAGGAACTTAACAAATTTTATTCATTTAATTTACATCATATAGGGTGGTTCAATATAAAGCATATTTATATTGAATACTTACATTTCCGGTAAATGGTTTCCTTGACAGAAATTCTGCTATATTTTCTGTAATTTAAAATTAACGTTAGCAAAATGGATATGCAAATGCCTTAAAATATCAAGGATTATACGGCATTAATTAATTATCCATTTCTTCACCCATTTTGTTATAAATTGATATCAAAAATAATTTCTTTTTATAACTAATAGGACACTAAATTTCACAAACTTAATCTCATTTTTTGAAATTAATTTAATGAAGTCAATTTAATTATAAAATCAAAACTATTTACTTAAATTTGTCATATTTGATTATAATTTAAATAAAAAAAAAGGATTTTCATATAATGTTCATAAAATATCTAGGAAAATAAATTTTAATAATATTTATATCTTTTTATATACCTTTACATATATACATAATTTTAAAAATTGTAAAATAATAAAGAAATATGAGACCATATATTATTTTAGAGTATGTAATATTATAAAGGATAATTACGATAACAAAATATAAACCAATCTTATATGAGGAAAACTTCTTTGTATTCATTTCCTGTATAAGGACATAATGAGAAAGACAGAACATATTATTATACTATTGGCTATATATTACTATTAAAAACATAAAAAAATATCCTTTTCAATAAAGTAAGAACATTTTCAGTTAAATTGTCTTCTTTCATATATAAAAATATTAAAGAAATCTTTTTGGCAAGTTCTAGTAATAGTTGTAGATAAACTCTATATACATACAATATGCTTAAGGATATATGAGTATTTTTATGAAATGTGAAACATTAAAATATAATAAAAATTTGTCATAGTTAATAATGAACTTTTCATAAAGATATTTAAAATATTATTATACTTTGTGTGCCAACAAAAAAAAAAAAAATTAGAGCTCTGATAAGATACAGAAAATAGCTTTGAGATCTATTTCTGTATGTAGTTAATTTTATGAGATAATTTTTATGTTAAGATCATTAATTTTTTTTTATATAGTGTAATAATTTATCAGTTGAAACAGATATTTTAAATAAATATGAAAAATATATAAATAATTTATCAATGATAAAATAAATGAAATAATTTTTTTTTGAAATATTTCGAAAAGCTTGCATTAAATGAATTTTTAAGGTACAATTTTCCCAATGTCATTAATGTATTTTTAATTAAATTATATAATATTTAACTTTTCATATATATTAAAATTTCAAAAATTTAATATTTCAAAAATTTAGTAACATCAAACTGAATTAATAAATTGCCTCAAAGGCCAGACATTAGGTTTATTATTATCAATATAAATTTATTAGATTAAATAACTTCAATAATTTTGAAATTCTAATCTATGTAATTAAACTATATTTGTTACAGGCACTTAATATTATGCAAAATTTACGTCATCATCACTTTCTCATTTATATACTGAAATGATGACCTTTTAAAATAATTAATATATCATTCTCACTTGTGTTTAACACTTAATTTAGTACAATAAACTAAAACATTATCTTTCTTAAATTTATATATACATAGATGAAGAAATTTTAATAAGATACTATTTCATTCGTCATATAATCATGTATAAACTTCATAATTAATTTATCACAATATTATATAATATAATAAACCTGAAAATTATTATTTTATACCTTCAACATTTTGTATACTTATGTCTAATGTTTCTATAGATAATAATATAATATTAAAATTGAAGATTAAATAAATTATAATTTATTTATCATACAATATAAATTTACAAAATTCTCTTTATCATAATATTAGGTTATTAAACCACCTGGTTGGCAATGTTGTAATGGTCACGTACTTTGTAATGGTTGTCGTTGTCGTACAATTAAATGTCCTATATGTAGAGTACCACTTGGACCAAGAGGTAGATGTCTTCTATCTGATAAATTATTTACATTATTAGCTGAAAGTTTTCCATGTGATGGTAATTATTTGTTGAAATTTAATTAAACTTTTTATTATATATATTTATACGATATATAATTAATAATATATTTTTTTTTGTTCTTAAAGGAGTTAGAAATAATAATAAAAATATACGATGCCCAGAGGATAATCATAAAATTAAAAGAACAACATTTAAAACATCTTCAACAATAACAACATCATCATCAGATAGAAATCTTTTAATGGATAAACCAACAAGTCAAAATGATTGTAATAATGGTATTTGTAGTGGTCAAAGTATAACTTTAACAACAAATCCCAAAGATGATCAAAATATAAATAAAAAACAAATTATAAGTATAAAAATTAAATCACCACAACAAATATTATCAGTTCCACTAACTTTACAATCAACAGAACCAACAACAACGACAACAACATATTCCCCATCAGTTGTAACAATTTTAAATAATACATTTTCTTCAACTTCAATTTCTGTACCAGTTATTACAAATTCTTCTTCTTTAGCTACAGAATCATCTACTACTACTACAAATATAACAAGTTCATTATCAACAACAATTTTAAACCAAAAACAATCTACAAAAGAATATAGTAGTAGATTGTATAAAAATTATCATTGTCCAACTGGGAAATCATGTAACTTTCAAGAAAATGATGAAAATTCCAAAATATACAATATAATCAAGAATTTTCCTTCAACCATAACAACTACAACAACATCAGCATTACAGAGAAATAACAGAAATAATATTTATAATAGCCAAAATATAAATCAAAATATTCAATGGGATATTTTGACCCATTTGAGACGAGTCCATCAACTATTTATATGTCAGTATTATGGAAATTTTGGTGAAAATTTTCAAATAGATTTGATTAAACAAAATAAATCAATATTTTGTATTTCAATTGATACAAAATTTTTAAAAACTTCAAATGATAATACATTTCAAAAATTTGATCATCAAATTGAAAATTTTGTTAATCTTAAATATCAAAATAATTTAGAAAACGATTCATTATATTTGACAGCTGAAGATATCAATTCAATACCAAATAATAATGATACATTTATACCAAATTTATCAAATGTTCAATCAAACGATGATAATTTATCAGATGTGACTAGCATTAATAGTGTCAATAGCAGCTATTCAATCAATAATCGAAATATTAAATATTCAGATACTACCGAACTATTTTTCATAGCTAAAATTCCTTATAGTGATGAAAATGAATATAATAATAATAATAATAATAATAATAAAAATATTATATCAAATTTATCTACAACAACTGCAACTCCAATAAATAATAATATTGAAATTATTTCTAGAAAATTATCATTGACGAATGATAAATATAGAAATGATAATATTTTTGATACTAGTGGTTTTAATAATGTAGCTGACATAAATAGAAATATTGAAAATATTTCACTAAATTCATCTACCCTTAAGGATTATCGTCCTTCTACAACTAGTATAACTATTAACGATATGATTTCATCATCAGATTTAGTTTTATCTTGTCGAAATTATGCTACATCATCATTTATACCGTCTAGATTAACTTCAGGCTATATAGAAAAATGTGCAATATTTATTTGGTATTGTGGTAATGAATGTAATGTTAAAAATTTTAAAGCTTTTATCAAATGTAATGGTAAATTTGAACAGACAACAATTCCGATACATTCAATAACTAAAAGTTGGGATATAATTCGATGCCACAAGGAATATATAGAATTTAATATTGATAGTGATGAAAATATATTCGAAATTATAATTGATTCTACCGAACAGGTTTAAATCATAGAAAAGAATCGCTGAGATACGAAATAATTTAAAATTATATTCAATTATATAATGTAAAAGTGTATATGAAATTTGTGAAGAAAAAAAATGAATTAACCAAAGAATTAATAAATTATAAAAAATTATTTACTAAAAATATTTACAAAAAAGTCGTTAGAATTTTATTTTATAGGAAAAACAAATTAATTGGTTTTATAGAAACGAGATTTTGTCCTAAATGTATGCAATTAAAATTATTTTTAAAAATTATTTTAAATTCAGCGAAACACCTAAAATTATGCAATCTAATATGAATATGCTATTATATATTATTATTAAATGTGAACATTGTTTTTTTTAAGCGATGGTAATGCTCTGCAGTAGTGTCTTAATATGTTTTTTGTTAACCTCGCGCCCTAGGTCTACTGTTTTCGGCGACTTCTTTTCCTATGGAATTGGAATTACAATTTAAGATAATGAATTAGTTTCCATTTTGAAATAAATTATTATAATTTTATTAGAAAATTTGAAATTTTTGGTATTATAGTTAACAAAAAACAATTATTAAATTTAATATAATGATCGAGTATATAATTTAACGCCCTACGCGACTGCGACGCCACCGCTGGTGCTGTGAAGCTGTGATATGATACATGAGATCGCCTGTTTAATTTTATTGGAAAAACTATGGTAAGAAAATTAATATAAACTTATTATGCTAGGAATGTTAGGAAAATAGAGGCCAGCCATTTGAGCTGTTGCTTCTGTAACGAAAAAGAAAATTGACGATATATAATTATATTGAATTCTATAAAGAGGAATAGTTTTAAGATTTAATTGTACAAGTTTGACTAGGAATAATTTATAATGAATTTATAGCAATCCCAATTTTAATCACATTTTTATAATAATTCTTTTGTAATAAGAATCAATTTAAAAAACTTATATTTCTATGTAATAAAATGTATTTATTTTAATTTTCATTTTTAGTATTTAGTCAGAAATGTCAGTTTTTAGTGTAAAAATATTACATTTACGCATGTGTGTATATTGATTGATGATTTCAAATAAATTTGGTTACAAAACTGTGTTTATTTATAAATTTTGACGTTTTACTTAAAGATTATCACTACGACGCCAGTGTTAATTATTTTTATTTATAGATTTACTTTTAATAAAACATTTAACTTGTTTTTTAATTATTATATAAATGGTTAAAAAAATATGCTACGAAAGCAGCATAATTTTCCTTAACTATGTTGCATTCATGCCATTATTATATATTTATGTTCTATTTATTTTTGACGGCAAATTGATAACAGCTGATTTCCAGCATGTCATAATAACAAAATTGAAAATAAATATTTAATTTAGATTTCGTATATAGAGAATTTGATCATTTTGATGACAGTGATATTAATATTTATTGGTGGAAATTTATATAAAATGAAAATCTCCATTAGTTAATTTAATAACTTTTATTTTTATATATAATATTTATATCGAATTTATTGAATCGACAAAGTGAAAAATCGTTTATTGCTTTTAGTATAGTAAAAAGTACATGTAAGTTTTTTTTTTATTTATTTGTGTTTAAAACATAAAATGTATGCAAAAAAAAAAATTAATTATTATATTTATTCGAATGTATATTTTTACATTATGTAATTCAATGATACCAAGAGTTAAGTTATGTTTATATTATTTCAAAGTTCAATGTTGATGAAAAACAAAATTTATTGTATTTTTTATGAGATAATAAAAAGAACATCATTATTGGCGCCAAACAAAATATTTCATTTTATACAATGAAAATTTAAATTGAATAAATTAGTATTAAATATATAATACATATATATATATACATAGCTATATATATATATATCGATTTTTATATAAAAAATGTTGATGGGGAAGAGAAACATAATAATAAAAATTATAAATTTATTTTAAAAATATCTTAATTGCTTTGGTTTTGTAAAATATACTTATTTCTTTTACATATTTGTCTCCTAAAAAAATAATATAAATGAAAAATATGTATAGAAAAATGACATTAGAATGTTTTAATTTTCTTCTTATGGCAGTAATATTTTAAATTACTATAAAAATATAACATAAATATAAAAATATGCAAGATATTAACTGCTTCGCAATGCTATTTTATTGGCAGAACACCAAGTTATATTATATTTTTTACAAAAGAAACAAGTATGTAAAAATAGATAAAATTTCTTAAAGTATTGAAGAGATAATAAAAGTGTATATGAAGTAATCCTGTAAAATATTATTTAGATATTTTGTATGTATAGATTCATATATGTAATTTAAAATGTAAAAAAAAAATTAATCGAAAATTTTTCTTGGGAAAATTAAATTAATATGCTAAATATTTAATTAGTAATAAATAGAAATTTATAAATTTTACTGATTTCAAAAACTGATGCTATGCATATTTATATAACAAAATAAAAATAATTTGTAATTCTACACCTTTTCCAATTGTAATTCAGAAATCATCAGTTGTAATTCAGATTAGTCAATTGTAATTCAGAAAATATCAATTGTAATTCAGAAAGTATCAATTGTAATTCAGAACATTTCAACATTCGTTGAATTGCAGCATTTTCACAACCAAAATTTTATGTATGGAACGTAGAAGATGTTAATTTACTTCATAGTTAGCGAATGTTAGGTATAATCACTTGCAAAAAATGGGTAATCAGTTGGTAAATTTTTAGAAATTGCGTCAGATAACACAAATTAAAAGATAACGACAGTTTGTGTGTTGCGGTTAGGAGGATATTTATTTCGTAATGAAAGATCCAATTGAAATGTTAAAATGTTCTGAATTACAATTGATACTTTCTGAATTACAATTGACTAATCTGAATTACAATTGATACTTTCTGAATTCACATTGATACTTTCTGAATTACAATTGTAAAAGGTGTAGTTCAGTTAAATTATATACGATTCTACCAATAAAATTAAAATCCAAATCTAACTGATCTTTACAAGAAACCAGATATTAATATTAACAGGACTATACACAAATTTAACAAATGAATCGATATGCTTTTCGTTAATTTCTTACCAAAAAACTCGTAGCTGTTACGTTACGTATATATTGCACCAATTCAGTAGATAATGGTCTCGTTAAACTAGATTGCAGGAAATTTTGAATTTACAATATTTTACCAGATGAATGGGATCACTAAAAAATGTTGTTCGTAAAAGCAAATTTATAAAAACATTTTTTAATATAAATAGTAAATTAAACATGTAAATTCTATAACAATTTTCGTTAATTATATTTGTTGCATACTTTTAGGCAATATTTTTAATATAATAATCATAAAATTCATTTTTTCAAATTAAACTTTTTTATTGAATTAACAATTTCAAATATACAATAATAAAATTTCTGATTCAAGTCAATTTAAAATTAATAAATAATTTTTCTGAATTGGAATTTTATTAAAATTTTTGATGTTTATCACTATAAAAAAAGGTATTGTATTATTTAATTTAATACATCAATTCATTATTTCTTAAATAGATATGCTTTTCAAAAGATATTTTTATGTGGTTAGCTACGATTATAATACAGTCTACGATAAAAAAAACATAATATTATAATAAGAAAATTCGAAAATTCAAAAAAGAAAATAATATATAAAATTTATGCCAAAATAAAAAATTCAACGCCAAATAAAGCAAATAAATTTTCAAGTTGAGTTCTTAAGTTTTATTTAGCGAGAAAATTCAATTTTATAAAAAACGATAAAAATTTACTTATTTTTATATTTATTTATTTTTTATTACATAAATACAGATATATATATATATATTTAGCTATATATACTTAAATTTTAATATATATATACTTACAAAATAACACAAGTCAGAAAATTGGAACTATACGTAGAAAATGTCTGTATATACCAAAATAATTGGTATTGTACCCAGGAAAGAAATAATATTGTCTATGTATATTGAAGGATAATGTCAAGTGATTAGGTTCAATTGTCCTTAAAAAAAAGTATCTGTGTAAATACACATCAAAAAAAGCTTCTACTTTTTTTTTTTAACTTTTTATATTCAATAGATTTATTTTAGGTATGTGTGTATAAGGTAGAAAAAAAAAATTATACTAAAAATTTTCTACAAATTTAGTTACGATAGAAAAATTTAAAGTGATCCTCTTAAGATTTATATTTCTGTGAAAATCTTTTTGAATCAAAATTCAATGTTGCGTATAATTTCATTTTTTATTAATATTATACAATTTTATTTTATTTTTTTTGCTATTTATTTTTTAGTATATTTAGTTGTAATTTTTCGATATACTTTTCCTTATTATTTATTTTATTTACACATTGAACTAAAATCAAATTATTTTGTCTATTTTTTTAGTGTTATCAATATTTTTTTGAATTTAAGTTCTTTAAATGTATAATTTGAAATAAATCTTCTTTCGAAAAGTGTATAATAAAAATAATTTATATTATGGAGGAATAATGTTAATAGTATTTTATAAAAGATATTTATTATTATAATAAAAATTATGAATTTATGAATTTATTATAAATAATAGATATTTCGATTTAAGTAAAACGATTGATTTGTTGGTGTAATTCTATAATGGATGGCATAAAGTTTGTACAAATTTCGTTCCACGCTATGATTCATATAAAGAGTTGACTCTAAGTTTGAAAAGAAACGATCATTCACGAATTTAGATTTTGCGAAGAAAGTTCAACCGCATAATTTTTTTTGTTAAATATTTATTTGCGATAGAAATGCTTTTTAGGTGCCCCAAATAAGAAAATCTTTAATCGCATCAAATTTATGAAAATTATTAAATCAATTTTTTGAAGCCGATCCGGAGGTTGGGTTCTGGTTCAGGTTCACAAAATTTGTAGGCAAATACTATGGTTGAAGGGCCATTTATACTTGAAGTTATTTTCGGTGGGCCATAATGCAATAAGAAAATATTCAATTAGACATTTTTCAATAAATCTTAATGTAGAATATCATACATTTGAGTTACAATACTTAAACATAAAAGCTTGTTGTAACTTGACTTGTAATAGAATGGTAAACTTTAGAAATATTTAGCTAGATTACTAACCAACGACCTATATATTTTCTCCTATAAGCCTGAGAGCTTCAAAATTTTGCCGAAAGTTGAACCTTAATATAGCAGTCAAAAATATCACAAATGCCAAGCATTCTAACTTGACTTGGAATAGTATGTACCGAGGATATCGTTTGAGAATTGATCGTATAAATTAAATATTATTAACATTCCACTGTATTTTAAACTCCATGCATTGAAGATTACGAAGAACTATATAAAATAGAAAAATTAACAACACTTTATGGTCTGCTGAACAAATCAAAATTATATAAACCACAAATTTTCATGAAATCTTACAAAATAGAAAATACTTAATTAGATTAAATATAAAATTTTCTTCATATTTATAATAATAATTTCATAAAACATAATTTCTTATATACATCGTTAAATCGTATCTATACTTATTTTATATACTATCTTAAATAATATAATTTTCTTCTGTTATGAATTTATCCTTTTACATTGTATAGACGACATTCAAAATTATTATAAATTTATATTATAAATATAAATATTTACCTTGACTTTTTGTAATTAGCGAAAATTTTATACAAAACTTTATCTTGTTAAAATAAATAGGGTGTAAATTTATTTTTCTCAAGTGTTCCTTCGACAAGTTCGTTGATTATACCATAGAAAATAGACATAAAATAACAATGCCAACAAATTATGTTGTTGCATATAAATAAATGTTGATAGCAAAAGAAACATTCATGTTTTAATTCTATAGAGATTTTTGGTATTATGTGTGGAAAAACTACTAGATACTTTAAAATTTATATATATATATATATTATTATTATTTGAAGTTTTCAATTTATATATGTGTGTGATAATAAATATATGTGTAGAAACAGGAACCGGAAGAGGAAACTATAATAATATATAACAAACTTTTGATTGCACAAAAATCGAAAAAGAAAAAAAAAATTATTTTGAAAACTATATAAATAATTCCATAAAAAAAATGTTTTATATTAAATATTATAATAAATTTATATATTTTATTATAATAGTTAATTTTAAGAGAAAAAAAATACGATTTTTCTTTTTCTAAAAGGTAAAGTTTTAATCGATTTTTGTTAGGAAAAGTATTTTTTAAGATATTATATCAGGATTAGTTTGGTGTTTTTTTTTATTTAATATTTCCTAATAGTTAAAATCAATTATTTATTATATTTATATTATTTAAATTGCAGAATATATTTCAGGATTTATTTTGTTAAAACACTTTTCGAACCCCGTAGTAAGTAAACGTGTTTGTTCACTCGATCCTAATAAAAAAAACTTTAAGATACGCAATTTGTTGGTTAGTTTTAAAGAGTTGGAATTACGAGACCGTCAGGAATAATAGCCACAGAAAAGTGAGCCCGTTATACCCTCAAGTCGAACGCTGCATCATTGTTAGCGCATGTCGACCCATATTACTTCTGGCTTTAGTTTACCCGCGTCTTCAAGGTTTTCTAAATCTTTTATATTGTTAGTGATGGACAATGCCATAACAAATGTTCCATTATCTACGCTTTCTCCATACATCCACGACACGTGGTGGATGTAGTAACATCTATTTGCTAATCTACTTTGTAAGACCTAATCTACTTATTGACCTTTTAATCTGTATCAGTGGATAACAAATTTTATAGACCTCTAAAGAGCATTTATTCGTAGAAGTTCACATTATGTTTACCAATTTTTGATTCGAAATTGTGTGGTTTTGATTCCAGGTCGTTTCATCGATGTTAATCTAAGTTAACTAAACGACTAGCTACCAATAATAAACTATGAATTTGTAATTTGAACATTATTAAAAACAATTATCTCAGTGCAATCAAAGTTTCTTCAATAGACTAATAGCTCAAATCTGATATGTCGTGAATGAAGAAGAGTTATGTAAAATAAATTATGATTATAATATAAAACTTCAAAATTAAATAAAATATAGATATATAATTTGTAATTATATAAACGACCATAATTAAAGTACCTTAATTTAGAAATATATATAACAATAATTATTAAAATGTCGCAGAAGATCTATAAAAATCAATAACAAAATAATTATTTCTAAAAGGTTATAAAGATATGAAAAATTCGGATAGTGCATTGTCTGTTACATCACATTTTCTATATTACTTCAATAGAATTGCATCAAGTATTTCACAAAATTAATATTAATAAATTACTTAATTTAAAAAATAAAAAAAAATAGTTTCACTTGCAAATTTTCCTTGATCGGAATAATTAATTTATAAACTTTTTTTTAAAATACAAAATATTTTCTAAATAAATTTCTATTTCTAACTATATTTTATATTGTAGTGTAAGCTGTTTTTTTTACTCAGACAAATTAGCTTATCTCCATTAAAGAACATTGACTCAACTGATTAGAATCTTGGGTCTACTTACTGTAAACAAATTATTCACTTTTTCATTTTAAAAATATTAATGATAAATTTTTCTGTACTTCTTTATTAAAAAAAGTAATTTTTTAAAACTCTTTAAATTCTTCATTATATCTTTTTTTAAATACTAGAAAACTATGTATTTAAATTAAATTTAGTGAATTCCATTTATACATTTTAGTGTCTCAGTGAAAATTGTATTCCATGACATATAAAAACCGACCTAAGCAGTCACTGAATTTGGTAAATTAATAAATTTTATTTTCTATGCTAAAAATCTGGTAGATAATATACATAAAAAAAATAGATACTTTAAAAATTTGCATGATTTTCTCATTTGATGAAATGAAAAAAAAAAAAATCCAATTTACCGCATAACATAGTCAAAAAAGATTTTTTTTTTTAATGTTCATTTCGTTTTGCTGTTATGCATAATTTTTTTGATGGTGGGTGAAAAGGTCCTGATTTTTTTTTTTTTTTTTGGTAAAAATAGATTTTATTGTTTGTCATTATGAAATTGTTGAGTTGCGGAAAATGTTCTTTTTTTATTCAGATTTTTAATATATTTTCGTCAATAAAAAAAAATAAATAAACAAAAAAAAAAAAATTATTGTTTAATATAAAATTATTTATTTATGTTTGACGATTTCTTAAGTTAATTTATATTCGTTTTAAAATTGTTAAATTAAATTTTATGTAGGTTTGAAAATGACAAGGACATTTTTTTTAAAAAAAAAAATTCATTCAATTTAATTTTCTTATTTTTATTATTGGCATGATAAAAATTATATAGAATAAAAAAAAAAATGGCAGATATTCAAATTAACTACAATATAAATCGATTACGTCAATCAGAAAATATAATAAAAAATCTCTGAAATAAAGAGCCACATTTTTTATTTAAATAAATTAATATAATTTTGTACAATATTGATTTATAATATTGAATAAAATTGTTTAATTTATGTATTTAATAAAATATTTATATACAAAATTCTTTAAAATTAAATTTGTATTTAAATTTCATTAAATTACTTTATGTTGATGCAAAATTATATAGAATTTTTACAAATATGTTAGTTATTTCATATACAATTTGTTGACATAAATAACTTATTTATTAAATAGATATTTGAATCGAAATATGAGTACAATCTATAGAAACAACTAAATACCTTTACAAGTACACATTACCTACTTAATTAAGTTTCTACTTCTATTCTAGTGAATTTTAGGGTAGCACTAAAATAAATGCAAAATAGATGCAAAATAAAATGCAATAAATAAAGTTTAATTTCATAATCAAAAGCAGCTTGTAAGCCAATTAATTCTTTTACTAGCACCTTTCAATTGAAAAAGGCTAAAACAAGGACAAATCTGAATATAGTACAGCGAAAACTCATTATAGGAAAAAGGAAACTATTCGTAATATGCAACTTTCGTATTATAGTCGAAATTTTTTAATTTTATAAATTTAATATAAGAAACTTTAAAGTTGAACTCTAAAATATGTAAAAAGAACAAATGCGATTACAATTCAACAAAAAAGATTTATTATACGAAAATTAGAAGATGGTGTAAGAACTTTATATGTGGAATATAGTTATAGTTAGCAAATATAGTATTGCAACCAAAAAGTGCAATAAGTAAAATAAAGAATAACAAAGAAAATATAACAGAATTTGTGTCGAAGACCTTTTGGAATATTTATTTTCACTTTTCTGCTGTGTCATCAATTTTTAAAATTATTATTTGCAGCTAGAAAAAAAAAGTTCATAAAACATCATTTCAAATCAATTTTCGAGGAACAAATCCGAGCTGGTACACCACAAAACGTAACTAGCTTAAAATAAAATTTTCCTATGTTATTAACAATATTTGCAAGTATGAAAATTACTACACAGATTGTGAAAGTGATATTATTGAAATATATCAAAATTAATTGTAATAACCTGAATAATCATTTTTATATTATCACAATCAAAAAATAAAAGTAATTTTCTTTGGTACCGCTAAAAAAATTTAATTTCTTTTTTGGTATACAAATTCAATATACGAAATCTTATTTCATATAGAAAACTTTAAAAAAAATAAACGTTTTCACAAAGTTTCTTATAACGAATTTTCACTGTAATGGAAATAGCTTGATTTTTTAACTACAGGTACGGTTCTATTCTAACTCATATGAGGCACTTAAATTCTGAGATATGACGGCATGTCATAACAGAAAGTAATATTAAAGGAATTGATTGGAAACTATAACATAAAGAACTATAATCAACTAGGGTCTAAGAAATCTTAATACAAATTAAATTTATTAGTTTCTTCAAGAAAATTACAAAAACTTGTGCATTACGACCTCTTATATGACAGTTCATGCTGTTTATGTCTTAAACTTTGATATTGCTTTATGAGTCCAATATGAGACAAAAATAGTCTTATGTCACATATAATTACAAGGTTCCGTAAGTAATATTGAATTTTGATATTGAATTTTATGAACAAACTCTATATTAAAATTTAAACATTTCATGATACGACACCATAGAATATAAACTTTCATTAAAAAACCATAAATGAAAATACAATTTCAAAAATTTAATATAGAGGTGCATATAATAAACAAAATATGTATATATGTATGTCCAAAAAATCTAAATTATAATAACATTTTACAGATACAAAATGAAACATTATTAAATAAAAGTTCTTCTCTACATTTTCTTTTAAATGTTACCAGTTTATATGAGAAAAAAAAAACTATTTTAATTTGGACATAGTTCAAATATTAAATGTTTTACATCGTTAAAATTCAATATAAAAAATATATTAATATAATGTACAAGTTTACCCTTTTGAAAAGTTTCATTAATTACATAGTGACCATATTATTTATCATATAAATTGAATTTTTGTGTCTATTGTACCATAGCTTTATGTTATATGGTTTTCAATTTTTGACTATATGCTTGGTCTCTAAGTGTCTCTAGATGAGTAAATAATTTTCAGGGAAATTAAATTTTATTTCAAAGATTTTATATTTTCAAATGAAATATTCCAATGAAAAATTGTAAATATGTATATATAAAAAAATTGATAAAGGAAAATATATATTAATATTACGAGTTACTCATATATTTTCTATATATCAAATTTATTCCTCAAATGTTTGTTTGAGTGTAAATAAATTGCCAATAAAATATTAAAAATATTAGATGTGATCAAATCAAATATGAAACATTGAATTTGAATACTAAAAAAATCGAATTATTATTCATTAATATTAAAGGTTCGAGTTATAAATTACTTATATACAAAGAACCAACTTAAAATTAATTTCCAAAAGTTTTCAATAATGTTCAAAACAAATATCAATCAATACTTTTTCTCCGCTTATTTAAATTATTACTACCTAACATTATAGACCTGCATAAAATAAAAAGCAACAAGCATAAATAAACTAATAATTATTGAGAAAGCAATCAAGCAATCAAACGATTTCTTTACATGGTTAAATTTATCGAAAATCGAAAATGTAAAGCAACTTCTGTTGATAACGTGGTGCAGGTAATATTGGTGATGAAATATTTAATTAATATAAATGGCAACAATTCAGAAACCCTTAAGTGATATTTGCAAGTTTTTCAGAAGCCACAACATTTTTTTGAATAGAAATGTGTTGTATTATACAAAAATTGTCTTTGGGTTTAAAAAAATTGGGTCTCCACAGTTTAAAATGGAGAAAAAAACGTTATTTAATATATTTTATCTGCTATAAGGTACGACGTACGAGGTATTCAAAAATGATTTTTGTTATTAAAACTAGTGCATTGAAATTTATATATCGCAGAAACTTACGTGTTTTATTTTAATGCGTTTTTGCAACTAAGATTTAAACAAAGTGCACCTGACGATTATTTATATGATTTTATGATTAGTTACGGAATAACTATGAAGTCTGGTGATGGATTTGATATATTTAACTGAATTATATTTAACTGAATTTTTTTATGCAGGCGTTTTCGAGGACGGGGAGTCCGAAAATGCAACCGCTCGACAAATTTCAACGAATTTTGGCACTCAGGTTAACACAGACTTTATCTTGAAACCCGCACATTCAGTGGGACCATATCTTAAATTTGGATGAAATATGGTACATAGGTTGTGCACAAGCGTACCCATGTACAGGTCTGTAGTTTCAGGGGGTCCATGGTAAAATTTCCTAGAGCTTATAGTAGACCTAGAGCATATATATAGTAGACCTAGAGCATATAGTATGAAATTAAGTAAATATGATAGTTTCTTATATACTTGGTATCTGTAAAATATAAAGTTGGTACTTCAGTGGGTCCATGTGAAAATCCGTAATTATTAAGTTCACTGCTCTCTACTATATCGTACAGTAATTCTAATCCAATTTCAATGATATTACATATGTACATAGTTTTATTTAGTTATCTAGTTGGTTCCCCTGAAATTTGTAGTTCATAGGTTTAGTGAGTTCATGTGAAACTAATATATGAGCAGCTTAGTTTCCGAAGAATATTTGTTTTATGAGCTAGATCTAGGTAGAGCATGTATATATTATACGATTCTAAACAAATTTAGAACACATATTAGTTTAGTAATGTATAGTTGGTACCTATAAAATTTAGGGTCAGTATTTTTAGCGGGTCCCTATCAAAATTACGAGTTTTGTAAAATACATGATAGATGTGTTAAAATATGAGTAAGTTTTAATCAAGTATTATTTGTTAAAAACATACTGTAAATTACAAAACACTGTTGGATACAAATAACTGTTGAATATAACTACGAGTTATGTTTTTTGAAAATTTCGGTTGTCATCGATATGTAAATTAACAAACTAATAGTATAGAAAAATTATAATTTATGTACCCAGAGTAGATTTAGGTTCATTTTATACTCTTAAAAACCATTTATGATTATATAAATGCCATCGTAATTAACTGAACTAACCCAATCGACTTTTTAAGCAACCTCAAAGAATTGTAACGCAGAACTTTTATTTGATGGAGTTCGTAGCATATTTATAAGTTAAAGGCTTAAAAAAACTTAATAATTTATTTTCTAAAATTTTTTTTTTTTTTTTTTATGTAATTATTATTTACTAAAGTGATATGTCAATTGTTTAATAGTGAAATGTGAAACTAAATGAAGTTTAATATTAACACATCAAAAAATTCATTCAATGCAAAAATAAAAATATTTTTTTATAATGAATAAAAATTGAAGAAAATAAATCTGAAAATACTACAGCATAATAGAAAATAAGTTCACAACAAAATATTATAATATTCTACATTATGAAGTGGTTTAAATAAATACACTTATGATTTTTCATTTGAAAACCGCAAACATAATATTTATATAATTTTTTTTTTAAAACATATTTACACATATATAAATGTATATTATAATAAGTTATGTATTTAAAATACCGACTAAATTGATGCATTCTTTCATTCATGAATCACAAAAAATATGAACTTTTGCTATTTCAGGTCATAAAAAGTATATACTTCACAAATATAAATAATTTTTTATTTGTTTCTGGTTCATTCCTATAAAATAATTGCAAAAAGAGGTTAAATAATTTTCTTTATATTTATTTATTTTAACCTGTCTACCCGTAAAGAAATATATTTTTATTTTATTTTTTTGTTAGATTTATTTTAATTTTAAATTATATGTACATACATATAAGATACATTTCATATACATTGGATTTCTATGCTTTGTAAATTATATACAAATACAAAATATATGTGGGTTTTCTATGATGAATAAACAGAATTTTTTTTTTATTATAAACATTTTTTCTAGTTGTATAACTTTTGAAAAGTTTGTTATTGGAGAGATTTATTAATGAAATTTTTCATATTTTTTTTTTTAAATTTTCAGGAAGTTTTTTGATATTAATATATTTCCCGGATATTTGTCAGTCTGCCTGTAAATTTTCTTAAAAATATTATATTTAATAATGTGAAATTTAAATTTATAGATCGAATTTCTATAATCTGAACATTTTTGTATTATATATGCTACTATGAAATATTTAAATTCGAGCATGAAGCTCATCCCAAACACGCAAGTCTTTATTTCATCAAAAATTGGACGTATGATGATCGGGGGTTTATGAAATATCAAGCATTTGGGAACTTAAATCTGAGACAATTAAATTTAGACTTTTAACTTTTCAATTTCCCTTCTAGATACCGATAATTAGTGGTAGTAGAAGGACGGATGTAGTGAAATATTACCTGGTAGACTGAAATAGTAGCAATTGTGTAGCTGGAATTTTAGTATATAATCAAAAGGTGTTGACAAAGTTTGTAAAGTTCCATTTGGTATTATAGATGGCTCAATTATTAATGTGTATATTTGACATTATATCGCAATTTAATATTGAATCCTTTATTGTGAAGGTACCTTTATTGTGTTGTGAAGGCAATACGATCAATGGTAGCATTTGAAATAATTGGTTAGTTGGTTGGTTTAAATGCGATTCCCCAGAAACATGACTCCAATCAGCTCATCATAAGCGCCGTTTTGATACCATATTCATACTCATGAAACCAAGCTAGATGACGCTGTGGAAAGAGGCAGTTTAGATTCACCTAGTGCTATTCAAGAAACGTACTGGGTCTCTGGGTGGCTTCGTGGCTAGGTCTCTTTCTCATGCGGTACTTTACAGGTGCAGCATGATTGGTTAAATGGGATGTCTAGTCTGGCCGCATGTTATTTATTAAAAATTTAATAAATATAATTTCTATTACGCATAAACTAGTGAAAGCTTAAATTATAAAATTCAGTCTTGAAGTTGTAGGTTGTAAAATACATTTTTTTTTTAAAAAAAAGTATATACTTTAAAAGGTTTTACTCATAAAAGGGTATAACAAAAGTTATATTATTTTCATATTAAACTCCACAAAATTAAACAATTACAATTACTAGAAAATGTTTTCTTTTTCTATTTAAACATTTTATGGGTAATTAATTTTTCTAGTGATACTTAGAGGTTATTCATAGGTCTATAATACAGCTTTGTATACTACTTCAATTTACATTCAAAGTCTATAAAAGCTGAATATTTATATCGAGCTTATTAAATTAAAAATCCTTTCAAAAGATGTGAAAACACAAATTTTGTTAAAAAAAAAAAAATTTATTGACAAATTGATAAATTTTATTTCTCAAATTTACACGTTTCTAAATTAAATGGCTTCAGTTTTTCATTTTCTTTTTTAAATTAAATTTATAGCCTCTTCAATATACTGTATTGAAATATATTTATTTTCAAATTGAATCGCACTGGATCAAAAAATATTAGCTTAATTTAAATGAATTTGCAATCAATTTAAAAAAAAAATTCTGTATAAATTTACTTACACATTAACACACTCTTTTCAATCTAAGAAAATATTTTATTTTACATATTTTACCCCATCAAAAAAAATCCCATTAAAAAGTTTTATCTTAACTAAAAAAAAAAAAAAAAAAATCCTTTAAATAAAATATATAACCCTTGAAAATCCTCACATACTTAATATAAAATACTTGAAGGATGAGATAACTCACGTTTTTCTACTTTAGATATTTAAAAACATATACACATAACAAAAGTGAAAAAAAAAACAAACCCTAAATTTATGTTTGGTAGAAGTTGGGGGTGAAAACAAACCACAAATAAAATATATTAAAATATCACCTAAAATTAAATCTGTACTTTTCAATTTTTTACTGGATTTTTCAAAATATTATATTACAAAATTTCAAATCAAATTCATTTCTATTGTACATTGTGTTCATTTTTTATTCAGTTTTATATAATTTAATATGAAATGAAAAAAAAAATCTTTATGTTTTGATGATTTTATGTTTAGATTGTATATATATCAAAAAAAAATGATTGTATTTAAAAATAAGAAAAAAGTTGATATAAAAAGCTATCAGAAAAAAAAAAATCATTCTACTAACAATCCAAGCACATTATTATCTCATTTTCTTTCACTTATCTATCTTCGCTTGGTACTTTTTTTTTTGTTGGATATCTCATACCACAACAACTTTTATACATGAATGTCATAAGCATATATGTGTGAAAACTACCCTTAAGTATTAGAGAAAGAGACAGAAAAAAAACAGGGAATTTCTTTTTAATGGCACAACAAAAAAAAAAAATTGAAAGCTTAAAAGAAAAATTACCAAAGAATGAAGAAAACTATTGAAAAAGAAAACAATGTAAAAAAAAAATATAGAAAAGAAAAAACAACAAGAAATTAAGTTAAGGCCACAAATTTTATTTCTTTATCATTTACCCTGAATTATACACCCTAATCTTCATCATAAAAGATATATGTATCTATATGCGAAATACACGCACATAATATTTTTTTGGTTAGGATAGGGACAGAAATAAGAAGGAAATATAAAATTGTGCAGTTTTTTTTTTGGTTAAAAAGCGAAATAAGAAAAATTGTATAATAATAATCATCCCAGTCAGTTTGTATATGAATTTATTTATATCTGTGTATAATAAATTTCTTTGATAAATTTTTTATTTTTTTATAAAGATATTTTTAAAGAAGGATAAATTAATCACATTCTTAATAATATTTTGTCTTTTTTTGAGGTTAAGACAAATTGCATATAGACGTTGCAATGAATATGGTCGGAATTATTAATTAAAATTTAAAATATTGCTATTATATTTTAAGTAGCACTACAAAGATACAGTCAAAGATACAAGATATTATTATAAAACAGATTGTTTTGGTAAAAATGCAAGATGCAACAAAATGGTAAATGTTTTAAACTACATATAGTTAGAAAATTTTCGAAGGAGTTTTATGATCATTACAAAATCTAAATTCTAGCTCAATGAAAAGGATTTCAATTATTGAATTCTTGTACAAAATAATTAAGTATCTAAATATAAAGATGCCCATACATTATACAACCTGGTTTCCAACTGATGTTACAACCATCAGAAATCTATTTTTAATTTTTTGTATTTATTTGTAAAACTAAAAAAAAATTAACCTGAAACTGAAAATAATTTGTTGAAGTAAAATTGAAATTAAAATATAAATTTAGATATTAAATTAAAAACACTATATTTGTTAATTGATAACTGGGAAATATTGAGAACATATATAAAAACTTAGGTTTTTTGAAATAAAACATCAAGACACGAAATTTTGGTTGTACAACTTCCGCATACACTATACAACTTACAACCATCAACCAACGCTTACATAAATTCAAATATTTTAACATTTCTTCCAACGATTTTTCAACTGCTAAAATGGTTGTCAACGTGCTGTAAACTGATTATAAAAAACAACTTTGCAAACTGGTTGTATAACGTATAGGCAGCATCAGGTGTTCAAAGATTAAACTCGATGCTCAACCTATCGTATACGTAATGAAGAAAAATATTACAATTACATATAAAAAACTATTTTACAATGCGACAGAACTTGGTCGTTGTTCAGGGTTTATGGGCTGAACTTATTTACAAGTAATTAATAGAAATACTAACTTCTTGTACTATAATTTATTTAGAACTAAATAATTCCAGTTCCAGATGATGATCACAAATGAAATATTATTGTAATTGTTTCTAGACACTAAAAAACTATATTTAATAAAAATAAAAAATTTAAATTTAGGGAATTTTTATAAATCTATTTCAGATTTAGATGTCATTGCTAACAACGACATATATCATGTATTGACAACGTTCCATAGAAATTACATTAAAAACTCTCAAAATGTTAAAGTACACATAACAAAATTATTTAATTTATGGATTTTAAAAATTAGCCAAAATGTTCTACATCTTAATAATTTTATCTCAAAGCAATAACATCTGAATCAGGTTTACAAATTACTGATTATCTCTATCTGATCAGTTGTATTTTAGTATCTATCGCGAATAGAACACTTTTTTACATTGTTATACTGTACATGTAAAAAAGATTTAATCAAAATATTTACATGGAGTCTAGTTCTTATCTCCTGTATCGCTTATCTTGATTAAATTAATACTATAATAACAATTCACAAAATTTTACGAAATAAGTTTTTATTATCTTTTAAACAATAATTATAATTAATTAATTCTTTTTATATTTGAATAATTTTGAACCCAACAAAAATCAAGAAAAGTTCACGTGAATTTCATTAGATAAAATCCAAATATTTCATCAAAACAAATTATCACAATGAGATTATTAGGTGACGTATTTATTGAATTTTTAAATTATTTTCAATTTACATAATTAATTAACATATTAAAGAATATGAAAATATTTAATTAGCAAATTATCAACAGATTTTTTAATATTATTATTACAAACTTAAGATTATTATGATTCAAATTTTTATGGTAAAATGATCAGTATTCGAATAAATACAGTTGAATTTAAAAGTTATATAGCTTCGGACTGTGATTAATTTTAGTTTATTTTATAATATTTTATTAATTATAAATTCAAAATGAGAAAAATTATTGATAGTTTAGGTAAAATTTAATATAAATTATAATAATAAAACATATTTTTATATTAAATTCTTTATTTGTGTATAAATCGGTATACAAATTGGTGTACACCAATAATTCGAAGTGGTAGAAACCATATTTCAGCATGATTCGGTAATAAATGCGTACTCGTAAAGTGCGTGCATTTATGTTTCTGTCTAATTTTGTATGCGCAATTTCCTATGACCGTCATAACTATAATAAGTCTGCATATATTGCCAATTCAAAATTGGGTAGTTGTTGTACCATGAAACCGATTCGGAGTGATAATATGTAGTTGGGTTTGGTTAGAGGGAAAACTTAGACCAAACAGAAACTAACACCGAGCCTAACTGGAGATTTATGAATCCCGGTATTCGATATATTATAAAACTAGCTCGAACAATCAACAATTAAGTGCTATTCGCGAGATTCAGAATCATCCTAAAATTGACGATAAATTTATATACAGTTCCTGATTTAATTGTTCAATAATGAATTCTGTACTGATTTTAAATGAGAAACATTAAAATTTCGAATTTATTAAAATTCTTTGTTTGTATATTTTGTTTTCAGAAAATAGAATTTTTCGAAATTCCAAACGTCTGGAAATACCCAGCCTAGATTTATCTATGTCCAAACAAAAAGATGAAGAATTCAAAGGTGCAATGTTACAAAATACAAATATACCACCAGATAATGAATATAAAGGACCAAAACTGTAAGTTAAACCAAAAAAAAACTAAATTCAATTCACGATTTGTGCTAATTAACCAAAATTAAAAAAAATATAATTTACATTTAGTTTTCTTATTTGATTTTGTTTGTTTAAATTTTCTATATAATGTGACCCAACTACACACAATACATTTTAATTATCATCTGTACAATCAGCTGGACAAAATTTGTACAATATTGGCCAATTATTTCACAGCCATTGGCATTGTTAATAGTTTGTATTGTAATATGGGCAATAGCATATTCTATATTACCAAACTATACTGGATTAGATTCAACAATAATGAAAATTGCATATTTATTTATTGGTGCACAAATATCTGGAATTCTAGTCACATTCATTCATTTACCAGATATGTTGGGTATGCTATTTTGGGGTGTATTATATACAAATATTGGTTACGGAAAATTTACAGGATATGAAAAATTTGAAGGATTTTTACGGTATGAATATTTTATATTAATAATAATTATTTATGTAATTATAATATTTATTAGCTTTATATGATATTTTGTAATTATAATTAAGTTAAAAAATTTGAAATATAATTTAAGTGTTAATTGTTAAATAAAACCTTTGATATTATGAGAACAGGTTGCTTAATAACAAAGTTTTACTTCAAAATTGTAAATTTACTAATTTCTTACATGTTGTCAAGCAAAATCGTGAATCAGTAATTAAAAATTCTACAAAAATTATTTAAAAATTATAATGTTTTTAAGGTTTTTAGTTCAAATACAAAATTACTTATTTTTATTCAATATTTAATAATTTTTTTTTATTATTTATTAAATAAATTGATATATTCATCAAATTGTTATTAGTATATGTACTCAATTTATTTAACAATTAGCACTTAATTTTGTTTTCAATCTGTACCAAATATTATTATTATTAATAAAAAATAAATAAATAACAATTATTTATATAAATAATTTCAGTGAAATGGCTCTAATAAATATAATGCTTTTGGCTGGATTAGGTTTACAATTGGATGCTTTTAAAAAAGTATGGTTAATGATATTACGTTTAACTTTAATACCAACAATTATAGAGGTTTCTATAATAACTATATTAGCTCATTTTGTACTTCAGATGTCATGGCTCTGGAGTTGTTTATTAGGGTAAGTTTTCTTTAGTATATTTTCATTTTTTTTTATGTTTTACGTATTATTCAAAAAAAATATATAATTATTTCCTGAAATTATACTATTTCCTTTTAATTTTTTAAGTTGTAACCAACAAATGTTCTTTGTTACAGTGAATTAAAAGTTTCTGTTTTTTTTTACATTTATATTTTTCTTATACAAAAATTATATAAAAACACTCTAAAAAATTTACTATAAATTAAAAATTTGTGCCTACTTTGAATACTTTGAATGTTTATTTTGAAATTTAAAAGTCTATTATTGATCACGCCAGATCTTAGTTCTTAATTTTTTAGTACTTTATAAGCTTTCATTTAGATGTATTTGAAAGATTACAAAATTGGCAGATATATAATAGAGATTAACCCATGAAACTAATATCATATTTTTAAATTTTAAGGACAACCGAATTTATTTTTCAGAAAATAAATTAAGTTTATTAATGAATAGTTAAATGCAAACTTTTGCTTAAAGAAATTTTACTATAAAAATCATTAAATTACTCATAAAGTGTCCTTTACAATTTGAACATTATTAAAATATTGAAGCCTTATAGAAAGTTCCATGGTACTCTTCAGTCGTTCACCTTTTTCCTCGTTGTAGTGTTTCGATCCACCCTACTTCTAATGAACTTAATCACTTTAGTCGTATTAATCCCGCCAGTTTTCCCAAGTTCTTCAAAAAGAAATTTCCTAAAATCCTGAACCGTCTTTGTTGGACCGAGGGATAGTGACACAGTAGATGCTCCACTGATTCCTCCTCCTTACATCTTCGGCATGTTGAGGTAGTTGCCAATCTTAACCCTACCACATGCTTCCTAAGAATTGCGTTTCCCATAGAAACTCCAGTGATAAATCTTGATATCGTTTTGTTCATCTTTAAAAATTTCTTTATTTTTCTAGTATTCAGGGTCCCCTCTGAACAGTTTTGTATGTTGGCAACCATTCTGTGATACCCTTCTTAGAATATTACATTGTTTAGCTCACTTACTAATTACATCATGGGTTATCCCATTTGTTGCGTTTCTTAATTATTATTCGTAGCCTCTTCCCTTGCCAGAGCTCATAAGTCTTTTCACTATCTATGATCGAGCTATGATCTAGTGACCAGATTAGTTTTAGGTTGATACCATTTCCTAGTGTGTCAGGGCTTGATTTTCATGCCTTCACAAATTTAGAGTTAGTAGATATCTTTGCCAGCATTTTAAGTGCCACTTTACAGGGCTAGAAATTAAAATGTTTACTGCAGATATTTTAGCCTGAAAAAATTTGGTATTATGGTTTAATATTATTTCTTAGTTGTAATTCAGTGTAGACTGCAGAAATTGTATTTTATTCCTTAGAAACCTAAAGTGAATTACAACTAAAAATTACAACTAAAACTTACTCAATTTAGTCTTTTAGATTTTTTAGAGTGTATTCTTTAGAGCCTTTTCTTTATTTCTTATGTTCAGGTTTGCATGTTTTTTTTTTGTAAATGTAGTTTTATTGTAGTTATTTTTTATCCAGAATTTTTCATCTTTTTGTTATTTTTATGAAAATGAAAAATTTGAAATATTCTTAGTAAGTTTTTCATTTTTTCTCCCCATTATTATGTTAAAAGAATAAAAATTTTCATTAAAATAATAAAAAAAAAAAATATATAGAAAACGAAAAATAGGTACAGTAAGAAAATGTTTTTTATTACAAAATGTAAAAAGTTTTTGGAACCATTTTGTGGTTCTAGTCATTTTACAAAAAAAAAAAAAAAACATCACATTTCTTTCAGTATTATTTTTTATGCCGAGCCCATTTTTACCCTAGTAAAACTGCTAAAATAGTTAAAAAAAATTTTTGTTATATTTTTAATTAGAAATTTACGTCTAATTGAATTCTGAGATTATTAGTTTTTATTTTTTAGTATAGATAAGAAAATTTTCACGGTTACAAAAAAGGTTACAGATAGAACTTTTCCGGCTATTACATTTTGTTTAGGCAATTTCATAAATTAAAATTTTGGAATACAAAATCTTGTAAACAAATTGACAGTTTTACATTCTGACGACACAGAATGCAAAATATTGCTTTAAAAAAATTTCTAAACTAAAATCTTTCATCAAAAGTTATCAATATAAATTGATTATAAAAATTTGTATAATTTAATTTGATTTTATGCAAAAAATAGAATAAAACAAAAATTAGTAAGAAGATTGATTCTTGACCGTTTTCATGACAATTCGAAAATTATTACTACAAATCAGTAGTACCACCAAATAATACAAATATAAAACTTTTGAAACGTGTTTACGGTTGCTCTATAACTTAGTAATACATAGTTTGTTATTCTGTCATGTATTAAATCACGTGTTAAATTCTAGGCTTATACAGCTTAAAAATGAGTAGCATTCATAAACTTTGCAATTTTGATTTTAAGATATTAAGAATTTTCTCATTATATGTCTCATTATTACAAGCCATCATTATAAATAAACTAATGACTTGGAATCTATGTAAAAAATAAGTATAGATCTGAATTGCAATAGAATATCAGGAAACAAATATCATTAGTTTGAGTGGGACTAAGGCACACTCGGACTTGTTGTGAAGAAAGGATCAAAAAAACGTAATTTTTTGTTTAATATTTCTTCGATCGCACAATTTTTTCGATCAATCGCACAATTTTTTCCAGATCGCACAAATGAACTACAAATCATTTTCACGACTAGAATTTTCTGTGGAAATTTTCGTAGCCATTTATTTTATATTTGTAATATTTTACCGAAAGATTTTATCTTGTAAGAGATTCATAAATATCGTAATTTTTTTTACAGTGCATTTAATTCCATTTCAAAGAATAGAAACAACCGAAAAAAAATATAAGATTAAATTATGAAAAATTTTTAATATTAAATTATATCAATAGAAACTCAATATGGTCATAATAAAAAAGAAAATCATTTTCTATAAAATGAGAAAAGTTCAAAGATTACACTAAAATACAAAAAAAAAATTGGCAGAAAAATTTGATTTCTTTTTATAATTTTTGCTTTGGTGGCAATTGTGATTAAACGAGAAAAGTTCCATTTTTTTTATTGCTTTATCCTTAAAAATAGGCAAATTTAATTTGATTTTTTTTTATATCCTAATTTAAAACAATAATAATTATATTAAGGACATTTTTTTTTTTGGGAATAAATTTTTTCCATTTAAATATTTACGATTGTTTTCATTTTAGTGCGCTGTTCTGAACACCGGGAAAATTTAATAATACGTATAAAGAAAGACGTCATTTTGAACAAGATGTCATTTTCTTAAGTTTGTGGTAATAATCGAAAATTTTAAGATTAGTGTTTTAAGGTTCCGGTTTGTTGCTGGAAACAATTATTAAAAATTTCGGATTATTTAAAGTTTTTTTTGAACATAAAAAATTATTTAAAAAGAGAATGTGTTCTTTTTTTAATTAGAAATGTCAATTAAATAAGAAATTTCGTGAATATTTTTAATGAGATAAATTTTGTGTAAATTATTTTACGAAATTAATTTTATATAAATTGGTAGAAAATCGAATTTTATTTGACAATTTTGGTAGAGCATAACTGAAAATTTCAAAGCTAAATTTTTATATTAGAGAAAACTTTATTTTTAACCGTCAATAAAACTAAGAAATTTATTTACTATTGGCAGCCAAAATATAGTCATTATTTTTTGTCAGATTTGACATCAAAGTACTCTGATATCCAACAAAATTTAATAGAAATACATTTCAATAGAGCGATTTCGATATTTTAACACATAATGAAATTTACTTCAATTAATTCAATCTCTATCTATGACCTATTTCATTGACGCAAACTTAAATTGAAAGTATGAAGTGATTTTATTGTTTAGTTTAAATGATATTATGATCATATTCATAATTTATGCAAAGGTTAATACTTTTATATAACATATAGACAACCATACAAAAATTCACCTGAAAGTATATCAAAAAGTCCATTCAATAATAAATAACAACAACATTATGTGTAAATTATGTAATGGATAATCAACACTATTTATTGAATATAGTATGAAGTAAGAAAAAAACTGTGTAGTAGCTAAGATTTCTATATCAAAATAAAGGGACTGCATGTAAAAAAATGACTATGTAGTCAACGATTTAAATATTGTCAAGGTATGATGATTGTCCACCTTGATAATCAGTTCAATCTGTCGTGTATATTAATGTCTATATTATTATTTAGTTTACGTTTTATGGTTTTGTACATTACATTTTCACATAAATAATATTTTCTTAATTTCCTTATTTGTTATATAGTTGCATAGTAGTCAGTAGTATGCCTTTTAGTATTATCGTCCGTGGTTGTGATTAATTGTTTCGCATCTCAAGGTCATTTCGCATTTCAAGAAGAAATCATAATCGTACCGTATATCATTAGATAAATAAAACCAAAACCAAGTTTACAAAATAATTAAGTACACAAATAATGCGATGTTGCCAAAGCTGTACTTTCCGAACCCACAAATTAAAACACATAATTAATTTGTAATTTTCACTCTCCTATAAATGTAAAGGTCAGAAAGTAAAAATCTTGAAAATAAATTAAATGACGATATGAATTAATTTTTAATAAATTTATAAAAAGTTTATTTTGTTATTAAATTTACATCATTTTCGATAGGGTGAACAATTTTGGCCTGACAACAATACGAAAAAACGAAAATTGATAAATTGTAAATTATGAATAAATTTTATTGAACTTTTTGACAGACTTTCAGGTGAATTTTAATCTGTTTTTCTATTCTTATGTATAAATTTAAAATCTTTCTAATTATATTTAACTTTTTTAAAAATTTGTTATATAGTTTTGTATTTTTACAAAAATCTTTAACGTAATGTAAAATTTCAGTATTATGTTTCATACATATTGCTAAATAATAATAGAACATAAATTTTGTAGAAAATATTACACTTAAAATTTTATGTTGATTTATGCATCTTCCTGTTGAAATTATATCCTTACAAATGTCGGTATTCTATATTAATTTGTTTTATATGTATTTGTTTGTTCATATATGTGTATATGTATATATTATGCTAATGTAATAATAAGTTATGATCTACACATTAAATATTTATATATTTCAAAGGTAGTTTCAAAAGTAGAATATTTTACAACATAGCTATTTCAAGATTATTATATACATATATGGAAGTTCTAAAAAATTTACAATAATTTTTTATTTAATATTATAATTTATCACATTTTTTATGAGTCTATAATATCCGGTGTGTGTGAATACAAAAATTTTGCGCAAGTCTTTTACTTTTGGTTCCTATTAAGAAAGGTTCATTGTCGTTATAACTTATAATAATAATTCCATAATTTATAATAATGACAAGATTTGAATTAATTCATAATATCTATATATAAAAAAATGTTAAGAATTAAATTTTCTTTTGAATGTTGTCAAATTAATTTTTATGAAAATTAAATTTAATGAAAAAATATGAAATTTTAAAGGACAATTTTATCAAATTATATATATTTACATTTTGGTTTAGTCTTATCAGCCAAGCAAAAGCTGGGGTATAAATTAATCAATGAAAAAACAGTAAAATGAAATATAGGTAATTTTACCCGGTGATCAACAGGCTCTATGGGGGTAAGGAATACCAGTCAAAAACATTTCAGTAAAAAAAAAAGGGAATTTTAGTCAAAATAATAAGGAATCTTAGTCAAAATAATTTTTGACTGAATTGCCTTTTCAGAAGGATATTCAATCAAAAAACTGAAAAGGTATTTCAGTCAAAACTTTTTTGACTGGGATTGCTTTTGGAAGTTTGACTAGTTTGACAGTACGAATAGTATATGTCCATCAGTAAAATGTTTGATGTTTTATTATTATCGGGAAGAGATTTCTTTACACTCTTTTCGGAAAAAGGGCATTCCAGTGAAAAAAAAAATTCTGAAGAAAGGCTTTTCAGTGCAAATACAAAAAAGGCAATTCAGTCAAACTTTTTTCTGACCGAAATTCCCTTTGTTTTGACTGAAGTTCCTTCTTTAAAAGGCATTTCAGTCAAAAAATTTGTATGAACTTTTTTTTGACTGAATTGCCTTTTTTTCACTGAAATGTTTTCGACTGGAATTCCCGGAGCCGCTCTATGTAACTGTCGTAGCTTCAGTTTTATGTTAGTCACATTTAACATAATTTCTATATATAATGAAATATGGAAAAGGCAATGTAACTTAAATCGAAATATTTTTAAAAGTAATCAAAATAATAAATGAATTTTATCACAATGGCAATTCAAAGCAACTCCTTCTATTAAGCTTTTCCTCTACTGCAAATGGTATCGGTTAAATGACCATTATTAAGAATTATTGATTTTAATAATTTGGAAATGTTTTATGTTTATTACAATTAAAGCTGGAATCATAGTGCCAACATAATCCGCCAACATCGCCGTCATCGTCAACGAGCGTGAAATTGACGCTATTTAAATTGACGCTATTTAATGATACTACTTCTAAATTTAAAATACGTATTTATATCAAATTCGCGCTTCAGCGTTGATAGTAGCAATTTTTGTTGTCAGACGTTAACACCTGAACTGTAACTTTAGCTATCATCTTGAATTTGACTGAAAATATTTTCTATATTAAATTTTTATTTTTCTTACTTATTTTACTTATACAAAATATAATTAATATTATTTTAATCTGATAGATTAGTTATAACTGCTGTATCACCAAATGTTGTTGTTACTGTAATGTTATCACTTAAAGAGCAACGACTTGGTTTAAATAATGGAATTCATACTTTAATTTATGCCATGACTACATGTAATGATGTTATTGCGATATTTTTATTTGGTGTTATTTTATCCGTAATATTCTCAACAGGTACAAACAAAAAAACAATATTTTAATTAATTTTTTTTTTTATTATTTTACTTAATTGAAATTTAATATCAACTTTTCTTTTTTATATACTGTTGAAAGGATCATTGACATTAAAACTTTTACAAGGACCTGTTGGTATTGGAATTGGTATCGTTTTTGGTTTTATATATGGTCTATTTTTACTGTATGTACCATCAAAACATTCGGTACGTATAAATAACATATTATAAAAAAATTAATTAATTTGTAAAATAAGATAAATTTTAAATATTTTATTAAATAAATTAAATAATTTGTAAAAGAAAAATATGAAAAATATCTTTTATAAATTTAATTATCTAAATTATCTTTATCTTTAGCATACATTTTATGGTATATAAAATTTATACAAACTTCAGTATGAATTTTCCTGTGTACATACTTTTATGACAAATTTTATTCGTTTTCTTAGAATTACGTGTTTCTCAGAATAGTGTGGTGTAATCCTACCGAGTTCTGTCATTTAAGAAAATGAGTTTATTGTGACCAGGTTGCAATTATGTATTTTGCGAATTACAGAGGGGTACCGATTATCTGTTTAATATTACCGAAGTTATGCTAAAATTTAAGCCTTATGGAACAAATATTGTGTATTAGAATTTTTTATCGGTTGATATTCCAACGTTTAATACAGAAATAGACTAATTTATGTTTGGCATTTTATGTCTGACTTATTATCTGTTCTAATTTGCACTTTTTAAAAATGGCTTTCAATTTATTGCACTATTTTCATATAGTTGGCTATAAAAGTTTCTAAACAGCAATTAAAACTTTCTATACTAATTTTGGATCTTAATATTGTGGGGAATTTCTCTTAAAAACTCAAATAAAAGAATTTTTATTTGTGTAGTAATGAAACTAAAAAATGCAATTTAAATTTTTTATGTTTAAGTTTTAAAATTTATTCTTAATGTCCATGTGAAACCTCTCATTTATATTATATATATTTTAAGGAAATTTTCCTGATTACAACCAGATGGATTTAAATATGGTCGTCAGAATATTATAGTAAAAAAAAGAAAATTAAATATACACTAAATGTCTTATCACAGCTGCAGAGTAATAACCTTATATTAAAATACCCTAGTAGCAAATTTTTACTTGATTTTTCGAAAAATGTAAATGCAACTTCAAGGTTCAAGCCTTATGTCAGTCACATAATATTTTTTACATTTCTGGTTATTTACAATTTTGCAATTTGATTTTTTTTAGTTAGTTATACCTTGTTAACTCCGCTTGGGAGCATATGGCCTGAATTGATAGAGGTTTCAAGACATGTTATTGCAATTTAAAGCTACTAAGTTTATATGGATTTGGAACCATAAGTTTCTCTATAGTGAAGATAGTTTTAATTGCAACAAGCAAATGGCTTTAAATTGTGAGACATTTATTGTCAACAATAATGGTCTCAAGCTCAACCTGTAGTATTTATTCTAGTCTTAAAATAACAATTACTTATTGTAAATTTTTATTACCACACTATAAATTTTGCCTCTTAATAAATATTTAAATGTGTGATAAAAATTAATTTTCGATCTGTCATCATGAATAATAGTTTGGTCTTTTAAATGTTTCTTGGGAACCAAAACTTTAAATTATGCTACCTGAATATTTGCACAAGAGTGCAGAATTTTTTCTTAGTTTTCAATTTTTTTTTTATCTTGTTCGTTTTTTTTTTTTTCTGTTCTATTAAAGATAGCATAATAAAAAAGCTGGATAATAATCTTCTACGGTGAATTTTTATTATTTGAAAATATATATTTCAGATGCAGATTTCATTTTAACATAAAAATTTCATATTTAAATTGAAAGAAAAAAAATATATTTAAATTTCTTGAAATCCGCACTTTATAATGCACTTTACTAGTATATCTGTAGATTAAATACAAACAATTTTAAATTGTAAATTAGAAAAGAACACTTTGGTTTAAGTATTGAAAATTGAAATTATAATAAATTTAATTCCAATATTTCAGTCAATATAATTTGTACATATTTTAACATTTAATACCGAAATAGCCTGAGAGCAAGCTCGGATTTAGTTTGCTTCTTATGGAATTAAAGGTCTGGCAACCATGGCTCGTTAGAGTTAAAAATGACTGGCTTTCAACAAAATTGACTGTCTTTTCAAATACTATAGCTTTTTAAAAAAAAATGATTTTAAAGGACTTTATTTACATAAACTGAGATGAAATTGTAGTACTACATTGTAGTAAATACATGAAATTTCTGTTTGGTCTGAGTTCATAAATGTTTGGATACTCATTTTCATGACTGCTAAAATAATGAAAATTAATTAGTTGCTAGCTCTTCGGCTAAAACATTAATATAAATATAATAAACAAAATATAGATTAATAATTCAATAATAATTATTAGTTTTATTCATTTATTTTAAATATAGCAATACGCAAATGGTTTAAGATTTGTTCTTATGGTATTGGGTGGTACAATCGCAGTTATTGGTAGCAAAGCAATTGAATATCAATCAGCTGGAGCTTTAGGATGTGTAATTATTGCTTTTGTAGCTGGAGTTGGATGGCAGCGTCAATCTGGCAATGAAAATGTAAGTAATCATAAAATACAATTATATTTATTAATTTTATACATAAGTAGATTAAACGCCATATTTCTTCTTCTGTAATTTCGAACAAAATTCGAGTCGCTGAAATATTTGAGTTCGCTCGATCAAAATTTAAGTTCGCTGAAATGCTGATTTTAGCGATGATTCGATCTGAATCATAAATCCACTATTTTGCAACCCTGATTAAAACCAAAAAAAAACTATATAAGATAACCTTTTTTTTTTTGGTATCACAGCAAAAAGAAACAAGTTAAATTTATTTATATCGCTTGAACAATCTTGGACTGAATAATAATTAATAATTGTAAATTTATTTTAATTAAGACAAAAATTCTAAATTTAATCATTTACCACATCAAAAACGAAATCTTATCTTGAATAATATAATAAAATTATTGAATTACTCTGAAAATCCATTAAAAGAAAATCAAGAAAATGTTCTTTAAGAGGAAGAATTTAATAATAAATTTTAGAATTTCGATTTTATTATTATCTTAATGATTTTCCTTATATATATTTTCTTTTTTTAGATAAATGTTGCTAAGAGACTAGATCTTTTGTGGAAATTTTTGAAACCAATATCATTTTCATTAATTGGTAAAGAAGTAAATTTTGCTGTATTGGATCCAAAAGTTGTTGGTTATGGTCTTGTTATCATTTTAGTTAGCAGTTTGGTAATTATATGAGAAATAATAAATTTTCATTTTGATTAATTGATTTTTTTTAGTTTTAAAAGATCTAAAAAATATTTTATAATTTATTGTCTGTCTGTTTGTCGTTTGTCAACTTTTCGAAGTTTTGTTATTAATTTAATAAATACAAAATGTCTAAATAAAATAGCTATTTATTCTTGGTCAACTGGAAATGTTTCAAATATATTAAAAAATCGTCCGCAAGAGAGCATTATTCAATGGTTAAGGCTTCACTACTTCACAGCCACGCAACATATTATAGAGCGGTGGTGTTCCTTTTAAATGCTGTTTTTACAATATTCGTTACACTTTACTGAAGATTAGTTTATAGAAAGCCGAAATCGTACTTGCAAAAATTAATTGTATGCTTTATACTTTTTAAATTATATGGTCATGACGTTATTGTGATGGTTTTTGAAAATATAAGAAATATGAATTTACAAGCAATTTGAGAAATAAAAATAAAAAAACGAAATATTTAAGTTGTGTAATGTCAAAAAAGTACGCTTCTCTATTTTATAACTATTAAGCAATTAAGCTGGAATTATAGTGCTACCGTCACGAGCGTTGACAATTTTATTTTACATTGTTCGCGCTGAAAGTTACATTTCAAAGTTGACGTTTTCTCACTTTTTTGTGAAATTGATGTTACTTGATGCTACTTCTTAACATAAAATATATGTTCTAATACATTTTTAACAACGCGGCAAATACGTAATTTTGTCAAAGTCGTGTCTCAGTGCTGACAATTTCTACTACATCGTCAACGTTGAAAATTGTAATTGCTGTGGTATAAAGCTGTGCATTTTACATAGTTGTCAACGTAACGGTTTCACACTAATTCAAGCTTTACGCCATTTAATTTTAATTTTTTCAAATTAATAATAATTTGTTAACTCTACTAATTTGCTAATAGCATTACTTCTCTAAAATAGATTCAAGTTTAAAAAGGTAAATTTATATAATATAAATTATTTTGGTTAACAACTAATTTTCGAAATTGAAATATTAATTATAAAACCGAGAAATTTTCAACTTAATTAGTGAAAATTTTGGATCCGTTGACCTGTAAATTAGATAAAAATTATAGTATCATCATCAAGAAAATTTATATTTTAACTTTATTTTCTAATTAACTATATATAAATAAATGCTAGGATATTTTGGTTTTGCTTAAATTTAAATTAGAACATGTTCATAATTATCCTTTTTTTCTCATACATATCCTATATATAGTTTCGGTTAGCCTCAACATATTTATCAACATATGGTGGTGGTTTGACATGGAAGGAACGTGCTTATATTACAATATCAGGTTTCCCAAAGGCAACTGTTCAAGTATGTTATTTATTTATGTTTATCGTTTATTATATATGTAAGTTATTTTATGTTTAAACAATTTATTATTGTGGTAATTATTCTACAATATATTAATATATAATATTATTTAAGGTAATAAAAATGTAAGAAATTTTATTCTGTTTAAAATTTGTTTAGTTGTGGTACCAAAACATTTTTTATATATATAGAACTTTTGAAAATTACTTTTTAATGATATTTTTTCGGTTTGTCTCTTTTAAAGTTCTGGATTATATCGATTCATTTTTCTTTTTTCAATTTTCTTTATTTTGTTTTGATGTAGGAGTTTTACAGGATTTTTAAATAAATCCAAACTATATAACTATAAAATTTTTATATATATATATATTTTTTTCGTATAAAAAAGATTTAAGTTCTGGATTATATACCTCGAGGCATAATAGCCTGAAAATGTAGATTTTTTTTAATAAATTAATTTCAATTATTTTTTCTTCTACAAATTTCTTCTGGGTATCTTATATACAAAACATAATTACTTCGAACAATGAAATTAGATAATTTATATAATTTTTTTTTTTAACTAATTATTTTTATTTCTTTAAAATTATTTTAGTTTGGAATAATTAGATTAAAATAAATTGTATTTTTATTTTCAATGTGTTTGTAAAATTCAAATATACAAAACCGATTTTTTTCATTTTTTTTATATATAATATTTAAAGTTTTTATATAATTTAATAGGCAGCACTTGGTCCTATTGCTTTGGATATGGCCAGATCATTTAATTCCAATGATAATGAAATAATGCTTGCCAGTAATGTATTAATTATTTCGGTTTTGGCAATTATAATAACAGCTCCACTTGGTGCTATACTAATGATACGATTAGCACCAGTTTTGTTAATTAGATCACCGCCAGAAGGTACAACTGAACAGGATAATCAAGTAAATAGAAATGATATCGAAAGAGGTTATTAGAGATGGATAATAATAAATAGATTTTTTCTATGCATTTTATAAAAATATTTACTTAATTTGTACTTAGAGTGTATTTATAAAAATAAAAATTGATTTTTTAGAAAATTATTGACATAAAAATAAATTCATGGTAAATTTCTTAAAAGTAAAGTTCTCATTGCGTGAATTTACATTTTTGTAGTGAATTTAGTATATAAATATTTTATTTTTTTGTAAAGTTTCTCTTAATATTTTTTGTAATATATACAATAGTAAAATGGTAATAAAAACTTAATTTTTGTAAATTTTAATTGTTATTTTATTTTATTAAATATAGTAGCAATAGCTAAACTTGGGAATAAATTTAAGAAGCAAGTACAGTGACAATGACCAGACATATTGCTTATATAGGATACATAATCTGGAACCAATACTTACTTTGTCTTCTGGAATTACAGGGACCCTTAGTCGCTTTAAAAATGGTTTGCCACCAATTTCGATCAATTGCCTCTTCTGGCATATATAGAAACTATAAAAAATCCAGACCAGAATGGTCAGTAAAATACAAAGGAAAGGAAAACTGCAATGAATTTATGAGAACTAAATCATTCAGGGTTTGGTATTTTAATTATTGAGTATGTCAAATTATTAGGCAAGTTTAACACTCTCGCGTTTCAACTAACATAATGGATCGGTGGTTGGTTGGTTGGTTAGAATGGAAGAAAATTACAGAGACCTTCACTTACGAAGGTCACAAGGACCCGTTGAACTCTCCCACTGGTGTACAATCATATTTTTTTTAAAAACGCCAGCACATCATATTTTTTTCATGAAAGCCACCAAATTTTCGAGATTTATTTCTCCAGCCTCAAAAAGGCTTGTCCTATGTCTGACAGCTGGACAATGATACAAAAAATACTCCAGGAATTCCTCCTCCTCCTCACATCGCCTACAGCCTACATGGAGGAGACTGTGTCATTCCAAGCGTTGCCGCAAGTTTCCTTAATAAAATATGCCCCGTGAGTATATCTGTAAGTAGTCTTACCTTTACCTTGTTCATTTTTAGAATACCCCTCTATTTCTTTGCACAAGGATTACCCCATAGGATCTTGCTATTTGCACCAAGGGTACTACATTCCACCAACAGAGTGTGTTGTTTTTTTGCCCACATATTTTAGATGTAGCAATTAGATAGTCTACTTGATAAAAATTAGAAGAGGTGTCCGTCGCCCTAATTCTTCTAAGTTCATCTACTTTAACGTTGCCTGCAATTTGCCTATGACTACAGAAATTTCAGCACAGTATTTCTCGCTAGAAGATCTAGAATAGTCTTGCAAGTTATTACTAACGTGGATTTTGGTGATATATTTCCCAACGCTTTTAATGCGGCCTGACTATAAGAACAGATGTAATACTGCTTGCATGGAGATTATAATTGTTCAGCTACATATGAGATTGCAGCTATATCAGCCTAAAAAATTGTAGAGTTATGGCTGAGTTTCAAGCTTAGATTACTAGTGAAAATTAAGGTAGTACAACAAACATCTTTCACTAGCGAAATAGTTTATATTCTATATGTAGGAATAAAGAGGTTTTTCATACCTCAGTCAGTTCATAACAAAACTAGAGAAATTACTCATCCTTACAAAACTAAGAAATTAATAAATATAATTATAATTCCAAAATGTTCATATGGTTTGAAAGTTAGAATTTAATTAAGATTTTCGAAACTTATTATTAGTAAAAAAGTTTTTTTTACGATAAAAAAAACTTCATTTCAGATAAGTAATACATTTTCAACTACTGCTAATTTACCGAAATTGTTATTTATTCAAAATGTAATAATTTAGAACTAATTTCCACCTATAAAAATCTATAAAATTATCTATTATTCCGGAGTAAGTTTACTATTTATCAAATTTCCTATTATAAAGATTACATTTCCTATTAGTTAAATTTTATATTTAATATCCTTTTAAATGAAGAACTTTTTAATTTAGAAACATTAGTTTTTGTTGTTGTTGTGTTAAATTATTCTCTAAAACAATATTTATTTAAAGTTTTTGCAGTCAATACAAATCCATTTTCATTCAGTTTTAGCTCTGCAGTAATATAATATTTATCCTGTCGATAAAACTAACCAAGGTATTAATGAGAATCACATTAAATATACAACAAAAATTTCACTTTATCGTTTTTTTTTTGAGAAATAAAAATTCTTTATGTTAATCAAGTTTTCTGTCTGACCATTTTGTCTATCTGAGCTTTGTAAGTATTTATTAACAAAGCCATGCTGATGATAAAGTTGAAGAATTATCCGAAATGCCGTCATATTTGAAAGTTTTATTTCAAGTATAGGAATATGAAATGTCAGTGAAACTTATGATTGACCGAATGTTCGGAGGGATAATGAAAAGTAGAATTAAATTTTAAAACTATATAAATAATAATTTGCTTGCTCTTGAAAAACTATACTAAAACAGTTGTCAATGTGGTTTAGACCTAGTTAATCAACATCAAAAAAATATGTATCTTATTAAGAATACAATCAGAATCTTCATACAGGGATTTCAGGTAAACCGACGCATCCTTGTTCCATATATCGATCTGCACTGTATCTCCTTTTTTTAAAAAAAAATACTTTAGAAAACCTTAGAGAGTACAAGTAACCACAATCAACAAAACCCTTACAAATGAAACTACTTTACAATAGTTTAGCTGCGTAGATTTTTTTTTTTATCACACTGCTAAAATATTAAAGGATTTCAAAATAATCCTTTAATAAAATCTGAAAAAAATTATCTAAATAACAGGTCTAAGGGTTAGTTTTTATCTTGATACAAAAAAAATAGATCAAACCAAAAAGAAAAAAAGAAAGAAATGAAATAGAAAAATTTAGTATCCTTGGCTAAATGCTAAAAATGAAATGGTATCTGTTTCAAAACTCAAATTGACGGAAATTTATGTGTCTCCGGGGAATTAAAACAACAAAACCAGAAAAAAAAATATTTATTTTATCCATTTATTCCCCTATTTTTCTGTTATATAGTGGTTTTTATTCCACATTGCGGTCGTTTTCACTAATGGAGCACGCGATTAATAGGTTGAGGGATGGAGGCGGTTGGAAGTTAATGATGTTATAGAAAGGATTTTACCATTTTCAGTGAATATATATTTTTTTTTTAATAATAAAAGTCTAATGAAGATGAAAATGAAAATGAAAATGTAGAATGGTCCGGTATACTCTCTCTATATAATCAAATTTAATGGCAAATTTGATACAACAACAAAAAAAATTCCACAAAGAATAAAAGAATTAAAAAAAAGTAGATTTTATAGTTGATAGGTGTTTTTTTTTTCTTCGCGGTGGTTGAAAGGGGATGAACGAAAAAATTGGGGATGAATGAAAAAATTAAAAACATTATTTAAGTTATTTCATTTTTTTTTTTTTTTTTTTTGAATTTCCTGTGACCGGTAAAATATATTTTCTAGATCTGACAGATCAACGAATTACGTTTGACAATAAAAAAGTCCTGGGATAATTTCATTTTAAATGTTTTAATATTAGGGGCTAGGTTTTTTTTTTTTTTGATTTTTTTAAATTTGTTTTTTGGATTTTATTTTCTGAAATTTGAAATATAAATTTACAAAATGAAATTTTTTATTATATTAATTATTTTTGATGTAATTAACTTTGGGGATTGCGTTTTATTAAAACAATTTTATTTTTGTAATATTACATTTATATTCATGGAAAATAATTTTATTTTTGCTAATGAAATTAAGGAAAAAATTAAGTTTTATTATAAATATGTAATAAATACATTTTTTTTTGAAACCTTAATTTAAGAAGCTGGAGTTACAGTGTCACCGACACAGTCGCGTTGACAGCTATGTAAAATAAACAGTTTATACTTTAGCAATTATAATGCTCAACGTTGGTGGTGACGGTGTGATATGATGAATTTGTATTATTAGCGCTGAAACACGACTTTTAAACAACTACATATTAGTCGCGTTGCTAAAACTGTAGTAGAAAACTTTTTTTAAATTAAGAAGTGACAATAAGTAGCATCAATAACACAAAAAAGTAAGGAAACGGAAAATTTTATAATTACTATGTAATTACAAATTTAAGGTTACCTTCAACGAACGTGTAAATTCTTGTTGGGATGAGCAGGTTCAATTCAAATTAATATGAAGATTGTTGGCGAATTTTATACTATTTCCTCAGAACCATATAATTTATAGTATTGCCGTAAAAATATGAGCTAATTAATTTTTATTAGCCAAGCTGTACAATTGAGCAATTTTCGACCGGTTAGTTAAACGGTGCCGTGTCATAAGGCCATATGTAATAACGCCATAATGGCTTTATGACTCACTTGAGTGAGTCTTAAAGCCATATTCGCAATTTTTACTAATAACTCACTCGAATGGGTCATAAAGCCATTATGGCGTTATGACATATGGCCTTATGACACGGTACCAGTTAAACGATAGTGAACACTTCAAAGGTTGGTTATTAAAATTGGTGTATATAAGAGATTTTTGGTATTTAAGACTTTTATAAGCTGAAGGTTATTTCTATTTTTTAAATAATGAACTTTTAATGAATTCAATTACAGTTTAACAAAGGAAAATTCTATTATTGCAATTATGCATAATCAACTAAAATTTGTTAAAAATTATACTTAATTTTTATAATTTTATAAACTTAATTTAAAATAAAAATTATAAACAAATAAAAATATTTTATAATATAATATATTTAATTACATAATTTTTTTAATTCAAATTTCATGGAATTAATTTTTCCATATGACAAAACATAATAAATTTTAACTTATAAACTTCATAGTAAAAGATTTCTAAAATGAGAACACTTTAAAAACGCTCCTTGAGTATGAAAAACAAGGCATATTTTTGTTATGAAAATATAACAACTCAAAACAATGGTAATAAAAAAGTCCTTCACGTAAACAGTAGCAAAAAAAAAAACAAAAAACCTTACAAACATGAAAACTTACAATTCATTTAAATATAAAGGAAAAAGAAAATATGAGTCCTTTTAAAGTAGTACTACAAAGTAGTGTATTTTAATGGTTAACTATGTAATTGTTTCGACATTTTTAGTACCTAAAATTTTTTATGTTTCTTTTTTGTAAAAAAATTAACTTTATTAATTGTTCCATATTTATATTTTTTCAGAAATAATATTTTATATAATTTTATTATAATTTTGGTTTAGTAATTTAAATTTTTCTTAATTCACATTTTAAAATAATAAAATTATATTTGAATTTTTCAAATTATATATTATTTTTTTTCTTATCAAAATATTTTATACAAGAATTTTCTAATTAAATAGTGGAAATATAATTTATAAAATGTAATTTTCAACTATTCATTTCATTATTACGATTAATTATGTAATAAACCATTTTACGTTATATAAATTCCAAAAATTGAGAAATATAAATTAGAAGGTTTTTTTATATATATATATATATATATATATATATATATATTTAATAATACATTAACAATCAAAATAATTATTTCACACTTAAAAGGAGTATGAAAAAGGATCAAAAATATAATAATAAAGTCGAATTATAAGATAACAAAAATAAAACATAAAAGTGAACAGCCAGCAATAAAAAGGTAAAAATTATCATTACGGAAGATCCTTAATAAAAGGGATGCTATATATATATATAAATAGAAAAGTATTTTTTTTTTTTTTTAGTTATATAGTTAATAGCAAATTATTTGTCTAAGATTTGTATATGAAATTATGTAAAATAAAGTTACATTGATAAAATTATAAACTAAATATAAAAATTGTTTTTTTTTTTTTTTATTCTTGAGAACTGTATTTAATCACATCTACAGGAAATACATAATTTGATGATTTGGTTGGTTTAGAAAGAATGGGATATTGTTGTCGTCCTGTAGCATGGAGACCTATATAAGCCAGTTGAGTCGCTGTATATTAAAAGTGCAACTCTAGCCAATTTTGTTGGTCGACTCTAGCCAATTTTATATTCCTAATATTGTAAACTGAAAGGCAGTGACAGAAGATGTTAACGTATAGATAACCCGACGTTCACCTCATGCTTTCATTAAACAATAATATATTGCTGGTATCAATTACATAGTAAATTCTTGTTAATTATTTATTCATGGATAATAAAAAAAACTTTCTTTATTTTAACATCTAGAAAATCTAGATCCATCTAGAAAATCTAGATTTTATCTGATTGTGTATTTGTGGTGCGTATTACTCTATTTTGCTTTTAGCTTCCTCTAGGGCTATATATTTCCTCCATAACACTAAAATATAAAAAACCATAATTATTGTGCTATTAGTTTATAATTATTTTGACAATGTTCTAAATTGACTTCAATTTGGTTGAAGTTTAAAATATCTTTTGCTTTTATTATGAATTAGCTCTTACTCTATAATAAAATAAAATCGTAAATTAATTCTAAAAAAGTTTTCTCCAAAAAGGACTAATATACTATAAATAATTTTTGTGTTGTTTTCTCTCTTAAAATGCACGATATTTTGTTACCGAAAATTTAATGAAAGGATATTGCATAAAGTTCATGTTAAACATAAAAATTATTGCTTTTTATTTTACTAGAGAATGAATGAATTTTCGGTATTTTTATTCATTTGGGTTTCTTCTATTTATATTTATATAATATTTTACTTATATACAACATCAAAATAATTAGTTAGTTTCATCTTTGTAGTATCTAAAAGATATTCGTAGTACATAAAATGTATATATATATATTCATATGTATATTATATATTTCATTCTATAGAAATTATTGTTATTACTTACGTGTTATCATTTCACACGGTATTGCGCGCGTTCATCCTAATATTTAACACGTATTTCCGTTTCCCAAAAAAAAAAAAAAAAAAAAACGCTTTCTACTATTACAACAATAATACAATTTTTATCTATTTACCTATAAAACTCTAATTTGTACTTTGTTTTTTGGGTGGTATAATATTTAAATGTGAATATCATTTTTATTATTTGAGTATTTCCTATAAGGATAATATGTATACGTTAGATAAAACTTATAGTAACTACGATAGGATTTTCAGTTGTAATTATGTTTACTAATAAAAATAATTTAAATTAACTGAAAATGTTAATATTTTTTTTTTTTTGGGTAAATATAGAAAATGTATACGGAAAAGGATATTATATGAATATCTCAAGTAACAAAAATATTTTATCCTTTTTGTTTTTTGTTGCGTAAAGTTGGTAGAATCCTAAATTTAATTTGTTTACGTGTAAGGAATTTGAAATTATTTTTGTGTAGAATGTAAAGTATATAATTGTATAAGAGTTTTCTATGAAATGACAATAAATTTGATATTTTGTAATATAATATTATTTAATTATATTAAAAAATAAAAAAAAATTAAATAATTTTTGTTTGGTTTATTGATAATATAAATATACTTTGTACTAAAGCAATTATTTTTATCTTGACCTTATAGAATGTAAAATGCGGAACTTCGAGACTTCCCCATATTATTGTGAGCTAGTTAAACCCTGTAGACGAACACTGCATCATTATGACAGTGTGTTGACCATGACCACTTTCTTTAATGAATTCAATCACTTTAACTTATTGGAAATTATAATTTCATTTATTTTCTTTATAGTTATTTAATGATCATATTCATAAATGAACTAGTAAAGTATTATCCAAAACTAATTTAAATTTGTTGATTATATATCTCACTTTAAAATGCTTATAATAAGCACTAATAATTTTAGTATAGTTGCATGATTATGGTAAAAATATCGTTTATGATTAAGCAGTCAATTTATAAATTACATTGAAAATTCTGTGTTCGTGATGCCACTGAATGTAACTTTAGCATTGTAATTGTGAATTTAACAAATTATTACATAAATACAACTTTATTAGACGTTTAATATGTAATTTTACTTCGCACCAATAAGCTATAATTTAAGAAACAGAAAGAAACCAAAACCTTGGAAATATAACGTTTGAGGTCGTCACGTATGAAACTAATATTATAAATTTATAATATATAATGGAATATTAATATATACTAAAAGTACACTATGTTGGATTGGTATACATTAACTTTAAAATTTATATAACTTTTCATAATGCCGCAAGATTAACCATTTACTTGTAAAATTTACAATATAATTTGACTAAGACATTAAATTGTGATTTGAATACTAGGACAATTCATGAAATGTCAGATAATGTTAAATTTCTGAGTGTTTATTAGGTTTTTCATAAATAATTTGCTAAGAAATGTTTGTTTAGAAATATTATGTCACAATGCCAAATTTATATTTCGTATATTTTAAATTATAAAAACTAATCAAAATAGTCTTCAAAAGTAAGTAAGAGAAAATTTAGTATAATAATTATTAATATATTTATACTTGAAATGATAATTATTATAGTTTTTGTAATTTCCTGTACCGTATGGGAAATTCTAGAACACATATTTGTTTCTTTCGGTGAAGGAAACATAATTATAACTCAATCCGCTACCGATAATACTTAATACATCTTTTGTCATAATACTGGGAAGGTGCAAAAATGCAAGATTAAAGATAAAGATATTTTCTGTTTTTGTTAATATGTTTGGTTTCAAATATAGATATAATAATAATAATTCCATTTTTGGTTAGCTTATTCAAACAAATTATTGGTTAAATAATGGAACACCAACTTCCTTGGCAACCGGAAGGAGGTGTTTCTGTTATAGATTGAATGTGAATTAGAAACTCAATTACTAAATTACTTATAAAATTTCAATAATATTCAAAATTTAATTATATTTCGGACCAAATGACAGACCAAAATATTGTTAAATTAAATAATATTTTAATTAACTGCAACAGAATAGAAAAATTATAGATTTATTTCCAGTATATTTAAATTTAATTAATATTTTTATAAAACTATAAAAGAATGTTATCTATATATTGATTTGGTATGATTATTATTACGTATTGATAAAATACTATATTATAAATATATCTCAACTTAAATATACAAACTTTAATTTATCTAAGTTATTTTAAGTAGATTTTCGAATTCTATGTTCAATAATATTATAATCTTATCTCTAATATTATATAAACATTATTCCTATTATAAAATGATATTTCTAAAAACAATAAAATACATAAAATTTTACAAAACGTAATCTTCTTGATATTCAATTTTAATAGTAAAATTGGTATTTTCTCATATAAAATAAAATTGAATTTTATAAGGTTTTCTATTCTGTTCAAATGGATTCATATATTTTATAATAAATCGAATTCTTTTTATTGTTAAAGATTTACTCAATTATTTTTACTCTTAATTCATAAAATTACATAAATATTAAATGCTAAAACTATGGAATTTTTATTCCATATGTTTAGCATTTAATTTTTATTCTATGTTTCAAATATTCAATTATTAAATTATGTTGATTTATGTACAAACATTAATATTGCAGTTAATTATACGTAATAACGTGCTTAAGTTCAATTAAATTATATTTTACAAATAGTAATTTTATTATTTGTTATTTGTTTATATATAAACCTTTAAATAATTAAATATTATTTGTTAGTTCATTATGATTTCTATGATTAATATCTAAAAAATGTTGTAAGACAATATTTTTATGAGTTTCCAAATTTTCACATATATATATAAAAGTTGCTACTATTTTTGTTATAATTTAACATTTCATTGGAAAATTCAATGGAAAATGATATTTCCTTATAATTATTTCAAAATAATTGGAACTATATGCATGCACAAAAAGGAAACTAATTAGATAATTGCAATTTCATTTATATAAATAAAAATAAAAAAATTAAAATGATAACAAAATGATGTCATAGTAGCATGACATTATATATTAAATATATATCGTACATATAATAATTATTTAGCTATTTTGTACCAGGAAAATATTAAAAGAAGCATCTGCAATATGTCATATGAATTATTAACGAGTAATTAAACGCACGAGATTTTCTTTCATATTAAAAATTTATATATTAAATCAAATAATAACTAAACTTATTTCTAATTTAAATTTAAATTTAAATATTGTGAAGAAATAATATTCAAGGTATTTTAAATAAATAAAGTTTATGGAATTGAAACGTGGTTCATGAGTAAAAAAATTGAAAACGAATTTTGAAAGAAATAAAAAAATATTTATCAAATTTCAATGAAATTGGGCGAAAATTTCATAAGAACCAACCTGGAACTAGAAGAGTTATGCTATCGTAAGGTTTCCTAAAATTGTTACTGAAAAGGAACTAAGAAATACGAGATACATAAGTGGACGAAACAAATAATGATGGATTGACAAAATAGAAATTGACTTAACAAAATTAGGAAATAACAATTGGAAGGAAAAAGCCAGAAACAGATCGGTAGGCGATTAACTTACCATATAAAGGTTAACCAGAACTATAAAGCTATGATGATCATAATGAACTGTCAAATGATAAAATTTGTACTTAATTTTTCTTCTTGTACAGAAGAGTAGAATGTTTTTTAATAAATTTGAAAATTTCAAGTACAAACTTAGTGAATTACTTACTACTATTACTAATTCCCTTTAAATTCATATGGAGCCAAAGGTTTCTAAAAAATATTTACATTTGTTGCGATCATTTCATGGTGTTTCTGAGGTAGTTTTTTCGGTGTTTAATGGTTTTTCCAATATATTTCGGTCGATCACTTTTTCTGCTACCATGTGAATTATCATACAAACCTTATCTGTATTTATGATACGGTCTACATTTTCTTATAATTTTTATTAATAAAATTTTGTGAGTTAACGAAATGTGTACCGATACTAACATTATTTTTTCGTTTTACAATCTTATAAAAAAAAATCAAATAATTATATTAGTAATTGAGGAAGGATCATTTTGTCTCCTTATAACATAAATTTACCTTTTAATGAAGACTTTTTATTTTAAAAGAAAAATAATTGTAGAACAAGTTTCAAAGAAAATTTATATTTTTTTTTTATAACAGCTTAGTAAAGTTTTTATATGTTAATTTTGTATTATTTTAATTAAAAAATAAAATCATTGTTTTATAATATATATTTTCTACTGTTCTTAATTTATAGTTTTTCCATTTTCCCACTTTTTTTTTTTGACTATTATATAGATAAATAAAACTTTCAACGAACTGTAAAAATAAAATAAAATAAAACAATTTAATATGCTAAAAGAGACACTGAAAAAAAGACGTTGATTCATACTTTTAATATAATGAAATTGCATTAACAAAAAAAAAGAAAAAATAACAAAAAACGGTTTGGAAAAGTTAAAGTACGTAGCTATCTAAGAAATAAAAATATATAATTTAAATTTAAAATTGAAAACTTGAACTTTTTATAACTTTCGCAAATAATGTTTTGCAAAGTACTATAGTTAAAATATATTCAATGAAAGTTTTACATTACAAAGTTTATATTATTGGCTATTATAATGATGGTTTAAAGGCAAATACAAATATTCTTTATCTTGGACTAAACATAACTTCCAGGTTTATACAAAATATAACAAAATGCTATTTAAAAACTTTAACTTGTAATTATCATTAAATATTGTAGATTTATGTAATTACACTTATTTGTATTCTACTACAATTCTACTGCATAAAACATTTAAATTTTGATGCAATTCTGGTCAAAAACAGAAAATTATTGTTAAATTATAATATAGACAATTTCCTCATTATATTAGTAAAACTATTGTAATGTTATGCAACAAATTGTCAATTATGAAATAGTTTTGTTTTCCTATAACTATTTAAATAATTTATTTAAATACAAGATGGACAGAAAATTGGTTATTAGCTGTATATATACCATGGAATTTGTAGAAGTATATGAAGGATATTAATATACAAAAATTGTCAGTTTCATAAGAAAAATTGAATAGGCACTTTCATAATTGGAAAACAGTTGATTTTGAAGTTCAAATAAAATCGATTCAGAAACGTGTCTACCAATAGTTATTAATAACGTCACCATACCACAAGTCGATAGCGTTAAATACCTAGAAATTTAAATTAAACGTGGAAAAATATATTGAAACTAAAAGAGATCAGTTGAAAGTCAAAATAAAAACCTTGTACTGGTTGATTAGATTACAAAATAATCTTGATTAGGTTTAGAAAATAAAGTTCTGTTGTATAAAACAATTTTAAAACCGTTCATATGAATGTCAACTGATGATCAGCTTCAAAAAGTAGTATCGTTATTTTTCAAAGAGCGCAATCAAAAATATTAAGTAATTTTACTAATGTTCGATAATAATTGCCAGTTACATAAAGATTTAATTATGCCAATTATGATGATTAACTTACTATTTAAATCCACTGGCAAATAATCTGTTAAATATACCAAATGAAACCAGCGCCAAAATTTATAATCATTTTTCTATGTTTAGTTTAAGAACCAAATATATGTGTAAGCAAATTAGTCAAATCAAAGTATACTAAAAAAAGATCCAATAAATACTGAAGTCATTTACAAAAATGTTGATACATAAATGAAGAACAACTCAATGAAAATTACTTTAGTATCATTGGCTACACTATGTTGTACATATTTAAATATTTGAATAGAAATCAAATTTCTGGAATTCTTTAAACCTTAACTAATAGTTTTAATTTTACACAAATAGATTTGTACTAATTTTATCGTTCATATCTACTCAACTACCTGTGGTACTTAATTCCTGTTTTAATCTATAGTTTGATCATAAATATTGTCTATAATAATTATTTAGTAAAAAATAATATAATAATTATTTTATTTAGTAAAACATTAAGTAGGACAAGCCAGATTAAATATATTGGATAAAAATATTGAAATATATTAGTACAATGAGATGAAATAAAGGTTGAGATTGTTAAAATGTATTTTATTTCATCTGATTGTCCTAATACTTCATAAATATAATCAAATATTAAAGATAACTTACAATTAGGTATATAAAAATATACAATTTGATAATATACAATTTTTAAATTAACTAATATTCCATAATTTTTAAAATACTTTTTATTCTTTGTATTCATTCCGTAATTACCAATTGTAAATATCCAAAATCAACAGAAATTTAAGTTCATAAATAAATTATACATTTAATATGTAAACTTTATAAGGATTATATCATAATAATTTAACAATTGGATTTTCATTAAATTTACCATAAAATTTTCTACAAATATTATTTTTTTATATTTTATAATTAGTTTTGTATCATTAATATCAAATCTAATAATAACAATAAATCAGAAACAACAAATTATTTTTCCCAAATAGATTAAGTTAATATTATGTAAATTCACATATTATACATACGAGCATAAATGTACAATGTTATTTTATTTTTAAATGAAAACTACCTTTTTTGTTGGTGAAATTATGGACTGACTCTAATAATGTAACCAGAAAATAAACTTTATGTAAATATACAATATAATTTTGAAAATAAAGGTTTATTTTTTCTATATTTATATATAATTATATGTAAATGTATGTATATAAAATATTATATATGAAATCATGAATATAAATTGGTTTTTGACACATAATCAGATTGGTTATGGCATTACATTTTATATTTGTGTTTTACCGCATTTATTTCCAAATATTAATTATATACTTATATACATTGTATATCGCCAAATAAAATCAATTTTTAATATACATACATATATGAAAATTTGTAATGTTAATAATGAAATTTTGTATTTCAAATAATAATAATATGTCCAAAATGCATTATTGTCAATATATTTTAATAATATTAATGTTATGTAGCTTAAATAATATAATAAAATAAAGTGAGATTTTATATAATATAAAGCCCTAAAGGATTAAATATAATTAAATTTGAAATATTTTTAAATATATACAAGATAGAAATTATTTTAATATAATATTATATAATATATTAATATATATTTTTCCTATATACATATTATAGAAAATCAATTATAATTTCGATTCGCGTTGTATAAATTTCTAGCATTTATTTTGGTAAGAGATCATTGGTATATTTTATGTTTTAGAATTCATTAACATAAATTGAAAATTAATTTAAATATTTATTTTACCATAAGGAGATCATGGTAATTTTGAAATTATATTTTGATTTTATATTTTGTATTTTTATAGAAAAATTTCAGTAAAAATTAACTAAAAATACATGATATCAAAATGAATATAAGAATTATCAACACAATAATTATATTTCCTATAGAAACAGGGACACACTGAGATACGATTGGTATTGGAATTTAAATAGAGACACATTATAGAAACATGAAAATAAAGCCAAATATTATCTTTAGGTACATATATAATAGCATATTTTTCAGTAGTTATACAACATAAGTTCAAATTTTGGATTCATTTAGGTCTTGTAATACAAATAAAAATATAACAAAAATTTACTAGTATAACAGTAACAGTAACTGTTATACTTGTATAACAGTTATAGTAATTGTTATACATAACCATTCTAATTTGATTTTTTTAAATAATTTTAATAATATTTTTTTAGCACTACATAACGTTATTAATAAGAATAACAATACCGAATTCAATCATTTTTTATAACAATTCATTATTACGTTATTCTGCATACAATATTGGTGTAATGAAAGCACTTTTGATAAGTTATTTTTATATCAATTGACAATTATAGTTATTATAAAAATTTCATCATATAATATTATGAACTGTTTCTTCTTAAATGAAAATAATGATTTGAAATTAATAATAATATTTTAAAGATAACGTTTCACGTAGCTTTACGCTGTTATACTGAATATCGTAAGTAGTGATACGTAAGTTGTCGTAACGTTATCGAACAATATATAGCGAATCAAAGTGTTATCCAGTCCCTGTATTTAAGTAAAATTCAAAGAGACTGGCCCAACGAATCTTTACCCAGTATGTCCAACAGCTATTCCGTCTCTGTGCAAAATACAAAATATTATATAAAACTTTACGATCCAATTAAAACCACAAAAAAAATTTCGTAACATAATTTTTAATTAGTTATTTTATCACTTTCAATTTCAATTGCATAAAATTATTATTTTTCATAATTTACACTTTAAATTTCATTATGAAATTTTTAATGAATTTTAGTTTTAGAATTATATTTATAAAGTTATTATTTATCACCTTATTATACACATCACTGAACCATAGATTTTTTTATTTTCTAAAGTCATTATTTCTATTTTTATTATACATATTATCCGATATTTATATGGAAGAATAATTTCTGATTAAAAAATTTTATCCTTAAAATCGTTTTTATCATATAAAATTAATATATTTTGTGACATTAATTTAATAAAATATGACTCAAATAATACTCAAAAATATGAAAATTCGTTTAAAGTCTTATTAAAGATAATCTGTTTTTATTGATTATCTTGAAAAATTCCCTTTTTACAAATAATTTTCTATATTAATAAATGATGAAATTAATGATTGGTATTAAAAGCAAATTCTTAGACACAATATTATTACCTAAAATATCGATAAAATTAACATTTTTAATTAAATAAAGTGACTATAATAATGATAATTATTTTGGTCATTCATAAAAGTAATTTTTCAAGTAATAAAAATTATGTTTTTGTAAGGATAATAATGTTTTTGTTTCTAAAGCAAAGTTAAATATAATATTTTTATGTGTAAAGTGGAAATAAACGTAAAGTATAACTTGTTTATTTGGAGAAAGATATGAAATATACAATTTTAGTAGAGTATTAAAAAGGAAATATTTATTTGATTGTGAAAATTAATGACAAAATATCAACGCCATAGATAAATATGTCATTGATCAAATACTTAAATTTTTTATATAAATCAAGAATGGAAACCATTTTTGTTAGTTCGGTTTCGGTGAACTAAAAAAAAAAAAAATCTGGTTTTTTATTTCATTCATGAATTCTAGCCCTGCAAGAAAAACGATGTTTTGATTTAGGTTTGGTTTTTTTTTATAGATGATCCAGCCTTTCACATAAATTTCTTATATAAAGTGTAGAACAAGTAACATAACTAGAATAAAAATCAATATTAAAACGCGAAAGTGTAATTAATTCTTCATAGTAAATGAAAATTTGGTTTTGAAGGAGTTACAAATTCATTAATAAAATTTATTAATGAATGTTGCATAAATGCCACATTTTTATGTTTAAAAGAATAGAACATTTATATCTAAATAACAAATTAATTTAACCAAGAAATTAAGACAATGAGAATATTGCTAAACATCTGAGCTATTATTATTTAAAGACGTCGGATAAGTTTTAAAAAGATCCATACAGCATTAACTCATTTTAAATTAAAATTACATGCTCAATTTACTTATAACTTTTTGACTTGTCAACTTCCATACGACTTATGTACTTTTTGGAACTTATGATTGCGTTTTCCATACACATGGGTCAAATTTCCTTGTAAATATGGAGCACTTTAGCATCTATAATTTATAGAATTCTTATTTGACCCGTATCCATAAAATATAAAAATTGTATAGACGTGGGTCAATTAAGAATTAATATTTTTCGTAATATTTAGTAGAGAATATGGAGATAAATTGGAGTATTTCAATACAAAAATGACCCATATTATTTTTTTTTATAAAAAAGAGGATTGCAATTTAGCAGTAAATATCTCTGTAACGGTAAAATATAGCGGAATGTATGTAAGAAAATTCCAAAAACTATTAATCAATTACTAAATCAAAGAATGTCAAAATGGCAAATAGGGCTTTAAATAACTTGTCTGACGAATTTTTTTTTTTGTTATTCCATTAAAAATATTAATCCTGTGTAGGTTGAAGTTCTAAAATTTAACTGCTAAGGACCGCATCTATTTACAGTATATGCGGTAAGTTTTAGAATTGAACTATTAATTTATAACAAAAATTAGTTCAGATTTATTTCGTTTTATGTAAATTTATTTACATTAAAAGAAACACAAATAATTGTATATAAATACAATTATTTAATTGGCATATCAATTATTTATTAAATTCAAGCATATCATGGTCGTGTTAAGTCACCATTTTTATTTCAATTTTTCTATAAATATTTTTTTCCAATTAATTCTCAACAATATTTTTTTATTATTGATGAATATTTTTGCGAGTCTGCAATTTTTTTTTTTTTTTTAATTTTTATGGAACAGGAAATAAAAAGAAATCTTTAAAACATAAAATAAAAATGATAACATAAAAAATTGAAAATTGGTAAATATTAATATTTACCTGTTAAAATTTAATACAATAAATAAAATATTTGCTGTCAACATCAAAAATTGAGATAGCGAAATATAATTTTTTTTTTATTTTTTCTATTTCATTTATGACTTTTTGGATTAGAAGATTTTATTGATTTTATTGGTTTTCTATTTATTATTATTATTATTTTTTGTGTGTTTACTTTAATATATAAAACAACGAAAATTTATGCTTTTAATTTTAACATTTTATTTAAACGATTTATTTATATAAATAAATTTTTCGAAAAACCAACCTTAGGATTTTTATGAAATTGGCAAAATAGACATTTGGGAAATATAACGTAAAATCTGATGATATATATTTGTAATCTCAAGAGAAATTGTATACATATACGTAATTTATGATACAAATTTATATAAAATGATGAAATGGCCAACTTAAATAAGATATTCTAGAAAAATGATTAATTTTATAATGTATTACATAACTTTATTATTGAAGTATATAGACAAATATTATAACTTTTGATGAACTATAATAATACCGGAAATAAAATAATGTTTCAAATAATTATTAAGAATAAGATAATTTGCGGTTAGTTTCTTAATTAATTTACGGTTTTGTTTTTAAATAATATCAGTTTTGAATAATGAAAAAACTATATTTTAACGTTACAAATTTTGTTATATAACGTAATTAGAAATTTTCAACCGTTTCGTTATTATAATACTAATATTTTTCTAAAATTATAATACATTTTATGTTAAAAAAATCGGTAACGTTACAATTGATATCCATAATATTAAAACATCACCAAACATAAATCAAATTCAATATTTACGGTGAGATATCGCAGAACAAATTTTCCCGATTCAAAGTAAAGTAATTTTTTTAAATAACTTAAGTTTGCCATTTGCTACTAAAATTAGAAGCTCACGTTAAATAGCTATGCGAAATAATGATTATAGCATTATTTCACTTGTAATGTGGTGTTAAGTGTTAAGGCTGGACTACAGTTTCTATCAGTTCAGTTCAGTTTCGATTTGATTCGATTCGACACGACTGGTTAAGTAGACTGAACACATAACTATCAATTGTAATCGATAAATCACATATTATTATTATTTTTTTTTAAAAAACTGTCAAAATTCATTCCTTCTGAGATTTCGTTCCAAACTCCTCGATTCGATTCGTTCCGATTCGACCAATGTATCCACTCAATCGATTTCCCATACAAAATATATGAAGATGTCAAATTTTAACTTTAGTGAACGAATCGAAACTGAACCGATCGAAAATATGTATAGCCTACACTTTATAATGCAATGCCACAAGATAAATCGAAATAGTGAATTAATGCCATAGAAATAGCTCGTGCATATAGATAGGCGTAACCAATAACGTAACCAATAATTTTTAAAAATTGGGAAAGCAAAAATGAAACAAATTGTGAGCTTTGAAGTTACGTTTTTCGTTATTATAACATATAGTTAATTTTATTAAATGCGTAACGTAATTTTGATAAATGACGCTAATTTCTTTTGTTGTTCCAGTTTAGCGTTGCGTTTTGTAAATATGAAATATTTTAAGACTTAAGTAACAGCGGTAGCGATAATAAAATTTGAAATTTTGTAAATATAATTTGCTTATTTTGATAATTTTTGAAATTGACATTTTGTTAGCTTTTAAAGTTTGAACTCATAATTGGAGGCCTTTATTTTAATTAGTTTCACTTAATTCTATCACTCAAGTAATTAAACTAGTTTTTTTTTTGGACATGAAGACTTTTTTGATGTAAATCTGATAAATTTAATATCATTCTCTCGAGGAATTTTAATTTAATTTTACGATGTAACATAAAAATTTTGTATAAAAATTTACTACAGTGATGAATTCAGTAAACTAAATATCGATATTAGTTAGGCTTTCGCTATATAAACCTAGAGTCATAATTTCTTCATCACTGTTCTATTATATATCTAATAATTGTTGTATCTGAAAATGATGGTTTTTCGTAAATAACACGTTCAAATATTATATGAAAAATGCTAAAATTTTTAATAATTTTTTTTTTTCTTATGCTTTTTTTTGTTTGTTCATAAAACAATTTCTAATAGAATTTTTCAATTTAGATCTCTTGTTTTCCATAACATTTTATCTACTATATATATTTATATTGACTATTCATGTGCCTAAAATTCATGTTGTTGAAAAGCATTATTACTTTTTTAAAAAAAAAAAAAAATGGCTTTAGGTATGTTTTTCTAGAATGCGATTTTAGTTCTGTTTTTTTTTTTTTGTTAGTCAAAAAAATTAGAAAGCTTGGTATTATATACTGTACTAAGTATACGTAAGAATCCCCAAAGAATTATATACAAAAATTTCTCTATAAATGTTCCTGTTGTTATGCTGTTTTCATTTTTCGGTTGTTGTTCTCATAAATAACCACTATGAAAATTTCGATATATAATACACATATTTTCTCTATGCTGTCGTGGTGCTTTTGAATTGTGTTCATTTACCTTTTTTTTTTTGAATACAGGATGTCCCAATCAAAATACTAACAATAAAAAAAAAATATTCTTTAAAGATTTTATTTTGATTTAGACTTTTGGACATCTTGTATTTATATTATGTACTATTTAGATATTTTTATTAAGGTTTATGTGCAAATTGTATCAGGTAATTTTGTTCCGGGATTATTATTTTTGTTTTTGTATTTTTTAACTTGTATAGTATATAATTCTAAATATATAAGAAAAACAAGAACTGAAGCAATTTTGTGAATAAAAAAAGAATGTTTATAATAATATACATCAATGTGTTTATATACTATATGTGAAAGATACTCTAGAGAGAGTATATATAATATTTATATATATATTCTGTTGCGCCTTGCATAACTTTTCAGAGGTATACAAATAAAATCTATAATATTAAATGAAATATTTTTATGTTGTTATATCTATAACTTTCTGTATAAGGATATGTTATTTATATAGAACCAGACAAAATTCATTCTATTTTTTTTATTATTATGAAATAACCAAACGATTTTTTTTTATAATTTATAATATTTAAGGCAAAATGAAGATAACCTAAATTTTCATATTGGTTTAAATTATTATATAGAAAAAATGTAAATAATAATATAATAAGTTTGATGATGGTAAACGTTCCAATTCCCCACAGAGAACTGGAAATTATGTAAAGGCAAGTAAAAATAATAATAATAAAAATGGAATGCAGGGAAAAAATGAAAATGGATAAAAAAAAAAATGAAAATGAAAAGAAAATAACATAATTTTTATTAGGTATCAAGTTGATTGCTATTTATTTACACACCCCTTTCAATTGAGTTTTTGGTAGGTACCTAATTTAATAGTTTAATATAGGCGCGTTTCTTCATGACTGTTTGACTTTGTCTATATAATTTCGATTATATTTTTATAACATTATTTAAAATTATATGTATAAAATAAATTTTATTAATTTTTGATATGTTGGGAAATGAATCTTATTTTATAAAGTAAAAAAAATATGAAAAATATTATATTTAATAATTTTATATTTAAGTAAATTAGATTTATAATAATATAAGTATTTGTTTTTTCATATTTTATAAAATTAGAACATAATTTTTTATGAACATATCGGTATAATTTTAGTATATCTATCTAATATGAAGGAGAATAAATTTGAATTTCCTTAATATTTAATATGAATTATCTAATAGAATAGTAAAATGTGGTGAAGCACTTCGGACGCTAAAAAAACAAGAATTATTTTATCAATTAAAAATTCAACGGGCAGTTTGAAACTGTATACGGGAATTGTCACGGAACATTTATACTCTTACGGAAACATGCTGCACGGTTGAGACTGACTACGATCTTGACTTGAAGAGAAATCCGTTGGGTATTTCCTATGTCATTGCCCTGTGCAACAACGGCGATTAAGGTACTTGGATTGTTATTTTCTAGGTAATCTGTTTGAGGTTGGTGAAAAGAAGTGGGATGGGTTGATGTGCTATAAGAAAAAAAGTTCAGCCATCGACTGGGGAATATACAACGGACCAAATTGTGGCTTCAGTGCGTGAGGTTTTCGGATCATCCTCCTTGCAAACCAACCAACCAACCATCTAAAAGAATATATATTTAAAAATTTGATTGATTAATTGAAAGAAGTGAACCGGTGGTGTTCATGTTAGGCCAGAATCAGACTCGTTGTACCCTCGCACCCTTTATGTAATACTTGTCGTGGTGTTCGGCTGATCCAATACCTCTTCCGAAACAGAGAGGTTTTGACCAATGTAGTAGGAACCATAACATCTGCCTCATGCAGAAAGTGTTCAAGTAACACAGAAAGTGTTCAATTGTCTTGCGTTCATCTCTGCACCTATACATATATTTAATTCTTTTCGCCGTATCTTAAACGCATTATCCCTACTCTGTAGGTTTTATCAACTTAATTTAATTTATAGTATAATATTTTGAGGTAAAGACATTTGCGGCATAATATTAAAAATAAAAAGCTGCTATATTTTATTATATGGTCTGCCCAATATCCGGTTTCCATTCATTGATATCACATAAAGAATTATTATCTTTACATATTTCATCTATAATATTTGTTTGATTTCGAATGTCAACATTTCCAATTCTGTTTTTGATCTTTTCATAACTGGTTCGGAAATTTGTGTTTTGCTAGCTTGTTGTGAGAATAAATTCTAGGTTTGAGAGCTATATGTGATTGTTGGAAGTATTGTTGAATCAAGTAAGCAGTGGGATACTAAAAATTTGGTTGTAAACGATATAGAAAAACGAATATTTTTTATGTTTAACATAATTTAGATTTACTAACTTAAAATGAAACACTTTACTTTATTTCACCGACTTACTAAATAGTTTTATTTGAAAACCGATTTTTTTTAGCTGGGTTTAATAACTTTTATTTACTTTATTCATTTTACCAATTTACCAAATTGCTAATTAAGAATTTCTGATTTTAATTACATTTACGACATAATTTTCAGTCAAAAAATCCAAAAATCTTAGTTTACAATTTCGTTAAGAATCATTTTAGATCACTACAAAACTATCAAAATCAGCTTTAATTATTTTTTACAATACTAAATCATAAATTTAAAATAAATTTTGATCAATTTTTCATCCTCAAATATATTTAAAAAAAAAAATATTTTTTATAAACTTTCACAAAAATTGAGTAATTTAAAATTTAAACTGCAAAAAACGAAAATCATTTTTTTTATTTTTGGTATTCTAACCATTGTTCTAAAATTAAAATGCAACATATTTCAATCATATAAAAAGAAAATTATAATATATTATTTCCAAAATGTTGAATTATGTACATAACTAAAAGTGTATAAGGTCAAATTTTACCCACATAAAAAAGATTATTTTATATATTTTATGAAATTTTTTGTACGAATATCAAAATAGTCCAACCTTAATCTAGCATTGTAAATGTCCTACATAATTTTATTTCTTTTTTTTTTTTCAATTTGACATCTGGTGCACAATTTTTCATAAAAATCTTATCTTGTGAATCTCATATTTTTATTTGTTTTGTTTGATACCATAAAATTATCATTGGAAAAACTTTTTATTATTATTATTATATTTTGTTGGAATTGAAAATATTACGCCTGATTCAACAGAAATTTTTTTGGTTTTGTATTGCCATTCATCAAAATCTATATTAGATTCAAATATTATGGGAACATTAGCAATATCTACTACAGAATATTATGTTAAAACAATTTTTAGACAATAATAACAAAAAAATTATGATATACAAATTAAAGGGTTTGCATAAAGTACAATTATTATATTTTTATTTATGTAAAAAAGAACAAAATTTATGTAATAATATTCGAGGTTACAAAATTTCATCATAAACTTCTAAAAAATATCCTTAGAACAATTTAAAATCAATTTTTATTTCATTTTTTTTTTAAATTTCAAATGTTTTTGACTTTTGCTACAATTTATATAAGAACAAAATTAAATGAAAATGGTATAAAAAAAGATTTTGAAGGTCGATGGCTGTAAAAAAAAACAAATACGATATGGAAAAAAATGGACTAACATATAATTTTTATCACATATCTATGGGTGACATATTGTTCAGTAACAATATGACATTTATATGTAAAATATTATATTCTATCTATTGACAAATATTCGGAAATGGACAAAAATATGAAAAAAGGATCAATCATATTATAATACATTTTGGAAAGCAGAGAGAGATATGAATTTATATAGAATTATAGATCATTTAATGGGATTATTATATATAGAATACATGATGAAAATAATTTTCTTTTATAGATTGATAAAAAAAAAGGACGAAATATGAAAAAATCAGACATCACAGTCTTTAAGTTTGTTTTGTCTAGTCAGACATTAAAATTTCTTACAATAAAATTGTCACAAGGACTTTTTCAAAACATAAATAATAATAATAATATTGAATATCGATTGGGCTCTGTTGTTTAATCTAAAGATTTTATATTAAAATGAAGGAAAAACATGTGGTACGTCTTTTTTTATGCTGGATTTAGCTATGTTGTATACAGAAGATAATGAAAATATAAATAAATATTATATATATGTGAAAAGTTTAGGTAGAAAATTAGTTTTATTTATAAATTTTCAATGATTATATTTAACGAGACACCCAAAAAATAATGAATAATAGAAAAATTATTAAAGTATTTGGAAAATAATATTAATTAGTGTCATTTATTTTTAGAATTTATCCTTTTAAGATTTTTTTTTTTTTTGATACAATTTTGTACGCATAAGATTTAGGTGTAATTAGATTTAGGATAATTTGTTTGCTATCTAAATAAATATAAAATAATTGAAAAATATTATTATTTAAATGTAAAAGGTGCGACTGTGGCATTTGCTGTGATGTATAATGTCCCGGATTTAACTTCAGATCGAGTTAACTAAACTTTAAATTAGAACCAGTAATACAAATTTTAAGTATGTAATTGTGATTTAAAGACTGGAAGAAAATGCTAACTGTTGAAAGAAAATAATAAAATACATTAAATTGCTGCATTTACTATAAAGAATCGTTCTGTATCCCTATAAAAGTAGTAAGCCCACATTGTAATAAAATATCAGCGGCATTTCTTCACTATAAAGAAACTTATGCTGTTAAGCTAAGGGGAATATATAAACGCTGAAGGACGAAATAATATTAATTCTGGATTTTGAATTCATATCGCTAGTTAAAAATCAAATAAAAGTGACAGTCAAATCTTTGTAAATTTAGAATTTAAAGATTTTCTTATTAACTGTTTAATATTGAAGGTAGAATAGAACACATGAAGTTGCCTTGACTGATTAAATATCAGATCAAATAATTACATATTTTATTTACTGAACTATTTAATAGATAAGTTTTGTGCTATAGTGGAAGTTCAGTTCATTTTAATATGACAATCACATATGACATCTTTATATTAAGTATAAATTGTCAATTTTAATGTGAATTAATGAAATTGTCATTAAAAAATACATTTATCTTTTACCTAAACATTAACACATCCCAGTATTCTGAATACTGTGATTGTATTTTTACCCCTTTGGCGGACACTTGTCTCTGGTTCAAGAGAAGGTATAACTAACCCGTATAACTATTTAATAATGGGAATATTGGATATAAGGCAGAACGTTTATTCACGTATGTCTGGCTTTAGACAAGTAAAAGGAAACTAGAACGAAAACATAAAATTATATGCTTTTATTAAAATGTATATGTATATATTTTCTCATTCATGTTACAAAAAATGTAGCTCTAACAGGAAAAGACGTTAATGCAAAAATGAAGACGCCATTTGAACAATAAAAATGATTCATCCAAAAACAAAAGTTTCTGAAGTTCTGGCACAGCATATCTATTAGTTAGTTAACATATGAAAACTAAGACGTTGTATTACGTCTTTATTGTGTTTTCAAATATTGACGGCATATCACGTCCTTGTCCGCCAAAGGGTTACACTGTAAATATGCTAAAAAAAATTGATATATATATGACATATATAAAAATAGATGTTGGATTCAAATTATCGAAAAGTCTTGAAAAAAACTCAATTGAAACAAAAGGAATTTTGCAAAAAACCATCTTAAAAGTCTTTTTAAAATGTCATAGTGTTAAATCGAAAGATATTACTTAAAAATAGAATCCTTTCTTAAAAGTGGTATTCCAAAATCGTGTAATTATTTTTTTGGTATTTAAAATATAATTTTTTTTATATATTTTACGATATTAAAATTATGTGCTAAAACAGTTTTATTAAAATTTATTTATATAAATTCTGATTAAACCAAATTTAATCTGACAAAGTATGAAATAATTTCATAAATATTTATTTTATTGGGTGAATAATTATATTAACCTATGAAAAAGCAATCAAAATTTAATTAATATTTTTATAGTTCGAAATAATTTCGAATCTTTTAAATGTGAATTTTTATTTATATATATTTTGATTATTCACAAGAGACAAAATTATGATCAAATATAAATTTTTAATTTAATATAATTAAATTAAATTGTGAATAATAAAATCAGTTTTGTGTTATATATTAATATTGAAAGATATTAAATGAATTTTAGGAAGTCATCAAAATAATAATATATTTTTGAATCATTAAATATCGATTAATGAATATCCTAAAAATCATTGCTATTAATTTATATTTCAATCTAATACATTATAGTTAAATACAAAGAAATAAGCATAGATATATTAAAAAAAAATTTTTTTTAGTTCCCTGTAATATTACAATGCTATATGTCCTTTGGCGCCATTATTGTTATTACGATTTTAGTTTAATTTTTTATATATATTTTTCTTACTTTTTACTTAACTGTCTTGTTTATATTATATCTTCTTAATTCAGTATTTATATATATGTGATATTTAATATTATTGATAGCTTTTTCCATGAAAATAAAGCCACAAAAAAATAAAACACAACATCCTTAGAGAAATTACTGAAATATATACTCAGCAAACATGGTTTTTATTAAGATAAATATATATTTTTCATAGTCTTTTTGCTTCATAACTTAGGGTTTTTTTTTTTGTATATTAATGATCTAGACTTTCGTAATAAATGATGTGTAAAAATATATATGATTTTTTAATATAACTCTTTTATCGTATAGAATAGATGATATTTTAGTATATCCTTAACTAATTTAAATTATTGGTTTTTATTTTATTTATATTTTGTACAATTCAAATCAATGAAATAAAAAAAAAAATATTGTAAATCTATTAGAATTAATTTTCATAAATTACATTTTAGATTCTGGCATTTTCGAAAAGTGTCATATCAAAGATTTGGAATTATATTCAGAAAATTGAATTGTATTGAATTTTGTAGAGTATTTCCTTTAAAATATAAAATGTGTGATTCGATTAATGGTTAATTTCTAATCTGCCACAATTAATTCTTTCAAATATTTATATTGAAATATTAAGGCACCAGGGCTGGACTGAGAATGAATTTAGGACCGGGAAATTCATAAATTTCGGCTCATTTCAATACATTTTGTTTTAATAGTCAAGTAAAGTTCTTTTATGCTTTCAAAATTAATTATTTTTTTCTTTAACAATAGCTACGCTTTTTGATCAATATATCAAAGTCAATAAAAATTACCATATATTTTTATAATATAATATTAATTTTGTTTTATTTATTGTTTAATATATGATGAAATAGAAAAAAGAAAATGAACAGAAAATTAAATATAAAATAATTAGAATTAACAAAAAATAAATGAAAATTAACAAAAAAATCTTGAAGGATCAACTAAATAATTTTACTTATCGAATGGCTATCATGGTTTTATACATAGCTGTTCAAGTTCTGTGACAATAAGCAATAATAGCCGCAAAAAATGGTTAACATTGAATAAAAACTTTACTACTCGGTATATCATCCCAACACATAAGTGGAAGATTCGCCTAAATCTGTAAATATATTTCGTAACATTTAAATTAATAATTGGATCTATAAGGTGTACAAAGAATATATAAAAATAATCATTTTCCATTAGTTTTACTTTGTCACAAAGTTTACTGCAACATCAACAAAGTTATACTTACAGAATCTTGTTATTATAGAAACGTATAATAAGCCTAAAAACTTTCAAGAACGGAAAATTAAAAAAAAAATATCTTCTGCCTAATTTGATGCTACAGAATTGACCTATATATTTCAATAGAATATTTTCTATTATACATTTTAAGGTAAAGATTTGTATCTCGTCCACTTATTTTTATTACATTTTTTATATCATAAAAAATAGTAGTGAAATTTTTATCCTATAAAATTTATGAATATAGTATATAAATTCATTATTTTTTTACCATTGAATTAAAAAAATTCTATGTATTTATACATAAGATATACAAAAAAAAAGGATTATCTTTTTTTTTTTTTGCTCAGTTAATGAAACACTTTATACAAATGTCTCTCCATATTAATTTCTTATATAGTACAAACTAATATTATCTGTTTACTTTTAAATGGTGAACTCTTTAAGCATAAATATTTTTAAAGAACGTAGGTGTTTAAGAATAATCATTTTTGATCTAAATTAGATTTGATTACAACACATCTTATATAAAGAATTTCATAAAAAAAAAATTTAAGAAAAAATACCCTAAAAAAAGAAGTAAAAATAACCAATTCCAATTTCAATTGATATCATTACAATAACCATAAACTAAACTGGATAGCTGTCAATATATATTTTTTTCCGGTAATTCACATAATATATCTATAACATATTTATTTATATTACGTAAAAAATATGTTATACAGGCTGTCTTCAAACATAAATTCTTATAGCATATTTTATACTGTGGAAACTTAAGCCTTTACAGGAGCTTTATTTTCGTTTTAACTAATTTTCTAATTTTTCAGTGCCTTCCTTTAAAGTAAGGTTTAACTTAAGCCGCAGTTGGATAAAGCTTAAGCTTGACTTTTGACATTTTTTATTATTAGAGTTATATACTTCCAATTAGATATCACAATAATTCATATTTTTTGGTTTAGCTAAGCTTAGGAGAATTTTGGATTGAGAAACCACGTGATCTTAAGTTGCAATTTGAATTATTTATTTGTTCTGTCAATTTGACTGAAATATAGGTCAAGATTTTTGAAAATTAAACTTTAAATATATTTGAAGACATTATGAAATATGGCATTTAGGAATATAGGGACAAAATACACAAATAAGAATATATTACTTTCTATTACAATTTTGCGTCACTTTTCTATTTTGATTTCTTCACTTCAGGTGACTATATTTTGGACCATATTTCCGCAACCCATTATATATATAGTTTATCAATATTATTAGTTGAGTGGTTTAAGTGGCGAGTACACAGTAACATGACCGGCGACTTCAATTAGCGCATATGCGCCTTTAGCTACCAATAATACTCATGAAACTATGCTAAGTTACGCGGTGGAAAGAGGCAGTTTAGATCCACCTCGTGCTATTCAAGAAGCACGCCGTGTCTCTGGGTTGCTTCATGGCTAGGTGGTTGAGTTCACCAAGATAAAGACTGCCGAAAGAGTTGTATCTGGCTAGTGCAGGGCACTTGCAAATGAAGAGCACTATAGTCTCTTTTTCATGCGGTACTTTACATTACAGCTGCGGAATAATTGCTTAAATGGGATGCCCAGTCTGGCCGCATGTATTATACTATACAAAATATTATTTAAATTATATGTATACATATTTTTGGAAACTGGGTAACAAAGCTATATACGAACAGATATAATGTGGCTTTAACTATTATCTAAACATATTGTAATCAATATTTCGAGACTCTATATAAATATTGCAATAATAACCCTGTTAAAATAAACAGAATGTAATAAATTGTGAATAACAGCAAAAAGGTAAATAGTTTTAGGTTATTATATATATGACTTGAGGGAAAAAAGCTCCTAAATTTGTGGAATTTCATTAATGTGAATTTTTCTTAAACATAATTTCCTCTCTGCAACATAAAAAAAAAAAACTAATAAAATAAAAATAAAAAAAAACTTTAAAAAAATGCGAAGAAAATTCGATCATCAAAAATGAAAATAACAATGAACAAAACACTATGGACTTCTTTAGATCAAGGGTGTAAAAAATGAATGATCCGGATCGAACAATCTAAAAGGCACAAAAAAGGATATTAAAGCTCATACTATTGCTATAATGCTTAGTTGTTTTTGTATTATGTTGTATTTTGTCTGGGCACATAAAAGAATCCTTGAGAAAGAAAAGAAATAAAATTTCTGGGGGACAACGAAAAAAAAAAAAAATGTAACAAAAATAGAAACAAGAATTTGTAAAGCTAATTTTTTTTCTTTCTGTTTTTTGCTTCTTCTTTCAATGCACGCATCAATTGATATCAGATCGATTTCACACTGAATACTTTTATTGGCATGCCTATGTGTACTACATAACTATACAGAAATTTATATTTTACGGTTTCATCAGTAACCGGAATACTTATATACAAAATGTATACATATATTTTAGCAATTTTTTTTTATGTGATTTCTAATATTTTATATTATTTGAAGCCTTTGTTAAAATGAAAAAACATAAAAAAAAAATATTTTTTTTTTTGTTAGAATTCATATAAGATAATTTATAAAATTGTCTGATTAATTTGATTTTGCGATATTCTAATTTGACAGAAATTTTGAAAAAGATAAAAATTTAAATTATATTATAAGAAAATATGGATTTGGTTCTTATGTAATAATAATTTGATTTTGAATATATTTTGATTTCTACTGTCCGATTTCACAGTGAGAGCTTAAACGTTTTTCAGAGCTTAAACATACGTCTACTGTAATTTCAGTGTGATTTTCTGATTTATCAGTGCGAGCTTAAAGATAAGCTTTCATTAAAGTGAAGTTTAACTAAATCCACAGTTGGGCAGAGCTAAAGCATCACTTTTGAGACGATTTATTTTTAGTTTATATGTAACACATAAATAGAAAATTTGTTTTTTAGGAAATAAGTTATTACTAAAAAGTTATAAGGAAAAAAAAAGTAAAATTAAATATTCGTTTTTTAGGTACAAAACACTCACAAATTCCAATATTACATTGATTTTTATGGTACATTGCATACACAATGAAATTATTTTCAATTATCATTAACAATAATTCACAATTTTTGGTTTAGGTAAGGTTAGAGGGCAATTTTTTATTGAGAAACCAAAGTTAGATTCAGTTACAGACTCAGTTAAGCTGGATTGTAATCGTTTTAGTCAAGCAGGAGTTTAAGTCCTCATATTAATACAATATTATAAAATTAGTTTAAACATTAACTTCTTACATTTGTATAATAATTTATATCTGTTGTTTCGATCATTCTTGTAAATCCAAGGACGTATCTTGAAATTATGTTTACTAGTATTTGGTCAGTTGATACCTAGGCTATAGAAACCCCAAATCAGACCCATGATTTGTGAGGACTGAGAAATCCCTTACTCAGGTGGGTTAGCCTATTCTGTAATACGAGGATACATTTTTGCAGTTTCTTTATCATTCGAACAAAACCGACAATAATTTTTAAAATTTCCGATCTTGTATAAGTGATACTTGAGTGTCCAGTGATCTGTGAACAAGTAAATTATTACGTAGCTCGGTTTTGCTCAGTATATTCTATGATAATATTAAAAAAATTCAAATATAAAACTCTGCAATTGTTAAATTTATTTCTGTATTATTTATATAATTTATAGATTTCTTTATTATCATTTTATTTAATTTTCTTTATTTTATTTTAATAGTTGATTGTACTTTATATAAAATTATTTATAAAATAAATAAATAAAATAAAAATAAAATCAAACAGTGTAAATTCAAGTCTATTATAAAAATAAATAAAACTCGGTGGAAAAGTTTAATTTTCATTTTTCCTTTATTACGTTTGTAATGCTACTAATAAAAACGCACTAAAAAGCTTATCGATGAACAATAGAAGCTTATCAAATATTCATAAAAAAAAGGTAAATATTAGCAAAACGCAAAGTAAATGTAAACGTTTTTCAGAAACCCCTTTTTATTTATGAAGCATTTTCTTAGTCGTCTATGTTGTATAAAGGTACACATAATTTTAAATTTTCTTTACATTTCATTGAAATAAAATATTATATTTAGAATATTTTACACATCACGTATAAAAATTTATTAAATTGAAGAATAAATATACTTTATATTTTTTCAAAATTATAATAACTTGATATTAGTTTCCCAAGAAATATATTAATTTATTTGTAAATGTATATGTATTACATTATTACATAATAGATAATTTAATCATAATCTTATGAAATTGTATTGTTTAAAAAATATTTCGAAATGGTCAGAAATGTAAATTATAAAGTAATTTTGAATAGATTTTATAATAAGTGATTTATTTTTAATACGTAAATATTGTCTTGATATTTTTTATATCTAAAGAAATTTTATATTTATGTATTTAAATATTTAAGTTTGAAATTTCTATATGAATTAAAAATTTGCATAAATAAACTTATATAAATATATAAGATTAATTCTCTGAGTCTGTGAATTCACATATGTGTTATTATAAATTAATCTTTAATAACAAATAGAAATTCAAGTGATATTTTCATATATATTATTCGTTTAATGAATATTTGAATTTATAGTATAATACATAAATATCTATATTTACTTTATTATCATATAAAATTATTTCATTAAATAATTAAAATTTATTTATTATTCATTAAATGTTTAATTAATTGTTGCTCTCTTTAAATAAAATATAAATAATTTTCAATATTTTCAGAAAATTTATATACTTTTAATTTTAATTTTACATTTTATAAAAAGGGTTATATAATTTTTAAGCTTGAACTACAATGTATCGATTAGTTCAATTTCGAATTTATTCGAACAGTAACCAATCGACTGGTTAAGTAGACTTAAATACATTTGTAATCTATTAATTTTGTAACTTTGAAATTTTATGTTCCTCTTTTTGTCTGGTGTTCATGTAATTTTTAATTTGTTTTTTATATGTAATTCTGAATAATGTTCGTTTAGCGATTTTTCGTCACACATACTTTTTTTAAACTTTTAAATTTCATTCTTTTTGCTATTTAATTCACTTTGGATTCGTAAAAGTTCATTAATTTCATATTCTTTCAATTTGATTCGTTCCGAATTAATTTCAATTCCACTTATTGTACACTCAATCAATTGCTCATACAAAATATAAGAAGACATCAAATTTGAACGATACATTGTAGTCCGAGCTTTATACATAATATTTCTTTAAAAAAAAAAGTTAATTTTCAAGTTGAATGTTGAAATAATACTGACTATTTTTGATACTTTGGATTTCATAGGAAATTTTTCATTAAAAACTTAAATTGTCAGAAAATTCTGTATGCTTAATATGAAATTTTATCATATCACAATTTTAAAATTATAAACTGTCAGATAGGATTTTACAAATTTTTGATATTAACATTTGAAAAAGTTTTTCCACCAAAAATAAAATTACATAAAATATTTTTTTCTTCGTTTATAGTTTTATGAAATTTTGATAATAAATTGCAAATTTTTTTGAATTCTATGATATGTCACTATGTATAAGGACTAAAAATTTATATCTGATTTTGAGATTTTTGATTTTTTTATGATATGTAAAAATTTGTATATGTTATTTTAAATAGAATTTGTAAATATTTGAATAAAAGTTTTTTTTTTCATAGGAAATTGAAAAATTTAAATATACTGAAAATCATATAATAAAATGTAAAAATTATTATTATTATTTACACGGGAAATATTCATATTTAAACTTAATTTTACTGAGAATTATATAAGTTTTTATATTTTACAAATGTTGAGTTTAAAAATTTATGTATGAACAAATCATAAATTCAAAACTTTTTTATACGTGATGTGCATAAATTGTATATAAATGTAATCAATACTATTTATATGTGTTTTTTTTTTTGTTTGTTTAATGTTGGTAAAAGTTTCAACTAAAAAATAAATTGAGTTTTTTAAAAATAAAAAATTTAAGAAACATTTATGTAATTTATTCTAAAGAGTCTAAAGTTTAGAAGTAGTGAATTAATTGAACTGCATAAAAAGTAAATTAAATTGAACACAATAAATTCTATTTATTTTCATAAGAATTTATTGTATAATTTTAATATTTAAAAATGTTTAATATAAAAAAATAAAAAAAGGCAAACAAAGATGACATTAATCATCGTAAAATAAATAAAGATGAATTCAGTTGAAGGAAAAACATGGATAACAAAATTATCAACAAACAACAATAAACACACCAAAAATCTACATTGGAATAATTTTGGTTTAAACTTAAATAATAATAATTTAAACAACAACAATTCAAATCTAACAAATTTACGATACGCAGATGACATTGTCCTTTTTGGAAAAAGTTTTCAAGAAGTGAAAAATATGTTAACAGAATTAAAAATAGAAAGCGATAGTCGATGATCAAGAACAAGAAATGTCGCCGTTAGACAAAGAACAGATGTAGTCGATGTAATTCAACGTTCTCAAGAACTAAAATGCCGTTGGACGAGACATTTAGCGCGACTGGAAGACCAAAGATGGACGATTTCAACAACAAATTTGTGAACCGAATGGAAAAATAAAAGTAGGCAGACAACGGAAAAGATGAGCTGGATGTGATAAATTTACTGTGCAACGACGAAAGAACTATCTAAAACTAAAATAGAATGGAAAAAGTTGGGGGAAGCTTTTATCTGTAGCAAAACATAAATTTTATTTTAAAATTATTTAAATTAATTATATAAGTATAGTTTGAATATATAAAAAAAAAATTGGATTCAAAAATAAATAATAAAATAATTGAATTAAAAATAAGTTTTAAAACTAATTTGCAAATATTTTATTTAAAAGTAAATTAAAATCGAAATGAATTTTTGTAAACATGTTTTTTTTTTTTAATTTAAGTAATTTGTAAGTAGGGTTTTATAAGCTAATACTAATAAATTATAATGTGTTAAAGTATTTTTTTTGATACACCAAACCGTAACAAATTTTATATTACTACATTTACTGAATCTACAGGTTTTTTCCATGATGGAACTAGGATAAATTGTTTATACAGAATGTTTGCCAAGCCTTCGTAAATTATGCCATTTTTGAGAGTGTTCGATTTTGAGCTATTGTAGCATTTTCTTACCTCTTGTTTGCACCAGAACATATAATATCTACATTATAGTCTCAATATTAAAAACTAATTTTGTCAAATTTTGAAATATGTAGCGGAGCCATGGTTGTACTTGGCTTAAATTAATTAAATATTTTTTTAAATTATACCAAAATCGGCAAGACTTTAAATTAAACCAACGACATTTTATTTATTATTCAATTATAATTATAATATTTAAATTTACATTTTTATATTTTATTTAATTACAATTTCATTTTACTAATCATTATATTTCCAAGGTACATTTAGTTTTTCCTTGTTCACTAAGCTTGGTAGAATAGAGCCTCAATGATAGAGGTTTCATGACATTTTATTGCAATTTTAAAATACATAATAATTTTATATTGATTCCGAACTACAGCTTTTCTTTATAGTGAAGACATTTTTATTAGCAACATTCTAATGGCGTTTATTAATAATACAAGTTAATTTTAAACTTAGTTAAATTAGAGTGGCATCAATGACTCGATGTGGAGTTTAATCCGGGACCGAATTTATCACAACATAGCGCTTTACGACCATGTTAACGCCGATAACGCCACTCTTGTTTCTATTACTATGTTATGCTAAATGCTACTTTTTCTATGAAGCCATATTTTAATAATAATAAAAGGATATGAAATGAATAATTAAAGAACATAATTTTCTTTACAAAATCTATAATTAATTTTAAACTAAATTTCTGTTGACATCATAAATTCAGATTTACTGTATACAATAACTTATAATTTCATTTCTTGAAAATTTAATTATGGTTTGAATTTAAATTTTTTATGATAAATTTAATTATAATATATTTTATTATATTATTTTTTCTATAATGGTTTTTTATATTTTCATAATAATTTAAAATTTTATATGCCAATTTATATACGTAAAAATTAAAATTGAAAAAGTTAAATAATAATTTTATTTTATATTTTACATATGAGTTAATTTCAATTTATCATAAAATAATATTATGCTTGAACAGAATAAAACTCTCATACTTGTAGAATCATTTTAGCTTTTGCTATCATAACGTTCGCACATTCAAGAATTTTATGAACTGGAAAACTTAATTTTTAATTGCCATAATTAATTAACAAGAAAAAAAAAGGAAAAAGAACGAGATTTTTATTTTTGATTTATGTTTATATAAATGAAATTTATGCAAATTTGATTTAATTTTTTTTTTTAAATTATATATTTTTGTTGAAATTTATGTTTTTATTATAATTATTGTTTATCTATTATGTTTTCTTCGAAATTTAATTAATTTAATTATTTTATTTATTTTAAATTTTATATTTTAATGATAAAGTTACTAAACGTTCTACTCTAAAATTGAATTTTCGAATTTCAAATTTTGAACAAATTTGATATACGTTGTACAACATTGCAACTATTATTATCTATGATTATTTGAACTTTCATTACAAATGATAACTACATTTCAAAATAAATACAATTCTTGACAATCTAGAAATTTACTGAAATTCTCATTGGTCTGATCAATTTTTTTAAAATATAGTTTCATTCAACAATTTCAAAATTTTCCCTTCCGAAATTTTTATGTTTTTTAGTGGGTTTTTTCAATAACATTGAATGAAACAAAATTTTTTACTCTGGTTATTTATTTAAGTTTTTTTTTTGTTTCCCATTTATTTGAAATTTTGCCATCGGCATTCAAGATCTTTTGACATTTTTCATTTAATATTTAATCATCTAAAGTCAACAGTAAAAATTGTTTTGCTCTTTTGTATATTTATAAAAAATCAAAAAAAAAAAAAAAAAAAAAATCTTTTTAAAATATTTATGTATTACTTTACAAAACAACTTTTGGTTGGTTAGAGAAGTTAAAGTCAAAAATTTTGGAGTAATATGACAAGACAAATTCGTTGCATAGGTTGTCCACCCAGTTGAAAATATGGTAACCTAGGGTTAGTCAAAACCAAAACATGTATAGTTTTATGAAAGCGTTGAAAATATAGAATGTTTACAAAAATTTCAGATCTCCCAAGGGGCTGGATTCAAATTAACATTAAAATAACAGAAAGCGAGTATTAGCCTTCGGAATCTTATTAAAATAAATAACAAAAAGTAATTTGTCATTCTTTTTATCAGAATCTTAGATAGGGATGGACTATAGATTTCAAATTCTTCACCTTTACAAAAATGTTGTGTGATTTAAGCAACTTGGAATGAGTTCGGTGATTTCAATTTTTACAAAAATTTTACTCCATTACAGAACTTAATAGTCATTATTAACTCATCGTAATAATTCGAAAAAAATTTTGTATTAATAAGAATGAGAAAATAATATTAAAATAAAAGTTGTGTATTTTTAAAATACCTTGTGATTGTGACTGATTCTTCCTGTTATTATACAAGTTCAATTTTCCTTAAAGCAAATTTAAATTGTTTTTTTTTTTTTTTTGGTTTGGCCTTTTCAAAAATTAAAGATTTATTTTGTTAACTATGGTAATTTTTAATTTAAAATAACAAATATTTTTTATTTATGTAAATAAATTGTGATTTTTTTTTTATTTTATTTGGTATAAATAAATAATATTTAACATTTTAAATTATTTATTTATTGATTAAAAAAAAATATGAATTAATCATATGTAAACATAAATTGATGATTATTATTTGCATAATAATTATTTACATATACATAGAGTTTACGCCCAATAAAATTTATTTAATTTAAATAATTTTTGAATAATTTTTATTTTTAAATTTGTTAAATAAAATAAAAAATGTTTTAAAATATAATAATTATTATGAAAAAATATTTGTTTGACCCCCCCCCCCCCCTACGACTTTGTTATTCCGCTTGGAAATAGAGCCTACATGTAAATCTTCCATTATACTATGTTAACATCCATTTCCGAAGCTTACTTGATATTGGTAGTAATTTAATTGGTTTTCACTATGCGAATAATCAGTCCGCAGTAGTAGTTGCTGAAGTCAACACTAAAACACTGGCCAAACTCAAATGAAATTTAACTTGTAACTGAATAATTCCGTATTTATTTTATTCAGCAAAAATTTTAAGTGTAATATCTGTTAAATTTTTGTTTGAGCAATCTATTAAAGATAGTTTAGTAGTTACAGTAAACCATACTGTGGGCCAACTAGTTCAATGGTACCTCATCATATCACAATTTATTTTTCGGGGAAATTTTACAAAAGCAATAGAAATTCTTGAATTTGAAATACTTTTAAATTCCTACAATTAGTATTGAAATCTACAATTTTCGAATTCAAAAGCGATTAATATTGAAAAGTTTGATTTATTCATAATTTTGCTTATTTTGTGAAATCTTAAGCCTGTGGATTAAAAACCTTTTAAGTGAACAACATTCCTGATAAATGTTAAACAATTGGAATATCATTCAAACTCATTTTCGTTTGAGTACATCATTAGTAATAGGAATATTGTAGCAAGTATAAATGATGTTTCTGAAATTGCATTCAAAGACTATAACGAAAAGAAAAGCAATAATTAGAAAAATATCCAAGTACTAAAATATCTGGACTGTTAAATACATTGATACTAATATAGAGGCAGATTTCGAATTAAAAAATATTTTCCAACTTATGTTTTAAACCAAATTTTTGTATTTCGTATATTATAGTTAAATTTCGGTCTTGCACATAATTTCATTTGTTTATTTGCAAATACAGTGAAAACTAATTACAGGAAACTTTGTTATAAGAAATTTTCGTTATAAGCAACTCTTGATATAGTCGACAATTTTTAATTTTATAAATTTAATATAAGAAACTTGAAGAAAGTTGAACTCTAAAACATGTAAAAAAAAACAAATGCAATTGTTATACCTTAAAATTATTGAGTAGCAATTTTACAAATAACACTATATAATAGCATAATATTATATGGACATGAACATTCAATATTCCAATTAAATATATAAATTATCCCACGATTTAGTAATTGCTAAATTGACAAAAATACGAAGTTACAACGGATGTTCCCACATATAATAACTTCTAATTAGCTAGCAAACAAATTATATTTCGATAAGAAATTATTAAATATATCCAATTACGATTTTAGCACCGAAATTTTAATATAAAAAATATTACAATTCCCATACTCAAAAATTGCTGATCAATAATATTCAAAAGGTAAATCAAGCTACATCATAAGCAAGGCATACTTTTTCGTGGCATTCTTATTAAAGTATTCAACAAATCCAGTCGGTGTTTTTAATTAAAACTTCCTTTCCTACATATCAAATCCTCTAACAAGATTAAAATCCCAAAACCCGAACTTACAACACAATTTCAATTCAACAAAAATAAGATATTATACGAAAATTGGAAGATGGTGTGAAGTGAAAGTAAGAACTTTATCTGTGAAATATAGTTTAACCAAAAGTACAATAAGTAAAATACAGAATAACAAAGAAAATATAACAGAATCATTTCAAATCAATTTTCGAGGAACAAAATCGAGCTGGTACCACGAAATGTAACCAGTTTATAATCAAATTTTCCTCTGTTATTAACAATATTTGCAAGTATGAAAATTACTACACAGAGTGTGAAAGTGATATTAGTGATATATATATATAAATTAATGTAATACCTGAATTTTAATAAATTTTATATATCGCAATCAAAAAATAAAACTAATTTTCTTTGGTACTGGTAAATAAATTTAATATAGGAAATCTTATTTCTTATAGGCAGCTTTAAAACAAAAAAAAAAAAAATTCAAAAAGTTTCTTTTAACGAATTTTCACTGTATATAAAATATGATTTTGTGGTTTCGAAAGCGACGTATCTAAATTTCATATAACATAGAATTTACAAATCTTTTCAATTCATTTATATAATAGCTAAAAATAATTTTAATATAAATTTTCTCCATTATTTATAATATAAATTTATATCGTCAGCTAAGTTATTTGTTGTTCTTTCTAATTTTCTTAATATTTAACAATTTGTTTTATAGTTTTAAAAATTATTGATTATCCATTTTTTGTTCTATCTAAATTTTTCCGTCTGTAAAGATAAACTCTAAAAATTTTATTAACCCTTACTTAATATTATGCAAAATTATTAATATAAAACTTTGTTAAAATAATTTTTGAATTTTATATTAAAATTTGTACATTGAGTTTGTACTTAAAAAAAATGCATCTACTATTTTGATGAGAGCATCAAAAAACAAAATCGATTCATGCTCTGCAAAACAGATAAGAATATTGATATTAAAAACAATAAAATTGGGTGACAATAATTTTTATATTTTAACTTTTGTCACATATCATTTTATCTGTAGTTAGTTATGTTAAAAATGTGCAAGTGCAGAAGTGCACATCAAAAATACAAAAATCAAACAATGGATACATTTCTAATTCTACATGCATATGTCCTCAATTTTAGTTGTTGGTCAATTCAAGTATGTTTATTATATATATATAAGAATATTTTAAAATATGTTTTTGAAATTACAGTTCCGAACTAAATATTATAAAAAATATATATTTGCTTGGTATATAACGGGATTTTTTTGTATCCACAGGGTTTTATAAAAATGTGTTCCATCTTCCATCATCGATTCTCTATATCATTTTAGCTCATACACCATTACAGAGTTAATCAATTTTTAAGATTTAATTTTACTTACATAAAATTTACATATTGATTTATATGGTTTTATCATATTCCAACATTTTAAAGATATTCAAAGAAGAAGCTTCGTTTTCCGGATTTTAGTATAGACTTTAGTTCTTTAGTCCATATCATAAATTTAAATTTGAATTTTTCTATGTATTTTGCCTATGGACGATTATAATATTGAAATAAATCCATTCGAATACCAGGTAAACTAAACTATTACATGGATATGGGTCGGCTCTAGAGTCTAGAGATATAATAAAATTGTTTAAACATTTGAAAAAGGTGCATCCGAATTTATTTAAAATTATTATCTAAAAATGGCCTAAAATGGCGTATTCATTAAGATTTAGTAGCGATGCAATACCAATAAAATAATTTGCGTAATGTCTAACAATATCTTCCTTATCATCACAAAATAAGAAATTGCTATACAATCAAGTACTGAAACCAACTTGAACATAGTATATGGAATAAAGCTGCTACGGGAATGTACCAAAAAAAAGTTATCTAAACAATATTCAACGATTTCAGAAGATAGTATAAAGGAATTAAGGAATAATTAATGCTTCTTGGTACATAAGGAAAACCGACCTACAAAGCAGTTAAAAATATAACTCTAACTCATTAAGGAAGACTCAGACAATACGTGAACGTTAAGGCTTCTAAGCTCCTAGACAATAGAAACATGACAAGAAGGTTGAAGAGAGTTTAACATTTTCAGCTAGTATAAAAATAATAAATGAAACCAGATATATAACAATAGTCATTACTCTAGATCGTAATAATTGTAGGAAGTTGTTTTTAATGGGTCTACTGTTAGATGGCGCTCACTGATTTTCTTTAGTATATATCGAGATTTTCATTTAACCTCGCTACATTCATAATATAATTTATAAGTTTATCAAATTATTTAAATTTGATAAACAGAGTTTAATAGTTCAAATATCAATTATAAATCACTCTGTTTAATGAAAATTCATTTATGTTTTCAAAAACTCAGAGACTATGAACCCATATTAAATATATTAATTATTGTATAGCTATTTATAATATGAAAATATTCCATTGTCAAAATGGACAATATAAAAATTTCACTAAACATAATTTCTATTGGAAAATTAATGTTGGTAAAACATAATAAACATTTTTTTATTGTGTTAATAAAAATTATTTTTCATTTATAGATACAAATTTTTGTAATACTTGATTTCTCTTATATAATTTTAAATTAATGATAAAAGGAATTTTCCTTAATTATCTCACAGTATTTAAATTATATCAAATAATTCAAATATAAAATGATTTTATGTCAAGGTAATACTTAATTTATAAGATATTTTAAAAGATTGTTCAATTTATAGATTAAATATTTTGGGTTTAATGATTTAAATGAATATAAAATATCGACATTTTCTTGTTTGTTATAAATTAAAATTATATTTATAAATATTTCTTTGATGTCTTTAATCAGAAATTATATTAGTTTAGGAAAATATTTTCTAGGAATTTGCAGTTGTTTAGAAAACAGCTACTACAAATAGATTTTTTAATGAATTTAATCATAAATTCGATACTTTTATGATTATTCAGACAAACATTAATTTTAATTCATTTTGAAATGTTATCCTTTTAAATTTAAATTTAATTCTTTTAATATTTTTTTTTTTTTTTGTTAGATTTTTTAAAATTAAAAAGTACAAAAATAATAATTGGATTTTATTTCTATATAACTATGAACAGTAGTGAAATCCTTACTGTGTCATCAATAATAAGGATTATCTACTACAAAAATCCAAAATGAAAAACGTTTTTTATAATTATAATACAAGTAAATTTATATTAGATAATTTTTTTTAAGCAGTGTTGCAAAACGGAATTATTTTTCATAACGTTACGGGTTTCGTTATGAAACGGAATTGAAAACTCTTTAACATTATGAGCAATATGTATATAAAAAAATAAAAATAGAAAATTGTTATTGAAAAGTGTTAAATTTGGCTTTTATTATTACATATTAATAACATAATAATATCTTTTAGCATCGTTTCGTCAATTCGGTTCCTCTTGTCTGATAAAATCCACTTGAGCATAGACAATATTCTTTCTACTGATACCGTTACGTAACGCTATTTTTGTTATTCCGTTGTTCATTTTGTTATTCCGTTATAGTGTTACGTTTCACGTAACGTTTTGCAACACTGTTTTTAAGTATATTTGATTGAGTTTCTTTAATATTTCCGAATTGGATATTCTAAATGTAAAGAATGTTATGCTCGAAAATTAGAAGTAATTATGCTGTCAAATTATTTTGGGTAGTATTCTTTTTTACGATTTATATTTAATTAATAAAAACATAAATTTCAGTGCAAAAAGACATTAAACCAAAAAGGGTTTCCCGTAAAATATCTTTTGGAGAGTTTAAATCATAAAATTTGTAAGTCATAATTTTATGACTAAAATTCCTTCTACTTTTTGACAATTATTTGATTTTTTTAAACTTGAAACTGGACCTCGCACTAAATAATAAAATAGATTTTAAATTGGATTTTACAAATTCACTCAAATTTATATTCAAATAACTCAATTGACAAAAAATACTTTAATAATCTAAATGTTTCTTTAAGATTTATCTTATTTATTTATTTTATTATTTCAATATAATTTGTACTTCTTTTAGGAAATACACAAAACATTAAATAAATATCAAAATTATTAAGATTTTTTTTTTTTATGATGACAACGTCCTTTTACCAAATTATATCTTCGTACATCGTTTTACCAAAAAATTTCTTTGCTCATTCCCTTAAAATTCATTTATTTTATGTGCTCTTACAAAAAAAAAAAAATGAAAATTTTATATATATATAAATAAATATAAATTTTTGTAAAATAAATCATCAAAGAACTTCAATCAAAAAATCAAACCATCATCAAATGTATAAGCAATCAGAAAAAAAAGTAAACTTTTTTTGGTAAAAGTTGAAAATCATATAAATAAATCCTTCGAAATAAAAGTAAAATATATGAAAAAAAAAAACATTATAAATTTTTCACATTTATCATCTCATGATGAGCAATAATCAGAAATAAAAACCTTTTAGAATTCATCAAATATATATAAATATTACATATAAAAACTTTTACTTACATACTTTAATCACACATTTGTAAAAAGAAGAAAAATATTGGGGTAAAAAAATTTACAACAACAAAAAAAATTGATGTTAAAAAGATAGCTACATAATTTCATATACAATTCAAAAAAATCATACAAATAAAAATGATTTTTTGTTTTTGTTATTTAATTTCCAGTTCCGATTAAACATTTTTTTTTATTTATTTTTTGTGTCTTCACTTTAAATGAGAAATGATTTTCCAAATGAATTTATTTTACCTTTTTTTGTTGATTTCCTGATATCAAAATATTTTCTTATAAATTGACCCTGTTCAGTAGCAGAATGCTCTCATTACTTGATGTACTAAAGCTGAGTGAATAAAGTGGCTTTTTATAGGTGTGCATATAATGAGTATTTTAGGCCTCCTAAAAAAGAGCTTCCTTGAAAACAAATTAGCCAAATTTGATTATTTATGTATTTGATATTCTAGTTTTTTGCAGGCTATTTTGTCTTCGATATACTAGATACGGTTCGGAACAGTGAAAATATTGTTGATTATAAAAAAATTTATATAATAATTTAAAGTTAAATTAGATAAACTTAAAGTTATCATCAGAAAACAACGGAAAATACTTTAACAAAAACATTTTCATGTATTTAACCTTTCTGCCATCTTCAAAACAAAAAAACAAAAATTATATTTCATATAATATGTATTTATATATATCCTAAAATTTAATGTATTTAATAATATATATAAATACAAGAGATAGAAAATTTTTCTTCAACATTCTGAAGTGATTTTCGGCACTTAGGTCACACGGGTTTCATTATGTTTTTCACCCTGAGGCCACTTTCGCATATCATTCTCCCCTTAAATAAAAATGTTGTATATTTATAATACGTTTTCAGTTTTTTTTTTTTTTTTGCTGTGAATAATATTAATGTACGAGCTATACAACATTAGAAATCGATAAGTGATTCATATAAAATTATATATACAAATTTTCATTGGTTCACTCAACTTAAGAGCATAAATGATTTTTAGCATTCTATTGCATTTTTAGACACACACAAACTTTAACACAAACCATCAGTTTTGTTATAAATGATTTAAAGTTTAATTTAAATTGGCTATGTCCTAAATTTAATTGGCTTTTAATATCGATGTTGTGTATTAAATACATCACTATGCTACAGTCTTAAGACCTGTTACTATAAATAAAGTTTTCTTAAACTAGGTTCTTTGTAAAATATATCGAAATAATTCGATTTATGTGCGAAACTTGTTTATTTTGAACATATTTTAGTAAAGCTTTAATATCTAATTAATCAATTTAACAGTTAAAATATAGAACTCAAATTTTACGTTAATTTAATTTAATAGGACTCGTATTCAATCTTCTTATTCCAAAAAAAAAAAAACAGTCAAGAATTTACGGATGAAAATACAAAAAAAAAAAAAAAACAGAAAATTAAAGGACTAAAAATCATTTGATGAGTAAGTTAAAAAGAGCGAACCAATTCGAATTTTTGTATGTACGCTAAGATATGACATAGCGCTATACAAAAAATATCACATAACAACAACCACCAACGACAAAAACAACAATAAAGCGAATAAAACATTAGAAAATTGATAGGAGGTTAATGTTTCGCTTGAGGTGGCCAATATTTATATTATATAATATAATATAATAAGTTTTCCAACAGAGTTTTTAACAGAAAATTGCTTGTACACTTAGGTGTTGGGAAGCTTACAAAAATTTTAATATATACATACATATAATAATTATATAAATGTGTCCTGGGATGAATATAGATTTTTCATGTATTAAAAAAAACGGAAAAGGATGATAAGGTTCAAATTCTTTCAATATCATTAAATATTATACCAATTTTTTTTTTTTAAATAAAATTAGGGTTCAACTTTAAGGCATATTATAACTATATCAAAATATTACCATTACCAATTAGAAAAATTAATTTTTAATATTTTTAATTAATATTTTTTTTTTATATGACTGTAATGTAAATGTTACTGTCACCATTGATTCAATTAGCAACTCTTATATTATAATGATGTAGCAAAACCTTTATAAATATTTTGAATTCAGCAAGGATATATAGGAATTTAAATTGCATTTCTTCTTAATATAAAATCAAAATTTTTTTACATTTTTATTAATCCTTAAAGACAAAAATCGTTATAATTTTTGAAATTTCTTTTTTTTTTAACTTGTGTAAGGATTATTAAAGAAAAATGTCAATATAAAATATACTGTCAATTCCATTAGTGTATATGTATGTAAAAAGTTTACTTAAGGCCCAAGGGCTTTTTGTTTGTATAGTGTAAACGTGAGGACTTCAATCTGATTAATATATACATTTTTTTCTTGTCGTTATAAAATTGCAATAAGCCATCAAAAACCAAAACCCAATAAAAAAATCATCCTTAAAAGAAATTTTCTTTGTAAACAAAAAATAAAAAGTACATAATTTTCCCAACTTGAAAAAATGAAAATGTAAGAGCTTTAAAAAAAAATTACTGATGCGCTGATGTTTTATGTTCTTCTTTTGTACCACCCCCCAGGAGAATTATAATTTTTTATATTGGCTATAAATATAGGCTAAAAAAAAAATTTGTTTGAAGGAAAATAAAGAGATTACTTCTTCTTTAATATTAAACATTTTTGTAGGAGTAGAGGTAATATGGCTTTTGTGTCAGTTAGGTACTTGTTCAATTATATTATAAACGAGCATAACGGAGACTCAAAAATAAATAAATAAATAAAATATGTAAACAGCACATAATGTTGTCAAAAAAAGATTATTTTCCCTTTAAAAAGTTTAACCCTCATTTAAGGACTGTTTTAAAAAGCAACACGAGAAATTTTTTTTTTTAGGTAATTATGTTTAGGATATTACACAGCAGAACAGAAATTTCAAAGGTGGAATTTATAATTTTTTATCTGTTTGAAGGAAGAGCAACTTTTCAAATTATTAAGATATTATTAAAAGGAGATTTTTTTATATATATAAAATGAAATTGTTTGAATTTAATTTGAATGTTAAATTTAAAAAAATAAATATACTAATATTGAAAATATAAATAATAGTAATAATAAATAAATATAATTCAAAATTTAAAATGTATTAAGAGCCCCAGCGATTTGGAATTTTTTTTAGAATTAACTCAGCTAGAATTTGTTATTACATGAAATTACTTTACACTAAAAAAAACTGCAATCCAATCAAAAACTGAGTGCACAGAGTAAGTCTTTAGCTATATTTCATTAATGAAGAATGTAATTTCAGTCAAAAACTATAGCCACCAATATAAAACTCAAAATTTGTGACCTTTCAAAATAGCATAAAAACGTAATTCAATAAACAAATTTATTTTGTGACCTTAATGTATGGAGAATTTTATAAGTGAAATTTTTTGACCGAAATGTTTTTGATTGGAATTCCGTGTGTATATGTTAACTTGAATTTGATAATTCATATTACTTTTCATATTTTGGTTAAGTTTTGTTATGATAAAAATATCAATTTTTCGTTAAACATGATAGGGTTAAGCACTGGTGGCTGATCATAAATTCTGGGTGTGCTAAATTTGTTTAAAATAATAATAAAAAGAACCTTGTAGGTTTTCACTTTATCTTGAGCTTGAAGTAAGGTACTATACTTAAAGTATAGTAAGGAATATTATACTTAAAGTGTAGTACCTTTAAGGTGGGTTGTGTCCGTACACAATTTATTGGGCGGCGCTGATTATTTGTAATAAGAATATAAGCAAAATATATAAAAGTTTCGTAGAATTTAATTAAGATTTAAAGGAATTTTTAATTCAATAAATATTGATTTTTTGATTAAATTTCTGGCATTTGCCGCTGGGGTTAAGGATATTTAATAAAACTATAAATATATTGGACAACATCTACTAAATCATATATGAAATTTTTCGTATTTAAAAAAAATCTTAAAAAAAGTGTATTTTAGTAATTAATATAATGATAAAGTTAAATATAAATCAAGTAAATTTAATACATTAAATGATAATTAATTATGTAAAGATAATTAATGTGGTTTTATGTATTACAATTATTTACAATTAGTTACAGATTTACTGATTTAAATTTCAAATAATACAGATTAACTATGGGTAAAAATAAAAATTGTTAAACCAAATTTTATAGGCTGATAGATTTAATCAAAGTTTATTTTCCAATTAAATATGCCAATTTAAATATTACATTATATTATAATGTAAATTGTATTAAATCAATGCTAATTTTATTTTAATCAATTTTTCGATGGGGTTCATTTTAAATTTCCATTAATAAGGATAATAAATATTTAACAATTTAATTGTAATGTTTGATTTATGATTAATCATAAGTTTCTTGGAGCTCTAATAATGAAAATTTTTGGTTTGCTATTGGTTTGGTTTTTAATGGATATAAAAGTGAATGCCATTGGACATTGTTAATAAATTAGCAGCAATGTGCAAAACTGTAAAAATAATATAATTATATAATCCAAATTTTCAACGTAATTATCTCTATCTATCTATGTATTTATGTAGCTGATAAGCTTTGGGTGCGGTCAAGAATTGGCTTCAAAAAATTGAAAAGCAGCCGGTATGCATAAATTTTGACTGCATATTTATACGACCGGCTGCAAATTGTCTATATTTTACACTAAAAACTATATTTTAAGTTATTTAAGTTTATAAACAATTGAATTACTTACACTTCATAATTATTACCAATCATTTTGAGAATGTATAAACTAACAATAAAAAAAAAAAAAAAGATTAACATTTTTGCAGACTATCATCGCCGACTGCAAAATCTGCAACTGCTGCTGTAGTATTCTGAATTATAGTCCGACAGATTGCGCTGCTTTTCCTGCAAATCTTAATTAATGACCGACTAACTGCAACAACTAAGCAGCGACTGAATTCTTGACCCCACCCTTTAAAACTAATCGGATGAATAAGCTCAGACTTACAGGAAATAGTTGATCCGAACCAATTTAGGTTTGTGTATGTGCTATTATTGTGACAGGTTATATACAAATAAATGTTCCTTGTGTATATTATGATCTTTAACCCAATTCTTTAATTTATATTTTTTTTGATGGTGGCATTTTCCCCGACCGTGCGCACTTATTGGGCTTATTGGTTAGTTAAATATGTATACAATTTTTCTCCATTAATTTAATTATTATAATTTTTTCAATTTCTATTTTTATTAATAAAAAAACTTTTGGCCATCCTGTTTGTTAAAACTATTAAATTAATTTATAATTTTCAGTCTCATTAAATTTCATTTAGTTTTAATTTTAAATCATTGTAAATCAATTTCATTAAAAATTAATAGAATTTTATATTATTTCAATATCAGTTGTTACATGATAATTGGAACAAGTGAAAGAGAATAAATAATTACAGTCGTTAATTTTATTTTAAATAATGTTTTCATTCAAAAAAAAATATTACCAAAAAAAATCGTGAATAGTTCGAGTAGAATTTTGTAACCAACAACTGAAACTTGCCACATGCTCTTTGGAACATAATTCAAAATATACTTCAGAAACTAAACTGCTGGTAGTTATTTGAATGAACTCACTGGATCATCAACTAGATGGCAAAATCAAATTGTGTGTCACTTGTAAATCTGTAACATTCGGTAACAATTACTGGATATTGTAGTAAAATATCTATAAAAAATAATTGATAAATTCTAAGCCAAAATTTCGTTCTATGAATTGTAATGTTTTAATTGTACATTTCGTGTCCTTCACTTACATGCCACGGTTACTGAGCCAGCAACTTATTTGCCCGAATTTTCGAATTGGTTTTCTACCCAGAACTTTTGGTTGATGCAGTTCGTTTTTTAAATACTAAGGACCAAAGCATTTCTGTTGCAGATTCATAAAGCAGCGACAACGACATAAAAATGTTCAGTTGTCTCGCGTTCTTCTTTGTAAGAACAACCATGGTTAGTAAAAATGGAACTCAATCCGTTACCATTAATGATTGTAAAATAATGAAACGATAGTAATACAATAAATTGGTATCTTTTGGAATTGGCACAAATGTTATGCTTCTAAGAGGGTAAAAATATATCGAAAAGGAATTTCTTATATGATGTGTATTTACTTTCAAAATTCATAAAAAAATATTTTTTAAGTCTATATCTCTATAGCTCATTTCTAATTTTCAAAAAATTAAATTGTTCCTTTATTTATTTTATATGTATTTATTTATTTATAAAATTTATATAATTTTAATAAATTTGTTTAAATAATAAATGTTAATTTACAAACTGAAAATATTTATGTCTTCCAAAGGAATTATAAAGAAATTCTTAAAATTATATTTAATTTTTGGTTATTTCTCTCTAAAACTGAAATATATTTTCATATAAAATAATTTCATATTTCATTAAAATATTATAATTTTTTTATTTTATAGAAATTTGTTATATTTTTTTTACGTTTTATTAATAAAACTCTTTCAACTTTTTAAATAATAAATTAAGTTTTATTTAAATGTTTGTATAAGTGATATTGTTCAAAGCCATGGAGAGGTTTCTCATAAAGTTTTGATGATCGTCTTGAGTACATAATTTTAAGAAGAAAAATATCTTTTTAAATTTTTTTTTTTTTTTTTATAAATTGTAAAAATTTTGGTTAAATTATTTATAACAACTTTTAAGATTTACTTTTTGGTAAAATCTATTAAAATTGACGATTCCCATAGCTTATAAATCTTTTCATTTAAGTCCTTTTTGAACATTTTTGAAATATTTTAGATAAAAGTTATACAAATTACAGGAATAATTTTATTTATTGTTTCAAGTAAAGAAAAAGTTATTTTTAGTAAAATATTTACGTAAAGTTATTTTTAGTAAAATATTTACGTAATTTTAAGGTTTATTTTAAATTCTATGAAATTATAGTATGAAAAATAATTAGAATGATGGTTATTAAAGATTACTTATTTAATTGAAGAATTTTCACATAAAAAGAGACTGTTCACAATTGACAATGCTTAATTGGTTCCTTTAAATATGGCTTTTCTAGTATTTTTAATAGTATCCAGAAGAAACCATAGACCCAGGAAAAACCTAACCACCAGTGATGAAAACATTGAAATAGTTATAATAGTTTTGTGTATGTAGAATCAACAATAACCAACACAAATGTCGAAACAGTAGAAGAGGCTAGAAAAATAAAGAAAGCTAACAATGTGTATTTTTCAGTGTCAAAAATAATGAGATCGAGAAATGTACAAAGAGAACGAAAATTAGAACTCTCTTATCAGACCAGTGCTGTACTTTGGTAGTGAAACTTGGACAATTACACAGACGATGACGATCTTACACGGCCGCTTTGAGAAAAAAATCCTTCCCATAATATTGGGCTCATTTAAAGAACGAGTGCAGTACCGGATGCGGTACAACAACGAAATCTATAATACATAACTCGACAGCGATGGGCCGGATATGTTCAGTAAATGCCAGATAACCAGATTCCTAAGAATATTTTGGAATCATGAGCAAAAAGAACGACACCACTAGGAAAACCACGAAATCGTTGGTACGATACAATCCGCAAAGACCCACAAGTAATGCTTCAAGAACAAAACTGGATATCGACAGCATAAAGTCGTATAGTGTGAAAAAAGAAAATTGAGGAGGCCAAGGCTCGAGATCGGGTTGTAACGCCATAGAAGAACAATAAATAATTTGAAATTAGGTAAAATGATACTTACTATATCAACTAGTAATTTAGTTACAGCCAACTAACAGTCTGTTTTACGTAATTAAAAATAAAAACGAAAGGCTGTTTTAACATTGTACTTTAAATTATTTTAAATCAACTTTAAAATATCATTCAATTATTAATTATGTTTTGTTTTATAAACAATTATATATAAAAATATAATTTATATTTTTACAATCAATCAAATTCAAATCTTTTAGTTATAATGGAAATTATACCTTCAAGTCTTCAATAATAAATTTTTTAACTTATCACTACGAAAAGTTCTTCTTTAATATGAAAAAAAAAAAAAAATAATAATATTGATTCTAAAATTTTTGTTATTAAATTATATATTTCAGCACAGAAACGACCTTGATTAATAACAAATCATAAATTTGATCGGATATCCTTGTACATACATAATTCGATATTAATATCTTTAGACAAAAAAAAAAAAACAAACAAAACTGTACATCCAAAATATATTTCCCTCCTTTTTATCTATCGTTTTATTTATCATTTTTCTTGAATTTCATGTTTTTTTCATTCTTATTTTGGATTTGGGAAAATTTTCATATTTTTTTTTTGCTTTATTTTTATGAATATCTAGTATTCTTCTGACTGGGTTAACTTACCTTCATAACTTTTATATCTGATCAATATTGACATTTTATAACGTGTTCTTGTAATTCGTCTACGTTTGTAACAATGTTTTACGACACTCTTTTTCTTCATATTATTTTCTTCTTTACTTTCAAGAATGAAGTTATTACGTGATATGAATTTTCCATAAAAAGTTACACAAGTAAAATGAAAAAAAAAAAAAAAAATATTTAAATATAAGATAAAATGAAAAAAAAAAAAAAATTATGGAAATTTTTTTTTTTTTAATATTTTCATTTTATGTAGAAAATTTCTTAACTCAATAATGCTATAAAAGTTGTTCTAAATATTTTTAAAGTCTATTATTCTAATATGATAAATTTTGTATTTGAATTTTGTGGAATGTCGTTAAGTTTGTTGTCAATTTGGTGCTGTATCTAAATTTGGTATTACTAGATTTAGGAAAGTATTTTATAATTTCCATATAACTTTCAATACTTTAAAATGTTAAATTCATGAAATTTAGAAATCTATTTGAATTTAACACCAATAATTTTAAATATTTAACACTTTGTCCTGCAAGTAAACCCTTAAAATTATGTTCTTTTTCATTTTCTTATAGATTATGTTTCCCACACATGTTAGAATATGATTTTTTTTTACAAATTTTACTACATAAATATTATTCTTCTTATATGTATAGTTTTATTGGTATTATATGTGAATTTATCAGGTAATATTTTTTACCTTATATAGTTTACCTTTATATGTTTCTTTTGGATAAAACTGATTTTTAGATATATGGATGAATTGTGTACGGATAATTTAACGACAAATATTACGAGTTATATACATGAGAAATGTAATTTACTACAAAATCAAAGTAATAGATGAACATTTCTGAGATGAACTACACTATACCCAAATAGTAAAAACTGGATTGTAATTTTTTCATGATGTAAAAAGTATTTTGAAATCATGTAAATAATTTTAATAGAATGGAAAAATATATATAAAATAAGTTTTCATAATATTTCTGAAATCCAAATTGGGCAAAAGAAAATATTTAATGCTTAACCGTTTAGCGATGATTATATAAAATGATTTATAACTAATGTCAAAATTTCCGAACCGAAATATCGAAAGCTCTAAAATAGTTTGAGATTTATAATATAAAAATAAATTACTTCAAACTTTGAAGATATTCCATTAATTTAATTTTTTTAGGCTATTTTGTTAGGCTATTAATGCTGTTGGGTATTATATTTTCATTAAGTTTTTTTTTTTGGTCATTTCTAACCCTGGTATCATAAGCCGAATTATGATTCCTCAATGAAGTTTTAACATATTCCTCAGTATTCAATGTCTCCAATTATATATTAACAATCTTTAAACTAAAAATATGGTCTACTAAGAAATTAACTTTTTCTCCGCAAATGTTATTGATTAATGAAAATCCTCGTTCGGCCTCTGGTGCTCTTATAGGAATAGTATTTATTCTATTTTTAGTTTTTTGAATTATATCTATTATGGAGTTTATATTTTGTACATAATGTTTGAAATCGTTTATGGGATTTTCTTAACTAATTATTTCATTCAAATTTCGCAATTACTCGCTACAAAACTTCTTCGAAATTCCATTCAAATTCTTCTAGTAAATTAATTTTTTTTCTCATTTTTGTTCATTCATATATGCCTACAGTTTAACATTCGATTTTATTAATTTTGTAAATTATTGTTTCAAGAAGTTTTTTTCTTGGGACTTTTAACATTTTTAATTTTCTATAGAAGAAATATCTGCAAATGCTAGGTTATGATAAAATTTCTTTAGTTTTTTTTTCAAATATTCCTAAATTTTCTTTCAAGTATATCATAACATTTACAGTTCTATTTACCAGTAGTTTGGATGCTTGCTTTTGAAGAGAAATAAAACCCGGCTTACAATCCTATTGATAAATTGGAAATTTCTTGAATAATATCGATCATAAGCTCATCACCACTGTAAATACTTAAAAATAATATAATTTATTCATTAAATAAATAAATAATTTATTTTAAACGTTTTTGAAATGATATTTGAGGACTTCAGATAGAATGCCCTTCCCATAATTTATTTCTAGATCCGCCAGTGCTAATAATTCCTGAATATATTACTTATATTCATTTGGTAAATGTCTAAATACAACTTAAGTAATATACAGTATGATACTCATGAGTTTTAAGTATTTTGGATAACATTCAAGTCAAATATGAATTTACTCTATAATTATCAGACCAGCAACTCTGACTCTGACACATAATAATGTTAATGGATATATAAAATAATAATATCACATGCAATCCAATATTTACAAAAATACAAATTTATGCAACTTCTTATTTTCAATTTCTCTATAAAAGTAATTTTAATTTTTTATTTGTAAATCGTGTCAATATCAAACAATTATTTATACTATGTAATTCATAGTTGAATATATAACAGAATGTATCTCAAAATGTAAAACAAACCTTTATCAAATATTTTACCTTTAGGTTTTGTATTACAAAATGAAAACATTTCCAAAATTACATGACATTATTACACATAAAATCTATTATACAAATAATATTTATTTCTCAAATAAATAAATAGATAACTATAAAAATAAGAAAAATAATGCATTCAAAATGCATTCACAAATTCTATAGTAGAATTTTTCAAATACATTTTCATAATCGTTTCAAATTGACAATTTAAAACGTTTCTATTGAATCTAAAATAAAAATATATACACAAAATAAGAGAAAAAAATATCTTTAAATAAATTGTCCTCAGGTGGAAAACTTTTGATATTTTCTTATTATTAATTTTTTTTTTTTTTCGCATTTTTATGTTTTGTGAGGTAACTGCGATTACAACAATATTTTTATGCAAAAAATTTGTTGAACAAAAAAAGAAAAAAACGAAATATTCTTAATTTCAGATATCTGTTTATGACAGGTAAATATACTATTTCCCCCCTTACCCACTCCCCTTCCACCCCACAAAAGAAAAGTCATGATTATTTGGTGTAAAAAAATATTTATATATTTTGATTTTTACTGTCTTCCATGTGAAAAGTCATTCGGATGGAATTTGTTTACACCTCTTGGCGAACAGATTGAATATTAAAATTATTATAAAATTCTACCTCTAATATTTTTTTTGAAATTTCCATAAAAAAATGTTCAATTTAATTTCAGGATATGTTTTCCTTAGTTTGATTTATGAGAAAATCGTATATAAATATTGGACCAATAAAAAAAAAATATATTATTTTTTTTTTTTGGTGTAAAATTCAACATAAGTGAAATTTTAAGAGGGGATTGTTTGAATTATATACAATACATTCTAAATAGCTTATCGTATCACATTTTAGAAACAAAATGAAAAGTTAAATCGTAAATCCATTTTTTTTTTATATATTATAATATTAATATTAACATTTTCCATACAAAAATATTATGAAAATCAATAATAATATTATGTAATTTATCAAAAGGATTGGAAAATTTAGACAAAAAAAAAAAAAAAATTAATATAAAAACCTAAAACATATTTTTTCTGATGTATAATAAAATATTTTTTGGTTTGAATATTTATTTGGCAAAATTTGAAATATTTGGTAAATGTCAATGAAATATAAATATTCAATATTTAATTGATTTTATGGTTTTAATCAATAATTTTTAATTATATAAATTACTTGATGTTACTGGGAAATTTGAAAAGCTTTTTATATGGTAGCATCAAATATTTAAATGATTCTGAATATTTAGAGTGGATCAAATCTGTATGAGAACAAGGTAGCTGAAATATGGGTCAATACTAACACTTTAACAGAACAAAACTGCTTTTATCACAGAATAGGAGCAACCTGAGAATGTCGGTGGACATAATAACAGTTCATTGCCTCTTAGGGAAAATCGCCAAGAGGTTGGGGCTCACCACGGTTGATTCATGTAGATTGTAGAGGGTGGAGTGTAGCGGAAGATATTAGACACATGCTGTGTGAAGATTTAATAACATCAGTTTTTCTATAGAATTATAGATAAAAATAATGGAGATTAAAATATGCAATAACAAAACTCTGCACACTTGACTCTGAACGTGCACCAACTAATCAAAAATTTACACAGGCTTATTTATTGCACCAAGTAATAAAGAAGTGGACTTTCTGTCAAAACAAGTAGCTTAGCAACTATTATTTAATGGCGCGTCTGTGACACAGTTTAAGAGTGTCATAGCACTGTTTATTTTAAGTATACTAATTGGACTGGCGTAGACTGGCGTTAGAGGTTTCTGGAAATTCTGTCAACATGTGGACGCAATATCGGCACTTAATAATATGTAGTTGCAAGGCGTTGAAATCTAAAAACTAATCATAAATAATCGCTACTTTGAATTTGTCTGTGTGACGGGTGCCAGTAAAACAGATCTAGAAAGTCTATTTTATCAATAACATTAATTACAACTATTTATGTGTCTCTCTCAACTTATTTAAAAACAGATTACAGAAGTTCTTTTAAAGACATTCCGGAATAATTGGAATAAATTAATTAATTTAATAAAAATAAAATGTTAATAAAAAAAAAAAAAAACAATTGTAAATATTTTTTAATTAATGTTTAATGAATTTTAATTTCTTTTTCTTGCTATTGTAAATATTACCCTTTTAAATTTTCCCAGACTAATTATTTTAGAACAAACAAAAAAAAATGGATTTAATTAAGCCTTAAATTTCTTTTATGATTTTTTTTAACATTCATTTTATTATTAAATATACTTTTTCCAAGTAATCAAGTGAAAAATAGCTGTTATTGAATATTGTTATAAAATCAATATCCAATGTCAATAAAAAAAATCATTTCAAGTTTCATCAACAAAAAAAGGATCCAATTTTAGAAATTCTTATAAATTAAAATTGTGATCCAAAGAATTTTGGATTATTAATTTAATCATTTTTTTTTATGAATATTTTATAAAGTTTAGATAAAAAAAAATGAAGTCTTAAGATAAATGATTTTAATAAAAAAAATATTATTAGAATCTTTTTTTGACATTATTATGTTTTTTATTAACATTTTAAATGAAAATAATAAAATTAATTTAATTGGCACAAAATTCATCATTTAATTAATTTAATTATTTACAATATGTGAAAATTTATTATCAATTTTTATATTTTAAACGATTTTAACAAACGGAATTGTAATTTTTTTAAGGCAAGTGTGATATCATCAAAATCATCGTAGCTTTATTGTCCTTAAGCTTCGACTTTAGTTTTGACTATCTATATTCCACCTAACGATTTGACTATATTTTCACCATTATTTAACTTCTCTAGTTCGATGTTCGTTCTTATAACATTTTCACCAATTTCTTTGATTGTTGGTCCAAAATACGTTTCTGCACCATATTTTGCAATCGGTGTTTTTAATGTTTTGTATAATGTAATCTATTTTTTGTAATTCTACTGATTTTTGATTTGAACGCAGCTTTATGTGTAAGTAAAAACTTTTAATATAACTTTGAATACTATGCTGATTTACGTCCGTCATCTATTATTATTAGAAAATAATACTACTAAGAAAATTGCTACTCCTTTAAAAATATGAATATCGATTGTCAGATTTGACCGAATGCTTCTAGTTTTTGATCCATCTTGACATGCATAAATATTTCGCTTTGTTTTTGTTCACTTTTAGTTCGGCGTTATTGCTACATCATCTGTGTATGCACCTACACGTGTCATTCTGCAAAACGTATCTCCTTCCACAGGATAATCCAGAATTATATTAAATATTAATGCAATATTAGACAATCGTCTCACTGATTGTCCTTTCTCCCTGTATATGCTTTTGCTGCTGAATCTTTCATTCATTTCCGTTAAACTAATCAGTTTTCGAAATATCCCAAGTGCATATAAAATGCCATATATTTTTGTTTATTAATACTGTCAAAAGCCAGCTTGAGTCAAAAAATAGGAAATATAAATCGAGATTGACATATTTTCATTTCGCATTTAGTAAAATAATATTACTAGATTTTTCTGTTTAGCATACAGTTTGGCTGTTTAGCATCATATTGAAATGCCATTTAAATAGTATTTAATGAAAAAAAAACCTGGACGCGAAAAAGTTTTCACTTAAAGTTTTAATTCGAAATTTAAAAATTCAAAATTTATTTGTAATTTTCTAACTTCCTAACGATAAAGATAATAATATGTATTACAACGTTTATTTCCTAAATTTTAATATTCCTGAATTTGACGCAGTTCATATTTCAATCATTCAAGTTACTTAAAAATTCAGGTACAATAATTATGAAAAATGAAGAACTAAATTAATTTAATGACATTTTTTTTTGTTTGTTGGTGCAATTATTTGAATTTTCATTCATTTTTTTTTTAAACGATGATTTATACTTTTAGTACTGGGATGTTATGAATAATTTGGATGATATCATAAATGGTGGACAAAATATTTCCAAACTAATACCAACTACGGTTTATATTCAAAATGTTTTCCTAAAAATTCATTTTTATTTATCAAAAAAAAAAAAAAAGATGTGAAAGCCAATCGTAAAATCCTAAAGCTTTTAGTAATAAATTCCATAAATGTGTATAAAAGTTAATAACACATTCCGTAAAATGTCGAAAATGTTAAAGAATTGAAAAAAAAAATAGCAGCTGGACACTAAAAATAGATATAAAAATGATTACTCTTCGTCGCATAATATTATATACCTTTCAATTGGGGCTATGTTATGTGATTTGTTATGTTTTATTTATGAGAAATATGCATTTCAATTGGGTTAGACTCTGAGTTATGTTATGTGGGAAATTATTTTCTATGATGGTGGGATTATAAAATTTGGATATAAAGCTTCAATGTGAAGTTCTCATAAATTAATATATATTTTTTATGTATATTTAGAGATTTGTACTACTAACCAAAAAAGTATGAAAACATACAATTATTTATTCGTTTGACAGACGCGGTCCGAGGGAATTAAAATAAAAAAATATAATGATAAAAAATTGCTTTGCTCTAATTTAATATAAATGATTGCAATGACGTTAACCGATTTCGTTGTGGTATTTAAATCAGTAAATTTAACATTGTAGTAACAATTTAATAAGTATTTTAAATAAAAATTAATTAAGATTTATTTATAATCTATTAGTTTTTCGAAAACGTGTTGAATACTAAAGACATTTTTATTGGATAAAAATTAATGCAAACGTGGACCGATTTCTTCAAAACTAATACTTAGATTTTGGAACTTGCTTTTCATTTTCCTGTATCCATATTCAGTTATATTTTACCGGTAAAAATATATTCTGCTAAATTATTCCATATCATTTTTGCCACACACGTAGGAAATAGGTCGTGTATATAGGTCGTTTAGGAATTGATTTCCGCAGTCAAAATAGTCAATAACTTTTATATTAGACAGTATTTAAAATTAAATCTGATAATAGATTGGTTAGTTGGTTTGAGAAGGGGGAATGGAAGCGGCCAAACCTCGTACTCAGACCATATGGTCCATTGTTGCCAACCCACTTCCTTCATAAAGTTTGTCAGATTATAAGGTTTTTCCTTGCTTATTACAAGAGATATTAAATCTCCTGTAAAATAAAAACTGAAAAATTTTAATCTTTTATTACACAGAGAAAGAGAGTGACATAAAAGATGTTCAATTGTTTCGTCATCCTCAGCACATCCTCTACAAGCGGTTTCCGTTGTCAGTGTTAATCATTTACGTAATGTTTACGTAATAGTAAATGCCCCGAGACTATTCCTGTGTAAAGTCTGGGCATGGGTTTGATCATGTTTACAATATTTCTCGATTGTTTAGCATTGGGGTTACTCCAGAACAGTTTTTTGTGGAGCCAACTGTTCAGCTCAACCCATTCTAAACAATTTTGTTCTACTAGCCATAGTTTAAGCAGTGTTTTAATCGAGTAAACTGGCAAATTGGGAAGGCTGGTATCCACCGCACCATTTCTAGGCAATTCATTAGCTTTCTCATTGCCCATTATCTTATTAGATAATACACATAATAAGTATTCTGCATTGTCTGTACCACTTTATTAAAAGACTACTGGAGCGGTTCCTTAAATAATGAATTTTATTAATAAGTTTTGTAAAATTAAAATTAAGAATTAACCAGAAATTTGTTAGAATGATTTTAGTTCAAATGGACCCGAATGATTTATTTACTTCCACTTATTAAAAATGTTTTTACTTCCATTTATTAATATTAAAAATTTCACATTAACAATTGAACCGCTTTGACTATAACTTTATATATTTTATTACAAATATCAAAAATGTAAAAAATATTCTCAATTTGTTTATATTATATTTAAATTGTATCTTACACTTTTATTTCAGCATTAATGTTATACATATATATTCTTGTTGGTAATTCACTCATATATCTATTATTGTACTATGTGGTAGACGTGGAAAATTTCACCTTAATAATAATTTTCAGTTTTTATCATAATATAAACATGATGTTTATCATGTATACTTCAATTTAGATACGTTTTTTTATTAAAATTTCTAGGTTATTCGACTAATATAAACATAAATTAACATATATGCCTTGCTTCTAGCATATGCCAAATCATATGTTATAAAACATACCAGAGTACTCTAATAAAAGACATCAGCATAAATTGCTCCAGAATGTTTATATCAGAAAAGGAAATAATAAATATATATATAGATATGTACACTTTCCATTTCGATTATGTTATATGCTCATAAATATACATAAATTTTATCTAGGTGTCAAATGAATAGCATATAGAAGCAATTTTTTTCTTGTTCTGGTTAATTTTAGTGAACATCACATAATTTTACAGGTAAAAAAAAAAGGTATGTTGATTATTATGCTTCCTTTTTTTTGCACATTAGGTTAGGTTTTTATCATTGCCACAACATTTATTCAAATTATATACTCAAAAAAAAAAAAAACATCTGGAATTGTAAAAAATTTTACTTTTTTTTCGGTATATTGATAAATTATGCAAAAATTGTGAAATGTTTAATGTGTTCGAATTTTCACAATACTTTTCTGTATTTTTTTTCTTTTCCTTTTGCTAATAAAAGAAAAGGCTTTTTTTATGTTAATGAAGACGAGCTTATAGAATTTCTAAATAATATTTATAAATAATAAAATATTTAAATTTTGAATTTTTTCTTTTAAGTGGCTTATTTTGTCGTTGTATATTTTTATTTTGTTTAACAATGAATATTTTCTATATTATGTTAAGTCAAAAATTATATAATGAATAAGATGGCCAGTAATATATTTTTACATTATTTTTCATTAAAAACTGGGGAGGTGCTTTACACAAAAAACAGCTTTGCAATAAATATGGTTTGAGAAGAATAATTATTATATATATGGTTTTGATATTAGATATTTCAATGTGCTTTTTAACACAAAATATTTTTTATTTTCGGTAAATTTTTTTCGTTATATATTTTTAGAAAGGGATAAAAAACATGTTGAGAAAGAGGAAAGAAATATAAAATATATTTTATAATATTGAACTATATAATATGCGTCTTTAACCTATATTGTTTCTTCTTGCATTTTTTGTTTTGCTTTGTTTTTTTTTTTGTTTTTGTTTTTCACAAGAAATTTTCAAGGCCAACTTTTTCAATTTATTTTTATAAAATTTAATTTTCATATTTTAGAATTTTAAGTTATTATGGAATCAATTAAGAGTGTTTTGTGACGGACTTTGAAGTAAAAAAAATTGACTTCAATTTGATTTGTTGAGGTCGGCACTCTATATGACTACATAGGACCTTGAAATTGTATGGGATTACTTAGTGAAGAGGGTAAGGTGTAAGGTCTCGTTTGTAGTATCAAATTAAAACCCTTATTGGGCAGAGTATGAAATGAATCTGCAAAAATCATTAATTTTGGAAATTAAAAACAAACATTTCTGATATTTAATATGAAAAACTGAAAATGCCATCACTATTTATGTATGTAAATATTTAATATTATGCAAAATATTACTAACTAACTACGAGTTATCTGGTACCCCTAATTTATATAAATTTGTATAAAGTTATAGAATTTGAATGTATGTATTGCAAAAATTTATTTGTGTATAGCGCGAAATAGTTTTCTATATTTATTTCATATTTCATTCAAGCTGCTAATTAGGGGTACCAGATAACTCGTAGTTAGTTAGTAATATTTTACATAATATTAAATATTTACATACATAAATAGTGATGGCATTTTCAGTTTTTCATATTAAATATCAGAAATATTTGTTTTATATTACCAAAATTAATGATTTTTGCAGATTCATTTCATACTCTGCCCAATAAGGGTTTTAATTTGATACTACAAACGAGACCTTACAGCTTACCCTCTTCACTAAGTAATCCCATACAATTTCAAGGTCCTATGTAGTCATATAGAGTGCCGACCTCAACAAATCAAATTGAAGTCAATTTTTTTTACTTCAAAGTCCGTCACAAAACACTCTTAATTGATTCCATAATAACTTAAAATTCTAAAATATGAAAATTAAATTTTTCAAAAATAAATTGAAAAAGTTGGCCTTGAAAATTTCTTGTGAAAAAAAAAAAAAAAAAAAAAAAAACAAAACAAAAAATGCAAGAAGAAACAATATAGGTTAAAGACGCATATATGGTTCAATATTATAAAATATATTTTATATTTCTTTCCTCTTTCTTAACATGCTTTTTATCCCTTTCTAAAAATATATAACGAAAAAAAATTACCGAAAATAAAAAATATTTTGTGTTAAAAAGCACATTGAAATATCTAATATCAAAACCATATATATAATAATTATTCTTCTCAAACCATATTTATTGCAAAGCTGTTTTTTGTGTAAAGCCCCTCCCCAGTTTTTAATGAAAAATAATGTAAAAATATATTACTGTCCATCTTAATATTAGAGCGTCTTTGGTTAAGTAAAATAATTCGGAGCAAAATTAAATTGTCATCAAGTTGCATTTAGATATAAAATGGATAGAAACATAATTTATTATATTAGGAGCTCTCTAAAAGGTATTTAAATTATTATTTAGTTTTTAGGTATTTAAGTGTAAAGAAAGGACCATTAATAAAATTGTGGAAAAATAATGAATAAAATTATAATATTTAACCCCTTCGTTACTATTGCGTAGAAATGGATTCTAAAAAAAAAGAAACATTTTTAAATAAATTGCTGTAAAGTTTTGACAGCAGGAATGTCAAATAAATGGAGTAGTGTGGAAAATGCACACCATTATTACTGATGAAAAGGATTTTTTTATCGGTTAGCTTTTTATTATTATTTTAAGTATCAGCTTTTCAAAATTACTTTTCCGAATGCTGTATATGTACTTATAAACATAATGCTTACAAAATGCATTCTGCCGGTGGACTATTTTTGAGTTTTCTATCGCTTTAAATAACAATTTGATAAATGAATTGATTCAAAATTGGTTCAATTTATAAAATTGAATGTTTTAAATTGAAAGTAATTATTTTTAAATTTGTATTATATTCTTCATTATTGAAATGAACTGATAATTGTATTATTTATGTTCGGTTCTAACATCTCAAGGTTATTAGAAGCGGAACAAAAATACACAGGATTTAATAACTATATATGTAAATTTTTTCGAGACAACAACTTAAAGAAATCCTTTACATAACTTTACTTCATTTATAATTTGTCTGCTGATAAGACAGTATTCACTGAAGCTGGGTTCCACCAACTGATTTTTATTTTAAATATTTAATACACTATCCTCCGAAAGTCTCAGGATTTAACTATCATAAAGTCCTTCAGCAGTATTGATTAACAATAATTATACTAGATTTTTCAGATCTTAGTTATCTTTTAGTAAATAAATAATTGGTCAGTTATCATAATAATCATAATCCTAACTTTCTTGTTACAGCATTTAGTTATCGACTAATAATTGCAATTTAATGAAGTTAAATATTTCCTAAAAAACTATGATTTACAACAAAAATTATTATGTAAATTTTCAAAGTATTATATAACTTGAAATGCATAAAAGGAAAATATTGATCAGCATAAAAAGGGGTTAAAATTGTTTACACAGGATTGATATCACTATTATAACCAAGAGCTTTTATATAAACCAAACTTTAGCATTGCAGATACAAAGACAGAAAATAAAAGAGATAATTCTATATAAAAAAAAAATCTAGTAAAATAGTAAATCGATTTTTCTTTTTGGTTAAATTTACAAGATTTTCTTTCTTTGAACATTTTTTTTTTCTTTCGTTTTCTTTGAAATAGAGAAATTTTATTGTTTTGCACATCTCAGTGTTTTGGAGTTTTAATGTTATAGAGGTTTTGTATATCAATAAAATTGACAATATAGAAGAAAGGGTTCATTTTTTTTTGCTATTGAAAGCTGAAAATAATAAGGCAATTCTTACACACTTTGTAATGTAAGATATTTTTTATTTTGGTTACGAAAATATTAGGGGAATACTCATACGAAATCGTAATGGTTTTATGTAAATATCTTTTCGTTAGAAACTAGTTATATACATATAAATGGAAGTGTATAATGTAAAATGCTATAAACATTTATTTTTATGATATTTTAATATTTGTTTTTAAATTGTTATATTAATATATTTTCTATTTAAGTATATAATTTTGAAGAGGAAATATAATATATAAATATTTATTATCAATATTTGATATGTATTTCTTATTTAAATAAAATATGTAAATATAAAATTAAATTGTATTTATTTAGATAGAAAATTGCATTTTCAATTTTCTGTGAAATTAAATAAATTTAAATTGATTTCATAAAATCTTTGTAGTATAGTACAAAAAAAACTGCCAAGTTGGAAGAGTGCTTCATATCTCTTGTGTTCAATCACACTTTTGTGGCATATATTCGCATCCCTTTAAATTATACCCCTGTAAAATAGCGGGGGTTGAGGTTAGAGAGTTGATTTTTTCGGTAAAGATGAAAGACTATATTATTAACAAAGTATTTTCTCAGTTTTTAAATCTACCCCTGCACAGAGGGGGTGTAACTTATTTTATAAACACACCCCATTTGCAACCTGAAAGGGGTGAGGGGTTAATTTCCATATAATTTCGAAATACTTTTACCCCCTCTACCTTATGTAGAAAGTACAATATCCTAGTTTAAATATAGAGGATTTTATAGCTATTTTAAATTTCCAAAATTCAAATTTCAACGCCCCATAAAAACGTGGGGATGCGTCCGATAACCCCAAATTTTTAAAAATTTAATTAGATAGTGTGTACGTACGTACTGAGGTACCGGCATTAAAATCCCATAATATATAAGCAGTGTTTTTTCGTGTGCAATTGACTTATTTGAAAATGCACCCCACCACGACATACTTCCAATATTTGTTTACATTTCTGTAAAATTTTGTCAAAATCGGAATTGGTTTACTACTATTTCTAAGCATTGCAAAAAGAGCATTTTTACCCTGCGTACGGTGGACACAGAAATTTTTATCACGGATTCGGATTCCTTGATATCGAAAATGGATAAATCAATTAAAATCTCAATTTTTTTTTTTTTTCATCTCGACCACAAAGCAAAACTGTTTTAATTTTTGTATAAGATTAACGTCAAATTACAAAATAAATTATTATAATGAAATATGTTACAATTACAACTTATTATTTTTTTCGTTAAATTATGAATATTTTGTACATAATTAAATTTGCAACATAAAATTTATGTAACAATAAATATCATGAATCAAAATTATATAATAAAATTCAATATTATAATAATGATATTTTCAAAGGAAAAATATTATGGTTTTTACTATTTCCATAGAAGTTACAGGATAATCAAAATTTAAAATTACTATTAAAATTTTCTATTTGGCTTGATATTATATGGCAAAAGAATATTATTAAAAAAAAACGTATAAAGAATATCAGATTTTCCATGGAAAAAAGAAAAATCTGCATGTAACAACAATTATTTATGTAAATTTTCAACAATATAAATTCAAAATATAAAACTGTAAGAAAAACTGTGATTTTTTTTTATGGTTATATGAAAATAGTAAAATTTGAATTAAATATAATAAACAAGAAAAATAAATGTTTAAACAATTCAACAAAGAAAGAATTTTTTTACATTATTATAATATAAAAGCATTTTGTTAAACAAAAGATTATTTAATAAACACGCTCACGAATATTATTTGTAATGTAAACTTCTTTATAGTACAATTTCTAAATGTTAAAAATTTTGAAAAACAAAAATTTCTCACCCGAAATAAAAAAAAGGATTTCATAAATGTAAAAGAAATTTTTGTTAGCATGTAAAATAGTGTTTACCCTTACCCGAACGCAAATTATGTCTTTATAGGAAAGGGGTCGTAAATGGAAATCCCTGTTGATTTTTCTATATAATAACTTCAAAAAGAAAAAATGTATATAAAAAATAAATTCCACACATATAAATAATATAAAAATTTAAGCTAAACAAAATATATTGTTATATAAATAAAAGGTTTATGTTATACAAATGACGTATACAAAGAGTTTGAGTGAGAATTCTTCATAAAACTGAAATTAATATCATAAAGATTTCAATCCCTGTTGCTTGATTTCGTCATATACAAATATTTATATGAAGATCAGTTAAAAAGAAAACCTCATTTCCAGGAGTAAAAGTTTAATTTTCAGAAAAAAATAAATTAAATTGTTTTCTTTTCATGTTTCCAGTAATTTAAGAGAATTGAACCCAATTATTAGTTCGATTATATTTTTTTTTAACTAAATTCCAGAATTATCAATGAAAATTGCAATATAAAATTATACTAATTGAAAAACATATTTAGAGTATTTAAAAGAATTCATTTACTCGATATTTATTTCATAATAAAAACTTTTTTGGATTTTTTTTTTACTTACCGAAAATTCACAACCAAATAAGAAAATGTGACTAAATTTATTTGTCAAGTTTAAGACTTTCGTTCATCAAAACATTGCATCTATGATAGTTTGTTTGTTTAAATGAACACATATGGATCCAATATGAAAATTATATTTCATCGCTGTCCCTATTTTCATCCTTTATATTTAACCTTTCCGTTTTTTTTCCATATTATTTTCATATATATTTCGACATTATACTGACTGTGAACTGAAAGTTAGAGTAATGTTACCAGCATAAAAAACACTTATATGCTAATATTTTGAACACGCGATTTTTATATACATATATTTTTTTATTAAACTAAGGATTCTAGTGTAAAGGATGTTTCTTTGAACAATATAATATAAATGTAACAGAAGAGATTTATAAAAAAAATCTCCTTCAAAATATTTATATATATGAAGAGAAAAGGATATTCTTATGATAAACAAAATATTTTTTTTTATTTAATAAAATATATAAAAAATTTAACATTATGAAGGCATAACAACATTATTTATATTATGAAAAATCAGAGTTTTTCATATTTGCATTATTATGATTTAAAAAAAATGAAATATTAAATTTTAATAAAATTAGAAATTTGTTAATAATGCAATATAAATATAAACAAAATAAATTAATAAAGATTTGTTTTAAGATCATATTTAAAAGAGTGGATTTTTTTAGATTAAAGATATTTAAAATTTTCTTAAGAACCAACCTTTTCATCTGGAACAGTTTGTAAATATTGAAAATTGAGAATAATTTAATTATTAAAATTTGCTTCTATTAGTTTTATATGATCAAGAAAAATGTAATTTTAATTATAAAGAAATATTTTTTTTAATATTGATAAATTTTTTGTTATAGTCCAAACCATTAACATTTACTTAGCGGGATACCGAATGTGCAACGTAGTATGAAACTTTAATCTGTTTCAGCATTCTACACAAATATTTATTGTTAAATAAAACTTTCTAAACGTCAAAGTTTTTATATATGTTTATGTAGAATAACTTTGAGCAGTCTCCCGAAAAATTAAATTGTCCACCCAAAATATTATTATGTATTGAATTTTGCGAATCAGTTTCAGAAATATATTCAAAAGTTTATTTTAGATATTTATATTTCAAATTTGTTGAAAATATGTTAAATTGTACATATAGATACAGCAGCTTTACATAATGTACTATATAACGACGTAAAACATGTGTAGCATGTACAAAATCTAGCATGACATAATAAAATTTTTAAAATTATTATATCGTGGCAAAGACGCTCTAATATTAAGATGGACAGTAATATATTTTTACATTATTTTTCATTAAAAACTGGGGAGGGGCTTTACACAAAAAACAGCTTTGCAATAAATATGGTTTGAGAAGAATAATTATTATATATATGGTTTTGATATTAGATATTTCAATGTGCTTTTTAACACAAAATATTTTTTATTTTCGGTAATTTTTTTTCGTTATATATTTTTAGAAAGGGATAAAAAGCATGTTAAGAAAGAGGAAAGAAATATAAAATATATTTTATAATATTGAACCATATATGCGTCTTTAACCTATATTGTTTCTTCTTGCATTTTTTGTTTTGTTTTTTTTTTTTTTTTTTTTTTTTTCACAAGAAATTTTCAAGGCCAACTTTTTCAATTTATTTTTGAAAAATTTAATTTTCATATTTTAGAATTTTAAGTTATTATGGAATCAATTAAGAGTGTTTTGTGACGGACTTTGAAGTAAAAAAAATTGACTTCAATTTGATTTGTTGAGGTCGGCACTCTATATGACTACATAGGACCTTGAAATTGTATGGGATTACTTAGTGAAGAGGGTAAGCTGTAAGGTCTCGTTTGTAGTATCAAATTAAAACCCTTATTGGGCAGAGTATGAAATGAATCTGCAAAAATCATTAATTTTGGTAATATAAAACAAATATTTCTGATATTTAATATGAAAAACTGAAAATGCCATCACTATTTATGTATGTAAATATTTAATATTATGTAAAATATTACTAACTAACTACGAGTTATCTGGTACCCCTAATTAGCAGCTTGAATGAAATATGAAATAAATATAGAAAACTATTTCGCGCTATACACAAATAAATTTTTGCAATACATACATTCAAATTCTATAACTTTATACAAATTTATATAAATTAGGGGTACCAGATAACTCGTAGTTAGTTAGTAATATTTTGCATAATATTAAATATTTACATACATAAATAGTGATGGCATTTTCAGTTTTTCATATTAAATATCAGAAATGTTTGTTTTTAATTTCCAAAATTAATGATTTTTGCAGATTCATTTCATACTCTGCCCAATAAGGGTTTTAATTTGATACTACAAACGAGACCTTACACCTTACCCTCTTCACTAAGTAATCCCATACAATTTCAAGGTCCTATGTAGTCATATAGAGTGCCGACCTCAACAAATCAAATTGAAGTCAATTTTTTTTACTTCAAAGTCCGTCACAAAACACTCTTAATTGATTCCATAATAACTTAAAATTCTAAAATATGAAAATTAAATTTTATAAAAATAAATTGAAAAAGTTGGCCTTGAAAATTTCTTGTGAAAAACAAAAACAAAAAAAAAAACAAAGCAAAACAAAAAATGCAAGAAGAAACAATATAGGTTAAAGACGCATATTATATAGTTCAATATTATAAAATATATTTTATATTTCTTTCCTCTTTCTCAACATGTTTTTTATCCCTTTCTAAAAATATATAACGAAAAAAATTTACCGAAAATAAAAAATATTTTGTGTTAAAAAGCACATTGAAATATCTAATATCAAAACCATATATATAATAATTATTCTTCTCAAACCATATTTATTGCAAAGCTGTTTTTTGTGTAAAGCACCTCCCCAGTTTTTAATGAAAAATAATGTAAAAATATATTACTGGCCATCTTATTCATTATATAATTTTTGATCGTGGTGAAATATTTAAATATCTGGGGATTTCTTATATGTGATATATATATGCAATTTTGAATTTTGTATTTTATTTACTTTCCCTTTAAATAAAATCGAAAAAATGTAAACATAAATAAAAACATAAATTTTATTATTTTATTTATTTTAAATTTTGTTTTCATCATCAAAAAGTATAAAATATTATAATAAAAAAAAATATTTTATGATTTTTTGATTTGTTTTTGTCGGCAGACAAAATCATTTTTTTTTTTTTTGTTAATTTATTTTATTTAAGTGCAAAAATATATTTTTTTATTTTTTTACTTTTTAGTATTTATTGTTTTATTTAACTTTTTGAAGAAAAGTTAAATAACCTTTAAGATCCATTGAAAAAGTTATTTTTATATTTAGGGGTTGTTGAACGAAAATCAATATTAAAATAAGAAATATAAAAGTCGGAAAATAAAGTTAAACTGAAATTTCGCTAGTTTTATTTAAAATATTTTAAAATGTATTATATTTTAACAAACTTTATATCAAATATGTAATTAAATAGTAGAATGAATATATAGTGAAGTCTGAATTCTTTAAAGTTAATATTAATTTAATTATTCCTTTTTCGAATGATGCAATATAATAATATTATACCCCAAGTAGAAAAAAACTTTACGTCGATTGGCATCATTTAATATTTTCATAATTTGCTGTTAATTCTTATATCAACTAGAAAATTATGCTAATCCTCATAAATATTTGAACTGAATCCATTAATTGTCAGCCAATAGTTCGTAAAAGATGTTAGAATTTTAGTATCAGCAAATTATCAGCAAATGCATTGGAAATTCTTTAATGAAATTTAAGAAAATACCCATTTAGGTATTGCGAAATTAAAGCATTTAATCGATACACAACGTTAGCGTTTACATAATTTAAATTTTTAAATTTTAATTGGCAGCCAAAAATACAAAATTGAGTTGAACTATATTTAAAATTGTTTTACTTTAACAAATAATTAATTATTAAATAGTTTTACAAATAAAATATTTACAAAAGAGTTTAAAATGTATTAAGGGAATATAATTATAGTACGAACGTAATAGAAGCAGTAGAAACACTCTTTTAGTAATTTTAATAGTACTACATTATTTAAATGGGTGAATGTCATGAAGCACTTTGGAACTTATTTAATATGAAAACATTAAAGTCTGAAAGCGAAAGTGAATGAGAAACTTTAATAACGGATTCAACATATTAAATAAGCAAATTAGTCAAAAATTTCAACGTTGTGGCGAATTTAATTTAGACGATTATCGTTATAATTATGTAATACAAATCTTCATGGATTCAGTTCAAATGTTGCAATGTCTTCTAGAATAATCTAAACATATTAATCTAATTAGAGTCCTGAAAAAAAGTATAATTAATTTATATAATTTAGTTAAAACAATTAATAAGAATCCGAAAACTTAAAAAATTGTTTTTATTGAAAAAATGTGTTGATTAAATTTCCTTTTTTTTTTTATATCAAAATCATAATTATTTTTCTTTTACAAATTATGCTACATTTATTCAAATTCAAATTAATTCAAGAGAAAATACTAGAAAAATAAATTCCATACATCTCCGCTCATCTGACATAAAAGAAGAAGAAAATATAACATTTAAAATAATTTTATTTGGGTGGGTTCACAAGATTTCAGTGTGTATTTATATGTTATTATTTTCATTTTAAAATTATATCAAATATACAATTTTCTTCTGAATTTTTTTTTTTTTTTTGAGAAAATGTATTATATAAAAATTTTCATGGTTTTTTTTTTTTTTCTATATTTTTACAAAAATGAAAAACGGAAGGATTCACAGAAGAGCGCCAGAGTTACAGGCGCCAAAAGAATATAGTTTTCGGAAATAAGACGCATTCAACAATAATACAAAATGATATAATACAAACATAAAATTACAAACATATATAAATACTTATTTACACTAAACTCTGTTATAATATTTAGAAAAATAAAGGAGGAAAGAAATCTTAAATTCTGAAGATTTTCCACTACATAACAAGTAAAATAATTTTTATATTAATGTTAAATTTTCTATTTTTTTTTTATTTTTTTGTCTTATGGTAGTTGGTAATAATTTTATTTTGAGAGTACTATAAGTTTTGTTGGTCTTTTTTATTTAAAAGAAAATAAAAATGTGAAAGAATTTTTGGAATTTTTGTATTTTAGAATTATATACTATAATAAAAAATGCTAACCGAATAATATTTTACATATTTTCATATTATTTATTTTGTAGACAATAATATATTTAAGAAATTATTATTGACATATGGAATTTTATATACAATCCAAAAATATATGATATTTCCGGCAAATCAATTATATTTTTAGAGAAATTTATCTTAAATTTAGTTTTTATGTTTTTCAAATAATTTTAAAATACATTTTTTCCCTTAAATAATAGAATTTGTTATTGTGGTGTCACGCTTATTACCAATTACTTCAAATTTTAAAATTTCAATTTCAGTTATTCGAAAGGAATTCAGATTACTTTAGTACCATTTCCAGCTGAAGTATTAGAATATTCCAGTTTAAGAAGAAGAGTATAAAGCAATTAAAAACTTATATAAAATTTTATAAAATCAAAGTTTCAATGAATCTCAACATTGAATTTTAGATGAATTTTTTTTTTTTATAAAATCTAAGATTGAATGCATTTATCACACAAAAGCTCCAAGTATTCATCAACTACACAATCAGCAATGCAGATAACCAATGAGGATAAAATGTAGAAAAATGGAGGTAGATCGGTCATACCATCAAAACCCGATAGAATAATAAGAATGTCTTTAGAGTGGAATCCTCAAGGATCAAGAAGTCGTGGTCGTCCAAAGAACAGCTGGAGACGCACGATACCCCAATGGTAATGGTATTGCAATCAAGTATTATGGAAAAACAATATCAAAATAAATATCGATAAATTTAAAATTCCAATATTTTTAAAATGGTAAAAAGTTAATTCTGTTAGTTAGTTTATGTTTTAATTGGTTTGTAATATATTATATTATAAAGTTTCCTTAAAAAAGATGATGTGGAGTAGCCCGGCAGGAGTTTTTATTGCAGTTCTTTAGCCTGAGGGGAAGTGGCTTGTAAATTGATAGCAAATGAAAAACTTAGCGTCGTAGAGAGTAATAAAAAGTTTAAGTAGGACTTTAGGACCGATACATTTCAGAAGTGTCGCATGTAGATTACCGAAACTGTTATAAGACAAAGACTGTTATATATTAGGAAAACTTTAGAAAATCATTAACAAATTTTATGAAATCTAGAAAATTATAAAAATATGTAAAATATTTAATGTAATTAGTTATCTGAACAAAAACTGCAACAAAATGGCTGAATATTTCTCTAAAAACATATTAAAATTATTTTTCAAAATCCCATCATTTATTTTAATTCTCACTTTCATTTAAAAATAAGTTTTTATAATTTTCAATATTTCAAAATTTAAATGTATATAATTTAAATAATTTGTCATCATACAAAAAAACCACCATTTTAAATGTTCTATTCAATTGCACATTGACATTATTGAAACGATTTTAAATGCGCGAAAAATTATCAAAATTTATGATTTTTTATTAGTTTTTTAATTAAAATTATTTAGAAACATTTATTTTATGATATTTTTAATGTTTTTACAAAGGTAAAAAGTTAATAATAATAATTTTAATTAATTTTTTCACTGTCAAGTACCGATATGTCTTTTCACACCGGCAATTAAATTATTACTAATAGAAAAGGGCGTGACTAATTAAATATATAAAAAAAAAATAATGTGAAATTTGACATTTTTAAAAAGTGCAATTTATTTGTCAATGCGAAAAGACGTTTGGGTAATGGCAGTGAAAAACATTAATTAAATTTAGCAAAATTAAGTTTTTATCTTCTTAAACGTTAACAAAACAATGAAATTAATGTTTTTAAATAAATTCAAATTAATAAAATTATAAAATATATAAATTTTTCAATGTTTTTGGTGAATTTATAATAGTTTTTGAAAAAATCTATGAAATTGTGCATTTGAAGATGTTTTTTTAGGTTGATTAAATAAAATATTAAATTTAAAAAATAATGTCGTGTTAAAATTAAAATATTGAAAATTAATTTTGGATTTTTTTAGTGCGGTTGTAAAAATTAGTATCCATATTTTTTTCTATTATATATTCAGCCATTTTGAATCAGTTTTTTTGGCACCATGTAAATTACATTAAATATTTTTATCATAACTTCGTGATTCGTCGTCTCGGATAATTTTATAATATGGATACAATAAAAATGTGAATCTGTTTATAAAAAATACAAAACATTTGTTCAGGTGTTGATATATTTCCATAATTATATTTGCTGTGAAGATGTTCTTATCACTTGTTAGGACATCAAAGGTAAGATTTTCCAATTAACATTCATTTTGTTATTTTATGGACAACTATTTGCTTAATATTTCACATATTTTAAATAAATGCAAGAAAGTTTATATTTTATGAAATTTACTAATAACCATTTTTTTTTGTTGCTTGAAATCTGGTATAATTTGCAGCTTTGTTGTTGAGTCGAAACATCGAGAGTTTTATTTCGAAATTTCGTTTATTTTATACGTTTAATATACAAGAAAATCCAAATTGGTTTTTTCCCCCAGTATTTATGATATCCAGTGGTCAATATGAAATTTGTCAATTTATTAGAAATTCTAGCAGTAAGACTTTTATGACTTTGATTATATCTTGTGGGTAGGAATTAACGGAACTATATTTATTTATGGCTCCAAAGCATTCTACTTCAACCTACTAGAATTACGTTGAAAATTGTGAATATAAAAAAAAGGAAAAAACATTTTGCTAGGTGAAGTCCGATTCTAATGCCATTGCATAGGTAAATTATGTATAGTTGCAGTCCAATTGAAAATGTCCTTTATTTAATTCATATTGACCATAAAATCAATAATATTTTTGGTATACAAATTTGTTATATTATTGGGACCCTTTTTATCAATACTGTATATAAAATTATAATAGTTTTATCAAAGAATTCTTATAATAGTTGATAATTCCTTGAGTGGATTACTATTTTATGATTGACAGATTATTTATATGAAGTTTACTCTTAAGAAATTAAATAACTATAAAATCTTAATAATATTATAATGAAATTGCCTTTTGAAATCCTATAATAATATTAATTTGTCTATTTTATAAGATTTAATTCTCTGTCAGGATCTTCAAATTTAAAGATATAAAAAATATTTTTTTTTTTATAAAAACTTTTTAATAATGTATTAGCCAATTTTCCAAAATAGCTTTATGTGCATTCAACCGTAATTTTAAATTATATAAATGTAATTGGTAACTAATAAGGAAAAACTTTTTTGAAAAGATTATAAAGAATTAAAATAAATTGAACTTTGGAAAATTTACTATAACCGAAAAAAAAAAATGAAATAAAACGAAAAATTTTATTGAATTGATTTTTCCCTAAAAATTATGATTCAATTAATTTTTTTTTTTTTTTTTTGTGAAATTTTCCATTTTTTATTATAGTTCTTAAAAAATTTATTATTATTAGTTTCTTTCTAGTATTTTTTTTCCTTTATATTTTATGTGTGTTAAGATGCTGCAGGACTTTTTAATATATTTGAATTTTCTTTTTTTTTTTTACTTTAGCTTCTTCGATAACCAAAGATTTACTAACCAATTTCGAAGAAAAACTAAAGGCGAAAAATGAAAAAAATAAAAAAAAAAAAATTATTTAAACGACCAAAGAATAATAATAAATTTAGAAAAAGTTTTCCTTAAATCCGCTTTATTAAAACACTTCCTATTTTTATAATAATAATATGCAAATGTATAGGAGTATGAAAAAATACAATTTTCTTTTTTTTTTTTTGTTGTATTTTATAGATTTAGCCTTACAGGAAAATTTTCAGAAAATTATATTTTTTATAGTTTCTATTTTAGTGTTGTAAAATATTCGAAGCGCGACAAACGCACAACTTTTTTCTTCTGGGTATATTATAATTTTAAGATTGTATTATTCTACTTAAGATTTTCTTCATTTTCATATTATTTTCCGAAAATTTGAAAAATTATTGCACCCACCCACACTGGTTACTATTTGATAGTCATGGCATTATATTTGAACCAGAAGTTTCGCATTACATCGGAATGTGTATGAATAATGAAATATTAAATAATTATATTATTTTTTTTTATGGGAAAAGCTCACAATGCCTTGGTTATAATTGGGCTACCACCACAACTACCAACTTCATTCTAATGGAAATCAATGCTTTGAGTTATAATTGTGCTACTAAAATTGCGAATTTAGCTGAGTTTTAAAAATTTTGAAGTTGCAGTAAAGTGTAGTAGTATATTGTCAAAATTATAACTTTGTAACATATTTTAAAATATTTTATTTGGTCTCTTGTCTGGTACAGTTCTCGGACTCGCCATCTGTGCCTTCTTTTTTTTAGGTTCTTTTAATTACTTTAATTCTTTATATGCTTTCATAGCTAAAAATCCAGCTATAGCTTTTTTAAAATATTATTCACCGACATAATCGATTTATTTGCAAATATTCTTCTATCAACATCAAAATGACACTTCAAAGTTACATTTTAGCGTGATTTTGTAGCACAATTATAACTTGTCGCGCTACATGGTAGTTGGTAGTTGTGTTTGTAGTTGTGGTGGTTTTGTAGCACAATTATAACCAACCCATTATGCTCTGAGCCATAAAAATTTAAGAATATCCATTTCACTTTAAGAAAATAGCAATTTTCAAACAAATTTTATTTTTTCTAATTCATAGAAATTCATATTCCTAAAATTAAACTGAGAGATTTTATGAACATGAAATAATCTAAAATGTAAAATATCTTTTTAAAAAAAATAAGCTTCTGTTTTGTATATTTTGCCCGTAGTCTTTTTGATACATGATTCTAAAAGCAATTCTGCTCTTTGCTCTTATTTTACTTCGAGCTGTTCGAAAGCAATAGTTTTGAATTAAAAAAAAAATTTATGCAAACCCAACTAGAATTTTTTTTTTATATAAAAAGTTTAGTTTTATTTTTCTGTTCGTACAACTTGTATTTGGCTGTCAAAGGAAAACTAAATAATGATTTTTTTTTTTAAATATGAGAAAAGTTTTATTTCTGTAGGAAAATTTCAATGTTTTTTAGTTGTTCTGTTATTGTTGTTAGGAAAACTTTTCGTCGATATATTATATTTTAAGTTGTCAAATTTTTTGTTATTTATTTAAACAATATTCTTAAAAATTGTGTAAATCAATGTCCCCGGTTCATACTATTCTAAGTCGAGTTAGAATACTTGCATATGTGGTATTTATTTCCTGCTACATACTAAGTTATACTTTACGGCTAAATTTTGAGCTCTTAGGCTAATAGAAGAGAACGATATAACTATTTTATTTCTATTCTAATTCATGGCTGAAAATGCCAAATATTCTATCTTTACTTAATAATTTCTATTACCATTTTATTACAAGTCAAGTTATAATATCTAGGCATTAATAGATTTTATGTTTAAGGATTCTAAATCCGAACTCAAATATATCATATTCTACATTAAGATTGTTAACCAAATTTCGAAATATTCTATTTTGAGTTGGAAATGATTTACGATATCATATTTATATTGTAGGTCACTCTAATGTATTTGTAATTAATGTAACTAAATTTATTTATACTAACTAACTTTTTTAATTATAACTAATTAATTTGTGAATTAATATGTAATATTTTAATTTGAAATGTTCCAGAAATAAATTATCTTTCTAATAAATATACAAATTTGTCATACTTTCAACTAGGACTGAAATAAAATTTATGCTCTTCTGAAAAGTAGTAATTTTGAGTTAGAACAATATGGACCAGGGATATCGAAATAATGGCGCGATGGGATAGTTCAAATGATAAGCCTAATGAAATTTGGTTAATGATTTATATAAACTTGCAACTAACTAATTGGTTTAAATATAGTGAAACATTTCTTGTCAATATGTCTCATAAGCAGAAGTATTTGATCTATAAATATGTTAAGATATATATGCTTAGAGCTCAGTCGATTCCTTTTCGTATTCGCACATTCTACGTTTCTTCTGGTTACAGTATCCATTAATTAACACTAATTAAAAAGCTTGAATATAGGTATGAATTGAGAGGTATGAATTATTTGGTAAACAGCTTGTGGTATACTACAACATGTTATTAGGTTGGTGAATTCGCTGTCTCATTTCTTTCAATATCCAAATGAGTGTGACTCTGTGATAGTGAATTTTAGGGACTAACTTATTTAAATCTATTTCTATATAGTATAATTATGAGTATGATTTACAACTTAATTTATAATCTGAAAATTGTAGCTCAATTATATATTATACAGTCCTTTTTAAACAGTTTTGAATTAACACGATTTAGAAACAAAAATTAATTCCATTTTTATACAATAATTGACTATTTCTAAGGACATTTAATATATTTTTTAGTATACATTTTCATTCACTAATTCTCTAAACGTATATTTTTAATACAGTTTTTTCAAGTTAAATCAATTTATAAAGCAACTATATCTCAATCTGGAATAGAACACAATGAGTAAATAAATTCAGAGCCTAATACAATTCCACTCCACGACATTCGGTTAAAGTATTTAATATTATGCTATAAACTGTACAGTAAACCACCATGTAAACGCAGCCAGATCGTGAGCTACCTAAATAAAAGACAAATTATTTTTTTTTAGATTTATCAAATCTCAATATTTGAGATTGAGATGGTCTAATATGGTAAATTTAAAAATGGTAAAAATACATAAAATGATTTGCAGAGTTATGTGGGAGATATAACTAAGTTCATCCATCCAAAAGTCCAAACCAATAAAACAAAAATAATAAAATGGTTCAATTAAATTTTTTTGAAAAAAAACAAAATTCCCATTTTAAGTATACCTAAATAAATAAAACGAAAATTAATTTTCTTTTTATACAATATTGTTAACAAATTGACTAAATCTTCTTCCAGTAATATGTAATCATATTTTACCTGTCGAAATTTAATTTTCTTAACTTAATATTCTTATCTAAATTATTTATCCTGTTTTTAAGGTGTTGCTGATGGTGTTCCACTTTACTGGCGACCCTATTTTATTTTGTATTATATTTTTTTTTAATGAGAATAATAATATTTTAGACTTGCTTATAAATAGTTAAAAAAAATATATACATATATAACAATTTTCCGCTTTTTGCTCTACACATTTTCCAGAACAAAAAATATACATCTTAAGTTATTTAAATTTGTTACCAGAAAATGTACATTAATGCATTTATATGAAATACAAAGCTATAGAAGTATGAAATTTTCATATTTTCTTGGCAATAATATCTATTATAATAGTCAAGGTAATAAATATTTTTGAAACAGGTTATACGTTACCTTAAAGATTACATTTGGTTCTAAATTAATTTCATCCGATTTCATAATGACACTTACAAATGTCCATAATTTTTTTTTTTTTTTTTGGTTCTGTTACTTTAACATTAATGAAAATATTTTATATTAATTTTCTATGTTGGGTAACATAATATATTTCTTGAATACTCAAATTTTATGTATTATATAGCAACAATTTTTACTATACTATTTTGTTCGAGTATCATAATTTAGACAAGAAGTTATATTTATATGAAATACAGGTAGACATTTAATCTTTAACAATATTAAAAATCCCGATTAGTAATAAAATGTGAAAATGCTGTTAGACTTGGCATCTCGTTCAACCACCTATGCCGTAGCTGTAAAGAGCCGAGCAAAAGAGAAACGGTAGCGCACTTCATTTGTAACTGCATGGTGCTGGCAAGGACCTAGTTCTGTAGCCTTTTCTTCAACGACCTTATCGATCTGTCAAGTTGAAAATATACTGTCTAGATTCTGAACGCCACGAGGTGGATCTACCCCACCGCTACTTAATAACAATAATTGTGTTCACGGGAGTGAGTGGTTCCAAAACGGCCAAATGCGCTGATTAGAACTCCATGTCAGTTGATATGTGGATCACCACTTAAACCAACCAACCAACTAATAAAATGTATAAAATTTTCAAAATTATAAAAACGCACTGCAATCAATATTGTATGTACACCAAATTCTATGTTATACCGTAGATAAAACGAGCACAGTGGAATGTAAGTGCAATTGATTGCATATTTTAAAATGGTTGTGAAAAAATCTGTTGAAATGGAAAGGATGTACACTAAAAACAATGATAAAAATCTTTTTAAAAAACCAAGGATATTTTTTTTTATCGTGCTAAATCAACATAAATCGTGTAAAAAATGTAATTGACTTTTCTATCTACACTAGAGCATGGTTATTTCAAAATCATTTAAAAATAAACTTAAATTAAATTCGTTAAAATTTAATTTTCTTGCATAATTTTCGTATTTCTGTACAAGTCTGTATAATTTGAAAAGGTATTTTATTTTGAAACCATTTTTTATATAAATATAATATCTAATATTTTTGTTGTTGTCGTTAAGAAAAGCGGATCTAGACACTTTATAACCTTTTGAGAATTAGTTATTAATAATTATGAGAGGGATATATAATGTAGAAAAAATACCTGTCATGTGTATAAATATAAATTTTATAAGTTGAAAATTTTCATGTTAATCTTTTCATTCTAACAGTATAATAATAATATAAATACGGATATGAGATGGATTATTTGGAAAGTTAATAACACCCATGGGGCTGCACCCTCCTTTAAATAATAGCCACATTGCATGGTTAATGAAAATTAGTTATTTTTTTTTACTGTGGGCCGGTATGGTTTTATATCTAGTTAATAATATCAAAAAAACAAAAATTACTTGTAGCTATTTCAAAATAAAACAAAAATTAGGTAAATATTTTTTTTGTTTTTGTACACTGGTTTTCTCGATTGTGAAAATTATTATCTTATCAAATATGTAATTTTTTACATTAACATGATTTTATTAAAGTTATTATAAGAATTATACTTTTATTAACAACAATTTTTTGTTAACTATATTTTATCTTTATAAACAATTATGAAAATTTTAAATATTTGATATAAAAATTAAAAACTTTTAATAAATAAATAAGAATTTTATTATTTTTGATAATTTTTCCATTTTTTTAAATATATTTTCAACTTGTATTATGGTCTACCAACAAAAACTCTTAAAACTGATAAAGATTAATTTATGTTTGGACTAATAAAAACTTTAAGAAATAACATTTTTTTAATATTTTTTGTATGAAACTCTTTTAGTGTTTCAAATCTTAATATTAATAAAAAAAAATTCTTTTAACTAGCTGTGTATAATAAGTTTTACAGTCTGTAAACTTTTTAATATTTATTTGTATAAATATTATTTTATTACTTAGTTAATTTTATTACCTGAATTTTATTAATGGATTTCAGACATTTCTGAACGCTCTTCATCCAGGAATTTGGAAATTCATCGAACTTTTAAAAAAAGAACAAAGCTTAAATGAACTGAAAATAGAACAGTATTTAAATGGACAGCAACCTAAACAAAAGAAGAAAAATTATCGTGATTTTTAAGCAAGATTGTTGCGGGTTGTCAATCGTTGGGATGAAAATATGGATGTAAATGATCATTTACGACAGATTGCTCACAATCTTTCATACTAAATTTTAAAATTAATATATAAATATTATGTAAATAAATATATAAATATTTTATAAATAAAATATTTAATATTTCTATATATAAATAAAATATTTTCTTTTATGAGATGACATCCAAAATTCGTAAGTTCCTTAAAAATAATATCTTTCGATAAACTCGTCATTCGATCAATTGATCATTCAATAAACTCGCTTTCGATAAACTTACCGGGAATCCTAAATTTTATGTGTAAATGTATAGAATCAGAATGATTAAATTTTCAAATGTGAACTTCAAATAATAGAATGCTCTTAACAATATTTTCTGATTCTGACCTTATATTCTAAATTTAACTAATTTTTTATTTACATTATCAGTGATTTCGAGGTAATTAAACTAATTGATAAAAGTGAAAAACAAAAAAACTGATATATGAAAGTGCAAGAATTAAAGTATAATTTGCACATAACTCTTCTAGTAGTTCCCAAATGTATTAAATACTAACAAAATATTGGAAATTTTCTTAGCTGTGAATTGTTAAGTACCTAAATTATTAAGTTACAGAGTTGTATTCAGAGGTTTCTTTGAAAATTCTATTAAAAAAAGAAGAATTAGGTTACATTGGTAAGAGTGTAGCTGTAGAGTAACTAAACGGTCCCACTTTCGTTTTGTTCTGCACTCGAGTAATAATTATTATCTGTAAAAAAATCAGTTTACTTTAATATATAATCTAATGATCCGCTATAAAGATTATCCCGCGATTATCAAATAGTTTTCCTGTCCAAAACTATTCAGATACTTGTAACTAGATAATGGTAAGGCTGTAAAAATATCCATTAGATGTACAACCGTAGCTTTCTTAGTATCATCACAACAACATAAAAAATATTTAAGAAATTTAATATTTAATTATGAATAAAATATTTTTTAATTAACCAAACAAAATCAGTAATAAACTAAACAAAAATTAACTTCTTCTTTCTATAAAATTTCTGTTATTAAGTTTATTAAATATTATTTTTATGATATGAAAATATTGTTTTAAATTTTCAATTGTGGTTTTACAATTTTTGACTAAAATCAAATTTATTACAACACTAACAATAATATTTAATGTATATAATTATTTTCATTATAAATCAATAAAGTCTTCAAGAAAAAAAAAAACACTTCATTAATTTTAATTACCAGATTTTTTAATTAAATATAATTGTACTAAACTGATAGAATTTCCTTACAGTTATGATACCGAATATTGAATTCATTTTCATCTTTCTTAGGATAGCCTATCTCTATATAGTATATATATAATTTTCTTTGTGCTATCTAACCAAACATTTTGTATAATGACGGGAAAGTTTTACCCTAAACATTTTTCTTTTTTAAATTAATTTAAAAATAGAAGATAGAAAATTAAAATCTGTTTTGTGGTGAAAATATACAAAAAAAAAAAAAAAAAATATTCACAACCAAAAGGAAAATTTTATGGTTATACTCATTAGAAAATCCATTAAATAATTATGAATTGAAAATATATATATAATTTTCATTGAGGGTTTTTCAATATTTATATAATATTAGTTTATATATATTGATAATTTCATAATTGATATATTTTTAACCATCAAAATCAATTGAAAGGAAATGGAAAAACTTTTAAATAATTATTATAATAATAAAAAAAAAATAAAAATTGGTTCTTGATTAAAAATCACTAGAAATATTTTGTTTGCCCCTAGCTCTTTTTCTATCTATTTTATTCCATCTTTTTGTGAGATCTGATGATTTATTATAGTGACGTGATAAAATATTGATTTAAACATTATTTTTTAATTAATTATAAGTAGAGAGAGAAAATTGTAATTTAAAATTATTAGAAAATTATTTTGATTTATTATTTTAACTTTTAATTATAATAAAATATAATTTCTATACGAAATATTGACGATCTTAATAGAAGATAAATAAAATATTTTCCTTCAGGGAAAATGCTTTTTATGATATAATTTAAAATTAAATAACATTTTTTTGTTTTAACTGGAAAATTCAATAATTTCAAATTAATTGAAAAATAATAATTTCGATATGTAAATATTTTAATATAATTTACTGGAAAAGTTGTTTTTTAAATCAATAGAATTTATTTAAAAGTTTTGAAAAATTAATGAATTTGAATATTTAAATATTAATGATGCCCATAGACTATCTAACTTAGTCGTATGACTGGTTATCCAACTGTTGGCACAAATTACATTACTTTTTTCAACTTTTATACAACTAGTTGTTAAAAAAACATTTTATTTTTGCAAGTGTTAAATGTGAAAAAAAAATTGTTTAATAAAAGTTTGGTGAGAAATAATTATATAAATTAATAAAAAATATTCGTGTAATGAAAGGATATTTAATATAATATTGAGAGATTTTCATTATAGTTAACTATGAAAACTCAAATATTATTACTTGCTATAAAAGTTTGTATTTTTTGAAATAAAACGTCAACAAAAGTAATTTTGGTTGCACAATTTCCGCAACTTAGAATCATCAACTAACGACGTCCACAAAAATCAATTTTTCTTTTTATATTTTTCAACCGCGTTCGGTTAAAGCGGTACGGTGACGTTGGAGAACCACATACTATATAAGTAAAGCGTCACGATTGCGAACTGATTTTGCAAAGATATAAACTAATATTTATTTTTGTGAATATGTGTAGGTGAAAATGCGGTTCAGAAGCAATTCGATTTGGGTTTGTAAAAAGGGAATTCGTATTTTTTTCTTAAAAAGATTTTGATAGTTGGACAGACCGTTTTACAACCAAGTTCGATAGTCTATGGGAATTATAATTTAAATTATTGATAAGCTTTAAAAAATTATTATTATTTTTACGATGTGCATTTGGTTTGCTGTTCACAAACGAAAATAAAATAAAATTTATTTTGTAATTATATACCAGAAAATATTTATGCTTTATGGTATATATTGACAGGGTACTTGAAGGAACTTGACTTTTTCTTGATTTGTAATTTCTATTTTGTATACGAATTTATGTTTAATAAAATCTACACTGTTAAAAGAATTAAAACTAATAATAATCTAATTTTAATAGAACATTTGCATTAATATTTTCCAAATTATAAAATGAATTTAATTTTTCTTTAAATTTCCAATATAATTATCATAACCTAATTGAAAAATATTTAATTATAAACTATAAAATCCATTTCAAATTATAATTGTTATCAGTTTAGCAAATTTTAATTGGTCTTTTTAAATAATCTAATAAATAATATTTAAATTAGTACTTTATAAATCAATTTAAATTTAGATTTTATCAATATTGTATATAATTTAAATTTGCTTTATTATTTACAAAATTTATTTAGATTTTATTTATTATTTTGGAATTAATAATACCACTAAATTTTTTGAATTTTTAAATATACCATAGCGAAACAAATATGAAAATGATTTTAATAAAATTATCATTAAATTTTATTTGTAAATTTCTTTTTGCATAAAATTAGTTCTATATTTAAAATTAATTATCTCTAAATTCAAAATATTATACCTTCATTTATTATTATATTTAAATACAAAAACTAATAATTAATTAATCTAAAATATGAATAGAAAAAGTTATATCTAAATTTTATTGTGTATCCTGGAAATATCCTGGAAAGAGACAATGTACATAATAATTAAAATAAATTTATTTTTGAAATAATATTTATCTGAAAAATTCAATTTTAATATTATTGGTTTCAATTTTATTTAATTGCACAATTTCTCTAACTAATATTTATTATAATTTATGTGCTTAATTGCAAAATTATTTAATAATTTATTATTATTTTGTTATCAACGATTTTAATAATTTGTTTTGCATAATAAATTAAAATACTCACTAGAGATATAATTAGATTTTGTTTTTTGTCAGTAGCATTTTTATATTATAAATTATGAAATTAGCGACACGGTGTTAGCACGTGTATTATTGATGTAAAAATGCAGTGATGAAATAAATCATAATTTGACAGATTTGAAAAAATCATATAAATTAAATAATAAAAATAATCGATTCTACACTTTTAAATATTCAACCAATTCGGATTACAAACATTGTTAAACTTTATTCATCCATCAATGAAATTAATCTATTGCATTAATAATTAGCCTAGAGATTATTGACATTTAATATCAGTGAAACACTTTCAAGTTCGTTAAGCTTTCCAGTTCGTTTAGGTTTTATAGTATAATTTTTTTATTGATATAGTTTGAAAAAAAAAGTATTTTTATGATATTTTGTGATATTTCTGTATTTTTTAAGTATATGGTTCAGGGTCAATTCGCCCGTAATTCAATATACAAAATATATAATTGATGAATATTATATATTAATGATGATGAATATTTTGATAAGTATTTTAAATTTAAGTAAATGTAAGTGGCTCACAAGTTTATAAGAAATAAACTGAGCCGGCTACAGATTAACAAATTGTTTCAAGCAGCGCTACTACAATTAATTGTTGAGTCAACAATGAACTGACATTACCGTGAAAATTAATATCCACAATTTATCCTGATCATGGCAGTGCCTATTCTTTAATATCATATCTGTTACTCTTTGAAAAAGTGATGAAAACAAAACGACATACAATAAAAAACAAGCATAAAAGTTTTTATGAAAGGTCAAAGAAGTTTTTTTGATCATTTGATCATGGACCTCATAAAAATGAAAATTATTTTACTTTATTAAACAATTTTATTTCAAAATTGTATAAAAAAAGGACTATATTATTAAATGGTACTACCGCGAGTAAATCAGAAACCGCGGTAGAATTAATTAATCTCACAATGTAACAACAAAGAAATGGGACAATTTTATTTCTTGTACAATGTCGTCTAACACTGTAAATATAAAATTTGGTTTAATTGGAATGTATGAATGTAACTCCAGTCACCTAGGACTTTAAAACCCGTTTAAATAAAAAGTAACTTTGCACAGTGTATTAAATACATCAACTTTAAGATTGAATTTTGTTATGGTTCGCAAAATTATAACAATAAATTTTGATTTTCTAGTTTTTATTCTTAATTTTTACTACTCCAGGTTTAAATTTGTCCTTAGTCCCTGTAGTCGCTTGGTTCCTGTAATTTGTACTTATTGCCTTAGTCTCTGGAATATAAATATGAAATTTTAAGCAATCTTATTATTTCAAATAAAATATATATTTTCTTATCATTTCTATAAATCTCTAAATTTTGATGTAAGCTATTTTATTTATTTTTTTCATGTTGGATTCGGTAATAATTTTATTTTCATGTTTTAAATGTTTTACTTCCTATTAACTTGAAAACAAACATCCGAAACAAAAAACCACCAAAATTATACTGATAAGGATAATATTTCTTTAACAAAGGTGATAAATATTCGAAAATATAAATATTTTTTTTTCTCTATAAATATAGCCTGTTAAAATTTTCTTTAGTAATATTTCTTATCGTTCTTAATTTCTAATTAAGTCGTAAAACTAAAATGTTTTATTGAAACGAAACTAGAATATTATATGTTAATCTGTTACCAAAAAAACACACTTGAATTTTCTATACGATAAAAAACGTGAAGGACATTTTTTTTTTTTACATTTGACTCCATTAAAATTCAACAGTTTGCATGAATAAAATTATTAATTATAATTCTGAAATTTTTGAAGTGATTTTTTTTTTTTATGTTTTAAATGTGAATAATTATATAACAAAATATATTAATATAATATTAAAATTGTAATATTTATAAAGTTTCTATATTAAATGCAAATAATTATCCTTAGTCAAAAGGAAATTTAAAAGTTTTCCTTTAACTTCCTTTCTAATTATTATTCTTGTTTTATGAGGGTCGGTTTTACATGGTGACCTTTTTCTGAAACGAAACGAAACCTGAAATAAGATTATTTAAAAATATATTAATGTAATTATGTTCTCACCTGATATATACAAAAATTAAAAAAATCACAATTTTCTTACCATTATTAATTTTAAAATTATATTTAAATTTCTTTAAGTTTCTTGGAATTTTCATGTAATATCACCTTATGAACATAATAATTTTAACATTAATAAATTATATTTTATAATAATTTTGAATAAAATTATAAAATTTAAAATAAAATATTTACAAGAATATATTTTTAAGATTGTTACAATGTTTTAGTTATGTTTATTAAAAGTATTTGTTAAAACTTAAGTTATTATTTTAATTTACTTATAAAATTTAATGACTGCTGTTTATTTCTACTAACTTCGGTATTGGCTGGTTTTTCTTTTTCAGAATCATAATATTCTTAGATAATTAGTTTACAATTTCGTAAGGTTTGTGGCTTCCTATATGTTTTGGAGATTTACGTTTCGGGAATTGTATCTGCCTTCAATTTTATGTTTAGTTGCTTAAAAAATTAATTTCCACTACTTTTTTCTAGATTGTCTAATTTATTTACGATACATGTGGCTTTCTAGCACCAGTTTTTGACAAATTATACTTTAAATTATGCAACATTGCATTTAAAGAACCTGAAAATTTTCATAATAATAAATTACTACCGTTTAATTCTTAAATAACTGATCAAAATGTGAAATTTTTGAAAACTGAAGCTGCTTCCAGTATACGCTGTAGTTGTCGTCGGGAAATGTCAAAAGAAAAATCAAAAGTAAGTACGTATTTCGTATTAATCAAACAATGCTGACGTTTCTCGTTGTAGTTATCACTAAGTTTCAATTAATACTTGAGATTTTCGCTTGTCGCGTAGTTGAAAATTATTGTTTTTTTTTTTTTAATTAAAAAAAATTGCGGAAATCGAAGAAAAATTAAAAGAAGCAGTTAAAAATAGGAGTTTATTTTATAATTTAAAATCGTCTGAAAACAAAATCAGCAAATTATAATAAAATATGATAGATGAATCTGTGTTTCGCGTCAAAGCACTGTGTTAAGTTTAGTGGCGATAACAACAACGACAACCACCGCTAGTGTAAAACACCACAACAGATAGCAGCAACGTATTCTGCCACAAGCTTAAATTTAAAATTATGAATTATGATATTTAAATGCAATTCTTAATCAAATTAATAATATGAATTATATTGGAGATTATTAAAATTTTGACAAGACAATTAAAATTTTAGATATATTCGACTTTCAACAAACTTCTTTAAAACTTTTTATATAGCTATGTAATATTTTTATTTGTTGTACTATATTTTACTATATTTGAATTATGTTAAGAATTATAAATTATTAATATAATAAGTTAAATCCTAGCATTACATAAATCGTCTTAAGTTGCGTGTTTTACCTACAAACAAGTCACGAAAGTATTAATTTTTCCTCTAATTTTCCTATAATATAAAATGTTAGATTTTTTTTTTACTTGTTTACTATTTGTTTATAATTTTTTTTTCAGTTTTTCTTTGTTTTTCAAATGTTATATACTTTTTATAAGTCTAATAAATTATATTTGCTATTTTTTATATATATACATATTTTTCGGATTGGTGTATCGGGGGTGGAAAAATCGCATGCAGACGCGTATTTTATCCTTTGACACAAATATATTTTTTGTACACACAATATTTGTTATTTAAATTAAAAATAATGTGAAATAATATTTTGTTAAACAATAAATTTTATGTATAAAATATTATAGTAATTTCTAGTCTAATAATTTTTCGATAAATTATGAAAATAATTTATATTTCCTTACCCTATGAAACGATAAATAAAAATAATAATCATTTTATTCCGAACAATTACTCTTGAATTATTAATTTTGAAGAAGGAATAAAAACCGGATACTTTTAATAATATTTATTCAAGGATAATTTTTTTTTTATATACTTATATGCAGATGGTTTTTCACAATTTATTGTAAATATGATTGGACATGAAAACTAAATGTTACTAAACAAAATTTTTTGATTGAATTTAGATTTTAATTTAAAAAAGAAAATATATTATCCAAGTTTTAATGAAGTGTATTTAGAAAGGATTGGTACGCTTTCTATTCTGTTGTTAATCCATATTTTCTTAAAACTGCGAATTTAAACTACTTGATAGTTTTTAGTCATTTCAATATTGTTGAGTTTGAGTTTTCAGTTAACTATCTTAACACGTTCCCGGACACCAACTGCAATTGCAGTGATTGATCTATTGTTTCAGCTATATAGCTGAATCACATGAACAAAATTGTGTCCGTCAAAGCGTTAAAATAACTATAATTAAATTATACTAAATTATAATTAAGTTAACTATAATTCAATTAATTAAATTAGCTAATAATTAATAATAACTTAAATTTTTAATAAAATTCCTTAATTTTGTAATGTACAATACATATGTATTAATTATATGTTTATGGATTTTGTAATTTTCAGTGTTATAGTGCAAGTGATAAGTGAGTTCCAGATCGTTGCGAAAACTAGTAATAAATTAACGCGGTTCTTTTAAGACGGCTTAATATTATTATATTGTTTATTTATCAATTATTTTTGTTATGTTTACCTTCATATTTAAATAATTATTTAATTTTACTAAATAAATTGGAGTCTTCAGACTGAGTTGAAAAAGGCATCATTTTCAGTTACTGTCAGGTAGTATTTTAATCTAGTTGATATCTATAAAATTTAGGGTTGACCAGTTTCAATGGGTAACAAAAATATATTGTAGGTGTTTTAAAAGATGCGGAATTTTAAATAAATTACTGTTCCTTACAAATTTTTGAAGAAAAACAAATTTATTTTCTGGTTTCACAGTGCAAGCTTGAAAGTGAAGTTTATCTGAAGCTGCAGATGGGTAGAAGTTTAAGCTACACTTTTGTCATTTTTCATTTATAGTTTATAGACACAAATAGGAAATAAATTAATGTACATAATATATTTGTCAAATGCACTATTCAAAATTTTGAGGCTGCCTACTTTACGGTGTTAACGCACGTTCTAAATGTTCCGTCTATGTGACCCGAAATCTATCCTTATACTTTCTTTGAAAATTTTATAAAAAAGCAAACAAAACACTGCAAAACACTAGAGGACGAGACTCGAAGTTGTCGTTTGTTTATTTTTACTATGTAATAACTTTTGAACAGAAATAATTAATTTTTTTCGTACATTCTTATTATCTATAGATTCTATAGAATCTATAGAATCCTTATAAATTTATATTTTAAAAATATATCAAACTCAAACCGCGTTTATGTATACGAAGTTCTCACATTACGAAGAAGGTTTCGCGACTAGTTATTTACCATAATAGACCAACTATTAATGATTCATAGCGACGATAAATCTTTTATTGAATCGACTACATACAATTTACATTAGGTACCTAAATATTTTAATATTATTTTTAATAAGTTTTTTTATGGATCATAAAATAAACATTTTATCAACTGATTATTTTTATTTTTTAAATATTTGCTATAGATTATTTTCATTTAATAGATCAACAAATTTATTGACATCATATTTAGATTAACAAAATATTATTTAAAATTTGGCGAACATTGATCTGAATTTTCTGTTTAAAAACTGTTTGTATTAAATAATTTGAAAGTGATTCAATAAATATAGCTATAATTATTTTTAGCCTAAAATTTAAATAAATAAAAATTTGGGAAATTTTTTTTTTTAACATAATTAGACTTTAAGTCATTTTAAAATATCAAGATAATAAATAATCTATAAATTTTGTATTTTAAATAAAAACGAAGAGTTCATAAAGTTATCGCTCATAATTATTATGTCATTATAATTCGTAGAAAAACTTTAGAAAGCTTTTAGCATCTTATAAATTTTAGTCTTACAAAATTTATTATTGGATTAACAACTTTCTAAAAATTCATATAAATGGTTCATAAAATTTCAATACGGATTTAAATATAAAATGACAATTATAAACATAAATTTATATTTGTTAATATTTTGTGGATTTTTTATGATAATCAATTCACATTTTCATTATACAATTAAATCAATTTCATCATCAACACCACCTACATCAACAACCGAATTAACAACAGACTTAAGAACAGAATTACAAGCAAATTTGACAGAATGGTCTAAAAATGTTGAAAGTATTACAAAAACATTTAAACTTGGAAATTTAACTGGACCAGCAATATTACCAGATAATTGTAATTTAAGTTATAAGTGTAAAGCTCGACTAAAAATAGTAAATTCTAAACCAACTATTTATGATTGTGTTAAATTTCAAATTGTAAAAGTTAAATGTAAAATAATGAATAATGAAATTGATGTAATGGTTAAAGAAAAAAATTGGTTTATGTTTATGGAACCGGAAAATTATGAATCATTAAATAATTATAATGGAACAATGAGAGTTATGGGAGTTTCTATGATTGATTTTCCATGTAAACCAAATTATTTACCAGATCGACGTGGTATTTGTCGTGAAGTTTGGTGATTTTTATATACTAGTTTTATTATTTAATATCATTAATTAATTGAATTTATAATATTTAGTAAATAAATAATTTTTTTTTATATAAATATTTTTATTTTATATTATATTTAATAAATGTAGCTTGAATTTTGCTGAGGTTCACGATCACTATAAGTTTATCTTAGAAATATTTTAATCTTGTCATATTTCTGGTACAGCAGAAACTAAACATAATATCAGCTGATTTATTTTATAATACTGCTTAGAATATAAATATTTACTAAATCAACAAGAACTGTTAACATTTTGATCGATATCTTTTATGTTATTTAAAATTTAGCGAAGACTTTTAATCAGATTTTATTTATTTTAAACTTTTATAAACTTTTTAAGCTTTTGTTGTGTGAAAATATATTTAGTTTAATGTACAAAGTAGAAGATAATCATTATTTTTTTATTTTTTATTTCTTTTAGTAATAATTCATTTGAAAAATCTGTAAGATATTTATGTAATTATTTATAATATTTATTAGGCTTGCATAAAGTTATTCAAAACGTTTCGCTATACAAAAATCAATTAACATTATTTAATCAAAATTAATTTACAAAACGTTATATAAATTGAATTGTGTAATAATACCGGAAAATTGCTTTTGCTGATAAATATTATATTACCTAATTTTATTTTTCTAGCGTTGTATAACGTAAATTTGATGAATATTATGTTATAGCTACAACAAAGAGATAACAATTTCTAAAATAAAAAAATTGTATAATAAAATGTGCAGTGACACCTGCAACTCAGTGGGTTGGTGAAATTTGCTTTTCAATTCTAAAGTAAGGTTTAAATGATCCCATTGAAGATGAAGATGAAGGTTTGTTATAAACAACCTAATTTTTAAAAATTATATATAAAATTTGTGTATTCTTAATTTTTTATATTAATCTTTAATGGAGGATTTCACAGTGGAAACTTAAGTTTAAATAAAACGACTGTGTAGCTTAAGCTCACTGGGTTTCCCAATCAAAATTTTCCCTAAGCTTAACTAAAGTAAAAAATGTGATTTATTGTGAATTCTAATTGCTAATAATATTATTGTGAATGAAAATGTACAATAAACGTTAATGTGATATTGGAATTTGTGCGTTTAGTGTGCGTTAATATTTTAATTTTGATGTGTGTTTTATAATATAAGAAACGAAGCACTAATTTTACATTTTTTACTAATAACTCTTAAATTTATATGAACTTAGTTTCTATTTGGGTATATAAAAAATATCAAAAGGAAACCATAAACTCTACCCATCTGCAGCTTAAGTTAAACCTCATTTTAAGGAAGGCTTATTTTTAAGTTTGCACTGGGAAACCAGAAAATAAGTTAAACCGAAGTTTATGCTCTGGCAAAGGTTTAAGCTTCCACTGTGAAATACGCCATAATAAATATTAAAATTGGAAGTACAGATTTTATATATTTTTTATAATGTGTTTACCTTTGTATTTATGTGACATTTTAAGTTTTTCTTTTAAATAACTTGTCATAAATAAAAATATTCAATATAAAAAGTATTACAATTATTAATTTTGGACTAATTTTTGATTGTATTATTTTTATTTTTAATTATAAAGTATAGTAAAGTTATAACTTGTTCTATCACGAAACATATAAAGATACTATTTTTTATAGTTTTGAAATTTGCGATATTTTTTCTGAACGAAATGTTTACAAAAATGCGATTAGAATAATACAATGTCTGTGGGTTCAGACGTGAATGAATAAAACGTTTTTCAAGTTTCAGAGTACTGATTAGTTGACAATATTAATAGCTATTAATTTATTCAATGTTTATTGAAATTCATATTACAATATTTAAGATTGTGTTTTTCGAACATAATAAAAACGCTCTTCCTTTTCTCAACTGAATAGAAAATTTTAATGTAATTAAAACATGAATTTTCAAACAATGTTAATGCTTTAAATTTAAATGCTTTCAGAAGTTTTAGTTCTTAGAAACATTGTTATTATATTCCATATATTTAAATTAGAAAACTAAATTTTTCCATTATATTATAAATTAAATATTAAATTTGATTTTGAATATTTTTTACAATATACGGTACAAAAAACCATAATTAATTTTATGAAATATTTTGTGATAAATTGCAAAATTAATATTAAAACTATAATATTTATAATTATTTAGATTTTAAAAAAAATATGTAATAAATAATATTCTAATTTATTTTTGCATGACTGCAAGATTGGGACACGAATTTTAATTAAAATTTTTTAATTTTTTTTTTATTTCATATTTTTTGTATATTTCTTCGCACTTGTTTTTAATTTTGAAAAACTGGAACAAAAACATAAAAATATTATAATATTTAAATTAAAATATGAAATAGTTTATATTCTTAAGTACCACAATTTACAGAATATATAGTATAGAAAAGTTTAACTGGGTAAGGTAGCGTATACATATGTTTTATGTTCCGTAACATGAAAGCTCCTATAAAAACCGGCAACTACAAAATATCAAAAAAAAAAAATCTTATATTAATTTGTTCATTCACATAAATAACATAAAAAATAGAACATGAATATATGTATATAAAAGCTACTTAAAAAATTCATAAATGTTTGTATATATATAATAATATAAATATTCAAAATTTATGCTAAGGTAGGTGGTATTTTTACCTGTGCATTTAACATTCATTCAAAAAATATATATAACGTTAACGAAAAAACATAATAGTGAAAATTAACATTTATAAATGTTCACATGCGGCAAACCGCAACGTTACAAAAATTATTATCCTTTAAAATGTATGTAGTATAAGGACTTTAAAAATAAAAAAAAAAAATTGAATGTAGAGGAACAATGTTTTATTGTACTTACAAGTGCGAGCTTTTTACTTATCGTGACAGCAATTTTGATATAAATATACAACAACAATAAAATGCCTATATATTTATGTATGTATTTATGTACGAATCATAAAATTTTAAGGTTTATTTTTTTAGGATTTTTTTTTAATGCTTAAGATTAATTTATATTATTAGATTTAAGGATATTTAAAATATATAATTAAATATATATATACGTGTATGTATAATTAGTGTATGATGTTATATTTATGTGGGTTAAATATGATTTATGACTATCGCGAGGATTAACATTTTTAACATGAATATTTAGTAAATTAAACCAAAAAAAAATAAAAAAAAATAAAAATAATTTTGTATATACTCGCCAATGTTAAGTGAGGTGTATGAGAAATTGAGATATATAAATTTTATACAGGATTATTATAATGTGTTGTATAAAATTATCGAAATTTGAATATAAATGAAATTTGGAGTGAATCAAATTATAGTAATTTACCAACGCCGTTACCAACAATTTAAAAATGTTTGAGCCGATAATTCGTTAAACGAAATTTTTTACGTTCCTAGTTTTAATTTTCCGGTTCCTGTTTAAAACTATGGTTCAAAACCAGGTTAGTCAATCTAGATATAAAATAATGTAATGGAACCGGTTCTGTTCCTATTTGGATTTCTGGGTTTGTATTGTTTGAGTACATCTTTCCATTGAAGATTAGATCGCATGTGAACCAAGAATACTTTAATTCTGGTAGCACAGATATATTCATCTTGGCAAATATATATTTAAGCCTGTTTATGTCCATTTAGTTGTAAAGTTTGTAATAAAGATATCTTTAAAAGTTAGAGTAGTAAAATGTGAATTTTTAATATTATAATCTTAGAAATTTATTAGAATTTCATAGTAAATTACAAAAATTTACTCTGCAGAGGCAATTTGTTTTATTTTGTATCGTTAATTAACAGTAACCCACTAATAATCCTAAATATATTTTAATACATTTTCGCTGTAAGTTATCCCTAACCGTAAAATGTCCACAATGATCAAAAGGTTACTATAGTAAACGACTAGACCTTACTAGTTACATAACAAACTCATTCTTTATATAGAAAATAAAAATAGTATATTAATAGTAAATATATTATAGACCATGCACCGAGACTTAAAAGTGTGTTTTTACATGTTCTTACAACGGATTTGCTAACAAAGAAAATTCAAAGTTTCATCAACCGATGCTTACACAAAATTTGAAAGATCTGGTAACCATCTCCAACAGTGAACTGTACTACAGATGCTGCCAAAAACCAGTTTTCACTAAAATAAAATGAAGGCAATGGAAATGAGTATAGAACACACTATTCGTAAGTCATCTCAAGAAATATGCCGCCAACAGGAATGAAACCAACAGAAAAGGATATCAAGTGGTCAAACTAAGATCAAATGGAAGAATACTTAATAAAAAAAATCCGTGAATCTGTAAAAGTGTTTTGTGAGAAATAGAAATGTTTGACGCTCTAAGTTCGACGAATATCGAAATGATTTAGTAGTAGCAGCATCAGTTGAATTAAATAACGTCATGACCATGAGAATAAAAAAGCAATTTGATTCCGTAAAATTATTTTTATAATAAAACTGAATTTAATTTTTTAATTATGCATCGTTTATAATTAATATTTCGGAATTATTTTATTAATTTTTGATATTTCTAATGTTCGATTACTTTTATATGTAGAATTTCTGTTACATTTTCTAATCCATTAAAAATTTATTTATTATAGTAATTTATTATATTTCCTGTTCAATAATATTTATTTATCAATGCATTTTGTTAGCAGAAAATTTTATATTTCTTATTAATATAAAGAAAATGTTTAAAAGTCAGGAGGGCAATCAATATATATATAGAAAAAAAAGAACTTGGAAAAACCTTTTCCATCATCAAACAATTTAAAAAGAAAGTTTTTTGTGGGAAAAAGACAAATATTTATTTTTACTTGCAATATCTGATCAAATAAATTTTAAATTGGCTATAGTTTTGTAATGACTAAGTACAACCTGGAAAATTCAATGTTAACAATTTATATTGTCTCGTTTTTTGTAATAAAACGTTCATTATAAAAAATAAAACTTTGTATGGAAATTGAAGGGAAAAAACAGATTTTTAAATTCGAAAGATATTTTAATTAAATTTAAGTTTAATTATTTACTTAACTGCTTAAATGAATTGCATCTATAAAAATTATTGTGTAGACCCTCAATCAATTATATCCAAATTCTAATTTTCTTTTTTGTTAACTATAGAAAATTTAAACTTTAAAGAAGTTCGTATCTATAAAATGTTCAAACAATCTTAAATGAGACTGAAAATATAACAAGATATAATATTCTCCTATAATGTCATTTAATATTTCTTATCCCTGACTAAAATAAAGAATTTTTTTTTAAGAACTTGACTAACTTGTTAACACTTTTTCTAAACATACCAAAAATATATATATAGATGTACAGTTAGTAGCTATATTTATTCTAATAATATTAAAAAAAGAAAAGATTTTCCAAATTTCTTCAATATACATTGTTGATGATTTTCTACTTGAGTCCATTAGAAAGATTGCAAATAAGAAATTTATATATAAAAAAAAAACTGTGATATATCTAGAATAACTGAAAAGGATAAAGTTCGTTACTTTTTGGTCACAAATTAAGTTACCACGTCCGTCACACAAAAACTTCTATATACATATACCCATTTAACTTTAATTTGTTGAGATAAACTTATACTTCCGAAAATCTTCTATATAATATTCTTATTTATCACACATACAGGGTGAGCCATAAGTCAATGAAATTTTTTTTTTTTATTATTTTTTTAAATTTTAGTTTAATTTGATTTATGATGTCATTTAAAAGATCGAGTTTATACTATAAAAATACACGAAAAACATAACCGAGAATATTTCAACGATTAATCCAGAAGTAATATAGATCAAATCCAGCAAAAAATAAGACTTTGCGTGCAGGTCAATATGTAGAACATTTGAATGTTGTTTTTCATCATTAAATATTTTACAGGCTTTTCATATATGACAAACTACAATTTTCAATTGAAATCATTAATTTGATATTCAAATTAAAAAAAGTTATAAAGAAAATTAAACTCTCGGTAAATTACAGTCCATCCTTACACTTACAATAACCGAGCAGCATTCAATAATTGGCTGGTTCACAGCTCACTGTCCGTTTGATTATCATTTGAACAAAATCGGATAGTTTAAACCTAGTGACTGTCAGTTCTGTTCTGATGATGAAGAAATTTCGGCTGTTGCTGGAAAAAGGCTAACATACTTGGGGTAAATGATTTTTGACTTCCCAAGAAATCTGGAGTCTGGCCGTCAGGAAAACATATTAAGATCTCTTTAGGTCGCATTGTAGGATCGCGGAGATTCATATTTCTGCCTTAACGACCCGATTTTAATCAAATCAAATCTAATGGTCCATCCTGTATTTTTTTTTATATATATTATAGAAATTGTAACTATAAATAATATACGGATAAACGATATTATATAAAATATATATAAAAAAAAACAAAGTTGTACATTAGTTTGTACAAACACAAGATCTTAACTAAAAAGTCACAAAAAAACATATATAAATTTTTAACCTAAATTGAAATTTTATTAGCAAGTTTTATGGTCATATTAAAAACATTTTATATATTATGTCATTTTTATATATATATATCGAGATTGTCTCTTGTTTTATAGTCTTTGATGTTGAAATATTGATTGAATTATTTTAATGTGTGGGCATGAAATTAGTTAAGTGACCCAGGTTTATTCTTTTGTTATTATGTATCCTTCCAGGATATCCTCTGTTCATTTGATATGAACTAAATATTATAAACTTTGATAAACTATTATATAGTTTTAATTAAGAAAAAAATTATTTTAAAGTTTTAATTTTTTAGTTTATAAAATTATTAATTATTTAAGATTGAATATTTAGTTTGTTAGTTATTCGGTTAATTTGATTTTTGTTACGTTTTATGCAATTAAGGATGTGTGTGATAATCATTTCCGAATCTCTGATAACAGATATACGTAAGTAAAATATGATAAGTAAAATGGGTATACGAATCGTCGGTTGAGTGTAGGAAAGATTTCAAGTAAAATTGATATAAAAAAGTACAAAAATACATGCTCAAATTTGTTTAAACTTTTGCAATTAGTAAAGACTTATTAAATTATTACAAAAATTAAAAAACCTGGACTATGTAATTTAAAATTTATCATTAGTTGACAGGTGACAGTCGAAGAAATTAGTAGCATTCTTTTGTGAAGCCTAAAGCTAGTGGTAACTCGTTAATTTGTGTGACTTTTTAATGCTGGAATTACAATCTCGGTTTTTCCTTAGCGAATATTTTTACTTGTAGACAGCTGGTCATGCAAAACTTAATTTGTTCAATTTGTAATGCCTTGAATAAACAGATGGCAACGTACGTAGGGGGTAGGAGTTTTTTTTCAGAACTGTGAACCTTTGTGTTTGTGGTGGGTTATAGGTTCAAGTTTTAATGTTTTGTTTTACTAATTATTATATTTTTATTTTTATTTTACTGCTTGTATTAAGCAGTAGTGTCTAATTCACATTTGTTTTTGTTCGGTGATGGTAACACCACAGCTTAATCCATTACGGATAGTAAAACTTTGTGAGAAATTGTAAGAAATCAAGATTAGGGATAACAAATATTTTCATTAATTATAACATTTTTCAAAATGAATACGAAGACATAAATTTAAATCACTGTTACATAAAAATCTTTTAAATTTATAAAAAGTATAACGCACTATTTTAATTCTTGATTTTATTCCAATCATAATAATTTAACCACAAACTTAAATATTTAAAGTTACTCAGTATTTATTAGTATTCTAACTGTTTTATACGATTTTATTATTGCATATTATCATAAATTTTGTTTTCGTAATATTGATTTTCAGGTCGTATTTTTTATCATATTTATTGATTTCATTTCGTAGTTCCTGCAACGCATTCAGGTTGTCCTCAATAATTGTTGTATAGTCTACGAATTTTATGTTATTAATAACTCATTAATTTTGACACCTTCATTTAAATCATTAATTGATTTCGTATAGATTTCTTCATCATATATTCAACAACATTCAAAGAATACAACCTTGTCTTAAACCTCTACAATTATTAAATTGTCAATAAAGATTCTTGATGCGATTAATTTAAATTTTCTTCTATGTTTTGTCTCCGGAGTATTGTTATAAGTTTCCCATGTTGAACCCGATCGAATGCTTTCTTATAATCAATGAAGGCTAAAAATATATCTTTATGGATATCTCTATACTTCTTCACTTAGTGCCAAAAAGAGCTTTACGACTGCCAAGTCTATAACGAAAACCAAAATACGTGCTACCAATTACTTGTTCACATATTGGATCAATTCTCAAATGTATGATTCTCAAGAATTTTTTTAAAGTGTGATGTGACTTATCAGGCTAATTAAACAATAGTCAATACATTTCTTACTATTGTTTTTCTTGGGTAAAGGTAAGATTTTATAATATAATTTTATTCAATTTAAAAAAATGTTTAAAAATTCGTGAAAAATGACAAATTTAAAATTTAAAAGAATTGAATAATAAATTTTGAAAAATTAATGTAATCGTAAAAATTTATTATAATAATTTTGTTATGTGTATAATGATTTTCTAAAATATTTCAAATATCAAAATATCCATAAAAAGAATTTTAATTATATTTTTCATTATATATTAAATTACAAATCCCTAAAGGAATTTCATTCTACAAAATTAAAATTTCTTAGATTTTTCTATCTAAACATATAAAATACACACTTAACTATAACCATTTACAAATCATAAATATCGTCGTCTTGATTTTTCTTTATATAAAATTATTATATATTATATTATATATTAAATAAATAAAGAAAAACCATTATGAAGTCATTAAATTCCTATTGCATGGCTAAAAACATTCAACCACAATCAGAACGACAAAAGATTATTATGATTATTAAAGAGTGTCGTTTTAATGTCCTTTTAAAAGGATACAATAATAATAATAATGATGCCTAAACCAGATATCTTTCATCATAACGTTATTCGCATGCAAAAATGTTAAACGTTTAAATTTAGATAAAAAAAAAAAAAAAACCACTAGAACCGACGCGACTTTATCCATTTGAAAAAGCCGACGAAAAGCCTTTTAAATTTGTTATTCTTTTTTTTTATGGAAGGCTAAATATAAAAATATTTTTTATGATTCGAAAACAATCAAGCAAAATCGCATTAAAAAAAAACAATGGTTTCGGTTTTTTTTATGACCATTAAAAATTGATGTAAAAAACAATAAAAAAAAAAAAAATTTTTTTGAAGCCAAATATTATAAGACGAATAAATTGGAGGAAAAAATTTGGGTATATGTAGGGCGTTTGGTATACAACTGAAATATAATATTCAAGATAAATCACCAGCGATAAACCAAAACACGAATAGTTAATGATTAGCTAATACTTATGAGGTCTCGTTTAAATGTCATAAGAATTAATTAAAAATTATTTTAGGCAGTTTACTTTTATGCTTTACACAAAATTATTAATTTGATATATAAAAATCATTAAATGATTGACGAAAGTATGCAGCTTTCTAGTATTCAAAGTTTCGGATTCAAAATAGGAGAAGGAAAGTCCTAAGTTGGTATTTCAGCTCGTAGCATTGTTACGCTAATTGGAAGACAATATTCTGAAAGCGGCCTTGGTCCTTCTCATTTTGTCGTCGATGTCTAGCTCCGTAGCCAGTATGTAGAAACAATTCTTTCTAAATATGCAAAATTCTTAACTATTTCTTGTTATCCAGCAATTTTGTTTTAGAGACTTTATTTTTAATCCTACAGTGCATGACTCATTTTCAAGCTTTAGAACTATTTGACGGAGTTTTAAAATTTTGGAGGTGACAAACATTATCAGCGCAGTCAAGATATTTAAGAAAAGTATCAAATTTCCATCTGATTCCGCTATTTTCCGCAGATAAAATTGTCGTTAACACATTTCCAATGACTAAAAGGAAAATTATTGGAGATAGCGTAGAGCCTTGTAGTATCATACTAAGAATACTTCGAGCTTCTTATTGCGGGGTACAATAAGGCTGTACGATAGCTTTTCCTTTGTACAGCACATTGCAATAATTTTAGAAACAGCACATTGCAATAATTTTACAAATTCCTCTCCATCAGTTATCATATTCTGTAAGGTTTCTCTTTTTTGGAATTTTCACAATTTATCTTCATTAGAAGGTGTCAAGAATCACTAGAAGAAACTAAAGGGAGTACTTATTGTTGAAATAATTGCCTAGTGTTACGTTGTGTCACCTGGTATCCAGCGGGTGACAACATAATTTTAAACTAAAATACATAATATAATAAATTAAAGTCTGGAAACTCCAAAAATTCGGAATAAATTGATTAAAACTAGAATTCTATGTGTTACCTCCTTTCTCGCTATATAGTAAATATAATTAGCTATAAATATTGAAGACCTTTTCTCAGACTCCTCGAAGATAACAATATTCTTAAAATTAATATATATGAAATGATAGAGTGCTCATAATATCTTAAACATATAAAAATGGATTGATATTTAAGTAAATGATTTAAAAATAGTCTAACATTAGATAATAAAAATCATTTTAATGAAATTTATTTTATAGCTAATTTTGGGCTACAGTTCTATTGTATTTTCGATAAATTAGAGGTTTTTGTACGCCACATAAATTACACATAATTTTTTTTTAATTACTTAATAAATTTTTATTAATGTTAATTTACCAAATTTCCTTATTTTTATGTTTTTATTAAGTACATTTAAAATTTATAATAATTTATTATATAATTTTGATACGATATTTTGACACTTAAGTAAATTTTAGGGAGGTCTTCAATAAAAATTTTTTTTTTTTCAAAGTTTTACATTTACATTTTATATTTAAATGTTATTTGTCATCTTCACAAACAGTTAATATTTTTTAATACATACTTCTGTAACTATAGCGTGTTAAATTACCATTGATGTTCCTACATTTCCGAAAAACCTTTAAACGTCTTTTAGCCGTGTTTTTTTAGAATAACAAAATCGTTACTGAAAATCCTGTAGAAACATTGAAAATTTACGTGAAAGAACAGATTTTTCATGATGCATTTAATAAGAAAAGTTACATTTTTAATATTCAAAGACATAAATTTAAAATTTATGTTGATAATTTCGTTTTATAAAATTTTTATAGATAAATAATCACAATCATTAAACCCTAACTTATTTAACGCAAATTTTTTTACAAGTATTTATATTTAAAGAAATATAATTAATTTTAATATTTTTGTAATTTTTATCTGATAACAATTTTCTTTTATACAAGAAAATTAATCATAATAAATGAACAATCTAGGAAAACTAATCCCAACAATAAATAACTACTTTTAAAGAAAAATTACACTATAATATGATAAATATTCTACCTATAGCTACAAAAAAAAAAATGTTATAATTATTTAAGGAGAAGCAATATTAAAAAATAATAAATTGCATATAAAAAATGGTTTTTTTTTGTTTTTATTAAAAAAAAAAAAAAAAAGTTTACAAGGTTTTGATGATGAAAACGAGGTTAAACTTTTAAAGGATAATTATCTACTTAAATATGTATCTATATATAAAATATACAAGGAGCTAAACTTTGAATTTTAAACTTTCTGTTGATTTTATGTGGTGCAGTTCGTTTTTTTCTAAAAAAAAATGTTGTTCACGTCATTGTGTTTGCTTGCCAAATGGTATAAAAGTTTGTACTTGTTGGGTTTTTCTCAACTGAATAACTAAAAGAAAAACAAAATGATAAAAAATCAAGGAAAATTAACAAAAAAAGGATAAAATTAACAAACAATTTTAAATGAAGACAAATTGTTTGTTAATTATGTAGATAATTTTAATTTGATTTGAAAAAGACATAGCTAATAAATCTTTGACAAATTTCGTTTTTTTATATACATTTAAATAATTGACTTTCGTTAATTATAAAATTTATGTTGGAAAAGTTTTATTTGTTTATAAGTTAATTGGTTACATAAAAAATATACTTATAACAAATTACTTTAAAATATTTTTTTTTTAATAAATTGAGTTTATTATAAAGGCCAATGGTGTCAAATATAAATGACCATACCAGAAGTAATTAAAAAATTTCATATTTAAATATTTTTTACGAATTTAATTGCTATAATTATATCAATTTAATTCCGATTAAATTATTATTTATTATAATTATACTATTTATAAGTTATTTCTTTATAAAGTCTTTTTCTAAATGTTTCTCAATTTATAGTTTATCTGGGGATCATAGTAAAGGATCTTTCAATAGGTGCGACACATTTGTCAATATAGTTTGCGTCCGATAGAGTTGTCTGATCTATGCTAATTTGTATTTTGTTTTATTCATTACAGACATACAAATCATCATGATCCCTTTAACTACGTTTACAAATCTTTTTATCAAAATTCGCGTTCAATTGTTGCAATTCACAGAGAATTTCATGAATTACTTACGGTTCATTTAATCGTCAAACATTTATGATTGAATGAACACGTCAATAAACAAAATTTCCATATTAAATAAAATTTTCGTATTTTGTTCATTAACGTGGTGTCATCGGATCATATTTTTTTCAAAAATAATATTGCTAACAACATTACTGTCAATGAAGTTTGATATAGTTATAGAGCAATGCAGAATGATTTTTTTTCATAAAATTCATAAAAATGGTTTGAATAATATGTGGTTTCAACAACACGATGCTACGTGTCATACTGCACGTGAAACATTAAATTTATTGCGTTGTAAATTTAATGATTTGTTTTGGTCCTATCAATTGGCCAGCAAGGTCGTGCGATTTAACACCTATATGCTAAGTCATCGGTTTATCAGATAAACGACAAACACTTAATTCGCTCGAACTCAAAATCAAACGAGTTATTGATTATATTCGTCCAAATTTATGTGAAAAAGTATGCAAATATTAAGTTAATCGAATTGGCTTTCTCAGGCGTAGTCGTGGTGGTAATATGAATAAAATATTGTTCAAAAAGTAATGTATAGGACAAATTTTTAAATTTAAAAACAAAAATTAACCATTCATACATTTTCTTTAATTCTAATTTAACATTGTATCTCGCTTAATGAAAGACCCTTTACAACCTAGAAATTAGTAATTATTCAAACTAATTTAGTTTCTATATGTTTTACTAAAAATGTATCAATTTCAACCTGTTTAATCATATTTTTAAAATAATGATTAAACAAGGCTTTCAAAAATGACCATTTAGAAAATTTAAATATACTAATATTTTAATGTAGCCATCTTCTTTATAATTTATTTGATTCACTAATATTTTGACAATTTCAAAGTTGAAAAGATATATTTATAAGATATTTTAAATAATTATATTTTTTTTAAAGAATAATTTAAATTAACAAAAAAAAATTGTTGAAATCTCCATTTAAATATTGACTTGTAAAAGTTTGCTTAAAGTAATAAATTTCTAGAATAAATTTTATTACCATCAGTTTATTATTTTCCAATTATTTTATAAATGAATTTTTATCAGAGATTTTCAAAGTGATATTCTTTCATTAATATTCGGACGTACTCTGATCTTCCACAAGAAGGATTAAAAAAATATGTTATTAAATTTTTAGAAAACATTAACTTTTAAATCTCTACAATTAATATTTTATTTTAATTGATATTTTTATAATTCTTATCTTTCCAACACAAATTTTGTATTTAAATAGCAATTATCCTCCAAAAAGGATTCAGAAAAAGATATATAATATTAAAAATTTCAATATATAATCAAATGATATACATATATATATATATATATATATATATATATATATATATATATATTTATTCAATTGAAATTTTCTAGTCTTTAAAATGACTTGAAAATATACTATACAATATAAATTTCAATCCAATAGATTTTTATATATATGTATATCTCATAGCTATATTTTATGTATAAATAAATGGAATATCTAAAAACTTTTCTTCAAAATTGATTGTCAACTTGGCATAATGCCTTTGCTTTCAAACAATTTCACAGAATGGAATATAAACACGAAGATTAATGGTGTCAGTAAATGCGATTTATCATTTGAATATTTTTATGCTATTTATATTTTATATATAACGTTATAGATATCAACTCTTTTAGCTATTATAATACCAAAAAAATAAAAATAAAAAAGAAACTTTTTCTTATACATATAGATTTTTCTTTAAATTTCCAAAATATATAATTATATACTAAGAAAATCTTCTAGGCGAGGCCCAAACGAATAAACTTAATACAAAATAATTTTTCATTGGAATAACAAGAAAAGTATAAAGGAATTTCAACCAAAATGAAAAGATAGAATGAATTTATAATAGCAAAAAAAAGAAAAGGCAAATCGATCAATGATTTTTTTTTTATAAATATAATTATATAATGTTGGTAATTATTTTGTATTTGCTCCATAAATTATGAAGAAAGTTTTTGTTATGGAAATCTGGATCTATAAAATAAATATAATAAAAAATTAATAATTATTTTACAAAGGTTTATATAATTATCGTTAGAATGCATTTTATAAAGAATTTAATGATCCTGATCGATACTATACAAATTCAAGTTAAAATGGTAGTGCACTGAGGTGTTTCTGAGAGCACCAGACTAATCACTGGAATAATCACTGGCCATGTAATTCTTAGAAAGAATGCAATAAAATTAGGACTCATGTCGTCCTCCATATGTTGGGGATGTATGCAAGAAGATAAAACGAATGATTAACTTGTTGTTCCGCTGTCCCTCGATCCAGTAAAAAAGGTTCACAAAACTAGATAAATTCTTAATAGATAATCAAAGATGCGGGTAAACTAAAGGAGGCCAAGGTGATTTCGATCATGAAGGAATGGTTCGACATGCTGTAACACTGATACAGTGTTCGGCTGGAGGGTACAATGGGCCCGCTTTTATGTGGTCTATGTACGATCTTTCCAGACCTTTAAAACCAACCAACCATGGTGCAACCTTCGGTATAATTTTGAAGTATATTCAGATTTATACTGTTTCAATATACGAAATTTTGAATTTATTTCTAAATCATTCTTAATTTGTAAACATTTATTATTCGAATTCAGCATAAAATAAATAACGTAAAAATAATGCAAATAATGAGATTTTCCGAAATATGTGAAATTTTGAGTTAGAACTGACGCCAAATATTAAATCTGTATTCTAAATCAATTTTCTGACTATTAGCATATTTTCTAATCATTTCTGTTTTCAAGTTAGAATATAATTATTTTGATTAGATTATATTAAAAGGGGGTCGTTCGTTTAAAATTCCACAGTCGAGCAGTCGCTGAGAATGTATTCCGAAGTTTCTTCATCATCCAGAACAGAACCGACAGTTACTAGTTTCAGACTATGCAAAAATAAATAAAAATCGACTTTTCATATCCATACAAAGACAAAATCATTTTGAGTTAGAATAATTATGGACCATGGCTCTTCGTAATTGTCAATGAAATAAGTTTAAAAAAAACATTCCATATTATTAATTTATCATCCTTGATAGTAAAAAGTATTAATTTGCAATAAAAAAAATATTATTTAAAAAAAATATTGTAATATTTTAATGTAATTTAATATAAAAATTAGATACAAATTTATTGTACTGTAAAATACATAAATCTTTAAATTTTCTTTTATGTATTTTTAATGCTACTGTTGCTGGATGAATGAATTATTAAAGTGTCCAAAATATATTTTTTATTTCATTTTTTAGACTTAATGATCCTGGAACTATTCTGATATAATTTTATCGTGTTTACGATTTCACTATGAAACATAATTGTTCCGTTTTTATGTTGTTTTTTTTTTAAATTTTATTTTTGAAAATGTTGAATAATGAAAAGGACATCGTCGTTATTCAAGACAATGTTTTTAGCACTGATAAGGTCTTAAGTTTTTTTTTTGTGTTAATGCTGTCACTATAAAAGAAAAAGAGTTTTAATAAAAAAAACATGACTTCTTTTTCATTAGAAAAATGTTTTTCTTATCGTTTCTTTGTCGTTTTAGTTGGAAAATTTTCCTTTGAAGAAAATTAATGTATAAAGAGAAAGCTGGAGGAGTTTTACATGAAAAAAGAAATAATTTTTAAATTATTTAAATTTATGGAATTACCTAATATATTTACGAAAAAAAAGAATTAATTAAGTTATTTTATCTTTTAGATTGTAGACTATTATATAATTTATTAATGAAAAAGTTCCTGAAATTCTGTCGTTGTAATATGGACGTATTTGATATTTCGATTGGGTGCCGAGCAAGCACGTGTCTGCCAAAAACATCTGACAAAACTGCATATGAAAATGTCTTTGTCTGACATATGTGTCTGACACAAGTAGTGTTTATAAGAATTGCTGTGTCGGAAATGTTTTATAAATCTTTAAGCATTTTTCAATACATTTTTCACAAATAGAGGATTCAATATGTTAGACACTCTTGAATATATTTTGTCAGACTGATGGTAACTAAGAATTTTTCTGAAAAAAATGAAGTCTTATACAATAAACTGTCTGAGGAGCAGAGAACTAAATTTTCTTCTTCTGAATCTAGATTAAAATCTGGATCAGCTACAGAATCATATGAATCGAAACCGTCCTCTTATTCAGAACTCAGTATTTCATTTAAATAGTTTTCAATTTCATTGTTATTCATCTGCAAACTAAGATATATAATCGAAAGACGGCAGGATAAAAAGAAGAACTTACTTTTTAAAATCTACTGTCTGACACAAACTTAATACGAAAAGTCTTACCAGAACAAATATTAATTACGAACTGCTCTAAATATGTGCAAATTACTTTATAAACATGAAAAATTATGCAAAATTCGTGAAATATTTCATACTGTCAGACATTCATACTGTGTGGGACCCAATCTGTCTGTCGTAATTTCGACCAATTGATAATAGAAAATGTCTGACGTCATAATATCTGTAAGGATATAATAATATAGAACATATATGTACGTGGTTATATATACACGTTAAGGATCAATAATAATTTATAAATATATTATTAAAAAAGATTGTCCCAATTGTTTTTTTTCTTTACATTTCGGGTATTAATTAAAGTATATAATTAGAAAAGTCCATTATTCCCAATCAAATAAGTTTAAAAATTATTATTATTTTTAAATTCTTAAATTTTATTATTATATGTTTCAATTAAAAATAATATTTTAAATTTAAATCTAGGACAAAAATGCCTAAATTCATTTTGACAATTGAACAATAAAAACTCCTTCATAAAACTTTAAAATACACCTTTTTTGAATACCCATCAATTACATATTAAATTCTAAACTTTTGGTACTAGTTATATAATTAATTTTTATATTTTTTCAATTTTATATTAAAAAACTGTATTCATGAAATTCCGTCTTTCTTTCGTTCTTCATAAATGTAATATCGACTTTAGAAAACAAGATAAAGGACACAACTTTTATGAACTTTTCAATTGATTTATATATATTATTGTTCAAGTTGATGTCAGAGTGCCCACCCACCATCATCTTTACATTTTTTTTTTACCAAGTTACTATATAAATATTTCCCTAAAAAAAGTCAGGATATAACTTTATTAAAATTACACGGAGACTTTTATGCTATATAGATACACACAGAAAAATTGACCTCACACTGTTCAAATAAACTTTTTTTTCCATTCAAAATTGAAGGATTTAATATTTTTTTTTTATTTCCTTGTCTTGTTACAGAGCGCGAGAATTTTTTTTTTAGTTCTTTTTCTTTGTTGAATTATACGTTTTGGAATAAGTTGAAAAAAAAGGACGATAGAAGGTTCCAGTGTCTCGCATACAACATGCAAGAAAACTACGACAAATTTTGACTAACGTCGATAAAGATGATTAACGTAAACTTTTTAAATATATTTTAATTTTTTTTTTTTGTACAATTTGAAAAAAATTTGATTTACATTTTGTTTTTTTATTTTTAAATTTTTATTATAAAAAATTGAAAATTTACGAAAAAAAATTGAAATCATATTTTCGTGAATTATGTTTAAAAGGACATCAAATAATGGAAATAATATTATGTTAAAATTTATTTTGAAGTGAAATATGACATTTAGTAAGTTAAGTTATCTTTAAGGTGGCGCCAGAATATGTCGCCTTTTTCTTTCGTCGTGAAATGTCAAAAGAAAAATCTTCGCCAAATTTTTGATTGTCGTGGCGTCAAAAAAATGACAAAAATGGAAGAAAAATTAATAAAATCTGAAAAAAAAAGGAATTTAATTTATAATTTAAAATCGCCTTAGTTATAATTTATACAAAAACATCAAATTATAATAAAATATGACGTAATTACAATGTGATGTATAGAGTATAGTGTTTATTTAAGGTCCTACAACGACAGCGAAATGATCGCTGGAAAAAAGACGACGACAGATGACAACAAAACGTATTCTGTCACCAGCTTTATTTATTTGAAATTAATTATTTTGCGTTATGTTGAAATATGTTATTCCGACGTATTTAAACTTTCGGACGAATTTATCCGTCGAAATTAAGTGTTATTATATAAAAGAATTTATTTGACTTAATTATATTTAATTATGTAGACGTAGAGTATAAAATTAATATAAAATGATTAACTTTGGTTAAGTATTTTACCAGTCTTGAAAATGAGTAGTGAGGCTCTTAAGAACTCAGAAAGCTCTGGAAACTCTACAAGTAGCATGCATTTAATATCATTGGTAAAAAAGGTAATCATTATGATAAGGCGATCAACATTCCATATATTCGTTCCTTCAGTCCCGCTCGGTTACAAACACATACGGTTATTCTACTCCCACTTTTAATAGGAATATTATTATTTGAACTTTGATATTTAAAATATTATAATATTGTTTATATATGTACTTAAGTTTCACCTTAAAGCAACTAAAATTATTTGATATTCTTTTAACTTTTTATTTGAAAGCAATGTTTTCAATACGCAATGAAACAGTTTTGTTAGACTTTCAATATAGTTTTTATTCATTTGTTTTGATACAATTTTTGATTGGTCCTTTTGCTTGTTATATTTACTGAAATAATTATAATTTCACATTAGGAATGAGTATATGAGTAAAACTAGTATTTTCCAAGCTTATTTGTTTATTTTGGTAATGTTGAACAAATTTATTTTCAAAATTAGACTCTTTTATAGGTTGTCAGGTGACAAACCTGCTTTAAACACACAAAGTTCTTAAGTAGCAATTATATTTTGTTATAAATATAAAATGCAATCATATTATTTTCAAAACAATTTTAAATTGTTATTACAAATTATTGATTGGAAACGTATCGGTTAAAAAAAAAACATAAAAAATATACATTGATAAATAGCATGTTGTTCAGATTTTCAATTTATTATATATTTTTTTTTTTCAATCAGTATAATAATAGGAAAAATATCAAATTTACTGACATGAAATAAACTAATAAAACTATGAGTATACAAGTTATTTGTATAATTTCAATTTTCATTTTGTAAAAATTAAAAGCATTAAAAATTAATATGGTCATATGAACAATATCAACTAAAAAATGTATATTAAAAATATTGTATTTTCAAATCCTTAGTAATTACTTTTAAATCAAACGCTAAGACCTACACCAATATTTTCCAAGCCGAAATTGCTGCCATAAATTATGCAGCAGAAACTATGATTTCAAGAAATCTAAGTAATATGAGAATAAGTCTGTTAGCCAAGAGGCATTAAAATCCTTGGCCAATATCTAAACTTACTCATGTAAAACTAAGCTTAACTTATTACCAAACCGAAATAATGTGTAACTTCTCTGATCACCCGGTCATTGTATGATTGAAGGAAACGAAAAAGTAGATAAACTCGCACGAAAAAGTGCCACTGAAATCTTTTTAGAGATTTATTATATCTTGTAACCTGCGATGATTAACAAAAACTGAATAAATTAATTGGACAAACAGGTATAGGACTTTGAAATGGAATGAGCACAACAATTGTAAGTATACAAAAACATTCTGGGGAAATCCTAACCACAAAAAGTTCAAGATAATTTTAAAAATGAATTAGGCTACAGCGAGATAATAATCAATCACAGGCCATACAATTCTTAGAAGACTTAGAAAATATGCAAAGACATTAGGACTCTCATCGCCCTCCACATGTCGGGGATGTATCGAGGAGGATGAAACGATGATTCATCTGTGATACCACTGTCCCTCAGCAAAAAAGATTCAGAAAATTTGGTAATTTTTTTATAGAAAATCTTAAAGATGCGAGTAAACTAAAACCGCCCAAGGTGATTTCGTTCATTAAGGAAGTAGGATGGGTCGACACGCTGTAACACTGATACAGTGTTTGACTGTAGGGTACAATGAACTCACTAATATGTGGCCTACGTGCGAGGGAGGCTTGATTTTCCCACTCCTTTCAAACCAATCAAGAACTGAAGAGCCATTAATCGATACTAAGACGCTAAGACTTAAAAACCAATCGACTAAGCTAACAGAGTTTAAAATTATTTATAAACTTGTGAGTGTCCTTATAACTATATCTAATTATCTATATTAAATTTTTGTATTCTCATCGGAAACTATTTTAAAGGAAATTTGAAAAAAATACGCGATAAATGGAAATATAATATTGAAGGCAATAATCTTATCAATAATCTGAAATTAATGAAATTGAAAGAAAATCACAATTTTAAAATTATTTATTTATCACAACATGTCATAAATTATTGTCGGTGATTGTTACACCATTTTATTATATGTATATGTATAGATAGTGTTTGTAATGGTAACCACAACGACTATGTAATCACAGTATGAATTAAAAACAAATTTTTACACTGTTATTTTGCGTGTTTACCTCACGCTATATTAGTTTTCACAATGCAATCACTTTGTACCTTTTTTTTCTATGACTAAAACAAGTGACAGAATAAAAGTTATCCGGAAAATATGAATAATATTAAAACCCATAAACTGAAGGACGAATTTAATAAAAAGAAAATGAAATATTTTGTTTGGTATCATTTTCAAGACCAATGGTTTTGCTAAGAAAATTTTAGTAAGTTATGATTGGAAACTTGAAAAATTGAAAACTTTGGAAAATTGTAAATTGTTAAAGGATAATCAAAAATAGTATTAAGGATATTTATATATTTTTTATTTAAATATAAAATTTAATAATTATATCTTTATTTTGAGTGTATTTATAAGATTTTTTTTTTGTATATTATTAACATAAATAATTATAATTTTCAGAAAATATTATCCATAAAAGATTCAATTAAATAAAAACAGAAAATAATATTGTAATATATCATAAAATTATAGTATAATTTTATGTAAATTATTAAGTTGATAATTATGGGAATAAATTTTTTATTATTGAAATTATAATTTTAACCTAATTTATGGTATAATTATATACATTTTTTTTTAAAATAATACAGGATGATTTAAAATATTTTTGTTAGCTATTCAATTAAATATTAAACTAATCCATAAAGTTTTAATTAAACACGTCGCGTTTAATATTACAGATTAGTTTTAGAAATTATTACAGGATAAGAATCCATTGCGCTGTACATTTTTTATTAGTACAAAACTTGCTTAATGATTGATTTATAATTGAAAGTATATTTCAATAAGCCGTAAATACTTTAATGATCTGTGGACTGTTTTGTTTGTCATCATAATTATTATCTAAATATATAACATTACGTAGGTAATGTACAATTGTAAGTAACCTCTACTGTACATGACTAGAAATTCTATAAGTAAATTTTCTAAAGTTTGAAATTTAGTTATTTATACTGCGATTATATTTAACGCTGAAGAAATTAGTTACACTGTATGCAGTCTATACACAGCCTTGATAAAAGTTGGTTAACTATCAACTTTTTTCGATATAAAAATAAAAATCGTTCGAAAAAACATTATATTTTATATAATCAATACTGATAAAATGTCATTGTCAAAACAATAATTTTTTGAATTGGTTGGTTCAAGTGGCGAGTCCCATATAACATGACAGCGACCCCAATTAGCACGTTAGCACCATTTCGCTACCACTCATATAGCTAACCTTGTCTAAGATAGTTATTTTACATTCACCTCGTGGCATTCAGAAATCGTACCATATTTATATATTTTTGGAGTTCATTCCCGATAATTGTAGCCTTTCTGGTTATGGCCAGAGCTAGGAACTTGCAGCTGAAATGGGTTATATGTACGTTTTCATTCAGTTCTCTGCATTGTGTGTTCTGCGCTCGAAACCGGCTAGAGCGCGTAATCAAAACGAAAATGTAACTATTAAGTATCACGCTGTAAATTGTTGAAATTTTCACATCTTGTACCTGACAAAAAACAACTCTGAATGGTAACACTCAAATTAACTTTTAACACTTAAGGACAACTAGTTTATAATATATGTTACTCAACTCACCCTGTATTATTATTATATGTGTTATAAACAATTATACCATAACCTAAAATTAGACCTAATGATTTGGCACGAAGTGCTACTCTTATATAATATATTTTTTTGTTCTTCCTTTAACCGCCATTAATTAAACTATATTATAATATATTTTTTATACCCCTAAGCGAGCGTAGTTAAATTTAGGTAAGCATTTATATAGTTTAAGGTAAATTAAATGCGGTGATGGCGACGGCAATAAAATACGTGAAAATAAGTTATAAAAACATGAAAATATTATGTTTTATTTAAATATTTTCACTTAGGTTTACATTATTTTGCTTTTTTTTTTTCATTAATGATAACCACATGGTGTGTGCTTTATGGATGTCCTTGTTAATTGAATATACAAATTTCATATTTCTGTGTTTTTTTTTTTACTTTTCTTGTTGGAAAGGTAAGTAAAATTATTTGTACACAATAAAAATACTTGCATAATTTAACCATCAAAATTCCGGTGTGTTGTTAAGTAATAAATTAATTTCATTAATATTAATATGGTTTTGGCTCTACTTTCTATACATAAATTGAATTCAAATCGGATTATTGCGTAGTTATTTTTATTATTTCTGATAATTTTATTAAAGCATATTAATCCTAACAAAAAATTTTTTTTTTTTTACGATAACGTTATGTTAATTAATATTTTAATGTAATAAATTATAATTTATTGTTGTTATGCGTCGTGACTAAATTTTTGTTGTATAATTCATAAATTATAATTTATATAAATATTAAATCTTAAATTAAATTCCTTAGGAACATTATGTGATAAAAGATCTTTATACAAAATATCAATTCAACAAAATTACCTTTAATTATAATGGAATCAATTTATATTTAGATTTAAATATTTATTAGTAATTTATAATAGAAACTACTCATATATTTCACATATATAGAATCATTTAATGCTGATATCCTTGGATTATTTTAATAAATTAGAATTTGAGAACTTGATAAATTGATAATTAATATAGAAATTTTATATTATCAGTTTGTTATATTTAAAATAATTTGATATAGGTCCGTTTCTTGATAATTTGTCCTATTATTTAAAAGCCTTCAACACAAAAATAATAATTATAATTGGAAACCAATTTCGCAATGTAAAATTATGAAAAAACCTCAAATATTAGACAACCTCTGCTTTGAGTTGTAATGAAGTAACATTAGTAATACAGCATAAGACGTATACGTTATTTTTATAAGATGCTGGATGTTATTTATCAGTAAATTACCTGGAAGCACAATTAATATAACTATAAAGCAAATTTTATTTATAACAAAATTTTTTTGAATTAAAACAACTACGCTTTTAAAACATGTCCGCCATATTATACAAACCGGTCGAACATTAAATTTTCTCTAGTCCGATACTTACCCTGAATCTCACAGAAGGGAAATAATATTAGATTTTTTCAAAAAATAAACTTTCTTCATTTGTTATACGTCATGGATATAAACAAAAGTGAATGTTGCTTTGTTCATTTGATATTATGGGATAGGTTTCTAGAAAACTGTTTTGCGACCATTTCCATTTTCTTCAAATTACAATAAATACTTCAGAATTATTATGAATCCTTAAAATAAACAAATACTCTGTGAATTTTTTTTTTTTTGCTGAATATGCCCATACACTATTCAAACTATGTTTGTCACATGCTGTCAAATTGTATCGTTTATGTACACGTTTACAACACGTTGACAACCATTTTGACAATTGACAAATCTGTTAAAAAAATATTTAAATATATTTTAATTTATTTGGGCTATAGTTGGTGGTTGTAAGTTGAACGTTGCAAAGTTATAAACCAAAATTACGTTTCTAATAGAAAAAGTTTCACTTTATCATATCAATTAATTAATTATTATTTTTTAATTCCAACAAATTGTTTTTAGTTTGAGATAAATACAAAAAAAAAAACAGATCTTTGACGGTTGTAATATCACTTGTAAAGTAAATTGAAATGTGTGTGGTCAGAAACACTCGCGTGACAACACATTCAAAACAAGATTGTATAATGTATGGTTAGCATAATATTTCAACTAATATTATAAATGTATTTCGATGCTTTAATTTGGAAGTTTTTAAATTAAGTGAGTATTACTATTTTTATTGTTTCTAGTAGTAGCGTTTATTTATATATTCCCTTTTTGTTAGGCCATTTTCTACTAAACTTTTAGTTTTTGCTATTAGTTTATCTTATATTTCGTAAATTTTCAAGAAGTTATTTCTACTCTTATCAATTGACTCAATTTCCTATTCTGTATGTTATTAGACTAATCACAATTTTAATGATTCTTGCATAGGAATTTTTCGTGTTCGAGATAAAAATCAATATTTTTAAAATATTTTTTGGTTGGTTGGTTTCAAAGGAATGGAAACTTTGAGATACCCTCGTACGTGTAGTCTTCTTTAAATAATTTTTTCTGGATTTTTATAATTTTCAAATGATAATAATGAAAACTCAATATTTTTTTAATTTATTATATATACTTTTATTATACACATATTATTTATTAGCTTGTCTGTTTCATTTTTTATTTCATTTTAAATAATTTTAATTAAAATTGTATTTATAATTTTTTTTCTTCTGTTGTACGTACTTTTACGTACTTAATTAGCACACCTGTTTACGTACTAACTAAAAGGTACATCAATATAAAAAAAAATGTCATTGTGTTAAATTTTATATAGTTTCCATTACATAAATTTTTTATAAATTAATTTTTACCAAAAATCAAATTTTGATGTTAAATAATTTAATTTGATTTTTAAGGACTATTTTTTTATTTTGGTTGAATTTATGTGTACACTTTATTATTTTATAATGTAATTTTTATGTTAATAGTTTTTATGTTTTTTTTTTTTTGGTATTTTAGGAGAGGAGTTTACAATTATTTTCTCGTATTCAAATTTTTTTTTTTAAATTAATATTTATATCGAGCATTTTTAATTTTTTTTTATTAGTGCTATTTAATTTCTTATAAATTTTAATATTTTTTTTTTTTAGTTATCTTATTTTTTATATTCAATAATTTTAATTTTATTTATAATTTACTTAAATATCTAATATAGAGAAATTAATTTTTATGTTTTGTATATACTAATCGAAATTTATATATATATAATTTATGTTACTTAAATTTTTTTATAGAAATACATAATAACAATATTTTTTTTTGGTTTCATTTTGCAAAGATATAGAATTTATTTTTATTTATGTACATAAATTGAAAGTTTTTTTTTATGATTTAGATTAATTTAATTAAAGGTATACTTTTAATTCAATTAAAAAAAAAATTGTAAGTGAAAATCTTAAATTATGTTTTAGAGCATAATATCATAATTCATAATTGAATTTTATAATATTTCTTTGGTAAAACAAAGAAATATAATTAAATATTTTTTACTGAAAATTAATTGTTTTATGTTTTTGGTGTATAAATTATGTTTTTATTTGGTAGAAAAAATCATTTATATTAATTATAATAAATATATAGTGAAAAATAATTTATAATTTGCAGGAATTTTTCAATGATTATAAAATTTACCAATTTCTTCTTTTGTAAATTTGAAATTTTTATTAAAATTCTGAAATCTTAATCTAACGTGATCACAACATTAGATGAGTGTGTATTTACATTAATCGAATTAGTTTATTTTATGAATAATAAAAATTAAAATTGAAAAATTTATTGAACTACAAAAATTAGAATTTTTAATGATATTTCCCTGGTTCATTTATGATTTTGATATTAACATAATTTTAAATATGTAATTTTCTGTGAAAAAAAAAAAATTAAATAAAACTGAATTGACACTAAAGTTGAAGACAAGTTAAGCAGTGCATTTATTATTACTCTAATGTTATTTTTATTACAATATTTTTGTTTTATATTTAGAACAATTTACGATCTTGTTATTCATCTAATATGTGATTCAATGACCAAAACTTATTTATAATTAATATTTTTATTGTATTTTATTTACAAAGTGCCATTTAAAAATTTTTTGGCCCCTCGACAAAACAGTGCAAAATATCACCAAATTTTGTGTTTTTATTTTTTTGTAAAATACGATTTTTGAATAATGTCAACAATTCTTTCAAATAGTTTTACTAAGGATATTTTAAGCAATAGTATTTAGTTTGAATAGAGTATAATATAAGATGTTATGAACCAGGAAATTAATAATTTATCATTAAATTTTGTTTGCCTTTTACAGTATTAAATTTTATTTGCCAGTATCAAATAACAAAACTATATTGGAATTGTTAAATCGATTTATGTACGATCCTTTTTGTATAAAATAAATCTAGGAAATTGACATACTATGTAATACAATTTCCAGAGCTCAAGTCAATCCACAATAATTCGAATTTATAAAAACAAAAAACTTTAAAAAGCATATCATATAAATGAAAAAATAAAAAGTTAAATATGATTTCGATTAATAAAATTATTATATTTTTATGTCATATTTAATTTTGAAAATGGTGGAAAATTTGTATTTTGTTTATATAAGTTCAAACGTCTAACAACGGATTTACTTTAGTTATATTAAGTGTCATGGAAATTTTTTAGCAGACAAGTGTGAACTAACTATGTATAAACATGTAATAGTTTTGGCTCTAAGCTATCGCGTTTGCAACCGAGACTTTTAAAAAATGTTAAAAACATTTCAAAAAATTTTACTTACATAAAATCAGCTCAAGTATGATATTAAATGCATGTAAAAGATGCATTATTTTAAATACTGTATCGAAATAACATTATTAATTATGTTCAATCTAGACGTCGCAACGCAATACTCGGGATTCTCTTATTTATATTACTACATTTACATACCAGTTTTTATAATTAAAGTATGTAAAAATAGAACTAAAAAATATTGTTTCCATTATTACGTTAAGTGGTGCGTCTATACAATGTCTACGATACGATAAAATTAATTGTATTTATCACATATTTATCAACAAACTTGTAATTTTATTCCTCTTAAAAATTTATTAGTTCCAAAATTCTCATATTACCAAAATTTCATACACTTTGATTTGCCAAACACTTCAAAATTCGGAAGTAATATTTACCAAAACAAAAATAGCATTTGTGGGACTAAATAAACTTTTGTCATTTCAAAATAAACCTTGTCCAATTAAAAATAAGAGTTGTCCATTTTAATATAAACCTAGTCCATTTCAGCCAACTCAAATATTATTTGGACTATGCAAAGGTAGCATAATCATTAAGTCTTTTTAATTGAAGGTTTGTATGAATAATTGGACAAAATATTAACTGTTTGATAAAAATATGTTTAAAAGACCGAGACGACCCAAAAGATCATGATAATTTTAAAAGTTTAATTATAAAGATGATTTCAATTATAATTTTTAGAACTTTTAATTGTGATGAAAAAAATTATTTATGGATAACTGGTCCATCATTAATGATTAAAAATGTAAAAAAAAGGTTGCGATCTCGGACTACCTTTGGACGTAAACATTGAAATTTAAAGAATAAATTACTTGACTGCGAGTAACTATACTTTCTTCGATAATTAATAAGAAGAATACAATTTCTAGTTTTGGAATAGTTACACGCCAAGTGTGTTAAAACTTTTTTTCATGTAGTATAAACATCTGGATGGGTAATCTGAATATGGTCGAGGTATTCCTGCTAATCGTAAGAAGTTTTGCAGGAATCATTCTAAAAATTCCAATTTTCTACATTCCTTAATAGTTAATTATAATAACTATCAGAGTTGTTAAATAATGAATTATTTTTGTAATGCATTATTTTTAATAATTAATAATTCACAATAATGCATTCATTTTTATGTAATTCAAATGCATAATTATTTTTGAATTAATTAATTAAAATAATGCATTACTTAAAATAATTCAAATTATATGAATTAAATAAGAATTATTTAAATTATTTTAGAATTAACAAGAATAATTCAAAAATAATTCAAGTATTTCAATTTATTTGAATTATTTTTAATTTGTATAAAATGTTCATATTATGTAATTCAAATATATTGAATTATTTGAATTATTTTTGAATTAAGAAAAGTAATTCAATGAATTGGAAAGGATTACAGAATTACTTGACAAATTTATATTCTTTAGCAAAGTATATTTTTAATTCCTTTCATAATTTTTGGATTATTAATTTGTTAAATCAAAGATACTTTTGTTAATTGCATTTTTAGGTATAATATTATACGATTTTTCATATAGTATTCAATGGTATAACTAAACCAACAATTTCCGTAAACGAAGTGAATAAAAATTTGTAACACTTCTTTTTAACGAAATATAAAGTTATGATTTTTTAAACTGAATATAATGAAATATATTCAAACATTTTACGAATAGTATGAAATACTATGAAGTCTGGTGATGGGTTGGATGGTCAAAAAAAAAAGTTCGCTCAAAATTTTTTTCTAGGCGTTTCCGAGGTCGGGGAGTCCGAAAATGCAAAAAAAAAAAAGTGTCCGGGGGACGCGTACGCGTACGCGTACGCGTACGCTTTTTATGTGCGCAGCAACATCTCCTAGAACCGCTTGTCCGATTTTAATGAAATTTGGCACACAGGCTCTAACATACTTCGCGCAGGTGCCGGTACAAGATTAGATCGATCCTTTCAGTGGGACCATGTTAGATTTCCCCATTTATGTGGCAACCTACGTGTTTTTGTTCTACGGGAAAATGTAAAAAAAAATTTCATGTCTCAGATTTGGATGAAATTTAAAACATAGGTTGGTATCATGATTGTCCACAAGCCTACCAAGATACAGGTCTGTAACTTCAGGGGGTCCCTGGTAAAATTTCCGATTAAAATTTCGTATACTCTAGAGCATATAGTAATTTGTATCTAATTAGCATAAATTTTGGTACATATGATAGTTTCCGTATGTACTTGGTGTCTGTAAAATTTGAAGTCAATACTTCAGTGGGTCCATGTAAAAATCCGTAATTACTTTTCATAAGTTCAACTATCTATATCTACCGTACCTTTCACCCAATTTCAATGATATTGAACATACAGTTTCATTTAGTTATCTATTTGATACTCCACAAATTTGTAGTTGGTAGGTACAGTACGTTCATGGGAAACTAATATATGAGCAACTTAGTTTCCGAAGAATATTTTCTTTATGCTCTACAGCTTGTAATTATTCACCGATTTCAATGAAATTTGGTACACAGGTTGAGTTCATGATTCTGCATAGGCTGACCAAATTACAGGTTAGTAGGATTAGGGGGTCCATGTTAAATTTCCGATTTAATTTTTAATTTTTTTTTTTTTTCATATGTTCTACAGCATATAGTAATTGTTAACCGATTTCAAAGATATTTTATATATAGGCTAAGTTTGGGATCTAGTTGGCTCTCCTGAAATTTGGAGACCTTCAGGGGGTTCCTAGAAAACAGTTTTAGTTTCCGAATTTTATATAATTACGTGTTTTATAACATGTAATTATTATCTGATTTTAATGAAATTTGGCACTAAGGTAGACCTTCTGATTATGCATGTGTTGGCCATGTTAGAAGTTAATACCTTCAGGTCCATGCTAAATACTTCATAGTAGTCCATGCTAAAATTTCCGATTAATATTTCATATGTTCTAGAACATATGGTAAATATTATTCAATTTCAATGAAATTTTGTACACAGGTTGGATTCGTGATTACGCATGTGTAGACTAAGATAGAAGTTAGTAGCCTGAGGGGGTCCATGCTAAAATTTCCGATTAATATTTCATATGTTCTAGAACATATGGTAAATATTATTCAATTTCAATGAAATTTTGTACACAGGTTGGATTCGTGATTACGCATGTGTAGACTAAGGTAGAAGTTAGTAGCCTGAGGGGGTCCATGCTAAAATTTCCGATTAATATTTCATATGTTCTAGAACATATGGTAAATATTATTCAATTTCAATGAAATTTTGTACACAGGTTGGATTCGTGATTACGCATATGTAGACTAAGGTAGAAGTTAGTAGCCTGAGGGGGTCCATGCTAAAATTTCCGATTAATATTTCATATGTTCTAGAACATATGGTAAATATTATTCAATTTCAATGAAATTTTGTACACAGGTTGGATTCGTGATTACGCATATTTATACTTATTATAGTTATTTTAATAATATTATTTATTATTAAACAAATAAAAATATAAAATTAAATCAATAAATAATAAAGATGAGCAATTTTTGAAGAAACCACTGTTTGTTACAAAAATAATGTTAATTACAAAAAACTTTTGGACATAAATCGCTGTTAAACAACATACTATGAGTTATCTGCTCCCCCTAGTTAGCAGCTTTTTTTTAAACTTATAGCAAAAGATTATAATTCAAATAGATTAACTCCAATCTCCAATTTTATAGTTAATTGTTTTAAAAAATACTGCAAAAAGGCTCACAAATTTTAAAACATATAAAAAAATTAACATTTTTTTCATAATATTTAATTTTTTAATTTTTGGGTATCTAAATTTTTTATATTAATGTAAGTTTTAATAACATTATCACTTAGTTTCTAATTTTACATTTTATTTATTTTTTAACCTTTACTCTATAAATATTTTAAATGTTATTAATAATTCAATTTAATTCCTAATTAAATTTTATTTAAATTTAAATTTTATGTTTTTTTTTTTTATAATTTTTATTCATTATTTTTTTTATAAAAAGTGAAAGCATTAAATAAAAATATGTTTTTTTAGTAAATTAAAATTAATAAATAATTAATAAAATTTAAAATTTATATATTTATTTATAATTTATGTCGATTTTTAATACGAAAATAAATATTTTTTTTTGTTAGGGTTTTTTTTTCTTTATTCAAATAATAATAATAATAAAAAAAAATATTAAAAAATGAAAAAAAAAAAAATGAATTCAAATTTAAATGTGCATTTCAGAAATAGAAAATAATTATCCAACAAAAAGTTCACGTAATTTAATAAATCGTAAACAAAATATAAAACTAATAAATAACATAATTATAAAATCTTGTAAATTTCTCGTTCTATTGAAAATTTTATTTGATATTGCACCACTGCCTCGTGATGTTGAACTAGCAACAACCATACTTTCATCTGTATGAAAATCACGTGCCAATACAAATTGGAATATATCGCTAACCTGTTTTATAGTAAAGTTAATTAAAGTAATTAGAAAATTTTACAATGTTATATTTTTGTTAATGTTTTATTTTTAAATTGTGACAAATTATAAATTGTTGCCATTTTTCAGACTCCAAATTTGGTATCAACTAAAGTTTTTCTGATAATTTAGTTGGAAATTTTAACTTTGGTTAAAAAAATTATATAAAGTTTTTGAAAATGAATAAAACAAAAATTTAATGTAAATTATTTTACGGTCAAGTCACAGAAAATCAATTCATAGAAAAGCAATTTACATATTTTAAGTCAATAATTCACAGAAAAATATTTGTACTAACTATGCTAATTTTTTTTTATATCAAATAACATTGATTTTTTGTGAATTTTCCCTAATATATGATAAAATTTCCTAATTAATTCATTAAATATATTGAATAATCAAAATTTTTAGTTATTTTTAGGGTCTTTCGGTTAAGGGACTTTACGTGTATTTAAAAAAATAAAATCATTTTCCTTTATTATCTGAAATATTTACCTCATTCCATCCATATCGATTTTTTGCTTGAACAATTGCCTCATAAACTGATCCCGGATGTAAATTTTTTATTGTATATGACATAATGTGTGTTAGTGGTTCAGTTGTTATATGATGTTCTGGTCTTAAAATTACATCATGCCATCTTCCTGGCTGTTGATATGTATCATTCATCTATGTAAAAATAAATGAGAGTTATCAGAAAATAGTTATTTTAAATTAATTTGGTAATTAAAATAGTTTTTATTTAGTGTTTAACTGGTTCAGTGCTTAGTACGTATCTCAAGTGAAATGAAATTTTCATATAAATTTAACATCATGAAACGAGAAATGAAAAATTTCAATTATAATTTCCATCAGAAGTCAGTATAAAATGCTAAATTTTCTTTAACAATAATTGTTAAATAATTGTAATAATTGTAAATGGAACAAAAATTTTATAATATTTAAATGAAGAAGTTATGAAAGTTTGTCACTACTGGGGCAAAGCATACCTACGACCTTTTGTCAAGAACTTGTTTAAAAAGCATTTATTTTTAAGGCCATGCCTCGAAAATACACACGGACATGAGTGAGGCAAAAGATCAGGCGTGGAGTGAAATTTAGCCTTTTTAATAGTCCGTTTTAACTCATGTATGAAGTCCGCTTTACCTTTATACGGGATAATGCGGACAATTTGTAAAGCATATTAAGAAAAAACCAAATTAATTATTTCGATAATGTGGCTTTATTATATCAGTCAAATAATGTTTAACCGATTACTGATATTTGATATCAGTACTGATGATTGATATTTTGTCCCACTTTGCCCTAGTCTACCCTAGCTATCAGAAATAAATACTGAACAACAAATTTTGCCTACAACTATTAATTTTATCAGAACAAATAAAAATATTAAATATATAAAAATCAATTTTAAAGATAAAAAAAACATTTTAAATGTTAAATTAACTTTTCTAATATCTTTAAAAAATATTTTACACAATTTATTCACGTCCATTTCACCGGAGAATTTAGAGATCGATCTCCATCAAGTTAATTATCACCAAAACAACTGCAATTTTAAAGTTATTTGTATAATGGTTAACAAAATAACCAAAGTAATTTTACTTTAATTTCTTTCCAAAAACACTATAAATTCCCCGAAGCACAAAAGTATTAAAAATTCCCAAAATAAATCCAAAAGTAAAAAGAATCTAACTTTTTTTTACTATCACCTGTAAGATATTCATATAATTTATGTAATAGAAATAGAACGACAAAATTGTTATCAAATGGATTCTTTACTTATAAACTAAATTCTACACCAAAATAAAGAAAAAAATTCTAAAATAAATCTTACCAAAAGCCTTCGGTAAAGTAAACGAACTTCTTCTAATGGTGGATAACTATCAACTTTCCAGGTTAGATTATAACTATCTGGGGATCGTCCCCATTTTGGTGAATGAAATTCAGCTGCTCCAGGACGTCCAGACAATTCCATATATTTTCTAGATCGACCAAGTGAATTATCAGCAACACAACTGCAATTTTAAAGATATTTATAATCGTTAAAGTAAAACAAAATTTTATTTATATATTAGCTAATATGATAAAAGCATTTTTACAAATGGGAATTTTAAAATTTTGATATTTTAGTTTATGATAAATTGTTAAAGATTATTTAATATTTTAGAAAATTTCTTTAATTTAATTATTTGTTAATTATTTATTAGAGACAAACTTAATAAAAAAAAATCATTTTGAATGAATACCAATTAAAAATTTGCCAAATTGAAAACAACAAATCAAAAAAAACATCTTAAATTTATGAATATACTTAAAATTCATTGTGAATATTCAATATAAAAATATATTATTATTAAATTTTTTTTCTTAAAATATTAATTAACATGATGATAAATATCAATTAATATAAATAATAATTGATAATAAATTTACAAATTTATATTAAGAACATGATTTTATATACTAATTGTTGATCATTAACTATTAAAGCAATTTGCTAAAATCAATATTGTCATTATAATTAATTAGTATTTTCATGTCTGAAACAATTAACCATTCACAACACCAACAACTGTCAGTTTTATAAATGTTATTGATTGAACTTTACATGATGTCTTTAATATAAATATATAAAGAAATGTCAATTAATTTGTTATTTTATCAAATTTTTTAAATATTAATTTCATAAATATTTACGGTCATAATTTCATCCAAAAATTTAATCATATTTCATAAAATTCATATTTTTTTTTTTTTAAATACATTCTACACTTTATGTATGAAATGAACATCAAAAATGTACCCAGATATAAAAGATAATTGGTTTTGGGAATTTAACTGCAAATATTCCTAATATTTATATATTTATATACATACCTATAATTTCCAAAATCGTCCTGTTGGACATGTCGTACATTTAATGTATGTCGATTTCCTCTTGATGACATAGTTCGTCTATCGGTTGGTTGAAGAGGAAATGAATTTTGGTACCAAGATACCTGAATCATAAATAAATTGAAGAAATAAAATTATTATTATATTATATTTATATACATAAAAGAATTTATGCTTCAAAAATTAACTTTTACTGAGTTAAATTATTAGTCAGTCGTTCACAAAAGTTTGTTTGCGAAATAAATTAATATGAAAATCTTTTCAGAATTTATAGTTAGAACATAATTTTTATATGAAACGTTGATGAAAGATATAATTTAAAAAATATAAAACTGAGAAAATTTTCATTGTGGAAATGAAAATTTGATATATATTTGTCGGAAAATACTTTAAAAGTGAATTATTTGATTTTTGATTGGTTTTAGATATTTTTCTCTGTGATTTTTAGATATTATACATTTTTATTGTAAAAGCTAATCATCATCCAGTTATAAAATGTTTCAGATTTTTTATATAGATAATTATCTTTAATGTATCTTTATTTGATACTATTAAAAAGTTTTTTTTTTATTTATTCTTTTATATACGATTTATTTAATATTATTTCACCAGAAATAGAATTCATGGAAATGTAAAACTTAATATTTTACCAATTTCTATTTATAATACCAATTATATATAAATTGGGAATATGGGAATTACAAGAAAATTATTATAGAATAAGAAAAACCTTTGAATGGAACTTAGAAACCATCAAAATAATATATAGAATTATAAAGCATAATGATGGCAATAAATAAGGATATTAGAAAAGACATCAGTCAAAGATTATTATCATGTATGTAGTTGGTAGTTTCGTTTTTTTTTTTTTTTTAAATCTTTTTATTGAAGATATCTGAGAAAATTGAAAAGTATTACAAATAATTTTACCGAAATTTATCAATAAAAATCTCTAAATGAGATTTATTTAGTATAAATATTGAAAAATTTAAATAAATATAATTGATTTTATAAATAATTTATGATTTAAATGACGGAATAAGTTAGAAAAACATGTTAAATTTATATCTGCCATTAGATTATTATAAAAATTTCAAATGCCGAATTGCCAGTTAATTATTAGAACAGACAGGACTAAATAAACCTTGTCCAATTCAAAATAAAATTTATCCATTTTAATGTTAACTAAGTCCATATAAGCACAATGAAATATTAATATTTAAATGGTCACAGTACAGTATTTGGACTGTGCAAAGGCAGCATAATCATTAGTCTTTTATTAAAGGCTTGTATGGAATAATTGAACAAAATATTTTTCATAAAAATATATTTAAATGACCGAGACGACCCAATAGATCTTGATAATTTTAAAAGTGTAATTATAAAGATGATTTCAATTATAATTTTTAGAACTTTTAATTGTGATAAAAAAAATTATTTATGGATAACTGGTCCATCATTAATGATTATAAATGTATAAAAAAGGTTGCGATCTCGATACTTTTCGAAGCAACCATTCAAATTTAAAGAATAAGATAAATTACTTGACTGTGAGTAACTATACTTTCTCCGATAATTAATAAGAAGAATACAATTTCTAGTTTTGGAATAGTTACACGCCAAGTGTGTTAAAACTATTTTTCATGTAGTATAAATATCTGGATGGGTAATCAGAATATTGTTGAGGTATCCCTACTAATCCTAAGAAGTATTGCGGGAAAAGTTATATTTAATCCAATGAATATAATGGCAAATTGAATTTGGGTTTTAAATAGAGTTATGTCATTCTAAAATATTTCAATTTTATTAATAGTTCATTATAATTACTATTCATTAGCACTTTTACTATAGATTCACTATAGAAATTAAAATGTTTATTCTGAAATTAACAAAGTTTATTTTGAAATGGACAAGGTTTATTTATTCCTGGAAATGTTACATAAAACCTATATGTAAAGATAGCATTTCCAAGTCAAATTAATCTTTTTTTTTATATAAATACACAATTTAGAGTAAGCTTTGACTGAACTAGAATATTAATTAAATATGACATTACAAAAAACTAATTTTTCTGCTCGAAATCTTCATATAACAGGAACTATTTAACTTGTAAACGTTATAATCTAAATATTGTTAATAAAAACTATTTCTAATAATTACAAATCAAAATATTGTTAAAAAATGTATTCATTAAATTTTATTTAAATTAATTTTGTTCTATAATAAAATATCCTTTAATCAAAAAATTATCCTTCAAATTTATATATAAAAACTGAATATTTTAAATTTCAATTGAATATTTTAACATAACAATATATTTTATTATATTCACAAATATTTAATATTTGTATTTTTAACGAGTTAACTTACCGTAGCAACCGGATCTGCATGAACTATGCATACCAATTGAGCTTCATATCCTTCACCGGAATGTATCCAGGATTTTTCAACTGATATATCTGGTGGAACTGCAATAAAATATAATAAAAATTATAAAATACAAAAAAAAAAAATATAATTCAGTATAATAAATAATATCAAGAAATTAAATTTTGAGGTAGTTCATTTTAAAAGTTGATGGATAGAAGAATTTAAATTGTACAAATAATTTCGAAAAATATTTTATAATTTCAATTTCAATAGAAATAATATTTATAATCTCAAAGACCAAATCATTTTATAAATAGAAAATTTAAAGAATTTTCTTTTTTATATTATATAGTCATAAAATATTTGGGTATCTTCAAAAGATTTAAAAGTGTTTAAATTTTTAATAAAATATTTAATTAACTATAAATTATGGTTTTTACTACCATTTACCAGTCTTTTTATATTAAAATATTTTATATTTAATATAAATTGTTTCAAAATTAAATTTAGATTCATTGAAGAATATCAAATATAAATTTTTAGATAAAAGGCAAAAGTTTTATAAACATAAAATTATAAATAAATTTTGACTTTTTAGAATAAAGATTTATTAAGATATTTACTTAATAAATATCTTTAGTAATTAAAATCTTAATTAATTTAATTTACGGAAGAATGATTCTCTTAATTGGTACTTTATTTGAGATCTTTATTAAAGTTTAATTAAAATATCATATTTTTTGAAATAAATTTGAAATAATTTTCTTAATTTTAAACCTTTTACACAGTTAAAAATAGTTTCGAAAAATGATAAATGTCTGAGATATGTTAATAATTAAACAACGTTTACAAAACGTTCAAATATTTGTTAAATATTCTCGTTAAATTCTTGAAACTCAAAAAGAGCTTCGAAAAGGTTCATTTAATCGGTTGAATAGACATGTTAATATACAAAATTTCCGTATTTTGTTTGTTAATGTGGTGTCTTTGGACTATTTCAAAAATGATGTTGGTAACAACGTTACTGTCAAGTAGTTTGATATAGAGCAAGTCTGAATGACTCTTTTTCCAAAAATTCATGAAAATGGTTTGAATGATATGTGGTTTTAACAAGACGGGTGCTATGTGTCATACTGCACATGAAACATTAAATTTATTGCGTAGTAAATTTAATGATTCGTTTCGTACATATCAATTGGCTAGCAAGATCGTTGATTTAACACTTTTAGAATATTTTTTGTAAGGGTATGCTAAGTCATTGGTTTATCCAGATAAACCATCAACAATTTATGAACTCGAAGTAACACCGAACTAGTTATTGATGATATTCGTCCAAATTTATATGAAAAAATATGTAAAAATTGAGTTGATCGAATTGGCTTTCTCAGAAGTAGCCGTTGTGGTCATATGAATGTAATATTGTTCAAAATGTAATATAAAGGATAATCCTTAAAAAAAATTACATTCATACATTTTACTTTATTCCAGTTTAATATTGTATCACGCTTAATGAACGACTCTATATAAAGGAGATTTATAATAATAATTAAGTAAAATTTAATGCAAATGGTTTATAATTTAAATTAAAATCAAAGTTTATGACATAATTCATTTATGTATTAGATTTTATATGGTTCGAATCTACATAAGTATATTAAAAAAATCCAGGAAATTTGCAGCAACTTATTTTAAATTTATATTATTATTTATATACAAGCAAATCTCTTACATAAAACATCAAGTCTCATATCAACAGTAACAGGATCACCGACACCATTATCTGCTGTACATTGATAAACTCCAGCCTGTTGTCTTTCAACTTTTTCCAATGTTAATATTGGACCATCTCCAATACGAGCTGATGATTTGCCAGTACCACTCTGAAAATTAAAATAAAAAAATAATTTTCATTTTCATTTTCTTCAAACCATTAAGTCTAGAATAAAAAAAAAGAAAAAAACACAAACTATAATAATAACAATGAAATTTCCAGGAATTTATACATTAACACATTATTTATGTGACCATTTTTTTTTATTTCTTGGAAAATGCAAGGAAAAACTATATGTAAATCAGTTTTTCTTATATTTTATTTTTTGTATTTAAATTTGTTATGCTTTTCAGAAAGAAAAACAGGCGGATACGCTCTGGTTTCTACAAAACTAAAAGTTTTTTTTATTTATAATAGAATCAGAATTTTGTGAGATTCGGAAATGAGTGAAATACAACTTTTTCCGGTTCGCATTTATTTATGCAATTTTGGTGAAATAAATTTTTAATGAAATTGGGTTTAGTGTTCGTGATATGGAATAGGGTTAAAAATATAAAACAAAATGTAACCAAAATTTAATTGTATAATATCAGATATGCCACATTCATTAAGTAGTTTTGATACATAAAAAAAAAAAAATTAAAAATTAATTTTAAACACGTTTCAAAATGAAGCATTACTGACACATTTTTGGTATATATTTAAAATCCGATTTATACTTTGAATTTACTTTTAATATAATTCTGGTAGATCCATCTAGGATTTGCTTATCCATCTGGAATTGCCGACATATTGTACTTTAGACAATATTAGAAATTTTCAGAAATAGCTTTAAGAATAATTTTGCAAAACGTTTACCAATTTGAAGGTATCAAATTTCGAAGATATTCTCGATTTTATTTTCAGTAATTCTAAATTTCCCACCAGACTCAATTAGAGAGGTTGTAAGATGTGCGGTTAGTTTACATGAACCTATACACTTTCCTTGTATTCTGAAGAATATAATTACAAATTTTTTCAATCTTGATTCAAGAGGTTCAGCTTGATTTATAAATGCACATTTCTCTCAATCTAATTAATTGTATTTCAATTAAATTATAATTAATATCGAATTCAAATTAATTTATAATTAACAAATAATTTCCTATAAACACAAACCTTTTTAGTCCAGAATATCGATGGAACTGGATTACCAGATGCTTTACATTCCAATGTAATTGATCCACCCTTCCTGGCAGTTAATTGTCCTGATGTTGGTATAGCACGTACACTTGGCGGTACTATATTATTTATATTATTTTTACATAGTCACCATCACAAAATTGTAATTTAAGTAAAATGAAAATAAATAAATAAAATACATGAAATGAAAACATTTTTCTTGTTACACAATAAGGATTACAAAACAATTAATTATGTTTATATGTATTAGTATAAAATATTTTATGTATATATAAAAAGTATTTGTTTATATTGTTCTATGTAATTTATATAATAGAAATAATTTCTCTATCCTTAAATCTTAATCCTTAAATAATCAGTGCAGTTTTCATTTAAAATAAAACGAGATAAATTAAAATAAAACGCACATTGTTTGTCCTTCTTTTGGTAATAAATGATGTTTACAAATATAATAATATTAAAAATAATAAAAAATGTCAACACAAATTACAAAAAAAAAAAAAGATTATCTTTTAAAGTTTTTTTATTTATTTTTTTGGTCCTTTTATTGGTCAATATATTTTCATATTTGTGTATGTGTTTATATAAAAATGGAATTAGGTTAGATTTTTTTTTACTTGTCATTTTCTTACCCAAAATCTCAACAGTATGGATTTGGTCCCGATTCACTTTATCACTTATTTGACATACATAATCTCCAGCATCTTGTGGTTCTAAATCTGATATTTCTAAATTATATCCATCTATCAGTCTTATTCTTTCATCCCTTGTCACCATTATATTAGAAGCAGTGAGCACATTTGTTCCACGTCGCCATAATAAAATCAAAGGTCCTGTTAAAATGTAATAAAAAAAAATCAAAGATGAAATTTTTTTTAATATTTATTTATAAAAATTAAAAAAATTAAAAAGTTTTAAATAAGTTTTTTTTAAGCAATCAATTTTTTTTGTGTTATTCCTTTATTACATAAATATTGTACATAATTAGCTACCAAAAATGTTTGTTATTTTAAGGATTTAATACAAAAGGAACTAAAGGAACAAATCTACACTTTATTTTTCATATTATATTGGTCCCAAAACACTGGTAGATAGTTCATAAGAACCAGAAAAATTGGTGTAAACGAAATGTTAAATTACTTGTTCGGTCGTTATATATTTCAGTGTCAGACGAACCGTATTTTATTAAGGTTTAACATATTAAATGAAAAAAATTAAAGAATATAATAAGAAAATATATTTAAAAGAACATTATTTAAGAAAATTCTAAATAATTAAAAATAGAATTTATTTAAAATTACATAAGTGAATATGGGAAATTTGTGAAAATATAAAATATTTGATTTAACACTTATTTTAAGAAGAATTTAGTATATTTAATTTTTATAAATAGTTTTGTGATATTAACGCTTTATTTTTAAAATAAAAATAGAAACTCAAAATGTCCTTTTAAATTTGCAGAGCTAAATAAATACCTCGGTACATTTTACTGTGTATTTCAAAAATTTAATGTAATTTTTAGATCCGAATGAAATATTAGAATTGCTATTTTTCATTCAAATAAAATCTATAACAAAATTGATTGATATTTTCAGTATGATTGATTGATATTTAGTTTACAATATTCCACTATTAAATTTGAATAGCATTTTCTTATAATTTAAATGTTATTTTAATGTTGTACTGAATATGATCCATTGGAAAAATTTACATTTTGTTAACTAAAAATATAAAATAATTGCTTTATATACAAATTTAGATGAATCGAAGCTGTTTGATTGTAAATCTATTAAGTGGACTGTCGAATCGTTCTGCTAATGGATCATATTCAGTACAATATAGAAAGTTAATAACAAATAGTTTAATAGTTGTCAATTAACTGCTCAGTTTAATTTTGTTCTCGCTTATCTCGTTTACTGAAATCATGAGCTGTTAACTAAACAAAAAATAACTTTTTAGTGATCAAAATTTGATTTTTTATAATTTTTCTGAAACATCCTGTTAACAACAAAATTACTTATTAAAAATAAAATGAATATTCAGAGTATGGTTAAAATTATTTTTAATAATATAAATTATTCCACATTTCCGGGCTTTTTTAACAAAATTTCCATAAATTTATTTTAATGTTTTATGTTTTTTTTTTTTTTTTTTAATATTCAGTTTTTTTTTGTTTGTTCCTTTTTTAATTAACTGAAGTTTAACAAAGTTTATTTATATTGTGTTTTTTTCGTAATTTCCTTTTTTTTCTGTGAAATATTTATATAATAGTTGACTTTTGCAGCAATATATTTTGACATAAATATATATATATAAATGAAAACAGAGAAAATGGCTTCAAGTGTAACTTTAATTTCCGTGCACGTAATATGAATCCTATTTAAATCAGGTCATATATATTCCCGAGAACACGACAAACACAGGACACAAATACCAAACAAAAACATTGAAAATTCCCATAATAATATTAAATCTTGTATACAGAAAAACTAAAAAAAAAAAAAAAAACCAAAAATAACAGAACTCTGTAACATATAAATACCGTATATATATAAAAAATAAATGTTGTTGTTGGTGTTAAAAAAAAAGGATAAATGTTATGTACAAATATAGCATAAAAACAGAAATAACAACATTGGATATTATAATGAAATTTTCACATTTTGTGTAATAATTTCTTTTTTTTTCGGTTGTCCGCATTTTAAATATTTTCACGGAAATATTCATTTTCATAAAGGAAAAAATGGTAAATTTTGAAAAGTTCATTTAAAATTATAATCATAACACAAAAACAAAAAAAAAACAAAAAATAATTAAATATTAATAATAAAAAACTTTGTGATAAATTTTGAATTATGATTAGTTTTGATCTTTTCAAATCATTTAATTATCTACATTTTCACCTTTGGTTTTGAAGTTAATTGTTAATTGTTTAAGTACTACAAAAGCCACAAGGAGTTTAAGTACTCCTTTCCAGTTTACCTATTTAAGTTAGATTATTAATAAAAAGGACAAAAACATAATGGTGGAAATAAGGGAATGTGAAAATAAAGTGAAATTCACTTACTAAAACAACATCCAAGGCATAAGTCAAGGGTAGTGATTGTTATATTTATTAAATAAAAAATGGTAAAGAGACCATCACACTTAACAAAACCGAGGTACATACAATAACTAGTCTGTTCCCAGATCACTACGTGCTCATGTGTCACCTGAACAAAATCACAAAGTCTGAAAACAATGATTGCCAGTTTTGTTCGGATGTTGAAGAAACTGCGGAACACATCTCTGCGATTTCGAGGCTGTAGTTACAAAAAAGCTAAAACAATTGGTTAAGCAACAATAGATCTCTTTAGGCCGCAGTGCAAGGTAGCAGAGGTTCGTACTGTTGCCTTAACAACCTTTTATTAATCTAATATAATCTATTTTTTAATCATATGATACGAAGATCGAAACAGAACACTTACAATTCTGCAGATTAACAAAAGTTTCTGGTATACACTACACCTAAACTAAAAGTTTCTGTTTACACCTTAATGCAATTTAATTCTTTAACTAATCATTTTTGTTGTCTATATTAGCCTTATCTGCATACCTGGTAAATATTAATTCAGTATTAGGCTCACCTAATCCGTTTTCTTAACAGATAAGTAACAATAATACTACCAAGAATTTCGAAATATCAATTTTAAATTTAATTATGTACTATTCATATGATTAATAATTATAATTCTGATAGGACAAACAGGAAAATATAGCAAACAACGATTAGGTCTCATTTTTAGTTGGCTTTCATTTTGTTTTAATAATAGCGATCCTCAACCAAGCTTCAATAGTATAACAACTAAATAATTTATTGTTAATTCAATGCTATGCTAATTTTTTGGCAGCAGTGTGTAAACTGCACATTTTTAACAAACTAATTAATATTTGAATAAATTTTCCAAGACCAGAAATACATTTATTTATTGCACTAATTACAAAATTTTTGGCACATTTTCTTAAATCAAATTTTACAATAATAACTAGATAAAGTTTTCTTCTTCAAATTTATAAAACCTGGAAAAGTCATTAAAAAATAATTTATTTGTAAATAATTTGTATGAATAGATAAATAAATGTCGATTACATTTTTAAATTTAAGCTAACTTTATAATTATATTTTAGATAATTTAGACTGATTGTGTGTTGATAAATGAACTTACGAAAAAATATTGCTTTGAAAATAATTGATTAAAGAAATTCATTACAAACATTTAAATTAACAATTAGTATTAGTAAATCTTCACCGGATTCAATACTTGTCGTATATGTCATTTTTCATACTTTTCGAGATAATGGTTGAAATTAGGGTTTTCAAATGTGCTCTTTCTTATACTGTCATCAGTTTTTTCATATTCTATTTCATTCTTGAGATATTGTAACTCAGTTTTGTCGTATAATTTTTGTTATAATTTAATTAATTTTTCTAAATCTTTGTCGTATGTTTCAACAAATCAAAGACAAATTTATGATATAAAAGCCAAACACGAATTATTTAGTCCATTATTTCGTATGTTTCGAACCTCAAAATATGATTCAAAAAAGTTTTCGTAAATATTTGACAAGAGTGAAAATATTTTTAATATATTCACAACAAAAGTAATATTTATTGTGTAAATATTTATCGTATGTTCATTTACTTTGTCGTATGACATAAAAGAAAATTGTGCAAAAATTAGCTTACGACAAAGAAAATTTGAAATAATTCGTTTTTAAAATCCTTTGTAAGAAATGTACATCTTTCAAATCGTACTATAAAAAGCAGTCAAATATTTGTCATTTCTTCCTTCAAAGAAATCTGTCGTGTAATAAAATAGTTAAAACCCTATATGCAGAAATCTTAAAAATTTAACATACGGTAAGTATGAATTAGCTGACGAAATTTTTAATCAATTTATTGATTAACAACAGCTGAAATGTCTCGAAGACATTTATATATTAATTAATTAATAATGCTAGTGCTACGCGTGTACCGCTAGGAGTTTTGAGTGTGATATTTGTAATACTTTTAAAGTGTCAAAGCCTCATGATAATTGGAAATGTGAAATTTGATTATATATTTCGTATTAATGATTTTTCGGAATTCATTTATGTTTACAATATTTATACAAATTTTAAATTTTGTATCTTATTAATTATACAATAAATAAATGTAAAAATTCTAAATGAGAAGCACCAATTTAAAGTCAACTGAAATATTATATCAGTATTCTGACTTCAATATGACAATGTATCAGCCAGATGAACTTCGAGAGTAACTTTAGAGTAATGGGTATTTTATTTACCCAAATTTTTTGTAATTTTAAAATCAAGAAGATTTTGTTTTTTAAATTTAAAATATTAAAACAATATCAGTTTCAATTATTTCCCTTAAATTGATATCCGGTTTACATTCACCCTTCATCAAAAATTAATAATTTCTCGTGTTTTTTCTTATTTATTGTATAATCCATTAAATTGTATTAAAAACTTTTACAAAATTAATTATTATTTTCCTCTTACATTATAAATTATTATACATAAATGGATTCATAATCTTTTCCATTTAATTAAAAATCATTTTCTAATAAATTTAATTAAAATAAATTTTCCTGTCACGAAAAAAAAAATGTGAAAATTTATTTATTTATTATTTTATTATTTATATTATTTATCTTTTTATATAAAAATTAATAAGATATTTTTATTATTATAATTTTTTTTTATTTTTTCTGTAACCATCAACACATTATTTATATTAAGCAAGTATGAAAATGTTCATACAGAAAATTTATACTGTATTCAGAAAATGAAATGAAAAAAAAAAAATTATGAACTTTTAACATAAATTTATGTTCAATGTTCACAGCAGAAAAACATTTTTATTATGAATTAAATTGATACTCATAACTCATAAATTCCTTGCGGTGACACAAACAAAATAAAAATTCGAGTATAACGAAATATTTATATAAAAGATCTGATTATATTTCTACAGAAAATTCAAAAAAAAAAGTTTTCCTTTAAGACAATTTTCTTTGTATAGATGAAAATAATTTAAAAAATAAAAAATTATTCAAAAATATTCTTAAGATTAAAATTATAAAAAAAAAAATTCCACATTGTTAAAGCTTTTCGCCTCAACAAAAAAAAAGAACGAATCCTGAATAAGTGATATTTTAATAAGAATCATCATATCTGTTTTAATATTACCGAAATATAATATTTTTTTTCATTTCATAGCTCAATGTAACATGATATACAAAACAAAATTTGAGTTGGAAAATATTTAATAACAAATATAATAAATTATACCTGAGAATTATACAGATTTAATACTTCTAAAAAACAAAAAAAAAGTAGAATATAAAAATAATAAATGTTAATAATATTTTTAATGAAAAAGTTTAAGTTTGAAATTTTGATGAATCTCATTAACACCATTGAAAATTTATACTGAAACAGTGTTTCCTTTGTAAATGTAATTTTAAATTTAACCCATTTAAAAATTGGTATAAAAAGTCGGATGTAAGTTCGAATGTCTAAATAAAATTTGGTATTATATTACTCTGTATATTCAGTATTGATTGCTACAGGCGGAAGTATATTTGACATTATACAAAATCCGAATTAGTCAACAAATTAATTTCACTCTAATATTGAATAAGTTCTAAGCTGAAATTTATACTAACTTATACATCACTAATAAAAGCAATTTCATTGTTGCAGTATCTATCAAAAATGACGATACATATTGCAAAATTTATTTTACGCAACAGACTAGAAAAATTCTGCACACTGGCACATCAGCAATTAATTTGAAGAAAAATAAATATTTATGTACAATATTCAATAACACAATTTCCAAGCAACTCAACTAGTTAGCCAAATATGCAACGATGAGTAATAAATTAAGATAGTTTATAGTTAACTAGGAAATATATAATCTCAGCTGATGATGTCACTGAATCAGATATAATAAATCTGATAAAAGAAGCTAAATGTGCCTTCAGAATGTTGTCCACAATTTGGCGTAGTAACGTTATGAGTGTTAACTCTTCAAAACTAATGTTACATCTCCGTGTGGCTTTATGGATGCTCAAGATGGCTAGTAACCGATCAATTATGAAAATTAAGAAAATTAACATTCGTCAATCGCTTTCTTAGTAGTAAAATACGGCTTCAATGTCTAAACAGCAAAAGTGGTATTGGATCGGCCACACACCATAAGATTGATTCCAATTTTGCAAAATATACAATGGATTGGAAGACGCTAGCACAGTCAACAATAAGAGTAGATCGATCGAGGATGATATGGAGGACAACAGTCTTGTCGGAAGTACCGCAGATACGTAAAATTTAGAGAGAACTAAAAACCATTTAACAAAACTCGATGGCGGTAGTAAAAAAATATGAAGGCAGTAAGTAAGAAACTACTTTCGATACCAACTCAACATTTTAATTCTCTAATGCTATCATTTTTCCATATAATTCTTCGTTACAATACGAATCATTTACAATAGCACAAAATTTTTTCATATAATATTAACAATTTATTTTAACGAAACATTTTCTTACCTAAATTTTCAACTTGACATGGCAATGCTAATGTATCACCAACTACAGCACGATATGTATGCCCACGTGATAAAAATCGTGGTACAAGTACAGCAGGAGCTGCAGTTTGTTGAGCTTTTGTACCGGCTGCTGTTCCAGGAGTGCCTAAAACAAAATAACAAAATTTAATTAAAATCATTTTTATAATAATTATTTAAACATAAATTTTATAATAATGCACAAAAAATAATGCAATTTAATTATTTTATAATTAATTTTTAATTGTGTTTTATTGTTTTGTTAAATTATTATTGCATCATAATTTAAAAAGTTATATTTCTACAAAAATATTTTTTAATTATTATGCATAGTTTTTTTTCTGAATATATTAATTAAAATTATAATAATTTTATAAATTAATTAAAAAAAAACTCCATTATATAAAAACTAGTACAAAAAAAAAAAAATGAAAATAATAATTTTCTCATATATAATTAATTTTCCGGTCAAAGATTAAAAAGATTGTATTTTTTTTTTTGCTGGTTTTCCTACAAACTGTAAATTATTTATATATATATATATATATATATATATAGATGTATGTATAAAAAGTTGGTCAAAAATATACAAATCACTATAGTTGATGAAAAGTCAGATTGGATTTTTTTTTTTTGGTTGATCTCTTTGTGTATAGTAGGCAAAAAGGATATACGCTAGTTATATATATATACGGTATATATATATAATAAAACAGACAACAACAATCACAAAAAAAAGGAATTCCTTCTCGCCAAATAAAACTGCCCACTGAACCATAATGCAAGAGTTATATATCGATTTTGAAAATTTGTTCCATGTTTTTTTTTGTGTGTTTCGAATGGTTCTTTTTAAAAAATGGCTTTGTACGTTTTTGCACATGAATAGAGAAAACCATAACGTTTTTTTTTTTTTTGTATCCAATTTTCTTTTTGTTCAAATCGAAATGAAACACCAAACTTCATTGTGTGTGCCCCATTCTAATTTCATTCAATCGATCAAGTATATCAGTTTTTTTTTCAATTGTATTTTAAGTTTATTTTCTAGTATAAAAAATATCCTTATTAGCTGTTAGGCTATGTCTTATTGGTGGTAATGTTCGGGTTCATTAAGTCTGTAAGAAAATATTGATCCACATAGCTATAGGCAATACTGTATAATTAAAAGCGATGTATTAATGATGAATGAATGCCACGTTTGCTAATGCCAATAGTTGAATTTGTGAGAACAATGTGTAAACTTAATTACTCTGGTTAAAATTAGTATTGATGGATTTACTTTGCCTTTCCTAAAGCACACTATTAAGTTTTTTAGGGATACATTTTAAAAGGCCGATTTTAGCAATTCCAGCTTACAAGAAATTTAGAATATAAATCAATCTAAACCAAAATTCTAAATATCATACAATGTTAAATAATGAATTTAGGTTTCTCACAGTCTATGTCGCAATTCTAAATAAGAAAATTGTACTTTAAACAAACCCCATAGTAAAATTATTTATTCTTTTTTTTCTATGCAGTAAAAGTGTTAGATCTTAAAAAGACCCTTTTTTAGGATAGAAAAAAAAATTTATTGGTATGAATTCCGCATAATATTTACTACTCTATAGTAGAGAGTATAATAATACAATACAAAACGTGAATTTAGAAAAAAAAAATATAAAAGAAAAGAAATAATTTAAAGGAAAATTTTCGATTTAAAGTGAAAAATTTGTATTAGATATGAATCTCGTTTTGGGTTTTTGGGTGCTCCATTTGTTTGGTAGATTATACCATTTTCTACAATTATATATTGTAAAAATCCATATTTGTCGAGGCGTGAAAAATGTTTGTCATATATATTATCATTTTTTATATTTAAAATATGCACTCCAAAGGGTTCATTTTATTTTCAATACATAGCTAGGACATGAAAATTTTCTTTCCTTATGGAAAATTTTCTTTCCTTAAGAAAAATTTCTTTGCTTTGTATTTTATTTTAAAACTGATTTTTATAAGATATTTATTTATTGAGACAATTATAAAACTGAAAAGATTTGTAATTAGAGCGGAATACGACAAAATAAAATATCTGTCAAAGAAAAATACTTTACACTTTGGAAAAATATAATTGGATATATAATATAAAATTTCATAAAATTCCAATTTAATTAAATATGTGATCAATTTTTTTTGTCTATATAATTTATTTATACAAATCTAAAAAATTGTGATTGTGAAAGTTTTACATTTTTCATCATCCCAATACAGCCAAAGCCGTTTGATAGTTCAATTGTTATTTTACTGACTGTTATTTCAAAGCTTCGTAAACTGCTGTCTACGCAGGATCCTCAAACCTCAAAATATGGTGGCCAAACACGATCTCCAACATCGAGCTGCTTACAAGATGCCGACAAAAACCAGTTGCAGCAGAGATCAAAGCCCGGAAGTGGAGTTGTATAGGGCATACACTTAGAAAGGATCCCAACGAAATATGTAGACAAGTTCTTGAATGGAATCCCCAAGGAAACACAAAAAGAGGTCGTCCAAAAAATAGCTGGAAAGGAACCCTGGAAAAAGAAATCGCTGAGTCTGGCAAGACGTGGGGTGTAATCAAATCAATATCAAAAAATAAACTAAGGTGGGAATGTTTTACGGATGCCCTAGCTCATCTAGAAGTGACAGGAACTAAGAAAAAGAAGAAGAAGTTATTTCAAATCCGTAAGATAAACAAATCATTGGTTCAGTATTAGTTTGTCGTATGCGCATAATTCGCTATTTTGTTAAATGGGTGTTCTATATATGTTTTTGCGAATCCTCTTTCTATTTTTGCTATCCGTTTATAATATTTGCAAATATTGAGTAGATAATGGATATAAATTTCATCATATTACCAAAAACAAAATCTATTTTAATATTGATTTGTCGTACATCGCAATTTAGAGCTCGTACGACAAAAATTGCATACATTTAAAAAATATATGTTGAATATTGGTTTGTCTTACGTATATAACCAGTATAAGTTCAATTATTCAAATTTTGTAATATTTTTTATATTGATTCCGTCAAATAGACTTTTTAGACAGAATCAAGAAATTTTTTTATTTTACTAAATTTGTTTTTTATTTACCAATCACAATAATCATTTTCATATTGTATTGACGTAAGTGTTCGTGTATGAAACTGTTCGAAAGTTTTCGTATACGCCAACCCTATTGTGTGGTAAATAAGCAATAATTATTTAATTAATTGGCTAGAGAACGTAAAGTAGACAGTTTACTTCTGATGCCAAAATTAGAAGATTCTATCGCACAATTGTTTAATATTAAAAATGAAGTTTCCAGAGTTCGATCAAATGACACTTACAACAAAGTAATAACTGAGCAGATGAAATAATATAATTAAATTAATATAATTTTATTTTTATACATAAAATTTAAATTATTTTATACTTTAAATTTTTATTCACAACTTTTTTCTTTTTTGTTACTAAGAATAAAAAAATTTCTTCTGGTATTTTATTTTCAACACTCAATGTTATTTCATTATTCTTAGAATGATTTCCAAAATTATATCCTTTTATGATTATATAATTTATTGTGTATAAATGTGTGTGTATGGAAAATGAAAAAAAAGAACTTCATGAATGATATCCTTACTGATAGCATCATTTGTATTTTTTTCAAAAACACTCAACTAAGGCTATTTTTATGTTAATAGAGAACCAAATGGAATCTAATTCAGGATGAAATTGATTTCGGCAGAAAGTGCGTGTGGTGCGTAACGAATAGATTTTTTATTTTTTATATATATATTGTTTTCTGTTTGTATGTAACGTTAAAGACGGAAATCCAATATTGGAAAATGGTGAATTTTTATATATATACCTCATACTTTGCATCCGAAAACAATTTGTTTATTTCGGGTTGTGTTTTTTTTTTATTATTTTTATTTTGGTTTGTTTTGGTTTTAGGTAAGGGGATATAATAAAAAAATTAGGATATATAAAGATGAAATTTATACACTGTAGAAAATATTATTACGTGGTTTTTGTGATAACATTAAATTGTAAGATGGAATTTAGGTAATTTTGTTTGTTAAAAATACATTAAACAAATTTAAGAAATTTTTATTACCGAATTTATTAAAAACGAATCTTAGATTTCGTTAAGTAAACTCCAATATTAAGTATACATGAACAACTTACAAATTACGTTTTAGTGGAAGTTATTTTTATTTTATATAAACAGTAATTTCTAAAAATCTTCATCATAACCTTACCTTATATTTTACATAAATAAATATAACTTCAATGGGTAAAAATAACATCAGTTCAATCATATAAGTTTGGGTTATAATTAAAAATGAATTGACAAATTTACCAAAATAACATTTTTGTTTACCAAATTTACCAAAATAACATTTAAATAAAATTTTTAAAATTAATTAATACACATAAATTTATCAATAATTTAATTAAATTTATGAAAATAAACAATTTTAATTCTTTTTCTGTGAATTGGATTGTCTGTTCGCGAACTGTCAAATCATTATTCGCAGTCCACTCGCATTCCACATTGTTGCGAATAAAAATTTCGCTCGTTTTTAACCTCAATTTTTTTTTTGTGGAATATTCACAATTTGCAGATCACGTTTCATATGAAAGAAATGTAAAAATTTGCGAATATTCTCAATTCACAGTTCGCGTTTCATGTGCAAAGTAGCAAAGTCCATAACTTATAACTTTTTCAGTCATTAAAAGCAATAATTTTCAAAAATATATGCTTAAATAATAGGAAATAGCTATAGTTTTTTTTTCAACATATGCTTTAACATAAGCTTCTAGCTAAAGTAATACTACAAGCTTATAACTCCCATAATATTTCATTTATTCCTTTATTAGTAATTTTGACCAGCTTAATTATTAATCATCAGAACAAATATACCATTTATTATTATTCAAAAATAGTTTTGATAAAATTTTAATTAAATTCATATTGAAATTGAAATTTGAAGTTCTATTTATACCTTTTTGATGTCTGAAATATTATTATAAATCATATTTAACTAGATTTAAACAACAAAACTTCACTGTATTTACTTCTTAACAGCTTTATAATTATTGTAAATTTTTTACAAATTCACATTAAAAATTACAAATTTTCTTTGAAAATCTGATTAATAACAGAAAATGATACCGGAAAATGAAAATTACCAATTTTTTTTTCCTGTGTCCATATATTCTGTTTCTATAGTTAATCAGGGTTTTCCCTACGAATAAACAAACAAAAAATTCGACAAACTTAATTTTATTTAGCCAAAATGTTTACAAAAAATCATAGTGTGAAAGTGGATTCTTTTATGCGTGCCAATACCAAATGATCTCTATTCTCTCGATATACATAATATCTACATATAGATAGATATAATATACATATGTACAATATATACCAGAAAACAGAAATAATATCTATAAAGGAATGACTATGACTATATAAAAATGCTAAATAAATTCGATATCCCAAACACTAAACAGATACAAAAAAAAAAATTGGAATATATTTTTATTTTATTATGTTTATTTAGCAACAAACACGACCAACAACAACAACAAAAAATTAAGGATAAACATAAAAATACAAATAATACCATTAAGTGAATCTATTAAGTCTATAATCGAATTGAATAAGGTCTATATATATACTAATACTATCATAAAAATAAAAAATATCCTTGTATATAATGTTAAGTTTTATGGATAAATTAGAGACAACAGCAAAAAAAGGGTAAAAAAATGAATAAAGATTTTCGAATTTGTGAAAACACCAGAAAAATAATATACTTGTGCAAATGAAGTTTTAGCTAAAATTAAAGGAAAATTCATTTACACGTAACTAGCAAAATAGCAATGAAAAATAAAAAAAAAAACTATATATTATATAAATATGTAATATCATAAAATTAGAAAATATATAAATAAAATAGACAAAAAATAAAATAAAATCATAGCTAAAATAAATGATAATATCATATAACAATAAAAAGGATTAAATCAATGACTTTTTTTTAGCTTCTCTCTATTATTATGATACCTAAAATAAATTATTGAATTTAATATTATTAGAAGGTATAAATGTGGAATGGCAATTTATTGGTATCATAAAATGATTATCCTTATACACATCTTCTATATTATATTATTAAAGTAAATAATAATATAATATTTGAAATTGTGCTTTGTATTTATCCTATTAAGTCATTTTCACGTGATTACACCTGAGTTAATTCTTAAATAAAAAATTAAACATAAAATTACTATACATATATACAAGATATGTATATAAATATATAATATCAATTTATTATGTCATGTTGAATATAGAAAAAGTCAACATTGAAAGGCAAATTACCTTTTTTTTTGTATTTTGTGAGTGACAAAAATTTTATTTAAGGATCAAATAAGTTTTATTTTTTGATTTGAAGTTAATACTTGAAAATTATTTTACATATATAACAACAAATATATTATTATGTAAAGAAGAAAAAAAAAGGATTAATTTGTTATCCTTTTTATGTGAATGTATATATATTAACTATGTATATTTGCTAACACATTTAAAATTAGATTTAGTAAAACTGACTTTGCGGAACATAATATTTTGTATATAATTTTAAATTTTATTTAAGGGTTGAAGGATTGTATTTCCAGTTAAATGACATTTGATATTTTTGGTTTGTTTTATAGTATGAAAAACGGATTTTATGCATGATTTATTTCGTATAATAACATAAATAAATCTATAATAACTTTTTTGGTGCTTTTTTATATGTATATTTATTTGTATATTAAGAGTTGGAAATAAATTACATAAATAATGTAAAATAATATTAAACGTATTTTTAAGTTAACGAAAGAGATTTTTTAAATTGTAATAAAAACTAAAAACTTAATTAATAATTTTATGTTTATTTTAATTGTGACTAGACAGATCTGTAAACTACTTCGGAGCTAGTTAATGACGATAATTTCAAATTTTTTTATATTTTTCATATACAATAAACGGCTAATGGAACTGGAAATCCGATCACTAGATAAAGGTAGCGATACCGATTACTGAAATATTTTATATTTTTTTATGTTGACATTTCAAATGGTATTCTTTCACCAGGTATATTTAATTATTTAATTGTTATTTACTAGATAAGCTAAAGCTCAAATCACAGTGCCACCGACAGCATTACGTTGACAGCTTTGTATATTACAAAGCTGTGTAAATTGCTATCATTAGCGCTGAGACACGACTTTAAAACAAAGAACACAATTATTTTAAATTAAAGTGTAGCATTAAATAAAATAAATATAAAAAAAAGTAAGGAAAGTGGAACTTTGAAAAGTTGCTTCAACACGTACAAAGTAATTTAAAATTTAAGATCACCGTCAACGCTTTTTGACGTTGATTTACTAATTTTGTACTAAATTTCTACAGTAAAAAACTTTGAATTTATAACCAATGTTTAAAGGATAATAATGTTTTGATTTATCCAAAAATTAAATAAAATCAATCATATTAATAACTTTGAAACTGCATTTTTAATTTCAACGCTTTCAGTGATATATTTTAGTATTAAGTTAAAGACATTTTTCCTAGATTTTAATTACCCATTTTTAGTAATAATAATATTGAGTCTACTATGAATTGGGGATAGCCTAAATGACTAAGATTATCTATTTAAAATTTATATCGACACCAATTATTGGACTGATTCTGAGTACGAACAATTATTATTATAAATAAGAAACGAATTTATACACCAAGTTTAAACTTAAGGCGATCATGAGAGTAGATTATTTATAAATAATTCTTATTAGATTATGTGAGGTGAGACTATATTAGCAGTAGAGTTTCACATAGACTGCACTGTATTCATAGTGATACTACTTTTATGGATAACTCGTCGGGTGAGTGCTATTTTGGTCCATACGCCATCCACTTCATTTCGAGAAAAACGACTTGGAAGTTAAAATGCAAATAAAAAAAAAAAAAAAAAAAATTTTTTTGTAGATATTACTAATGAAACTAAGCTCCCAGTTAAGAAAATTTAGGGACTTGTTCCCATTTTTGTGGATGTTATGAAACATTTCCATTCAAAATTTCAGATGCAACTTCCCTTTAGGACTAACATTATGAGTCTTTTTAGCACTAACATTGTAGTACAAAAGTGGATACGGAGCATGGTTGCTAACTATAACTCAAAAACGGCTGTTTATAAGGGAAAACGGAGTACAGGGATAGAAAGAGCGCATTCCAAAATCCCAGAATATACTTCTAAGTCAAAAAATACGAAAATGGCGTATGGGCCAAAATAGCACTCACCCGACGCTAACTATGAGTAAATAATGAAATGGATTTCTAATAGGTCGCAGGGTGACTTTATTACAGCAAACTTTATATGTAGTTCTTATGAAAATATTTAGTTAACTTTAAGTAACTTGAAATTGTAAAATTATAATTTCTAGAATTTTTAAGGATGCTAGAAATTCTTAATGCTATAATATCTCCCAGCTTGAAAAATTTAGATTAAAATATATTTTTTTTTAAATTAATGTAAACAAAAATATGCTTTAATCATAAAAACCATTAAATTAAGATAAAAAGTTTTATCACTTAAAAATTGTTAACTTTAATGATTTCCTATTTTTATAATTTTTTTTTTTTATAAAATTAATCAAAAGGATAACTTTCTCGTAAAAGTTTTGTTTTCATTTTGTGTAGATTTATCAAAGGACGAAATTTACCCTAGTTTTTATATTTTGTACATTAAATAAGGATTATTTTTTTTTATTTAAAAAATAAAAAAATTTAGCTTTTTTACTTAAATCCTTTATATTCTTCCATATTGTTTCGAAAATGAAGTGAATTTTTTTTTGAAGGATATACAAGGTTTTATGTATGATAGTTTGTTTGTTTGAAACACCGTCAGAATACAACATAATAATATTTTCTATTGTTGTTTATGTTGTGGCAACATGCAACAGCATAATATAAGTTTAAATGATTAAAAAAATATAAAAAGTTTGACTTTGTGATAAAATATCAGTTATATTTTTTTTATTTTATATATTATTTATGAAACTTTATCGTGGTTTTTTTTTCTATGTCTGTAATATTCTTACGTTATATAGTGTTACAAATTGGCATATTTTTTTTATTTGAATAAAACTGTAACAACAATACAAGCAACAATTTTAATTGCAGAGTTTTTTTTTGTTTTACAAAAATTGTTTCAAAAAAAAAAAACTATAGTCATAACTTGTTTTAGTTTTAGATACATAAATAAATTCCAGGAAGTTTTATGAAAATAAAGTAAATTTTAATAATGCACAATGAATAATTATTTCATATATGTACCATATAAAGTAGATTCATTTACCGAGTACCTTCAATGTTTATCTCACTTGTATATAAGTAACATATTTCTTAAACTGTAAATTGTTATTATAAAGCCTAACCCCTGAAACAAACTCGCCGACTGAAGCCACGGAGACGGATTCAAATATCGAAGAAAAGTTTACATTGTATATAGGAATAGTGAGCAAAGTCACGAAAAATTCAATAAATTTCAACTTTGGATGGACGCGACGGATAGAAAATTGTTAATTTTCAAAATTTTTAATTAATTTATTTATTTTATTTGACATTTCAAAAAAAAATTTGATTGAAGTGTAAGTGTGAAAAATTAATTTAAAGTACGAGTTCATAGTTTTGTCTCAACCGTCGAGATTGCCCTAACGAAAAATCTTATGCGTTTCTTATCCGTCACGTCCATTGTCAGTCGAGCTTAGCACACAAGTTCGACAATTTTAAAAGTAATGTAATGGTTCAAGCAAACTCGACTGACGACGGACGGAACGGGCGGACCAGAAACACACAGGAATTCTCAGTCAGGCAGAGTCGGCGTATATACAAATTTTGGTTCGATGTCAAGAAAATCTGGAAACAATAACTTGAAATAAAAAAATTTATTTTTCAAATCATATTTATGTGTTGCGTTCGTCGTTTATTTCGTGTATACTTTCATATATTCCAAATTCCAATATATTTCATTTAAATAAAACTGTAACAACAATACAAGCAACTATTTTAATTGCAGAGTTTTTTTTTTGTTTTACTAATACAATACATTTTGTTTGACATTTGGATCGGTGTTAGTTGTGCCCGCCCGCCTGGATCATGTTTGAGAGGTAAAACTAAAATAATGTTAATTTTAAGGCTATGTAACAAATATTGCGTATTAAAAACCTAAAATGTCCAAGGTACATGCATTTAAAATCAATGGTAAAATAAATAAACACGTGATAAAGCAATCAACATTCAATCTTTACCCACCATACAGTTACTAAGGAATTCTAATTATGAACTGACAGGGTAATAATGTCGTACTCAGCGTATTAATCTGGTATTTATAATAAATGCATAATAAGATTTCAGCTCACTTGACATAAATAAATATCCCTTTAACAGTTTTTAAAAGATGGGGTTTTCAATACGCGTGGACGCGTGGTTACTAGGCATTCAATTGCAAAATGTTTAGTGAAGTCATTAGAGTATTCTCCTGATTATTACATTGTCGATTAACACATTGAATATTAAATATTATTCGATTACTGTTTTTAGTTATAAAAAATAGCAATCAGTTACGTGTGATGATAGTAAAATTAATTATCTACATATCGCTACCCTAGAGTTAGAACGTGCTGCACGTCACCAAGGGCAAAAATGAGCTAAATATGCAGTCCTATGTAGAAAAATACTAGGAATCCATTTCTGTACTTAGTTATTATGTTTCATGGACAGGTATAGAGATATACAGATTGAATTAGTCCCATATCCGACTTTGAGTGTATTATTTAATATTATACTAGTCCTCACAAATAGTATGTGTCAAAATAAATTGTTCTATATTTATCCATTTTATAGTTTTTAATTTTTTGAGAATTATTTGTGGTCTATAAAGTTTTAGTTTATTATCTGTTTAATAATGAAATGGTCAATATGGCAACAAAACACTATAAAATATAATTCGCTATACGATTTTAAAATTCATATGTATTTATTATTAAATGGAACTATATAATTAATAATTTCTAAAATATGTTTTCTCAATATTATAGCGTTTTATGGAACTAAAAACATACTACATCCAAAATATAAAATAATTTGCTAAAAGGGCGGATGTAGCGTATTTGCAGATTAATTTTATTTTTCGTGAAAAATCTGCTAAAGTATTACATAAATTAATTTTTAAAATATAATCATATTAATTAAACTGTATTCGATATGGTGTAAGCACAAGTAGTAATTTTACTGTATTTTGCTTCCCCTGTAAAATTTATAAAATTACGCGTATCACAACCTAATTCTAGGGTTCTAGGGTACTGATATTATATACATAACATATATAGTGTAAATTCTATTAACTTTTTATTATTTTGCAAAGGTTACAAAAACATTAGCTATACAATTTTGTTGAAAAAGTTACCAACAAAAAAAGTTTCTCTTTTTTCAGTAAGTTCTGTCACTCAAAAATAATAATAATAAAGGAAAACTAGAAATGATGTTAAATAATATTATTATATTTTATTACAAATTATATACAGTAAATAAATATACAATATTAGTTTATATCTCCAAAAATAAAAAAAAAGATATAATAATTTTATTACACCCAACAAAACTAACATAAAATAATCATTAATTTTTCTCATCAGTACAAAAATTGAAATATTTCTATAGTCATTCTCCATGTACTTATATAATTTTATGATTCTTGAATGAGACTTTAAATCGGATTATGTGTCAAGTGACTTTTATAATTATTTATGTCATAATATTACAGAAATATTACAACTGGTTTGGATCAATAAAAGTTAGAGTGAATTTTTTTTTTTGGAATATTATTTCTCACAGCTCATTATAGAATAATGAAATGGCATAAAACATGAAAAGATTGTAAGGACTAACAAATTTATTGGGGTGTGTGATGAATAAAAAAATTTTTTTTTTGTTATTTTTTCATGTAAAAAGGAAATTTTAACATAATTGCATATATAAGTATTTTGTATATAAAGGTTTTTTTTCAACAAAATGAAATTTGAGGAATGTTTAAAACATGGCAGTGGAATTTAATACAAATGAGATTATTAAGGTTGAATTTTGATGAAAAAAAACAGGTGGTTTTTTGTTTGTATTATGAAATTTTTATGCAAAAAAAAAAACAAAATTATAAATTTCGGTATTACATTCATTTATATATAATTATAATTATATATAGAAAGATAATATTTCGAAAAATATGAAAATATAAAATGATTTTTTAGTATAATCATTATAAGATTTTAATAAATAAACTGATTTGATTATAAATTAAGAAGATTTTCATTTTAATATTTGATTTATATTTGAACTGCCTATCGATTTACAGAAATTTTACTTTTAAACTATCTGTAAGTTAATATTATTGGAATATCAATATTTTTAGAGTCTAAAAACAGAATATGAATTTTGTACTTAAGATCATATAAAGCTAGAATCATAATGCCAACGTCCGGTTGACAGTTGTGTACAATATACAGCTTTATACCTAAGCAATTACAATGCTCAGCGTTGACAGGACGGTGTAATAGGAAACTTCTAAACACAATTTTGAAACAAATACGTATCTGCAGGGTTGTAAAAGAACGGACTCATAATTCGTAAATTAAAATTATAATCGAATCAAAATGTGATCCAATCATCTTTAAAAATCTTTTAAGTGATCTTATTTTGATTCGATTTTTTTTGTTTCGATCATATTCTGGTTCGAATATAATTTGATTCGAGTGGTACTTCGATTTAGGAATCAAATTTCTAATCAAACTAATTTAAATCCACTTAAATTTGCTGAATCTTTTATTTTACGAATCTACGTGATCATTCAGTCATAGAATTATGAAAAATAATTTTGTCTAATTGCGAGGAGTGAAAACTGGACGGCGCTTAGAACATTTCGATCAGTTGAGTGATGATTTGATTCGAAATATTTTTACATCCCTGCGTATTTTCCGCATTGGTTATTATAAATTAAGATGTAGCATTTAAGCAGCATCAACTTAATTTAAATTTAAGGTCACCGTCAATTGTCATTAATTCGTTAATATTAATTCAATATAATTAATTCACTAGCAGCTAAATATTTTATAAATTTACAATTCTTTTAACATTAATTTAATTTATTTTAGTAAATATTATTTGATTATGAAGATAAATTTTCAAAACTATTAAAATATTTTGTTTCCGATTGTTGTACCGTAATTACGCTATTCAACTTCTGAAATAATTATTATACAAAATGATTTTCTATTGAAACTCATAAATTCTTGAAAAAAGTTAGCGTAATTTATGTAAATTTAGTTGGTAGAAATTGTTATAAATCTGTAAATCATTAAAAATTTTTGAACTATTGCAAGAAATAAAAAAAAAATCTTTTAATTTTAATATAATTTTATGTAAAAAAAATTCCTTAATTAAATATAAAATTAACAATTTTCTGTTATTATTTTTTTAAAAATTTATTTAATAAATGTTGTAATTAAATTTAGCTACATGGTAAGATAACTGACATCTAAGACGGTATTTTTACTACTTTGGCATTCATCTACTTTAATGCTATTTCAACTAGCAACATTTTTATATATAAAAAAATTAAACCTAAATTTTCAATGTAATTTTTATTACAGACTTAAATAATTTTCATTTGCAATTTAATCAAAGTAAAATATTTTAACTGAAATAATAGGCGAATACGATTTATTTTGTTTATATTTAGCAGTCATGGACTTATGAACTTACACTAACGAAGGACTGGTAATTCTGCGCCATTGCCTATTATCCTATTGAACAATTTTAAATTTCTGAGGTAGCGTAGAATTCATTTTAAATTATATTGAAAACATTATCATGCCGCAGTACGTTTCTTCTATTAGCATTTAGAAATGTTATTTATGTCTGACAGAGTATTAATGTTACTATTTTGATCTAGTATTTAAAATCCTTAACATATTAAAATTTCAGCTCATTCGATGTAACTAAAATCGTTTGAAATCGTTTTAACTGCTGAAATAATAAAGTACATATATATATCTATTACATCTTCTATTCTAAACCGGATAAAATTGATGTATAACTACTGAAAGAATTTAATTAAATTTGTTTTATCCGCTGATTTTTTTTTTTTTTTTCAATTTTTGAATGAAAAGTTAATAAAATATTTTTTAACATAGAAGAAGTTTACTATAAAAAATTTTAAATTAAAATTACACAATCAATATTTATCAAACATAAATTTGAACCATTTTGTTTTTTTTTATTATATTTATACCTAAAAGGATATTTATTTATATTTTTCATAATCATAATATTTAAATGAGAATAATAACCTAAGGCATAACTAGAAAAAATATTTAATGATAATAAAATGCAGAATATTTTTTTTTTAATATTTTGTAAATTTATGGATCACATTTTTTATAGAAGGGATGTAAAATATATTTACAATAGTGTAATATACTATGGCGATTCAATATATTATCCTGATCCCTGAGGGTGTAAAATCTTTAAACATGTACAATTATTAGTAATTTGCTGGCGTTGTATTTATATATTTATATAAATTGTTTTATATTTTATGTAGTTTTATGCGTAATAAAAGTAAATAATGGAGGGTTATCACACTAAACAAAAATACCATTATCATATGCAATTTGTTTTCCCAAAAATCCTTGAGGGAATTATTATTAAATAGATCATAAAATTGTGTTGGTTTTTTTTTTTTTTGTGAAATAAATGGGAAAATTTTATGATTTCGTATCGATATTTAGTGATGTTGTGTACAATGTTATTAAAAAATAATAAAATATTTTAACAATTTTCCAAAAAAATTATATATAATTACTAAACCTTTGTTTTAAAATTCAATAAAATTCGTGTTAATCATAATGATTTTTAATCTAATCAGAATGTAAAAGAGCAAAAATGTTCAAGATAATGAAAAACGTGATTTTTCCATAAATTTTATAAATCAACCAAAACTTCTACCGCACTTAATTAAATAAATCTCGTTTAATATCGAATTTTGTCATGTTCTCATATAATCCAAGGATAAAAAGTTCAAGTAGAAGAGTGCATTCTACTGAAACACCTTAAAAGGATTTTGGTATCCTATCTAATTATTTATATTTTTAGTTGATTATTTTACGAGTACTTTATAGAATTTATGTTTTTTTTATAGTATATAAGTTTATACTGTAGAAAATTAACATGAGTGCTGCCCCCGATGATGATCAATATAAAATTTATTTAGGTCAGGGTACACCATACACGCTTACCTCTCCCGTTACTCATTGAACTACTATGATTTTTTTTTTATTTTTATCTCAGTACAATAATTGTGTAATACTACTAACCTAGGGGTAACACGAAACTCGAAATTTGTTTATGACTATGTTTTTTTTTTATATGCAAAAAATACTAAATTTTCAAACTTCAAATTTTACAGATACAAACTAGATTACGCAACTGTCTTGTGTGGCTAAAAATTCCCAAATTAAAAAGAAAACTGGCGAGAAATAATTGAAATAGTAAGAAATCGAATATTATTTTAAATGTTTCATTGATGTCATAAATCGTACATGAAGAGAGAAATGTAAATTCACTAGAAGCTATAGTAGAATTGATTTTAACTGTTGAAGAGAAGGTAACCTACTTGGACTAACTTAGATTTTAAATAATATATTTAAAAAAATATTGTTACCAAAAATGAGGTATCATGAGAACAAATCAAGATTAATTAGTTAGTTAGCCAACAGCTCTGTCCTGGTGAAACCAACACTAGGCCAGTACTTGACCCTAATTAAAACAACAACTATACTCTCACTTAATAAATGCAGTTCATTTCCCTTATGAATAAAATAGCCCTTTATTTTAAACTTAGCGAGTAGAGTTACAATATCGTATACAATTCTCAAATGTTATGTCTGCCCGTATGCTCGAAGAAATTATTTATATTGAAGTAAGGTTAATATGCTAAACGTTTTAAGAAGACAATCTGTGGCCTAGTTAAAAGGTTTATAACATCGTAATATGATATCATTGATACAGAGTTTACTTTTAGTTACTTATTACGAATAATATATCAAATTTAGGATTACCATATGTAGACATATCGCAAATAGTAAGTAATTCCAAAATTTTCAATAGCTTTTTTGAAATCTTACAATAGCAATTTTTGACCTGCTAATAAAAATAATCACATATTTCAAGTAATATTAATGCAATTCCTATACAAATCTCAGTGCAATTACATAACAATAATTCGTACTTTTAAAATTAATATTTATGATATTTACTGAAATAGTGTATCATAACATAAAAAATACTATTGCTGTAATGTTGGAAATAATTTCATTGAATTTTCATTTCAGTATACGTTATTAACAAAACAAAACAATGAAAAATGAACATAATAATCCACAAAATGGAATTTTCCGAATATATAATTATAATTTCAATGTCAGAGTAGAGATTGTTAAATTGTTTTGCTTTAAATAACAACTTTTTCTGCAACATATTTTTCAAATACTCAGATTTCAGTGATTTTGTTGGTTTGTCTATATTAGAAGGTTAAAATTCTTTGCCAAGTTTTACAGATTAAACAACAAAGTGTGTGTAATATCATAAAAAACAATGTACATACATAAATATATTTTATACATACCATAAGATACTGAAAAAGGGAAATTTTTTTTCCAAGCGAAATGGAAATCATTTTACCCATGGGAGAAATTTATAAGTAGTAAATATTACGCGAAAATATAAATTCTTATCTATAAGGATAATAAATTGTATATAAAATAATATAGTAAAAAGTGAAATTTTAGTTGGATTTTAAAATAGAAGAATAATTGTGAATACAGACACAGAGAAGCAATTCAAGGTTTGGAAAATTTGTAATAAAATTATTTCTCCATAATTTTGACGGAGTTTTTTTTCTTTTTTTTTAATTTATTAATTTTATTCAAGTTTATGCTATAGTTAATAAAATTTAATAGTTTCTAATAAAATAGAACATTAAAATATTATTTTATCTAACATAGACATTTCAAAGTTATTTTGAAATTATGAAATTTTAGATTTATCTATGTAAAATTATCAAACAATTTATAAATTTTAAAGATATATTTAGAATTATGGATTTTTAATACGATGTAAATTTTGTGTAAGATTAAAGCTAATTAAAATATTTATGTGATTTATATATAATTTTTAAGCAGTCTACAAAAGAATTGTATAAAAGTTTAAATAAAAATTAAAATATAATTTATTAAAATCTGGGTTGAAAAATTCATTGTAAAAAATTATTGTATAATAAATATAAAAAATCGTTTTTAAAAAGCTAATTTTAAAATATGTATTTTATATACGTAAAAGGTAATTTCATAATTTATCCTTTATGAAAAGCGGTTAGTTTTACATAAAGAAAGAGTTCGTTAAAAACGAACTAAAACTGCGGCAGAGTTGCGAACTGATTTTGCGAAGATAAATATGTTCTGTGAATGTGTAGGCGAAAAGACAGTTCAGAAGCGGTTCGATTTGGGTTCGTATAAAAAGCGAATCTGCATTTTTCCTTAAAGGGTAATATTTATATTCAGTTCTATTCAATTAAACTCATAAGAAAAAATATTATATTAATAGTGGTATATTAAAAAAATATTAATTTATCAGGAAATTTTTTATATATAACAAGTTTAATATTGCATTTCCTATTTTGTTATACTTTTTTAATTTTATTTTATATTTCTAATTTTCTCTATTAAAATATTATAAAACAAATTATAAATTTTTCTCATTATTCTATCGTCGAATTAAGTGGTTGATAAAATATAATATTTTCAAAAGCAGACCAGAAATCCTCAAAAGAAACAAACATAAATTGCATAATTTCGTATATAGTTCCTTCCGGTTTGGTCTATTTCTGTATTCATGCGATCCATATAAAATATATAGCTAACTATTTAGTTTTAAAATAATATTTATATTTATTATTATATGAATATTATTTTTAAACTGGACGAAATATGTACATATATCGATATAATATGTTATAATTGAAAGAAGTTAATTTCAAGTCCATTTTAATATAAGTTATGCTGCCCATACATTAAACAACATGTTTGTAAACGTTTTTATAACTTGGTTAAATTGTATTTTTTGTGAGAAAATTAACAACACGTTGACAACCATTTTGATGGTTGACAATCAGTTGAAGACATATTAAAATATTTAAATTTATGTTGATTGATGGTTGTAATGCGTAAGTTGTACTACCAAAATGACATTATTTCTTGACGTTATTATTTTTTATATACCTATTTATGTTATCAATAGTTTTATTATTGATTGAAAGAATATTAAATTATAATTATTTTTCATTTGACGGTTGTAAACCAAATTCAAATGAGGAAAGTGAAAATTTACAACCCGGTTCGGTTGACAACATGTTGTCAATGTGTTGAATGGGCAGCTTTAGGATATATATGAGAACATAATAGTGTTTGGGCAGCATTAGAGTATGTATGAGAATATTGAAATATTATTATAGAAAGCCATCAAGTATTATTACATTATTTTGTTCCATTATTAAGAAAGTTTTCATTAAAAAAAAAAAAATTGGATTTTGTTTTGTTGTTGTTAAATTATTTGTGCAATCAACAAAATTACTAAAAGTTTTATTAGTAAATTTATATTGTATTTTAATTTTTATAATGTACACACTCATAAAATATAGCATATTTTAGTATATTTAGATAGTAATAGCGTAAATATTTTTGTTTTAGAAACTATAAAATTGTATATATGAAACTTTTATAAATTAATATGCATTATTTTATGATTTCCCATAATGGAAATATATTATTTTACTTGTTTTATAAATTTAACTATTATTGTGGAGATTGTAAAAACAAATTAATTTTGTACTAAATATAATTTATTCGATGGTAAACTTTTATATTTGAGTACATAGAAGTTAAGTAGCTATATAAATATATATTTGTTTTAAACTTTTTATTCAGATTTCAATAACTATTTTGTTAATGTTAAGCAAAGTTATATTTATTTACTTTGAATACGTATACATATAAATATTATAGTAATTAATTATCAAATTACTTTTAATATAAAGTGATTGTGAGTTTTGAGGTTCAATTAATTCATCTTTGTAATATCGATGAATTGAAATACATTAGGTCAGCATTATGTCTTTTTTTAAAATTATATGTACAGAACCGGATTGAGTAATTAAGTATTGAATAATTAATTTATTAACGCTCCAAGAAATTATCGAAAACGTGTTATCCTTATAAATAGCTTCTATATTGTTAATACCTTTTCCCAAATTGACATTTTTTCACAATTTCATTACTTCTTAAAAGTTGTTAGGGAAAATTTTTACTATTAAAATTTGATTATAACGTGTTCACATTTGTAATGTGAACACTAATAATAATGATTTATATTATTAATAGATTTATCTAACTGGTATTAAAAACCTCACAGTTTCAAATGAAGTTTTATTTATGTTTTTCATTTTCTGAGTAGCAATAGTATTTTTCTTTCGAAATAAAATAACATAATATTTTCAAATAAATGTAAGAATAACATAGAAACTATTAAAACTGTCACCAGTTTTTTCCATTCTTAATTAAAATTCTTCTAAAACTCTTCGCAACACTTGCTCAAGTGTGAAAATTAATGAAAACATAGATAAATTCATATCCCAAACAAAACTAATTCTAACCATTATTATTACATATTATTAATTTAAAAGGATAATTTCATTTTAGAAAATTTCATAAAATTTTCTATAATTCTAACAAAAATAAATTAACAAAGATGAGTTTTTTTATATTTTATGTACAAAACATGCTACAATCATTATTCTTCTTGTAGTAACAAACAAACATTTAACATAAATTGAAGATGATAAAAAAAAAAATATGAAAAGTATATATAGAAAATTGTAAAATTAATTTAGACATTTATATTAAATTACTCGTTGTTTTGTATACAAAACAAAAACATAATTTAAACAAACAAAAAAGACCATTTAAGAAAATTACACATTTAGAGAGTATCTCAAATTTATTTGCAACAACATATAAAAAATTATGTATTTTTCATGTTCGTTTCTGATAATATCTTTTCTCCGAACTTTTTCGGACAAAAGTTTTTACTACTAATTTTTTTTTTTTTATAACAAACAATTTCGACCATAATATAATTTAGTAATATAAAAAGAAAAGTTACCATTATTAAATCAAATTAAATATAGTGGTAAAAAAAAAATTTTTTTTGGCCAGGTAAAATAATTTTGTACCTAAATCAGTAGAAGTTTTTGGTTTTTTGAAAAACGAAAAAAAAAAAAAAAACTTTTACAATATATTTTCTGAATTTCATAAAGAAGTTTTTTTATTTTTTTTTATATCCAATTTTCATTTTAATAAAGTTTGTCTTATTTGACACTGAAAGTTTTTTAGTTTTAATAATGTAAAATATATTTCTAAAAATATAAATAATCACATTAAAAAGAAAAACCTCATGAAGTAAGAAACATTGCAGCTTATTTGTTCAATTCCATTAATCTTTTGATTTACTATTTATATTACTATATATTTATGTAATATAGAAAAGTTTATATATTTGTCTCGATTTCATTTCCCAAGTATATAAATGTCCCAATTGTACAATTTAATGTTTTTTTGTTGTTATTTTGCGAATACATCTGTGATGATAATAATTTTAAAGTTTCTTGGGACAAAATGAAACAACAAAAAAGAACATTTGTTCAACAAAATAATAAAGGAAATTTATATATAAAAATAAACTTTAAATCAAGAGAAGAAAATATATATGAAAATATTGAATAGTTTTTCCTATATACCTTATACTCTGTGTGATTGTAATATTTAAAAACCAGAATAAGTCGTACAATAAATATTACCTTTAAATAATTTAAAGAGGTCAGTATATATTCAATAACCATACAAACAAAATAAAAATACAATCAAATCGTATTACAAATTGTAGAGATTGCTGAAAAGAACTTAATTCACTAGAAATATTAATTTGAGAAAATGGGTATGAGTTCTGTCAAAAAGGAAATTTAATTCACATTATTGAAAATTAAATTGTAATAATTGACCAGAAAATTATATAAATTCTTTAAATATTAATTTACTACTAAAAAGTAATTTTTAAATATACATAATGAAAAATAATTGAATCAATAAATTTATTATATTACGATCACAATTTTTAAGTAATGTATTACTTTAGTAATATATTAACACATTATTGCTGCAGTACCTACTAGATAAATCAGTTTAATTACTTTAGTGCAGTACAGTATTGCCATACTGAAAAGTACCAAATATTGTATTAGTACTTCGAAATACTTAATTGAAATCCCGAAGTAATGTAAACAATACTTCAAAGTAATGAACGAATTTTTAAAATTACTGGATTGTAGTAAAGTAATGCATGACTTTTAATACAGATTAAGTAATTTATTACTGCATTATTGCAAGGTATTTTTTTACTTAAAACTTTTCAGTAAAAAATACTTGTAATTTTGAATGTATTAAATATTTGAATTACTCAGTAATAATACTGAATTATTTTTGAATGCATTAATTTTTCTGTATAAATAAAAAGGATAATTTTGAATATTATTTTGGACTGATACAACCAAAATATTTGGAATACTGAGCATTTTGATTTTAAGATTAATTTCATATCAGGAAATTTATCTATTGTAGCGATCAGGCAAGGTTTTAGTCAACAAAATTACGTAAATAAATTTCTCTTTTTTGATAGTAGATCAGCAAGTTTTTACATTAAGGTTTTGCAATCAAAACCTTGTTGACTTTTTAGCATTTATCCCAGAAAAAAATAATTATATTATAAATTAATTATTTGCTGACTTAAGTCCCTGCACTCCAATCAAATTTTCAAAAATCTAAGCGAACTAAATGTTAATTCTAATTATGTTATACATGTAGTTAGTTTACCTCAGTTTCTAAGTAAATCTTTAGATATTTTTTCGAATGCTTAAAAATTTAATGAAAGTTTAAAGCGTTTTCTAATTAAACCTAGGAAATTTAATTATTGACAATCTAAAGGGCCAACGTGTCACAGTAAAATTAAAATATAATTTTTGTTATCATATTGTGCTAAAAATTTAATAAAACATATATATGTTAACAGGTAAATACATATATACATATCTAAACTTGATTATTTAGGTAAACTTGGATAGAATTCAAATAGCTACATACCTAAAATATTCATAAAATGAATTATTTATTCAGGACATACTGCCCAATGGGGATGTAATATATATTCGACATTTATATATGTTCGACATATCTCTAGATATATGTGTAAAATTCAACAAAACAAATAAATATCTAATAAAAAAACATACAAAAAATAACCAGCTTCAAAATGTTTTATGTTTGTTCAACACATCAATACACTGAAAGAAAAATTATACAAATTTTTGTATAAATATAGATTTGTCTGCCTTTTTTTTATTTTTTTTATTTTGCTACACTGAATAATAATTCATTTTATGGTATGGATTAAATTTAATTTTCATATTCATACATATTTATAAATATGTAAAATAATTTTATTGATTTTGTTATGACAAAAAAAAAAAAAAAACATAAATAAAAATAACATAAATATGTATATGAAAATATGAAAATATTTCAGGTATTTGTATTATTATATCATGCTACATGCTGAGACATAATATAATTTTATAAAATAATTTTGGGTGTACTGCAGTAATTGAGAGATTTAAAAAATATTAACCTCAATTTAATAGATATAAAATTTCATTAGATTGTACATTTTATTATATTGACATTAAAAAATTTTATAGGTTTTAATCTTTTAATATTTTATAGAATTAAATTTATAAAATTGAAATTCTTAGAATATTATAAATTTTGAATAATAATTTTAAGAATAATAAATTTAAAATGATTAGATAGTTAAAGAATTAAAAATGTTCTAATATATTTGCATAATAAAAATTCATATTTTTTGATAATATGGAAAAGTAGGCTAGTCTAGGCTAGTAAATATTTTTTAGTAAACCAGTAATTAATATAATAGTTTCCAAAATCAAATGATAATATATTTTTTTTTAAATATTGGTTCTTTATGATATTTGAATACATGATATATGAATTGTGATATATGTTTTTAAATCAGGCCCAGATATCATAAAGGATAAACTAGGTCATTACAATATCCAGAAATTTCAATATATTTAATGGCGTATATAGAAAGTTGTGAATTGTATGAACGAACCTCTAATGAATGGATAAATTAAATACTGTTGTAGACTTAGATAAGAATAAATTAATAAATTTTCCAAAAAGAAGTTTATTTGTCCAAAATTGTTTATATAAATGACTGAAACTAATTAATATAAATTAATTATTAATACTCTCGGTAGCCCGGTCAGTTATCGGCTGGGATTATATCATCTTTCTTATCGCGAAGACCCAGCTTCAAATCCTGGATAGACCGATTAATAGAAAAAACGACTATAATAAATTCACACGGTCTTAAAGCTCACATGCTTACTAAAGAAAAAAAATAATTATGACATATGTCAGCAGCCTGATAATACCAACTTTATTAAGGCTAAAAACACAATGACTATGTCATGTTGCATGTCGTTAATGTTTACTTCAGCGACAGCGATGCAAATATACTACTGCGGACTGATTATTCGCATAGTGAAAACCAATTAAATGACTACCAATATGCAAGTAAGCTTCTGAAATGGACGTAAACAGAGTACGATGGAAGATTTACACGCAGTCTCTATGTTCCCAAGTGGAATAGTAAAGGGGGATTTTATATTTAACAGCATTGACACAACTACGTCTTTATCTAAAATTTAATTTTTACCTCTCTTTAAGTAACTCTAATCATGTAATTGTACACATATTTAAAATTAAACTAAAATCCATTTTGTTGTCTTCAGTGTAGATCACTCTGTAAATTGTGTCTAATTTTCTTTTTATATAATCAGAATACAAATATACTCTAAGAAAATCATTTTTAGTGTATAAGTAATTTCGAGCCATATCTAAAGAGCTAATAATCCGAGTATTTGCTCACTTCTGATATAGGTAGTTAAATACATCACTACTCAACATGGATCTATTGAGATCATTTCTGATGCGTGTTAAACACGGATTTTCATAAACCTTTCTTAACCTAACTTACATCACTATTTAATACTTTTCTTTCAGTGTAATGAGGTATATAATTTCCTCAAATAGAATATATTATTTTACTTTTGAAGTATAGTTTCTTTCAGTGTGTAAGTATAAGTACATTTTTTAGTTATTTCCTAATATAATTTATATTTATATAAATTTGTGTGTACTTCTTTTTTTAAATTCAATTTCTTATATTTTAAATTCAATTCAATCTTTTATCCTAGATTCATTTTCAGGTCAACATAAAAATATCCATATAAAAACTACAAACCATTAGGAAATTTAATATTTTCTATTCCAATGATTTATATATTTACTAAGAAAATTTGAAATTTTCTTAAATTTTTTTTTTTTTTTGTGTAATTTTGGTTTATCACATTTTATATAAATTTAATATTATATGAAAATTTGTATTTTATATGAACCACAAATATTTGGATCCACAAAAAATAAATAAATGAAATGAAATTTTTAGTAATAAATATAAAACTGTCGAAATTAGACCAAAATCAAATAACAAAAAAAAAAGTGTAAAAATCGAAATATTTGAAAATAACAAATTTATAAACAAAACAAAAACTGGAAAATTTACTGGTCTGTTACAAAATTAGAAAAGTTATCCCGGACACAAAATGAAAACCACAAAAAAATAAAATGGCACAAATTAGAAGCTCTTTGGTTTGAGGTTTTTTATTTGCTTTTTTTCAGAGATGCTATACACTTTTTATGTCAGAGACTCTATCTATATACTATTATCCGAAATTATCTTTATACTTCTAAAGTCCGTGCAAAAATTTTTACTTCATGTTACAATTTGAGTTTTATTTTTGTTGTTTTGTAACATAATAAAAGGAATCATACTACATAGCTAAGAAAATACACAAAAACAAAAATATATGATTGAGAATCAGTTTTTATATTAAGATTGTGTTTTTCTTCCTGATGGTGTTACATAAAAAGGAAAATGTCCTGGAAGAAGAAAATGTTAAGGAAAAGTTTTCGTATATAAATATAAAAAAAAAATGAATATTTTTTTGAGATGTTAGAAAATGTAATTTTTATGGATTTTAAATGAGCATGTTCTACATGTTAAATTAAATTTAATCTTTTGGGAATCATTTGGACAATTGATCTTATTTTTGTTAGGTTAAAATCGTTTTTATTTTAAAGAAATAAAATTAGAAAATGTAAAAAAATTATAAAGGATATTTTAAGATGGAAAATTAATTTAATATTTTTATTAATGTAGATAGAAGAATATTCAATAAAAAGATAATTTTCTTATGAATAAATTAATTAAAATAATCCAGGGTAAAACGCTGCACATCAGAATACATAAACGTTGTGCAGTATTTTATCGCGGAAACTTTTCATATCAGGAAAAGTAAATGGTGCACATGTTATCAAACTCTTCTGCTCGTGACATTTATTTGCAATGTAATGTTCTTGTCATTACCAACCGAATATAAACATTCACAAACTAACGATAATATTATTCTTAATTACATATTCTCCAGCTATTCTTGAATTTCTTTACAGATCTTAGTTTGTGGTTGGATTCAAATACATTTCGATATCAACAATGTATAAATGAGATATAAAAGAAGTTGTAAAGAATCTGGTAAAATAATTTCAAAATAGTTAAGTCTATAAGACCAACTAAACCTTCAATAAAGAGTCTATAGTTTAGTGTTATGATGTTATCATAATCGGACAATGCTTTAGCGGTAAGCTTATGGAGAGACTGTGATTGACAATTATAAATCTTTGCAGAAACTTCAAGAAACTGGGAAAAGAAAAACACTCTTGAACATCTTCTGTGTCACTGCTGGGGCAATCGTTCTTCTCTAAACTCGAAGAGATTTCAAGAATCACAGTTAGGTTGATTCAGAATTTCGCAATCCTTCGAGCTTTTTTCAGACCACTCGACGAATACTCAAGACACATCTTTACTCAGAGGTTCATAATTAACGCTAAATACTCTCGGTTGTCTATGCGTGGTCTTAAGCCACTCAAATCTAACCTAATTTTAGTGTTATCAGATAAATCCGGTTAAAGTAAATTATAGCGCCAATTATTATTCTCAAAAAGCATGTTCTATCTAGCAAAATGTCAATCAATGAAGTTCTAGGATCTGTTTTATTAAAGCCGAATCTCTTTGTCAAATTAAGAATGTACGAATCAGGACTACATGAAATACATTTATCAGTGATAGAAATCTCAATATTTTACAATATTTTAAATAAATTTCGACAAATAAAATTATATTTTTTTAATTAACCAACTGTTAACATTGATAAATGTAAAATTTTATTGTCACTTTCACCTTACAATGTTTTTTATGGTCTAGTCAGCAGAAACAAACAAAATGTAATCGTTTTTTTTATTGTTGCATAATTTTAAATTCCCAGCTGTAATATAATTTACAAAATTAAATTCATAATTCCCACAAGTCCTTAAAATTTGGTATTAAAACAATAAATGATAAATGATGTTAAAAAACCGAAAAAATAAACCATTATTTTACGACGTGTATTACATACTAAAAGTATATAAAACTGTGAATAATTCACACGTATAATATTTTTAATAATTACATAACTATATAACATTAAATAAATTATATTTAACCAAGTTTTGTCATTATTCGCTGGACATTAATTTTATTCAATTACACACAATTTTGTCATAGCAATAATTTTTTAAAAAGGCTGCAAAAAAAATTATATTATATTTTTTTTCTAGTAAATTATCTATAACTATAAAACTTTTAATATTTATGTATATTTTTCATATTAATTTTGTTGACACTTAATTGAAAGTTGTATTTATTATTGCGGACATGTTATATTGCAAAAACAAAATAATGTCCTGTTAATGCCATTAAAGCTTATAAAGCCAGGAGAATATTTCTATATAAATAAAATATAAAAATTCTTATGTTAACTATACATTGTACAACCTGCTTGTCAACCGGGTTTCTAAATTTTTATTACACACAATACAACTTGGTTTACAACCGATATTACAACTTTCAAAAACCTTTGCATTTTTTTTGTTGATATTATGAAATGTCAAACAAGTTGGATGAAAAATAATTATAATTTGAATATTATTTCAAAAATGTTTTGACATAAACCGTCAAAAAGTAATTATTTTGGTTGTATAATTGGTCCTTACATTATACAACAAGCGAAATATAAATTAAAATATTTTAATATTTCTTCAACTGATTGTCAATCATCAAAATGGTTTTAAACTTGGCCACAAACGATAAAAATTAACTAAGTAGTTGTCAGAAAGTTGATAAATATGTTGTATGGGCAGCATTATATTTTACAAGTCAGGGAAATTTTTGATATATGTATACATATTTATATAAATTATTTATACATATTTTATGTCTACAAAAATTTATGTTGTGAACAATCATCAAAAAAGAATATAAAAAATAAAATCTTATTTTTCTAACCAAATTTTCTTAAATGCTAATACAAATGAAATTCGTTAATATTGCCTTAAGATTTTACAATTTCCATAGTACATTATTATAATAAATGTCAAACAGGGTGTTTTTAATAGTTAGCAAGAAATGTTTTTATAGTTAACAAGAACGTTTTATTTTATTTTTCGTTGATTATCAAATCAAATTAATATTACCATTTTTTATTTTCAGCATTTTCTAAGTTTTAAAAATAAAGAAAATGCAATATTTAACTTCTACCATTGTAAGCGATACTTTAAAACATTAAACAATTACTAAGTTAAATGATACTGATCGATAAAATGTAATTTTGCGTTCATTTCCCTTCTTAACACGTTCTCGTATTACTAGATTAATTTAAGTATTTAAGATATTACAAAACTAAGTGACTACATAAAATATTAATTTTCGCCTAGAGATATGCAATTTCTTAATCATCTTAGCTAATTAATTAGAATAATAAACGTATTATAATATTTATATTTTATTATTTTTTTACTAATTAATAAATAATTATTTTTAAACTAATGTAAATGTAAATATAATTAAATATTTATTTTATTAAAGTTTGACATTAATTTAAGGAAAATTAATAAGCTATAAAATTAAATAAGATTAAAAGCGAGTTATTATTAAATACTATATTAATTTTAAATATTCTAAAATCCTTCAAAGTATTTTATTTTTAGTTAATAATTTGTCATTATGATTTTATTTATCATTCGAGTTATTTGTCACATGAATTGATGACTTATGGTTTTTAAAGTTTATTATTTAAATGTAAAGAATTAAAATCTGCGGTAAATAATAATAAATTTTGCAAAAACTGATTTCATGTCTACAGTAAATTTATTTTTGATAATTTTAATATTAATGATAAAGAATTACTCTAACTTAACAGATTGTGTTTGAATGTTTTTCATATTAAATGCTGGCCACTCTCATGCTGTTTGTGCTGACAACTTTCAAATTAATAAAACCAATCTTTCATCAGAGCGTCGGAAACAGCATGTTGCCAACTTATATGTATTTAAAAAAAAAATTATCTCTTTTGGACCAACATCAGGAACAGTAATACAAGCTCCAAGGTTTAAAAATTTTATAAATTTCTATTACTTTGAATAATCATTTGAAAATTATATTTATTTCTTATCTTAAAACTTATGTAATTTCAGTGAATATTTTTGTATTCACCTTGTTCTTTTCTTAAATGACTTCTGTCACATTTATGACATGAACGGACATTCTTCTAATTATTATTTGTTTTCTAAATATATAAAATGTCATCATGGCACAAAAAACTTCAGATCTAATTTTAATCCAAACAATCAAATTAAATTGCATGAAAATTTCTGTTTTTCTCTTGTTGACATATAAATTTTTTGGATTTTTTTTTATTGTTTATATTTTCAGTTTTCCATAATAACAAAAAAAATTAAATCTTTTTAAATTAATAGAACAGTTTTTTATGTATTTTTCTTCTTTTTTTTTAAATTGACTTATTAAAAAAACAAAACGAAAAAGATTTTTTTATTTTAAATAAAAAAATTTATTCTTTTTAATAAATATAAAAAAAAATGTCGTTTACACAGAATTTATTTTATTTTGGTCTTATTATTTTATGAAAATAGCAGATTTAACTGCCCAATATTTCAAAAATAAACATCCTTAATACGAAAAAAAGAAAAAAAAATATACACGAATTATTTATAAAACAGGACATAAGAATTGTATATAGAAATATAATCGCTAGTCTAAATGTTGATTACAATAATAATTTTTGCTTTGTTGCTAAAAAAAAGAAGAATTTTTATTGCTGTAGGCTCTTTAACGAGGCGCCATTTTTAATGTTGAATAATTATTTATATTTTTCTGTTTAGCAATTTATGTTTTTGGGTTTTTTTTTTCTTCATCGTATATTAATAGTAAATGTATATAAAAAAAATATATTTTATGTTTATATACTAATCAAAAAACTGTGTTGTATGATGGCAAATTAAATGTTTCGAAGGAAACATTTGCCGGAAATTAAAAACAAAATTTCCTTTGGACAAGAAAATTAATTTATCGAAAAGTATATGAATATTAAAGTAAGTGTTAAAATAAAAGAAAAGAATTAATAATCTTGAACGGTTTAGTTAATTGATACAATCAGTTAAGAGTAAACGAAATAGAAAAACAAAATGAAATTATAATTCATAGTTCTAAATAATTATGTTAAATTTGAAATAATTATTTAGAAATGAATGAAAATATAATAATAATTAATATTACATAAAAGTAAATTATTTTAATAATCAAATTAATAATAAAAAAAATTGGAAATTTGGAATTTAAATCACTAACTACTTAAGTATAGACTTAATACCAGATTTTATAAAACTTTTTAGCTCATGATCTTAATCTATCTATACAATCATTTTTAAAATCTATTTCATGGAAAAAAATAGAATAAAATTAATTTACTAATCTTTTAGATATGTATGTTGAATTTGAGTAGACCATATTAATATTTGGAATGATTATTTGTGATTTAGAAGCCTGTCCCAGCTTTCTGTAGCTACAAAATCTATTTATTTATTTATTTCTGTCTTTCGACAATTTAAGTAAACAATTTAACTAAAACATAAATGAAAACGTTTAAATACAAACTTTTTTATACAAAAAATAAAATTAAAAAAGCAAAAAAAAATTAAAAATTTATTAATTACTAAATAAATGAAAAAAAAAAAAATATGAATGGGGCGAAGTGGATTTTAAAAGTTTAGGGTTTCAAAGTTGTGTCAAAACATCAAAATCTATAAGAGCATAATGACAAGCACGAACATTTACATTAAACAAACAAACACTTCACATGAATCCACATCATTCGTTAGGATAGCAGACGGAATACAAACAAAAAATTACAACAGAGCGTCTCACAGAGGTGTATTAGTATTATTAAGTTTTAGTCGAGATTCGTGGGAACGCAAATTATTCAAATCACTCCATGAAAAACCTCTTAGAGCAAATCAAAGAAACCTTATCTGGATAGCCTCTACACGATTAATATAAATATTATAATACGGACACCATACAATAGACGTATATACTCAAGTATTGATCGCACTAAAACCAAGGTTGACTTTTCTTTATCAATGATGAAGAAGACAATTACGTTGATCCATTCAATCGGTAGAAATTTAAGAATGTAATCCCTAGAAACAAGATATTAATGTAAAATGTACAGAAGTTCTAAAACATAATTAACTTTAAATAAGTATTTGTCGGACATAAACTGCGTTACTAAAAGTACTAAAATTAACACACAAGATATTCAAAAAAAATATTTCTTCAAATATTCAAATCATAACAATTAATCAAAAACAGTTGAAAATTATTAATTAATTTTAAGTATAGAATTAACCAAAATTATTTAAAATAAACCTACACTCTATTTTATTAAAAAATATCAAAATTCCTGATTAAGTTTCACACTAGCATATGCGTCAACAAAATCGTTAATATTTAAATAGTATCACCATTTCTAAGTCCCACCCGTTGTGACACACAAGATTGATTGACATTTCGAAAATTCTATGAATTTAAATTCAATTTTATTATATCTTTTATACGTAATACCATTAATAAATAATTTACTATTTAATAAGCTCAAGGTTACAACAACAACAAAAAACAGTCGGTTTGATGTCAAAACTTGAAATATATTGTAAGTGAATTATATTAAACAACAGTATTATTTATCAAATATAAGGAATAGCTACTAGTACAAGGACTAACAAAAATATTCAATTCAATCTATAAAATATTATGTTTTCATTTATAAATTTATATTATTTTTATACACTTTGTTAATTTAATGTCGACAGTGCTAACATCTATAGCAAGAGAGTGCTATGTTTAGCAAAAAAAAAACGTATCCGGAAATATAATAGTATAAATCAACAATTTTATGTTCGATATGAAATTAATTTTCGCTTAAAGGACCAATCAATTGTGACTTATCATATGCCTTAAAGATTCGGCAATCCAAAGTACACAAATGTGTAGAGAATATGGAGAGGAACACAACACACAACACACTGTTATGTAATTGTCTTAAAACATGAACGAACTGCACGGATCAAATGCAGTAAATTAATTAAAATATTCTGTCGAAAGATTTGCTGACTCATCCAGTCATCGCTAATGAAACGTGTAACGCTAATGAAACGAGTATTACAAAGAGTTTAATTCTTGCCTAAATATATCTAAACTCCAATCCACTCCAAATTCATTTATACCAAATAAAACTTAGCGAATAACATGCAAACATTTTTATTACATTTCTTCATATATATGACTGACCTGAACCTTTAAGAAGTAAATAATTCAGTTATAAATATGTGCTGAAATAATGTTTACTTATTTATTATACAAAAAAAAAACCATCTGATAACAATCTTAATCTATATTATACAAAATATTTAGGTACTGTACATAAATAAACAACATTAAGGATATAAAAAAAACAGTATTACTTATTTCATCAACATGATATTACCTCCATTAAAATATGTTCAGTATTGTATTTGAAATTGAATTTAACTGACCATTCCTACAGTAATTAATCACCAAGCAGTTTTCTACAATATAATATAAATTACCGCATGGTCATTGCAAAATTATAGGGGTTAATCACTACCTAGTTTATTAGTAATTCATTTTTCCTTCGGTTTACTTGTTCATTGTTAAATGTATATGATTAGAATTTAATTATTGGTTGAAAGTAAATTCACTTAAATATTCATTTTATACTATTTTTAAGCGTTTTCTATCTTCAAACAAAAAAAAATTGTTCGGGAATATTTTAAGTGTTTGTTGAAAGTTAATGTTAAATTTAAATGTTTGTAATGAAAATAATATCTGTAGAGTTGATAAAAATGTTATGTTAAATGTTATGCTAAAAGTAGTGATGTAAAAAAAGTTAATATGAAATTCTTTGAAAATATATTTTTTTACAAATTTTATTAATATGAAACTATGGTTACAATCCATTACAGAAATTGTGGATTCGATTCTTACTGAAAAACATTAGCCAAACATATTTAAACCTTTCTACTTTTACATAACATAATTTATTACATTATTTAAAAAATATAATTAAAAATGATTGGTGGTTGGTTCCCTATAAAAAATTAAAATAAAAAAAAACTATTCTGGTCCCATTTATCTAAACTCTTTTTAATATTTATTTATCTTTATTAATTGAGCATAAATTTATATTTTACAAGAAAAATAAACCGACAACCCCCAATTGACATTTGTTGAATTTATATGCGTTCGTTTTGGTTTGTATCGCCTCCATAATTAAAGATATTAATTTAAAGGACCTGGAATAGTAATATAGAAAATGTAACTATTTTCTTAGACATTTTCTATATTTATATAAAAAAAAATAGGAAAAACTGGACAGAATTACAATAAGGCATATAAAATGTGTGAACATAAAAGTAATTAATCTACTTATATATATTACTATAATATAACAATAATCAGGTGTTAATGATACTAATTATAGGTATAATCTGGGTAGAAATATATATATGTAATAATAAATTTAACTATATATATTTATATAAGAATAATTAGTAGTGATTAGAATTGTGTTTTAGTTTATTCGATTAAATAAAATTAATTTTAGTTTTTCGATTATATGTTCTATAAATAATTAAATTTCATTATTACATGTTTATTTAATTTGTAATGACATTATTATAATGAATTAAATGAATTTTAATATATCAATCATTTATTTTTGGTAAACAGAATTATTAATATTATTCTAAATTGATTGTTAAATATTTTAATAAACGAAATTTTAAATGTAAATTTAATTATCTGTTAAAATTATTATTTTAAATTCATTTTCTGAATAAAACTTGTTGTATCTTTTCTAATAAAATGCAAATTGCAAAAATATTTTGTAATTTTTATCTATATTATTTAATATTATTTCATATTCTTCTATTTCAGAATTTATAAATATTTTAAAATATTCTTTACTCAACGATTTTTGATGAAATATTTATACCACAGAAAAAAATTATACTTTTTCAAGTACACTCTCGTTAAAAACCCAGCCCAGTACCATTTACAAAACCAGATAAGATGAAACAAAAAGAAAATAATAATAAACATTATTATACAAACGATGATGACACCTCTTTAGTATTTCGTGAAATTTCCTTAAGGAATTTATTTTTATAAAATATAAATAAATATTTTTTTGAAGTCCTTAAGAGTCGCTGGTAAAAAAATAAAATAAAAATTACAATTTATTGTTTAAGGGCTTTTAGAGTATATTAATGATAAAAGATTATGCAATATTGCTTTGAGCACCTGTATTGCATTTTCTTGATATACTTTACGTAGTAAATTTTTTTTTAATTTTGTAGGGAAATGGAGACAATATTTTACTAGACAAAGATATGACTTAAAAAGTACACGTGACAAATTTTTCAAATACAATTCTGAAGGACAAATTATTTACTTAAATAATAGCCTTGGATACTTATTTGCTTAATATTTTCAAACTAAAACCATCATAAATTATTATTTCAAGTCTTTACCATAAAGAAAACTTAAAGACTTTTTTCTAAGAGACATATTTAAAAGTCCCCCTTGGTTTTATATACTATTTTGTTCAACATAAAAGTGTCATCTCAATAATTCTTTTTTTTTTTTTATTGCATTGTTTTATTTTACAAATAAATTTATTCGCATCTTGAAATACTACACTTTACCTTGAATTCATTTCGAGATTTCGAGTAAAATGTTCTCAAAAAGAACAAATAAATATAAATACAAATAATATTTAGTATGAAAAAGTATGTTGAACTACTTCCACAATACCAACACGAATCATATTCTTTTAAAGCTAAAAAAAAATCCCACTGTGTACAAGGATTCAAGGAATCTTTGTTTTGATAAATTCTATGCTATTTTCTAGTTATTTAATTTTTTATTGCAAAGGATTTATTTTTGTATTTGTATTTGTATTTTTCGTATTGTATGTAGAAATTTTCCAGGATTTTTTTTTATTTCTATCTTATTTTCTTCTCACCAACGAAAAAAACAAAAACAAATTGAAAAAGTTATTTAAACAGAATAAGAAGATTAAGTTTCATCAAGACAAAGATTTTCTCATCTTGTTCCCTTTGTAGTCAATTCATGGAAAAATATATTTTCCTTGTGGATTGTCATAAATATAGAACAGAACACTTTTAACGATTTACACTTTTTTTTTTTTTGAATATGCAAACGTGATAATGATGAGTTTTTAAATTAATTTTCTGCAAAGTAAACAAAGTAAAAAATAAAAAAATATAAAAATAAAAATTTGTAAGCAAATAATTATGATAAAGTTTTACAAAATAAAAAAGAAATTTACGTCAAAACAAAAAAATTTAACAATAATTTTAAAAAGCAAGAAGTAAAAATAATTACAATAAAGAATTAATTATTTATAAAATAGTTCTAAACGAATATCAAAGGATTTCAGATGAATAATTATGAAATTAAATAATTAATTAATTTTTTAAACACTAAATTCGTTGTACTGGCAAATTTGAACGATTTGAACTAACCATTGTCTTATACAGTTCAGTTTCCATTAAGAAATAAATATACAAATCGAATATCACTTAGGGGAAACTTGAAATAACTCCGAATCCGATAATTTAAATTACATTGACAATTTCGTTTATACACTGACGTTGCTCTGTAGTTCTAATTTAACTTTTTTGTTAAATTTCATTCGATAATTATTCACAAAAACAACATTTTGAAGACTTATATGACAGTTGTTTATAAAGTGAACTGGATACTCTAGCTCATAAATATCCAGATACATTAAGGACTTGAATAAGAAAAGCATCTTTATAATATTTTTGCATAACTTAATAATTAATTATTTTCATTAAGGGCAGATTTCACAGTGGAAGATTAAGCTTAAATAAACTGATTGTGTTGGACTCAATCAAAATTTTCTCTAAACTCAGAGAAACCAAGAAATGTGAATTATTGTGAATTTTAATTGGAAATAATATTATTGTGAATGAAAATGTCACAAAATGTAATTAAGGTAACAGTTTGCGTTTATATTTGAATTTTTGTGAGAAGTAGCATTAATTTAAGATTTTTTCTAATATTTTTTTATTAATAACTTTTAAATTTATATGAATTTAGTTTTTATTTGGGTATATAAACTAATAATAAAAAATGTCAAAACTGAACTATTAATTCTGCCTATCTGCAGCTTAATTTAAACCTCATTTTCAAAAAAAAAAAAAAACTTTTAATTTTTCACTTAGAAACTATAAAATAAGTTAAACCGAAGCTTAAGCTCTGGTAAAACTTAAGCTTCCACTGTGAAATCTGCCATAAGTATAATATACTATTTATTTATATAATTTAATTTTATAATAAATATTTAATTAATTTCTCTGAAAATATAATTTTCCTTAATTTTTCCATTGAATTTCTGATATGGCGATACTAATTTTGCTTCGAATTTGTTTGATCCGACCTAGTAATTTTCCTAAGAAGCACTAATGTCTAGTGCACACAAAATTTCAGTAAAATTATAATTCTTTAAAATCGATTTGATATCATCATGCCAATATATATAAAAGTAAATATCAAATATCAAAATGATGAATTGATCAAAATATCTAAAAAAAATAATTTAATTTTTCTTATTAGTTTTGTTTTATATTGTTGAATTATATTAAAAGTCGTTAGCTTGGTGAGAAAGAAGTCACAACATTATTTAATTTATGACTTTAATCTCGAAAATGGTTCTACGAAAATTTTCAATATATAAAAATTATATTATCAAAATTTATGCTAGCTTTGCGAATTTTAATGAAGATATATTTATAGGTTAAGAGCTATAGATAAAAAGATATTATTTTACAAAAATTTGTTCTTATTAAAACTGGTTTTTATGATTAAACATTAAATTATTCTACAGAAAATCATATTATGATCAAATTCATTTTTAATATTTCATTTCCTTGAAAAAGCTATAATGAAAATTCATAATCAATTTAAGGGTCAACAAAATATCTAACATTTTATCAAAACCTTTAAGCAAAGAAAATTTCGATGGTGAAAATAATGAAAAATTTGTTTTTTGTTAGATATCACGCTATAAATTTTCTACTGAGTCAAAATTCACATTGTGAAAAATGATCTCATAAAAATTGAAATAAAAAAAATGTTCACCAAAAATTTTATTAAATTGAAATTGTAATTTTTCAAAGTTTTTCTTTTCGCTTTTTTTTTTTTTTTTTTTGACTTTGTGATCTTTTTTAACAAATCAAACTGAAAAATTAGTTTCTGTATCTGATAGAAACCATTTTCAATTCCTAAATGGAAAATATTTATTATTAAGGAGAACGAAAAATTGTGCATCTCTAACTCATTTAAGTATAAATTGTTTTTTTTGTATATTTTATGAAAATTATTCAATATCTTTTTTTTTCGGTTTAAACTTTTTTCGGAACTTTATCAGAAATAAAAAAAACTTTATTATTTTGCCTAAGTTTTCACCCTTTCTTTTCGTAAAAATAAGCACGGTGGGTTTATTGGTCGTTCTTAAAAAAAAAAATACCACACCAACAACAAAATAGCTTAACATTTTCAAATTAAGTTATAAAATTTATATCCTTTCTGGGTCTTCCATAACAAAATAAAAAATCTATATAAAATTTCAGACAGTTTATATCCAAAAGAATCGTAAAGTTAGTGAAAACTAAGAAAAATTTTGTAAAGAGTAATTTTTTTTTTTTAAAAAAAAAAAAAAGATATAAGAAAAAACTTAAAGTTTATATATAAATTTAAAAAAAATAAAGTTTTTATTATCAGAATAAATTTATTGGTAATTTTATTTATGAAAAAAAATCTAATTTAAAATAATTTAAAAAAAATATAGAATCAAAAATTTATTTGATTGATTGATTAGTAAGCATATTGTTCAAAATTATATAATATTAAATGAAGGTTAAATAATTTTCAATAAACGATTTGTTTCAAATATTCATTTTTAATTTTCCAAACTTTATAAATATTTTGTTATTATTATTATCCTTGTTTTTATAATAAATTCTGGAATTTAAAAGTTTCTGATAATCAGAGTATGGTCGATAAATTTGGTTTTGGGATATAAAATTTTTGATATAATGAAATTTAATTTCAAAATATTTTGTATACTTACATTTAATTTTATGAGAACATTAAAGTTTTTGCTAAATTTAATTTGCTAATTGAAAAATTCTTCAATTTATTTGATAATTCTAGTAATTTCAAATAATTAGTAATCGAGTATATAATTGTCATCAATCTTGGACACAAGAACCATTTTATCGTTACCAAGAGTAACGAAATCAATTATTGTTAGTATGACTATATTAAAAAGAAGCATATTGAGATGGAAAATATTTTTTAAATGGATTAAGGTCTGATGTTGCCATCACCGCAAACAAAAAAATATTAATAGACTAGACACAAATTGCTTAATACAAGCAGTTAAATTAAAATAAATATATAATTATTAGAAAAACCAAACATTAAAACTAACCAACTTCCAATTACATGGGGTTGCACATTTCTAAGAAGAACGCTACTACAGAGGACGTCACCAGGTAATTCCGGCATTAGAAAATGAATAAAAATTATGTTTTAGTACTAAAGTAGTTGTAAAAGTATGGTAGGTTCTACAAAGAAATAATCGCTAAAAACTGAAATAGTAAATTCCAGCATTACAAAAAAACAGAAACAAACAAGCATAGCCTACCACTAACTTTAGGTATGGCTACTTCCTTCGGTTGTAACCTGTTAAATCGGGAGTTAAAAAATAAAACTTTAATAAAAAGATAATAACAACTTAGATAGCGGGTTAATTGCAAATAATATTTTATCGTATGATTAAAATAACTTAGCTCTCTAAAATAAGCAATAATTAGAAAAATAAAATAATTTCGCCTTTTAAATAACGAATACTTAAATTAGCACGTTTCACGAAACATTTAGGCTCCACCAAAGACAGTATAAAATACAAGATGTTCATAAATGTTCATAGATGTTCATAAACTTTACTATTTTCTTTATAAAGAAACTGTAATGGTTTGGTTACCAAATTATTGTTTATTTGTTTGAAAAATTAATATATCCGTAATGATTATTTTATTAATAATCTGATAATTTCTACAAATTTATCAAAACTTCATATTTAATAAATTTATAATTTTTGTTACCACTTTTCGGAATATTTTATTAAACTGGCTAAGAAATGCAAATTAGTTTGATGACAAAATTGACAATTTCTGAAAGAACCATTGATGTAATCTAAATATGGCTATTAAATTTACGAGCTAAGAAAGTAATTAAGAAATTAAAATCGATAATACCAATAATTTAATTTAAAAACGAAAACGTAAAAACAAAACAGAAAACCTCATAAAACTATCCGTAGGAACATAGGTAAGGCTACAGCTGTATACACATAGCACAGACCGATTCGTAAGCACACTGCTCAGTTACGACATGATACAGGCTATCGTCTTGTAGCTGGGCGGATCCCAATAAAAAAGGCAATAGAGCACTTCATCTGCAAGTGTCTATAGCTGGCTAGGTCCAAGCATGGATCTCTTTGTTAATTCGACTTTATCGAACTAAACTATTTAGCCAGCAAATGGCCCGCGGAAACCGTACACTTCCTTAACACCACGGATTGGTTTTAAAATAACCGCATCCATGCTAAGGTTCACGAGAATAATGTGGAAGCAAAACCTTACTCAAGCGATACTTTAGATCCTGAACAGTCTGTCTGAAGCTCTCCACTTGAACCAAATATATATTATTAATATATTAAAAATATATGAAATTAAATTTTAAATTTTAAAAATTTTACAATTTTTATTAGTTTATTTCGTATTTAATTTATTTCCCAAAAAATTTACTTTATTTCAAATGAACACAAATTTCAACAAAAGAAAATGTCAATATTTGTTTTTCAAAACAGGGTTACATTTATTAAGTAATATTATTATATTTATTCAAAGGAAAAGTTTAAGCAGATCCTTTTTTGTGGGTTTAAGAAAAACTTTGTTTTTTTTTTTTGCTTTTTTTGGAAAATATATTGATTTTTCTATTAGAAATAATATTAAAATTTATAAAATTATTTTTCTGTCATTGAAATTGTATATATATATATAATATTATAACACTTTATGTATATTAAATATATAATTTTGTTATCCTTTTAAGGTCCTTTATTGGTCATTGTGGTTTAACAAATAAACAAAGATATAGTAAAAAGTTATTTAGTTTTGTTTATAGTTATGTTTCTGTATTTATGATGATGGTCTTGAAAAATAATAAATTTTATTTTTTTATTTTTTGAAAACTTTGTTCTTACTTTAAAATTTTTATTATAATATTACATAATATTTGAGACCTAAAATTAATTTTCAAAGTAAAACAACAATAAAATTAAGATACTGTATTTAAGATATTTTTAGTGCAAAGTAAGTAAAAACTATTATCGAAAAGTATTACGACAATATTTCTATTAGTTTATTCAATGTTTTATCAGAAATTTTAACTTTTTCTATTAAATTTCTATAACCATATCAATGAAAGTTCAAGAAATAAATTCTTTATAGGTATACTTAAATACCAGGTGTTCTAAAACAATTTTTTTTTTTTGTAAATATATATTACTAATAAAATTGGAAATAGACTTAATATAAATTGAAAAATATATTAAACTTATTGGAATTTTAAGTTGCAGTGAAGTTAACATAAAAAAATAAAGTAGTTTTTAATATTATTTAAAGTTGTAAAATATTATATAATTGAAAATTGTAAAGTTTTAAAGAAAATCAAATGATTTATATTTTTTGTAAAAATTGAAATGTTAAAAAAAGTTATTTGAAAACTAACTTAAATTTATAGAAGTTAATATTATAATTTAATAAAAAGTTTGATTTCAATTGTGAACGATTAAAAAGTTTATGCAATATTTTTAGTAATAGTAATTTCTGACTGATGGCACTGTCTTTCGAATTCTCTATCATTACTTTCAATATTGCTATGCATAAAGTATATTCCTATCAAACTAAGAATCAATACTAAATAGAAACAATAAATTCATTTTTAATGTAATTTACCATATTAGTTTTTATAAAAACTAAAAAATTAATATTATTATTTTCAAGTCATATCCAATTTAGTTTAGAGTGCACTTATTCTACACAAAAAAAAAAAACTAGATTATATTCACCTTTCTGTAAGCTTTTAACTTGGATAACCTCCTATACAATAATAATAAATAAAAATATTTATTGAAATTCAATACATATAAAGTCAAGTCTTTGAAGCCAAGCAACTTTATATTAGCAAATAGGATATTATTTATAATGTATATTCGTTTAAGAATTGGTAACACCTGATCCCTATACACACAGCAAATTTAGTTTCCGATTTCTACCTATTGGTAATCTACATAAATTCAGTCTTTATAATGTTGTTGATATTATACAACAGTGCTTGCTATTGGTGTCTATATTATAACAATTTTTATTTCTCTTATTTAGCTGACATTTTTATGCTAAAGCATTAAAAAAAAAAATGTTGTGGTTTAAATTCAACAACATTCTGCCAATATATTTCATATAATATTCATTTATACACGATATGTGTAGTACATATAATTATATTTTATGGAAAATTTTCTTTGGTTCTTTTATTATGACTGACGTTGAAAATTTCTTCATTCTTTTTTTTTTTGTTTCCTTTTTCCATTTTTTTTGGTTTTTGGTGAAGTGATATACTAATACTTAAACGAGATTTTCCATTCACAAAAAGATACTTGAAAATTTTCTATATATAATATCGATAATATAAAAGAAAATATATTGGAATTTATATGCATTGATGTGTAGCTGGCACTCCGGGTATATAAGAATGCATTTTGTTAACACTTATATAGTGTAGTATCAGCAGCGCAGTGCATATCATTTACATAAATTTTATGTGCCCACAATTTATGTATTATATATTTTTGGTATGGTAATAAAATCCTTTTTATTTATTTTTTAGCTGGTTATTGAGATTTTTTTGCTTGTGTTGAAATAAGCAGCTCAGTGTACATAAGCTTATTATTATAATATTATATTTGTATAGTGAAAAATAGGAAGAAAAATTTATGTATGAATATTTTGTTAAATAAATATTTTTATTTGAGTTTCTTTATATAGAAATATTTATAAGACTAAATTGAATATCTTATGAAGGTTTGAACTATAAAATATAAAATTTATTTTGAATTGTAATCAGGAACTTTTGAAATTTAAGAACTGTTTAAAAAATTATATATAAATTTTTTAATGAGTTTGGTCTACTTGCAATAATTATTAACTTAGAAATTTGCAAACAATTAAACAATTAAAATTATCAGCTTACTTCAACTAAATTCTATACTTATTAGTTGCGAAGACGAAACGTATATGTCCGATTTATATGTAACAAGGTTAGTTGGTTTAAGTGGCGAGTCCCCAGTAACACGCCTGGCGACTCCAATTAGTGCATATGCAACGTTTTTCTACAACTAAGTCTCATATAACAAGATAAAGTCGTTAATTGTTTAGAAATAAAAATTTAAAATTTATAAAGATACCCAAAAACGAATACATTTACAAATATTGAAAAAATTTTAATAGTGCCTATAAAGCAAATCGATTAATTTTTTTCCTTGCTCATTAATAAAATCAAATTGGCAAGTTTGATTTTATCTATAACTCTCCAATTCTGTGACTTCTCATTCTCATGGTACGATAGTGACAGCTAATTATCATAATATTAACTTTAGCTCTACCCTATTACCATTATGGTTAAGTTAATCATAATGCAATATTATATTTGTCAATGTAGTCCAGCAAGGAACTGCTGCAATCTTAATACATTTTATGATATGTGGCAAAATTATATAATTAATGTTATTCAAATTACGGGTTCCAAATAATTCTTCCTCCTCTGTCACGAGATTGTGGTCAAAACTAAACTTTGTAGTATGTTACCTTAAGATAATTATGCCGTTCTCTATTATTAGGATAACCTTTATTTTCTTAGAATTAGGAATAATACCAGAACAATTTAGTTTTCATAACAGAAATTTAATTCCGTTCAAAAAGTAGAGTAGTTAATAAATACTTTATTCATCATAATTAAATAATTTATATATGAAAATATAAAATGACTTATTTTATTATTAGGTCACATTAATTCCGAAATTTAAAATGATTAACAAATTTATAAAACGTGTCATTGTGTCCATAATTATTCTATTTACACAATTGAGGATCATATAATATTAAAACACTTTTAACCTCAAATGCTACTAAATAAAACCTTTGTCCTTCAATTAAAAACCCTTTTTTTTAACCCCACAAAGAAAAATAAAACGTATTAATCTTGATATATAAAAGAAACGTATATGAGTATTAATTTATTTACATACGTACTACATTATTATACATACATATATAAATTATTATATTATCTATAATGTTGTCTGATATCCTTTTTTTAAGCTATTAACTTATGTAATTTAGTATTAATATAAAATCGTTCTTATGTAAGTACAAGTATGGTAAATATTTTTGACATATATACACACAAATTATATAATCAAAATGTTAGTGTTATAGTTTCTATTAAATGTTAAATATATAAACTCATTATATGAATATGATCTCATATAATATATACATATATTTTAAGGATTCAGAAAGGAAACTCTAATGTGTGACAATTATTAAAGTGTCCTTTTTTTAGAAAGTACCCTATTCACAATTTAAAGGCATCAAAATGTTAAATATTTATTAGATATTATAATTTTATTTCTTATTAAAGTAATTTTCCATAAAGATATCAAAAATGTCAATTATATTACGTATAACCACACAATTTATATTTAGATTAACATAAAAAAGAATACCGAAAATATTCTTAACAATTTTATTATAAACTAGATGAGTCATTAGTTTAATAGTTAAAATGGTTTTTTAAGTAACATTATTTACTAAATACCAAAAGGATTTAAAGGAAAATTAATTTATTGCGTTGGTTTACGCGGTATAAAAATGAATTTAAAATAATTTTGTTAATTAAATTATTAAATATAGTGAGTATAATTAATAATAAATACATTTTAGTATATTCTATCATCACCAGTTTTGTATTATTGGTTAAATAGTTTATTTTTATAGTATTAAAAGAAAATACAATTTATCATTTTGACATTTAGTAATTATTATATTTAATATCTTTTCTAAATAAAATTATTATTACTATACAGTTTTTTTTGTTATGTTTTCTGACAATTTCAATGTGAAATAAATAGTTAAATGTTGATAAATTACAAATTAATTAAGTGAAAAGTTGCGGTGATGCCATTTCTGTACCACTTACAAATAATTTTTGTCAGTATTTTAAAGTGAGAGAATTACTTAGTAATAAAAGATCGAAAGAACGTTGATTTTAACAAACTTGACGTTTTGGTGAATGCAAATCTATTTTAAATTAATTAGTTTGAAAGATAACATTTGAAAAAGATGTTTTTAATATATCAATAAATTTTATTTTACTAAGATCATAGTAAATTTATATAAATGAGAAATTCTGTCTAATTATTTTATAAATAATCTTAAAAAAAAGGGAATTATTAATGTATAATTATTTTACCACAAATTATATCTATAAATTTGTACTTTTCTTCGATAAAAGTTTTATATAAAATAATTTCAATTAATAAAAATTATTACATAAATATTTAACTAATTAATTCCAAAAATTTAATTGAAAAATTACCACATCTAAGCTATATTTATCATACTTTCAATTTTGAATCAATTTTAAAGTTTCTCTTATATTGTGTATATATAATACAACATAAAATCTGACATTTTCAAATTTCATTTATTTTCTATAAATATTTAGAATAAACATAAAAATAACCACAAAATTGTGTAATAACTAATTGGAAAACCAAGCAATTTTCACACTAAAACAAAATATATAATAGAAACAGAGCAGTACATAAACAAAAAAAAAAGGATATTTTTGGTGTTTTCTTGAAAATCAACAACCGAACAAAAAGGACTAAAGTAACAGCAAAAAAACGAAACAAAACAATGACGCGACAATAATTATAACGACTTTTCCTTCTGAAAATTACCAAAAACCAAAGAGGAAAAACAATCAAGAAACTTTGACAAGAAAAAAAAAATAAACACCCATAAAATAACCCAACTTTGCCTTACGATTTAGTAAGGATAATAATGAAAATTTTTGGTTGTCGCAATAGGGGGGCCACATTTTGTATATGTGTTCATTCTGTATAATTTTGACTATATTAACTTTCGCGTGAAATTAACCCGAACAAAATAGTCACACAGAGAGGAGCATCTATAACCAACAAAACTAACAAAGAAACAATCACAGTATACAGAAAAGGATTTAATATAACAAAGAATCTTTTGCCACGGGACATAAATTTATATATACAATTTTGTTCATTTCCTTGTTATATATAAATATAAAAACAACATCAAGTCCTGGGTGATTTAGTGTCGAGTGTTCGAAATTTACATATTGCCAAACAGAGTCGATTTTTTTGAAAAATTTTAGGATTTTTCTTCTCTTTTGTTTTCCAAATTGGAACAGTAAACGAAAAAAAAATATATATTATTATCTTAAATATTTTTTAGTGCGTTATTGTATTGAAGATCCTTTTTTATATCCTTTTTTCTTTTTTTTTGGTATATACAATGAAAATTAATTGTATATTTCTGTATATTTATTTTAACAATTTTTGTTAAAAAGTTTGGTGTTTTTTAACAACGTAACACAACAAAACAAAAAATAAATAAATAAAAATTTTGGGAAAAATGTTTTAAGATTTTAAATAATTGTTCTGTCCGTTTTGATCCTTTTTCAATTAAAAAAAAAATCATCCTTTTTTCTATATAACGAAGCATCGTCTAAACAAAAAATATATTCGAATGATTATTTCCCTTTGGCACTAATTATTTCGCGCTTATTTATTGTATTTACTTACTTTTTAAAAGGTTCCCTTTTTTACCGTACGGCTTGTTTTAACTTGTATTTTATAAAAAAAAAAAATTATATTAAATTAAAATATTTTTTTTTTTGTGTTACTTAGGCCAGACAAAAAGATTTTTTTTTTGTTTTACTTAAAATCTTTCTTTTATTATATTTTCCGGTTTAGTTCAGATTCTTAAAGAAAATTATATATGTATAGACATTTTCTTTAAAGGAAATTTTTAAGATTAATCAATTTACCATAATTATTTTTAATGGAATCTGGTATTATATTTAAAAGAGTTTAAGAAAAATATTAAATTTTTTTATTGGGACTAAACATTATTAAGGATACAAAATATTAATAGAATATTTAATTTTAAAGATCAAAGTTTTTATAAAATATTTTGTAGAAACAAAAAAGTTTTAAATTAATTTTAAGAATTTGTTCTATTTTTATTTTATACATTTACGGATAGTAGTATTTAGATAATACTTTCTATATTTATACGAATTAATCAAGTTTTCATTAAAATTTCGCCCTAATTAGTAAATTTAAAGATGTTTTTTTTTTGTTTTTTGCAACCACGCTAATATATTTATTTAGTAAATTCTTTTTATTTTTGCATATCATTAATGAGGATTAGATTCGTTTTTTTTTTTTTTTTGCGTTTTCGAAAAAAAAATCCTCTAATGACATGAAAAATAGGCGGAAAATATCCATCAAAGCTAAACAAGAAAATAAATATAAAATAAGCTAAATCCACAATTTACTTCATTGACTTTTTTATTTACCCAAAAAAAAAAAATATGTTTAGTCCCAATAAGGATTATCTTTGTTGATATTTTATACAACGTAAGCTAAAAACAATTTTATTTTTAATTAAATTAAGTCAAAAATATTCACAAAAAAAAAAAAACTTTTAACATTATCACATAAATTAATAGAACCATTATGGCAAAAATGTAAGTTACGATTGAAAAGTCAATTTCTATCTGGGCACTTTTGTATGTAAAATATGTGAGAACTTATTTTGTGTGGATTTAAAGCACTGGCTCGAAATAGACTTCGAGCTTTCTGGATCCAGTAGAACTGTCATCGATGCCACTCAAAAAACTGCTGTACTTCTGTTTTAGTTCACCCGGTACATCAAAAGAGGTCAACAGTGGCCGCAGTGATATTGTACACCGCGACAGTTATTTAAACCTAATCTATTTAATCTAAGTATTCGATACTCAAAATTTACGGGAATCAGACTACATACTATTTACTTTCAAATGACTTTGGTTTGAAATCCTAGCCTTTTTGGGAGAATAAGCAATAATAAACAAGTGGTCAATGTGAAATCTTAAAGTAATTAGTAATATTTTCTCCGAAATCCGAAAGTATAAATATAACGAATTTGAACAGTTTGACTAAAATACTATGGGAACATAGAAATTAATTTTTAATTTCATATTTTAAATGTGCCTATAATTTAAATAATATATTAAATCTATAATTTTTATGTTTATCTATTTGGTCTTCCCATATCGAAATTATAGTCTTTCTAGTAAAATATTACTTTTCGTTCCTTTTTAGATAAGTATATTCAATTGGTAAAGCGGTAATAATCAAACAGGATTTTTATTACGTTATTTAATAAGCGAGAACATGTAAATTTTATAACTTCTTTCTATCGGTTACATATAAATTTTATGTAATATTTACCCAGAATTTAGAGTAGTATACATATAATACCGAAGCTCTCCGATATCACGGAATGACAACCAAACCAATATAAATACTTTTTTCGCTGAATTAATTTAGAAATTGTATTAAGTTAACTAAAACAATATAACAAAAGTATTAAATTAGTTGGATTGAATAGTACCAAGAAGTGAATTGAAAATTTTAATACATATTTATAATTTAACTAAATTTTAATAGTTACAAGTTACAATCTAACAAAAATTAGCTGATGCTGATAAATTAAGACTACAACTGATTTGAATTACACAATTCAATACTCAAATATGATTAGTAATTGTAAGTTAATCTTTAATGTTGACTGTTGAATGAATTGAAATTTAAGAAGGATATGTAATAAGAATGGCTCGCCGAACGTTTTGCATATTAACTATCAAATTCAGAGACTCTTACTATTTTTAAATAGACAGAAAATATTACAGCTTCTGTTGCGAAAAACTTTATATATTCAAAATAATGATCTGACAATAAATTTTGAATTTACTTTTAACAAAACCATTTTTTCGAAATGTTCGTCCGATAGAGCCCCTCGATTTAGGGTATTTACTAACCCTGCAAAAAAAAAATCTTGCAACTAGTCATTTAAAATACAATTTGAGTTTTTTCTTAAAAAAAAGTTTGACTAGGTTCACTCTGCAACTATTTTATATTCTCTTTAAACTAGTACAAGTAATTACTAAATATTGTGCTAGCAATGAATTACTTTTAATGCACTTAAAGTAATGCAATACTGCAGTATTAACGGGTAATTTCGTACTTGATATTTTTCAGTAATAATTACTTGTAGAATAGTAATGCATTAAAAATTACTAAGTAATGCATTACTTTTGTAATGCATTATTTAACAACTCTGATAAATTGTTGTCAAGTTATCATAATGGAATATATTTATTCCCCACTTAAAGAGCATCCAGTTCAAGTTAAACAAAGTTAATTTTGTCCACTCTGCAAATTTTAAATTGTACAACACAATTTGACTGTACTACTGAAATTTGACTGTTTGACGTTTGACTTAAAATAAACTAACATATTTATTTCCCACTTATCGTAAAGAGCATCCAGTTCAAAGTTAAACAAAGCTAATTTTTGTCCACTCTGAATATCTTATTAAAAATAATACAAGATAATTTGATTGTATATACTTCAGTAATTTGTAAAAAATTAAAAACACTAAATATTTTCAAAAGTTTACTGAACACTTAATAATTATTTATGTCTAAATTAAAATTCTTAACTAAAATACTTTTACGAAAAACTGTTTCAAAAAAAACCTAAGTATTTAAAAAAATATTGTAAATTTTATATTTTACTCACCTCGACTGGAAATCGCTGCCTCAACAACAACAACTGACATAGGTAAAAATCCAAACTGAATAAGGCTGAGGGTAATTAAAATAAAAATAGGACAAGTCTTGTTACTACCTCTGCTTTTTAGAGTGTACATTTTAATAAAATTAATTTCTATCTTCTTGTGTTTTAAGGTTTTTTTTATTTTATTTATTTCTGTTTCTTTCACAAAACTCACAGATACTTTTTTTTTGTTTTTATAGATTGTTTTTTTTTTTTCTTATTATGTTTTAATGTTTCGCGCTTCTTTTCTTTTTTTTTTTTTTTGTATCTGTTTATTCGTGCGATTTTTTTAATGAAAAATTAATTTAGTCGTTTGTTTACAAAAGTTTACTTTTTTTCCCAGAGATTTTCTTCTAATTCTTTTTTTTTATATAGATTTTTATAAAATTTTCATTTTTAAAAAGAAAATATATTTTTTTTTTCCTTACACTGTTGTTATTTATTTTAATATTGTAACGTTAACATCAACATGAACGTTAACAAAGGTGTTTTTGTCATTAAGCAAAAGGATATCGCACTGAAAAATGAAAATTGAAATTTCCTTAAACGAAAATTTCTATTGAAAGAAAATTGTGACTTTGATAAAATTGTTTAAAATTTTCTTTATAAGTTTTCTTTTTTTAAAATTTATTAAAAAATTTACACTTTTAATTAACACGAAAAAATAGTTTACGAAATTTTATGAAAATATTTTATTATAAAATTTTATCAATATTTTTTGTTAGTCCGTTTTCTAATTGTTTGTTGATATATTAAATTTTTATTGAATTTTATTTTTATTTCCTTTTATATTTATTTTTAACACGTAAAATTTTGATGTTTTTTTTTTTATTTTAGTTGAACACTTTAGATATTTTTTTGCGATCACTTTTCTTTTTTTTTGTGTTTTGTTAACAATCAATCATTTTTTTTAATAGCTCCAAATATTTATCGTTAAAAAATATCGTTTATTATTTGTTTGATTTTTCTATGTTGAATTTTTTATTTTGTTAGTTATTACCAAAAAAAAAATATTGATTTTATTTTGTTATTTTATTTTTATTTTTTATAAATATTATTTATAAGACAGAAATTTTATTAAAGGATGAAAAAGGATTTTTAGTTTTGTATTCGAACTAGCGTGATAAAAAAATAAAAACCAAATTTATATTTAATAATCAAAATTTAATATTTTTATGTCAGTAAAATTAATTTTCAATATTTACGGTACGGTGGTTAAAATTGTATTTCTAGATATTTTTAGTATATTTATAGAAAATATTGAATAAAATTTTTTTAATTAAAAATCTTTTTGTATAAATGTTCTGCGTAAATATTGATGGTGGGCTGTTTTTATACTGATTACTGCTGCTCTGTTGTCTTATTTGCTTTTTATATCTGAAAATGATAGAGAAAAAAATTTAATAAAAAAAACTAAAATAAAATATTATTAATAGATAGAATTTTGTTTAAAGTTATGGTTAATCTACCAAGGAACGATACATTTTATTATTCAATAACGTTATGAAAAATTTACTTTAGTCAAGTACTGTTAAATATTACGATATTTAATGCTATACGAAACTTTATTTTAGTACATTTCGAAACAAGGGACTAAAGTAAATCCTTTCTGCTCAAATGAGACAAAGACGAAGTAAATAATCGCACGAGCGTAGAAAAGGCACTTAGCCTGTTGTTTTGTACTATATTTTTTACAACCCTGCTGGGGAGTAAATGCAATTATTCAACCATTTTACAGAATAGAAACTTTCAGTTTATATTTATTTAAAAATTATCTAATTCGTTTTTGTAAATGTCAATGAAAAAATTATAAAATTTAAATTAATTTGAAAATTCAATTGAAATAATGTTCATATAAATTTTTGTCTCCCTGCGGAAATTTTTTATTTTAATCCTGCAGAGCGGACAACTGGAACTAAATGCGTAGCAGTTTACTTTTGGTTGGTAAAAAAAAAATATTATTATTGTATTAAGGAATCATTATTTTCATTATAAAAATATAAAATAAAATGTTGCTTCAAAATACAACAAAATAATTATTGTGAATAAATATAAGAAACTGTTAAATATTACAGTCCTAATTCAATTTTATTTGATAAATTATCGCGCTGGTTACTGAAAATGCTTTCTTTATACTTTACAGTCTCCTGAGTATACCGAACAAGCAACTATTTGACAATAATTGTATATAGATAAAGTTCGGAATTGTTTTCGTTATAAACCATTATTTGTGAAATATTGTGTATTTACAAGGACTTTACGAAGTCTGTACCTGTATTAACATATATATAATGTTTACAGATTCAGATGGGGTTAAAGAAAAGCCTACTATTTAGTATATTATAAATCAAGTTATTTCAAATCTCGCATGCGAGTGATCCGGCCGGATCAACAAATATACAAGATTTTGTAAAAAACTTTATTATGTATAGAATTTTTAGCGTTCCAACAAAAATCTTCTGGAAAAAGGAGAAAAATGAGAAAAACTTTAATAGCATTTTCTTTTTAAAAATCTTCTGAAAAAAAAAAATTAATTACGAGATTATAAATTACAAGATTTTGAGTTCCGAGATTTTGCATTAAGAGATTAAAATAAATTCGGGTAAAATAATAATATAGTTCTGGTCCCTATGGTATTTACACCGTTTAAAGTTATATGTTTTAGCATTATTAAGTCAAAGCAATTATTTAAAAAGTATTTAAATTGATGTGGCAATTAGAAACATCCTGACAAAAAAATCCCCGTAACTGCAACGCTTTCAATTTAATCGTACCTTATAAAATATTTGATGATGAATGCGTTTAAGATCTTCTAGCAGGTAAAAATTTGACTTTTTAGTAAATGTAATATTTAAATAGTATTTCTCACAACTATCATTTCTGACTTGCTACTGTCAAATTAACTAATAGTTTTTCGTTTATTAGAGCTAGACTAATTTTCACGTTCTTCTAGTTATCTTTCTAATTAAAAGATTGAATATAGAGAACATTAATTTTAGTTTGTTAAATAAAATCAGAAAAGATTTACTAATGTTGTATTCGAATTATTTTTATAAATGACTTCATTATTTAATAATTCAACTTCTAATTGATCTGCAGTATAAGCAATGAACTTAAAATCATCATTAAGAATCCAGCGTGCCCTACAATTCCTTTTTTTTATATATGAGTGCATTGTTTCTTCACCAACCTACAAGTCCCTTAAAAAGTAAATTTGTAACTTATGCCAGATAATATGAAGTCGCTAAAAAACTATTTTAATAGCTCCCATTACAACATTATTTACATAAGTAGTTATAAAATTTTGAATATTACATTTAATTGAAAATTCATATTTTAATATGCTATAACTTTTTGTAAAACAAATTAAATTGTGTCTAATTTCTTTTAAATTATAGCTAACAATTGTATTTAAAATATTTCATATTCTTACAAATTGTTCTGTAATATTAAATACAGTAAATCACAATTTCAACTATAATTATTCACTGAAAAATACTATAAATTTGTTCTTTTAACTATTTCACAAACCTCATTTAAAATGAAAAACCATAAAAAAAAGTTTAAACTTTCTTGTAAAATTTATAGCATAGCCAGTTTTTATAGTTAATGTTTTTTGTTTTTATTATAATTATCCTTAATATTACGAAACTATTTCAAAATTTTACAAAATAAAATGCAATAATACAATTTAAATTGTTCGGGAAAAATTCTTTTGAACAAAACACAAAAAAACACTAAAAAAAAATTTTTTATCATGGAAATTTAAGAACTCTGTCATGAAAAATGTTTTTGATTTTCTTTTTTTTTTAAAAAAAAAACTTCCTTGAAGAAAAAAAAACAATTTAAATAAATTATCCTTAATATTCAATATATAAATAATAAAATAATAATAATATGTGTACCAAATGAAAATATTTTATTGACAAAAGTCACGCGAAATTTTATATAAGTTTTTGTTGTGCTCCTTTAATGAGTTTTGGAAATATTAGTTTCTTATGCACTTCATAAAATCCAACTATAATTATTTTTATATAAATATTTTTGCGTCTTGGGGTTTTGCAATTATTTATTTAAAGGAATTCCGTCTGGACTGTTTCTTTTAGCTTGTTATTTTCTTCATTTGTTTTTTCACCCTTTTTTTATCAGAATATTAAGCTTTTGGTCGTTTACGAGTAATTGTATTGAAAATTTAGTTTTTTTTCTTGTGTTAAATTGAATTTTCTTTAAACATTATTCATAATAATTTTCATATTTTTGTATAATATTAAAAATAATTATTTTGTACATTATATAAAGGCCATATAAACCTTGGTAAAAAATAAAAACTATAAGTTTTGATTATAAATTGTTTCACTTACGACAGTAGTGAATTAATAATAATAACAATATAAAGTTTAGTAACTTTAACAAATAACTACTAAAAAATATTAAAAATTAATGTAAAAGTTTATAAAAATTTAAAGTTTTTCGTTCTCTGGGTTTTTTTTTTTGTAAGGTTTTTAAATATTTAATAATAAGTTTATTTTAATTATAAATTTTTTAATGAATAATATTGAAAAGGTGCTATTAATTTTTCAGAAAATTAAATTATATTTGAATTCTTAATTTGATTTTAATTTTGTTTTTTTTTTAAATATATTTTATAATTTAATTATATTAAAAGTTTTCATTGGAGTTAGTGAAATATGAAACAATCGCGGTCATTAATAAAAGTTTAACAAAAATTGATGGTAACTTGGTAACTTAATAATAATTCATGGCTAACTCTTTAAAAAAAAAAATTATAAAATTATTACTGAAAATATTATAGGTTCTTCAAAATATTCATTTGAATTCAGATGAATCTGAAATCAGTTAATTTAACTGCAAGGATTCTTAAATGTATGATATTTTATATATCTTAAGAGAATATTCACAAATTCATAAATAGTTTGAGCTCATTAGAGAACTCTAATATTTAAGGGTAGTACGATAGGTCTATCATTGGCCGCGGTGGTATTTACCCCTTTCATGTTTATAATTCTAATTCTTATTTTGTTTGATAGAATAAAGAATTAATGTTAAACGAAAAATAAATATTTCTTTGATTATGGTCTAAGTTAAAAATACGCCAAGGATGTACAACAGAGAAGAATAACAAAGTAATTCTATAACTAGAGGTAATGAAAGCTAAGAAGCTTATGAAAATGTCAGTTAATGATTTGAATTTTGGAAGAAAGGAACTAACTAATAGGAATTTAATAGAGAAAACATTTACAACTCTTAAAAGGTTAGCTGAAAATTAACGAGACTTTATTAAAAAATCCAATTCTATTCTTTAAATTTCACTTTGTGTGCGCTTCAAATAATTCACAAGCTAATTTGATCTATATTATTTAGATCTATTGAACAAATTCTATTAAACTCAAGTTTAGTGTTGTCTGCTGTTCACCGACAATGAATGAATATTTGCAATAAATCTTTGAAATTTTCTATTCCGAATATTGATTTCATCTTTTGGGTTCAGTGAAATCTCTGATAAATTTAATGACATAATTGCATATATACTGCGAATCTGGTGAACCACGTAATATTAAAGTTTTTTATGACCTAATTTGTTGCTACGAAACAATAATGCTTGTCATAATGGAAGTCGTATCTTATATAATCAAATGGTTTTGGATATATGGAAAATGTATTGAAAATGTGTGTGCGTTAAATGAATTTTTGGAAAAAATTTGTATGAATGTCATTTTATAATGTTATATAATTTTAAGAATCTGAGCAGAATCCACAATTTTTTTTTTTTTTTTGTAATTTTTAATTTATTTTTCAAAAATTATAAAAGCCACAAGTAAAACCAAAAATTTACAAAGAAAATCTTCATCCCCCATGAATCGTTACGAGTATGTTAAAGTTTTGTTTGTTGTTGTTAAAGAGTGTTTGTAAAAATGTTTTTTCTGTAAGATTTTTTTTCATCAGCAAAAATGAAATGAATATTCTTTGAAAAAGTCTTTTTTTTTTTTTTATTTTACAAAATTATTACGTACATTAATTAAGAACGAACCGCGGGTATAAAAAAATGGAAATTTTACAAGATATTTTTTATGTTTTTAATAATTATGATGAGTTTCCTTTTAACTCTCTTTTGTTAATGTATAATGTATGTTGCTATGGTTTCTTTTTCATAAAAAATAAATATATAAATTATAAATATATTGTATAGAAATAAAGAAAAGGGTTTGTAAATCAAATCTTATTGACTTTATTCTTAATGAAACATTATTTTAATAACGTTTGCCTCAAGAGATAATTATTTTCAGAGCAGGCCGTTATTATTATATAGTAATAAAACAAGATCTGTCTCAATGATATATTTCTAATTGCTATCAATAATGATATCTTAAATAAGTTAAATTCGATTATTCAAAATAATTGTCAGGTTATGGACTTTGCACATATGAAACGCGAACTGCTAATTGCGAATATTCGCAAATTTTGATATTTATTTTACATGAAACATGAATATTCCATAAAAAAACAAATTTGAGGTTAAAAACGAGCGAATTTTTTATTCGCAACAATGTGGATTGCGAATAATGATTTGACAGTTCGCGCCGAGATATTCCAATTCGAAGAAAAGAAAAATTGTTTATATTCATAAATTTAATAAAATAGTTTTAAAAAATTTGAAGAATTAATTTTAGTTTTAAAAATGAGAAGCAGCAAAGCATTTAAATTTAGGATAGACCGAAAGTTGTACGTCAAAGTAATAAAAACTATATCGTATTGACAATGTGTCTGTGTAGTCTGTTTGTCTAATTTAAAATGAGTTTTTCTAATATATAGTGTCAGCATTGAAGATAATGAAGATTTATTGATATTTGTTTCTTAAAAATTCCAGATATTTAGTTACATTTCTCGTTCATCAAAAGAAGTCTAATTTCATGGCAATTTAGTTAGTATAAAGAGTCAGAATTATGAACGATTAAAAGCTTATTTTTAATAAGATAATTCTTTTTTTTTATATTTTTGAAAGTCCGGTTTGTTTAGATTAAAATATAAATTAAATTTTTAAATATTATTTTTATACTCAACATCAAAATTCATCCTGATTCCTGATGATGGTTTAAAACAATAGTATTTCATTCATTTTATACCGATTATAATCTTTACGCAGTTTTCCATTTTCTTTGTATATTTTATTCGGTATGAAAATTAGCATGTACATAACAAATAAGATAAAATTGTTTGGCATCATGAAAAAAATTCTTTTCATTTTATTTTACATATATACATAGTCAGAGAGTTTTAAATCTTCATCTGTAAAAGAATTTTTCATAAAATTCCATCTTTCTTATAAAAAAAACCTTCTATCATTATTATTATTAAATGGTGCACGTGGAGATAAACTTTTGATGAAAACTTTAATAATAAAACTTTTGACTTTCATAATGAAATGAACATAAGGATAAATTTAGGTGAAAAAAAAATATTGTTTTTATTATTTTGTTTATATTAAAAGTAATATCCAACACAAAGAGCAAAAGACAAGAAAAGCAGGAAAATTTCCTGTTTCCGTATTATAAAGTACACATTTATATAAAAGATTTTCTAATAAAGAAAAAATCTTTAAAATGAATGAATGACAGATAAATTGTTAATAATAATTAAGTTTGTGGTTGGAAAAATTTAAGTTTCATTTCCTTTGAACAAGAGTTAGAACAAAACAATAAAGAAATGTTTAAATAATATCACTTTAAAAAACTTTGAATTAATTAAATGTAGTCCATAATTCTATGAGTAGGTTAATTATCAATGAATAGACAGAATTTTATTGAAATTGATTTGGGTCTTTTAGTTCCTTAATATAATAAATATTTATTTTTTTTCGAAAAACTCATAAAATAATTTTATTAAACTTAAATTTTTTGTATTTAGTCTTCTTATTTCTCATGATAGTCGTTTTTAATATTTTTTATTGAAATTTCGAACTCATACAAATTTTATATGGATTCCGAATCTTATAAATTTCTTTATAATGAAGAAAATCTAATTGAAACATTTTTTTAATTGATAACAAAAATTATCTCAATGCCAATATTTTTTTAGTAGCTCTTACTTTTCATTTGAAATTGCGAGAACTTAGAACGACTTCGATATCTCGCTCTAAAATTAAAACGGTGTACATTACAGGATACAAATTTATTATAATTATACCTGACAACCAACGTTGCCTCTATTTTTTCCAATTCATGCGGTATAAATGTAACGTGGGCAAAATTTAAGAAAAATATTATTTTTAATAAATATTGTTCTGAAATTGCTGCCGATTTTGCTGTCGATATTTTCCTGTTCTATCACATTTTCTTGTGCAAAGTTACAATCAATTTGAATTTGTATAGCCTCGCCATTAAGTGCTTTCCAAATTCCAATCCATTAAGTTTTCTTCTAAAGATCTGTTATATAAATATACATAATAGTAAAATTCTGAAGGGTCATTAAGATTTTAATCAATCAGATATTTTGCATCATTATTCTAATGAACTATTTCTTTAAAATATTGATTTTTGTATTAATTAATTACATTTCATTCATTATTGTCAATAAACTCCTTTGAGATATTTTACAAACCGATGCCAACTCTTCAAAAATGTAATTTAAAACTATTATTAAAACGCGATATTGTGGATATTTCAGAAGTTGAAGGTAATATTAACATAATGGTTTATATTGCACTTATCTATTTCCTTTGTACAGTACTTAATCAACAGATCGTGTTATGACGAACAACTGCTCAAAATGAAAATACCCAGAACACAGAACTTGAAATTCAAATTAAAAATGTTACAAATAATGGAAAAAAAATTATAATATCAATTACAGGTCGAACCTCTTTATTTCGTATTCGGACGGGACTAAAAAAAATACGAATTATAAAGGAATACGAAATATAAAGAAATTTTTTTTATAGAAATTCTAGAGATGATAATCGAGCGAAACAAAAAGTATAACCAATAATGTTTAATGAATTAATAATAAATGAAAAACAACGAATGGAGCACAAATTAAAAAAAAAAATACCAGAACCTATAATATTATAAACTTTTGCAAAAATGCTATGTCGTAATAAATATTACGTTTAGGTTAACAGTTTAAAGTCTATACCTACATTTTATTCTATAAATTTCCAACTAAATAACTATTAATTTTGATTAAAGACATTTATGAATTATACTTTTATTCATTAATTCCAATTAATTTGTTATATACTTAAAAACTATACAAAACTCAACAAATTTATATTTTATTTATTGCAATCTTTAATAAGTTGATCATTTAACCCTCTTACCATTTATCCTACATCGGAAAACTTAACTAACAATTTTAATATATTAAATAATAAATTATACAATATCATTGACATCCTTGTAAAATGCTTACGTTGCGATTTTCATTTTATTATTATATATTTATTTCTACTGTAAGTTTACAAATATGTATAAGTAATGATAAATATCTTTAGTCCGGAAAAAAAAAAAATTATAACAAATAATTCGATAATGTCAATAATAATTAATTTTCAATGGTTTTTATCTTTCCTTGATTTTTATGCTGTTCCCTAGATTCCCTTTTATATTCAATAAAATATTCAGTGAAGGATATTTTCAGTATTATCTTTTTGATTGTACTATAATATAAATTTACGAAAATTTGCTAAATGTATAAATTTATAGGATACTTTTTTTTAAAAAAAAAACTCATCATGATATTGATAAATTCTATATTTTCTTTAATTTACAAGCTATATAGATAGAAAGAAACTTTTTGTGAACATTTTTTTAACTTTATTATTTTATTTATGTATAAATTTGATTATTTTTTATTTATTTTTGTAGACCAAGTCATTGGTTTAAGTTTTAAATAAATTGAATTTTAATATTTATTTTCTTTGAAAAATTTAAATTTTCTTTTTTCAATTATATAATAAAATTGAATAAAAAAATATATTTTTTTTTTGTAGAATTATTTGACAAAAATATTCTAAAATTTATAAAAAATAATTCTTTAAAACATTTTATTTATTTTTTTAAAAAAAAAAGCAACTTTTATGTAGAAAATTGTGAGAACCTTAAAACAAATTTCACAAATGAAAACCAGATGTATACGACGACGACGTTGGTTCATGGGTATATAAAAAAAATTTGTTGATAATGTTAATATTTTATTTATGTAAATTGAATTCAAATTGAAGAGTAAAAGTTTAAAAGACTTAATTCAATTAGGCTAATAAATTGTTAATAAAAAAGAGCTTAAAAAAAAGTAAATTTGATGAAAATTGAATAATTTCAAAATGAAATTTGAAGAATATGTAAATAGGATAAAAAATTATAAAATTTTGTGTTAAAAATGATTATACTAAATATTTGATAATTTATTGTCAATTTAATAAATAAATAAAATTATGCGCCAATAAGAATAATTTATATTCGGCTTTATAGAAATGCAAAAATTCACTATTTCTAATATAAAATAAAGTTTTAATTCTTAATTTAATTACCATTAAGAAATAACGATGGTTTATAGGATAAGAAAAATTTCTTAGAAAAAGTATTATTTAAAAACTTGGATGGATAAATTAAAATCGGCAAAGGACCTATGGAATCAGGCTTATATTATACGTCTCACAGCGGTTGATAGCTATAGCGATTGAAATAAACTCAAATCACATGTTTCACAGCTGTTCGTACTAATTTTTGAATTAGTTATCAACCCTGAACTCGTGCAAATCGTTCAAGAAAAAGTCATAATCAAAACATTTCTGATGCACGCGAATCAAACAGGGATAGTGACAGTGACACGATATTGTTCGATTATGCACTATTCGTTTTTGAAACCTCTACTTTAGAAAACTCTTTTCGCCGCATTTTAAAATAACGATGCAGTAGCATTTAAGTATTCAGTGTTGTGCGCGTAAATTAAATTTTATTAGCTGCAGATATAATATTGGGAACTGCTTCGCTCGGAACGCCTCAAAGATTATGTGCGCTTTTCTCTTTATTTCAAGATGGCAAGCATTGGGAGATGTGTTTCATGAGCACACTTTTTCAAGTTCGCTATCAATCATTTAAAAATTTTATTATATGCGTTTTTCAAAAAATTAATAAATTTAAATCTAAAAATGACTAGGCATTGTAGTTGTTTTGGTTATATTTATATTTAATTTAATAAACAATTTACTGAAAATCCTTATATTAGTGGTATCGAAGTTTAATTTCTAATCAATAATTTCGAAAATATTGTTAATATTATATAATTAAATAAACATAGCTACTTCAAATAAAAAATAGCTTTACAAAATAAATATTATTATATTGACAACACGAAAATGGTATGAGCTATTTGTTAATCAACTGGAAATTACATAGGAAAATGCATTACATTATTATTATTTATTTAGTGAAAATTCATAATGTTATAGATTCAATAGTTTTATAAATTTGTAATCAACATAATTTCGAAAATATCTATATAATATTTACATTAATCATATTTGATTTTCAGTTAATAAAATATAGTTCAAAAATTAACTTTACAAATCTAATAAAAACATGTAAGAGTTTGTTAACAAATAATGTTTACTTGTAAAGTCATACTGAACATTAATAAATTATAAGAATAGAGTAATTATAAATTTGATAATGCAGAAAGTGGAATTTACTATTTTTAAAGGTGTACAATATACAAATAATAGTAAATTAATATACAATTAAAAATGTATATGAAATAATATGGAAATATGACAAAATTTATTGATGCAGTTTAATAATAATTATAACAATAATAATATAATTTTCAACTTATTACAAATTAATCAAATTTCAAATTTATTTATAACATTTATAATGAAATAAATTTTAATTTGACCCTTCTTTGTATAAGTATATAATTAAAAGGGCTTTACTTAAAATAATAAAATTGGAAAATGAACTTATGGAAAACATTTAAAAATTAATTATTTACGAAAAACAAAAAATATAACCATATATAATTATTAAAGACTTTGTAGAGTTTATAAATTGAACAACCCAAAATGAAGATGATAATTAGAATTAGTAAATTTATCGATGATTTATTTTTGATATTTTATTAAATAAATTTTTAATATAAAATAAAATTTGACTATAAAAATTCAAATATTCAATAAACACCAGAACATTGACATTTTTATTTCCGAATAAATAATTATTATGAACCTAGCTTAGCATTAGCTAAGCTAATTTTTTGTTATAGAAATTTTTGAATTGTTCAGTTTGTTGGCGTAAATATTTGTGGAAAATTTTAAAAAGTGAAAGAAAATTTGTAATAACTATAAATACATAATGGCTAAAGATGAAATTATGTGCACAAGATAAAACATTTTATGACCCATAACACTAACATTAAGGATAAGGATTTTATGAATTTGGATGAATTCTGTCCCAATTACTGAAAATATAATTTTGATTATAATCGTAGGAAATTGAACACGTCGTATTTTAAAACAGTTTTCTAGTATTATTGAGTGATATGTATTATCCGAGCTTTTATTAGCGGTCAGTAGCAGTATTTATTGATAACTTCTTCGTTTGGTAGGACCTAGAAATAATCACTAGCACCCACCGTTCGGTGTAGGGTCAAAAATTTAATTAATTTTTAAATTGAAAATGAGTATCAAATAATATTAATAAGTTTAACTACAATTTTCATAATTCATTAAATTAATTTAATTCATTATGTCTCCAGTTTTATGTATTACATTTTATAAAAATTGAATTTTTATATGTCATATTCTTAGGTTAAATAATATTGGGGATAATTGGAAATATTTCCTCTGAGTTGTTGTATAGTGCATTTATTTAATGTGACTTTTTTTTTAATTTAAGTACATTGATAATATATCTTATGTGTAATGTACATTATATTGCAAATTGCAATACACAGTATCGGTCAACTATAAAGTTACCAGTTACCAAAACTGATATTTTTAAATTCTTTTAATTTGTGTGCATTCTCAACAGAACTAATAGTAAATTATTACCAAATTCGTAATTCCAACACATAATTTTTTGTATTTTGAATAGTTTCAAAAAACCAAAATGGAGTACCTAATTATTTATTTGTCTGGTGTCATTCTATCAACATATTTACTAATCCTAAAGTGTAAACATTTTTTTTATTAACCAAAATTCATTATATAGAATTCAATTTTAAATCAATTTTCAATCTTAGCTGGACTAAAACTCGTTGTATAAATGCTTTACAATATTGTATATTACCCACATTTCCACCGAAACATGTTGGTATTGCTAAGAACTTGGTAAATGAAATGTAAAATTCTAATAATATTCAGATGGTAAATTTTATTTGGCCAATACTGTAAAGTCAGTATCATATATATTTCAAATTAATTTTTGTTAGAAAATGTTATAGAATGAATTATAAATATAATTGTTACCATAAACCACAATCTTCAGAAATAATTTTAATGATATAAAACAATTCATGAGATAAAACCAAAAAACTAGAAGTCTATAATACAGTACAAAGAAGTTGGTTACTTCCGAGACCACAATAATATTCTAAATAATATACAAAATTAATTTGAATAATAAATCTCCAAAAAAATAAATAATATAAAATAATAAAATTAAATTAAATTTTTTTAACTAGGGCTACATTATCCGGAAATAGGCAATTCTTATATATTAAGATTTAAATCGTAATTAAGTAAAGAAATCTGATGTGCTGTAATTGTTTATGAAATTTCTTTACTAACCGGAAGTTACGACAAAAAAAGTATGAAATTTATGTGGGTTTTATAATAATATCTGAAAATCTCATTATTAAATTAAAATTATAAACTAAAGCAGGGTTTGAAAATCGAAAAACACAATTTACATTACATTAAATCATTATTTACTTATAAATACTTACTTTTATATTCTTGAAAAATTCTTCATTTAATAAATTATTCCAAAAAATTTGAATTAACCAGATTATTTATAAAAACAAAAATTTCCCACTTTAAAGATTACAAAATTTTCTTTTTTCTTCTGTTAAACATAAATGATTCAATTAAATTAAAATTCACTTAACACTACAAAAATAATACTAAAAATACTTTTGTAAATATCAAACAAAATAAACTTTATTTTTTATAGTAGACTTTATCCTTTTTAAAAAACCAAAAAAATGGCAAACCAGAAATGAACACTCAAAACTACTAATTTTTTTTTTTGTTATTATAGTATAATTTCAATGATTGTAAAACTTAAAAAATAAAAAATTTCATATACACACATATACAAAAATCTATGGTTAAAAATTTGTTCGGAAAATCCTTTTTTTTTTAATACTAAAATCATCTTAAATCCACGAAAGATAAACAGAAATCCATTAGTTGGCGCATATTTAATTGTATATCTTTATCTATATATAAATGTATATAACAAATATATATATATATATATATATATATATATATATATTTGTGATGGTTAAGGACTCTTTGCTCTGGTAAATTTAATATATATTATTATCCTTATTGGAAATGGGTTCACATAAAAATATTATTTATAGAAGTTTTGGTTTTTTTTTGTAATGTTTTAGTTTAGTATAACACTTTCAAGAGCGGGAAGAAAACTGACAGGCCATCATCAAGATATAGAATAATTTATTTTGAGTGCTCTTTAGTATATATATATAAATTTTTTTATATATATTTTTATTCTTAATATGCTAAATTTATTTTGCACTTAGTTTACTACCTTGTCAAATTTTTTCAGTTGTTTTTTTTTTTTTTTTTTGTAAATTTAGGCTAATTTTTCATTTTATTTTTGAATTTCCACACTAAAAACCACAAAAAAAAACTATTTAATTAGATAATTACATATTCGTGACTAAACATGATTTTTTCAACAACAACAAAAAAAACTGTATTTATATTTAACTAACTAAAATTATCCACTTAATTTTCATAAAATACCAAAATTTTATTAGGAAAATTTAAATTTTTATTTTATTATTTTCTTTAAAAAAATTTTACGATATTTAATTATTTTTATTAAAATTCCATTCAATATTATTTTAATTAAAAATTATGATACATTTGATAAAAAAAAATTAATCCACCGAATACGCGTAATAGAATCCACGTCAATACCGTCGTAAAGTCCGATTTCGACTAAAAAGATTTTGATATGAAAAACTGACATTGCCCTAAACATTATTTTATCTATAATATGAAAATATGTATACAAAAATTTGTAATTTTCTTTTATGCAAAAATGACACAATCATTTTTCCATTTTTCACCAATATAATATAAAAGATAAGAAAAATGTATACTGGGAAAACTGAACTGATATGAAAAATTTTATAGGGAAATTTTTTGTTGTTGATATTTAAGGGTAATTTTATTTTAAATAAATTTTTATTAAGCTTTCTATACTCATTTTACTAATAGAGAGGATAAAATAGAGAGCGATGGCGTATGAGTTTAATTGTATTTTCCGAAATGAAAATTTTGTAAATATTTTGTCCGGATTCGGATAGTTAATATGAAAATCTAAAGACGAGTTTCTATTTTGTGTACTGGGGTAAAAATATCCTTTAATAATAGGTTTCAGTTTTCACCCTAAATAAAAGAGCCTGGTTGTTCTCAATATTTCCCCATGGTGAGAAATATTTTTTTTTTATTTAAATAATAATTTATTTTATACATCAATTATTATGTCACAGATAAATTCTATCCAGTTTTTTGTGATTAGCATGATTTTCGAAAGGGAACTTTAGATACTTTTATGTATTTTTATGATAAAAACTTTTTCGAAATTCAACAGGAGTGTGGTAAAATAAGTGTTATCACTTTATTGTGGGGAATTTTAATTGAAAATAAAATAATGTTTTTGTTGAATATACATAAAAATATGTAAAATAAATATTACACGTGTCTAAAAGATATCAAAAGATATTTTTTCATTTATTCTGTGTGGGTCAGTTTAAGGCAATACATAATTAAATGAATTTTATGTTTATATTTGATTAAAGGAATTTTAAGTTTGATTAGTAAATTAATTAGTTGCTTTATCTGAAACTATCATAAGATTATGAGAATATTAAATTTAAATTTGATTATTTAAGTTTTTATTCACATTCACTTAATTGTCGAATTTATAAATGCTTTTCAGAAAATCTAAAGTGACTGATATTTTTTAGCAACCGTGACAAAGGTACAATTAATGTAGAAAACAATTTTAGAGATAACCTGTCAGTTAGATATACTTATTTCTAGTATATACGCAATTCTGTTTTTACAATCGTGTAAGAAAGATCATTTGAAATTAAAAAATTGGTTCCACATAATAGAAAATATGTGAAAAAGAAACCATGGAAATAGTGGAAGGTATGCTTAAAACCATGTTATAAGTCAAGGACATTTTTCTGAATAAATTGTGTAAAAATAGAATTGACTATTATTTCTATACTGTGTTTTTCAAAAACGCGTAAAAAAATAATTGGTTCAAATTCACATAACCATAATTTGTAATTATATATAATAATAATTTCTAGAAATATTAATTTTCCCAACACAATACAAAAAACTGAATATTTTTTACAAATTGACCTAAAAATTAAATTCATATTTTCATAATAAATCAGATAAAATCCAAAACTTTTTAAAGATATCATAAAATCAATTATAACTTTTTTTTTATTATATCCTTCAAACTTTTAAGACTTAAAGGCTGCAATTAAATTTATTAACAAAAATATAAATAAATATTTAAATTTATTATAATTCCATAAAAAAATTGTCAAAATAATTTTACAACTAAATATGCCAGATAAAAGTATTAAAAATTGAATATATTTGTAAAATGTAAAAAAATAAATAAAATTGATATACGTTCATCCCATTCAAGCTACATTATTCTATTGGCAAGCGGTTTTGTTTGTTTTGCTTCGGTATTTAACACAAAATAACATAAAAAAAAAAACTTATCCTACATGACAAAGCCGCAGTCTTGTATAAATGGTGACTGCATTTGAACTCTCATCCCACCATAAGGATTCATGTATACAGATCAGATTTCATTTACACACCCTCTTATTTCAACCCTAGAGAATACATTTTTTTACACCCTTGTTTTTTTTTTTTTTTTTTTTTGTACATTCACACACAATAAAATAACAATTTCGATGACATGCTTCCTTTTTTTTTTTATTTGAATATAAAAATGCATTTACAAAAAAAAAAAAAAGGATTCACTGAAAATTTTAAATTGAAAAATAACAAAAAAAAAAAAACAATTTTTTTACAAAATTTGAATTAAAAAAATAAACAAAATTTTAAATCTCTGTAATGGGATTTTTCTATAAATGTTTCAATAGAATGGAAAAATCCAAGGAAGAAAAATATAAAATTTCAATTTTTAATGCGATTTTAAAACTGATTTTTTTTTTATATTATTTTGTTTATCATTAATAGAAAGAAGAACTTTTCAAACTATATAAGAATTGAAATTGAAAGCAATCCTTTCAATATGATTATTTTTTTTTATATATAAATAAAATCGATGAAAAAAAAATTACTAGAATTATTTGAGTATTAAAACGTTTTAATTTTAGCCGGATACTATTAACAAAATTCATGTAGTTGCCAAACTTGCACAATATCACAATAGTTAGTTCATAATAGACATCCAAACTGTGTGTATCACTTTTCCTACCCCCGACTTATTGTAATATCATATCTAAAAAATCATTTATTAAAAATATGTACTGCTTTCAGTGTTATACAAGGATACTGAATACTTGGAACTCTTTGTTGATTTATAAATGGTTCAATACTTGCACGTGTCTTAGCCTTTTTCATATTAATTCTTACGATCAGCCAGAAAAAATTTATGATCCTAAACTTTCATATAATATTTTACTGACGATACTTTTGTAAATGTTAACAGTTGTTCTTTTTCCTTTTTCACACCACTTAATAGCTTTTAGAGCTTCTTTACAACATATCCATCAAATTTAAGATTTAAAAGTTGTGCTAAGTTTCGATTCGATTCGTACAGGTGACTGCTAATCGATTGGTTTAGTAGACTGAACACTTAATTACCTATTGCAATCAATTAAATCACATTTTTTTCTTCTTTTTTTGAAACTGTCAAATTTCATTTTTCTTCACATTTGCTTCAGCTTGAATTCGTAAAAGTTAAATCTTTCGAAACTCTTTGCATTCGAACCGTTCGGATTCGAGTTCAATCCCACCGATCATTCTAAACTACTTTCAATCATTCGAAACTCTTTCGATTCGATCCGATTGGATTCAATTTCAATAGTATACACTCAATCAATTTTCCACGCAAAATATATGAAGATGTCAAATTTGAAATTTACTGAACGAATCAGTTCTGAACTATGTAAGGTAGCCCAAGCTTATTGTTTAAGTGTAAAATTAGTGTAAAATTTTGCGGCTTTACAAACATTTCTTTGGCAAACAGATAATTCAGCATAAACTAAATTTTTTCGAAATCATTAAAAATATTACTTTGATTTTAAATACTTTATTATTACGATTGTAATTGTAAAAATTTCATATTGTGTCCTCAAAAATTTAATTATAGCCTGTATTAGTTACCAAAACCTATAACTCCAAATTAAAATAACCAATTTATTTAGTCAAATATAATCTAAAATAAATAATGAGATTATTAGAAATAAATATAAATTTAAATATATCTTAAATTCTTATTTGTGTCACGAGACTATTATTTATTTGCACAACATAACGAAAAAAATAATAATAAACCTTAAAAAATACAAAAAATTAAATAAATAAATAAATAAATAAAATAAAAAAAATCCTATATAATATACAAATCTAATAGTTTATAACTTTAATATTATTATAATATCTCCCGCAGTGATTGCCAGTTGTATGAATGTATGATGCGGAATGAGTCGACATTGATCGTATAAAAAAAGGCGTTTCCCATGATCATAAATCTTATCGGATTAGTACAGAATTTTCTTATTGGGGTATATATTATAACTATCTATTGTTGATTAAAAAGGGATATGTATACAATATTATATCTGTATACGCAAAATATATTGAAACCATCCTATACAAACCTCATATAAACATTTTATACTTATAATCCCCCTCTATCTCAGTAATCGTATTCACAACATAGATTGGACAATCTTTGAGATACTATATATACACACAACTCACTAAACTCATATATATGTATATATGTATTATATAATTTTGAAAATGTTTGGACAATAGGAGGACATTAAATAACATTTGGGGTGAAATTAATTTTTTTTTTTTTTCATATTTATATATTTTTTTTTTTTTGCTAGTCTTTCTGCAAGGACATTTTCATATCAACCTCTCATATATAAAGACCCATTGGTTTGAGATATATTTATAATGTTTGTTGTGTAATGTCCAAATGAATTAGTTAGAGAAATTTCAGTAGAAATTAATTCACTTGGATTCAAATATTCTTAATGATAATTATATGCGAGGATATTAATATGAATATATGAATTTATGTATAGTATTTATGTATTAAATAATTATGCAAAGAAAATTGATATAAATTGTCCGTCACAATGTTAATATTATAACAAATTACAAAATTCACAGTTTTCCGTTTATATATTATATAATTTCAGTTATAAAGAATGAAAGGAAGCTATATTTATATACAGTTTATTATTAGGGAACAATAATTTTGTATACAGGACACACAGTAGGTGGTACAAAAATTTAATTTTTCAAAATTTTGGTCTTTTTTTTACTTTAAATGATTACTAGCTAATATATTTTGTTGATAAAATGTTAATGTTTTTACTGTTTTAAATTATGCGTTGCATGTTTATGTATTATTAATTATTTTCTGTATATTTAATGTTGAAAATAATGAAAATTTACATGAATATACGAAAAAAATAACAAATTTTCAATTATAAGGGTTGGTAAAAAATGCATTTTATATTCTTGTATTACATAATTAAACTTAAGATTACATTAAGAGTTATGAATATGAAGAGACATTCAAGTAACATAACTGAAATATTTGACATTTTTATAAAAATTCTTTACAATTTTAATATGAAATTGTTGTACTACTTAATATACAATACTAAATCATTAGTTAATAAAACATAATTTAAAAGTGAATAAAACACAATTTTTAAATGGATCATATCAGAAATTTTAATTTTTTTTCATAATTCAAATGTTAATTGACATATAGAAATTATAATTAACAAAAATCCAATTATAAAATAACTTCAGTTAATTCTTTTAATTATATTAGCCCCAACAAATTTGATATTTCCTTATCGGATTGTATGAATTATTGATAAATACATTCGACATTCGTTCTTATAGACTACAAAGTAGAAAAACCACAAATTCTTTCCTATTGTTTTCTGATATTCTAGTTGTAGGTCACTTTGATATCTCTACATTTTTTTTTAACTATTTATTATAATTTATGCAATTAAAACAAACTATACAAAAGTATTCCACATTTCGGTTAAAATCACTTAATTGAAATTCGGAAATGATTTATTGATAATTAATTGGATATTCATTGGGCGAAACCAAAGTGAAATATTATTTTCAACCAAAAAAAAAAGTAATTGATGTCAAAATTAAATTATATCCGGATAATCGCAATAAAATATGAAAAACAAAAAAAATTAAACACTTTTAAATAAATTTTAATGAAATTATTGATTTTTTGTAAATTTTGAGTAAAATTTATTTTGTATTATGATTTCAATTATAAAATTCAATATTATTTGAAAAATATAAATAATTTTTTTATATTATAATTTTTTATTTTTTTATTATATACTATACAAAATAAACCAATTCTAAGTTTATTGGGTGGCTATTCAAGTTTATATTTCTGGTTGTGATAAGGAAAATAATGAAAATATAAATTGCTTTTTTTCCGGTATCTTGGATATAAAAAAAATCCTCTTATTTGAATTATAAAAGGGAACAAAAAAAAAATCAAATTTAAATTAAGTCAGATTCATTTTTTTTTTTTATATAGTAAATAAAATTGGTACATATATAAGTTTATTATTTGTTATACAAAATTGCCTGACAGAAACTTTAATATGAGTAGAACTATACATCGATTCAAACTTTTGATCTATAACTAAAATACAAACTCTTACACTCTGTTGAGTTTCTTCACAACAACACCAATAACAACAAAAAGGAAGAATCAGAGTGTAAATAATCCTTCTGTAATAATTAGATATTTTTTGTAATCTTTAGCCATTATTCTTTAACTTTTTTTTATATAGAAGTATTACATTAAATTTGTTGATGTATTTGTAGGCAATAAACCTTATTATCTTATGGTTTTATATTAATTTAATATAAATATTTTATAGAAGATTTGATTAGCTATATCATTTATATAAAGAATATTTAGAATTAAAATATATTTTGGTCCTTTAATAAATTTGTATTTTTGCCTTTTTTTTGTGTTTTTATATATATAAATATCATATTATCCCTTCGAGCTCGACCTTCTTTGTTTTGACATAATCTAGGCAATATATTTTCATCTTTTTTTGAATAAAAAAAAAACAAATATTTATATATATATTTTACTATATACTTCTTTCTATATATATATAAATAATATTAAGGGAGAAAATATGAGAAAAATTATATTAAAAGTTGATTGCATAACTTTGACCCCTTGTTATATTATATCAAATTTGTGAATTTACTATAGAAAAGATTAATTACAATTAATTTTTTTTTTAAATTGTGGATTTTTCTAAGAATATTGAATAATTTTGTATTTATATAATAATATATTTCTTATTAGTTTATTATTATAAAATGGAATTAAGAGATTTTTCGAATCATAGATTGTTTATTTTATACAAGAAATTATAAATCTTTAAACTTAATTCACTGGAGAATTATAATAATCTGAACTAAAATTGTATATAAAGTGGCTAGTAATTCGATGTGATATGTAATTAATAATATGAAATGAATATAAATTTGTATCTTTACTGTAGTATAGTGTTCACTGGCTCATATAAATTATATATAAACTAAATATGTTTAAAAAACATAAATTGTTTATTTTAAAAATAACCTTCTTAATGCCTCAACCCTTAACAGATTACTTAAGTTTAAAATAAATTAAAATTTGATAATAATTTATTGCTTAGCATATTAGCCAATCTAATAGGTGTAATATTTGCAAAATTGTATTTTCCCAGTTCATTTTGAAGTCATTAAGCTTTTTAGCGTATAATATAAGATGTAAATGCCAGCTGTCAGTCTACAAATGCTTATATATGCACATAATTACTCAGTTTTATTTGAATATAAATTTCTTAAAAAATCTATCTAATATTTTTCCACTTAGATATGCATAACACTACAGTTAAACGTCTTTTTTTATTATTTCAATGCCTTCTCCATAATGTGATTAAAATTATGTTGCTTGAAATTTTAATTGCTATAAATAATAAAGAAAACATTTATCATGCTAGTTTTTCACCTTTAAAATTAATATTTAAGTTTTCCTTACAATAAAATCATTACAATTATTTATATATCCATTTTCAATACTGTAAAAATATTGTTTGCATAAATTCTTATACAGAACTATAATAACAACAATAAATATAATTCGAAAAATATATAATTCCCAAAACTGTTCATATCAATTTTGTGATTTGAAATCCATTTATATTTACCATAAAAATATTATTTCCAAACATATATAAATATAATAAATATAACATAGAGAAAATAATTTTACATATGTACAATTTTTATACATTTTGTCATAAGTACAGAAAAAGGAAATTCGAAATATTTTCCGATTTATGGAATTGAATATTAAAGTAAAATAATCCTCATAGTCATTGTTATATCAATATATATAAAGGAAAAAACAACCTTGAGATATTATAGTACAGACACAAAAATATTTTTATATAAAGTTTCCATGCATTTTCCTAATTTATTTATGTTTTATATCTGCAAGAGATGGAGATTAGAATATGAAGAAATGAAAACAATCTAGACCACTGAGAGGGAACTTAATATATTTTCTAATATATATTTTTTGTGTTGTATGAAAATTGTGAAAATGTCTTTTACGATTTTTACAAAAGGATACAAAATTATACACTGTTTAAAAATTAATAATAATTTTTATGGAAATTGTAATTCGATATTTAAATACGTTCTAAAATATTTCGATTTTGATTTAAAAAGCAATATTAAAAAATTTTTAATATTGCAAGTTTACATTAATCTTTCTTGCTTCCCGAAAATAAATTATAATTTAAAACCAAAATGACGCAACTATAGGGAAAATTTACAATTTCGTATTACAAATAATTATTAATAATCATATGAAAATAGTTTCGAAAACATATGATAGTAATTAAACTAATAATTTCATAGTAGACTTGTCAATTTCGATCCATTTCTACTTACTTTGACTTACAAAAAATAAATTTACACCGTTAAAAACATTTCAAGCTATAAAAAATGTTTAATATTTAAAAAAACGCCAATATTTTCAATGCTAAAATCTATGGCTATATATTTTTATTTAATATTTTGGATAATGTAGCAATTTGTATAAAATTAAAATATCGGGTCAAATTGACCCAAAAGTACTATAGGTTTAAAAACGATAGTTTATTAAACAAAAATACCAAAAGCTTTTAAAATTACTAAAATAAATAAAAGTCATGAAATGACTTAGGATAGAATAATGTTATTTCGATCAAAATTATCGGAACAGCTTAAGTAGACAAACTTAAGTGAGAGTCACAATGGTTTCGAATCCGTTTATTTACCATCAATTTTAAATTTAGCATCTATCCATATAACCTCTACTCCCTTCTTCCATATTAATCAATATTCATTTAATTTTAAAATGTCATTCAATTTTTTTATAAATATAAAATAATTTCAACATCGTTGGAATTCGTTTCGATGCGCATTCGTTTGATTGTGACTACGTTCATTCTGACTTTCAATCCGGCATGCCATATAAAATTGTATAGGGCTGTCAGAATTTAAAATTTCGAATCGAACGTGTCGAAAGAGATGCGAAACCATTGTGACTACCATTTAATAATTATAAAATAATATTTTTAAATATTCATTTAATACAGTGTATTATCAGACAATTTTCTTTAAGTTTATCCAAGTCACCAGACAACACTATATATAAAGATGCACTTAAATTTTCAAGCATATACAAATGTTTACACTTGTTCTTAAAGTGTGAATTTAATCTATGTAAAAATATAAAAATGAAAATCGTGCATAATTTTGATATTAAACATTTAATATTAAATAATTTTAAAGGATTTTTATTTTCTTTAAATAATATTGTAAAAGAGATTTAGCCACTTAATCCCTATATCCATAATTCCTGACACATTAATGCAAAATTATATTGGTTGATTAAATTATGGTGTTAAATTTACGTTTTAAATTGTGATCCTTTTTTATCTCCAAAAATCTTTTAATATCATACAAAATTTTTATTTAAAAACAAAAAACAATTTTATCCAAGATTCTTTTATATTTGGCTCAGTTTCTCCCAAATATCAAATTTAAAGTGCTATAATACATTCTATTTAACCCCACTTTTGATGGTTTTGTTACCATTTGTATTGTCATCATCCTTATTTTTGTCATTTCTGTATAATCAACAAAGAGCATCTTGCAATGACATATTTACACTACTTTCGTTTACTTCAACGAAAATTCTCAATTCTATTTTGCTGTACATTGTACATAGATATGATAACTTGAATTATATATTATGGTATACAGTCTCTAGTTATGGGTAATTTTATTACAAAAAGATTTTCGCAAAAGTTTCATATTTATACAATTCAGCCAAAAGGCATTTAAACTTTCATCTTTTCAAAAAAAAATATTACATCAAGGCAAACAACAAAAATGAAAATTTTTATTCTCTCTAAAGGACAGTTATATATCCTGGTGTATCTATATTACTATGTTTCCGGTAATGGAAAATTGAATTATAATAGAATTGCTTAGTTCATTTTTTTTTTGTCTAGCTTATAATATTTCCCCAGGGCTAACTGATGGATTTCATCAAATTTATTTTCTTTTATCAAACCTTCCCATAATTTTGTCATTTATATATAAATTTATGCTATATACAATTTAAATTTTTGAAGAAAGGATAGTCAAAAATTGAGATATTAAAATACTATTTTATTTTTTGTTGTAAAACTAAAACATAATTTAGAAATGTAAATTGGTAAATTAGTAGGATAAAGGATGATGAATTTGTTGATAATAGTATGGTTTGATAAAAATCAAAAATTGTCAACCCAAATGTTCAAATAAATATTAATGCACGACGATCTGAATTTTCTTTAAAATTACATACTTCAATATTATTATGACAGATGAGCATTTTTTTTTTATCTTTTTGCTTAAGGGTTTCTTTTACAACTTTTACACTACTTTTGTTGTTTTTGAAATTATCATTATGTTAACACCGACCATTATTGAAACACTCTTTTAAAACTGATAATGATAAGTATTAGTGTAAGATAATTATTTATTGTATGAAAAATATATAATTTTAATGGATTTTTGTTTTCAACACTTTTAAACTAATTTTATAGAGTTTTTATAATATTTAGCATAAAGATACTTTTGATATATAATAAATAATTGTAATTATTGACGACATAACAGCTCATCTAGGCGTGTTTTATTTCATTTGTTATGATGGTGCAAACCTGCAAACATATTTTAAATCTAGATTAAAATTAAAATGGGCGTTTGTTGAATAGTTAGATTGAAAATTTATATACATTTAAACTGATTGCATATTAATGGATTTTTTTATATTTATATTATATAAAAAATATTATATTTATTTTTTACAGAGGGTAAATATATAAATTTCGATAAGCTGTAAAAAATTTATGTATAAATATGTTTTGATATTTGCATAGAAAATATGGCATATGTCGGTTAAATTTAAGATAAAATAAGATTTTAAAAATTTAATGCTTGAAGGCATTAAAAACAATTCAATTTGTCACTTTTATATTGTTTGTTTATTGTATTATGTTAATTTTTATATTTTATATAGGAAATGACAAACAATCACTAGCTATTTTTATCATAAATAAAAATATATAGTTGATTTCTTTAGTTGAAGATGGAAAATAATAATTTAACTTTTTAATATTGAATTTTAATGTACTCTGTAAAAATTTCATAAAATCTTTCATATTTATTTTGAACAAAATTAATTTAAATATTAAATAATTACTATAAAAATATACCATACTAAAATAAAAAATGAATCTGGGAGGCGTTATAATAAACTCAATTTATTTTTCAAATAAATGGCATTTGTGTAACTGAATGTTATGTTTATGTTTTCAAAATAATCAAAGATTCTTAACTAATTAACAGGAACCAGAATCATAAATATCCGATAACGCTATATAAACGATTAAAAATAGCTTTTCGGTATTTAATATCATTTAATATCATGATTCACTATTTCATTATTATAATGGAATTGAATTTGATGACATTTTAACAAAACTTCTGTTAATATTGCTGTATTATTGGAAGAACTATAATGTATCTTCCATGAATCCTAAAAATTTAATTTTACAAAATTAGTGTAATTAAAAGATTGTTTATTAATGTATTGTTATACTAATTGTTAAAAGGATGTTTTAGATTTCTGAAATTTCTTTATATCATTTCGAGTTATTTGCAAAAAAATACCTGGAATTTATGTTTGTTTTATAATCTTTAAAATTAAATTTTCCATAATTTTATCAACATAACGAAACGTAACGTTATCCGGTCCTTGATAACTAACTTATTTTTTTCTTCTGCAAAGTTTATGGTAATTATATTGCATAACAAAATTAATTAGAAATTTCTAAAAAATTTGTCCATTAAAGTAATATTTATTTGAATATAAAATATTTTTATGTATTATTCAAAAAGTTTGTTTTATTATTTCAATTATTTCTATTTTAATGGTTTAAATTTATAATAATAATATTTTTATAAAATTGATTTTATCTATAAATTTTTATAATATTATCATCAACAAAATATATAAATAAACAAAAAAATGTAAAATTATTCACTCTATAATTGACCACCAATTAAAAGAAATTTATTCTGCGAATAATATTTTAAATAATTCTATTAAAATTTTAATTTCTTCTTATTTTTCTACAATAAAAACAAAAACGAAATTATTATAACCTTTTAAAAATTAAAAATCATAAAATATAAATTTATGCAATTTCTTTTACACTGTTTCCAATTTCTATGTCCTATATTAACTATAGAAAATTCCAATTTACATAATTTTACCATTCATTCATTCATGGTTTGATCCAAAAACATCAACTCTACTACCTCAACTTTGGTTTTACCACTAAATTGGATTCATTGGGTAGTTACAAACCAAGAAGTATTCTATATACAACCAAAAAAAAAAAAAAATCAACCAATAAAAACAAGAACGGATGAAAATTTACTAAAAAAAAGAAAACCATAAAAAACAACAACAACAAATAAGCCAATTTAATTTTATCAGAAACATAAATTTGTCCAGTTAAAGTGATAAACTCTCAACCGTGACTTGATGTTTATCTTTAGGTCCTCTTTTTAGATTTTTCTCTTTCGCATTTTTATATGTTGTATACATAAATATTTACTGTATTAAAATGTTTTGGATCTATTTTATATTGTTCTGTTTATATCAGAGCTTTCAAATCGTATCGTAACAGTATCTGCTATGCAGAATCTATTGAAAAATTTAATTCACTTTTGTACTTTATTTTGTTGAATTCATTATTTTCCATTTTCTCGATAATGGTGAAATATCGAGTTTTTTTTTTGTGTTTTGTATTAAGTACGATTACTATAAAGAATACACTACGCTAGTAATTCTTTTACTATCTATTTTTGTGTACACTGTACAGGGGTGGCTCAATTTTCAACTACGCTCCCTAGGCGAACTTTTTTGTGGCGCTTTCATTACCAGTGGAAATGGATATTTAAAGAAAATTATTAGTAACAAAAATGCAATGCTATTTAAATAATGCTTTACTTTCGAACACAAAGCGAACTGCATATTGTGAATATTCCATTTAAAAACAAATTGTGAGGTTAAAAACGAGCGAATTTTTTATTCGTAACAATGTTGTATGCTAGTGAATTGCGAATAACGATTTGACAGTTCGCGACCAGATATTCCAATTCGCATAAAAGAAATAGTTTATTTTCATAAATTTCATAAAATAATTAAAAAATGTTTGATAACATTATGTGTATTAATTAATTTTAAGCATTTTATTTAAGAAATTTATTTAAAACAAATAAATTAAACATAGAATAATTGATTTGTTCGCAATCATGTGCAAAGTCAATTATACAGTCATTTTCGTTTAATGTACAACTTAACTGAATAAATAATTTGGCGTCTTAGGCGGCTAGTTAGCCTATATGGTAGAGCCACCACTGACATTGTATTATAATGTTGTGTATTTATGTAATTGAAAACTAATTAAATTCTTACAATCTAATCAAAATTAATATATTAATAACTTATGAAATATATTCCAGTAATTATGGAAAATTTTGATCTAGCCTGTTTGGTAAAAACTAATTTATATCTTTGTAATAATAATTGTTTCAAAAATTTTTATTATAATTTTAATATACTCTTTCAAATTTTTTAATTGGTTCTAATTTAGCCAACAATAATTTATATTTCATATTATTTTTTTTTCTTCTGGTTAATGGTAAAATATCGATCGTACTCCTACACACTCTCTATAAAAATTTAAATGAAATAAATATCAATTTAATAGAAATTTCTTCATATTAACATATAATTTTAAGAGACCATAAAACTGAAATAAGAATTTTCCAACATATAAATGAATATATAACAATGAATTTGAATTGGTTTTCTAATATGCATTTAAAATATAATATGGTTCATGGTCCATAATACTATATAGATAAATGAACCATATATGAATACTTTATTATATAAATTGTTAGTTAATTACTTAATAGGGTAATTTCATGACTTATATATTACTTAAAATATTTGTTCTATATAATAATATTTTTGTTCTAGTAAAATTATTTTAAACCCAAAATGACAAATGGTCAAAGATATACAAAAGAAAAGGTTCAAAAAAAGGACTTTATAAATTTTATGTTTAAAATAAAAAAAAAATTAAATGTAAAAAAAAAAAATTAAATTAAATTTATGTACAAGGAGAGAGGTATAACAATTTTCAATTTTTTTTTTTGTGTTTTATTATGTTTTGTTGTTTGTATGTTCAGGGACTTTAATTACCATGAGAGGAAATTAAGGATGAAAATTTATTGTAGTTTAAATGACTTTTTAAATGATATTTATGTTTTTTGATTCTATATATAATATAAAAATATATTTTTTTATTTTATTTTTTATATTTTTTAAATATTTTATTATCGTAAAAATTTATAATTATAGTCAGATAATTTAAAATGTACATTTAAAAATAAAAAAAAATCATGCTTTCTGAAAATTATTTAGAAAGTATTTAAGATAAAGACAAAAAAGATAAATAATTAAAAAAATTATATTAAATAGGAAATAAGATGAAATTAAATTTATGTATTGTTACCAGTGTTCTGTATAATGTTATACCGTAACGTTATAACGAAATTACCACAATTATTCCACAATTATTAATACTCGAACTTAGAATATTTGTTATAACGTCATTATATAACGTAACACTAATTAAGTAAATGAGGTATTTCGTTAAAATTTTGTTAAAATTAAATTATAAATAATTATTTGGTTTCTTCTGCCATGTCCTATAATTACGTTAGGTAAAAAAGAGTACTGAAAAATATTTACTTCACAGTTTGAAATATTTGGTTTGTCATTTTTTTGTGTAATTTCGATTTCAATTTCGATTTTCAATTTAATTTAATGGGGCATTACAGAATTTTGTATTAAATACTGCGGTCACAAAACCTGTAAAGGAAAAACATTTTTTAATTTAGAATGTAACGAACTAATGTCGTTGCAACAGAACGGAATTAAATAATTATTTCGTTATTACATAGCATTTACATTTAAATACTGTTAATATAGCGACTTTGTATATAGTCAAAATACTGCGGCCAATTTATTTCAGTGTGCTGAAACAGAAAAGATTAATTTTGAAATGGACAACGTTTATTTAGTCCCGGAAATGCTATATTTATACCCGTAACCCGTAACTGTAACGAAATTTTATTTTTGACATTTTTTATCAAAATGAAGAAATTTACTATTTTGTTCCGGAATTCTTGTACTGATTGTTATTCAAATTAAAAACTAATTAAATTTTTTTGACTCTTAATTTAATTTTTTTTTAATAAATTATCTACAAAATATTGACATTATAAAATGTTAAAAATTTGATTAAATGTTGTTTGTTTAAAATTGTTTTCTCGTTCCCTTCTTTCAAATTTGGATTTGATTTAATTCAATGAATTCAACAGTAACATTTTTTTTTTTTTTTGGGAATAATCTCTTAAAATAATATTAAAAATATTCCCAATTTCTCTAATGAATAGATAAAAAATAAAAAAAAATATATAAAGTAAACTGTAACCAAATATACTAAAAAAAATATCATAAAACAACAAACTTCAATATTGCACGTGCCAGTCGTGTGCGATATCCTTTTTGCCTAAAATTTAATCTATAAAAATTTAGTTATTTTTAAAAAAAAAAAAAAAAAAAATCAAAGATTAACAAATTATTCTCATATGAAGGACTAAACCAAAAAATAATAAAAAATAAAAAAAAAAATTACCAGCCGTTGCATCATATTTATGATTTATGCTCTCATGAAGTCGTAGACTATAAAAAAAAATGACTCCTTATGTGACCCTTGAAAAAGTTAAACGAAGGGTGAAAAATCACAATTTAAAATATATTATTTCTATATATATATAAATATATATCCACCAAGGATCAACCCTTTTTTATAATCCTTCTTGGTATTATATACAAAATATTATAAATTTTATATATACAAGTCCAAGTACATAATAAATGTGTGCGTGCCTATCTAGTATACTAGTCATAATGAAAGAAATTTAGATAACCAGTTAATAGAATATAAAAATAATTCTCAAAGGAATAAATTTAGCTATAAATTTTATATATTCAAACAATATTATTTTAACAAAATTATCTTTTTGTATAAATATTTTTGATTTAAAATCTAACTACGTAGATCTTTATATAATAATAATTCTTTTTTTTTTTGTATGTATATATAGAAGGGATAATATAAAAATAATCCTTGTGAAAAGTTTATCTTTTGTATTGTATATTGTTAGGTAGATTGCACAAATTATTAATATGAAATTTGAAATTTATATTTTAGATATAAAATTATAATATATCTTTGAAACCGATATATACAAGTATAGATATATGGTAACTGGAAGAGTTCATCGAATGTTCGATTCATCGAATTACAAGTTCATCGGAAAAGTATTAATTTTTAGCATGTTTTAAAAAATTATTGCAATTTTTCATATTAATTTCTTCTAATTTTTAATAGAAATAAATTTCTTATTTATAAGTATTTAATTATATAACATTTAAAATTATATTAATTTAATTTGGTTGGTTGGTTTGTAAGGAGGAGGATCCGAGACCCACGCAGTGAAACCTCAATTTTGGCCCGTTATATATTCCAGTCAATAGCTGAAATTGTTCGCTACAGCGCATCAATCCATCCCACCTACTTAATGAATCCGATCTGGTCGGCAGGTTTATTATCATCCGCCTCTAACAGGTTATTTAGAAAATAACAAGTGCCTTAATATCCGTTGTTGCACTGCAGGGTAATGACATAGAAGATGCTCCAGTGATTCCTCTTCTACAACTTCTGCATGTCGAGACCGTAGTTAGACCCAACCGTGCAACATGTTTTCGTAGGAGTATATGTCCCGTGACAATACCCGTATAAAGTCGGGCTGTTGCCTTTTTCATTGATAAAATAACTCTTGTTCTTTTAGCGTCCGGAGTGCTCCAGAACATTTTAATGCTAAAACAACCATTCAGATTAGTCCATCTAAGTTGATTTAATTTAATTTTGCAAAAATATAACTTTCGTATTCAAAAACTAGGAACAAAAAATTCCGAGCATTAAAAATCTTCTATTCAAAATCAAGATTATTTTTAAAATAGTAAATGTATGGTCACTTCTTATATAATTAACAATTGACCGACCTTACCTTTAACACTCATAATTTTAATAATCCTTGAATTGAGTCCACTATTTTTTCGATTAACTTATAATTCGATGAATTGATCTTTCAATGTATTTGTTTTCGATGAACTCAATGGGAATCTTTATGTATAGATTATTTATATTGTCTAAGTATACTTTATTTTATATATTTTCTCTATACTTGGTTATCCTTATTATATGCGTGTACCTCATAGGATAAAATATTTTTGAATCATTCATTTTCAATCTTCTAACAAAATATTTTTTAACTGGACTTGATAACAATATTATTTATCTTTCGTACAAAAAAAATCACATACACAATTATTATCCCAGACAATTTAAATAGTGATCCAGTATATCCTGTTTTTTTTTTTTGGTGTTTTATTTTTAATCAAAATGATTTCGAGAGTTTTTCATATGAAAAAAAAAAAAGTATAAAATACTTGAAGTTTTCAACCCCTTTTAGTATAAATTTTCAATTTTTGAGTGCAAAATGTCCTTAATGAAAAGTTTTCAATTTTAAGTGGAAACACGCACGTTTCGTTTATTGTTTTGAAGGCATGCTTTAATAAAATTGACACAATTAAACTTTTTAATCACAGTCTTCATTAAAAAAAAATATATATATATTTGACATTTTGTTGGAAATTTTAATAGTAAGTTGAGTATATACAAATACTAAATGATAACACGTGACCAGAAAATGATTTAAATTTTTTTTTTATATTTATTTTGAAGTTTTATCCGTAAGGAATTATCAACAGTTTTCAAAATCCTTAAAAAACAAATTATTTAATTAACTTCTCTATATTTTTGAAATCTTTATTATAATTTTTATTTGTTTCCTTTGATGGTAAACACTATAATAGTAGCACACATTAAATTTTTAGGTAAAAAAATTCAGTTCCTTATTGTTTTCATTTAGGTATATAATTTTAAAGGGTAGCATAATTCGTTATCCCTCGATGTGTATATGTGTGAACAATTGTTTTTTTTTTGTTTTTTTTTTTTTAAAAAGACTAATATTAAAATTTGCTAAACATTAAACCCAAAATTATACGAAACATAGAAAATATAATCAAAACGCCCTTTTTATACAATGAATTGAATTAACATAATTATTCAGTAAATTTAAGGTAGCTAATATATTTATGTCACCAAAAGAAAATTTATAATATATACATAAATAGAGGGAGACTAATTATGCATTTTAGGAATTTCGAAAGGATGTATGTAATATGTATATAAAAGCGTTGTATAGAATGTTTGTTTTTTATTGTGTGTTTTTTGATTACTTTGATTATTAAACATTATATAATAGTAACATGAATATTTGGGAATACTAATTAATATTATGTAAAATAAATGTTGAATTAATTTGGGGGGGTTTTTTATTTGAGGGTACAAAGATCAAATAGAATTTTTTAGTTGAAGAAATTTTGATGTGGTTTATAATTTTATTTTAATTATACAATTAAAAATAGTTTTTTGATTATAAATTGATTTATCATAAACTTTTGAAATAATATTTTTCAAATAATTATTTTACCTTTAAAATATATACATATGTAAATATTAAATATATTTTTAATAAAATTTTTATACACATTTTCATAAATAATATGCACATCGTTTTCCTTATTAAATAATTTTCACATTTTCTCTTTTACACGTCAATTACACATAATTATGCATGATATGATGTATGAATATTGACAACATGATAGCAATTAATCCATTTATGTCATATTATTTAGACAATTTAATTCCTGAAATGTAATAATTTTTTTCTAATTTTCATTTCATATTGTTTTTTTGCAAAAACAATAATAGTTAATTTTCCATTTAACATTTTTTTTTCATTATTTCGCATAGAATTCGCATAAAACTCTAGTGAAAATGTGTTTTTTTTTTTAATTGTAACCCCAATGGAATTCACAGGATAGAAAATTAAATACGAAGGGATAATTGAAGAGTTTATATGTATTTATTTTATACAAACGGATGCCGCAATGCAATTTTTATATATAGCTAGTATGGGTCAGGGGTTATGCAATCTATTTAATTACCATTCTATAAAATTCTATAAAGTATAAATAAAAATTTATGTATATAAGTGAAAATACTTAAAACATCTAACAATATGTTTTTTTTCTGCTCGTTTAATGACATTTATAAATTAGTCAAATGATAAGAGGGTAGGGTCAAGGGGTTAATCATTTCTTACAAATCAATTAATATAGAAATTTTTTATATTATTCATTATTTAAATACATTTATCAGATAATTCATAGAATACGCTGCTATTGTAAATTTGATTGATTATTTGTATGGAAAGATATTGCTAGATCAAGACAGGCTGGCGTTGGCGTAGAGGTAATGTGCTATGCTTTGATGCTTTAGATTCTGGGTCCAACTCTATGTTAACTCATCTTTACATGAGTACCAATAAACAAAATTTGCTTAACGTAATTGTGATTTTAAGACTGGGATAAATGCTAAAGGCTGAGATTAATTGTTGACAACAAATGTCTCACTATTAAAAATGCATGAGCTCATTAGTGCGTACAAATTACAATAAAATTTTACGAAACTTCGTTAAGGTACCCAAGGCTAGATTTGAGCAGGTACCGCCATTGTAAAAAGACAAAAGTTTATATTAATATAGTTTCCAAATTTAATCCTAACCATAAATTATTTAAAAAAGATTTGTTTTTATAAAAAATATTATAAAATTTGTTCTTCGATCATTTGTAAACTTTTATCTTTATTGGTTTATATTTAGTATTATTTCAAATATAAGTTGCAGTGCAAATCTATTAATACATTTTAAGCAGGTTTGGAAAACAAATAAAAAAAAACTTAACGCTAAACATTTCATTATACAATTAATTTTCTTCGTTACGTAATTTCGCTATGCAAAATTCTCACTTTTAGTAATGTAACTATCATGGATCTTTCTTTCGATATTACGAGTACTACTGACAGCTATTTGTAAAAAGCTCTTTTATATTATTCTGTTCTGTTAAAGGTTTCAGTTAAAATTTCACCAAAGTAATAATCTACCAAGAAACAAATACACATCAGCAAATAAATTGTAATGATCAACCCCTTAAGATAATTTTTGATCGTCAACAAAATGCACTGTATATCTAAAATGTTTTTAATTTTTTTTTTATACGATTCGAAAAGAATTCCAGTCGGAAAAAAGAAAGGACATTATCTCTAAAAGTGCATTAATTATGTCTTTTACAGGCAATTTAACGCTAATGATGCTTTATTGTTAAATGTTCTTGTATTCTGAACTATTATAATATACAACAAAATTACAAGAACACTTATTTATATTAAAACTATTCTTAAAGAAATTTTACTGCATATATTTCGATTTTAGTAATACATAGTACAATTTATACTTGAAGTATTTATATAATATTCAGCCAATCGCGGTAATTTTTATTATAAATATGGTATGAGAAAAGAAATTCATTTCTTACTAAGTATATTTTCTTTTGAGGGATGTTGCATGTCCTGTGCTAATGTTAAAAGTTAAATTCTTCTGATGGTGGTATAGTTAAGAGATTTTTTTTTAGGGAATTTATAAAATATATTAAAGAGGTCACTATATATAAGCCATCTTATTTTAGTCTAATTACTTTTAGCAATAAAAGTATATATATAATTTTTTTTTATTATTTTATTTTGTATTTTTTAATGATGGAATTAAAATAAATTCTTTATACAGATAAATATGTATATATATATATATTTTAAATTTGATCCTTAGTGGAATAAATGGACGTTATTCATTTAGAAATAAAAAACAACAATAATGTAAAAATATAACAGATTACCAAATGTTTAATGATCCTTTTCCGTTATGCTTTCGAATTTCAAGATTGTTTTTTTTATTTTTTGTTACTTTTATAAAAATGTGTTTTTAGATAAAAACATGAAATTAAAGTTAAAATTTTTAGATAAGCATAGTTTTTATTGCGAAATTTATAAATATTTTTTGTTTAAATGATTTTTTTTTTTTTTTTTTGAAAATGTAAAACAAATAAAACATTCTAATTAAAATATAAAACATAAATCTTTTAAGACTTTGAAGAGTTTTGATTTATTTGTATAATTAAAGGTATATTATAAAATATTATATTATAACTTTGAAAGTTTTTCAATATTGTTAAGATAATTGACATTTACTACCGCATTTATTACCATTGCTTGCCATGCCATTAAAATTGATTTAACCGTATCTAAAAGAGTTAACCATACTTCTTCTTTCTAGTTATTACAATGAGATCTGTTGAGTTGATCATCCTTTTCTGCTTGTGCCATCGGTGAATCAAATTGGATCTTATTCATCCATTCAACAAGTTGAAACCAGTGTGGCCGCTGAACACGAATAAGGTTATCTCTGTACTCATATTTTCGAAGTTCTTTGTTGTATCTTCTTCTCCAATTTGTCCACATGACACCTAATATATAGCATTTTCGAGTCAAGTTAGTCTTTTTACATTTCAAAATAGTCTTTTTATTTTCCAAAATATTCCTTTTATTTTTCCTTATTTACTTGGTTGGTTGGTTTACAAGGGGGTGACGGAATCAAAGTACCTCGTGCACTTGAGCCTATTGACCCGTTGTACCTCCCCGTCGACGGCCGATTAAGTTTCTAGCACGTCGACCCATCCCAAATCTCTAACGAATGAGTAAATCTTAGCCGGCTTAAAGGTACATGCTTCCATCAAGTCTGTCAAGAAATGATGATATAGATGTTTTAACCGTTTATTATTTACCGCAGGATATCGGCATAGGAGGTGCTCTACAGTTTCATCAACCTCAGACAGTTATTAACAGAACCAGGAGATTAAAATTTAGTTAATATTATTACTAAAAGTGTTAACGAATTGAAAGAGACAGATTGCTGTAACTATTACAATTACGTAAATATGAACTAAAAATTCCAGATGCTGTTGCTGGAAATAACTTAAATTATAAACTGTTATTATGCTTTATTCTTATTATTATATCCGTTATATTAAAATTTATAACATAACCTGCAAATTAAATATAGTACCTAATTCTAAAATAAGAAGACTATTTTGAAAAATAAAAAGATTATTTTGAAATGTAAAAAAGACTAACTTGACTCGAAAATGCTACATAAATAACCGAAAATTGAATGAAACTAAAAAACTAAATTTGGCTTGTTAATACATTTTCCGTTTATCCAAAATGTATGTAAACTTGTTTAAAAAGAAAACATCAGGAAAATTCGAAATTTCTATTTTTCAAGCTAAAAGTTTCTAGTTTGCAACAAATATTATAGATTTTCCTTTAAAAAATTCTTCATATTACAAACTAATCTGTCATTATACAATAAGTTCATACCCCATAATGATATGAAGTTTAAAATCTATAGATTTTAATAGAATTCAAAATTGATCATATATATTCATCTAATTAGTACTAAATATCAACTTCAACTAATATTGAATAAAAATAATATATATTTTTATAATTCAATTTTCTAAAATACATTTGCAAATATTATTCCATTCCAAACAAAATAAATATCTCTAAAAAAGGACTTCAATAATTTTTTATAAAAAATATCAACACACTCAACAACAACTACAAAACAAAATCTATTCAATTGCGGAATTAAAGAAAATTTCAGGACAATTTTAGTTTTTCATGATGGATGCTTCATCATCCGTTCAAGTATAATCGTAAATTTTGCCACGTGACTGATTTCTTCTATAAATACTCAATATTTACAACACTCCTATTTAAAATTAAATTGTAAATATATTTATGTATACTATAAATTAATATTATATATATTTATATTCTTATATATGTTTACATATGTTATTTAAGTGACGTACACAAAATATTAAAACGTCATAGTTGAAATGTGATCATAAAAAAGATATGTCGAAAAATCATTTGATATAGAAAATTTTTGATAATACATACTATAATCAAAAAATCCGATAATTTTATTGTTGTTTCTATTTTGCAAGAAAATTTGCAATCATATTAATTTTCTCCCTTCTCTTTGCCACATAATTCCCGCCCCCTTAAATGATTAAACATAGCATAAATAATTTTTCAACAACGAAATTTTTATATTAAAAATATTATATTTTTATATACAAACCGAAACATCAGCACCAGGAATGATTTATTATTGTGTGTGATTGTTTTGTTTATTTATGGGGTGCAGAAGGATCGCATACATACACACATATATATTTATTTTAGAATGATATTTTTTTCTATATATACATATTTATATATATTTACAATATGCTAACAATAAAACCATTCAGTTTATTTTTTATTTATTTTTTTACCATGGGTTGTTCTACACAATTTAAAGGATCCTTGTATATTTTTTTTTTTTTATAAATTGAGGGGGTAGGATGCAGTCGGTTGTTGTAAAAGAATCGTATGATGTTGGTTTACACTATGATGATGATGAGAGCATTAAATTATTGGCATACTTGAAAGCCAGTTAATATACCATTTTTGTTTTTGTGTAATATAATTTTCCTTTTTCCTTTTTTTTTTATTGTTGTTGTTGTTGTTATTGTGATTGTGTATAAGAGGAAAGGAAAACATATTCAAAACATGAAATATTTGTGGTTTATACTACATAAAAATAGATTTTTATATGATTTATATTATGAATTTATAAGAGGAACGAAATGAACGAGCATAATTGATTTAAAATTTGTATTGTATATAAATATAGAATATTATTTTTAATTATTTTATTTGTAAAAAATTTTAATATACGTTATATAAATATTATGTTTACATGTACGTTTTATGTATAAATTTAAGTTTTTATAATAATTAAGTAGATTGAAAATTGACGAATTTAATAATTAATTAGTTTTATATTATTATTTCTTTGTTCATTTTAATTATACATTATTTTATTTGTGATTATGAAATTCTATTTTCTAAAAATGTAAAAATAAATTTCATGGTGTTAGTTGATAAACTAAAACGTGACAAATTTTTGGATTTAATTATTTCTTTTTTTAAATTATGAATATTGTTTATGAAATTAATATAAAACTTTCAATTGATTTAAATTTGTCAATCGAGTATCTAATTCTCAGTAATTTCAGATACAAGCTCCATCTTCCCGGTAACTAAAAAATTGGGGATTATTTGTTTGGATTAGCGAAAATAAGTATAAGAAGAGATGTTAAAGAGAAACATAATGTAAAAAAAAGAAAGTATATTTTTAACGTTAAGCTTGATTTCTTCCACTTTTTCATATGCTGAGATACAATTTTCTAGCCGCAATGGAAAAGCTTACCGAAAACAAAACAGATTATTAATAGATACAAGAAGTAAAATAAAATTAATAAATAAAATTAAAAAATATATATTCAAATTATAGCAACAAAACATTAAAATTTGATTTAACAGGCTACGAGGCCGTCAAAAAAGCTACTACTTTCCTACTTCATCCCTGCTAATTCAAAATATTTAAAAAAAAGTTAAATTGTTAGAACTTAAGTAGTTCCAAAACTATAAGTAAAATATAAAAATAAAAATATATTAAATTAAAAATTTAATTATTTTTCAATTATATGTTTTGAGTATTTGCTCGTAATTTATTCAAAGACATCTGAAAGTAAAATTAAAATATGCTAACTTTTCAATGTCAATGGTTTTCCAAAAATTTGTTTTACTTATTCATATTAACAAACCCCACTTTTACAATTTAGTCTTTATATTTTTTCAGTAAATTTATTTCAAATTTTAATTTCAAAGTATAATTGAATATTTTCTTAATTAGTATATATTTGTTAAATAAGTATCTTGAAAATAATAATTATGTAATGAATATATTGTCTAAATTTAAAGCCACCTACGCACAGAGTAAAATATAAAAAAAAATTATGTATTGTAATAATTTTCTTAAAAAAGATTTAAAAAAAAATTTTCCAATTATATTTATTTTTTTACTAATTATGTATCTTTTTAATATTCTTCATAAATTACAGGTTCGAAAAATTTACAAAGAAAAATAATATTTTTAAAAAAATTATAAAAAAAATAATTAATCTTTTATTTCTTATGATGTTAAAATATTGACGAACTAATTGCTTAAAAATTCACTGTTTATGTAGAGTGTATAATTTTAAATATTTTTGAATATAGTAAACGTAATTTTATAATAATTATAAATGAAAAGTTTATTAAATTGAATTATAACCATAACTACTGAATTGATTGAACAAGTCTTGTACCGATTTTCAATATAAATGTGGATAAAGTATAACTTTATTTATTCAAATTCTAACTTCAAATTCGATGAATAAAAGATGTCAGACACAGTAACCGAGCATTAGTGCTTCAAATTTCATCATTATAATGTCCTTTTCTCCATCAAACATTCTGCCTTTTCAAGGTAAATCCTCGAATGACCATAAAACTTCCAGCACAATACTAACTAACCAATACAATGGTCACGTCACATATACATAGACATATATACCATTACAATCTCATTTAAATAGACAGAATCATTTTTTATTAATTTTTTTCCTAATTCATTTAAAATTTAAAATCAACTACATAATTTTAAATTTTATTTGCTAAAGATAGAATAATTCATATTTCGTTCATTAAGATATTATCAATCATTTAATCATCTTACAAAAACCTAAAATAGAATAATCCTTATATTTATTACAGGATATAAAGTAAAGTGAATAAAAAGATAAAACAATTTCATATTTATAATTCAATATGATGTGTATATGTGTCTGTGTTTTGTACGTATACATTTTTTTTATATGTATATTCCCTATAGCATTTCCATATTAAATTTAACAGTTTCCAATATTTGAAAAAAAAAAGTTTTTAATTTGATTTTGAAATATCAAATTACTTTATAAATTTAAAACCTGATGGCTTAGAGACGATAGATAAAAAATTGTTAACTCATTTGCTTCGTCAACACTATCATAAATGTACATCTTGTATAGCATAATTCCTTTTAGAAATGTTTGAAAAACTGAGAAAATAGATTATTTGGCATGCATTGACACTTAACAATAATTGTTAGAACAAAATTGAATTGAATAAAGCCAGCAGATCCAATATATCATCACTGAGACACTATTCAGTCCTTTGTGTCACCTTAATATTCGAATAATTGGCAGGTTCGGTTTTTGCTGTGAATAAGTATTTGCAGAAACACCGTAATGACAATACACAATCCTGGATCATGCATCTTGAGTCGCTGTACCAGTTAAGCTTTTCAGAAATACCGAAACTAGCTTTCATGCCATGGATGGTTGTATTTCGACCAGCTGGTTCCTCAGATTGTTGTGCCACATGATTCACCATTTCTATGATCAGTTGTGTTGGCTGGAACACTTTCTGCATTTACTTAAATATTACTATATTTAATTTTGTTTGCATTTAATTTGAAATTATTTATATATTATAAATATTCCTTCCATTTCCTTAAATATAACACAGGTAAATGGTATAAATGCCATAAATATATCGGTACATATTTTATTCAGAACTAATCCTATAAACGTAAAATAAACATAATAAAATATCATAAAAAAGGATTAGCATCATTTTTATCCACAGCTATCTGACAGTCATAAAAATCATACATGTTTATTGTCATTATTATTTTATAAAAAAACTGGTAAAATATATTTCAATGGCTGAATAAAAAAAGATATTTGAATGTCGGCAACATTGTATTTACCCATTAAGTTAGTAAATTTTATATTAAATTATTTAAATTTTATATATTTTTTTTTGTTATTTGAAAGTCATTTTGGTTTTGAAGATTTATATGAGCTAATTAAATGATATTTATACATTTATAGAATTAAATAATTTATGAATATTTTATGTACTATTTTATGTTGTCAATAATAATAATTAATTAACCAATTTAAATAATCGCTATCAATGATGTCCTTCTCAACTAAATATTAATATTAATTATAATTTTGTTGGTGCTTAAATGTTAAGGAATTGTTCATATGCAATCATGTTGAAAGCTGCTCTGCATAAACAAATTAAATGAGTACGAGTCGATAAGCTAAGTCAAGAATAATAATCAAATGATGTGTTTAATTAATCCGAAATAGTCTTTTTTACTAGGCTCTTAAATGTTTTATTATATAAATTCCAGTGAAAGCAAAAAGAATATATAGGAAGAGATCAAAACTTATATATAAATTTTTGTATGAATTTTTCACTGGTGCGGAGTTTTTCTCCAATACAGTGAATCTAATGGAATTAATGAGGTTTCGTGATCACATAAAGATTTTTCACATGACAATTCCTCGAGTAGATTAACTTACTACGACTAGGATTATTTAAAGGCACTGAAATTAAATTCGAAATTCTAGCACGCCCTTTGTAGAAATAGTGCAGTGTTAGCTTGTGTTTGGTACTTTATCATTGCTATATATAGAAATAAATGAATATAGCTGACAGCTTGGCAAAAATGGTCTACTATTAAAAACAAAATTGACAAGATAAGAGTAGATTGGATATGGACTGGTTCATATCAAGTATAGTTAATAACATTTCACTATGCACATACTTTTTGTGACTCCTCAAGTGAATAGTCACGGTACATGTACATGACCAAAATAGTGGCCTCATAACCGGTTGTTTCTCCTTTCCCACTTTTTTTTTAAAACTTCTTACTGCACTAAATTATTGTAATTCAATATTTCACATTTTTCACTCATTCCAAATCAATTCGCCAAAAACTCAATAAACTTATTTGTGGTTTAGTCAAACTATTTATCAATATTATATCAATTTTCTATATAAAATGACAAAATCAAATCTTTACATTAAATTAAAAATAAAAAAAATTATTTTTAATATAATTTCCAAATATATTGAAGCAAAATGCAATTTTAAGTTTGTAGAAAATAAATTTTGTCATATTTTATCGTAAAATAATATTTTCATTCAAATTGTAATTGAAAAAGTTTCTCTTTTTAAAATTTATATTGAAAACCACGTCTATAGATAGATTTTTTTTTTTGACATATAAATATTTTAAAAAAAATTACTTTTAGGTACTGCAAATGACATCGTTTATACAAAAATGTATTAATAATTATTTTCAATTTAACTTTTTTTTTTTTTTGGTTCTATAGATAAATGATATAATTGAAAATGTATGTTAAAAATAATATTTTAAATATTTCTAATAATTAGTAATAAGTATTATTTCAGAAAAATATATATACACAGTCACGAAATTTTCCTTTAAATTATAATTTAAAAATTTTTAAATGCTAGTGAAAATTTCAGCAAAAATTGTTTTTCCTCCTTTTGGGAATATTGAAAAAAAAAATTACTTTTTCTTCTTTAACCTCACTAAAAATTAGGTTTACTCTTTGTTTCAAAATAGGTTAATATCCCAGTTTTATTTTTTTTTTAATTCTAAGCACGTAAACGCGCTAAGGTGTTTCGTGCTCATTGCGTACATACAATAATTTGTATCATTTTTTTCTTGTTTTAGTATTTTATATAAAAAGTGCTAAAGGTAATAATGTTCAATTTAAGATTTTATATTTTGTCTATTCTGTATATAATATTAATCTAGAATGGCATTCAATTTATGTACGAACAATTTTTAATAATCATACAAAACATAAAAGATTTTATTATCAAAAAGGAGTTAAATTGCTTCAGAAAGAGTTAATTTATATGCTCTAATGTCTGATATCTTGTATAATTAGATATTAATATGATTGAAGTTTTAGTTTTTAATAATATTTTTGTTTCTTTTGCTATTTTCCACTTATAAACTTGAACTTTAATACCTAATTAGTTTTTCTGCATTGTCTTTCAGTATTATAATAAATTACTTTAGGGTTTTAAAACACTGTAGACCAGTAGCTAACTTAGTGTACTAACTTATATGGTAATAGTATCTAACTTAGTGACCATCAGACTCATAAACGTCCCACTCGTTCAACAGAACCTTAAAATTGGTTATTAACCTTAAGCGCATGTCTACCTGTAAGAAAACTTGAATGAGAATGTAATAATGATTTAGGAAGTCTTGATCGTAATTAATTTGCTAATTATCACAATCTCTAAATGCATGTATCTCGGATTGCCATATTCGAAATACCATTGTAGTATTGAGCTTTCTGTGATGAGCTTACTCGGCAAGTGAACCGAGTTTTTACTAACTTTTAGGTACTTATTGGTAACTACATCGGTCATAATAAAATGCTCCAGAATTTTCAATTTTGTTTATAGCAATTATAGAGAAAATTAATATTTTTTTATATATCTGTGTCTGGAGGCATTCCAATGTTATTCCTATTAAGCTCAGCAACAAAGTCACTTTCTGAAATTATTTATTATAAAACTGTTAAATAATCCTTTTTTTTTAATTTTCATACCTAATTTATTACAAATTATTTCATAATTGTTCTGAAAAATAGCTATACTGTCAAAATAAAATTGAAATAATAAAATTAAAAATTCTAGAAAATTAGTTCTACGTGTACGAGGCTTCAAAAATGTCTTAAACTTTTTACAATTCTCTAAATAAATAATTTGTTACTTTAAAATAAATAACTAAAATACAAAAATCGCGAAAAGTCATTCTAATACGGTTATATGTACGCAACATAAAGAACTGTATAACAACATAAAAATATATGTCATTGAAAAAGATATTTGTCTTTATTTATTTAAATTTCTGTCTTTACTTTTATACGATGACGATGACATTTCACAAAACAAAAGTGATACAGCACATGTCATCTATTTAATATAAATTTATATATAACCATACAAACCTTTATTATATTAAAATATAAAAGCTAAAACATACAAAGTTATACAAAACAACAAGGACTTTTGATAATATCACTAATAATATTATTATAGAAAATTCGAAAAAGAAAAAAAACATATGGAAATTTATGAGAATATTATTCAAAATACCAATTTTTTTTTATAAGTAATTTAATACATTTATGTATTTACATTATTATATATATATATAAGTATCTTGTATGTAAATATATATTTATGTGTGACAAACAAAATAATAATAGTAAAAATATTATTATAAATTCTGACATATTATTTTTTATTTTTGCTTTATTTCTTGGGTGTAAGTATATTTATAAGAGTTAAATGATATTTTCTAAAAGAATTTAAAATAGCAAATTTATATAAATGGGAACGAACAGGATATTATTTGTACCTAATAAGATATTACGAGTAGTTACAATAACTAGGAGTGTCATAATGGACTCTATCCTAAATAAAAATGGATTTTCTGAGTTAGGAGGTTCTAAAAATACAATTTTCAGTTGATCTATGGTAAAATCACTTATTATATTTTTCATTATGCTCAAAGCTACTAACACCGTACACTATTTATTGTTACCCGAATTCAACAGGTTGATTTTGTCATCTAGTTAAATCTGTATCTTCAATGGGTTCATGAAAAAATCAAGAACTCGTTTGTGTTCAGAAATATATTTGATGAATATTTTAGCTAATTATTATCCGATTTCAATGAAATTTGGTATTCTTAATTCATATGAATGAGTACTTAGTAGAATAATTGTGGAATTCTACATATAAAATTGGGAGTCAGCAGTTTCAGTATGTCCCTAAAAAAAATTTCGAATTATATTAAATTCTTAACAAAACTGTGTTTTCTACAAATCGTCGACATGCACTATTATTTCCAAATTTATGTTGCGCATAAATCACACCTGAACTTAACTATGAGTTATCTGAGTCCCCTAGTTAGCATTTTTTTTTAAATTTTTTTTTTTAAATGTTTTTATGGCAATAAAAAGAGCTTTTTTTATACTGTCTTTGACATTTTTGACATATTATGAGAAAATTTCCGGATGTTACAAGGCACAAATATATATAAAAATATGTGTATATTATATACATATTAATAAAAAAATATATTTTTTAAAAAGTGGTAATAGAAGAACCTTTTGTGCAAAATTTTTTTTTTTTTTTTTTTATTGTCGTTCATTCAATTCTTTAAACATGAAAAGCTTAAATCGGCTTATATATGGCGTTCTCTATCATGTTGAAAAATTGTGTAATTTAATACATTTCAATGACTTTTCATACAATTATATTTATTATATAAATGAAAAAAAATTTTATTGTAAATTTTCCAATTTTCAAAAAAAAAAACTGATTTAATTTTGCAAGTTTAAAGAAGATTTTTTGTATAATAGTTTTATAGAAATTTTGTTTGAAAATATATTCATATAAATACTTTTTTAAAAATTTCCATAATAAGAAAATTGTAAAAATTTGTCGTATATTAGGAAACTGAAGTAAATTATTAAATATAATTATACTATGAAATTTTTGAAAGTTGGTTTGCGTCAAATAAAGGAAATTAAAGACGTAAATTCTATATAATAATTCTATAAAAATCAAGAAATTTTTCCAAATTTCTTAAATCATATACAAATAATGTTCAGTTAAGTTTTGACAGTTGAAATATGATAAAAAAAATTAGATTTATGGGGTAAATTGCAGAATTATTATACTGTCGAGAAGGATTCCTTATCATTTAGTATCTTAGCAACCTATTTATTATTAGATTATAGTTTCTTTTTCCAAAAAGTGCAGAAAATATAATCCTAATATTTATTCCCCCAATGAACTGACTTTTACAATCAGTAATATCGCTATAAAAACAAATTGATAAAATTAATTAGCTAATATTGGTTTCTGTCTGATTGTTTCTGGTTAAATGAATAGATTTTTAAAAACAATTGGTGGAACATAATTTAACGATAGTAATTGAATTTATAAAACAATTATCCTTTTTAAATTATTATTATTGTTATTCAAATTTGATAAATTGTAATGTAATTATTATTTTTATTATTCACTTTTATTATATTTATTAATTATATAATTTTAATTAGAAATAAAAAATTAATTATTATGCCACAAAAAAATTTATAATTTCCAATCAAAATTTCAATTCAGTTTTAAATGAAATTTTGTATAAGGAATTAATTTTGTGGACAAAAATTTAATGAAAAAAAAAACTATTTTGAATTAAATTTTTAATGAAATTTTATAATTCAATTTTTTTTTTTCATTTCAAAAACATAGAATTTAATTTGATTTGTTTTTAATTTAAACATTTGTTATTATAAATTCATTTAATAAATGAACAAAATTTTTTAATTTTCTAACAGGTAAAAAACTTATTAATCAAAATATAATGTATACAAAAAATAAACTAAAAAAAAAAATTAAATGAAAACAGAATTTTTGAAATATAAGTTTTAAAGTAAAACCACAATTTTTAATTTTCCTTATTTCATAAATTAATAATTTTACATTTTATATTTTTATTTCTCTTTTTGACTATATAATCGTTTTACATTTCGTTCACACTTATTTTCTTAATAGTCACGTTTTAAGATTTTTTCTTTTTCACTTTTAATGGATTTAACAAGCAATCAACAGTCAAGGGTCAAGGGTTAATTCTATATATTTTTTTCTGCTTTTGTTATTGAAAGTATATACTCTGTACTGCATCTGTTGCAGAATACCGCACAATTTTTATTTTTAATTTTATTTTTCCATGTACATTTTCCATAAGGCTTTGGTTAAAGAAAGAAAAAAACTAATTTAAATCTCAGCAGAGTATAAACTCAACAGCAGCGGAAATTTTACTGGTTAACATAACCGCACTATGCAAATTATAAAATTTTCTTTTGTAATGGAGTTAAAGTTTTTATGCAAATATTGTGGAAAGAAAATTTCACATTAAATATGGAAATTAATATTAAAATTATAATATATATATAATATTTAAATAAATTACAAAATGTTAGGAAAAAATGCTAAAATTTTCATATTTTTAGCTGGAAAATTTAATAATCTTTTATAGTTATAATATTTTTAATACTATAATTTCTTTGTAGTAAAAGTATTCAATTTGCAATAGCGAAAGACTTGGGAAATAATTGATATTTAATTTTAAAGTAAATAATTTTACCAAAACTTAAAGGTCTACAATTGAATTATAATCATCCATAATTAATTATACTTATTTAATTGATAGTGGAATCGTTTAGTTCTTATCGTACTCGTATTTGCAGGAACAAATCGTACTTCGCTTGGTTATGTTGATGGTCATCTGAATTAGTATCTGCCGATTTATAGAATATTCAAGTTTTACATTAAATTTTTTTAGCTTCAGTATTTTATTTATATGAATTTTATTTTGTATTAGTAATTTAATTTAATTATATCCTGACAACATGAACCAAAAAAGACATCAATAATTTATAGTAAATTTTCGAATATTATATGATAATGTATTTTCAATGGAATTTGACATATTAGGGTTATTGATGTCAAATCAACTATACTTTTTAATATTATCAATATTTTTTGGAGATTTTCATGTTCATATGATTAAAATATAAATAAACATAGAATTTGATGGTAAATCTGTCATACAGTTCACGCTGTATAACAAAAATATTTCCATAAATTTTTACATCTTTTCAATATTCTGCTATTTTTATGCTATTATATTTTATTTGTAACTCGAATGTTAATCAGAAATGTCCCACTAAAAATTTCACAAAAATTTTACATAGGATATTAACTCCAAGAATTTGCCATTCAAGAATTGATTTGAATCTTAAACATAAAAAGAATAATTTCAATCGTATTTTTATGTATATAAATTTATAATTTAAATTTTAATCAAATTTCTAAATTTTTATTGAAATGAAATAAAGAAAAAAATACTTTAACTCGATTTAAAAACTAATAAACAATATTTCTTCTCTTCATAAATAAATAAAGGCTTATAAAATTTTTATTCAAAACTAACCAATATTTTAATTTAAAAAACAAACATTATAAAAGTAAAATTAAACTTTAAAACAAAGAAATTTAACCAAAATACAACAGGAAAAAAAAATATTTGTAGTCCTGCCACAATTTCTGTTTTTATTTTATTTTTCTAAAGATAACTGAAAAGATTGAAAATTATATAACCAGGAAATCTTAGCCAAAAGCCATAAAAACTCTTTACCTCAGGTTTTCATATTTTTCTATACAGTTTTTTAAGACTAGATGTTAGAAAAACAACACAAAAAATTACCTTAATTCTATCTGCACAACCTGCACTAATACAAAACTTACGAATCTTATATACCACGAAGGTTATTTTTTGATCCTGTTGCCTTGATTGTATATATATATAAAGATTTGCCACAAAGACCCAGATTAAATTTTTAAGCATTTTTTTTCTTCTAAAATTTATTTAGTAATGTTACATTTATTTATATGTTGTTTTATTGTATCTATGTATAAAACATAGTATAGTAAATTGTGTCACCTTACATGTTTTCAGAAAAAAACTAAATATATATATAAAAAAAGATACAACCAAACAGTAATCTCTCCCAGTTCATCTTATGTGCAAACTATAAATCAAGAAGTTGTCTGTCTACGTGTAACTACGGATCTTTTTTCCGTCTTATGTTACCTTACATATCCCTTTCAAAGATAAAATGTCTATACTTTTTTGTCTTGCTTACTTAAATCCCATTATGGGAAATCTTTTTCTACAAAATCCAAAAAAAAAAGACTAAAAACATTACTTGAATGGCTTGAATGGCATTCAATTTGATGGTGCAAAGAAAAAAAATAGAAAGAAAAATATAAAACAGGAAAAAGCCATCATGTGACGGAGTGAATATTGTGAATTTTCCTAAAGATTTAACCTTTTCTATAAAATATCCTTTTTTTATGTGTTTTTGACATTTTATTTTTTAAGAATACAACATTTAAATTAAGTTTGGAATTATTTCTACAGAATAAGATTTTTTATTAGTTTATTTTATATTTTAAGAAGAAAATTATTTACATTTAAAAATTGAAAATGAAATATTTTAATTTTTTTTTTATTTATTTTTAGTATTTTGCATTAATTTTTATATATTTAAATTTCTGAGTATAATAAATTTGATATTATTGTTATATTTATGTTATATATCTCGATTGTTGCATGCATCATAAAGATTTACGTTATTTAATCATAAAAATCAATAATTAAATTTAAAAAAGTTTCACAAACATATTTGGTAATAGATTAGAAAGCATATCGGTGGGCTAGCTTTTTTATTTATTGTTTATTTATATATGTGGCGATCGATGGCGTAGATTTATAGTGTGCTATTTTGTGATGCATAAGGCCACGTGTTGAACTCCAGACCGATACACCGATGTTGCTTTAAATTAACTCATCTTTAAATTAGTATTCTAATAAAAAAAATTGAAATTTGTAATTGTGATTTTAAGACCATATTAAAATTAATGAGCCGAAGATGCAACGATGAATTTTCCTCTCGGTATTGGATATTGACCACAACTCTATTCCATAGAAGCACTGGGACAATGAGGTTCTTGTACAGTGTGTACAATTGGTATTTCGTGTGTACAGTGTGTACAGTTGGTGTACAGTTGGTATTTCGGGTAAAGGATCTCATAACAGCACCGATTAACGAAAACAATTCTTTGTCTTATATTAAGGCTGGTGTTATTGCCATTTTCTGTAACCATACATCCGAGGTATTCTTTCATCGTCTCAAAGTAGTGCTCCCCCGGCATGGTGACATTTTAATCTACATGGTCATGGCGACTTAGGGTGTTGTTTAATAAAGCCATCATGTATTTAGTGTTGGTACCATTTATTTGCAAATTATTTCCTTGTACATTGTTCATACCTCCGGAAATTTCACTGACGTTTCTGTGAGTTCTTTCGATGATATCTAGATAATAAATAAAGGCAAGGATCTGGGTTGAATTAAAAAAATGGACCTTGTTTTACAGTTAATACTAATTAATACTAATTTGCTATATACAAAATTTTATAAGAATTCAGATTTCATAAAAATTAATATGTTGTAATGCAAGTAAATAAAAGTTATAAGTAAATAACCAAAAATACTAAATAATATTAATTTAAAATAATTAATTATTTAAGTTTTACTTTGACAAACAAATTTCTATTTCAGTTCAATCACTTCAACTTTCCTATATACAAAATGAACATCACATCGACTATTTTTTTTTTTCCAAATTTTCAAATTATTTGGACCATCAATGTTAGATATTATTTAAATTACCTATAATTTACCTAATATTTATTTTATAATTATTTAAATACATTCATAAAAACCTTAATTTAAATACTATTTTAAATATAAAACAATGTTTAACTAACCGCAAATCTGCAGTTCAATAATGTTAATGTGAATTATATTAAAATTTCCATTACACTATCAATTTAATTAACACCTTTAAGTATTATACGTCCATGATTAGATATTAAAATAATTGTGGTTATGAATATAGTTTCGAATTTCCCGAAAAACTAATTTTCTATTTGGTTAGTAGTACATATATATGTAGTATTAGGAAGAATTGTTAACAACAAATTTATTCAATATAAACATTTTTGGTTTACCATTATGAAATTGAATTAATTGTTATTGACAAGAGTACATTAATTTCAAATTATAATTAAATCAGACCGTATTTATAGTTTAGTAGTTTTTTAGAAACAAAAAAAATGTTTTATATTAATTCATATCTGTCTTTATATCTGGCTATTCAATAAAAATGATCTGCATATAGTACATGGGATACCAAACCAAACAATAGTTACACATCAAAATAGCCCACAAATTTCTGCATATTATTAAATTATAATTATTTTAATTGTTGTGATAGAGGAAAATATTAAATTTTTTTAAATACTACACAAATTCATAAATCTGAGTCAAAATGACCAATTATAAATTTTACTTCATATTCATTACATTTTGAAATTTTCAAGTTTGTGGAATTATAGGCTAATAAAGTTGGTTCAAATTTCAAACGGAATTAAGACCCAATTGCTGTTAAAAAAATATATGTGGAATATAACTTCATAATCTCAATTTAAAACTTAATTTTACAAAAAAAAATAATACCGAAATTGGATTTTTGCGTATACAAGGGGTGGCTTTATGGTTTTATTTTTCTATTAAAAAATAATTTACTTTAAAATTTTCTATATATTTTCTGGCTCTTTTATATACGCCCCTGTGGTGTTTAGTGCAGATGGCGCCACCTGCTTATCATCTTAACTGTCCACTCAAAATACGTTTTGCATGAGCAATATAAATAAATAATAATTGTTTAAAACTGCAAAATGGTACAATACCATCCATGAAATAATTCTGATTATATTCTGGAATATATTTACATAATTGAATCAGACATAAATATGGTATAAACATGATTTTCCTATAAATATGGTATAAACATAAGTCCATAAATTGTTCGTGAAATATATCACATTTCGACAAACATGAAAATTCAAGTTTTGAAATCATGGGTGAAACTAGGTCCCTACACATAAGTTTACTAATACTTAGTCAATTGATTAAAGTTATTTCGTAAATTTCTTAAATGAATATTAAGCTAACCTAATTCTATTATCTACCAATAAAAATTAATGTATATGCTAACACTTTCACCTCACTGATTAGTAATTACTGTTTATATAATTGGCCTGAATTTTACATTATATTTTACATTTTTTATTCTGTAAATTTCAGTAATTTATAATCAATAAATTAATTTAAACAGTGTGTATTCATTCATTTTCAAATTAATAAGTTATTTCGAACATACAATTTTAAAGATTATAATTTTCCTGACTATTAATCATTATTTTAATATTTCTTATTAATCCTACAGAACTATCGTTGTTAATTTGTATTCCGGTTTTACTAAGCATCGATGTAATCCATCAATTTTTAAATTCAATTTAAGAATTTATTAATTCTATCAAAAACATTAACTCAGAGCTCAAATTTGGTTAATTTTACTTTCCTTTTATTGAATTTACAATTTTATTTATATTTTTTCTTTTATTGCAATATCACTGCAAGTTTATCGGAATAAAACATTTAGCACTGAGATACAAGTGGTTCTTTAAGATACAACCTTCGGAAACGTCATTTTGGAACACTAAAATTATAAGTTAATAAGAATAATAAAAAACTGGATGCAAAAGTATCTTTCTTGTCAGTACTAATGGTGCCATTTTAAAATATTGTTAGCTAATTTTTTTTTGGAAATTTGATCTTCTAAAAATCATTTGAAAATGTAAAATATGCATTTTATTTTTGAAACATTCTATCAAATTGGCTGAACTCCATCAATACGATACAAATGTAATTAAATTAAATTTGATATATTTTTCTTATTTAATAACAATTGAATAATTTCAATTAATTTATTTTCATATTAATATTCAACATAAAATAAATATTTATATAAATATAAAATTATTGATTATCCTATAAACTTTTATTTATTTATTTATAAAGTAAATACAAATATTTTTAGTTGATTTATTTTTTACAGGTGTTAAAACTATTAACAAATTGTTCAACCTTTTTAAATATTTACAATAATCGTACTGTGATTAAATAGATTTTCTTTCTAAATACTGTAATACATTAATAAATTAAAGAACCTTTCCTAATAAAATAAATTGTTAGTCATTCATTTTTGATTTAGGAAACTTTATGTTAATATGTAATACTTATTTATATGTATATAAATATTACCAAAATGAGTAAAAATAATTTTTTTTTTTTTTCTAGATTTTGTTACAGTGAAAAATCAGAAAAAAATTCCTATAAAATTTAATTTTCTTTAGAATTGATAATGCAATTTCACTTGAAACCATTTTACTGCAATTTGAAATATAAATTTTGTATTATAAAGAAAACTCGGAAAATATTTGTTTTTTGTTAACAGAAAAGAAGGAAACAAATTCGACACATAATTAATTTTCAAACCAAATCGATTTCAACAAACACTGAATTTGTAAGATGAAAACAGATTGATGAATTTGAAATTTACGTGTTGGTTAAAACACGTGCACTGAATTTATATGAAAAGTTTTCCTTAAATAAATAAGGAAACATTTTTTTTTATATATTTTCAGTATTTTCTTAATGTTCTAAGTAGACGAAAAGGTAAAATATTTAATTCTCATATAATGTTCATAAATATTTCTGTGATATATTAAAAAAGATATTATTGTGAACATAAAGAAAAATATTATCTGTTAAAATTAAATGTTGTCCCAAAAATACGTTTAAGGATATCAATAAAACAAAAAAAAATGTGTTGAAATATGTCATTTTGACAAAAGATAAATAAAAAAGATTAATGATCTTAAAATATTTTTGATAATTATTTTAAAATAAAAATCTGTATTTGATTTGAATAAGATTAATTTTTCATATAAAATTATATTTTCTGAGCATAAAATTCGAAAAACTTATGAATTTACCGGAAATTATCTAATCATAAAAACATATTTTCTTAATTTTTTTAAAAACAATAATAAAAAAAATTAATATAAAAACATATAAAATAGGTAAACCACAAAAATAATTCTTCAGAAAATGAAACGACAAAATTCCTTTTACGTACATGGTTTGAAAAATGAAATTTTTAATAAGGTCAGTTTATAATTAAATTTGTCTGTTTTCTGGTTCACTGCATTGAGTCGACATAAATACGATGACATTTAACCGCAACATTATAAAATATGTTTCTTTTTAGGATAGTATAATCCTTAGTAAAATAATTTAAAAATAGAAGGATCAAAAATAAATATTAGTGGATTATATAAAATTGGATTTATGTATATGATTATTGTCAGATTTTCACCAAGTTTTCTCTTGTAAATGAATCAATTAATTTTATTATTTTTTTAACCAGATGGTACTCAGTACTCATATGAGATAAAGACATATATAGAAAATAATATTTTCAACTCAATAAACGGACAATGAAAACCGCAAAAAACTATATATTTATACGGCATAATTATATTGAAAACTTTCATTTTATAAAGGAAGTTTCTTTGGTGAACCAGAATTTTGTTTTCCATGCTGTTAGATCAAAATTTTAAAATTAGTAAAATAAAAAATATAAAAAATCAACTTAAATATGAAATAGTTTTATAACAGAAATCTTGATGTAAAAATCAATTATAAGGAAATTTACTAAAAACAATGCATGGGTTCAAACGAGATTTTAGTGCCTCTTGCAAAGCGCTATGGAAACGTCCTTCTATATTTACAGTGCCCTGGATTTAATAAACTCGAACAGTGCTAATTGTTTGAATGGTCTGAAGTATTTTTTTCAAACAAAAAATTACCATTATCAAACAACTTTTCAAACAAATAACAAAGGTTATACGAAGTAAGTATCACAAGAAAGAAACCCCCTTCCAATTTACAATGAACGCTTGTATAAAATAACTTGGTGATTTTGGTAAGCAGCGATCTTTATAAAGAATCGTAACAGAAAAAAACCTTAGATCATCTGCACTGTGTAACTCTGTACGTCACTAGCAGTTAGAAACTGGCTTGTTGTATGATTTGCATTGCTTTCGGACTTCGGGTGAAATCTTTAATTCAGAGTACATACTTTTTTAAAATACGCTATGTTCACGAGATTGTTCAATCTGAATGATGAAAGATTGCTAACTATATCACTAATATTTCTCGCACTAGCTCGTGACAATTTCTATAAAAGTATCGCTAACGTAACAGTTTTTATAGTTGTATCACTACTGTAAGAAAACATTATTCTATTTATTACTGCTAAATCATATCGCTTTCGGTAATCGTCTTTCTTAAGTTCCTATGAAACATTATTACTTTATGCTTTAGTTATCGCCGGCAGTTCTGTAAACTATCATACAAAAAGTTAATATTACTATGGTATCAAGTATAGTTACTCATAGCTTTTGATTTAGCTATTTTTTCAGCAGGAATTTACTCAATTCTTAAAAGAAAAACTGCGATTTATTTATATTTTGATGGCGTTGTTACAGCGTAACGGCTATAACAGACAGCTTTACACTCCAAATTATTAATTTTTTGATATTACATTACAACTGAAATAATTATGAAAATAATTATTATTGATTCAAATATTTGATACAATAAAGAAAATTATATTTTCAATAAATAAATTTTAATTAATTAGTCTACCAAAAGTACATATAAATATATATTGATTTTTATAAATTAAGTATATACATTTGATTATTATTAATAAACAATCATAATAATCAAATCAATCATATTCCAACTACCTACTTATTAATATTATTCAATATAAATTGATATATATAACTAATAAATAATACAACAATATCATAAGATGAAAATTATAAATAAATTCTCAAGAAGTTGTTATAACAATTATTATATTCATATATACAAATACAATTTGGAAATTGTCTTGGCGACTAACGAAGATGTATACAATAATTTCGAATTATTACTTAAATTTAATATTTAAAATAAATTAAATAATGTTGAAATTTTAAACTTCCATAGAAGAGCAAATGGTTTGGGTCACAATTATGTTAAAAATGGAAAAACCGAATGATTGCGTTACATATCTCAATAGATCCATTATGGTCTCTTCGTCGACTTTTGTTCTCTTGGTCCTAATGCCTTTTTCAAAAATTATGCTGCCTTTAATAAAGTGTTTGATGCTCCATAAAGATTGTTCCGCAACAATAAAGATTGTTCTTGTAGTCGGTTCATGTAATACTCCCACATTCACACACGACACACCAAACGTTAAAGTGTAAGTGTAGTTACAGCAATACAGATCTCGCTTGGAACTCCGAAGTAAGCACCTTGAGAACCCAGGTCAATAACTTTCCTGCAAATTGTCCTATTGATGAATGGATAATGCTTGAAACAAATGTGAGATTTTTCGTTCATCTTGCGGTGCCACAAAACTAGAAACCATAATTTCTTATGTAACCGATTATATGTGGTTGCTGCATGCAGTGCGTTGCTGCATCGTGTCTAATTCTAAATTTGCAGTCCGGCTGCAATGTTGCCACAACACAGGAGTTAAATTTACCAACTTAAAAATTAAAAAAAAAATTGACAATAGATTTTTGCTGATTTGCCAATATATATTTTTTTATTGTATTAACAATTAAAAAACAATTTGTTAACACACAATTTATTATTATTAATAATTAACAATTTATTAACACACTTGTACAATTTTATATAAAAACACAATTTTATAAACACAATTAATCGCTGCACCGCCGGACGCACATCTAATTGACTATCTGGCAACGCATGCAGTGCCGTGCAGGAAAAAATCGCACATCTGTTTCGAGCATAAGACTGATTTCGATATTTTCCCAACTCAGTAGACAGTAGAGCAAACTATGAAATGGAAGGAAATGGTATTAAAGAAATTACTTTTATTAGATAGAAACCAAATATGAAATGTTAAAATTCATTAACATTAAATCTAATTAGTTTAAAATTCATTTTAAGAACCAAAAAATCACTAACAATGAATTTATAAAAATTACAGTACATCATAAAATTAATCATTTTGTATCAACAATAATTCATGTATCAATTAATATAATCATTTTGATTGATATCATCTTCATTTTACATTTATAGAAATAAATCTTGTGTAGAAAATTTGTGTTTATGTTTTGATTTTAATTGTAGAAAATCTATAAGATTAAATAATAAATGAAGTGAAGTATATTTTACATAATTAATAATCACAATTTTAATATGACCTCATGTTAATTAAATTATTTTAATTAAAAATATTATTATTTAAGTAATTAAATTTTATATCATTATAGTAGATTGTAAGTCTAATTAATGTTTATATATCTTGAAATGAATAATATGTTAAAATATGATATAATCAATATAAACATTAAAATATGAATAAATTATTTGAAATTGAATTTATAAATAAATATTTTAATAATTACTAAACTTTGCAAATGAACAATAACAAATCATAAGAAGATTTTATAATAATTTGAAATAATTTACAATTTAAATAATAAACAGAATTCATTAAAATTTAGCATATTTTAAATTGCGTTAATAGAAAATGATAGATATTATTTTGATTTATTTAATATTATAATTAAAAAATTATCTTGTTTAAATAATAATAGAAATTATTAAATTTATTTTGGTTAAGATTAAATTCTCAGATTTATTTTAAAAAATACAAATAACCATGAAATATTAAAGCCTAATTTCGAAAACACGCAAGCACGTGTAATACAAGCGGAAGTTAATGAAAGTTACGAAATCCAAGAATGCTACAAAGTGTAACTAGAATTTTATAACTTACGAAATACAAGATTTCCACCATCTAGCGGATGACTATCAAATTCATGACTCCAACAACTGATATAAAACTATTGTAGCTCTAAACTTTTAGCCTATCAATTGCTTTGGTGGAAACATATCATGTTAAAATACTAGTTGGAAAAGTTTACAACGGACCCGGACAGACAAAAAGGTAACTGGCAAGAGTTAAATAAGGGCTACAATGTACTAATCAGTTCAGTTTCAGTTCGATTTGTACAGTAGCCAATCGACTGAAGTCATAGTTATCGATTGCAATCGATTAAATCACATATTATATTACAGTTTTATAACTGGCGTAAGAAAAGAATAGGAAGAAAATTATCTGTATAATGACAGATAAAGTTCGTGTGTAATAAAAAATTCGTTGCCTTACCTTTCGTGAAAATTATTTTTATTGACAATTAACAAAAACCAAGCACACTGTAATTAAATCTTAAACATTCTTATGGAATTCGTAACATTCGCATTTATAAATCGTTCCTCTAGTAATGATTATGTGGATTATCGTAGTTTCGAGTACATATTTTAAACTTTTGTGAAAATAATTTTCAAAGAGTAAAGTTTAATAAGCGTCTGTTATTTCGATTTTGTTAAACTTCATTAACTACCTATAATTTGGAACTATTTAATATTAGATTACGTATTATACACTATTCCATTCTTTTTTTGTTGACTTCAAACTATAATACGCAATTTCATTTTTATACTTTTTATTGTTTGTATAAAACTTTCATTTTGCACAGCTAATAAACACTACCAGGCTTTAAGTATAAATACTTTTACGAGTTTCAAGTATGTGATATTGAATATGTAATAGTATCTAAAATGCATTCATTATTTTCATATATACATGGCACAAAAATAAAAATCTTTTTAAATTATAAAATAATGTATAATTTTTCTACATTTTTAATACAATTAAAAAAGTATGAAAATAATTATATGAAACTACTTAATACGTTACTTCAAATTACTCTGAAATTATATATATTAAATCGACGTCTAGAAATCAAGTGGGGTCTCAATCTAATAATGACGTATAAACAATATTATATAAACTATTTCAATGACGTATAAACAATATTATATAAACTATGAAAAATTCTGTACAGTTTTCATACCTTTTATTTTTACATTTTCCAACCTTTTTCAGTTTTTTTGTGCGTATACTATAAATTGGGCTCTAGTAAATTTCCTGTCGATCAAATGAATATTTTAAATAAAAAATAAATAATTATGATCAGCAATTAATTAGTCAGCAACATAATAATTAACAACTAAATAGTTATAACTTAAATTAGCTTATTAGCTTATTTGAATTAAATGATCTTGCTTTTGGATTTCGTAAATTTGTCCTGAAAACAATTTATTTACAGAGAATGTTAAAATGTTTCTATTACATTTGTAATTTATAAGCGCATATACTAAATTTTATTATTATTCAGTTGTTTCAAATGATTATAATTTTCAGTTATTTATTTCAAATTCATTTTTTTTTTTTTAATTTTGATAGCATCTTTAAAAAAGTTTTGACAAAGCAATACTAAAAACTTCGATCATATTTTAGTGAATTTTACTATAAATAATTGACTTTTCTATGTACAAAATTTAGCTTTATACAAAAATTTGCTAAAAATAATATATAACAGCTAACTAGCAGACAGGACAGTTTTATAAAAATTACCCAACTAGGTGAGGATTTCGTAGCATATACGCCAAATTTATTGTAGTGCCAATTTTATAATTTATAATTTAGATGTAGTGCCAAATTTATAAAATCAATTCAACAAATGAAAAAACATTACAAATTCAACAATAAATTATTATCTTTTTTTATTAATATAATAATAAAAATATACTTATCCATATTTTATTTTGTACTCCTTGTATTACTACTAAATTCACCAGATATTTGGACAGTTAAAAATTAATGTAAAATTTTATTACTTAAATTTTATTGACAAATATTTTCGAGAAGTCAAAATTGTATATCCATTGATATTCTATACATAATTCAAATTGATATCAAATTTAAAAGCAATTCAAAAAAAAATACGAGTTTATTTTTTCCTTCCGGAATAAAATTAGTTTTCCGTTGTTAAGAAAAATTGACAAAGTTTTCGTCATCTTGAAACCCAAAATGAAATCAATGATATTTTATATTTTTTTATTTTTATTTTTTGAGAGGCAGGATAATTAAACCAAATGGAAATCTTTATTTTCTTTATTTTCTTTACAAATATTACTTTGCTGTGTCCTTTTTACTCCTCTTAATGACTGGCTTTTATATTAAGTTTTTTTCTTCTTTTTTTCTTCTTTTTTTGGCAAACAAATTATTCTTGTTATTTATTATTCAATAAGATTAGAAACCTAATTGATTAATTTCCGGCGGTGCTACGCGTTTTTATCATCATCCTTGCAAAAATATATTTACGATTTATTGAAAATTCTTTTATTCATATTGAATTCAATAGAAAATTTATAGAATCATGAATCAAATGGAATTCGAATACAAACTGAAAAAAAAAATTAAATTGAAAAAAATCATTCGAATATTTTATATTTTTCAATTACAATATTATGAGAAAATTAATGAGAAATAACTTTTAAGTGGATTTAAAGTGATTATTATAAAGTTTTTGCACTTTAGTCATATATTAATTTTTTATTTGAATTAAAATTTTAAGTGTTTCATAAAATAATATAACTAAATATATATAAATTATGTAACAGTTTTACTATTTAATTATTTACTAAAAATCAGTCTTTTTACATTATACTTAAACTAAAAATATAATTGAAAAACTCATCTAGTATAAAAACTAATAAAAAATTATTTTCCATCAATAAAAACTTTAAATTTTCTTTAAACCAAAGACCAAACTTAATGTCCTTTCATAACAAAATTATGAGTTTTGATAATATTCCAAAATATTTCATTTTATTATTATGATATATGTAAACTTTATGTTTCCGGAATTAGAGATACCAAAAATGTTAAAAAAAAAATCTGTATCTTCGCAGCAATATCTTATAGTAATTGTTATCGAATTTCAATAAAACTTATCATACAGTTTGTTCGGTTTTTAAATTTTCAAATTGCTAAGCTGTTTTTTTATAATCTTTGGAAATGCAAAAAGTTGTTAATAAAGAAAAGTTAAATAATGATAAAAAAAAAGTGACAAAATAGTTGCTCTTCGGCTCCTCTTAGTATTAACTAACCTACATGAAATCAGTAATTAGTCACAGATTTGTTTAACTATTTATTCGTAAAATGATGCATTTTACACAAACTGCAAATTTAACAAACTCCTTTTGTTACTAGCTTAAATATTCTTGAATTTTCCACCACAATTTTCTTTTTCAAATTTTACAAAATCCTTGTAATAATGGTATACGCATATAAGATATATATTAAAATTGTGTTTCTATAGTTTCTTTACAATTTTATATTATATTTTAACGTCCTCTCTTGTTCTTTCGTATTGGCAAAAGCTATGAATAAATATACTCTAGCCAATTTAATTTTATCAAGGACATAAATTTGTCCAGTTAAAGTGATAAACTCTCGCCCGTGACTTGATATTTATCTAATTTTGACCCTAACTTTTATAATGTACACAAAAATACATAATATATTATAGTACTTTGCATTATGAATACAAAATATCCTTAATATATATACATATACGGTATATGTATAATATAATGTATATGTATTTATATATAAAAGATATTTTTTTTTTCGTATATACTATTAAAATTTATATTGAATGGACGATACCATGGACAAATAATCGTGGTGGTACCTCAAAATACTAGAGCTCATTAAGGATTTTTATTTATCTCTTCGTTTCATTGTATTCCTTTAATGAAACTCATGTTTATATATATTATTATTATATATCCTTTTATATATATATATTTATATTCAGTAAAATAATTCGGTTTTGAAGTTTAATAGAATCTTAATGGTAATGTTTCAAAAAACATACTGTTTGTCCATATTATACTGAATATCATATATGAGGGATATTTAATTGGTTTGAAATAAATGTTGAACAATGCGGTCATGGTCACTGAATATTTATACACACACTAAATAAAAATAATGTACGGATATAGTACACGCATTCCATATAATATTCCATATTATATAAACAACTACTAGCAATACATTTTATATGATAATTATTTTATAGGTTTTTACAAAAACATAAAATATGAAGTTTTATTGATTTTAATGATGTGCAAAAATTGTTTTAAACAAAAAATTACTTCGATTTAATTATTGTACTATATATAATTTTTTAATGAAAAATAATTATAATTAAATATTTTTTTTTTTTAGATAAATTGTTTTTAAAAGTTATTTTTTATGATTTACAGAGATATGCTTTATATAAAAATAAAAAAACAAAAAAATAATTGCGACAGATAAGGATTTAATGGTCGTTTAGAGAATTATTTATTATATTTTAATAGAGTTGTTTTGTTTTTTTATAAATTTTAATTTCATAAAATTTATTTAATGGAAATAATTTAAATATTTTTTATTTAGATTTTCTATAAAGTTTTGATTTTTTGCAGGAACAGATAATTATTATTAGCTTATAAAAATTTTATATACCAAATTTAGTAATTATGCAGATACGATGTGAAAATTTATTATAATACTCTGTAATTAATAAATTTAATTATGATTTTATTGCCAAGAAATAATAATTATTTCTTTACTTTTTGTTATATCATAATTGAAAATAAAAAATTTAATAATTGTCGTTTGTCGCCGGCTCTGTTATCGTAAAATATTTATATTTTTGTAACATGAAATTTCAATATTTTTAAATTACGAAGACTTTAATAAACTATAAATTTTTTTTTTTTTTTTGCTAAATTTGTAATCTATCAAATACTTTTGGAGTATATACTATAAATTGCTGGCAGTATGTTTATTTGTGCTTTCACATACACCAAATTGAAGTTGTCGAGAATTATTTTAAATTATCAAATCTATGAAAAATTGTTTTACAAACAGTTTTTATTATACGTACTCTATTCAAATCGTTAGAATAAGGCTTTAAATTTCGATATTCCTAAAATGTATGATATAAACGAATATTATATAAAAATGTAGATTAATTTCATACATCATGATAGCAATAAATATTAGAAGTAGCTATGCAAATTAAAAAAAAAATTAAATCTGTAAAATTTTAATGCGATATTTGTGGACCAACTTTTGATAGCTTAAAATAATATAAGCAAAAATCAAATTTATATACACAAATTCTAAATCTTTTACGAAAAAATATTTATACATAAATAATTCGAAAAAGTTAACGACATTCTATGATAAGTTTAGTTTATTACAAACAATAGCCAAAACATAAAAACAAAAATTATCAAAAATAATATTTTCACTTAAAAATAAAATTTTCTTTATATTTTTAGCAAATTGAAAAATCTTCAGAACAAAAAAAAAAACTTACCAACAAAAAGTAATATAAAATGTTAGCAAAAATTACAACTTTATAGAAGTTATATTTTCAATAAAGTGCATAAAATTTACTTTTAAAAATAATTTGAAGCAGTTGCATCAATTATCTCTTAAGCAATTCAGGTAAATTTATAAATTTAATCTCAAATTATAATATAGCGTAACCGGTACAATTATTGACACCCTTAAGAAAAGTTTGTGTTCAATGTGTTAATTCACAATAAATTTAATTATACCGTGACCATTCGTCCTTTTCTTCAATGGACTGTCACTATTTCGAGTAAGGCATTCCTTACATTTAAAAATTTATAAAAGGAAGCAACATTTTGTTCGTCCTCTTTCCCATAATGCCCATTTTTATGTACCGTAAAATCATAAAAACATCTGAAATATAAATCACGAATATTTATACGTGGAGTGAAATCCATTCATTTAGGCGATAACGTCAACTAAAATATATTTAAATATAAGTTATATAAGGTAATTATAATATAGTGAAAAGAATTTGGCTCTGATTGAAGGTCACTAGGCATATCGCATATCACACAGTGCAACATAACAATTCATTTGCTCCACTGATTTTACGTCAAAGTAATTTAAGAAATGTTTCAAAATATTAGAAATTCCCTTGTACCAGGACAAAATCAGAGGCTATTATTTGCTGCAATAAGATTTAATATTATTTTGTTTAATATTTTTTTTTTTTTTTGAATCTGGAATAAACGACTGTAGTTCGAAACTGTTTTATCTTTTACCGAAAAAAGTCTGTCCCTTAATTTTGTCGTTCCAAAAAGTAATAAGTCAATACTTACCTATTGACAGAGAGATACTATCGTACAGTTTTTGACAGGGATATAAATATAACTATTGACATATTAATCAATCAATTAGGTGAAGAAAATTCAAATGCATTTATTGACACCCGCAATTTGTAAAACCATTGTCAGGAATTTTGCTCATGGAAAATTACACCTTAGTATCAATAATGTTATTATTGACACTATTATTATTATTATGTATACTATTATGACACTATTATTATGTATTGTTGTCATACATTGATTTGTTATGACAAAATTCGATCAGAATAATTATAAAAATACTATGAAAAGTGTAGGTGTCAATAGCTATGATGGAAAATTAGGGTGTCAATAATTGTACCGATTACCGATTAAAAAATATATTTATAAAGAAAGAACTTCAGGATAATTTTTATTTTCATTTTCTTTTCTCATTTTTTTCACATATTTTTATAGGTTGAAAATCTTTTAATTCAAACCACGAATTTATTTCTAATTTGCATTTTTCTTTTGCTCTACAAAAAAAAAAGAATTAATATATACAATAAAAAAAAACCAGAAAATTTTCTTTTAACTTTTTTAATTTGTAATATTAAAATGCAGAACTTCTGTTGTTGCTTAGCAAAAAAGAACGTATCGTATTGTAAAGGAAAAGTAAAGTTGATCAGAAAGAGAATTGCTTAAGGTGTGCAAAGTACAAAATGTCCAAGGATCCTTGAAATTAAAATTTAAATTGAAAGAAGAAATAAAATCTTATTTGTAAGTAGAAAAAAAAACTGTGAAAACTTTTCTTTATTATTTTAGAATAAACTTAAAATTTCGCTTTTTTGGTTAAATGAGAATAAAAAGAACTTTGAGATTGCCAAAACTATGAATATTTTGATAACCTCCAACATCGTTTTGTATTTCGTATAGTTAGCACTAGCAAACAGATTGGTTAACTCTAAACTGGTTTTTGAATGTCGAACTATCCTAAGGCAAAAAATAATGATAATTTGCTTATTATTTGGGTTCATGTCTGGTCATAGGGATATAATGGGTAATGAGAAAGCTGATGAATTGGCTAGAAATGGCGCGATATATATCACCTTCCCAATTTTCCAGATCGGTTACCCAGTCAACTCGATTAAAAAACTGTAGCTAGTAAAACAAAATAGGTTAGAATGGGTTGCGCTGAGCAGTTGTCTCCACACAAAAATGATCTGGAGTAACCCCAACGCTAAACAATCGAGAAGTATTTTGAATATGACTAAACATATGCTCAAACTGTACACAAGAATAGTCACGGGGTATTTACTATTGGTAAGTATGCCGCGCAACTAAGACTGACAACAGAAACCGCTTGTAGAGGTTGCGCTGAAGATGACAAGACAATTGAACATCTTTTATGTTACTCTCCTTCTCTGTGTAATAAAAGATTAAAAAAATTCGGTTTTTATTTTGCAGGAGATTTAATAGAAATAACCAAGGAAAAACCAGCTAATCTGGTAAACTTTATAAAAGAAGTGAGATGACACGATTCCTGGTGAAAATGGGCAACGTTTCGTAAGGGGGTATAACCGACCGTACTGTCTAGGTACATGGTTTGGCCACTTTCATCCCTTCCTTGTCAAACCAACCAACCAACTAACATCATATTTTAATACTTGGTATGTTTTTTTTTGCATACTTTCATGGTGTCATATGTAATAGGTTGTAAATAAGAGGCATATTTGCCAGAATATATTGCATTATGAATTATTTAAGTGGTGACTGGTAATGTCAAATCGATAAAAGTGAACTCGCTACCTAGAAAAAGTGAGATACATTGGAACGATGCATCTGTCGGATCTACATTTTAAATTTTAGGCTTATATGCATAGAATATCGTCATTTCAAATAATTTTATATTATCTGATTTGATAAGATCTATTTATCTAAATTAAATATAGTTTTATTTGATATTTAATAAAAATTATAAATTTTTAATTTTCTGATTCAATTTGAGTGAATTTGTTTATATACTTGATATTTAATACGATTAGAATGAAAAATATTGTACAATATCAACAAAATCTATATTTCTTGTATTAAATATTGTTAAAATTAAAATTAAATAGACTATCTGATACTTTCAATATTACATAAATATTATTTTTTTAAATTAAATGTTTCAAATGTGAATAAATTATAATATATTTTTCAATTCGGTTTACCGCACATTTTATTTTATTCATTTTCAAAATAGATTTAAAAATTCAATAAAAATTTGTTTTCAATTTGTATCTGATTTTCTTGCTTTTCCATTTTATCATAAAAAAAAAACGATATTTCAATTCATATATTTTTTTTTAAAATAGAAAACTACCCACACAGTCAGTAACTTTTAAATATTATTTTAGTTTCCGTTGCAAAGAAAATAAAGTTTTGGAATATATTTTGTTAGTAAATAATAATAAATTATTATAATAATCTTTAGCAGTCTAAGAAATTTTCAAAATTAGCAGACATGGTCTACACATTATGAATTATACAAACAAGTTTCGTATTATGCCAAAATAAAACATCCATAAATCTTAGCATAGAATAAAAATTGAATTAATGATTTAGTAACTTAAATGACAATTTTTTTTATGCTATATTTATTACCAGACTGTGGAATATTGTCATTGAACTTACTAAATTATATGAATCATCGAAAGTAGCCGAATTCAAAACAGTTATACACCACTTTAAAAATATTATTATATCAATTGTATCGAATTTTGATATCAAAAACATAAATACATGATTTGCATTGCTACCAACATTTAGAGAGCAATAATTTTAAAACAAAATAAAAATAAAATATTTTCATAAAAACTAAACAAAAATGTATAAAATTTGCTAGCTATATAAAATTGTATATATTTCTATAAAAATGGAATAGAAAGTTAAAGGGTTTGTGAGAATCAAACTATTTCTAGACGAAAATAATAATAGATTTAATATTGTAATCTAAATATTTAAAATTTTAGATTACTTGTGATATTTAAAATAATATAAAACATAACTTGATTTTAATGGCACTTGCCCCTCTAACAAAAGCGGTTTGTTGTAGAACCGCTGGCGAAGCCATTTCTTCAAACAAAACTTATTTTGTTTAGTTTTTAGCGAACTGTAAACGTATAGAAAGGAGACGAATAGATTTGTATGTATTGCTAATATACCTAGAACCTGCTAAAAACGGCGTTAATACGTAATGCAAAAACTGGTGTGTTTATATACCGCAATTTTTTTACCCTTCTACTTAAACATAAATAATGAGTTCGCTAAAAAGGATCTAAAAACGTCACGCTCCGGAACTTATTAATATATTATGTATCTTGGTAAAAAGGCGGTTCAGAAGCGGTTCGTTAAAAGTGAATTCGTATTTTTTTCTTAAATGGACCATTGCTGAAATTCTAATTCCGAAGATATAATACATAAGAATCAAAATGTTATTTAATTTTTTTTATAATAATATTTATTTGTATTAAATAATTTTCGGTTATCATAAACAATTTTTTTATCCTGACAATCACTGACCAAATTCAAATAATCTAAAAAAATCCTAACAAACTACAATCATGTAAAATGTGCTTAAAAATCTGTATTCACTTTCGGCATTCAGTTTCATATCCAATTTATAAAAATACAAAAACTAAATTGAATAAAGTAAAAAGAAATAATAATTTAAAAAAAAAAGAAGAAAATCTCAGTTCTTCCTACTACATTTTGTCCTTGTTGTACACAGAACTTGCTCGTAATGTTTCTTTATAGTTAAATAAAACGATATTTCGCGTGAACACTATAAATTAAACTTAACATAATAGATAAACAAAAATTTATTTTAAATTAATAAAAATTGGTATCCTTAATGCCGTTTCACAATCTTTAGATAAACAAAGATTTTATAATTAAAAGTAATATTTTAAATAAGTTATGGTGATAGTTAGAAGCATATTTTACATCTACTATAACAGCAAATTCTACAAAATAGTCGAATGCGAATCGGAGTATAGTTAACGGGCTATTTTCATTCACTTTGAAATATTATCATAATATTACTAAACTTTAAAAATTCTCTTATGCTGAATTTCGAAAGTCTGTTTAATAATTTATACTCTAGGTACTTCTCAACAGTAGTATTGTCTCAGTAGATCTCTAATAGACTAAACGAAAGCTTGTATTTTCTTTCTAATTTTATTTATATTAATGTAATATTAATGTGAATAGGTTAGAATGGGTCGCGCTGAATAGTTGTCTCCACACAAAGCTTTTCTGGAGAAACCCCAACACTAAACAAACGAAAAGTATTTTGAATATGATCAAACTCATGCTCAGACTGTACACAGGAATAATCACGGGGCATTTATTATTAGGTAAGCATGCCGCGCGATTAAGACTGACAACGGAAACCGCTTGTAGAGGTTGCGCTGCAGATGGTGAGACAATTTAACATCTTTTATTTCACTGTCCTTCTCTGTGTAATAAAAGATTAAAATTCTTGGTTTTTATTTTACAGGATTTTTAATAGAAATAAAAAGTGGTGTGGCACCATTCATGGTGAAAATGGGCAACGTTTCGTAAGAGGTTACAATGGACCGTATGGTCTAGGCGTCTAGGTACGAGGTTTGACAGCTACAATTCCCCCCTTCTCAAACCAACCAAACAACCAATGTCATGAGCAGCTAGTGATGTGGTCCTTGGAGAGATATATTGTTCGTTCAATCCTATGGTCTCGTGAAGGTTGCTGGGGTTAATAAAATACTATATAATAACGAGCTATTAATTATCTAGCAGTATAGGGACTGGTGACTTACTCAAAATATACCACATCGTTATTTAGATCACATCGTTAAGATGTCGGTTACATCTAACCTAAGAATGATACCAGAGATGGTAGAGTAAATCTCTTATGGAAAGACGATTTTGAAACCGATGCTGCTAATTACTGTGGAAATTGATAAACTCTCTTTCATGCATCTGCCTTCGCATAATATGGATGTTGTTCCGATTACGTAAGTAAAATATTTGAAAATTTTAGGAAAAAAGCATTTTATAAAAAAACAAGTAAATTTGTGCACTTTAACACTAATTGTATTTATATTTTTATATATTTTTTTTTTTCATTTACCTCATACTCGACTCGTATCCGTACATACAAAAAATGTTATACTTCTCTGCGGTACTATAATATTTAAAACTCAAAAGAAAAACATGCAATTTTGATTGCATGTGTGCAGTATTCTTTTCCTCAATAATGGAAAACATTATAAATAAAAATAATCAAAAAAAAACCTTTTTTTTTTAAAAAAAGAATCAATTTCAAATTTAATTTTTTCCTTTTGTTCGATTGAAATGAATAAAATGGTGATAATCAATGATATCGTATCTACTATTAGGATTCGGTAGAATCGATATTAACATTCATGTCATACTTTCTTTATGATTTTCTATGCAAATATTTGGAAATTATTTATATGTTACTTTTTAAAATGAATTTAATGAAATATTATTTTAAATTCATATTGTAACATTGAATATTTTAAATAAATATCTTATTTATTTTAATTATGTATTTAATATTGATTTGTTGTAATTGACTTAGTATAATTAAGCAATATATTGCATCATATAATTTAAGGAGTAATAGGGATTCATATTCTTGTCAAAATATCATTTTATATTTTTCATATGATTTTATATTAATTCTATAGTTCAAAGCTTTCAAACCCTTTTTTTTACTGATATTTCAAAAAACGTAAAACAAGTAAATTGATATAAAACTTTTATAACCCATTTACCTGAGGAGAGAAAGGAAAATCTGACAACCTTGAATATAAAATTGTGAATTGACCTTGGTGTGGTGTAACCAGTAAAACAATTTGTCTGAATTAATGAATTACAAATATTGAAAATACGAAAGGTTATCATCATAATATTAATTCTTTCCTCACTAAAGTCCATTGATTTTGGTTATTCGTATACCTTAAGTATTAGAAACTTTAATGAATGTTATATTAAGAATTTGTAAAATCTATTTAACATTATCTTACATAAATAACTATGTAAATATAAAATTATGTTAAGCAATATTCTTAAAAATATCTAATATAAATAAACATTTTTCTTATCTTATCTTTTTTTTTATTTATTTATTATAATCATATTAGAAGTAAGAAGATATTAAAATATTTCTTGACTTTATCCAGTCATTTCTCAATTTCTTATAAGTCATTCTGCAATAATTTTTACTTAGAAACGAAAAGTAAAACAAATATGTAAAGATATTTTATTTATTTGAACAAAACATAATATTTATATATATACATAAATGAAATGTATAGTTAAAGTCAAGCATGTGCCAATAGGAAAAGACACTGACAATATCTAGTTTCATCTCAATTTTCCTCCAATGAATTCATTTTTATCACCTAGAAAAATCATACATTTACAAAAATTTAGTTTCCATTTTCACAAAACAAAATATAAGATATAAAAATTGTAAAATCAAATAGAAAATTATTAAAAAAAAAAAAATAATAATTAATTTACTTTAGTTATATCAATATAGTTCATTTTGATAACCTTTTTGTACACTGCATTTCTACACTATTTCATATTTCATAAATCGTTACTGCCGTAAAACTTATTCCGTTCATTGGTCAGAGAAGGGAGCTTGTAAGAAACCATCGATGGCAATGTAACAAATAACTTAGATTCTTGCCTAGTAGTGACTTACCATTTTTGTAGGAATTTAGTACATCTATAATAGAACACATATTTTTCATGACTTCAAAATAAAATCTATCTAGGTATATAATATTTCTTTCACAGATTTTATGCAAATTCATTCGGATTTTTTTATTGTATCTGAAATGAAAGTAAATTTTTATACAATATCTCGTGATGAAAAATGTGGTTTATATTTTTTTTTGTAAAATAATATACAGCTTATTATAATAAATGTATTCAATTTTTTAACCAAAAATAGCCGAGCAGTAAAATTGCTGTGCAGTAGTTTTATATAAATTGGCTTTTTTGAGTTCTCGCTCTTAAATGAAGCATTCTAAGTTAAACATGTTTAAATTTATAAAACGTTCAATTTATGTATATATAACCAAGCGGTCAATATTATTTAATTGATCTATTGTAAAAACATATTGTCTGGTAAATCTATTTTTCATCGTTAGCCAATGCTGTGTATAAATACAAAATACAATGCATTATCTAATTTTCGGAAACAAAGTTGACCATGCGTCTACTTACACCTTAAAGCAGCATACGTAATCAGGCCTTTAATTAATAAAATCTAAACTTGCTTGAAATTGTCTCCAAAAAGCTTTGAAAATTAAGGTTGTATATTAGTGAATTACATTAACGTCAATGCATTTTACCTGCAAACCATATGATTTCAATGTAACGTTAATGTAACACCATAATTTATTTAAAATATTCAAATCCAACGATTGTTTGTCATTTAATTCGCTTGCTTTGACTAGTTGACTTTTCGCTACACAAGATGAGGAGTCAAATAGAAGAACTAAAGAAGATGAAGAAAGATCCTGAACTATTTCACCCTACCAAAGGGAAGCAATTGTTCAGTTAAAAGTAAAATTTTATAAATATATTTTTAAAAGTAGTGTAAAAGTAAATTATAAAAATTTTATTCAGTGCCTGGCTGACACTGACATCTGTCGCCTCTGCCTCAACGACAAGGAGACGACGGAACACATCCTCTGCCACTGCGAGTCACTCACTAGGGGCAGACTTAATATCTTAGGCAAAGGCTTCCTTACTTCTGAAGAACTGGGCAATGTTGCTCCCTCAAACATACTAGGTTTCTTTAAATCTATTAAATGGTAGAGGGGCTTTAAACGCACAATAGATCGTTAAGGTCGCAGTGCTCTCTCGCGTTCCCCTTCTCAAAAAAAAATATAAAAATAAAGATAAATAAAGTAAAGTATAAAAAGATAACTTAGACGGCAATTACATACAGTCTTAATATAATATTTTGAGCATATTTTACTATATTAAAATATTAATATTCTATTAAATAACTTCATCAATTGCTGATGATTTTTGAATTTATGTTAAAACTGTCGTATCATTAAAATATGTGGACTATAGTCAGCTTTGATATGATGATGGATACTTGAAATAGTTTGCAATTCACGCATACACAATCGGGCAAATAAATGTTTCGAGAAAGGATATTATATTTGTCAAAAAACCATAAAAATTAGCTTGTTTCAAAATCTTTACACATTTCATTAAATATTGAAATAACATAAATATAAAATTACATTTAATATACAAATTGTTTAATAGTAATAATTATAGTTGAAGAAAAATTTCAAGAACTTTTATATTAATTAAAATAATATATTTTCTATTTGTGATAATGCAAATGTAAAATAATCAGAAATATTAAAAAATAACAACTTTAAAATGTATTTTAAGGATTCAAATTCATATAATGTGGAAAATATTTGTATGCTATTGCTATGGTAATAAATATTTCAAATTTAATTAAGTAATATAGTAAAAAATATTAGAATTATTTGAATCAAAAACTTATTATCAGAATAATAATGTACTTTTAATTTGCGATATTTTATATAACAACAATTAAAAATTATGTTTATAAATAATTTAAAATAAACTTTTAATTAAAAACTAGTTTAATAAAATATATATAAAAAAAAAATATAAATTTTGTAAATGAAAAATTACAATGAAAAATTATGATTAAACATAAAAATCTTCTAAGCATTCTTTTCATAGAAATACATATATATTTAAAAATCTAAAATAATTATTTATGTAAAAAAAACTGTTAAACTAGGAGTAGATCAAAACTTGAAGATTTTATACCGTATTCATGTCTCATTAATATGCCTCTCACTTACAGAGCCAAAATATTACTTACATGCCAGTCTTAGCTCACGGGCTTTGATTGTATTCCAAATTTTATTGAAATCGACATATTGATTCGTGAATAACATAAAAAAAAATCCAAATTTAGATATAGACCCACTGAAGACATCGAATTCCAATTGGATCGGAAAATTAAACTTTGTCCCAAATTTCATTCAAATCTGATAAAAATTACTATATGAAATATCGTTGAACAACTGTTGGAATTTCCACATACGGAAACTTAAAAAGGTAAAACAAAATTAAATGAAGAAAAACTTTTTTATCTATCACAAAAATTCATAGTTATAACTAAAAATTCATAGTTAACTAACTCCTCGTAAAATAATTCATTTCCGCAGTAAAAATATAAGTTAATATAACAAATCGAAAACAAAAAAAAACTATATTGTTACGTCTACTGGGAAATTTAAATGAAATGCTTTTCATTCATAAAGTTTACAATTTTTAAAAACGAAAAACAAAATATAGAAAAGAAGCTTATAAAAATAAATATCTTTTACAATTAATGGCAGATACATATTAATCTCCTGAGCTATAAGTAATTTAAATTGGATTTTTTTTTTAACTAATAAAGACTTTTATATGTTGAGTAGTAAACTATGAAAATATATTTAATAGCAAAGAAATTGACAGATTTCTGAATTATAAATTATCAAAGGAATAGAGTACAACAAAAATTTCATAGTATCGACGAACTATATTATATGAAATTAGAAAACAACTAAGAAATATCTATAAAAAAATTACGATTTATTAGAAATATAGTTCTATGTGTTATGACAGTTTCATATTGCAGAAATTCTTTAGATTATAAAATTATAATTACTTTTAATGTCCATTACTATCAATAATTATTATATATTAAGTTATCGCAGTAAATTTTGTCACCAAACATCTGATTATAAGCTTTAACACCATACAATTAAGAAATCATATTGCTTTCTATACCATAAAAAATTTTTATTATCATTTTTATTCGGTCATTTAAAGGCCATACTACAAATAAGAATACCAAAATAATCATCTCATAAATAAAGAATTAAAATTGGCTCCCCAAAATAAAGAATACTTTTCTCGTAACCAATAAAAAATATATAAAAAAAAAAAATCCTCCTAAAAAGAAATCCACAAAATTGGCTTTCAGATTATCTTCTTTCATTTTGGTATCAGAATTTCCACCCTAACCAAAATTTACAATTTCTATATATCTATTGATGCGATTTTATTATAACATTTCAAGATTCTGACTTTCATTAGGTATTAAAAGGGAATAGAAGTTCAAATTGTATATGTCTATACAATTATATTGTGCCTTTCTATAATGTAATCGAGATATTTTATAAGGGTATAAAACTATATATATATATATATATATATCCATTTATATGGCTTTCATTATTATATACAATGAATATAATAAGAATGAATTAGTGAATTTTTATTTTCAAATTCTGATCTATATTACAATATTGTATTGAAAAGATATCACGATTTTTGTTAAATCCTAGATAATATAGCCAACTCCAGTCATTTTCTATTCATTCAGACACCATAAACAATTCTAATAAATTTTTTTATATACAATTAAAATTTGTCTAAATTCTGGTTCAGATGCATCGAACGATGATATTATTTCATTGTTATGATTCTGGAAAATTTCCTAGATAAATATTTTCATGTATACATTGAAAATTTCTTTTAGTATTATTATTTTCCTGGTGGTTTTTTAAGAAAATTTTGTTATTTGGTCTTAAATCGAGTAAAATATATGACAACAAAAATATAATTCATTTGTAGATATAAATATAAATGAAAACTCTTTGGTATGATTGAAAAGAATTTTTGGAATTTATAAAGGGATTAAAATATAAAATCCAAAAAAGAAATTGTGAATTCCTGTAGAAAAATTTTATCTTCTATCAAATTATTATATTTCAAATAAATTAAATTATTGTAGGACGATGTATAAATTAATTTATATTTTATTAAATACTTTAAGATTTGGCAATATAATATTCATAGATTTAGGTATGAAGAATTTGTACTAGGAAGTACAAATTCTTTAATTAATATAAGTTTGCCAGTTTATTTTCATAAACTTAGTACCTTAGTAAATGAATGAGAATGTTAACCTATTCAAATTAATAACCTTAGATAATTTCAAATATTTAATTTCATTCAAAAAATTTAATTTATATTTTCGATCCATCCAATTTTCCTTGAGTGTATAGCAGGGGTAATAGTTTTAAGGTGTAATCCATATAAATGCCAATTTATGTATAATATTCTTATGCTATATAATGTGGTCTCATGAATTTTTGTAATAACAATTTTGTGGACCCCTGCTTGTTTTGATTAATGCAAATGTTATCTATTACAAAACGTGTTTTACAAGTTAGCAAAAAGGTACGAATTATGCTTCTCTTGCTGCTACTACTATAACTCCTTTTAACTCCTAGTGGAGCATTGGGCTAACGCTTTTATTTCGTTGCACGATTTACCTATACTAGCTATCTCATTGTTTAATGTTCTTTTCCATGGAAATACCGGGCGGCCGCGTTTTCTGCTTCCTTGTGGGTTCCAATCCAACAGTTGCTTACAATTTTCATCTTCATCCTTACGTAGCGTGTGGCCTATCCAACTCCATTTCCGACGTTTAATTTCTATAGCAATTAATTAGTTGTTTCATATTTCATGAAGGTGATCTTTTCTGATCTTCTTAGGCCACCAGATCCTTAGAATACGCATAAGACAATTATTAACAAAAACTTTAATTTTGATAGTAAAAGCTTCGGTAACTAACCATGTTTCGCATACATATAAAAGTATCGATTTTATGTTGGTATTAAAGATCCTAACATTGAAATTGAATAGTACATTGGACTTTCATATGTTACGTAATTGGTAAAGCCTGGATATAATATCTTCTTCTGCACCGCCATCCGGCGCTACAACACTGCCAAAAGCTACGTAAAATTTGTAACATTTTTAATTACGGCACTACCTAGGATATAGTTATTATTATTTGTAGAATTAACTTTCAATGCTTCCGTTTTCTTCACATTTATTTTAAGTCCATATTCTAATGATGTTTCTTGTAAACTGGTTAATTTGGATGCTTTTCGGACCATCGACTGTAATGTTTAATATATCGTCAAGAAAATACATTTTTGTGAAAGTAGATCAAACATCGGCACCTACTTGTAATTTAATCCCAAATGCAAATGCTTCCTAATCGTGGTTAATTTTACCAAATGTATTAAATACTACTAAATAAAGTCTGAATATATTTTTAGTTTCAAATAACTAATAGACAACTCCAAAAAAATTAAATTTGTATGGATATTTATTTCTTAACACCATTAAAAATAAATTATCTACAAATCTAAAATTTCAAAACCGAATTTCCTTGTCTTTTAACGAACAATCTTTACTAAAGTATTACATCTATCAATAAAATTGTATTGTAAACAATTTCTTAATTTAAAATTGGATAATATCCAAATTTAATTACTTCGGACTAAGAGTACAAAGCTATTAACTCCATCAAAAGAAATCAAAAATCTTAAGAATAAATCTATTTGATATACAAAATCAAAACCAAATAAAATATACAATTTTACTCATCTGTCAAAAATACAATTAACACTTCTATATCATACCAAAATGTAATTATCCTTGATTATATATATAAAAAGAAATAACTAATACCTAATACTAATATTAAATTGCAGCTATTTTTAACGAATCTTTCCAAAACATGGCATAGATTACAACTATACAATACAAAACATAAAACACCAACCTAAGTCCACCCACTCATTCTGTCATTGTAAAACAAAGTGGTCTAATGTTTTTCGGCATGGTTTACTGGAGAACTCAACTAAAGAAATATTTTTGCGGAAGGAAATGAGTTTTTGAATCGTTTATGCTTAGTTGCTTTCACCTGGAAATATATATACAACTCAGTACTTGTCTTAAACATAAATAATCATTATACCGTAATGGAAAACATTGAATATTATATATTTCTGTATATTACAATTATATATATATATTAGAAAAAGGTGGTTGGCATAATGGTATAATATGTAGTTATTTACCAGCAACTGAAAAACTTGCCAACAATCTTTAGTTTATATATTAAGGTACCCAAAACAGCCAGGTAAAAATATTTTAATATAAAGCCAAGTAATTTTTGGTTGAACAAAAACCATCAATGCGGTAGAAAGTATACATTTTGTACACATTTTGTATAGCAGTTATAAAGCATTTCCATATTAAGTTAACATTTAGAATTCGTATTTTATTTATATAATTATATAATTAATGAGTAGCTTCAAGAATTATAACGCCAATGGAACCAACGTCCAACAACTTTTGAGTTTTAATTCAACCTAAGCCAATAACAGAGAATGAACTAAACCACAAAATTTGAAACTCAAAAAATCAAATGTAATATTTTTAGCCTTTTTTAATTTTGTCAAGTTAAAGCCTTAACTGAATCTTATTGGTATTAATAAAAATCTGCTAATTAGAGGTAGTAGATAACTAGTAGTTAGGTTTTCAATTTCAACAGAGCTTTGTACTAGGTACATAAGGAAATTATTATTAATGTTAAATTTAATACAAATAATAATTACCATATGCTCTAGATCTAGAATATATGAAAATTATTCGGAAATTTTAGAGTGAAACCATATAAAACTACAGACGCCTTTACCCAAGCACATGTACCAAATTTCATCCAAATGTTAGATATTTTTTTTAGTTTTTCCGTTCAGCTAAAAACACTCCTCTCAACATAAACGTGGAATTCTAACATGGTCCCACTGAAAGTACCAATCGTATCTTGTACGGACATCTAGACGAAATCGACATGCCAAATTTCATTAAAATCAGACGAGTAGTTTTTAGGAATGTTGCGGCGCATAAGCAAAACTCTTTATTGGACTCCTCGACCTCGAAAATTCCCAGAAGTTTCAGCATAATTCATATTTTTGACCGTCCAGTCCAATGCATCACTCCATAGTTATGCTAAACTACTTGAAATATTGAAGATTAAAAATTAATTTAGAAACTATAGTAATATTTATTATGAAGGATACTAAAAATCACTGGACTGGAGATCATGTGCGCGAAATCAAGTAATATATAAATAGAGATTTTAAAAATTAGGAAACATTCACTTTTATCTGGAAATGCTATAATTATGTATACTTTTATTGTCTGTCGTTGTAGGATCATAAACTAAATCACCTCTTTTAGAGCATACTCCTTTTTATATGGAACTAGATAAATTTCCCCATGTTTTAATTCAAATGTGGGGGTCTGAGTAAATTAAGAAAATAAAAAAAAAAAAAAATTGCCTAAAGAATTATTGTAGTTTTGGTTTACATTCTAAATAAATATATGATTTTTTTCAGAGTGTCCATTGAAGCTTTTAGTATTAAGAAATTGTAATATTTTTAATTAATTAAATAAAAATGTTTTGACTAATATGTTAACAAAATCAAATATAAAATTATTTATGATAAAGTTTTATTTTTTTATATTTTCATCTCCTTAGGTCAATTTGCTTTAGGAATTATTGAACGTTCTATAAAATAAAAATCATCAAAATAAGTGAAATAATTAAAATTAAAATGTTTTAGATAGTAAAAGAAAAAACTCAAAATGAATTAAGTAATAAGTAAATCAGAATAAATAAATAAATGTTTTCAAATTAAATCCAGGACTGCAGTAATTTCTATTTTATTTTAACTTTCAATAATCAAGAAAATATTTCCGATTTTGGAAGGCATTATATTAAAAGTAAGCTATACTTGGGATGTACTAGTTCACGGCTACGATTTCATGCCGAAATGTCGATATTACTCCAAAAATGTAGTAAATAACATTTCAATTATTGATTTAAAACTGAGAAAATATACACTAAAGCTTGTCGCAATTCAAAATTTTCACTATAGTTCGGAATTACTATCAAATTATTAGGTCGAGATTGTAATTAAATGTTTGAAAATTTCTTAGACAGAGCCACCATATGCATCACAAATGAGCTATCCTACATCCTAGTGCAAAATATTTCGAAAATAAAAATTATGTAATAAAATTTTAAGTTATAAAACTTGCTTATAATAAACTTCTATTGATAAAAAAAATGATATTAAAAATGTATTAAATCATAAAATTAATTCAGGTTTAAGCTTAACTATGAATTTTATGTTTTTCGTAAGTTATTTAAATAAAAAACACGCCTAAGTATAAATATTTCTTTTAAAATCTAGTCGTAATCCTTTTTTTGTAAAAATCTTCGCAATATACTTTGAATTTATATAATGTACATAATTTTTGTTGTTGTCTTGTAATACTCGTAAGTGTAACATAAAACAAAATAATATTTAATATAAAATAACTGCTTTGGCATGGGTTAAGAATATATATGGCACCATACCTCTTTCTACTTTAATATGATATGTATATGTATATAAAATATGAAACGAAAAACACATCGGAAGTCTTGTACTTTTTGTTCTGGGATGTTAAGAAAATTATATTCAAGGTGTTTCGCAAAAAGGTAACACGTTAATACGTGATAAGAATTATAAATAATATCATTGAGTTAAGAATTGTTTTACTTACATTATATATACATATATAGCGAAAACAAAACAACTACAAATAAACCGTCAAGACGGAAGGAAAAGTCCTTAAGCATTTGCATTTTGTGTATTATATTATACCAGATTTTATATTGATATCATGGGGGTTGAAAAAATTATTAAAACGAATGACGTGGGTGCGCGACTTTGGTTTAAAAAGGGTATATAAATTTTTATTTTATTTTTGTTTTTTTAGAAATTTCTGTAATATAACACGCTTTCAAAATAAAGAACAAATTTACAAAATATTAAGGAACAAACATAAAGAAATTTTCCGTGACTGTGTCACATGATTTTTCTTTTTGGTACAACAATATAGTAAAATTTTCGGTTTTATTAGTTTAAATACCAAAAAAATATTAAAAAAAAAATAAAGATTTTTTTTTTTTAACTTAATCAGAATAATTTGTAAGCTAGAACGTTTGGCAATTTTAATTAATTTTCTAAAATAAAAATTTTACAATCGTCAACAGGGAAATATAATTAAATTATTTTAAATATGAGACTATGGGAATTATATAAGTGGGTTATAAAATATATAAATGGTAATAAAAAAAAATATTTAAAACGAATTCTTTATTTTTGTTTTTTTAATTATTTAAATTGTACTTAAGTTTACCTTTGTAAATATTTTAATTTATGAAGAAAATGAAAATCCCTTTTTAAATTTTGTTAAAATTAATTTATCTAATATAGAAGTTTGCCAGTCTAAAGAAAAATAATATAAGTAAAAGGTAATTAATTTAAGTTAATTGTAAGTAATTTATATTTTTTTAATATATTAATTAAGCTAATGTGAAATATTAAAGTGATTTCATTTATGGTTTGTCTCTATATGTTCTTATAAATTAAAACTTAAATTTTCATAATTTTGATGGGAATTCGCCAGACGAGGTTATGAGTACAGAATTATGATTAGATTAGATTATTATAGGGTTGGTTAAGCACGGTCGTACCACCTAATAGATCTATTGTTTACCTAATTAGTTTATAGTTAATCGATATCAATAAATCTATATAACTTCAGAACTTTCCTGAAGGTTATTTATTAGGTCGTAGGGTCAGAAATCACTTACGCATTTCAAGCTTTTCCCATTTCCCTGCAATTGTTTCACATTAGACGAGTTACTACGTTCTTTCTTCTTTGTTTGAACAGAATCGAAAATCTGACTTTCTATATTTTTTTAGTTGATAGTTGACAATTATTGCACTTAGCTCGATTTTGCTGAATGGAAGTATCGCTTTGGCCGATTTTCTTGAAAATCTTGTGAACTATTCCTCTGATGTATTACATGGGTATAATTATTCTATTATATGTACATATTTTAATTTCTTTTCCCAATCTCTGATTGTTTCCCAAAGCATAGTAAAAATAAGTATCAGCAACTATTTTGGTAGGGAAGTTTGTAATTAAATATCTACATATGTTTGGCGTCACTATTGTAAAGAAAGTGCTAACCGTTAATTGTACACAATAAAAAAGGGATTCAAAAAAAGAGTTAGTTATTGTATATACGGGTTGGGTATGGAAGCTTACATTACAAAATCCTGCATTACAAATTCTAACATTAAAATTAGAAAAATTTTGCATACAAATTACGCGCGCAATTTGCATGCAAGATTTTGTTTAATTTTCATAATAGAATTTTGTTCGACGAAATAATATATGACATAAAATTGAACTGCAAAAGGAACACCCTTAGAAAAATTGAGTTTTTGAAGCGAATTGCTCAGAATATTATTCTTCATTGGATTTTTTCATGTACACAGCATCTTATTGATGGTTGGTTCCGTAATCATTTTTAAAATTTGAGTGAATTTTGAATTAATTTTATTTTGTATTAAAAGATTTTTATTAAAATGATTTTTTTTTATTAAAACATTATCAGATTTTTTTATTACAATTTGGACTTTCTGTCAATCTTTTTTAAAATTTTATTATGGCAAGATTTTGTGGTGTATATTTTGCTAATGTTAAATTTCCTTGTGCTATAAATTTTATTATTGCAAGATTTTAATTTGACAAGAAAAACAAATTATACCATTAGTTGACGGTAATGAAAATTATTATATATTGAAAAACCTTAACACATTTTCTAAAGAATTTCCACAATTTAATTGTAAATTATATTTTATAGCAAAATTCATTTTTAAAATGAATCAAAATTTTACTTAAATTCAAAATTCTATATAATTTTTTTGATAGAAATATTATTATATCATTTATCATAGAGTAGATAAAAAATAAATTAATATATATTTATCGAAAACAAACAACATCTAATAACAAATATTCAAGTATATTTATAAGGAAAGATATTTTAGTATTATTTAAATTTTTAAATTTTACCATTAATTTATCAAGTTTTATGTAATATAAAAATGAATATCTTATACAGATTTCTTGTTACACACTATTCGAAATTTAATTCTATAGATAAATAAATAAACTGAAAAATTATACTAAATATATTTGCCAAAACTGATTTGTGTATTCTTAAAATTTTATCTTTAGATTGAATGAAAAAAAAAAATACTTTATATAATATACAAAACATAAACCTTATTGTAATTCTGTTTTGGTTTCAGTTTTTTTTTTCTTTTTCTAATGTTGTATTTTATAAAGGATAAAAACATTCATTTATATATAAATTGTATATAACAAGAGAAGATAACTTAAATCCATCAATCTGTATTCAACTGAGCTTCAAAGTTGCCTAAATCAATAGAAAAGGAAATTAATATTGGTGTCGAAAGTATGTTTAATGTTCTAAATCTCTTCTTCTTAATACTAACAACCTTAATATATTATATAATTTTTTTTGTTTTTGCTTTGTATATATATATATGTGTATTATCGATCCATAACCGATTCTGTATAGATAAAACAGATTTGATACAAATTTGCGTAACTAAATAATGTTAACACATATATACATAAAGCAATAAACATATCCGGAAAATCTTTAAGCACTTAAATATTAGTATGTATATATTTATATATGTATGTAATGAATATTTTGGTTCATTATTATGTATTCTTTCAAGGTACAATATTTTTTATGTTGCTCTATTTACATAAAATAGTGTGAGGTTATATTGAAATTGAATGAGTACATAATTATATATACATATAACTATAATATTATAAGATTTAGGAGGTTCTTTAAATTACATAATATTGAAAGGTTTCTATCAAAAAAAATTATTAAGAATATGAGAATCTAGATAAAATGGAACAATTGACAGACAGTATTTAGTCATAAATGATTTTTTACACATATAATAAATATGGAATTCGACAAGAAACATTTTATAATTGATAATAAGAACTGTGATTATAACAGAAATATTTCTTGTTATATTTTTAATATCTGCCATGGAGGAGGATGAGAAAATGGAACATTTGTTGTGTCATTGTCCATCAGTGCAACAAAATTTAGAATTTCTTTCTAGAAAATCTCGAGGAATCGGTAGAGATAAAGCCAGCCAAGATGATATCGTTCGTTAAAGAAGTGGGATGGGTCGACACGCTGGGTTCACTCTTCTGTGGCATATTTGCGTGGGGGTCTCGTATTTCCTCCTCTCTTATCTACCAAGTCAGTTTTATAGTTATAGTTTTAATTTATTTATGTATTTTTATCAATGTTAAAATTCAATTCTAATTAGTCTTTATTATAATAGTAACATTTATACAAAAATGTTGTCAAGCTGAAATACTGTATAGAGAAACAGTAAAAGGGCTGGAATTTGATTTTTATATATAAGTACATTATATGTTTTTTATCTATGCAATATTTACATCAAAACATACAATAACAAACAAAAAAATCATAACATTTTTTATTATTCTTCATTCAAAAACAAAAAAAAAAACATTTACTTTAACTGTTTATGGGGGAACCCAAAGTCAGCTCAACAAAAAAAAAACATTAAATAATATACTGTTATATTGATGTATATTACTTTAGTCCAAACCCCCCATCCACCATTAGAAACAAAATTAGGGTATATATTTATGATTTGACCATTTCTGTTAACCAAAGCAATATTATATATCTTGTAAACTGTTTATGTTGAGATTTGTCAGACCATAACAATTGTCAAAAATTTTCCCAACAACAATATCACATTATACTAAAAAAAAAGCACATACTGGAGGATTCGTATTCTTTTTTTTTTGCTTTTCTCGTGTGATAAACGACATCATAAGTTATTCGAAATAAGGTCGAAAATTGTCCTTTTTATGGTAATCCCTTTACATATTTCTTTTTATTATAATATACTCAACTATATAAAAGATTTTTATTTTGCAAATACATTTATATATATATATGTATATATATAATAAATAAAATTTTCAAATAAAAATAAAAGTATGTATTTTTAAAATAAACCTGAAATATGTTTTAATATTGTGATGATGTTTATAAGCATATAACAAAAAAAAATGAAAAAAAAGTTATTGTCAAAAAAAGAAATGGTTTCTGACCATAACAATTTTTGATAGTATATACCTAAATTTAATCAGTCAAGGACCAGAACATAATGATGATTCGATTTACCTTCAATGCAAACCTAACAAAGAAAAAAAAATATCTATGCTATAACGATAGTAATGCTGAGTGGCATTTATTTTTATAGTATTGATTATTTTTATTGGAAATTACATTCAGATATTCTTTATTTTTCAAAATTGTCTTTTAATATATATTTTTTTATTTTTTTGTATATATATTTTAATCTATATTTTTGTTAAATAAAGCATAATAAAAAAAGCAGTTCTTTTTAATATCGCTATAAAATCATCAGGTGTAAATGACCAATACAATTATTTATTTATTAAGGAGAAATTGTGAAAAAAGGGTTTATTTTATATTAAAGTATAATGTCTATAATTATATATATAATATATATTTATATGGAAAATATAAAAATCTCAGGTGTTTTCAAAGTATTTTTAATTGACTGATAAAAAGGTTCTTAATTTTTATAACTTATCATTATATTACCAAAAACTGTAATTGGCCAAATGTATTTACAAATTTTATATAATTTTAATCATAAAAATATATTTTTGGAATTTAAAATTTTCTAAATTAAATTTTACTTTATTCAATGATAAAAGTTATAAATATGTATATTATTCTAATTCTGCAGCAAATTCTAAAATTTCAAATATTAGATGTAGAAAATTTACTGAGTTAAGTTTTTTTGGTGTTCAATATTATTTTTTGTTGAGTTTTTGTATTATTTATATAGATTAATATCTATAATTTAAAAAAAAAACTGCATGATCCTTTTGTTTTTATACGGTAGATTGAATCCCGAATAATTCAGTGTAAAATCAAATCCTATATGAAAAACCGAATAAATCGAAAATGTAACTGATATACTATGTTATACTAGTATAACAGTTATCGTAACTGTTATACTGTAACTGTTATATTATTATAACAGTTTTTTTTAAATATGTACTATAATTAATATAATTTATTAGGAATAAATCGTAAAAAATAGCATAGGTAAATAAAAAAAACATACTTTTTGTACTAAAGTTCGACTTTTTTTAATCCACTACATCGTGAATAAAGAATGTCTAATTTCCGATTTAATAAGATTCATGTTTGAAAAAGCGGATTCTGCCAAATTTGTTGAACCGAAGCAAGAGATCGACCCAAACTCGTGTCGCGAGCGACTGGTAGATCACGATCGCCTGGTTGGTCAGCACTAACTAAAGACATTATATTATTTGACGTATAAAAGCAGCAGAGTGGAAAAGTTGAAATCAAACTAACTTTTCCGTAGAGCAAAGCGGCACCACCAGCTACAAACCGTGTTGAACCATTCTTATATATTTCTCTGTTTCAACATAGCAATACAGCAGCAACGGCGAAAGTACATCTAGTATTAAATTGATTTCGATTTAAATTAATTTAATAATTTATTCATAAATATTTATTTACTTATTATAAAATTCTATTTAAATTAGAATATTTTCATTATAATAAATTATTAATATTTGGTTTTTTTAAATATTATATTCAAACCTCACTTTTTCATATTATTAACATTTATTTATTTACATACTCGTAGATAAAAAACTATTCTTTTTATATACCCATTTAAAATAACAATAAAAAAATCAAAGGTTTTTATCATAAATTTTGTATTTTTCATAAATTATGATATTTTATGGTATATAATGAAAACTACAAAATTCAACCTTAAATTTATTATACACCATAAAATTGCACAGCTGCAGTAGGATCCTTTAACTAACTGAAAACATAAAATTATAATAATGCAATTCACTATTTTATACATACATATATAATATATTATATACAATGTTTTCGAATATTATGGATTTACAAGATCCTTTTTTCATATTTTTCACTTATAATAGAAAAGTTTATGTATAAATGCATATACTTTGTATATACATATTTTCATAAAATTTTAATATTATAAATATTGTTGGACAACAATTTTTCTTTCCTTATATTCGGTGTACGTACACCTCTTTTTCCGTATAACAAACAGACCGATTCTTTGTCATATTTCAAGTGTACACTGAGGTTATGGCTTTTGCTATTATATATGCAAAGTAAAGATGAAAAAAAATAAAAAATACTGAATTTGGCCAGGGCTCAAAATATAAAATTATGGATAATCATAAGTACATAAAATATGTTACAACAAAATATACAAATCAGTCAGATAGATTAATTTTTTGTTACAAACAAGTTGTAAAAAAATAGGTAAATTTTAACTATAATTATTTGTCTAAAATATTTTTATGTACTGTGCTTGCTAAAGTGTAAGAAATTATAACTGCAATCCTTTATAGTTGCACTTCCTTTACTCAGTTTCCTTATAGTTGTATTTTTGATTATAGTAACTTAAGGCAAGAAGGACAAACATTTTCTATAATTTGTAACCATTTTAAAAATATATTTATATACATAAATGTATATATATATTGATATTTTATGTTTATTCACCATTATTTTTACTATGCTTGAAAATAAACTTACTTTTTATGCACATTAATAATATGAGATTCTTGTAAATTATATGTTATTATATACGTATAACAAAATATTTACGTATTAAATTTTCATAAATAATTTTGCATTATGTCATATAGATTTGATAGTGAAAATATAGTTAAAACGATGGAGAATAAATTGTTAATTTTTTTTGCAGACGGAGAGCTAAAAAAGGCAGAATTAGGTGGAAAAATTAAATTTTTATCTTATAACTAAATTTATGAAAAACTAGTGCAATTCTTAAACAGATAATTCTGTATGTTTATAAAAATATAGTTTTTTTAATGTTATCATTAATAATTATAAGTTAGCTTCTTAATGATAAATTACCACGGATGAAAGATCATTTCGTCAATACTACAACAGGTAATTAAATTTTTGTTATTGACATAGAACTTTACAAGAAGTTTTTAAAAAAACTGAATTTGGAATACTACGGTCTAATGATAAATGTCGCACGCATTACAAACTTAAGATTTGCGGATGATATTGAGCTGTTTCCGGCATCACCAGAACAAATGATTACAGAGTAACTATGTAATGGACAAATCGAAAACAAAAATCATGACAAACGGAAATGAAATATAAATAAATTTGGGATATGAACATAGAATATGTAAAAGAATTTATGATTATCTAGTCATGGGGCATGGGGGAACTATGGCACGCGGGCCAAAAGTGGCTCTCGACAGCTATCAATTTGGCCCACGCTCTGATGCAGAAAATGTTACAAAAAAAGTTAATCATTAAAAAGATTTCTTTCAAACATATTAAATTTGATGTTTTTGTAATATTACAGCTCCTTAAGAGTTTTCATCTTTTTCTTCTATCATTTCGATTTATATATCGAACTCCTAACGATATGCACAAATCTGTAATTTGTCCAACCGTAACCAAATAAAAATAAATTTTAAACAAAATTAAAATTTATTTGTATTATTTTCAGGTTCTATACTGCCATCAGGAAAATGTATTAATTTCTATTTTTCATTTTATAAAATATACATATTTTAGGTGTACAATCTATTTAATCCATTAAAAAAAATTACTTAAATTTAATAAATGTATCATCCTTACTAATAGAAATTATACACTGTAAGCTATCATTGTTTCATCTAAGCGAACTAAATTTTTAAGGCCCCCACACAAATATCAGTTTTGTAATGTGGCCCGATCGATAAAAAGTTCCTCCATCACTGACTAGTAGGTCAACTTATTGTATTCAATAATAGAAAAGATAAAGAAATCGAACGCCAAATAACAATTGGGTGGAACCAATTCAGAATTTTAGAAGTTTAATTACTCCTAATATCTCAAAACAATGTATGAAAAATATTTCCGATTCAGCTATAATTCAGGTTCTGACATATGGTTACCAAACACGGAGTAACAACAATAAAAGTATAAATAAACTTAGAGTATGCCAAAGATCCATAGAAAGCTATTTACTAAAAATCAGTCGTCGACAAAGAATTTTTAAATTTTGACCAATATTGGTTTAGAATAGCTCATAACAGAAACAGCTGGAAAAAAATTGGGGATGCTTTTACCTTAATAATATACAAAGAAAATTGCATATATTTTAATAGCTATGTAAGTAGTTAAGTTGTACGTGAACCAGATTCTTGTAAATATACATTGTCATCAAAGGGAGATTGAGTTAATATTGTACCCTCATATTTTGTGAACATTCATGTCTTATATTATAAGTATATCAACATTCATATCATTGCATTCACAATATTATAGTATAAAGCCAACATCTCATAAGTTGTCTTACTTTTTAGTATATATATAATATAAAAGTCATTTTCTAAAATTTTCCGAACATAATTTCAAATTGTAATTTGCAAATATGACCATCTCAAATTATATTATTCAATAACGTTCATTAATTCAAAAGTTTAAATAACTCGAAAGTATTCGCAAAAAAAAAAGGATTTTCTTTACAAATAAATTGATTTTCAATATAAACTTTAATCCTTTTTTTACTTGTTCGGCAATTCAACACACAAATTTGAACCTAAAATTTGGTTTGAATTTAGTTTTTGTTTTTAATCAAAATTTTTAAAAACCAGTGGACATTCAAATATAATTTGTCAATTTACTAATTGGAGGAACCTTTATGTTATGATGAATTATAATATTTTTTTTTATAAAACTAAATATCATTGTATCGGAACTCTATATTCATTGGAAATTAATTCTAATTTTAAACCAAGTTTGTCTAAATTTTGTGGAAAAAAAACGATAAATCTTCTTTTTGTAATTTTATATAAAAAGGACGTTAATTTATCGATGAAATGATTAAACCGATTAAGTGATTATCCTATTATATGAAAACCGATGAAATGAACCACAAAAAGTGAGTATACATCAAATAATAATATGGAATAAATAAATATTTCAGGTAGAGTTTTCTATTTTAATTAGTCCAAATTTAATTTATGTTGTCGAAATTTTTGATTTAGTAAAGGAAATTTGACACTGTATTTTATTATAAAGTAACTATAGAAAGTCCTAGAAAAAGGAAAAAATATCAGGGAAAGAAATTTATAACGCATTTTCCAGAAAATGCATTAAATCAAGTTACCTAATTTTTGTAATAATTTTTCATAAAAATTGGGTAAATTTACGAATATAATTTTAAATTGCGAGTAGCTAAACCCTTTTTTTAATATGAACATAAATTCTTTTGAATATGAAACCATGCATATAACAAATAACCATAAAAATGATAGATATCAATTTACTTGATTGACTATTAGGAATATTTATATACGTTTCAATGTACGTAAAATTTTCAAAGGTTTTTTTTAGTAAATTTATCTAACTAGCTACAAATATTCACGGCGTACATTTATATTATTTTCAATTTTATTTTATTTTTAAAATCATAATCCTAAAATTTAAAACCTCCAATAATAATGATAATGATGATGAAAAAAGGATGTATACTGGGTAAATAGACATAATATGAAACCCACTATAACTAATATTCAAAAGGATATTTATATATCAAATAATAAATAACTATAAAAAGTTAAGAAAATAATAAATTAAATTTAGTAGTCCCAAAGGATTAATCCACCTAAAGTTATACTCCAAAAAAAAATATATAAAATTATTTTACAAATTTTCTATATTTTAAGGAGAGAAATAGCTTTTACCATAACCATATGTATAAATGTATATAATATGATTTTTTTTTTTGAAAATATGTTACATACTTATATGAAAAAAAGATAATTTCTTACATTTATGTTGTACAATTTTTTTTTTGTTTTTATATTTATGCCGACTAATAAATCTCTGTGATATACAAGATGGTTTGGTTGTAGATCCATAAGTGAAAATAATATTTATTAAAAATATATTTGAGCTTCAACATCATCGCAAAAATGTAGACAATTTTCTTTTTTCTTTTTCTTGTTTTTTTTTTTTTTTCGTTTATCTCATAATGATAATTATGATCATTATTCTATAGGCTTGGAAAAATAATGTATAGTGTCAAAATAATAATAATAATAATCATAATTAGTATTACATGATGATGATTTTATATATGTTGCTCATTTTTTTGTTGATTTTTTATAATTACATATTAATATTTATTGATTCTATTTAATATTTATTGTTTGTTTAAGAATTGGAAGATATTTTAATAATTATGTACAAATTTATATAATTGCTAAACAAAAATAATTATTGCATATTTTTAGGATTTTCATAAATTATTATTAAATATTTATTTCGTAAATTTAGTAAAAAAATTATGAATTGTATTTAAAATATGTTCGTAAATGAGATAAATCTATTCGACTGAGAAGATTGTCATAGTATTCAATGTTGATTATTTTCACTTATCCAAATATGATAGGACGTTTTACTCCGTTGTTCTGTCTATAATTTTATTTTACTATACGATTACTAGCTTTTTTGAGCATCTGAAAAAATTTAAAAATAATAAAGACTAATTCTTTTTTATACAACTTATTAGAGACTAAAAACCTACTCTTCAGTGCTTCTTCCTTTTTGAAAATAAGTGCAGACAGTAATTAATCTGGTCAATAAGGAACACAAATTTAAAAGGATTGCAATACAAAATAACAATATCCTTTATACTAATAACAATACACCAATTCTATATCCTTATTACTTCAAATTTGTATATTTACGGAACAGCTTGTATAAATATTTCGTAATAATATATAAAAAATTAATATTAACACATATACAAATATTTTGACTTTAATTTATTTCCTTATTGGTACAGGAAAAATTATGCTAAAAGAAATTTCAACAGAAACTTCTTAATTTCAATCTATAAAAATATAATATATTTTTATACATATTACAAAAATAAATAAAAAAAAATCTTTCACTACTGCCATTTAAAATGTAGATCTTATGTTGTTTTTATGCTATTCAATATTGGGAAAATTTATTTACACATATAAATATCAATTGAAATTTTTTTTAAAAAAAAAAATATATTTACCATAAATTTATTGAAATTGTTTTTCCGTAAATATATAAAAACCGAAATATTATTTGAAATTTATGCTAAAAGGAACCAAAATAATTTTCAATGAATATTTTTTTTTATTTATTTTATGGTTGCAGTTGCAATTATATATAAAAGTTTTCATAATTTTTATTTCACTAATAAATTTTATAAATAATAAATATTGTCGATAATAATTTTGAAAATTTAATGTAGTGTAAAAGTTATTCATTTTTAAATTTAAATTGTTATTTTGAATAACAAAAAAAATTCTACACTGTATTAAGAGATTAGTCTAAATGTATTCATATTTATTGCCTCAATTTAATGTAGAAAACTAAGTATTCAAATTGTTATTTTCAATAAAAGTAATTTATATTGCTTCCTTTAATGTATAAAACTAAATATTAAATGTAATTTTACGTTCTAAAGGAATCATCAAAAGAACCACAATATTTTTTAGACAGTAAATTTCATAATCTACCATACACTGTCCAATGTCCATAAATATCTAACATTATCAGTATTATATTTATGATTATTATTAAATATTATATTAATTGTGATTTCAATAATATTTTAATAAAATAATTTGTAATTTACTTTTCATTTAAGAAGAAGAGTCCATTTTAAAATTATAATATGGTTTTATGATCTGGTGGCTTTAATCGGGTGTAGTACCTACCTGGAAAGGAAAATTATAAAAGAATGATTTTCATATTGTTTCCAGAAATCGGTTGGAGCAACAATTTTCCGATCTGACTATATAAAAATTCAATTTTATTTAATCTTCAGATTAGTTTTGCAAAAAAGCATAATTTACTTTTGGTTTATATTTTAACGATTTTACTTGAAATTTTACCAATTAAAATAGCATTTCTTCATCATTTAGAAATTAGTAAAAAAAAAATTACATTCTAGAGATTATTCAATTAATTCAATTTTCTTACCTTTTATAATCCTTCAAATCTATCGACATTTTAAATCTCTATTACAGTGAGATATGACGATATTTATTACTTTATAATCATTTCTTTTAAAATTACATCTTTCATAATTATTTATTTAGATATTTTTTAATTAAATAATTAGAAAAATAAAATTTTATTTATTAATATAATATTTAAATATAAATCCACCATTAAAACCAAAAAACTCGTATATATTTTCTGTAAAAGTAAATCCATTTTTACCTCAACAAAAATATTTTATTTGTTCTGGTACAAATCCATGAAATACAAAAAATATTTTCTATAAAATGCTTTATAAAATATATTTTAATATCCTTAAATTTATATAAAATAAATAAAAAATATGTAGTAAAAGAACAGTTCACCTTTTATAGCTAGAAATCCTATATAAAAGTCAAAAACAGTATAACAATATTTGAAGTAGACATGCTATAATATTTACGGTTAGTGATTTTGACCATAGAATTTTTACTCTCTAGAAAAGCAAAATATTAAACATCGAGTAAAGAAGCAACTACTAAAATTATATAACTGAATGTAGACTTTATTTATATAATATAAAAATAAGTAGCTAGTTCTGAAGTACTTAATATTATAGAATTAATTATGAATAAGTTGTTTTACTTGAGTGCTTTTAAAGTGGTGAATTTTTGAAAGAATTAAAATTATTACCGAAATATTTGCTTGTTAAAGCATAACTAGATCTCAAGCATAGCATAGATTTTTCAGAACATTTCCAAAGATTTAATCAAATATTGTAGTTTTAAAGTCTTGGATTGTAAATAGGATTTTTTAGTATAATATGTGAGAATTATTCTGTGTATGAAAATAATGAAAATTACATTAAAATTATAACAACTTGTAGAATTAGTGCAGGTTATTTAAAGGCTTTACAATATTGGATATTATTGTCATTTGTAAAAAGCAAAATTTATAGAAAGCTTATATAAATTTAGTAATATACGTGGGCTAGGGCTGTTTGAAAATTTTTGAAAGTTTGAATACTTTTTATGGATGCAAGCTCAACACATTTAACCCAACGTTTTTCTATCAATTAATTTATTTATAAATGATGTGTATCAAGGCTTCCATAATACCGAGCTATATAGCATTAATTGTTTCTTGATAAAAACGCTTTCCATAAATGATTTTTTTCACTTTGGGAATAGACTGTAGTCCTAGGAAGCCAAATCCGGTGAATATCAGGGATGGAAACCATTGAAAAAAACATGTTGGTTCGGTTCAATGGTTTTCCAAAAAAATCAAAATGGTTTTTGGTTCTGGTTTTGGTTTTTGCCCTTTTATGAAAATGGTTTTGGTTCGGTTCTGGTTTCTAGTATTTCAAAAAACCAGGTTTTGGTTCATTTTTGGTGGTACAGATAACAAAATTTCCCAAAACTTCTTATTTGTCTCAAAGCAATGAATCAAAATTATTTCAACATAACTCTTTATTTGAAAAAAAAAATAACTAATACAAAATTTCAACTGAATTTTTTTAAGTATATAAGTAAATAAAATTAACAAATTCATTTTCAAAAAACTATAAATAAAATAATATAGAGTTGAAGTGTGAACATGACAAAGAAAGCTACAACACTTTTAATATTGCATGCAGTTGAAGTTTTAAGTTATTGAGAAGTTGAACTAGATCTGGTGGAAAATTTTAGAAGAGGCTCCACCAGCTTCGATTTCGAAAAAAAATAATGGTTCTGCTTTTGGTTTTGGTTTCGAAAAAAAATTAATAATGGTTCTGGTTTTGGTTTCGGTTTCGAAAATAAATAAATAATGGTTCTGGTTTTGGTTTCGGTTTCTAAAAATGTTGCTGGTTCGGATGGTTTTTTGGTTCGGTTCGAAACCGGTTTCCATCCCTGGTGAATATATTGGAAGGTGAAGTAACTCGTACTTCAATTCGTTGATTTTTGCCATGTTCAAAAAAGCACTTTTATGAGGTAATGCAAGTCTTTTGTCCTTAATTTTTGTATCCAATTAATCAGTTTTATACTTGTTTACGTTTGAGAAATTCGCATTCTAATACGTTTTTGATCATAAACTGGTCAAAATGAGTTAAATAAATTAGAAAATGTTAAAAAATAAAAACGCATAGTATTTCAAAAACTACTATATCAATCATAATTATTGGTCAAACAATTTCTGCACGTTCTTAATCGTAGACTAGTATAGAATATAACATAGGAGACGCTTTAATATAGTTTTTTATTTGCAGTTTTAGCTTTTTCAGATAATATAAATCTGAGTAGATTTTAAAATTTGTTTTTCATATTATAATGGGGAAATGCCTACAGTGTCAACAGTTACATGAATTTTAATAGCATGTTTTCATTTTTTTCAAATATTTTGTTCATTTTAAATTAAAATAATTACTGTATAATATATATATAAAATTAATAAACTTAAACTACCAGTTAAAATATAATTTGTAATTTTTACATATGGGATGCCATAATGTTGACCTCGATTTTAAATTATTTTAATTGGTTTTTTTTTATGAATTTTCATTAAAATTTATTGTACATAAATTATACATAATTATAATAAAAAAAAAAATTACGAATATTTATTTTTTAATAATTTAAAAGAAAAATTAATTAATAAATTTATTTAATTATTTTCATTGGATTTTATAAGTGTATTAAATTTCATTTAAATTTTGGTGAGTTACTTCAAAATTGCAATAAAGAAAAAATTGGTTGATATTATTTTAAATAATGAAATTAAATATAAATTACAATTAAAATGTCAATCAGTTTTTCACACACAAAATTAATTATTTTACGATTTCCGTACACAGAAAACCGATGTGAAACAGTATAACAATATAATACAAATAATAAAAAGTAATCTGACCTGAAATTTTTTATTTTATTTTATTTATGACAACAACAGAATATTTTGCTAGTGCAGAAAATCATCGGTTCAAGAATTATAAAAAAAAAAATCTTGAAAATGATGCAACAACGATCAATGCACATTTTCTGATAATTTTATTCGGATTAATGAACTATGAACTATTTTAAAAGAAGAAAAAATGAAAAAAAAAAATTAATTTGACATAATCAATTAAAATTACTGGCCCAAGGATATAATCCGCGCTTCAGCATTTATTTTTGAAATCTATGCATATTTTATGATCGAATTTGTTTATTAATTTAGATCGGTCAATATCAAAAATTTTGAATTATACATTCCAGATTTGAAATTTGATAGACATTCCTGATTTTTTTTAAGTTATTTCAAATTTTTGGCTACCCCAGGGTTAGCAGCTTTTTCATGTTTATATTAATTAACACATAAGTTCCTTGAGTTATTATAAAAAATTTAAAAACTACAAAACAGTATTTTAGATCAATTAAATATAGACATGCTGACCCATAATTACGGTGAACAATTGATCCCCAGGACCGCAGGAGAACACCTCCACTATTTCTCAATTGCAGTAAGATATACTAGATTAAATACATGGAACGGAATTTCTTGACTGACATTGAGAAGACGGAAAAGTTAAAACTGGCTAGACTACTCGCGTTAATGAAAGAGGTAAATTAGAATGAATGATCTAGATTAGAATATGACATCATGTGAAGTGTACAACGAACCTTCGTGGTCTAGGTGCGTTTTTTACACAACCAATGTAACAAATCCTGGAAAAACTAGGACTTTGCGATAAGGGCATTTGAAATACGTCTACTTATTTACAGTTAATAAAAATTTATCACGCTTTTCATATACCAAACTATAATTTTAATTATAAGTTTTGAATGATTCCTCTTCATCATCATCAGTAACGTATTTAGACCATACCTAAAATACGTTAAAAACATTTTTAACATAATTTTGTATTACTGATTGAAAATTTAATTGCACGAAAAATGTTTAAATAAAATTATTATTTAATTAATGAAAATCTCTTAAATTCGTTTGTATAATTGTAATTAATCTTAAACTGGATTAATTTTGAATTAAGCATATCGATATAAAACATGATTTTTAAAATTCAAATATTATTATATAAATGAATTTAGATAAATCCAATTGCGATTTAGATAAATTTTATTTAAATCTTTTAATATAAAATAAAATTTTTGTATAGATTTATACCAAACCAATTTTCATTCGGATATTTTCATAGTACGTGTAGGTGTGTTTTTTTGGTATGTCAATAATTTTTTATTTTGTTTTTATTTTTTTAGAATTTATTACTTATCTTCAATCTCATTTTATCAAACTCGGAAATATTATTATCTATAATAAAATCCGTATAATTTGTATATTCATTTTACTGTCGAGATAGAAAATATATATCACAGAAAATGTTTATTTTGGATTTATTTTGATTAATGTTTCTAAATAATATAGTACAAAAAGTATAAAATAAATGACATCGAATACATACATAAATATGAAATAAAATTGTTTGAATAATTGATATAAATAGATATTTTTTGTATGATGTTTATTCATTAGGATTTCCATATATTAAATTGCCTGACAAAACCAACAAATATATTATGCTCTACTAAATTTTGGTGTAATTTAACAAAACAAAAACAATATTTAAATTAAATTAATTACTAAATTTAATAAAATTTGAATAAAAATTTTAGTTTTAATGACTTTCAAAAAGCTGAATAAGAAATTTTGCTTAATAATGTATTAAAAGAAATTGTATTTGTCAGGGATGATTAAAATCAACTTAATTTTTGAAAGATTTAAATACAATTTTCATTTACTGCAAATATTTATTATTTTATCTGTCATATCAAAATATCAATTTATATTACTGAGAGAATGTCTTAAGCGACATTTTCAAAAAATTTGAGGAAACGAAAAAAACTTGCAATACTTTTAACGGTCTTTATTTAGTAGTACAATTTTAAAAGTAAATTAAATAGAAACAAATTCTGGAAACTAATTTAAGCGACAGAAAATGTAACAAAATTTTGTACCGGTTGCGGGTTGCGGTTATGTTCTAAGCTATATGTTATATTACATAATAATTATTACAGAATCATGATGATTTTATAGAGTATTTTAGACGGTTATTACAAAATTTCAGAAAATAGTAGTTCGTACGTTAATATGTCGCTTAGTACATAATGTATTTATTTTACCTACATAAGATTTCTTACAATTACGATAAAAATATAAATAACTACTCGTAATTGAAACAAAATGAAGAGTTTAATACAAATGATGACGATATGAAAAAAGTGATTTTGAAAACTTTGTCCGAATACATTCATCCGGAAAAGTATCTATAATGCATACCAATTTCTAACAAATTTACAATATTTAGGCTGGTTAAAAACGGTTTCTACTATTTGCTTTAAAGAATTTATCCGGAAGTTGTGTTACAAAAGTTTGCTAGCTATGGAATCAAAATGATAAATATATCTTTCTTTTTTTAATCTTTAAAAGCTGTGAATCTCTAAAATTGAATATAGCTAAATATTGTATTTCAAGAAAAGTCTAATTAAATTTATTAAGGACTCGAAAATCAATATTAATATTTCTACAATGTAAAGTATAAAATAATATATTGAAAACAATTATTTTATCTTTTCTTCAAATAATGTAACAAGTGTTTAAATTTCATTGTTACAATCAAATAATGATATAAGTTTTATTGCCATTATTACGTTTTCAAAATATTTCTAACATAAATTTTTAAATTTAATTACACATCATTGTACAAATAATTAACAAATAACTTTTGAAAACATAGTTTCATTTAATTAAATTACTCCTTATAAATAAAATGACAGGAACCAAAAAAATATTAACTTGAGCATAACCAAAGATCTATAGACAGAAATTATCATTTCAAAAATTTAATTTTATTATTTACCATATTTTTTATTTTTACAAATTTTTCTTCTTTAAGGGTTTTCCTCTTCACTATGGATGTAGGTCATCAGTATTTTCGTTCGTACTCTGTTCTTTACTCTCTCACCCAATGTTAATTAAAGTAAATCAACTTTTATTTAAATTTGGTTTTTCTAAAAATTATTTATGCTTTATTATTTTCTTTAAAATTAATTTTATATAATTTAGTTTATTATTATTGAAATATGAATTTATATTAGCAATTAACAAAAATTATCTAATCTAATAAACTGTTTCAAGTATCATATTGAAAATATTTCTGCTTGATTCACTTTCCATGTTAATTATCAAAGATTTTAATGATTTAACAACAGTCAAAGTTAAAATTCTTCCTAGAATTATTTACAGACAAATAATTAATATTTATATGTTTTATGATTTTTTTTATGATTTTTTTTTTATTTAATTAAACTCGATTTGCTTGCATGATTTCTGTTTATTTATCCTAGATATCAAATATTATTCTGTACCATATAAAATACCAAAGGCACAATGATTTATAATTTCCGACACATATGCTCATCATAATTTTCTAAAATCTCTGATTTTTGAATGTGTGAAAATTATATTATATACAAGATAATTATTTTATATGTACAAAACATAATACATATATATACAAAATTATAAATTTTATGTATTCCATTTCAGTGACGATGAATATGAGATGATTGTTCACTTAACTGGCAAAAATATCTAACATCAAATAATAATCTGTTGTAAAGTTTATTCTATTTCAGTAAGTTTATGTCAGGTTGAAAAACTTCTATTTCCTATGATTTGGAAAACAAGAAAGATATTATTTAGTAGAAATTTTTAAAAATTTATATATTTTTTTTAATAATTGTCTATTTTATGCTTGATAAACACCCAAAAATAATAGAATATTTTGGGAAAATGTTCAAATCTTTATCATTTCAAATTTATGATAGAAAATCTATATCAAATTTAAATATTAAAATTTTCATTATATACGATTATGATTGAAAAACAAAAAAGTACAATTAATCGTTACACATAATTTGAATTTATATCGATTTTTTTTTACAGTGTAAGGATTCCAAAATAATCAAAACTTTCCTAGATAAGTACCAACTAAATAATTTTGTGATAAATTTCCATCCATTTTATTGTTATTGTAAATTATTATAAATTTTGAAGATTTGCAGATTCAACAAATGCAAATGCTTGAAATTGTGAAAAGGATTTCGTATAAGCTTTGTATATTCTTAAAACTTATATAAAAACAAGAAACATATTTATAGCTAAATTGTTTCGTCCTATGTAGTATGCATAATATATATCTAAGTTTATTCCGGATTAAAATACATACTTTCAGTAGTTTTCTAAATTCATTGTGTTCTTTTTTTTAAAATTTAAATCCTGAGACAATCCTAGTTGAACGTTTGAAAAACAGACTGTCTACAATTTGAATGTAGAAAAGTTCTACAAATATTTATAAAGTTCAACTAAACATAAAGATATAAAATTATTTAAAAACATAAAAAAATTTAAAAAATAGTTTATATAAATTAGTTACATTTTTTTCACACATTAATACTTGAATAAAATATTTAACAAACTTAATAAATGATGAAACAAAATTAGCAACAAGATCTTATATAAAATTAGAAAACAATATGAGATCCAGAAATTCGACATAAGGAAAATAAAAAACAGCAATATGGGATGGAGATTATTGGCGGTATTTCCTTTCTTAAGATCATATTTATAGTAATTTCGTCCCAAATATTTGTGTTGATTATTATATTAATTATTTAGGTTGTTATTTCACAATCAAACGCAAGTACGGTGCAAACAAATATGACACTTGGCTCGAAATATTTTGGATTTAGCTTCATTTAAGAAACCTAAACAAATTAAGTTGTTTTTGCGTAGGAACATATTTTAATTATGTAGTATGGAATGGATTTAAAAGTTAATTTCATTTAGAACGTTTTTATTTGATTGGTACTCACTTCTAGCATGGTACATTTTATCATTTTTTATATAATTGGCTAATAAAAGATTTATCGTGTTTTTCCAGATAATTGATTGACAAACTGAGTTTTAACTGAGCATTGAAGGACAAACTTGAGTAAATGCTTTAATTTTAATAACTTGTGGCCTATCCAGCTCCATTTTCAAATACATCTTCGAATTTGTTGGAGAATTAGATCTTGCTCTGTAATTTTCCAGTTCTTCGTTAGTTATTGTTTGCGGCCAAAAGATCCTGTATATTATGCGTAGCGAATACTTTTGTATTTTTCCTATGTCTTTTTTGTTAACAAACCAGGTTTCGCTACCATTTAGAAGCACTGACTTGACGAAGGAGTTGAATAATCTTAACTTAGTTTTCCTTGTTATGTGTGAAGATCTCCATATTTTTCCTAGTCTTCCAAATACTGCACTTGCTTTCTATATTATGTTTTGTATGTCGATTTTAGCTTCGATATTTTTAGCAATGATTCTCCTGAGGTAGCATAGGACTTCAACATATTCTATGACAATGTTCTATATCTTGGCCTCTCTGGTATTTCTAGCGTTGATTTTCATGCATTTCGTTTTCTGGATGTTAATTTTTAGGCCAACTTTTTCTGCATGTTTACCGAGATCATTTACTTTATCTTGTATGTCGGTGTATGTATGAGCATTAATTTGTCGTCGGCGTAGTCTAGATATCTTCAAGTCGACTGTTGAGTTACCATCTGATACTCTTGGCGTTCCATTAACCTTTCTTAATACTTCGTGTAGTACTATTATATACAGTAGGGGAGATATTGCACATCCTTGTCTAACTGCAGAGTCAATTTTGAAGGGTTCGCTGATCTCTCCGTTGTGTACTATAATAAAATCTTATTTATTATAGTAATATTTGGATAAATTATTTATTACTTTTAAGTGAGCCAAAAATATTAATTATTAAAAATCTAAAAATATTTTTATCTTAGCAACTCTCTGATCTTACATAATTTATAATTTATGGTCGATCTTTGACCACGGATCTATATCTATATACAATCTAATGATTATTTAAATTAAATAAATATTTTGTACTATACGAGGGCTGATTGATAATTACGTGGACTACCTGTGATTCAGGTAATGCACAGGTATAAAGTAAGTATTTTTTACCTCTAAAATCATTTACTAGGCTATATATAAAATTTAAAGTCGATATCTTGTATACTTTCCATGTAACAGTCGTTTAAGTAAGTCAATCTCAGTGAATTTTTAAAAATGGATAAAAACGAATTTCGTGTGTTGATAAAACATTATTTTTTGAGGCAGAAAACAGCAAAGGAAACTAAAGAAAAGTTGGATAAATATTATGGTGAACCTGCACCTTCGAAATCAATGGTTTGCAAGTGGTTTGCTGAGTTTAAAAGTGGCCGTACCAGCACAATTGATGAACAACGTTCTGGGCGTCCAAATGAAGTGACTACTCCAGAAATGGTCGATAAAATCCATGATATCGTACTAGATGACCGAAGAGTGAAATTGCGGGAAATTGTTGACATCGTGAACATCTCATCGGAACGTGTTTTTAATATTTTACATCAATATTTGGATATGAAAAAGGTATCTGCAAGATGGGTGCCGCGTTTGCTTACAATTGATCAAAAACGCAATCGTGTGACAAGATCAAAGCAAGTTTTGGAGTTATTACAACATAATCCAGTCGATTTTTGGCGTCGATTCATAACCGTTGATGAAACATGGATACACTACTACACACCAGAGACAAAAGAACAATCAAAACAGTGGATTTCTACAGGTGAAAAGGATCCAAAGAAGGCAAAAACAGTTCCATTAGCTGGCAAGATTATGGCCACTGTTTTTTGGGATGCTCATGGTATAATCCATGTCGATTATTTACAAAAAGAAAAAACAATCACAGGACAATATTATGCAACATTATTGGATCGTTTGAATGAAGAGATTATAATAAAACGACCACATTTAGCAAAGAAAAAAGTTCTTTTTCATCAAGACAATGCACCAGTTCACAAATCAGGAATTGCAACAGCAAAATTATTAGAATTGAGATATGAATTGGTTCCTCATCCACCATATTCTCCAGATTTGGCCCCTTCTGACTTTTTCCTGTTTCCAAATATGAAAAATGGCTTGCAGGAAAGAGATTTGGGTCAAATGCTGAGGTCATCGACGAAACAAATGGCTATTTTGAAGGGTTGGAGAAATCATATTTTTTGGAAGGCATCAAAAAACTGGAACATCGTCTAACTAAGTGTATCGTCCTAAAAGGTGACTACGTTGAAAAATAAAAAAAAAAACTGAAAAAAACTGTGTCTTCTGTGTCAGTCCACGTAATTATCAATCAGCCCTCGTACGATCTTTTTTTTATAATCATTCTTGAACAAGCTGTTCAAATTACACTACAAATTTATATATTATATTCAAATAGTAAGTCCCAAAAAGTTTTTAGCTATATTTATATGAATCCTTTTTCGTATAAAATATTTTCTTTCTACAAAATTACATACTACATTTCACATATGTTTGCTAAATGTTCCTATAATTTGTATATATAAAGGATATACGTAATCCTTTTATATCTATTAATAAGATTTTTTTGTTTTTTTGTAAAATATTTCATATTATGTTAAATTATAATTTTTGAATATTTTTATATATATATTTCTATGTAATATAGTTAAAATATTACAGGCAAGAGTGAACAATATCATTAATAATATAATGTATAACGAATTATTATTATATTTCTGAAAAATTTCAACATAGAAATCGCTTGTTGCTTACAATTTCTTCCTAGTAAGAAATTATATTACAATATATTATATTTATGTAATATATATATAAAATTATTAAGTAAATTTACAAGAAGTACAAGTCTTGGTAACCACGTTTTAAGCATAAAAACCATAAAACTTAAGAAAACAAATTTGTTACAAATTACTATCACTTTGATAGCTCTGGTTGCTGATGATTTTAACTAAAAATTAAAAAAAAAAAAAATTATTCTCTTCATCTTAAAAAGGATACAGTAATAATTATCATATAGTATATATGTATGTTATAAATATTATATGTATATATATATATATGCTCTCTTATAAGAGGATTTTGAAAGCCTGAAGAAATGTTTTTAAAGAAAATATTATAATAATTTCATATCATTTTCACTTTGATATTAAAATTTTGAATTGTAGACATAAAATTTTCTTCTCAAGATTATAATGAAGACAAAATGAATAACAACAAAATAAGACGGAACCGCAGATGTTGTTAAAATTATATTTCAATGAGTACTTTACATGCGAACGCGATGATGATGTTGGTAAAAAGGATTTTCATAAATGAGTTTATATTGTTTAGTCGCAAAAAAAAAGGATTTTATATTTTTATAATGTTATTATATTAAAAAAAAAAATATTATATTTTAACATAATAATTCTTTTCATATTTCTTTTTGTCTATATTTTCTTTTCCTTTCAAATTATATGTGACATAGGAATAATAACATTAAAGGATTTAAAAATGATTGGATACAAATTTTTATTTGTGGTATACATTGAATGAAACTATGAAATAGCTCCTAAGAATATAACAAAATGTTTACCATCAACATTAATATTTTTAATTTCAGCTCTTAGTTTGAAATTTTTTGTTTATTGTTATTTAAACATAAATTCAAATTACAATAATTTCGAATTATATAAAAAAAAAATAGAAATAAAATATTTATATAAATATTTTAAATTTTATATATTAATATTGATATACATATGTACATAAATAAAATTTATTTAAATGAATGTATTATTTATACATCTGGAACTATGTTAATTATATAGATAATTGACATATTAATCATAATATACATAATATTATGATCAATACATAATATAAATAAGTTAAATAAAATCATAATCTTAACGATTTATGTAATGGAACAAGATTAGCAGTTACACTTTACGAATAAACGTCATAAAAGTTAAAATTTTAACCAGCACAGAAAAGAGTACTACACAAGAATATTTGTAGCATTTCAATTTAACCAGATATAAATATCCCGTACGTCTTTCAACTGCAATATACCAATAAATAAATCACAAGGCCATACATTTTCATAAAGTCGGTATTTATCATAGACATAAAAATAGATATTGACTGAATTTCGAATACATTTTGTTCTAATTTAAATTGAAGCCAACATTGAGCCCCTCTTAAAGGCGGACTGACAGCTATTTGACTTACGAAAATGAGATGTTTGAAAATAGTGTTGGTAAGCTACATATATAAGAAAATTCCTATTCAGTATTCAATAATAAATTTATGATTTCAAATAAATTTATTTCTATAAATTTTACAAATTATGAATGAAATTTTTTAATAAAATTAAAAACTGTATACGATTTTGAGATTGAATACTTGCAACATTCTTCAATGCAAATTCAGCATTTTTGATTAATTTATTATGCAAATGCGTTGAATTTAGTTCGAAAAACGTTGTAATTAATTTGAAAAACCTTTATTTAATCTGAAAATGTAAAGATTTACAACATTACCTTATATTATCTCTGTTTTATACATTTATAAAAACAAATGCGGTAAATTGCCGAATACTATCAAATTAAATGTTAAATGAGCGAAATAATTATTATAAATTAACTGTATTTTATTTCCTTTTAGCAGTTATTTATTATTTATATAAATTGTGCCGCACATCTTCCAAATTTATTTTTATTTTTTTATTTATCGCAGGTTTTTCCTTAAAAACCAAAAAGTTGAGGTTATTTTGGAAAATCCTAAAAAATTCTGTAAGAACAATTAAATAGAAGGTAAAAAAGTGTTCATTGTACGTAAAGTCAAGTATAAATTATGAAAATTGCATATTTGTGAAATATTTAAGTTTAAAACTTTATAAGTGAAGCATATATTAAAATTTAAATAAATATTGCTCAGACATTTGTGGTTACATTGCTGGGTTTATCCAACGAAAATTAGTAAAAATTATAAGTGCGAGGATTGCTTGAAAAAGTGCGATGATTGCTTGCTGTGTTGGATTTAGAAAATTCCCTTACCAATTAATTCGATAATCACGGTGTATTAAAAAAGGCACAAAAAGCTATCACTAATATTTTTAAATTGTCAAAAAATGGGTATAAACTTCTTAATATTCATATAACTTATAAAAAAAAAAATTACATAATTACGTAAACAATAGTCTTAATAATAAATATGTACATATTTCCAAATCTTTTAGGGCACAGCCAAGAGCAACACAATCCACTGCTCTTGAAATTCAATTTGTTGAATGACCAAGACAAGGAAAAACTATACTGACAAGGACACAGTAACCGACAATATTGTATATGAGAAGGTTTTTCTTAATAATGTAAATCCAAATTTTGTTCCTAAATATTTCAGTTTTATCTAGATTTTCCTTAAAACTTGCATTTTAAACAAAGTATATTAAAATGTAAATTAGAAAATCAAAATTAATTAAATAAAATTTTGAGTATTTATTTCTTGTTAATACTTAATTTCAGTATTGTTGAACCACAAGTTGACTTATAATACAATAAGTTCAAAATATAGATTTTAATTTCCTATATCTACTACAAAATTGCTTAGTTCATCTGATAACAAATATGCAAATTTCTAAATTTTAATTAACAAAATCAATAATAGATTTAGGTTTAACTTTAAAATGGAATACACAATAAGAAGTATACAAATATGCTAAAACACTAAATATCGATATATTCAACCTTACTTGCAATTTGGTTTTAATGGTGTCAATAATTGAGATAGATGAATCATAAAAAAATGAAAATTTATTTCACTTTTTCTATTTAATTTATTTTAGGTTTTATAGCATAATCACTTTATTTCTTTTTCAAAGTGTTTTCTTTCTGCCATTTCTAAAACTTAATTGAAACTGATCTATTTACATATATATAGAAGAAGCATTATGAACAGAAATTGGATAATACTAATTGTTCTAGAATACAAATTTTAAAAACTTTACCAAAAATGTATTTATACGTTTAAAATAAATTCTATGGTCTTTTTCGAAACCGAAAATCCAATTTGGTTATGTACCTACATCTAAGTTGAATCTAAATATTTATCTAAGCTAACTTTATTATTTACATCTTTATTTGTAGTTAAATATAATGTTTTTAGTTGTTTGTGTAATATAGATTCTTTTAAAAACAGTTAGCTGGATAATAAAGGATTTAATTGAATAGTGAATCTTTTTAAAATATCTCTACCCTAGAATTAGGTCGTGCTATGCGCCATTTTATAAATTTTACAGGGGAAGCAAAATACAGTAAAAATTTATCGCATTTCTGGGGCTTACACAATTATTCTATAAATTTTTTATCGAATATAGACTTTATTAATGTGATTATTTTTAAATAATTATTTTATGTAATACCTTTCCAAATTTCCCACGAAAAATAATATAAAAAATAAAATTAATCTGTAAACAGGCTACATCCGAACTTTTAACAATTTATTTTTTATTTTGCATATAGCATGTTATAGTTCTACGTAAAACGATATAATAATGAGAAAAAATTATAAAAAATCGTATAGCACTGTATAATTCTAAATTTTTGCGAATTATTTTTTATAGTGTTTGTTGCCATGTTGACTATTTCATTATTGAACAGATAATTAACTAAAATTTATAAAAAATATAGACTACAATAATTCTCAAAAATTAAAAACTATAAATTCTTATAGAACAATTCATTTTAACATTATGTATGTGAGGACAAGTATAATTTTAAAAATTATGATAAAAGTAGGATATAGCACTTATTCACTCTGAATATCTCTATATCCATTCATTAAACGTAAAAACTAACCACTGACATGGATTCCTCGTAATTTTATACTAGAACTGCATATTTAACTCATTTTCGCCCTCGGTGGCGTGTAACACGTTCTAATTCTATGGTAGCGATATGTAAAATAAAATAAAAAATTGAAATATTTAATAATTTCTTCATTGTATAATTATACATAACTACTAACAATACTTTGGCTTTGACTAAATTTATAATATTTACTTATCTAATTTGGACAAATATTAATTTAAACATAATAAAAATTATATGCTTACACATATTAATAATAACAATACATAATAACAAATAGTATAATTTTTTATATAATAATTTTAACATAAAAATCTAAAACGGCCATTCACCAAAATAATTATTATGAACTTTTGATTTATGTAATATTGTTTTAACAATTGGTACTTTAACTGGATATGGCTTAACAATTGGTACACGTATATATTTCTCTACATTATATGGAATACGTTTTTCAACCATATATGGTATTCTCCTTTCAACTGGATATGGTATAATTTTCTCTAGGGATAATTTAACTTCTTTAACCATTGGCACAACAATTGGTTTTGTTATTGGTATTTGAATTGGATATGGTTTTGGTATTGTCATAATTACAGGTTGTGATACATTGAATTTAACTGGATGTTTAAATGGTATATGAATTTGTTTATAAATTGGTATTGGAATATGTTTTGTAACTTGAACATGTTTACTAATTGGAATTGCACCACCACCCGAATTTAATGATAATGCAGCTATTGCTGATTCTTGTTGATGATTTCTTCCACCAGCACTTGTTACAGATGGTCCATATGATTTTGTATTATCCGTGTAATAATTATTGTGTTGTAAAATTCTACCTGTATTATGATGATGACCAATTGCTGTAGGTTGTTGATGATGATAATAATTAATTTTTTGATATTGAAATTCATCTGTTGTTGGATTTATTACAACTGGTGGTGCTGTTGATGTTGTTAAAATAATTTCATGTGGTTGATAATATACGGTTTTTGTTGATGGTACAGCAATATCAATATTATTGATATATTGTTGCTGTTGTTGTTGTTGATTATTATCAATTAAATTACTTCCGTATGGTATATCCTGACTAATATTATTTATTGATGCTGAATTTTGTGTATAAAATATTGTATTTCGTTCATTCGATTGCTGTTCAATTTGATCAAAATTATTATGAAATTTTTTTAAGCTAAATGGTTTTTCGTCTTGATTTTTATATTCTTCATGATTTTTATGTTTTTGTAATTGATTTTCCATATAAATTGTATATTCATGCATTAAATTTTTCAATTTATTTGTATCGTAGTTATTTAAATTTGTATAAGGTTGTTCCAATTGCTGATGATGATGATAAGTATTACCATTATTATTATTATTATTATTTTCATGTGTTTGTGAATATTCTATATTTGACCTACTATCAAATTTTTGTTCATTATTTAATAGTTGATAATTTGTTGTTGTGTATTGGTTAGGTATAAATTTTTGTTGTTGTTGAAAATCATTAATATTTTGTGAATATTGTTCTGATGTTCCATCATTATAACCATTTATACCATAACCATAACCATTATTTTGTTCAGATGATAATTTCGGCAACAAAAATATAGATTTTGTGGGTATTTTACTTACCAATGATTCTGTTTTCATATAGTCTTGCTGTTGGTCCTGTTGTCGATGTTGTTGTTGTTGTTGCTGTGATTCAGATGTTAATGCTGGTGATAATTTTTGAAATGATGATGGTCCTGTAGGTTGTTGTTGTTGTTCTTCATATCTGTTTGTTGAATAAAATGGATAAAAATTTTCATTTGAATAAATCATTGATTCTTGCTGATTATGTACATATGGTTGAACAGACGATGATGATGATTTTAATAATAATTTCTGATTTTGATCATTATTATCATGTGTTATTATTGGTTTTGGATTCGATGATGATGATTCTCTATATAGTTTTATATCATTTAAATTATTTTCATAAATTTTTGTATTGCCATTTGCTGTAGGATCATTTTTTTGTGAATAAATTGATGCTAACGATAAATATGATTTTTCACGTTCTTGCTGTTGATTATAATTATTATTAGTTGGTATCCAATTTGATGATGATGCTGGCAATTGTTTCGGATAAACATTATTATTTTTATAATTTTGAGATGTTATTCCAGCTATTGAACGATAATATACAGCTGAACAAATGTCAATTAAAAAACATATTGATATCAAGAATATATACTAAAAGAAAATAATTGTTTAAATAAAAAATTAATTTAAAAAATTTATATAATAAATTTTAATTTTTATACTTTTAATATCATTGTTAAATTTAAAAAAATTTGTTAAAAAAAAAAATAACTCAACTTAATAGTTAAAAAATTAAATCGTTAATGTTAGTTTAAATGAAAATATGCTTTCTTTTATATAAGATAATTTTCTATTGTGATTTTATGTTTATTTGTACATAGATAAAAACAAAAAATATGTAAAAAAATAAGTAAAAGAAATGGAAAATACTTTCATGATTTTACTAGAAATTCCTACCTAAACCTTATTTTCCTACTTACTACTATATATTTTATGTTTCATTATTATTTCTGTCTATTAAATTCAGGTGCACTTTTGAATGTCTATATCTCTTCCAGACAAGGAAAATATTTGAATTAACTGAGATATGATATGAATGTGAAATGAAAAGAAAATATGTAATTGGATCATAATACATAGCCCTAAACATTAATATTATATAGATTAACTAAAGAAATATAAAAATATACTTCTCATTTTTATTATACTCTTTTCGAATACGCTTTGAAGTTCAGTGAACCTGAGTCAAAAATAACCTTGCATATTGAAATTCTGATGTTAATGGTCAATTATTATGTTAAGGTATTTCGTATTTTTAATGGTTAAATTTCTTTAAAATTATTTATAATGTTAGACGATATGAAATTTATAAAGGTAATAATAAAATCAGTCAGTCGGATTGAAATTTCAATGAGTAAGATGAATACTATTAGTAATCGCCAGTTGAAAATTAAGCCGGCTACTATTCCTATAGCTCATAAAATATTCCAGAAAGAAGTTAAAAAATTATATAATATAGAAATTAATTAAAAACATATAAAACATTTTAGTAAATTTAAATATTATGGTCAATTTATATGGTCTAAAATGAAGTTTACATAGTCTACGTCTCTCATCGCGGTTTTTCATTACTTACAATTTTACAACTATGTGCACAAACTTCATTCACATAATAATACATTACATTCTTTTACTCATTCAACTTTCATGGATTAAATTACATTAAATAAGACAATCTCTTTTGACCAAATCAACAAATAATTTGAAGATAATAAATATTGTTTTATTTATACATAAAGTATAATCGAGCCCTACCGTACATAACTAAATTAAACCTTTATTTTATTTTTTTGTAATTTAATCCACAAAAACACCTGTGATGTTTACCTACCAAGTGAAATTAAAAGTACTTTCAATTTCGTTTCTTTTATGATCAGTTTTGATATTTTTTTTAAAAAAAAATATTTTTTGTGGTTATCTAAATTTTATGTTTTTAATCTAATAAATGACCGAATTTTATTTCAATGGTTTAAAAAAAAATATATTATTTCAACTTGATAATGAAATTATATTAACATTTTTATTCTTTTTTCTTGTCTAAGCATAAACTTGAATATAGTTTTATTTATGTTGGAAAATTTACCTTGTAATTCAATAATTTAATAAAACATTTCATTAATATTGATATATACATACCGGAATTTTTAATTTAATTAAGGACATGTCATTGCATCTAACAGATAAAATATTTCCAACATTTAAATATACTAATCGATGATAAAATGGATAAAGCTGTAATATCATAAAATAAAGGAAAAATTAAATTATGATATTTTAGATGGTGTCAATTAATGGGCAAAAACCAATTAAATTTCCTTTTCCTAACGAATACACAATAATTTTATTGGATAAAAAAGTAAATCTGTATTACGAACGTATATAATAAGAAAATTTATCAATAATAACTAAATAATTTCATTAATTACTACAAATAGTTAAAATTTGATTTATGTAATTTATCTTTCAGATACAAATTTAAGTATAATTTTATGAATTATCAAAGTTTTATAAACCGTTTTTACAGCAATCAGTAAATATAATATGAAAATGGTATATTTTATTGTAAATTTACATTTCAACAATTCTCAGTAATGTAATTACAAAATTTCCAAATAAAGAATCTATAAAAACGAAAACAATGATTTTTTTATATGAAAATCATAAAGCTACAGCTATTGTGTGAAATTATTGCTGTCAATTAAATTGTCATCGATTGAAATCCTTTTTGAAATACACAATTTTTTTAATACAAACCGTACATTTTAAAAAATAAAATAGTACAATATTTTTTCATGTCCTTTAGTAAAAATTATATTTAAATATTTTCACAATTTTCCAATAATTGTAGAATGATTTTTTTTTATTAAATTGTCCATATATTGTATGTCAACCATATTTTTTATAACTGATTTAACTGCTGACTAATGACATTTATTATATTTTTTATGTCAAGTTAACACACATTTCGTACGTTGTTCTGGTTTGCAAAAAAAATATGATTTTCATTTTGTGTAGGAAAATTATAATTTTTTTTAATATTGTCTATGGTTTTTCCAATAAAATGGCCTTTTGTTGTTGACAAATATATTCTGCATTATTTTGATTTTTTCATTACTCTAATTTTTTTTCCATGCAAAATTTTGCAATAAAAATAATTGTTCAGTTATTTAACAAAACATTACACACAAAACATTAATTTTCATAATTTCGAATAATGGAAAAAAAAATGTATCTGAAAAATAAAATATTCTATGCTAAAAATAAAAATATTAATGCCATGGGAATAAATGCAATCAAAGTGATGAAAATTTTAAGAGACACATAATATAAATTGTGAATAATATGAAAGACTATTAAAAGAGGCTGGTTCAGAGATCAATATTATACCCTAAAGAATTATGAGTTTAGCAAGTTTGATATTTAAACTAAATTGTATGTATCTTTTTACAAATATTTATTATTAAAGGAATAATCAAAATGATTACATATTTTTTGTATAGTTTTTAGTATATTACTTATTTATGTAAACTGAAACATATTTTCTATAAAAAAAAAAAAAAATTCTTTGGTATTATAGCAAAAAATTGTGATTTGTGATGAGTAATTATTACCGATACTAAAAATCTTTTCGCAATAACATTAATTATTGCAGTGCCTTCACAGTAATTTGTAAAAAAAATTCTAAATTTGTTGTTTGACGTGGATAACTTTAAAAATTTAGATTTACGCATAAAGAAATAATAAACTACAAAAATTGTTAATGAATATGTAATGACATAAATAAATTAGGTAAAATAGAAATATAAACTACTTTAATCAAAAATTTTATTTGTAATGAGTGTATCAATTTTAAAATATAATTTGATAGTAAATATGTAATTAATTTGTTATTAATAAATAAACGTCATCTAGTCCACAAAAAACATATTTAACGTTTCATTCATACTTGAAGATGCAGGTAAAAATAAAATAAAACATTTCACCATCATATTTACTTTAAAGCTTAGGCTACAATGTATCAGTGTAGAAACGATTTCTATAGCCAATCGAGTGGTTAAGTAAACTGAATACATAGTTTATCTAGTTATCTATTGCAATCGATTAAATTTGTCATTTTGAAGTTTTGTTTTCATCTTTTTTCTGGTTTTAGTGTAATTTTTATTTTGTTTATTATAAAATTCCGAATAATATTTTAATATCCTTTATAAAATATTCGATAGCCATGTTTCATCACACTTAACTATCAAAATTTATTTCATTTAATATTTGCTTCAGTTTGGAGAGAAAATTCTTTCGGTTCTGTTCATTTCAAATCTATTTCAATCACTCAATCACTATCACTATGTGTACACTCAATCAGTTTATGAAGACACGTCAAGTTTGTACTTCATTGAACTGATCGATACATTAATGGCCGAAATACAACATGAGCGTTTTTTAGGTGCGTTGAGGCATCCTTTCCTGCAAATATTATTTAGAACAAATGGGTTTTCTATGTAACTAATTACATGGCTGCAACGCTCTGCGTTGTACCGAAGCAAGATATCTCTATTTCTAAATTTTGCTGCACGCTTTAAACCATGCCTCAAAGCACCAAAAAACGCACATGTATTTCAAGCATAATGGTAGCGGAAGCTTTAATAATGTTTTTATTGCATCAATGCGAATTTTTGATGTTTATATTAATACTGTTTTTTTAAATTTCTAAGTATTGTAATGCATATTCTGCATTAATTTATCTATTATAACCTTAAGTTATTATTTCACTTGGTTTTCTCATAGAAACTTTTAGAAAAAGTACTATTACGACGACTACTTTTACTCATCTTTATCAACGTACCACGTCAACGAAATTTTGACATAATATATCGTAATTTCATCTTAAGGTGAGCTAAATTTTATATGATAATCTAATTTTACCTAGTGTATTGTCCTGAAGCAAAAATAATTTAGCAATTACAATTTAATATCCAACAAAATATTAAATTACTAATTTTAATATAAGTTTATATTCTAGGGATTATGATACAGAAACCACAAATGTGACATTGCATATAAAATAATTAATCTGAAGAAATATTCAGCCACAAAAGATTTAATATAAATTATTACAATTTCATTGTCTTATAATTATTACAAATTTACATTAAATTAAGTATAAACTAATAAATTTAATAAAAAAAAGAACAATTTATGCTTAAATTATATTATACCAATTTCTTTTGCTTGCCCTAAAAATACTAAAACACTTTAAATGGCAATTTTTTTTTGTTGCGTGAAATCAATCTCAGTGGACCATAAACATATTCTCCATATTTCTTTTGTTAGTTTGAATTAAACGTAAGTAAAATGATGGTAACGTCCTTAAATCAATTTCCTAACATAATTGATTACGTGTTGAGTGATCCCACTGGATTTATACGCTATACGCATCACATCATCAAAAAAAAAAAGGAAGAAAACTCCACAAAATTTTTGTGTCTTCTTTTTCCATATATAAAAGAAAATGAAGAGTAAAAACTAAGTCATTTTTCTTGTCTTTATTCGTTTCATTTTTATTTAGAAACTCGTAAATAAATTGGCATATTAAAATGATATTTTTTTTTTTGTTCATTTTGTTATGCCGAAAATAAAAATTATGAGGATGTCACGATTGTCTCCTCTTAAATTTAGTCCAAAAAATTTTATTCTTGATGTTTATTTTTACATTTCGTTGAAATTATTTTACTTGATCTTTTTAGTTCTTTGGTATTTATTATTATTATATTTTATTATTGATTTTGCAGAAAAGTTTCTTAAGTAAGTTAAAAAAATATATTTTTTTTTGTTTAAAATAAATTTAAAAAACACAGGGTGAGCCAAAATTCAAGCTTGTGTAAAAATTGAATTAAGTTTTTGTTAATTAATTAATTTTACTTTTCACCATTTTGTTAATAGAACATTGAAATAACACAAATACATTTATGTGAATACCCGGTTGTGAGGTACTGGAAACTCCAATTCCAGTTCCAATTTCATGTGTGGTGTGAATTCACGTACAACAGATTTGCCGATTGTGTTTATTTACCAATGTTGTTTCCTCAAAGAGCAGATGTATACAAAAAAAGAGCTAAAATTCAACATTGAAGCTAAAATCAGGGCGATAGAGCGTAATAGTGCATAGTGCATAAAGAGTGATGTTATATAAAACGTCATTTGAAGAGCCCAATAGTGCATAGAGGAAAATTGTGGTAATTTATCTGATATTATTTTTCATACTTGAAATCTAAATCGTACAAACTTCAAATTATATTATAAACAAAAGTTAATTAATAAACAACAAAAAAGTTATTCAATTTTATTATTCAATTATTCAATTTTTAAGTGAATTTTAACCAACCCTGTATTTTTACTTTAATTTTTATGATTAAAATATAGTAAGAAACAACACGTTTTTTTAAATTTGAAATATAAATTAAAGAAAATACGAAAAATATCAATACAAAATTTTGGTTCAGAACAAGCTCAAACAAAACATCACCAAAAATTAATATTTTATTACAACAGAGCTTTGTAAAAACTTTCAGAAATGTATCTTTCTTAATCTTTGTTATGGACCGACTGAGTTGCTGACCCTAAATTAAACTAAATCAGAAAACAAAATTATTTGTCAGATTACAAAACAAAACTGGTTGACAGATTTCATTCAAATTGGATAACGAATAAAGAAAGATTTTCTGCAAAATGAATTTTGATAATCTAATAAAAAATTCATTTGAACAATAATTTGCATTGAACATAAAACATAATATTCTATAAAATGTAAAATAACGAACTGATATAAAATATATCTAATTATTTCTATCCTAATACAATTTAAAACAATACTTTTAGTTTTTATATGTATACATTTCATAAAATTAATTAATTTAGTGGTTTTCACTAATTACTGATGAAGACCTAGTCAATAATACCATATAAAATAATTGATTTAGTATATATAAAGTTGAAAACATATTAGTAATTAAGATATTCATCTAAGTTACACATATAGATAAGTACTATTGAATATAATCTCTAACAAATAATCAATCGATATTTAAAGCTAGTTTTATTTGTATATAGATTTTATCATTGATAAACTATAGAAAAAAAATATTATTGGTTTACCATCACTTAATTCCCAATCATAATAAAATACATTTAATTATATACAAGATTTTATTTTAATGCCATCATCATAAGATAGATTTATAGATGTAGTTAGTTTGGTTAATTTTTGGTATTTACAAAATTGCCACAAGATAGAGAGTCGGTTAGATATTATTGTGGTTTATTGATTAGAATTTCACTTTGATATAAATTTGTGTCACAATAGTACATAAATATACACTAAAAAAAATTTAATTAGATTTTAAATTTTCACTTCAATAATTCACTAAAATTTATTTATATTTTTTATTGATGGAGGACAAGATTTTCTTTATCACAAAAATCACTTAAAACCTCAAGTAATTTCAAATTTTTGATCTATGGTAAAAACCACTAACTATCTAGTGCAGTGGTTCTTAACCAGTGTTCCGCGGAACACTGGTGTTCCGTGACTTTAGAGATGGTGTTCCGCTGAAATATTCTTACATCCACTGACAAACTATCAGGATCAGCATTTCAAAAAAAAATCGCTTTGGTGAACGCGCATAATTTAAAAAAAGACAGAGTAGAAATGTTTCCTTCAATCCAAGTCCAAAATAGCAATATCAATGAAATAATTTCTATTATAATACAACATTTAACATTATTAGAAGAAAATATTGCGAAATACTTTCCCGCATGTAATATTTAGAATTATGGTTGGATACGAAATCCATTTTCTTCAGTGAGCACATCAAGTTATGAATTTTCGTTACAAGAGGAGGAAGAATCTGTTACGTTTTTTTTAAATAATATATTATAATATAATGTTTTATTTTAAGACTGTTCCGCAAAAATCTTATAAAATTGAAAGTGTTCCGTGATTCTAAAAAGGTTAAGAACCACTGATCTAGTGGTTATAATTTCTGATGATTTTAATATATATTAATTTATAAAGAAATAATTAAGTAGTATATACATAATTATGTACATAAATACAAAATACAAATCAATTAGTACGTTTAACTAGTACGTTTAACTATAGAAGTGAAATTATAATGACACCACGATATCAGTACAGTTTTAATAGATAAAACAAAATTATTGTAATATGAATTTTGGAAATTAAGAAACCAATTTACTTATAATAATGCATTTCAATTAAAATTGTATATTAATTATAAATGCCTGTATCCTTAAACTTTTCTTTTGGCTATATGCTGCGTGGAATTAAGCCGGCACTTTTATAAGAAGTTTATTTTTTAGGATTTTGTAATTTATAAATTAGTTATAAATGGTTCTATTGTAAACCAATCTGATCCATGATCAATGAGAGATATACTTTCTCAAGCATATACTGATATACATCTTCTTAATCAATAGAGGTCTCATATCTTCAACCGAAGTTTTCCCAATAAATAAATACCAATAAAATCGAGAATATTTAAATTAGCATCTTTTATTTTGGACGTTATAGTTAGCATATGTAATATAGTTTTTTGAAATCATTTCAAATGTTACCATAATTAGATTAGATAAAATAAATATGGAGCAGTTAATGCAGAAGTTCGAACCACCGCCTCCCTACATTGCAACCTATATCGATCTATTGTGTATACCCTACTAGTATTTGTTTAGTTAATACTTATGTTTCTATAGAAGAGCTAACAGTATGCTAGTTTCCCCGATTACTGATTTAACAGGACTAGAAGTCCTTTAACCAGGTGTGTCAGCTTTTTCCCGCAGAATCTTCATCATCCGAACAAACCCCAAAGTCACAATTCTTAGCTTTCTGATCAGGTTCAAGTGATACTTAAGCAGGCAGTGACCAGTGAACAGACCAGTTATTAAACGTTACATTATGTGGCTTTTGAAGATGCCGCAGAAAGGTGCTTGCCCGATGAAGGACCGGTTAGCCTCTGTTATGCTAATTTATCGGAAATTTTGTTGTAGTAAATTCCGTAATACCCCAGCACTCACATCACAGTAACCCTGCTATTTGTAGCCAGTTCCTTAACCGTAAATAATCATTCCCATACAAAATTAAATTATGTGTGGCTCTGCGACATAAATCCATTTGCACTTTGGATGCGTTTATTAATGCATTCTTTAGCGCAAAGCCTTTCGATGTGATTTTACCCAAACTAAGCAGATGATGTTTAAGTATGTATACAAATTATAATTGCATCGTTTTAAAACTAAAATATGTCGGAATCCTATGTAAATCAAAAAATTGATATTAACAATTCTATCAAAATTGGCAGCTTTTTATATATTTATTTGTCGGGTAATATTATTTTTAAATATTTTTTTAAAAAAAAAATTTTATTATAAAGCAAAATTTATATCAATTAATTAAAATACTAATAATAAACTCTGAAATAATTTTAATCAATTTAAAATATTTAAATTAACAAAACAATAATAATTATTGTTATTTAATTAATTAAATAGAAATTTTTTTTTATAATTAAATTGGAATTTAATTATAGATCTGAAATTATTATAAAAATATAAATTATTTATTTTACACTAATATTATATTAAGTTTCATAAAAGATAAATAATACAATCAAATTTATACCAAAGCCATGGCTTTGCTTATAACCATTAAAAAATCCTATATTATGACAATAATAAATATAATTATTTTATTTTAGTTTATCATAATTTTCATGCTGTTAAATATTAATTACAATTTTAATTACGAAATTCAATAGAACAGTTGGAACCAAAAAAAAAAAAAAACATAACCAAGTGATGCCATGCCGCATATAATTTTTGTATAATCAAGTAAACATACCACAGACAAGGTAATAGCTTTGCTTTACTTTACTTGGTATTGGAGTGTAATTTTTGGTTGACAAAATATGTAATTATAAATTTAATATAGATTCAATTTTGTTTTGTAAAGAATCAAAAATAATTATAGATTTTAATAGGTTATGTCAGTATAATAAAGATTACAATATTATATAATTTTATAATACAATAAATTTAATTATTACATGTAATTCTCATCATGTCACTGACATGTTATCTATAGAAATATTTCAAAATTCATCGTATACCGAATTTAATTTATATAGATATAATATTTATAACACTTTGCTAATACTATATTTTCTCATTAAAAGTCTAAATACATTTTTTATTGTAATGATAATTAGATAACATTTTGACTATATACAATTATACTAAAATCTTCTTATTTCGGCACATAACATTATTCGTAATTAAGCATCAATATATTGGACCCCATTTAAATACGGCTATTCGATACAAATATAATCACTTCATATCCTTAGCTGATCCTAATTGGAGGTAAATTACTAAGTGCAGAACGACAAGGAAAACGTGGCCACTGCACGCAAAACAGAAAACCTGCTAAATTTAAAATAGATAACCTGCGCAGGTACAAAGCTATATAGAACTAACTATGCATCATGTTAAAGAATTTAAGTTGTATGAATCACAACGAAGCCGGGGCCAAGCATTGCACTCTTGGTAGCTACCACTTTAACGAGTTCAATGATCTAACATTAACGCTACGAACTGGATCTAAAATAAGCTCATTCATGTTAGGTTTTACAATAATGTGTGGTATCCAAACGATGCTAAACGGCTACTTGAATTCCTATGCAGGCTGTATGGGGCTAGCCACTTTTATTAAATGGTTATTTTTCTATGGAAAAAACACATATAATTTGAATAATAATGGGAAAAAAAATTACTCTTTACACCTTTTCTCCAATGGGATTATTTTATACCAGTTTTCAATAGAAGTCAGTTTAAATTACAACTCTGCTTTCCAAATAGATTTTTTCATTTATATATACCAACATGCACATAGAAAAATAAAGTTATGTTTTGTATGAACATTAAAGAATCAATTCTTTTTTTCACTTTTTTCCTCCATTTTTGGTACTATGGGGCGAGTCAAATTTACCAATGTTAACTGACAAAATTAAGAAGTAAATCCTGTTTAATGTTCATAGTTCACTACAATTTTCTGATGACGTGCTGTAAAGCTATATGCGATAAAGCCAAAATGAATGTATGGTAAAACTAAATAAAAACTATAATAATATCGATGAATTTTCGCGAATTGCTTTAACTCACATTCATTTTTTTCATGAACTATTATTACTATTTTTTATAATTTGCAACTTCTCTTCTCAGGAAAGGGAAAACCATCGAAAAATTGAAATGATTTTATTCTTTCTTCCGAAAAGTCGCAAAAATAATATCTTGCAATTATATTTTTTTTTTATTACTATAAACTATGTGTTTTTCAATTTTTGCATTAATTAGTTCAGATTTAAAAGCACAACGACTTTATGACACAATTTAATATAAGGTACAACCAAATGCAGAAAATTCGTCATTATGGATTAATTTCACGTTTAATTATGATCGTAAAATTCATTATAGTTTTATCACATATATAGTCTTAAGTATAGGCTTCATTGTATCGATCAGTTCATTACCGATTCGTTCAGTAAAGCTCAAATTTAACATCTTCATATATTTTATATGATTAATTGAATTAGTGGACACATAGGTGCCATTAGTGAAATCGAATCGAAAGATTTGGAACGATTGTAATTTTTGCAAATGTTAAGAGGAATTAAATTTGACAGGTCTAAAAAATAACTTAGTTCATTTCATTCTGTAACTATGATATGTGCAGCCAATCAGTTCAATCGAATCGAATCGAAACTGAACTGATCGTGTACTATGTATCCCACCCTTTAAGAACGGCATCGATTTATATAATGTATTTTATCTAAAATGATTATTAAAAGTTTGCTTTAAGACATAATAATTCTATATGTATTTTACATACATATTTTACATGTATACAAATATAATATGAAAATAAAATCATAAATAAAACCTAATTAATAAGTTAAATATCATATTTCAATTAATTAAATTTTCTATGTTTTTATATCCCAGTTATAAATAAATAAAAACTTTTTCGATATTATTTAATTTTTTTTTTAATATATGTTTTTTTCCAAATTTCTAATAAATAACAATATTATATAAAACTAATTCTGACATCATAACTGGAAATAATTAATATTACTTTAGCATAATTTTCCACAATATTTATATTCATTCAAAATAAAACTTTTTTTTTTTTTTTGTTTTTGCGTAAAAGAAAATTTTACCCAACCGGAACCCAAAAAAATACCAAAATACCAACAACAACAAAAAAATATGTTTTTCTTTCTATTTTTTTTTTTATATTATGGTTATTTAAGATCATGAAAAAATAAACTTTTTGATTTGAAAACATTCATATAAATATTATGTTTCATATATATGTACTAAACATATTACATATAAACATATAAATTGAAATCCTGTAGATTTGTGTTGACGGAAAAAACAAGCAACAAAGATAAAAAAAAAAAATTGCCGCCAATATTTGACAGTATTATAATATATAAGTATATACTAATCCATATTAGGAATACTAAATTATCAGACTTGTGGGGGTTTGACAATAACTCTACCAATTAGAATGAAATTTTGCTTATATTGTATTAATAAATATATATATAAATTTTCAATCATAAAAGTTGAATTAAAATTAAGAGTTCTTTGGATTGGGAGTGTATACTTAAGAAATTATTAAATAGGAAAGAAAAAGTTTGGTTCTATATAGTTCCCCCAAGCATTCCAATATTATAAATATAAAAAAACTTTTAGCCAAAACTAATATGTAGGCATATTAACATCTGGTTTCTTCTATAGCATAAATAATATTTATTATGAGTTTGAATTTATATGGAAAAAAAAAAATTCCATAACTATAAATAATTCGGAAAATTCTTTCATATTTTTATATAATATTTTTATGTTTCTGTTCTATAAATATTAATATATATATTTATATGTATATTTTTTTAAAAACTTTGTTTATTCAATATGAATTATAGTGCCAATTATACAATCTATTCGGCATATTTTAGTTGGATTTTTTTTTTTATTTTCCATTAATAAAAAAATTTTGGTTTTCTTTTTGCTCTTTTGAAAAGTATCGATTTATATATAATTTTCATAAAATATATAAATAACAATAATACCACATTATCTCTATGTAATATTAATTAATACTTTCAACTTTCAAACACTCTACTATTTATGATTTTATTTTATACAGAAAATTTATTTTATAAAGTCAATTATGAAGTATACATACTACAGATTTTATATGAATCTAATACAAGGTGACCCAATAATATGGAATTAGTTAAGTTATCTTTTAAATTCTTCAATATTGAGTAAAAATACAAAAACTTGATTGTACTAATTCAATTTATGCAAAATATGTACGAACTAATTTTGAAATTTTACGTATTGTGGAGAACTTTCATTTTTTACTCATTTTACTATAGAGGTAAAATTATAATGACAGTACGATAGTTTTAATAGTCAATAGATGTTGGTAATTAAACAAAATTATTGTAATATGAATTTTGGATATTAAGCAACCAATTTACTTATAATGATGCATTTCAGTTAAAATTGTATATTAATTATAAATACTTGTGTAGGGTTTTTTGTGAAAATATAAATATATATATATATACTTAAAATATATAAATCTATATTACATCATCTTGTAATGTACATTATATTATATAAAGAATTTGTAATTGTATTATTTATTATCTATATAATAATTAATTCATATATATGTATTTAAATAGTGGTACATTATATATCACTCTCTATATATAATAGTAAATTATTTATAATAAAAGTTGTATAAGAGAATTAATTAACAATGTAATCTATAATTATATACTGTTTGATATTGTCAAGCTCTTAAATATATATTATTCTTAAAAATCGAAGAGAATTCTGTATTTAGAAATAAAAGAGTGCAGACGTGCATAAATAAATTGTATATTTTAAAAATTGGTTAAAAGAAAGTTTAATTGTTTTATTTTATTAAATATATAATAAGTACTACAAATCTCAGAAGTGGGATAAAACGTCATCCTGAAATATATGTTTGAAGCTATATATACGTTTTGGCTTGAACATTAAATTTTTCATAAGTGAAAAATATATTAAAAATGGATTTACAAGAAAAAATGCAGAATTTTTTGGACAAAGCTACGGTACAACAGCTGAAAGAAAAGTTAACCAACTTGGATTTATCCACAGCAGGAACCAAAGCAATATTAAAATTACGTGTGGAGGAATGTTGGAGAAGGATGAATAATGAAGAACTGGAAGAACAGCTACAGGTTGATTTAGAAAATCATTTTGAAATTAATGATAATACCGGCATAGATACAGCAAATAATTTAGATGCCGAAATTGAGCAGTTATCTATACAATTAGAAAAACAACAAAAGATTGCGGATCTTAAAAAACAGTTATCAGAATTAACTGAATCAACTAATACATCAATTGTTTCTGCAACGCGGTCTTCAGCTTTTAATTTTCGAGATGTGGAAGAATCTTTGATCAGTTTTAATGGTGATGACAATTACACTATTAAAAAATGGTTAAATAACATTGAGGAAACTGCAGAAATTTTAGGATGGGATGATAGATGCAATTTTATTTATGGTAAACGCCTATTAAAAGGTACGGCAAAACTTTTTCTTCGTACAATTTATGTAAAAACATGGACAGAATTAAAAAGAGCCCTGTTAAACGAGTTTGATAAAAAAGTTACTGTGGCTGACGTTCATAACGAATTACGTTGTCGACGAAAAAGAAAAGATGAAACATACCAACAATATGTTTTTTCAATGCTGGAGATAGCTACTTTAGCCAACGTCGAAGAAAGTGATATTGTGCAATATATAATAGGTGGAATACCTGATACAAATATTAACAAAATGTTGTTGTATAATGCTAATAATATTAGCGAATTAAAAATTGCACTTAAAAAATATGAAAAAATTAAATATTACATAAATGTTGAACAAACTAAAAACCGTTCAACAGAAATTAAATCATCCCAACCTCAACGTGCAAATTTCAAATGTTTTAACTGCAATGAAAGTGGACATTTAAGTAATAATTGTCAAAAGCCTAAAAGGATTAGAGGTACATGTTTCAAGTGCGGAAAAGGTGGACACAAATTTTCAGAATGTACAACACAGTCTACTATGGTAGTAACGCCATTAGCTTTATCCGAATGCAGTGATCTTCATGAAAATAATATTGAGCAGCAGCAACTTGATGAAAATGAAGATGATGACGATAATCAGTATGTATTAGTATGTAACAATGAATTTGAATATAATATTAAATTTAATTTTTATAAAGATAAGGGATGTTGTTCTACAACGTTGCTGACGTTATTAGATTCAGGTAGTCCAATAAGTTTTATTCAAAAATGTTTTTTACCTTCTTTTGTAATTGATAAATTAATTTCAGAAAACTTAAATTTTTGTGGATTAAACAATAGTCCACTGCAAATTATAGGAAAAGTAGAATGTAGTATTCATTTTAACAACAATTTGACAAATTTATCTATGTATGTAGTAAAAGATAATTCTATGAAATATCCGGTTATTTTAGGTAGAAATTATATGAAGCTTAATGGGATAAAATTAAATAAATCTGATAATAAAAAAAAATTTGAGTGTAAATAGTTATTGTGGAAATGTTCAAGGCGATTACAATGTAAATAAATTAATTTTCGATCAACAAATTTTAAATATCGATATTTCCGATAATAAAAGTGAAATATATTTACCGTTAAATATTAATAACAATTTAGCTTGTGACAATCAATTAAAAATTCGTGAAATATTAACACACGTTGATAGTAGTTTGCCTATACCACCTAAATACAGAATTCTCTTCGATTTTTAAGAATAATAATATTTAAGAGCTTGACAATATCAAACAGTATATAATTATAGATTACATTGTTAATTAATTCTCTTATACAACTTTTATTATAAATAATTTACTATTATATATAGAGAGTGATATATAATGTACCACTATTTAAATACATATATATGAATTAATTATTATATAGATAATAAATAATACAATTACAAATTCTTTATATAATATAATGTACATTACAAGATGATGTAATATAGATTTATATATTTTAAGTATATATATATACATATTTATATTTTCACAAAAAACCCTACACTTGTTTCTTTAAACTTTACTTTTGGCTAAATGCTGTGAAATTAAGCCGGCACTTTTATGAGAAGTTTATTTTCAAGGATTTTGTAATTTATAAATAAGTTATAAATGGTTCTATTTTAAATCAATCTGATCCATGATCAATGAGAGAGATACTTTCTCAAGCATAGATATACATCTTAATCAAAAGAAATCTCATATCTTCAACCGAAGTTTTGCCAATTAATAAAACCGATAAAATCGAGAATATTTAAATTAGCATATTTTATTTTGGACGTTATATTTAGCATATGTAAAAAGGTTTTTTAAAATCATTTCAAATATTACCACAACTAGATTAGGTTACATAAATATGGAGTCGTTAAGGCAAAAGTACGAACCAGTGCCTCCCTACATTACGACGTAAATAGATCTATTGTGTATACCCTACTAGTATTTGGTTATTTGATATCCATGCCATGCTCCTATAGAAGAGCTCAGAATTTTCCTCTGACAAATCAGACCACTGATTTTGTTAGGACTTAGAAGTCCTTTACACAGGTGTATTGGTCTCGTAATCGCAGCATATGTGTTCCGCAGCATATGTGTTCGTTATACGACAAAAATGAAAGTCACTATTATTAGACTTTCCGATCCGGTACCTAAGTGACCTGTGCTGGCAGTGATTTATTATTATAGTGTTAAGACTTATTTCTCTTTTTTTTTAAGAAATCCGTTGATGTATGCGTGGATTTCACATAATTTTTCCTTTCCCTTAATAAAAATTTTTGTTTTCCATCACTTTTAGCATACAAATACCAGGCTTTATATAACAATTTTTATTTCGATGTTAGTTTTAAGTTAAAAAGTTATAAATATTTCAAAAAGGCTCCTGACTTTTAGGCCACCCAGTAAAATATAAAATCATTTCTTTATTTTATTACCAATACAAACATTTATTATTATCATTCACTTACCATATCATTCTATATATCAATTTAATTTTTTTATTAGTAAAACAAGCTACTAAAATAAATTGAAGACATTTCAAAACTTGGTATTTTAACCTGTTTTATTGTTGCGTTAGTGCAGATTTCTGTTATAGAGACTTTTAGTAATTAATGTAAACTTATAAAATACAAATTATTAATTATTGCTTTATAAGTAAGTATACTCTATAGTTCATCAACTTAATTTTATATAACGTGGTAAAAAATAGCATTTCCATGTTCCAAATATAAAGTTTTTAAAATAAATAATTATAAATAATTTTCTACAACCATAAAATATATGTACATTTTTTTATTAATCATAAATAAACATTCGTCAATAATGCTTCAGATTCTGTAGATAATTATGTTTTCGCATATTTGAATACATAAAAATGTCTGTAATAAATATTTGTATATGTATTTTTATGTAATGTATTACTGAATGTAAAAATTATTAAAGAAAATTTAATATCCTATGTAAAATATTGTTTTACAAAGAATTTTGTTAGCCGCACGCAATTTTTCTGTATTATTCAATATGTATTTCTGATGTAAGTTCTTTTAAAGTCACTCTTACTATAGTTCCTTAATGTCTATGTTTGAAATTACTTTTAATGTTGGTTAAATATCATAATCATTATAACAAAAATTCATCATGATACCGAATAGAAATCTTTCACAACCCTAGTCTCTAACATCCCCTAAGAAATGAATTTCGCTTTGATCACGTGATTTTTATATTTTTTTTATTTTGTTATATAAAAATGAATATTATTTACAAAATATTATCTCATTTAAATATGAATTTAATTGAAAATATTGATTAAAAATAATATTTTTATGAATTTTACATTATAAATTTTCTATTACATCTAACTTATACTTTCCGAATTCCACAAAAAAGAAAAGCATTGATTTCAGTTAAAAAAATCTCTTTGCACTATTTTGACAAATTTTTATGTTTTAGCGTTTCTTTCTTTCTGACCATTTTTCTTCGACACATAAATAGTTCAATGGTATTGCAAACTACGAAACAAAATGCTCAACTACTGTATAAAATAAATTCTGGCCTAACTTTATGCTTTTAGACGAACAACATAAAAAAATCAAAAAATTATTTATACAGTAGCTGAGAATTTTGTAATCTAAAGGTGAATTCTCACCATACGATTGAAATTGAACTATATCGATATACTAAATATAATCTACATTTTTAGTATAAACGTATATAAATGTGTCTCTCAACTCCACAAGCTACGAAATTAAGTAACGAAATCACTATATTTGCCGCTACTGTACTTTATTTTTATTAAATAATAAGTATATATGTCAGCACCTACACCCAATTGTACTCAGCAGACCAGGTGGTTATATTATGTCAATAAGACGATAACATCGACACTTAGAATACATCAGAACTGTTGGTTTAACCAATAATACGAGCTTGGTCAGTGCGACGAATTATTAGATTATCACAATAATCCAAATGACTGCAGCGGTTAGGATTGTATAAATAATAATATTTTAGAAAGTTCAGTGTTGGCAACATCTGATTTATAAATAATGAATAAAAATTAAATGTATCAATTTTTTTTTTTTTAATTTTTTGTGTCGAATATTAGAAAATTGATGAAAGAAATTAAAAGTTTTAAAAAAATAATATGAAAGTTAATAAATTAAAATGTTGTAAATATTTTATTTTCTACTATATGTGTAGGTCTATGCCGGAAAGAAACTCCTAAATTATTATACAGTTATATTTTTACATAGGCCCATTATAGTAAATTGTATAATCATGGGAATTAATGAATAAATTGACTATACACTCTCCAATTTAAAACAAATAAACTATTTGGTCATTAGATAAAGAAAACTGTGTGTAATTAATTTTAAATATATCGTTATTGCTTGTTTCTTTACATTTAACAAAAAATGAATGAAAAAATTTATTACAGTATTAATTGATTAAAATTAAATAATTCAGTGAATTTAACAGCTTCAAGTGTTTAACAGCTCTGAAGTGTTATATTATATTATATCTTAAATAATTGTAAACTCATTCAGTTTTGTTCTTATTCAGGGATGTGTAAAATTCCTTTAAAAAAAATGTATTTTATGTAATTGAAAGAAAATGTATAATCATTTGTTTATAAAGGTTAAAATATTATGTAACATGTTTAAATTATGCTGCCAGCAACACAAACAGTTGATATTTTTAAATATTTACTAATCTTTACAAAAATAATAATTGTGTAATGGACAACACAATTCTCTTATTTTTATTACTTCATTTTGAACAATATTAGGGAAATATTTCAGTTAAAACCATTTTGAATTTCTTTAAATTTTGACAAAATTGTTCTCCATTTTATTATTATTTATGAATTTTTAGTTTTTATTATATTGTATTTGCTTGTAAACTAATCCACAATTTTAATGCGTTATACTATATCATTATTATTATTAAAATTCATAACGATTCTTCTAAATGAAACGAGATAATATTCTTTATATATAGTTCTAAATAATATGGAATTTTCTCCCTTGGCGTATATTGTCTTTTTTATCCTTAATGGCATATTTTTTTCCCCCCGTTGAAACGAAATAAAACATAAAAACGAAAAATTTGATAGTAATTTCGTGACTAAAATAAAATTCTTAAATGTTCATTAAGACATAAAATTGCACCACCAACAACAAAAAAAAGGGACATAAGACAAAAATTCATATGTTTTTTTGTTAATCTTTTTAGGTATATTTCAAATCATCCAGACCGGAAATACCAACATGTTTTCAAGCTTAATAACATTATACAAAACAAAAAGCTTCTTTAATACTCATTTATATTTTCATATATATTAGTAAAATTAAAGGACATTTGTTTTGTCTTTTTTTATGTTACACTAATGATCGACATCCTGTCCCCAAAATTAATCATACTCCATAGTTTAAGATGTATAATAAAATGATTTTATAAATTTATTAAAATTATGTTTAGAAGAAAAAAATGTTTGTTTGTTACATAATGTAGAATTATGTTAAAATGTTGAAGATTTAAAAAAAAAAGTTTTGAATATACCTTTGATTGAAAATCCGGATTATGATTATTATCAATAATTAAGATAAGTAAATAATTAAATGAATTAGTTTTATAGAAACATAAAACGTACAAATTTAAAGTGATAACGATTTTCATTAATTTAAAAGAAATTAAATTTATTTTAAAGATAAATATCAATTTAAATTTCACAATTGTTACATTAAAGTGTCATATAAAATAATTTTTGAAATACTTTAGTAATTTACATTTTAAATTTACTATTATTTAACTTTAAACAATTACTAATTTTAACATAAAAAACTTTCCACTATTTATAAGTTTGGTAAATATTTAAAAAAAAAAACTGCCAATCTCTAAGGGTAGCCCAAAACTCGTAGTTATAAAAGTGATTTGCAACAAAAAGAACACAAATAAATTATTAACATTATACCGAACCATTAAGGACCAAGAAAATATTTTATATAATTAGGAAATTTTGATAGTAAACCACATTTACAAAGCTAAATCGGCGAATTTCATTAAAATCGAACAACAATTACAATTATGTTCTAGTTAATACATTAAACATTTAATGCGAAAATTTAAATATAAACGACTGAAGTTACCGATTCAAAATTTTATGAGCACCAACTAATAATAATTTTTTTTTATGTATTTTTTATAACTCCAATCTCTCATATCCAAAAATAAATATTAATTCAAGCAAAATCATTTTTTGGACCAGTCTTTCTATCACAACACATCATAGTTATTCCATAACTACTCATAAAATTAAATGATTAAACTATTTTAATATTTAATATACTTTAAGATGCAAAACGTAAAACAAAAATTGAAATTTCTAAATAAACTGTCTATCAAAAAAAATGAAATTCTGCAAATATAAACCGAGTGTAACTTAATGGTCACATAAATTTATCTAATTCTATATATGAACCTTTATAATACTATTTGCAAATATGAAATATTTATAAATTGTATACATAAAAAATACATAATACATATATATTCTTATTTTCATACAAAAATTTCTTTTCTGTAATGTCATAATATCAAGTATAGTAAAAAAATGCAATTGCAAATATTCCAATTTAAATATTGTATGAAATTGTTCGATTTTCACGTACAAATTTTTAGTATTATAATACAAATAACATTTCTATATAATTTGAAATAAAAAATAAGAAATAAATATTATGAGAATACTTTTATACAGGATTTTTTAAGGATTTAGTTTCTTTGGTATATAGGATTTGTATGTTTTAAAATTTAAAATATCATGTAGATATTTCTATATATACATTATAAATATAGAAATTTTCACGTAGATTTTTGGTATTACACTTAATAAATATACCTAAATAAAAAATAATAAAACTATATCTTTATAAATTTTTATACGTCTATGGCAGTTAGTGGTTTTTAGAGACTATTTTTAATAGAATTGAAGTTTATTATCTGGTTAAACATGCAGTATATATAAGAAATTAAGACTATATTATATTTGTATAATTCCATTTAGAAGTATATTTACCATATAATTTTATTAGAATTCTGTATATAGGATATTAGTATATTTTTATTTTCAAACTTTCGACAAACACAGTAAAGTCACTACTAAGTGCTCACGTGCTTTTACTAAATATAAATATAAATTTTGTTAAAACGTGCCTAATAAATATTTGGAAGTATTTTATCCTTTTATCCTATTATATGATCTAAATGTGTGGATTGAACATAAAAATGATATTATATATTGAAAAATCCTTTAAATATATATATAAATATTTTGATAAAAAAGATTGTGCTATTAAGATTATTTTTATGATATAATTTAATTGCAATATTTATGAACAAAATCTTTATAATAAATCAATATAAATTATTATAATTTTAATTTTTTATTATTAATTTTTTTATTTTTGGATACTACGCATTCATGCATGCAGGATGGATGGAATTGTTGTTATATAATATATGCGGTACAATGAAAAAATAAAAAAAATTATCCGGTTAAAAGGACGTTTCAGGTCTTAAGGCAATTACGCAGTGCAACGTTCTAGAATACGCTAAGATAACGAAATCATTCGACCTGTGAATATGAAAACAGCACATTTAGATACTCTGGTCATTACAACTTTTATTTAGTCTAAACTTTTGAGTATATGATTCCGTCATACTAGCCAAACTTATACTATTGAATTTTCTAAAATCTTTTCAATTATATATACAAATATAAATTATTCACATAATTCAAATTATTCATATATAATTATAGTACCATCGAATCAAAGACTTATGTTCTCATCAAATTATACTTAAAAAGAATTTATGTACACTTACACTTTTAATACAAAACATATGCTTTCATAAATTATACCTAAAAAAAAATATGACAACAATTAAAATTTCCCTTTAAAACTAAATTTATCATCATATATCAAAGATGAAAGTTTAGTTGATTTATATCGTAAAATTTAAGAATTTACACTAAGGGCAGATACTCTAAAATTTGCATACATAATATAAATTTATTCAAATATTTCCATTGGAGCCTAAATTTTCATTATATCTGTATAATTTTTCGTTACATAATTTTAAATACCATTGGACACATTAAAACCGATATCTCCATCCACTTTAAATTTAAATTACTGCATCACCTGAGGTCTTTTAACAATCATTTGAATATGGTTATATTTATATATCTATACATTTATATAATTTTGTTTTACTGCATCATTAAAGTTTCCATTCGCTCCGACAGAGGTTTTAAGTGGAAAAAATTATAGCTTATAGAATTTTTTTTTTGTCATATAAACTAACCAGAAAAACGTAATTTTAGGAGACATTTTCATAAGTAAAAATTATATTTAAATAATACCAAGAAGTTTTAAATGAAAAAGTTTTTTTTTGAATTGTCATCCTTATAAAATTTATAACATTAAAAAAAGAAGTGTACAACACAAATTTTAACCTTTAGCATATGCAGTAATTGGAAACTAAAAATTCATTTTGGACATAATGTTTAATTAAATCCATTAGAAAAAAAGTCCATTGGATGATATAGATTAAAATTTCATATAATTTTACATGTTCTCTGGGGAAGTTCTTTAATTTTATCTTCCAGAAAAGTAGAGTAACTATTTTGCCAGTCAGGAAATACAAATTTCCAAATTTAGACATCATAATATATAATTAAATTTAAATAAAAAATCTATTTTTTTTTTTTTATATATAAATAAAACATTTTTTTAATTTTCTTTTACTTGAAAATGAATTCAAATGAAAAAAATACTGTGTCGTCATCCTTAAGCTTAAGGTATTACACAATAGTCAAGTCTAAAATGTCCTGTGTATTTTTGAATAATTAAAAATGTTAACGAAGAGATGAAGAATAATTCTAAACATCAGTTAACTTGTCAACAGAAATGTATCAGTATGTAAGAGGACATCTTAAAATGACAAAATAAAATTTGTAAAAATATATATAAAAAAAATAAAAAAATCCTGAATATGAAATTATATTTTAATATCGTTTGTGTGAAAAATTATTCACATTTTTATTATTATTTTACTTCTGTAAAGTTCTTGTTAATGTTAGATGATTTTTTTTTTTGTTTAATATCCTCTATAATTGAATGCAGAATAATAAATAAAATTACATAATTAAAAAAGTTTAAAATAAATGCTAAAAAAAATTTCCATTTTATCATAAAGAATGTAAAAATTAAAATAATCTTTAACGACTGATGACAGTAAATTTTCAATTATTATAATTGGGTTTTTTCTTTCATAATACCCTAAAACCGAAATCGGAACCTTGATAACTTGACATCATATTGCAATTTGAACCTACTAATTTTATATAGATTCCGAACCATACGTTTTATAAGAAACTTCAAATTACGACAATCTAATAACTTTTCATAACGAAACTTTTTTTGTTAGTAAAAATGGTCTCAACTGTTATCATTTTCATGATACCTGCCGAAAATATGAAAATTTTCATTCCATATTATATTTAATAAGTACAAAGTTAGAAGATATCATCGAACGATTCATGTAAAACCCGCGGGAAATTGTACATCACCAAGGTGACCCGCAGAAATATTTCTTATAACCTAGTATCACAAATAGGTTATAAAATTAATTCCTGATAATCTAAATAATATACGTTTAAAATTCTGCATAAAATAATGGTCCAATACAGAGTAATAGTCTTACAGAAGTTAATTCGAAACAATTTGACGACATAAATCATAGTTATTTAAGTTTTGAATAAATTAAATGGTAAAAAATACATTATTTCTAAAGGAGATTATGGATTGAAACTATGGTAGATTTACACAACTTGGAAAACAATTTATTTACATAATTAATTGCTTGCACAATGCCACAGAAGGTGCAACAATTATCGCAATTATTTACCATCATTTTAGTCGTCTTTTAATAAATTTTAAGTAAGCGATGAAATAACAAAATGTAAAAATTATTCTATTTGAATAATAGAGGAATATATATTTTAATATTGTAAAAAATCAAAAAAAAAAAATATTTATTAATTCATTAGTCAACAAATAAACTTACATTCAGAGTTGCATTGCTGTAATCTTCTCTTTAGTGTATTTTTAATATTACCAGCAATAATTTGGTGATCAAACAGTACAAAAGATTTTAGCTGACGCCTTTGATTTGCAAGTCAATAAGTATTAGACGTAAGTTAAAAGAGTCGCCCCCAAAGAAACCAACAAAAATTGTACCGACTCTTTTAATTTTCACATTTTAATATGGTCACCATGACCAGTCTTCCTTCACTAGCATATTCTCTGTATTGTTCTTACATAAATCATATAAATAAATAAATAAATAATTTGAAGAAAAAATATTGAATTTAATATGAATATTATAATATAAAACAACTAAATTATATTCCATTAAATTTCATTTTCACAATTATGTAACAACAATAAAATATCATAACCAATTTTTTAATAGATCTAATCAGGCTAATTAATTTACATAAAATTCAACTACTGATTAAAGTTACCATACCATAAACATAATTTTTATTACTAAATCGTATTAATAATTATCATTATATTTTCCAATTATATTAATAATATTTGGTCAAAACGAAAGGAAAAATTTAATTGAAATTCAATTAAATTTAATTAGCCACTAAAAATTTAATAAAATTCTATGTTGTGGTCTATAATACAGAATTTTAAAACAGCTCACGTAGAATTATTGAGCTTAATTGAATATAATATTTTTTAATGTAAAAGGTAATCGAAAAAAAATAAAAACTTTTTTTTTTTTTTGGAAAAATGTTATCAAACCTAATAAATTTTAATATTAGCTACAATTTTTTTGGTTTTTACCTAGATATTAATTGAATTTTTAAACAACAAAATTAATTATTTTTTCATAGATGGTTTTTTTTTTTGTTTTGTTTTTGGTTATTGTAATTAAGAATTTCACTTAAAAATTTTTATTATATTCTTTTATTTTTAGCTTTTTAATTTTCATTCACAGAATTTCTCGGTATTCTCTAGATCTAGACTAATTCTATACTATTCTTAATTGCACAGTTTTCCCTTTAACTTCCTGGAAGATTTAACAGCAAAACAAAAAAAAAAAAAAATAGTAGAAAATTGTTAAAATTGAATTCTTGGAAGCTTGGAACATTAATGGTGAATTTTATAAAATAAAAGTTTTTTTTTATTATGCTAAAAAAGAAATTTTATAAAGTGAACTCATTAAAAATGTAAATATTATATTTAGTTTGACTTGTCATTTATGTCATTGTTATGTAATATAACAATTAAAATTAAAGAAAACAATTAGATAGTTTTTATCAAAAAAATTAATGTATTTATTAATATATTTATTTTTTTATAAGATTTTTACTGTACGAAGCGCAACTGAAAAGTGAAAAGTTTTATTTTCATTTATTGAATTAGAGTTCGCATTATTGCTTTTCGAAATGAGCATACGCCTATTTCGAAAAACAATAAGTTGTATTACCCAATCAATGTAATTAAGTTTTTGTAACTTAATACTCTAATAAATTATATTAGCCAGACGGTCATTAGCTTTAGTAACTAAACTCTCATGAATTATATTTTGTTAAAAATATAATTGCATGAGAATTTAATTTTTGCAATGTTATCAAAGTATTATATTTAAGAAATGAATAACGGAAATAGGGTAGGGGGTTATGTATGAACATAACATCCCTCCATCCCTTAAATAAGAAATTTGATGTAGTCAGATTTCTGTTGCATCAACGTAGTACATAAATTTAAAAAAAAAAATGTTACATTTTTTTTGCTTGTTTAAAAGTTAAAATATATTACTTAAAATTTTTTTTTTTTTTTTTTTTTTTTTTTTTTTATTGAATTAATTCTTACAATTATACATATGTAGATTTATTTTATTAGATTAAAATTGTTTTATAGTTTAAATGTTATATTAAAATTATTTTGATAATTTGTATGATATAAAAATTAAAGAAAAGATTATTTTAAATTTGAATAATACAAAAATTAAATTAAAAATGAACTATCTTATATTTATTACTTAAACAATTTCTAAAAGAAATTATAGTATTTTCCCAAATTATTTCATTCATTTTCTGTAGCATTTGGTTGCCTAGTGCATTTGATTTTAATATACTTTTTGTACAAAATATAACAGACAATAATGATGATTGTTAAAATGATAATGGAGATTGTTACATAGAGTATATTATTGGAAATTGGTAACATTTGATTAGTATGACGGTACTGGGTATGTATGTTTTGCAGAGTTTTTAAGTCCACACTAAATTTGTCAAGATTAAATTCCTCTAATTGTGTTATATGCGGCGTATGAATATTATTATTTGTTATGGTTTGTATCGTATCGTTAGGAATGCTTACATCAAATGTATATATTATTGATTTAGTCTTTGCTATTACTGCCTGAGATTGAAGATTAACTAATTGAGTGAAAGCTTTGCAGTTTTCGCCCAATTTAAAGATTCCACTACCATATAGTTTTTCCGTTGAGGAGGTGCTGTTGCAAACAGATTTTATGTATATAGTTGTCGGTGTTACATATAACCAATTATTTTGTTCATATAAATTGAACCACACTTCTTGATTTATTTTAATTATTTTGATTTCGCAATTTTCAGGTTTGTCCTCACCTGATAACAATTGAGTTATGCAATTACGAGTGTTGAAATTGTAATATATTAAATTTTGTCTACAAAGGTATTCTAAATTTTGTATAAGTGTACATTCTTCTAAATCATTTTTATTCATAAAAATATAACGTTGTGACTCATCATTTATTGCTACATATTTGTAGTTTGTTGAAATATAGTAAAAAGTATCATTATAAAGTTTTCGAGGTAAACTAGTTAACTTGTATAAATTGAATGTGTCTGTCACTAAAGGAATTTTTATTTGAATGTATAAATGATTTTTACTATGTAGTGGTTCGACTTGAACAAATGAATTTAATAACCGTAGATTTAATCTATTAAGATTAATCGGGAATTTGATATTTGAATCTTGTTCAAGTTGAATATGTTTAATTGTATTTGAAAATATTTGTGAATTTAAGAATTTATGATTGAGTTTTCCTAATTTTGCTTCTTGTATTAGATTTATAAATTGGTTTTGATTTGATATGAGAGAGTTTGCTGATAGTGATACAATATTTGAAATTTCATCAAATTGATGCATGATTATTGCGTAATCTGTTAAATTGTCTATGTTGTCAATTATTTTATTTAAATTTTTTCGTATTTGTACGAAATTATTATTAAGTTTAGTGTTTGTCAAATTGAATTCATCTACTAGTTTATTAATTACTGTTGTATGTTGATCTTGAATATGATATATATCTAATTGTTGTTTTTTCATATTTTCTAAAGCTATATTTATTTCTGCTGCATCATCAGCATCCATTGTTCCAAACAGAAAATTTTGGAGTTTTCCGATTCCATTAATTAAACCTCTTTTTTGTCGAGAATCTCTTGTTTGAAAAATTTGATTTATTATTGCATTATTGAGTTCTATTTCATGAAGTAATTTAGAAGTTAAACTTATTTCAATTTTACAATTTTCATATTCAGATCTTTTCAAAATTTCTTCGCAAGTCAAAATTAATGTCTTGAATTGTGTTTTTAAAGTTAAAGTATCCTGTTCGAAAGTCAAATGATCCACCAAAAATAAGAATTTCCAATCTGCTACGACCTTTTTTAATGAACCAATTTTTTCCGAATATACACCGGCAGATTCTAATTGAACATGCTCTGATGCAGAGACTGCAAAATATCAAATGGCGATGATATATCTGAAAGGCAATGATTTTTATAAGTAATTTATATTTTTACATTATCAAGTAATAAATGGTTTAAGAAGATTATTGTGAATTGTTTTATATTTATTTTTTATTTTTATAATTGAGTTTACTGGTGACAATATTTTTATTATCTCGAAGGGACCTTTATAAGCTGGCGTTAGTTTTTTATTTGAACGATTTTTAATTTCTAGCCATACCTTATCTCCTACAATAAACTTTGTTGATTTTACGTTTTTATCATATTGTATTTTTGAATTTTCTTTTGCTTTTATAAGATTTTGGCGAATTATTTCGTAACCGTTTTGCATTCGCGCTTTTATTTCTAATACATAATTTTCGTAGTTATATATAGGTTCAACTGTTTTCATTAATGAAGTGGGTAATTCAGCTTTGAATCCGAATAAAATTTCATATGGCGTATATTTTGTTGCCGTATGCGGAGTAGTATTGTAGCAAAAAACTGCATAATCTATCCACGAATCCCAATTATCAGGATCTTGAGAAGCGTAATTTCTCAAATAATCTCCTAACGTACGATGAGAACGTTCCAAAGCACCGTTGCTTTGTGGATGATATGGACTAGTTTGTATTTTTTTGATTTTTAGAAGTTTGCAGACATTTTTCATAATTTCGCTTAAAAAATTTTGACCTTGGTCGGTTAGCAAAGTTTTTGGGGTACCGAAAGTACAAATTATTTTTCTTACATAGGTTTCAGATATCGTTTTTGCTTCTTGGTCTGGAATAGGAATTGCTTGTATGAATTTTGTCAAGTCGTCCTGAAATGTAAGGATATATTTATTGCCTGATTCTGATTCCGGTAAAGGACCTACTATATCAAGAGCTACACGTTCAAATGGTCTCTTAGATGTGGTAGTGATTTCCATAGGACACTTATTTTTTGAATAAATTTTATTTTTTTGGCATGTGGTACATGTTCTAATATGTTTTTTTATATCATTATACATACTTTTCCAGAAATATTTACTTTTAATGCGATTTATTGTGCGAGCCAACCCCTGATGCCCACCTAATGGAGAATTATGGTATTCAAAAATTACTTTTTCTATGTCTTCAGGTTTATTTAATAAAATTAAATTTTGTGACTTGGTAGCGAATGGATTATTATGTTGTTGTAATATTTCATTTGTATTTGGTGCGAGATTGTTATTAATTTGAATATTTTTAGAATTTGAATGAATAGTTTGTGTATTATTATTGTCAGAATTAGGATTAATAATTTGTGTATTATTATTATCAGAATTAGGATTAATAGTTTTTGTTTTGGAGCGAGTAATCACATTTATGTTTTTGATATCCAATCTAGAAAGAGCGTCGGCGTTGGTGTTTAAATGACCAGATTTATGTACTACTGTAAAATCGTATTCTTCAAGTTTTATGCGCCAGCGCATAATCCTCGAAGAAGGATCTTTCAGATTAAATATCCACACTAAAGGCTTGTGGTCAGTGACGATGGTAAATTTTCTACCATATATATAAGGCCTAAAATGTGTGGTAGCCCAAACAACGGCCAAAGCTTCCTTTTCTATCGTTGAATAATTTTTCTCCGCATTATTCAATATTCGGCTAGCGTATGCAATAGGTAGATCTTGTTTACCAGGATTACACTTTTGCGAAAGAACAGCTCCTATTGCATCATTACTAGCGTCAGTAGTTACATAGAAATGTTCGCTAAAATTGGGATATTGTAAAACGGGTGGATTCATGATTATTTGTTTTAATTTATTGAAGGATTCATCACAATACGCATTCCATTCGAATTTAATTTCTTTCCTGAGTAATTTATTTATTGGAGAAACTAATTTTGAAAAATTGGGTATGAATTTCCTATAGTAACCAACTAAACCCAAAAATGATTTGACTAGTTTTACAGTTTTAGGTGGTTGAATATGTTGAATAGCTGTGATTTTTGTAGGATCGGGTGTAATTCCATCCTGAGAAATTACGTGCCCTAAATACATAACTTCTTTATATAAAAATTTACATTTATTTGGTTGTAACTTTAGGTTATGTTTTTCAAGAGTTTTTAGAACTTCTATTAACTTTTTGTTGTGGTCTTGTAAATTTTTACCATAAATTATGATGTCATCTAAATAAATAAGACAACGCAAACCTTGTAGACCAGTTAGCACTGTGTTCATTAGACGTTGGAATGTGGGTGGTGCATTTCGTAGTCCGAACGGCATTCGGTTAAACTCGAAATGTCCATAACTTGTGCTAAAAGCTGTTTTTGCCTTATCACACTCCTTTACATTAATCTGGTGGAAACCACTAGCTAAATCAAGAGTGCTGAAATACTTTGAATTTCCCAATTGACCTAATATGTCTTCAATATTTGGTAAAGGGTAAGCGTCAGGTATAGTGATTTCGTTTAATTTTCGAAAATCAACTACAACCCGCCATTTCTTTGTACCGTCAGAACCTGATTTTTTGGGCACCACTAATAAAGGGGCATTCCAAGGACTTGAACTTTTACGAATAATTTCGTCATCAAGCATTTTATCTACTTGATTTTGAATTTCTCTTTTGTGTATTTCTGGTAATCTATATGGCCTAATTTTTACGGGTGGTTTAGATGGATCAGTATTAATTTCATGTTCTACTAAAGAGGTGGAGGTTAATACATCACCTTCCAAAAAGAATAAATGGTTAAAAGTCCTACAAATATTTTCAATAGAAGATTTTTCTTCAAAGTTTAAGTGTTTTAAATCAATTTGTTGATTTAATGTTTCTAATCTGTGTTCTATTTTATTTTTATGAGAATTTGAATTAAAATTATAAATATGGAAATCTTCTATAGGTAAAAATTTTATTCTAAAGTTTTCATCAAAAGTTATAGGGAAATTATTAGAATTTAATACGCTAATATACACATAACCATTTTCTGGTTTTACCAATGTATTAGAAATTAGTAATCCTTTTTCTAACAATTCATCAATGTCCATAAGAGCAACTGATTCATTTTGATGAGTTACTGGTCCATATTTAATAACCTTTTCAGTACGAGGTGGTATTATTATATTTTGCATTTTCGTTTCAAAAGGAATTGTACATTTTATATTATCAAAATGAAAAATAACGTTAGTATTTCCATAATCAAGTAGGGCTTGAGTTATTTTTAAAAAATCTTCACCAATAATTCCATCTTGTTCTATTGGGAAGTTAGAATTTACAATATGAAAGGTAATTGGATAGGTTTTATTTAAATTATTGGGAATTTGTAGATTTAATGTAACTTTTCCTATTGTACTTATTGGTTCGGTAGTAATACCTTTTATTGTCGTAGAATTTATGTCAATCATAGTTTCGTCGTTTAAAGAACTTACTTTTAATAAACAAATACTAGCTCCTGAATCTATGAGAAAATTAGTGGTATTATTGAGTGTACCAGAAACACTTAAATTTAGAGTGCTAGAGAAAGTTCTATTCTTAACTTGATTAACAAGAACTTGTGTAATTTCTTTATCATGGATATTAGAAAATGTATCTAAATATGACTTATTTGATTCAGCAATGTTTGAATTTCTTTTACTATTAGAAATTTTATTTGTTGTAGAATTGGTATTCTTATTTAGTGTATTTTTGTTTGGTTTTGATGTAGTAGATTTAGTAGACTTTGAATGTTTTATATTTGAATCAGTGTTTTTCGCAATATCTATATTTATAGATACTTCTTTTAAAGAATTGAGAGAACTGTTTTCAATTGATTTTGAAGAATTAGTAATGTTTGTTTTTGTGGAGTTAGGAAGATTTAGTTCTGCACAATTCATAGATTTATTAGAAATAAAATTAACATTTAGGTGTCGCTTTTCAAGTTTTTCGCCTGTGTCTGAACACCAGATGGACCAGGCTTCTGCTCGTTTCCCGTATTGGATTCTTGGTTCTGTTTTTTGTTATTATTAAACATTCTTTTTCTACAATTTTCAATAGAATGACCTTTATTTTTACAGTAATTACAGGTGTTTTCGTTAATTGTTGCAACTATTGGTCTATTTGGTTGAAAAGTTGGTTTAAATTTAGGTAGATGTGAATTAAAATTATTATTCACATTTTCTATTGGATTTTTAGTATTTTTAAATTTGCTCCTACAGTCAATAGTATTATGACTATTATTTCTGCAGGTAGAACAGTAATTAGAGTGATTTGATTGAAAGGTAGTTTTTTTATTTAATTTATTTAATTTTTCCTCTTGCAATGCTAAATCTATAGCTTTGACAAGAGTCTCTGGTCTAGTGGTACGCGCTATTAAACGAATTGGCTCTTTTAAACCATTTATGAAACTGGTTAACGCTAATTTTTCATTCATTTCCCTAATAGCCGTACCTACTTCTTTTGAAGCAGTGGTATCTATACTAGAAATATTGAGTTCGTCTAAGAGTTTCTCAATTCTATTGGCGTAAAAGGACACGTCTTCCTTTTGTCCTTGGTTCAGGGTAAAAATATCGGATTGTATAAGTTGTACTGCCCTTAATTTGGAAAAATTAGTTTGCAATGCTAATTTTAAAGCATTCCAATTATCATAACTGTGATAACGAATGATTAGGTTGTAAGCTCGTCCTACTAATTTGGACGTAATTACATCAATAAAATCTAGTTTTTCCTCAGCAGTATTTGCACGTTTATATTGGATGTCGGCCAATTGGAGAAAACGATGTAGTTCTAAAGAGTTTCCACTAAACTCAGGAATCATTTTTAAAGCCTGATTTATATTGAAACTAGCCGTCATTTTGGATGAGGGTTTTGTGTTATTGACGTTAGAGCTTGAAGGGGGATTTGGTGGTGGATTATTATTATTAGTATTTGAATTTAAATTATTCGAAATATTTTCAGTATTTGAAATATTAGTATTTGAATTTAAATTATCCGAAATATTTTCAGTATGTGAATTATTTTCACCTTTTGAATTTTTATTATTTACAATATTTGAATTATTCGGATTCTTTTCAGTTATTAAATTTGTATTATTTTGAGTTGAATTTGTAATTTCCGAATTAAATGTAAATAGACTATTTTTATTTTCTATTTCTGTGGGCGAGCGAGGAGTTTTTATAGATTTAGAAAATACACTATCGTTTAGATTTGAATCATCATCACTATCGATATCAGTACAATCAGTATTTAGTTTTTTAGATATTTTCCTTGTTCTAAGACTGAGATTATAATTTAAACTCATTTAGATTTCAAATGCACTCAAACACAATTTTACCAAATGAAATAATTATTTTAGGAAATAACAAAAAAAATCATGAAATAAACTTAAAGTAAAAATATATATTATCAATTGAAATTTATTTATTATACTTATTGTATATTTATAAAAAAAAAATATTATGTTACTTTTCACAACAAAAAAAAATACTTTGTCAGTGTTTTTTTTTTTATATCATACGTTATTTTTAATTAAAAATGAATTTCTATATTTATGAAAGGTTTATGGCCTGGTTATTTGATGATTTTACATAATTCCATAAAAATATTTTTGAAAGAAAAAAAAATATCACATTTAATTAAATAATATTTAACTTTGTGTTTGTTGTATTTGTTATAAGTTTACAAAAATTGATTCAAACTATTTAAATTTAAATTTGATTTTTTAATATTTATTATAATATAAAATTAGAATTTATTTAGAAAAACTTTACTAGATTAAACATACATAATACATAACATATATATATTTTATTCAATAGCATATAAAAATTTGTCTTAATTAATTACTCCTTTTGATTACTCACTTTGGTATATTCATTTTAAATTGATAGTTGATGTTTAGCTTTGATGTTTTGACTTTCTGCTGCTTCGCTGTAGTTTAGTTTAGTAGATATTGATTTTCTTATATGATGATTTACAAGATTTACAGGATTCACCAGGATAATGTTGATTTATCGAAGAAAATATTTTTTTTTTTTTTAGTTTTAGTTTTTTTTTTTTGAATTAGTAATATTGAATTTATTTTCGCGTTATTCTTTAATTTTGTTTTATTTATTTATAAAATGTTTTTGTAAATTTCTTTTTCGTTTTTATTTAATAATGCTAGAACCAGACTCAGTTCAAGCTTTAAGGCTATTGTAGTCTTTGCCGTTATTAAATAAAATTTATAAAATTGTCACTTTACAAAATTTTTTTTTTACTTTATAAAAAGTTTATATAAATTTGGTAGATGCTTTAACCAAATTTGTCCTGTCACGGTCGCCAAATTGTTATGTAATATAACAATTAAAATTAAAGAAAACAATTAGATAGTTTTTATCAAAAAAATTAATGTATTTATTAATATATTTATTTTTTTATAAGATTTTTACTGTACGAAGCGCAACTGAAAAGTGAAAAGTTTTATTTTCATTTATTGAATTAGAGTTCGCATTATTGCTTTTCGAAATGAGCATACGCCTATTTCGAAAAACAATAAGTTGTATTACCCAATCAATGTAATTAAGTTTTTGTAACTTAATACTCTAATAAATTATATTAGCCAGACGGTCATTAGCTTTAGTAACTAAACTCTCATGAATTATATTTTGTTAAAAATATAATTGCATGAGAATTTAATTTTTGCAATGTTATCAAAGTATTATATTTAAGAAATGAATAACGGAAATAGGGTAGGGGGTTATGTATGAACATAACATCATTCTTACGTTTTAATTACGTTTTAATTAGTTAGTTTATTATTCTTTGCCATTATAGTTTCTTATAATAATTAAAGCTATAAATTACATTTTAAGATAATTGAGATTTAGTGATGCTTTCAAAATTAAACAAACATTTAATCGTTGACATAATGTTTGTCATTTCATTTTTACCAATCTCGTCTTTAAATAATCCGTAGCTTAAATGTTTTAAATTTTATAAAATCGTTTGGTTAACTGATTAACTCATAGCTAAGTCTACAAAAAAAAACTAAGGGAAAACAGAATAGAATTTTAAATTTAACTGAGAATTATCTCAACAAAAATTCAAGACATCAGTCGGCATGCTCACTGAACATTATTTGATTGGCAAGAATATTTGTAGACATGGACTTACCACAAGCCGCATTTGACCATTGATTTAACTGCAACGATCCAAGGTAAGCTGAAACCCAAAAACACCACCTATGTCTACTGCCTCGAAGTGTCTTTCTAGGAGAACCTTACTATCCAGAAGGTAGTACTCTGATAGATAACTCAAACTTAGTTATCCATGAGAATAGTATCGCGATGGACGTAATGTAGCATATGCGAAACTCTGCGGCCACTATAACCTAACCTAACTTAACTCTCAGCAAAACTTTTATTTTGTTATTCATTTCATTCAAATAAAACTTTATTCAAGATACAATAATAGACGAAAAGTTAAATAACATTAAAAAACTTCTGGTAAGTTTAATTTCAAAACAAACAATCATACAATATGTCAGGTCAATTCCTAGTTTCAATTACAATAATTGTAGATACAAAATAACATAAAAAACCTTAATTTCATTTTAATTCAAATTCTTTCTTCACTGACAATTTTTTTGCTTAATATTAATTTGTACTTTCTATGAATTTTATTCTACCTATTATTGCAATATTTCATTCACCAGGTTAAAAAAAATAACGTAAATATTATGAAACCTTGTTTATGTAGGATAATTTTCAAAGGCATAATCTATAAACAAAAAAAAAATCGGTTCTATCTGAATTAAAAAGTTTTTGGACTTTCGTAATCGGTTCAAATAATTCTGTAGGTTGCAAAATGTTTTAACATTAGAGAGTATACATATACACTACTATACTGAATCCATTTAGAAGTCATACTGCACAAGGTATACTGCAATATATATAAAAAAAATATTGCAATAATAAAAGCTTGACCTGAACTGTATAAATTCGTTAAAGTTTATCCAAGAAATTGCATCTGTTATTCAGGATTTTTGTAGTATCTTTTTTTTTTTAACAACATATATTTCATTTTTTTATTTTTTGTTTTTAATTTTCAAGTCTTGTGAAAAGTTTCAATTTTAATTCGTTTTAGTATGCTTCCGTTTTTAAAAGAAACAATTTTTTTTATGATTACATTTTTATTTCTGTCTGTGCTGGCATTATTTTCAAAACAAAAAAATGTTCTATCAGAAAATTAAATAATTTAAAATAATTGTGGTTCATTTCCCAGAGAAAAGAAAAAAAGTTACATTTAATCTAATTATCAAAAATGAAATGGAAATTTTTTTCTTATTATACAAAATGGCACTATAAAAGAGAATTTGATGTTATTAAAGATAACATAATAAAATATTAGGTAAAATTATTTAGATATTTTTAGAAATGTTTAATACAAAATTGCATTATTTATTTCTGCTGATGTATTATTTTAACGACTTTAGCTTAATTACTGTACAGCAGTTTCAGATTTATGAGCTTTGTTGTGTGTCAACATTAAATATATTGTTTTTTATATTACGTATAATAAATTTCAAATTATTAGATATAATTCAATGAAATTGACCTATTATACATAGCAACTCTTAACAGTTAAACGACAAATATACTATTTCCAGTTAATGAGCACCCGACTTTGAAGCTATAAAACTATATTAAATCAATTATTTCCTCAGTCACCTCCACTCCAATTGATGTAAATCAATTGTTTCGTCAAGCACCTCCCTCTAAAACAGGGCGGAATAATTACTCTTACAATTAAAATGTTTAAAAACTGGAAAAAATTGTGCTTTAATGATCCGTAATTTTCATCGCTACAGTTTTAAGCCCCTACATATTTTTTTTTTTGTATTATGAACCAATTATTTTGAGTCTCAATTAACAATATTTACCAAGTCACAAATAAATGGACAGACAAAGCGTTAAATCGAAATTTTTCAGTGCCGTCTACCTTTGAAAATTCTTAATTCAATCATAGCTCAACTCAATTTGTTCAATTGAAATTAAATAATGTTAAACAAGTTATTATAAAAAATTTGATTTATATAATAAATAAAATAAATTTATCTTAAAAAAGAAAAAATTGAATTTACATAAGATTTTATTTAATAAAAATTGCATTTTCTTCTTCAAAAACTATTTTTTTTTTTTATGATTTCTTGAAGTTAGTTTTCATTTTCTACTGCATAAGAAAAAGTATTGTAGAAAATTTATTTAAAATACCACTACACTATACAGTTAGGTTATTGAATCAAAAAAAAATAATAATATATAAATCAATATATTTATACATGTTGAGTGTGCATGTTTCTGAAACCAATAAAATATTTTATACTTTTATGCAAATGATGCACAAACCATAAAATTTATAACTTATATAAAATAAAATCGCGAGAAATATCACACTATTAAAACTGTACATAAATTGAGCCCAACTACACCCAAAAAAGGGGTTCATATATTTTCAATATTATTGATCAAAATAGCTCAATACTTTAATATGAATTTACTTTGGTAAAATTGTGGGTCAAAATTTATTTATAAACTATTTACATATACAAAAAAAAATCATGATTCACAACGAAAATGTCAATTAAAAATTCTTGGAACTGCAAAATAATCTCAAAGACTTGGAATAATCCGAAAGCAATTGCAGATGAATCTTAAAATTATTAAACAATATATGATACTAGTGACCATATTTTAATCCTTAGCAAGAATTTGGTAAAATTTTCCTGAAATAATTGAACTTTTTTTCAGCCAAACCGAATTTTATAGTCTGAACATAATTTTTGGATACATTCGATATAGTGATACGTCCCTTATTATTGGACAAAAAACAAATTACAAGTATGAAGTAAATGTTAATAACAAATAGAGGCAAATTCATATTATTACAATTTCATTCAAAAAGGAAATAAAAAATAAATAAAAACAGAGCTGAGTCGGACGTTTCTACTAGCTAGTGTACATGTGTAAAATTTATATTTTAAAATTTATTTTCTGTATAGTATTTGCAATCATGAAGTTTACTTCACAGTATTGTATATGGAACTGAAAATGTTGATTTGCTTTATGGTGTGTAAATGCCATTTGCTCCAATCGGAAATTTATTACAAAATTTGTATTATATTTATAATATAAATTATATATTATATTATTTTTATTCTGTAATGCCATCGTCGACCCTTAGAATTCGCGACGCGTCTCTTTTTATGGGTTCATACGACTTTTAGAAGGTTGTTTATTAAGAATTTTTTTCATATTACAACTAAATGTAATTTTATTTAACAACAGGGGGTATTTTTTTTTTAGGTTGAAGCTTTAAAAAGTTAACCGTGTTTCTTATGTTGTTTGTTATAGACATCAATTTTTTTATTGATATTATTATTTAAATAGCAGTAACGATAATTTATAAACTAATATTTTTTATTATACAATAATTTGAATTTTATATAGTAAATAATGATTATATGAATTTTACAGTTTTGTATAAATAATAATGCAATAAAATATAAAAATGTTAGATATTTTTGATTCAAAAAATACTTTTTATTATATTAAAATATTTCATATTTATTCCATTATTTGTCATAAATTTTAACTATAGTAGTTATTAAAAATTAGTTTAGATTAATTATATGGATTGTGTAAGAAAACGAATTAATTATTGAATCACTATTCTGGATGAAACCAAAAGAGTTTAATACAAAAAATAATGTTCTATATAATTTCATAGTTTATTTTAGATTCTACAGCAGGTTTACATGATTTCTGTTCACATCCAGACAGCTACTACATATACTAATTGTGATATTTCAATTTACAGTGTTTCCATGAGAAACCTCAAATATATTTAAGTATTATGTATAGAAATATAAATTACTGTAGCGTCAATTAATTGGAAAACCAGAATAACAATTTAAATCATAAAACTGGTGTGGTGCAATGACACCGAACGCAATAAAGCGGAATTCGATTTTATTGCCAAACCAAGGCGCGACACTTTGGTGGTTGGCTTTATTTTAAGTACGGTCTTATTTCCAATTTCAAAATTTATTTATTCTAAATTTACTTTATATGTAAATAATGAAAATACTAAAAATAATAAAAACATATTAAAAAAACATAAAATCATATTTGTGAAGGATGGACCGCGGTTTGAGCATCCCTGGTCGTTAACTTTTATGACAAATTTAAACTTTTTGTAAAAGGGAAATTTTCCTTTTATTTAATATAAATTTCAACAATAAAATAATTTTTATACTTACTTTACTTGTTCATTATGAGCAATATGTACAATTAGAATTTGCTTAAATATATTACCTCAAGATGTTATGGAACATGTTCCATGAATTAAATAATTTCGATGCTGATTGTTATTCCAACTATCAATAACTAAGCAAATTGTTTGCGACATTAATATAGAATTAGCAAAATCATGGTCAGTAATAGTAAAATTTTTGTTTTTTTTTCTTAATATCGCGATCGCGACATCCGAAAGTCACACTCTAAAATATTTTGAAATATTAAAATATTTTATACAATTACAATTTAATAACAAATAACAATTTGGGTTTATTTCTCATATTCTGAAATGACTTTATTTCTCATTCCTATGAGACCAAAGTTTCTCATTCCAATGAGACCAACCACCAAAGTTTCGAGCATTCGGTTTTATTTCTCAGTAGTTTGGCAATAACACCGAATTCGGTGTTATTGTACGTACACCCCACCCATGAAACTATAATTTTGTAGAGATAGTATATGGTCCTAAGTGCATATTCTTTGGTTCTGTTAGCACGCACCGCCTTATTCAATTCAATGACAACAAAATCCTTCATTTATTTTACAAAATTATAATGTTATTAAATTATAATCTTTATTAAATATATTGCTTCCATTAACATTAAATGACATATTACAAAAATAATACATTTACTACAATAATAAATCATATTTACTTGAACTTCCTTGCTGAAAATACACAAAACAAATAATTTTAGTAACATAACGAAAACCATTTTAAATATTTGTGTTTTGACCCCAAAAATGCAATAAGTTCCAAATAAATGATAAGTCGTCCTTTGATGGTTATAAATAAATTGGTCTTATATGTTTCATAAAATAACAATGAAAAATATCCGTCAACCAATTCCATATATTTTATGTGGGATGTGGTGCATGTTGCATATAATTTAACTTAAATGAAAATATATTTTATAGATATAAATGTATAACAATAGTATAACCACAAAACTGAAATTTCATTTAATTTATATGAAAAATCTTCAATTTTCTCCATTAAGAAAACATAATTCATAATATAATATACAATTGATCACATCACATAATAGGCTAACCAAAAAAAAAACTTAATACATATCCAAGCAATCAAAATCGAAAAACATATTACATAATATACTAAATTATATAAAGTTAGAAGAAATATATTAACGACAGGATAATATGTAATTCCTTTTGGTGAATTGTAACAACCCCTAATCATATATGAACTTAAATTCTTTAGTTGAAAATATAAATTAATGATAGCGATTATTACTATTAAAATTCAGTATATTTTATTATGGAATTTTGCATTCAAATTTATTTTAATAAGTGTCTAATTTTTTGGTTTTAATATTCCCTGTGAAGGTTTTCATTTCATCAATTAAATATATTTCTTAAGAAAAATCATTTCATTTTGTTAAATATGTAAACCAGAGTTCAATAAAATAAACAGTTCAGTAAATTTAATTTTAAAATTAAATCGGTACACTCGGTAACAGAAGGCATTATAAAAATAATAATAAAAGTACGATTGGTCTTCCGCATTCCAAAAAAGAACCACAATATCCACAGTTTTTATCTTTCTGATGTTTGTCTATTTTCATGTATGCACATTATCATTATATAGAGCAGAGCTAATCTTACTGGGGAATTATTGGACATTTTATTTTTTTTGTGTAAATATGTGCGGTTGGGCAAAACAATGTGTTGTAATTGTAATGTCACTAAAGGATATTACGGAGGATTTTCAAGGATTATTTTTTAAGAAAAATCATTATTATTATTATATTTTATCGTTTTTTTTTTTTCCTTTTTTTATTTACATTATGTATATGTATTTATTATTGTGTTTGTATATATGTATATTTATAAATATATAACTATATGAAAAGGATAACAATATGTGGTGTTAAGAAAATTTATACTTACGATGTAATAAATTTTTTATACAATTTACAAAAATTTATATTTATGTAAAAATTAAATTTATTTTTATAATTTTTTTTTTCTTTATTAAGTGGGAGTCACAATGGTTTCGAATCCGTTTCGACACATTCGATTCTATTCGTTCCGTTCATTTCGAAAATATATGCTAGTTACAATGGGTTTCATTTCCAAACGTCATTTAGCAAATTATTTGACATTTAACTTCTCTTGATATTTGATATAATCGATCTACACTTGTACCAGTTTTTTGTGTAATTGTTTTTATAAAATTTTGTTTATATTTTTTTTTTTTTATTTATTTATTTATTTATTTATTTACCAAGCAAGGTACATTTAATTATACAAATAAAATTATTATATTATATTAACATTTACAAAAATGATAATAATAAAAAAAATTATAAATTATTTACTTATTACTATTAACAAAAAATAATGTTTCTTAATTATAAACTTAAAATTAATTTAATTATTTATTTATTTAACAATACAAAATATAAGATTATAAAATACTTAGACAAAATAAATTGTAATAAACTAGGGTTGATATGTATTAGAAGGGATGTAAAAAAATAGGGATATTAAGGGATATAATAGTAATTTGATTATTTCAAGATGTTGCGAAGCCTGGATTTGTAGGCAAATTTAGATATAGTTGGGGAATAGCAGGAACTATATTGGTTGAAAATCATACAACATCTATTGATAGGTTCATTTTTACCATATTCCGTACGATGAGCAGAAACCTTAAGTAGGGATGTATGTCTTGTTTGTCTTATGTCATTGTTAAGTATTATCCTGTTAGATATAAAACTAACGTTTATGTTGTTATTCAAGACATCGAGAGTATAACAAGCTACTAGTAGGTCGCGTCTAGAGGAAAGTGAAGTCAGTTCAAGTAATTTAAGTCTAGAAAGGTACGTTGGTAAATTATTATAGTCGTGTGGGTCGTGCAGGTCCCGAAGAGCGAAAAGAAGAAATTTTTTTTGAATAGACTCTATTCTATCACTGTGCACCTGGAAATATGGTAACCAAATCGGACAGGCATATTCAAGAATTGATCGTACCAATGTGCAATATAAGGATTTAGTCACCCACACATTTTTAAACTCTTTGGCTCTTCTTTTAATAAAACCCAGCATTTTATTGGCTTTGGAAATGATTCTGTCATAATGAAGATTAAAATTCAGCTTACAGTCCAACAAAACCCCGAGGTCATTAATTTGAGTTACACGGTTAAGTTGAGTACCATTTAAATCGTAGGCGTGTATAATAGTAGTTTGCTTTCTTGAAAAACTAATGACGTGACATTTACTAACATTAAGGTCCAACTTGTTAACTCTACACCAGCTCTCAAGTATTTTTAGTCTACTTTCTAAATATTGTACATCAGAAGGTTTAGTTATTATATAATATATTTTTAGATCGTCAGCATACAAAATATGTGGAATGTCAAATAATATTTCAGATAGGTCATGGAGTAAGATATTGAATAATAGAGGGCCAAGGTGGCTACCTTGAGGAACACCTGAAGAAACTGATATTTCTTTGGAAATAAACCCTTGAAATTTAACCGATTGAGTTCGACCACTGAGATAAGAAGTGATCCATTTTAAAAGTGGGTTTGCCACTCCGATTTTTTTCAATTTAGAGATAAGGATTTACCATCAATTATAAATTTAGCATCTAAATCTGCCCATATTTTATATTTGTTTTTTTTTGTGTCCATTATATATTTCTTTAATTTCTTGGCTAAATTCTTCCATAATAATCAATATTAATGTTATATTAAAATGTCATTAAATTTTTTTAGGTTATGACATTCGACCAATTCGCAAAAGATAAAATAATTTCAACATTTGAATTCGTTTCGACTACGTTCATTGTGACTTTCAATCCGGCATGCCATATACAATTGTATAGGGGTCTCAGAATTTAAAATTTCGAATTGATCGTTCGAAACGGATTCGAAACCATTGTGACTCCCACTTTAGAATTATCGAAGTGTATCGGAAATGAATTAATTGACTTTTTAACTTTTCAAAATTACTAATATTATTCTCTAGAGAAAATCAAATATAAAAAAAAATTACAACTAGTATTTGTAATTATGAGCAAACATTAATTCTCAACTAAAAATCAAAAACAGTTTAAGTTGATTTAAGCTTGAAATAAGTTATACATATCAAAGTTGTTAAATAATGCATTATTTTTGTAATGCATTTTGAACTACATTAGCATTATTTTAATAATTCAATTTGAATTAAAATAATGCATTACTTGTTTTATTAATGCATTATTGTTGAATTAATTAATTAAAATAATGCATTAAAAATAATGCATTATTTAAAATAATTCGAATTATATGAATTAAATAAGAATTATTTAAATTATTTTTGAATAAGCAAGAATAATTCAAAAATAATTCAAGTAATTCAATGATTTTTTTTTTTTAATTCAAAACTAAATCAAGTAATTCATTGAATTACTTATCTTAATTCAAAAATAATTCAAATAATTCAATTTATTTGAATTATTTTTAATTTGTATAAAATGTTCATATTATGTAATTCAAATATATTGAATTATTTGAATTATTTTTGAATTAAGAAAAGTAATTCAATGAATTACTTGATTTATTTTTGAATTAAAAAAAAAATTCATTGAATTACTTGAATTATTTTTGAATTATTCTTGCTTATTCAAAAATAATTTAAATAATTCTTATTTAATTCATATAATTCGAATTATTTTAAATAATGCATTATTTTTAATGCATTATTTTAATTAATTAATTCAAAAATAATTATGAATTTGAATTACATAAAAATTAATGCATTATTTTGAATTATTAATTATTAAAAATAATGCATTACAAAAATAATTCATTATTTAACAACTCTGATACATATAATGCCATTCCAGTCTCGTTTCGCCTTTCTTCATATGACAAACATAATTTTTCCGACATCATCTTTTTTATTGTAATTATATAAACAAAGTCTTAATAACTTAAGTTGTTCAAAATTCAAAAAAACATGGAGTTTTAAGTTATTTAAGTTTAATTTGGAACATTATTTTATGTTATAAAATTATAATTTTTTCATATCTGCTTATGTCCACTTAAGTTTTGTTTCCGCGTTTTCTATTCCACATACATATGTAAATCTTAAGTAGACAATAGTTATTTTTCAATATTTTCTTTTAGTACATTTCTAACTATAAAGTTAACTTCAACTTTTATTGGAAAATTATAAATAAAATTTTGTATATACTTACAAAATAGCTTAAGTGACTTAATATGATTACTGATTTATTTAAAATTTACCAAATAGTTTTAGTCTCAATAATCTTAACTAAATTTTGTTTTTAAATCATATTCATTAACTTATAATGAATAGTTTTTTTTTTTTGCAAATTTGTTTCAACATTAAACATTCGCTGTTGAAATATTATCATTTTAGACTTAAACTACTTTGATTTATAGTCGAGAATTTATTGCACCAAATTAATTTGTTTTTATGAAATTTAGATGTCTTTACCCTCGAAAATGTAAATCAAAACTTTCAATCAACTTTCTATAGTCCAAATAAAATGTTAAAATAAATTCATTTATTATTTTTTATCTTCAATTTATTTACTTAAAAAAATTTCAACAATTATTAGCTTAAATATAAAAAAAATTCATTCATTCACACTTGTAGAGACGCACAATTATAGAAAACAAGAGTTCTTAAAAATATAAAAACAAATAACGATTGACATATGACAGTTCAATTTATGAATTTTTACGAGAATATACTATTAATAAAAAAGGAAGTCTTTTTTTAATACTTTGGAACACGCCGCAGCAGCCTAATTAATTTCAACTATGTACTTTTAATGCCAACCTCCTTTATGTGATGATTTAACTTTATGGATGACAGTCTTGTAAACGGGTACTTTAATTGGGAATGGTTGTGGTACTTTAACAGTAACATATCTTACAACTGGATATGGTACATGTTTTTCAACTGGAAATGGTATCCTTTTTTCAACTGGAAATGGTATTAAACGTTCAATTGGTACTCTAAGTTCTCTATGAACTGGTATTTGAACTTGTCTGGTAATTGGAATTTGAATTGGTACTGGGTGTGAAACTGGTACAATAACTGGATGAGGAATTGGAATTGATACAGGTTTTTTGACAGGAATTTGAATTTTCCTAACAACTGGAACTGGATAATGTTTAATTGTTTCAACATGTTTACTAATTGGAACAATATTATGATGATGTTCTTCGCCGCCACCACCTCCTCCAAAAAGTTGTTGTCCTTGATGTCCAAAATCAGTAGAACCATAACCGCTACCACCAAATCCACTTACACCACCAGCACCATAGCCTTGTGAAATAGCACCAGTATGACCAGCATACTGTTGATGTTGTGCGCTTATATCATTTGCTGTAATTTGTTGAATATGTTCAACTTGTTGATGTCCATTTAATCCACCAGCTTGTCCTAAATTTAAATGACCAGAATATTGTGCACCTTCATAACCATTACCAGATGATTGTCCGCTTTCATAGCCAGCACCAGCTTCATGTACAGCACCATTTCCATAACCTCCAGCAGCCTCATATCCACCATAACCACCAGCAGCACTATAACTAACAGCACCACCATAACCACCGGCACCAGATGCACCACCATAACCACCAGCACCAGATGCACCACCATAACCACCAGCGCCAGATGCACCACCATAACCACCAGCACCAGATGCACCACCATGACCACTATACTCAGCCTGTCCTCCATATCCAATTTGAGTTGCATATTGTTGAGAACCCTCAGCTTCATATCCGGCTCCTGAGCTACCAGCATCTTCATATCCTGATGAACCTTGTGCTGCAGCAATAGGATTCCAACCGTTTGCCTGTTCAGCATATCCAGCGGCACCGCCATTTTGTTCTGAACTATGGCCAGATATACTAGCTGATGATCTAGCTATTCTACTGCAAACCACTAATCCAAGTAAGAGAACTGTTTTCTATAAAATATATCCAAATATTAAATATGTTTTTTAAAAATTATTAATCCATTTTATTATTTAATCCTTACAAATGCAATCATTATGTCTTTGCTTAAGATTTTTTACTAAAAACGCTTAAAATGCGTTGATGTGAACTGATTGAGTTAACTAAATTGTTTGATACTTTTCCACTGCTGTCTACCAAATTTATATGAAAAATATTTTCGAATATTTTTTATTTTTCGGGGAAAAAGTAAACATGATTAAAATAAAATGAAATGAACTATCACTAAAATGAGATGAAAAAAAAAAACATAATAAATTTTTTATGTATTATACTCTGTTTAAAAAGTAGAAAGAAACAGTTTAAAGAGACTGGGTCAGAATTTAAAATTTGACGATAATTTCCTTTCTATATTTTGCAAAATTTTCTTTAAATCAAAAACTAAATTAAATCGCCATAACAAAAATCATAACAATTTTTTTTTTCGCAAACTTTAAAATTGTTTGATTAATTTAATACAGAGTAAAAGTATAATATAAACCATAAGTTAATTGTATTACTGTTAAATAGTTTCGGTAGTTTTTTTAATGCACTTCGAATTAATTTAATTAAAGAAACGTGCTTTCTCTATCACTGTTAAAAGTGGTGAAAAAAAAGTAGTTAGAATTGTTAATTTTATTGAATAACATTGAATTTTAGTCTAGTACTGTAGAAATTAATGAATTTTATTTGTAATTATTATATTGATATAAATTTATTAAAAGATGAATATTTTATACATTCCGATTCTTACGATTCTACAAGCTAATTTAGAGTAAGTCATATTGATTTACTGTCAAAGTAAATTGAAGCGAAATTGATGTTTCCACTCAGAATTGCGTCCGTAACCTATAAAAGAATTATTACGTAATGTAATTTACTGTCAGAAAAATACTTCAGTTAAAAAAAACTGCAGTACAATTAAATTCCAAATTATTAACATTATTTATTTCAGATAAATTTAAATTTTAAAGATTATTGTAATAAATATTTTGTTTTAAATTTAAATAAATTTGAATATTTTATGTTTATATAATTGAAGATTGATTAAAATTATTTTCAAATTACATAAATAATTATTATGGAATAACTAAATCTACTACAAACATACTCCATAGTTTGTACTCCTAAAATTAAATTCTTATATCATCATATAATTTTAGTTATGATATTTATAATATTATTAATGTTAAATAATCATCATTATATTTTCTGATTTAAATAATCCGCAATATCAAAATCAATTACACTATAATGTTAAATATTTTTATCAGCTGTAGACTTTCAGTTTATATGAAAACTGAAAACCTTTCACTACTTAAATTTTTTTTATTTTTATTATTATTGAAGTGAAAATTTTAGTTAGTCCAACTGTAGACACCTGGTTTTTGTTGGAATAAAGAAAATATAACTTATATTATTAATAATAACTATTAAATGATGGCTTATTATACAGTCTATAATATTTTGACCTTATAAAACTATCAAAAATAATATACGTAAAATAATAATTTTTATATAAATAATGTACTTAGTAATAAGATTGTAGGTATTATTTTAGTGTTTACCCAAGCATTAATTTTACTATATATAAATTTCTATAATAGTTACAATGAACCCTAATATTTTTTCCATAAATTTTTGATTACATAATAATGTTAAATAATTGTAAGTAATTATTATTAATATGGAAACTTATATAAATTATATAAACTAATCTAATAATACATTCAATAACATTCCAATTACAAATAATGTAAATATTATCTTTGGAACACTTAATAGTAAACACATTCACCACATTAAGTGAATTTTAATTTTAATTTCGCATTCCGCACAGAAATAATTTAACCAAACTCTATGTTGTCAACAGATACCGATGATTTTTTTTAATATTAATTTATCAAACCAATAATCACTAACAATTTTAGTGTAAATTACAAATGCTCTTATTAATAACCTTATCATACTCGGTGAGCAGTTTAGCTATTGATTATATCTTAAACTACTAATTTGTATCACACTTTAATATATATAAAAATTATCATAAAAATCTAATTAATTATTTAAACTAACCTTGATGCTTCTAGAAAACTTAGCATAATCTAGCACTAAGTACATTATTATTAATTTATCTAACAAAAAAACATATTATAATTTCTTTCGAGCACACTTTATATTACGAGTAGTTAGCATAACTAGAACTGTTGACTGTTGCGTTGGACTTGACGGTGAAAAAGATGGATTTGGCTGAAACTTTTTTTAAGCGTTTTCGAGGTGGGTTACTTGGTGCCTGTAAAATTTAAAGTCGGTTGTTCAGTGAGTCTATGTTAAAATCCCCAAATACATTTAATAAGTTCAAAGCTATATAAATCATATAGTCATTTTCACCTAATTTCAATGATATTGCGAATGTGTTGATCAAGTTAGACGCCGATATCTCAAGGGGGTCAATAGGAGTGTCTTAAAAATTGTAATTTTTTAGCAAAGCACTGTTTGTTACAAAAAACTGTTGGACATAAATCACTGATATACATAACTACGAGCTATCTGATCCCCCTAGTTAGCAACTTTTTTTATTATTTCATTAGTTTGAGCTTCGAAAAAAGTTTGTGATTTTCCAAATTAGCTACATTTCAGAAATAGTTTTTATTGTGATTTAAAGTCATTTCTGAAAAATAAACTTAAAAATACCCGAAATTATTTCATTTTTAAATGCACTTTCTAAATGCAATAATTTTAATATTTTTTACACTAAGAGAAATATATCGACCAATATAGGAAAGCTAATTATTTACCAAACACATATTTAGTTAATGAAAATTGTTGCAAGTTAATGAAATTCATTTAAATTACGTATTTCTAAATACCCTAGAATATTAAAAAAATAAATAAAATTCATATAACAATTTGTTAATAAAATTGCATAAATGTTTATTAACATGAAATCATAAAATAAAAATTAAATTAATCTGAATATATATACGTATATATTATGTTCTGAATATAGAACCAATCAAAACTCAACAACGTACTTTTATTTTTTTACCGTATTTTTAAATTGATAACAAACATACAACTAAAAAAAAAACATTTGAATGCACTCCATATTTCATTCTGAGTGATATTTTTCATTAGCATGTTTTTTTAGTAAATTGAAATAACGAATTAAAAAATAGTATAAAATGAATGACTGGAGACTACACCAAAAAAATAGCAAACTACACTATACAAAAATCAATTTTCACTTCACCGAAAAAAGATAATCATAAACACCAATGTATCGCCTACCGCAGCGTGATCTAGGGACTTATTATTGTGCATATTCTATATAATTATAAATGTTCGAATTCCAAATTTCTGTAGAAGCTTAGATCTTCTCCAAACTCCCTTATGGAAATACATGTATAATATGAGTATTGCGTTTTCTACGGAATAGCTTCACATTCGTAATCCGCACTTTAAGTTCCATTCGGGCAGACAGTCGTGTTATCAGGGTAATGTATATTGGAACCGTATATTTTCAAAAACTTTTTGTAAATTAACGATCATTTACAATTCGATCAAAAATTCTATGAACAAGTTCCATCAAAAGGATCAGAATTTAGTAAATTGGTTAACACAACAGAAAACGAAATAACAACTTTACAAAAATATTAACCGTAATATAAAAGCATTTTACATTTTCATTTGTTTTTCTTTCTCGTTGTAAAAATATGATTTTAATTTGTAATTTATTTCTTTTTTTTTCGAATTACATTTTTAAAATGGTATCGTAAAAGACATTTAAAAATTATAAAAATACTTTCAGCAAAAATATTGAATTACTTTAATTTATAGTATCTAATCATTAATAACTCGTTCGATTTTGCCTTCAAATGCATCAAGTGTTCGTGGTTTATCTATGACACGTAGCACCTTCTTTGTTGAAACCACATATCATTCAAACCATTTTCACCAATTTGTTATATCGAACTCCATTGACAGGAACGTTGTTAGCAATATCATTTTTGAAAAAATATGGTTAGATGACAGATGACACCCACCAGACAGGTAATTTTTCTGGATGTAATCGTGTAAGTCTGTAATGAAAAAAAAAATACAAACTAACATTATGTGAGACATCCCTATCCCTATTGATAAATGTATCACACCTATTGAAAGACCCTTTACTATTTCGTACCACATTAAAATACGATTAGTAGTTTTTGAGCTATAATTCAGGACACTTACCTATTTATTGGTGAAATGCAATATAAGTAGTCTGAAGCTGATCTATAATACAAATAAAGTATTTAGGAAGTTCCCAAAAATTACTTCAATTTATATTCATCTATAGCTTTATGTGAAAACGTGTGCACAAATTGGCTTGATCGAATTGGCTTTCTCAGACGTAGCCGTTTTAGTCATATGAATGAAATATTATTCAAAAAGTAATGTACATATAGCAACGTTCTTCAATTATATTACAATTTAAAATTGTATCATGTTTAATGAAAGACCCTTTACTATAGTAACATAATAAAATTACAATAGTCCTTATTAATATCATTAAAATAATTTTGAAAAAAAAATCAAAATTGAATTTATGTAAACTCTAACAAAAAAACATGAAAAGTGTTTGTATATTTACGGATGGGTACCACAAGTATATTAAATATATTTTCAAATTCTCACTCCATTCTAAGCAATAAGTTAATCAATTTAAGTAAAATCTACGGTTTTATATTTGATGCTGTATATGTGCAAAATATCGAAATAAAATCTCAAATATTAGTTTTTCTATACAATAATAATATTAAATATTATTTCCCGTGAGACCAAAATTATTCATGCATCAATGTCGGATATGGTTTATTGTATGTCGTGTCGGTCTTTTTTTTTAAATTGTATAATATTTTATACATTTATATAAAAGCATTTATATTTACTAAAAGGGCTACAATAAAAAATATTAAAATATTCCCCAAACCTTAATTTTTTTTTGTAAATTACACAAAAAGGATTTACTCAAAATGATGAAAATCCATATTGGTAATGAAATGACTATTTTTGTTGATTTTATTATGATGATGAATTTAAAACCTATTTCAATTATATTTATTTATACACAAACCAACTAAAAAAAAATTTAACATAGGGGACCCAGCAAAATCAGAGTTTGTTAAAATTATGCTTTGTAAAAAAAAAAATCTGTACATCAATCACCACAAGAGGCGATAGAGATATATGTATCTCTTCTATATACATCTCTAAATATGTAATTTTAGGATCGACAATCGTCAAAGTTAAAACGACATCTGTCGTTAAACTTTTATACCAATTTTATTTTAATTTTATATCATTCAGACGACATCATATAAAACAATATCGTCAAGTGACTATCGATTTATTTATTAAATTTACATTATAGCATGCAAACTTTGTGAACTATTTGGAAACAATGTTGCAAATGCCTCTCATGATAAAAAAAATATTGAATTGTCTCTCATGATTATATCATTAATGTCGTTTATCGTAATTTTTCACTAAAGTTTATTATGTCATATGGCGTTATAATGATTCATACCCAGATCTCTAAAACTTCAAATATTAAGGGGCTGCATAGTACTGATCAATGCCGTTTCTATACGATTCAATTCGACTGGTTAAGCAGGCCTATTAAATCAAATAGTATTATTATTTTTTAATTGTCAAATTTCATTCCTGTTGATATTTGATTCAGTTTGAATTCGCAAAACTCTTCTATTCTATTCGTTCCGATTCGATCAATCGCACTCAATCGATTTTCCATACAAATTTGAACAATACTGAACGAATCGGTTACTGAACTAATCAATACAATGTAGCGGCTACTTGAACCTAAATGACGAAATAAAGCTGTGCAATAAATTTTAATGATTATGTGATGCGATAATAATTGTCAACATATAAATTACTGCATTTTCCTTGGAAGTTATGTAAATCATAATGAAATATTAATTACAACAAATTCCATTTTTTCAATCAATCTTTCGATCAGAATAATTTTTGATACCATTAATAATTCCTCGTAAAAGCCGTATTTTACCCTTGTAAAATTTTAAATTGGTTTTCAACAAATCAAATATAATTCTCTATATACTCAAATCCTTTTAATCAAATTTTTGTTACTTTGTCTGTTATTTTTTATTTGTATTTATTATGGTATATAATCATTTTAATATAGTATTAGTAATATCTATCCTATTCCAAATGGATTGAAATATCTCACAAACTTTCTACAACAACAACAGCAACAACAAAAAAAGAGTTAAACTGGAATTAAATTATTTTTAGAAAATTGGGAAGAAGGATAATAAACTTATGCTATAATAGGTATTTTCATTAATCTTTTTAAATGGAAATATATTTACAAATTACACAATTTTTTATTTATTCAACGGTGCTGATTTGTTATTGTGGGTGGTATTGATTAATCTATAATTTATTTTAAAAAATTTTAATTTTGAAGGGATTTTGAAAGATTTAAATTGAACAAATTATAAATCTTTATAATATTTATATATAAATAAAACACCATAAAACCAAGCTCTTTTCTGTCTATTAATTACTTTTATAGAAATGAAATTAAATGGAAAAGTTTAAACCTTTTTTGATTGAATAAAAAGTTATTTTGTAAATTTCATAATATAAAATGAAAATTATATAAACTAATTTTTTTATTTATAATTTGTTTTGCTGGTCATGTTTTCGTTAATTTAGTTGTAGATAATCATAAACTAAAATTCTTCTATTTACATAAAGTTTTTAAAATTGAATTCAATTTCATTACATTTTCTTTGAAAGCATTAAATTTTTTGATAATATTGCTCTAAAATACAATAATTTGTTTGTAGATGATTTTAACTCTAATTGTATCTTATATTATTAGATATATAAAATTGATGTGAAATTTATTATTAAGCTATTAAGCAATTAGTATAGAGAAATTTCCAATTAATGAAAATAACATTTCAATTAAAATGTTATCAATTAATTTATTATAAAACACGAATAATTTTTTCGAATAAATGAAAAGCGTTTTACTTTAATTACCGGAACATAATTTTCTTTTTTGTATTGTAAAATTTAAAATTAATGGAAAATCTAGTCACAAAATAGATTAAAAATATCGAGAGGTAAAATTAATTAATATAAATTATATTTTTCGGTTATAAAATATTCAATTTATATACAATATTAATGATTGAATGTTGTTTTGTTTTTACATAATTATGATTGAGATAATTTGCAATTGCAGACTTTAAGCTATTTTGAATGCTAAATATAATTATGTTAACATATTCAGAACACCCAACTTATACTTAACATTCCGTATTTATATAAATAATATTTTAGGAACCAAATCAAAAATTTAATTTAAATCATAAGTTTCACTAAAAATTAGACAATTACATAAAAAATGCCAACATCAATTTTACAATTGTTTTTTATTATAGTTAATTGTAATTTATGTTGAAAGTTTTGCAATTGTGTCAAAAGTACATTTTTGTCTATGAATTAATTTACTGAAATAAAAATAAATGGCCAAATTATTTTTTTCAAATCTACATTTACAATATTTTTAACTATTAAATATATTATCTGGATTAGTATTACAAACATACTTAAAACAGCTAAAGCTATAAAGTATGCTGCATTATTAAAGCTAGATGGTTTTCTATTGATTCTTCCAAATTTTGATATTTTGAATTATGATTTTTAAAAAATATATCAAAATAGTTAGAACAGGGGCTAACTGGCCATTAATCGGACCCGAACTTTTCTGTTGGATCTCCAAAAACCACACAATGGAGGAAATAAGGGAATGGGAAAATAGCGTGAAATCCATCTCCTGGACAACATCATAGACATACGTCAAGAGTAGTGATTCCTGGATTTCTCAAAGAAAATTGTTAAAGAGGTCCTTACACCTATAAAAACCGAGCTACGTACAATAATTGGGCTTTACACAAATCACAGCTTGTTTAGGTATCACCTAAACGAAATCGGATAGTTTGAAACTAGTGACGGTCGATTCTCTTCTCATGATGAAAAAACTGTGGAACACATCTGCGACTGCGAAACTGTGGCACGAAAAAGGTTAAAACGCCTGGATAAAGGATTTTTGATACCTCATGAAGATCAGAGGTCTCGTCGTCTAAATATCAACTGACCAACATTTATTTGACAAAGTCAAAAGAAGCCGTGCTAACAAACTAAAGCTTAGTATCGAGCTCACTGTGAAGTTAGCACATTTTAAATTTGTAAAATTAGAAATGAAAAATTCCGCTTCTCATTTCACTCTAGTGGTATCGAGTTCATCGTGAGAAGGTTGTGAAATTCGTAGTTTCTGTTTATCTTTAAAAGTTTAAATTAAAAGTTGATATTATTAACAGCAATACTAAGCTTAAGTTTGTGTGGCCTGTAGCTTTAAAAAACTGATTTTGTCTATCAAAAATTTTATGGTAGAAAGAAAGGTATATTAGTAAATGGAGGAGTAAATCTGAGTAATAATCCAGATTTGAGAAAAATTGAATTTTTATTCCAATCGAGAACGAAATTTCATCAAGATAAAAATAGATATCCACATTAGTCTAGGATCTTGAAAAGACCTTATTTCTACACATAGTAGATGACAGAAATATTTTACTGTTTGTATTTAGAGTAATTGGTACAATTATTCCGCACCGACAGACCTTAATATATAAATCATTTCATTTATTTATCAATATCAATTATTAAAATATAACATAGTAATTGAATTTATATCATTCAAATCGAATTTTGTGTTGCTTTCTTATATCATAACTCAAAACAACATTCAATAATCACTTACCGGAACACCATATATAGAAGAGTATTAAACGGACCACCAAAAAAAAAAATACCATAAAAGTTATGTCTTCTTTCCTGCATTAAAATATCTTACGCATCAGCTAAAAATATGAAATTGAAGAATAAATGAAAGTAAAATTGAACCAAAATTCACTAATTCTTTCAATTTGAAATTTTGTCTTTCAGTTTTTTGATTATGTAATCACCACAACGGAAATAAATACAATAAAAAGAAAAAGTTCAAAAAACTCTGTCATTTTTTTGGAAATACGAGCTGCCTTCCATTAATAACATTAAAAAAAAATATAACTTTTTTTTTAAGAATGAGCAGAAGAAAGTAAAAAGTAAAAAAACATCGCAAAAATTGTAGATATCTGAACTTGCAGGTGCGAATGTGATATGCAATGCATTTAACTTTTTGTATAAAGATATTAAATTGCAGGCCCTTCACTTAGCCAGATAGTGTTGATAATAAGCGATTACCTTTTAGTTTCATTTTATGTTCAATTTCCGACAATATTGTAAAAAAAAAAATAACTCTCTTTAAAAAGTTTTTATGAATTCATTAAAATATTTTAGTTATTTTTATGCTATTAAAACCGGTGTATGTGGTTAATTATATGTAAATTATGTGCGAAGTATGAGAAATTTATTAAGAGATTGTTTAATATCAGTTATTAATGAATGATTTATTTTGTGGCTAGTAATTTGTGTTAATTGATTTTAAATTAGTTTTATAAGATTGAAGAAAGTAATCATTTATATCATAACTTACTCACTTACGGAAATATTTTACAAATATTCAGTAAAATAATTCCAGTTCTGATCAAAATTTTACTCTGATAAGTAATTTTCAACAACATTAATAATCTTGTAATAAAATAGTAAAATTAATGTACAAAATTAGTACCAAATTTTTTATTAGTTTTGTGTCTATTGAAACAGTACGGGATGGCAGCGGATTTTAAACAAAGGTAATTGAAATCAGCATATTTTTTATTCGTTTTCTTTGCTCTGTTTAATAAGCAGTTGAACAACAGATTTTCAGTCAATGATGTGGAGAATGATTTACAATTTAAGGATGTCAAAGTATAAAATAGAAAATATTAATAAATAAAACGTAGCTTAGAATTAGCTAGTCTTAATCTGTGTTAGTCGGTTCTACAGTTCGGCCATGAAAATATGGACGGCCTGCAATCGTTTCAAGCCTCCAATCTAACTGCAGTTGTTCACAAAATTTTAAATAGTTGATATTTTGATATTTTATATTTGAATAACTCAAATTAAATTAAAGAAGTTTTAGATATTAAACAGTAACTTAAATAATATAAAAACTTAAGAACAAAAATATAATTTTTTTATTTTATGAACCAATAAATTTTTATTTAATGATACAGTTTTTTATGCATAACAATTTACAGGGTATTTCAAAAATCATTCATATCAGCTTTATTCATTTAAGTATATAAATTTTGTGCACTATCGAAATTATTCAAAAATATTGAACTATTTTTTATATTATAATTTAAACAAATATATTGGTTCAAAAATATGACCTATTTCAGTGATACATAATACTATTATCTCTGGTTATAACTTGTGGGAATATATGTAGCAGCGCCGAATTTCACTCTGTAATATTTGTCTTCTTTTTACAAAACTAACTAAAGATATATCTCGAATGCAACCCAGGTAATACAAAATATGTACATATATACATACATAAATCTGTCGACAAAAAAAAAAGATATATTTTTTAAACAAAGATTTATTTCTTTAAGTGGTTTTCTATTTAATATGCATATTAAAATTCCGTCATGCATAATGTTATAGGAAAAAAAAAAAACAAAATTATTTCAAAAACCTGAAAATTTTCTAACCTATATGAAAAAAAGATTTATTATATCAAAATAATAAAAGAAAAATTTACCTTAATGTCTACGAAAAGAAAAAGTAGTATCTTCTCCAGGACTTTTGTCAAGTGCTTATATTTAAAATATTGTCTTTTTACATATAAACATATTTACAAACTGATAAAAAGCACTTTTAAAGTTAAATTTGCTTTGTGCATCTATATTACTCTACTACATAAATACGTACATATAAAAAATAACTAAACTTAGGGTACTCCAAAACCCGGAGTTCCTTATCTTATAACAGGAGTGATTTATAAAATATGTCAGCCATTAAAAAAAAAAAAAATCGGAACTTTAAAACATCAAGAATATAATTTTGAAATGGGCACACAAGACGATAACGAAATTATTTTAAGGTTCACTAACTGAAATAATTAAGAGCCACGACCTTAAATTTATCTTCAGTTGGTGAAGATTAATTTAAATTTTACGGGCACCAACCAAATCACAACTTTAATATTTTTGGCAATTTTCATTCAAATCGAAATCGAATTTAGAACTCTACTAGACTATGAGGTCATATTGCTGCAGAATTTCCATCATCGAGAACGTAAAGAAAAAATTAATTTCAGTAAAATCATTTGTTTCGACCAGTCTTTCGATTGCAATGCATTTCAAAGTTATTCCATAACTCCTCGTAATATATTTTATTAATATTAATAATGAAAATGAAGAAATACAAAAGCTTTGGATATAATAGTAAACGAGCTGAAGTGGATAAGTTGTTAAAGTAAAGAAACAAGAAATTTATATCAGTTCTTTTATTGTATTAGTGTACGTCAAAAAAAAAAACTTGAATTTCTAGTACATAATGATATAAATAAGTTTGAAGACTCTGGCATGATGTGTGATACTTTACTAGTGGTCCTTAAGTTCTAGGAATATACTTTTTAGATAGTCTTCATATTATGACGACCAAAATTTTTAATAATATACATAAAATATATAATTTATATTTTTCTAAAACAATATTTATATTATATATAAAATTCACATGTGTAGACAATGTTTTCAGGATAATCAAGGATGTTAAATATAAAAAATCATATTATATATAACTGTCTGTGAAAATGTTTATACTTAATTTTAATAAAAAATTATGATATTAAAAATAAAGAATGAAATTTGTTGAATATTTTTATTATGCATAAAACTCGAGACTTATATAAAAAAGAGTCCTTACACTTAAGGTAAAATTTTATAACTAGTTGAAACAAATTTATTTACACAATTTTTATGTAATTATATATAAATATCTTATTCGCATTTACTTAATCTTAATATTATTATATACTTTAGTTGCTTAGAAGGGTTTAGTGTAAAATAAAGACAGCAGAACTGCAGAACTACTCCGTATGATTTTATATATGTATATTTAGTAGAAAGCTAGTTTTTCGGTAAAAAAAATTTCATTTGCGCAGCAACATCTTCTAATACCGTTTATCAGATTTTAATGAAACCTGGCATATTGAAGAAACTTGGGAATTAAAGAACGCTATACCAACTTTCTTCTGCTTCATCCCAACATCGCTGGCTTTTGTTAAAGTAATTATTATATGATTTCAATGAAATTTGTTACTCATGTTAATTTTGTAATCTAATTTAGAGTCGTCAATTTCAGTGAGTATATCCATAAATATTTCGAATTATATTAGCATTAATTGGTGTCTTAATGGCGTTATGACAGTTGCTTTTTTTAAGCTAGTTTTCAGACTTTCTATGAACTTAGATAAAATTTATATAAAAATTACACTAGAGTGAGTGATGCACTATAGAACTCTTTATCAAAGCTTTATCGTAAATAGAAGCTACAAATTTGTTGCCAACTATGCATTTATCGTAAATTGAACGCGATAAAAAAGAAAAATAATCCAATTATATTCTTTTTAAGCTCTATTACGCTAGCCCGACCACTTTAGTCAGACGAGATCAAAAGTATACCAATAATTGCAGCCGTTCATAAAAAAATTGCAGCTTCAGCCGTTTTCAAAATAAACGTAATCGGCTGGTTTAATATTACGCTAGCCGGACACTCTGATCCTACTAAAACGAGTCTATGTTTACCGAAAAAAAAAGTATTCCCAAAATTGCAGCAAAGTTTTAAAAATTGTATATATTTTGATTAATTTTATCATTTTTGTAAAGAATTTTTTATATATAAATAAAAAGCCCTTTAATATTTTTTAAACAGGTTGACATATTGAGGTTTTATTTAATTACAGCCTTTTATAATTTTTTTTATTTTTAATAATATTTTTTTTTGAGCAGCATTAAAATATTGTTTAGCTTTTTTTATTTTAAGTGTTTTTCATTTTAATGATTTATAATAGTGATAAAACTTATTTATTATATTAGATTATATTATAGGTTTTTCACTTCTAAATCAAGTTTCTTCATTTCAAATTCAACTTTTTTCATTTAAAATCTATCTATCTCATTTATTTCCGGCAAGGATTTATCGTAAAAAACTAGCCTGAAAAAAAGTAACTGTCATAACGCCATTAGAGATGTGAAATTTTTAACAAATCTCTGTTTGTGACAAGGTACTCTTATTTCCAAAACATTGTTGAACCTAAGTACAAGTTATCTGTTTCCCTCTAGTAAGCAACTTTTATTATGAAAGAGTTTATAATACACGGACAGACTATTTGTTAAATTTCAGTTAAATATTACGTAGTAAAAACGTAGTAGTTCAAACGAAAAATTAAAAATTAACAAAATAAAACAAAAATAATGTCAATCTTTTTGATCTTTAAAAATTCTATATCTAAAATTTCCAATTATATAATGATATTTTATGATAAAAATTAAGACGGAAATTAAAAATACTCTTTTACAATGAAATATAAAGTTATTAATATGAATGCTAATTTCTATTAGAATTAAAACTACACATAAGTCCCATCAAAATAATAAATATTTATGACAAAACTTTATTCAAATAGATATATTTTCCAATTAACATATAATCTTTTAGTTTGATTAATTATCAACCAAAAAAAAAAAGGATAAAAGCGATTATCCCAAGTAAAATCTTAATATATATTAACAGTACGTGGTATGAATTTATAATTTATTTGATATATATAAATAACTAAAATTTTGATATTAATCTATTCAAATTATCATAAACTTTCAACTATTTTATCCCACTTATTCTGACCCTGAATATTAATTCAAAAATATTCTATTTTTGAATATTTAAAATAAATTAAATATCTAAATACGTGTAAATCCTACAGAACTCTGATAATATAATTATTATACAAAACAAAAAAAATATAAAAATTAATTCAAAATTTTATCTATAAGATTTATTATTATCAAACAAACAAAAAAAAAAATATTTTCTATTATTATAAATTCATAAAATTCTTTTAATTTATTAAAGAAATTTTCCATTTAATTGTTCTTTTATAGATTAAAATAGAATTTACATAATTTTTATTCTTTGATAAATTTCTTTGAAAAATAAAAAATGTTTTTTGAATATTTTACCTTTTAATTATTCTTGCCCACCACAAATATCCTGTTTTCAACATTTTAAAGGGTTTATATTTTAATAAACAGGGCACGTTTTACTAATCAATTAATTACTTTTATCTAAAAACTTTAATTCATTTATTAGTGAAATTATAATTAAAATATTATATTTGTTATACATACTCGTTACTAAACATACTCGTATGTTATAATCAATAAAATAATTATTACAATTATAATCATAATTGGTTCAAATTTATGAAAAACAATTTTAAACTTCCGAATATGCATCCGAAGGAAGCTCTCTGAATATAACCACCTGACCCTACATTTACGCACAAAATTGGTTCCGCGAAAGTACCGTGTAGTAAATCGAACCCATGCAATAAAAATTGTAAAATAGTGTGATATGATGGAATTCTTCCTCATTTCTTCAATCTCGTTTTTAAACCGAAAGCGTGCTGCAAACCAAGTACCGCGTACATCGAGAGTACACCGAACATCGAGAGTTAGGTGTACATTATTACACTTGGCTTTCTGATTTTACATAACTTGCTTGCGTTGAATTATATACTTAAAGAGGAATCACCAGTGCTGATATTCTAAAGGCAGTCTCAAAAAAGTTTGGTTTGGATTGGGTATAAGTTAAAACCAAACTGTGAATATGTACTTAAAGAGGAATCACCAGTGCTATCGTTTGTATTCCGTTTGGAGTATATGTACTTTCTTGCGAATAACGACACTCACACTACTGTACTCCTTCAATACTCCCAAATCCAACGAAATAAAACAAAAATTGCTGGGAATGCTATAAAAGTTTACTGTTTCATTTTCGCGAGCGAAACGTACGAAAGTTGAAACATTTTTTAGCAAAACGTATACGAAAATTGAAAGGGCGAGAACAGTCAAATTCTTTGAATGTTTGTTTATTTTGTTTACATTCTGATAATATTTGTCAACCATTACAGTATCTAAAAGTAATATTAGTGCAAATTTTAATTCACTTCAAACTTTCAGATTTGATAACACTCTTAAAACTTCGCAGGTATAATTTTTGTTAAGTACGAAAACCATACCAAAGAGCCGCCTTTAAATACTGAATCTATTATCTATGTACATTGCAAAATATGCCTCTAAAGTTTTTGAAATACTACTCTCAGAAAAATTGAAACGACAGTACTGGGAAGACTCGACATGGAAACAGTCGTAAATATGCTAAAAATGATTTAAGATATAGTTTAGTGAAAATTATAAATCTAACGAAGAAGTATCTTTGATTGTGTGCTTCTTATTTCCGCTGGGTAAGTATTTCAAAAATATAAAATATAATAAAAACAGGGTGGGTGTGATGTAGTGGTAATATTCTATGATTTGATGCATTTATTTCCGGGTTCCAAACCAGCTCTAAACGTTGATGTCGTTCTAAATTAAATCAGCTACCAGTACCTATAATTAAATATGCAATATGTAATTGAAAATTAGGAAGAATTCTAACCCTTTTGAAACCATTTCCTGACAAGAAAAATGTCTTACTATTTAAAACCATTTCCTTGTTGCAATTAAAATGTTTCTTCATTTTTTTAAATTAACGTTTATTTTTTAAAATTTAATTACATTTATATTTTTAATTATTGTGTCTATTTTTTAATATAAAAGTTAATACCAAAATAAATTAATAACGCTCCAAGGATAATTAGAAAATAATAGAAAATAAAAAATGAAAATAACTTTTAATGTTATTTAAAAATATAATTAAACAACAACAGTACCATTAAAAACAAATTGAATTATTCAATTCCATTAAGATTAATATGTTTCAACAAATCTTCAGAAATGGACAATCTATCCAATGATGAGATAATCTAGTGAATATAATCAACCAATTCAATTGCAATTTATTTCAATTGATTGACTTTATTGTCCATTTTATAAAAATTATATATCCTTGTAGGTGATGTTCTTTATTTAAAAATATATATATATGTATTATTAAACATATTACAGCATAAAATAGAATAATAGAGAAGAGCACATATCACATAAAAGTTTAAAGTAAACGGAAATAAATCGATAAAAAAAATTTGATAGTATATTGTGTAAGCTGTAAGGGTTGTGATAAATAAATGTTCACTTTTTGTAGATATTATATTTGATTATAAATCACTGGAAATAATCTTTACATATATCTTGTGCGAATGTGAGGAGCATTAGCTCAGACTTCGTCACTTTGAACGTACTCAAAGCCTTGCTAATTTCTTTGAAAGTACTATGTCTTCATGTTCTTGATCATATTAATATTCAATTTTTATACATTATTTTTTATATTTATGTGTCATTTATCATTTAATTCACTAATACTGTAGAATCTACAGTATAGACTAATATTTCAACAGCCCTGATTTTATATTATGAACAAAAAACCTTGTATTATTTGTTATTTAATAAATATATTTATCTACTCTTGAGTAAAGCTTTTATATTGTATATTTACGAAATTCTTTTCAATATTAAAAATATTGTAAAATTGCTTTGGGTCATTGTTTCTTTAAAACTTAAGAAAGAACCTTTTGCCAAGTATTATTTGAAAATTCCAAATATTCAGCAAGAAATTATCTTAAATTTATGGATGGTTAATGTTTATTTTTATCTTTTTTTTTAAATTAGTTTTATATTAATATAACATATTTGAATTAAATTTGATTACTTTCAAAATAATTTAATAAATTTTTATAATTTTTTTTATAAAGCTTAGATTAGATTAGATAAGGTTAAGGTCGGTACCATTTTCACAAATTGTTGAGGCTACTGTAGGTCTATTGTGAAATACACTTAAGTTAGAAACATTTCCCAATAAATTTAGTACTTTCTAACAAAAACAGTAAGACTTTGAGTACGATCAAAATAACGAAGTTTGAGCCAATGCTTCACATTCGTACAAGATATGTTCAGTGAATAACTCAGATATTGTTCGTATTCTTAATCTGATCATATGAAGGAGCTCGCGCATTTGTTTAGTTAATTGAATAGAAGATATGAATTGTTTTTCATTTGTGAATATGAATACTTCTTAATTTTAATTTCCAATCCTGCCATTATTCGTGCTTTCTTATAGAATGGTATTGGATTGGTGAATATTTGTTCTGATCCTTAAATACCCGAATTCATGATAGGCAGAGTTATTAAAGTTTAAATGCAGTCTCAGAAAAGTTTGGTTTGGATTGGGTATAAGGTATAAGTTAAAACCAAACTGTGAATATGTAAGCGTTGCTGTCCGAAAGAATATAAAAGATTTGGCCGCGGTATTTTTTACTGATATTCTTTCGGATACTTATTTCGATAGTGTGAATTTCGGCTTGAAAGACGGTAGAGTTCAAGCTGGAGTGGATATGGATAAGTTCTACAAAAACTCCAGCGCCTACCCTCCTTCTGTGTTGGATCCACCGGTTTACCAGATTAATGATCATTGCTCAAATTAAAAAAATTATAAATCCTATTTCGGCATCATGCTGTCAGAAATAGATATACTGAGGACCTTGTTCTGAGCAAACTTTTTGGCAAAATGTGGGTGGGTAATTTTACATCTTTCCCGTCTTCATTTGCTATATGATTCAGTATTCAGAAACATTGCTTCTTTTTGACACAACGCTTCCTTTATTAACCTTATAATTATTCGTCATATTGAATAGATTGATTGAATATTAGTATTGACTATATAATTAGATGCTACATAAATATAGTTATAAATTTTTAATATTTAAACTCATTATTTAAAAATAGTTACAACAAAATTAAACATAAACTTTTATTTTAATTTCCTTCAACTTCAATTCTAAATTTTGAATACTTTAATTCTTATCAACTTAACGATTTGCATAATATCAAAAATGTTCATAATTTAACTTCCTTTCCTTAAAAAATCTAAATGTTCTGTACAAAACCCTTTCATTTTATTTAATTTGGAACTCTTTGAACTTAAGACTCTTAATGAAAAAATAAATCAAGACTGATCAAAAGTTAAATTTATGAATAATATTTTTCTTAGATAACTGAAGTTCATCTCTGAAGAAAAATTGTGTTCATTTTCTTAGAAACGTAAAAGTTTTCTGCAACCTGTCATGACAAAAATAAAATTTCATGGAAACTTCACACTAAAATTTTCCATACTGATTACCTTAGGGGTCTAAAAAATAATAACAACACATTCTTATAAATTTTATATAACACTTTTATATTTTATTACAAAATTTGTGATTAGTTTTAAAAAAAATTTGAAAAAGTTTTCAAACCGAAAAGTAAATCTAGCAAAATTTATTTTCATTATTTAATCATATTTTTCATATTGGATTGGAAAAATTGTATAAAAATTCATTTATTTAGAATGAAAAATGATTTTTTTTTATATCAAATTGTGGTGAAAGATTGAAAAATAGATTATAAAGTTAGTATCAAAAATCGAGAACACAAATTTTTTATAAATATTATAGAAAATCTATTTTTGCTAAAAATAATACACAGCAAAATAATTTAGTGATAAAAAAAATCACTTACATTAGTAGTTGATTTATTGAAAAAATCACTGAATGAATTTAGTTGTGGAAAAAATTAAAAATTGTGCAATGTTAATTTTAACGACCTGGGAGATTCAAGACCTTATCAAGTTTTACGCAAAAACCTATTTAGCACCGTAAAATATTTCTATAAAAATCGATTTTATGTGAATTGACATAGTCATAAGAGAATATATTACAAAGTTCAATTAATTGAAAGTGAAATACTCTATAGAAAATATTTTTGGAACTTTCTATAATAAATAATGTCTATAAATTTTTGTATAATTATTTTCATTACAAATTTGATGCAGCATTTTTGGTTCAAAATCAGAGGTGGAATTATGTAAAATTATTCGAGACAGTCACATCTGTAATATTCCATATTTACTCACGGATGTGCTTCCAGTGGCATCAAATTAGGTAACACACTAAAACTATCATGAAATGTGACAATCACCCTGGAAATGATGTACTGTGATGGTAAATTTTGATTTGGAATAGTTGACATTCACGAATCACTTTAAAAAATTCCACTTCTTGTTATTATCTCAGTACTCAGTTATTATAAATATTTTTATCTACAATGAAAATGATGCCATAAAAATTGTTTAAACCATAAACGTATTTCAATGTTTATTAGATTGTTATTTTCTGTATTTTATATGTTGCGTATAGAATTAATTATTCAATCTAATTTTTATATTATTATGTATGACAGACAAGTTTTTATTAGCACCAAAATTATTATTTTTATATTTTCAAATTGGTTAGCAAGAACAACAAGAGAATTAACCCTTTAAGAAAAATGGTTCGTTTGCGAAGAAACCATTTCTTCATACAAGACTTCTTTTTCGTTATGCCTTTAACGAACTGTAAATTTAAATGTTAAAATAAGAACAGTAGAAAAAACGAAGATATTTGTATGTATTGGTACTACGTCTAGACCTCGCTAAAAATGGCGTAAAAACATATTCCAAAAACTGGCGCGTTTATGTACCGCCATTTTTGATATGAATACGAACTAATTTTATAAAAAGAAATTAAAGATATGAAAATTTTTTATGTTATATATCAAAGATAACGAACTGATTTTGTGAATGTGTAGGTGAAAAGGTGGTTCAGAAGCGATTCAATTTTGGTTCGTAAAAAGCGAATTCGTATTTTTTTCTTAAAGGGATAAATTTTTTTTTTTATGTTTCCGAGTAAATCATAAATATACGAAATTTAATATTCATCCAAAATCATTTGCAGGAAAACGAATAATTTCAATTTGGTTAAAAATATATAAAAAATTATATTTTCTATATTTTCTATCATAAAGATATATTATGTAAATTAACTTTACGATTATCAATAAAATTTACCAATTACTCATGAATATCGAACATCATAAAAGATGGCGTCGTCAATTTGTAGCAAAAAAAAAAAAAATGAATGAAAAATTATTATATCCCATAAAAAACTAGTGAGTATGTAAATCATGCAATCTTTAAAAAAAAAGAAAATGTAAAAACATTTTTTTATGATTATTGGTACTATAAAATGTATAACATTTTCTTCTATACAAATTTTTCAATGTTAAATTATGATCATAAAAAAGGAAAAACCACACGCACTCCCACAATTTACACAAATATTTTTCTCTTAAAGTTTATTTTTAATACCGTATAAAACCTTCCTGAAAATTATACAATCTATTATCATTTTTTTTTTTTATTTAATATATTCGAGTAAATAAAAATCTAGAAGTATTAGCAAAAGCATTTTATTTGATGTTGGATGTAAACTGTTTGCTTTTAGTATCATAATTTCGGTATGAATTAAACTTCGATTTTGTAATTATATTTATATATAATTTTTTCCTGTCAATTTGTTTTTTAAAGAATATTATAAGATCAAAGTTTACATCAAAATTTTTAGAGATTGTTACATCTATTTTCATACAAGTTTAATAATTTTACGATTAATGTCATTATCCTAAGTGAATTCCAAATTTTACATATCTAAGAAAGTATTCGTTATCTGTCGGCGTTAAAGTTTAACCTTTAAAATATTAGTTTAAAACCTGCAGACCAAAAAATAGTTTGTTATTTCAGTCACAAGTCCGACACTGTAAAATTGTTAAATATTAATTTTATAATATGTAGTTTAATCATTTTGTTTTCTAATATAGCTTGGATATATTTATGTCCAATCTATTTTTATGCTGTCATAATTATTTAAATTGATGGTTAATTTAAAAATGTTTAATATATTTCAAAGTAAATAATAAACTTTTATTAACTAAATTTATAGAAACCAATTTTATTGTAAAGCAAATACTTAAATAAATACTCAATAAATAAAGTCTTTACGTTTTATGCTGCCCATACATTGTACAACCTTGTTGTATAACAAACTCCCATTTTTTTTTTATTTTTTTTTTTTATAAAATTTTTAATATTATCATGAATTGACAAGTGATAGCGGATCGAGGTAGTAGCATTATTTTGTGAAACATGAAGCTAGTGGTAACCTGTTAATTTGTGTGTCTTTTTACGCTGGAATTGCAAACTCGGTTTTTCCTTAGCTTTTTTTATTTTTATTAAATCTATAAATTTTTTAGCCTTGAATTAGGAGGTGACAGCCGACGGAAGAAATAGCGTTCTTTTCAGAACTGCGAAGCCTAAAGCTAATGGGTAACCTGTTAATTCGAGTTTTTTGTGATGCTGGAACTAGAATTTCAGTTTTCCTTAGCGTATATTTCTACTTATAGACAGCTGGTCATACAAAACTTAATTTTTCAATATATAATGGCTTGAATATACAAGTGGGAACGTACGTAGGGGGTAGGAGTTCTTTTTAGAACTGTGAACCCTTGTGTTTGTGGTGGGCCGTTGGTTCAAGTTGTAATGTTTTGTTTTCCTAATTATAATATTTGTATTTGTATTTTACTACTTGTATTAAGCAATAAGATTTGTTTGTGTTCGGTGATGTTAACACCAGAGCTTAATCCATTGCGGATAGTAAAAATTTTCTCAGCATGTGAGAAAGTGCAAGAAATCTAGCTTAAGCATAACAGATATTTTTCTTAATTATATGCTCCTTTCTAACATAGCCTTACTAACGATATCTCTCCTTATACTTGATTTCGCTGATCCAAACAAATTTATCTATCTCTATCCCAGGCACTCATCATTTTCTTGGTAACTGGAAGATGGGGCTTGTGCTTTAGATTGATGATGATTAGATACTCGATTACTAATTACTAATTAACATGTTGTCAATCGGGTTTCAAAATTTTCACTACACACATTTGAAATTGGTTTACAACCGATATTACAAAACAGCTAAAAATTTATTTTGGTTTTTCAGGAATGTCAAAACGGAATCTCTAATAAAAATTGGGTGGAAAATAATCATAATATAATATTAATTCAATACAAACACGTATTTTTTGCCATAAAAGGTAAACAAACGTCATTTTGGTTGTACAACTTCCGCATACTCTTATAGAACATACAACCATCAACGACATAAAATATAAAATATTTTAATTGTCAAACACGTTGCCCACAAATGATTCAACTTAACCAAGTTGTCAATACGTTGATAAAACTTCTGTATATTGTATAGGCAGCATTAAAATAAAATGAATAAAAATATTAAGCAAAAATATATAAAATTTACTATAACATTACTAGCTCGAATACACTCTTTCCAATATAGAAAATTTCTACATTAGTTTAAAAATAATAAAATATTTTAATATTTTAGAAAAATCATTATCTTAATAATTTATATTTATAGATTATTATATTTTATTAGTTTCAGTTTCTCAATTTAATATGTATCAATAACACCGAATATTCAAGTATATATGTTATATATAACGTTTTTACATAGCCAATGGGCAAACAAACATTATCGATAAAATCATAATCATAATAAATTTTTACCATAATAATTTTTTATTTTTCATATTTATTTAGTACATTATAATATTAAGTTTTGAAAAACCTTTTAGTATAATATAGAAATATATGCAATCCGACAATGATATTTCGAAAAAAAAAAATGAAAAAAATATATAATTTTAAAATATCATAAAATCTAATTCTATTCCCTCTATTAAAATGATTGGATTTTCTATAATGTTTTTGGATTTACAATCTCTCTACTCTACATAAATTAATAATTTTTTTTTTTTTGCAGAACATTATCATATAATTACTACAATTTTCATTTATTATTATTATTTGTAATTTTAAATATAGGTAAAATTTCAATAAAGCCTGGAGTTATTTGATAATGTTTTAGTTAAAGGCTTCTTGTATATTAAAATATTTTCAATTTAATTAGATTTTCATTATTTGTTTACGGATAAATCGGTTAAATTTAACCATAAACACAAATTAATATTATAATTATATGTTTTACGAAACATAATTCGATAATCTACAAATTTTAATATGGAATACGCAATTATTGGTAAAATTATGTGGGTAAAATTAATAATGAATTATTTCATAAAAACATATATTTTGGTGTTTTGTTTTTTTTTTTAAAGAAATAATTTAAAAATATTAATGAATAATTATAAAAACCAAAATCGTTTTTCTTTTTTATTAGTTTTATTTGCATATTATTTATTTTTTGCGAAAATATATCAGATTTTTTATATTTATGTCAATTAAATAAAAAATACGAAAATATCTTTATGAAAGAGCCATGATTCCAGTGCTAACCTCATAAAAAAAAAGAAAATATAAACAACACCAATGGAAAGGTCATAACTAAATATCGATAAGAAGCCTTAAAATAACAAACCAACTAATAAGCCAGTAAACAGATTTTAAAAACGTCATATAAGTAGCGAATATAATAAAAATGGAATCATGTAGAAAATGTAGGGTAAAATAAATGGACAAAATTAAAAATGAGTGAATCTCAAGAGGCAACAAATGTAGAAAAGTCAGACTGCAAAAACGATGGAGAGATTATCTCGACAACTTTGCTGGTCGGTATGATATTTGTCAAACGAAAGAAATATCTAAATATGAACTACCGAACTTAAATTTTAATGAATTCCAAATGTTGATTAATTATAACAATTTAAATATTTTAAATTGGGTTAAATAAAGCAAATAATAAATATATTGTAATAATTTTTCACAAAATATATTTAACGCAATTCTCATAATTTCATAATTTCTATTGAAAAATTTGAACCAGATATGCTAACTCATACACTCACTCATCAAAATGCCAAAATATCAGTTCATATTAGGGATTCATTTTTCAGAACAATAAAATTAAAATTAAAATAATGTTGAAAATTGAAAGTAAAAACGAAAACAAACAGAAGTGAAATTATGTAAAATGATTTATAACAAATTTGATATTCAAATTTAATTATATATTTTTAGTTATGTAATGTGATCACAAAAAATAAGTAGTAACTAAGAATTTGTGACACCAAATTAACTATTTAACTAAAATAAAATTATCACCAACAATGAAGTTAAATAATGATATATTTTAATTTTTTGATAGCTGACAGTCATTTTACATAATTCCATTCCAGCAATCTTACAATCTTGTTCAAAACATAAAAATCCTATAAAAATTCTTATACATAAAGTAATTGAATTGCCATAGGAACTGCGTGAAGACAGCAAAACAATAATTCAAAATATTTGATGTTATGTTTTTCGTAAGAATAAATTTTCTCATTTGTATTACAAAAAAAAAAGATCTTACATAATATAACAAGTCACCAAGGAATCCTTTACCTTTTCAACAAGTATAATGTATAATACACGTTTTATTTTATTTGATATATTGGTAGAATATTATGAAATTTTGTTTAAGTGATCCATTTAATATAAAGACCAAAGAAAATTTATTTATTATAAATTTGGTAGAGTTTTCGATAATTCAATATATTGCCCGATCATATAACGCCGATGAGTCTGGATTAGTTTCTAAGAATTTAGATATTAAAATATTAAACACTGGTAATACCAATTGAAAATAAACTAAGCAGCCTAACAATAATAAGAAATATTGCAATTCAACTTATAAATACTACCTACTTATAAATTCTACTTTTAAATAATATACCAAATGAAAGAAAATACATTAAACATTAAAAAAAAAAAAAAATATAAAATTAATTTTTTAAATTTCTTTTTTTGTTAAAAAATCTCCTGGGAGGAAAAATTCAAAGGAAAGAGTATATCAATGATACCGTGTTACTGGTTCAAATAAATTAAATTTGATGCTTATAGGAAAAGTGAAAACGCCGAGTGATTTTTAAAAGTTTCCAAACATTATCTATATTACAAATTATCAAAAAATGTATGACAAACAACTCAGTTTATTCTCGAAGTTAAGAATCATTTAACCCTAATAAGAAATCAGCACTACTTAATAATACGCATAATGTCATGGTACTAGAACATTATTACAAATTGAAGATTGGAACTTTCGCATTATGTACTTATGGCCAAATACTGCGCTGATACAACCTCAAATCAAAATATCATAAAAAGTATAAACATATAAGTTGTTAATTCGTGTAGCGGGTGATGACACTGTTCAGAAATTAAAGGAAGTCACATTAGAGGACGTTTTGTTGAAGCTTGAAATGAATGATATGATTAAACTTTTAACTATTTAAAATCTGTTATTAATTATGTTAATAAGGACCATGAAAAAATTAAGAATGAAAGTGATCGTGTTCATTTCTAATGTATGTATTTGAATGGGCTGAGAATTCTTTTCATCATAGAAAAACTATCTTTGAAAAATTTGTAGAGCAAATACAAGTTGTTCTAAATAACGTAGGAAAACAAACATTAGTAAACTATCTTTTAAAAATTTGGATTTTATACATCATTCATATCTAATTGAATATATTTACGGATATTTTACTATCTTTGCATTGGAATAATAAATTTACGATACCAATAAAAATAATTCATTTTAATTTTTTTAAATAAGTCATTTATTCCAAAAAAAATATTCAAGTTAAGTAACTTAACTTAAGTGACTAAAGACTTAAAATACAGTTATTTACAAAATTGGTGAAAGAAAGAACATGTAAATAAAGTAAAGTTCTGTAAACAACTGTAAAGAACACTGTATTAATTTGACAATTAATAGTATTAATTTGACAAAACCTCATATTTATTAGTCAAGTTAGTCAGGACAGAAATTGAATAGAATTCAAATTTTATGTAATGAAATGAATATTAAATATGAAGTTAAAATCAAAACATATATTACTGTAATTGTTTTTCTTTTAGCAATGTTTGTTGTGAACTAGATGAAGATGACGACATTGAAGATGAAAATTTATATATTTATAATTATATTAATATAATATGACAAATAAAACAAAATTTAATTTATCCTAAAATTTCTATCAGAACTATGTAAAAACATTTTTTTTTTAAATTATTTACATTATTTACATATTTTTGTTTAAAATCCTGTGGGTAAACTACTCAGTTGTTTTCGCGTAAACTATTCAGAGTAATTTATTGTGCCAACACTGCTTTCGTATTGTCCGTATAAATATTGTTATTAATTTGCTGTCGAAATTATATAGCTTTTTGCTAGAAATTCTGTAATCGTACAGTAATATATTCGTCATTCCAATTTGCTTGAAAGTATTTTATTCAAATAATGCAAATTAGATTATACAAAGTAAACAAAAATATTATTCAAAAAAGACTTTTAAATTTTAAGTTCACACATTTTTATAAATACACAAATTAATTTGTACTTAAATTCAAATAAAATATTTAAACAAAATGTAAATTGCTGATAATGACATTATTTTAATGTATATGTCATAAAAATATACAATTTTTAAAGACCAATTAACTCAACAGGAAAATTCCATAATAAGATTTATATTGAATCAAAGGTAATCCAATATATTTTGAACCAATTTACATTATATACATTATAAGCATATTAACATTCTCGTCCTTTACTGATGGAACAACAAAAAAACATTCATTATAATCACTGTATCGCAAATTTTGGCTGTAATATACTATAAAAAAAACTCAATTTACCCTTAAGTGTTTGCACAGAGTGAAGAAAAATATTATTTATGTTATACACACATCAAAAAATATATCAAATCAAGGACAAAAAATTATGAGATCTTAAGTCTAATGCTACCCATAGACTATGCCACTTCGTCGTAAGACTGATATACCATGTTACTACAAAATATTTATTTCAACCTTTGTCCATACAACCAACCATAAAAAAAAACATTTTATTTTTGGTCTTTGCATGTCAACTGTCAAAAAAGTGTTTTAGTAATTAGTTTGACGGACAAATAATTTTAATTTAATAATATTAAATTATTTGAAGTTTGAAAAATACAAAATTCAAAATTATTTTATAGACTTATGCCGGATTTATATTGAAATAATTTTCCGGTTATGCATGGATTTAGAAAGGGATAGTTTATTATATTTTACATTAGAAAAAAATAGATCGCTGCTGATATTTTTTGATAGGGATTTTTTTTTTTGGCAGGGAAATATTTCATTTGACAATAGTCATATGGATTACGTCATATGTTCAAATATAATACATAAACAAAGCAAACATTTTGTATATACAAACATTTTTTATTTTTTATATAGTTATTTAATTGAGTTTCTTGTTCATAATCTTCATAATCATAGTAATCGTGCATATCATTTTCGTTCTCCATTTTTTTTAATATTGTTTTTTATTTAAAATGGCAATACTTTTATTAAATGCCAGAAAACCATATTGCCATGCTAAAAAGTTTATCCCTGGTTTTTAAAAAATATACTTTCCGAAGTATTGCAAATGAAAAATATCCCTTGCAAAGAAAAATATCCCTTGTAAATTAAATATTGCGGTTCCTGTCGCACTTATTAATTTGTTCATTAAAAATTACACATCTCTTTCTAAATTCATGCAAAGCCGGAAACGTTTTTCAATATAAATCCGCCATTATTTTATAGAAACATATGTTTTTGAAATAAAAATCATATCAATTTTTTTTTTATTTCAACCATTTCGATTAAACATCAAGAAAAACTAAATTTTGGTCCGTACAACTTCATATAGAACCACAGATCGAAATTTTTTGAAATATATTTTCAACCGATTGACAATCAGCAAAATAATTGTAAACCACCTTACAGATGATAAACTTGAGAAATTTTTCAACCATTTCGAATTTTGTACGGACCGTTTTACGAGTAAGTTGGATAGTCTATAGGCAGCTTAATAACTACTTAACTTTACTTATATATTTATTTATTTATATTTTTTTTTCTTATCTTCTATAAAATTTTCTATATTTTATTTGTTATTATTTTTTTTTTTATATCCTTACACTTATTACAGCCAATACAGCCAATATTAAAATTAAGTTATTAAAAATGAAACAGGACGACAGGAGTTCAAGAGTCATTCTTAAATAATATGGGTAAATATATAAAATTAAATTTTACTATATAAAATTATGTGTGTACCTACGCAAATTATGAATAATTTCTTATACAAAAAAGATATAAGGATGAAAATATTTATATAATAAGAAATGAGAAAAAATATAGTACAAATTTATATTTTGATTTAATGGATAATGGTACGTACGTACGTAGAAAATAAGGAAAGTTTACTTTTTGGTTTATAATATTTTTTTATTTTTTCAGAAGATTTTGAATCAAAATTTTGATTAAGACGTAGTGGTAGTAAAAGTTTAAAAAAAAAACCTTTTTTTTTTTAGATTATAAAAAGAAATGATTGCAAATGAGAGTCTGAGCTGTCAAATGCAGAAGTAAAAATTTATTTTATGTGGTTATTAATTTGTTGAAGTTTAATACAGGCCCATGAAAATTATTATTAATAAATATTTATTCAATGAAAATCTTTATTTAAATTTATTATTTTACCATATTAAAAAATATTATAATTTTCATTAAAGGTGTAAAAAGAAAATTTATTATTATTATTATTAAATTGAAGGTATGAAATGAGATTAAGTAAATTAAATTTTTGTTATTTCTGCATATATGAACAAATTAGGATTGAAAAAAAAAATATTATTTGAAATATCTTTGAAAATGAAGATCGAAAAGATTACAAGTTTTTTTTTACTTGAATAAATATTGATATATAAAATGTTTTGTATTGTTTTTTTTTAAAAAAATAATAATCATAATTATAATTTCTTTAATAAATTAATTATAATATTTTTTTTTAATATATACAAAAAATTGTATATGGATAGTAAAGAATTTTTAATCAATTTATGCTAATAGCACACAAAAAATATCATCCAATTAAATCACAAACTTTACTTTAAACACTTTTACTTTTAAGACTTTAAAAATTTTACTTTGGAATCATAAATATATGAATGTTTTTTATTTGAAGATGCTTTAGAAATTAATTTTATTTCTAATTTACATTTTTTTAGTTTATTTTGTTGACAGCTGTAATAAAAAAATAAGGTGCAAAAATCAGATTTATAGATTTACAACCAATTAATATTTGAAAAATAAAGAACTGCACAAACTTTTGGACTTTTGAATGATTGGTACTGTCAAAAAAAAGCATTCATATAGTTGCGACTATGTGCAATACTGAATACAGACTTTCACCAATATTGTTATTACTCCTCCGATATTTTGAAATTTAAACAAATATCAGATCAGAGGAATTAGTGACAGAGCATAAACACTGGAAATGGTTCTAAATAAACTCTTTAAAAAATATCAGTTCGACTGTGAACAGTTTTTAGGTATTCAAAGTTCTATCAAAAATGACACTTAAAAATGTTCATAGCACACAGTAGGAAAATAAATTATTTTTAAGTTATATTTTCAGCTTAGTTTATATATTTGAAGGATTGCCTTCATCATACTGTTTTCTCAAAAATTCTTGAGTACTAACAGGTATCAGAATAGCGCTCGCTATTGAACCACAAGCAGAACCACCTTTTGAATCAAATCGATATAGGATAAATCGAATTATTTTTTCGAAACTTATATGGACAGATATGTTATTTCCACGACAATCTTTTAATTTCTAAAACATATGGAATAGTATAACCTACCAAAAATCTCAATACAATTTTGTGCAACAATAAATCAAGAAGTCAAGATATCCATACAAATTTCGTCTCCTCCATATCTTAAAAAATATTCATTTTATATTTTGTCACTTAGGTGTTTGTTTGTTTTCTCGACTTTTTGTTTTGTATATATTCATTTTTACACAATAAATCCTGTAAAGGTACATGACATCCTTTTTGTATTTTCCTTTACTTTCCTTTTTGGTTTTGTTATTAAATCAGCTTTATTTTTCCTATGGTTTATTATCAAGATTTATAAAAAAATAAAACTAATATATCTTATAAACATGAAGTTTTTATCCTTAATATAATGGTCCGAAAAATAATACATAAAAGAGTAAAATTATTTTTTTATTTTATTTTATTGAAAGGTCCTTAAAATAGTTTGGTTTTTTATTTTTTAATTGGTCTAATATAATTGTAATGACCCTTTGTTTATTTTTTTGTGAAACTTTAATAAATGTTACCAAGGACATTGTTTTCATACTACACAAAAGCATAGTTTAAACAAAATGAAAATTATCATCGAATTTTCTATAATAATCATTTCATGGAGAAGTTTTTGTTTAAATGATATCTTTGCCACTTCAACAAAAATTTTTAGTCTAAATTTTTGTTTTATTGATAAGAGTAAAGAATGATATCCATAAAAACTAAATTGTATTTCGTTACCTTAGTCACACTACACTTAAACTATAAAGGATATAAATATAAGTTTATACCTATATATTTTTGTTGTAAATTTTTTACCTTTTTTTTCGACTTGTTTTACCTTTTTTATTTATATTTATTTTTTATATATATTGTATTTATCCTTTCCTGTTTAAAACTCTTAACATTTTCCTTGTTTCCTATTAAGCTTTATTATTATTTTCTTTGGAATTCTTTTTTGTTTCTTTTACCTTTACCTTTACCTTTCCTATTTTTATTTTTTCTGTATACTTGATAAATCGTTCAAGTGGGCATACGTATATAATATCCTTGAAGTAAATCTTTATTTTTGACTTGTTATACATACGCACTTCGTTCTCTAAAATAAAAAATTAAAACGAATAAAAAATTTATATTAAAATGATCAAGATCATCCTTGGCTTTTATTAAGTCTCATTCTACAATTTATATCAATATGAAAGGGAAGATTCTTCTTTTTTTTTTTTGTTCTTTCATGCAACAGGTCAGATATTAGACTAAGTAGGCCTCGTCTTTTTAATGATGTAGAGTTTTCCTGCTATTCTTTGGACCTATACATTTTATATGAATTGTAGACCGTAAAGATAACTGCAACAAGATAATTGATTCAAATCGTAGATATTTTCCGTCTTTAAATCAAACTTATATGGACAGATATGTTATTTCCACGACAATCTTTTAATTTCTAAAACATATGGAATAGTATAACCTACCAAAAATCTCAATACAATTTTGTGCAACAATAAATCAAGAAGTCAAGATATCCATACAAATTTCGTCTCCTCCATATCTTAAAAAATATTCATTTTATATGAATTGTAGACCGTAAAGATAACTGCAACAAGATAATTGATTCAAATCGTAGATATTTTCCGTCTTTAAATCATATTAAGTCAGTCAAGATGGATAAAAGGAGGACAATATAAGTTACTTATTCATTTTATTAAGATATACGTACGTCAGCTATACATCAATTTCATTTTAATATTAATTCGGCTAACGAAATCAATTTAAATTTAGTAATACTTCAAAATACCAGATTTCAAATCCAATCTTCAAATTCAATGTTACCAAGTAATTTCAATTAAAAAATACAGTGTATTAGCAATGATAATGTTTTTACAGATTGAAATATATTAATTTGGGCCAAACTTGATTTCTTCCCAAATATGAAATTTTAGTCACAGTAGTTGTTTTAATTTCTTTAGATGTGAAACTTTTTACTAACTTTATTGCTGGTAATCATTTAGAGTTGACTCAACTGAGAGCGGCATTGTTGATTCAGTCAGGAAATGTATCTTAAATACGTAATATATCACAACAATGCACAAAACCACTACACTATCACCACATATAAAGGTTAAATTACTAATATTAAATAGTGAGATCCTTTTATTTTTATTTTTGAACCTTAAATATGATAAATTTTTCTAATTTTGTAAAAAAAAAAAACCTTATATTATTTAACAGTTCATAGAATTATTGGAAATAGAAAATTGTGAATCAACCGTGAATATTATTACTTCAGGTAATTTAATAATAAATTCAATACATAAAACTTCCGCATTTTTTTTTGTTATACATATATATTCATTTTATTGAAGAATGGACATTACAATCAGTAAAAACTTAATATACAGGATAACAAAAAGGATATCATTATATTACCCTTTGTTATGCGGGCATAATCCTTTATTTTATTTTTTTATATATATATTTGTTATAATTTTTTTGTAATCTTCTCAGGAAGATCCTTTTTATTTCTATCAGGATAATAAAAGATTTTCACTGTATATATACAATAAAATATTTTGAAAATAATAAAATAATAATTCTCCATTAAATTTTTTGGGTTCAATTTAGAGATAATATTTTAACTTATGACTTTATGTGGTTCAATTTTTTATAAAAAATCGATTTTCCTATTATCTATTATGCTGATTGCTGAATACATTTTATTACAAAGTTAATAAATTCTTTATTGAATAAAAATTGAGAATATAAAATTGATTATTAAAGTTTTTCTTAACAATTTTATTGTTACGAATGTAATCAGTAGTTTTTATTATCTGATAAACTTTTTAATAAATAAGAAAGCTGTAAAATTATTTTACTTAAATTATTCCAAAAAAAATTGTATAACTTTTTACATTTTAACCTTACTGAAGTAGACATCTGATAAACATAAATTGGTTAATATAAAAGCTAGAACCAATTAAAGCAATGTTTTTTATTACTATATAATTTTCTTCTTCCTTTCACTTATTATCCATCTTGACACTTTACTCTCCAGTCAGCCTTAGTCTCATTTCTCATTGACAATGTTTCTTCTTCCATTCTGTTCAATTTTTTTTTTTCCATACAACTACTCATGTTCCAGCACCAAATAATATTTCTTTTAATTAGTTAGCCCGCCATACGTTTATCTACCTCCTGGTTTACAGTTGAATGACTATAATGAACTTGATTCATTCTGTCTGGATATATTAACAAACCGACAGAAATAATGCTCCTTTAAGTATGCTAGCTGGTACTCATCATTTAGCGCTTGTTTACACTCCATATTTGTTTAAATTATGTATTTCATCTGGTAATTTTCTCGGCCCAATAGAGGCTATTCCCTAAAATCTTAATTATACTATACAAATGCACTATAGTTTAAAGCAATTCATAACAAAAATTAATAAATATCTTATAAAAATTTTGGACATCGGTAAAAGTTTTTTTTTTCTTCAAGGATTCTTTCTATATGATAAACAAATTTTGAAAAATGCATTTCTGTTTTATTTAATATAGGATAATACAAATTATTATCTAGTATCCAGAAAATACAATCTAACCAATAAAAATATTGTTAAGTTTATCCTTTTCATGTTTTCTTTTATCCTTTAACCTGTCGATTTGTATCAATAATCAATCCATCTAGTATAAAAATAATTTCCAATAATAATTTCATGTACACTTACTTATGGAAATATAACTTTTCATATAATATCGAATTTCCTTTTGTAGATGACATGATGTACTCATCCATATATCTTAAAATTTTTGGAAAATATACATATTTATGAATAGTACATTCATGTCTACATCATAATTTTGAATATGTAGAAAAATTCAATAAAAAAAAAATAGAAGAAAAAAAAAACAATGAATAAAATATTAAGTTTCTTATTTTTGATGACACGTTTTCACCCTCAATATTCTTTTTGTTATATTATATAGTCCTTTAATTCAGACATAATGTCTAGCTAGATCAACTATAACTTAACTAAGCAGATAAAAAAAAATACAATTTATTGTATCATGTAATTTTTTTTTATGAAACACGTTTCTTTTGAGATCAAGGATAATTGTGAATGATCCTTTAAGCATTAAGGTATAGAGGAGTACGTAACGTATATATACATATTCGTAATAATATTCATTCTACGAAATATAAATCTGACAAAATTCTAAATTATGCGATTGTCTTATTTTGAAAAAAAAAAATATGTATAATGTTTGCACGTTTCTTTAACATATGGTAAAATATTTTTATCAAAAATTACATCCACAAAAAACCCTATTACATATATATCATTATATCATATAATAAAAAATGATTTAAAATTTAAATGTAGCTTGGCTTATTCATAAATAGTTTTAGATTTTATGTACTTTTTTTTAAAATTTTTATGTACATATTTTTATTTATTTTTATAAAATTTGATCACAGCTAAGCTTACAGATTTTCAAATAAGTTTAAGATTAAGAATTATGGAACAAATTGTATCTTTAAGCAAATGAATCAATAGAAAATTTTATTATGTTAATATAATGACTTAATTAGTAAATATTTAAAAGCATATAGGCAATCTCTCCACGGTCTTCCAAGAAGAAATATATGCTTATGTATACATGAAAACCTAAGAAGGAAATACATTAACAAATCCATCACTTTATTTTGAGATAGCCAGGTTATTTAGGTACTGTGCCCCAAAACTCGTATGGGATTGCCTTTAGGCCTTAATAGCCTTAGGGATGGAAAACAGGGTAACACTATCCTAGATTCCAGCCCATATAGACTTTGAAAGCTTTGATGGAAATAAAGAAGTGGACCCTTTGGCGAAACAAGGAGCAACTGAGACATTCATAGGACCAGAGCCGTTCTATTCAAATGGTTTCGGTGGTCTCGCTTTATTCGGTGACAGCGTGATGGAGTTTGCGAGACAAACGAAACCATGGGAATAGGCGAGTGGGTATGACACATTCAAAAAAATTCATACCTGGCCCAGACAAAAAACTAGTAACGGAAATCCTTCGAATTAATAAGAAATAAAAAGTCAGGACACTGGTAGACTTCCTTACACGGCATTGAAAAGTCAAAAAACATCTACACAGACTTAGACTATCAAAGGACCAACTGTACAGATTTTGCGAAGACCAGGAAGAGACGGCTGAAAATATATTGGTAAATGCAAGCGCTAGCGAGAAAACGCATACGGACGGATGACGCATAATTAGAAAAGAGAAATTACAATAAGCCGTATGGCTGCAGTGATTGAGGCTAGTAGAGATCCTCCCTGTAAAATAGAATAGAATCTAATCTAATATAATGATTTGAAATTAAATTAATATGAACTATAGGTGCTACTATACACGCAAATATAATTCTTATATTCTTGATGACACATCATAATCATAGTATATAAGAAGTTACCATAGTATTTTCATAATCTTGTCCAAATCTGCTCTTAAAGTATTTGAATTACAATTATAAATTTTAAATATTCGTAGATTAGATTAGGTTTAGGTAGGTTCACATTTTCCCAAATTACTGCAGCGACTGTGTAGTGTAAAATATACGATGTTATTTCAATTCCATTTTCGGTATTTTAAATATTTTAATTTACCAAATATAGAAATACCTTAAAAATAATTAGGTAACTAGAAATTATCAAGTGCTAACTCTGTTTCAAATTATGATATATATTTCTATAAAAACATTCCGATTATGGATGGTTTATACAATTAGAGGATTTTTTCTCTGTAATATCAATAAAAATGATGTGTCCATACTCATTAACAGGTGGCATTACGTATAATTTTGCGTTGTATTGTTTTTTTTATTAAATAGAAAATCATCAAAAAGCATTGAAATTTTAATCACACCCGTAGCGCTTAAAATAAAGTAAATATGGATCGGGAAAATACCTGTTTAGAAAGAAGAATAATAAAATCGAAGCAATTGACTATTGATCAGCGAAATGGTATATTACAGCTTTTGCTAAAACAAATCAAAAACAGAAATAAATTAATCCGAGGTGCGATTAACAATTAAGGTCGCGAAAATTCTTAAGAAAACAAGATCTTAAAGATTTCTATTTCATTGAATGCGTACAATAAACAATCTTTTAGAATACATTACTTTTCGTTATAATTTACTCAATTTAAATTTATTTTGTATATTTTAAAATTTAAATATAAATAAAAACACTTTGAGAGTTTTGTATATCATAATTTATACTAGAAATTTATACTAGAAATGTATATCATAATTTGGAACAGAAAGAGTAATTAATATGTTTAGTATTTCTCTTACGTAGTATTGTAGTAAATAAGATTTTATAATACATAAAAAATATTTAAAAAATACTAAATCACATTTCAAAATTAAAAATTTGAAATAGAAAAGTTTTAATTTGACCTGAAAATTCTATATACAAGAAAAGATTAAAACTATGGACGCAAATTAATATAATGAGATTTTTCACATTCATCATGAATGATTCATGTATAAACACTAATGAAACAGCATGAAACAGCAGTGTCTCATGAGACACTATGTCGTTCTCACTTAATAAAGATAATAAGGTTATTTGGTTTATCAATGAAATTTGACGTTAAGCATAGTTCAAATATATATTTGAGTTATTGTGAATTATAAATAGATAAAATAATCTAATTGTGAATTTGATTTTATGAATTTTATATTTGAAATACTTTTAGCTTTTACAAAAATTATTTTAAACTTTAAGTACTTCTCGGATCGCAATTACTTAGTAATGGTAAATATGAAAAATATGAATAACTAATATTTTTGACCAGCTTTGTCCAAAACATTTTCTATTACTTTTCAATATAAATCTATTAAATCTAAATTAAATAAAAATTCCTATGGCATTTGAAAATTTTCCTTTTAAGAGTTTTCAAAATTTTATTTTGTATGATTATATCATTCAAAGGAATTACTATAATAATATTCAATTTTTCTCAAACAAAAAGTTCACTTATTATAAGAAAGTCACTACATTCTATAAAGACATTTTAAGTATTTTGCATTTTACTTTCTTTAACTATATAAATATATATACAAAAAGCAAAAAAAAAAAATATTTTTATATTTCAAATTTGTTTGGCTTTAAAGCATGAACGAAATAAACAAACAAACAAAAAACAATTTCCCTTCTGCCAAGTTTTGTGTTTTGTTTTTCACCCTTAAGGGCGATCAGACCAACAACATTAAAATTGCATAATATATTTTCAAAAAAAAAGAAACCTTGAATTTTAAAATCGTATTTGTAACTTTGAAATGGGTAAGAGTTTATTTATTCGGGGCTATTTCATTTTCTTTGTTTCTTTATTTGAAGGACTCTAAAATCTAAAATGATTTTAAAAATCACTTAACAAAAATAAATAAAGGAACAACAATTTTCTTAGTTTTATTTTTTGTTTAATCAAAAATAAAATGGAAATTATTTTCAAGGAAAAATAAAAAAAAGAAAATTTAAATTCTTTGGTCATATTAAAAACATACTGAATTTTGTTACACTATGATTTTGTTTTGTTTCAATTTGCTATTTATAAATGAACAATTTCTATGATTCTATGTTGAATTATTTATAAAGTTTAAATAGACGAATTTATGAATTGTTTGTTTTGTTAATTAATTTACAAATTTATAAAAATTATGAATTCTAGTGAATCTAGCATAATTAAACAAATTTTATTGCAAATTATAAAATTTAAAAACATAATTCTATAAATATTTATTAATATGTGTACATATTTTCAGTATTCCTTCCGGAAATTAATTAAATAATGGAATTAGAATTAATGCTAAAATGACTAAAATGACACATAAATTTAGTTTTATGATTAGTCATGACACATCAATAACAAAATTAAACAAAATGAAAATAATATACTAAATATTAAATATGAAAATGAAATGAATTATTTGATAATATTTAATTACATTATTCATATTAAATTATGTAAAAATTTAAATTTTATTCTATTATTTTAAAAATGATTAAATAATGGAATCAGAAGATTCATCAAAATCGTAAGCGATTTAAATCCCATCAAATATAACAAAATTACTTACAAATTTAAAATAAATAATTTTCTATTTATCATTCTAACCGCATATAACACCAATTCTATGAATGTCATCAACATTGTACCATGTTGAATATAAAATCACTGGAAATTTTATTACTTTTATATTTGGGTGGATTTTACATTTTCCTAATTAGGGAATATGTTAACATGTTACATACCAATAATTATAGTAAATGAAAATATATCAACCTTAAACAAAATTTAAGGTTTATATTTTTACTATAGTAATTTAATATTTAATTGACTTTGAAAAAAACCTATAAATTGGTTTAGTGATACTATTTCACAAATTGTAGGATAAAATAATATTACATAAATAAGAAATTTAAATATATAATTGAATACAATTGAAAATACAATATTCGAATACATCAGTACTAATTAATTACTGAAGAAAAGTGTTTTACATGAAGGTAAAACAGGCAAAGAATAAGGATGCAACGTAATTGATGGGCGATGGCGCTGAAATCAAGCAGCTTTTTTAGTTTGTTTCCCATCTTTAATTACGCTCGCATCAGAACTGCTTCAAAATTATCAAAACATACATTGACATATGCATTATATGAAGTAGGTAGTTATAGTGATAATTAAGGTTACATTAGAGCCAAGGCATGAACTGTTATTATTTAAATAAAAACTATTAACACAGGTTAGAGTGGTGGACTTAGGCCAAATTCATAAAGCAGTCATCAACAAAAAAATTTGAAAAAAATTAACTTGTTTAAATTAAATTTAAATTAACTTGTTTAAATTAAATTTAAATATATTGTTTTTAGTCCTATTCAATATTTGAAAATTCTTCTCTTTTAACATTTTTAATCGCAAAAACTCTTAGATTTTCAATACCAAAAAGCCTGAATAATTACATTATATTGTAACATATCCGCGGTTTTCTTATTGTTATAAAACATATATAATTAGTCCGATATTTGAGTTTTCAATTAAAATATGAAAGAATATCACAGCAATTTCATAACTCAATTTAACAACCTTTAGATATATTACCGAATTACATTAATTAATTAATGTATCGTAATTATATAAACGAAACAAAACATAAAACATACATAAATTTTAATTTTATATTAGAACTTGTAATTAAAAAATTTAATATTTAATTAATGGAATCTGTATTAAAAGATTAACACAAATTAACAATTCTTTATTTGTAGGTCTACGTTCCCATACTTAATTATAACTGTTTTATTATTTTTACCTTAATTATATATAAAAAAAAACACCGACCATTGAAATCTTACTAAAAACACATTTCAACTTATAAATATTAATCTTAAAAAATGTAAAAACCTTAAAATATAATAATAACTATAAAAACAAAAAAAAAAAAAAAAATATTAAAATCCAACTAAACAAAAATAAATAAATAATCCAAAAGTTATAAAAACACAACTTTAAACTGAAAAATATAAATATAGTTTTGTTTTAAATTCAAAATAATCCTCTTACTGAAGGATTTATTATACTACTAAACATATGAGTCCCAGTAATAGTTTTGGTTTGCTGGGCTATTATGTTATATGTATAGATATTTTTGTGAAATATATTATACAAAAGTCAAAAGTGTATGTAGCCTAGCTATATATAACGTACAATTTCTATATGGTTACATATAGTTTCATTTAAAATTCACAATTAAATGAAAAATGTTAAAAAATATAATTATTATTTAACTCAAAAGAAATAAAATCGTTTTAGTTAACAATAAAAAATTAGAAATTTAAAAAAAAAAATATTGTCAAGTCTACCAAAACTTTGAATAAAATTTATACGGTTTTATTTGCATAAAAATAATCTGAATTTACAGATTATAAAATTAATTTACAAAATGCCATACAGCACAGTATACAAATTGTTGAACAGTTTTCGTATTTTTCGTATAGATTTTGAAATATTGAAAAAAAAAACTAAATTACTATCGCTCCGAAACACACAAATTTTACATACACCAAAACAGCAAAACAGAATAAAAAAAAATTAAAACGACGAACCCTTATGCACTATCAACAAAACCATAAAGTTAACAATTTGTGTATGCATTTCAGTAGGGGTTGGTACAATATGCCATTTAAATTTATTGTTTATTTTTGGGGCTAACAAAAATTCGTTTACATTGCGCATATATAAATTTTTCTACCGAAAAGATTTTACAATTACTGGCAATATGAAATGCTTAGCATTAACATATATACATATATTTGTTATACATACAAACCGTATGTAGGATTAAAATCATTAAAAAAAAAAAAACTGAACAGAAAACAATATTTAAAAGCTAAACAATTTTTTTTTTTTTTAGCATCTGTAAAATATGGAAAACTTTCTATTTAAATTATTATAAAAATCCTTGGATTTTATTTTTTGTAAAGTTTCTACTACAATTTTATTAATAAACTAGAATAATAAACTACTAGAAAAACTATTTAAAATTGTAAGCAATTAAATTTTATTTTTATATATGTAGGAAAACGAAATATTAAATTGACTGAAAAATGAAATGAACCATAACAAATTTGGTAAAATGTCAAAACCTATCGAAAAAAAATATAGTAATTTATTATTTTATTACAGATTGAGTTAGAACAATTTATATCCATGGACCGGATAACGATATTGAGTTCATTGTGTTATTCGATAACGTTATGTAAAATTTAATCACGTTAAGTAGAACACAATTTGTCAGATTTCAAAGATTCCTCTCGAAAAAAATAAATGTTTTATCTAGTGTCACTCAAGCGAGTCACTTAGGGCCACTCTTATTTCTGACACTTTTATTTCTGATATATCCGAAAAAATTCTGACATAAATCATCTTTTCTATGCTGATGATTTGAAACTATACCATACGCTATTATTACTGCTGCTGATGCTGATTTCCTACAATCTAAAATAATTGCTATTGATAAATGATGCACTCAGAATAAACATAATCTAAATATTGCCAAATACCAAGTGATTACTTTTTCACAAAAAATATTTATTCTTTCAAAAATTTAAGGTAAAGTCACTGATCTCGGCATTATTCTGGACAATAAACTTAACTTTCTCATTATGATACTATCATATCAAAACTAATCACTGAGGTTCATTAAAAGAAGAGCATTTGAATTTAAGAATGTATGGGTGATAACAACTTGTACTGTTCCTTCGTTCTTCTATTCTTGAATATGCTTGTCCAATCTGGAATCCTATTTTTTCAAGTAGACAGCAATAGAATAGAATCTATACAAAAGTAATTTCTTATATTTGCATTAACAGATTTGTACAATCGCGATGATTACGTGCTATATTCCCATCATATTTTGAAATATTAAAATTATTAAATCTTTTATCACTCTCGTCGAGAAAAACTTTTATAACATCTTGTTTTACTTTCGTTCGATATATTAAAGGGAGGCGTTGATTTTGAATTCATAACCAGCAGAAAAAGAGTTAATGAACGTGCCAGCTAAAGTAGGCAAACTAGAGAATACTGTTTGGGCATCAACATCGCACGTAAGTTTAAACATTACGTTATTTATATTTAAAAAGTGTTATGTCAAACGTTATTAAAACTAAAATCAATTATAAAAATTATAAAATAATTAGTGTATAAATATAAGAAATAGTTAAATATTGCAATGTATATTCAATCTTACCAGTAAATATCTTCCCGCGTGTTTGATTATAATTTTTCCCAAAATCAAACGAAGATCTGAAGTCACCTTAGTAGTGAATAGAAAACTTACAACAATTATTTGAGAATTGGTGTAAAAGTACTTTTCATTACACCAAAATGGTCTAAGATGGAATTTGTATGATTCATGCTAGATAACACATAACATGATCGATTACTACCAATAACATAAAGAATAGTTACATCTTCTTTGTATATATTTAATGCTGTACCCTGTACCTGTTGTGAAATACAGTTCCGTAATAAAATCAAAAATAATGAAATGTCGCATCGTTATAAAATGATAGTTTAATTCGTTACTGATATTAATTACGTTAAGTACCACAACAGAAATATCGTTGAAGTTATTTTGAAAAATCAAAACTAGAATAGATATTATAATGTTATCGGGTATGGTTTAGAAACTCATCAAATAAGATACCCCGTGACATTTAAGAAAGAATTAATAAGTATTTAATCTAAACAATGTAACATTCTAAGTTGGGTATCATAGAAGGTTTGCCAATATAAGGAAACTTTTTTAGATTAAAAAAGTTACATCAAGATTATTCATTGCATCAGTAAAGTTAAGATTGAACATTACCGTAATATACAGAGAATGAGAAGAGAAGGAGTCGGTGAAGCATCTACTAGGCCACTGTCCCTCGACCCAAAAAAGAAGTTCAGGATTTTGGGAAATTGCTTCCTGAACAACTTGGAAGAAGCAGGCGGGATAAATTCGGTTAATAAGTTCCTTAGAGAAATATGGTGGTACGACACGCTATAAAGATTAAAAAGGTAGTAGTCTTTCTTCAGAATAGAACGGGCTTTTCAATAAAGATTCAGTGCATGGAAGAAAGTATCGCCATATCATTTAAAATCAGCCAACCAATCAAATTTCAATATCTTATTCATCATTATATAAACTTAAATTATAAAATACGTTTAATTTAAAATTTAAATATTTTAATAAACTATGACAACATTTTTATAAAAAAAATCCAATTCTTACCAATTTTTAATTAAATATTATACCAAAAACCTAAACTCTTATTTCATTATTTACACAATTTTATTATAGTTCTATGATAAATATTAAAGAGTGCTTAAAAATCACTTATTTCTTCCAAAAAAAGCAATACGTAAATTTACATTTCCTAATATTATATATATATTTATATCTTTCAAGAATATTATTCACCATAAACTTAACTATATAAATTCTAATAATATTTTATTGAAATATCTGTAGAAAATGAAAACAAGTGTTTTTTATTGAGATTTAATTTTATCTTTTCATGCCATAAGATTTTCCAAAGAAAAACTTTTTACCAAAAAATTATAAATAATAAATAGAATTTATTTTTCTGTAATTTTTTTTTCCTTTTTCTAATCCCTTTTAGATAATTGTCTTTTAAATTACTATTTCTTATACATATACAAATGTGCTATTTAGAGTAAATTTTCATAATGATTTTTCTCACTTTCTAAAATTATTTTCTTTGCTTTTCTTTAGCTATTAAGTAAAAAAGTTCACAATTTTCTTATATTGAGTTTGCAAAGGTAATTATTCTATATAAATATCCGTTTTTAAGACATTATTGTGTGTCCTAAATTGCCTTTTCACTCGTATTTATATTATATATATATAAATTAGTTTTTACGTAAAATAGAAATTTATGTATCTAAAATATTTTATATACATATTTATGTTTTCTTTAGGAGCACCATTTGTACTAAAGTATTGTTTCCATAAAAAAATATCAAAAAAATTAATTTTGCAACATAAAGAAATTAAATGTTTAATTAAAGATAGACTGAGTCTCTGCAGTCATTACAAAATTATTTATATATTTAGTTAAATTTGTATGAATATTAGGAAAAAAAAATCCTTTTCGTTATTAATTACATTTATTCCACAAAAATTATATCTATAATATTATATAAAATATTGGCATTTCTCTATTTAGTAAAACAAAAAATTGATAAATATTTAACTAGTCTCCTTTACATAACAATAAATAATATTTTATATGTAAAAAAATAAAACATTTATTGAAATTTTATCATAAATTATATCCAATTATATATATATACAAAATAAGTAAAAGCTAATATAAATTCTATTTAACATACCAAATACCTTTTTGAACTCATCTTTCAAAATATTTTCTTAAAAAAAATTCATTATTTTTTTATGGTATTATAAATTTTGTATACAGTTTAATAAGAAATTGTCTAATAATAACAATCTATATAAATATAAAATCTTATTGATTTCTATATAATAATATTAAGCATATAGATAAATTATAAGATCAATAACTACATAAGAATTTATACTATGTTTTAAAACTAATTTTTTTTTGCATATATAGCAACATTAAAATTTCATAATAAATTCTATTTAAATATTTTATATTATATAAAATAAAAAAAACTAATAGCAAAATAATTCATCTATGTATTATTATATATATAAAATAAAAGGACCGTCTCATAAGGATATTTCAATGAAAACAACAAAAAAAAAATTACATATTTGCTCACATAAACACTATATATATATATATGAACCAGAGTACACAGATGGCAACCTCTTAATAGTATCATAAACTGTCTCTCATGTTTTAAACTTAAACTATAATTTTACACATTAATTTTTTTTTTTTATTTACATATATATATAAAAAATATACAAAAAAAAATATATAAAATTATGTATAATAATGGTAACCAAAGGACTTTTTCTTTATTGTACATTCAGGAAGAGTGCACTTATTTCTTCCTAGGTGCTGTTTTATATACGTTATAATATAATAACAAAGTTTATATTTGAATTTTGGAGATAATGGAAAATACTTAAAATCATTTTTCTTTTCTAACAACAAAACCAGAATAAAGAAGAAAAAATTAAATTGTGCAACTTTATCTTGTAAATAGTACAGATAATATTCTAAAAGGATAGTTTTTAGATATTATATTAAAAAAAAAAAATTTAGTTTCTTTTACATAATAGTACACTATACCAAGATTTAGAGGTAATGATTAAATTTTCCGATATTTTCAATAGAAAATATCTAATATATCATCAATATAAATAAGTAAAACATGTCCGCCAATATTTTAGTAGAATAGTTACATTTATATACTATTCTACTAAAATATTTAATTTTTTTATTAAATTTATATCTATGATAATATCTTTGCATAATAAATGCTTTTATTAGTTTTTGTTGTCTGGTTAGTTTAGAATTTTTAATTTTATACACTGAATCTGGGTATAATATCTTTAAACACCAGAAATTTTTGACATGAATTGAATATTCTGAAAAAGCTATTTAGAGAGTATATTCTATTCAAGATTTTTTTTAACAAGAATTTTGTATAATACTAAATTGTAAGAAACATTGTTTTTGTATATAAAGCTCAATCTACAATGTAAAAATCAACTTTAACTTATAACTAACAGCAAAAACTGAAAAATACTTTATTATTATTTATTATTTTAATTACTTTTTATTACTGAAAATAAAGTTGTAGTCATTAAATAAAATATGTATTAAATTTATTTGAATTAAAATTTTTAAAATACTTTTATTGAAATACTTCTTGTAATAACCAATTACAAACAGTGTATAGAAAATTGATTAGAAGAAGCTATTATTTTTAGCATGATTTTTTGTTTCTGATGTTGTTCAATCTCCACTTCGATTATTGTTTATGTCTGTCGGAAACCGATGTTCACATTGCTGATTGTTATATATTAAGTTTCTGTTTCCGTTTGTTCAAGTTTTAAGTTTCGCGAAGAAAGTTGTGCCGACACTTGCATTGTAGATTGACCTTAACAATTTACAGGACACACATAATTTACAATTTGATAAAATTTATATCTAATTTTTTAAAAAGGTCATTTATTGATAAATTCTATTAATTCCTGATAATAAATACAAAGAATTCTTTTAAAATATTTTTAAAAGAATATTCGTATATATTTTTTTCTATATATATTTAAATAAAAATGTATGAAATTCCTAGAATCATTTTTGTATATAAAATGTATAAAACTGTACCTGGTAATTAACTTAAATGCACAATTCTTTATATAGCTATAATATAAACTTTGGTTTTACAATTTCTTACAAATAATGAAAAATTCCTATTTAATTAATATAAGAGTATAAATAAAGAATGAGATCAAAGGAAAAAAAGGAAATCTTTAATGAAAATATAACTTTTGTATGGATGAAAAAATAAAAATGTTCAATCTAATTTACACAAGAACGCAAATAAAAATATTTACAATTTTTATAGGCAATAAAATTATAATATAAATTTGTTTTACAATTTTTTTTAATAAATATTTATTATTTCAATTGTGGTTTTTTTATCATGTACCTATGCAATTTAATATTACATTGCATGATTACATGCATCAACAATTAAATTTACATTTAATGAGCGTAATCAGTTGGACAAAAATGTTAAATGTTAAATTTTCTTATTTTTTATGATTATATATCGAAATGGAAATTATTTTTGCTAATTTAAATTTAATTTAGTGTTAATCGTCATATAAAATTATACGTAAAAATATAATATTAATTAAATATGTTTTTCAAAAAATTTAGTATTTTATATAAATTTCACTTTTATTCTGTTTTACCAACACTGCATCTCAGTTGTTATATAATTCATTATTTTTGTAGTGCATTAGCGAAATATTTTACAGCAGTACCAAATAATTCAAAAGTATTGTTACTTCAAAGAATTACTTAAAAATACTTTGACGCATTTGATACTTCAATGAAGTACCGTGAATTATTTTGAAGTACTATGCATAAAATGAATTGATAATTTTTTTCGGTCAAATAAATATTAACTATAAATACTATAAAATTATTGATATTGAAAGTAGTTCACCATTAAATTGTGAAGTATTTGTAATGTTTGTTGTTGTAGCAGCGCTACAAACGTAAATTGTTACAATTATTCTTAAACTAGGTCCAGGGAAATAGGCGCTTCTTCTGGCTTTTCCAATAGGTCAATTATTGTTAATGTTGAAAATCTGGAGCAGTATAGCCGGTAGTGTCTGCGCCTTTAGTGAAAAAACAATTGTAATAATTTTGCTTGTAGTGCTGATTTTTATTAGTAATCGTCTTTGATTACATTTTGTTGCGAGTATCTCTGAAAAAGTAGATCCAATCATATTGAGAGCAATGCATACTCTATAATTCAAAATTGAAATACAAAAAGTATTGCTGGTATATATGCGAAAGTTAGTAGGTAATAAAACTGCATTGCTTTTTTAATGCATTTTTTATCAACTCTGCACTACACGCAGTATCAATGCTGATAAATAATGATTTGGTGATGGATATAAATAATTCTACGAGGTTTTTTGTTGTTTTTACTTCCATAAGCAATTCATTGTTTATTTTATACAGCAAAACAGACACTCAATTTTGCAGAGCTCTTCAAAATTGTGGCGATGTTGACGGAAGGTTTTTAATAAAAAAGTAAAGTAATATTTTTTCTAATAACTTACTATATTTATCAGTAAAGAACACTTAATAAATTAACTTTATCATAGTTGCTATCATATCATTAGTTACTGGATGTCAGTTTTTATTACGAATAATGATTTGTGCTAAATCTTAAACATTATACTAAACGCATAATGGTAGTTATACTCAAAGCCGTACGAAAATAGCACACGGAACATGAAATCCAGTGCGATTATCACGCGGAAAACCGTGCGTATGTCCAATAAAAAGTGTCCCGAAACTTCCGAGTATGTGAATGTATTAGTGAGAAATATATGTTGAAATTTAGATGGAATTCCATGTGAACACCATACAACTTTCCACACTCTTCCTTCAGAAATTATAGTTTCTTTTGAACATTTTGAAAATATAATTTAATTATTTAATAAAGTTATATAAGTACCTTAATTTTTCCAAAATTCAAAGTTAAATAAAAATAAACCAAATTTTACAAACAAGAAAAAAACTATGGCGGCGATGTTTTATTTAGTTCTTCATAAATAATATACCAACAAAAAAATTGTCATCCGGCCGTATCACATCCTACACACATTCTGAAATGTGTTAGTAAGAGACGGAATTTTTATTTGGAGATCCGTGCGAAAATTGTACTAAAAATTCCGAGTAGAAATATTTGCTGAGTGGGTTGTATCGTAATGCATATTATCATTTTCACATTAAATATTCACTACCGTACAAATTATTTTAAAGAAAATATCGCAAAAATTGTATATAACTAATGAACTATCATTTAAGAATATCCTCTAACTAGTTTGTATGTTCGGATCAGCAGAAGTTCATATTAATATTTCATATTCATATCTCGTATCTGCTGTTTTTAACATGATAAGGTAGTAAAACGCCATCATTCCTAAATCAAATCTTTGCAATATTTTAGAACATCCATGGTTGATTTTATGGGATATACACCTGGTCAAATATCTAAGTATTACATAATTATATCTCATTGTTATCCGGCAAAACTTATTCAAGAAATTAAGCATATGTATCGTTTTCTAAATATGAATGCATTTTCTTTTCAACATTTTAAATATAATAATTGTCATTTTCATTTTCATTTTATTTTAAATTATATATTCGATATCAAATTTTGTAATTCTAATTATTATTCTTAAACATATCTTTAAATAAAACTGAATTTTATTTCTGCGAAACAAAACTTTTCTCATTTTCTATTTAATAAATTACATTTGTAATAAACCGGTTAATAAATTTTCTTTCACAGTAACTTTTTAGCTATCGTTATTTATATTTAATGTTGTCTTTTTTTTAAAAAAAAAAACATACACGAGAAAACACAATTTTTTTTTTCTACTACTTTCTCAAATGTTCTGGAAGAAAAAGAATTATATTATCTATTAAGTTCAACACGAAAGTACACTAGTTTATTGTGTATGCATTCCACTAATAAAAATAATGTTTTCTATTTTGGTAAATTTTCTTGAAAATAAAATTCTATTCTCACCGATTTTTTTTTTTTTAGTTCTATTATCCTTTCAATATTTTTCATTTTTTTTGTTTGCAGGTTATAGAAAATGTATCTTTCTTTTATGTTTTATGAAATGCATTTTAAGTTGTTTTATACTCCAGTAAAAAAAGTTTTTCAACACCAAACTTACTCATATTTATTTATATATTTCGAAAAGATACAAAAATTTTGATTTATTTATGAAGGAGTAAAAACTTTTTAATTTTTTTAATAGGTGTATTTTTTATACCCTATGAAATTTTTTAAAAGATTACAGAAATATTTTGTCTTCCCTTATATGAAATGTTTTTTTAAATTTATAAAGAAAATTAGAATTTTCATAATTTCACTAAACTACATAATATTGACAAGTGTTTATAAGTGTCTAAATTTATTAAATAGACAGCGAAACTAATAACATCAGAAGTTCATAAGTGATTTATTAAATATTATTTTAAACTATTTCGCTATTACATAAATATTAGTTGTATCTAAAATGTTAATTTTCACTAAACACTAAACAATTACTTTTTTTTTTAATAGCTTATAAGATAATATTTAGATTTCACATATTACATAAATTTATTGATGATGATACAAATTGATCAATTTCAATTTACCTTTAGGAGGTACAAAATTTTCTTAATAAAATAAAAATAAAAAGATATTTTGTTTATATTTATATAACATTATGTCAAAATGTCAAATATCACTTCAAAGATAATTATTCTTCGTCAAATTGAAATGCTAATGTGATTGTTTAACCCATTAATTAGTGTGTCAATTATTTGAAACAATGTTCTAATCGAGTTCAGCTCAAATAATCTATTCTATTTTTGGCATATCTATGTTATATAATATAATTATATATATTGACATATATATGCGTTTGATAACCTTTTTTAACCATAATAATAAAAATACAGATTTCGTCTGTTTTTAACTGTATATTGTATATATAACTATTTTGGTATATATAAAAGATATATGAAAACTGGAAATGTTAAACATCTATTCGTACATGTGTAAGGAACTCAATATTTTATACTAATTAATTGACCTATTTTCTTCTAATCAATCTTTTACAGTCTATATACATAAAGATATATACATAGATTTATAATAGGATTTTCATTGAACATATTATCTCTCTTTTATAAATATATTTATTTAGTTATGTATATTTTGAAAATCTATATAAAAATAATTAAATTCGTAACAAGAGAAAAGAACCTTAAAATTTTCATCATAATCTATGAAAATCAATTTTCAATTGTGAATGAAAAACATAATGTTTGTGGGGTAAAAATAGCTTAATTGGATTTATGTAAAAATTTTGATTTATGAAATATTCATGTAACCTTCTAATTAATTTGATATTTATACTATTAATATGAATAGAATTTAAGGATTATAATTTTTTTAATCTTTTATAATATTATAGAAATTCTATCCAATAAGTTTGGACATTATTTTAAATATCAAAGTATATTAATTAAATTATTTATTTATTTTTTTCATTTAAAATTTATATTATAAATTCTTAACAAAATACCAAATATTATATCTATAGAAAGTATAATTCTTTTATATAATTTAAGTCAATTTCATCCAAAATATAAATCAATATTAATGAAAAGCATAGATTTAGATTTCGAGATACTTTAAATTTTAATATTAATTAAATTCCAAGAATTAATCAGAACCTTTTTTAACGATATTTATGTTTTTTAGAGAATTTGAAAATATTTACTCAAGAAATAAATTGGTTTTAATTTAAAAAAAATAATATAAAATTATTAAAATTAATTAAATTTATTTTATTTCTTTATTTTTACAATAGAAGTTGAATTACAATAAGCTCAAACAAACTCGACGCAATGGACGCAACGGAAATGGATTCAAATGTAAAACAAAAGTTAAAATGTATAAGAATATATGAAAATGAGCAAAGACACGACGGATGCGTTGTAGACGACGGATACAACAACTCAAAATTTCAATTAATTTCAACTCTCAGCGGATGACAGATATGAAATAGAATTGATTTTTATAGATTGAACAATTTGACAAATGTTTAACTGAAATTGTGATAAATATGATTTGAAAAATAAAAGAGTTTATATTAAAATGTTATTTCAGGTTGTATTTATATAAACATCGATTTTACCCGATCAAAAATTCTTATGTATTTCATCTCCGGCAGTCGCGTCCACCACGATAATTACATAATATTCCTTTAAGAATTTGATTTTGTATAAATATACTATCATTTAAAAAAATCATTGGTTGATTTGGTTTAAAATCATTAACTAAAAAACATTATTATTAAAATTATTCTAGATCAATAATTTTAAACTCCTTTATTTACAGGGTCATCCCGGACAAGAAATGAAATGTCGTACTGTATACGGCATTTATACAAAAAAAGCATTTATTCACAAAAATATTCTACAAAAATTATTTTAGGCTAATTACAGCGCCACATAGCGGATAACAATAAAAGCGTTCACACTTTATTTTAATCTTTATTATTTTTCCAAAATGCATTATTTTTGGTTGGTAATTTGACAAATAAAATTACAATTTAAAGTTAATTATAAATATATTATTATTAAATCTTTTATTAAATATTTTATATTGTCGTCATTAAAAAGACGACAATAGCGACGCCCAGCGTCCGATTTTTCAATTCCACAGTTTAATACCAAATTCACAAATCTTTCCAGTGGCCCATCTATGAATAATTTATGTGAAAATTTCCTATATAAAATAACATTTTGCAAAATCAAAGAGTTAAAGTATTTTATATTTGTCACAAAAGCCCTAAAAAATATTTGAATTTAATTGCAATCATACTTCAATTAACTCTCTATACAAATATAATCCAATTTAGATTTATTCAGTAGTAAAAGTAAAATACAGTATATAATAAATATTATATAAATAAATAATATTATGAAGATAAATGAATAAAATATTAAAATTAATGGACTTTCTAAGTACATCTAAATTGTTCTATTTCAAAGTAATTTTCCAGCAATTAAAAACCTCTTTAAAATGTTTTTTTTTTCTGTTTCGGTATAGTAAGATAAAATGAAAACATATATTTTACACCATAGAATAATAAAAAAAAGATTCATCCAACATTATTCATTACAATGGTAACTTAAAACTGCTTTAAGAAATTCATTGCAATTACATCTTTTCCAATTAATTCTTGTTCTATCTTTATTTTCTTTTGGATCTCTGTAGTCTGAAATATTATATAAATTTTAACTAGTGTTGTGGTACTGTCGGCAATATAATCAGTTCTTTCTTTTGACTCAATTTATATGAAAATAGATTCTACTTTTTTTTTATCTTAAATATTATTTATTTTTTTGATTTTCCTTCCACTTAGAGAAAACTCGAAAATTATTTATATATTTTATTGCTGAATTGACCAGACTAGGTTCTTATTACAATTTAACTATACACGCTCAATTCTTTCCAGGTCCGGAAACGGAAAGGATATCATTGGCAGGTATGAATTCAATAACCTTAGTGTTCTAGCTACTAAGTGAGCTACAGATACGTTCTCAGAACGTCATGAGCTGGATCTAAAGTTAACATATTAACTATAGCCAATTTGTCGCGTTGTAAGGGACATGCTACTTAAATTAACCAATCAATTATTGAATCGGACTTATTTTCAAGACTACCGAAAATAATGGTCCATTCAATAAAATTTTTATTTTTATCAATTTTTTTAAGATAGAAATTGTAATATTATTAATCCATAATTTATTCAAAAACCATATTTTAATATACTTCGTACCGTATAACTTCACAATATTTGATGATAATTATAAAAAATGTAGTTCTTTTACTTACAAATTTTTCTAATTATAAAACAGCTTTAAAAAAAAAAATTCTATTAAAATTTATAAAAAATTCAATTAATTTATTTAATGAACATTTTATTTTTATAGTTTATTATATGATCGATAAAAAATATATCAATTTTTTTGATGAATTTAATTCTTCTATGAAAAAAATAATTTATTCGAATGTCCCTTTACTTATTCTTGTACAGTTTGTTATTTATGTTTTAAATAAATATTCAGATGCTATGAAATTATCTAAAATGTTTTGAAATTTTGAGATTTCAAGTAATATTAGCAAACAAATCGATAGTTTATCGATGGCCCCGAATACAACTACCATATGTCGACTTACAATAAAAGTTTTCCCTGCTACTACAGACCCGCATAAGCCATACGCACAAACACATAAAGTTTCTATAGTATTATTCCACCTAGTTCATAAGTTTTAACCCGTTGTTTTATAATGGTATATTGTAAAATTAGAATCCAAATATTGTATTTTGAATTACTATAATTTGGTTGGGAAGACAAATATGTTAAGAATAGTTACAACATTAAGCATACTAGAAGTAGCTATCATATGTGCAGTTACAATAAAAATTCAAAAATATTAACTATTGCAATTTGACTTACAATAATACTAGTAGTTATTGAAATTTTAAAAACATTTATGTAACTATACTTACAATGTTTATCGAATAAAAAACAAATATGGCAATTTAACATATCATAATAGGCCCTAAAAAATACAATGATTGTATGTCTACTTACATTAAATTTTGGATATTACAATTATTGTAATAATATAACACATAATAATCGCGTAATTTTAGTAAACGGCAAGTTGAGTTACAATAGTTGTGTAGCAATTTTGAAATTTTGTAAGTACAAAATTATTTTTTTAAGCACCATAATTAATTTTTTTTCTTTTCTTTTTTTCGGGCAACAATGTGAAATTAAATTCGGCAAACTATGCTTTTTATTTCAAGAGCCTAGTTCCAGTATCAAGGATTTCAGAAAGTATTTTAGCTCTCCTGAAAAACGCTGTTTTTGACTTACTATAGTTGTATTCGGGGCCATCGGTTTGTTAAATTTTATTATTCAGGACCTAAAATCATTTGGACACACTAATTTTATAAGAATTCCGTACCATATTCTAAATACTATCTAGCTTCAAATCGTGTTAACATTTTCTCTGTCTTGTAAATTTTCATTTTTAAAATCAGTGTCAAATTAAAGCGATGTTAATTGCTCACAGCGTCAAAGCTTAAAAAATCCATATGAACTTTAAAATCAGAAACATCAATTTCTCGATAAGGATAAAATCTGCAGCATAACGTTTTATCAAAAAACATTAACATTTTAGTGTTAAAAAATAAAACATAATTTTCTAATCACAATTTTATAAAGTCAAAATTACGATTTAAAAATATATGTAATCATGATTTGTACGATTAAAGAAAACTTATTCACTTAACGATTTAGTTTCATTTTTAATTTAATAAATTTTAATAAGAACGCGATGTTTAGTTCCCTGCTATCATTTATTTTAATGTTTTCATGTAATAAAACTATATATCACATAAATTTTTTTGTAAAGCCATAGTGTTGTTTTAATATCATTTGATCATGTCAAACATGGTCACAAAAATTCAAATAGTTATTTAATTCCTTTATATATTATTATAATATAACATTAACATTATATATGAATACAAAAATATATTTTAGCCGTAATAAAAGACACGCAATGTTCAAATTTTACTTGTTATTATTATTGGTGCGCATAAAATTATCGTATGAACTAATGTTTTGTGACAAGTTTTCTGATATACATAAATATATATAAAAAAAAATAATAATCAATGTTGGGTAACATATATACAGAGTGAAAAATACAGAGGAAATTCAAATGAAAATATACATTTTTTTAAAAAAATAAATTGGATTATATTTAAATATTTTAACAAATATAAATTTAAAGCTGCTCATATAACCATTAGCGATGATAAGATTTTCTGTGCCTTCGGTAATTACCGGATAGCCCATATAAGGAATTTGGGAAAATACATAAGTTACACTTGTCTTAGAGGGTTTACCGCGACTTCTAATCAAAACAAAGTATCAAGACAATAATTACATAAAGTAAAAGTTTGAGTTTATTTTACCTTGATTGAAGTAATTCATTTTATTTTTGTCAGTTAATCATTTTAAGTTTCATTTATCCATACAAAAAATTGTCAATCCAATTTACCTAATTTTCTTGATATTTTTGCTATATGCATAATCAGCGTTTGCAAATAATTTTGTTTGATGGGATAAGGTGAAGTATATTCACATATTTACTTTCGTATTTTAAAAAATTAACTCTTAGTAGCTTTGCCGAAGGACCCAGTGAATGTTCACTCTCGAACTGATCCTTCGGTTAAGCATCAATTTCTAATTATTTCGTCCCAATAACATTTATTTAATTTATTTACATTATGTTAAATATATTTTTATGTTTAATTTTTAGAAATATATCGGTCTAATGCCACTGTGCTAATTGTAGAAAGAACACCGGTCAATCGACAAATGGGTTTTCTAGTTGCTGTTTCGTGTTATATTTCTAATTTTGTTTAGAGTTTTTAAAGTATATTCATATGAAAAAAAATTGGACTGCAAACATTTAAATATTGAATATACTGAAAAAAATTAGGATATTTTTTATGCATCTGGATACGGATCGTATTTTAAATTATTGGTAGCATACTACGTAATTTTCAATTTTTTTCACTTGATTGATAATACCCGACTCTGTAAATAATGACGACAACTTCCATAAGTAAATGAAGAATATGTAAATTTCATATAATATTAATTTTATTAGGTAAAATATAAAAATAATAATACATAATTGATTTAAGTAGAAAAAGACTAATTTATATTATTCCATTTTATTAATAATTTTGATTGTGAATATTTTTCTTTCGCATATTTTATTATAAATATTTCAGGTTAATGAACATAATTCAATAAAAATAATTCTAAGAATATGATTTCTTATTATGTCTCCTTAAAAATCATTATTACATAATAATTCTATGAAATTATATTTATTACTATTAATTATCGGATTCGTAGAATTTGTTGTTACATCTTACATGTATTCGAATTTTTAATTAACAATAGATAATATAAAATATACATTCGATAAAGTATTGATAAGTTCATGAATTTCATACTATCGGCTGCAATTTAGTTGTAATCATTGAATTTAATTGGATTAGTAAAAATTGTCCTTTTTTGATAAGTTAAGAGCATTACTTTATAGTGAAGATAGCATCAATGTCGTCAGTGCTGTGAACTGTAAAAAAAAAAATATTTAAAATTAAATATGGAATCAGGTTAATATTGATATCTAATTTCGTCACTAAATATGATAATCAGCGAATTTGTCGGATGGCATTTCTGTCACAAACTGTTTGAAAATTCTATATTTTATTCTCCAAACAACAGAATTAATTTCTAATTGTATTTTTCATAATAATATTTCTTACATATTTCTTGTAAATCAATTTTTTAAGGATAATATTATTAAATTAATTAATTTTAATTTAAAAATTAAATTAATCACTTGACAAATTATTAAAAATTGAAATTGTTTTAAATTTTAAAAAAATCCAAAAATTAAAAACTACAAAACATACAAAAACTTATATAATATAAATCGACAAAATCATACAAAATATGCTTTATTATAATAAATTTTTTTATATATGCTGTACACATATTAGCAACGATGGCATTCTACATTGATTGCAAAAATGGAATTCAAGTTGAATTTCAAACACTTTTGACATCGTTAAAAGGATATTCCAGTCAATGAAAAATATATATATACAAATATAAAATACTAAACAGAGCAAAACAAATAATATAAAGTTTTTAAAACAAACTGAAAATCATAAAGACAAGGCAATACATAAAAATTGTATCTCTCCATTTAGATATATATCAACATCATTTTTTTTAAAAAATAAAATAAAAAAATGAATCTTTTAACTCTATACGTACTTTATATATGCTTGATCATAAATGTATCGAATTTTGTGTTTGATACAAATAAAGTTTAAGGGTTTTTATTATTTCTTTATTTCATATTTATATAATAGTATCTTTATATATACATAGAAATATAAATGAAATTCCTTTGAACAAAACAAAAATTATGTATTTTTTGAAGTTCATTTCACTTCCACTTAAACAAAGAGTTTTAACTTATTATCTTCTCTGTTAAGTTGACATAAAAATATTATAAAAAGATAACTTAATAAAGATTCTTTAAAACAAAACAACAACAACAACAAAAAATGTTTTTGACAATTTTTATGTTTATCTATTTTACAACTTTGGAATTATTGATATTAAATTTTATTTATATATTTTGTTCATTACAAATTTCGTATATCACTGATTATGCAGCTGTAATTATATACTTTTCTTAATGAGATAATAACTAAATTGAATTAGTATAATAAGTTCTACCTAGTAATTAATGAAACTTATGGTAAACGCTTAAATATTTAGTGATTTTTGTCAAGTTATTGAAACAATTAGGCTATACAACCTCGAAGTAATTATAGTAACCAAATAAATATACAAAATTTGATGTTACACAAAATAAGACTAATTTAGTTACGATGTTGCGGAGTATTATTGAACGACAAAGGCAGAAAAATAATTTTAAAAATAATTAGTCAAATTATTGGCAAGTGGAAATACGTGCTGAATTAGATCAAATAAATGTAATTCATTAAATCGTAAAGCAGGTGTGAGCATGGTCATATGCAGCGAATGGGCATATGCAATCCATGGTAAAATAGAAGAGTAAGGTCATAAGATAAACTAAATAAAATATGGGTAGATAGTGTCGAAGAAAATTTAAAAACAATACTGGTTAGAAATTGGTTAAGCATTGCGATGAACCGAAACGATTAAGGAAGGACTAAAGTACACATATAACTTATATCTAGAAATCTAGTAGGGCATGGTTATCTTGTTGGGAAGTGACCCAGTTCCTTCTAATTGATTAACCCGACTAATAATACTTGCATTATATGCTTTTAAGTTATGGTTTATATTACATAAAAAATTATGTTATAAAAATATGAATTTCTTGGTTAATTCTTCTTCTTTGTATTCAACTTTGGAAGACTGCTGACAGTTTTTAGAATAGCTGTTGTTACAATTTACTTAACTGAGTGTATATTTAGATCATCTCTTATTATTGAGTTATTAACTAGGTGCATTTACAATAATTGATAAACTATTAAACTTATTAATTGATATGGTAAATTACTATTTTATATAAAACTACAAATAGGAAGACTACATTCTTTGAATATGTTAATACTAAGATACCATAATGTTAATTGTGTATTTAATCTAATATAAAATATTCTATATATTTATACAATAAACAATTATTAAAAAAAATTTCAATAAACATTACAAATAATTTCAATTTAAGTTAAACTAAACCCCCACTCATATGAAAAAAAAAGAATTATATCATATAATCAATCAATTTATGTATTGTATACATATATATATTAAATTAATATTAAATATTTATCATTTTAATAATATCAAAATCTGAACCAAACATAAAATATGAAATTTATTACAAATACTTATCATTTTTGATGAGTTTATGATGAATGGGCAATCATATACAAAATGAACAACAAAAAAAATATATATAATATATAAATCATGAAACAATTGAATACACACAATTTACCATATATGTAAAACAAAAACAAAAAAGTCATAAAACATAATAAATATCCTTTTTATTTTACTACTTTTTCCATTATATTTCAATTTTCAAAAAAAAAAAAAAAAAAATTACTTGCTCCTTGAAAATTATACTTTATCAACTACTGATCCCTATACGCCTTATCCATTTAAATTATTATCTATATTGTATTGTATATATAAATATTCATTCGCCGATAACCGCACCATTTGTCCCGCCTTATAAAGTCCTTCAATAGCTTACAGGTGAATAGTCAAATAGAATAGTCAATTCATTACTAAACTCTGATGATGATGATGAGTAGTTGGTATTGGTAGGTGGATACAGATAGTGATAGTAGTTAATGGGGTGGTTCAACTAAAAGTATAATAGGTTCTTAATATGTGTATACACGCAATAAATCAAGCGCAAAAATAAAAAGCAATTCAATGTTTTTATTTCTGGGGTAGAAAATTTATATAAGGAAAAGGTTTTTTTTCATACAAATTTTTTATTTTCAAATATTGATTTGAATTTGAAAATTGTTTTTTTTTTCGTCCTATTTAGTCTAGGATATTCTAGAGTTTAAGTTTTTTTTTTGCAAGATTGATAAAATATTTGGAAAAATGGATGAGTAAAAAATCAAATTATATAAATAAATCTTAAAAATATACGAGTATTTCATGATGTAAATTATGTTTGAATTATAAATAAATCTTGAGAAAATATATATAAATATATATTGAACAAATCTATAACTATATACATATATATTTACAGTAATTTTATTTATATACTCGTGAATAAATAATACAGTCTATACAGAGCCAGTAAATTGACTATGTGAAAAAGAAATTATATAGTATTTATTTATCTATTAAGAGTCATAATGTTAGCAGTATCTATACATACAATCATAATACAAAATGGTTTAAATGTTGATAAAAAAAAATTATATTTTTATTGATTTTTATTATATGATTTAATATTAAAGATATTTTTTTTTTTTTTGTTATTTTGTTGTTCATAACACATCCAAGTATGAAAGAATTACAAGCTTTAATAATTTAATATCAAATGAATTTCTAGGATATTGGAAATAATAATTTTTATCGACATTTACAAAAAATGAAATTATAATTAATTTTCTTACAGACCAATTTATTTTTGAGACAGAACAATATCATAAAAATATATTAAAGCTAATTTTTTCCTAGGAAATTGAAAATTTAAAAAATGTAATTTCGCTAATATAAATTATATTAAATTACATTTATTTGGTTTAATACTGACAATTTTGAAATATTTCTTAGATAGCTTTGTGTATAATTGGTAAGAAATAATTACAAATTAATAATTGACGCAATTAGGACATTAATAACTATAACTGGCAAAATCACCTGAGAATAAACATATTTTTTTTTATGAATTATATCATATCATATTAATTTATATATAATTTAAATTAAATTGTATATTAATAATAAATATATAATTATCATTGTTACAATTCTATATTTCACATAAATTATAAATAATCATATAAATTTGTTATTAATATACAAATTTTCAATAAATTCGATAATAATTTAATTATATACAATTATTATTGATATATGTATTATTTTATTTAGCTTAAAGAAATTATTATATTTATTTTAAATGTTATAAATCTATTTAGAATTTCTATTCTATAGCCTTGAAAATTGGAAATAATCCCAAAAATTTCATTTGCTATACAAAAACCAATATAATTTACTAATCGAAACTATAAAGTGTTTCAACATAACTTTTCAAAATTTACAACTTCCTAAAATATATTCAAATTACTTAAACAGAGTTCACGATAGTTCACCGCAAAAATACTATAAAACTTGAAAATACTATATATAAAATTAGTATACTTGAAAGAATGCCAAATAATTGCAAATATTATATTTAAGATTTATTTTTACATTACTACATACATATTGAGAACAAATTATTATAGACATTATTTATAGGTTATATTGTTTAAATTACATGAAAAAAAATTAAACCTTTCACCACAAAACAAAAATAAATTTAATCTTAATAGTACAATTCATAAATATATCTTTCGAATACAAAAAAAAATATTATTTACAAATTTCTATATTAATAAAAATAATGGCGGAGACACTAAGTAAATCGAAATATTTTTTATAATATAAACACTAAAAAATTGTATATAAAATTTCATTTCATTTTATATTATAAATTTACTTTCAAAATATAATATGAAAATGATAAAACATTAAAGACACAAACAAGAACAATTGAAAACAATTTTACAGAATTAAACATAAAAAACCCTAGCAAAATAACAAATAATATTAAAAGAGGATATTGAAAACATAAAAACAATAACTACTACTTAAGGACCTATAGTACTATAAAAAATATATTATAGAATAATGTCTGAGCTCCTGAAACTGAATGTAATATCCATTAAAGTGGTTGTGTATATATATCCACATATTAGGATGAAATAAAAAAATTTAAAAAAATATATAATTTAAGGATATATATGATAGGTATAAAATGTCGTTCAAAAACATGTAAAGGATATTGTGTTTTACAACAGCTCTAGACATTAATTTGAAAAACTTATGTTTTTAAAAATAGGTCTCTCTATATACTATGTATAATACATATTTATCGGATAGATGAAAATAATATATATATATAGTATGTACTACGTAGTACGAAATCATTTTTCATAAGAGTCAATTGAAATTTTATGAAAAATGAAAAATTGGAACATAAAAGCCAACTGGTCTTACAACAACGTAAAACAAATAATCGAGGAAAAATTAAAAAGAAATATTGTATAACTACGGATACATAATATAATTTTTTTTTTGTTATTATAGATATTCTCTGTACTATGTAGTTGTACAATCTTTGGTAAAAAATTGAATAAATTTTTTAATTAAAATTTAATTACGAAAATTATTAATAATTTTCTTTTCTTTGATTTATTAAGCATAATTTTTAATGATGATTATAAATGATTTAATAGTTTACATAATATTTAATAATAATTTCTTTATTATAATATTTTAATTGCATATTCTATAAATTATTATTTTTTTTTTTTTGCAATTGGCAACAATGCTTATCAGATTACATTTGTTATGTGATAGGAAATTGTGCTTTTCAATGACGATATGCCATATTATACACGGGAATTGTCACGGATTTACTTTACGACTTACTTAATTGTCACGAACTTACTTCACGACTTACTGTGGACCACTTGTTGTTGGTGTCTGGAATAGGAGAAGACAGTGAAACATTTGTTATGTTACTTTCTTTCAACGCCTCAGCCCAACATAAAATATTTAGGAAATTTCTTTCCAGAAAACTTTGAAGACGTAGGTTAACTTTGTAATAATAATGCAGTGTTCGACTGGAGAATGCAACAGGCTCACTAACAACGTAAATACACGAAGTAAATTCACTCTGGAAGTAAGTCAATGTAAGATAATGGAACTAGCGTTCTTAATCGAAGAGTTTAGGGAGCCGAATCAATCCTGAGGTTTCGTCGTGAAACCTTACTGTTAGGTTATTTGAGACAGGATGTTCAGAAAATTTAAGAAAAAAAATTTACATATAAAGCAAATTTAAAATTTTAATTAGTTAGTTGGAACAAATATCAAATTAAATATAATGATTAAAATTGTATTTGAAAATTGATTCACAAGTTATTCTCATTTTATACTGCTATAAAATTAGAAAACTTAAATATTAGTTTATTAACTAGAACTAGTAAAAAATGAATATTACTGAATTAATTCTAGCATATAGTAAAGAATTTAAAATGATATCCATCAGTCGAGATGTGAAAATAAATTTGCCAAATACAAATTTTAGGAAACATCAAACATAATGGAACATTTGAAAAAATTAAAGATCTGGAAATAATTATGAAACTGAAATTAATTCAGAAATTTAGATCTTTTTACAAAATTCAATTTAGAAACGCATGAATTTGCAAATTATTCATAGAAATGTCCAAGTTAATAACACGACAAATAATAAACGAACATATAGAAATAGATAAGATTTTTAAAGAATCATTTTTTTGCTTAAAGGGCATTATAAAACATTGCGTAATAAATATGTTAAGGCCGTATAGTCAAAAGATAATATCTAACTTGAAACTCTTATCTAAAAAAGGAACTACACAAAATTGGTAAAGGTTTCCATAAACACCATAATTTTGATATCGTTTATTCTACTAAAACTATAAATTTATTTTATATAAACATAATTTTAAAAAACGATATTCTTACCTCGTGCCTCCCTTAGAATAATGTCAGGAATTATTAAATTACTAACAAAATATACTGGGACAAAAAAAGGTTTGTGGACAAATATTCCCACGGGCCATGGCTATTTTTATTTTAATACAAATGCATTTGAATTTAATCAATTATTTTGAATACAATTTATTACCACAATTCTCTAAATTTAACTCTGGTAATTAGTAGAGTTTTTAAAATAATTGTACAATTTTGTTAATTCTATCCTTGTGTCCCTTCAAAATGTTCTTATTTCTACCTAAAGCAAATAAATAATATGAATAACACAATTAACGCTCTAACCATAGAGATAGAGGTGTTGAGAAGCAAAGTGGTCCAACCCCAAAAATGACTTTTAGAGATAACTTGAATTAACTTGGAAAAATGTTAATTTGCTGTGAATCCTTGGTAGCAATATTAAAATGTGCGCCTAAAAATATGTTTTCATAAATTTATGTACAAAATGAACATAATGACAAATGAAACTGAAAATCTGGATTTTGTCGGTTGAACCACTTTGCTTCTACACTGTACCTTGTATACTCATATCAATAACATGCTGGCGATGCTGTGATTTTTGCGGATAATATGCCTGTACCCTTAGACAACAATTATTTCTTAAGTATTTTCATTGATAATTCGTCAGAAGTAATTACTTTCAAAGTAAATTTATTTAATTAAATTTTTTCAATTTGAATTCTGATGTCTTGCAAGATCACATTTAATAAGAAATGTAAATTTGAGATATATGACACAATTATTTATTTATGTCATTCGAATTTTTGAATGGTAAATTGAACAAAAATATATTCATTAGGAATGCACCAGAAAATCATTCAATTTATTTAAATATGATAATAAAATAATTGAAATAAAATTTTAAAATGTTTTCTGATCGAAGAAAATTTTAAAAACTTTATTTCAACAATAACAAAATCGATAACTTTTCAAGTAATTCTTTGAAAATTTACTTCGTGTTAATATTTATATTTTTACACATTAATTTTTAACAAGTAATAGAATTTCCAAATCAATAAAATTATTACAATAATATTAATTTTAGTTAAAATTTTATTTTTAAATATTTATTTAGTCTATAAATTATGTAATGCAGACCTTTAATAGTTAATAGTAACAATTTAAAATTTAAATTAATTTAATAATGTATAGAAAATATGAAAATATATAAAAATTAGTTATAGCGAAATATGACAAATTATTAAATAATTAATCAGTGAAAATTTATATAGAATCACCGAAAATACTAGCTGTCTTTTAATTAAGTTATACAAACTCCCTATCGTGATGAAAATCATTAACTCCATATTTTCATTAAATATAATTATTGCCTTTATTATCTACCATAATTGGTTCTATAGAATGGAACAGAAAGAAACTGACTAATTCGCAATGTTCTTAAAAAAACATTAAGACTGGCTCAACTCAATATTTCAGCAATTATAACAAATAATTATGGATCAATAATTTTTCTTCTTATTTTAAATATTAATGAAATCCTATTCAACGTTATCGTCATATAAAAAATTCATAAAATTCTCATTTTTCAAAAGGTATCATTAAAAATGGATTAAATCTATAGGATATTAAATAAAGAAACAAATTTCAAAATAAATTATTTATTAATGCTAGAAAATATATAATAAATTATACAACTTTCACGCAAAAGGTGTAAAATTATAAATTATAAATCTAAAAATTAAAATATATAAAAATAAAACAATTTACCTCAGAAAATTGCTAATGGCAAAAAAAAAAATTATTATTATAATTCGTGTGTACTCTTAAAAGATTATCAATAATTTGCCATTGGCATTCAAACTTTGTAAAATTGAACTAAAATTATAAATTTTTTAATATTTTTTTAAAAAATCTATAAAAAGGATATTTAAAGGAAATATTTAAATCAACACAATAAAATATAAATTGTAATTTATTAAATAAAAAATTTAAATTTAATTTTTTTATTTCATTGAGAGGTTTTTCATTTTATATACAAGGAAATAAATGAATGTTCAAATTATACGAAGAGTTATGGTATGATTTTGAATTGTTGTGATAGATATATAGATTGCAAAAATTTAAATTACTGAAATTTGTTTGTTATTTTCCTAGAGCAGATGTATTGTCTTGTATTCCAATTATTTATGTAGTATTCTTGCGTTCATATAGCTGATTTGAGGTCGATAAGTTTAATTAATCCAAACCAAAGATTCCGAATTATATAAAATATAATAATTCCTAAATGTGCTTATAAAATTATTTCAAATATTTGCACACATTTCTGATATAATAAATAATATTTCCTGATTTTTATTTTTTTAAAGGATAATTTTCACAAACTCCAAGTTTTTGGCAACCCCTAGGTTAGCATAGGTTTTTTATGTTGCAATTTCAATAAAAAAAATTCTATAGAAGATATTTTAAATCCAATGGATTTTCGTAAGTTCGTCTAAAATAGTAATAAAAGGAAGCAAAAAGTATCAAACAAAAAGGCAAAAGAAAATAACAAATTCAAAGTCCTTATAGAACAATAAATAACTCATTGGACAGAATGAAAAGGTTTTCATTAATCAAATTCATTTTATTCATGACGTCAGTATTCATTTTCAAAGAACAAAATTTAAAAATATAATAATATATACATACATACATACTTGTAGCAATTCTTATACAATATCAATTTTTTTTTATATGGAAGCTTAGCATTATTATATAGTATCTAATGTGTATAGATATATTTTATTTATAAAGTTTTTCAAGGAAAAATATATAAGTATATATACAAGTTTTAGTTATAATACTAAATATAGACGAAAAAAATAGTAATAAAATGAGAAAAACAACATATTATTCGCATACGGTGCTCTATTTTATATGAATATATTTAAGGATATATATAGATTTAAAGATAGCCGCTTAAGGATCATCAAATAAAATCTCAAATGCCTGGATCAACATTTTTATAGTTATGTTACAATTTGAAATAAGGATATACATATATGTTGTTTGTATACATACTATTCACATATGTTTTACAATTTATATGAATTTTATTTATTATTCTAATTTTAGTATCTGACTATATAGTAACTTATTATAGTTATTTGAGAATTTTCTTCTTTTTTTAGACACATAGATTTATATATTTTCTTGCAAAGTAATTGAAATTGTAAAATTATTTAAATTATATACTATAAAAAAAATATATTATATCAAATTGAATATTAATTAATATCTTTGTATAGATTGTGATAAAGGTACTTTTAGTAAGATAAGAACGATTTGATTTATGAATAAGAAATAAACTATTTGAAAAACTTTTACTTTATTTATAAAAATAAATGCTCATTAAACTAAAGGCAAAAAAACCTATACATTTCAAATGATTAGCTCAATAAACCGATAAATAACACGACTTGTAAATTATGAACTCAGTTAAAGTAATTACTTCATGAGCATATTGCATCTTGTTAAATCCATATTTTCTAGAAATTCATTTTCGCAATTTAATCTACTTGAAAATTATGTATCCATTGATTAACTTGAAGAAGAACTTTATATGTATTATAAATGCCGAATTGAATTGTATAGCAATGCATAATAAATTCTTTGTTTCTCAATGCCTGTTGTACAAAATGTCATATTATTCAAATCGTTCAGTTATTATAGCAAGAACAAGAACTTTTTATATAGACAATGTTTCAAATTGAATACATCATTTTTAAAGAAATATGAAATTAAAATTTTCTCTTATTTTTCATACTTCAAATCGAAAAAATTTCAAAATTTGTATTAATAATTTAAGAAATCATTTATTTTTTGTTTAGCATTTTCCAGGTTAAATGAAATAAAATAGATTATGTAAAAATTACATTTTGAAAATTCATTCACATTACCAATAATTCAAATTATTTTATTGATTATTTTTATCTTTATATACTTTCTTCGTCTTGATATTCTTATTCTATGTATATAACAGATAGATAGAATATCATATTTGCTATAATAAATTCAAGGATAACAATTTAATACCAATCTATACATTTATAAATGATACTAAATTATAAATCTTCAAGTTTTTTATTTTTGGATTTTATAAGTACATAAATCTTAATATAGTTGAATTCACAACAATTTTGTTTTGTATGGATTGTATGATTATTCCACAACAACAACAAAAACGGAAATTTCGAATGAAATGGAAAACAAAATGCGATGAAAATCATTGTGTATTCGTGAAAGTATAAATTTGAACTAAACTAACTACGAAAACTTTTAGCTGAATAGTCGTAAAATTCGTGAAAAAGTATTATATATATCGAAAAGTCAGGAAAATCTTTTTTATAACATTGGTGAAAAATGTGTGTACCGTAAAGAGAAAATTTCCCAATTTTATATAAAGAAATTTCCCAATTTTATTTTTATAATTTTTTTTTTGTATTCTATTTTTATAATTCAACATATTTCCCATTTAAATAGGGGAAAATTATAATTTTCAACCACAAATAAACCCACCAAATTCACCAAGTGCATAAAATATCATGATTTGTGAAAAAACAACTTTATAACTTTGTATATTCACATAATTAAAAAGGCTATGTAATTAAGCAATGAAATTATACGTTAATTGGCAATCTTCTATTAAAAATTCTAGAAATATTTTTAAAACCTAAAAATTTTACAAAATTTATTATTTATTATATATAATTATTTATTTAAAATATTTTCTTAAAATAATTATCCCTAAAAAATTTCCTTATTGTAAGGATAATTTAAAAAAAATCGAAACATAAAATATAATTAATTAAATTTATCTTTTTGGGAAAAATCCCCATCAGAATTGAAAATTTACTCTAAAATTTCATATATTTTTGTTAAAATATAAGATTTTTAATGTTTTTTTTAAGTTTTTTGTCTAAAATATGAAATAGGATTATTTTCTCTGGTGTATTTCAAACAGAAGTTGACAAAATTACCAAAAAGAAAAATTAACCTTTTTTCTTTTCTTTTTTTTTAATTCTTTTTGCAACATTTCTTCACAATTTTGTATTTTGCACTCTGTTTATTTTGTTGGGATTATGATAAAACATTCATATAATATCTAAATATCCTTATAAAATATCCTTAGATATTATGTATATAAAAGATAATCTAACGTAACATAAAGTATATATATATATACTCTTGTCATTGTGGTGCAATTTTGCACATTTGCATAAAATTTTCTAATTGCTGTGCAGATAAATGTATTTTTAAGTGATGACGGGTTGGCGCTTTCATTCATATAGTATAAGAAGTATGTATTTATGCATACATCAAATTCATCAAGAATATTAAGAAAAATTTGTATGAGAAACTCTTGGAGATATTAAATATTTGGATATATATGTATATATAATTTTATATAGTTAACTATAAAACTCAAAAAGAGCAATTATGACACAAAATTTTCATTGTTAAATAATATTTTTGAGTGAATGTTTCATAGAAAATAGGGTAAGTTATATAAATTTTCATGATTAGAGAAGAATTCTATAATAACACTATTTTTTTTATTTTTTTATATACATAATAAATTCCTTTAAGACATAACTAAAAGAAAATAATTAATTTTCTAATAAAGAAAATTATTTTTAGAAAGTTATTATTAAATTTTACTTATTAAATATTTCTCATATACAGAAAACAATAAGAAATAATTTTAATTAATTATTTTAATATATTAAAGAATTTGGGAAATATCACATTTTATATTTAGATTAGAAAGTTTTGATTTTTATTCGTCTAACTCTAACCCCTTCCATTCAATATTGATAACCCGAAATATTTTCGATGACTTTATATTCATTTTGCTAGTACTATAATAAATTAATTTCATTATGATTTCTGGAACGGATATTTAATATAAAAAATCGTATAAATAATATGTTTTTATTTTACATCAAATTATGATGCATAATTAATTACAAATTACATTATTGATATTTTTGATATAATATTACGGGTAGAAGAATCGCTACAATAAAATAAGTTACTATTTCGGTTATTTCGTTATAGTAACTTTTCACAACCCATCGGAAATTCGATTGGAAGATATTTCTTATAAATGTTTTATATTATTTATGCATATCCATATCACATACTAAAAATTATTATACAAAGTCATCGCAATTGTCTACCAGATCTAAAGGGTTAATTAATATACAATATTCTTAATTAGATTTAATAATAATATAACAAAAAATTATATATTTTAGAATGGCTTTTTAAATATCCAGATACTAATTAAAAATTTAGGTATAATTTAAAATGTATCAAAATAACTGTGTAAATTTGTATCACAATTTTTTCAATGCTATACAGATTTTAATATAGTTACACTTAAAAATTATTCTGTGCATTCAAAAAAAATAAACATTTTCCTCCATTTATACTCTGTCAAAGAAAAAGATAACTAATTTACATTCAATCATCGCGGAAAATGTACACGTATTTATAATATATACATATACAACAAAAATAAAAATTTCCTTTTAGTTTAATATTTAAAAAGAAAATTCATAGTATCATTAACGAAATAACTAAAAATCTATGAATATAACATACATCCTGCTGTTACACAACATAAATAAGTTAATTGAAAGTACACATTATATATGTGTGTTTGTTGTATAGGAAATAAAATAAAAAAAAATAAAATAAAAATAAAACTTTTTAATGAAAAAGAAAATCCTAAAAGCCACCACGAAAATTAATTACGCATAATGTTCAAAAAAAAAATTGAATATTTTCTTTTGGAAATGTAAACCAAATTTATAATATAAAAGAATTATTTTGACATTTATATACATACATACATAATATTATAATAGATAAATGAATTGGTAAAAGTTTAAATTAATGTATAAAAATAAAATAAAATAAAAAAATCTTATTTATATAAATAATTATGTCATCATAACACAAACTCTTCCAACTTTTAAACACCATTTTTTTTAGCCACTAAAATCTTACAGAGTGATACCAAAAACATTACAAATTATTATACCCAGAAAAAGAAAATTTTAAAATTAAATTAAATAATTTGAACAATCTTTAACAAATTGTTGAAAATTAATTACATTAATGACAAATTTATTTACATTTTAATGACAATTATTAATTAATTACTAATTAAATATTATATATGTATATCAAAATTTAATAAAACGCATTATGATTAAATATGATAAATTTATGGGGTATTTTTGACATTCATAATATAAAATTAAAAAAATTGTAATAATTTTGATAATTATATCAAAAATTATATATCAGAGAAAATCCAATTAATAACAATTACTTATAATTGTTATTAAATAGGATATGGATTACTTTGAAAATAAGTTTTGTGATGCACTACAGTGTCCAGTATCTGATAATTTATAATTTACTGATTTGAGTAAGTTCACATTTTTCTAAAATTGTTTTATTAATCTAAAAATACAACAATTTAAAGTAGTTAAATAAATGATATTATTTACCTTAGCGAGTGACTGGTCAAAGGATTACCCAAAACTATGATTTTTATTGATCCAGATAATGTTAATGGAATCAGGTTATATACATTGGACAAGCAATTGTTGAAAAGAACATTAATCTCACTAGACCAGATCCAAATTAGCATCATAATAGTTGAGTATATGAAGTGAGTTTTCACTTTTACCTACTTTTTTAAAAAATTATTAATATGATTTTTGTGGAAAATTATATTTGTAAAACTGAATAAAAAATCATCCTATCTTTTTCAATTCATTCTATAGATTTTGTATTACTTCGGTTACAAATTACTATAATGAACATTTAATTACTAATTATAATTTTAAAGAAATCTTGTATAGAAATTATGCTATTAATACAATTTTTTTTAGTAATAATAAATAAGAAAAATCTTTTTAACATTAATGTTCATAATTTTAACAAGTTCTTTTAAAACAATCTTTTATAAAGAAAAAAATATATAGTTTTTTACAATATTACCTTGTATAAAATACGAAAATATGTTTTGTAAATATATATATTAATAATATATAAGTATATAAAGTTTTTTATAAAATTTTATTAAATAACATTTTTCTGTATATAAATAACAAAACAAAAAAAAAAGAAAGTTGCTGGGTAATATTGTTAGCAAACAAGTTAATGGGATGTAATTAAGTTTTTTTTTATATATTACTTTTCTCTAAAAGCATATTAAATCTATTTATGTATTCATGTGTGACGAGAAAACAAAACTTTTATTTGCACTTGAAAAAGGATATACGGTGGTATATATATATGTAATATTACGTACTACAACTACGTAATTATTTAATAGCAGAACCATATTTAATTTTAGTGATATAAATGTAAGCAATATTTCAATATTTTGTATAGAATTCTTTTAAATTCTAAATAAGTGCATATAAAATAAAGAATATTATTTGCATTTATAATTTTCTAAAAATTAGAAATTATATTTGAACTCTCTCTATAACAAGAATAATTATTAAGTTAAGATAATTGCATATAAAGCAATAATAAGAAGACCTATATTGTACTATGGATCCCCAATTTGGTTTAATATTAGTGCTTCCATAATGGAAAAAATGAAGGTTTTCGAAAGAAAGTGTTTAAGAGTATGTCTAAGAACTGATTTCAAATATTTCATTTCGTGTAAAAATATATATGTATAACTATTCCAATATCATCAGAATAGATAATTTTATAATTAGTTTGATTAGAAAACATTTTGATAGAGCGTCGTTAGTTGAAGAAAATAGTCTTACTAGTCACTTAGTATATACTAATGATGAATATGTTAAATTTTGTTTAAATACAGGGTTTGTGCCTCCTGAAAGTTTTATGTTTTTAGACAGTAATGGTTTGATTCAAAATGAAAATAAAATTCCAGTTTTGTACCATTTTAAAAGAAGAGCTACATATAAAAAAAAATTTGCAACGCCTGTAAATATGCAAGATATGATATGTAATATGGATCTCTCAAATAGGGATATAAAACGAAAAACTAATAGAGCGCGTTTCTGGTGGTTAATTACATTTAATAAATTGGTATAATTAAACTTATTTTATATAAGTAACAACCTAGGTTAAGTTAATAAGTAATAAGTTTAGTTTTTAGTCTAGTTTAAGAAAAAAAAAAATAGTTCAATTGTTTTTATAACAATTTTCAATTTAAAATAAATAATATAAAGCCTTTAAGCGAAAATATAGCTATATAACCAGCGCTCGAAGTGAGGCGGGATGGGGTGGGATGCCATCCCGGGACTTTTAAATAATTGTAAACTCATCCCACCACTTCTTAGTGGGGAAAAATTCATCCCGGAACATATTTTGTTTAAATTTTAAATAATTTCTTTTATGAATATCAAAAATATTTGAATACGAAAAAATTAAAAATAATTTAAAAATATAGTTTTAAATTTAAAACAGTAACATATGAATATAATAAATTTGAAAATTAAATTTCCGTTACTAACTAGGCCATATACTACTTTGTAACAACTTTCACAGCTTTTCGTAAATTTCAAATTTTAGTCGATTTAATTTTGAATAGTATTATCATTCATACTTCCAAGTATTGTTAAATTTTGTTTAAAAAAAATATTTTTTTAAAAAAAATGGATAAATTTTTTGATAAAAAAAAGAAAACTATTGTTGAAGAACAACATGTTGATAAAAGGGCGCACGTAGAAGAGCCTTGTAATGTAATGTACCTAGTTTATCAAACTACGACAGAACATTACAAGACCATATCACTTTAAATATCCTAGATTACTGGACGTGGACAGTATTTTATTTATATCCTGTTACATTGTATTTTTTTAACCCATCCCACCACTTTTAACCTGCCACTTCGACCACTGTATATAACAACAAAATTCTAAAAACAAATTAAATGAATAATCATTAATTTAGAGAACTCCGTTGTGTGGCATTCATATAAATATAAAGCAATAAGAAATTCTAATAGTTTTAACAACAATTTCTTAATGTCATAATATAATTTATTATAGTGTCATCAATTTTTGAAAAGGGCTAACATTGCATTAGAATCTATAAATAATTATACAAAATCAATAACGTTTGTTAAAATTGAAAAGAATAAAGGATAATAACATCAGAACCAAAATTAGAAGGGGTAAAACTGCAGCCCTACACGCTGAATGAAGGGAGATTCGAGTGTGGTACCAAATGTTTGGGTGAATAGACTACGAGACTACGAATCTAAAAGAATATTACTAGTTTTTAACCAGAAGCAATGGCCTACAAAATTAATTAAAGTAAAATTGGGTATTTTTAGGAATCTCATTTTGCGTTTATAGATTTTCTGAAAATTTTAAAAATCTTGTAAAAATACTAGAAAAAATAATAAAATATTTTAATGTAATTTACCTGATGCAAAATGGCTGAATATATATGAAAAAAAGTCTAAAAATTTATTTTCACAAACGCCACTTTCTAATAAATTTAATTTTTATATTTTTATATATTTTAATATTAAATTGAAAATACATATATTTTTTATAATTATTAACATTACATTTTCATATTTTTTATTTCAAATTTATCAGATTTTCATTATAGCCCGAGCAGAATCAAATACGTACGCAGCCAACATAAGAAAAAATATTTACCGAACACAATCAAAAGTAGTTTTGCTGCGAAAAACCTACCAATTTACACTAACAATATTTTTCTACCTGATATTAATGTGACATTTACCAGCGTACTTACGGAAAAAGTTAAAAGTTCGTTAACTTTTTTCTCGATTCTGCGACGAGGCTGCGTAGGCTGCGTTTATATTTTCATACATTTTAACTTTTTTTGGCATTTCTTATGTAGGCTGCGTATGTATTCTGCGTTTGATTCTGCTCGGGCTATTAAATAAAATATTACATACCGAAAAAGTTACCCGCGCCAAAATGTCGAAATAATTAAAGTTTTTATAATTTTTTCAATTGAATAATAAGTTAGAAATATATTTTCTATAATTAAATTGACGTTTCGAGTGGTAAAATAATAATTTTTATAATATTAATTTTTTTTTTTCACTAGTATAATCACCGATACATCATTTTACACCGGCAATTAAAATTTAACTTAATGAAAACAGCGTGAATAATAAAAATTGGTGCGTAAATTGATATTTTTATTTACCGCGTGAAATTTTAATTTGAAAATATCAAAATCAAATAATAATTTAAATTACATATATATATACATATATAATTAAAAACTATAATGTCTCAATAAAAATATTTGTTTTGTGAAGGGGAACACGAGAGAGCGCTGCAATCTTAACGATGTATTGTGCGTTTAAAGCCCTTCTCCCTCTTACCATTTAATAGATTTAAAGAAACCTAGTATGTTTTAGGGGGTAATATTACCCAGTTATCAGAGGTAAGGAAACCTTTGCCTAAGATTTGTAGACTACTTCTTGTAAGTGCCTCGCAGTGGCAGAGGATATGTTCCGTCGTCTCTTTGTCATTGAGGCATAGGCGACAGATGTCTTTTTCAGACAGGCCCATTTTACTGAGGTGGTAGTTTAACAGGCCTGTCGTCAGGGTTCTTATGTCCCTTTTGCTGTGTATTATAATATCTTCCACTTTTATTTTATGAGTTTTTGTTATATAGAGCGTCCTGGAAGATTGTACTAGTAAATCTTATGCTCTTGTTCAGTCCATCTACGTATAGCGAGGTTATGGTGTCCTCTGTGTTTGCCGCAAAACGGTCCAATTAGTTTCGTGCTTGATCCAGTTTTCGCAAGGCAGTCTGCCTCTTCGTTTCCTCCAATACCTTGTATGTCCTGGCACATTAAGGTTTTAATTTCGGCCAAGATTTTGAGGTTCTTCAGACAATCCCAGACTAATTTTGAATCTTGTTTGTATGAGGATGTAAATGATAGTGTTGCGATGGGCTCGCAATAAATATTTTAAATATAGAAATTTTTTCTCAGCCAACGAAAATGTAGCCAAAAATTTAAATTGATGGTTGACATATTTATAGTGTTAATTTGGCAGTGGGCTATGAGACTTATTTAATAAAATTGTGCAATTGCACAGGAGTCTTAAGTACTATGCATAAAAAAAATTAAACTACTTTCCTAATTTTTTATGATCTTGTAAAATATTCGTTACAGAAAAATAAATAATGTTAGAACCAGAATGACGCGGCAAGCTGTCGCGTCGCGTTTGACAACAACGCTTCAAAAGTAGAATGTATAGGCATATATGAAATTACCCACAATGTAGCGTCGCGTTGATGCGGCAATTTTGCCGCGACGCTTAAGTAGACCTACTTTCTACTTTTGCCGCTTGCCGCGTATAAATTTTAATTTCGAATGTGTCAATAAATTTATTTATTAAATTTTTTTAAATTCAATCATTTCAATTAATATTGTTTACAATTATTTTAATTTATAATGACACAATATCCATAGATATTAGAATTTATTTAATTTTTTCCATTAAATAAATTGTTTACAATTTTTTCAATGTGGTTTGAAAAAAACTCATTGCGTCGCTTTTGACTTTATACGCTTCAAAATTCGAAATTTCAAAAGCGACGCGACATTTTGCCGCGTCATTCTGGGTCAGGCATAAGATTTTTTTTTTGAAATTTAATATAATTCAACAAAGTATGTATTACATAACTTTTGTATTTTCTCATTTACATTGAATTATATTACCTAAAATAATGGGGGGAATCAACATAGCTTAAAATGTAAAATTTAACTGATGCATTATCCTAGAAAATACGCCTATATCTTTATAATGTGAGCTACTACTATATGGTGAGATACTGATGCTTTATTGTACAATTACCGAAAACTAGAATTAATAAAATTACGTTAGGCTATATAGTCTTATTATCTTCTACAGAATATTTTCTGAAAACTGAAAACAGAAAAATAATAGGTAAATTTGTTTTAATTGATAACGATATAATATTTAATTAAATAATTTTTCTTTTACAAAATATAAATTGTTTTTATTTAAAAATAATTATGTTAATTAACAAAAACAGAACGCTAGGTCGTTATGAATTTTTTATAATTGAGTTAATTTTAATTAATTATAATAATTAATTAATTTAATAATTTATTATATAAATATTATTTAAAAATATATTGATTCATCATTTCATTTCACAATTCAATTAACAAACATAATATTTATACATGACGCATAAACTGTCGACTAATTAATCAAAAAGAATTTACTGAATGCACAATTGACCGAAATCATAAAGTATTATTTCTATATTTTATAGTATTTTTATTATTATTGTTAAAATATTTGAAATTTCAAGCATTATGTATTACAAATTATTAAAACTTTTATTTCGTTTCAAATTGTTAAGAAACTAAACGCCATTTAAATTATTAGGGATGCGTACTGAACTAAAACAATTCAAAAAGTTTGGTAATATAGAAATGGATAAATTGTGGGTTAAAGGACATCGTTATTTGCAACAGTGAATATGATGACGAAAAACTACAATTGCTCTCAAAGTAGTTATCCGCATACTATAAAGTGGAATATAAAGTGAAACATAAAAATGATTCCAATAAAATTATTTAAATGTTTAAAATTTTTATTTCGTTCAACAAATTTCGTGGAATAAAACAAGTGTTTATAAAGCACCAATTTTTCCTATAACAAATTAATTAATTCTTAATTAAACAAAATTAAATTATATACTTACTTTTATCGCTGGTTGGATTTACTATTTATTTTTTTAAAATAAAATTATATACATAATTATAAATATAACAATTTATTAAGCCGATTTTACCCAAAACACTTAAACAAAATTTATGTTTCGAAGAAATAATTTCATATTTATAATTGTTACTATATCAACAAATTAAAATCATTTTTATTCATATAAATCTTAATTCGTAAAATACCAAATTTTAAAGTTTTTGTTTCTTTCAAAGAAATATTGTAAAAATACTTGATTTTTTAGTTGTGGAATTCTATAATTTAATATTTTAAATATTTAATTAATTTTAATTTATTTTTCGATTTTAAAATTCTTACAATTTATTTATTGTTCAAGATAATTTTTAAAGAACATTTTATATAAAATATAAATAATAATTAAAATGTTTTTCAATGATTTTTAATTTAAATTTTCTTGCTAAATTGATTTCAAATTTATATTTTATGTACTTATAAGCTTTTGTTCAGAATATTTTTTGGTAACTTTGGTTATAAAATGTTAAGTTTTTCTAAATAATTCTTTAGTAGAACATAAATAAATAAATAAATATTTATTCGTATTTTATGTGTATACTTCAAATCTTCAAAATTGAACAACTATTTAATCTGAATAATAAATATATGTACATGAAATGAACATATTATACCGAAACATAAAATCATGAAAACTTGAAAAATATATAATCCAGAATATGAAAATAGGAAAATCCCGAAAAAATATGTTGAAAAGTAAAACAATGAATTAATTACACAAAGAAATTGAAATGAAAACTAACGTATTTTCTAATTCACAAATTAAAACAAACTCTTTTATTATTTAGAAGAGAAGCATGCTGTACGCTAATCCTTTATTACTTTAGGTAATAAAATTCCTTAATATTATAGATTTGATCTCCATCTATCTGATGCCTGGCAGTTGTATATTTTTTTAAATTATTATATTACATAGTAAATACCCACCAAAATTACGGTCTTAGAGTCTTTCGAGAGAAAAATTCTTCATTGTATCTTTGGCCCGGTCAACGTTAATGGGGTTTGGAGAATTCGTTTTTATCACGAGCTATATGAGTTGTATCAGAGGAAACTGACTTAATCAAATAATTCCGCATACAAAATTACGCTGGCTAGGTCATATAGTGTGAATGAATGATACATCTCCAGCCGAAGTTAGCTTTGACACCAAACCTGAGGGTAAGCGCAGAAGCGGGAGACCATATCTTCGGTGGAAGGACGGTGTTGAAGCGAACGTGAGGATTACATTACTTTGAAGCTGGATAATTGCTGCGCCGGACAGTGTTCACTAGAAACATGATCTTTCCTCGGCCCTGGCTCACTAGATCTGTAGTTCCAAGTCAGTTTTGGAAACCATTCATAATTTTATATGAATGGTTTCCAAAAATAATGTGGGATCCTGAATTGGTAAGGTAAAATTCTTCTCCGCTAACGTAAAAAGTTTGAAATATTTATTACAGAATATTAGTTCTATAATAATTATTGTTCTACAATTTTCTTTGAGAAGTTTTGTATATGTTTTATTAACGTAGCAGCAGCTAGCGAACCATCTATTACGTAAAGCACCACCTGCTACATTTTCTCTTAGATTTTATAATATTTTTTATTTTTAGGATTGCTTATCGTGGGTCAGGGCAGATCGCTGACTGTTTTGCTGAATGTTTAGAGCTTAACTTACCTTGTGTATGGGGCTAAGTCTGATTGTACCGGTAAAAGCTTAGAAATAAACTAGTTGGATTCTGTTTTTAGAATGAATTTTATTTCGTTAATTACAGGCTATTTATACAATAATTTTTTCGGTAATGTCGTAAGAATTATTTTAATGCTATAGCATTTTAATAGTCAAAATTGCAATCATTCCAAATTCAAGAGGTAAATAATTAATATTAATAAATAAATTTTTTACCTAAATTCTTAATTCCTCATATTACAAATATTTTTACTAAAGGTAATTATATAATATAGGTAGAATTTTTTGATTAAGTAATAGGTAATTCTATGATAAAATAAAATTATAATTTAATGCTAAACAATAACAATATATTATTTAATAAAATTAGTGTAATTAATGTAATTTTTAGTTTTTAGGTACAAAACATTTTGACAAAAACCAAAAGGGTTCTTCTCAAAATATAGGTTTCGCAAAGCTGTGTGTACGTGGCATATTTTAAATAAAGGTCTCTATTTTATATATATAATAATTATATTGAACTAAAAAAATTCTTATAGTGCATAAAATTCTATCTATAAAGTGAATTATATTTTAATATACATCATCATAATTTTTATTTAAAAGCATATCTCAAATCCATTTATATATAATCATTAAATCATAATTTTTTTAAAAACATACTTAACAATAAAGATGATTACGTTCGTAATGAGTATTTCATTAATTTTCTATGTAATATAATTAAGCTTTTACCATTTATTTCATACAACTTTATTGCATTATCAAATTATCATATAAAATATATAAAACATATTTTAAATGTATATTTAATAATTTTTTTTTTTTAATGTGCACACTTTTACAAATATTAAAATTTTCACATAAGTACTTATATGTTAAAATTTAAATAAAAAAAAAAATATTTTTTTAATATCCAACATAAAGAAATATCAACTTATATACTTATATGTATGTATATATGCTGTTTAACATTATTAAGATCATAAAGAGGAAAACGAAGTCCTTTATATATTACAAAAAAAAAAAAAATGAGTTACCAACATTTTGTTCCTCGGAAAAGTATAATACTATTTTTAAAAAAAAAAAAGTTAATAGCATATAAAATAGAAAGCATTAAAAAAGGTTTGACATGCAACATTACTTTGGATAAAGCTTAAATTATATTAAAATATGTACAAAAAAAAAATACTTTTTATATATTCAATTTTAGTGTTGTCCTCTTAAAACATTTTGTTATCATAACACTGAGAAATTTATATAACCTTTTCCTTATAATGTTATAAGGAATATACACAGCAGCAGCAGATTCTATAAGGACACCATATAAATTTACACTTTCCAACATTTTTCATTACAACTCAAAAAAAAAAAAAAAAAATTTTTTTTTTTTTACTCCTTTTTAGATGATGTATAATTTTCCGTTTTGTTTTTCTTTTATATAATATACATCATATACAAACATATTCACTAACACTAAGACTATTTAGTAAAGGTATCCAACCAAGTAGAGTGCCTTGTTGGATATTATATGACAATCTACAACAGTGATTCTTTCTATTAAAATTTTTTCTTAATACTCCCTAGGTGCATTAAAAAGGATGAAAATATTGCGGTTTTTTATAACGTAAATAATATTCACATTAACTAGTGCACTTACTTAGATAATAGATTGTCCTTTTTATAGATATAATTTTATCACCCAGAGTATCAAAATTCTCATGGTGATATCAAAATATATTTTTATAATGATACTTTTATTCAAAATGATATTATAGAAATTATGTATCCATAATATTTATGAAATATAATATCTTTTATTACAATAATTAAGTTGTCGAGGTTTTGTTAGATTTATTTAAGTCCATCAAAAATTTTGGCATTGTGTTATTAAATTTATGAAATTTTAATTTCAAAATTACCGAATTACGAAAATTATTTGTTTAATTCAATTTGATTTAATGATATTAGCTTTATTTTTGTAAATTACAACTATATATGAAAAGGTATATATTTAAAAGATATTTATTTTTATGTCATAATTGAACGTATTTGAGCAGTTTCTAAAAAAAATGTAGGAGAAAATGTATGCATTAAAAATCAACAAATTATAATTATTTATAATAACTTTTACATATAAAAGCATATTTAAACTATATAATAGTAGATTTAACAATAATTACCAATTACCAACCAAAGTAATGTCCAAATCTATTAAAAATATAAATGGTAACAATTACGAATATGTCGAAGATTATGTCTATTTGAGACAGTTGGTTTCGTTGCATAATAACCGAAAACAAAAAGTTGATGGACGGATAACAAAGAGTTGGAAACAATTTTGTAGACTTAAAACTATCTTAAATTTCCAACAATACCTAGAAATACTTAGGGCAATTTATTCTACCCGTGCTTAGATATGGTGCTCAAATGTGGCATAAGAATAAGACAATGAAACTAAACCACAAATTACAGGTTACGCATAGAGCTATTGAACGTTCAATACCGAAAATGAACAGGGATTAAAGAATATTAAATACAACAATAAGAAAATTAACAAATTTTAAAGATGTAATTAAAAAATCAAAAGAAATCGGCTGATAAATGGACGAAAACAAATACAGAATATGTTCCACGAGATGGTATGAGAAAAATTCGTAGTCACAAAATGTACTAGTTGTGATTTAATGTAATTTAATTTAAAATATAATCAATTTTTAATAACTGTATTTCACTTCGATATCTTCCATGACACTATCATTAAAAAGCTGTAGTGTCTGCATTCTTAACATTGAACATTTTTGTAAAAATTCCAATAACTCTAATGTCCTAGATTGCACAGAGAACTGTCTTCTACTACTTTCTCTATTGTAAACTGTCCCATTTTATCATACTAGACCACCTCTTAATTCATGATCTTTTTTAAGCATGTAAATAAGTGGTCTATATCAATTTGGACCACTTATTTACGTGCTAAAAAATGATTTACTAGAATTCAAAATCTAATAAAATGTCAAAATTCTTGATACTATTGAAAACTCTCAAAAAAATTGACACTTCTTGAATTCGGTTACATTTCCATTATTATGTTATAAACAAATACGCGGATTTCAAAATCCCAAATATGAATATAATAAATTCTATATAATAATATATTTTACTGATTTTATATTTGACATTAATAAGAATTATAATAATAAAAATTATGTTGGCATGAATTTTTCCCTTCTTCTTTATTAGATAAAATTCAGGATTAAATTAACAAACGAAAGTGATACAAAAAACACTCTTGCAAAATATTATATTCCAAGGCAACAAAAAAATTTATGATGAAAAGAAAAAATCTTTAAAATTCAGTGAATTAATTTTAACAAGAATAATTTAATGATATGAAAGTTTACTTAAAAACAGTGGAAGGTTATACAAAAAACTACCAACAAAATATAGAAATCAAAATCCCCTTTTATTCCATACCAAAAAAAAAATGTCTTAATTTATTTTATTTCAAATTTGTTAAGAAAAGTGTGAGATAAGATAAAAAAAAACACTCTTAGAATAGACAAAAAAGGATAAAAACTCTTAAATATAATATAGTAATATATCTACTCTAAAATCCAAAACAGCTAAGTCGAATTAAGCGTGAAATTAGATATATATGCTGATACATCCCTCTTTCGACTTTTTTCATATGACCGAAAATCGTTTTTCCATTATCATCTTTTTTACTATAGTTATAAACAAAACCTTAATAGCTTAAGCCATTTACATGAAATTGTTCGAAATCTAAAATAACATATATAATTTCAAGCTCATTTGCATTTTTTAGTTTTTACATTTGCTTCAGAAGTACAAAAATAATTGAAATAGCTTAGGTACTTCGATTTATTTAAGTAGATTGTCAAAATAGCGTATGTTGACTTAAAAATACATATAAATAAAATTGTTTAAAATACAATTGTTTAAAAAAATAGCTTAAGTCACTTAATTTCACTACAGACTTATTTTAAAATTTACCAAAACAATTTAACTCTCAAAAACTTTAATTAAATTTAAACGTTATGAAGAATTGAACAAATCATTTTCATAAAACTCATACTATCGCAGATTTATTTCGACATTAAAAATGTATTTTGTGAAAAACTAATATTTTAGACTTAAACTGTTTTGACTTTTTTTATCGAGATATATAATAAAATATAAATATAAAAGGATGCAAAGAAATCTAATAAGGACACTCTCCTTAGTATGATTATGGCAGTTATTTTTTTTTTATTGTGGTTTATATACAATTTTTTAAAGATTTCATTTCATTTTTTTGTTTTTGTTGTGGTTGCACACCAAAATTCTTATCCTGGCCGGTTATCCATTTAAAAGGGCTTAATCTGAATCTAAAATATTATGGAGTATATATATAAATATTCTGTATAAGGGATGCGTGTGGGTGTTGTATATGTGTGTTTTTGAATTTGAGGGCGAGAAAGTGTTTATTATTGAGCAATGTTAAGATTTAAGTATTTTTATTTTTTTGTTTTCTTTTATCCTTCAACTGAATAAAAATCAAAGTAGTACAAAAAAAAAATTTTGGTTTTAATTTAAGTTCGCTATAGAAACCAAAAAAGATGAAAAAAAAGGAGTTAAGAGGATTTCATGGATTGGCTAATTGGCCAAGATGAATGTGAAATTGGATAAAATTGTTTTATTTTTTTGGTATTTAATTTTATTTTCCGAAATATTTTTAATGGTAATCAAAATAAAATGATTTTTTTTTTTTCAATTTTCATTTATTTAGATTTTTTTTTTTTTATATATATATACTCACAATAAAAAAAAAATTCTTTCAATTTCTAATATCCCTTCGGGTGGGATTAAATTGATAAAAAAAAAGATCAAAGATTAAAGAGTTTTCTAAAGAAAATCCAGTTGGGAAAATTATAATATTATTTTTTTTTAGTTAAATATTTGAAGAATTTTTAACTAAAACGAAATTGTGAAAAAAAAAATGATTCCCACGGTATTCGAAATATATAATTTTTGTTTGAAGAAATTAATGTTTCGTGAAATATTTTTTAGCATTTTTTAATACTTTTACTTAGGTACGAGTATATAGTTTAAAAACATTTTTCAATATCATGAAATTTAGGAGAAATATTTACAATAAATCACGACAATTAAATTAAAATTATATGAGGACTTTGGTACTTGCACAAAAAAGCCTTAAAGGTGAACTCTTCTTTTATCTGAATGTTATTTTACAGAAGTTATCATTATTCTCTATATGTCTAGAAAGCTAGAAACTTCAAGCCAACTCAGTTGGAAAGCTAATAATCTCTAAACTTGATATCTTCATAATTTTAAGCCCAATTATTACATAATTTATAAGAAGTATTTATAGAAGTTATCAGTTACCAGATTAAAGATTGACTCTTCAATATCAAAAATATCAAAACATTATTGTGATAATCACATCAGAATTAGAAATATTGAAAAATCTAAATTTTAGGTTATAAAAAATATAAGTCAAAAATAATAGAACCTAAAAGACATTTCGTACTACATACTGGCACATTGTAATTTGTTGGTTTACATATAATTAAATTAGGTCATTTTTGATTTGATTGTGATATAAATATTAACATTACTAAAACCAGAGCTTAAATTATATTATTATTAATATCTTTAAAATCTTTATTTTATTACTTTTTAGTGCTAAAAATTTTCACCAGTATTTATTTTAATAATTTTCAATAAATTCTTTATGTATTATAAACTTAATAATCAGGTAAGATCATTTATGTAATTCAATATTTTCGGCAAAAGGTTTCCGTCATTCTGATGTCCAACTACAATATTGTTTTTATGATTTCCGTATATTTACAAATTTATAATATAAACTATAAAATTAAAATTTGTGATTATACTGAAGAGCCAATAATTAATTTGTCCTTAAAATATTTCTTATAAATACTATGTTTCAATATCATGAAAACTTCGAATCTAATAATGTCATTCGGTTCAAATTGATCGATATTATAAAGAAAAACTGTACAAAATCTTAGATATTAATGTTAATGTCAATATTATGTAAATCTTGAAAAATATATTTTAATAATATCCTTACCTTTTTACAAAAATAAATTATGTATATTTTTAATATTAAATTCAAAAATTATCACTTCTCCTGCTATACATTATTCATAAATTATATACAAATTCTCTGACCTATACTCCTAAAATATTATATAATTTCATCATAATATTAATTATACAACCTCCGATAAATTATGATATAATTAATTTCATTAAATTAACAACATCAAGACCCCATGTAACATGATATATACATTTAAATAATATTTTATTAAATTTTTTCCACTTTTATTAATAAAAAAAAATTATATATATGTACATATAATATGTAGTAATTTATGTAATATACATATATACAAAATTATTTATACTTCTCTAAGGACTTATTGTTTAATGTTTGTTTTAGAATGAAAAAAAAAAATCACTAAAATACATAAAAACACAGATACAAAAGTCAATGCTTTTTTTCTTGCTTTAAGCTTTAATTATGCAAACTAATTGCCTCTTGATATTATGTTTTATATAAAAAGTCTATGACTGACAGCCACGATAACGGCGGCTGAATTTTTTTTTTTTTTTTTTTTGTAATTTTTTTTTTTAATTCTATTTTTTCTAATTTTACCTCTATAATAATAATAAAAAAAGAAACACATTAAAACAGCAATAACCTGAATAATCATTGTATACAGAAATTTATATAAAATATTAGTCTAGCTAGAAAATATTTTCCACAATTTTGCATTATATCAAAGGATAAAGCTTTTATGCTCCAGTTGGTACTGAAACATTTTTTAATAGATAAATTTATTTTTTTAAATAAACATATTAAAAAAAAAAAAAACATTTCCCTTCTACATTTCATATTATATTTTCAAAATCAACACTATAGTATTCAGTGATATCATATGTTTATTTCTGTATATGAGTCCTCTGACTTTGACTTTTGAATTAAGTCCCGAAAGATTGGTGGTTTTCTAATATTTCGTTATTTTATATATACAGTATGTGTTGACCCAAGGGCAAATATCCCATTTTATTGTACATTTTGAACCGGCCGTCATATATTTAATTTATATGTGAAAAATCATAAAAAAAAATTATGGAAATCTGATGCGACTAACAATCGACATTCCGAAATTTCTGAATTACTTATACTACCAACAATTAGAATTTTATATAAATTTTAGTAAATTTTTATTCTATGCATTCTTGTAACCATAATTTTAAAATTGTTGGTTGGTTGGTTTGAGAAGGGGGAATGGAAGCGACCAATACTCGTACCTAGACCAAACGGTTCGTTTTACCACCTTACGAAACGTTGTCCATTTTCACCACGAATCGTGCAATTCCACTTCTTTTATATAAATTTTGTCAGATTCGCATGTTTTTCCTTGCTTATTTCTATTAAAAAATTTAATCTTCTGCAAAATTTTAATCTTTTATTACACATTGTTCATCATCTTCAGCACAGCCTCTACAAGCTGTTTCCGTTGTCAGTCTTAGTCGCACGGTATGTTTACATAATAAATAGTAAATGTCGCGTGAATATTCCTGCGTACAGTCTGAGTCTGGGTTTGGTCATATTCAGAATTCTTCTCGATTGTTTAACGTTGGAGTTACTACAGAACAGCTTAAGTACTCATTTAATATTGAACTTATTGGTAATTTTATAGCAATAATTTCTCATCATTACATATTTATTTGGTATTTCAAATATAATTTTAAAGTTTATAATGATTTCGTAATTTAATTTACATTCAAAGATTGAATAATTTATTAAAAACATCAAAGCTCTAAATAAACCTTCTGTTAAATATGGCTGATTTAATTCAGTAGGTATCATGTCATTGCAATGACCAATGACAATTATAAATTAATAGTTTAAAGTAATAACTTCGTTTCGATTAAATGTCATCATATTTACAGACAACTCATTCATAACACCATTCCAAAACTAGCTTCAGAACAGCCTCAAAATTGGTAAAATCGAAATAATGAATTAAATTTCATCTGAAAACAATATTTTTCTTTCGTCAGATAGTTCGGAAAGTAAAAACAATTTATTAATGCTCCGCACAAATACAAAAGAAAATTTATTATTTAACAAAAAATACAATACTTCGTTTGGAGTTGGACCGTCCATAGTAATGAAAATCTGGCAAAAGTACTATCATTATTTACCAACAATAAACAATATATGTAGATACATATAAATAACATTGGTTGAATCTGAATAATAAAATAAAATTGTTTGATGATCGAAAATCCAATTAGAAAATATGTTTTCTCGCGGGCTAAATATTTGTATCCACAGACCCAATAGCATAATAAATGCATCATATAAATGATTAAAATTACCAAATGGATAAAAATATGCTCTTTTCTTTTGTGTTGCGGGATTGTTCAAATAGTGTTATTTAAGTTTATTAGTTTTAGAACAATATTTATAAGCTATATCAGTAATGAGCTTTCAAGATTTTCTTTGAAATAATTAAGTGGAAATTTTATTCTTTTTATGTTATTACAATAATTTTTTGAATGTTTCTTTGGTTGGTTGAAATGGTGAACCTCAGAGAGTCTGTACAGGACTCCAAGTATTGTTTTAGCACCCTTTTGCTAACCATACATTCTCGTGAACACTAAGTATGGATGCGGTTATTTTAGATGTAACTTGTGGCGTTTGAGAATTGTACAATTTCTAAAGGATATTTAGTTGCTAAATCGTTTTAATTCATTTAGGTGGTAGTTATACGTATAGGTGACATACTCCTGGCTAACGCTGGGCGGCACTTGAAGTGTATAATTATCGCTTTGTTTTGATCCATTCAACTACGACACTATTGCTTGTACCAGATCCCTAGTCGTGTCGTTTTATATGAATACATTTACATAATTATTTATAGATCAACTACAGATTTTAAACTTTCGATTGCTGTGGTTTAAAATTATTGTAGACCCATATACAATAAGCAATAGCTGATGGGCAGACCTTAAGACTTTTGAAACTTTAAATTTTTATAATTTCATTTTTTTTTTCTATGTCTTTGATTTCGAAAAGATCTTAAAACTTATAAATTTTAAAAATCAATTAGCATACCCTAAATTTTTACATCCCTATTTAATATTTATATTACCAATTTATTTTGAATGTTATTCATATACAAATTATTCCAAGGAAATTTCTTTCATAAAATCCCCTATGATTTTAGGTTTAAAATTCTTGTACCACTCTGTGAGCTGTGACCAATATAAAAATTCATTTAACTTTGTTCAAATATTTACTATTTCGCTTCTATTTTATATCTTGTAATAATTGGTTTTCTACTCTTTTAATTTCTTTAATATTTTTTTTTTATTCTGTTAGTAGAACTTTAAAAATTAAATTCCAGTTTTTTTTTGTTCTTTATAAAAAATTATAATTTATATAATATTTTTCTTTTTTTATTTTCATATTATCAAAAATATCATCATAAAAATACCACAGTGAAAATATTAGAAAATGTAAAATATTTAAATTAAAAAAAGGTTAATGGAATAACAAAAATATTTGGGATAACAATTAAGAAGTGTTCTAAGAAAATTCCCATTACAACAATTATTTTTCGTTTCTTTTTTTTTGAATGTTATGGAAAAATAGATAATGACAATAATTTTCCTAAAAATATTTTTGAGTTAAGTTATTAATTTTATTTGAAATGTTGTAAGGTATAAAAATAAATGAAAATTCTAATTATATATAGTAAATTTAACTCAGAAGTCTGATAAATTAATGCATACCAGCAATAATTTTTGATATTGATAAACTAAAAATAAATTCTTTAAATTGTTTCCTAAATCACATAGATTTATTATGCAAAGTCAACTAATTCTCAATATTCAATTTTATACTTTTTCATATGATGGTACCATAAATATAATCAGATTAATGCGTTTTCCATTCCGATCACTGATACGATTATAATTTGAAAATTTAGTAACAAGTCAACATTTATTTCTTTTCACGTCGAAAACGCTTTACAATACTTTATAGACGTTTCTAATGCCAAACGTTTGTAAATCATTAAAATGTTCTACAAATTCTTTAAATTTTACTGTCTTATGTCACTATAAATTTAACTTATAAAAATTAAATTTCTTAAGATTAACTTATTGCCCATATATATATAAAAAATATTGTTTATAATAATTTAATAGTACAAAGGATAATATCCATAAAAATAATTATTTTGAGTATATCTAATGTACTTCTACAACATAAAACCTCTTCAGAAACTCGACTATAAATTTTTACCTTAAAATTATAAATGTTTCCTTGCTGGTTGCTTAAATTTTGTGATCCCTCTTTTGTAATCGTTTACACACAACATAAAAAGTATCTACAACATTTTGAGCATATTATTATAATATTTTAAATATTAGTACCTTTTACAAGTATATATAGTTAGAATGATTAGGAGTGTTGTTTTGGACTTGACACTAAAAATATAATTTATCAAAAACTTATAAAATTTCGTATGTACTCGTTCTAGAGCATATAATAATTATGTATATAATTTGAATTAAAATTTGAATCTTGTAAAATATGAAGTTGTTAGTTTCATTGGGTCCATGTTAAGATCCACAATTATATTTCATAACATAAGTTCAATGTTCTATAGACCATGCATCCAGTAAATCCGATTTCAATGATCTTTCACACACAGGTTGATATTATTATCAGCTGGTGCTCCTGAATTTGGAATCAGTAGCTTCAGCGGGTTTATTAGAAACTAATGTATGACAAGTTTAATTTCCGAAGAATATTTGATTTATATAATGATTTCAATGAAATTTGGTACACAGAGATCTATTTCGTTCCTATAAATTTTAATGAGCCCTTAATTTTAGAATAATGTAAAATTTTTAACAAAATGTTGGTAAGCCCTTAGCAGTTAAGTCCAAATCTATGTTGGACATAAATCACTGTAGAACGTAGGTTAGATTTCCACTCTGGATTCATAATTATGGATAACAAACTCTAAATAGATATTGAGGGATTTCTAGTATGCAGTAAACAGACCGCAAAAAAAGATGATTTCGAAAACTTTGCAATTAAGTGGCAATTTTAAGCAAACGATAAATATGCTTGGAAGAAGATGGTCCAGAATCAAGCCCAAACATCAACTACTGTACAATTTAAATTTTAATGAATTTGAAATCTAGATTAAATACTGTACATTTTTATACACACATTGATATTGCTAAATATTTAAAATTGAGTAAAGTAAGGCTAATAATAATAATCAATAGTTAAAATAAACTTATTGATTAAATCTTCCAACGATTTTATTAGAAATTATTCTAAAAACACTAATTGTCCGGTTTCACACATCAAACTGAGATGTAAATTGTACCTAAGTATGATTTAAACTATGAATTTAACCTAACTACGAGTTATCTGATCCGCTTAGCTATGAGCTTTATGTTCACCTCTTACGAAAGAAGAATTTGTACTTGTACACCATAGGGCAATAAAAATATATATAGAAATGTAAAATCTTAACATACAAAAATGGAAATCATATAAAATATGAAAAATAAAATAAGATTGAAATTAAAAATTATTACTTGCAATGAAACGAATTAAGTAATTATGTAAAAAGGTTCAAAGGACGAAGAAAAGACCATATAAAATTTACCTACACACAAAGTATGTACATATAAAATATTTTTATTTCAATAAATGAAATTATTATTTTCACTTTGACCAGAAAATTTAATCTTTTATTTTATAATATTATAAAGTTTGTCAACAAATTGTAAAGATAATTATGATAAAGAATATGTGAACCATTACTTTTTAGCACATTCGAAATAAAATATTAGAAAATTGTCTGTTATTTTTAATATCTGTTTAAGCAAAGTGTATAATTAATTTCGAATATCCAGCAAAAAGTTATTATGATTGTTCACCTTGACAAGAATCTAAAAGTAACCGCGTTTTCTTGTGGTGTTAAAATTTAGAGATATATACTTACAATGCGAAGAACTCTATTGACATAAATAATCTGATCCGGTCGAGTCATAACCCATAATCAAAACAATATCTACAGTCTCAATATCAAGCAGCAGCTCCTTGAAAAATTGTTATTAAGTGTCGCAAGGTATACTAATAAAAAAGTTGTATACCAATAAGAAAATACCAACTATCCTAAACTAACGTCACGGTTTTGCTGTTACAGGTTTTAATCAACATTCGACGGAGTCCGGAGTATACAATTCTTATAAGTTAACCAGGCCCTCTTAAAATTCATATATGGTGAAACTTTTATGATGTCGTAATTTGTATGATTTTTATTTTTCTGGTTTACTCTTACATATACAATAAGTATAAAAAGGATTTAATATTTAATATTATACATAATTATTATAATTGTTGTAATTAAGTTTTCTTTTTAATTCTTTTACGCCTGTTTACGATCCCATACATGAAAATGAAAATATATTCTTAAAAAAAGAAACTTATTACTTATTTTTCCAGTAAATCAGCTTTATAAACTTTATGTTACAGACATAATCAGTAATGATATTTTGCATACCTTAACATATAAACATAAATATAATTTTTTTAATAATCTTTTCATATATTTCAGCATGTCATTATTTTTCATGTTGTAAATCTCTAGAAAATCCTTTATTTTAATTGTTTAAAATTATTAACAATTATAATTAATTCTTTATTATAGGTCGAATAAATTTTTCAGGTTATCTGACGTTAATTAAAATTTTTTGTACAGTGATTAGTTTCATCACTGATTTTATTTTTATAAAACAAATTATATTCAATTTAACTTGAATTTTAAACTTTTAAATATATCTAAATCCTTTTAGGATAAGCTTATAAAATTATACTATTTCTAAAGTAATATAATGTTATTATCTGGGATAGTTTCATTTGTAGTGGCGATTGGTTTTAATGTTTTAATAAATTTACAGAAAAATAACGTGCACAGGTACCAATAAAAATAATAAAATTCTCGATAACGTTTTATCAAAAAAAGAAAATCTTATTTTGTCAGTATCAAATTTTAAAAACCTTTTTTTCATCAATTAAAATTCAAATGAGATACAAAAAGTGTTAATGAATTATCTCATATCTAGAATGTAATTGTGTAAAATTTATTCCAACGAAAGATTACTGACAAGTAAACCTGGTAGTGATAGTAAAGGATAATTTGAAATTTTAAGCCAGTGAATGTAAAATTACATTTACATTATTGAATCTAATTTACATAATCGACCTAATACTTTACCGAATCTAATTTATCTAATGTAAACTTTTACATTTTCAACTGAAATGAAAATCAAATAAATAATATTAATAAACATTAATTTATTGAAAATAAAATTTCCATAAATACATAAAGGAAAACCCCATAAGTGAATTAAAAAAATTATCAATCCTTTTTTTTTAACACAATACCGAAATCTTTGAAGACGTCTATGAATTTTTTCCTGTAGCTGCTTAAATAAAATAAATTTTAACCTAAACAAATATTAATATACAATAAGTTTATTAAAAAATTTCCACCATTTTTTTTTTTTTGCCCAATATATTTCCATTCAATAAAATATTCTAAGTGATTAAAGGGAACATTAATGGGTGCCATATTTTGGTCCAATTTAGTTAAAGAGTTAAAAGCTTTTTTTATTTATTTGTACAATATTAGTATGCATAAATTAGAGATGTTTTCAGGCTTGCAAAGCCCGAAATAAAAAATAACATTTTAACATTTTTCTATATTAGAATTGGAATAAAGGATTAAAACTCTTGATTGAAACCTTGAAGTTTACTCAATTTTATTAAAAAAAGATATAGTTCAAAACTGAATTCATCTTAATTGTGGGGTTTCTCAAGTAACTAAATAATTTGAACTGATTTTTTGATTTAATTAACAGAAATTAGAATTTTTAAAAGAAAAACTAAAAGTAAATTTTTTTGAATAAATCAAGACAATTTCTTTGAAACCCCGTACATATAATTCAGGCGGTACATATAGAGGTCGTGATCGTGATCCGCTACTTTATTGCAAATAAATTATATGAATTGGAAAAAAATGTTAATATTGGTATTAATTTTGGATAAGTTGGGTTTTTACTATATATTGTTTCTATATATTTCATAGAAATTTTGTGGTACAATCGTTTTAGATTTATACTAATTTTAATGTGGGTAGACGGTATACAATATGTAGTATGGAGTTCCCATAATATCAATCTCTGTAATTGTCAGTTTTAAATGTTTATGGAAATGGAAAGATTTAATTTTTAACTTGTTACCAGCTGCATTAAGTTTTTTATAAACATTATATAACCACTGACAATCTATGTGTCCATTATTACTAGTAGTTAGTAGAACCCCAATAATTCGATCCTTCAAATGACCGAAAAAATTAATCGAATTAACGGGGAAATCAAATTATTCGGGGAAATTTATATAAATATATTTTCCAATAGACTTAAAAATAAAATCTAATTAAAGAGGTATATCGACAAAAAATAAACAAAATTATTCTGATCTAGCTCGTATATGCACATGTACATGGGTCATTATAGCATTGATAATTTTTAGGCCTTAAAATATATTTGATCCATACGCCACCGGTTTTGAATATGGATCAAAAAGCATTCCAATTAGGTAAATTTAGTGGATGTGGATCAAACTAGCAACGCCATATCTCCGTAACTAAACAAGATAGGAAGAAATAGACTCCAGATTCAGAAAGAGCATCCCGAAAAACCAAATAATGTGTTCCTAAGTCCAAAAAAACCGAAAATGGCGTTTGGACCAAAATAACATTCAGTCGACGATATATGTAAATGTTGTTTGTTGTATTAAAAATCATATATTTATTAAAAATAAATGAAATACATTAAATATGAAAAAGGTCCTTTAATAAATATACATTAAATGTAATTATATATTATATTTTTTTAAACTTTTTAATGCAATTTAATTTACAATTTATTATTTTGATTATTAATTTTATATGTTGAAAATTTTTCATTAAATTTATTTATTTCAATTTATGATGTAATTCATTAAGTCGAAGCAGTTCCACATACCGACCGAATTGTTAGAATAGGTACGTACTTTAGATATTATTTTTGATAAAATTAAACCACCTACAAGAAATTTGACTACCAGAATTTTAACATAAACGATATTTATTATATACCTAATAGCAATTTTAAAGCTTAACAAAACCCACAAATCATAATATAATATTAAATAAAAAAATGTTTGTTCTATTTTTGTGATCTATATGACAAAAGATTCTACAGATTAACCGCATAAATTGCTCCCGTCTCACAAAAATTGAATTTGAAGAATGAATTTCCATTGCATAAAGCTACTTAGTAATGCTGTGCAAATATTTTCAACAAAACACATTATTTTTTAAATATTAAAATATTATTTATTTATTCAAAAAAAAAAAAAATTATATCATTATACAAGGTTAAATTTTTCATTAATAAAAAGATGCCAGAAGAAGAATGAACTTAATATGTAAAATTTTTGTATATATAAGTATAAATATTAACAAAAATTCATCATTTTCATTATATAACAACTGAAGCATAAATATTTGCTGATGACATATATAATACGGTATAATAATATATTTTGATATCTTAATTCTTAATATAATCAACAACAGAGAAAATCATAAAAAAAAGCTGCTAACTAGGGGGAGCAGATAACTCATAGTATGTTGTTTAACAGCGATTTATGTCCAAAAGTTTTTTGTAATTAACATTATCTTTGTAACAAACAGTGGTTTCTTCAAAAATTGCTCATCTTTATTATTTATTGATTTAATTTTATATTTTTATTTGTTAAATAATAAATAATATTATTAAAATAACTATAATAAGTATAAATATGCGTAATCACGAATCCAACCTGTGTACAAAATTTCATTGAAATTGAATAATATTTACCATATGTTCTAGAACATATGAAATATTAATCGGAAATTTTAGCATGGACCCCCTCAGGCTACTAACTTCTACCTTAGTCTACACATGCGTAATCACGAATCCAACCTGTGTACAAAATTTCATTGAAATTAAATAATATTTACCATATGTTCTAGAACATATGAAATATTAATCGGAAATTTAAGCATGGACCCCCTCAGGCTACTAACTTCTACCTTAGTCTACACATGCGTAATCACGAATCCAACCTGTGTACAAAATTTCATTGAAATTGAATAATATTTACCATATGTTCTTGAACATATGAAATATTAATCGGAAATTTTAGCATGGACCCCCTAAAGGTATTAACTTCTATCATAGCCAACACATGCATAATCAGCAGGTATACCTTTGTACCAAATTTCATTGAAATTGAATAATATTTACCATATGTTCTAGAACATATGAAATATTAATCGGAAATTTTAGCATGGACCCCCTGAAGGTATTAACTTCTAACATGGCCAACACATGCATAATCAGAAGGTCTACCTTTGTACCAAATTTCATTAAAATCAGATAATAATTACATGCTATAAAACACGTAATTATATAAAATTCGGAAACTAAAACTGTTTTCTAGGAACCCCCTGAAGGTCTCCAAATTTCAGGAGAGCCAACTAGATCCCAAAATTAGCCTATATATAAAATATCTTTGAAATCGGTTAACAATTACTATATGCTGTAGAACATATGAAAAAAAAAAAATTAAAAATTAAATCGGAAATTTAACATGGACCCCCTAATCCCACTAACCTGTAATTTGGTCAACCAATGTAGAATCATGAACTCAACCTGTGTATCAAATTTCATTGAAATCGGATAATAATTACAAGCTGTAGAGCATAAAGAAAATATTCTTCGGAAACTAAGTTGCTCATATATTAGTTTCCCATGAACGTACTGTACCTACCAACTACAAATTTGTGGAGTATCAAATAGATAACTAAATGAAACTGTGTGTTCAATATCATTGAAATTGGGTGAAAGGTACTGTAGATATAGATAGTTGAACTTATGAAAAGTAATTACGGATTTTTACATGGACCCACTGAAGTATTGACTTCAAATTTTACAGACACCAAGTACATACGGAAACTATCATATGTACCAAAATTTATGCTAATTAGATAAAAATTACTATATGCTCTAGAGTATACGAAATTTTAATCGGAAATTTTACCAGGGACCCCCTGAAGTTACAGACCTGTATCTTGGTAAGCTTGTGGACAATCATGATACCAACCTATGTTTTAAATTTCATCCAAATCTGAGACATGAAATTTTTTTTTACATTTTCCCGTAGAACAAAAACACGTAGGTTGCCACATAAATGGGGAAATCTAACATGGTCCCACTGAAAGGATCGATCTCATCTTGTACCGGCACCTGCGCGAGGTATGTTAGAGCCTGTGTGCCAAATTTCATTAAAATCGGACAAGCGGTTCTAGGAGATGTTGCTGCGCACATAAAAAGCGTACGCGTACGCGTACGCGTCCCCCGGACACTTTTTTTTTTTTGCATTTTCGGACTCCCCGACCTCGGAAACGCCTAGAAAAAAATTTTGAGCGAACTTTTTTTTTTGACCATTCAACCCATCACCAGACTTCATAGTATTTCATACTATTCGTAATATACAGGACAAATTCATCATGGATAATATATTTAAAATATTTATGAAATCCTCAGCTCTAAAACATCACTTAACATAGTCATAAATTATTTATTTTATCAAATTTTATCACATCATAACATTTTTGATATTAAAATAAAATATTATATAGAAGCAATTTTTTTCTATCCAAGTTCCCCAGGTTCCCAGGTATTATAATAATATTAAACTATATAACACAAAAAAAAAAAAATAACAATATAAAAATTGTTAAAATTTAATGAATTTTTCAATGGGAACAAATGCATAGATTCATTATAAAATTATGTTTTATGATTTTTTAATTTTTATTTGATAGAAATTTATATATTTCGAATTAATTGCAGCAAGTTACCATAGTTTATTTGTAATATAATTAAATAATTATAATACTTAGATACGAACGAAGACTATTCTGGATACTGCCATTCGATAGACTATTCTGGATGCTTAATATACAAAATTGCTTATAATTTAGGAAATTTTATATTTTTATAACAAAATTTTGTATCCGGTGGGAAGAATTAGATTGTTGTATAAATTAATTTATTTTATTTTTTATTAAAATTATGATTACTAAAAAATATATATTTAAACATTGCATTCATTTTTGCCAAGCAATCATAATTTCATAATTTAGCTATCAGTCTCGACTCTGTATATTAATAAATTTTTGTTTTAACATTTTTTCGTAGTCCTTGCTTTTTACTTTTGATTTATTGCCATTAATTAAAATCATTTTTCTAAATTCTATAATTTGGATACTAAAAAAAACTCATAAATATTTATAATAAAATCTGTTAAACATTTTTCAAATTGCCAAATAAAAAACCTTTAAAATCTGCTGACAATTTTTAATTATTTTTTTCTGATGATGAATACAAAAGTTACGGTTTGTTGAATTTTTGTGTTTTTGGTTGGAGGGTCCTTTTTATTCCTGCCTATGGTAATATAACCATCGAAAACATATTTAATCTTAAAAATTAAAATTTATATTTCATAATTACATTTTTTATATACATAATAGTGATAATAGTACAAATAATGCAGTCATCAACATAATTTACTATGATATTTTGGTTAATATAAATTTATATAATAATAAAAAAAAATTTTTATAATTATATCCTTTTTGATAAATTTTCATAGGTATGAAAATTTTTCATTAAAAGTATAATTTTAACAAAACATATTTCGCTGACATTTCATTATTATACCAAAAAAATTACTGAATAATTAATATGACAAAATCACCCTGTAAGTTATTTGTTGGATAAATATATAATTAATAATAATAAAAATTGCAGTTAATTCTAAATCATTGTTCCGACTAAGAACGGCATTTAGATATATACTAAAGAAAATTGCTGTTAAGTTTAGTATTGAACAGAAACTTAAACTCATAACTACCAAATTTAAATTTATAACCGAAATATTGCGCAGGTAAGTCAATAAAAATTATGAAAATTATTAAAGAAATTATCTATAATAATAATATTTTTTTCAATTTTATATACTTATTTCAAAATTTAGGCGTAAAATTTTCTTTTTCAATATTTTTGTTACAATACAAATAAAATGCAGGCTTATAAATGTGCTTACAGAGGTTAAAATGATTTTAAACAAAAAAAAAAAATTAAAATTAATTTATATGATATTTTATAGATACTAAATCACCTCTAGCACCAATTGTTCCTCTAGGTGAATCATCATTTCATTTTAATGATGATAATATTTTAAAAACAAATTCACCATATTTTCCAAAGAATACTGGGACGCATCAACAGACACCTAAAAATCAATTAATGGAGAAATCCTATAAGCAAACACCATATCCACATCAAACAATAAAAACACCAAAATTTATAACACCACAATGTTATGTGGATGTAAATGACAACACTCCATGTTATGATAAAACACCAAAATATTTGACAACAAAAAATAAATTATTGGTTCAGAAATATCAAAACTCATCAAAATCAAATCGTCAATCACAATATCAATCAGTAGAAGATAGAGACAATAATAAAACTCCAAATGTACAACATAAATTAAAAAATATATCTAATAATGATGATATAACACCAAAAAGTCGATTCGCTGAGAAACGACAAAAAATGAATCAACAAAATCAATCAGGAGATAACTATCAAATAATATATTCAAAAGAAAAAGTAGTACATTTGCAAAATGATGGTAAGAAAGTTTTATATGAGAAGGAAAATATTGAAGCCAAAATCATATCAACAAAAAATAAAGGTTGTCATTGTTTTAAAAGTGCTTCACCAATTCAACCAAAACCATTATCTCCACGAGTTAAGAAAATATTACATGATAATGGATTGTCAAATTATAAAAGAATATTTGAAAAAGAAGAAATTGATTTTCAAGTTTTGTTAATGTTAACATCAAATGATTTAGTAGAAATTGGTATTTGTGAGAAAAATCATCTTAATAAAATGATAGATGCAATTAATTTTTGGAGCAATGATAAATAAAAAAAAAAATTGTAATTTTTGTTCCTTATATTATATATTTTGTAATTGTTTTAATTTATTGTATTAATTATGTAAATGTTAGTTTATGACTGATTATTTTAATAAAGTTTTTATACTGTGTAATATTGGCAAAACTTAATATTATCAAATAAAAGCCACATTTATTGAAACTACTGAACACTCTTCAGTCATTTTTGAAAGGATGTTAGAACTTATGTATATAATTATGAACACGATAGGGTACATTCAAAACAACCAGAAAAATAGATTATAATCTGCTCTTGTGGGTATATAATTCATCAAAATCAATGAATAAAGTTTTCTAATAAATATAACTTTCTATAATTTTTATTTAATGGGTTTTTCTTACGCTTATGGTGATATTATATCCAAGAAAATTATATTTAAGAAATTCTTAAAACATATTGAATAATAATTGTTACTTTACTAGTTTTGTTTTTTAAATCTTAATAAAATCACCGTATCCATGTTGGCCATTTACGAATAAATCTGGAAAAATTTTATACTGATATTGAAAATATCATAAAAAACCTTTCACATATATCAATAAAACTTTTAATTCGATGTGTCGAAATGTTGTAAAAATCGAATTAAAATACAACAAACAGTTGTAACAACAAACGATTTTTTAACACCGAATGAAAAGTTATGCAACCGATTGATATACAATATAATAGACTTTTAACAGATGGTAAGTCTAAATTTATTATTTATATGATAAGTTAATAAGAAAAAATTGAATTCATTCTGAGAGTTCATTGTTGCCTAACAACAAATATTTTAATTATTTAATTAGTTGAAACAACATTTTTGTAAACTAAATAATTCTCCAATTTTTCATTTTACATATACCGTAATATAAAAAATGAAAAATATTTTTTATTCCAAAATAGAATTTTAAATATAACAAGACCATAATACCATACATTTTTTAATATATATATAATACTAATAACCATTATACAAAAGACAATTCTGAAAACAAATAATTACTTAATTCTATTTTAAACAATTTTGAATAAGTATACAATTAAAAAAAAATATGGTTTTCTTTACATAGTTTTAAAAATATAAAATAAACAAATTACTAACAGAAAAAAAATTAACATTATACAAGTAATATAAAAAATATATTGTAATAATTTTATAGTTTAAAATTAAATTACATTTTATAGCTTACTACTATTATTCATTTTCATAATATTATCAATAATTTTTTTCATTTCTATAAAAGTATCCTTTAATGTTTGAACAAATTTAGATGCACTAGTCTTAAGACTATTTCGGTATGCTGTTACTTGTATCATAATTGCTTCTTCAGTTATACTATAGAATATTCCATAGCCATCTAAAACCATTGGTGCAACAAATCCAGTAATTATTGTATAACCTAAGGTACTAGTTGATAAAACAAAATTTCCACCACCACCACTTTTCGTATACAAATGATCGGAATAAAATTCTGGTATTTCTATATTTTTTTCATAAGCGACACACCATAAACCAAATAAATGACGATCAATAGCATTACCTTTTCTTGCCTCATTCATCATATAATCATGATGATTGATAGCTATTTTTAAAAAATCATAAATATCTTTTTCACTTGATTTTGGATTCATAGCGATATTAATAAATTCAACAGCTTTCATTGTACATGAACGTAACGTTTCAGTACGGCCATTATGATAATTACGCATTAAAGCTGTTTCATATATTGGAGCAAATTCATTATGTAATTTGTAATAAGCTAATTGTATGCACATTTGTACAAATGCATCCGGATGGAATCTACAAGTTTTTAAGAATCCTTTACCAAATTCTTGAAAAACTTTATGTGTTACGACAATATCGGTTCTCTAAAAAATAAAAAATAAAATCAATTTCGTGTTTCCTAAGAAATAATATAATTTATACCCTTGAATCACAATCGACTAAAACTCGTTGAATTTCTAATTTAATATTATCATCCAAATCGAATTTTAATTCTTCTAAATATGGCAAAATTTTCGTTTTTTCTGCCCAATCAGGTTCTGGCAATTCATACAAACTTAAACTAATAAAAAAGCCATAACTTACGCTAATAGTTCCATCATAGGCGGAATGCTAGAAATAGAAAACCACAAAAAAACATTATTATTACTTTTTATATATTCTTAATAAAATAATTTACCTCGCCAATACAGCACATTTTTCCATTTTTATATAATACAATTGAACTAGTTTTATCACCCCATTTTGAATAAAAATCACCAGTTATTGCTGCTAAACTTGATTCTTCATAATCATTTGGTTCATTATCATCCAAAGTTACCATTAAAATATTACCATCAATCAATTTAATAAAATCTTTATTATTTACAGATAATTCTTGTAATCTTTTACGATTTTTTGCCCAATTAGTACGATCATCATGTGTAAGAATTGGTACACAATCACCTAAATTTGAATAATCTACTCGTGAACGAATTATTTCAAAAATTTGTAATAATTGTTGAGGTGATAATATAGTTCCATCATCATTTAAACAATCAAATTTAAATATTCTTCCCTTTCCAACAACAATACCATGATGTGGTGTATTACCTTCAGAAACTGAAATATGTAATCCACTTTTAGACAAATCTTGTACATTGTTTTAATTATTATGTGTAAAAAATATTTTTTACTTGGCTTAAATTGTGTTTCAACTTTATCCATTATTTCACCCGGAATTCGAGCAGATGAATAAAATCTTCGAAAAAGTACAGAAGAATATTTTATTTTTCCACCAGCTGATGTAGCAGGACGTAATTTTTCATGGCGTATTAAATCCCAAAACTCAAGAGAATGGTGACTAACTCGTGCCAATGCCTAGAAAAAAATTGTTTAATATTTTTTATTGTAATAAGAAATCTGAAAATAATTATTAGGTATATACTTTTAAAGCATATTCAGGACTTTCTGGTACTAAGCAACTTTCTAATAGAACTGGCATTGCCATTACAGTATAAGGTTGAAGTGGTATTCTTAATGTATGATATGCATATTCTTCCCACCATTTTTCTACCCAATTTCTTTCAGTTGCTGCACGTTTCTCTAATACAGCATGTAACTCTTTACCAATACCATTTTGAAAATCTGTAATTACTTTACGTGATGTTTTCAATTCACTTTCACTGCCAAATGGCAATAATGTTTCATAGTATCGTTTCATGGTATCTTCAAGTTTTGGTAATGGCAATGATGGTAAATCATTATCATATTCAAATGTTGAACCAGATTCATTGTCATTAATAAAATATATTTTATTTCGATTCATTGTTAAAAATGTGATGATTATTTGTGTATTAATCTATAAAATAAAAGCAAAAAAAAAAAAATTAATTATTTTATAGAAAGGTTAATGTAAAACAATATTGAAATTCAATTTAAAATATTTTTCTTTCAATAATTTTAATTAAATTAGAGTTTAAATTCATAAATTGATGTTAGTATATTGATTTTTTTTTTTGCACAACTAAAATGTGTGGTTTCTTATAAGGGTTCACAAATAACAGTCTTGAACTTGTTAAAAAAAATTAGTAATTAAAATATTTTTTAGTCAATTTTGAAAATATGTACATAAAGTGATTTATATAAAAGAAACTGAATATCTTATAAATTTTTAATTATTTAAATTTATTAATTACTCCTTAAATATTTTTGAATTTGTAAACAAATTGATTTAATCGCAATATTAATTTGAATTACTAATGCTACTCCTTACCTATAATTTAAAGTGTGTAGGCGATAATTTTGATTATTTTAATTACATATAAAGTTTCGTGTAAATATCTTACAGAAAAACAAGTTATGTCACAAGAAATTATGCCGGTTTTTAAGATCACCGACAATATAAAACCAGATGTAATTTTACAAATTAATTTATTATTTAATATTTTAGAGGTACTTCAACTAAAGATTTTGTTATATTCAATGATGTCATAACTTTATTTATATAGCGATAATGCTTATAATCATCCAGACAGAATAAATATGATATCACAATTTACTTAAAATTAAATTCAAATAAAGTACATCTTTAAATTTTAACTATAGTCTTTTTATTCTTTTTATTATTATACATATATCATAAAATGTGAATGTTTAAAATAGTTATCATGAAATATATTAAATTTACACATTCAAAGCTAAATTTTATTGGCTGAATTAGATAGATACAAAGTCCAATTTGAATTTTACAATTAAAAAAACTCGTAAAAATAAACCTTTTAACACTTTTTTATGAAAATTTATTGTTTTTACTGAAAATTAGCTTTTACAATTTTCTGAGAACAAAACTTTCACTTTTTTTTAAATTGTAATTTAAGTTTTTCGGATAATTTTTTATTCGTTTACTTGTCTCTACTATTGTAAGCAACAAATTGAAAACTGAATCATTGAAATTGAAAATAACAAAAATTAGTCCACTCATAAGCGTTTTTTTTTCATTCCATAGACTGGTTTCTGAATAATAATTTGATATTTTTTAAGACTTTGTACCAGAAATGTTAATGAACTTGTTGTTGTGTATAAATTAAATCTGAAAATCTCTTTTTCTATTTTCAAAAAATATATATAATATATATATAGGTATAAATAACGATAATTATGAAAATAATACGCAAAAAATGGAACTTATCAATTTGGATTTTATTTTTATATTTTGTTATGCTAAAACTAGACGACAATTTTAAAACATGATAAGAATTATTGTATTATTTCCATTACGATTAATATAATAATTATACAAATTTTTTTTATTTAAGAATAATTTGATTTATATGAATATTAAATGGTTTTCAAAGTTTTTTTTTAATATTTAAATAATACATCCCTTTAAACATGTGGATTCCAAATTGATTCAAAAATGAACTCAGCTATATATGGCAGAGTTCAATTTCGAATCAACTTTTAGATTCAATTTGGAATCAATTTTGATTCAACTGATGTTCCATTATTAGACAAATTTTGGATTCAACTTTTTGATTCAAATTGGATTCAATTTTGATACATATTTCTGATTCCATTTGGAATCAAAAATGAACTAAAATTGAATCCAAATTGAACTAAAATTGAATCCAAATTGAACTTAAATTGATACCAAATTGAACTAACTATGATACAAAAATGAACGAAAATTGAATTAAAAATGATCTAAATTAGAATAGAAAATAATGTAAATTGGAGTCAAAAATTAAGTAAACTAATATTATTTTCAGATATAAATATTTATTTAATAATAATATTATTTTTTATATTCCATATTTATATTTTTTAATATATTTAATATAAATTATAGATGACATTTTGAATATAATTTTTTTTAAATTTAAATATTTTCCTCCAACTTTTCCTTAGTTCTCGTAACTCTGCCCGTTGCCATTTTATATTATGTTCCATATGTAACTGCCTCGCTATCGAAAATAATTTTTTTCATTTCATCTAAAATTAAAAAGAATATATATAAAAAGATTAGTTTTGTATGTTACAAATTTAATACATTTTCATAAATAAAATAAATAGATATTCATTTACTTACTTTTAAATTAGGTATGGAAAATAAATATAATGGCGACTGTACTGCTAACTGCTACTGCACACAAAAACAATTAACTCTGTGGACTGTGCACGAGGACGACAGAACAATGAAAATAATAAAACTTAATATGATATTATGATAAATTGTTATGTTTGCATGTATGAGAAAATAAAATATTATAAAATGCTTGTTGTATTTGTATGTGTGTAATTTGAGAGAATAATTTGTTCTCATATTAAAATTTTGGAATCAATTTTAAATCAATTTGGAATCAGAAAAATTGAATCCGAATGGTGCTTAAAGGGATAATACAGTCAACTGCCAACATAATCTGATTTTTTTATTTTTATTTATAAAAAATATTACAAAAGTAAACAAAGTAAAAAAGAAATCGGTGTTTTTTTGTATTTGACATTAACACTTTTGTTTGTGAAAATAACAATAAATATATGTCCATTATATCAATAAATATAGTTATATTGTCGCGCCGCGCACCAGATCATTGTGGTCAATATACTCTTGGTCGTAACCACATATATTGTAAATATTACAAATGTGAATTTTACATAATGTTGTTTACTGCAATGTATGTATATAAACAACATCCCTTTTCTACACGTTCCAAAAATATTGCTCTATTGCTGTCGCCATCAATTTATAGAGAGACCATTTGGTATATTATGATTTTAATTCTATACACTATCTGCTCACAATACTTTTGGTCTTTTAAATATGTCGTTTATTACCATGTAAATAAACTAAACAATATTTCACCAACAATATATGTAATAGACAGACAATGGTTATATAATGGATTTAATTCTATACACTTTTGTCTTTTACATATGTCGTTTATTACCATGTAAATAAACAATATTTCTTCCTATTTTCGAAAAATATTGCTATGACGTTGTCACCAACAATATAAAAGACTGACAATGGTTATATTATGGATTTAATTCTATACACTCTTGGTATTTTACATATGTCGTTTATTACCATGTAAATAAACAATATTTCCTTCTATTTTCGAAAAATATTGCTATGACGTTGTCACCAACAACATATGTAATAGACAGACAATGGTTATATTATGGATTTAATTCTATACACTCTTGGTCTTTTACATATGTCGTTTATTACCATGTAAATAAACAATATTTCTTCCTATTTTCGAAAAATATTGCTATGACGTTTTCACCATCAAGCATCAACATAAGACTGACAATGGTTATATTATATATGGATTTAATTTACAATCTTGGTCTTTTACATATATGTCGTTTATTACCATGTAAATATACAATATTTCTTTCTATTTTCGAAAAATATTGCTATGACGTTGTCACCAACAACATAAAAGACTGACAATGGTTATATTATGGATTTAATTCTATACACTCTTGGTATTTTACATATGTCGTTTATTACCATGTAAATAAACAATATTTCTTCCTATTTTCGAAAAATATTGCTATGACGTTTTCACCATCAAGCATCAACATAAGACTGACAATGGTTATATTATATATGGATTTAATTTACAATCTTGGTCTTTTACATATATGTCGTTTATTACCATGTAAATAAACAATATTTCCTTCTATTTTCGAAAAAATATTGCTATGACGTTGTCACCAACAACATATGTAATAGACAGACAATGGTTATATAATGGATTTAATTCTATACACTCTTGGTCTTTTACATAATGTCGTTTATTACCATGTAAACATACAATATTTCTTTCTATTTTCGAAAAATATTGCTATGACGTTGTCACCAACAACATATGTAATAGACAGACAATGGTTATATAATGGATTTAATTCTATACACTCTTGGTCTTTTACATTATGTCGTTTATTACCTACTATGTAAATAAACAATATTTCTTCCTATTTTCGAAAAATATTGCTATGACGTTTTCACCATCAAGCATCAACATAAGACTGACAATGGTTATATTATGGATTTAATTTAGACTCTTGGTCTTTTCCATATGTCGTTTATTACCATGTAAATATACAATATTTCCTTCTATTTTCGAAAAATATTGCTATGACGTTGTCACCAACAACATATGTAATAGACAGACAATGGTTATATAATGGATTTAATTCTATACACTCTTGGTCTTTTACATTTATGTCGTTTATTACCATGTAAATAAACAATATTTCTTCCTATTTTCGAAAAATATTGCTATGACGTTGCCACCAACAACATATGTAATAGACAGACAATGGTTATATAATGGATTTAATTCTATACACTCATGGTCTTTTACATATGTCGTTTATTACCATGTAAATAAACAATATTTCTTCCTATTTTCGAAAAATATTGCTATGACGTTTTCACCATCAAGCATCAACATAAGACTGACAATGGTTATATTATGGATTTAATTTACACTCTTGGTCTTTTACATATGTCGTTTATTACCATGTAAATATACAATATTTCTTTCTATTTTCGAAAAATATTGCTATGACGTTGTCACCAACAACATATGTAATAGACAGCCAATGGTTATATTATGGATTTAATTCTATACACTCTTGGTCTTTTACATATGTCGTTTATTACCATGTAAATAAACAATATTTCCTTCTATTTTCGAAAAATATTGCTATGACGTTGTCACCAACAACATATGTAATAGACAGACAATGGTTATATAATGGATTTAATTCTATACACTCTTGGTGTTTTACATATGTCGTTTATTACCATGTAAATATACAATATTTCTTTCTATTTTCGAAAAATATTGCTATGACGTTCTCACCAACAAAAGACTGACAATGGTTATATTATGGATTTAATTCTATACACTCTTGGTCTTATGTCGTTTATTACAATGTAAATAAACAATATTTCCTTCTATTTTCGAAAAATATTGCTATGACGTTGTCACCAACAACATATGTAATAGACAGATAATGGTTATATAATGGATTTAATTCTATACACTCTTGGTGTTTTACATATGTCGTTTATTACCATGTAAATATACAATATTTCTTTCTATTTTCGAAAAATATTGCTATGACGTTCTCACCAACAAAAGACTGACAATGGTTATATTATGGATTTAATTCTATACACTCTTGGTCTTATGTCGTTTATTACAATGTAAATAAACAATATTTCCTTCTATTTTCGAAAAATATTGCTATGACGTTGTCACCATCAAGCATCAACATAAGACTGACAATGGTTATATTATGGATTTAATTTACACTCTTGGTCTTTTACATATGTCGTTTATTACCATGTAAATAAACAATATTTCTTCCTATTTTCGAAAAATATTGCTATGACGTTTTCACCATCAAGCATCAACATAAACTGACAATGGTTATATTATGGATTTAATTTACACTCTTGGTCTTTTACATATGTCGTTTATTACCATGTAAATATACAATATTTCTTTCTATTTTCGAAAAATATTGCTATGACGTTGTCACCAACAACATATGTAATAGACAGACAATGGTTATATTATGGATTTAATTCTATACACTCTTGGTCTTTTACATATGTCGTTTATTACCATGTAAATAAACAATATTTCCTTCTATTTTCGAAAAATATTGCTATGACGTTGTCACCAACAACATATGTAATAGACAGACAATGGTTATATAATGGATTTAATTCTATACACTCTTGGTGTTTTACATATGTCGTTTATTACCATGTAAATATACAATATTTCTTTCTATTTTCGAAAAATATTGCTATGACGTTCTCACCAACAAAAGACTGACAATGGTTATATTATGGATTTAATTCTATACACTCTTGGTCTTATGTCGTTTATTACAATGTAAATAAACAATATTTCCTTCTATTTTCGAAAAATATTGCTATGACGTTGTCACCAACAACATATGTAATAGACAGACAATGGTTATATAGTGGATTTAATTCTATACACTCTTGGTCTATTACATTATGTCGTTTATTACCTACTATGTAAATAAACAATATTTCTTCCTATTTTCGAAAAATATTGCTATGACGTTTTCACCATCAAGCATCAACATAAGACTGACAATGGTTATATTATGGATTTAATTTAGACTCTTGGTCTTTTCCATATGTCGTTTATTACCATGTAAATATACAATATTTCCTTCTATTTTCGAAAAATATTGCTATGACGTTGTCACCAACAACATATGTAATAGACAGACAATGGTTATATAATGGATTTAATTCTATACACTCTTGGTCTTTTACATTTATGTCGTTTATTACCATGTAAATAAACAATATTTCTTCCTATTTTCGAAAAATATTGCTATGACGTTGCCACCAACAACATATGTAATAGACAGACAATGGTTATATAATGGATTTAATTCTATACACTCATGGTCTTTTACATAATGTCGTTTATTACCATGTAAATAAACAATATTTCCTTCTATTTTCGAAAAATATTGCTATGACGTTGTCACCATCAACATAAGACTGACAATGGTTATATTATGGATTTAATTTACACTCTTGGTCTTTTACATTATGTCGTTTATTACCATGTAAATATACAATATTTCTTTCTATTTTCGAAAAATATTGCTATGACGTTGTCACCAACCACATATGTAATAGACAGACAATGGTTATATTATGGATTTAATTCTATACACTCTTGGTCTTTTACATATGTCGTTTATTACCATGTAAATAAACAATATTTCCTTCTATTTTCGAAAAATATTGCTATGACGTTGTCACCAACAACATATGTAATAGACAGACAATGGTTATATAATGGATTTAATTCTATACACTCTTGGTGTTTTACATATGTCGTTTATTACCATGTAAATATACAATATTTCTTTCTATTTTCGAAAAATATTGCTATGACGTTCTCACCAACAAAAGACTGACAATGGTTATATTATGGATTTAATTCTATACACTCTTGGTCTTATGTCGTTTATTACAATGTAAATAAACAATATTTCCTTCTATTTTCGAAAAATATTGCTATGACGTTGTCACCAACAACATATGTAATAGACAGACAATGGTTATATAGTGGATTTAATTCTATACACTCTTGGTCTATTACATTATGTCGTTTATTACCTACTATGTAAATAAACAATATTTCTTCCTATTTTCGAAAAATATTGCTATTACGTTTTCACCATCAAGCATCAACATAAGACTGACAATGGTTATATTATGGATTTAATTTAGACTCTTGGTCTTTTCCATATGTCGTTTATTACCATGTAAATATACAATATTTCCTTCTATTTTCGAAAAATATTGCTATGACGTTGTCACCAACAACATATGTAATAGACAGACAATGGTTATATAATGGATTTAAATCTATACACTCTTGGTCTTTTACATTTATGTCGTTTATTACCATGTAAATAAACAATATTTCTTCCTATTTTCGAAAAATATTGCTATGACGTTGCCACCAACAACATATGTAATAGACAGACAATGGTTATATAATGGATTTAATTCTATACACTCTTGGTCTTTTACATAATGTCATTTATTACCATGTAAATAAACAATATTTCTTCCTATTTTCGAAAAATATTGCTATGACGTTGTCACCATCAACATAAGACTGACAATGGTTATATTATGGATTTAATTTACACTCTTGGTCTTTTACATATGTCGTTTATTACCATGTAAATATACAATATTTCTTTCTATTTTCGAAAAATATTGCTATGACGTTGTCACCATCAACATAAGACAGACAATGGTTATATTATGGATTTAATTCTATACACTCTTGGTCTTTTACATATGTCGTTTATTACCACGTAAATAAACAATATTTCTTCCTATTTTCGAAAAATATTGCTATGACGTTGTCACCATCAAGCATTAACATAAGACTGACAATGGTTATATTATATATGGATTTAATTTACAATCTTGGTCTTTTACATATGTCGTTTATTACCATGCAAATAAACAATATTTCTTCCTATTTTCGAAAAATATTGCTATGACGTTGTCACCATCAACATAAGACTGACAATGGTTATATTATGGATTTAATTTACACTCTTGGTATTTTAGATATTATGTCGTTTATTACCATGTAAATAAACAATATTTTTTCCTATTTTCGATAAATGTTGCTATACACGTTGTCACCATCAACATTGATAGACTGACAATTGTTATATTAAGGATTTAATTCTAAATTCTATACACTTTTGGTCTTTTACATATGTAGATAAACAACATCTCTTCTATATTCCAAAAATATTGCTGTCGCCGTGACAATCCACCTATATAGAATGACCAACCTCACTATACAACATTCGTAAAGTTCCAAATAAAAAAAATGCCCTCACTGGAATGTGGACTCTTGAATACTTTGTCATAAAATCATAAATCATAGCATAATATCAGCGGTTTGTCAAGCATCACATTTTTGGCGATTATTTTACTGGAGGGTTAAAGAAATTTACAATCTATATTTTATAATTTAACTTTTTTAAATAAACACTAAATGCCAAGTTATTTTTAAAATCTCTTATTGTGGTGTATTATATTCGAATGCTACGTTGAAGCTATAGTTTAATCTAGCCTTGCTACAAATTAAGCGCTCGAGGTGCTATACGACCTATGAGATGAGATGATGACCAAGTTACCAAAATGGTAAAAACAGACAGTAGTATAAACGATGCAATTATTTTTAAAAATAATTTAGGAACAAACATTAAATATAAAACGATAAGCATAAAAATCTGTTTACCACAAATTCGCGAAAATACAAATAAACTTTCTTTTATTTTATTTATTTTCCAAGCAGGTGTTTTATCGAAATATTTATTTATATATGCATAATAACATAACAATTGATACTCATATTTAACTTTAAATAAAACAATTAAATTTATCTTAAGTGTAAATTTTCCTTTTATTTAATTCATACATATTAAAATAATGTATCCTCAGATCGAATATATTCACCTATATCAGCTTGATGGAAACAAACTGTTGCTAATGGATCTGCTAATTTACAATCTGCCGTACTTCTTGCTGCAACACCAAATCCTAAAGGTAAATCATTCATTGAATATACAACTACTCCTTGGTATTGTGGTGTATTTTCAGTAATTCGTCCAAGTCCAGATTTTGGTACATGATTACCGTATAAATATTGTTGTTCAAATGATGATTTCAACCAAATTTTATATTGTGCATATGGTGCCAAATAATATAATGCAGTTATATGAAATTTCAATTTATTTGTTTTTGAGAATTTCCCGAAACATGTACCAACACATATTAATTTATCTGGCCCAAAACATTCAGCCATTTTAAGTATTTTTTCTGATACATAATAAACTCGATCTCTATGTTCACGAAAACAATATGTTCCATCCGGACGATCGATTAATTGTTTCACATTTGCTCCAATACTAATAATAATAAAGTAAATATTGTTTACATTTTTTGTTAAAGTAATTATTTAATATATACTTACAATTTTGACAATTTTTCGAATAAAATTTTTGCTCTATCATCACTTAACCTTTTCATAATTTTTCTTTAAAAATTACAAATTGTATCTTTTTAAATTAATTAAATTGTTGAATTATTTTAAACAGAAAATGAGAAAACTGTTTAATTTTTATGTTTACAATAATGTCAGTAATTGGTGTGTCAAAATTTCAAAAACACGTGTAGTATGAAGATGAATTTACTCGGCGTTTTTCCAATTATTCAAAATGCGCCAAAGATTTCATGACGTCTTAAAGTTAAAATAAAAAGTAACTAGTAGGAAAGAAACGAATATATATAATAATTAGGTTTAAGTATATGGCTATCTTTGACACGAACCATTTAAAGTAAACGATTGTCAAATTTTTTTTTTTAACAAAATAATTTATATTTAATTTATATTTATTAATTAAAATTATATAAGGTACTCGCATATTATTAATTATATATTTTATTAGGTACCTACCTACATCATAATTAAATGATGATCGAAGTATTATATTTAAATAGTCTTACTGCATTTTAAATTAATATAAAATAAGATTTATGTTAAATGTTACTTAATGTTATTTACCATCCTTTTAATCATTTATATTATTTAATTTTCATATTCTTTTATTAAAATTATTTATATATAATAATTTAATTTTTAGTAAATAAAATTTTGCTTTTAGGAAAAATTATACTACATTTAGTTAGCCTTAGCGATTTTCATATAAGATGTTAAGAAAAATGAATACTAAATCGTATACTTTATAACGTATACTAAAATCGCCACAGCGAAAGGTTTATTTGGATCAATAATTCTACAATTCGTTAATAAAATAGGTAAAATATCTGATGTGGTGATAAGAAAAAATTATCATTATTAAAATAGTTTATATTTTTTAACTTATTCTGTCGAGACGCGAATCAAATTTACGGACGAATTGCGAAGCTAATGTCTTGGAGGTTAATCATCATAAGAGCCTTAATTTTCAATAGACCAAAACGTAGTCCGTATAAACAAAACACTTTAATTTTTCCATTAATATTTAATCTTCAACGAATGTACTAATATAGAAATAGGTAATATATTTTTTATTAGTGTGTTGCCTTAAATTTTGTAAGTATGACAGGAAAAATCATCTAAACATGAGATAGTTAGTTCAATTGTATGCCGCCGAATTACGAAACTTTTTCGAAAAAAATAATAAGAAAAAGAAAAGAAAGTTGACGATTTACTTATAGAAAAAATAAAATAAATATTTTTTCTTTTAATTTTTAAGTTGTTTGTCTAAAAGGATATTCCAACTTAGATTAGAGAATGTGAGTATTTAGTTTGTTCGCAGTATAGTAAGTGTAAGTCCTCAATTTTCTTTTAGGCTTCGCAGTTCGCCATACGATTGAACCATTGAACTACCTCTATACTAAATGTAGATAATTTTTGGTATTATTAATTAATATTTCTCAATTTTATATCATTTTATGTAAATGTTATGCCAAACAAAAAAAAAAGTAATATACGAATTTATTAAGAATAATATGACATCAAAATATAGCATTTTCTGATGGTCAAATTAAAAAAATTAAAATTTAAAATTTTGTATTTAAAATTAGAATTTTCTTTTTTACAGATTTTGGATAAAACTTAATAAAATAATTATATAATAAGTATTTCAATTAAAATTCAAATATGATATTTGTAAATATACCATAGACGTATAATATATATAGACTGAATGTTCAATATATGTTGTTCTAATAAAAAGTGAAGCCAGCATTGAGCCCCTCTTGGAGGGGCACTGACAGCTATTTGACATAAAAAATGGGATATTTGAAAATAGTGTTGGTAGCTATATAAAAAAAGTCCCATTCAATAATTTGTCAAATTATGATTTTAAATGAACTTATTTCTACAAAATTTTAGAAATTATGAATGAAATTTTAAATTTAGGAACATATTTAATAAAATTAAAATCTGTAAGTAGTGATATACGATTTTGAGATTGAATATGTGCAACATTGTTGAATGCAAATGCAGCGTTTTTATTAATTTAATAGGCAAATGCGTTGAATTTAGTTCAAAAAACATTGCAATTAATCTCAAAACCCTTTATTTAATCTGATAATAGTGTAAATATCTACAACAATATATTACCTTATATTACCATGTTTTATATTTAAAAACAAATGCGGTAAATTGCCGAATAATTTCAAATAAAATGTTAAATAAATTAACTGTATTTTTTCCTTTTAAGTACTATTTATTTTTTTATGAATTGTGCCGTACTTCTTATACTTGCAGTTTTTCCGTAAAAACTAAAAAAGATAAGGTATTTTGGAAAATCCTAAAAAATTGTGTAAGTACAATTTAATAGTAAATATATAGAAGGTAAAAAGTTCATTGTTTACTTACAATGAACTTTTTTTTACCTTCTATATATTTACTAATTAATATGTATTTTAGGTCATTCTGCAAATGACGATTTATTTGAGGATCATAGAGCGTTCCAAATCAAAGCTATAATCACTGAATATCTTAAAATAAGATTAAATTACGCGACTAAATGTACAACAAGTTTTCAAAACAAAAATATTAGGCAAAAATTAACTAAAGTTGTGCATTTTTCTGGTTTATAAGTAAATTTTTTTATGGTTGCATTATTATTTAAGCTTACGTTTAATTTTTTATAACTATAAAATAATTTTTATGAAAAAAATAAATACTTTTCATTAAATATTACCATTTTCTTATTCTTTATATAAACTTGAAAAAATATCCCAGAAAAAGGGAACAACATAAGGAAATTGAGTTTGTGTTTATATTACTTTTTATGTTGCAACATAAAAAGCATATTCAATGCTGGCTTCACTTTTGAGATTTGAGATTCTGTCTATATATATTATATGTCTATGAAATATACTAATTTTAAATAAAAAAACATAATTTAAATATAAAATTTTGAATTTGAAATATAAAATTTTCAATTTGAAATATAAAATTTTGAAGTTGAAATAAAAATTTTGAATTTGAAGTGAAAAATTTTGAATTTGAAATATAAAATTTTCAATTTGAAATATAAAATTTTGAAGTTGAAATAAAAATTTTGAATTTGAAGTGTAAAATTTTTAATTTGAATTTAATTTCACCTGTAATTGCTATAATGATAGCTGATAGAATAGATTAAATTATTTTACATACGTCAACCGGAAATATAAATAAAAAAAAACTATTTTTTTTCACTTCTTTAATGAAATAAGAAATAATATTGGAATTATTATATTTTATGGAAAATTTCCAGAAAACCACTCGTAATAATTTTACCTATGAAATTAACTAAAAAAAATCTGAATTTGGGTAATATCATTTCATGACACATAAATTGAAATTATAATATAATAAAATCATAATTTCATAGAATATCTTTTTCTTAATAAAAAAAAAATTAATATAATTTTAAGCTCGTTTTTTAGAAATATTCATAAACGACATTTTAAGTGGTTTTATAAGATTCTTTTTTTTTTTTTAAGAATATCCCTTTTTTTATTAACTAAATTTGACGGTCTATTGATCCTTTTACATTATTATATCAATTTAAAAAAAATGTTGTCATCTAATTACATTTTTTTTTATATAATATTAAATAATTTAGCTTACATTATACAAAAAAGTAAATTAATTTCAAATTAACTTTTTTAATATGAATATACATGAATTTGTGGTATGAGCTGATAATTAATAAATAAGCTTTTTTTTATAAAGTTTTTATTATGGTATTTCTGTGACTGTGGCTTAGGCCTAAGGTTACAAAATTATTTCAAACATAAAAATGAAATTAGAAGTTTGATTGATGGACGATAAAATTTCAATAAATTGAGTCATTTTTATACATACAGTTTTTAAATTTCAACTTTTAAATTAAGACGATACTATTTAAACTCTGCTTCATTTAAATTTATTGAATTAATTAAATATTAATTATTGTGTTATTATGTAGAATCAGGAATTACACTAATACCAGTCACTGGATGGATCCTTCAAATAATTTTGTTCACATAGAAATTATTTCACAATTATATGAATAATTGAACAATATAATTTTCAGCAATCACTAACAAAATAAAGAATTCGACTTCCAGTGCGGAGTTATATAAAGATACATACTCGCTAAAGACTTAGAAAAGAATACTAACTTTTGAGTTCTGAGTAATTAAAGCCAATCACGATATGGTTGATTGATTGAATTCAAGAGTGTAACCGCTAGTGGTTCATGCACGTAGGCCAGTTATAGGCCCATTATATACGTTAAACATGCCCATTCCACTGAATTTCAGAATTCGTTTCCAACGAAAGAATTTTAGTTCGTTCGAACCAAAAATCATTTTCGTCGTAGGTACATAAAACAGGTATAATAATGACACAAAAGTATTCATTTGTGTCACGTGTGTCACGTTCGCGCCATTTCCAGATATACTGACCTTTGCTGTTTGTTAAAATAATATAATAATCAATAAATTAATGTTATATACATTTTTATGATATAATTTCAAATTTATGTACCAAAATTATAAAGTTCAGAATTTGAATAATTTACAATTTCTAAGAATTTATATAAAAAATAATGTTTTAAACCAGTTTTATTATTATGAAATTTCTTAATTTATAATTTAAATTATTATTTTTCTGTCTGATATAATTTTCTAAACAAAAAAAAATCCGGTATATTAATTAGAGTTTTTACCTTTTTCGATACAGTTTTACTTCCGGTATTAACTGATGCTACACATTTAATTAAATTACGTTTGTAGGACAAATATAATCCTTTTCAATTAAATAATTATATAGCGAAAATGGAAAAGCATTTATATATGAAATGGTGTCGTGTTGTTTTTATATATTCATTATTAAAAATTTAATTCTATTATTGATGTGATAATATCTTTATATACAGGATATCAAACTAACAAAAGAGAAAACACTGAATTTTAATTCAATAAAAACTATACTTAAATGTGTAAATGCTTTTTCTGACCTATATTCTTGTATCTTCTACATTTTATCTATTTCAGTATCAAAAAAACAATATAAATTGATAATTAATTTAGTTATGAAGCATAATTATTTACAATTTTTTTTCCAAATTTCGTACTACAAAATACCAACTTGTCTCAATTCTTAGTTCAATCTAAAATATCTTTGTGCAAACCTTTATTATTTATGTAACAATAAAAATTTCGCTCAAAACACTAAACTAAATATGGCAATGAAAAATATTATTAATTCAAATTATAATAACACCATATTTTAAGTGACTCAACTTTATTCCTCAAAATATTCCATCTAAGTCTGATTTTTTATAGTTTAACGAGTACCAATTCATTTTTCCAGGGTTATTGCACCTTTTTCTCTATATATGAATATTATGTGAACTATGAATAAAATATTCCATAACTATACTCATAAAATTATATATATGTTTTATATGTTTATGTAAATTTCTAGCTACTAAAATTTGCATAAGAAATTTATAAATTTAATATTTTACTTATTGTTGATATTGGTCAGTCAGGTGATCAATTTAAATATGACAAAACTAATATTCAAAAAAAAAAAATATTTTCCAATCAAAATTTCGATTGAAAAATAAAAACAAAAAATTAAACTAAAAGCACATGGTTATCATCATCATCACAAAATCAAAACAAAAACAAATAATTTTTGTAGAATTAAATATTTTTTATTGTGAACTTAAACCCGGTAGTTTATAGATACAAATTTATGATTCGAAAAATTTAAACAATAATTTTTATGTTCTGAATATCCTGCCCATATAAAATACATTTAATAATTTTGGTTTTAATGAATCATTTGAAATTTTTATAATTTTTTAATATATTTGTTTTGATTACGTACATGTTTAACTGGAACGTCAAGGAAAAATCTTTTTTTTATTTTTTTAATTCAATTCAAAGAACTTATAAATTATATAAATATATATATAATAAAAATAGTGTCAAAGACAAAAATTATTATTTGTTAATTAGATTACTAAGCCAAAAAATAATATTAATCGAGGAAATCAATGATATTTCCTTAAAACTAAACGTGAATATTTATTATTATTTTTATTTTTTGCAATAATTTTTATTAAAATTTATATTTCTATGGTTGCGTCTTCAGTCTTCGTCACCTTGATTGAAAATTTATGCGTTCATTGATTTGATAAATCTGAAAACATAAAAACTAGACCCAACAAAACTACTATTTTTTTTATTTTTTTAGTATTAATAATATTTTGTTTTTGTTTTGCAAATTATTTTTACAAAAATAAAACATTTTCAAACAATAATTAATTTTTCCTGACATTATGTTAACAAATTTAAAATATGCTCCATTATAAGATAATATTTATTTATGTATATCCAATTCAATTTTAAGAGTGAAAATTTGACATTTTTGATTTATTAAAGTTTGATATTAAATAAATTTAACCTGAATTTAGGTAAAAAAAAAAACTAAATATTTAGTTTGAATTAATTAAATTTCTATTAATTGGTGTGGCTAGGCTAGGAGTATTGATTGCAAATGTAATTTTCAAAAAATATTTATATAATTTAAAAAAAAAACAAGTTTTATTTAAAATCTAGTATCATCCAGTAATATTTATTGAAAGTTATTTTTTTTTTTTGATGAAATAATATAAAATTCAGAATCAATAATAGAGATGAACTAGCTCTCTTACCATCAATATACAAGTAGTTATAAAAGAGTAGTTATAAGAACGTCAATATACAAGTAGTTATAAAACATAATTTTTTTGGTTAATTTTGATATGTTTTACTATGCAAACCAGAGATCAATTTGAAGAATTAAGTAACAAATTTTGAATCAATATAATCAAAATTTAACTAATATAATTTAATTAAATTATTAAAAATAAAGTTTGGAAGAAAAATTAAGATTAATTTTGTAAATTCATTTATTAGTAATTAAAAAAAATACAAAATTTCGAAGTATAAATTGTTCGACTTTATCCTTTATGTTTCATTTTGTTCACTTATTTGCGGTTTACGCTGTGATTACGCTAGCCATAAATGTCTGATAGAAATGTTAGACTTTTCTGTCTGACAGATTTTTTTGACAAGTAAAAAAAACACGCTGGCTAACATTTCTGTTTAACATTTCATTTGAAATCATATCGTCAACAAGAAAGCAATTAGCTATAATAATATTAAAATAAAAATATTTTGAATAATATAGTTTGTTCACACCTCAATAATATATATATATTTTTTTTTATTTAGTAATAAACTATTTTTTTCATTCAAATAATCACCGCAAAGTAAGAAAATTTTAATTTTCAGGAGCAAATCTTATACATTTATATCAAATATCGCCATTTGCAAATTAACAAATGTCAAAAAAAATCAACAAAAAAATCTGAAAAGTTGTCTAGTGAAAAATCGTCATTTTTCTGTCGTGACAGAGGTTCTGTAAACAGAACTTGAGATTTCGTACACTTGAGATTTCGTAAACAGAACATATGTTCTGTCCAAGAAAAAGTCTAGTGGAAACCGCAAGATAGCCAGCATGTTTTTTTTTACCTGTCAAAAAAATCTTTCAGACAGAAAAGTCTGGTCTAGAAACATCAAACCAAAAACATTGTAAAGCTAAAAGTCTAAATTTTGATTGCCGAATCCCTGATAAATTCTAATCTAAAAGTGTAACTGATATTATTTCATAGTTTTATAAGATTCTAAATTAAAAATTGTTTCTAAATTAAGATTTGTAGTAAATAAATCTACAAAATATTAAAATAAAATTTCAATATTTTCAAAATGCTTTTAAATATTCTTCACAACAATTTTTCAAAGACAAAACATTTTATATTCAAACCTTATAAATCTTTATTTAAAATATTTTGCATATTAATTTAAATTTTAGATATAAGAAACATCTATTTTTATATTTTTATTATTTTTTTGGCAGTTAATAAACCTTGACACTGTCCTAGATATTTATTGCTAAAACTTATGTTAAATTAAAAATTAAATTATTTATAACAAACATTTCCGTAAAAAAAATGTTTGAACACTTAAAAATTACTTTTCCATAATTGAAGTATTTATGGACAAAAAACGATATCTGCACAATAAAATAGAACCTTGTCATTTCCTTATATAACAATTTTTTTTTTCATTTTATTGCAATTTGTGCAATTTCTAAAATCATTAAAATTAGAAATAATATTAAATATAATAAAATATTACTAAAATTATGTACTAAAAATAAATAATTTTATTGTTTTAGTTATCGATTAGATATATAATAAATAAATAAATTAGATAATTTGATTACCGAACTGATTCTTTTAAATATAATCAAAAACTTTTATTCATTTTCGTACAAATGTAAAATCGAATTTAATCCGAAAATTTAGACAGAAATTTTAGGATTAGAAATTTCGAGACGATCATCAAATTATTTTATTTGCAATTTGTTAATCAGTTTGAACTGAATAAATGATTATCAATGTTGAACTCATGTATCATTGAATATTTACATGAACTTAACCATCCTATAATCAAAAATTGATATAAAAAAATAACCTGGTAATAATAATAATAATGTTAGCTATGTTTTTTTTTACAAGTTCAAACGCTCGGGTTAATCGTAATTTAATGAAGATGAAGTAATTTGTTCACAAAAACAAAGCCACTTACAAGCACGTGATAATAATAATAAAATTTATAAACTTCCTTAAACGTTTTATTATAGCCAGTGTGACAGTCAAAAATTTTTTTTCGTAATAACTTGTAGTTGCGAATAAAAACTCACCTCATAATTTAATTAATTTGCTAATTTTCTTTATGTACAATATAAAGTGTTTTTAAGTTTATTCGTGAACTTATATGAATCATAATTAAATTTAAAATTATTTATAATTATAATTAATAAGGTTTTAATTCAGTAGCGTAGAGAGGTTAAGGTTACTGGGGGGTTTTATTAATTATGATTATTTATTAATTTTTTATAAAAATACCTTCTCAACGCTTATGTGTGTTGGATTTATCATTTCGTCCGACTTATGCGCGAACATAATTTATCAAAATTATATCATTTTCCAAATTTATTCATCCGGTTTTTGGCTTTCTTCGAAAAAGTTGATTCAATTTCAATTTTACTATGAATGGTTTTTTCAAAACATCATTCCAAAATAATAATCATTAGACTGTATTTAAACTGTATATTTATAGGATTAAGTTTAATGCTAAAACTCGAAAGTCAAATTCGTTTTGATTTACACTTACTTTTACACTTATAAGCAAATTATCACAAGAAAATAGCGAAAAATGAATAAAGAAAAACAAAACACCACAAAATTAAGTAATTTCTTAAAAAATTATTATTAACTTTACTTCACAGATATTTTCTTTTTTGGCATATGATTTTACCATATTATTTGACACATCAAAATTGTAGAAAGAAAATTTTCATGCTTAGGCAATAATTTATTTGTCATATTTCCAGTTCTTTCACATTTGAAAGAAAGAAAATTAAAAAATATACAACCACTTAAAATATACAATTAAATGTCAAACAAAATTTGAAACAAAAACATAATCTGTGTACATACCAGATTTCGGACGAAACGATAAAATGAATTAAAAAAAAAAAAACATTTTCGAAAATTAGTTAAATGCAGCATAACATTTTATTATCTCTATTATTATTTATACATAAACCAAAAATCTTTATCGTAGTAATCATACAAATTGTTTTCGATATTCCCCTTCATTCTGCGTACGCCACTGCTTAACTCAAATCCTTATTTTTTCTAACCAATAATTATTATGTTATGACGAGTGTAAGATTGATATTAAACACTGATAACAAACATAAACTATTTATAAAGTGTAAAACATATAATTTTGTAAAATGCTTTTTTGCATTTACATAAATACTTACATAGATACAATTTACAACATAACTTTTCACTACTACATTGAAACCTTTTCAAACTACAATTAATTTCGTATAATTTCGTATTTTTTATTTATTTATTCAGCATTATTTAATTTAGATACCACCGATGATATTATTATAAAAATAACGATACTGCTGTACAAATGGACGATCATAATCATAAGCTTTTTCAGTTTGTTTTAAACACGCGCATGATAAATACGCTTTCGTTAAACTACTATAAATATTTATAAAAAAAAAAAAATATTTTTATTAAATAAAAGTTAAAATAATTCAAATTTTATTTTCCTTTAAAATTAAAATTTAATATTTTGTGAAAATTATATAAAATTTTCTAATGGACCAATAAAAACAATTTTTTCTTGGCATGTTGTGTAATTTTTAGACTTGTTCTTTAGTTTTAAAATAATTTTAATTTATATTTCGAAATTAAATTAAAATAATTCAAAAGTTATTAAAAAAATATAAGAAAATATTTAGTGCAAAAAAAAATTATTATTATTATAAAAATTACTTGTGTGTTTTTTATTAAATTTTTTAGTTATTTTGTAAAATTAAATTTAACAGGTTTGTAAATTTTATCTATTTTATTTATTATTTGTTAGAAATTATTAAAAAAATATGATTAATTATATTAAATTTTATCTTTCCAAACGTGATATTTTTCAAAATATTTTAATATTTTTTAAAATTTTCCTTATAAAAGCATTTTTTTTTTTTTGTAATCTTGTAATGGAAAAATCGCTACAGTAAAATTTTTCTTGATTGACATATTTTTTAAAAAAATAATATTAAAGTTTATTTTAGTTGGAATTTTAGATTTAAAACATTGATTAATAATATAATATAAAGTTTATATAGCTGCAACTGTAATTCAAAGCTTTTGTTATTATCTTTTATGTTACATTTTTGTTTTACGATTATAATTACATAAATGTAATTTTAGTTTAGCAGAAGATTCGAAACTAACTGATATAGTAACAGATTGAAAAGAAATTTATTTTTCTAAACAGTTTAAACTTATAAGAAATTACATTTTTTTAATATAATTTTTCAAAATTATACTTTAAATCGTAAACAAAATATTGAAGGTTTATTATAGTTAAGAGTCACGAAACCTTTTATAACCACGATATTTAGGTACTAAAATAGTTTTATTAAAACTAACCTATTCTAATATAATTTGAGTATATAAAGATAATAATTAATCTGTTAATTTTATATGATAATTGTTATGAAATATATGATGATCCATTTCATTCAGAGTTCCTTTTATTAATATAATTTATATTGTGATTTATAGTTTCAGTATGGAAACTGAAGACTTAAATATTTTTTGGTAGATATTAAGTCAGTGAAAGACTAAATCAACAATTTATAACCATTCAGTTGAATTTCATCATATTTTTTTTATTTTTAAACCAATTTTATATATTTGGAAATAGTATCGAAATTTGCCAACATGACAGCATATCATATTTATATAAATAAAATAACACCAACTCAAATTAAAATGTGCTTTGACTAAAATTGTAAAGGAATTTGTCAAAAATAAAAAAAAATACTTAAAATTAAAATTTTATAATTTACAAACTTATTAAAACAAACAAAAATATTTTAGGTAAATAATCTTTTAACTTTATTTTTATTAAAATGAAAATATATTTTTAATCTTTTTTGTAATGAGAAACACTTTATAGTGAAGTGTTGTAATGGGCTTGGACTCAAAAATAATTCGGTTTCGCTCGAAAGTATTTTACTCTAAGTCTTCGACGTCTAATATTTAAAAATGCAAATGGAACAACATCAACGGACTCCGGGGGTTTGTGGACAGAAATAACTCCGAGTAGTTTTTGTCCGATTTTAATGAAACATAAGCACATAGTTTCTAGTTGACGCGTGAAAATTTTGTGATCGGAAGCTTCAGTGGGTACAAGCTCAAATTTTTATACAAGTTGGTTTTTTACATGTTTTGGGAATATAGATCTATAAAGAACATATTCCTGCAACATTTTTTAATAAATATCTAAAATCTTGCTGCGTCAACATTATTGCAAATAATTTTTAATTAAATTTGACATATAATAGGCTAGTTTTGTCAAATTTGGGATTAATATTTTCATTGGATCTCTATCGAAATTCCTAATTTGTCTTAAAAGATCTAAAATTTTCAACATAACAATATTAATTACCTAGCACCTTTTTGTTATAAAGGTATTTATACTATTAATAACAAATCACTGTTGGACATAACTACGAGTTATTTGCTCCCCCTAAATTAGCAAATTTTTTATGTGATTGTACTAATTAATTTTAGCAAAAAAAAAAAATCACATTAAAATTTGGTTATATTTATTTAATATCCATCATTATCACTGTTTTGGAGAGACGGATGTCGAGCACAAAATAACTAATACGAATATTGATTTAATGAACAATAATTTAATCAAAATAATCACTATAAAAACAGTCAGAAAATAATATAATTAAATATAAAAAACCTGAAAATCGTTAATTTTTTTTTTATAAAATACAACGAATTTCAAAATTTATATATAATAAATTAATTAAAAATATATTTAAATTTTTTATGAGTTAAATGTTTTTTATTTATATTTTGCGAATTAAATTTAAATTTGCGTTATGACAAATTAAATTGTCTAAATCTAAATTATTTAAAAAAAAAATTAATTTAGTGATTTTATTTTTGTGAAAATTTGCAAAAAAAAAGTAAATAATTATAATTAACTATCTCTAACAATATTTCTCATTTTTAATATATTTTGAAAATATATTTAAAAAATAATTTATTTTAATTAATAATAAACAAACAAAAACAATGTTTACAGGTAAAATCGATACAGGTAACATTATTTATACAGTTTGCAATAATATTTTTTTTATAGATAGCAAAGGTAGATACGTCAGTTTACTTGATTTTAATTTAAATAAACAAAAATTTGCTATTTTTAAAAATAAAAATTTTAAATTACAATAAAAAAAGTTTGAAAGAATTTAGTGAAGCATGTGAAATTTTTATTTTGTAGCGCTTTTTAGAAATGACAAATAAATAACACACTATAATAAAAATACTGAGAAATTTTAAATGGAAACTTTCTTAGTTCAAACAAACAAAAAAATATAACTATTAAGCTTTAAGCAGACCAAAATTTAGAGTTTGTTGAAACATCCATTTATATAAAATTAATTTGTCAGTTATGCGTAAAAAATTACAAATCTTTTAGATACAATTAGGAAACCACTGACTTTATCGTATGCTAAATTTTGTTAATATCGTATAACTAATGACTGTGAGATTATGATGTGCACAAGATTGTGTATGCGAAACCTCTAGCATTGAAAACATAAAGAAAAATTGATTTAACTAATTTCATTCCATTCGATCACAACATTATATCTAAGTATAAAGTATTCGATAATTTCTCGTAATTCATTAACTTGAAATTAGTGATTGTATTGTTTAATAATTATATATATCTTCTGTTTATATTTATTTGTTTTAGATTTAAAAATAAAAAAATTATGAATAATTTAATTAGTTTAATATATTAATAACCAAAACAAAAATTATTTCCATATTTTGATTGCCGACAGTTTTATATTATATAGGTAATTTATACTTGGAATATAAGTGTTTAAAATATTTCTTAGAGAAGAGCGCGAAATTATCATTTAAGTTCGATAATAATTATGCTTCCGATATTGAGCTTTAAATTAGAGTAAATGGCAATTTGGTTGGTTGGTTTGGTTTGCGAAGCGCGGAATGGAAGCGGCCAAACCTCGTACCATACAGACCACTTACGAAAAGTTGCCCATTTTCATCACGAATCGTGCCATCCCACTTCTTTTATAAAGTTTACAAGATTAGCTGGTTTTTCCTTGGTTATTTCTATTATAAATCTCTTGCAAAATAAAACTCGAAATTTTTTAATCTTTTAAAAGATGTTCAATTGTTTCGTTATCTTCAGCACAGCTTCTAGTTTCCGTTGTCAGTCTTAGTCGCGCGGCATATTTACGTACGTAATAGTAAATGCCCCGTGACTATTCCTGGTGTACAGTCTGAGCATGGGTTTGGTCATATTCAGAATACTTCTCGATTGTTGAGCTTTGGGGTTACTCCAGAACAGCTCCAGAAACAATTTGTGTGGATACAACTGTTCAGCGCGAACCATTCTAACCTATTTTATTCTATTAGTTATAGTTTAAGTAAGCGGTCTTTTAGTAACCGATTCGACATATTGGCGGGTTGATATCCGCTGCACCCTGCACCATTGCTAGCCAATTAATTAGCTTTCTCATTACCTATCCATATAATAAGCCAAATAATAAGCAAATTTTTATTATTGTTTGCCTTTACTTGCCTCAGGATAGTTCGACATTGAAAAACAAGTTAAGAGTTAATCGATCTATTTATTATATTTCAATTTACTTTAGGGATTTTATCATATACAATTTGACCATACCATAATTCATAATAATCCCGCATAAAATGAATTACTGTCGGAAAAATTGGAAAAAAAAAAACATAATTTAGAAAAAAATAAATTAGTGTATATATTTTCTTTTCCAATATTTAACCACTTTTTCCAGAAATTTTAGAAAAAAACCTGTAATTAACGCTATGAAATTTCAATATCCCTTAAATATCAAATGCATAATTATATAATTACCAATATTTTAGAAATTATAATAGAAATCATAATTATCTCATACGAATTATCTTATGTTCACCACCAGTTCCAGAATCATATATAGTTTCTGCATTCAAAGATTTTGTTATTTATAAACGTTAAACGGTTCAAATGGAAATGATTCCATATATCTGATAAAACAATGCAATGCAGAGTAAATTAAATCAGATGACAATTTAATTTTGCTATGTTATTTTACTAAAATTTGATAATATTAAAACTACAATTTTCTAACTTAATAAAACATATTTCGCAAACAAACTTTCTTTTTCCCATTTATCTAAAAAAGAACTCAAGGTTAATTTTATGACACCGCATCGAATAAATTCAATATTTCAAAATACATATAAATATATATACCTAATTAGCAAAGAATTTGACCTAATAATTTCTACCTTAAACATGTTTTTATATAAATAGACACCATCAAAAAAATAAAATTCAATTTTTTAAATTTTGCATTTTCCATATAATAATTTCTTTAATTAATTATTAAAATCATAAATTATAGTCATCATTTAATGTCCTCGACAACACCCCAAGTTCATTATACTAATAACAATATTTAAATCTCTTGTTTAATTTTTATATGTCAAGTCAAAAGTCTTATCAAATTTAGTACAAAAATTGCATTTACCAAATATTCGAAAAATAATCATAAAAAAAAAATTAGTAATTAATCATAAAATTATTAATCATTATACATTTTTAATATCTAATTAATAATAATTTAAATATGAAATAAATTAATTAATTATAATGTTTCACATATATAAAAATATGTGTGAAAATTAATTATTAGTGTAAAATAGTGATACAAATTTTGATATAGCTCTAATGATTCAGCGACTCTGAATTTATTTGAATTTACATAATTTTGTTGTTATATTTTTTTTTTTATTTTTAAGAAGGAAGTTATTAAAAAAAATGTTACTACCAATTTCGTAGTATAAATAAAAATCTTCAAAGAAATATTTTTTATTCAATTAAATTTTCAAATTTCTTTTTGACTTTAAAAATTGTCATTTATGTTTTTTCTTTTTTGGTTTTGTATAAATTATTGAATTAGACCTGTAAATTGGCAATTTATGCAAATTGTAATTCCGAATCAAGGTTGATATTATTATTATTTTTTTTTTTTTGGAATCTATTAAATGTTACGTGATATATTCACACTATTTATAGACGAGATATAATCAATAAATTTTTTAACTACGTTTTTTTTTTGCAAAATAAAAATTGAGGAAATATGTATTACACAGGGTTACCGAAATGCAAATTAATAAAATTGAAGCATAACCTAAATTTTATAAATAATATTTTTGTTTATAAAGATATAATACACAAATTTTCATTTAAAATCTAATTGAAATTCTTAAATTTTTTTGATTGAATCACGATGAATTCACTGAGGTTATAGATAGTAATCGTCACATAATTAATAAATTTGTATTATAATATTAACTTCCAATAATTTATATTTTTAAAAAAAATTAATATTGTTACTCTGTATAAATATATTTATGTAATTTTATTTGTGTACCGAATAATGACCGGTTAGTGAGTTCAAAAACCGCATTAAAGGTTAGAATAAATTGAAAATATCTCAGTGAAATCCACCAACGCATAAATTGTGTTCATATAAAAAAAAATTTACTTTCTCCTTAAATTTAAGTCTGGTGAGACTGATTTAGTTAAATCTAGCTTACCTTGCTGAAAATATTTGTATATATATTTTAAACAGAAAAAATAAAAACAACAAAATCGATTTAAAAAAAAAACTGTCGATTATTTTAAGTCCTTGAACCTGACTTTGACTGTGATTTAAATTTAAATTTTTGTCATTTTTTTAATAACACATTAAAATTTATAAATTTTCTGTGAATTTTCACATTTTATCATATTATGAATATTAATGGATAAAAATTCATATATAATTTTCCAATTAATTTTATGTTGTATAGTGTAATTTGTGTGTTAACATATATTTAACATTTTTTTTTATCATTTGCACCTTCTATAAAAGAAATTATCACTAAAATATGAAATTATTAAGAACTTGATTCAATTTATCATATTTAAAATTGGTTTAAATTTATAAATAACAAAACATTTAAATGATTTCTTAAATTGATATTAGTAAGTATGAATTTTCAAAAAAAAAAAAATATTAATAAAGACTAATTTGTTTGTAAAATTGATGTATTGTGTAATTTTTCAATAATGTCAATAATATGCTACGACCACGAGTATCGTCTGTCCATACAATTTCAAATAATATTAATCTAATTTTAACATTCAATTTTGTTGACTTACTTATCAACCAAATTTTCAAAAATATTTGCTTTCTACTGAAAAATACCACTAATTTTTGAAATTATTGAATATTTATAGAAATTGAATTTAATAAAACGTAAAAGTTGTATTTATTTATGGATCAATTTAGCATAAAATGATAAATTTGTTATAAAGACTTGTATAAATAAAATGTGGATATGTTTAAGGAAAATTATCAATAATTATAATTTGAATATCATTGTACTAATCATCAGATTTTAAAGATTTCAGAGATTTAGTAATAAATTGAAATAATATAATTTGACTCTGGCTTAGCACTTTAGAATTAAGTAATTATGTAGTGTACGTAAGGAAAATTATATATGGATAGTGAAATACAGCTCTAAATCTGTACATGTACTTAAAAAACGGGTTTTGTGTAAAGACTGACTTTTTTTATGGACCACTATTCATTAAGTGATATAGTCTGAATCAGATTATTCTTTACAATTACCCAGAACAGACTGAGTTAGCTTTCTATAAGTTTTCTGAATCATTGAGTGGTTGTAGATACACAACTCAGCAAAGTTTTAAGCCTCCATAGAAGTATTGAGCTCGATCAATTATAATTAGATTGGTAATTTATCTATCTTGAGGTCGTAGTGGTGATGTGAAGATAGTGTATTTACAAACAACAAATTAATCAAATCTAGCTTTATATGAGATCTCGAAAATAGATAAACCTATTAACTTTATTCATTGTTTTGTAATTTATATATGTGTAATACAAAACTGTTTAAGTTTAAGTTTATGAAATATAAATTAATCATATCAATTTGTCAATATTTCTAACTCTACTCTAGTTAGTTACAAATCCGCCTATACAATTATTTTCTTAAACATAATCTTTTATAGTTTATTACGATTGCAATAATCAAATTTTAATGAAAAATGAAAATTTAAATTCATATCATAAAAATTAAGTTAATATATCTTCATTACAATCTTAAAAAAGTAATAAATATAAAAAAATTGTACGCTTGAAATTAAAAATTAAATTTCTTATACGCTTTTACGAATTTTGAGAATACCTTTTTATTAAAAACAAATAAAAAATTAAAATTAAAATAACATTTTGTTACAGTTTTAATGATTTTTTTTTTATAATTTGAATAAATTACATTTAAAAATAATTTATGTCACAAAAATTAGATACATTATTCGATTGAAATTCATTAATTTTAATGATATTTTTATTATTGTAAATTCGTCCGAAATAATTATAAATTGAATTATTATTACCAAACAAAATTAGATTAGAAATATTTTTTAAAAATTTCATGAATTTAATTTACAAATAAAATTACTTAATAATTATGACGTATTACTCAGTATTTATCGATAATTATTGGAGAATAAATTTCGTCTGATTCTATATTTTACCAGCATCAGATTCTTTGATATAGAATGCTGTAGAATTATATATCGGGTATAAAACTCAATGAGGACACCACATGCTCGACTACTCTTCCGCACTCTGTTCAATAAATAGTTTTGTTATTTAATCGCTTTTTTAGCAGAAGACCTCACCTCATGACAATTTATTGCAATTTGATATTACTAATTTTATATGGATTTCGAACCACAAGTTTTTATTTTTAGTGATAAAAGTATTAATTGCAACTAACTAATGACTTTTAATAGTGAGACATTTGTTGTCAGAAAACAATCTTAATTCATTGTTGGTTGGTTTGAAGGAAGGGAAGGTTACAAAAAACCATCCTCGCACCTACGAGGCTTCATTATACTTTGTAAAAACCGCATGCTTATTCTACTCTACTAATTGCATCATTCACACATCATTCCAATTCACTTCGCTCATGAACGCAATAATTAGTCTAGCGAGCCGGTCAAACCCGCTCACATCTTCTATGTCGGTTTAAGAAAAGGCATTCCATCTGTTTAAATCTTTTCTATCTTTTTATACCTTCTTGGCCAAGGAAAGTGTTTCCTCCTCTTACCCACATCATCAACATATTTAGGTTTCCCCGTTTCCGTTAAACTTACTATTCTCGTATGATTCCTGAGCAGAATATGATCAGTGAGCATCATGTTTCTAGACTTTTGAGCGTTTATTTCCCCCTCCCAATTAAAAAGTTTTCGTTCCTTAACAACCATTATAGTTTATTCCCAATCTTAAAATCACAATTACGTATTGTAAATTTTGATTACTGATACTGATTTATAACTGAGTGAACTTAGAGCGACAGTAATGGCTTAGCACACTACTACTACACTCTTCTTAACGTAAACTATATGTAATTAATTTTATTTTTTGAATAAATATTTAGGACAATTTTAAGTTTATAAAATATTGTTCTTTTTATATAAATAAAACAAATAATAAACAAACTATTACGTATAATATTAAACCTAATTTATTACTATTAAAATAAATAAACCTTATATTTAAGGTTATATCCCACTATAATGCATTATATAAAAAAAAGTGTTAATTCGTGTAACAGCACCATTTATTAGCCTAGTCTAATTTATCCAATTTTCACGAACAAAATTTACCAATTTATTTAAACATTAAATTATCTGTGCATTATTTATTTGAACTTTTTAAGTATACAAGGAAAAATATTTATGTAAATGTTTTGAACAGTATTTTAAAATACCCTTGAGACAGATCATTTTATGTTTGTTATACTTCTAATTATCATGATTCATAAATTTTATGAAATATATTTTGATTTTTCAAAAAAATGACCTATATAATGTGAAAATATGGTAAGAATAAATTATTTTTGTACATTAAGTAATACCGAAATTGAAAAACTCTAAATTAAATACTAATTTTAAGTTAAATCATATTTTTTTATTGTTAAATTTTCATCTAAAACAACTATAAAATTTAATTCAAATAAAATAATATGCAATTTTCCCTTTATATATTTTGAATTTGCAATTTACATACTTAATCAGTTTCCGCCGGGGCAATTATAGTGGAATTTTAAAATTGTAATGAAAAATTTTAAAAGCATTAAATTTTTACTAACTAAGTTATTGTGAAAATATTTCAGGAAATTTTTTTGTTTTTCTAAACATTAAATAGATAATCTTTATAGACGTAATCATTTATGTGTCATGTCAATTGGGTTAGTCATCGTTAATATTAAATTTATTATTAGAATTCTAAATATTTTAGTATTAAAATTAGAATTCTCTGATTATCTATAAATTACGGAAGTAACTGTTAGATATAACTGTTAGAATATATATTGAAGAATATAATGTATAGATAAAAACGACGACGATTCAATATTTTTAAACCCAAAAAGTTTATAAAATCGTCGACCGAATTCTTTCAAATCTGATACGCCATTTTCACTTTTTTGACTTAGAAACTAATTCTTAGGTGTTGGAACTTGCTCATTCTTTTACTGTTTGTTATCCATATTCGGCTATAATTTATCGTTGCAGAGATATTCTTTTATCCCCTGTTTTATAACTTCTTAATTTCTGAACATATGGATCATTTTTATATATAAAACTTAGTGTTAAATATTGTTAATATTGTTGATAGATCAAAAGTGCTCCCTCTATATGGAAATTTTATCCACATATAGGAAAAAATAATATGATTTAAAAAGTGTATAATATGGGTCCTAATTCTCGAAGTCAATCAATTCTCATATGCATGGTAATTGATTTGCGCAGACAAAATTGTCTATTACTTTGTCAAAATAGTCTATTATTTTTAAATTAGACTGTGAATTTAATATAAATATTGAATTTTTTTAATTATAATCTCATATTTAGTCTTAATAGTAAAAGTTAAAAGTTAAAACAAAACTAAAACTTAGAGTAATTTAGAGTAATTTTAATCTAAAATCAATTTTATTCGAAACTGAGTTGATGTCGTATAGATCTTTTTAGAATTCATCCGCCGAAATGTATAATCCCAATTCAAGTTAAGATATTTGTTTTTTGAAAATTATAAAACTATATAATTATTTTACGAATTTTTTCAATAATTACTATAACTTTTCATAAAATTTATTAGTACCGTATTTACTTTCAATTTTCCTAAAAATTATAGCTTCTAAATATTTAATATCTTTATTTTAAATATAAATTTGTTTATATATGTTTTACACAATATTAAATGACAATTCCTAATATTACTCAACAGACAGTTTAACGATGCATAAAATAATATAAAAGTCAAGTTCATGATCAAAAATTCAAAATAGCCTATTCATATTTTCGATTGTTTATTAATTTCCAATACTAAATATTCATATAAATATATTTTTTTTTATATAAATATTAATTAAAATAATCTACAATTCGCTCTGTCAGATTGTTTATTGTAAGCACGCGAGTTATTTGAGACAATCACGAATAAAATAACAACACTTTTATATCGAATGAATAATATTTTAATAAATTTAATATTAAACATCAACAATAATAATAAAAATAATAATTATTTATATTTTTATTTTAAATAAAAAAAAAAATTTTAATTCATAATTTCCAATCGATTGATTATCATTTACACAAAAAAAAATGATACTTACTAAACAATGAATCTTTCAGCTCATAAATTATTCAGTAAAATATTAATTTACATTGATAACATTATGTAATTTACATAGATTTTATGCTGATGTAAACATATTCAAAACTTACTAATATAAATATCTCAATTGGATTTAAATGTTGACTTGATATTTTTGATCTTATAATTTAAATAGCATTTTTTTTTGACAATGTTGTTAAAAAATCATAGAAAGGTATGCAATTTAATATATAATAAAATTATGCTGATTTAATTATCTAATTTGTATATAACTTGACAAAGTTTATGATTAAAATTATTTTTCATGGCTAAGAATTTTAAACTAAATTTGCGGAAAAACTTCTAAAAACATTTAAATGTTAAAATAAAATGTAAATTCAATTTTAATTACATTATTATTTTAATGAGAACCTTGTTCTTGATGGTTATAAATTTCTTATGTTAAAAATTCTTGACTTTCTGTCTGTTCAAAGTAAAATTTTGTTATGTTTATTTAATTTATATAAACAGAAATCGAATTAATTAAATCAATTTAAAGTTAAACAAATATAAATAATATAATAAATATGAAGATTGAAAAATACATTTTTCAATTAATTAGTGGACAACTTTCACAAATTTATTATTAATCAATTTTGATTCGATAAAATCGGAAGCAATAATGTGAAATTAGATTGACGAGTCCGAGTCTAAACTTTATTCCAGCCAATTTTAAACTTCTTAGTAAAATAATTTATTCAAAAAATGAAAAACTTATAAATAGCAAGGAATCGAACTTAGTTGGTTTTAAGATTCTATCCCTTCTAAATCTGGAGAACTTACAGATGAATGACGTATTTACAAAGTTGTACCTTAATGTATTTGTAAACTTATCTCGCATTCGTTTGTTGTAAATATTTTCATATAAATAGAAAATTAAAATTCTTATTTTACAAACTATATAAATGAGTTAATTGATACGGTAATGAAGCGATTGTAAATTTAATGAATAAATTAAGATATTTGTAATAAGATACAATAAAGTTACTGTATAATTTATATAATAAATATATTTATATTTATTAAACAATTAACAATGGTTTAACTTTTAATTAAATTTATGCTTTTCAATTCATTATGTAATGCAAATTATATTAAATATACAATTATTTGCATTTTTATGTGAATTGTATTTACATTTGAAATTATTATATATTTTATGTAAATTAAAAATTAAATTTATATTTTGAGGATAATATAATTTTGAATAATTAATTCATACTGTTGTTATCCAATGGAATGAGATTGGGTTTAGAATATGGTATTTTTCCCACGGGCTACCCAGTAAATTTAATCTTTATTTTAGCTTAGTTGCTTGTCTTTGTCAAGTACACGACAATGATGAGGTGGTCTAGGTCTTGATTTTGTACAACATTTAGGTTGCAAAAAGTGCACTTATCTGATCATATTAATTTTAGTTGGTACAAATATTCTGCGATGCATTTTCCACATAGCGACAACTTCCGTACAGCTTTGATGTACGATGTTTTCAAAATCTTTTTATATACGTTTTCATTACGTTTTTTTTTAGTTATTCCTCAAATGCTTTATTTTCTGATTTTGTGAAGTGATTTTTTCTATGTTTCATTTGGCTACCTACCAATCGAGGAATGAATTCATACTTTAATTGTATAATATTTTTAATATATTATATATCAATTTTTTCCTCACGATTATAATCATCTCGGATTTATAACATTTCATTAACAAGATAAAATTAATAACAATTAAATCGCACTTATTGATAACATAAAACCTCAGCATGAAATATGGCTCGTATTTGGATCAAAAATCAAATTCAAATAATATTATAAATAAATAATTTGTTTGTTGTGACGATTCAAAAAGTTAAAACTATCTTAAAAAATTGATTTCTCAGAATTTTTTGATTTGGTTCAGATGAGAAAAAATTATAATTAATCACAATATTTACTATTATGAACATTATTGGTTTTTCTGTGAGTCATTATGTTTAGGTATATAAATTCTACCAAGAAGTTATGTATAATTTTCAAGGTTCTGAAGCGAAAACATCAATCTACCATAATTTAGAAGGGTATACACAAAACAAAGGCACAAGGTTGACATTTTCACGTTTAATTGATTTATTTGTAAGAGAAAAGGTTTACAAATTTTGATTTAAAATATAAATTTATCAAATTTTCATATATATTTTATAATATATAATTGAAAGAAATTTTCTTAATAAATTCAATTAAGAAAGTTTAACGGATTAAATTTTTATTGAAAATTAAATTTAAATTTTCAATTCTGTTAAGAAAATTGATTCTGATTTATTTGTTTGTAAACAAAAATAATTAATATAATATTTGATGAAAATTATTTATGATTCAAATTGTCGTAACATTAATTAACAATCACATGTCAATTTTTTTTGAATCAATATTCGAATGAAATTAATTTTATATTTAAATTTAAGTTAATAATAAATTTAATATGTTTCATATTTGTTGTATCGCAAAATACAAATTAATAAACAATCTCGTTTCAATTTTATAGCATATTTTGAATCACAAATGAAAGAAAATTTCCAGTTTTAAATTATTTTGTTACGTCTGGCCAAATATTTTTTCAATTATATAAAATAATTGAATTTTCTTTTTAGCTTCTTTACTTCTAAAATTTATTGAACATTTAACAGATTCTAAAGTTAGTTCATATTTGTCGAAGATATTAATACTTATTAAGTTGTTCCATATCAAACTTTTAATTACAAATATATTTAATAGTTAGTTAAAAAAAAACTAATCATGTAATTAAACAATAACTAAAATATTCAAAACAAAATAATTTACTACTTTTTTTAATTTGTAAGTACATAAATGCATAAAAAAATCTAAAATTATTAATTTCATTAAAAAACTGATCAAAATAAAGAATTAATTTACTGAAAATCTAATACGGAAATTATATAAAATTGAAAATATACGTTTGCAATATTTCAGTATCCGAAAGTTTATAATATTTTACGCATAATTTATTATAAGTGAAATTCGCCAGACTTTTTGTCGCCAACAATTTTATTTTTATTTACTAATTTATTTATTTATTTAATTTGTATTAAATTTTCTAAATTACAAATTCACAAATTTAATTGTTTCCGGAACAGTTTTTCTATAATTTATCAAATCATTATAATATTATTTATTTATATATTTATATTAAATTTATTATAATGATTTCAATTCGTAAAAGTTAAGATGATCTATTTTTTTAATATATGACAAGGTAACGACAATTTGTTCACCCGTTTTTGGTGTATATGCCAAATTTAGTATTTTCTATAGGTTTTAAAGTCCCCATAGGTAATTGTGCGTACAGACAATTTTCAACATAATGCGCTAAAAAAATAATTTGAACGAAAATGTTATCTGTCTGTCTGTCCAATAAAATAAAAATCTTAACTAATTGAGATAATTTATATCAATACGCATGCTTAACTAAGAGTTATTCCAGAGGAGTAGCTTTTATTCTCGTCCATAGCAGCTTTTATAATGTTCGTCAGACACTTATATTTATTTTTATAAGTTTTCTTAGTCAATTACCAAAATTACGATTTAAATATTAGCAAGGTTCTTTTGGGAGGTTCACAAATTTTGGGTCTCATTTTTAAGTTATTTCTTAAACATGTTGAAAATGGTACATTGTACATATTTAAAATGGCATTTATATAAATGTTGATAGGTTAAGTTATAGTGACGGGTAAGACTTAGACAACACTGGGTCCATAATGGTACTTACTGTTTTAATGCTTAACCAACTCTAACTATGAGTATTATTTAAATACTTGAGGAATTTCCTGGTGCTCCAATTCAAGGCCCTGGTAGTGAGGTTCTCCTAGAATTATACCTCTACGTCTAGCGAGTGCCTGGCAGTGGTATGGAGATGGTTCCAGCTTCCCTGTTTCTGCATTAATCACTTACTATTAGTCTAATCCTACACGCATGTTTGTCGACCACGAATTATCCAGAAAGAAAGCCGACTGCTGTCTTACATTGTGAGGGTGATTAGCGGTGTCGTTTTTTTCTTGTTGTACATAGTTTTAGTTATTAAGCACATGGAAAACTCCTTCCACCGGTTTTTTCTTGTTATCCAGTATATTCTACTTTAATGTTTGCAATGTCATTATAACTTGTTCGTAGGGTTCTTGCTCGAAGTTTGACAATAAATGACAACTAAATAAAGTGACATATTTTTAGACACTTTCTACTAGTATAAAATATTTCAAGGTTTGATTTAGTCTGTCTGTCTGTCCGTATGTACTCGCTTATTCTTTGGATGAAGAAGGACTAGAAACCAATGGCTTTTTTTATCTATATGCCCGGATTATAGAATGGAAAATCAATCTAATATCATTCAGCACTGTACAAAACCGTGTAATAAGTTTTTAAATACAAATGCTAAATTTAATGAAAATTGGCATTTTCCATTGTTAAAATTTAGAAAATTCCAATTCATTTTTCGATTTTCTGGTTGTTATTTTCAATGTTAACACCTTTCTAATTAAAATTTGTTTTTTTTTTAAAAAAATTAAATGAAATGTTGTTAAAATATAAAGTGATTTTTTTATCCAGGTGTTTATGTTAAATATATTTTTTTTATATTTATTATACATTTTATTTAATTACAAAATTGAATAAATTATGACATTAAATATCAATCAATTAATTACGATCTCTAAAACTATTTCGATGTATGTTAATTATAAATCGAAATTATACCAAATTAAATCGCAATATTAATGAAATTAATCAATAATGATTATAATATAATTAATTTTATAATTATAAAATAAAATCTATGTCTTAACTTTGTTTGATTTAATTGATTTTATTTGCATTTCCTTAAAAATTAAATTTATTAATTTTACATTAAAAGATTTTCTTTAATTAAAATTATATCAAAATAATTATGATTATAAAAATATAATAAATTAAATAGGAAAAAAAAATGTGGTATATTTCATAATAATTATATATTTACTATCTAAAATAATTATCTATTGTTTAATTAAATACTTTTTGCACTAATAATAATACAGAATTAAAAAAAAAAAGTAATTAATTTCATAAATTTTTAAATAATGGGTGTCAACATAATCATAAAGCATTACAAATTATTGTTAATTACTGAATTTTTATGTATTACTTGTTACTTATTGTTATATAGTAGCAACTCAAATGTTACTAAAAAAAAGATCGGTTTTAGTTGTTTTAGTTTGGTTTTTCCAAATCTTTTAGATTGTAGATTTTCCGGTATATGCAATATGATTGTACATTTATAAATCGGATAGAACAGTTTTAGAGGCACTTTTGTAATAGTACAAAATACTTTAAGGTTTAATTTTGCCTGTCTGTACATTCCATCTCTCATTTTGTTAGCATATATACTTAAAATCAACGCCATTCGAAGGTAAAAGTGTCTATTTAGTTGATTTTTCAACTTTGATTATTAAACGAATCGTAAAATATGTGACCAGACCAATTTAAATTTAACTTTAACTTTAACTGATGTTAAATTTATGTATAACAGAGTAAAATCTTTAGGAATTTAAGAATGATAAATATGTAAAATTTCCTCAATAAAAATTATAATTTATTATATCAACTTTTGATGTACAAATATTTAAAATTTCATTACAGATTCTAAAACATAAATTTATCAAAATTTGTCGCCACAATGAAGTCAACTTCAATTTCTGATCATGTTTATATAAACGATGCTCTTAAATGTTCAACACTTAGTATTACAAATCATCATAATGGCACATTACAAGGATCAAATGAATTTATCTGTAAGTTTTAATCAATTTTAATTAAAAAACATATTTAATTTTATTTCTATTTTATTTACAATATGATTAATTTCGCCTCAAATTATTAGTGTGTAAAATTGATTTCAACAACCCTTAATCAACCGAAAAATTGTAAATGTTTTTATATTAATTCTTGCCAGATAAAATTTCTAAATTTTTAGTTTTGTTAGTTTAGTCTGGTGAGTCTGTAAAAAATAATAATTTTATAATGAAAAATAATAAAAATTATTGAACCGTATAACAGATTGAAAAAAGAAATTACGTTTTAGTAAAATCTAATTAGAAAAATATAAATATTAAGAAATATAACAAAATTTTCAAGATCAATAAATATTAATAAATTTAAAAATTTTCATTGGATTTGTAATATTTTTTCTAGGGGTTTGAAATTAGAACTCATTTTAAACAAGAAACTTATTTGTATAAATTTTCAATTAAAATTTATGTAATGTGAAAAACTTTTTTCATATAATTTACTACAGAAAGTTGTAATAGTTCATTCTTTAATTTACAGAAAATCTTTTAAATAGTTTTCTTTTTTAAAAGATTTTATTTCATATTTCCATGTATCAAAACTTTACAGGAATTAATTACATAATAATTGTACAAATATTTTTATTTAATGTCACCATCGTAGATTAACAAAAATTAAATATCAATAAAAACATTGATGAAAAACAAATTATAATAATAAATGACAATTTTCCTATTTTAGTGACCGAAGATGGTAAGAAAATTATACCACCAACAAGTCGTATGGAACAAATTAAAAATTGGTTCAGGGATCATTCAAAAAGGACATTTAAGAAAAAAATACTTTACCGACGATTACCAATTCTTAACTGGCTACCTAAATATAATAGTGATGATGCAATTGGTGATTTAGTGGCTGGTTTAACAGTTGGATTAACAGTAATACCTCAAGCATTAGCATATGCATCAATAGCTGGACTACCAGCTGCTGTAAGTTAAAAGTGTATATTAAATATTTTCAATAATTATTGTTAATCTTTTGTATTGTTACAGTATGGTTTGTATGGATCATTTCTTGGTTGTTTTGTTTATATATTTCTTGGTAGCTGTAAAGATGTACCTATTGGTCCAAGTGCAATTGTTGCTTTAATGACAATGAATACAGCTGGTGGTTCATGGCAAAAATCTGTTATATTATGTTTTTTATGTGGAATTGTTGAATTATTAATGGGTATTTTTGGATTGGGATTTTTAATTGATTTTGTATCGGGTCCAGTATCATCAGGATTCACATCAGCTGTATCATTAGTTATATTAACATCACAGATTAAAGGTATATTAGGTATTGATGCTAAAGGAACAACATTTATAGAAATTTGGACAAATATTATTAATAATATACAAAATACTAAAGCAGCTGATACAATGTTAGGATTAATTTGTATTGTTGTATTATTTATTATGAAGGTATAGGCACATTGATATTAAATGTAATCATATTTTGAAATTAATTTATTTGCATATTATTTAGATTGTTGCTACAATTAAAATTGGCCCAAATGACGACGAACTAAAGAGTAAAACACAAAAAATTGCTAATAAATTATTTTGGATAATTGGTACAGCAAGAAATGCTATTTTAGTAATTGTTTGTGGTGCTATTGGTTATATATTTCATTCATCAATTTATGGTGCACCATTTAAATTAATTGGTCATGTACCAGCTGGTATGCCAACATTTCAAATACCACAATTTTCAATACCAGCAAATCAATCATTTACTGGTAAAGAAGAAAAATTTAGTGATATTATAACTGAAATGGGATCTGGATTGATTGTAGTACCACTAATATCATTAATGGAAAATATTGCAATTTGTAAAGCTTTCGGTAATATCACAATAAAATTGAAATAAATTCTGAATAGTTAACAAGCTTAAGTATAAATTTAAATTTAAATTTTTAATTTTTTTAGCTAATGGAAAAGCAGTTGATGCTACACAAGAACTAATTGCTTTAGGTGTTTCTAATATTGCTAATTCATTTGTACAGGGATTTCCTGGTACTGGTGCTTTAAGTCGTGGTGCTGTTAATAATGCTAGCGGTGTTCGTACACCATTAGGCAATATTTATACTGGAGCAATTGTTATTTTAGCATTATTATTTTTTACACCATATTTTTATTATATTCCAAAATCAACATTAGCTGCAATTATAATAGCTGCCGTAATATTTATGGTTGAAGTACGTGTAATTAAACCAATGTGGCGTACTAAAAGTAAGTTAATATATTATTATTTTTATTTTTAATAATTGTTAAATAATTATTTTTTATTATTTATTTATTTATATAATATAGAAACTGATCTAATTCCTGGAATTGGAACATTTTTTGCATGTTTATTATTTCCATTGGAAATTGGTATACTTTTAGGTATTGGTTCAAATGTATTATTCATTTTATATCATGCTGCGCGTCCAAAAATTACTATAGAAATATTAAATTCACATGGTGGAATTAAATATTTAATGATAACACCAGATCGTTGTTTAATGTTTCCATCAGCTGAATATGTACGTAATTTGGTAACTAAAAATTCAATACGTCGTGAAAAATTACCAGTTGTTATTGATTGTACACATATTTATGGTGCCGATTATACAGCTGCTATTGCAATTGAATGTATTACACAAGATTTTGTTCAGCGCCAACAATTATTATATTTTTATAATTTAAAACCAAATGTTTGTTCAATATTTGAAGGTTTATCACCAGCTGAATTTAATGTATATTATAATGAAGAGCAATTAGATGAATTATTACAATCTAAAAAATTGAATACAAAAGAAATATTATCAATAGCGTAAGATAATGTTATGATAAAAAGTTATATGTAGTTATGTTTAAATGTTGAGATGTATTAAATTATGAAAACGCGGTTCTGTTAACTAGAAACTAGAATTTTCAATAGAATATTTAATATATTTATTTTTAATACTTATAGCCCAGTTAGACTCAATGCAAGCAACGCAGACGCAATTAAACGTGCTTAAAAAAAAATTAGCCAATATAAAATGTATGGAAGCAGTTTAACTCAACGCGAACATTCACAACACAAAGTAGTAATTCGATTATTTGAATTTCCAATAAACTTTAATCACGTTGGAAACTAAATTTGGCAGACGAATTTGTAAATATTTACGAAAGTATTTATGGCTTCGTTTGAAGAAAAATTAATTGAATTGGTGAACGAAAACCAAATATTATACCATAAATCTATAGTCGGACTTATAAATTAATATTTCACACATGTCATATGCATGTCAAACGCTCCATTGAAACTTTGAAACTTCTTGCCAACTACGGCGTTAACGCACGTTCTAATTGTTGCATCTGAGTAGCTTGCGTTGAGACTAACTCCCGGGTTAAGATCGTTTAGGAAACTTATGAGTTATATAATTAAGGATATGAATAATTTGTTCTAAAAGTGAGATTACATTTTTATGTTGTATAAAGTATAAATATATTTTACACAAAACCGGATATTTTATGATTTATATAAAAAAAAATTGTTTTACCATTTTGTTATAGAAACATAAAAAAATGATAAACTTTCACACGATATTATCAGAATAAAAATACATAAATCATATGAACCTGTTTGATAGATTTTATACAAATTTAATGATTGATAAACAACTGTTGTGACAGTTTACAGAAAAAAAAATATATAAACATATTAAATCAAAACTGATAAGTAAACAATGAAAATAATCAAAATTGATTTATTATTTTAAAAAAAAATATGGAATATTAAATTTTAATATAATTTAAAGATTATTTTTATCAATTTTTAACGAATAAATATTAACTTTTCATTATTATATTAACTAATTTTACAATGAGGCTTAATATTTATATATATTCATATAATTATTTAAATAATATGTAATAATATGCTAAATCCAGAACCTTTAAGTGATATGAAAAAATATTTAAAATGTAATAATAATCAAATTTTTACTATATTTAGAAAAATTACATATTTTTTGTTTTAAATTTAACTATTTGTGTTTTATGAAAACCACCGGAGGTCATACAACTTAAAAAGCAACGTCACTATTTTTTTTACGTACCTATCTAGAAATTATTATGTAGAATTTTACAATTAAATAAAATTTGTACTTACATATAGCTAATTATTTAAGCATAAAACAAAAACTATTTATACATATCGAAGAATGTTTGGAATTTAAATAACTTATTTATTTATTTTTTTTCTAACATGCAATAATGAAAATTTAATTATTTGGAAAATAAAATACATATTTAAATATAATTTCGTCAAAAAATCAGAAAACAAATTAAATAAACAATTAATTATTAATAATTAGTTTTAAAGTATTATTGTAATAATTATAGTTTTCAACTTAAAATCAAGAAATTGGGTCCAAAATAATAGAAAATTACCTCATAAAAGACAAATAATTTTTACTATTAATTAATGAATTTTATTAAGATTGTTTTTATTTACTAAGCCACTAACTAAGCATTATTGAAATAATTTTTTACTAAAAATAAATTATCAATAATCATTAGTATTGTGTAAAGTATGAAAATTATATATTTTTTAACATAAATTGAAGTGCAAAAATTTATAATTTAAATATTTATGTTAATATAATAAAAATATTATTATAAGTAAAAGTTTATAAATATAAGTTAGAATATCAAGTATTATTTTACAATTATAGTAATGTAATTTTTATTTTATACAATTATTAATTATTATTTGTAATATATCGAATTATAAAAACTATATTGTTATTTAACAATAAAGAATATTTTAATACTTAAATTTGTATATTTATTAAAAGGAAAAAATTTGAATTATTTCAAGTTTCAAATTAAAAAATTATTTACATGAGTTTTAATTAAACTTAACATTTTTGTTTTTTGTACATTTTTGATCAATAAAGTATATAAAGCTGTGATTTATATTAAAGAATTTTTATTTTTGAATATATATTATATAAAAGAGACATAACATAAATTGAGAAATTGTATTGCAGATAGAAGTTTTCCATTACCCTATTTATCTTTTTAGAAACTTAGAAACCTTCTTAGATTTCAGTTTTCCCATAAATGTTTCTTATTAATTTGATAAAAATCGACATGATATTAATGCAAACAAAATAGGGTTTACATAATATCATTGATTTCATTACAGGCCTTTAACCTTTGGTAGTAAACTTTAGTAAACTATATTTGTGTGTTTTTTTGTAATAAACCTTTTCCAAATTTCTGTTTTACATGGACATACTATTTATTAAACATATCAAAATTATAAAATAATTTAGTTATTCTTTTAAAAAAATATGTAATAATATAAACGTATTTAATTAAATAATAAATTATAATAACAAAGGATTGGTTAGGTCATGGTACAGCCACAGACTATCGAACTACTGCTATTGCCAAGCCGAGAGGAACTAGACAAACTTTCATTTCGTTGTATATTTCCAATTAAATATTTTGTACTTATATATTGTCTAATTATGACTACTACATCTTCCAGAGTCCAGACACAATCACTGGCAAGTGGCTGCAACAAACATCATAATTTTAATGATGAAAGTGTAGTGAAGAGTGTTCTTTAATGGTGTTTAGAACTCACCAATCTAAGGAACAAAAAAAATTAGTATATTTTAAGAGCATCTTATATGTACAAATTAAAATTACCAAAATATTTTTGTTTTAGATTTTGGCTACCAACAGATAGATGGCTGCAACCCACAAAACCACAAAAAAAATATTAATTACCTAACTTCAATTAAATTCCGCAAGATGTCTCAATTCTCACTATTTTCAAAACGTCAGTTCGTTGCTTAAGAAAATTGCAATACAATTACTAAGTAGACAAGAGAAAACGAGAAAATAAACAGAATAACTATTAATTTATTGGAATCAACCTGATTTTTTTGTATAATTATAAATTAAAAATATCTTATAAATTTGTGATTAATAATTAAAATGTGTGGTGGATTTACTTGCTCGAAAAATGCTTTAATTGCATTAAATATTCTATATGTGGTATGTAAATAAATATTGATTTTTATCCTTAAAAAGTTTGTATTTATCATTACCATATTTATTTATATGTATATATATATATTATATATATATTCATATACATTCTAATAACTTTAAATTATAACTATTAAAAATTTAATGTATACAGCTTGTTGGTTTTCTTCTAATTGGTGTTGGTGTTTATGGCAGAGCTGCATCAATTGTCACAAATTTACCTATTGTTAGTGGTATACTAGCATGTGGAATAATCTTAATATTAATATCAATTCTTGGATTGGCTGGTGCTGTAAAACATCATCAAGTTATGCTGTTTTTCGTATCCTTTTATAAACAAATAACAAAAAAAAAAATTACAAATGCTAAAAGTTATATACCTACAATACATAAATACATAAAATATATATCATTATTACCTTGAATTTTGACAGGTATATATATTTAATATTTAATTGGGTTATTGTAATTGTATATTTTATTTAGATAGTAGTATTATAATAGGTGCCAAAATTTACGAAACCAAATTTTAAAATCTCAAGAGAATAATAATTTTTAATCTAGTATAATGGGCTGAAAAAAATGAGAGTTAAAAATGTTAATTTATAAATTAAACTAGCTTTCTATTTACGAACATTTTTTGTATAAAAATATGTTTATTAATTGATTTTATTAAGTTTCGTAAATATTATTGATAACCTTCCAAGACCAAAGGTTGTAAAAATCTACAAAAATCTATTTTGCGTTACAATTAGATAATAAAATTAAAATATAAATAAGCTTATCGCTACTTAAATTCAACAATAATTTAACAGACAGAGTTTAAATAAGATTTTATGTTTTGTTCTTTATTTGAATCTACATGAAATAATGGATTTAACCCACATAGCGCCAAAACTTTTTTTTTGGTAATTATATGAATAAATAAGTGATTATCGTTATGTATTTTTAAAATACTTACTATAACATAATATCTTCAAAAAAAAAAAATTATATGTAGTTTTTCCAAAAAGTTGTGTTCTTTTAAAAGGACAGTGGCACTTTACACTACGATATACAAGTAAGAATTAAATTGAATAATTATGGCTAAAAAGTAATTTTTGAATCGTGTTTCCGTCAAAAAAAAAAAAACATTTTCATCATAAGAATGCTGAGGATTTGTAGGTCTTCTTATAGTGTTTTTTATTTGTAGCTTTCTAACAATCCAGCAGCAATTGTTCTTCTAAATTCTAGGTGATCTAATTTATCCTCCATTACTTCCAGATACTAGCAGGAAATTTCTTCAGTCATACAGAAACAATAGACTGAATGGAAATTTATGTTTTTCCTCATATAGATAGAAACTAATATTTTAAGCGGCTCTTAAAATATTTTAAGATATTCTGCTCATCTTTTTGACAATACATTTTTTCTAATTGTCTTGGTTAGACTTTTCACCAGTTTCATGGATGCAATAGTAACTAAATGTATATGTAGTGCTTTTTGCAGACTACAATTGCATCATCATTTGTATAAAGATGTCAAAATAGCCTCTTATCATTTTTTCTCATTATTTTTGAATGTGATAAAATCACAATCTATTAAAATTATATTCTCACTATATATAAAGGACACTGCCAGTTTTTCACAAGTTACGCAAAATATCTAAAAAGTTTCAAGATAAATTATACCCCAATATTTAAACAAACACAATTAAAAAAAAAACTATAACAATTTTCTTGAATGAAACTAACTATTGGGGTTAATAGAAAATAATAGCAATATAAACGGATAATATATATGTAAAAAAAAAGATTTATCTAAAATCAAATCATCACCAAATGCAGTCTAAATAAACTTTTTTTTTAAATAAATTATAAATTCTAGGTTAAAAATAATCATAATTTTCCTTAATGTAATCATTTATTTTTCGTAGTACATGATAATTTTATTTATGCTCTTCCTAATTCAATTCTCAATTGCTTGCTCGTGTTTGGCTGTTAATTCTGAACAACAACAAGAATTTGCCGAAGAAGGTTGGAGCCGTGTACCACCATCAATTAAAAAAGAAGTTCAAGATACATTTTTATGTTGCGGTTTTAATTCAACAGCACCAATTGATGGTGATTTGGAAAATTCATGTGAAATTGTTAATCAAAAATGTTGTCCATTATTTGTGGCAAAATGTACTTGTCCACCATGTTTACCAAAATTGGAAGATAAAATCAATTATGCATTTAAATTATGTGGTGGTATTGGATTATTTTTCAGTTTTACTGAGGTAATAACAATTTTTTCTTTAAATAAAAAAAAATACAATTATAATCGAATGAATATAAATAACACTACTAAAAAAATTTTTTTTTTTTTGATTTAAATAATAATTTCAGTTTCTTGGTGTTTGGTTAACAGTTCGTTATCGAAATCAAAAAGATCCTCGCGGTTTACCAAGTGCATTTCTTTAAGTTATTTAAAAAAAGACCTAACTAACTGAATTAAATGCATCTCTGTAAAATTATTAATTTAAAAAGAAAAGAAAAGAAAAACAGTTTTACTAATTTTAGGCATGAGATTTTTTTTATGGATAACTGAAAGAATTTTAGTGTATAAGTTTAACTATATATCACATAGTATATTTTAATTTAAATTATTAATTGCAATTTACTTTTATAAGAAAACTAATTTATTTGCCCATTTACGTTCACATTAACAATAAAATAACTGCAGTAATATTTAGGTTGGTTCAATGAGTCTTTATTATAATTATTGTGTTTGAATTTATATTTATAATTTGAATATAATTTTTCTATTTCCTTTTGATTAATTTAAATACGAATTATGTACATATTTCAAAACATTGGTTTTTTTCTGTTTTTCTATTTCTACTATTTTTCTTATCATGCTAAGTTTATTAAATATTTTTTAATAATTATTTTATTTTTATTTTCAATTTTGTGTTTTTTTTTTTAGTCGTATATAATGTATTTATATAAAATTAATTTTAAATTGTGTTTTTCAGCTTTTAGCAGTATTTATAACATGGCGCTTTAGAAATCAACATGATACATTTGATTTACCTCCTCGAGCTATTTTTCCACGAAGCAACTATCAATACTAATGTGAATAATGGAATAAACAAAAAAAAAATGAAAGAGATTCTATTTTATAATTATACATATATTTTTAGTCAATTATTAAGTCTGATTTAATAATTTTAATTTTTTTTTTTATTTTATATGTATCAACAAATTATTTTTTGTTAAATGGGATTATTATTTTTTATGAGATTATTTTTATTTTACTTTTTTTTTTTTAAATAGTTTAAATATTTTGTTTTTATTTTTAAATTTTAAAATAATTTTTTAAACAATTTTTTGTTTAATTTTAAGTTAAAATTAATTTTTGAACAAACAAAAAAAAAATGAGAAAAATCCTAATAAGATTAGAATAATAATTTATTAGTGTGTAATTATATCTTTTGTTTTTTTGTTTTTGTTAATAGTAAATTGGACCAAATCATTTTAGCTTAAATCCTATTAAATATATACAAAATTAAACTATTAATGTTTTAAGTTATATATAATAAACAAAATCGTACATAATGCAAAATAATTATAATATAAAAGTATATAAATATATATTTAGAGAATGCCTATTTTTTTTCCTAAATTCGCTAAAAAGTCGAATTATTTAATTTTTAAAATTTTTAAAGACTTTTGTAATACGTTTAAATTTTACATCTTTTTTTAACCTTCATTAAGAACAAAATTGTTTTTTTTTTTTTTTTTTTTAATTTTCAAAATACTGCACTATTATTTTAGTAAATAATTAATTACTAATCTATCTATACAAAATATATTATATGATATAAATATACATAATTATATTTATTACAATAAGCTGTAAAGTATATTATATATTTGTATTATGTGCTGTGATTCAACAAAAAAAAAAACAATATGTAAGAGAAAATAAAAAAATACATTTCAAAAGTCTCTAAATAAAAATGTAAAAAAAAATTATATTTCTTCTTTATTTTCAAATTATATAATAAAAAGTTCATTTAAATTTTTACTATGGAACAGATTGTTTTGATATTCATTTTTATATAGACCGAAAATTCGAATTCTAAAATACTCAGTATTAGTTTTATATAGTTTGGTTATTAAATTGATTTTGTATTACTTATATCAAAAAGTATATACAGATAGAGATCAAAACCCATAAAAAAGTTTTTACTGTAGGTTTTAATTTTATGATTTCACGATTAAATTCCACAATACACAAGCATACAATTTTCGCAAATATACATACTTGAATAAATATAATTTTTGGTTTTATGGAAATATGTGGTATGTGTATTTGAAAAAAAGTTTTGATGCATTGTGGGATCTAATTTTCAAATTTGTGCCAGTCTGCCAGTACTAAAACTTTTATATAAGTTTTCATCTCTTCCTATATATACTTTATGTTTATTAAATATGCTATTTTATTGCTCTTCTTCAATAAATAATTGTATCAATGGACTTAGGGATTCCTTTACTTTAGACATTTTAGCATAAGCTCTTAAATATATTACTTGAATCTAACAGAAAATGAAATAGTTCGTGCCATTGCTCACTCTGTCTCTATTGAAATAATAAAATAAAATTTATAAATGGAAGTTTTAATTATAATATTAATTTTATGTGTGTATATAAAAAAATATTTTCTAGGAAATCATTAAAATATCATACACTCAAAAAAATTAACACCCTTTTAACTTTGATGTTTTTTAATCAAAATAATGAAATTATTATTTAACAATTTCTCAAAAAATTTATTGAATTGATTGATTTCATCAAATTTCTTTGAAATTTAAATTGATTAAATTTAAAGTAAATTATTTTATTATTGTTCTTTTAAGAGCTATCAAATTTCATAGAAAAAATATCTGAAATGATTTATTAAATTTGAACTGAAATATTTTTAAAAATCCTTTAGATATTGTTGTTATTTTTATTGCTTAATATAAATAATTAAGCCACATTGTTTTCACAGAGTATTTTAAAGATAAATGAGATCGATTGCCATCATTATTTATTTTATAAAAAACGCAAATTGTTACTTTTCAAATATTGAACGTATTATTTTAACTTGAGTTAAATCATTAGTTTCAGATATTTTATATATTTATTAAGAATATATTTTTCTACTTTCTTATTGTAGTCAACAGTGACAGAATTTGATTGTCGATTTCAATTATGTTAACAACAAGTTCAAAAATTTCGTTCGTCTCAGCCAATTTCTACAATAAATGTAAAATAAAAATTCGTGGATTAGCCAAATTTTCATCATGAATTTCGAATAAATTCTTGAATTTGTTTATATACATATTTAGAGTTATTTAAATTACTACGAACAAAAGAATTTACTTAATAATTTACTAAAAATTTACTGCTCTATCATGGATGGATATCATAAAATATATTACATTACAAAACCATATTTTAGTGTGGAATGCATAGAATAGTCATAGAGCATAGATTAAGATATGAGTAAGCAAACACCATGTGAATGTGAATGTGACATGTGACAATTTAACTTTCTCTATTATTTCATTTGTTACTTTTTTATGTTAAAGCTTTCAAAGTATTCTCTTCATTCAGTTTTATTGTTGTTATTATTAGTATTGCAAAACGAAAAAAAAATATAATGTTACACATTTTGTTATTTTTCCGTTTCGTTATTCAAATATATTATAACGTTATAAATACATTATAAACCTTACTTCTTCATGTATCAACAAAATTAATACGTAAGCTCATTCAATTCTTAAGGTGGCTTCTTTCACAATTCCCGAAAATATTAAAAAAAAAGTACTCTATGTCCCAAATTATGGTATACATCATTTGTATAAAAAGTTTCTCTATTATGGATGGTAATATAAAATTTTAAGGTTTTTCTACTATATATTTATTAAAATTAAGTACTAATGCTGATTATTATATGGCATTGCTTGTAAATAATTTTTCTTTCATTTTATTACATTTTTAATTTTGTCAAAAATTATTAAAAATTCTTTTGCACCCGTTGTGTTTAAAATATTGAAATTATGGATTCGGGAAATAGCAGCGTTGAAAGAAGATTATCCAAAGCAAAGGAATTAACAGCTAAACAGCGTAATGGAATACTGCAACTTCTGCTCCAACGAGTCAAAAACGGGTACAATTTGATTCGTGGTGCAATTAACGAAGTTTCCAGTAAATTTGATCTTTCTCGTTTAACTGTATCTAGAATTTATTTGGCAAAATGCTAAAAAACAATACTATAATGGAAAAATGTCTGGCGATGTTTCATCAATTAAAAAAAAAATCTGTTCGAAAGAGAAACGATTATTCCGAAAATTTAAATAAATTTAAAGATATCCCTCTGAATCGTAGAGGTACCATTCGAAGTTTGTCGTGTGCTATTGGTGTCCCAAAATCAACCATCTTCCGAAGATATAAAGATGGTACACATTTTAAACGAATTTCATCAAATGTAAAGCTAATACTGACGGATATAAATGAAGCCAGACCCACGATATTACCATGTCAAAAAACAATACTTCGATGGAAAAATATAATTTTGAATTTTAATAAAGAAAAAAAATATAAAATCAAAAATTATTATTTTGTATACCATAATTTGGGACAACAAAAAATCGTAAATGTATTTGGGACAGAGGAAGTACATTTTGTATTAAATAATATTGACATAAGTACCTAAGGTGAATATTTTTTGTACAAAGTGCGTGATGTATAATTTTTCAAAATTGTGTAACGAAAAACGAAAGAAATTGTTTATCGCATCGGTACACCTTCCATTAAAGTAACACAATTTAATTTATAAAACTTTATGTAACGGAATTTTTATAAATTCGCATTTCGTTCTTAAGTTATATTATTACGTTAAGAATAACGTTTCCCAACTTTGGTTGATTTGTTTATATGTTAAGCTTTTTAAACAAGAGAACTTAAATTTTTTGAATTAAGGATAAAAAATAAACAAAAAATTTAATAAAAAATAAAAAATATTTATTATTCAAAGTTAAAAGTCAGAGAAAATTGAGTGTTTCCTTTTACATAGAATTTTGTATATAGGTAACAATTTTTTATCAGAATTTATTATAAAAAATAGAGCGCGTGCCTGTTAAAGTTTTCATTATTTCTATGTATATATATATATTTATATAATGTTGTAATAAAAACTGATTCTTTTCAATTTTATCTAAAAACATAAATAAATAAAAAAAACTCGCCCTTTTAGTTGTTCTTGGTCGTTTACTTAGTTCAAATCGAAATCTCTTAAAAATAAATAGTTAAATTAACCAAAAATTTTATTTATTTATTAAAAATTTTAATTATATAATTATATAATCAGAAAATTTCTTGCAGTTTTTCAGCTAACGTACAAGTAATCAGATTTATTATATATATACCAAAAAATAATTGTTGAAATATCAGAATTTTTTTTGGTTAAAAAATTGAAAATTAATTATTATTTTAATAGAAATTAATAATAAAGTGTTTATTATATTCATATATATTTTTTTAAAAGTGAATTGATATTTCAATAAATATATTTTAATAATTTGTGCAACAAATTTGAAACCAAATATTTAGAGTTTTCCTATTCGTGGTTTTTTTTTTTTATTTCAAGGAAAATCAATATAAGCATAACTTCTTTTAACATTGAATATAAATATATATACATCTATAAGGATCCATTCTGTCTGTGGTAAATATATATATTTGTTAAAATATTAATTTATTACGTTTTTAAATATTGTATTTCCAGTTGTATAAATAAATTATTTAATTTCCATAGTAACCAAAATATTGAACAATAATGTAATAATTGAAATTTAATTTCGGTATATCTTATTGGATATGATTTCAATTTATAAATGTAAATATGATAAATAAATATAATTTAATTTGTATATTGTTTATGATAAATAAAAAAAAATATTATACAAATTTTGACACTATATTAAAGATTAAAGATATTTAAAATTAACAAAATTGGTTACACTTAATTCTGATGTTTAAAAATCGATGTATCGAAAATATCATCTAATAGTTTTATATAGTTCTAACATTTGTGTTATGACCACAAATCATAAATGTATGTAGGAATGTAAATCCTGAATTGCAGTGCCAGGCTAAAACAAATTCATTCGAACAATTCAAGATTTTTCAATTGGATATTATTGTCCAATTTATACGGTCAATGAAACTAAACTCTTTGGCAAGAATTCCATTCCAATGGTCTTGCTCGTATTTCAACACTATTCACTAAAGACTAAACCATATAATAATACTTCCGATTCCCTTCCAATGGCATCCTAACAATTGAGCTGCAGACACAGAGCCGCGAGAACTCGTCGAAAGCAAACGAATATGATATTATAATGTTACTTTTAATTAAAAAATATGAAAATTTTTGTAACCTCATATAGTTCTTATAAGTATTAGAATTTAGAATGATTACTTAAAATAAATTCAAGATTTTACTCAAAATCCAAGTAACAATCTACATCAATTAATAGTCTGTGGCCGCAGTGGATTATATAAAATGAATACATCAAGTATACTTTTCTTATATCTGAAATTGTTATTTAGGCTTCTATATAAATAGAAATATTTATTGTAAAAAAAAAACATTTCCATGATGGCTTATCCTTAAGGTACCTATAAGAAAAAATCTGTATTATCCTTATACAATATCGAATGTATATTTAATATGTATAATATCTGTTAAAATTATTTAAGCCATTAAAACCTATAAATATTCAATATAAAATTTAACTTGTCAGCCTTTTTAAATATTATAATTTTGTTATCGTTCAAAATGTGTTTTATTTTAAGAATTTAATAAAATTTTAATTTAATCCACTTATATCATGTTCAGAGGATATGATTAATGAATGTATCCATATACATATATATATATATATATATATATATATATAACCGTCTAAACATTAATTTACATAATAAAATGTTGTACTTTTTTATATTGAAATCTTTTACAAAGCATAATATTTATATATATACAATATAAGATAAACTGGAAATTTAATTTTACTAAGGATGAACAAAATAAAAAGGATAATAAAATAACAGTGTTTTTTGTTGTTGATTTTGTCCCTTTAATGATATTTTATACTTCGGTGTTATGTTAAATAAATGATAGTGTGAAAAAAACACAAACAATATTGAACCCACAGTACATTTTTAAATAAAATATATTAAAATAAAATGTTTGATATAATCTTAAAATCTTTGACAACGTAAATGCTAAATCGTATTATAAATAAGTTTTAGTTTAAAATATTGAATTATTAACTATAAACCGTTAGCTGATTATCTATTTATAAGTTGGAATCATTCAGGAAGGGAGAGGTTTTAAATAATATAATATTTAATTTATGCAATATTCCAATCAATAGTATACGTTAACTGTTATATTGCATAACAGTTATAAAATTTGTTAGGTATAGTATAATAGTTACTACTATAGTATTAACAATTACTTAATACTATAGATAGTATAACAAGTATCGTTATAATTACTATAACTTTTATAATTACTTTAACAGTTACAGAAACCAATTAGTATAAACAGAAACTGCTATATATGATATATACTAACTGTTATACTAGTATGATAGTAATGGCAACTTTTATACTGTAACTCTTATACTAATATAAGAGTTATCGTAACTGTTATACTAGTATAACAATTATTATATATTATATACAAGTATGTACACGTATCGTATTTACGCATCGAATTATTTTTGAATTTCGTGGTTGTTAAATTAATTAATTAAACAACTTTCCGAAATTTAACCTTTTTTGCAAAAATGATTGTATTTACACAATCGTTTCTCAAATATTAACAAAATGCTTATCCTATAATACAAGATGTAGGTATATAACCAAATTTATAATTGTAATCCTATTTTACCTTCGTTATCTCTTTTTATTAATCTGAGAAAAACATCAGGCTTTAATTTGATAGTTCCTTTCTATTAAAAAACATTAACATTATTTATATGTTTTCAAATTGGGTAGTTGGGATTAGACATCAAATTAGGTAAGAAAAGAAGTTTCTTTTAAAGATTTCATAAAATGTTTATTATAGAGAAATTTATTTGTATGAATTGGAAATTCCCGACTGTAATTCATATTTTGCTTGATGATTATGAATCATAAATTAATTATTAGCAAATTTTACGTGAATGAATTCTTTTTTTTTTTTACCATATACTCTCTAATTCTGTGGTCACTATTTATTGACGTATACATTATAATATTTTAGTTAAAAAATGATACGTTTAAATTTTATAAACTATATAATTTAAATACATATCTTATTACATATTATGAAATTATGAAAATGACTAATTTTAATTATTTCACCATCAGAAAATTGTTCTCAAAAACGTGTATTTCTATAACATAATTTTCGTTGTGCTTTTTAAGTAATTCAATCTATAGATATTTTCTGTTATTCCCAAAATCCCTATTCCCATAGATTGCATAGATTATTATAAAGATATATAAAAGACTTGTAGGAATTCACTATGTTTAAAGGACACATCATCATAATATAATGTTATTTAGATTCATTCTTGCGAAAATTGAAAAAGCTTGACGACAAAATCGGATTTATCTGATAAATATATAATTTCTTTATGTGTCTGTATTTGATATAAAATATTAATACATATATATTTTATGTAGTGCTTTATGAGACGATATTTATAATGAACATAACATAATTTTATTTTCCCTAAGATTTCATATTTCTTTAAAATATTTTTATGTATCTGCATTAGTGTAGATAAAAGGACGAAAGAAAAAATTCCATAATAATTATTTGTATAAAGGAAAAATTTTAAAAAAAAAACGCCTACATAATTTATGTAGTAAAAAAATGTACAATATTTTTTTAATCTAGACATAAAATAAAACAGAATTTTATTAAAATGTGATTATAATTTTCATATTTAACGAATAGTTAAAGTGAAAATTATTCCATTAATTTTTTTATATAAATATTGACGTTTCTTAATAATTTAATAAAAGTTATTTAATTATAATTGCAATTGACATTATTTTTAATTCAATTACTAGTATAGATCTAATTTTTAACAACTTTATCCTGTTAATTAGTTTTATGATTAGTTTATCATTGAAAAAATAACATTTAATAAACTGTGAAAAGTATTTTTTTTGTTCATTTCAATTATAATTATATATAAATAAATATAATAATTTAGTATTGATTTTGTTAATTTGATTGTGTATATTGAATTATCTAAAAGTAACACTTCTATATTCGAATATTGATGTATAATTGTAATTTTAGAGATTAAAATTGTCCTGGGATTTACATAAACTTATCATGAACCAATTCGATTTAATTTAATGTGGGATTATATGTTTTAAAATCTTCTTGTTTATTTAATGATTGATATGGTAATCAATGAACTATAATGAAAACAAATATAATATGTACATACATAATAAATAATAGTAATCAGTTACAATTAAAGTTGAAATGTTAACTGTTTTTCAAATTACATAAATTATAATCATAAAAACATGATTTTAGAATTGGTTTTATTTTTATTTTAAATCAATGTTTAGAGATAATTATATTCAGAAGTATTTTTTTTGACACCTCGAATGCTATGTTGTTGCTCTTTCTAAAACGTACCTGCTGTCACTATAGCAACTGTACGATGTTTTTCATCAACAATATACGGACGACTTGTTAATTGATGAATAATTAGAAGGAATATAACAATAAAATTGGCTGGAATGATTAGTAATGTATGTGACCCATTCTTACTCTAAACTTAACCATAACCTAATCTACAGTCGAATTTTAATTTGGTATCAAATATCTAATAAAATAATTATACTTTAAACGTAAATTGTAATTAAAAGGTTTGGAAATTTCCAACTAACTCAACTACTAACCATATCAGAATTCAATTCTAACTTGTTGAATTAAATATTTACAATGTGACATAAAATTTATATAAAGTGATATGACTTTGTTAAGGATATAATATAAATATAAAACATGTAATATCTCTGATCTCCTGGGGAACACAAATATATATTCTAATAAAATCCTTTAATATTATATAGAATATTTCCTTAGCAATTTTATTAGTAAATTCTTAAAAGAATTCTTATAATAAATTTTTTAATATAATTTCTTTTAAATGGTATTTATTATTTGCAAAAATTTATTTTCAGATAATTTATATAGCAAATAAAGACAACGAAACAATATCCGTGAAAAATGTCAGGAATTAAAAATAATAATCATTTAACTTTGTCATTATCAGATGAGGAAAAAGATGAGTAAGTATTTAATTTCTTTTGAATATGAATTCTTTAATATTACATAAATTTGAATTTATAATTAGAAATTTTAATAAATTAAAAACATCTACGAAAATTATTTAAAGCATTTAGTAGAGGGAAAAGTTGTCGCGCAAATAGAATGGGTTTTTTTTTTCTGTAATAAAAATTAACTATGTATAAAAATAATAAAACGTTTTTATGCTTTTAACATTAATTTTTTAGTCTATCTATCTAAATAAAAATTATATAAATTATTGTAAACTTAATGGAGAATGTCTTCGAATTTCTAATATTTATAGGATCATAATAACTTCAGTCAGCTACGTGGAAGTTGAAGTTGAAGAGGACGGTGAAGAGTATGTATTTTTAAAAAATTCAAATCAATAAGAAAATTTTTCCTGATGGAAGTCAAAATTGAAAATTTTCCGTAATGATTTTTGTTATTGTAAGCTTGGAAATTGTTCGCCGGAAAGGTTTACTATACTTTGTTTCGTGGAAAAATATTCGAGTGACAACTCCAGTGACAACTAGAAATTTACGTGAAATTTTAGGTAGTAATAATGTCTCATCAAAACCCACTATTTATCGTTAAAAAAACTTAAATTGAAAATTATCAAATTATTCATCAGTCACTTTTGCATCTAGCAAAAGTGACAGTATGGTGCGCTATTTGGTCAAGAACAATATTGGCCCTTCCCTTACTTTTTTGGAGATGGGAGTGCCTTCACGGTAACTGGTTACTGGAGAATGTTATCGAAGCATGATTAATAATTTTTTGCCCCCATAATTTGATGCTTTGGGCTTGCTTAACTAATATGTGGTTCCAATAAGACGGTGCACCTACACATACATAGTCAATGTTACAATGATATTTACTTAGAGAGATGTGTTCCCACAACAAATTATCTCAAAAATGGTGATGTCGCTTTGCCTTAACAGCCCTAGATTTAAAAGCCCCGAATTTGTTTTTGTGGGGATACGCATACACGTATACATCAGAAAAACTTGAGCAACTTAAAGTAAACATTCGTGTTCGTGACGAAATTAAATGTGTGAAAATGTAATGGAAAATGTTATAAAAAGACCCCGCATTTGTGAGGATAACAGAGATGGTTATTTAGCTGATATTATTTTCTATAATCAATTCCTAACATTCAATAAAACATTTATAAGCATTAAACCATTTTGCTTTAAATTTCCATAAATAAAGTAATAAAACTTCCCGGCGAACACCCTGTATTAATACTTTATATTTAAGTTTATATTGCTAATCTAAGAATTTATTTCTTAATAATTTATTATTATTATAGTAATTGTAATTAATATGCACCATTTAAGTTGCATCACAAAATTCACTCGTAATCATATTTATAATATCAAATAAATAATTTATTTGATTCCCGAGATATTTTTAATTTATTGATGCTGAATAATTAAATAATTATAATTTATTTAGAAACTTATAAATTATTTATTTACAGATACGTAATTTTATAAAAACTATAATATTTATTAAAAAAGTTTAAATTAGAAATTAGATTAAATAAAAAATTATTTTTATTTAAGTATAATAACAATAATTAGTTTTTGTTCAGGGTTCGGACAGTATAATTGTATCATTAATAACGTAATAAGAATTGAAAACAAAACGTAAAATAATATAAGTACGACCAGAATTGAATTAAAAATCTTAATAAACTTCGAAAGGAAATTAAATGACCTTCTCTAAAAAGTATATAGGAAAATAAAATTTGACAGCATGATAGCGAATGGGTCATTGCTATGAATTGTTTATAAATATAAAATATGTTACGTAAACAAATTCAATCAAAAATAATAATAATATTAATATTAGATAAGAGGCCAATTATATGGCGTATCACGTTTTTTTTTTATAATTATTGTATAAAGTTAATTATTTTCTAGATCGATAATAGGGTATAATGTTAATGATATAATCATTTTGTAATTTATGTATGTATCATTTTGTATTTATATATGATAGACGAAAATTATTATAACTTTAGTAAAATATTCAAAATGTAAGGAATTTCATTAGATAAAAATTTAGTATGTATGCAAAAAATCTAATATGTCAAAAATAACTTATTTAATAATCTAGAATTTTTTCATTAATAAAAATATTAATTTTTTATGAATTAGACTTAGACTATAAGAGGATTCTACATTCTACCACAATTTTTCTTATCAATATTCGATAAAAAAGTTATTAAATATAATGACAAAAATTATTACTAATTTGTTATACCGTATTACTTATTTTTAATCAAAAATGATTCTTTACAATTTGAAGTTTGATTTTAAGTTCATAGGCTAAAATTTGCTAAAAAAAATTACCAAATTTATATGTGATTCACCAAACTTTGAATGAAGTAATCGCTAATTAATTAGGGGAATAAAACTTTTTGCAAATTAAAAATTTAATTTGACTGAATAACGACAGGTAAATTAGGCGGAGGCGGACTTTGTCGGTAAAAATGTAAATATGTATATAAAAAACATACAATATTTAGGAATAAACCTTCTTAATTTCGTTTATGATATTGATTTTTACAATCACCCACTAATTATAACATATTTTAAAAAAACTGCCTAAACTATTTCTTATGACCGATTTCACAGTGGAAGATTAAGATTTCGCCAAACCGTAAACTTTGGTTTAACTTATTTTCTGGTTTCTGTGTGAAAGCTAAAAGATAAGCCTTCCTTAAAGTGAAGTTTACTTTATATCTCAGATAGCTAGAGCTTAAGGTTCTGTTTTAAGTAATTCCTAAAATTACTGCTTTGCTTCTTTTCCTCTATTTTATAAATTTATATTTTTATAATAAAACACAAAAAGTTAAAATATGCACTCACAATGTGACAATTGCAATGTCACTTTAATTTTTATAATCAGGTAAATCATTTTCATTCCCAGTAACAAACAATATTTTCAACTATCATTCATAATTATTCACATTTTTTTTGGTTTAGCTAAACTCAGGTGAAATTGTGATTGAGAAACCATCTGTTTAGCTTAATCTCTCACTGTGAAATCGGGCAGTAATAGTTAATACACCATTATACAAAACGCCTTTATAATTTCAATTTATGCGTATACATGTAATTTCTTTCATTATTTTAGGAATGCGTCATCATCCTTCAAAATTATTATACATTCAAAGTGTTTGTGTAAATAAATGATAAAATTTCCAGCTGTTCTAAAATTATTCTCCCCTCATCTGCAATCTTGTTTAACTTCTTCTTATATTTTATGTCTTTCACCTTTTTTTCAATACTGCAAAAAAACATTACATAAAAGATATAACTATGTTTTATGTTTTATATGTCGGTATTTATTTATTATACATATACGTATATAATTTCCGTTACCAATCTATCAATTTATTTAAAGTCAGACTTTAGAAAAAAAATATATTTGTTGGCAGTTTCAGTTTGAATTGAACATTAGCAGAGCAAGCATCGCGTTTTACTAAGGTTTAATTAAACAAATTTTATTAAAAAATAAATAAAATTATTATTTCTATGATATTAAACATATCAAAATAAATTAATTTATAATATATTTTTTTTAAATTAAATAAAAATAAAATACTATTAAAAAAATGCCAACAAATGGTATTGAAAATGAATTTAATGATACCGGTGTTAATACCGAATCTGATATAAATAATTCTATACAATCTGGTATTGAAAATGATGAAAATGAAGAAAATTATTGTGATAATAATATAATTAATGGAAATTGTAAATTAATTTATGATCGAAATGGTGATAATATTAATAAAAATTATAATGAAACACAAACAAGGTGAATATTTATCAAATTCTTGAATGTAATTTCAATTATTTTGATGAAATTGAATTGAAGAAAAAAAAATAAAGAAATATTTTAAATTAAATTTTTACATTAATTAATTTTCATATTTTTCATATATTTTTCTCATTAGATATTCAGATGGAACTGTGAAATTACGAAATCAAAACATTGAATTAATGGATCAGGATATACTTTATCATTTGGCCTTAGGTAGTGAAAGTCATGATTTACAAGAAATGTTTGGAGATGTTAAGGTAAATTTAATAATATTATTATTTAGTTATGTAAATAATTTAATAGTATAATTCTTAAAAATCTTACATAAAAATAATTTATTTAATTTATTATTCTTAAATTTATAATTTCTAAGTATCTAATACTAACTTATTTTATATTTAGAAGTATATTCAATATAATTTTTTATTTGGTTAATAAATATGGTAATAATTCTATCGATATGCTTGCAAAAAAGTTATGATAATGATAAATAAGAAAATTACAATGCTTATATTTCCCACAGGAAGTTGTAAATTAGATATAATTTATGGTAGATATAGACTGAATTATTCTTAACCAATTGAAACTTTTGTAAAATCCAATTATATTCTTTGTACATCGGAAACTTACGAGAATTTCGTACTTATAATATTTATGATAAATTTTGATTTCAAATTAAATATTTGTAATCAAGTGGAAATTGATATTCAAAAATATATGAAATAAATTTCTTTCATTTATAATATTTAAAATTTAAATAATATTTCGATAAAAATATTCGGAGTTCAGTAAAATGTTATTTTAAGAATTTAAATAAGAAAAATGAGATTATACATTGACGAATTAATCTCTAGGCCCGCCACTTTTGAACATTTTTCAAATAATTTATAAAAATGTTACCAAGCACAAATAATTCGATGTTTGTTATCTTATAAGTTACCAAGGATTCGGGGAGAAAGACTTTACGGTTTCGAATGGCATTCGTTTTAAGTTTTAGATCTGGAGAATAATCGATATATACAAATACGGATAATGAGAAACTGTAGAGAATTTTGTATAAACTACTTAAAAAGTATTTTAAAATCTGTTTTTGTTTCATTATTTTTTAAAAAAAAATTTAATGAATTATTTAAATAATTAATTTTCAATACCATTTGTTGTCATTTATTTAAATATTTTACATTTATTTTATTTCTTTCACCAAAATAAAATTCTGGAAAATGTTTAGCACTTCATAAATATTCAAATAAAATTAAAACTGTCAATTTCATTAATGACATATACAATTTCTAAATATATATAACCTTGAAAAGTAAATTATTATGCATAAATGTTGGTTTTTTTAATTAATGCTAATATTTTATTTATTTATTTTCGAAATGTTTTAGTGTTAAAAAGTTATCAAAAATACGTAAAATAATTAATTTAAATTGTATATTTAAAATAAATAATATCTGTTGAAAATTACTAAATAATTATACGTATTATTTATCAATTCAAATTATTTTTTTTTTGGAAAATTTCATAATTTGTTTTGATGGTGTTACTAATGTCAATTTTTGATAACATTATTTATTTATTTTAATTAGTAACTATATGTTTTTAAATTTAAATAAATAAGATTACAGAAAAACATAAATATTTATATAAATTATAAATAAATAATACGTAATTATTTCAGCAATATATAGAAATTTAGGAAAAGTCAACTTTTATTTGAATTCAATAAAAAAGAGTAAAGTTTAAATAAAGTAATAAAGTTTACTGGTTTTGAAAATGATATTTCGGAATTTGTTGATTGCAGTCTTATTATAAAATTCCTTTAAATAAAATATAGACCTATCACACATTCTCGTAAACCTTAGCATGGATTAGATTATTTTAGATTCATGCCCATGGCGTTAAAGGAAATGTACGATTTCTCTGAGGCTATTTATTTGTTAGACCTTTTACTCGTTAATGTGGAAATTACTAAGAGAAAAATGCTTGACCCGGGCTAGCATACATGGCTCTTGAAAATGTAATGTTTATTTGGGATCCAAATCACATTACCAGTTCACCAGTTTTCCGAAACGAATCTAATTCATGATTTGATTTGTTTGCTATGAGCAATTCAACAACAATTAAGATATACACTAAAACGGCTATAGGATGAAGATATTAACTCCTTTCAATTCACAATTTCAGATAATGTCCGCTCTATAGTTCATTAATTAGAAGTATATTTAGGCATATCAAAACGTCAATTTTTTTTATCTATTTCGTTCAATTTCGTTAAAGACTATCTTTTAATGGAAATGTAACTAGGCGAAAAATTTTACCTAAAAAATGTCAAACATAATAAATAATAATTTGAATTAAATAATAGCTAGTCTGTAAAAACTTTTATAGAAGCATATAATTTCCCCTAATTATACATGAATTATAAATAAACAATTAATTTTGATTTGATATATTTATTATTTTTCAATTTATATCAAATTGATGTCATACGAAATAACTTTTTTTGATTTTACATTAATTAATCATGCTATTCTTATGTTTATCAATGTCCTCCAACAACTCATGATATAAAATTAATTTTCAATTATAGTGTTCGGCGAAAACTTATAACACCAATTCACCAGATATTTGATAATTACATAATATAAGTTCATTTAATCAATTTTTTTTTATCAAATTACTATAAATGATATTTTTATATAAAGACAATATCGTTTAATCAATAAAATTATTTAATGAATTAATAATTAATAAATTTATTGATTTATTTCCGTTTAATTTCATGTCTTTCTATACTTTGAATTTTGAATGAATGAATTAATATTTAATTAATATCATATTTTTTTTTGTAAATTAAATGCACTTTACATTTGTATGTAACTTATGTAATTTATTTTTTACGTATTTAGAATTACGTAAATCTTAAATTGAAATGCAAATTTCTTACATTGTTTTTGAATACATTTATTTTAATGATTTCTTTATTTCTTTAATTATATGCCAAGTATAATTAATTATAAATTGATCTTAATTCTAGTTCAGAGTTTCATTTTTACAATATAAGATTTTCAAATTATGGAAAATAAATGCATATTTAAGCGTTATGTAAAAATTTTGTTTATACAATTTAGATTATAATATGAGCAAAAATTATAATAAAAAATAAATATTTTGAAAGTAATTGAGTGGAGTTGAAATTGTGTTTCTAAATAAGCAAGTGATATTTTTTTTGTAACTGATACATTTTTTGGTAACAAAATCTTTGTTTAGAAGCAATTTTGCAACTAAGCAATTATGAATATAATAGATTAATTAGTCAATCTCTAATCCATACACTTTTGTACTTGTATAGGTAATTCTGAAATTGAAATTTTCTAATGTATTATTAATTGAATTCTTGCATGTACATAATTAATTTAAAATTCGAATATGAAATACTAAAGTTATTAAACATCTCAGATAATGTCTAGCGAAACCCTATCTCATCCCAATTGTTTATTTTTATTTCATCTAAATTGAATCCAAATCGAAAGGTTTAATTATTCGCAAAAAAAAAATATTTTGGAATTTATGAATTAATACCAAATATTGAGCAACCGTGGCAAAATCAACTAGAGGTAAAGACGTTTAGCTTTTGGGGTTGGTGTCATGTTTCCACCACTTATATGTATATCTGTATACAGCAGAATATACCGATAAAATTAAACTTTAAGGCATTTGTTAAAAGTATCTAATAATTAAATTTATGATCTTACAAATTTTGCATTGTAAAGTTTATAACTCTATCTAATACTTTTATATTACCGCCTCGCCTTTTATATATGTAGTTTTAGATTTAAACGCATAAATTTAAAAATTCCATTATCTAATGTGAGGTTATATCATCTTTTATACTAATAATATAAATAAATATAAGTTTCATTATAATGAATGAAATTATCTTTCTAATTTAATAATAATTTTTAATATATATATAAGTATTTTTTTTAATATCAAATTTATTGATTTTCAAATTTACTCTAGTTTGTCTGTATGGGTGGTACCCCAAAACGTATGGAACAATTTGCACATTTTATAATGAATGAAATTGGATATAAATTACCAGCTGGTACACAACTACAAGATATATCAGAATTTTCATATAGATATTCAATGTACAAGGTACAATTCTAACTAAAAATCAATTTTGGATTAATTAAATTCTATAAATTTGATGAATTTGTGTTCTAATTTCCATAATTTAAATAGGTTGGACCTGTTTTATCTATAAGTCATGGTATGGGTACACCATCAGTTAGTATACTATTACATGAAATGATTAAATTGATGTATCATGCCAAATGCCAAGATCCAATATTTATACGACTTGGTACATGTGGTGGTATTGGTGTTGAAGGTGGCACTGTGATTATTACTGAGGAGGCATACGATGCACAAATGAGAAATTCACATGAATTTGTATGTTCTATTTAATAAGAGTATATAAAATGAAAATTTAATTGAAATGGTGTTTCTATTTTGTAGACAGTACTTGGGAAAACTATTCATCGACCAGCAAAATTAGATAAAAAATTAGCTCGTGAACTTAAAGCATTGGCTAGTGAAGATGATCCATATGAAACAATTATTGGCAAAACAATGTGTACAAATGATTTTTATGAAGGTTAGATATAACACAAAAGTTATTTTAATAAATTGTTTTGGAAATTCCTCTATTATTTTAGGTCAAGGCCGTTTAGATGGAGCTTTTTGTGAATTTACGGAAAACGATAAAATGGACTATTTGAATTCATTAAGGGAAAATGGAGTTGTTAATATCGAAATGGAGAGTTCAATATTTGCTGCACTTACACATCATGCTGGTATTAAAGCAGCTATTGTTTGTGTTGCTCTATTGAATCGATTAAATGGCGATCAGGTTTGTGAAATTTAATGTACAGTCTATTTTATATCATTAAAATATTTTTACACTTTACAGGTTAACTCACCAAAAGAAGTAATGAATGAATGGCAACAAAGACCACAAATTTTAATATCACGTTATATTCGAAAAATCTTAAATCAACGTGGCCAATTAAAATCACATTTATATGGAGCTCAAGGATCAATTAAATCACCAAGAAGATTTAAATTAGTTCAACAAGAATCTCAAGCACATGATTAATTTAATAAATATAATGATGAAAATTTAATTGATAAAATAAAAATTGTTTGCTGAATTTAGAAAAAAAAATGCTTGTACTTCTCTTAAATTTGAATATATTTTCGGTCTCAAACAAACGAATTCATAATTAATATTTGAAAATATATATAATAATTGTATAAATATATGATTCTATGAAAAATTAATTCTTATTAAAAATAATTCATCCTATAAAATATATTAATAATTTAAGACATATTAGAAATGAAACTTATAGATTTGAAGTTATAATTAATCTAATTATTATGATAACTAAATTAAATAATATTTAAATAAATTATAATTTTGTTAAGCCTATTTTAATATTAAAACAAATTTTATGTAATTTATTTATAAAATTTTCATATAATTTTGAAATTTGATAAAAATAAATATATAAAATAAAAGACTACAGTAAAAATACACAGATTTTATGTAAAACGGAAGACGGAAGGACAATATAAATAAAAACTTTTGGCCTAAATATAAAAGATTTTAAATTTATACTATTTTTATTATTATAGCATTTCCAAGTCAAATTTAGTCTATATTTTCAAATCAATTAGTATTTTATCAAGACGATAGTACAATTTAGTTAATGACATATTTAAAAAAAAATCAATTTGACTTAAAAAGCCAACCAATTCGACCTGGAAATTTATTTAACTTGGAAAACGACTAAGTTTTAAATAGGAAAAGAATCAACTTGACTTGGAAATGCTAATAAATATATTTTAAATTTAAGTTTTAAAATTTTTTAAATATTTTTTTTTTGGTATTTAAATTTAAACTGGAATATAAATATAAAACCAATGTTTTGATAAAAAGTTCTTATTCGGGGAATTCGATAAGCACCAGGAGTAGCTATAAAAAGTGCGATGGTGGTTGAAATGCGGACCATCATATTAATTAAAAATCAAATTTATAAAAATAAAAACATTAGGTAAATAATTACCACTGGTTTCGTAATTAGGTAAAATCATATAACAAAATTTTTATATACATAAAATTATTTTAATTATAAATAAAACAATTTAATTTAATTGATGCGTTTCTGTAATCAAATTATTTCTTAAATACAAATTTTTCTTAAAAATGGTACAAATTTTCTTTACATTTTTTTTATACAATTTATTTAAATTTAATTAAATTCACAATAATTTAATTAAATCTCAAATTTTCACAACGATTATCATTATAATAACAAAAAATTTAAATTCAGGTTTTAAGTGAATTACCAAATTATAAATATTTAAATAAAAAATGCATTTCTCTTCTAAATATATCAATTCATATCAAAATAATTCAGTTTTTTTAATTCAAATAAAACAAATAAAATTCATGAATTTTAAAATAAAAAATATTACACCGAAAAATTACAAAAAGTTTTGTGTCCAATAAAAATGTCTAAAAAAACAATAATTAACAAAATTCCACCAAATAAAATATTAATGACGACAATAGAACCAATTAATGTTAAAAATCATAAAATCATGATTTTTATAAACAAAATTTATTGTTTCATTAAATAAAAATTCATTTTAAAATTATAGTTAAAAGTGTTAAAGTTTATATAAAAAATATTTATAAAATAAAAAAACCTATCGTAAATCAATGCAATTTATTAAAAGAATCGATTTTTTTGAATGAAGATTTTCAGTTTCTAATATTTTATGGAATTTTGAAAATACATAATAAAAAAAACGTATTTATTGTAAATGATAAACTTTATTAAAAAAAATTATTGTAATTTTACTCATAATTAGAAAAATTGTAAATGCTTTTAATGAAAATATAATATAAAATAATATCAGTAAATCAGCATAAAAATATTATGTTTAAAAATGGATTTGTATGAATTTCTGTTGTTTTGAATAAAGTTAAAATATTAATGTTGTTGTGTATTTATAAATAATAATAATGTAAATAACATATATAATTATGTTTATGATTATTGAAAATATTAAATTTGGTCGTTTGAAAGCAAAACAAAAATGTATTTTCCAATTTATTATTTTAAAAAAAAATTATGACATTTGATTGACAACTTTGTATTTTTTCAAACACTTTTAGTAAGATCATTTATTTGGAACATTTGGCGGTTGTTGCTTACCGTCTAAAATTAACTAGAGAATTTTAGCTTTCGTATTATAAATTCGGGGAATAACCGATCACAGCGTTGTAAAGTGAAATTCGCAAGACATATTAATTTTATACCATTTATCATATCGCAATTTTATAAAACGTTTTCTTAAAAACAGTATGATAACGAACTCACTCTGAAAATGATACATCAATCAAAGTTCTACATACATAAACTTTTTAAGTAAATAAATTTTGATTGACTAACACTAGATTTCTGAACATCACGCATTAATTAACCATCATATAATTATTTATGGTAATAGAAATTTAATTTAATTTAAATAAAAATTAATACAAATCAATGAGACACAAATGAAAATTTTATATGTCAGCATTTAATTTGTGAAAATGGCTACACAATTTTTAATTCAAATCTCTTTACTCGATTCGGGTCTGCTTAATACAAAATTCGAACTATTCGAATTTTTTAGTCGTTAGATGGTCTGAATTGAAAACAAAATATTGAATAATTATAAGTACGACCAGATATGAATAAAAAATCTGAATAAATTAAGTGACCTTCTCTAAAGTATATCGGGGTATTAACTTGACAGATTGATAGCGAATGGGTCATTTATATTTCTATGAATTATTTATACATAAAACAAATTCAATCAAAAATATTAAATAATAACAGATAAGAAGAGATTAATGGCGCATAACGTTTTTTATAATTATTATATTTGTTAATTATTTAAATCCACAATTTAATTATTCCGCTGATTTTTCATATCAATATTTGAAATAAAAAATAATATTACCAAAAACGATGTTATACTATCAATTATTAACTTATTTTTTTATTAATTTTTTTAATTTAAAATGACTTCATCCTTTACAATTTGAATTATAGTTATTTGGTGGTTCATAGGCTAAATTCTCGGTTACTAAATAAAAAGAAATATGTACCCGTGAAAATTTCTTTAATTATTTCGTTTCTGATTTTTTAACTTTTTTTTATATTTTTTTAATCTTGTTTCCATAACATAACAATAAAACCATAAATATGGATACATTTACAGGTAGGGTGCAATGACACCGAATGCAATAAAACCGAATTCGGTGTTATTGCTAAACCACTGAGAAATAATGCGCGAAATTATTATTTCAGAATATGAGAAAAAAAAGCCATATGGTTATTTGTTATTAAATTGTAATTTTATAAAATATTTTAGCTATAATAACAATGCTTTTATTAAAAATGGATGGCAACAAGTTGTGTAGAAAACGAATAGCTATAGAAATTATTACAGATGTTATTAGCAAAAATGCATTATAATTTCTAATAACCATTCTAAGTCAAACTTGGAGTTGTGAAAGTTTTATTTCAACTTATAAATATGTCCAAAATGTCCAGTGAATGTTTGTATTGATTTCAATTGTGTTGTGAAAGCATATGCCGAAAATCCAATTTATTGCAACACAATCACGTTGAAACCCACGAGGAAATAATAAAAAAGTTAAAATTAATTAATGAAATTAAAACGATTTGTGCAAGTGTAACATTAAAAAGAACTATTGTCCGCGAAATATATGACAAAACTTGTAAAAAATTTAAAAGCGCCAGTACAGAGTACATTAATGGAATTCGGGACAATAAGAAGAAATTTAATATACATAAAAAGAAAAGTGATGATTCCAAAATCGCCATCTAATTTTAATGATATTATGATATTATGTAAATATTCAACAGAAATTGTAAAGGAGACATGAAGAATTTTTTTTTATTTTAATACTATTAGGACGATTTTTCTTATTCTATATATTTATGTCGCCAACAATTTGATTAGTTATTGCTAGTTGGGTTGGGAGCATCCTTCCACAATCAGCATCGAAATTATTTAATTCATGGAACATTTTCCATAACATCTTGCGGCAATATATTTAAACAAATTCTTATTGTATAAAGTGTTCATAATGAACAAGTAAGTATAAAAATTATTTTATTGTTGAAATTGGGTGGAACGAACGGCGCGGAGTTCTCTCAAATATGATTATTTTTATTTTCACAAATATGATTGCGCTCATCCTTCCACCCTTCATAAATATAATGTTTTGCTATTTATTAATATCCAACATCTATATATACAGACCGATTTTGAAAAAGCTGTGCGAAATGGCATAAAACCTGTTTATCCAGATTTAATTATGAAACCATGTTGGTTTCATTACATACAAGCCTTAAGTCGTAACCGCTTTTAACATTCTAAACTTTAAAAGATTTTTGAATACTAATGTATCAGCTAAAAGGCATTTTCTTAAAATCTACTAGATTTACCACTTTTGAAGTCAAGCGATTTAGTTGCTGGTTTTTAAATATTAAAAGAAAAAGCACTAAGTACAACACATATGCTACCCATGAGGATGCTAAAAGTTTTTTTGCACTATTTATAAGATATTTTGAACGACAATGGATTCGAAATATGAGTTCATATAATTTAAATGAAAATCCAAACAATAACGATACTGATGATTGAAAATGAAGATGGTGCTAATATAACTATGATCCTTTATTATTCGAAATATGTTTTAAAAAAAATAAAAAATATTACCATTATAATTTGTGTTTGTAATGTTACGGGGATATAAAACAACGCTACGTTGGTCGTAACGTCCCTACTGTATGCCCAATATGGCGGCAAATAGTTGAAAAAACTTCTTCGAAAGTATGAAATGCATTTAAAATATTTTAATTAGAAACATGGAGAACCACATTAAAATTGGTATCAATCTGGCATTTCAGTTAATATTAGACGCAGACGGACACGGAAGTCCTGTCTCGTCCCAAGCACACGATTTTTATTTCACCAAATTTTATTCCACCTAAAAAACTTTAATTATTCACAACAAAAAAAACTATTTTACGACTTTTGGAATGGTGGTTATGTTAATAAATACTAAGTATTCGATTACCAAAATCTGAGAGTATCTCATGATGGTGTAGCTATACGAACCAAACCATACAAGATTAAATCATGTAAAAATAAAAATTAAGGTATATTAATGAATTAACTCGTTTTCTAAACGAATTATGTTTCCAGGAAAATATGAAGATTTAAACACATTTGAATTATTATCTGTAATAGTTTTACAAATAATAAAAATTTAATTAAACTCATAATAATTCAAATATTTTGTTATCTTTAGTTAGGTATTAGGTAATCTCTTTAAATTATAAATGTAAGCTTTTGAGTATTTATTAAAATATATTCGTAATTGCAACAAATTGTACAATTTGTTCTTATATTCATATAATATAATTAAAAATATTAAAGCAAATTCCTAGAATAAAAAATAAATCATAATGCAACTGAGGCTTTCATAATATATACAATATAAATTTCTAAGAAATTCATATAACGCTTAAACTTCGTACTGGGTGTAGCACACAATATGCTATAATTATAATTATATATATTTGATTAAATTAGATTTTCATTACATGTTATGCAATTTTCCATACATATATATATTTTCAATATTTTTTTTCTACGTTCTATCTATTACCTATACTATAAATAATAATGTTCTGATAGATGGCCATCCTTACGTCAATAATTGTTTAAGCTTAGTATTAATGGGAAATTAATAATCGTGAGTTTGTACATTAATTGGCAAGTATTAGAATGTGAAAATATAAAATACATAAAATAAGTATAAATTACACTTTTATTATAAAATTAGCTGGAACGTTCAAAATGTAAATTTGTACGAGCAATTAATGTGCAGCACATTAATTAGAAGTGAAAAGTTTTTCGATTCACGCCATAAATATTTTTCATTTCACGAGCTGTTTCAATTTATATGAAAAAAGCAATTAATTTCTCGGTTTTTAAATAATACCAAAACAATTCATTCTTATAAGTTGATGCGGAATACCTGAAATCCAAATGTTTGATTAAAAATTGTGAGTGTTTCTATTAGTTATGACTGTAAAATGACACCCTGTATAATTTATACTATATAACTTTAACTCGTATAAGCTTTTAGTATTTATACAAATAGTCGAATTTAATGAACTTATTAAATATTAATATTATATAAAAATTATTATTATCAACAAAAAATAAACAAAATCTTATGAAGTTTAAATATGTGAAGCTCTACTATATAAAAAGGGTTGTCTGAGCAATTGATTGATATATTCAACTACAAGCAATCACAATATATTAAATTTTGAAAAATAAATAAAGTATTTTATTGTTGAGTATGTATTTTTTTTAATGTTTAATATTTTAAGTATAAAATATAAGTGATAAAAAGTTATAATAGATTCTATATAAAGTTTGTATAACAATTTTCCTATTGTTATATATATATATATCCGATTTCACAGTGTGAGATTAAGCTCAAGATTGATTAAATCGATTGTGTAGGTTAAGCCTGCAACTAGAGCTTAGTTGGGGTTTCAATTAAAATTTGCCCTAAGTTTACCTAAATCAAAAAAATTGAGTTATTATGAATGATAATTGAAAATAATAATGTTACTGAGAATGAAAATGAACCATAAAAAATACATAATGTAAATAGGAATAGAATTTGTGAGTTAGTGTGTGTGTTTTATATATAAAAATAAAATTAAACTAATAATAAAAAGTGTGAAGAGTGAACCTTAAGCTAAGCTTACCCAACTTCGGCTTAAATTAAACCTCACATTAAGAAATGCTTATCTTTATCTTTAAGCTTACACTGAGAAACTAAAAAATAAGTTACACCGAACTTCAAGCTCCGTCCTTTTGAAAATGTTAAGCTCTTATAGTGAAAGATTCACACTGTGAAATCGGGCATAAATAAAATATCAGATGTTTTATTTTTACAAAAAGTTTTTTTATTTTTACATTACATTTAACTACATAAGTACTGTTAAAATAAATTTCATTTCTAGAAACATTTATTCACATATAAATCTTATGAACAAATTAGTAAAAGGAATATCTATCTGTACTTTCTCTCATTGGCGAACGCCATGAGAACTGAATGTCAAAGAAACTATAACCCATTTCACCTGGAAGCGTCGAGCACTGACCAGAGCCGGATAGAATAACATTGGCAGATATGAACTCAATATCCTTAGCGATCTAGCGCCTTAAAAACAGATATCGAACAAATTCTGAATGCCTCGAAGTGGATCTAAATTCATTAGCGTAGACGTAGCCAAACCAGGTGGTCACGTGGATGGTGTATGGTGAAACGGTGATAACGTTTGGCCGCCGTCATGTTGTATGGGACTCGCCGTGTCTACCAACAGAGAAAATTAAATCTTTATCAACAAAATTCAATTTCTAATCAAATTTTTGTAATTAGAGAATTTCACAAAATTGCATTAAAAATGTCTAATAATAAGTTTAAAATTATATACGAAGCAGCTTTACTCATTTAGAAATTCTGCCAAAAACTATAACACTAAATTTAAGCAAAAGCTGATTAGGAATATTACTCTTAAGATTGTTGTTATATTTTTTTTTTCATTTTAAACATGACTTTGAACTTATCAGAAGGAAACCATAACCTACCCTAATAAATACATAAAATGAATTGCTTAAAACATTTATTGCAGAAAGTTCTTCGCAGGGAAAATTAACGAATCTTCGCAGGGAAAATTAACAAAAAGAGTTGAAATTGTACATAAAAAAGAACTTCTCCGAATTTTGTTCTAAATATAAGTTTGATAACAAATTATTTTTAAATTTAATAATAACTGACTAAAATTTAAAATTTGCATATTGAAAATGTTCAATTAATCAATTACGATTTATTTTTTGTAAACACTTTTCGATAAATTCCAAAAAATTCCAAAACTTTGAAATTCTATAAAATTGTTTACATAAAAATTCTTTGTACATATATTAAAATCTATAATTATTTTTAGTTAACCCAGAAAAAATGAATAGTGTAACCGAAATTAACAACAAGTAAGTAAATAGAAACATTTATTAAATATTTTTTTTTAACAATTTGAATACATTAAATAAAATAAAAATGTTAATCGTTACACAGTGGCCATGCCGATGGAATTATACAACTGCAAAATGATAATTTAAAGAATCTAGAAATTGATTATCTTAATCATTTGAACATAAGTACAAAAGATGATTTGGAAAAGAAATTCGGTGATGTAAAAGTAAGTATTTTTTTTATAAAGATTCTAATATTTTTACAAAAAATAAAATTAATTCCCATTAATTCACATGAACATTAAGAAGATTGTTAACAAGTGGTATTAAAATTTTTTTGTTAGTACATATTTGTAGAACCAATAGGTATTTTAAAATTTACAAATATTATTTTGAAAATTAGTGTTTTTTCGTTAACAATTTGAACTAAATTTGTAAGTTTAAAAATATTCGACTTTCAAATTAAATTTATATAGTTAAATTTATAGTTTTAGTTTTAAGTACATACATTTACAATTAAATAATAATATTAATAAAAATACATTCTTTTTAATATCAGTTTTAATGATTTTCAAATATACTTTAGTTTGTCTGTATGGGTGGTACACAAAAACGAATGAAACAATTTGCATATTTTATAATGAATGAAATTGGATATAAGTTACCAGCTGGTACACAACTACAAGATATATCAGAATTTTCATATAGATATTCAATGTACAAGGTAAAATTCTAACTAAAAATCAATTTTGCATTAATTAAATTCCATAAATTTGATGAATTTGTGTTCTAATTTCCATAATTTAAATAGGTTGGACCTGTTTTATCTATTAGTCATGGTATGGGTACACCATCAGTTAGTATACTATTACATGAAATGATTAAATTGATGTATCATGCCAAATGCCAAGATCCAATATTTATACGACTTGGTACATGTGGTGGTATTGGTGTTGAAGGTGGCACTGTCATTATTACTGAGGAGGCATACGATGCACAAATGAGAAATTCACATGAATTTGTATGTTCTATTTAATAAGAGTATATAAAATGAAAATTTAATTGAAATGCTGTTTCTATTTTGTAGACAGTACTTGGGAAAACTATTCATCGACCAGCGAAATTAGATAAAAAATTAGCTCGTGAACTTAAAGCATTGGCTAGTGAAGATGATCCATATGAAACAATTATTGGCAAAACAATGTGTACAAATGATTTTTATGAAGGTTAGATATAACACAAAAGTTATTTTAATAATTTGTTTTGAAAATTCCTCTATTATTTTAGGTCAAGGCCGTTTAGATGGAGCTTTTTGTGAATTTACGGAAAACGATAAAATGGAATATTTGAATTCATTAAGGGAAAATGGAGTTGTTAATATCGAAATGGAGAGTTCAATATTTGCTGCACTTACACATCATGCTGGTATTAAAGCAGCTATTGTTTGTGTTGCTCTATTGAATCGATTAAATGGAGATCAGGTTTGTGAAATTTAATGTGCAGTCTATTTTATTTCATTAATAAATTTTTACCACTTACAGGTTAATTCACCAAAAGCAGTAATGGATGAATGGCAAGAAAGACCACAAATTTTAATATCAGGTTATATACGTAAAATTTTAAATCAATGTGACCAATAATAAAGATCAATAAATAATGATATATTATAAAAAACATTATTAATTATTTATTAATGTTAAATTTTCATAAATTTAAAAAACGATTTTTTTAAAGCGTCGATGGAATGAAGATTTTCAGTATATTTAATATTTTATTGATTTTGGAAAATAATAAAAAACGTATTTATTATATGTAAATGATAAACTTTATTAAAAAAAATTATTATAATAATTGTACTGATAATTAGAAAATGTGAAAATGATTGTAAAAAAAACGAACTGACATTTATTTAATGCTATAGAAAATAAAATAAGGTTCAAAAATTATTGATCAATTAATAACCAATTTCTGATCAATTAGGTGACAAATTTTTCCAAATTACATATTTAAAGAATAGAAAACTATTTTATTAACAAAAATCTACTTAACTAACGCTGGTTACTAAGGATTCGGGGACCAAAATTTGGTGAAATCAGCTATTACACTTTTAATTTTCGTATGACATAATGGTTTGAAGTTTCTATCTTCTACAGTCGCAAAATAAGCGATAAAAGATGGTCGGATAAACGGATACACATACTGGCAAACGAATACAGTGAAACCCTGAAGCATTTTGTACTATATAGTAGAAAAGTAGCTCATTGTAATAATAATTAATTATATATTAACAGAAATAACATTTTTTCTCCATCTTACATCACAATTATTCTATTACATAATAAATCAATCCATTTAAATTACATTAATTTATTGTATATTATTATTTTAATTACTGGGTGTACCATTTTTGTACATAACATTCTTATCACCACTTTTTCTCAAAAACCAACATGGAATAATACAGAATAATTATCTTTTATGGTAAAATAAAGTTATATTTTTTTTATTATAGATTCATCTAAGTAAAGGTATTTCTGTTTTGGGAATATTATTTATTATTTTTAATTATAAATTACATTGGATATACGTGTTCCGTCTTCCGTTTTTCAAAAATAATATGCCTAAATTAGATTTACGGCGATGGTAAAGTCGTCATAGTTTACTAGAGATACTAGTTGTAGTAACAGGAAGTTTAATAAAATTTCTAAACTAAAGCAACTAGTCTTTTCTAATTATTAACAGGTATAACTAAACATAAACTCATCCAGCCTAGCTAAGGTTTTGCTTTCCTTTCACCATTTGAATTAGCAGAGAATATCGGAAATTAAAAAATACACCAAAGAATTCAGTATAATATAACAAATATAAATGAACGAAATAATTTGGAAGATTTTCCCAACCACCAACCACTAGAACTGGAGTCACCTACCATCCATCACTAGGACATCAAGTGCACAAATATTAAGAGCAGTATTGTCACGCATCTAACGAATATTTTAATGTTCTTGGAAACGCTGTAATGCTCAAAAATTACTATTCAACACCTTAAATAAATGTTGATCTCTTCAAATATAGACTTTTTGGTAATACAGAACCAACAGAATTAAATAATTGAATTGTATTTTTGTTGGTTAAATTCGTAATTTAAATTGGAAAATTTAATGCTCGTTTAAGTTTGCATCTCTTTCTTTAAATACTTTTATTTATATACTCTCACTCAATGTCAAAGCTATCAACAAACATTCAAAGACAACTCTCAATAATTCTCTAATTACATCAAAATTAAAAATGACAGCTTTTAAGAATAATAGTGTAAGAAAGTGTAGTGTAAGGTGTATGCGTAAAGTGCATTCAATTTTATTGCATATAATTTAACATTTTCTTACAGAATTTTAGCTTAAATAAATTTTTATGTAATCGGGAAAATCCCGCATTTAATTTTTAAAAGTTATTGTTTGTTTACAATTTTCATATACTTTTAATTATTGAGATTGTTTTAAATGAAAATTCTTAAACATATTTTTCTATTAATACTAAAGAATAATGTGTTAAATACTTTTTTAAATATTTTCATATATATAATAAAAAGCTTTTTTTTAAATTTATATATTCAATTTAAAAAATGCATTATTCGAGATTTTTCCTTGTTCAAATATTAATTACATCAGCAATTACTGCGCTGATTAATTGATTAATTACTGCTAAGTTTATTTATATTTACATTGTAAACCATAAAATTAATAGCTAAAAACTTTTTTATTTGATAAAATTAATTTTTGTTACACAATAAAAATTCAATTTGTATAAGTATTATTATCAATCACGTATTTTAATAATTATAATTATTATTAAAATGTATAAAATATTAGTCATGAATTTCGCTAAATATATCTACACTGTTAAGTTAGCTCTATATATAATTTTTATATGTTTGCTGAATTTCATTAATACTGTGTTATAATTTTTCCGTTTTCTATATGATATTTCAATATTTATTAAGTTCAATGTCCACCAAACTGGCTGATAATAATAACTGAAATGTGTAATAAATGTTCATTGCCCTGTAAGATATATAAAGGATTCCCTTTTAAATAGTATGAAATGTATAGAGGATGTAAGGTATATTAGGAATTGGAAAAACCATGCATTAGAAAGATTACAAAAAGTTGAGATCAAAATAACCGGCAACAAAGAAAATATTTTGTCAAAATGGGTGACAAAATAAAAAGTACATAATACTCAAAATTGGTGTCATGAATATTTTACTTTTGGTAAGACCTGCCCAAGTCGCATAGTTCTACAATATTACCTGTCAAAGTTAAACAATAAAAGAAGTATGCTAAAAAATTAGAAAGTTTCCTGTCAAAATAATCCCTAAAGTTGCAGATAATTACATTTCTAATAAAATGCGGGATTCATATTTCAAGGAAAACTACAATGTCACATATATACTTAACGTTGTGGGGGTGATAATTAAATTATGACCATTAATAATATAATGCATATATAAAAAATAAATTATAAAAGTAAATTTTGAACAAATACTTAAAAAATTTCTAGAAAACATAATTAAATAATAAATCACAATGCAACTGCAGCTTTAGTAATACAATATAAATTAATATAAAATTTGAACTTTGTATTAGGTGTAGAACAAAATATCCAATTAGGTTCAGCAGCTAAAATTAAAATTCAGTTATTCTATTAAATTAAAATGGAAGCAAAATGCAAGTTTTCATATTTTTTAATAATTTTTATCGGCATAATTATATTCTGGTTAGATGGCCATCTTTACGTTTAAGCTTAGTATTAATAAAAATTAATACTCGTGATCGTGAATTAATTAGAAAGTATTACAATTTGAAAATTTCATTAAAACCAATAATAAAATACCTACATAAAATAAGTATAAATAAAATATATTCAATTTTACAAAGAATAAAATATGTTTTAAAATATAATATATTTTCTGGATTAGATTTGCTGGAACCTTCAAAATGAAAATTTTTACGAACAATTAATGTGCAGCAAGTAAAAGTTTTTCGATTCATCCCAAAAATATTTTCATTTTACGAGCTGTTTAATATGATAAAAAGATTTCATTTCTCGGTCTTTAAATAGGATAGTACCAAAACAATTAATTCTTATAAGTTGATGTGGAATATCTTAAAACCAAAAAATATATTTGAATAAAAGTTTGAAGTGCTCTATAAGTTAAGGCTGTAAAACTACACCCTATACATAAATTTTTATGGGTGTGATAAGGTGTTATCTATAAAATTTAAAAAATGCATTCATATATGTTATGTAAATGTGTATTCAATTTTTTTATCATTGGAAAACAGTAATTCTGATGATTAATTCATAAATATAAAATCAATTGAAGCATATTTTAACTATGTTTGTATATAACTCGAATAAGCTTTTTGTATTTATGCAAATATTTGACTTAAATAAAATTTATATATTAATTAATATTAAAATTATTACTATCAACAATAAATGAAAAAAAATATTATAAAGCTTAAATATGTGAAGCTCTTTAAAAAGAGTGGTCCTAGCAATTTATTGAGTTAGTCTTGAACTTAACGAACCACAAACAACAAGTATTTTTTCTAGTGTCTCCACTCATAAATAATATTATTAAATTTATTATCGTAATCAGTGTTTATTTACAAATTTTTGGGAAAAAATAAATTATTTTTGAGTATGTAATTTTTAAAATTTGATGATATTTTAAATTAAAAATATTTAGTTAATTTAATTAAAATTGAATTAAATGTGTATATAAATTTTCTTATTTAAGTAGTGGAATTATTAAATTGTAAAATATCATATGATTCATTTTAAATTAAATGTTTTTTTTTTATTACATTTACATAGTTTCATAAGTGCTGTAAAACAAATTCCATTTCGACCAAATTTTATTCAAATATAAATCATAAGTTAACAACAGAGAAAGTAAATATTAATCAGAAAATAAATAAATAATTCAAAAACAATACTTCAAAAAAAAAAAAAATCATATTCTCATCAAAAATTTTTAGTTAAATATTATTAGAGAATTTCACAAAATTGCATTAAAAATGTCTAATAATAAGTTCAAAATTATACACAAAGAAGCTTTACTCATTTAGATTATGGCATGCTGCCAAAAATTATAATAAAAAATTTTTACACACAAGCTGATTAGGAATTACTCTTAAGATTGTTGTTCTAGTTTTTGCTCAATTTGAACATGACCTTGAATTTATCAAAAGGAAACCTACCCTAATAAATAATTAAAAATTTCAAAATCTTTTAATATATTAGATTATTAATTATCTTTAAAATTAAAATTATTATATAATTATTTTTATCAGTTATTTGCGTTCTTTGTCATATTATATATTGAAATGATGTAATTTTTAATTTTTGTTGTTTATGCTGCCCATACATTATCCAATTTGGTTGTGAAACTGGTTGGCAAACCACGACACACACTATACAACTTTTTCTGCAGCCAGTGTGTCAAAAAAGTGTTTTATTAAAAATTTTGTGGTAAAATTGTTATTATATAGAAACGTCCAGAAACGTAATTGTATTTGTACAACTTTTCCATATACTATACAATTTACAACAACTTACAAACATCAACCACGTACACCAAAATCAAATTTTTTTCAAGCGATTGTCAACCATCAAAACGGTTGTACTTGTTGTACACTTACCCCACAAACAATAGAACTAGCTATATTTTTCAGCTAGTTTGATGGTTGAAAAACAAATTGTATGACGTAATTGGATAATGTAATGTCAGCCTTATATATAAAAATATGAATAAAGTTGCAACTAAAATTACAGTATTTATTATTTCAAATTTTGTGTAATTCTTTTCTTCAATTTACTATCATAATCAAAATGACAATGACCCTCACAATAATTGCATATTTGCTATATGAATTTATGTGTAATTTCTGGCATTTACTTTAAATAAATTAACTGCATTGCATTACTATGTGTTTAATAAATATTTTATATATTATGAGGGACTTTCCCGAATTATTTCACAATATAGAAAAATAAGATATAAATTTGATAACAAATTATTTTTAAATTTAATAATAACTGACTAAAATTTAAAATTTTCATATTGTTAATGTTCAATTAAGCAATTACGATTCATTTTTTTGTAAACACTGTTTGTGAAATTATCGTGAAATTCCAAAAAATTGTTTACAGAAAAATACTTTTTATATTAAATTCTAAATTTATTTTTAGTTAACCTCAGAAAAAATGAATGGAGTAACCGAAATTAACAACAAGTAAGTAAATTGAAATATTTTTTTAAATTTTTTTTAACAATTTGAATATATTAAATAAAACAAAAATGTTAATCGTTACAGTGGCCATGCCGATGGAATTATACAACTGCAAAATGATAATTTAAAGAATCTAGAATTTGATTATCTTTATCATTTGAACATAAGTACAAAAGATGATTTGGAAAAGAAATTCGGTGATGTAAAAGTAAGTATTTTTTTATGAAGTTTTTATGAAAGATAAAATAAATTCCCATTATGAACATTAAGATTGTAACAAGTTGTAGTACAACGTTTAATTGTATATTTATATTTTTGAAATATATATTTGTAATCATTTTTTTTTTGATTAAATTACATGTTATCAATCAGATGTTTAATTTAGAACAGTTTCCTTCCTTCCTAGGGGCTTTCAGAGATTTATTGTTAATTGCAGACATTAAAATTATATGTTAACATATTGACTAATAGAAGGCTGTCTAAATCTTAATTAGTTAAAAATCGATATTAGCTTTTGAATTCAATAATAAATAATCTTTATGTATTAAATCTTTCAGTTTTCTAAATGATATACAATTCTAATGTACAATTAAAAACAATATTTATTTACGTTTTCAGTTCGTTTGTATGGGTGGAACACCAAATCGGATGAAAAATTTTGCTAAATATATGCAAAATGAATTAAAGATCCAAGAAGAACTGATCGATTTATGTGCATTGGGTTACCGATACGCATTATATAAAGTTGGACCAATCATTTCGGTTTCTCATGGCATGGGTATGCCATCATTAAGTATTTTACTTCATGAAATTATCAAATTACTATCTTATGCTAAATGCAAAGATCCTGTGATAATTAGAATTGGTACATCAGGTGGTGTTGGTGTTACACCGGGCACTGTTATTGTTACCCAAGAAGCAGTAAATGGTTTCTTAAAATGTGAACAAGAATTTGTTAATCTTGGAAAATCAATTAAACGTCCAGCAATATTTGATAAAGAACTTGCAAACGAATTAATACAATGTTCTTTAAAGGAGGATAATTTTAAAATTGAATTCGGTAAAACAATGGGAACTGATGATTTCTTTGAAGGACAAGGACGTCTTGATGGTGCCATTTGTGAACATACAGAAGATGAAAAAATGAAATTCTTACGCAGAGCATATGATATTGGTGTTAGAAATATTGAAATGGAAAGTACTGCATTAGCAGCAATCACATATAAACTTAACATTAGAGCTGCTGATGTTTGTGTAACATTTCTTGATAGACTTCAAGGGGATCAAGTTACCGGTGATAAAACTGGTTTTGAAGATCGACCACAAATAATTGTTGGTAGATATATTAAAAAAAAAATTGGGTTTAAAAATTAATTGAACAATAATGATGAAAATAATTATTTTATACCAAAAAATTATATGTACAATTTAACCAACCACTCTAACATTTCCAAAATTATCAAAACTCCTTATGAAAATTATATCATAGTTGGAATATTTATCATTATTTAAAAATAAAAGTCAATTTTTAACTAATCAAAAAATATTGTTTAATAAAAATATTTATAATAAAAAAAAATATTTAATAAATTTATTTAATTTCCTCAATCAGATTCTTTTCCAATTTATTTTGTTGAATCCTTCCATCGGGTATTTTTATTTCAGATGATATTGTTTTTGGAATTGATTTAATTGGTTTATTACAACCATCAAGCTGATTTAATTTATTCATTTGATTTGGTAGATTTTTTGTATTTTTCATTGCTTCTAAAGTTTTTGCTACAATTTTATTTTTAACTATTTTCTTTGGTATAATTAATTTTGATAAATCTTCTTGGACATAATTGTAGCACGATGTTTTTTTCACTGTTTGCTTTTTTATTTCAGAATTATTTATATCAGAATTTTGAATATCAATAATTTTCTTTTCAGAATTCTGTATTACATCATTTTTCTCAACACTTTTGACAATTTGAGAATTTTGATTATTCATTTTCTTTGAACTATTATTGTTTGAGTTATCTTCATCTTGAATTGCAATTCTTGTTGCTGTAGATGGTGGTAAATCTGGTAATTGTTTTTTCAAATCATTTAAACTATTTCTAGCTACAATATTAGATGGTTCGATTGAAATGATTTTAGAATAAATTTCATATGCCTAATAAGTATAAAAAAATTTAATAAAAGTTTTAAAAAGAATCAATTTATAATAGATTACATCTCGTCTATTATCCATTCCTAGAAATGCTTGTCCTTTACGTAATAAAGCTTTAATATTTTTTGGTTCAATTTGTAGACATTTATCACAATCCTTCACACATTTTGAATAATTTAAAAGTTTCAAATCTAAGATATAATAGTATGAGTTAATATATTTTTAATTTTTATGTAAATATTTTACATGCAACAGCTCGGTTATTGTATCCAGCAGCAGATGGTATTATTTCAAGGCTTTTAGTATATTCCACAACAGAATTTTCAAATTCCTTAGCTTTAAAGAGTTCATTTCCACGATCCTTATACCTAAACAATACGAGTATAATTTTATAATTTTATTTCGATTTTAATAACTTGATAAAATTTCTAGTTTTAACTTACATAACCGAAAGTGATTCCTTTTCAACATTTGTTAATTTACTTAAAACATTTTTCCGCATTAGTTCATCACTACTGTTCTTACTTTCTTCAGATTTTTCCAAATTTTTTTTATTCTTTATTTCAATTAATTCTTTATTACGTTCCTCATCCAAATCCATTTTTAATATTTCTGTATCTGCATCAAACTTATCCCATTTTTTATAATCTGTTGTACTTGCAATCCTTTCATCAGTTTTATCAATTATGTTTTGTCTGACAGATTCCTCTGTTTTAGATCCAGTAATATTAATTTTTTTCGTTTCATGTCGAATTGGAGGAAATGAAAAATCATCAGTTTTTCCATTTGCTAATGTAGATAAAAAGTTATCCTTTAATTTAACCTCATTTGACCATTCCTTAAACGATGATGTTAAACGAAAATATTTTAAAAGTATTGTCACAGTATGTCTAAATCTAAATTATCTAACTTACCATTATTGGTGCATCTTCTTTTAACCACTCAGAACTTTCTAGATCATCTTTGGTTATAATTTTTTCTTCTGTTCGAAAAAATCTACTATCTGGTTTTAGTTCTCTTAGTTTTTCTTCAGCACATTTAGTTAAATCGGGATACCAACCTTCTTCACCCGATTGAAGAATATGAACAATTTTTTCCATTGTTCTATCATCTGTACATTTATTAACATATACAAAATCTAAATGAGAAAGTGGTATATTATATTTTTCCAAAAGTGAACGTCGAGACATTTTGATAAAATTTTAAAATTTCATAAAAATTATTGATCAAACACAAATAATTAGACAAATATATAATTTGACAAGTTTAATCAAAATTTCCATGGAAACTCAATTACTATGAAAAATTGTAATGTAAAATATAGTCAAATGAAAAATCTTAATATTTATATTGAATTTAAATAAATTATATGCTCTCGCTTTGGATAATTATAATACTACTAATCCGTCCGCAAATCGCAAAATAATTACGAGCATATATAAACATAATTTAACCCGGGGGCCCGGTAGAAAAGAAAAGAAAACATCATAACATAACCAAGTGTAAAAAATTTAAATTTAATGAGGTTTGAATATTTAATAAAATAATACGATAGCAGTGGCTTTTTCTTCGGTAGACAGTATAAACAAATTATATTGTTTTTTTATACAAATAAAAAATTTAACTATTAACCAACCCCCCTGTTTCCAGCGAATGTTAATAAAGAAATCTTCTATACTATAGCATACAATTTTATTTTTTCGATAGTTCACTGTCAAGTGTCAACTACCTACATATAATAATCACATTACCTGAATTTGTTTAGTACTTTGTTGAGCCATTAGCTGTAAGTAATTCATACAGAAGAGCTACTTACTTTATATATTTTTTTTTTATAAAAGTACTAAAACTAAATAGTTGATTTAGTTTTAGTACTTTTATAAAAAAAAAATATATAAAGTAAGTAGCTCTTCTGTATGGATTACTTACAGCTAATGGCTCTATTATATATTATTGTTCAATTCAAAGGGTTATAAACTCATACCGAAAAACCTTCCGAACACCATGTCCGAAATATATTATATAGCGATAACGAAGCAATATTCTCACAACAACTTCCGAAAATGTATAAAAAGTCAGGAAAGTTATAAGATAACACGACTCAATATATCGTATATAGTAACTATCGAAAATCACGAGAAAATATTATGATTTACATAAATTTTCAAAAGCAACGAAAAAAATTTAGAACAATTTTAAAAATGAACAAGAAAAAAATATTAAGTCTAAAATTTATCACGTTTTCTGAATTATTCTTATATTTATTGGGTTGTGATTAAATTAATAAATAAAGTAATTCATTCATATAGCTGGAGTTGTTGGTAGAAAGTTCTGTTTAGAAGCAGTGTGACTCCAATCCATACATGAAAGATTCTCCAGAACATGCTTGGTATTATATATTTTTTGTATAAGATAAAATATATTACATCAATTAATAAAAAAATATTATAAATTTTATGGTTTTAATTTTATACAAACATTTTATTATTCACTTTAAAGGCCAGCGGTCAAGAATTCAACTTTCGCAGTCAGCAACAATTTTAATTTTATTTTCATTTTTTATGTTCGTGTATACGTATATATGTATTTGATACCTATAATGATACATATAATGACGCTGAATGATGCTGAAGAATAAGCAGAGTTGTTAAATAATGCATTCAAAAAATAATGCATTATTATTACTGAGTAATTCAAATATTTAATGCATTAAAAATCACAATTTACTGAAAAGTTTTAAGTACAAAAATACTTTGCAATACTGCAGTAATGCATTACTTAATCTGTATTAAAAGTAATGCATTACTTTATTGCATTCCAGGAATTTTAAAAAAATCGTTAATTACTTTGAAGTATTTTTTGCATAACTTCGGTACTTCAATCAAGTATTTCGAAGTACTAACACAATATTTGGTAATTTAATGAAGTACTTATAATTACTTTAAAATTACATATAATAAAATAGCAATAAAAAAAAGAATATGATTTATTTGAAGTGAAAGTATATAATTCATGTTTCTCTTAGAAAAAATACTATAATTTTATTTTATTAATGTTTTTATTCCATAAATTTAGAGTTTACTTTTAACTGCAGTATTTCAAGTATTGCAAGGTATTTTTGTACTTAAAATTAAAACTTTTCAGTATGGCAATACTGTACTGCATTAAAGTAATTCAACTGAAGTATGTGGTACTGCCTTACTTAACAATTCTGAGAAAAAGAAATATTTAGTAATTTCACAGTTTATGCGGTATTTTCATACAACATTTTGACACATAAATAAAAAACAATTCCAATAAAATAATAATATTATTTATTAAATGAAATTTTTATTATTCTTAATATTACAAAAAAACTAAAAAGAATCATTTAAATATTTTGATATTTAAAAATTTAAAAACCTATAAGCGTGTTTACGATTTCTTTCCATTTTTTAAAACAATTTTCACAATTTCCAATATTCTAAAATAAATTTTGTGATTTTCATTAATTGAATAATTTTAATTAAATTTAAGGCATAATATTTATAAATATATTTTATATATACTTAAAAGTAATTTTGAAGCAATTTTATAATTCGTTTTAATTTTCATATTTTTAATATTAATTTAGTAATTTCTTTTTTGTCTTATAAGTTTTAGTAAATGTGTAATTTATGGTTAAATTTTTTAAATATTTATTTTAATGAATTTTTCTAATCTAATATTTTAAAGTTTTTTTTTTTATAGTTCAATTTAATAGGTTTATTATTTTTGGTATTTTTATATATAAAAAAAAAATAGTTTACTAAAAAGTTATGGCAGAAAATATTAATATGTTTTTTTTACACTGTTTATTTTTATTTTTGGAACACATTTAAGACTTTTGTGACAGGCAGTTTAGATTTCAATTAAAAATTAATAAATTTTAATGTTTTTTATGTTTTATGTTTTTTTTCGATAATTAAATATAAATTCAGTTAGAAAATTTAGGTATACATTTAGATTATTTAATAGAATTAATTAAGTTATAGGTATATTAGAAAATTACATATTTCGCTTTCTTAAGTTTAAAAAACAAAAATATTTTACAATTTTTTAGTATTTAAATTATTTAATTTATTTGGTTTTGTTGAAAATTTAAATTTGTATTCTGTTTAGTTGTTTTGTCTTATTTCTGTATAAATGTTATTAATATTTGAAAATGCAATTTGTATAAAATTATAAAATGTGTAATACCACAATTTTTTATTTAAATTTTTATTTTATTATTATAGGAACATTGAAAAAAATATATAATTAAATTTGTCTTGTTTAAGATCAATCTCCAATTTAAGCGTCTACTTGAAACTCAGTTAGTTAATTTTCAAACTTCACCTTCAGAAAAGCTGAAGGTAATCGCCCAAAAATATTATAAAAACAATTATATTTGGCAATTCATAAAATATTTTAAATGTTGTTTTAAATATATTTAAATCAACCTTTCAAATATATTTTATTAGTATTTTCAGCTATGTCAAAAAAATTGACTGAGCCTAATTTCTTTAACACCAATTTTTGATTTTGTTACGATTATTTTTGGACATTTTAGACATTATTACAGGATCGACACTCACATTGAAGATTGATTGATATATAACCGTTAAAAAATTAATGAAATTTCGTGATGAATTTGTAAGTTGACGTTTACATTGGAGATTTACCTTTATGTGAATTAAAATTTATATAATATTTTGAATATTATAATTATATTATGTATTTTAAATATATAGTTAAGTTATTTAAATATACTTTATAATTAATTTTGATTTTAACAAATTTGTTTAATCATTATTTTCGAAAAAATAAAAACAAAAATAATAAAATTATTTTAATATTTATTAAATATTAGGCAAAAATCTTACAAAGGCGATCACGCATTGCGAGCGTTCCAACTACATATATCACTTTTCACTTTATCTTTATTTATCAATAATCTTAATGAATTTTATTTTTAAAATATATAAAATATTATAATTAAAATTTAGTTTTTTTTTAAGAAATAGCTATTATATTTATAATTATTTATCTTTCTCTATATTAATGATGTAATAATTTTTTAATATAAATATTTACTTTGAAAAACTAATCGATAATCAAATTTTGAGAAAAAAAAAACATTACCAAAATTATTATATTAAATATAATTAATAACAAGCAAAAATAATTTTAAAACAAAAACTAATAATAATAATGACTTTTAATACAAATTAATATGAACATCTTTAATGATTGTCTCTAAAAATGTTTTTAAATTATAATAGGAACGTGATCGCCACATTATATTATTTTTAACTTTTTCTTTTGCCAATTTTATTGATTGACTAATTGATTTTAAACCTAATTTTTTAGCTTTTATAGCAAATTTATTTAATTGTTCCAATTGATAGTCTTTATTCATATAAGTAGTAATTGAATCGATCATTGTTGATAAAGTTGAAAAACCATCACCAAAACTATAAAAAGAAAAATTAATTAATTTCAAATTTATTATTATTATTAATTAACTGAAAATTGATATTAAACTTACTATTCAGATATTTCTTTAATATTTGTAACTAAGAAATCAAAGGCAATTTCATAACCAATTGGATTTCTTGCTACAGCACCAAATGCACGAGCACCGTCTTGTTTACGTATACCAGCTGCACTGTCAATAGTCATATTTAGATATCTGTAGAAAAAATAATTAAAATTAAATTTTTATAATTTAAAAAAGTTATTCGGTTATTTATATTTGCAATTTGACAGTGTAATAATATTCAAAATTGAAACCATTATCTCATAATATGGTTTGAATATTGAATAATTTCAGCTCAAGTATAATTAAATATTTTTAAAGATTGAGTGAGATTGAGTGAAAAATTCAAATATTTCGAATTTTTAATTGGATTCACTCCATTTAAGAGGTTCTATGGTGTAATGGTTAGCACTCTGGACTTTGAATCCAGCGATCCGAGTTCAAATCTCGGTAGAACCTGCAATTTTTTTATTTTTTTAAAATAAATCTCAATTACATTAGATTGGAAAATAATGTAATAAATACATTACAAATACAAAAAAAAATCGTTTAAAAAAACGAACATTTTTAATTTTTCTAAACTAATTTAATTATATTATAACGAATCGTTTCAACGAGTTATATTAGTTCATATTAGAGGTTGTAAACGAATCTATTTGAATAAAGAAACTAATTAAATTATTTGATGTTTTCATAAAAGATTCGATTTTTTTTGTTTCATCGTACAGTTACAGTATGATTGTATGAAGGTAAAAATAAATATTAATCGCGCATGCGATGTTTTTTTTATGAATTATCTCTGACAGTATGCAATTTTCAAAAGATTTTTTATCAGACTTTTTCGACATCGCATTCTATCATAGTCTTATGAAAACTGTACGACAAAATTGAAAAGTATACGATTTCATATTTTGATGATATACCTACTTTTATTAATTTAAGTTAATTTATTTTGTATAATCATCTGTAAAACGAAGAATCCATGAACTTTGCAGAAAATATACAAAAAAACAAATTATGATTTTTGTCATTTCATTGACTTAATTTTGGTTCTAACACTAATGTTTTACTTGCAAATTATTAGTTTATTTTTTTTTATTTTTTTTGGTCAACTATATAAAAGCAATTGGACACACACATACCAATCGGTTCTATGGTGTAATGGTTAGCACTCTGGACTTTGAATCCAGCGATCCGAGTTCAAATCTCGGTAGAACCTTAAGTTTTTTTATTACAAGTAATTCTGTAATTTGAATAACACCACAGTTCAGTTTTGTGGCTCATTACTACATCGGACATCGCTAATATAAAATTTTTAATATTATGTTATAACCACCTCCCCCCAGGTGTGTTGTGAGCAGAGAGTAAGTGTAAAGTGTTGTTCTAACATCATGTAAGTTTTAAATAAAAATTTTGGTTCATAATAAATTGGTTTTTTGATTAATTCCTAATATACCATGACACGACTTCGTCAAGGACATTGGATTGGATGAGACAATCCAATAAAATGGCGTTGATGTAAAATGCAAACAAATTTTAAATTGGTTTCATTAAAAATAATACTTACTTAGACAAGAGCCATGGTTTAGTCGTACAACCCATTGCACTAAGAATTTGTTCTTTTTCTGAAGCACTTGTGGTATCATGATAACGTTTATATGCAAAATACCATTCTTGGAAAGATCCTTCTTGTAATGCGGTACAATAAATTGTTTCTTTTAAATTTGGTCGAATCCTAAAGGATTACAAACAATTAATTATTATATTACGAAATTTAAATTTAAATATTTTAATTTACATATTATTCTTGGGATCTCTCATCCATTCTCTATATTTTAATTGAGCTGCATTTGTACATCTATCATAATTAAATCGGCATGCCAATTTAACGACTCGTGATCTATGCAACAATTCTAAATGTGTATCCGATTCAGGTTCTTCTAATTTATAGTAATCGAACGCTGGCCGGACAACAAATCTCATAAAAGCCTAAGAAAATAGGAAATTTAAATTGAAAAATTAATATTTTATTTGTAAAATATGTTGCTGCCAAAATTTTTACCCTGAATGATTCATAGGCTGGTTCTCTTTGCAGCATATATATCAAATAATTTAAACCTTCATCAGCTGCTGACCATAATAATAAATCTTCAACAGACATTTGCATTTCCATTAAAAATGTCAATGGAATATCATATGATAAAAATTCAGATCGTGCTAAATGTAATGAATCATCTAATAATTGGGCACGTGTAATTTTTGGTAAATCTTTAAAACGTTTCTTTAAAATAATCCATGAAGCATAATCATAATTAACACGATAATAACTTTTCCGATTCAAATTTAAATAAACATAATTCTCTGAGTTATTTGGGCTACTAAAAACATCTGGAATTATAATTTCGTTTTGTTCATTTGTCATCCAATTAATTGGTATATCATCGCCAGGTCGTTTTTCATCAGTTGCATATGTAATTGGGATATACCATTTTGAATGATCGGAGGAGTTTTTTTGCGGGAGCATAAATCTGAACAAAATAAAAACAAAAAAGATAATTACTTAAATATTAACTTTAATTTATTTCAATTTTCCGTCTTTTACCTTTGCTGTTGAATAATTAAGCTTGTATTAATTCTTGATACTGTTACAACTGGATAGCCAGCTTGATGTGTCCATGAATCCATAATCTCTTTAACATTCATATCTTTTGGTAATGTATTAAATTGATGACCATATTCAGTCATTATTTTCCATAAATCATCACGATCAGCATTTTTATATGAATAACCTCTCAGAAAATCTCTTAGTGACAATTTAAATGCTTCATCGCCAATAAATGAATTTGCCATACGTACAATAATATTACCCTTTGAATATGTAATTGCATCAAAAATTCGTCTTACATCAACAGTATTTTCTACAGGAAATAATATTGGATGTGAACTAGCATCAGAATCATCTTTCATAGCAAATCGAAATTCAGCAATTGGAAATGTATTCATTATATCCCATTCTGGATGAATCTATATTAAATTAACATTATATAATGTACAATTTTACATAAGAAATTATGTTATTAATTACCGAATCAACTGCCAAATAACTTAAATATGAAGCAAAGCCTTCTTTAAGCCATAGATCATCCCACCATTTCATTGTAACTAAATTACCAAACCATTGATGTGCCAATTCATGTGCAACGGTTTCAGCAACATGTTCTGTATGGGCAGCTGATGATGTAAGTTCTTCTTTGTCGGGAACCAAAATTGAAGAATCTCTATAGAATTAAAAAAAAAAAAATTTTATGAATATAATTAAATCAATTTTCCACCGTATTTTTTATTTTTTTTGTCATAAAAACCAGAAATTTGAATGGAAAATTATTTATAGATTTCTATTTTTGGACATAGTGAAATGTTTAACAAATTTGAAAAGAATGAATATTTATAGCCGAATTGATTTATTATTAGTAATGTTAAGATTATAAATTTACCACCAATAAAATGTTTATAAGTAAAAAAAACTTAATAAAGTGGTAAAAGTTAAAGTGCTAAGGTTTAAAAAATTGACATTACAATTAAACAAAAATAATTTTCTATATTTTTAAATGCATCAAAAATCTATAGGCTTATTAAAAATTAAATTATTCAATTTATTTTTTTAAATAAAAACAAATTCAGAAATAATTTACTTTAATTTATTTATAATAAACTAATTTCTTCTTATTCAAAAATCTTTGAAATTTTTTTTTATTCTAACCCGCAGATTTTTATAATTTTATTTCATATAAATTCAAATTAATTTCATTTATATAAATTATAATCAATTTTGAATAAATTTAAACTTACCTAAATGTAATAAGACCCCAATTTTCCATAGCACCATAACCAAAATCTGGTATTGCTACTAAATCGATTTTCAAAAATTCATAATTAATACCAAAATATTTTTCATAAAATGGTAAAACTTTTCTGGCTAATTTGTATACATATTTAGTCATTTTTGATACTTCTGGTCTTGTCCATATTTCAATTTGTGGTGATTTATTTGATTTATCATCAGTAACATTTGCTTTAACTAAATTAGATACAATAAATGCTACTAAATATGTTGACATTTTTGGTGTTGTTTCAAAATCTTCTTTAATATAACCAGGACGATAATAACTAAAAAAAAAAATACAAATACAAATTATAATTATTTCATATAATAATTTTCAAATTTAAATTTATTTAATCTTACGATTGAAAATATGATGGCATATTTGATAATGCCATAGTTTTATCAGTTTCATGTACAATTGATATTGAGAAATTGGCTTTTTTATCTGGCCGATCAATACAAGGAAATGCACGTCTAGCATCGATTGGTGAAAATTGTGTACTAATCATCCACCTAAGTAATCAATATATAAATAATCAATAAATTAAATTAAATTTAATTAAAAATTTATGAATTATTTATACTCTATATTTCCGGTACCAGCATTTTCATAACTACTTTTATAAACACCTTGCATTGTATCTGTTAAATAACTAGTAAATTCTAAATGAACTGTTACGGTGGCTTCTTCATTTTTTGCATTAATGCCGGACGTTATTTCAATGATATATGTTTCATTATTATCATCATAATCAGCTGTATATTGAAATGGTGTTGTTGATTTTCCTGATCTAGTAACACGTATATCATTTATTGTAATATTATTTATATCAAGGACAATTGGTTGTAATCCTTTAATACTTAGATCACGAGTTAGTTCAATTGAAACTGTACCATTATTTCTAGATGCTTTAAGATTTGGTTCAATAACTAACCTGGAAAGAGATAATTGAAAAATTTTTTTTTTATATATATTTCGAAATTTGACAATGTAAAAATTTTAAGATTTCTATTTGACGCCAGCCTTGATTTATGTAAAATTTATGATATTTTTAAGAAGTCAAATATAAATAAAATAATTTTATTTTAATTAAAGTAAATAATGATTCAGTATCAAGGATTTAAATTCTCAAATAAATTCAATTATATAAATAAATATTTTTGGATATAATAATTTTTCCAATATTTATTTACTTTATTAAAAAAAATGTAACAATTTTTATGTTAAAATTCTTTGTTTATTGAGAGTTTAAAATTACAATACCAATAATTCAATTTAATTTTAAATATTTATGCAAAAAGTATCTAAAATAAATTTGCAAAGATACATTTTTTTTAAATTTTTAAGTTCCAATGTGCATTATTTGATGGTGGATAATTCTAATTTTAGATTACATGTGCATTTATTGAAATATTTATAATTATTGACTGTTTATTAATAATTTTTCCGTAAATTCTACTATAAACATAAACTAAAATTTTAAGTATTGTTAATTTGTTTAAGTGGAAAATATTTATTTAAGTGGAAAATAAGATTCTATGTAAAATTATTATTTATGTAAAGAACACAAATGAGAATTTCTGAATTTCTTAGAAATTCAAATTAGCAACAATATATTTACATTCACTCAATGATCTTTGATTCACCCTCAAATGTATTTTATTATTATATAAATAAATTTATTAAAATAATTTGAATTATAGTATATTGTATTTGAAGGACAAGGAATTATTGTATTGTAATTGAAGGACATAGTATACATTTAAGTAAAATTCAACCCATAATTTTAAGACAGTTTTATAATGTCACTAAAGCCATTCGACCATATTTTGAAGAGTGTCTTGGAAATACGTATTTATTTAAAGTTCAACGGATCAATTTCTAAACGCAGTACTTTTGTGTACATCTTTCCAATACTTTTAATTAGAAAATTTATTTTCTTTCCAATACTTTTAATTAGAAAATAACTACTTTTAGTTTTCTTTTGGTTTTGGTTTGAAAGTTTCTAGGCCTTCTAAATGCTCGTTTTGTAACTATACAAAGATGTTTAAAAATGTGGCTTATCGATCAAAGAAATTCGTTTACTAAACTGAACGTCGTCAGTTTAGTAAACTGTCAAAAAAATAATTGAAGTAAATTATGTATATAAAATAATATGGAATCAGTAATACTGTACGTCGTAAAAGTTGAATAAGTATTAAAGTTTAGTATTACTCACAGCTAAATTCTACTTTTGTTACAAGATCTAGAAAGTCTTTAAATATCTTATGACATATAATTCTTTCTTGCATGCATAATAAAAATAAACCATTTCGATAACTTTAAGTTTAATTTTCATAAACTTAAGTTGATGTCATTATTATTATTATAAAAGACACAACTAAGGAAAAAATATTAATAAAACACGAATTATCTTTAGTGCAAATTTTAATGTTATGCGATAGTTAAAGATCACGAAATTTTAAGCATAATAATAATTAATATTTTATGCTTAGTATAACAAAAAATATTTTAAAAAAATATGAAGTTCTCTGAACTTTCTATACTTTTTCTTCCACAATTAAAATAAACTAAATAAAGCGGACAGTTGAAAGGACTTTTAACTTAAAATTGTTAAATATTATTCCATTTTTTTGGTAAAAGAAATTTAAATAAATAGGAAATTGATATACAGTCATACAGTGAATATTAAATAATTGTTATATTTAACATAAATTTGGTGTATGTATTTCCAACAAGTTTGTATTACTCAACAAAATGTGTAGATATTAACTATAATTAATAGCTAAAATTCTATAAAGGTATATACAAAATGACCACAAAAACTAACTAAATACCGATTTAATTATGTGGTGAATATGATATGCGAATAGATAGATATGCGCATAAATTAAACTTTATAAATTACAAAAGAACCGCAAAGAATTTTGTTAAATTGACATTATAGGTTTTACCAATAAAAAATTGAAATTAATTATTATTATTATTTACACAAAAAATAAAATCTTTTATAATTTATTTCACGACTCAAAAATGGTGTTTTATGCTTTTATGTTTCAATTGTCCTAGGTTATTGCAAATTTAGCATACAAATGTGCATAAAATGTTAACCTTGTAAAAGTAATAAAAATAAAATTTCATTTAAAATATAGATAATAAAAACTATATATAAATTATAGTAAAATAATAAATTTAAACGTACATAAAAAAACTGAACATGTTTTAGCATAAATAACATGGATCAAACCGGAAAATAAAAGCAGAGCACCACAATTTTGAAGATTTTTTATATTTAACTTAATTGATATTCTTAAAATGCAATTATTGAATTAAATTTTTAATGAAATTTAGTATTTTAAAGTAATTGCAGATTTTATTCAATTTATTTAAATTAATTATATAATATTAATATGTAAAAACCAAAAGGCAAACCTAAAAATATCGTAAAATTGTTACCGTCCAAAAAACAGTTCTACTATTCCACCAATAATCAAAGTTCAATTCGATACTAATGTAGCTTCTATTTCAATTTTTATTATCAATTAGTTTTACAATATAAAATTTATAACCCTTCTGTAATATAAAATATATATAAAAAAAATGGTTCTTTCCGGATTCATTGGTATTAAAGGTGTAAAACTGATTAGATAAAAATATATTACATAACTTTTACACCAAAATTTTTAAAGTTATACCGAATTATTATATATTGCTTAATAATAATACACAGATATATCCAAAACCCTCAAATAAATAAAACTATTACCTAATAAAGTCATAATGACGCCGCCGTCGTTGGGTCTTTTAGATATCTTTAACATAATGCCAAAGAATTTAATTAATTAAACACATGTAAAATGTTATATAGCATTCATAAATAAACACTGGGTAAATACTATTCTAAGATTTATACATTTATATGTAATTCAAAGAAGATAAAAACTAGATCTAAAGATGAACTTTATTATGTTTAGGGAGCATTTAAAAAAGACGTCACTTTGACTCCATCAAATGCGGAAAACCTATATACAATAGTACTATACAAATACAGTAGAACTAATTATCAATCTTCTATGATCTGTCTAAATAAATTGAAAAATCAACGCAAGCATTTTGTTTGAACGTTTATTAAAAGATCGTTTTGTTTAATTTAAATTTTTCCGGCAAAGACTTTTGTAACTTGCTATTTTGTAAGAAGGTAAAATAATGGGAAAAAATTAAATGTTAATGGGTTAGAAAAATAATTTTTGTTGATATTTTGAGAATAGTAGAGATTAATTTTTTTAGATTTAATTTCAATATGGTCACATTTTGACATTTAAGTATTTAACATAATGTTTGGTTATAAAATGAATTGTCATAATATAAAATTATTTTGGAATAAAATAGTTTCTTCTATCACACAAAATTTATTCGAAGTATATTACAAATTTTTAATTAATATCTATGGATATTTCGTAGCGCTAATTCTATAATAGAATCTAAAGTCAATTTTAAATATATCTTACGAAATTATTAATAACCCGATATTCAGATATCTACCAAAATTTATATACGAAATAAAATTTTCGATAATCTTCGATGATACCATCTAATTATTTTTTATGAACTCTAATGCACTTAGCATGTTTGATCAATTTTCTTTTTAAATTTACAAATTCCATTTGCTATGTAAACAAGTGTGACCAATTCCTTGACATAACGTCAATTTGTGTTCGATTTCTAAGTAATTAAACAAAATTGAAAATAACTAATTTGTATTGCAAAAATAAACCGATGCAATTGAACACTTAAAAAGGGCATAAGAATTAATCGATCAAAGAAATTCTTACGACAAAATCATCAAGCACAAAAATTGTACAAATTTTAATTTATTTGTAAATTTTGTGATTGGTTTTTCAATTTTATTACGGCGCCAGATGTACAAGAATTTTCCAAAGATTCGATTTTTTTTTTTTATATACATACTTTAAAGATTTCTAATGTTTTCTCTCTGATTAGTTATAATATCTTATTGTATATTTTGTTTTTAACATTTTAAATGATTTGGTAAGCGATCATTCACAAATGTAAGGCAAAAAGCATAGCATAATAATAACAATTCTTATGTATAAAAAATAAAATATAATAAAAAATAAAACAGTTTTGAAGGGGCGACACGAAAACAATTTAAAATTATTGTAAACGCGATCCGTTTTTTAAGTGACTTGAAACGGCTGCAAGCTGTCTCTCTACGGTTTGTTTATACAAGTTTTCATGACATTACTACTTGTTTTTGGGTTGTTGTTGTTGAAGTGCAACTGTTTAGCGACTATTTGGAATGAAGAATTCATTAATATTTATAGATTTTTTTGTTGAGCAGTTTAGATAATTTAATTGATGGTGTTTTTTTCTTCTAATAGAATTGATTATAATTATGACTATAAACTGGACTAAATTTTAAGTAACTTTATACACTATACTTTATATGTATGATATTTATGGTGTTTTTAAGATCAAGTGAATGAAATACTTGAACTGTGAAAAAATGACATACATTTATAATATAGGATCTTTCAGGAAGCACAGTTTCATGTAAGTTATGTAATAATTTTTATTTTAATTAAAGTGTTATCTTTTATTGGTTAGAATTTAGATTTACCCAGTCTAACAATGTTCATTCAAAAACTAAGGCGAAGTATTTATCAAGTTATGCTATATAGATATTCAGTTAAAAGATAATTTCTATAGTTATGGCTATTATTTAATTTTTAGCCTCATCCGCATTTTCACTTCAAAAAAAATTACATTGTCACATTTTGACATTTAACGTTATTAAAGTAATTAACGTTAATTTTATAACCAATTATGTCTCATTTTATTCCTACAGCATTCTGAATGATTAATGCGAAAATTATGTTTTAGAAAATTCTTCTTAAATATATGTTTTTAAAAGCTCTTTCGTAAAACGATTGCTTTGTAAATAAGTTAATTATTTGCTTTTGCACATAACTAACTTAAATAAATATTTCTTCAATTTTTTTTTAATTCAACAGATATCTTTATTACATAAAATATCTATGTATTTAAAAAAATTATTATTATAATTACTATATTTATTCAAAGAATTTTTACAGCCGAATAGTAAATTAATCTCAATTAATCTTCCCATCAGATAAAATAATTAAACCCAAAATTTTAATATAATATTAATTTAATTTAACCATACCAGACACAAAATATAATAAATTTTATTTTGTATGTAATAAGATATTTTTATGTTTTGTATGTCACGAAATTATTGAATGTGGGACAAATTGGTGCGATCGTGCGTTAAATTTCGGAAGTACGTACAAGGCCAATTAAAATTACTAATGCTTTGCTCTGTTAAACAAAAATATTATCAGATAACAAAATTTTGGAATTCATTATAAAAAAAATATAGATAAAATTTTATCTCAGATATTTAAAATTAATTTTCTTCATAAATTTTTATTATATTGTAAATTTACTATTTTTAATCAAGGTTAAATAGTTTTTCTACTTTATCAATATTCGACGCCAAACGATTAATCCAAATATTTCAGCTAAATTTTTCTATTAATAAATAATCATAAAAATATAATTATAAAAACACCTTTACAATATTTTTTATTAACATATATTTTAATATTTTGTAAAAGAAATGACGTAATTGTAAATATTTATAAACTTGAGAAACTATGCTAGTGGATAAACTCATATAAAAAGTAAATTGTTAAATGCATTTTTTTTTTATTTTGCTTAAATTCTTGTTTATGTTGCATATTCATATAAAATCTGGAAATAATTTTATTTAATTATTATTTTCGTCTGCCTTCCTACCGAAGCTACCGAATAAACAAAAATAAAATGAAACATTTATTGATTTAAAATTTATATCGTTTTTTTTCAGATTTTTGACATAAACTTTTAAATCGTCTGGGGAACGAATTTTATTTATTTCTATATGCCATGAGACAGAAATATTAAAAAAAATAAAAATTCTTTTTAATACAGAACTATTAAACATAACGATAACGTTATAATAACGTTAAAATCGCTAACTATATAATATTTAACTTATAATCATTATCACAATGAGAGCTTAAACCTTTCCCAGAGGTTAAACTTAATCCTTCTTTCAAGTGAGTCGTACATAGAGCTTAAGCTTTAGATTAAATTTGATTATAAAGGGGTCGTTAAGTCAGAAGTACAAACCTCACACTGCGACCTAAAGAGATCTGTTGAGCTTACCTTACTACCCTACTGGTCAATCTGGGTATTGGACTACTGTAAAAGCGTATAGTTTTTCTGACGGCCTGATCTCGAAAAGGCTCAGAAATCGCTTCCCCAGGTGCGTCAGCCTTTTTCGGACAATAGCCCCGAATCGCAGTGGATATGTCCCGCAGATTCTTCATCATCGGAACAGAACCGAAAGTAACTATAATCAGATTTTCTGATTTTGTTTACGTGATACCTGAGCTCGCAGTGGCCCGTGGACACGTTGTACGTAGCTCGGTTTTTTTTTTTTTTAAAAAAAAACTTTCACTGTTTTTTAAGCTCTCACTGTAAAATTGGGCTTTAATATTTACTTTAATAATGTTATGCACGTAATAAATAACCAATAATCATATTTGATGAAGTTTTAAGTGTTGGTTTTGGTTTAATTTTGATATTAACTTTGTATTGGCAACACGTTTTTGGCAAGACAAATAAAATTGACGTATAAACTACCAAAATTGAACTTTCACAATAATGAAGACATAACGTTATGAGCAGTAAAGCAGTCGATATATTATAAAAATATCGATAACATTATACATACATATAACGTAACATATTGATAAATTTAATGTTATTTGTAACGTTATGTAATAAAATTATAATAACTTTATAAATTAAGATTATTACAGCCTTGTTTTAAATAATACGAATTTTAAATATTAAACTAATTTAAATAATTTTCGTTTTAACTATAAAATAAATCAATTATAAAAATTTTTGAAACTATAATTATATAAATGAAAATTTAGCAAAACTAACCATAAATTTAATTGTTGCGTATGTAATATTTTATTTTACAGCTTCTGTATGTAATTTAATGCTCCAGAAAAAGAGTTACACCAAAAAAATGCTGACATCATATTATTTTCATTTTTTTTTAATTTCAATTTAATCATAAAGCCTTTAACCAAAAACATAAAAAATAAAATTTGACCTTTTAACAACATAAATATTTTTTTAGTAATAAATTTGGTAAATAATTAAATGGTTATTTTTTAGTTAACAATAAAAATTTATTAAATAATAAAGTGATTTGTTAATAGTTTTCATTTTGATAGTAATTCTCTGTCGCCAATATATATTTAGCATATAATTTGTGAAAATTATTATATTTGCATAACAAATTGAAAATTGTGGTTTTCATTGATTATTATGGCACAGCCACAGGATTTTATTACTATAAAATTTACAATGTGGACAATATTTCACCAAAATATAAAAAATTTAAGTTAATTAAATTTTAAATTTATAATTGGTTTTATGTTTTTGGTTAAAAGATGTATGGTGAAACTTTATGACCAGAGAACATTATTTTTAAAATAAAAATTGTCTTGATTGATTTAAATTTATTGTTGCATGACATAACCATTTCTGTTATAGTTAAATACAATTTTTCATCAGTTATGATAAAAATATATTTATTAGTAAAAGTAATGCCATAAAATAATTTTAATTGGAAATATTAAAATTTTGTATTTAATATGTGACAAGAAAAATATGGCAAATAATTATTTTCTATTTAAAATGATGATGCAAAAAAAAAACACACATTTATAAAAATTTACATATAACAAAATTACCATTTAAACAACTGTACAAACATAAATATTAAAATTTTTAAATATTTATTTTATTAGATAATAAAAATATATGAATGCATATTAAGAATATTTTTTTGTTATAATATGTGAAAATATTGAAAATTATGAAAACTTTTAAAATAGAAAAGTTTATTTTCATGTTGTTAATAAATTGATTATGAGGCGGAAAATTTTATTTAAAATTAAAATTATTATGAGGCAGACAAATAAATTAAATGGACTAATAAAAAAATATATTCTCTGGTGTGACCAACACTTTCCAAACACAGTTCTCCGTTTGAAACTAGTGAAAATTGTACAAAACTAGATATTTTTTTCGTCTCGCCATTATAATGTTGAATTATGTTTGGCTGTAGCCGATTTCATATTATTTTACCAACGCCAAGCCAATGAGGGCAAAATCAAACTCATTTATAAGTTTTGGAGTGATTTCGAATTTCGATAATTCGAATATATGAAAGTTATCTTGTCGAAGATAACGAACGATAATATATTTAACACTATGTTATCTTTGAGCGATGGCTTCAAGTTCAAAAAAGTTTATAGTAGCTTGCTGGGCTCAAATTAAGCCGGATAACACTATAATTGATCGGGATAAGATAATACTTGCATTACTACGGAATTAGACCGACCAATTGGGTTAATAATATGTAATACAGACTGTTTACGTCGAACAGATTTAAATGAGCGGTTCCTTAAAACCCTAAGTTAGGCAATTTCTACAAAAATGAAATTTCCGAAATAAATTTTACATAAATTTATAAATTTTTTAATCATTACTTTTTCTGTCATTTCCAATTTATTAACAAGACAAACTTCATTTTTCATCATAATCTATTTTTATATAATTTCTATTTCGATAAAGAAGATATAAATTGAATTGATCACACCAACAAAAAAAAAACCGTGATAAATGATTATGTAAATTTGTTTATTTTACACCAGATTTTCAATTTACAAACAAATAAATAAGATAAATATAATTTTATTAAAATGGAATTTCCCCAATTGTGTTAATCAATATTTTGTACTACTCACCCACAATTATAATTTATTATTATATTTTATTTATTTGAAATTGTAATATTTTCATAAATATATTTAAATTCAATGTTTGCTGATGTGTTAACAAAACGTTTTTCGTTTTTAAAACACACATTGTAACAAAAAAGTGTTAATCCATGCGTAAACAATGTCAGAACTTTTGAATGAAGAAAGGTGAAAAAGTTTCATTTCATAAGTAAAACGAATAAAATAGAAAAAAATTCAACAACTTTGCTGCCTGCCGGCTATTTTTTTTTTGTTCATAATCCCACTGTGCCGGTGTGGCGTTCTCTTTCAATACAATCATTTATTTTATTTCTAAATTTTGTTATTACCTTTTTTATGTATATTCTCAGAATTTTTTATAATAAAAGCCTATTTAATAGATGGAAATTACATTTAAGCAATATTTAGATAGACTAAGAGCCACAGAAGAGGACTATGTTCAATGTTTTTTATAAATATTTTCTTTTTACTGCTAATTGACCAAATGCACAATTGTACGAATTCATAATTATATGTACATTAAATGAATGTAAATTTATACTGAATACAAAATTGATCGAAGTTAAATTTATTGGAAAAAGCACATAAAATAAATTGTTTGTACTTGGTGAATTTGGTTTCACATTGCACTAAATTATTAATTAATAATTAATCAGTTTATCAACTGTTTTTTCGTTCAATTTTACATTCGATAAATTTATATTCGATAAATAGTGTATTTAGTCAATTTACTTTCGGTTAATTTAGCCATAATACCATTTTTATATATTTCATTTGAATATTTCAAAGTTTTGAACCCTATAACATTTAATTCCATTTTCTATGGCTCTCTGATTAACATAATTTTTGTGTTACACAATATTATTTACTATAATAATAAATAGAAAAATCAAGATGTTCAACATGATAATCAAAATTTATGATATTATACTTTATCTATTTTGTTGTTTTGAATGCGCGCATCGCACCTGAGTGCGCTCGATTAATGCGTAAACTGAAAAAAAAAATCATAATTAATCATGACAATGAATAATCAGTGCAATGTAAAAGTTTACAGGTGATCTCACACATGTAATTATTTTTGAATATTTTACTTTTTATAAATATTATGGCAATTAATCTTAAAGGTGCGAGTTATTTTTTGAATTATTCAGTTTCACAGATAATATTTATCTGCTGATAATTTATTATAAAGAAGAAACTTAAGAAAGTTTTTACTTATTTACTTCGGAATTATTATTACAAATTTTTATAATAATATATAAATTAATTAGTTTTCATATTCGTTATGACATATTATTTGATGCATAAATGTTTACGTGAAAATTTAAACTAAAACTTACGTATAAATTTCTGGATTCCATCCTTCATGTAAATTTAATTGTTTAATCATTGTTTCGTCATCATTTTGATCAATTTCATTTGAATCAATTTTATTATTGCTATTCCCATTTACTATAACTCCATTTGATATTGGTGATCCAGCAAATAGTCCAGCACTTGCCACTGTTCCATTTCTGTACGACGAGTTAACGCAGCTTTGAAATATAAATTTTTTTTTTAGTAATATAGAATTTATTATAGTCAATAAATCTAACTATTGATGGAACTAAAGTAGGGAACTAAATTAATTGGTTAATGACTAATAAAAATATAGTAACTGTTTTATACTTTAAGTACTAGAATCTATTCAGCGATAATTACAAGTTGCAACAGTTATTAAAAATGTAGATTACTATAAATGTTATGTATTGAATTTTAAGTAAAATAAAATAATTTTAATTTTCTAATCCTTTTTATTTGCTATAAATTAATTTCAATAATAAAATCGTGAATTAAAAACCAAATCAGAGTAAAATTTATACTTTTATCCTTTATTTCCTTTTGATTGTATAATATTAAATATGTAATAAAATTAAAATTTAATAATGCCAATCCTTGCTTTCACTTTTAGTAATAAAAATCCATAATTATGAAACATGCAAGTCGCCATTCATAAAATAGGTCAGTATAAAATAATAAAAATCAAAGTGAATTATTTTATATAATAATGACATCATTCTAGTTCTAGTAGGATGCATTTTAATGCTATTTGGCAATAGTTTACTTTATATTGCAAAGTAGAGTAGGTTAAAGTGATTTCTTTAAAAAAAAAATCAGTAAATTGGTTTGGTAATGCACCACTACACCTTTTTCCAATTAAATTAACTTTTTTAGTATTTAAAATGAAATCCTTTTTATGTAATGGATTTAGACCATTTCCTGATAAATAAAATTTATAGTAAAATTACATACATTTTCAATATAATACTTTTAACTTTGTATGCAATTATTGATTTTGACAGAAAATGAATTAGATTTAGATGCTTAATTTTGGTTAATTTAATTAGAAATACTGACACATTATTAAAAATTACTCATATTTTTTAATAGTGACATTATATACAAAAATATGCTACTTAAGTTTTGTTATTTGTTAATCTCATCAATTTATTATATATTTAACTCACCTTCCATCTTCATGTAAATTTCTAGTTAAAAAGTATGTAATCAAAATAGATATAATAAGTGCTAATAATGCAATAATAGCACTTAATATGGCACATGATTTTGATACAAAAATTCCATCTCGTCTTTCATTCACAACATATTTTTGACCATTTTTCGTCTTCAATTGACCACCTTTAAAATAAAATTTACATTTATATACAATTAAAATTTCTCAATAATTTAATTTAATTTTTTTATTTACTAAATTTTTGCTACAAATTAAATTTATGTTAATATTTAAATTTCAATTAAATTTTGTTATATATCCATAAATTGATATGTAATTTGAATAAAGACCAAAAAAAAAAATTTACCCTTGAAAATAATATATGAAAATCAAATTAATTTAAATTTTATTAAGGCAAAATGTTTAATTGATATTTAAATTAAACTTTAATTAACAGAGTATTACAAATGAATATAAACCAAATTTGTATATATATAAAAACTATCTGGAAAAGGGCTAATTTAATTAGAATTAGTGAAATTTTTGTACGCAATAAATTTAAAAAATAAATCCCAAAAATTATTTTAAATTTAACATTTATATAAAAAAAAATGTTCTTTAAAAAAATTTATGTCTGTCTTAAAAGATTTTGAATTACAAATTCCCTTACCAATAATATTTTAGTTTTATGTCATTATTTTTTCCATAAAACTTTTCAACTTGTAAAAATTTAGATAATCATTTCAGCCGTGAACCGATTAAATAAATTCATTTGTACAAATAAATGTTGTCCACAAAAAAGAAAAAACCAAAATTTAAAAATATATTTTTAGATTTTAAGACATTTATTTTTTGTTTCAAATTTTTATTGAATAATAAATGAAATGCCACAAGCTAAAAGATATTCACTTCAACATAAATTATGTAATTATTAAAGACAATAAAGTTTGTCAGGCCCCTTTTTTTTTAAAGGCATTCCCTTATAAATAATGTTTTGTAGATTTCAATTATTGTTGAACATAATTTTATATAAAAAAAAAAACAATTTTTTGATATTAGATTTAACGAGTTCTAGTGTTTTATGATTTGATCTTTAAATTTAATGGTTTTTGAAATTGAATAATTTATTTGGTTCGATAAACCAGGAAGAAGATCAGTAAAATTTTTTTACATCTGTTTAAATACAATAAATTCAATATTTGCAAAATATAAAACACTGTTTTAACTTATGGATTGTTTAACATAATACAGTAAAGTTAAATAATTTTAACTAAAATTTAATATTCTAATTTATTAATATTCAATTAATCAATTATTCTTAATTTATAATTTGTTTTAAAAGAAATTAATTATTTCAAAAAACATTTAAATGGTTACGATTATAATTTTGATTCTTGGTGAGGTATAAGTAAGAACCTATTAAACCGGAAATGGTGTGTACTATAAGATTCCATTTAGAAGAACGAATTACAAAAATATAAAATATAAAGTGTGAAAAATTTCACCCATAAAATTTTTTGTAAAATACTTATAGTATCTATAAAAATATTAAAAATATTCTTAATTTGGAATAGAAAAAGTAATAAAAATATTGTTAATTATAAACTTTTTTATGGTGCAATAAATATTTGTTGTTCAGAATTTTTTGGTATGAATTTTCTGTTTTAAACTATAAAACTTCTAATTTAATTTTATTGCAATCAAAATATTTTAAAAATATTGAAAAATTTTAATTTTTTTTTTTTCATGCACTAAATAATTTGAATTAATTATTTCGAAATAATCAAAAGTGGCAATCAATATTTTAGATGAAAAAAAAAATTAATATAAAATTATAGATTAAGGTCAATGAGAACAACAATTAAAAATATCTCAGACAAACTCTTGAAGAGGTTTTTGCATTATAGAAATTATTAAATTTGGAATATTTTAAATTCATTTTTAACTGGGTGGAGTTGAGGCTGAAGAGAATTTTTAAAAATTTACCAAATTCCTTAGATAAAATACAGTTTATTTAGATATTTAAAAAAAGGTGCGGAATATAACAAAAAAAAATGTTGAAAGGAAGAAATTTATTTTGCAAATCATTATTGAATTCAGAAAATTATATAAAAAATACTATTAACATTGGAAACCAAATACTATACTTTTTTATTTGCATAAATAATATATATAGTATTAAAAATCACTGATGACAAATTACACGCTTCCGTTACGCATTAAATAACCGCCCTAGCAATAAAGACAATTTGGTATCAACCCATCACTTTACTCCTACACAAAATAATAGAATTAAAATAAAAATGTCTAAAAAAATCTAAATTTATGTAAATTAATAAATTAATTCTAGTATTTTACAACAAAATTATAGAAATTGTCTATATTTTAATATCTATTAATTCTTTCAATATCGCATATTTGCGTGCTAAAACTGAACTAAAAAATACAATTTATTATAAATATTTTTTTTTATTATTTATCCTTAAAACATAACAAATTAATTATTGTTTTAATGCTTCCTAATAACTATCATTCAACATGTAAATATTTAACCTCAAAAATTATATATTTGCACAACAAACAAAATATTAAAATATTGTCGCAAATAATAATTTAAAAAAAAAAATCACAAGAATTTAACTGAATTTGAGGTGAACAAACAAAAATTTTATGCTTATACGCATATTAAATTTCGGGAAATCATTTATAAAAGTCAAAGTTATAATTAAAAACTATATACCTAAAACTCATTAGTGACAGACGGTAGCTAACACATAAAAGTTATTAAAAGAAACAATCAATCTTCTAAATAAAAAATAAAATTTTCACCTGAGCTATAAATAAAAACAGTTGTTTCTATGTTTTTATGTTAATTATTGAATTGAAACAATGGAGTAGTGTAAATGTGGTCCCATAAAATGGTTCCAATAAAAAAATTAAATAGGTTATAAGGAAATTTTATTATCATATATTTTGAATTCAGTTCATTTGAAGTTTTTCCACTATAATGGTGGAAAAATAGTCTTGCAGTTGAAGCGCTTATGTCAAAAATCAATACGACAATACGGAAATTAATACTTTCTTGCGGCACTACCGTCATCAGCGTCATGACGCTGATTAATTTCTACTCTCATATATTTCAATATATTTTAATATTTTTTTGACTTTTCAAAACTTTAATGGACGTCCGTCCGCGACACGAACGTTCGAGACTACATCCACTAAAATTAATTCTAAATTTAATAATTTCAATTATAAATAATGTCATCGTACTCTATAAGCTTTTATGAGTCACAATCTGAAGTCGGAATTGTTAAAATGCATGTTTAGTTGAATTACAAATTATATTTATTAGATATTAGAAGCCGATGTAAATTTAAATTTTACTATTTATAATTTCAAATCACGACTTTTGTCATTATTAATAGTATAATTACATCATAGTTCGATATCCGATTTATTTATTCATTTTAAATAATAATTATTTTATTCGTAATGAAGAATAAATAATGTAAACTTTGGTATGTTCAAAATGTATAATTATTAATAATAATTCTTAATTTTTTTGAATATATTTATGTAAATTTAATAATTTTATATCGGAATTTAGTTTTGTCATCAGATATAATTCATCATAAATTTTGGGTTTTTCAAATCGACCTTGTATTTATTTGAAACCAACAAATATGAAGTAGTCTTTAGTGAGGTTGACATTTGACACTTAGCCAACATTTTATTAATAAATAATTTTTGTTTGTCATTATTGTGGCAAATTGCTTTTAATAATTTTTTTTTAATATTTTGTTTTGCCTACAAACATAATTTCTTAATGAAAACTTAATTTTATCTCATCATATTTTTAATAAAAGATGATAAATTCGAAGGTTAATTAATTTAAAAATTATAATTTATACTAAAAAATTTAAAGGGATAAGAAAATTTATGAATGATTTGCATAAATTGATATTTTATAATGATGTAATATAAATTCTTTTGTAGGGAAAATATTATGCATTCTAGTTTTATTTATACTTATATTTTAATGTTGTCAAATATTTCATTTTTATTGAGAAGACAGTGTTAATTAAATTATATCACGAAATATTTAAGAATTTTGTATTGTGATTTAGTGTTAATAGATATTATATTAGAGAGATACTAATTTGCAAAAAAATATTTTGCCACTTCTTAATTTATCGCGAAAAATCAATCAAGCCAATTAAAAAATATGAAACTATATTTTATTTAAATTTTAAATAAACAGACAGAAATTATCAGATTCAAATTGTTGTTAAGCTTAATACTAACAGGGTTGAACTAATATTTATTGTAATTCTTGTAAGTTAGGTGGTCTAGTCTTTAATAATTTGTTTCTTTCCAAATCAAAACAAATGCTAATTAGATCATTAATACTTAATCCAAAAATATCAAAAGAATATTCCACAAATTTATTTTCCTTACTAAAAAACATAAAAAATAAACATAAATTTTTAAAAATCTATAATTTAATTTATTTTAGTAGTAAACTAATAAAACTTAATTAATAGAATAAAAAATTCCATTCTTATATTTGGTAGTATAGTTAATTAAATTTAATAATCAATTTAAACGCCACATTATGAAGATATCATTTTTATATATTAGTTTATTATACCAATCAAAACTTTCACTAACTAAAGATTAAATATTTAAATGAGCATCATCAAAAGAAAATTTCTTAATAAAAACAAACCACGTTTCTATAACTTTTCGTAGATTGAATTTCGTCTTATTTATTATTTCTAATTTATAAATATTAATTATGTTAATTAATTCAATTTACTAAATGAATTCGTATATGTATCATTAAATTTGTTCCCTTATGATAATTAATGTAATTCAGGTGCATTTTTATTAAACCCTAAAGCATCTTTTACATGCTCAGATAATAATCAATAAACTATGTTTATATACTGTTATGAATGGACACGACCACATTGAGTTAAATATAATCATAAAAAAAGTTACGTCAGATTTCCTATCCCTAATATTATACAAGATACAATCGCACTTTAAAACAAAAAAATTCTGAATTAAATTTAAATTAAGAAGTTTAAAACATAAAAAAAAAACAGGTTTTGTTTATAGAAGTTTACGATCAAGGGCATAAAAATTAATCATTATTAGTTTCATTGATTAATATTAGTTAAGAAGAATTTTGTCAATAGATTTTGAAATTATTGTCACTAAGAAATATATTAATTTTTTTTAAAAAAACATCAATTAATTTGTCCTTAGTCTAAAATTTTATAAAAAAAAATTAATCATTATTTATATTAATTGGAAAATATAAACTTATCAAGGGACACCGGACACCCTGTGTAACAATTTATATACATAATAATACTGAAATTATATTCCCTACTTACTACCATCATTGTGGTGGCTTGAACTTGAAACCATAAACAACAAATTCATAAAAATTGTAGCTCTAATAAATTTATCATTTCGGATTTGGATCAAAACATTTCTCAGAAGTTATACCAAAAATAAAATATAGCACGAAAAAATCAGTTTTTAATGGGAATGGAAATATAAAAGATTTTTAATTCAAAACCCGCCAAAAATTAAGATTACTTACATTTTTATAAGATTCAAATAATTTTTGTCTGGCTACTTTATCTGAGTCATTAAATTTTTTAAGCTCAAATTCATGACATTAGCATAAAAAGAGCAGAGCTAAATTGGATTTTTTTCTTAAGAAATACAAAAATTTGAAGCTTAAGTCTTAAGGTATTAAAAAAAACCGGTTTAACGGCTTTACAAATTCGCAGACACTAAAAAAATATTATTTTAAGTTATTGGCACTTTGTCAGTTCGCGCCTAACGAACTTGAAAAAAAAATATGATGGAAATTTGATGAAATATCTTGAAGTAGAATTACATAAAATATGTTTTATTAATGTCTATGATCATTGACTTTTCAACAATAGCAACTTGTTTGGCTTTTTGTGTTTTTTTATAAGGTTTTTATTATTTTTTATTTTGGGGTTAAGCTTTTAACTTGAATTTATATAGATTTTTTTTTTTTAAAAAAAACTTCTTTTAAAAATCAAAATATTTATTGAAAGTGAGATTATTGGTAAACAAATATGAATTTTTAGTAAACAAATTAGTTAATATAAATTCGTTATCTGTTTCGGTAGCTTTAACTTGTTTTTTATAAGTTGAATCTTTCAATTACATAATTAAGTTTTTTTTTAAATAAATTTTTGATGATTGATAATACCATAGATGAATTGATAGCGCCTCTTCCGGATGAGGTCACGTGGTCACAATGTTAAAAATATATAACATAATATTTTAAAATTTACTTTGTTAATCGAAATTTCTGATATCTACGAATTTTTATTTAAAATTCAATAAAATTTAGAACTGCCACTGTCAGGAAGTAGTCAACCTTGATTGTCTTTAATCATCTTGATCGTTATATTCCCTTTAGGACAAGTATGTCAGATCGAACTATGATGATATCACACCTGATTCGTCATTTCCATCATAGCTATGAATTATTTCTGACGGCTTAATGATTTTATTAAGGATATACAGCCCAACAAGAATGAAAAATCAGTCCTGACGTTTATGGCCTGTCTCAGATATGACTTTTTTATATAGCTAAATCCATACGTGATTGTTTCATATAAAAATTCATTTTCTTGTAGTCGATTGTCAATCAATATGACACCTTAAAAACCCATAATTTTTTTTTGGTATTGTGTCTGCATATACTGTACCACTCTCTACATCTAGTCTACATGACTTTATTTCGTGCTCACAATTCTGTTCAAACTTCAGACCTGGTTTCAGTATTTAAAAATCAGATATGATTATTTATCATAAAGGATTTATTACTTGATTCTGACAAAGCCTGGAATGTGAAAAATGTCACATGGATGACATAAGTCAAAAACTATATAAACTATACATATGCAAATAAGAATGTTTTATAATTAACATTTCAGACAAACTGAATTTATAACAAAAAATAGTAAATTTTAAATAAATTAATAAAAAAAAATCACTTTAGTATTAAGGAGAAATCTTTCCATAAACCGCAATTGCTCCAAGCGATTACTAATTCTTAAAGTGTTTTGAATATAATTTATGTCATATTTAAACGTTTCTTGATCATTTCATAAAATTATTTATTTCTCACTTGACAATTATAAAGCCTGGCATTAATTTGCAGATTTATTAATAAATTTCACCGAATATATTTGATCTCTTAAACCACCTACATTAAAATATTGCTGCCACATAAACGATTACTATAAAAATTATAATTGAATTTGCTTCTATGTTTTTTGTACTTTTTATATTAATATTTACAAATTATCCTAATTTTTTCTTTTATATATGAAAGACATTTGAAATTTTTTATATTCATTTTCAATTTCTTTAAATTTTCATTCATTAAACTGTAATAACCGATGCTTGAATAGAAAAGATATTTAGGTCAAACATCTTGAAAATTAAGCCAAATAAATAATATTTTTTTTATACTTTGTAATGAAACCTTTTGCATACCTAAAGTAATGCTAATTTCTAGATCAATTCGAAAAATTTTTAAGACTTTTATTTATAAAAATAAATTTTTGAATCTTAGCCAATTTGAGAAATTAATTATTTTAAATTGAATTATATTCGTATTAAAAAAAAAATAGTTTTATATATTTGCGATGGTGGCGTTCCCTTTAAATTTAATCTTTTTGACTTTCTATTTTTTTTTTTATTGAATTTTATTTAACCAGGAAATTAACGAAAATTAATTAAATGAGATTATGAGAACATTATTTCAAGTAAATATAATGTAGAAGTAGAATTCATAATTAAAGGTAATTAGCCTGAGATTTGAAAACATTTAGAATTAATTTTCGTTACCATAATTTCTAATGAAATAATTATATATCGTCACCTGGACAAAATATCAATTAGAAACCAAAAGTATATAAATTAGAGTCTAATTTTCTTCTTTATATCCGCCAGTTGATTCTATTAACAAAAACAACAATTCTTAAAAATTAACAGATTACATTAAATAATCTTTTTTCCCAGTTAAATTTTTTATATAGCCCATTTAACTGTCACACAATTCCTAAATAAATCAGTTTATAGCCTTCCTCTCCATTATGTTTAATATTTACTAAACCATAAATTATACCAAATTTGTATGCTCTTCCCCATTTCATTATAGTTTTTTTCCTCTGATTTAATGTCTTTTCAATATTCTAATAAAATAATTCTCAAAAATGTTAACTATAAAAATCATCAATCAGAAAACTTTTTATTTCTAAACTATTACTAAGCTATATACGCTTTCTAAATACGATCGCGCATAGTTTTATTTACAGCATAATATTTTGTTGTTTTGGCGTGAAAGTTGTCAGGTCTAAAGAACATAAAAATCAAAATAAAATCAAAAAATAAAAACAAATCTAAAAAATGCCTATATTAAAATTAATTCGCCCAATTGTGACGAATTCTTGGCACAATGCCCAAAAAATAATGTTTATAAATATACGCGTTTGTGGTTCGATATTTATGTAAGGAAACAGGTGAATATTATTATGATTATCGATTTCCTGATATCCAAATTCAATATTTAATTTTTATACTTGTGATATTAATTTCCTTTTTTTTTTGGAATTGTCGTAATAAAATTGTATTTAATATTGAATTTAACAAAATTCAAAATTACCATATAATTATATGTAATTATTATAATGATGTCAGAATTTAATAAATTATTACAAATTGATCGCGTGCATTATAATTACTATACATAATGATAATAATTATCGAGTTTTGTCTGATCAATTTGTATATTTTCCGCGCTATTAATCATAGTTTGATCAATAGTGATGTAATTATCGACAATTGATCATTTCATAAATGTATATATATATATAAAAAAAAATATGGAGGGAATGATGATGGCGCTTATATTCGATCATCAAATATTTATGGCGTCATCGTATTTAGTAAATGTAAATATTTAATTTTATGTATTTTGATCTTGAAAATAGATTTCATTTATTATAGATTTTGTTATAATTAGATTAAATTTAGACGTTTACAAATTAGACATTTACTATAGATTTTATTAAAAAGAACGAACTGTTATAGTAAATAAGGAAACAAATTCTGTATTTTAGATATTAATTCAAATTTTAGTATGAAACAATAGTTTTGAATTAATGCGTGCCTGCTGATAATCTTTAAAATATATTTTTAAAAAAACTGAGAATAAAGTGTGTATTTTTTGTGTATAAATATTAAAATAAATATTTATTTTAATTTTGATGGATCTTCTTCAATTTATTGCAAATTTTTCAATATTATTTAAAATAATAATTTTATTTTTAATGATTTATAATTATGTGTTTATTTTCCGTTTAAATTAATCTATAGGACCTTTGAATATTTTCTGAAAAAATAAACTGGCAATATAAATTACACTAAGTTAACAATTTGAAATTATATGTACATATGTATATGAAAAATGTATTTTTCTTCCAATTGTACACTTTTCTATCGATCTCTTAATATTTAATAGATTTTAACACGTTCTGAGTTTTAAGTTACTAAATAAAATTATGAATTCCTTAAAAATGGACTTTGTTAAAAAAAATATTATGATCTCTCTAAGAATATCAGGAATATTTAATATAATTTAGAATCTTTTATATGGACTCACTAAACTAATTGGTTGGTCAAAAAGTAGATTAGCAAAGCAATCTAATGAGCCAAATTTCATTCAAATATGATAACAATTATTATAATTTAAATACAAATCTGTACCATCAAAAACGGAAAGAAAAATTAATTTGAACAATTTCCGTAACTCATCGTAAATTTAAAAGAAAATTTGTCACAAAAAAAAAGTCATTTTTAATATAATGCAATACTTAAAGACTATTTTTAAAATCAATGTCTGGGCAAAACCACATATAAGTCATTTTATTAATGGTTTTTTTTTTCATTTAAGAGTTCACCTGTCTCTTTACCCTTAAAACCTAAGTCAGTTTGTTTGATTTATTCCACAAAAAGTAATTCATCTTATGACTCATAAAAAAATAATAACTAAATAATAACGCGTAAATCACAAAGTTATTAAAAGAAATGCTTTTCTGATAAATTGTAAAAAAATGACTTAAGTGGTTTTGGTATATAATTCTTACCCGAATTTCGATAATATTGAAATTATTTTAAAGAATTTTGCTTGGCTTAAATAGAATTTTCTTCTGTAATCCTTTTCTAACCCCAACAAAATAATTATGAATTAAATTACTATTACAATTTTCTTTCTAAATTTTAGATTTATAAAATAATATATGAAAAAAAAAAATTATTTCAATTTTTATATTTTTTTATGTTTTATTTTACACTTTTAAAATTCTCTATGACATCTATTGCATGTCAAATAAATTTCTTCCTAGAAAATCACACCACATATGTTCTAAATTTAAAGTGTAACTCACTAAATATATAGTGAAATTATTAATATAAAGCCGCCTATTATTTATAATAAAATTCTTGGTAAAAGTTTTAATTTGCTAAAAGGGTTCAAAATATTAAAAAAAAAATTATATAAACACTGTTTCACAGTAAAATGTCATTAACCTGTTGCTAGTACTTTTACTTATAGCTTATAGCAGCAATTTTTCAAAGTTGAAGAAATTTTTTCCGCTTTATATTTTCAAATCTACTAAACAAGACTATAAAAACTGACGAAACATTTTATTTATACAAAAAATATTATATAACAAATTTTCAATATCAAAAATCTAAACAGTTCAGCAAAAATTTATTCAATGGCAAAATCATTAATCAATAGATAGATATAGCTGTAAAATGGTTAGTTTAATAAATAGTCCAACATATTTTTAAGATCTATTTAGAAAAAAAAATATTTATTGTGGCAAGATTTGTTGGTAAAGTTTTGTATAAAAAAACATAAAGATTATTTTTTGTTTATTTTGTGAAATTATCTGGTAATAAAAAATTTAAGAATTAAATTTCTAAAATTGTATAATTAATCTAATAAATATTTCTATTTTTAATTACTATATAGATAAGTATTTATTTAAAAAAAAAAATACCACCCGAAAATTAATTAATTTATAGTAAGATAAATTTATGTTTATTTGCTAAATAAAATCAATGCCAATTTCAAATAAATATAGAATACAAATAAAAATAATAATATTACCCAATTTTTTTGCTACTTGTTTCAGTAATTGAACGCCATATTTTAAATAGAGAATAAATGTCAGTAAATTTAGAGTTGCAAAAAAAAAAATGGAGTAAGTATCAGTAAATGACGCGAATTACGTAAAATTAAAATAATACTAATAAAATATATAAAACTCGAGTATTCATCAGCCCCGCCTGTAAGAATAAAACCCCCTGTATCCCCTGTACCAATACCAATTGCACCTATAAATGACGAGCCACTGAAAATACATAGCAAAAAGTTTAAGTCTGGATTCATAATGATATTAATGCAAATGAACTCAAAGTCGAAGCAAGATGAAGGTTTTAAAAGCTAAGTTGTTTTATTTACAGCGAGTACCAAATCAGCTTCAGCTGAGAAAAATTATAATTAAAAATTTAAAAAAAATTGTAACTTTTAAGTGAATTAATAAAATAATAAGATATAAATTCAATAAATTCACTTTCTAACAAATTTATCATTACAACATAACATAACATTTTAATTTTACAACTTTTTGTTATTGTTTTGACATTTCACAGCTTCGTAAAAGTTAAAAGTTGTGCAATTTCAGTTTAGAGTTCAGTTCACTTGTTGATGACTTTGCATTCTGGAATGTACTTTAACTTTGTAACTTTGAGTTCAGTTGCGTTAAGTTTTTGTATTATATGTATGAATCCAGTAATCCAGTATTGCAACAATTTGCACAACAATTTAACAATATATTAAGTGAGAAAAACTTCTCTTTATTAAATAAACATTTTTGTTAAGGCTGAAATTTTAAAATTATATTTTACTAATTGATGTTTTGAACATTAAATTTGAATTCATAGAACCGTAAAATCACAATATATACTCATTAATTAGAAATACAAATATTAAATTTTCTGTCGATAACCTTCTCAAAATAATTATTATATTTACCCATATTTAACTAACCCTAACATAAATATTTATACAAAATAATCTTTCGTTGTAAATCTTTAAAAAAATGTAATTAATTTTTGCAAAACTCGTCATCACGCTGTCACAACAATCATGTTCTATCATTGTAAGTATAATATTCATTTAAAAAAAGACCAATTAAAAAAATTATAGTCACATTTTAATTACTTATCATATTTGCTAAAACAACAAAATTAAAACACTGTTGACCTACCTTATTTTTTTACGACTAGTTAGTATTTCACTGTGAAATTTTGTATATTACAATACAAAATGCGCGAGGATATGACGTACAATGAATTTATGTTTTCAACTTCAATAAACCATAATTAAAATGACATCCGGTTTTCAATATTTGTTTTATTTTTTTGTTTTTTATTTTAAATAAATATTATTTTTATGATTTTGTTTCGCCCTTCTGGTGAATTATGCATGAAAGAAATTGGATTTATGAAGAAAAAAATGTTTCAAGGAGTTCATTTTAATGGAATCTTGTGTAAGTCTGGAGGCTGGAAAACACAAAACATTTTCGTTCACCAAAAAAAGTATGTAAAAAGTAAATATTTTTTTTTTTTAAAAATTGATTATAAAACTATAAAAATAAACAATTTATTTTATTGTAAAACGGAAATTAATTTTATTTTTTGTTAATTTTTAAAATTATGAAATATATATTTATAATTAGTTTTATTTTCATTTACTGAAGATTATCTTTGATACTAATCAAATGTTTAACTCATTTCAGACAATTGTAAATAAATTTAACACTTCTGTTTTTGACACTGAATTGAATATAAATCAGTTTAAAATTTAAACTTTAAATCTTTAATTAAAGATTAAAGATTTAAAATTTCTTATATATTGATATTAATTTTTTTTGTATGTCTCAGTCTGGTGTCATTTATTCTCTGGATCTAGGAAGACTTCAACGCTATTCATATAAGCTAAAAGTCTTGATCCCTTAAGATTTAAGTCATTGCAATCTAATTATTTTATAAGCCTCTATAAACTCTAATAGTTATTTGTAAGTTATAAATTTAAAAAAAGAAAATCTTTATATGTTGTTAATGAATTATCCATTATTTTTAAAACGATTTTGGGATGCGACAGTACATAACAACACATTCATTAACAGAGATGCCAAACTCGGCGTACTCATTAGAATTTAAATATTTTAAATTAAGTACTATATGTATATGAATATAATGAATGACATTCATTAAAAAAATAAACCGGTTTCCTTGAAATTTTAAAAACGAAGTACAAAACTACGCGAATTAGAGATTGATCCGTCAATCTAATATCACATTTATTTCTATTGAAAAGAAATATTTCACATGCAAATGAAACATTTTACATATTTGCTATATTGAAATTACATTTTTGCTAATATCAAATAAATTTGAATTCAACAAACACTAAAAAAAACCTGTCTATACACTAAAGTTAAACAGAATTTTTATTATTTAAGTTAATAAATCATAAATAAAATATTTTTTTCTCACTAAACTAAATCACTCAATTTTGTAAGCATTAAAAAAAAATAAAATAAAAATTCATTCATAAAATAAAAATATTTTTAAATATATTGCAAAACATACCGACCACGACCGGCTCGTTTTTTGCTATTCTAAATTATGTGAATTTTTCTATTCAGGTCTTAAAAGCTTAAAATCAAATGTTATTTTACTGTAGTAAAAATTACGTCATTTTTAAATCGGGAGACCTAAATGCACCAAGTCCGAATAGTTTACACACTATTTTATATACGATCAATTAATTTGCATAATTTTCAAATGCTAATTTTAGTATTCGTGTTTAATTTTTTTTAACATATAAATCACAATTAAATAACAAATTTACTACCTACGACCGTATAGAAAAAGTGAAACCAGTGTAATTATAAAGAAAATAAATATTTATTGTATACTATCGAAAATATTTACACATTACTACGTAATACAATTATTAATGATAAATTATTTATCACAATTTTTTTTTTTTTGGGTTACCAGTTTAAAAGTAAAGAGGAGATCAATAAACTAAACACCAGTGACAAGGCGTACGCGCGCGCCTTCCATTACTGTTATTTATCTCTGTACGTTATTTATGCGTCAACGAATTTTTACAAAGTATGTCAAACAAATTCATTCATGAAATATTTTTTTTTAATAAATATTATTATTTTTTACATGTAAATATTTAAATTACCTTAAATTGTATAGCAGAATTTATGCTTGTAGTTTTTTTTTTTTGTCGTAAGTAAATAATTTGCCCTTCGGTTGTCTTGATGTAAATTAGGCTTATTATATTCATGAGTTTAACAAATTGTCCGTATTTGATGAAAAGGAAAATATTTACAGTGTATACAAAGAATATCATTGTTTAAATTTTTTTTTTGAGTAAGGCGTAAGGAATATTTCATTTGAAGTACTGAAATGTAGGTGAGTTACGAAATTATATTCAAGGTATGTACAAGTATGGTAAAATATGTTTGTATATATATGCAATTTATATAAAAAACATAATTTTTTACAGGACTCGTTTAAGTGTAAAGCTACGTATTACCTGTATTTCAATAAATTCATAACCATATTCTTGGGTCATACCTAGCCTAATAAAAACTGTCTGAAATGTTTAATAATCCTGTGGGAATATTAATCAGGGTAACATTATCCTAATAGATTTCAGGATTCCAGACCAAATAGGTTCGTTTAATAAAGAAAGATAACTTTTGGCGAAATGAGCTAGTGGACCATGGTGTGTAGATAATGTAAAAACGAGATCGAAACTGCAGAAGAAAAACTACGTCCCTGAGAATCATTTTATTTTGATGACTTCAACACCTCGAAGGCAATATTGTCGATCCTTTGGAAACATGGTGACTGTCGCTTAAACTTGGTCAGTGTCGAATAATTAGAAATGAATTCACCATAATTTAAATGGCTGCAGTGAATAGCACTGTCTGTATCTCACCCTTACTCTAAACTTTAACCTCTAAACGTAAATGTAAAATTTCGTTCTAATTTGGCCTTAATATTTTAATATTAATTTTTACATTCATAATTTGATAATTCCCATTCTTTGAGAAATCTCTTACTAAAATTTATGACTTTGCCTTTAAATTTCTTTTACATAAATTAGTGGTCCATCAATATATCCCTTTTAAATATTTATATATATACAGAATTTTCAATAAAAAACATTTTTCTAAATACTTCTCTGTCATGAATGACGTAGGGATTTGCATTTAAACTAAAATAGCTTATTAAAAATATGTTATTACCCTCACACTTTTTTTATTTGTATATACACAAGAAAATGCATTAAACGTGGGCGATATCTGATAGTAACAAGTTTTTTTTTATTTATTATATTCTGTATATCTTAACAGAGTCTCATGTGTACACACTCTGCAGTCTAGGTTTGATATATTTAAGATATTCTATACAACAGCCTTAACTATACAGAAAAACAAAAATTAACATTATAAGCATGGGCGTAAAATTCACTTGGCACTAAAAGTCTGCAGGTAACCTTAGATTTTTCTCTTATGTGCAGTTGATGTCCATAAAAATGAATTTAAATGGAAAATTATAAAAAAATTTTTTATTTTTTTTGGTTAATTTTGATAATTTTGAAATAGCCAGGTGGTTTTTATTAGACAATTTTTTTATAGAAAAGTGATGATGATTGTTAAAACATGTTTTTTATTTTTGATAATATAAGATTAAAATCATGTTTACCATGAAAATCTAAGATAAAGTAAATGATTGTACTCTGAGTAATGGTTATTCTTGTAACAATAATATACAAAAGAATTATGGAAAAATATATGAAAAAATTATTTTACTATAAAAATGGTTGACACTATAAATAAACTTGTGAATATATTAAAAGAAAATTGGTTTTCATGTAAAACATTTTCGATTCAGTTAATATTAAAAAGTAAATATTAGAAAATAGAACCTTTATATAGAGTGTGCTAAATTGACTTTAATAAAATATTAATAAATGTTCTAGTTCATAAATTAAATCATAAATTTTAAAATTTATTTATAATCAATTGGAATTTCAATAAAGAATTTAATAAAATCAATAAATTTACCAAATTCTAAAGCAAACTATCAAAATATCCAATTAGAATTAATTAAAATAATATTTATTTAAATTTTCTATGAATTCTAACTCCTCTTACACTTTAAATTATTACTAAACATAAATTTGCAAATATATTTCAACCCTCAGTTTCTCTCAACATAGGCAACGGCAACGCGTTACGGCCTTTTCACATACGCGAACTGCGAATTGCGAATATTCCATACAAAAACAAATTTGAGGTTAAAAACGAGATAATTTTTTATTCACAACAATGTGGATTGCGAGTGGATCGCGAATAATGATTGACAGTTCGCGACTAGTTCAATTCGCAGAAAAAAAAAATAGTTTATTTTCATAAATTTCATTAAATAATTAAAAAAAAATTTGTGTATTAATTTTAATTTTAAGCATTTTATTTAAGAAATTTATTTTAAAAAAATTAATTAAACATGGAATAATTGATTTGTTCGCAATTCGCAGTTCACAGTTCGCGTATCATGTGCAAAGTCCTTTACAACGTAATTTAAAAAAAATACTCAAAGTAAACATTAAAAAAATTTAACGCAAATATTTACATTAGTGCCTAACGTCGTTGTAAAGATTATGATGTGGCGCGTTTCCCTTGCGTATGTTGATAGGAACTCCAGCATTGAAAATATCATAACCTATTAAATATTAAAATAAAACTTTAATAAATTTTACAAATTGAAACTTTGATCTAAAACTAGAAAAGTTCATTAATTTATACACAATAATAAATAACAATTCATTCATTAAAATTCAATTGATCATACTTATAAATAGTGTCGCAAAATTTTAAAATATACGAAAAACTAATACATTTTTATGCTTATAGGTTGATTGAAATGACTTAGGCTTTAAAACATACATTTATTAACATAAAATTAACACTTATTAAATTTATTATTTCCTCAATATTCGTAAATTAAAAAAATTGAAATAATTCTGTTATATTTGTTTGTGCCTCTATAATTAAGGAGGCATAATATAAAAATTGGCACACATATGGTTAAATATTGAATTAGAATTCAGAAACTATGTGAATTTCATTTAGCTATAATGTAATATAAAGCGAGGTCATTCACATAAATGTAAAATTAATATAAAAACAAAATAATAAATTCAATTATTTTTTTAATGTATATTTTATTTAGTGAATTAGTTAAAAATATGATAATTAATTTAGAAAACATGTAAATTACGAATTTAATTAATTCAATTTTTAAACTATAATATAGATAAGTTTTTTTTAAAATTATTTTTAATTTAACTACATATATCTAAAATAAATCCTAAATTTAATACTGAAAGTTTTATTTATATCAATGACGACATATGAAAGTTAAAACGGATCATCAACAGTAGGCGAAGACAATATACACCCCAGTGAGAACACTAGATGGATACCATAATTAATAGCTTCAATGTCTATAAGGAGGCGAAGCTATCATAAAGTTAATCGAAATAGGTCACGTGAACATGAAAACAGGACAAGGTTTGTTTGGAGACCAGAATTGTAATTGTCAGGTAGTTCCTGAAACTGCAGTTGCTGATATAGTGCAGAGTACGACTTTAAACTGCTTTAAATTCATAGTTACATAGAGTTACATATGTTGGAAGGCAAACTAAAACAATCAATAACATTTTTTACATTTTATTAAATACAAATTTTAGGCTGGATTGACTTCAATCTCAGGCAATGAACATTATCATTCCTCTGTAATGTTCAAATAAATATTTCTCAAAAATTTTAGATAAAAATATATAGTATAAATTCTTCCTTAACAAAAAAATCCAAATTAAAAAATGTTTTACTATATTTTTGAAATGTAACCAAACAAAAATACGAAAACATTAAATTCTTGTTATTTTCAAAGAATTTATTGCTATAATTATTATTATTGTGTCTCTGATCTATAAACATCTGTTTTATCTTTTGACATCAATTCTATTTTATTAAACATTAAATTTTCAAGTTTTTCTTTCAAACCCTTCAATTCTGTTAAGTAGCATAAATATAAAATTATATAAAATTATATTTTTTTTTTCATTTAATGACGACACTGTGAAAAAATTATAACAAAAATACTTACGCATCTTACACAAGGTCACAAAAATATTTATTAAAAACGTTCCCTATAGTACAAAAAAAAAATGAAAATTAATGGAACCACAAGATCATAAATTTTCCATTTAATTGAAGGAATATAAATAATTATGTTTCCGTCGAGGAAGATTGGAATTCTTCATATAAAGTTTTTGCAGTTTTTTAAACATATGAGATATTTTACTAGAAAAATTCGCATTGATATCAATAACATTTAAAGTATCTTAAGATTGTAACAAATAAAATTCATCTACGCGGGGGTGATTTAAAAATATTTTTTCTAGTTTTATTTTTTTCATTTTGGTGGAAATCTAATTTTTCAGTTTGTTATAGGAAAAACGCCTCCATGTGTACTAGTTGTGTAACCGGCCAAATGTGTTGAAATAAAATTTTCTAGTGAATTATTGTTTCTTAATCTTATAAGTAGGATTTTTAGAATGATACAGAAATCTATCAAGGCTAAAAATTACATATTTTTGAATTATGTATTGTAAAACAAAAAATAAAATATTTATTTAAATATAAAGGTATGCTTTACAGATATTTTACAGATGTTTAACATAATTTTTGAGAAACCTGTTAAATTGGTAAATTTTGTATGGTAACAAAGTAGAATAAAAATTTATTTATATATACTATTAACTATTCATAATGACCAATTTCACACTGAAAGCTTAAGCCTTTCCCAGTGTTTAAACTTCGGTTTAACATATTTTCTGGTTTTTCACTACAAGCTTAAAGACTAGAGTTTCTTAAAGTGAGGTTTAACTTAAGCTTCAATTTACACACACAAATAGAAAATAAATTTATATAGATTTTAAAAATTATTAATAAAAAGTTATTAGAAAAATTTAAAATTTTGCTTCTTTTCCTCCATATTATAAATTTATATTTTTATTATAAAACCCACACAGAAAAAAATAAAATTTGCACGCATAAATTGCAATGGCACATTAATTTTTATAATCAGGTGATGATTCATTTTCATTCACAATAACATTATTTTCATTTATCATTTACAATAATTCACATTTTATTATTTTGCTAAGCTTAGGTAAAGTTTTGATTGAGAATTCAACTGAACTTAATTTGCTAACTTAAGAGATACACACTCGGTTTAGTTAAGCATGAGTTTAAGATCGTACTGTGAAATCGGGCATAATGAATTTTTCCAGAACTGAAATAAATTGCACATAAACAGGGAGTAACATAAATCTTTAATTTTTAAATTAATTTTGTATTTTCTAAACCTTTTCAATATTAATATGGAACAAATTAAAAAATATTAAAATTCACACATTAATCGACAGGCGATAATAAATTTGAAAAAATAATAATAAAATATTTATTTAACAACCATTAAAAAATCACTCATAAAATTTCAATTATTTATATTAAATAGTAAAATAAATTCACCTAAATATTTTAACAATTGCACTTGCAATTAATTATTTTTATTGGCAATATTCAATTTTGTAAATTATTTTTTGAAAGTTGATTACCTAAAACAATTGTATATTAATTTTATTTATAGTTTTATTGGGTTTTTTTCCATTTATGGAGTAAAAACATGAATTTTAATTTATAAATTATTTTAATATTTATATTTCAAGCACATAATTTAATATTTAATATGTATTATGTCAAATTGAACAAACATTAAAGAAAATTCTTTATCGATTTATTGATAACCTTTTAGAGAAGGGAACAACACTCGTCAGCATTATACCATAAAAATCATGTTAAAAATATCATGTTAATTTAATTTTGATTATTTTTGTAAACATAAAACTTATGTTAAATTATAAATTTTAAGCACATTTCTTTTTAATATAATTTTAGTTATGAAATCGCAAAAAAATGAAATTGCATTTAAAAAAAAATTACGAAATTTAATGTAAATCTTCTGTAAATTGGAAAAATATCTGTTCAATTTAATTCTTTATAATAGAAAATTACTTTTAAAGTGTAAAAATACAACAATTGTTTAAGTATGGCAACAATTCAAACGAACTAATTCATTGCAAACAAACTAATAAATTATTTGCGAATAAGGTAAATAAACCCATTTAAATGCAAATTTTTATGCAATATTTTTCGCATTTTTGTCCAATGATATAATTTTTATATAAACAATTTTATTAATCCAAATAAAAATCAATATGTACAACAAAATTCATAACTATACAAAATATTTATTAGAAAAACGTACAACAACAAAAACTAGGTTATCCAACACATTTATTATAAAATATTGATTTAGATTAGCTATTGAAATTAGAATGACTTGTTATCACGACAAAAACTTATACACTTTTAATTCGGCAGTTTTGTCTGATTGTGTTTTTTATATTTATTGAAATCTTTTGAAAAGATTTAGATAAATTTGTTCAAAAAAAAAAAAAACATAATTCATTCATAAAATTTAAAATAAAAGTTTTAATCTATAAATAAATACATAATAAATTGAAATATGATTTTAAAATGTTTTAACCTTTAACATATCAAATACGAGAATTGATGTTAACAAAATTTATTAATAATTTGTATGACATATTTAAGATTAGAAATTCAATGGGAACCCAATTATAGTATAAACTTTATAAATCAATATAATTTCGTATACTTTTTGTCTGATTAAATGTACAGGTTAATCTTTAATCCGGGTAATATTGTGCATGTTTCAATTATGTTTATAGAATTTATTCTGATAATGAAAAGTTTAAAAAGTATCAAGGATTTGGGAACTGTATACCATATAAAATTGTATGAAGGACCACCTTAAAACTATTTTATATAGAGCGTTTTGGTTTGCAGTTATTACCCCTTTCATATTTGAAGAATAAGTAATAATAGACGGATGGGCTTACAACCTGTCAATAACATGACAAGTTAACTATTTAATTCAATAATTATTAAATATTTTTTTTAAAAAATTATTATAATAAATTAAAATTTGTAATTCTTTTATTTTTACCTGGACTACCTTCTTCAAAAATTGCATCAGAATCGTCTGTAATGTGTTCAAGGCATGTTAAAAAATTAAATATATTTGTATATATGGTTTAGTGTATTGTAAAAATATAGATAATAATTTCGTAATTATATAAATAAAATATGATCTCATAAATTTGCATATTTAGCAATTTAAAGGAATTATGTATAATTTTATATAACACAATTTCCATTTATATATAAAAATGTCAAAAATTATTTATAGAAATATTATATTCTATGAAATTAAACTTGTGCAATGCTTTCGTTTATAATAATAGCCAAAAAAAAAAATTATATTTATATATAGCGTTTTGTCTGGCACTTGTACTAATAGTTAAGTAAAAGTGTTTTATTTATATATTACTATTATGTGCAACAGGCAAATTAATATTATAACTCGATCCTAGCTATATAATAATTGTGAAAAATATTCCAAAATTAAATTTTACAAAAACTATAAAAAATATATGCCCTAATTTTTTTGTCTTGCGCAAATATAGAAGCGAAAATGAGTAAAATATGCAATGAAACAATTTGAATTTATATACTAGTCCAGCAAAAAATATCAATGAAAAAATTTCCATTTGAATGTATTTTAATAAAATTATATTCAACTAGAAAATCGATTTAGTTCACATTTCTAATTTGTAATTCTAAGTACGAAGGGTTATAAAAAATTTTCCAGGTCAAGGATGAGGAAGGACTAAAATATAAATATAAAAAAAAATATGGAAATGAAAATAATCAATTATAAATATTTTTTGAAAGTTTTTGAGCTTCATTTATTTTTATGAAAATTAAGAAATAATTAATGATAATAAATGCAATTAAAATCTATCAAATAAATAATTTTTTTTGTAAAAATATATTTTTCTTATTTTTTAATTGTTTATTTTCCAAAATAATACTAAAATTTAGTTTATTATATTCATATCAATTTTCAATCAATAAAAATTTGCTTTTATATTAACACTATTCAATCATAATAAAAATGTATATATACATAATAAGAAATAAAATTTGTAAATAAATTTTATTAAATTATATAAACAAATTTAAATTTCCAATTAAAATATCAAAAAACGAAAAAAAAAAAAACGTTTAAAATTTCCAAAATCAATCAAAAAATTATCTTTAAAAAATAAACAAAATAATAAATAAAAATTGCATCAAGTAGCAATTTCGAAGAATCTAATAGCTTTCATCTTTCTGTTAACCTATTAGCTTTGACTCTCGCCCTTCTTTATTCAAATAAAACAGTTTTTAATCATTTACAATTTTATCATTATATGCACTAATAAAAAATTTTTGGAAAAAAAAAAATACTTTTATTAAAACAAACAAAATTAGAAAATTATTGAATAATCAATCTTAATTTTGATTTTTCAATATATTTTTGAACTTTTGATGCTTTCTGTAAATAAATAATAATTATAAAGAAATACATCGCATGCATGACACTAAAAATAATAACCTAATTTCAGTATCGGACTAATTAAACGAAAACATTTGACCAAATTAAATAATTGTTCGAATTCGCAATTAACATAAAATAAATTGACTGAATGTACAATTATAATTAAATATTAAATATAAAAATTTAATTTATGCACTTTTTTCGGTAAATTTGCCTTCGGTCAATTGTATGTTCTGTAAATTTACAGTCTTAATATTGTACATATTCGTACGATTTATATTCTAACATAACGTAACAGATGCTCTTCAAATAAATAAAATTATTTAAAAAACATAAAGCAAAATAATTTTATGATTTATCATAATTTATATCGTGAAAGTATTTTACCATGCTTTGTCTATGCGCACTAAGATTATTTTCTAAATAGCTATTATTTATATTTATTTACATAACAAAAGTAATAATAATGAAGCTATACAAAAGTATTTAGTCTTAACGAAAAAAGATACTATATTTTATTATTTACAACAACAAAAAAACAACATAAGCAAAAAATCAATGAAGCGTACCTTCATTAATGTATCCACCTTCCATTGTGCTAACGCGGTTTGCGTTTTTTCAACGCGTATGCTAAAACCAAACCAAAAAAAAAAAATGACTGTCTGCCGGGAAATTTAATATTTATGTTTTTGATTTTATTACTTTTATGCTGGTTGGTAAGATATAGAATTTTATATGGTATAGTATAAAATTACCATCAGAAAAATTAATATTAAAAAAGGCACTGTTAAACTTATATAAATTAATAGACTTTTTAAGATAGAACACTGAACTATAACCGCATAAAATGAAGATGTCCCGGATTTTATTTTTCTATTATTACGTTTTACGTTAAATTTATTATTCTTTTTAAATACCACACATTTAAGTTATGCAAATATTTCTGAATTATATTTTTTTGTAAACCATATCAATCAAGAAAATGATTATCACTTTTTGTTACAAATATATGTAAAATTTAAATATTTTACAATTTACAATTACAATTAAAATAAATTTAATAAAAAAATATATTATTTAAATGAACCACTGCAACAACGATCACTGATCTTGACAAAGATTTTTATAAATTTTGAAAATTGAAGATACCGCACATTATTTTTTTTTTTATTATTTTTTTTTATAAATTTTATGCAAAATTAAATATTTTTTTATAAAATAAACAGATTTTTTATCTTCACTCGATTTGTAATGTTTCACAGATCACTGATCTCAACTTAATAATCCATAAAAAAATAATGTATTTTACTCGAACCAAAAATCCGATTTTGACAAGAAATCTGAAATGAAAAAATTAATATCTGAAATTAATATTTTATTTTTTAAGAAAAATCAAAAGTAAATTTATATTTAATTGCAAAATTAGTAAAAAATTGTTTATATGCAAAATTTTCTAAAAATAAAATAACAATCAGCGTATCAGCGATATTCAACACTACTTAAACTCTCAGCCTCAGCTATTAAAAAATATTGTCTAAAATTTTTTTTTTTTTTTTTATTATCTATTATAAACTATTTATAATTAAAGTATTTTTTTATCATATCCGAGCTCATACACGATCTAATCGTAAAGTGATAATTTACGTTTCGCGTGTCCAATATAAATAATAATTATAATTTTTGTTTTAACTTTGAATGCCGTACAGTTAACATTATATTTTTTTTATAGAAAATTGAAAATATTAAATTGTCTGACACTATATATGATCATTTCCAAGGACACTGATGTAATTTCCCTTGTAAATATTTTGTCAACTTCTAAATATCGGTTAAATGAGCTATATTTATACCGGACAGACCGTGAAGTATAATAATTCTGTAAAATAAAATTACTCTATAGATAGATGAATTATTTGAGTTTTTGACGGAAGAATGAATAAAATTCGATATGGAGATGGTAAATAGAGGAGATTTTTATGTAAAAAAAATATAATTATGTATAAATATAAAATTACAATGAAGGTTAAAAGTTAAATTTTATATTTAATTTTAAAGTTTGGTAAGAAAATAATGTATTAAAGGGAAATATATTTGAATATTCATAAATGATAATAATTAACATTTAATCATTTTTTACTTGCCAATTGCATTTCTTTTGTTTTACATAGTGTTCAATATGAGTAGTCCATCAAAATCCCATACTAAACCATCAGACATGCGGTCTACCAGTTAAATAATTTTCGCATTTAATTATCATGAATTATAATCGGTATGAATTATTTACAGTGAAATTAATAAATTTAATTGACTCATTAAAAATGTCTGTAATTTATGAATTAATTATCTAAACCGAAAATAAAATTTTATGATTTTCTATATATTGAAATTGAATTTAAATTATATTTGGTATATTTGCAAAATTATCAAAAAAAAAATTGATAAGATTAAAATCCAGAACAAATAAAAATTTTAATCAGATATATTTATATAATCAGCAAAAAATGTTTATAAGGCGCCACCGATAATAGCAATAAAAATATTCAAATACTCAAATGTGTCCCACTTGCAAATTAAATTAAATTTTGAGTACCTAATGAATTAATATTTTTGCAATATAAATATTTATATGAAATTATCTCAAAAATCATTTTTTGTCATTTAAAAAATTGTAAAATTAATGAATTTTTTTTTACAAAATATAATATAATTAGATAACTGAACCTGGTGTAATAGGAACACCTAATTCATAATTAACAAGAATAATTTTTCATATTTTTTCAAATTTATTTTCCAATTATTAAACTTATTAAATTATTGAAAGAGAAGACTTTAAAATAAAATAATTATTTTTAAATTTACACTTAAATTACATTGAGATTTATTTACGATATTTTTCAGAAATAATAATTAATATATTTTGTAAAAAAAAAAATTTTTCATCATTTTTCTATTTTCGTGTAGCCCACAATTTGTAATTAGACTAAGAGCTAGTAAAATATTTACTTTCGTTATGTAAGCCGTCATTAAAATGATTAGACAAGACAATATCATCAATTCACTAAATATAGAATTATAGGTCTACCAATCCTGCGATGGTTCCCATGACTACTGAAATAACCAAAGTTATTCCATTGCCAGCTCTCTGTCTGTTATTGATTGATCATAATCATAATACAAGAAAAAAATATTTGGTGACCTAAGTACGTGGGAGCAAAATGTAAACATTTTCATATTTTTGTAATTTTTTTACCAATTATATTTTTTTATTTTCAATATTCATTTTATTTATTTATTTATTTATTTTTTTAAATATTTCGACTTTATTTCATTTCTTAATGACACAAATTTTTATTGTGAAAATTTTATACTTAATTATTATTACAAATGTTAAAATATTTACAATAAACAAAATTTACATGACAATAATTTATTTTTAAAAATATTTCAAATTCTTTTTTTATATTTTTTTGCTATAGGATGATCTCATTTTTCAAAATTTAATTGAGTAAGGTAAGAAAAATCAAAAGAAAATCTTTTAATCTGACAAATATAAATGTAATTTTCGTTTAAAAAAAAAAATTTAATTTTAGATTTTATATTATCATAAAATATTATAATAAAAATAATATGCAAAAATATCTTAAAATAAATATTTCTTTTATTATGTGTAAGTTAGTCAAAGTGACTTTATAAAATTCGGTTTTTCTTTTTCAAGGTTGTGAAAATAAGGGAATTATAAAAGAAAATTTGTTCTACTAACCTGAAATTTCTTATTTTTCACGAAAATTTTTTATTTATTATTATTTTGTTGATGAAATGGCAACAAGTGGGTAGTAGTTAAATGGCATCATTTTGATGAAGTTTATTTAAATTAATCAGATGATTAACAAAAAAAAATAAAACATTTCATGGACAATATTTAAAATAAATTTATTACTAAGCTGATATGTCAAAATGAGCTTAACGAGAATAATAAACTTATGTTATATAGCTTATAAATTGGGTGGTCAGGTACTAAGTTGTAAAATGATTTAGTTTTTATTACTTTTTTCTATAAAGTTTTACTGTAATATTTAATATCTAATAATTAAATATTTAAAAAATTATATTAAATATTTTTATTTTTGCAAAACTTAAAAGTAAATTTGAATATTAAAATCATCACGGAAATAAGTATAATATCCGGATTGTGTGGCAAATTGCCAATTTTAATATATTTTAAATTAATAATATTATTAGTGAAATTTCTGTTTTTTTTAAATAAATAATGAAATTTTTGTAGTAATTATTTAATACTAATTTAAAATATAATAAGATTTGTAATTCCAATATTTCTCACTGAAAATTTTTGCAGACAGATATTTTTAAGATTATAAATACATTAAATTAATTTATTTTTTATAGAATATGTTTTATTTAGCAATAAGATAAAAATAATTAAAATTGTTTTCGTAAATGGATTTTGGTAGCTTCGATATTAAGTATTACATTAATATTATTCTAATATTTAGATTTTTGTAAATGTAACAAATTCGTACATTTATCAATAAATACTTCAATAATTCATAATGTTCTTTAATATTAAAACGAACATTTTCGAATAATAGTTGACTTAGAATCTAAATTCTAAATATAAAATTCGAAATGAATACGTTCTACAACAATTATCTTAACAATTTGTGACAAGAATGCAAAAGAACGAAACTTATAATTAAACACGACTGACATGAAATAACTATAAAATTTGATATTGTCGTAATCAAAATGGAAAATAAAAAATTCTAATTTATTTTAATAAAATGCATAGTTGTTAGTTTTGACTAATTCCAAATAGTAGTACTATGTATTACCCAAATATTGTCTCCAATTTTAAAATATTTCTTATGGAAATAAACTATATAAAATATTTGAAGTTGCAATCCAAAACTAAATTATTGTACAAATTAACAAAAACTTTCTCATCATAATAAATATTAAAATCATTGAAAATATTTTAAGCTTTAGTAACATAAATTTTAACAACTTAAATTCCTAAAATATCAAATTTTCCTTAAACAAATTTGCAGTCATAAAATTTGATCTCATAAAATACTTAATGTTTTTTTTATGGTTTTTAGATACCGAATACATTTTTTTTTATGTTATTATGTGAATTATTATAATAAATATAGTAAAATGTTATGAAAAATTTATTGTAATGTGTAGGAGGCTCTAGTGATCTTAATTAAGGCAAACTGAAATTATTAAATAATTGTACCAAAAAAAAATAATATCGAGTTTTTTTTTATTATTTTGCAATAGAGATTACAATTTAAAAATAAAAATGATTAAAAAATTGATAATTCTGCTTAGGGTGACAATCTAATTAAATATATTGTTCTAAATAAATATTTTTTTTTTTCATTTGTTTAAACAATCATTTCTTTTTTTCTAAAATTTATACGTGAACAAATATTGATTTTTCATTACATACACAAAAACCGGAGACATAAAGATAAGATAAAATATAATTAATTAAAGCAAACATTATACTTATTTAAACAATTGTTTAATAAAAAAAATACTTTTCATCATGAATCATAATATTTATATACATATATATGTATCTTTCAGATACATACCCTAAAAAAGTAATAACAACAAAAAATCATATCATTAATCTTGGCGCCAAACGAATAACAATACATATAAAAATTATGGTTAAGTTTTTTTTTTTTGGCAATCTAAGATTATTTATTCTTTTTTTAAATAATGAAGGGTTTTTTTCACATTTTGTATAGTAATTATTTCGAAATTTTGCTAACCTTAACTTTGAGTCTATTTCTGGGGCCAAACTTAAAATCTAAATGTAAAAAAAAAATATATATATTTTCTAGTGGGAGAGTATAACAGAAAAACAATATTATTTTTTAGGTCACACATGATATTCACTTTCATGCAAGCTTTTTAAGTTTAGTTTCCGTTGAAACTGGTAAATGATAAATGTAACTAAAATTTCTCTATGGATTATTTGTAAAAATATTTATTCAAATAACGAATCATCATTAGCTTTAAGAAAAGGTAGAAAATAAACTAGTTCATTGTAAATCTCAGTATACTACACTAATGGAATTTTTACACCTGATTAAGTGAGAATCGGTACAATTTTGAAATGGTGTAATTATATACTTCAGAAGTTGTCGAATAGTTTCGCAACTAATTTTTTTTGTGGATGTTATTACGTTCCGAACCACACCGTATCATAAAATTTGCAATAATATACAAACATTTTTAACTTTACAATACCGAGTATAAAAGTTTAACGTTGGACGAACAAATTATTCTGGAAATAGGAGCTTCAACTGACAACGTTTCTCAATTACAAAAACTATATTTTTTTTATATTTATTCACAGAAACTTTATTGTGATCTTAAATTATTTTCAAAAATTTCAGTTTTTCATTTTTAAATGGTTTCCGTGATCTCCGGTAGGACAACAAAAAAAAAACAACAAACAAATTCATTTTAAAAATAAATTTTGTATATATTTATAAAAAGCGTGTGATCACATTTAAACAAAAATAATTTAAGAACATAAGAAAAATTTGTGAAATTAATTTCTTAAATGTAAAAACAGAAAACTTCTTTTTTCAGACTAAGTTACCAAATGTATTTTTTGTTTGTCTGGCATTATGTCTCACAAAAACAGTTTATATAGTCTTATATATGATTGATTATTTTATGAAGATTTTGACATGCCAACTTTTTTAATATATCTAATAACCTTCTTTATTTCAAAAAAAAAAAATTTAAATTTAGATTTTTGTTGTCAATAATTAATGAAAGAGGCCACCGAAATGGAAAAAAATTATATCTCCAAAATTATTATTTCCATATTAAATTATAATTGAAACCTTTTTTTTTTGGGATTGATTATTTGTTATTTAATATTTTTATATTAATTTTTATTAATAATAATTTGTTGAAAATTTCTAAATTTGCTACAATGAAACTTTTTACGAATGAAATGACTTTGTATTTTAAAATTTTATTTTATATTGGGTCACAGATTTTATTGATAACATAAATTTGCATGCCAAAGTATATTGTAAATAAATTTTTAAAAATCAGCAAAAAATATTGAAAATTCATTTATTCAAAATCATTTTTATATATTTACAATAAGGAAATTTATTATTTATTATAAAATGAAGGACTTTGATGTTGATTGATATAAATTTTATGATAGGGAAACTTTCCTTGTGTTTTCTAATGATATATAAAAAGTAAAATTATGTAAGCTAAGATAAGAAAATCTGGTCAAATTTGAACAAAAAATAGTAATAAATTTTAATTACTTAGAGACCATAATAAAAAAGTTCTTTAATGTCACATCATGATTTAAAAATTTCTATTTTCTGGTATTTTGTTATAATTATCTAATTAGAATGTCATAATTTCAAAATAATAAAGCATATTAATAAAAATTATCATGTAATTAACGATCTGAAACGATGATATGTAAAAAAAATACTAGTTTAAAAATTAGTATAGCTTCTGAGGGCATATTGAAATTTTAAGAACTTGTAACCTAAATATTGAAACTCTACACTTAGGATGTATTCATTGAATGATAACTATCTTTCACAGGATTAATGTACTCCTCAAGTTATTAAAATTTCAATACACTAAATACACAACTATCACGTCTAAAATAACTAGTTTGGTTGTTATCCCTGAGCAGTTCGTTCACCAGGCTTAAAACTTTGTTGAAATTTTAATCTCCTCACCAACATTTTATACAGCATTAATGTATTTTAAAGAGTAATAATTGTTACAGTTCTGATTTGTTAAAAAGTCATTAATTTATTCATCACGCTAAGGATTAAGGATTTAAAATATTTTTATAACTTGCCAGATTATAGAATTTTAAATATATGTAAGTATTACAAATTTTAATAACTATACAATAAAGTTTTATCTTAACTATCTTAATCTATTAAAACTTACAAATTATTTAATTATTATTAATAATTTTATTGATTTCTAAAGTTCAAAACTAATTTTTACGCACTTACACTTTACACATAATAAAATGTTTTGCTAAGGTTTTTTTCATACAAAAAAGTGGGAGGAATATTAAATAAACATTTTTGATTAGATTATATTTTTCTACCCTATAAATAATTACAAAATTTTTACAAATTGGTTACACAATATACTTTTAATTTTTCCATTACATATTTTTAATAAAAATGATATAAAAAGTTTAATAAACCCAAATAACAATTAAGATAAGAATCAAATTGAACGCAAATAAAAATATACTTCAATACAAAGTTCTAAATTTTCGAACCCTTCTATATTCTCAGGTGAATTATAATTGCATTTTATTTATTTTTTTATCATTATTTAATTTTTATTAAATTAAATGGAAAATATGAAAAACAATAATTATCTCTGGCACGCCCGTCATATTTTAATAAAATGAAAATTTTAATAATTATTATACTATAAAAAATTGTAATTTTTTTTTTGTTATATATTTCCCAAATTTTTTTTTTTAAATTTACTATTCTAGGGGCATCACGAAACACGGCCCTTTGTATAATTTCAGAAATTTGTAAATTTTTTAGATATACAATATAATATTCAACATCAGAAATCTATTTTATATAATTTCGAATAAATGGATCCACTGAGCTTGTTCCCAATTTTAAGCTAAAGCTTAGTATGTAGATTGAGTGAAATGACATTTTTATATTAAATAAACGTCATGAAATCAGAAATGAAAATTTAGCTTATAATTTCTTACAGGTAACGCAGCTCACGTGAAAAAGTAATGAAAAAAATGTAGTTTTTTTATAATCAACAGATGGCGGTCAAAATCTGCAATTACTTTTAACATCTAATTGCACTATGAAATTTTCACATTTAATTGTTTTCTGTTTATTTCGATAGAAATTTGAAAAGTATAAAATGCTACTTTAATTATTTAAAAAAACATATAATTACAGTGTACATTGAAAATATACATAAAAAACATTAAAAATATTAAAATGTAAAATTAATTTGTCTAATTTCTTTACAAAATATTTTTCTCAATTTTTTTGTTTACGGATGCGTAATTTCACTCGAGCTCCATACTAAGTTTAAGTTTACTATTTCATTCAAAGTAGTTAACATTAATTAATATTGCTGCAAACTTAAATGAATATATGGAAGCTATTTTTCCGCATTTAATGAATCTCCATTGAATTACTAAAATCAAAATTTTTTCAACTCTTCATTCCATCACAATACTTAATAGTTATTTTATTACATAATTATATAGTTTAAAATTATATAGTTCGTTGCGTAAAATAATAATTAGTCGATGGTTAAAATTATTTCGAAAAAATCATCGGTGTTATTGCGCTTTTCAAGTCGGTGATTGTTAATTTTTCATTCACGAAAAGTAGAGTTTTTGTTACGTTCTTCTTTTTCTGGATTTCAAATTTTGTTAAGATAACCAAAATAAAACAATTTTATTTTTGTTACATTAATTGAACATGACACGCAATTTATTGGAAATGTACTGTGTCAGTAGCAGTTTAGGGTTTTTGGAAAAAAGTTCATTCAACTTTATTCAGGTGCAATTACTTTATAATATTTATAAATATTTTTAGTTAATTGCAGTTATAATTAAATTATTCTAATTTTATGTTTTCAACAATTTTTAAAATAGTTTTACATAAATTACAAAGTCGAAAGGGAAAAAATTAAAAAAGTAATATTTCCATGAAAAAAGAAGGCTCCCCTAAAGTTTTATATTACATATTATATTTATGAATTATAGAAATACAAATCAATATTTACTATTAATTTAGATTTTTTATTTTTGGTAAATTTACATATAAATATTGGGGTTGTAAATATATTGTACATTAAATATCTTGTTTCTTAAATTCGTTCTATTTATTTTGGGTATTGTCTTACATTGATCCATCCATTCATAGTCAGCACTTAAGGTAATTACGTATAGATTTTTCAACCCCTATTTTTCGTATTTTTTGTATTATTCAACTAAATAAAGAATTTAAATTTGATATTTAGATTTCGTTATTTACCCTCAGTATGCAGCCATATATTGAAGTAAGGGCAATGCAATTCATAAATCAAATAAACTACCGAAAACAATTTAAAGGGAAAATTTATGGTCAAAATTTATTCAGTGGCAATAAATTTAATTTAAATAAAAGCATGTGTTAAAATTAGATTTAGATATAATTAAATTATGGTTCGAATTACTGAATAATAGTGGACAATTGTGTAAATCTGATAAAAATGATCATTACTGATTAATGTATAAAATATGTTAAAAAGATTTAAAAGAATATTTAATCAGTTTATAAAAAAATGTGACGAAATAAAAGTGTAGATGTACAGCATTTAACTGAATATGTAACAAGTAATAAAGATAACAATTGTGGGAAATTCTGAAATCTTCTCGGATTGGATTACACACCTGTTTTTTTTTAAATACTTAAGGTCACTATTTATTTAAGTAAACTACAAGTTTATTTTAATAAAATAAATAAATCTATAAATCTACATTAATAAAACAACTAAAGAACTAATGAACCAATTTCTAACATATTTCCATCAATGATTTGATTATTAATTCATAAATACAATGCAAATCATAAAACTAATTTTCTCTTCTTTACACCAATCAAATCACATCTCTCTGTAGACCTAATTTAAGAAATCTAATAATAAAAAAATTACCTAATTTATTTATTAATCATACAGTCAATAATTATCATTTTAAATGACTTTTCAATGTCAACTTGCCGGTTATTCGCCGTTCACAAATTATAAATATATTTACCACCAGTAATTTAAATTTTGTATGACAAGAAAAATAAATTCATCAGCATTTAAATTAAAATTTTTACTGATTAAATTAACTTTTTCAAAAAATAACCACCTGACCTAATCAAAATATTCAATTTCAAAATCTTAAATTTTCAAATGTAAAGTTTTTTTTTTTTTTTAAGACAGAATTAATTAATTTATTTTTTATTTAAATATTTTTCTAGAATTAAATGATATTTTCCAATTTTCAAAAAAGTGTTTATATAAAATTGACACTAGCTGGAGCTAAAAAAAAACACCAGAATATTTTACAAAAATATCAAAATTTATTTTATACCTCAATTAAAATTTGTTGTTGGTTGTTTTATTTTTCTACACTCGAGCAACTTTAAAAAATCACAAAAACTTATAATAAAAATAAATTTCTTTATTTTATGACCACAGTTGTTTCTGCTGTATGGTTCAATACAGAGACACAAATTACTGAAAAACTACCAAAAATAAAATAAAACTAATCCAAATAAATTTAAATATTATTTTTATAGTAATACCGCCAAAAGAATAAAACTTTTACTAGGAAAACTACAATTCCACCACGACGACCTATAAGTTTAAAGCTTCGGTGAGGACTGAATTTTAAAATGAATACTTTTTTTTGAAAATAGTTTTTTAGTTGAATTTTTTGTATTTGCTGAGTTACTCAGTATTGAGTTGAAATGTTTGAGTGTGAAACGAATGAATTTGTTAAATAAAAACTCATTATGATGACAATTAAATAATTATATTAATTTTAAAATGTGACATTTTTTAAAGGAATGATTAATTTAGAAAGAAATAGGACATGACGTAAAGTAATTTGAATAAATCTAAAATAAAAAATGATTAGTGATGTAGTTTTTGAAAGTTTATGTATATTTGAATTTGATGATTCCTTGCAGCGATAATTAACTTGATAATATAAAAATAATTAAATAATAAATTACAAAAATAAATATCAAACTGAGTCAGATTTAAATTTCAAATTACAATCCTGAAATAACGATAGCGATGGTGACATAATGTGATTATGTCACGGATTTTGAAACCAGACATTTGTTAGATATTGCTAGATATAAAATATTCCAATGTGTCACTATTTAAAATAATTAAGTTAATTTAATTAAGTATTCTACGATTCGTTCAGAATAAGCAAAATTCATACAAAATTATGTAGTAGGAGAAGAATAGTAAGAAACCTTTATCATTATGGACTTTGCACATGATGCGCTAACTGCGAATTGCGAACAAATGAATTATATTATTTATTCCATGTTTAATTAAATTTTTTAAAACAATTTTCTTAAATAACATTTTCTAAATTAATTAATACACAAAAATTGATCAAATTGTTTTAACTATTTTATTAAATTTATGAAAATAAACAATTTAATATTTTTTTTTTTTTTTAGGAATTGGAATATCTGGTCACGAACTGTTAAATCATTATTCGCATTCCACTCGCATTACACAAGTTTTTGCGAATAAAAAATTCCCTCGTTTTTAACCTCAAATTTGTTTTTTTATGGAATATTCACAATTCGCTGTTCATGTGCAAGAAATGTGAAAGAAATGTCAAAATTTGCGAATATTCGCCATTCGTAATTCACAGTTCGCGTTTCATGTGCAAAGTCCATTAAAATAGAAAGAGATATAGTGTCAGTGAAAAGTAAGGTACTATATTGAGACGAACGTTCTACAAATCCTATACGCTAATAATATTAAGGATATATACAGTAATACATAGATTATGACTTAGCAAGCCATGAGAACTTATATTATAAAAATATATCTGAAATATATAACATTATTTTAGAAATAAGAGGTAAAAATAATCATTATCTCAGTACTAAAGCTCTGTAAATAATTTAATCATATATTATAATAATGAAAATACAATTATGTATGTATATAAAATGATATTTAGTATAGCTATTTGATATTTAAATTGTTTTACAGAAATTGATTTTCTTCAGAATTCCATAAATAATAACAAATCTGAATCTGACTAATATATTTTTCTCTCAGTGTAAATGTCTATCAATAGTCTGTTTATTTCTTTCTAAGTTGCTGCAGTTAGTTAATGCTTGTGCAGTATACTCAAATAAGTTCATATATACATGGAGGATGGAGATGTATAACATTTGAGCATAAACATTTACTCCAATAAATTTTATATAAAAAAAATATTTACAACCAAAAAACTCTATTGAAAAAGGGGAAATAACAAAAATTTTACTCACTCAATTTTAATCAGATTGTTTGTATGTATATATTTTATTTTAGTTTGCTCATACTTCCATACTTTTGAGTGATGCATAATTTTGCAATTATTTTATTAATTGTATTTATGTCACTAATATTCTAATATAGCAATTAAATTATAACATTTTAATTAAATTCTGATTTTATTAATTACAAAAATAGATAAAATAAAATATTTCTAAATTATGTTGCGTATAATAATTTTAAATGTAAAGTTTTGTCGTAATAATTTATAAAAACTTTTTATGTAACTAAAAAAGTCATAATTTTAAGTTTATGACACTACTTTGATATTTTATTAGTATTCACCTGGGGACATACCATATCACCTTTTTTAAAAAATCTAAAATTGACAGTTGTTGTATATTTTATAACGTTTAGTAACACTAAATTGTTTAGATTTATTAAAATAAAGATAATTTTAACAGAATATACTACTTACATCTTAACTAAACTTGCAAAAATAAAATCAATATTAATAAAAAGTAGTATTGAAAGCAGTTCATCTGTCAATCTTGTGATTATCTGTTCAAAACTTGTTATACAATAAGCTACGAAATTGTTTACGTGGATTGTAGTGCAAAATCTATTTTAATTATACTAAGCGCCACACATTTTGAATGGAGTACCAGTACATAAATACGTAACTTCATAATTTATCGGTATTCATCTGGCGGTTTTTACACTACACTACGCACAACTTAAACAAGATATATTATAAGCTTATACGTTATAATAGTCCTTAAACCCAAAACTTTATATCGTTTAACACTAAATCATTGACCCATTGAGCGATTGACTAGCCCTAAATTTTATATTATTACTTTTTTATTTATTACTATAATTAAATTATTTGTCATGCTATTTTTTAGGTACATATTAATATTTAAAGCCAAGGTAACAATTAAAAGCAACAGTGTAAAAACTGTATCACAATTTCTACAAAACACAAATACTAAATCATATCTAAAAAAAACCTTTATTAAATATTAAATCCTCCAAATACCTAGACAAAATGTTGACCTAATTCCAAAAACAACAACAATTTTCCAAATTTAAAGCATTTATGATAAATATTTCATTATGCGATTTTTGTATTTGTGCTCTTTTGACCTAAATTGTAGATATATACCGAATACCGAACATTACAATTCTACTAATATAACAAAATATTTTTATATCTATATCCTGATACACAGTGAGCAAGTCCTTCTCAGTAGTCGTTTTCTACGTAAAATTTCTTGTGGTATTAAAATAAAACATATAAAACTAATACACACTAACAAATGAAAATTTAATTCAATAAATAAATTTCTTTAAATGTATTTATAATTATATGTGGCGCCAAAAGGACTACAAGTAAAATGCAATTAAATTTTTTTTATATTGAACTAAATTGTATTGTTGTTTTCTACATTGAATGACCCTTTTTACTATTATTTCACAGATACGATTACAGTGATGAAAAATTTGTATTATTTGATAGGTTAAATAGATTTTTTTTTGTACTGTCATCCATCCTTTTAAGTGGTGTACAATAACAAGAGATGTATGTCTATAATTATCATTTATTTTTATAGTAATATGGCCCACATAAAAACCTATATTTATGACCATAATTTTTTTTAAAGATGTTTTTATGACCTTTTTCTTTAATTTTTGAATGACAGAATTATTTTCTTCGTTTTTTTTATCAGTTGTTATAGATTCTACGCTCTACGGTGGTAATATAATAAAAAATTGTACTTTTGACCTTTCTCAAATTTCTAATTGGAATTTCTTTCAATTTAATTTAATTAATTTAATTTTGTTTTTATTTAATTAAATATTTAACGTTCGTTGTTAAACAAAAAATAATTATTTTCCAATAGTTATTTTTTAGGTAATAAAATAATAAATTTGTTCGATTACCTTACATAGAAAAATGAAGATATTGTAATATTATTATAAATATTAAAATTTACTAATTTAATATCTACTTTATATAATTTTATTTATTGGCATTTCACAACCGTACTTTTAGCTACCGGAGTTTATTTGAATTTATATATTATAATAAAGGTTATTTTTCAGTGGAGCCTTTTCAGCACCAGTTGTGGCTGTTACTTTGTTTTTAAAAACAAAATAGAGACTGTACGCCGGATACGATAGATAGAGGGTTTTCTAAGTTAACAGCCTTTAACTTTTGATAAAAATTATTTATCATTACGATAAAATAAATGTAATATCGAAATGTGACTATGGGCATCAAAATGAAATCTCGAATTATTAGTATAATTTTATTTTTCCTGGTTCTTTGTTTAAAAAACGTAACAATACAGTCGGGGTTAATAAAATTGGACTGAAAAACAGCATTTACTTAGAATTATTTTATAAAAATTCTAGTAAATAAAAAACTTATATGAGATTTTCTTATCTTTCAGATTTAGTTATTAAAAAAGTATAACATATTCAAACAGTGTAACAAAATAGTATCAAAATGTTTTATTCATAACAACATAAAAATTCTTATTAAAATAGCAATATTTACCTAAAATAAATAAATAATAAAACTTCTACTTCTACATCATTTTCAAGATTTTAATATCTGTTTAAATAAGATTTTAATATCTTTTTATAATTCGTTCGCGTAAAGATTGTGCAAACAAAAATATATATAAAATTTCCACTTTAAAATCATAAAATGAATCACAATAAAAGTAATTTATTGTTTAAAATATGTGATAAAGTAAAATTAATATCATTGCAAATATTAAGTGTTAAATTCAAGTTGATATTTGAGATATTCTGGATGAATCAGTTTACCAGAATAAATATAATAAAATTAACAAAAATAATTGAAAATATGTTTAAATTTTTTTCTACTTAAACATTATCGGATTTTACGATAAGAAAAACCATAAAACATTTTATTATATTTTAAATAAATAACGAAACACACTTTAAGGTTTAAGGTAATGAATTATGATTGATTCTAATGTAAATTTCAATATATTTTACGCAATTTTTTTAACAAGGAATAATAAAATCTAAAATAAATTGATTATAAAACATATGGTCATAAAGAAAATTATAAAATAGTTTAAAAAAAGGTGATATCTAATTCGTATATTACAAAATTTATCGATTAAACTAAAACTATATTTTTTTTTTTTGAGAAAGCTTGTAAAAATGAGTTGATGTTTTTCTATGGATGTTCGCGATTCTCGACCAAATTAATAAAAACTTCGGTTTACTTGAATGTGGCACTCATAATGCTACGTTAACAACTTAAATTATAGGCTTTTAAACTATTGTGATCTAAAGAGGTTGTGGAGACGAATCGAACAGAACAGGAGATTTTCATCGAATACTTTCTGTGTCATGCATCTATATCTGCATCAGTTGAGATGGTCCGTATTACATTCGTTTGTTATAGCAAACCATAACAAAAAGTCTGAATTTTGATATTATTGTTATTTTCTCTTTAGTAATGAATGGTAAATTTGGGTTAGATGGCGTAGCTGATGAGATGGCGTACTTGGATTATTTTGTTGTTAGGACAGAAAATATTTACTATATGTTAGCTGTCATATTAAAACAGTTTAAGTACAAATTTCGTCATTTTGCAAATATTAAGTAATTATTTTTCTTATGAAAATTCTTTTTTTTTATACGATTTTTTTTTTTTTGCTTCTCCGAAACTAACAAATTTGATAAGTATTTGAAATCAAAAATTTATATATTTCTGCATACACGAACATGCTTATTCATATTTAGTTAGCTAATTATATCGTCTGTGATTACGAGGTTTTTATTTATTATTACTCAGTCTACTATAATTACTCAGCCAATTCTAAATGGATCCTATGGCGAGCTTATATGGGAGATATGACGCACTATATCATCATATTATGAATTTATTGAACAAACATTATTCGTATAGTATTATTAACTAATAAAATCCAATATACAATAAATAAATAATAATACAAGAAAAAATTTAAAGTGAGTTATGAAATCAATTCCTTTTTACCATAACCACGCGATATCAGACAAGCACAATTCCATTTTACCCATTCTTTTATACATCAAATTGGATTATAATTATGTACAATTTTATTTATTAATTATTAAATATAGTAAAAAATGTTTTTGTTCTTAAAACTGTTTTATTTTACTAAAAAATTTACAATTAAAAAGGTACGCACGACATCTATCCCAGTTTTTCATAGTACACTACACCCTACACCTAAGTATTTTTCTCTTACATATGAATTTATTGAAAATAATATAAAAATAAGCAGAAATAAATAATTTTTAGCTAAATTTTGGTGATTATGGTTGAATAATTAGAGCCGTAATTATTATTAACTGAAATATTCGGAATAAAGTTTAGGAAAGACACCATGTTCCAATAAAAAATGTATATGCGTCGGACTTATTAAATTTTAATATATAAGTATATTTTCATAAGTTTGAACTATGTGAATGGAAGGATTATTTTCCTATACATCGCATATATTTTTGCTCGATTCACCACTGAATAAGGCCAACACAAAAATTCAACGTTTTAATTAAAATTCTTAGTGCCGGTTGACTAATGTTAGAGAAATTTGGAAATTTACAGCGGAATAAGGAAAAAGTAGAAAAATAAATTGGGTTGTATTCGATAGAGGTTCATAGTACCAGGAAAACGAACCACTATACCGAAATATCTGGAAACGTGGAAACCTATGGAAACATATTATGTACCACACGAAATAAATAACTAACAATAGACCACACCATAATCAAGAGTCTATGAACTGTTTTGCAAAGGTTTTTGAAGTGTGGGAAACTTTCTTACCGGTAAGATTCGTGTTATTATTTGGTAAACCGAATAAAATAAAAATCGAAAACATTAGATAGTTTTAAATTATGATATTTCCGAGCTTGGCAAATATAAATAAATATTTAAATTCAGCCCAGGTTTATTTAAATTTGGATAACTCTTTATATCATATCATAGTCATTCAAGATAATTCATTTTAAAATGTGAAATAATTGTAAGCTTGTAGTTTTGCAATTAACAAATTGTGTATAAATTTAAGTTTAAAAATTCAGTATGTTTATAAAGTTCAGTTAAATAAACACAATGTTCTTGCTAATTCAATTTTAATATCTGAGAAACAATCAAAGGATTTGCCTAAAATTATTATAATAAAATATTTTTTATATTTTTTGTTTTCAAAATCATAATTAAATATTCTTAGACCCAAACTTATTTTAAAAGTTACCAAATGGACTGTGATTTGAATTCTGAATATGTTGATAATTTAACATATCAATTAAAAGCAAAAAATTGGACTAGAAAAATTATTAATTTTAGATGTGACTTGAAGATTCGATTACGAAATATTAGTTTTAATGCAGCACTCTATAAAATGTATAGTTAATTTAGACTATAATTGGTTAATATTACTATGAATACTTGTGATTTGGTAGATGGAAAAGCCATAACATTTTACTTAATTATTCGTGTCCTTATATTATAATTGAAACACACTTTAATTCAAAACTTGTTTCGTATTGCATATTAATAAAATACTTAACTTTATAGGATACTATTGCTGAAAATTTACAAATTAAAGATTACTAATAAACACATCGAAATATTTTTCTTGGACGCCAATCGTCAAATTTAAAATTCACCTAAGGATATCCACCAAAGGATTTGGGTTCTGTAAGCACTTTTTGCGAAGTTATTGAAAAAGAATAAGAATTGCATAAAATATTTTGAAAACTTTGAATAATATAAGTAGACATTTTATAATGTTTATTAATTTCTTATGGTGCTAAACATATGGTCAATAAGATATTTAGATAAAAAAATATAAATTATTGATATATGTACATATTTTATATTATATGATTATATAATAATTCATTATAAAAACTTCAATCTTCTTAAATATTTATAAATTATTTAACTATGGACCTATGTATGAGTTGATTAATCTACTACAAAAATGATACATATTTAATTTATAAAAATTATTTATTTCAAATGAAAACAATTTTTGTAATTAAAATAAAGTTTTTATTTATATCAAAATTTGATTTGTGAATTATTTATTTTATTTTAATATTAGTTCTTTATTAAGAAATTAGTCCTGATCTGGTCTGAGAAAGGCCCTAATTATTTTCTTCTTAATTTCTTAATTTCAGACTACTTTTCAGACTAATTACATTATCTTGTAAACTTAATGCAGTTACTCTCAACATAACGCACCGCCAACGCACAATAACGCAATATTTACAAAAACGTTATAGGCGGCAGGCACTCTTAAAGTAAAGCAAATTTAAAACTAAATTTATTGTTAATTAATGTCAAATTAAATTGTACATATATGAAAACTACTTCTGCATATTGCTTTATATTATATTAGAAGAAGTATTATGAATCCAGTATATAAGGAAGTGAGCCTACCAGCAATTCACAATTTTTCCTATGAATAACGTATAAGATCCATTTATTATTATTATAGTAGTTACAACAGTTGATATTGCAAATTTATAAACAAAATATTCAAAATAACAAAATTAATTAGAAACTGATCATGATAAAAAACCGAAAAAACAAAATAGTTCGACTTTCATTAGTTGTATTCTATATTCTATTATCATGGTAACAACTAATTCTAATCCTACCTACTAAGCATCTAAAAACACAATCGTTCGAAACGCTGAAACGATTAACTAATCTGATTCGTATCTAAGTATTTTCTTCAGTTAAGTATAAAATAACTAAAAAAAAACGTATTCACAATTACAAAAATAATAGTGGAATTCATTTTAAATATTTGTTTTTGTTTTTTTGTAAAATAATATTCTTATTTTTTGTGTCATATGAGTATGTACACTTACAAGTTCACAGGACACATAAAATATTATCGATCGACATATAATTCCATAGCATAAAAGTTCATTTATTTTTGTCCTTTTAAATCCAATTTATTCTGTAAATTCATTTCGAGAATGAACAAACACCAAAATGACATCATGTAATTTCAATTTACAATTGAAAAATTACTAAAGTTAAATTTAATATATTTTATCGAATTTGTTTTTTTTTTAAGCTGCTCAGGATTTTTGACCGAATAATTAGGTCATCAACATTTCTATAGTGCTGTAAACAATTGCAATCCATCGTAAAATTTTGTTATATTTTTGTTAAAACTTTAATTTTAGTTCGTGATTATTTAAGAATATTTTTTAGGAAATTAATAAATAGATTTTTGGAATATACATGAGCAACTATGAATTATGAGTAATTTTCCAAATGATGATCTAATATTTATTTAATAAAATAATTATTTATTGGTGGGTTTTTGACTAACCAATATTTTGTCTGTATTATTATCATAGTGTGATTCACAAACCTTAAGTAAAGTTTATGAATTATGAGCAATCAAATCAGTCTTTTAAATGAAATTTTGATGAAAAAATAATAAAACTTTCTTTCTTTTTCTTCATTTAATACATAATTTATAATTAAATAAATAATCTTACAATATAAAAGATCTTATATCGATCTATATTTACTTCTACAAAACGATTAAATTATTTAAAAACTCCAATATTAACTAAATATACTAATAAAAACTTTGAACAGCATTAACATTAAATCCGAATATTTTTGTAGTAAAATTTAGTGTGACTACCCAAGGAATATAAAAGTAACAAATCATTGGTAAAAGTGTAAAAGCATAATAAATTCATAAATCAAAACAAATTACAGGCTGCGTTAAAAGTCACAATAATATTGTGTGTAAAAATTGCAATAGCGGTGATGTACCGGGACTCATCAAAGCAAGATTTTTGGACTCATTTGCAAGGGTGGACTCATCAAAGCAAGATTTTTGGAAAACGAATTTAGAAAGACATCGTAAAATCAATTTTGCAAAAAATTTTTTTTTTTTTTTCATTATTGAAGATGATAAATTACTTTTATAACTATCCTCTAGTAAGACAAATTTTAAATTAAAGTTATTGTTAATGATATTATTAAAAAATGGTGGAACTAGAATACAAATATAATTGTAATATATTAAAAAAGTACCTAATAAATTTATTAAATTAAACGACAAACATCAAAACAGATTGACCAAGTTTGTTAGATGAATTATATTAAAATTCTTAAAAATATAATAATCAAAAAATTTGTCCCTTAAATTTTGTTACTGTTAATATTTATATCAGTTCAAATTTTAAATTAAAAAGAAATCTATTACGTTTTATTTTAATCTATTACTTTCTTACTACAAATTTTGGTTATGTTTATATTATTTTTAAGTTGCCTGTTCTGTTTGACTGAAGCACTACTAGTGATTGCATTGCATTTGTTCAGTTTTTCCTCAATTTCAAATTCATTTCTGCAATCTTCCAGCTGAGCTTTAGTTGTAATTATAAAAACTAAAAACATATTAAGGTAATAGCATTTAATTAAATTATAATTTAATATTCAATCGATGCAGTTTTAATAAAAAAAAATAATATAATAAATATATTAACATTTAATCTGTAATACCACGTTGTTAAATTTCGGGTTACCAGCCCGAATAATTTTATTAGATACATAATTGTAAAGTCTTTTTATAATAAATTTTTTAGCGATTAACATATTGAACACATTAATTTAGAATTTTCAATCTTTGCTAAATATCAATAACGCTTAAAATGACAGTAATTTTTAAATTAATTTGTAATAGAAATTTTTATTTAATAATTAAGAACGTATGGTATGCCTATAAGACATTGTAATTGTCAAAAATAAAATTTTAGAAAGCGACATCTATTATCAATGAAATGAAATGAAATCTTAGTGAATAATTGAACCATTAATTTTTCTTTACTGCCATCTGCTAAAGAAATGAAATAATAACAAATTACTACACCGTAAAAATATTAAATTTTATTTTGAATTTTAATTATTAGAAAATAATTATAAATAATTATGTTTACGAAATCAATATTTAATTAATATATTTACAGCTTATTAATTCTACTAATTTTATAATTTTGTAGCTTGAAAATGGATTCATTAGTTCCTTTAATGAAGTGTATTCAATTTGCTGCCAATAAACACATAAATCAACGTAGATTGAATAAAGAAAAAACTCCTTACATTAATCATCCAATAAACGTTGCTACAATTTTGGCTGTTGAGGGTAAAATTGATAATCCAATTGTTTTAATGGCTGCTCTGCTACATGATACTGTTGAAGATACCAAAACAACTTTTGAGGAAATTGATCAAGAATTTGGTACAGAAATTTGTAATATTGTCAAGGAAGTTACTGATGATAAAAGCTTAGAAAAACAAGAAAGAAAACGTCTTCAAATTATTCATGCCAAAAGTACAAGTCATAATGGTAAATTAGTAAAACTAGCTGATAAACTGGATAATTTGAGAGATCTTCAAAGAGAATTACCAGTAGAATGGACAGAAGTATTTTTTATTTAATAGTTTCAAGTTATATTGATATTAAATGACATTTAATTGATTTTTAGGAACGCCGAAAAGAATATTTTATTTGGGCTAAACAAGTTGTCGATAATTTACGTGGAACTAATGAATATTTAGAAAAACTTTTGGATGATATCTTCTATAAATAATTGAATACAATTTAAAAAATTATTGAATAAAATATGATTTATGAAAATATATTCATTTATTTATCACAACAAAAAAAAAAAAATTATTTTTTATTACTAATATAAAAGTCCTTCATAAATTTAGCCAATTTTTCAGTTTCATTCATTGTAATGGCATTGTATAATGATGCCCGAATACCACCAACTGAACGATGTCCTTTCAATTGAATCATACCCTGAGCTTCGGCTGCTTTTAAAAATTCTTTTTCCAAATTTTCATCACCTTGTTGACTACCAATTCGGAATGGAATATTCATTCGAGATCTAACTTTTATATCAACCGGACAATAATAAAAATTATTTGATTCGTTGATTGTATCGTAAATTAATTTTGATTTTTTTAATGAATTTTTGTACATTCCATCAATACCTCCTTGTCGTTTGATCCATTCAAAAACTCGTCCCATTACGTAAATTCTAAAATGATGAAAATATTAAAAAAAAATATTACTATGGTATATAAATATTTAGCAGATCATTAATTATGAAATTAATTAGTTTAGGAAATATTTATACAATTCCTGGTTAACTAAAATTTTTAGCTCTTATTTGTTTTAATATTATCAAATTATTATTATTGATTTGAAAGTAAACAAATTACAAAACGTGAAATTTATTTTTGTAATTTATAGAAAAATAATCTCATCCCATCATACGTTAAAAAAATAAAAATATTTCAGTTTATTTACTTCAGTGCCATTGACTGAATTTATAATTAAAAATAGCTTAGCTACTAATTTACTTGATAAACATCTGAATTTTATGCAAAATAATTAATTAAGCTATAAAAAAATTTAAAACTTATTTAATTATTGTGATGTTAAATATTCCTAACAATAATGTCAAAAATGATCAGTATTTATAACTATAATTAAATTATAAATACTGATCATTTATAATTAAATTGATGGATTCAAAATATCGTAAAAAATCAAAATTTATGAAATATGAATCCCAATTAAATTACTAATGCAATATCTAACTGAAATGCTTATAGAATTAACTAGTTTTTCAAACTTACATGAATGTCGGTGGTGTATTATAAATTGAATTATTTTTAGCTGCAATTGAAAAATCAAATACCGATGGTGTTATTTTCATAGCATTTCCTAATAAATCTTCTCTAATAATAACAACTGTAATACCAGCTGTACCAATATTCTTTTGGGCACCAGCAAATATTAAACCAAATTTTTTAACATCAATATTACGTGATAGAAAATTCGATGACATATCACATACCAATGGTATATTATTTTTTAATTCTGGTACAAAATTAAATTCAACACCATCAACAGTTTCATTATCACAATAATAAACAAATGATGCATTTGGATCTAAATTCCATTTATCAAATTCTGGTACCATTGTATATTTATCCATTTTTGGTATAACCATATTAACTTTACCATATTGTGCAGCTTCTTTAGCTGCTTTTGCTGACCATGAACCAGTAACAATATAATCAGCTGTACCAGTACGTCCCATTAAATTCATACAAATTGATGCAAACATACCAGTACCACCGGCTTGCATTAATAAAATTTTATAATTATCTGGTATTTGTATAATATCTTTAAGGCTATTTATTGAATCATTATGAATTTCCATATACGTGGCAGAACGATGTGACATTTCCATTATACTTAGTCCTTTCCCTTCATAATTGATAAGATTTTTTTGTACTTCAATAAGGACCTGAAATAATATATTCTCTTTAAACAATTTTTATATAAACATTTTTTAAATTCAAATGCTAAATGAAATAGTAAAATATAGTAAAAAAAAAAACTGATAAAATATTAAAAATTGTGTATACTTCTTCAGGCAATTTTGCTGGTCCGGCTGCAAAATTAATCACCATTTTTTAATTTTATTTTGTACAGTAGAAGAAGATACACTAATAACAATTATTTTTTATTTTTATTTTTTCCTGATAATATTTTATCAGAAATTTTACAACTGACACAGTCAAAATTCAATTTTCGATAAGTGAACCGAACCTTAAAAAATTCTAATTCATACTGGCTGACTGAGAAATTATCTCAAGTATCAAGTTATAATAATCAAGTTATTTTTGAAAATTTTGCATTTTTGTTATTAACTGAAAGAATTTTTAAATACATTCACAAAATTGATTTGATTGTATAAATATTCTATATAGAAAATAAAAATAAGAAAATAATTTTTATGGGTACACGTTCTATACACAGAAAAATAATTCATAGAAAAACAAATAGCAGAAAACTATTCACATAAAAATACTGCGTTTTGCGCTTTCACACTAATAAAGAAGGTCTCGACAGATAATTATCATATAAACACCTTCAATACTATTCACCTTTCAAAATTTTATAATTGCAATAGATTTTTTTTGATAACTTGATTTCTGGGAATCTTTAAAGTATGTTTCTAAGAAATATTTTTATGTAAATTGACCGGGAATCATTATGAAGACATTTAAATTAAACTATAATCTTTAATTATTATGCCGCCTATACATTGTACACACTGGGTTTTCAACGTTTGGTTTTGCAAATTTTCAATTTGGTTTATAACTGATATTACAACCGTCAAAAATCTGTTTGGTTTTTAACATTAAGTTAAATGTCAATCTGTAATAAAAGTTGAGTTAAAAATAATTATAATTTTATATTATTTCAATCCATAAAAAATATTGTTTTTTGACATAAACCGTCAAGAAATGTCATTTTGGTTGACCAAATTCCCTACATATATACAACTTACAACCATCTACGAACAACCCCTTTTAATTAAAATATATTAATATTTCTTCAACCGTTAAAATGTGATTGTTAATGTGTTGTAAACTTGCCCACATCCGATACAACTTGACCGAATTGTCAACAGTTTGATAAATATATTGTATAATGTATGGGCAGCTTTATAAGTTATCTCTTCAAAATTTTAGAGAGCGTATTAAAATGCTCAAAGCATTATCAGTTTTATATAATTTCATTTGTATTTAGTGTCTGTATACGTTGTTTTCAAATTAACAATAATACAAAACAGAAATTTGTTAAAAAAACCGGCTCACATTTACATTTAAACTATTATATAAAAGCACGTTGACGTTGACTGACTGACACAAAAGATTGTAGTTCAAATTTAGATTCCCAATATCCCAAGCTAAAAATGTATCAGAACAATTTTATTTTTGTAAATTAAGATTTCCTGGCGTCCAGACAAATATTAGACATTAAATTGAAATATTTGAGATTCTTTTAAATATATAGTAATTCTAAATAGTAATTCTAAAAGGTGTTTTTTTCTATTTTAAACCGTATTTTTGGTAAGTTAGAGTACACTTGTAATCATTAATTTTAAGAGAAATAAATAAATTTTTTATGCATATTATTTGTCTGGCAGAAATCTTAGTACTAGTAGTAGGACCCCATAGTAAATAATTATTAAAATCAAGAAAGAAGGGTTCAATTTTCTTCAAAACTGACTTACTTATCTAAAGCCAAATGAACCCTATTATGAATGGCCAAATTTGTGATATTTTTAACTTTAACTTCGTTGTTCGTTGTCTTTACTATTTGTAGTAGTCATTTCTGATTATTTCATGTTATTGTAAACGAAGATTTTAGTTTCAAGCCATCCATTGAAAATTATACCATTTTTTATTATATTTTTATATACTTACTGACTTATACTAATCATAATTATGACTGGCTAAGTGAAATAATTTTTTACGTAATTTATAAACTTTACAAAACTTAATAAATGATTCTTCAATTTGTGTTATTTAATGTTGTGATAATAAAATGGAATGCATTTATTAAATTTATTTAAATTAAATCGATTTATATTTTACAGATGATATTGTAAATAATTTAAAAATATTTTTATGAAAAATATAGTTATTATTTATATTAAAAATAAAGAATAATAATAACTTGTTTTTTATTTATTGTTTATTAGACATAATTATGATTCTTATCACGTCATTAGATCATAATTTTTTTTAAAAATATTGATTTATTTCCGTGCTTACTAAAATAATTAAACAATATTTTAATAGTAAATTCTGAATAATATAAAAAAATAATAAAAGAAAATTTAAATATTCAGAATTTAAAATTTTATAATATAAAACAAAAAAATAATATTAAAATGAATATCAATGCGTCAATTGACAATAAAGTTAATCTGTAATTTAGATTAGATTAAAACTGTTGATGATATTTAACCTTCTATAAATGAATTATTTAAATGAAAATACACTTTTATTGTTGTTGTTTTTAATTTTCACAAATATTGGTATACATAAATCATAAATAAATAAACTAAATTGAGCGAAAGATTGTTTTTAAATGTTAAGCTGATAAAATATTGAGGTAAGCATTGAGTGATTTAAGTACTCCATTTATGTAATTTATATAGCATATACATCAATTTTGGATAAGTCTTAAAATATTTTTCGGGGTACAGAATTCATCACTAGCCTAGGAAACAGTATAATATGAACCATATAAGCATGTAATCTAAATATGTTAAAAATCATACAAAATGTATTAGGAAAGTATTTGTTTATCATTGGTTAGTTGGTTAAAGTAACTATACTTGGACAACCTATCTAAGAGTCCAAATTAGCAGTTTAGATACCTTTGAAACCACTTGTGAAACGTCGTTAGTTATTTGGGCTTATTTAAATCTATATCCTGTACTTGCATACGATTTGTTGTTTAGATCCATCTTGTGCACTCGCTTAGTTCTTTACAGTCACTCTCGTAACTCTGGCTATGTTCCTGTACATTACATGATAGCTTAAGATAGCCATGTTTTCCTAGCATTTTTCACGTGATTAGATCTCTCCAGTTTAGAGCATATCGTACAAAATATATTTAATTAAATAACTAAATGTTAATATATTCAAATAAATACATACTTCGATAAAAGTGTTATCAGAATAGAATCTACAAAACGAATTTAAAAGAACTACCTGCCATTATACCTTCCGAATAATTCAAATCACCTTTCTGATTGTGAATAATTTTCGCGATATATTTTGTTTTAGACAAATGTCTAAATTTTCAACAATAATTTCATAAATATTTTTAGAGTAAGGTTTTACTTTATAAGATTTGGTTTGATTTCAACAACCCCAACTTTATAATATTTATTATCAAAGAACCATTGCGATTAGAGATAAGCTTCTCTCAAATATTATCGATTTCATTTATTCCACATTCCTTAGTTCTTGTATATTTCATCGCACATAGATGCTATAAAAACGCTATTAATATTAAGATGCTATTAATATCAGTTCATATATATATGAACTGATATTAAAAATAAGTTTAATCTATAGGTACTTTCTCCATGTCATCAAAATTGTCAATTTTCAACCCTTCCCGTGGGAATTGGAATAGTTACAATTGTTCGTATTATGTATAACAGATTTGAAGGAAAAAAAACTACTTTTTTTTTTTTAAATGATCGGAAACGTTTTAAAACCTTCATTGCCTGGAATATCAAAACTGTGATACAATTCATCAAAAATTCATATTAACTTAAAAGCATATTATTATGTGACATTATATAATTTTTTTTTAATTTACCAATTAATTTCATTTTTATATTTAATATTTATATATACCTACTTTTACTATCCATATCCAGTTTTTATTTTATATATGGAGTTTCAGTCTACCCAATCAAGTAAACAAATTAAAATTAATTGCAAATTTCTCATACCTAAACTGTTCTACCTTTACTACTCGCGCCAATATATTATGAAAAAGCTTTGTGTTTCAATTTATTATGATACCCATACATTATACAACATGTTTGTCAAACGTGTTGACAACGTGCTGTTGCTGTATTGTGTATGACAAAGTTGTACAACCAAAATGTAAATGAAGTTTCTATACATTTTATGTACAAAAACATATGTTTATGTTATCAATACTCATTATAATCATTTACAACATAACGGTGTAAATGCGATGATTTGGATTAAATTGGTTTGCGAATGAAACGACAAGAAATTTAAATTTTGAAAGATCTGTTCGTAATGCTCTTCAACACAAAGTAATATCAATATGATGGTCTTAGCAAAGTTAAACCGCATGTTGGAAAAAACGGATTCAAATTATTAATGAATGTTCAACAAATTCATCCAAATGAAATTAGTGTCAAGACCATCGATAATACAGTTATTGTATTAAGGTAAACATGAAGACCGTAATGATAAAAAAGGTTCAGTTTCCCGTCAATTTCTTCAAAAATATTAATTGTTTACCTAAAGGTTACGAAATAACGATACCAAAGATGTAATTTCAACATTTCATCAGATCATGTATACTTCTAATTTAAGCTCAACCACCATCTTGTACAACAAACTGTACCAGCACATTTGAATATTATAGAAAATCCAAGTGTCGCTGCTGAGCTGACGAAGCACAAACTAAATCTGCTGCTACTGCTGCTAATAAAAATGAAAATTAATGACATTTGTTTATATATTTTCTACCATTGCTAATAAGTTTTTTGACAAAACTTATTTAAATTTGTATTATTTCACTGTGTATTGAAATCCTAACATTATATATATTTTACGAAAAAGAAACTGATAAAATGTATGGGCAGCTTAATAATAATAAAAAAATATGTACAACGTAAAAATATATTTTTAACTTTGATGGTTTTCATAAGCTTTCAATGAAAAGTCATTGAACGGAAAAAAAGCTTAAGAATTGTAAATAAACAAGAAAAAAAAACATTTTTTGTATGAATCAAAAATTTAATTAATAGCCAAAATATAAATTTACCGCAAAAAAAAAATTATGAAAGAAAACATTATTTTTATCCCCACTAATTTAACAATATTTATGTTGTATATGTATCTTTATGTATGTGTTAAATGTTTCATAAAATCTTAACTTTTCGATTATGTTTTTATATTTGGTTTTAATAATAAAAAAAATTGATTGCAAGATAATTTCCTTAAATGAAAAAAAAAAATTCCTTCAAATTCAGCTTCCCACCTTCTTTTTTTGCAGTAAAACGGAGAGGGAAAGTCTTTAAAATAGCAAACACTTGGTAACTTAAAAGATTTCTAATTGAAAATTCGGTCGGTTTTCGTCCAAAATTTATTTTATATTTTTAGTACATTGTACGATTGTGATTAATAAATTATAAAAATCCAATTTAATTTAAAAAAAAAAGCAAAATCAAATTATGTCATTTAATAAATATATTAATATTATAATTTTTATTATTATTGGTTTAACTATAAATATTGTAATTAGTTTTCCTGATGGTGCACCAGCTGATACATGTGTTAAAAAAAGAACAAATCAACCAAATCATGGTGCAGCTAGATCACAAGATTTAAATACATTACCATATCAAATAGTTGCTAGTTCGGATAAATATCAACCAGGACAACAGATTACAGGTAAAACCCAGAAAACAAAAATTTTAAGATTGATTTTTTTAATTAAAATAATAAAAAATTTATTTTTACATATTTAGTACAAATTGTTGGTCACGTTTTTCGTGGATTCTTTATACAAGCACGTGATGCACAAACAAATGAATGGATTGGTGATTGGGATCATAGTCCAAATACAAAAACAATACCAGAATGTTCAGCAATAACACATGCAGATCCAAAGGATAAAGCTGGAGCAACATTAATATGGAATCCACCACAAAATCGACAAGGAACTGTATATTTTACGTAAGTAATGTTGGGAAAATATGAAATAAATTTCTTATATATATTATACCATATTTGGGAATTGTTATTTGTGTCCATTTAAGTAGCTATTTCAAATGAAATATCATAACTATAGATTCATTTTAATGGATAAAATTTTTTTTTAATGCTACCGTCTACCGATAAGAATAATCAAAATTTTATGGGTAATTTAATAAAATTATTTTCGTGTATTATTGATATTAGTGGCAGTTGGAAGACTATAATATTATATTATGTGAAGTTGATTAAATTGAAAAGTGTTGTAAAATGAAAGGTGGCAAGTAATCAACTGAGTATATAACCACTTTTTTTTAAAAAAAAAAAGCTATAATCATAATATTTAACATAATTTTTTTTTTTAATATACAAACATAATTTCTTTTTTCGTATATAGTTTTTGTTATGCATTTATAATAAATCAAGTAAAAAAAAGTAGTTGATTGCGTGTTAAACTTAAATCGGTTAATTTTTTCGCTGGACATGTTTTTGTAATAAATATATTTTCTTATATATAAATATATATAAACATTTTTTTATTTATTTATTAATAACTATAAAAATATTGAATTAATTTTGGGAAATATTATATTTTTAGTATATAAACCATTCAAAAAAAACTTATTTATAAACTTTAATTGAGTAGCTGATGTACTACAATAATTATTAAAATTGATTATTATTTAAAAAAAAAATGATAGTATGATAAAAATTAAATATTTATATGACTTTCATATGATAAAAGAATAAAATTGTAATAGTGTCTGATTATCGAGACTCGACTATGACAAAAGTATTATATATAATGATTGATACCAAAAAGAACTATCGATTTTCTGGCGCTAATCTGATAGGTCATTTACGAAAATTAATTCAATTTAAATTTGTCTAGGTTTTTAAATTATAAAGTTAAAGCTGAACTATAATGGACCTAGGGCCATTTGAATGAACTATAATCATATTGATTTCAGTTTTATGTAAATCACTTATTCCCTAATATTAATAGAGAATAAATTCCTTATCTTAAACTTCGTGCGAATGATCCTTAAAAATTGAATAAAATTTTACCGAAAGTTTACGGAAAATTAACATAACTTGTCACATTTATACAAGTAATTAGACATTTTTACAAGTTTTTAAGTTTTGATCGCTCAAAAGTCAATGAATTTTTTTCTAAAATAAGAAGTAGTCAAAATTTTGTTAAGTTTCATTAAGTATATTATAATTTGGCCTTTAAAAAATGATATTTTTTATGTCTTTATTGAAATGACTTATTTATTATGTCATAAAGAAATATATCATTTAAGGCCATATGGAAAAAAATATGTATTTATGAGACTTTAGAAATCGTCATTAAACCATTCACAAAATTTAGTCATAAACTTTCAAAATTTTGTGTTATGATTTTTTGACATGTCATAATTTTCTCTAAAACAAATAATTTGATGAGTTAAACAACATTAGGTCAAATTCGTTTTTGTGACATATTTTTATGTTTTTCACATGTATATTTAGATTAATTTAGCCAACACGTGTAAATATAAATAAATTCAAAAATTTTAGTAAACTGACTTCCGATTAAATTGAATTTTATTTATTATAATTTATAAATATTTTATTATAATTTATTATTTACACCAATTTAATTCCTTTTTAGGCATCACAAAATATTAACATATTTTTTTTTTATTATTATTTATTATATGAATGAAAGTATGTAAAAATTTATTAAATCATGCAATAAAATAGTCGACAAAAAACAAGAATTAATAAAAAACAGAAAAAAAAAAAATTATATTAATTCGAAAACCAGAAATAACAAAAAAAAAAAAAAAAATTATAAAGAAAATTAATTGAAAATTTCTAGGTTAAGGAACCAGTATATTTTTACGAGGAGTTATAAATTAATTATAAAGTATTGTAATGGACAGATTAGTTGAAACAATTTATTTTTTATTTTTTTATATTTTCGAGAATGAAAAAAAAAAACATATTCATGCCAATTATGTAGTTCGATTGGATTCGATTTTATCGATTGGATAAAATTTAGTCAATTATACAGTTCGATTTTATCGAACTGCCAAAAAAATAATCGAATATTCTTTGGATGTATTTTTTTTGATCGAATAGTAGTTTTTTCAAAATTTTAAGCATTTTTTTTGGTTTTATTAAAAAGTTTTTGATTTTTTATAAATTATAAACCAAATAAAATATAAGTATAACAAATGAAATATAATTAACTTGAAAATTATAGATAAACTTACACAGAAAAAATTAAAGTCGATTTTTCAGCTACTTTGAGGTAGTTAAAAATAATTATTCATTGATTTTCTTACTTTTTTCATTGAAGCATCATTTAGATGCAACAAATAAACTAAATTATATAAATCATTTAAATTAAAATATTTGAATTAGCTTTCTAGAATTTTTATTTAGTTTACCCACTTAATGATTTATTTTATTGAAATTTATTAGTAATTCGTATAATAATTATACGAACTTCTAAAATAATTTGGATAGGAACATTCTTCTTCACTATCGCTTGAATCAGATCTTGTATCAATTGAATCCATTTTATTATTACCAAAACCACTTGTTTATTTAACACTTAGTTTATTTATTTGACATAAAAAAATTGAAAATATACTTGTTTATATCTAAGGCAACTAAGATATAAACAATCTTTAGTTGCCTTATCCCTCATTTACTTTGGCAGTACTAACAGAACTACCTGTTACCTTTCGATTCGATTTAATCGAACTGCATAATAGGAAAATAAAATCCAATCGAAGAACGATCGAAGCCTTTCGATAAAATCCAATCGAACTACATAATTGGCATGATTATCTTACTTGCGATTTTAATGAAATTTGGTGCTACATAGTTTCGACTAGGTGCCCTTAATATTGCTGCAGGTCGGTAACTTTAGTAGATCCCTATAAAAATTATTGAATTATATAAAATACATTCCTCGATTCTGATGTTCTAAAAATACAAGTTCTTGAAATTTTGTATACATTCCTAAAATATTTTACAATAAGATGTTTTAACAAACTCTAAGTTTTGGTTTACCCCTAGCCTTTTTTGTAACTGTACATTATAAAGCTTTATTTAACTGATTTTTAAGTGAATAAATTATAATATGTAATCTCTGTGTATAATTTTACTTAGCCGGTTTTATTATTACACAATTTATTATATTTTGCAAGTAGATTAGTGTTTTTGTTATTTGCTTGCTCCTATTTAGGGTAAAATTATTATTACTTAAGAGAAATCAAGATTTTAGTCAATAAAAAAATCATTTTGATATATTAATGGTATTAAAGGAAAAAGAAAATTAATATAAAATTTGGGAATTGATAAAAGTATATAAATAAATGTTGCTACTATAAAAAATGAAACAACTCTCTATAAAACTAAAATAGAAATATTTAAATTTTTAAAATTATTACATTTTCTTAATTTAGAAATATTGAATTTACCTATAAAAGCAATAAAAATTGTATAATTTTATTCATAGCAATTGTCTGATATGCTGCAAACAATTTCCTTACGATTGTATCTATTACACCACAAAATTGAATTTTAATGCACCAGAAGAAAAAAAAAATATTACACCCACCCATTTTGCCTATTAAAACTAACGAAATATCTTTATTTATATTATAATCATGTTCGCTTGGTTGTAGGGTAACTACGGTACTGATTAACATAAAATGATACATATTTAATTTTGAAATACATTTTAATTGTTCTAATTACAAAATTCATCCTCAACTCAAAGCTACATAACATTAAAAACATATATTTTATTACAAACTGCAGTGAATTAATTGATAAAAATAAAATTGTTTTTAAATGTTGCTACTGTCCAGAAAATGCAAAATTTCTCTATGAAACATATAAAAGTTACTAAATAATCTTATAAAATTAAAATATTATGTATATCACGTATTATTAAGGTTACCCTACAACTGATTACTACCACTTATAATTATACTTTTAACTTTCTTAAATGAAGAATTTTACAATGCTCCAATTATTTAAATAATTATAAAAACCCCTTCACTTTTAAGTTATTCAATTAATTAATTTTTCATATTTCTATATTATCATTTATTATAAGTATTACATAGAGATTTCAATTATACAACGATTATAATTTTTTATTATTTAAATTATATAATTAAATATTAACCAAGTTACTAAACAAATCAAGCTGTTTTATTAATAAAAAAAAAACTCTGTTTGATATTTAATTGAATCTTTTTATATGAAATTTGATAATCTTTTGATAAAATAATGAAGTGTATTCAATTTCTTGGCAAAATTAACAATTTAAAATTTATTTTCGGATACAAAATTATATATACAATTTATTATTTATACTCAATGTTCATTAAATGTTATTTCAGCATTTTGGAATACATATTTAAAAAAAAAAGCATTTGTTAACTTAGAGGTATACCAAAAACAAGTGGTAACGTCTACATTTGTACTTTTCAACAAATTTTTCGACACGACTTTATGACAGCACTTTTCGGCAATGTTTTGTTGGCAGTGGTTGGAGTTTCATTTGTAATTTTAATTTTCATTTACAGAACTGTATATTTTAAATAATCTGCCAATATAATTATAATTTATTATAATTATATTTTATTATAAGATTGTGAAAGGCACAAAATTAAAATTAGGTTTCTTTAATCACTGCCACTGACAGCGCTGTTTAGATAGTTATAACTTTATCGACATTTTTATATATTAAATCATAATTATCGAAAATTCTATTATAGTTTATATTATTTTTCAATATTCTAAAATCTACATAAAGCTCCAATTGGAATGCGAGCGTAAACGGATGCGGTAATGGTAGATCGTCTCCCCGGTAAGACAAATCCAAGCCAGACGCAATGTTGGCATAAGAACATTTGAAAAATATGTAGATTTTAAATTAAATAAAGATTGATGGGCTAAATTAATTTTTAGTCGTATTTTCTTATATTTTCTTTATTATTCTTTTCGATTATTTATTTTGAATAAGATTTAATTAAAATTTAACAGTATTAAAATTCTCTCACGCTGGCGGTTAATATTCAACTTTGTACAATCTCTGTGGTAGCTTTTAATTATTACTATAGGCGGTTACCGTGACTCTTACATTTGGTTAAATGAATTTTCATATGTTGAACAATTTTTCAAAGCTAGCTTTATCGGTTAACGTTCACATTAAGATTGGTCCTTAATAAATGTAAATTGTAAAGTAAATAGAAAATTTTGAATAATTCAAAAATGAAATGAACTATTCGAAAATTAAGCAACCGGATTTCTTACTGATACCAGTTCACTTTTTCACTATAGAATGGCAAAGGATTAGTTTTATTGGTCAAATGATTCGTGTTGAAGTTTATGCAGCATAATATTAAAATTAGTTATAATTTCAAATTTAAATTTATAATTTTAAAACATAATCTATTTACAATCAATCTATCTATCTAACAATTTCGATAATGAATTTCCCAGTTTCAAGAAAATTACGAAATATATTTTGCATTAATTTGCATATTGAATATTAAAACCAATTAATATTTACAGATAATTCTATTTTCTCCATGTATCTTGGAGAATCTTTATAATTTATTAAAGTGAATTACCTAAACAAATCAATTAGGCTAAATAAATATATTAGCTAAACAAATCAATTAAATTATGCAAATATAATAAAATAGAACAAATTGGAAAATTATCCCATACAAAAAGTAAACTTTTCTTTTAGATATGTGTCGTTAAACATAATACATAAATACATACACATTAAGCAGGCACAATCTTGCTATCAATTTTACTTATGCAAAATCATTGGAAACAAATAATTTTGATGTAAGATTATTCAAAGTAATTCCTAAATTTAGGTCATCACTTTTACATGATGTACATAATAAATAAATACATCAAAAATTTGAAATATATTTATTTAAAATTTACAACCAAATTATGTAAAATAATTTTATGAACAATTTTTTTTTATTTACAGTGGTACTGTCGTTAAGGATTATGGAACTTTTTGGGGTGATCTAGTAGCTGGTGTAGCTAATCATCAGCAATAGAAAAATAATCAATTTTCCAGCAATTTTTAAATATATATTGATAATTTTTGTCTGTCACAAATAAAATTTTAATTTAATAATCTATATATTTATAAAATTATATAATACATAAATAATCAAAAAAGAAATAAACAAATAAAAATTATATAATTAATTATTAAATTTTTTAACATTATTTTAATAGATATAATAGCCCAAGGTCCCCCAGTCACCAATGTGTGAAAAATTGAATTACTTTTTTGTTAATTATTATTTTTATTTTTATTTTCGGTATTTTGTTAAGACAAACTAGTAACACCAAAATGCGAAATTTAACTAACAAGCAGCGAATTTTTGTTTAGATTTTTAACTCAAAGAAAGTAATTTCATATTACTTATGAATAAAGCGTATTACATTTTAAAGAATAAACAGAATACTCGACTTTGGGGTACTGCAAACCTCCAGTTCCTCACCAGCGCCAATTGCATCCGCTAAACTGGAGATTAATATGCGGATTGACATCAGAAAGTATTATCGGACTCTACGTCTCTGAATATGAGGTTTGTGTACCACCTGCAATATGTGATTTCAGCAAGATGATGCCACGCACACATGTCATATGACATAATCTCTATCTTAAAAGAAATTGTTGAGAATTATTTTAAGAAACTCTAATCACACCTGGACCTGTTTATTGCCTATGCGATTACTTTAAAGAACGGGTGTATTCAGCAGAACCTCATACATAACGTGCTGGTATGCAAAACGATATTCTAAGAGTCCAATAGTGCATAGAGGAAAATGGTGGTAATATATTAAACATTTATTTACTTAAAATTTAAATCGTATAAAGTTTAAATTTAATTATAAACAAAAAAAGTTAACATTTATGACAATATCATTCAAGTGGAGAAAGTTATGTGAAATTTTTGAACAACACAAAGATATTTAATGGGAAAAATTCAGCATCGTATAAAATTTTTTATAACTGATCCTTCTATAAAAAATTTATGTTTTTGAATAAAAATTCTGTTTTAATTCCAAAAACTTTTATGTTTATAATCGTCGTCGACCAAGAAATTAAATTCCTGTTCTATTTTATTATTATATTTTTTATTTATTTTTAGTTATTTTAGAAATAAATATTTGAAATTAATTTTTTCAAATAAAATATTTTGCAGAAATATAAATATCAAAATTTGCATATGGACATCGACAAGACTTTACCAGATTATGCACCATTTCTTAAAATTTATTTTATGAATATTAATTTTATCATTAGTTCGATAACCTAATAATTTGCAGGATTTCGTATAATTGCAACACTCTTGAGAATTCTACTTCCATTGGTTTGGCTTGTTCCCAGCAACGGTACGGGGGATATGTTAAAGGTTTAGGGTATTTCGACATTGATTATATATCTCCTTTTAGCGTTTCTTGTTACTGTGAAAGAATTCTTATTGATTTTTATTAGTGCATACAAAATATGACAAAAAATTTTTAGACATAATTAATAACATAATAAACAAATTTTCATAATAATTTACTTAAATATATAATTTGTAAGTTTTTCATAAATTAGTATATTATTATAATTAATATTTATGTTAATTTCTATGTTAATAGCATATTATAAAAAGTAGGGTGGGTCGTTTTGCTATTACGATGACGTAACCATTGATGATGGTGTAGAACGGACGTTTTTAGGCATTTGTGCAAGGAGGATATTGACTAACTCTCTTCCAAACCTACTATTTTTCTATGATAACAAATTTAATTATATTCCATATTTTTTTTAAAGGTTTATTTTAATTTAATGTTACCAAATTTGAATTTATTTCTAGCATCTTACAAAGAAATCTCTAAAATATTTCATATATTATTTTCTTAAATATATCTATACTAATTTATTGCGGTCTGAGATTTATTCATAATTTATCATAATACAGGCTAGCTACTGAACATAGAGATTTAATCTAAATATTTTTATGTATTAGCTACTAAAAATATTGCGGTATAATTTATATAAACAATAAAATTCGGAATATGAAAATTATAAAATTGAAAATTTAATTTCATCTAAAGTTTCTTCGTAACCAAAAAATATACTAAAAACTTTTAATTAGTAATAATAATTGAGTTTCTTTTATATAAATAAAATATATATCACAAATAATTTATGTTGCATGTCAGTATCCTTAAAAATCTGTTATTTATATAGGACATATTTTCATTTACAAATATTTACAAGAAGAATATGTGCTTTTTTTCTTTGAATAAACAAATTTTTCTCAACCTCTCATGTGGCTACTTTATTAAATAAACAATATTCAAATTTAACCAACTTTTCCCCTATTTATATAAACATATGTATATGTACTTATGTTTGTTTGTATATATTTTATCCTTACTATGCATTTTGTATTTTTGCTATATATTTAATCTTACAACCAAAAAAAAGAAAAGAAGAAAGTTGAAAAATAAAAAAATATTTTTAGCATAAATTTAAAATAGTTGTTTAACAAAATTAAATTTCATATAAAAGATAGAAAATGTGGACAAAATATTTCTGTGCCACTTTTGAAACTTTTCATCTACATCGGTTACTTACCTATTTATCTACCTAAGAAATGTTCCATTCAAATGAACATCAGCAGAATATTTCATATTTAATGTTGGGGTGGTGTTTCGGAATAATTCTATTTAATTTATGTTATAAAGAAAAACAAAATTGGTACATAACTGTTGAGGGTTTATTGAAATTAATTTATTTTCTGGTTCATGCTATGAACTTGTTGAAATAAATCCACCATTAACTGACCTAAATTATTTTTTTCTGGTTGTATATTTAGCATCAATTAAAAGTCGATCAATGAACTTTTTATCATTTTTTTTTTTTTGCTAGTACTAATTTAAATGAGAATATAACAAGATACAGGAATTTTTTATGGTTGGAAAGATTTTATTTAATTACGCTTGTTTATAATTTACTACGTAATAAAATTGAATGTAATAAAAAATTTATTTTAGTAATATTTGTAGAAAAAATTCTGTTTTAGAATTATGAATAAAAAAAATTTGTAATTTCGTCCTTTACAAAAAAAAAAGCTTATCGTTCGAAAGTTGATGACTAAAATTGCATTAAACATTTCACTGAAATATATTGTAATGTATATCTACTTTTATATAGTTAAGCTTTAAAAGGATTTAAATTCTTTTGAATCATTGATTTACAAAGCATACACTATGACTATACGATATAGTTTTTAAATAATATATAAAGGATAACAAAGAAATTTGTTATGAATTCCGATTCACAAACCCTTTATTGCATTAAGTTTACAAAAGTTCCAGGCTTGTGCAACTTTATCTATATACATATTTGTATATACGAAATGTATATAAAAGCTCAAAAAATTTATATATACTACATTAGAGGAATACCAAAATACAACAATAAAATATATCGAGTATAAGGTAAATTGGGTAAATATGCAAATTTATAAATAATTAATGACACCAGTGACATTAATACTTTATAGAGCCATTAATACTACTCTATATTAATAGACTACTACTCAACACGCTACAAAAATTTTGCTTTAATGAAATATTTTGAAGAGTTGCGATTAATGTGATGTATCAAATGGTCCATTATTATTGTAAAATATAGTAAGAATATGTTGATCACAAAACTACTTTATAAGGTAATGCAAATGGAGAATTTTATTTCCAAGACTGTGCTGTATCTAAATTATATCATTAAAATCGGTTTTTATATAATTTATTTAACATTTAAATTAAAATATTTCTAATAAAAATATATTTTACTCTTCTGATGTTAAACTAGTAATTTAGTCCCTTTTTAGAAGACTAAAGTGACATTTTTTTCCCTAGTGATAGGGACTAAAGTATGAGTTCAACTATTAACTCACTTGGGAATAAATTTAAAATAATAATAAAATTTAAATACATATTTTGAATAAATAACTCTAGAAAAATCTAATAAAATAACACTGAGTTAAAAAATAGCATATAGAAAAAAGGACCAAAAGCCTCCTAAGGTAACAAACTGCACACTTGGATTAAAGAACACACTTTAATATCTTGTTCTTTATATAATATTTATTATGTTATTTGAAATTTAATTATTAGATCCTTAAAAATATTAAATATTTATTGATTTTTTATATTTTAAATTAAATTATTTCTAATTACAGATGGAATTGAACATTATTTTCCAAAACTTATATATGAAATGTAATACAAAAATAAACAAAATGTAAAAAATTTTAAAAAATTTATATGTGTAAAGGATACGGTTATCCTAAGGATAAATACAAAAAATAGTTATGATAAATTTATCTTATTTTCATTTGAAAATTGTCGCTTCATTTGTTTAACACCCCCATCTACCCGATATAATTTTGAACTTTTTTCTATTCAAAAATATAATACGCATGCTCTATTAAACCCTCCTCACTTAGATTCTCTGCAGTATTTTATGCTATGACTTTGTGTCTCGCTATTATTATATATATATAAATATATATTACTATAAGTATGTGTACCCTATATACAGAACGTACTAAATTTTTTTGAAAATCCTGAACGATATCCTTTTTCAGATCGTCTAAACTAGTTTAATTGTAAACAACGTATCGCGCAAAAAATATAATAAAAAATAATTTTCTTTACGTTTATGAAAAAATTATATTATATTTGACATAAATATAGTTGTATATATGTAAATAAAATAATACATATATACAAAATATAATAATAAATTATTGGAATTCTTTTGTATTAATCGAAAAATTCTAAAAGGATAATACAAAATAATCGTGTTTTCTAAGGTGAAAATATTAAAAAATTAAATTAAAATAAAAAGTGAAAAAACAAAACTATATGATCTAATAATGATTGCTCTGTGGTGTCATTTATTGCTATTATAACTATCCTAGTTCTAATTTTTTTTTCTATTTGGAATTTCGTCATTTTTCTATCTCAAAGGATTAACTAAACATATAAAAACTATCTCATTTGGCCTGTTTTTTTTAATGTTTATATAATTATAATTATTATTTTATATTTGCATATATGTAATTATTTATTTTACATAAATATTTATAATATATATATATAAATAGTTTTACTCATTTTCAGTTATATTTTTTTCTACATTCTGATCCTTTTATGTTGTTATGGTGTATGAGTGTACCGCCTGAATAAATTATTGTTTAAAACGTAAAAGGAAAATATCGATTTACAAAAAAAAAAAATATATAATATTATATTGCTCACCTAGTTATATAAAATACATAAAAAAAAACATAATATTATTATTATTTTTATTTATATTTATTTATTTTTATTACATATTTTACGATAATAGAAAAGTTTTGTTTTATGGTGATATAAAAATGTATTAAAAATAAAAAATCTGAAAAAAAAAACAAAATAAAATTGTAATTAAAAAGTGATCCATTTTAAAAAAACATAAATTAAAAAACATAATATATAATTATTTATTCTTTGTTTCAATTTATTTGTTCTTATTATATTTATATATAGATCATTCAAAAAACTCAGTCCAAGTATATGAGTAGAAATATCATTTGCACGTAAAAATAAACGAATACTTATTTTTAAGTGCTAGAAAAAATCAAAATTTAATATTGCAGAAACATAAAGAACACGCTTCGATATTTACCAGAAACTAAAAATTACTGAAATTTGATTTTCTTTGAATTTACATTTTTCTGTTAAAATTCCAAAATTTTAATGCTCTTTTGACAGCCGAAGATGTAAAACTTTTCGATTTAATAATTTGTTATTATTAATGTTGACTTGTAACTTTTAGTTTAGCAAAAGTGTACCGCCAACCATAAAATCTTATCTTCAAAAGTAAATTTTGATTTAGAGTACTTTTTAAATGAAAAAAAGAGGTTTCGAATGTTGCATTTTTGTTAAAATCAAATATTTTCGCTCGAATTAATTGAAATTGTTTTCGAATTGAAATTTAGTTATCAGAACGTCGTCCGGTACGTACCGGTTGAAAAATAGTCCTGCAATCTGTCATAGTATTTATTACTTACAAGTTACAACTAACTAACAAACACAAAATAAATATATTTTTAATTTACAATATTTGTTTTAATTTACAATAATAATTTTTCAAACATTGTTCAATCTCAATACAAATTTCTTATTAATATTGATGATACCATTCATGATTCAGATAATTACATTACTTCCCATTTGTTTAATTTGTCTTAAAGCTCAAAATAACAAGTCGTCAACTAATAAATTTTGCATTTTATTCAAATTAAATAAAAATTTAAAATAGGGACTGAGTTATTTCAATCAACTGTATTTTTAATATTATTTTTATTTCTATAACTTTGTATTTATTACCCCACTTCTAAAATAATGATCATCATTTTGTGAAATAATTTTATATAAATTTTAATAATTTCAAAGGATTTGACGGAACGGAAAACGGAAATACCATTTTTGTCTAAAGAAAAATTGTTTAGAAAGGAAAAAATAACTTAAGGGTAAGTTTTTACAATACAAATAATAAAAAAAATTATAACTCATTTTAAAAAATAATTTTTAAAAGGACTATGGTTTAAAAATAAAAAATTCCATCAAAAAATGCCTAAAGGATTTTTTCTTTTGTGGTTAAGGAACAGAAAATTAAGTTTAAAGTAACAAAAATAATTTTCTTTTTTATACATTTTATTTTTCTTATTACAATACATTTTCTTTAACGAAAATTAAATGAAAATGCACTTGACTTTTTTGGAAATTGGATTTCAAAAGCATATATTTATCTAATGTATTTTTGTATTACTCGTAGAATTTTCCTCGTGTTTGTATTTCGTATAATTTTTAACATTATTATTCTCATTGCGACTATTAAAAATGATTTATTTTGTGAAACGAAAAATTGTTTCTTTCTAGTTAAATTTTCTTCACGAATATCTATTATCGCAATATAAAATATCGAAAATTTTAAGCTTGTATAAATTTTTGGAAAGAAAAATTCTCGTTGTAAATTTTGTGAAACATTTTTATAAACCATAATTATAATATGATCGATACTAAATTGTATTTTCTAAAATATAAATATGTTTTTTAATATTATACCTAAATCTATATTATAACTATCGAAGTTTGGAATTGATCCCTAAGTCTATATAAAATACTATACAAAATACGATCCCATATTGTCAAAAAAAATTGGCAATACATAATAAAAAATAGCGAAAAATAAACAATTCAAAATTGGCAATATCTTTTTAAGAAAATCCTATAGTTGATAAAAAAAAAAAAATTATTATGAAAGTTTAAGGAGGCGGAAAATTCTTTATGGCAATGAAGTAAAATGACACAAAAAAAATTGCAAAAATAATTCCTCGAGAAAAAGATATTTCAAAATATTTTCTTTTAAATAATTTTTATATTTACATCAATTTATTGCCTATCCACATCATAAATAAATCAATAAAATTTATTGATACTATACAATTTTTTGGTAGTTAAATTTTATTGGAGAAATTTTAAAATAAATATTTTTATAATATTAGGTTAGTTTTGATAAATTATTAAAAAAATTTCATACAATCATTTAAAATAATGACAAGCATATATATAAACTAATCCTTTCATAAATGATTATAAAAATGAAAGATTAGAATTTCTAATCTGGACAGTTCTTTCAAACACTTTTAGTAAGAAAAAGTTTACCAAATATTCATGGTCCACAATAGCTAAAGACCCAACCAAAATTTGGAAATTATGGTAGTGCATAAAATGCTAATAACCTAGTGCTTGCCCAAAGCTTAAAGTTTCTTGAAACACTGATTTGTACAAATTTTCTGGAATATAACGTGTATAAAATTTCAGACCTTTAATAAACTAACTTCAGTCCTTGGTGTACAAAATTTTATTCAAACTGTAAGACAATTACTATAAAATATCTATAACCACAGACATTGCGGATGCTCAAAAACATAAATATAATAAATTTTAATTAAATATATTTTTTTTGTCCGGATTTTCGATCACAACACTTCATAGTTCTTATTCTATATAACTCTTGGTAAAATGGAAAAATAGACGCCAAATTGTCGGATTTGTTGACATAATAAATAAATAACATTTATCATAGAAAAATTTTGTTAAAGGAAAATATATTAAAGGACATCTGTTGATATTTAATATTCACAATTCATTTGTATAGTTTTTGTCATGCGATTAGAAATCTTTTAGGTTCATGCTTTTATTATGACAATGATGTCGCCTCTTATTCCTATCAGAGACAGTGACAAAATATATCAAATAAAATTAGTTTCATACATGGTTAACTAACTCTGAAATTGTTTTGGCATTTTTTTTTTACAGAGTACTAATTTTAAAAAGTATTATTTTAATTCTGCTGATCGCTGTTTGGACAAGTCAAGCTGTGAAAATTATAGGAATTATAAAATAACATTTAAAAAAAATCTGACATTTTCGGTAATTTTGTATAAAGCAAATTTTGTCCTTAAACTTTATTTGATAAAAAAAAATCAAAAAAAAAATTGTAAAAACTTTTATTATCCAACTGAGCAAATTACGATAATATAAATTTTAGTCATAATCTCTGTAAATTTTCTGCAGTGAGGATTATTTTAAAAATAACTGCCTTTATTTATATTTTTTTAGTGAAATTTCTATTTTTAGTATAATTTAAATATAGTTGAAAACTTTAATTGTGTATTAGTGTCCAAAATGTTAGACTTATTATAAAAATTTATTTAGTACAGAAATTTTCCAACATATTATAAATTCACAAGAAAAACGTGATCGCAGTATGTGAATACAAAATAGAAAGCTAAAATTCTCGCACAGGGACATAGCTAGGGCTGTAGCTATGTATATATGGCAAATTCAGCACTGCAATTGCAAGTGCCTGGCGCTAGCCAAGTCTGTGCATTGCTATCTTAGTAATTACTATCTTTTCTTAATGAACAACTAAATTATCTAGCCTGTAAACGGCCTATGCAAATTTAGCATTTCCTTAACGGCACGAGATCGTAATAGATCTAAAATAAACTAATCCATGCTAGAGAATGTGTAGTAGAAAAACGATGCTAGAGTGCTAGTTGAAATCCTGTAATATATTATTTTAGTAAATTTATTAAAATTATATTTTTAAGTTTTAACATTTTTTTTAACTTAAGCGTATATTTAATAAAACCATTTTAATCAGAAAAATAAATAGTCGCCAACTGCACAGTTTTCGACTGTTTATGTAATAGCAAAAATAACATTTTTAAAAAATATCTTAAAATTTATATATTTCCTTTAAAAGTAAAGGTTTTTCTTTCCTTGCAGAGAATCCTTGTGAGAAACGAATGAATATAAATATATATATAACAAATTATTGTATATAAATGTGAAATAAAATATTTTAAGAATTATGATAAAAAAAAAAAATTATTAAATTGCTTTTATGTTTATTGTAGTAAAACTTTTTTCTTATGAATGTTGAAAATGATTGCTTTTAGCAACTAAAAACCATTTCCAAAAAAATAAATAACAAATTAATATGCTACATTGCAGAACTGCTTGTGCATTAGTTTTAAATTAATGAGCTTTACAAATATTCTGCAAAAAAAATATTTTAAAATATCGTGCCACCTATCGGACAAGACCTAAAATCACTACTGCATTAATTACCTTTTAATTCTGACGAGATCGATTCACATTTACAATATTTAATTATATTTTGAAGTTTATTATAAACTTATATTTAAATTATGTAAATTCTATGTTTTACAAAATTTGGTACCCGATTTTTAATTTTTGTTTCCTCAATGTTACAGTGAATACAAGAACCCCTAAAATTCACTGAACTATCTACAAATAATTTATATGGACAGTTTTATGTTAAATAATGAGTTGAATAAGTTTAGAACAGATGGACAGACTAAAAAGTGTTAAAATTAAAGATTTTTTGCTAATAAAAAAATAAAATTTATAATTTTTCATAAATTATTATAAAAAAAAAACTTTTATATTTTTATTGAAAATTATGAATTTTTGTTTTTATATTGTTTTAAATGAAATTGAAAAAACAATCTGGATAATCCAGACAAAGAATTGGACATTACTAAAAACACAACAAAAAAAATTCTCTTTGATACCAAAAATTTATAAAACTTTTACTACAATAATTAACAATTTTTTTTAATTTTTTATTTATTATTTATATCCATAAGATATTTTAAGTTTTATAGAATTACATTTCTTTATACTTATATAATACTGCAGGTTATTTTTAAATGCACATACAAAAATAATAATTTTTACATGAAATTTTTTAAAAGCATAAATTTAATTGTTTAAAACATAATAATGTAAAGTGAATAATTAAATTTAATGCACGTGACTTTTACAAAAAAATAAAACTTATTTAAAAGGGTAAACCTCAAAAATAACCTCAGGTTAACCCCATAAACTTTTTAACCCAAATTCAGTTAATATTTGAATGTAATATTTTTGTTATACAAAATTCGTGATATTTTCAAGAATTTAATAGAATTGAATAATTTTCATTGTTTGTGGTCCTAAAACTATAGTAATTCGAAACGATTTAATCTAAAATTTCGTCCTCTAAGTAGTACAACAAAATAAACCAATATTTTGGTTATTTAACCGCAGAAAATCTATATCGCATCATTATGCAAATGTAGATTTTGAGATAATTAGATACTTTGACAAATATTTAAACCACAATTCATTATTAATATGTTTATTATAGATTTAACAAAACCGATTTCCATTTCCTCTTCGATTATTAATAGATAATTTATTTGAAATGATTAACATAATTTAAATTTGAAAAGATACTATATTAAATTCGAATAAATTGATAATTTGACAAATCAATTTCAAAGTTAATTATGTTTTATTCAATTTTCTTGTCATATTATGTTTGGCCGAATTAAAGAGGTTTCGTGACACTTTATTTAACTTATACTAAAACACATTTTGAGTTCCAATAATTTAGCAAACCGAAACTAAACAAATAGTTCACACACATAATGTTACTGTACCTTAATTTGATATACATTCTTTCTTCATTTAGGTTGCCTCAAATAACCTCTAGCTCATTATCCTTTTTACTCTATTTTTAAGTTTTCTCGAACTAAATTTAATCGTCTTGATGCAGTCGCGTGCTTCTGTGTATTATTTAAAATCTGCTGTATTTGCCAATTATATCGTATTGCAACCTTTGAAATATCTCTTGCCTCTGACTTATCAAGACATAGCTTATGAAAGAAGCATTTCCAAGATAAGGTTACATAATATTAATATCAGTAATTCTTCAAAAATTAAAATTATATTGTAAGTACGCCTCTGAATATAGTAACAACTAACAATAGGTTTAAATTGTAACAATTGTATCCCGGTTGATATATGAAGCATGTAACTTGAGTGTAGCTTCATAACAGGAAGACAAGTAATAGCATAATTTAAAATTTAAAAATTGTAGTGGACTTATATCTTGTTTTCCAGGCACTACCAATATTTTGAATTCATCGAATATTAAGATTGTCGATAGGGTGTACATTGTACAAAGAACTTTATGATATTTTAACCCAAAATTAAAATCTTTTATACAAATACAATTAATAATACAAAGTTAATTATTTGAATTATTTGTTAATTAATTATTAATTTTGCAGTTTAAAATTCAATTTACTAAAACTACTAATAAAATAAAACTTATTTTAGAATTGGCCTTAGTATAGCATTTTAGTATAGTTCTTATTTTGGCAGACACTGATAAATTATTTGATATTATAAAAACCCTAAATTTCATCAAAAATTCGTGTTCATTAATGGGGTATTTTTGTTCTTTATATATGCAATTTTATTACTTGATATTATATCCTTTCTTGCTTTTATTAACTTTAATATTATACAAAAGCATAAAAATACTATAATTATGACTTATATAAATATGTAGAACTAAAAAAAAATTATATGTAAAATTATAATTCAAAAAGTTATTAAAAAAACAAAAAATAAAAGATAATTTATTATGTGCCAGAATGAAAAGACAATAAATTTAAAACTTTTATTGTGATACAACATAAATAGGGAATATGAAACCTTTAAATATTATACATATATAAAATATTATGAATTTCCTAAAGTCTTTCAAAATACACGGCATAATTTAGTCGTCACAGCCCAAAGCCAAAATGTCATTCTATAATACCACATTAAACAGAAAACTGCCCCCATGAGAATCCACAAAAATATTAAAAAAAAAAATATTTGCTATAAGTATATAAACATATTTTTCAAATATTATGTAATGAAATAAATTAAATTAAGGTTTATTTTTCGGTTATATCTATCTATACAATAATTTTGGTGTGATGAAAATTACATTAATAATTTTAGTAGATATAAAATCAAAATTCTTGTTTCATTATATAAATTTATTTTCCTGGATTTCAACAACAACATATTTTTTTGAACTTACAAAAAAATATTAACGACTGACGGACCGTGTGTACTAATTAGACCTTAGCTATTTTAACCTATTTAACTCTGGACCTGTTAAAATATGGATAACAAAATTTGTTAATTATCTTTTCACAAATAAAGTCTGCCTGCTCTCCTCTAAATAAAAGTCCCCGCTAAACTATCAAGAATATATGTGCCTTGAGAAGACCATGTAATGAAATCGGAAAGTGGGAAAATGACTTGAAGTGTTGAAGTCTGTTTGCTCGAATAATTTCCGAAGTTTTTAAATTTTTTTTTTTAAAAAAAAAAGGTCTAAAAGGTACTCGTACTTAGCAAACTTTGAGTTTCGTGCTGTTATTATCAAATTTTTCCAGGGTTCTATTCATTCAGTTAATCTGAACAAAATAGGACAATCGGATAGAGCTGACTGTCAATTCAACTTAGTTGAAGAAGAAACTGTGGAGCATATTCTTTGTGAATGTGAAGCTATTTCCCTTGAATTACTGAGATACTTGGCTAAGATATTTGTTATCCCTAAAGAGGTCATACTTTCATGAATATTCTAGGCTTCCATCTGCGCTTGGATATCGACCGATTATTAATTAAGAGGTCATATAATATACAACCACAATGTGTAGTGAAGATGTCTGTGAATATTAACTAGGTGTGAATTGGAAAATTATATGAGAGATAACTTTCTTTACCTGTACCTTGATGGGTGGTCATGGCCGCAGTATGTATAAAGAATTTATATAAAGAATTAATATAAAAATATATCACAAATCACGCACGTGTTGAATTGAATTGTCAAGAAAAATGAATCCTAAAATTTGTATCTAAATACTTTGAGAAAAAATATTATGATTTTTTTTTCACCAAAATGATAAGATATCTTTATAAATAAATTTCATAAATAATTTATTTAACTAAAAATACTCATAAATTTGTTAAATAATATCATTTTTTATCGTGTGTGCGGAGTAGTGTGTACATAACAATAAAAACTGTCGGAAACGATTCACATTATTTTATTATTTTATATATATTTTTTTTTATCTATGTATGTCCTTAAAATGCTAATGACAGAATGTGTCATTTTATATATAATATCTCAATAATCAATTTTTGTGTACTATACAAAATGATTTACGATATTTCCATATCTAAATTTTACGAGGATTTATATAATAACTATAAAATCTTGTGATCGAAAAATCGGACGAAATAAATTGAGATTGTTGAAATTATTTTTTCTTTACCTAACAATATTTCAATTATATTTTCAATAAAATATGGCACACAGATTAGTTTTGTTATCAAGTTGAAGCACGTACAATTTGATGTCAGTAGGTTCTGTAAGTATAAAAAAAGTACAAATTCCATTTTGGGTTACTCCTAATTAAGCTATTTTATTTTAAATGTTCATATAGCTCAATATTTGTATTTTGTTGTCTAGAGGTGATTTTTAATGTTCCTTATGTTATTTATTATCATTTCACAAAAATATATAAATAGACATTTCATTTAATAAGAAATTTTATTTTATATTACGAACTATCGTATCCTATATTTATGGAAATCCGTGTACATAATATAACGAGTACATAAATAAATTGATATTCAAATTGAATATTAAAAATATTTAAATTAAATTTTTTTCAATAAAATCTCTCTTAATTTTAAAATAATGTTGAAATTAAATTAAAATTTTATTAAGTCTAACTTGACAGATTGACATAAATTTCAAATTAAAAAAGTGTTTCAAGAAAATTGTCAAGAATTAATAAAATTTCAATTAATAATCATCAATCTTTTTTCTAAAAACTTAATTTAATAATCTTATTAAGTAATTCTTTTTATCTGACATAATTTCGATATCAAAGTTAATTTCAAATAAATCTGTTAAAAGTATGAGTAGTCAAGTTTTGCTTACAAACAATATTTTCCGTACCAATTTGCTAAGATGTATAATAATGATATAATAATCATATTGAAGGAAATATAATAAAACAAAAAAAGGTTCATAAATTAAATATTAGTTCCATAACTGGCGAGAATTAACTTTATTGAAAGAATCCAATTATCAACTCTCATCTGTGCGTCATATTTTAGTCAAAAATTTTCCAGTAATAACTAATTTTTTCGATGTACAGCTTCCTAAGGAAATTAATATAATTTTGTCTGTTTGCTCAATGATCATTTCTGATTGTTTTATATGTACATGAATTTTCTTTATTTGTAAACATATTATTATGTACCCAAGGGAAAATGGTATACCTTTATAAATAATAACTTAACAACATTATAGCTTACCGTATTCCATCTCTGGTTTCATTCATTTTACATAAACTTCAGATTAGAATTTTTACGTAAAAGAAAATGGAATATGCAAATAAAAATAACAAAAAATATATGAAAATTCAATTTTTGTTTGTTGTTTTGCAAATTTGGATAAAATTATTTATTAAATATAATATTACATACGATTTTTTATACAACTAAGATTATAAATTATAAATTTTTCCCAATTGGATTTGTTAAGTTCGTTTAACCTTTTATACATTTTTACTTCATCTGGATATATATCTACAAGTTTTGAATAAAATTCGGTTTTTTTTTTTTAATGTGAATTTTCTTGAAGAAAATTTTCTGAAATTAATTGAAAATAATTTTCTTTATGAGAAAAAAAAATGAGATGTAAAGAAAAATTCTATGAAAAATTGAAAAAGTTAAATAAATCTAAATCACCCACGAATTTAACTCAACTATTCAACTACAATCAGGAAATTGGAATTTCAAGAATGATTTTCATTTTTTTTATTTTTTATGTCGTAGAATTTATTGCAAAAAAGAAATGTATAAATGGAAAATTTAAAATAATATAAAAATTTCAAGGTGTAAATGAAAATTGAAAAAGAAATTTGTTTTTATGAAAATGTGTTTCAATTATTTTTAAAATTGTTTCAAAAATTGTGAATAATTTACTAAAATTATTTAAATAAAAACAATTTCCAGCAATAAAATTATGTTTGTATAATTTTTGTATATCATGAATTTAATTTTATATAGATTAAAATTAGATTTATGGGATTTATAGAAACAAAAATGGTGTAAGGTTCCTTTCCGATTTTTATTGTCTCACTATAATGAGTTTCAGGAGATTTTGAATGTATAATTAATGTATCTCCACCATTAATTTACTGGCCTGATTTGTAGCAATTATTTACAAAAGATTTTATACTAAATTGTATGATTGTAAAAAAAATTATATTAAAATAAATATTTAAATTAATGAATATTAATTATACACTAAATTAAATAAATTGCTTTGATTTATTAAAATAATTAATAATATAAAATTTATTATTAATATTCTCTAGATATTAATAAATTAATATTAAAATTTAGTTAGTTAAGAATTTAACTTTATTGCGAAATAAAAATAATATATGTAAATAATTATTTTTATAAAATATATTAAATTTCATAACGAAATAAGATTCTACCGATTAATATTAAATTTTATTCAGAGATTTTTCTTTTGAAGCATTTTACTAATTCTATTACAGCTTCAGAAATAAATTTAATAAAATACTTCAAAAAGGAAAATCTCTCAACAAAATTAAATATTAATCGGTAGAATCAAATAATTAAATTTATTTAAAAGTACTTCAAATCTGACTTACAACGTTTTCATTTTACAAAATTTTACTATATGAAATATATAAAATTTTGAATTACAATTTTCAAGATATTTTATAAAATTTGAAAATATTTTTATTTAATTATTAGATATTAAAAATATGAAATATATAAAATTTTGAATTACAATTTTCAAGATATTTTATAAAATTTGAAAATATTTTTATTTAATTATTAGATATTAAAAAAAAAATATGACTCTCCGAATAATAATAAAAACTAAAATTTATTTTGAAATATTTTTATTATAAATAAGCTAAAGAAATTAAAATTTTATATAAGTTAAAATCCTTAAATTAAAATTATATGTTTAATGTTAAAAAGAATGTAATTACCTTAAAAGCTAAAAGCTATAAAAAGAAAATCATATTCGTTTTCTTACATACACATTTAGTCAAAAGTTTTCAAAAGATTTAATTAAATATTTATAAATATATTTACGTTTGTTTTCCATGATGAGTTCAAATCTACCTACTTTGACTACATAAAATATTTTTTCATTTGTTTTTATAATAAATCCTTTCAAATTGCCCGTCTCGGTAATATTTTATATTTTTCATATTAAGAACATTGAACATAAAGTTATGACTTGAATGTTAAACGGTTAAACTATAAAGAAAATTATTTTATTTTTATTTACGTTTATCCTGACATTTTTGGTTTTTTTTTTGAATATAAATGATGATTTGAAACAACTCAGGGAATACCAGACCAAAATTATTTCTGTCAAAAAATGAATAAGAATATCAGTAACAAAATTTACAATGCAAATTTTATGTTTCTAACCTTTTTTTTTGAAGACATAAGCTTCATTTTCAGTTAAAAAAAAAGTTTTTTGGTTACTGAATTTGCTTACAGGTGAAGCCTTTATAAAAAGTCGCAGATTTATTGATTGCACAGAAACTTTTGGTTGTTTTTTACTGCAGAAACTTTTGGAATAATGTCTAAGTTTGTCTAAATTTACTGGAAAAGATAGTAAATATATTTTTTTGTGACATGGAGCAAAATGGAACTCTTTTTAAATTGTTTAAATGAACCGTCCTCCATTATCTGAAAAGAATCTTAGTCAATAAAGTTTTTCTCGTATATACATTTTTATTTTTTTGATGGAAGGACTTTCTGTTATTATTTTGAAAGAAATACAATTTAAGATTTGACCATAACTCTTTTCTATTTTGACTGATATGATTGACTGATATTCCTTGTCCAATTTAAAACGTGTGTATATCAAATTATTTCTTATAGTATAATAAATTAAAATTATACAAAACTGATTTATACTATCAAATGGAAACTAAAAATATATTTTTTAAGATTGAAGAATAAACTTATAAGATAAAAACGTTCCACATAAATATAAGAAGAAAAACTCAATTGAAATTACAAAAACATGGTGTAATATTAAATTCATTTGAATAAATGAATAATATTTCTGTAATATTTCTGTATTTTTTCACCATATGTAATTTAAATTTCATAAATATTATATTATAGCGAATTTATTATATATTAATATTGAATACAGTTGACTCCTGGCAATTTCCTAGTACGTATAAACGAAGAACTTTAAATCATTTTAACATTAATGTAAATAAAATTATAGTTTTCGAATATGTTTAATTTTAAGAATAGCATAATATTACCGTCCATAAGTCGAAAACACATGATTTTAAACATATTCAGAAACATGAATTCTCCAGAGTTTTCCAGATGTTTGTGTGAACTTCTTATTTAACTTTAACTTTTATATATTGAAATTGTAGTCAACTAGCGGATGAAATATAAACTAAAATTAAAGATTTTTATATGACATTTTATTTGATCATTTTTACTCCTTTATATTTTTAATTTATAAATGGAATTTATATACATATTTATCATTTATATATACATATAATATTTTTGATTTAAAATCATATTTTTGTAGTTGTTTCCTATATTCATAATAGGAAATAAACATAAAAAACCTTCCATCAACTTTATCCATTAATTTAAGTGCTCAAGTTTAAATATGATGGAAATAATTGTGCATTTAATTTCCTTCCGCCAAATTTCTTTTTAACATTAAAAATCATAAGGTTAATTTTTAATATATAAATAAATAATATATAAAATATATATAAAAATTGGCAGTTTTCCATTTCAGAAAGGAAGAGAAAATTTTATCTTCCATATATGTATATAAAAAATAAAAACCTTTAACTTTTCGTGACTAAATAATTTCCTATCAATGTTTCTCTATATATAAATACAATCGTTTATATAATTTATATTTAAATAAAAAAAAATATTTTATAGACTTATAAAATCTTTTTTATCACTTTTACATCAAATTGCGCTTTAGGGTAACAATTATATTTAATGAAAGTCACCGTTGACACCACCGCAATTGTGACAATCATAAAAATTAATAAAACGGAAATATTGTAGGAAATTAATAGAAAATTATTATTAATTGTTTATACGTTCTTAATATTGTGTACTTGTCAGGTTTATTTATACATGGATAATTGGCACCATTTGAAATTTTATTAATAAGAAGAGAATTGATTAGGACTTAAGAATTGCTATTAAAATATTTTTAAAAAAATGTTTGTACAATTCTATTATAAAACCAATTTGATCGTATGAATGCATCGATAATTCAAAGATTTCAAGCAAAAGTGCTTATAAGTATTACAAAGCCACATTATTATGTTAAAAATTGTCATTTACATTCTGATTTTAATGTTCCAACAGTAAGAAATAAAATTAATGGATGTAGCAAAAATTATGTTCTAAAATTGAAAGCAAATTTAAAATGTAAAACAACATTGACGGTGTCAACGGTGAAAGACATAAATAATAGTAGGGTTTAGTCATATCATTCTTCACTTAAAATTAGTTTATTGGTATCGCATTCAAATCATTATTAAAAAATTTCTGTGACTTAAGAAATATTCAATAATTACAGTATATATTAAAAAAACTACAATCAATTTCTTTATTACATAAAAAAATATTTCAAATCGATTTAAATTTTATTTTATGTTACAAAAATATAATATTAACATAAAATATACATTTTGATTATAACTACTTTCAATATAGACTGAACACATGCAAGGATTTTAAAATGTCCATTTTATACACAATAATAAAAATATTCACAATATAAAATTTATAATTTATACAAAATGATTCATTTTATTTTGAAAATATCCTGATTTTTTTCAAATATACACTTTTTATAAGAGTAACAACGTTTATCTACAAGTGCAAATTATAAACTATTATAATCGAATTTTTATACCAAATTTAACGACAGGATTTTTAAAAATAATACAAAATATTTTTATTAAACTGGTCTCTTTTCATCCTAAATAAAACTAGATTGTTCTTCCATATTGTAAAAATCAATAAACATAACGTAATGACAAAGCTACGTAATTGGTGACAAGGATAATTAGCAGCACAATTTACATTGTAATTCACAATAATTTTTAATATATTTTTTTCAATATTAACAACCTCTTCTCGTAGAAAATCCTTAAATACACCCTTGTGTACAACTGTACAGTTGTAAGGATATTTTTTTAAAAAAAAGTTTCAATTATAATTTTCCCATTTATATACCAATTAAAACACAATTTTCATATTATTTCTGAAAGTCTTTAGATTGTAACAAACAAAAAAATATAAATTTTCATATTAAAATAAAGTTAGAAAAATGATTTAATCTTAACTTTTCCAACCTGTCAAATTTTATTACGAACTAATTTTGATATATATCTCACTTATACAGCCATTTTGAAAAAAAATTAAACTTTTAAAAGAAAATTACTTTTGTATTAATATCTTTTTCAGTTTCGTCCTTATACTTTTAAATTGTAAGACTAATTTCTAAGATAATAGATTTTTTTTAATGTTGGATTTTTCATTGAATTTATGTTAATAACCCATCAATTTTGTGTTTTTTTGATTATATAATTTGAAAATTACAAGTAAATAATAATTCTCATGGGTATACAAAAAAAATTATTCAACAATAATATCTTTTAAGATATCGAAAATAAATATCTATCACTTATTATGTATTCAAAAGAATCTTTCCTAAAACAATTTTATTTTTACAATCAATATATTTTTCTCTAAGGAATTATTTAAGTAAATTGCGTTAAGAATAAATTATTGTAAGAAAATTAAAAATTGTTCAATTTCATACTAAAATACATTGATATATAAAATCAATGTTTTTACCATTTTAATGAAATTCAGTAAAATAAATTAGATTGTTCTAAATTATACAAAAATGTTAATATTGATTTTAAGTGAAAAATCAATAAAACGAGTTTTTAATTCTATGTTTTTAAATAAATTGCATAAAAAATTATATTTTTATATAGGCTAAAAAATGTTTAAATATATATTTTTAGTTTTTAGATAGTTTTTTTTTTGTTAGATTGTACATTATAGAATATTTTAAAGGCAAGCGAAATACATTAAATATTTATAAGAATAAAATATAGACCACTATATATGAATTTTTAAGTTGATTAATACTAAAGATGCCCTTACATTGTAACATTGATTGTAAATTATCACTACACACATTTCAATGACAATTACAACCATCAAAAATCTGATTTGTTTTATTTTTTGTAGAAAAAAGTCAAAAAAATATTTGAAAAATGAAATATTATTTCAATCAATTTAAAATATTCATAACATAAACATTTAAAAACATTTTAGTTATAATTTTCCCCATACAAAATATTCAACTTACAACCATCAACCAACCACCCCATAAATTAAAATATTTTAATATTTCTTTAACCGATTTCTTAACGTGTTTTAAACTTGCCCACAAACGATACAACTTGATCAAGTTGTCAACATAGTCAAGTTGATAAAGATGTTGCATGCATAATGAATAGGCAGTATAAAAAGAACATCATATATACTATTATATTGCGGGCGACTGAAATGTAATTGGTTATCTATTATTTTAATCGGAATTTAAACCAAACGTAAAGTGCGAATATATAGAATTACTTAAATAATTTAACAATTCTAGCTAAATTATAAAAATATATTGTACTTCTGTTTTCCTGACGTATTATAAGTATTGATTTCTATGATTAGTACAAATACAAAATAACAATTTTGTACAATCCTTAGGTTAATTTTAAACTATATTTATTTTTTTTTGATTAACACATCGCTGCAGGACAAACAAAAATAATTTATGGATAAAATTTGAATAACTCTTGACCACATGGAAATGAATAAAAGTTATATTTTGAAATAAACGCCTCCAAGGCATTTTTATTTAATTAAATCCATTTCATTGATTAAAATCTATAAAATTAATGTTGTATTTATTCTATATAATTTTTATGCATTTCAAAAATCCTAGGTTTTATTTTATATTAATGAACCGACCCATATCCATACTATGATAATGATAAATAATTCAACTACAATAAATATTCAAAATTAGCAAATATTTGTAATAAATTTCAATTTGAAGAAAATCTATTTATTTTAATAAAAAATATGAATATAAATGGTAATTACCTAATTTTAATTATCAGTCTTAAGTACGAATATAAACGTTAACATGATGACCTTGTTAACGTTTATACACGTGATTATAATAGCAAATAGATCATTAAATATTTAAAATAAAATATATTCATTAATACATAAATAATTTATTAAGGACCAAATATTGGCTTACCACCTTATTGCTTTAGGATATAGAATTTATAGTATAAATTTTTATGGTATCTATAAATATTTTAATTGTGTTCAGATTTAAGAGATTTTCATCCAAAAATTCATAAAAAACAATTTAATCGATACATTATTGATTATATTGAGATTATTTTGAGTTGGTACTTAGAAAATTTAAATTAAAATAACTTTAACATGTCGGCAGTTTTAGTGATCCACTAACGCCAATTGTAATAAACCAATAACACTTAAATTTCATTTATATTAGACAGAAATTATAAAAACCTATATAGAAATTATTAAATCGTTATCTTAACATATTTCAGGGTTGGGTGAATAAATTCCATGCTCGGAATTTAAGTTTTAATAATTAACTTTGTTCCATGCTCGTAATTTAGCTAAGATTTTCTAATTTAGACTGAATCCACTTGGATCTACTATATCTTCAGTCAAAGGTTACTAACGTCTACCGTTACATCGACCCATCATATTTTTTCTCTTATTAATGAAATCAGACAGGCTGACTTCGCTTTACCTGCCTCCCACAGGATTTGTCATAAAAAAAGCTTATTCTAAGTGTATCATTCTTCTACAACACACGAATGGACAGTGGCACAGTAAATGCTCCAAGGATTCGTCCTACTATTTGCCGCTATATAGATGGATATCTATGTAACCCTAATCTCCCCGCGTGTTTCTTAAGTAGAATATATTGTTATCAGTAGCCAGTACATTTCAGCTATTTGTTTTTTCATAAGTCGAATACAATTTGTTTTTTGGCACATGGTTTAACCCAAAACAAATTTGTGGTAGAGCACGTACTGATATCCAACCATCTAACAGTATGTTTTTTTCAGTCCGCAACGTTAATAACTGTTTGGATATTGATAGTGGGTAAACTATGCATTGTTTGAGTAAAACTTTGACCATAATCATATAAAAAAATATTATATATATCATATTCATTTTATCTAATAACTAGAATTTCAACAGCACCAAATAAATTAATTTTGTTTGTAATACACTTCATAAAAAATCATAAAATTTACATAATTAAAATCTAAAATGAACACGAAAATAATTGTTGTTGACAGCAATCAACAAAATATTACTCAAAATTTCTTAATATTTTCTTCATGTTTTGTTAATGAAAATTTCATGAATTCAAGCTAATGCATAAAAAAATACAAGTCCTTTTATATTGGTGACATAAAAAGGAAATAATTACACTATTAAATAAAAAAAGGGACACACCTTTATTGTTTTTGTTCTTTGTAAATAGGATTTTCTCCTTTTTAACCGTGGCGCTTATATTTTATTCTATCGTTTTTCTCAAAATCTTTATTTTTTATTACATATTTGATTAAACTTACTAAAAATAGACAAAATTACAATTTAGAATATTATATAAAAAAAAATTATATTATAATTAATGTTCCCATCCCTGAAATTGTTGTCTGTATCTGTATATATCTTTTTTTTTTTTTTTTTGAATTTTAGATATTTAAAAATTAATTACATTTTTAATTGAAGAAAATTTCTTATTTATTCATTAAGAAAAAGGTTTTTGTGAGAAAATTATTTTGTTAATAATTTAATAGATTGTATTTTGTACCTTTAAAAAGGATAAAAGCAATTTTCAACCAACTGTCATCATTAAATTCAAATACTTGTTGTTATAAACCAAGAATGCTAATCACATGAAAATTTTTAAGTATAGTGTTAATTAGAAAATAAACAAGTTATGTAAAAAACATATTAACAAGAATATAATAAGAACAAACCTTTTCTAAAAATTTAAATAAATTATATTTTTTGTATTAATAAAACGATTTTAAATAATATATAAATTTTAAACTTTGAAATATTCTTAGAACTATTCAATACAAAAAATCAACATTTAATAAGCAATTAACATTTTATATTTGGTAATAATAACAAAAAGTTAAAATCCAATTTGAAATAATTGTTGAATTTCAAAATTACACAACTTAATAGAATAAGGTAGGAAAATTATTGCTATAGAAAAGATAGAATTTTTGATATTTACATATTAATTATTACGTATTTTCATACATAAATTATTACATATTTACCCTTAACCACGTTTAAATTAAACAGCTTTTTCTTAATGCCCCTAATAAGTTCAGTAAAACCCTTCTAAAATTTACTACTTATTTTCTGGTCTTTGCAATACATTTTTATATAAAAAAAAGAAAACTCCGAGTTTTGGGCTACCCTTTTTTTAACATATATTTTTTTCTGATTTCGTTCAATTAAAAGTGTAAAATTATTTTCAACAGGAAATTCATTTGTAAAGCATTGTTTTCTCTGAAAACATAAAATAAAAATACATTAAAACATAAATTTTTCAATAAAATACATTTACGAGTACGTTCATCTGTTATGTTGGAAAAAAAAATGTGTAGTGATAACCTTAAGAATATGAATCAAATGTAATTTTCCAAAGATTTCCCAATGCTATAATTATGGTTTACCTGAAAATGGCGCGCGTTTATCTCAATTGTTGTTGAAAATGATTTTCTTACATTGTAATTTATTTTATGATTAAATTTTATGTTCATATTTTTTTGTTTGTATAAAAGAACATGAAAATTTATTGATACAATTATTCAATCTAACGAATATTCTGGTAAATATATAAATTTATTAAATTTAAAGCTACTTCATTTATTAAAATTAAAATTTATTATAGATATTCAATTGATATATTCCATTTGAATTGAACCCATTCAGATAGAAAACTTAAAAAATTGTATTTTAATAATTTATTCAATAATACAGAAAATTATATATATATTTATAAGATAGTAAAACCACATTATTTTTGCATATTTTATGTAGTCTTTGATACTATTTGAAATCAGGTTAAATAGAATTTATTTTATATACTATTTTTTCTATATTGGTGTTGTCAAGTCTGTAGGGTTCCTTTACAGTGGAATAATATTTACAACTGCAATACAGTGATAAAGTTTTGTAGCAATAATATAATATTAATGTTTTTTAGGTTTTGAAGACCCCATAATAATTTATACAATTTTAATTTTTATAAAATTATCATGAAATGCAAATGCAGAATATTTATAACAGGATGTTACACAGTTCTTTCCTTAAATATGTCAATATATGAAAAAGAATTTGTTGCAGAAAAAAAAATTAAATAAAGTATACTATTAAATTTGTTCATTTTTACGTAATCGCGTAATGCTATTCAAGAGTTGTGAATAATTTTGATTACAAAATTAAATATTTTTAATAAGGATTTTTTATTCTTCATAATTTATGGTCGATAGGTATCTAGGCTAGGTTTCTATACCATTTTCAGATTAAATTAGTCGTTTTTCATTAATTTTTAATCATTTTTCAAATTAAAATGATAATTTTTCAAATATTTTTAAATATATTTTGGGCTTAATTCCTGCTGTAAACACTGGTCTGAGTCTGACATATTACATATTTGCACTTTACCATCTCTACATACAAAATTACATTATTAAAAAATAGGAAGGACCCATAAAATCCAAATATAATATAAAAATAAAAACATATTATAAATTCTTAAATCTTTTTCAAAATAATAATTAGTATAATAAAATGATAAAAAAAAGTATCAAATGGACATTATGTATTTTGGATATGTTGCATTGGTTACTTTTTGCAATCGTTACTTTTGGAAAAATTCTTTCTATGTGGTTCAACATAAGAGATTAATGCGGAATTTTATTTTAAAATCTATATCTGATAGTAGTGAACAAACCACTTCTGTTTTGTGAATTGTAGCATTGGCCATTGTGAGCTAAACACATTTTCATTTTGGAATATCACCAACTTATTTGAAAAATATTGTTTCGAAATGGTTAAAAATGTTTCTATTTAAAAACCGACTAATTTCATCTGTAAATTGTAATATAAAGGGTGAGATCCCAGCTGCATTTTTGAAATATATAAATGCTTGGCAAGTTTCAACATAAGAAACACCAGAATTCAGTGGTTTTCTGACTAAATTAAAACATACTTTCTATAAAAATCTCATAATTAAATAAATAACTTGTTAAACATATTAACAATTTCTGTTTAAAATGTAATTTTAATGAGTCGTTTTTGTCGCGGATAAAAAGAAAGATTATTATATTTTAACTATGTGGAAAAATCATCACTAGAATAGTACTTTGAAGTAATGAAAGAAAATTAGTGATTAACATGAGGAAAATTTATACCGGATTTGAGATTACAAAATATTACAATATCTCAAATATTTTTAAACATTTCTAACAATTCACTAAATTGATGATAATTATTCATTACAAATGATAATTTGCTGTTCTTTGCATATCACGTATCAAATTCTAATAAAAAAAATCTACTTTTCACCCCTAAAACAACTGACACAACCATCCCATTATATCTTCCTTATGCTGTAGATACTCTCGCCTCGACGCTGTGCCGTTGCAACTTCGAATTTCCAAAAAAAAGTTGAAACATAAAAAAACCAATAAAAAAAATTGTTTATAAAATTATTTGACATATGAAGCCAGAACGGAAAAATTCAACTCGAACGAACTTGTTCACTGAAGTCTAGCGGCAAGTTTAATTAGGCTCATTAATTTCAATATGTTTTAACTTTTCACACGGCACCCAGGTACAACAGCGCGGCCAAAATATATCCACGGTTATTAAATAACACAAAATTTGTTTAAATTTTTTAAATTTTTCAAATTTACTTTCAAAAAATTTGTGCCCAAATTACTTTCAAATATTTGTGTAAATATTTAGAATTCTTAAAGTAAATCATTAAATAAAATGTTATCATATATTCCAAGAAAAAAATATTATAAATTATTTATAAAATATAGATATAGATACCCAAAAATGTTCACACAATATTATATAATCAGATTAGCTCTATCTTTCTTTAATATAATCATTGTTAAATTTACCTCAAAACTCTTCATTATATCACCATAAATATAATGTGATAAAAATGAATTTGTTTATTTTATAAAACTTTTCATCTACGTAGAATAAACTTTTTGAAAAAGAAAAACCATGTTAGATAAAATTTCCCTAAATTTTGTTATTTTTATCCTTGTCATATTAACCGTTATATGGGTTTGATTATTTTATATAGAAATAAAGTTTTATGTATTTATTCAACTATAAAAATTTTACCACAAGGAAAATTTCATTTTTTGATTTTATGAAAATATGAAAAGAAAATTACATAAATTTTCCGAAATAAAACTTTTTAAGAACCTAAATAAATATCTGATTACAAAATTAGCTTTTAATCGCCAACCTTAAATAAATTAATTCCAAAATATGTAAATTTTTTAATCCAAAAAAATTTCTCAATAATGAATATTCATTAACAACAAAATATTTCTTATTTTCATTGATTTATCCACAGGTAACAAAAAAATACATTAACAAAAAAAAAATCAATAAACTAATAATCATCAATTCCACAGCCAAACATCATAAAACCAACAAAAAAATTGGCGTACATCAAGGATAATATCATAAAAAGGATAAATCAAAACAACAAAATCAAAACAGAATGGATGAGGATAGAGAAGAAACAATATGAAATTAAATGGGGCTTTAGAGCCCCGCGGAGCTTATCCAATTGGAGGCTCCATTGGTGCTAAAAATAAGTATCGTGATAAGATTCATAGCAATAAGAAGAATAACAACAGTACCAATAATATTACAAGAAATAATAACCAAAAATCATCATCAACAGTTGATTATAGAAAGAATATTCATAATATTAAACCGGTGATCAGTCAGGAAGATAGTGATAATAATATTGATAATAATTATTGTTGTTCGAATTCGAATACTATACAATCACAAAACGTAAATCGAAATTTTTTACAAAATTTAAATCAATTGGATAGATTTCGACTAAATAATAATAATAATAAAAGTAAATCAACAACAATTATTGCTAAAAAAGATAGAATGATGAGCGGAAATGTTAAACAAAATGGAATTTACGTAGCCGGTGGTAATATGAATGGAAAATTTAATAATAAAAACAACAAAATGCGTGTTCAACAATCATTATTTGGTTATAAAATTTCTTCGTCGTTATTTATTCTATGTTTATTTTACGTTTTCATTTTGTTACCAAATCAAACTTATTGCGATGATAACGATAATAGTTTCTTTATAAATCATTTGAGTCCGGGACCAGAAATGACAACACCTGAATTTGGTAAGTAATTTATTGATATTATATAATTTGATTAATAATTGAATATTTGAATGATTATTTCAAGAAATTTGCTCAATTTAATTTTTAATAATTATGAAATTTAGATTACTAGTAATATATTGTCTGATTTTTTTTTTATTTTATGGGCAGAATGAAATGGATGAATAATTTAGAGCCTGTAATAAGATTATCTCTTACTCCATCCGTGTCGTGGGTATACGGAGAAGAGGTAGACAATAAAATATTTCTTGTGCCATTGTTCTACGGTCCAACATAAAAGGTTTAGAAAATTTGGTAGTTTCTTTCTAGAAAACCTTGAACGCACGGATAAATTAAAACCGACCAAGATGATTTCATTCGTTAAAGATGTAGAATGGGTTGATGCGCTGTAAGATTGATGCAGCGTATGACTGCAGAGTGTAACGAGAGGTGCGTGAGGTTTCGTAATTTTTACTCTTTTCAAACAATCCAACCAACATTTTTTTTAATTTTTAGTATATATACAAAAATTGCCTAATTGTAAAGGCTTATTCAGTGGGGCCGATTTATGTAATTTGAAATTTACTTTAACATTTCGTAATATAATAACAAATGACATTCAAAACTTTATATAGTAAATCAAAGCAAAAATATAATATTTAATTCTGATTCTAATTTTTTTATTAGAGGATTTAAGTAATTTTTCTAAACTCCTAAAAATATGCTAAATTCAAGATTCCAAAACTTTTTCTTATATTAAATAAATGAAATATTTATTTTTGGTAGTGTTTATTCATGTTATGCCATTTATTCCGTAATGGGACGTTTTTTTTAACTGAATTATGAGTCCAATACGTAGCTAAAAAGTTATCAAGATGCACTGAGAGAGTAGTAAATGATAGAGAAATATATAATAATTAAATTGATACAGAAAATTTTGAAAATTTGATGAAATAGTATACCCGGCGAAAACACTTAAATAATAAAAACTGTTAAAAGCTTAAAGAGGAACAATTTAATCATTTCTTGATTAAATTGAAAATCATTTCTTCTCATACATAATTACGAATTTCTATTAATATTTATATTGTATTATATAACAAAACAATTTTTTGCATAAATACTCAGTCCAAGTCCAACTCTTAATATCAGTACACTTATCTAATAAAAATTTAATTTCATTCTTAAAAATTTATGTAAAATTTATTTAAAGTTCAATTTTAACAGTTTAAAGTATTTTTGGTCGTGAAAATAATAAAGTTAAATTGTAAAAGTTTACATAAACCATAAATATGTTTGATTACGTCGATGGTAAGATAAAAAAATATTAACAAACAAATCAATAATTTAATATTTAAAATGTAATCGTTTTCTTGATGTACACTAAAATTTATCCTGTTGAACCTAAAATTCAATTAACGAACAAAATATAATATTTATTTATATCTTTATTCTCAACATAATATTATCTTCTATAAATATATTTTACAATGTAATTTAGAATTTTCAGTATTACTTTAATAATTCTAATAAATATTATTTTACAACTGCATAATTTTACCGCATATATAAAAAAGTTATCGAGTTGTCTGACATTCCATTATCACTTTTAATACCAGTTCAAACGTGATGAAAATATTAAAATAAAAATTATTATATAAATAATAGAAAAATTTTGTTGGAAAAAATACTATATGAAAAATATTATGTTTTTTTGCATTTAACATAAATAAATCAATTTATTTAAAATAAATTTTTTAAATAATTTATTTCAAATTCGAATGTTCTTAGCTTTAAATAATATCTTCGCGCTTTCCAAAAGCGCAGACTACATTTAATTATAATTATTTTGTTAATGTTTATCCAACTTCGGAGCATTGGACCTCAATTGAAATTTGGATCTACTAATTTTATATGGATTCCAAACTATAAGTTTGTTTGTTTGTTTATAGTGAAGAAACTTTTATTAACTAAAGCTAATGGCTTTTAATAGTGAGACATTTTTGCTGCCAGAAAATGGAATTTTCCCAGTATCTTTAAAACCACAATTCAAAATTCAAAATTTTATTACGGATACTCATTTAAAGCTGAGTCAACTCAGACTAACATCGATTTCTCGATCTGAAGTTGAATCCGGGACTAATGTGTCACAGCATAACTGCGTGATCAGCGTGAGCATAATCTTGATTTATAATGACCGCGAAATATCTACATCGAATATATAGAAAGAAATGAGCGTGGAAGGCTATTAGGTCATACATTTATTTGTAATATCAAAAATTAAATTAAAAGATTTAATAGAAAAAAAATCAAATTTTTTGCAGTTTATACAATATTATTTGAGTTACGTGTACATTAAAGCTAAAAATATATTGACTTTTAAGATTATCAGTGACATTTTAAATAGTAATTTTTTTTATATTATATTATTATTAATCTTGGCAACAAAATTTTATACTTTAATACACAATTATTATTGAAGTTGATTTGGTATTCATAGAAAGAATGTATTCTATATTCTATATATAAAATTGTTAAGTATTTTATATTATAATTAATATAGTTAATTAAATTTACCATAAGTCGATGAAATATTTACATTAAATTATTAATTTATTTTACTATCATTCCTATATGAATAATATAATCAGTTAAAAAATATCTTAATTCTAAAAATTACCCTAATGTCTAATTCAATTATAAATTCAAAGAATATTAAATATTAATCAATTTTATTACAATCTTATTCATAATCTCAAAAAATAAAACATAATTTAAATCTAAATTTAAAACTATTACATATAAAAAAAAAAGAATTTAAAAATAACATCGAAGGTCTTTAATATTATACTTTAATAATAATTTTTATTTTAAACTAAAATTGCATAAGATACAATTTTCCATTCTTAAAAACAACAGAATATAATGACACAATTTTCTTTAGTTCTTAAGATTTCCTTTATACATTTTTCCTTTACTTCCTATACGATTTATGATAAAACTTTACATAAGCTTCTCATGAGAATTCAATAGAGTAGCGATAAAGTGTCATCAAAATGAAAAAAGGACTCAAATGTTACATACTTGATGATGTTATAATCTAGTATTTCGTTTTTGGTTTTTTTTTTACCCAGATAAGATTTTGTAGTTTTTGAGTAAAAAGTATCATAAAAAATGATTCTATTATAGGAAAGTACGAGTATATATGACTAGATTTAAGATTTATATATAAATATCCCCGTCAAAAAAAAATTAAATTCTATAAGTTGAGGAGGCTATTTTTGATAAAAAAAAAAGTAAAGCTATCCGTAAAATCTATTATACCAGAAAAATATGAATATTTTAAAAAATACTTCGTACAGTAGAGAGCAAAACCTTCTTTTTAATAGTTAAATTATTACTGGTTATCATGTCAAGTAGCTAAGAACCTTTGGACAAAGGTAAATACTTAAATATACAAGGATATTGTATCTCCAATTAAGAGGAATTTAAGGCAGATTATATAGCTGTCTTCATAGGTTAAATTACAATGGTCTACGTTTATAGAGAATGCGAAGTTGAAAATATGGAGAACATGTTCCCTGACTATAGGAAATTTTTAGTATAAAATAGGATAAAAAAAATTGTCCTATGGAAATATAAATTTGATAGCTTCCTAAAATCTCCATAATTTATACTGTCAAATTTGTGAATGAAACAACCTAAAGAACATTTGTTTTTAAAATAAATAAATACTTTCGATGACAATTTTAACCAAGTATTAGATGGCACCTCTGGTATTAACAAATTAAATTATTCAAAAATCTACTACCCGAAAAAAATTTCCATAATTTCGATAAAACTTAAATATTATCAAAGAAAATACAATAAATATTATGACGTTGAATGACTTTGTTATGTATCCTTTTAATATACATGCCAACATATATGCTCCGGAAATTGTCTTGGGTTGTATACATAAAAATGAATTGCTGAAGCATAATAATTTTGATGAATAAAATCCATATTATAAAAAATATTGATTTGGTTATAATATTCTGAAAAATTGTTTAATATTCTTTAAAAAGATTTCCTAAGAAAAATCTTTATAAACATGGCAGCATAAAATCTTGAAATTATAAAATTAAATTTTTTTTGTTTAAATGAAAATTTATACATACTTAATTCAAGTATAAAAAAAGGTGGGAAAAAAATCTTGACATACATAGTCTCAAAATAATTCACCTGTGAATATATGTAGAAAAAAATATGTTTTGCTTTGCTGCTGTTATAATTGGAATCAAATAATTTCAATTATACATCTATAAGTTTTATTCATTTAAGAATAATTTAGCATAAAATCTGAATTATAAAAAATTTTGTATAAAAGAAATCGTTTCGAAATCAAAATAAATATTATTTTTAAAAGAAACATATTTTCTTTACATTTTCATTCAGCATAATTAAATTATCGTTCAATCAAATTAATTCTAAAATGGAAAAATCAAACAGGGAAATTAAAACTTTAAATATGGTTTAGAAGTTTATAATTTAATCCTTCAAATTTTTAAAATGCTGTTCGTGTATTCTCTTAACTGAAAACTTAAGAATATTTAATAATGCATATATGGGGTTAAGAATCCAGCGAGCTATAATATAATTCACCCAAATTTATAAACTAATTAACCCGTTTTGGAGAAATTATAAAAAAAAATCCAATTATAAAATGCCAGTTCTCTAAATAATCTTAAGAATTATATAGAAGAATATTAAATTCTAAATTACAATATGGACAGAGCATATAGGCTAAAATGTGGTAATGCTTGAGTTTTCAGAGAAAGCAAAATGAATGAACATAAAATTTCTAAAATCTAAACTATAATATAATTTGAATTTTAACTCTCTGTAAGTTGAGCTAGTGCAGAAAGAATAAAATTATCTTGATCCAAAAACGAAATTTTGTTGTTTATTCTTCTTTCATTCCTAGATCTCTTTGTAGAGGCCAATTACTCCTGTTTGCCATTTCATTCTATTTGTGACAATATTCCATCCAGCTTTTAACCAGAGTTTCAGACTCTCTGCTCTGTTGATTATACGTACTCCTCCACGTTATTTTAGGGCTACCCACATTTCGTTTTTCTTGGGCATGCGGGTTCCAATCCATGGCATACTCGTTTGCAATTATGGGACAGCCATAGACAGAAATCCTTTTTACAAAATTTAGAGTTTTATTGTGATGGCATTGGTGTTGTTCAAATCTAATCCATGTTAATTTGTTATGCTGCGGATACTTAATTGGTTTATTTTTAGTGTATATAAATTTTGATATTTTTGTATACATAACTGACGTAGTACTATAACTTAGTACTGGCCGGCGAAACTAAAAGTAATCCGACACACAAAATATATATTTTATTTAGGATTTACATATAGTAAATTTTTTGATCCGCATTTCATTTTTGAACAACTTAACCAATTAAATATCCTTAACATTTTTAACAAAAATTTAAACAATTCATTAATTTAAAAAATATGATTTTTTATTTATAAAAAACATTGAAATATTTTATTTTTCCATTAAAACCAGATCAAATTGTTCTTATAATGGGAAATTGTAACACAATAAATCATAAGAATTTTCCACCAAAATAATTTTTTTTTACAAATTAATGATATAAATTTATATATTCAATTTTGGTAATTATATTTTAAGTAATAGAATCATCACAATATTATTACATAAAATATGTTCCAACAAAAAGCATAAAAAATATTGAAATTTGTGAATCATTTTTCATTCTTAAATCGCCAATAATTTGCTCTTTTCAAATATAATTCCTGCCAACATGGAATCAATTTAATAATTAATTAATTGTCGTATAAAATCTAAAAATTAGTGTGTAATGAATTGAATAATATTTTGAGTCACGTAATATAAGAAAGTTATTCTTTCTTTTAATTTGATAAAACTTATTAATTGATTTAAGAATACAAAAACTGTTTTTCTTCACTAATTTTGAGACTCATCATTGAAAATGTTATTGAAAATTCGTACGAAATATGAATTTTAAAATATTTAAGTCGGTGAAGATGTTAAACCTAGTAAGTAGCAATTTTTCCAACGTATTTTTTTGTACTACTCGGTATACAATTAAGTAATATATAATTTGTAACCTTTTTAAAAATAACGTAATTTACCAATTTAATTTTTTTCTTCTCTTTTAAAATGCTACTTACAAGGTTTCGCTAAGGACGGGTCCGTCACACTAACACAACCTACTTACAAGGTTCCATATCTTCACCGACGATAGTTATAATAAGTGTTTATGATAGCTATTAGAAATAACTTACAGATCTCAAATTTACATAATCTTAAAGGATACATTAATATTTTGCATGTGATGATTATATAAAGTATCAGTATCCTTTATTTTAGTAAATTAGGTTTCTAAATAAACACTGAAATATAATACTACACATAAAATTTATTAAAATATTTTTTTAAGAAATTATTAAATCTAATAATTTTGTATATTTATTTTTATTTTTATTTACAGATTATGCAAGTAGAGGTAATAAAAAATTTGGTGACAAATGCAACAATACTCTTGAATGTGGATTTCCAGGATCAATATGTGACTCAAAAAAGAAAGCTTGTCAATGTACCGAAGATTTACCAATTACAAATCATATTGATAAATGTGGTAAAGGTAAACACTTCAATTTATTAAATTTTGAAAGCTATAAACTTTCTAAATATAAAAAAAAATACTTATTATTTATAAAATCATTTTTATATTTGATATCAGAAAACTATCAGAATAAAATATTTTTATATATAAATTCGATTCAAACTTATAGAAACTATTGTAAATTTCTTAAATTGAATATATTGACTAGTAAACTACTGAGTGACATTATAGTTTAACTTACATGCAATATCAATAATTAATTATGTGCCAATGCCCGGTATATCTAGAATAGATTATCCTTTTATACATAATAATCATTAAAAAAGCTCATTTTTATGTTTTTTCTTCTTATTTATTAAAATAGTCAAACAAAGAAAGTTTATGTTTTAGTAATAACATTATTGTTGTGTGTGTATTAATCGATCAAACAAGAATTTTTGACACGGTTTCATTCTACAATGTATTTATATGTTGGTTCCTCCATAGAGACCTTACCACTTACCATATTTATTTATATGTTGCCTAACAATAAAATTACCACTCTATATTTTTAGTAAATATTACTTTTTTTGGGGGGTGGGTGATTGGTGTTTATAAATGTTATGAAAAAGTTAAAAAGTCACGCAAATATTTGTCTCCTTATAATTTTGATATAAAGCATTACTTGTAAATTTAATAATTTACTCTATGGACACGGTTAATTTTATGATTAGGAATATTTAATATTATAAATTATAAAATTTATTTTAGTGACTAATATAAAAGTACAAAATAAACTTACATGATTAATACTATTTTCATACAAGTACAATTAAAATTTAATTTATAATTTTAAGAATTTTTTGGTACTATAATTAAATGAATATAGTAAATTATTTTTTTTTGTACCGAAATTATATTTCAAATATTAATAAAAATTATTTATCTTTATTATTTATTTATAATTACAAATTAACTGAATATAATTTAATTATGATATTTCTGGTTATAATCAGGATAAATTTTATTATAATTTTAAATTAAATATTTAATATATATGCTTAAAAAGATAAATATCTTTTTACATCCATCCTCTTATATTTTAAAAAACAATTTCGTAAACAATCTTTTTTTACACAATATAAATTGAGATACACAAGAAGCATAATTTTATCTTTTATGTATAGTATTTATTTTCACAATATTAATTTACCACCTGCTATTATATCATAATCATAAATATTAGTTTTCAAATTTATTTTTCCAGGCTAATTCTTTTGTGATATCTTGTTATTTAAAGCTTATTAATTATGTTAATTTATATTTTAGTCATAAACGAAATCTATTTTTGTTTTATTTTCTTTATTATAATTCTCATTGAAAAATTACGGAATGTATGTAACATATAAAACATATTCAATTATTTGTTAGTTTACAATTTTACGATTTGTTGAGTATTCTGTACAATTGTAATTATTAATTGTTATAGTTTTATATGAGATTGTTTTAATTAAACTATTCTTCTTCAATTCCTACATCTCCAAAGGTCATAGGGGATCCACTATCCTGTTCGCTATCATGTTCTCTTTCTGGTAAAAACTTCATCCAGTTTTTATCTAGTATTTAAGATTCTTTTTCACGTTATTTTTAGACGACCCACACTTAATTTTTCTTGTGCAAGTGTGTTTCATTTCATTGCACACCGTGCAATATTATTTTTATCCAATTGAAAACTATTTTCTACAATTTTTGCCAATTTATTTCTGAAAACAAAGGAAAAAAACATATTTTTTTTTGATGAAAATACAAAAACTATAATCCAATTTTCATCAACACTATGTCCATGAACTTATAATGTAAGCCGAATATAATGCTTTAATAAATACATAAATTACAAAGTATCCTGGGTAATATTTTTTCTTATTTTTAGTCATTATAAAGGCCATATTGACGATAAGAATAAAAGCAAGTTTCATTTAATTGCGTCATGCATATATACATACAATTTACAAGAAAATATTTAATAGATAAATGTCTCTAACTTGAATAGTATGTCCCCAAAAAGACGTACACTACTATAAAAAGTTAGTACATATACAAGTTTTATGATATTTTCAGTTAAATAAATCTTTAAATATATATTATATTTAAAATTCATGAAAATGTCCATTGAAATTGCCTTAAAAAACAATGTAAGTTTATTTTTTTTGTATATACATATTTAATAAAGAATATATACATACAATAAAATTGAATGGCAAATTGTATCCCCCAGTTCAAATTTAGGTCATAACACTATTTTTATTTGTCTTATGTATTCGTCTTTTGGTAAAAAGTTTTATTCTAGGATTTTGCTTTTTTTTTTTACAAATGATACTGTCAACCTATACATAAATGTTTTAGTATCTTTTATATTTATAAGACAAAAATTATATAAATGAAGTAGTATTAAGATGTATTTATATATTTAATTATTAGTAAGCATATTTTTTATATACATTGTATATAGTGTAACCATATAAACATAGATCCTATTATATTCGCTGACTTAGAAAGGGTAAATTAGATATAAGAATTTCAATTATTTATATAAGACTTCAATACAAAATTATCTAAAACTATATTAAATTACAATATATTAGATAAAGATACATAATAAAATATGTGAATATGGGGTAGCGTATAGTATTAATAAATATTATACATAAAATTTTATGTATATCCATTATATCTAAATTATAATATCTATAACGCTATTGATATATAACATTCTGAACAATAATTTATTGAAAAAAGATTACGTGGTTTTAAAAGATATTCTTGATTAATGTTTTGGAACTAAATTGAAATTGGATATGCAATAATATTTATACCTTGTACAAAAATACATAATCAATGAAATGAATACATATATCTTTTCTAATAGAAGTTCAAAAGATTTTCCTTTCAAAATACAATTTGACATATTAGATTTCTCTTTATTATAAACCATTTAAAATATATACATAATTTATTGAAAAGAAATTAATTTGAATTACATAAAATATAAATCTATATAGTATTTATTAGTATACTCTTTACCTATTTATAAACTATGAGTTCTACTTTGAAAGTATTTATAAATTCTGAAATATTTTTAGTACGTACTTGTTCATTTTTTCCAAACACTTAAAAGCTAATCTAGTTTATTGTAAGGACTGTTAGTCAAAATGGTTTATAGTTTTTTTATTTTTTTTAAACATTGTATATTTTTTTTATCCTTGATTAACACTCGAAACAGCTTAGTCTTTAGCTGGTCATAAATAACAGGGGAATGAATTTATCTTTTATACAATATTTAAAATATGATTTTTTTTTATCTTTGTACAAAATATATAAATTAGAAATATACTTTCAATTATAATCGGATAATTGAATAAAAAAAATTATATATTAATTATTAATGTATAATAAAATAAGGAAAATATAATTAATAAATATAAGATTTCCGATCTGAGAGTATTTTTTTCACCTAATATTTATTTATACTAATAAGGTTTGAATATCCTGCCCGAAGTATTTTAAGTAGATTACTCTTTTCGTTTCGGTGATTTAACTCATTTTCAAAAAAACTTGATTGCATTGCTTCGTTTAGTCGCTATCAATAAAAATTCAATATACATCCTTAAAAAACCCAATGATTAAGTGACCATTTGAAGAAAATCGAACTCTGTCGAGAAAGGAAGCTGTCTGATAATAATATGGAATTTACTTCCATCGGAACTCGGAAATTTAAACATTTTTTTGATAAAAATAAATAAATACAATTTTTTTTAAATAAATTGTCGTTTTACGGCTTTACTTTTACGCTTAAAAAATATTTAAATAACTCTTTCTTATGACAGAATAATATTATAAAAATTAAATTAACCCGAAGGAGTTTTTCCTGTTTTTATTTATTATATTGTTGAGTTGGTGACAAGAGTTCTAACAATTTTCCTCCACTAAACTTATTTCAAATGAATCATAAAAGAGCAAATAAATTTTATTTTATATATCAATTGTGAAAATTGTATATTATATTTTTATACATATTCCAATATATATATTATATTAATATTTAAATAATTAAAAATTATGAAAAAATATAAAATTCGAAATAATATAAAATTAAAATATTTTATATTTTAATTAAATTTTATGACTATATATTTCACAACAATTCTTTTGACTAGTTATATATAAAAAGTAAAAATGGCTAAAATATTATTATAAAAAGTAAAAATGCCAATATTTAGTATATTTCGTAACCATGGTTGGTTCGCTCAAGTGGCGGACTCAATATCAGCTGACGTGTAGAGCCAATTAGCGCGTTTTGAAACCACTAACTCGCGTGACCAAATGTATTGTTTTGTTAACTCGTAATGATGGGGTAGTTTTAGATCCACCTCGTAGCGTTCAGAAATTTTGACGGTTTCAGTGGGCCACTTCGCGGCTAGATCGTTGAGGTCGTTGAGGAAAGGGTTCGTAACCATAACGAACAATATTATAAATGTTTATATAAAAAAATATATCTATAAATATCATAAATAAAAGTTTGTAACAATATTAGCCAATATTAGCAAAAAAGGAACTAATTGTACAAAATAAATAGCTTTGCTAACATAACATTTTTATTAAAGTTTTTCAGTTATGAACTTTTCTCATAAGCAATTCTGATTGTTAACGATTACTTAACAGCAACTTGTAGCTCAGATAAGATTTCCTAGTTTTCAATTTTCGACATCGAAGAAATCTGATTCGTTTGCCTTAAAAAATCAGTTGCAATAGTTCATATTTAGGTCCTCGAATTATATGGCCGAAATAAGCGTTTAACGTTTTCTTTACTATAGTAGCTCTATATCTTTTAGTAGAACTTCTAGATTTTTGAAATGGTCCTGGATAATTTACTATTTTAATAAATTTTATTATGAACGAATTTTAAGGATTTTTTTTAAAAAAATGGTTCATTAAACTCATTAAATTATGAAAAATAGACTATTTATATATAATTTTAAATATACTTTTAAATTATATTTAATAATCCTTTTTTATATTTTCTACTTTATGTATAAAATTATTCAATAAAATATTTAATATTTTAATAATGATTTCCAAATTTTATATGATAATAATAAAGTTTTCTTATTTTATAAATATCTACAAACATTTTGAAAACGTTGTAAAGTTTTTGTACACAAATTTATACAATTTTATGTTAACTTTAGATTAGAATAAACTTTGTAATATAGTTAAGTGTGTCAAAAGTTATATTTTATCTATGAAATTTGAATCAAATACTTAGATAAAGTGTTTACACTTTAGGATGTCAATATTAACAACAGCTTCAAAAAAGAAAAATTGTATAAATATTTGATATTCACTTCAGAATGAAGCTTAAAACTTATTTAAAAAAACTGTTGTCCAGAATAGTCCATAATACATATATAAATTTAGAGTTTATTAAATAAACTCTACCAAAATTCATAATATTAAATCAAAAATATTAATCAATATTTCCATAATTTCCAGTGAAGCAGAATTAATAAATATACTATTTTCAAAAAATTGTTTATATTTAATAATTTTATTAATTTTTGGTTTAATGAATCTACAAATTTTTGAATAAAATTCAACAATAAAATAACAATATTTTTTAGGCTAATTTTCGATATTTTCAATTCAAATTTTCCATATCACACACACCTGTTAAATTTCAAATTACTTTTACTTGTCTACTTTGTTGTATGGTGTTAAAATGTCACATTAATTATATTTATTTTTCCATTATGAAAAGGTGGAAACTTCATAAGGTAAATGAAGAGTTTGTTTAGAGAATTGAACTAATATTAATTTACTTGTATCAAATTATTTGAATAGAAAATATGAAGGAATATTTACATATGTGACGGTTTCTCATAGCGGCGGCTTCTTTTTACTTTTAACATATCTGCAAGTAGATTGACGGCGGTTTTTAGTTGCAGGTTCAGAACTGAATGAACTTCAACTATTTCGTCACAGACCTTACATATGTAGAACTATTACATTATTTATTAACTGTCATGGGCGCAATAGTTTATTTATGATTAAATTTCATTTTCAGTTGTTGTTAATTTATTAGTTATTTTATTAAATTTAATTCTTATGTTTTAATATGTCTTATGTATATATGCATTTATTGCTGGCGCGAATAAACGTCACATATGTTAAACGGTTATTAAAATATTTTGGTATTTTATGTGTTCCGAGCGTAGTTGCAACAAGAAATCGTCCGCATATGTACATAGATCCACCTTTATTGTATTAAAAAAATATTATAAATATAAGTACATTACTTTAATATAATAATATGACAGTTTCATCATAAAGCAGGGGCTACAATGTATCACAAGGTAGGCTGAACACATAGTTATCGATTGCAATCGATTAAATTTATCAGTTTGAATTTTTATTTTCACTTTTTTTCTGGTCTTCATGTAATTTTTATTTTCTTCATTATATAATTCCGGATAATTTTTAATATCCTCTAGTAAATTTTCGTCAGCGATATTTCATCATATATTTTTTTGAAACTGTCAAATTTCATTTCTCTTGACATTTGATTCAGTTTAGGTTCGTAAAAGTTCTATACTATTTCGATTCCACTCAATTGATTTTCCATACAAATTATATGAAGACGTCAAATTTGAACTTTATTGAACGGAGAGATACTGAACTGATTAATACAATTTACTCCGAAGTACGAACTATAGAAAAACGGCCAAAATATTAAACTATTCAACGAAATGAGTTGAAGCCTTTTTACTGAAATACAAAATAAAAAATTATTTATTTTTTAAGGACATTCAATATTTCTATACTATGTACAAAAATAAAACTCTAACGAGCTTCAGTCCTTCAATCAATATAAAATGAAATCAATTCATTTGGCGACAACTTTTCTCTGATTATACATACAATCCTGTTTTTAAATGCTCATGAATTTATAATATATTTGCTGGTATGTGTACGACAAATAACATATAAGCTCAAGTATTAGTACTTATACACACGCCAACATAAATATAGTCTGAAATTCTGATGATTTATGTTTAAGTTGAAGTATGAGATATTCTGTAAAAAAAATAATTTTAAGATATTTTTAATATGAGAGAAAATTAGTTTGATTTTTCAGTAAATGTCATAATAATATTAAATTTCATATATAAAGTTACAAAAGAAAAAAAGGATTTATATAAAAGATTGATATTAAATATTTATATTAAATTTAAATATTTATAATAATTTCTGAGGAAAATTTTTACAGAAAAAATATAAATTGTTATACGAAATTGAATGAACATGACCGTCTTATCCAATAGGCACCGAAGATATTGTTTGTACATAAAGAAAGTTTACAAAATTTTTGAAGTTAGATTGGGTAGATGCATGCTAAGAAAATTAAGATTTTTGAGCGCCCACTACAAAAATATATATGTACATAATAAGAATTTTCGCAAAAGTTTGTATTTAAATAAATTGGTAAAGTTTTCACATAAAAAATAATATTAAAAATGTTTTCCAATCTTTATATTTTATATATAATTTTAAAATATTAAAATTAGCTGTAAAATACTGAAGGTCTCCGAGATACTTACGAATACCGCTAACGGAAGAGCTGTGAATCCTTGGATAAAACGTCCTGGGTATTCTTCGTGATCTAAAAATACTATAGAGAAGAGCACTTACCGCTAAAAATGCACTTACGGTTTCTTCTTTGCTCTGTTCTTTCCATTTCCTGCAAATGTTGTTAGTTGTCAATACCTGTCTGACCGAATCTTGCCGATTAAATAGTATTCAGTAATGATACCCACTGTTTTCCTGCTTTTGCGTGCGGGATAATGCTAGAATGCACGCGGTGAAACTAAAAAACTAAAGAGCTTATACTAAAATCCTACCTAAGAAATTCATAATTAGAATATAAATTTTGAGCAAAGTTGACTGCAAAGTAGACACTTTGTTAGTTTAAAGTATCGCATTCTAAAAAAAAAAATGAGCCTAGAACCTACACCGAATTGTTTAAGATTTAGACGGCTCTGATTATATAGTACTTAATTAAAATGATGATATGTATATTCAAAATTATGAAAATTTAATTTTTAAGGATTAAATTTTGGGAAATTCAAATTGAAAAAGTATCCGGCTTACATTTAGTACTTTTGTAAAAAAAATTTCCACATTGTGATTTATAACTTTTATGATGAAATATGAAAATTTCTAACAATGTGATTTAAAACAAAATGAAAAGTTTATGTAATGTTCTTTTTGTTTTTATCAATCCTTTCGTAAGTTGAACAATTTATCATTTTCGATATCTTTTTAATATATGTATTATAAAAAAAAAATATTATATCGAGAACAAGGACAGATAAGATTAGAAATTTCTATAGTTATACAAGAATCGTTGGTTCAGAATTTTAAAACAGAAAAAAAATTGTCAAAATTCTTACACAAAATATTTGAAATATGTGAAAATATTTCAAATTCATTCATTCTATGACAAAATTTATTGATATTATTTTTACAATTTACAATTTTTTTTTTTTGCAATTATGTATTTCAGAGGCTGCCCACAACGAATCCTGTTTTTTCAATGAACAGTGCGAATCATTCTTTTTTCAAACTGAATGTCGAGATGGACGTTGTATTTGTCGATTTGAGTTACAAGCTGTTACAAATAATGGAAAATTCGATTGTGTGGGTATGTCATAAAAATTTAATTTTTTTGAAATAATTAAAACTGCAAATTCATTTTTTCAAAACCATTAATTTTGCAAAACTTTATTGATAAATATAATATTTAAAATTAACACAAAATAAATAAAAACATAAAAATGCAATTTAGCTGAATTGATTAATTACTAGCGTAATCAAATTTGGATTATATCATTAAAATTAATTTATGCTTAATGTATCAATAAAATATATATTTATATTTACCAATCATTTTTGTGAAATTATTATAAAAATAAATATATTAATTCCGGAATTTATGATATTATTTAGATAATTATGATTAGCGTAGCATAATCAAATATTCTGCAAATAATCGAATAATTACAAAATAAATAATAATAAAAAAAATATTCATATGTGTATTAATAATAAATTTATAATATTATTTTGAAAATATTATTAATATCATTTTATTTTATTTTTCATTTACGTTATACATAGCTAAACAAGGTACAAAACATCCCGAACAATATGTTGATCCTGCTATGATTGGTATACTTCTTGGTATGGCTTTAATGTTCATCATTATTTGTGTCGTACTTAGGCTTTTCAGTCAGTAAGTAGATTTGCATTTATTATTATTATCTATTCACATCATAATTCCTATTTATATAATATTATCATAATACATAATGAATGAATGAATGTATATATACCAAATAATTAAGTGAACATAAATATTTAATGAAAATTTATATAACGAAGACAGGTATTAATAGTTGTTGAATGATATTGTCTAATATATGAATAAAATATATATTAATACTAAAATTATATTATAATTATTAATATATAAATTTTGAATATTATTAAATAATTTAGCTAAAATTTTGTTGAATAGTATATGTTTTTTAGCAAAAAGTACATTTCTGATATAACAAATGATAAATTTCATTGAATTATATTTGTAAGGACCTAATTCTTTTAATTCATCCATTAGATTAAGAGCTATAAGAAATATAAACTTAATTTAAGAGTAAATATGTTAATTATCTTTGCGTTTCTTTTTAAATAAATTAACAATTTTTGAAACTGGAAGATTATATAATTCTTGAAAATTTTGTTATTTGAATATAAACTTGTCACTCCCGGGCTAATTCTCAGACCGGATCAATGAACGGGATTAAATTGGCATTCAAAAAACGTAAAAATATTTTAATAAGAAGTATCTTAGAATGCATAGAAGAATATAAACTGACTTTGAGTGAAAGAAACAATATCTTTTTAATATTATCAAAAATTAATCTTTTCATATAGTTTTCCCAAGGATAATATCTTGGAACTGTAATTACTTTATTGGGCAAATTAGAACTATTTAAAGTTATCAAAGATTTAATAATTTTGAAACGAAAATCCTTTGAAACATTTATTTTCATTTATTTAGAATTCATTTGATGATGCATCAGTAAATTTTGACTAATGCATTTGTTATGATAATAACAATAATAAGGAAATATTAATAAGGAAATATTATTAATTTAAATTTCCATTTCATTAAATTTCCTTTCTAATTATTTGTTTATGTAAATATAGTGTCCATAATTGAATTAGAAATCAAAGTTATTCTATATATTTACATAATATTTATATATAACAAATATATTTGAATAATACGATTTCGAAAAGAGCCTTTTAAAAATATGAAAATTATAAAATCAAATTCTATTTGTATATATACAATAAATTTAATACTATGTATACTATAGTTATATATGTATAGTTTAAGGTTTTATGAATATTTTAGCATAATAATTTAAATAAGGATTATTTACGAAAAGAATAATTTAAAATTTAAAGTAGTTAATTTTTCAATAACATCTCCTATATCACATTATATATAGAAACAAAATACTTTTAATATGATCCTTAATTTTTAAGTATATATTTTGAAAATAAAGCCAATAATTTGTTTATTTTGGTTACTAAATTTTATAGATAGCACCTTAGAAATATATCAAATATAAATTATCATAAATTTTTAAATATATGAATCTTTAATATTTTTAATAGTAATATTTAAATTTATATTTATTATATGAATGGAATAAGTATAATAATATTTTATAATTTAAATATGTATTCGAAAATATTATGTTAAATTCACTTACGAATCCTATATTACAGACTTTTGATCCCTACGCTTCTATTCAACTATAAAAAAAATCAATTAAAATTATAAATTTTAAAAATATATAAATAAATCCTAAGATTTCAGCTAGCAACATTGCTTATGTAAATTTATATCCGAACTTATGTTCATTAGAAAATTTACATACATTAACTTTTCAGAAAATTTATTAATTCTATGCTGCTAGTGCTAGTTATTGACAACAAAATCAATATATTATTATAATAATTTTACCCAACTATTAAACGCAGGATGGGATTAACAGAAATTCATACAAAGCACGTGTTTTGGACATCAAGCTGACAGGGCATTTTACCAATTAATCTCTATAAATTTTGTTTTATTATCATGTCTTAGGGCCTCTTGAATATTTGAAACATTTTTGTGGATGGAAATACATTTATATTTAAAACATATATTTTTATATATGTTTATATTTAGTGATGCATTTAAAACGTTGTAATATAACATTCTCTTTAACTGTGTAAACGGTCTATTATTGGCTAATCACGTTATCTTATCCATTGTTCAGATGTTTGTGGTGATAACTCTGGACTTGACAGAATACAAATATAAAGAAAATGTTTTTAGAAGATTCTTCTTCTTCTTCTTCTTCTATGATCTATGCTCTTCAGAAAGTGTGGTTGAACATCAACTTTTTTATGATTCTGTAATCCCATTTTTTCATACGACCCCGCATATGTGTATTTAATAAATTTTTCATCTATATTATATTCAGAATTTTAAAATTGAATTTTCTATCTTTTGAATATTTCAATTGAATTTTTATATAGATTTAAAATGATTTTCTAAATTACAAACTAACTATTATAATATAACATAGTGTCTTTATCAATTCAATTTTCTATTTAACACATGACATTTGAAAACTTAACACGCGTTTGTAAAAACATTAAAATAAACACCAAAAAAATAACTAACTTATTTGAATAATTCCACTTGGCAAAAGTCCAATCAATTTTTAAAATCTATAGTAAAGTTCTTATTCTCATTGAAAATGGTAAACCATAAAACAAACTTTCTATATTATTATTTGAAAACGTGATGGATTGACTTGATTTTAAGTATTTTTATTTAGTTTGTGTATTGAGAAATCGATTTTAGCCTATAAATAATAACGACAAAACTTTCCATGTAATACGGAATTAATTTAGTAAAATAGTAATTACCTATTGTCAAAATTATGATATCTTATAAATTATTTTTTATGTACTTAAAGTAATTTAAAAAAAAATCCTTATAGGAGAACAAACCTTTTAAATATGTCATTCAATAACAAGAGAATTATTTTCAAACTGCAATGCTGAGGCCCATAAAACTGCTAAACCCAAACGTTTATAAATTATTTTATTAAAAATATGTTTTATAATATTTCGCAGTATAAAAAAAGAGTTAATTTTTTACCTATATCCCAGAAAATATTTATTCATAGGCAACATTATTGAATTACCATAGAAATCCTGTCAAAAGAATATTTTATGTTACGTTTTCGGTACATGTTTTATGTACAAAATTCATGTTATTGTTTGTTAAAGTATGACAATTTAGTGCCAGATGTATTTGGTCTCTTGGACCATCAATAATTCAGTTGGAATAGTACACACGTTGTTGTATTTTATCCTTGATCCGATAATAAACTATTTGTAGATTTGGATTGAATATGTTTTTTTCAAAACATTATAATTTTTGTAATTTGATACGTAAATCGATTATTACGTTTCATAAAAATAAATATGTATATTTTTTATGGATGGTTGGTATTATTTTTGGAATTCTATTGAAAATAAACTTTATATATTAATGATTTTGATTGAACATAATAAAATACTAAACACTAAAGTTAATTTTAACGATATACATACATAATTCCAAATTTACAAAAACTACAAAAATAAATAACTGAAAGATTATCTGACATTTTTTAACAAGCAATTTCGTAGTCACAATTTTAGCATTTTTGTTTAATCTTTTTTTTTTAAATTTCCAAAATTCTTAATAACAGAAGTTGTATGAATACATTTAGATTTGGTGAGAACTAACAAGTGATTATATTCATAATATTGAAAATTGAAATATTGTTATTCTTACTGAAATACTTTTACCGGCCATATTAGATTTTCATTAAATATTCAATTTGAGAAAAACTTCTTTAAATTAACTCTACGGAATTATCCATTAATGTATTTTAATTATAATTTTAAAACTTAAAATCTTTTGGATATTTTCTTCAATTAGTTTGTTAGTTAAGTTGTAGTTAGTGTCACCTGCTTCTGCCAAGTAATACCAAACACATACGCTATTACTATAACATAATCCAACCCATTTACATAACAAATCTATGGATTTTCACGATAAAGATCTTCACCACTTCTTTCTTGATTATTTCATATTATAAATTAAGTTACCGAAAATATTTTTGGTTCTGTCAGCTTCTATAAAAAATAAACTAAATTTTAATATAATTTAACATTATTATATTGTTTGAGCATTTGGATTAAATTTTAAATTTTGACAATGAATTTAAAAGTTTAAAATTAAATAAATATATTTAAAAGATACACAAAATATATAAAGTTTATGGAAATTTATGATAATAAAATAAAAATAAAAAAAAAATAGTTTAAAAAAAATTAAAAGATTTACTTGTCTAGTTTTAGTGCAAATCATTCAATCCGATAATAAGTTTTACAAATGGATTAAACAAACTTATGAAAAATATATTTTTTTTTTCGGTTTTCTATTTTAAATATAAAATATTAAAATATACAGCATGTGTTTTTCATTATCCAAATAGAAAAGATATAGCTAATCTAAACTAGAATAATATCGATAAGAATTATTGTTGAATTTTGGTGAAAGTTTAACATTTGTTCAAAAAGATTTTTTATATTTTTCCGGAAATAAAAACATAATTCACTATAGAAATTTGTAAGTCTATGATTATCGATTCATATTTTTTTTTTTACAAAATCTAACAGCTTTACATAAATACATTTGAAGAATATATAAATCAAAAAAAAATATTTATTTGTTAATTTAAGAAAACGAGATAAAAAATTGAATTATTAATTTGAATTAATTATTATATGTATATATAAATAGTTAATATATTCCATTAAAACAGATGTAATTTTAGTTTAATTTACTTAGGATCATAACGAAACGTCTATTATTTCGTAATATATTTATCGTAATTTTATATGGATTCCGAACTATATAAGAGTCTTTATATTGAAGAAACTTTTAATTGGAGAGATCTTATGGCTGTTAATATTGAGATATTTGTTGTCAGCAATTGATCTCAACAATAGCATTTTTCGCACTCTTAAAATCACAATTACATATTGAAAATTTTATTAATGGTACTCATTTCAAGCTGAGTCAACTTAATGGTACTCATTTAAATCTAAGTTAACTAAGAGCGATATCGATGTTTCGGCCTGGAGTTAATCCTGGGATATAATGCATCACCTATTACACCCTTAAAGCTATGTATGCTTGACATGTCACATCGTTTTAACTGAAGAATCCGCTTAGGATTGCTTAGGATTTGTTTGCGACCCTAACATCGCAAAGTAATATTGAACACAGTAGCAAAATAGTTTTGACACATATGATTATAGAAAGATTCTTTTTATTTATGATATAGAAGAGTGTTCAATGTTGAAACCCTGTATTCATCCCTATATAACCTAGACATATTACATGTACTTGGAATACCAATATTTTAAAAGCTTGATGTTCAAATATTAAGTCATATGTGATAAGAACGCTTATACTTATACAGACGCTTTTACTTTGCTTGCGACGTCCCTTGTGCATTTGTCTTTATCCCAAACTAGCCATAGGGTTACAATTTACAATGCAATCTTATTTATTGTTGAGATAGCCTCCAGAGATGCCCATCTTCTTTAGCTAGAGGTCATTTGACTTTGTATATATATATGATAAACTATGTCATATTATTTAATTTTTTTAATATTTTGCACAGTGCATAAATAAAATTTTATATGCTTTTTCAAGTGTTGTCTGGGAAAATTCCCTCAAGTACAAAAAATATTATTTAATTCATACATTTCTAAAAAAAACAACATAACCAATTTAGCAAAAAATTAAATGATCAACAAATTTATGCTTCACTTAACCTCCTTTTTACATAAACCATCATGTAATAACTAAATTACATTCAAAATATTATTAAAACTCGTCAAATAGATCGAAATTTTAAAATATATAAAATAAATATCAAAAATTTTGTATATCAATATTTTTATCATTATATTTATTTATATTGGTTTGCTTCAATGAATTTATATTTGGAATTATTTTTCAAGTACATAATTTTATAAAAAATTGTGCAATAAATATGCTAATAAGATTTTGTAATATAGAATACCAAATTGATTAGTACCCTTATATTACCAGCTCCTTGAACTTAAATACGAATAAATAATATAACTTTTACAATATCCCCTCCACCATCATTAACTTGAGCATTATATCTTATTTAGTATGTTGTAGTAACAAAATAAACAAATAATCTAAATATTAAATACAATTGTCTCGAAAAAGAACAACCATTATATCCCCCCATGATACAGTCAAGATAACAATTACGAATAAACAGGTGCCGTGAGATAAAGCCTTAGGACAGGACATAAAACCTTAATGGCTTTTGGTCCAATTTTAATGTCATTTAGCCCTAAATTCATATAGCCTTTTCCAGAATTTTGGACATAAAGCCATATTATTTATTGCTATTTTAATAATTTGTAAAATTAGTAACTTCATTGAAGTTAAATTAGTAACTTCAACATAAAGCCTTATCCGGAAATTAACCGCATATGGCTTTATGTACAATTTTAATTAAGCCTTAGGACATAAAGTCATTGAGGTTTTTTGTCCTAAGGCTTTATGTCATGGCACTGAATAAACAAAATACAACTTCTTCTTATGCTACCTATCCAATTGACGTTTGACATCATAAATGTTACTGGATGTTAACAATACTTCAGAAATATTCCATTAGTTATATTTTTATATATTTTTTTTTCAATACCACAACTTCCTATACAAACTTCCGACTATCAGATTATAGGAATTCGATTTTATGTTCACCTATAATGAAAATATATAGTTTTTCTTCAATTGACTGTTCACTTGTAATTATCGGTATATTTCAATTCATCTGAATAACTTGGAAATTTGTTTTATGTTGGTCTGTCCATGAAATTCGTAGCAATCTTCTGTAAACAAAAGAACGCGTTTCTATATCAAACGCTTACAGCTTATTAATTATTAATTCTGTAAATTTTAATAAAATTTAATTTCATAAAATTATACTTGTGGAAATATAGAAAAAAATATTATTTTTATATTTTTCTTCTAATTTTAAATACTATGTATTATAATTTATGTTGAAAAGTGTCCTTTTGTTGACAAAACTTAAATTGATATTGAAAAAAAAGTTTACAATAAATTTAGGACATCGTAAAACAATAAATTTAGGACTCCATTTGAAAATTTTCTTCAAGAAATCTTAAAAATTAAATAATTCTTTAATAAATATTCTTATTTTAATAAATTAAATAAAAATATATACATATAAAAAAATATCATAATTAAACGTATATAATTCTATATTATTTATGTAGAACTTGTACTCTAAAATTGTTTTATGACTGCATAAGCCACACCATCAGAAGGTTCATATTTTATATTCAAATCTCTCAAATACTTTACCAACCTAAAATATATCACGAACGAATAATAAAGTGTAGTGTCCTTATATATAATTTTATTTGTCGTGTTAATATCATACTTTAAATTATTTTTATAACTAACACGTAAAAAATGTTTTATTTAAAACTAATATTTTTTATAAATACATACCATTTTTTTTTTATTATAATATTTATACTAAATAAACAAAAATATTATTTATTTGTATTTTAATTCAATTATTTCAGAGCACGATGGCATGAAAATCGTACAATATTCAATACACCAAATCCTCGTCTAATGAACGTCTCATTATTGCGTGAAAGTAAATTATTGCATGGTCAGGAGCGTCGCGGTTCTAGAATGTCAGTAAGGGCACCATCACGTCAACCAAGTATGGCATCCCTAAGGCCACATTCGCCCAACCCGTCGTTAGGTAAGACAGGTACAGTACACATCACATTGCACAAATATTTTTTACCATTTTAATTATTTTATTTTTAATATTTTTTACAATTAAATTTTTTTTTTTTTTTTTTAAAGCTTTTATAACATTTTATAATTTACAAAATATAAGTACAAATATGAGTAATACATAAAGATATATATATATATATGTACATTTATATATGTTGTATTACTATATCCCCTTAATTATTAAGCATTTTAATACTACTAAAATCCAAAGGAAAAACTGGAATAAAACCCTTCATTATGCCAATAATTCCCAGTTGAGTAAGGAACCAAAAATAAATAACATAATATCTGATGACATAAGAAATAAAATATGAATTTTCGCATATAATATAATTATGTTTCAGTGTTTCAGGGGTTAATAGATAGGACGAATATAATTTACATTATTTATATGTTAACTTTAACATTATATAGAATTTTTTTGTTACAGAATCTTTAATTTTTGTTATGATTTACATAATTAATTTGTATTTTTTATAAACATTTTATTAAAAAATCTTTAAAATTCTTTAATATCATAATAAATTGAACAATTATTAAATTATATCGTAAATTAATAAATTTATAACAACAACTTGTTAAAAAATTAATTTCAAAATATATTTTGATAATTCGGATTTAATTTTGTATTTTATATAATATTGTATCTAAAAAATTATAAATTTCAAAATTTTCCTCTCTAAACTATAGTTTATATATATTTCCACAAAACCAAAATTATTTTTCTTTTATCCTTAAAAGATTTTTCTTGTTCTTTTTTTATGATTTTTTCTTTTTTTGGTAGGTATATATATACAAAAAAAAACTTACGAATCTTACAAGTAAATCTGATGAAAATATGTAGTCAAAGTTTTCAGTTATTACAAATTAGGGTAAAAATCTCAAAAGTAGACAAGAGTTTTATCAAATTAAAATGTATATACAAACTTTAATAAAAATAGACCAAATTTATATAACAATATTTAATAAAAAATTAGCATATTCATAATTGGACCATTCTTTCAATAATAAACAAATCTCTTGTAATCAAATACACCACCAAGCATCCATAAAATAAGGATAATAAAATAATATCTACATAAATTTATCTAATATAATGTAAATGTAAATTTTAGACATTTATTTAAATTGAATTTAATTAACAATTATTTACAATAAAGTCTCCAAATCAATTTAATCTAGTATTTAAATCAATTTATTTCAATTTATAAACATTGATTAATTCAAATATGGTCTATTTTTACGAAAATCGCATTATGCGATTAATTTCTTTTTAAATTCCAAAGGTCCTTTTTAAATATTCCTTTTTAAATTCTAATTTTTAAAGTCCAATATTGGGGAACTTTACACAGAGTCGAATCTAATTAAGTATAAAAAGTTGTAATTTTATATAATCATGTATTTTGAAATAAGTATTTAATTAATATATTACTGAAATCCAGATTAACTTATAAGTCCTTATGAATGAGAATTATACGATTAAATGGAATTGTGAACTATAAAAACCTTGATAGAGAGTTCATGTATAAATAATTATTTAGAATTTTTTTGGAAGGATTTTAACCTTTATAAATTTAATTTATTAAATAAATTGAATTCACATTTAATTTTACTATGTATTATTTTCTATAAGTTTTGTAAATTTCAAAACTTATTCACAATGAGCCGTAATTACTTTATTTTTTTGGAATGATTTCGTAATTATATTATAATCATTCATACGCAATTTACAGAATTTAACATTCATCCAAATTCACAAAGTTTTATATCGAAATTAAACATAATTTCGCAATGCATTGAGTAAATTACACGATTTTGATTATCATAAATATTTCAAATTATTTTAAATTACATCGGTAAATTACATAAATTTTTTTAAATATTTGGTTATTTTTTAATTTTTATTTGCCATAAAATAATTTTATTTACAAGAACTTTTAAAATTATTAAAACGCCAAAAAATATTATAGCACATAGAAGAGCCGACAAAAGATTCAGTATTACTTCAAATCATTTAGGTAAATTCTTAAAATCAACAATGAGTTTTGCTATAGCAAATATTATAGTTAATAAAAATTGTTTTATTAGTTACTTAAAAGTTACTATAAAAAAATAATATTAGCTTTTTATAGTTAAACGTTTTATTGAACCGGTGTTATTATTTTTAAAGTTTGATTATATATTTATAATTTCTTTAACATATTAATTTGAAATTTTTACATTTATTATTATTATTATTATTATCATTTTTTTTTTTATTATAAATTTTTTATAGGTAAAATGCCACGTTCAAAAAGTAATACTAAATCAAATGATTCCCGTACAAGTGAAATATCAAATAATTCTAAATTTAATGATAATCCACCGCCAACATCAGCATCCTCGTCACATGCTGTAGTTGCGTCAACAAGTTCAGCCGCAGTTGTTAATACTTCATCGTCGTCCGGATCAAATCATATTAAAACTAATAAATTTTAAAGAAAAATAAATAAAATAATCAAAGAATTCCTTTTTTGCCAAAGTTTTTAATACATTTTCTTTATGTATTTTTCACACAGCAAATCCTTAAAATATGAGGTATTCCTTTAATTAAATTTAATATTCAATCAATCAATTTTCTATATTTTATAAAAAATGAAAAAAAAAACTCCTTCCTGTCTCTGTATAATGTTCCGTAGTTTTTCTAATATATTTTTTTTATAAAATATTCGTATGTCCTTGTAGTTTTTTATTTGTTTTAGACTTTCTATATTAAAAATTATACAAATTAGAATTTTTAAAACTAAAAAAAAAAAATCAAAATTTTGTTTTCTATTTTTCTTCTTTAGTTTTCTCTGTCTTGTCGAACAATTTTCTTTTTAATCATTAATTGTAGAATTTGAATAGGGTGAACTTTATAAATATATGAACAAAAATCAACACTAAATTTCAATTTTCTATAAAACATCACCAACTTTTTTTTCACAAACGTGTACAAAAAATCTTCGATATTATAGAATTCTTCTATTCTACATAAACTATCCATTCTACACTAAATTAATGCAGGACTTAACACCGGATTTCTAATTGAAATAATATAACAATAAAATTATAAATTTAATAAAATGAAACGTAAAATTTCAAACGAAACTTTAAAGATTTTTCCACCAAATTTTATAAAAATGATATTCATAAAATTTAAATATAATCTGGTATCATGTCCTGCACATTTTCTTCTATAGTATATTAAAAATCTTATATCTTTAAAAATTTTCAAAGATTCTTAACACTAATTACACCAATCTTTATTTTTGTAGCTTTAACAAATAGTTAAATGATTTTGTAATTTTCATTTAGTTTGAGTTTGAGGTTTGATTTAATTAAAAACTAGTTTTGTTAAAATTTGTAATTTTGGTTTGTATATTTATTTTGATATTTTAAGTAAATTAATTAGCACACACAAAATTGACTTTATATACAAACTTTTTAGATAATTTTATGTAAAATCAATTTAAATTTAACCAAAATTTAAAAAGAATTTAAATTAGTTAAATTTAATTGATTTTATGCAAAATGACTAATTTTAGTATGTAGTAATTATAAAAATATAAAATTTTTTGATTTGGATCGGATAATTATGGTTTATTTTTGCGAAGCTATCTAAAATTATTATGCTTTTTATAATGTTTGAAATTGATTTTAGTTATTACTAACTAGCTAATATATATGGCCGTCAAAATAAATTAGTATAAAATTATGTTTGGAGTGTAATTATGTAATTAATTATAAAATATATAAATGGTTTTTACAAGAATTGGAAAAATATTTTCTTGAAAGTTTAGATTGTTTTAAGTTTAGATATGCTCAAAAATTGATTTTTTTTTATCATTTTAAAACGTGGACGAGTTAATTATTTTAAAAACATCTTGATTTAATTTTTATTTTTATATTTTTCGGAATTTAATAAAATTTATTTAATATTATGTTGCATGAAATAAATTATATACAAAAATTTGATTTATAAAAATAATTGGTTTAGTATAAAGAATTGCATTTTGGTGCTTAAAAAAAATTAAAATTTAAAATTAAAATGGCTTCACAAAAATATATACCTATTTATATATATATAAATAAAATCCTTAATCAAAAAATTTCTATGCAAAATTTTTATAAAATTAAATAATTATATATAAAATTTTACCAAAATATACGAAATAAATATATTAAAGCATCCCGACCAGGATCACGCGGCAGTAATAGCAATGGTTCAGGACATTCGTTTAGATCTCGCAGTGATTCAACAACTGTTGCACAACATAATAACAATCATAATATTGGTAGTGGTGGCCATCATCCACATAATCATCATCATCATAATGAACAACGAAAAAATTCAAATTCAACTCAACATCAACCATTAATTGCGAATATTGTTTCGAATCCAGTTGCTGAAAATGTTACAGTAGAAATAATTGAACCAACAAAAGAACAAACTGACATTTAGGCTGAAAATGTTATTTAATAATGAAAATGTATGAGATGGGAAAAATACTATTATAAAGAAAATGCATTGAAGATTAATTTTAATCACAACAATAACAACAAAATGTATATTGCATTTTTGTTAAAATAATGTTTTATGCTAAATAAAAATTTTATGTATAATTTTATTTTTGGTTATGCATTTGTTCATAATTATTTGCACTCTAAATAAATTGTCAAATAAAATTATGCTTGCCATAAAAATCGATTTATATATTTTTAAATAAATTAAAAAAATACGAACATCAAATTAAAAAATTAAATAAAAACAAGAAAATACAAAAATTTAAATAATAATTTTCAAAATATATAAATTATTTTAACAAAATAAAGGGAATTTTTACGAAAAAAAATATTAAAACAATAAAATTATATTATAATCACTAGTGATATTTATATAGCAAGAAAATAATTACAAAATTATTACATTTTCATTAGGCGCCTAAAAATATGCAAATATATTTCTAGTATATTATATTCGATTCATAGAAATTTCGTAATTTTTTTGTTTTTAATTCATTATTATTTATTTTATTCATTAAACTATTAAACAATATGAATAATTTAAATTTTCTTTGAAAATTTATTAACAGAACGAGGCAATAAATATTGATTGATATAAAAATGATGGCTTACAAAAAATAAATTTTCATTTAATTTAAATTTTCTTAATTTAACTTTTCTTTAAATTATTTTTGTTAAACTACAACCTAGGATTTAAAATTACGATGACATAAGCTGAGGTTTAATGCCTTCATTATCTGTGAAATTCTTTTTACGACATAATTTAGAATATATTGCATTTTACAATACCACTTAAAATGTAAATCAATATACACTTACTAAAATTAACATTATAAATGGTATGTATATCTTAACTTCGAATACTAACATTCAAATTAATTATACTGCAATGCATTTGATTCTGTACTTAATTAATTTCAATACATTTGTTTATTTTCAATATAACGCAGTACAAAGTAAAAAAAAAATTAAAAAATAATACCTTTTTCATATGTAACTAGTTATTCTTGAAATTTCTATGCTGAAGCTCTCTTCCGGTTCCTGGTTGTAGTATTTTCCAAATATGAACAAAAAATTATTCAATATTTATAATTTCAACAAAAATTTCTCTTCGAATTTAATTACATTTTAATAAAGTTTGTGTAAAATTCAAAGTCCTTTTGCCTTAAAAAAAAAATTGGGAAATATAAATATTTAAATAAATTTTATTTAATTGGATTTTAAAATGGGAAATTTCATTATAAAATAAATTATTAAAAATTCTTTCATCCATTTTAATTTTTTTTTTATATATAATTGATAATAAAATTATAGATAAAATATATTTAATTAATATAAAAAATACAAAAAATATAATAATAAATAATTAATAATTAATAACATATTGGGACTTCATATTTTATGCGACTTTCTAGGGACCATATTTTTAATGCGAAAATATGTGTTTCACATTTCAAATTAAATTTATATAAATATTTAATATATTAAATAATAAAAGAAATGAAATTAAATATAAATTAAATAAAATTCACACTGAATGTTAAATCCTTTTCTATATAAAATGTACAAATTTACTGTATAAAAAATTAATCAATACTCATAACACCAGTAAAACTAATTTAAAAAATAAAAAATTATTATATAATTTCAATAAAATAAATTATTGAAAATTGATTTTAAAAGAAAATGAAATATTTTTTTTTTTTATGATTTTGTAAATTTGGAAATTATCATTGTTAAAAAAAAACATAATTTAAATATTTGCAAGCTTTTACATTTTTATAAATTCTAATTTTTTATGTTTTATTTTTATTTTTTTAAATATTATTAAATTAACATTTTAAATAATATAGTTGTATTTTAAAAAATATTCACAAAGAAAAAGAAAATGATTTTATTTAAATATTTCAAGTTTGGTTTAATCGTTTGAATGTCAAAAGCAAACGTGATAAATAAAAATATAAACTATTTATAAATATTAAATTAAATAATCACTAAAATTAATAAAATTAAAAAATAAATATAAAAATAATACAAAATAAAAAATAGTATAATAATAAATAATTTTATTATTGGAAATTCAATTTGTAGCCTTAAAGATAGAGTCAGTTTTATTATCTGAAATATATGAACTTTTGAAACTATATTTCAATAAATTTTATTAGTAAAAAAAAAAAAAATGTAATGCTAAAAAAAGTTAATGTAGAAAAAATAAAATTTAAATCAATTACAAATTTCAAATACATAATTATTTTTTTCTAAGGGGCATTTTTGTTTTATTTAAATTTCCCAAAAGTCTATTTATTTTATGTTAAATATGAATTTGAGCTGCGTACGCATTATTTATGATGAATTTAAGAAGCATAGTGGTGACATTTTTGTCAACCATTAAATTGAAATAATTAATCAATTTGTAAATTCAAATCTTTTTTGTGATTCTTGACAATTTAATTAATGAATATTCAAAAGAAATATCTAACGTCCAGCTGCAAATTTAATTATAAAATTATTCAAGTAAAATAAAAAATTTAAATTTCTATTTCATTAACAAAAATTTAAAACCATTTTAAATTAAATATATTTATAAAAAAAATATTATTCCTAAAAATTTAAAAGCTAAAATTAAATACACTACAAAAATAAAATAATAATAAAAAAACTTCCTTTTTTTAGTGATTTATTAGAATTATAAAATCACAAAATAATTAATTAATTATTTTTTAAGTATTTCAATAATTCATATTATAGCTTATTTAACGAAATACTTAGTATAAAGCATTTTTTTTTTCAAATTACATTATTTAATATAGATAATTATTAATTAATTCAAATGAATTTTTTTACTTGTAGTTTCACGTAAAATAAAAATTTCATGTAATTCAGAATAAAAACTTATATTTTTAAAGAACCAAAAATCACTTTATATTAAAATTCAAAAAAAAAAACACCATTTAAATTAATTAAAAATTTCCAATAAATAATTAATTTTTAAATATTTTTTGAAAAAAATAGGGGAAGATTTTTTTACAAAAAATATTTAAAAAAAAAAACTATTTTTCAAATAAATTGGCGCACTAAAAAAGTTTAATTTTATTTAACATAATTCCATTTTTTAAAGAAAATATATTCATTAATCATATTTTTATGAAATTACCAAATTTTTTATGCATAATTATAATAAATAAAAAAATAATATAAAATTTGCTTTATGTGCTCAATCAATGAAGCTTAACTGTGACAAAAAAATAAAAAAAAAAATAATCAAATGAAAACTTTTAAGCTAAAATATTATTACAAAATAAAAGCACAATATATAAAAAAAAAAATTAATAAAAATTAACAATTTAAAAACAAAAAATATTAAAATATTTTACCAATAAAATCATAAAAAATCACTAATTATTAGAATTTGTAATGTTTTTGCTTTAAAATATCTTCTTTATTTTTTTTTACTTTAAAACATAATTCTACAAATAAATGTAATTTAATTCAGTAAATATATTTAGTAAGTATAGAGTATAAATTTTAAATATATACATAATATTTAATAATGAAATTTATTAAAAATTCACATAAACTAAAAAAAAAATTAATATTTTTTCAAAATTATATTAAAAACCACATCGAAATTAATTTTTACCATTTTTCAAAACATTAAAAATTTTATGATTTATGATTTAACAAATTATTAATTAAGATTATTAAAACAAAACTGATTTTGAAATTTGGGGAAGAATTTCAAAATTGTTATGTTTTGAGTATATTCACATAAATTTAATGTAATTTTTACTTATTTAATTTAAAAAAAAAAAATCATAATAATAATAACAACAACAAAATAGATATAAAACTTAATAAAAAATAATCATATTTTATTGTAAAAACGCAATCAAAAAATCAAATAACAAATTTCTATATAAATAATATATAAAATATTAAAAATGCTGATTCTAATTTAAAAATATATAAATATAAAAAATAAATATAATCTTTAAAATTGTGTAGTAAATGAATTTTAATACTTATATAAATTAGATTTAAAATTTTTTGAAAATATAAAATAATTAATTATTATATCTTCTATGACGACTAAAATAAAATCACGATATTATATTTAAATAATAGAAGTTATTACTTAAATATAAAATGCTAGCTAATAAAATTAAGCTAAAATAACTTTCACAAAATAAAATATTAAAAAAAAAAAACAATTCTTTAAATATATAAAAAATATTAATTAATTATAAAATTTATTATTTACTATACTCTTACGAAAAACAAAAACCATTAATGCTTTATAAAAAAAATAAAAATGATACCAAAAATATTATAAATAAAAGAAATTTTTTAGTAATAACTCTTATATAAAAATTATATTTAGCACATAAATTAATCATAAATCAAAAAAAAAATATTAAACTATATTTAAAATTAACAAAAAAAAAAAAAAAAAAATTTTATTACTTTTAAAAAAAATCATATTTCATAATTCTTAAGAAATATTATTTTTTATTTTCAATATTACATAAAATTACATATATAAATTTCTTACTTTTATCTGCTGTGTTGAATTATATATAAATAAATAATTATTATAAAAAACTTTTAAAAAAAGCTGATTGTTTGTAGCATTAAAATATAATATAATAATAAATATAATTATTATATTTATTTATTTATAATTAAACTAAAAATATAGTAACAAAAAATCCATATTTTTTTCAAGGTAAATTCTATATACAAAAAAAAAATATATTTTATTTAGATGAGTGCAAAAAAAAAAAATATAATTTTTTTTTTTTAAATTATAATTCAAAGAAAATTAGACCATCAAAAATTATAGTAAAAGAAATTATAATCTATATAGAGGATGAAATCTAGAATAGCTGGATGAACTGTGTATCACTTTACAAAAAAAAAAAAACATTATAAATAAATTATACTTGAATTTTAATAAAATATATTCTACATTAACAAAAACAAAAAATTTGCCTTTTCAATTATACAAAGTACAGGTAAAATTCGTAAAATTATAAATTAAATGGACCCTATAAATATAAATAATTATTCAATACTAAGATATTAACGATCGATTTTAACAGCAAAAATATTGTTTCAATCAATATTCAATTCTGTATTCGTTCTCTAGCCATGATTATGAAATTATAGAATTCTATAATTTATTAAGTATCACAAAATCAAGTAATTTTCTTTTTCTTATATATGCAATACAGATGTTACCAAGCATTACCTTGATATTTTCTTTAGAGAAAACTACTCTTAGTAGATTGTAATTGTAAGTTGATATACTTAATAAGATTACACAACTAATATACAAGTTTTCTTTCTCTACTTCTGTTGACAACAATTGTTCCTTGGACCACTACTTGTAAAGGCTGATAATTCTCGTTTCTCATGATATGTCCAAAGTAGTTAATTTTATATAGTATCTGAGTTTTCTTTCTTTGATTATACTGCCTAATGATCGTTTGGTTTTCATCCTATTTAACAATTCTATGTTTGAAATTCTGTCCGTCCATTTGATCTTTAATATTATTTTATATATCCAATATTCAAAGGTTTCGATTTTTCGTAGCTCTGAAAAATCTTAAGATCAAAAAAAGATTAAGATCGATTTAGATCTAGCTATTTCGTTTCTAGTATACTAAAATAATTTCTATTGGTGGCATTGCAATGCAATTAATTATATACTTCCAAGATATTTGACCTTTCTAATTCTTTCTATACTTTCATTGTCAATTGAAAAACAATCAAGTGTTTTGTTTATATTATATTGATGTTTAAACCGTATTTCTTGCAAAATCAATTTAACTCATTCAAAAAAATTTGCACATCCAGAAAATTTGTTGTTAATTAGACAGCATCGTCGGCAAACAATGTTATTTACTATTTCTCCAATAATAATGGAGAGAGAAGCATCCTTTTTGTACTACACCAATCTTTATCTCTAAACGTTATTTCATTGTTGTTTTAACAAACGGCAATTGATTCCAATGCAAGTTTTCGATGTCAATAATCACTTTGATCAATTAACGAAAATACACTTATTCCTACACATTCAATAATTATTGTTATTAAAATATCACTAATGTTGATTATATATTATTAATAATCGGTCTAGATAACGACCTAAAAAATTCGAAGAGCTAGCTTTAATCTGTAAAATAACACTTCAATTTAATACGTAGGATATCTAGACAAAAAAATATGAAATATTTGATAAAACAACGAGCAATTTTCACTGCTTTATTATTTAATTAATCTAACATTATTTGACATAATGTTGTAACATTGTACAAAATAATACAAATTCAATTAGTGAAATAAATCTAAATAGTAATTTAATTTATATTTGTGATAGAATTTAATCAAAGATTACTTCTCAACATTGCAAGAAAATGTTCCTCTCTGTTCATATATGCAATGTGTGTAAATCTATATTCCATATTTTATATTTTACCATTACAAGTGGATAAATGTTTTTCTGTAATTAGATAATTTTTTAAAGAATTTTCACCAGTTCTTAAGGAATGAGGAAATTTTAAAAGATAACTTTCGATTATCCAGCGATCCAGCCCTTGATGTTTACGTCAACAACGCAACGAAACAACATAAATTTTTAAAGTATAAACAGACATACGAAAAATTTATGTAACCATAATTTAAAATTTCTGAATAATATAATTTTAGAAAATTATAATTAGCCCAAACCCCCCATGATATAATTGTAAAGTAATTAAATATAAAACTCAATAATTTTACAATTTCAACTAAAAATAATCTTGAAATTATAAATAATCTCACAAATAAAATAGGCGACTCAAAAATTTGAGGTATTGTTTTATAAAAGTTATAAAAAATAAATACATTTTTATTTCTTGAGTAGTAAGTAATACAATTTAATTATTTAAAAAAATGATTTAAAATTTCTACTTTATTATAATACACTATCATAGTATTTTTAAGTATTTATTTTTTAAGTAATTTTTAAGTATTCTTTTTTATTTAAAATATAGTACTATTTTTTTTTTTAATTATAAAAAAAACTAAATCACATAGCATTTAAAATAATAATGTTTCTCTTAAAGAAATATATAAATTATATTAAAAAATGTTTAATAAGACACTTCATATTCCATTCCTATAAATTATAATTGTTTGCAGCAGTTTGTGACAATACCAATGAAGTTTGTACACCAGTCTGATCAACTAATTTACGGAAATAACCATCTGGATACATTAATAGCTCATGTGGATGAGCAAATTCTACAGCCCGACCAGCATCCATTACTAATACACGATCACTATCCATTACAGTATGTAATCTATGAGCTATTGTTAGTACTGTACAATCAGCAAATTTCGTTCTAATTGTTTTCTGTATCAATTTATCAGTTCTGCAAATAAAAAATATTATAATTTTAGAATAAATATTAAGTTTTATATGTATAAAATAAAAAATAAAACTTACTCTGGATCCACATTAGCTGTAGCTTCATCTAATATTAAAATTTTATTATTTCTTAAAATTGCTCTTGCTAAACATAATAATTGCCTTTGACCCATACTAAAATTCGAACCACCATCAGACATTTTACAATTCAAACCACCGACTAATGTTGAAACATGATTTTTCAATTCAACTTCAGCTAATACAATCCACAAATCATTATCAGTTGTTGTTTCAAATGGATCTAAATTATAACGAAGCGTACCCGAAAATAATACAGGATCTTGGGGTATTATTGATATTTTACTACGTAAATCATGTAAACCAATTTTTCCAATATCAATATTATCAATTTTTATTGTACCTTCATTATAAGCAAGTTGAAAAATTGACTGTATAATTGATGATTTACCAGCACCAGTTCGACCAACAATACCAATTTTTTCATTTGGTTCAATTATAAAATTTAAATCTTTTAATATATATTCATCATCTGGTGCATATTTTAATTTGAAATTTAAAAATTCTATACGACCTTTTGATGGCCAATTATCTGGTGGACATTGATCTGGTGAACTTTCTAATGGAGGTTCTGGTGTCTGTTCAGCATATTCTAAAATTCTTTCAACACTAGTCATTTGATTTTCTAGTTCAGCTGTTTGTCGCATACCCCACTGGCACATTCCAACCATTGATATACATTGCATTATAGCTAAACCAACATCACCACTTGAAAATTGATCTTCAAGTATTAGAAAACTAAATGTCACAACACCAATATAAATAACGCACACAAAATCTAACCATAGTGCAAAAGCACGTGTTGTTGCCAAGAATAAATACCATGCAGATGTATTAGCATTTTGACACTTATGAAATTCTTTTTCTAATTCATGTTCAGCTTGTAATGCACGAATTGTTGTTAAACCTTGAAATGTTTGATTCGTATGTGAATATATTGGACTACGACCTAAAAAATAATTAAAAACTAATTAAAATTATTCAACTAAAATATGACAGATTAAAGCTTACTCATTGACTCAATTCGTTTAATACTTCTGCTTGTATTTATATATAATGTTCTTAATATATAAAATAGACAAGCCATTATACCTGCCGGAACTAATAACCAATAATTTGCAATACATACTATCACAAGCACTGCAGTAATATCAGTAAAAAACTATAAAACAAAATATAATTTTATTATATTCTTTTACAATAGAAAAAAAAATTGTAATTACAGAAATACAATCCAGTAATGATTGTGGTAATATCGCATCAATTGAATTAATATCCTTAGAAAATCTATTTAGAATTCTGCCAGATGGATTCATATTAAAGAAATACATTCTAGCTCTTGTAATTCCTCGGAAAAGTTTATCATGTAATCGTAAAGATATTCTAAGACACATGTGAAAAAATCCAAAAGTCCGACATATATACAGAATAAGAGTAGTTCCAATAAGTGATGTATAAATAATAATTATGGTTTGTCGTTCCATTTCGATTTCATCATCAGAAGAATTCATTGGTATTGGTTTAGTATTATTATTATTATGACCAACAGTTTCTTCCCAATTGACCCTATAAAAAATAAATTAATAAATCATTTAATGAAAATAAAATCAATTTAAAAACAATTTAAAATTTACCATCTTGAAATAAAATAATCAACACCACTTAATAAAATTCTGCAGATAATAAAAATTACGATAATACTAAAGAGACCACAACAACTTCCAAGTGATTTAAAGTATGATTTATAAACAGCAAATTTTACTGAGCCAACAGCTTGTAGTTCCTTACGATCATCACCTTTATCATCCGTAACACTGTTAATTCTTTGTAGTAATTCAATTTTTTTATCAGTCTCACAAGATGAACTTCGATTTGATTTTTGCAATTCACCAGATTCGTCATGGGTTTCCGTCAAAAAATCAAATTGATTTAATTCTTGTAATGATTTATAACCACCTTGAGCTTCAATTCGACCCGCATTTATTAGTATTAAATTTTCAACATTTTGTAAATATTGCAATTGATGTGTTACTAATATACAAATTTTATTAGATAGAAAATTTTTAATACATTTTTCGAATATATGTTTCCCAACATGAGCATCAACAGCTGACAATGGATCATCCAGAAGATAAATATCAGCTTTTTTGTATACAGCACGTGCTAAATTTACTCTGGCTTTTTGGCCACCACTTAAACTTATTCCCCGTTCTCCAACAATTGTTGAATCTCCATGCGCTAATAGTTCCAAATCTTTTTCTAAAGCGCAAACCCGGATTACTTTATTATATCTAACTAAATCAAAATCTTCAATGAAAACAATATTATCACGTACTGTGCCTTCAAACAGCCATGGTTCCTGACAACAATAACTTAAAATTCCATTTACGGTAATATAACCAGATGTTAATTCCAATTCACCAAGAATAACATTTAGTAATGTTGATTTTCCAGCCCCGACTGGTCCAACAACAGCTGTTAATGTAGCATCTTTAATATCCAAATTAAAATCTTGAATTGCAATACTTTTATTTGCTGTAATATCATTTGAATCCTCATTCCATGATGCACTAGCCTTTTCAAGATTAACACATTTTTTTAAAGCATTACGATTAACAATTCTTCTTTTAACTGGTGCTGTCAAACTGCTGTTTAATCCATTTTGGTAAATATTATCACTTTTAATACTTGTATTTAATAAATTTTCTAAATTTTCAATTCCATTAGTTTTATTCTTGGTCTCACCATTCTCATCACTATCAATATATTTGCGACCTTCATTTTCTAGTAAAAACTCTTTAACACGTCTTGCTGATATATAAGCCTCTGCACAAAATGTTATAGCCAATGGCCAGAAATGAACCATTGAATCATTTAATACATTAAAAATAGCAGACACTATAAATACTTTGCGAGCTGTAATAGCTTCATCTCCTATATAAACATATGATATTAAACTAAAGAATATTGAAAATTTCGATATCATTGAGGTGGTAGCTAATGATGCATATATTCTCATAGTACCACGAATTGCAAGTATTTCTTTTCGTCGTACTTTTGCAATAACATTAGCAAAATATTTTTCCCAAGCATACATTTTTATTACTTGAATACCTTGTATAATTTCATTCATTAATTTTACTCTTAAATCAGTTCTTTCAGCTGCTTTTAATCTATATGTAGCAGCTTTTTTAGCAGCCCATGCTTGTAATGGTATAAAACTTAATAAAAATGTTACACCTATTACAGCTGATATACCAATTTCTCTGTACATTATATAACCAAGAACAATTGCTTCAATTGGTCCTTTCCATAAATCATGAACAAAAGCTAATGCTATATCAAATTTTCCTAAATCATTTGATAATATATTAATTGCACGGGCACTTAAACCATCATTAGTAGCTGTTTTTGAAATGCGTAATGTTTTACGATAAATTAAACCAGCACAGCCAACACGAATTTTTGTACCCAATGTAAATATATAAAATATGAATGGATGGAATGTTAAAACTGGTATTAAAGAACATGCAGCTATACCAGCAGCATACATGTATGCATCATTCTTTGTTATTAATTCTTCATTTGAATTCTTTTGAGCAAAATATGATACTAAATTACCTAAAAATATTGGTTGTAAGATTCTGTAATATTTTCAAAAAAAAAAATAGTTTTTTTGTAATTTAATAGAAATTATAAAAATAATTTTCATCTATACCTTGTAATTGATTCTATTAATGCAAATGATAATGCTAATGACATAAATACTGGTCCATAGGCACGAAGTAGCATTTTTAAAATATTTGGATTTTTACGTTTACTTTCATCTTCCCATAATTGAATAAATTTTTTTGTTACTTTTTCACTATCTAAACTTGGTTTATGTTCATAAAGTTCTTCTTCTTTTAATGGTCGACTAAAACCTTTTCGAAATAATTTATGTACCCACCTGAAAGTAATCGAAAACAAAAATATTTATTAATATAAATATTTATTAATATATATATATACATTATATATTATATAGTGTAATTTTTAATTATTATTTTGGAAAATTTCTGTTAACCTTTCTAAAAAATTTAATGATCCCTTTATCTGAACGACTTGAAATTTTTAATATATGCATAAAAAACTAAAATCATGAAAACAAAAATAAAGTTTGTTTTTTAGCATTTTTTAAAAAAAAATCCATTTTATTGACAACTAACGTACCAGGGGGGGATATGTATGTAAAATAGTATACAGCTTGTATAAATTATAAATTTCATAATTTAAAAAAAAAAAGATTTTACTTATTATTTGAATCGATTATACATCGGGAAATGATTTTTATATTACAAGTAGTTAATTGAAAAATACTAATATATACAAGTAGTTAACGTTTTTTTTATATAATACTATATATTTATAAATAAATTATTTATCACCGAATACCGAATACAAATATTTAAAAAAACAATACTTAGTACATATATATTAATTTATTCAACACAATAATGATTTTGGAGTGAATTACCATTATTTTCCACTATATATAATATATATAATATATATTATATAATATATATAAGAATAATATTATTAACTACATACTTATATAATTTAATATTTATGATTATATAAAAAATATTTTCGTCATAATAAGTATTCAATGTTTTAAAATAAATAATGAAACAATTCGTAGAATAAAATATTAAATGGAACAATGTTGTTTATAAATGCGATTACTATAAAAATTGATTTACAATAGAAGTATACTTAATTATATTAATCATTGAAATAGATAAATCAGGGATATAAATTTATATAAGGAAATATAAATCTAAAACTGATATAAATTTTATTATATAATTTAATATTTTATTTTCTGTTAAGATATAATATTATTGTTAGCAAACATTTACTCTAGATGTATTTAATCTGAATAACATTGACCTCATATAACCCTATTCCAAAAAATTGATATATAGTAGCCAATTTTAATTTTAAAATGATATCTATCTAGGCTAGGCTTATTAAAAATATAAGAATATAGTACCGCTTGAAATTGGATTCATCCTTCCATAAAATAAAATTGAAAAAAAAAAATCCTTTTGCTTTCTCTAATCGAACCTGAACTTGAACCGACCCTACCCCATTAAATTTAAATGTATTGAACATGAACACGCACCGAACCAGACATTTTCTGAGTTTGAAGCTGCCAGTTATACTATAAAAATTAATTAAATATATTTTTTTTTTTTACAGTAAAACCATAACAGTACGGCTTCGCAATTTGCTATGTAGTTGATAAAATGTGGAATTTTTTTAATTAGGTTTGGAAAAGAAAGTTTATCTTTATATTTTTTTTTTTAGAACGTCATCAAACATTCATCAAAATTTTTATTTTTCGTTTATTTTCGATTTTTTTCGGCGACATGATAAGACCTATGAAATAAAAATTAATTCCACCGAATTGGCTAGTTATGTAAGCTTAAAAAAAAATGAAGCGTCTATTACACTTGCTTATATCACCATAACAAAATTTGGTGTAACTGTGAGGTTGAAATAAAATTCATAGCTTCTAAATTATAAAAAATATCTGAATATACATAGGGTTAGTTTTAATATGCCTTGAGGTCCTCTAGCTTCCTGCTTCCGTTTAACACTACGTCTTGGGATACATAATAATAATAATATTAATACAGATCCAAACGCACTAATTGGGGTCGCCGGGCGTGCTGCCGGTTGTGACTCGCCACTTTAACCAACCAACCAACAGATTCAATATAACTCGTGAATTATTCTTTGATCAAATATTCAAGCCCATATAATATCACTAGTTACTAGTTTATTCACAACTGAAACAAATGTAATTTTAAATAAATATCTTCCAATTTTTATTAAATAGTATACTTATCACTAACTAAGTAATAATGTTATCTGTATAAATAAATATATATGTTTAAAACAAAAGTAAATATTTGCAAGTTTTCAACTAATTTCGTAATTTTTTGGTTTTAATTGTGACAAATAATAAATGATATTTTTAAATCCTGATAAATATGTAAGAATAGAAATACCCGAAATAGTTTTTAATAATTGCCATATACTTATATAACATAGAATTTGGAGAATATTGATTAAAAAAACATACGATTTTTATTTAAATAGTACATTTTTAGTTAGTGATTTCAATATTAGTTAGTGATTTCAATATGTAATGTAGGGAAATTTAATTTTCAGTAATAAAATTACTATGGAAACAAGCTAGTTAATGACAATCAATAACAGTGGCTATCAATTTTATCTGATACTCTGTAAACCATGCTCTATAATACTTATCATATATTAACTAAATAATCCGCTACAAATTATTTAAAGTATTTCGTTGTTTTTTAGTGTATAGTAATATAGTAACGATTTTTTTTTTATATTTATTTTATATTTTTAAGCATTCTATTTACGACAAGATATTGAAAATATCAGATATCCATGTGCCAATAAAATCAAAAATACTTTATCTAACAATTTTACATATATTTATATTTTATGTATAATTTCATGATATGATAAATTTAATATTATACAATAAAAATATCTATCACCAGGTATGTAACTACCATAATTAATCAGAAAATAAAAATTAAATTTTAATGATTCATAATAAATTATGAAAATAAACCAGATACAACCGGCATCAATTCAGTTCATTGTGTCGTCGGTTAAAATTTGTTTTTTTATACAGAAAGAAAGACATAAATAATATTAAATTTATGATACTATTTATATTTTAATAACAAAACAAAGGACAAATTATATTCAATTGGTAGCAAAGACAAATAAATACATTTAAAAATCAACATTTTTTTTTGATTCTCTGTTTGATGTAATAGATAAAACGAAAAACAACAAAGATAAATTATAATGTTATTTTTCTTTATAATAAATTAACGCCTATTTTGTCAATATTTAACACTTTAACGGCCATTAAAGACATTTTGATGTTTTCCATCGATAAGAAATTTAAAGTTTTAACGAGAAATTTGTCAAAGTTGAGGTATATCTATAAATTAATTTTTCAAATCTATATATAGTTATAATTTTATTATAACATCTCAGCTATTATTAATATAAGAAAATATATATTTGACAATCTTTTATCAGACAACGTTCGTATAGAATTTATTGAAAAATAAACTTAAGTAAGGAGCCGGCATTTATAGTGTTAAGCATAATTTTTTTTTAAATTGTTAAATATTGGTACAAAAAATGATTTGTATGTAAAGTATATAAAATTAATTATATTTTTAATTTGCATAAACATATTGGAAATATTAAATTTTTGTGTAAAAGTTTGTATATTACTATACTTTTTTCTGAGAATTATAAATTTCGAATATTTTATTATATATGTAAGTAATAATATAATATTAAGATTTGCATGGTAAGTTTACTGGATTTGAAATTTTTGCGTAAAGCTGATTTTGTATTTTGTATACATGTAAATATATATAATCATGTAATTTATAACTGACAAAAAACTATGCAAAGGTGTATTAAAAATCAATACAAATTATAATCTGAAAATTAATATAGAAATAAAAGTACTTTTACATTATTATGCATATATATCTAAATCTATCATGCCTTGTAAGTATGCGTTTAGAAATCAAGGTAAATTTTTTGTAAAAGTAATATGAAAAATTTCTACAACTCTAGCAAAATATATATGTACGTATTACGTATATATATTTATAATATAGGTACTACTTAATAACATTAATTTGAAATCTATTATTAATAGGATTTTCAAAAATTATTTATTATTTATATAACTTATATAGTTAAGTATATTTAAAAGAAATAATAAATAAATCTGAATAGAAGAATGTATTGTTCTTGCAAAAACATTGTTGAAATAAATTAAATTTAAATTTTTACAAAAATAATAGATTGATATTCATTCTTACCAAAATGTCCATTTCGATACGAAATTTGCATTTAATACTGGATTTATATCTTTTTTACCACACTGATTAGTTCTATTCATAATTTTTAATTATATGTATTATAATTAATTAAATCTTAAATATATTATTATAAGTACTAAAAACAAAAAATAGTTATTAATTCCTCTAATTATATGTATAAAAATGTATTATACATTCAAATTAATTTAATTTAGCGCTCCTGTAAGCCTGCTCCAATAACTGTCCCGACAATGAATGAATTTTTAATTTAATTTCATAATTTATAATAATAGCAAATTAAAAAAATATTTATCTTTATTTTTACTACATTGATAAACTATTTGCTTTTGATTTGAATTTGCAATTTTTTATCAATTTCACAACACAACTTTACGAGTATAATTAATTACGAACCAAAAAAAATTGAAATTTTGTGGGTCAATAATTCCAATTCCAACTTGAAACTGATTTTTTTAATTAATTTTAATTTTACGTACAGAGAAAGAAACAAGAAAAAGAAAAATTGTAGAAAATACTAAAATACATTGACTGACGTTGAAGTTGAAACATCAGATGTATGTTTCAATTTTCATTGACGTCATCTAGAAAAGGGGAAAATTACAACCAGTAAACAAATACGACCAATTTCGTAAATTTTTCAGAAAATTATCGAAAATTTTCGATTTTTCTCTATTGAAAAATTTACATTAAAATTTAAAATTTAATATTTTCTAAATTTTTATATTCCTAAGATACTGATCTCAAAACACTAAATTCTATAGTCTTTTCAGTTTACATTAATTCTGTTCCCATTAGCAAAGATGTTTTAAAAATTTGACAGCAGTAAAAAATATATACTATTGCACGAAATTTGCTGACGAACATAAATTTTTAATCTATACTATAATCTACACCTGCAACAGTTTTCAGATTTCTCAGATTAAACACTTCCAATCCGAAGAAACCCAGCACTGATGATTGACAATAAATATTATTAACTTCTGATATACCATGTACAATATTCGTATAGATTTTTTTTGTTTTAATTTATAAATATACAATTAAAAATGTACAAAAGTTTAATTTTTTTCAGAGATATTTATAAATGTAATATTTTCTGGAAACAAATTGAAATGCGTGTCATCTAATATAATAATAAATATACTCCTTCCAGTTCTAGTATGAAAAGTCTACACAAAATACAAACAAAAGATTAATAATGGACGTATGCGAACGCTTATTTTTCAATTTTATTCGTCCTATTTTTATCTCCCTTCGGAAAAAGTTGATTCAATTTCAACTTTTCTGTGGAAGATTTTTTCAAAACATAAAATCTGTCAAAAAGAATATCAAAATATTTATTATTTTGCAGCTGACCTATTTCAAAAAAAAATTCAAAAAATTCTTAATATGTAAATATTGTATCAAATAAATATTTAAAAAAAAAAATTCCACAGCAGATTTCGGACGAAACGATGAACTGAATTAAAAAACAATCTCCTTTCGATAGAAAATTAGTTCCACAAGATTCGACCGACTCGTTGAATCCAGCATGAGAGTTGAGATTATCTTCGAAATCGTAAATTTTATTTGTCATAATTTCGAATCAGCAAAAAAATCTGTTGGGTTAAAAAATCCCGCGTAAACAAAATGTATAATTGCCAAAAAATTATTGGGTTTTGTTTTTTGTAAGACAAATAAAATAAATAATATAGTCAGTGTTTTGAGTAAAGTAAATCAAATAAAATAGTTTCTAATTATTATTTTAACTACTTATTCGTTTATTTATTTTAATATATAAATAAGTTTTCTTATATAACAAATTTTACGGACATTTACTTACGAAATATTAAGATATTTTTATCTTTGTAAACAAAAAAGTGCAAAAACAAAATTTTGTAGATTATTAATTTTCACAATTTAATAATAATTTTCATAATTACAAATAAAAAAATAAATAACCAAAAATGTTATCTGATGATGATAATCCTAAAGATTCAGCAAATGTCTCCTGGGCACAAAAAGTTTCTGATGCTGAAGCTGAAGAACAATATGTAAATAATTTACTTTATACCTATTTCTATGAAACTAAATAATTTTCTATCTTAGTTAAATGAAAAAGCAAATATAAAAGTTGAAAATACCGACAGTGTCCTTAATACAAGTACTGTAAAAATTGAAAATAACGATGGTGGCTATGATGAATATTATCAAAAAACCTTTGTCAATAATACTGATGTCAAAGAAGATATTAAACGTGAATCTTCATCTGAACGTGAAATATCTTTGGATTTTATAGGTAATTGACTAAATTGTAGATTTAAAAAATTAAACTATCAAATGCCAAATTTTAGATAGCGCTAATGAAGAAAAATTTGAACGTTTAGTAAAGGAGGAAAAGTTAAAAACCCCATTTAAACGACGTCATTCTAATGGTAAAAGTAGATCGAACAGTCCAGATATGAATGAATCAATTAAAATGAATAAATGTTATAATGAAAGTGAAAAAAGAGCAAGACATAATAGTTATAGTAGTAGTGAATCATCTGCTAATAGTAGTCAAAAATGTTTTGAAAATAACCCAGAAATTTTATTGCGAAGACAAAAACAAATTGAATATGGAAAAAATACAATTGCATACGATAGATATATTGAAATGGTTCCTAAGTAAGTAAAAAATACTCATATATGCGTTATTTCTATATATTTATGGTTATATTTTTTTGTAAAGAAATGAAAGAACTAAGGATCATCCCAGAACGCCAAATAAACATTTAAAGTATAGTCGGAGAGCTTGGGATGGTTTAATAAAAATTTGGAGAAAAGAATTACATTATTGGGATCCACCATTAAAACAAGATAATGATGCTAGTGATCTAGAAGATGATGAGGACGATTTCATTTTAGAATCATAAAAAAAAGATAGAATTCAGTTAATAGTTAAGGCTAGAAAATTTATTTCTATGTTCATTTTACTTTGTAATCTATTATTTCGGTATTCTATCATTCAATCTTAATAAATTATTTAAAATATTTCTATTGCTTCTATAATTTGCGTACATATTTGGTTAATAATATTCAATTTGTGAAATACGCTTTCATAAAAATATAGAAAAAAAATATTTGTTACATTTAGTTATAATCTGTTTTGGTTTTGGGTAAGAATAAGAATATGAGGTATCTTTAATTTAATAACAGAAACGGGAGGTATTTGTAAATTTAAGTTTTACAGAAATTTTATTCAATCTATAAAATTTACTTATAAATATGATTTGTGGGATTATAGATGTAGATAAAAAATTTCAGAGTAGAGTATTTTTTTTTTTCAATTTATGATTTCGTTCCATTATGGAGGATTTCACAGTGGAAGCTTAAGCTTCTGCCAGAGCTTAACCTTCGGTTTAACTTAGTTTCAGGTTTCTCAGTGCATGCTTAAATATTAAGACATTAAAGTAAAGTTTAACTTAAGCAGCAGATGGGCAGAGCTTAAGCTTCACTTTTGAAATTTTTTATTATTAGAGGTGTATATACACACAAATAGAAAATATTTTTTTTATACAAAAGCTAAAATTAATGCTACTACGTTTCTTTTCCTCCATATTATAAATTTATATTTTTATATATATAAAATTATAAAATGCAACAAAAAATAAATATACACAAACGCTAACTCACAAATTCCAATACATTTTTATGGTACATTTTTATTCACAATAATATTATTCCCAATTAGAATTCACATTTTCTTGGTTTAGTTACGCTTAGGGAAAATTTTGAGTAAGAAACCAGTTGGCTTATAAGCTACACAATCAGTTTAATTACAATTAAGCCCACTGTGAAATCCGCCCTACTACACTACTGAATAAAGAAAGTAAATAATCATAATAAGTAAAAGAAAAATTATAAATAATAATCCTACCTGACTCCCACTTCCCACACATGGCAAAATTATTTTGACAAATTAAGCTTACAAAATATGAACGATATGGATATTATAATTATTATTTCGATAGGGTCGTAGTGTGATTGGTTGATGTGACGCTGGCTTAGTTTGAAAACATGACAGTTCGTTTAAAAATAGTGGTGTTCTGATTCTGATAATTTGATGTATTTTATTTGCCCTATTCAATTCTACATTGTGATTGTACCAGAGATAAGAGATTGCATTTCGTGTATAGGATGGGTTTATTATGCTTATTATTTAATTGTATCAATTAGAATTAGAATTTTATTAAAATCATAATAATAAATAAACTTATAATTTATTTATTTTCTACATTATATTGTCCGAACCGATGTAAGATTTCATTCTTGATAAGATAAGTTTATATAACACAATTTATTGCCTTACTTGATAAAATTATAATATTATTTTGACGTGTTGAAACAGAGTGCTACATTCAAAACTAAATACTACTTAATTAGTAAAACTATCATATTTTATTTTAGTTAAATATTTTAGTGTTTTACACCAAAAACAACATAAGAAAATTTTTCTTAAATAAAATATTTTGTATAATTTCTATTAATAAAAAAAGTCGAAAATGAACTCGAAATTAGTAGTTATTGGTTCAGGTGCTTCTGGTATCGCTGCAGCTACCAAAGCTTTAGATTTGGGCTTTTCTAATATTGTTATATTAGAAGCTGAAAATCGTATAGGCGGTAGAATTTGTACAACACCTTTTGGAAAAAATATTATTGATTTAGGCGCTCAATGGTTGGAAACTAATGAGTTTTATATAAAAATAACTTAAATTTATTTTTTAATATTTCTGTGCAGGTGCCATGGAGAAAAGGGGAATGTCGTATTTGAGCATATTAGTAAAAAGCAAAGAGATTTACTCTCTAGTACTCAAGCAAATAATAAAATTAATTGTATTCGATCCAATAAAGAGAACGTCCCGCAAGGTATATCAAGACGATTACAAGATATTGTTGATGAAGTATTACATGAAAATTTTGAAGATATACAAACTTCTGAAGTTTCCCTTGGAGAATATCTCACAACTAAGTAATTGGTCTGTTGAAAAGTTTAAGCTCTAATTAGTAAATTTTTATTTTCACAGTTTTTACAAAATGTTAGAAAAACCAAAATATGCAGATATAAGTTTGAATTTGGCAAGAGAATTTTTTGAATTTTATCAAAAAGTTGAAAATTCATTAGAAGCATCTGATACTTTATTTGATGTGTCTTGCAAAGGATATTTACATTACCGGGAATGTGAAGGTGATCAACTATTAAATTGGAAAAATTTGGGTTATATTACATTCTTAAATTATTTAATGGTAAATTACATAATTGTGATCACAAGAAAACTTCAATAAAAAATTACTCAATTTTAGAAAGCAACTGAAGATAAAAAATATGGAATTCTCCAAGATAAAATCATGTTTAATAAAAAAGTCAAAGAAATTAAATGGTCACAAGATTCAGATTTTGCAACTGTAATAACATGTACAGATGGCGATCAAATAGAAGCAGATCACGTTATTTGTACAGTCTCTTTAGGAGTTCTCAAAGAAAAGTAGCAGTCCATTTTTTAATAGATAAAGAATTTAAACATTTTTTTTTTAGTTATAAGACATTATTTACACCGAGTCTACCCTACTCAACAATAAATGCTATTGAAGGTTTATCGTTTGGAACCGTTAATAAAATATTTATTGAATTTTCAAAACCATTTTGGCCTAAAAATTGGTTTGGTTTTGGTATGTTATGGGAACAAAAGGATTTGGAGGAAATTCGGAAACGTCCTGATAATTGGATTGAAGATATTTTTGGATTCTTTACGGTAAACTATAATAAAAATATTTTATGTGGTTGGATAACAGGAAAAAATGGACGAACAATGGAAATGACTTCAGACGGTGAAGTTCTGGACTCATGTATGTTTTTATTAAGAAAATTTTTAACTTCGAATATTCCATATCCAATTAACTTTAAAAGGTAGGTTACAGGTTTCTAATTAACACTATTTATAAAAGGGGTTTTTTTTAGATCATCATGGTATAACAATTCAAATTTTCGTGGTTCCTATTCGTTTAGGTCAATCAAAACTGAAGAGTTAAATACAAGTGCTTTTGAATTATCTAGACCAGTTGTAAATAAAAATGGTATACCTATTCTACAGTTTGCTGGAGAAGCTACACATGATCATTATTATTCAACTGTTCATGGTGCTACTGAAACTGGCTGGAGAGAAGCCCAACGATTAGGAGATATTCATTTAAAGAAAGAAGGAAAGAACATTGAAACCAATTAATAAAATACATTAAAAACTTTTTCTTTAATTAATGAATGAGAACTATAGTTTAATTTATAGTTTTATTAATAATAATGAAATCAAATTATCTATTTTGCGCACACTTTACATCACATTAGTAGCGAAGTAGCGTAGCAAAAGAACCGGATGCATAGTACCTAGACTAGAGCTTCCAGTTCATATAAAATTTTTTGGAAAAATTTATTTAAAAAATTCTAATTTCTACTACGCCACGAACTACATGTTTACCTAAAGTTTCTCTGAAAAATTATAAAATTATATATTCCGCGAGCCTTTATATATTCAGCAAATAAAAAGGATTTTTGGGGATTTTTGGGGATTTTTAGTTGCCTTGAATAGTTACTTAAATAGTTATCCTAAAAAATTTCGACTGATTAACGTAAATCCAAAAAAATCTAATTTTCGCAGCATCATTTGGAAATTTTCTAAAATTAGAAGTAAACAATTTGGTTTTAATAACAATAGCACTGCAGTGGTGATATTCATTTGATAACTACTTTCGAGACTTTCTTGATGACAGATATATAGAAACTACAACTATTCCAAAGAGTATTTTAAGAGTTAAATAATTTTAAACGCAGTTTATGTATATTAATTCCGCCGAAGCTGAAAGATGATTCAACACAATGAATAACATTATATTATGATAAACGAAAAGCTTTAGTAATGGGGACAACAAATCATTTAATGACAAGTAATTTATAGGGAAAATCGATAGAAGAATTCGATGCTATTTCACATGCCAAATCATGGTTGCGACAATTTGGCAAATGATACACTTGTGAAACTAGTAATCTATTTATAAATAATTAAATGTGTAAGTAAATATAATATAATTTTTTTTTTTCATGCGTACCGGTTAAATATTTCGAATACTTTTAGAAAAAGCTCATCTACAATGAAATAGTCTTTTTTAAATGATAAGTATAAAAATGTTAGGAAGCGCATATAAAATATAAAAACATGATTATAACTAATTTGTAGTTCAATTTATTGATGCAATTAGGGTCTAATGCAGAAAACTTGAAAGAGATATAAAAATATTCTACTACACTTAATTTCCAATTTCCAGTCTGTCCTCTAAAGAAAACGTATTTTTAATAAAAGAAATTATATTATCTTTGATTAAAATTTGAACTATATTGATTATATCAAATTAATTAAATATTAGTAGACCGAGTTTGTAACGTTAAAAATTATATGCTTGTCTTGTAATGGATAAAAAGAAGATGTAAATTAATATACATATTATTAATTTTTGAACAAAAGCAAAATCCGACTCTCTCCTCCTAGAAGGTAGGTAACATAGTTATCTGCCGAGTGCCTCCTGGCAACTTACATTTCTAAGGCAAATGAGAGCGGGTGAAAGCGAGAACTTAGCGCTATAACTAAGAAAACCGGTTAGGTATTGACGGGCGCGAAGAGGACACATCGTTTTCGATGGACACGAACGTAGTCGTTATCGGTACGGTTGGGCGGAGAAATAACTTCGACATAAAATTATGAAATCCAGAAGCGACTGACCTAGAGTAGGCGGCTCCCTGGTCTGCGTCTGACCCCTGGTGGGGGGGGGGGGCGGCAGTGAAAACTACCTGGCAGTAGGAATAAAATGCAAACATTTATTGTAAATATGGAGAGCAATCAAAGAGATCAGTTAAGTCGCCAGTGGAAAAAAAAAACAAAATGAAAAAATTACATCGAGAACATTTGGAATAGATCCATTTAGAAATAGTGCTTCTATAAGAAGAACACCACCAAATGGAGGGCGAGATAACTCAGGGATCGAAAGAGTTAATCATAATCAAAATTTGAGCCAAAAAATGGAAAAATTAACACAATCACCTATGAAAAAGTTTCCGAAAAACGAGAGTTGTGAACCAAAAAGCAGCGTGGTGAGTTTACCACATTCAAAACTAAGTGGACAAAACAATGCAAGTTCAGAAAAAGAACAAGTATTGTACAACAATTGGCAGAGAGCAACTAAAGCAAATCATAAGCAATATGCAGAGCCAAATAAATCATCTAAGTAATGAAATTGTTGAAATTAAAAAACTTCAAAATATTCCAGCATCTAAAAATGAGGAAATGGAGCAATCGAAAGAAACTGAGTGGATAAGAGTGAAAAATAAAAACAAGAAGAGAAAAATGAGAATATAAGATTACGGAAGCATCAAATAAACTGAGTTGGAAAAACAAAGAACCACTAGATAATGTTTATGTTGGCATTCAGTGCAGAAGAGAGCATGAAAAGAATATATGAAATTGATCATATATTGAAATGTAAAGTGCAAATCCAGCCACTAAAGAAAAATAAACTTGTACGCTTGTACCACAATGTAAAATATGTCAGGCTTATGGACATACCCAAAAATATTGTGGTATGATATTCCACCGTTGGACGACAATACAATTGCGACATTTGCAGACGACACTGCAGTTATGGTATTAGAAGAAAATGTAATAGAATCTACTGAGAAGCTACAAACAGCTATTTCACAAATTAATAGCTGGACTAAAAAATGGAGAATTAAGCTAAATGAATCGAAATCAGTACATGTAGACTTTACGCAGATAAGAGGATTGAACATAAAGCTGTCTATATAAATAATCAGGTAATACCGTATGTGAACACAGGTATGACGTTAGATTAAAAACTTCGTTGGAAAGCGCACGTCAAAAACAAAAGAGAAGAGCTTGATATACGTTACAGAAAAATGTACTGGCTGATGGGAAGGCACTCTACATTAACAACATATAATAAGCTCCAGCTATATAAACAAGTGATAAAACCGGTATAGACTTACGGTATTCAGCTCTGGGGCTGCACTAAACAAAGCAACATAGAAATAATACAACGATTTCAAAATAAAGTTCTAAGAAACATCGTAGGAGCACCATGGTACATCAGGAACAGCGATTTACATAAAGATCTGGAAATAGAATTTGTCAACAGTGAAATTAAAAAATTTGCTAAAAATCACGAAGAAAGGCTCATAAATCATGTGAATGTCAATGTTATTCAACTTCTAGACAACACGAACATATTAAGAAGACTTAAAAGAGTAAAACCTTTTGAGTTAGCAGTATGGCAGTATAGTATATACTTAAATTACATAGAATTTATAAAATAAAATGCAAAAAGTAGTTGTAATATAAGTCATTACCAAATTGCTCATTAGTCTCAGACTAGATTGTAATAATACTAACACTTGGGAGGTGTTTTTAGTGGTTCAAAATCCCACACTACTAAGAGAAGCGCGCGTGTTCTCTTAGATTTTCACCTACCCCCGCACAAAAAAAAAGCACCAGACCAATGGGTGCACAAGAGTAAAATTGCGAAATCTTATGTTTGTACTGTCCATTACCTATACTTTTTGTTTTATATTTACTGCAATAAAATATTAAACATTTTTTTAGTTTATTTAAAAATCCTAGTTTCATTTTATAAACAAACTTTAAAAATATTACCATACAAAGATGTAAAATAAACACATAGCAGCAATTTTTAATTAAATAAAATTACATTAATAAGCGTCCTAGAACTTACAGCGGCAGTGCGAAGCATAAGAATTTTGTAAGAAAATTCGTAAACGGTGATAGTTCGTTTGAAACTGATGATTTGTTGATTTATTGTACCGTGAGTGGGTTTTGTTAAGTTTAATCAATAATTAAAAATAATATTTTAATAAAATTACAAATAACTTATAATTTATCTATTTTCTACCTTATTGTCCGAAGTAAGTATTCATTCTATTAAAAGATAAGATTAACACCATTATTGTATTCTTGATATATAAGAATATACTTGTAAGTTACCCTTTTGAATTTAAAAATATATTAAATTTAGTTGTTAAATGCTAATCATATAATCATAGTTTATTTTAGTTAAATATTTAACACAAAAAAAAAACATAACAAGTTTTCGTAAATAAATTTCAAATTTGTAATTTAAATTTATAATAAAATGAACTCGAAATTAGTAGTTATTGGTTCTGGTGCTTCTGGTATCGCTGCAGCTACCAAAGCTTTAGATTTGGGATTTTCTAATGTTGTTATATTAGAAGCTGAAAATCGTATAGGCGGTAGAATTTGTACAACACCTTTTGGAAAAAATATTATTGATTTAGGCGCTCAATGGTTGGATTGGAAACTATTGAGTTTTAAAAAAAAAATCGTTAAATTTATTTTTTAATGTTTCTGTGCAGGTGCCATGGAGAAAAAGGAAACGTGGTATATGAATATATTAGTAAAAAACAAGGAGATTTACTATCTAGTACTCAAGTATATAATAATTTTAATTGTATTCGATCCAATAAAGAGAACGTCCCGAAAGATATATCAAGACGCTTGCAAGATATTGTTACACAAATATTATATAAAAGTGACGACGATTTACAAAATTCTGATATTTCCTTAGGAGAATATCTCACATACAAGTAATTCGTCTGTTGAAAAGCTTAAACTCTAATTGAGCAATATTTATTTTCACAGTTTTTATAAAATAATAAAAAAACCAAAATATGCAGATATAAATTTAAACTTGACTAGAGAATTTTTAGAATTTTATGAAAAATTTGAAACTCTAGAAGCATCTGATAGTTTGTTTAATGTGTCTGGCAAGGGTTATTTACATTACTGGATATGCAAAGGAGATCCACTATTAAATTGGAAAAATTTGGGTTATATTACATTCTTAAATTATTTAATGGTAAATTACATAATTGTGATCACAAGAAAACTTCAATAAAAAATTAATCAATTTTAGAAAGCAACTGAAAATAAAAAATATGGAATTCTCCATATTTTTAATAAATTTTTTATTATTATAGGTAGTTTATATACAGAAATAGAAAATAAATTCACAGGAAATAAATTTATTTATACAAAAGCTAAAATTAATGTTACGTTTCTTTTCCTGCATATTATAAATAATGCACAAAAAATAAATATACACACTCACAAATTCCAATTCATTTTTATATATGGTACATTTTCATTCACAATAATATTTCCAATTAGAATTTACATTTTGTTTAGTTACGTGTTACGCTTAGGGAAAATTTTGAGTAAGAAGTAGCTTATGCTACAAAATCTGTTTAATTAAGATTAAGCTTTCACTGTGAAATCGGCCCTAATTAACTAAATAATCAATCAATTCAATATGTAAAATAAAAATAAAATAGTTCTACCTGTCTCCCACACACGGCAAAATTATTTTGCCAAATTAAGGTTACAAAATATATGATGATGGATATTGATATTAACCATGTTAACAGCGTTGGTGTGACGCTGGCGTAGTTTGAAAACATGACAGTGACAGTTCGTTTGAAAATTGGTATTTGATGTATTTGTCCTATATTATTCTACATTGTGATGATTGTGATTGTACTCTACCCACATTGCATACCGCACCGCATACCGTGTGTGGATTGGGTTTATTATTATAGTGTTGCTTGCTTATATTTTATTGTATCAATTAGAATTAGAATTTTATTGAAGAAATCAATAATAAATAAACTTAAATTTATTTATTTTCTACCTTATATTGTCCGAACCGAGGTAAGATTACATTCTTGATAAGATAAGATTATATAACACAATTTACTGCCTTCATAAAATTATAATATTATTTTGACGTGATGAAATAGAGTGCTACATTCAAAAATAAATACTTAAATATTTTTAGTTGTTACGCGACTATAGTAATTAGTAACAGTATCATAAAGTATTAGTTAAACGTTTAGTGTTTTTCACCAAAAACAGCATAAGAAAATTTTTCTTAAATAAAATTATATTTTGTATAATTTGTAATTTCTATTAATAAAAAAGTCGAAAATGAACTCGAAATTAGTAGTTATTGGTTCAGGTGCTTCTGGTATCGCGGCAGCTACCAAAGCTTTAGATTTGGGCTTTTCTAATGTTGTTATATTAGAAGCTGAAAATCGTATAGGCGGTAGAATTTGTACAACACCTTTTGGAAAAAATATTATTGATTTAGGCGCTCAATGGTTGGAAACTAATGAGTTTTATATAAAATTATTTAATATTTTTTTTTTTAATATTTCTGTGTAGGTGCCATGGAGAAAAGGGAAATGTCGTATTTGAGCATATTAGTAAAAAGCAAAGAGATTTACTTAGTACAAGTATTTCAGGATATCATAATTTTCATTGTATTCGATCCAATAAAGAGAACGTCCCAAAAGATATATCAAGACGATTACAAGATATTGTTGATGAAGTATTACATGAAAATCTTAAAGATTTACAAACTTCTGATGTTTCCCTTGGAGAATATCTCACAACCAAGTAATTGGTCTGTTGAAAAGCTTAAGTTCTAATTAGTAAATTTTTATTTTCACAGTTTTTACAAAATGTTAGAAAAACCAAAATATGCAGATATAAGTTTGAATTTGGCAAGAGAATTTTTTGAATTTTATCAAAAAGTTGAAAATTCATTAGAAGCATCTGATACTTTGTTTGATGTGTCTGGCAAAGGATATTTACATTACCGGGAATGTGAAGGTGATCCGCTATTAAATTGGAAAAATTTGGGTTATATTACATTCTTAAATTATTTAATGGTAAATTACATAATTAATTGTGATTAGAAGAAAATTTCAATAAAAAATTAATTAATTTTAGAAGGCAACTGAAGATAAAAAATATGGAATGCTCCAAGATAAAATTATATTTAATAAAAAAGTCAAGGAAATTAAATGGTCACAAGATTCAGATTTTGCAACTGTAATAACATGTACAGATGGTGATCAAATAGAAGCAGATCACGTTATTTGCACAGTCTCTTTAGGAGTTCTTAAAGAAAAGTACAGTCCATTTTTAATAGATAAACGAATTTAAACAATTTTTTCTTAGTTATAAGACATTATTTACACCGAGTCTACCCTACTCAACAATAAATGCTATTGAAGGTTTATCATTTGGAACCGTTAATAAAATATTTATCGAATTTTCAAAACCATTTTGGCCTGAAAATTGGTTTGGTTTCGGTATGTTATGGGAACAAAAGGATTTGGAGGAAATTCGGAAACGTCCTGATAATTGGATTGAAGATATATATGGATTCTTTACGGTAAACTATAATGAAAATATTTTATGTGGTTGGATAACAGGAAAAAATGGACGAACAATGGAAATGACTTCAGATGGTGAAGTTCTGGATTCATGTATGTTTTTATTAAGAAAATTTTTAACTTGGGATATTCCAGATCCAATTAACTTTAAAAGGTAGGTCACAGGTTGCTAATTCACACTATTTATAGACCTATTTTTTTTTAGATCATCGTGGTATAACAATTCAAATTTTCGCGGTTCCTATTCGTTTAGGTCAATGAAAACTGAAGAGTTAAATACAAGTGCTTTTGAATTATCTAGACCAGTTGTAAATAAAAATGGTATACCTATTCTACAGTTTGCTGGAGAAGCTACACATGATCATTATTATTCAACTGTTCATGGTGCTACTGAAACTGGCTGGAGAGAAGCCCAACGATTAGGAGATATTCATTTAAAGAAATAAGGAAAGAACATTAAATCCAATTAATAAAATACATCAAGAACTTTTCCTTTAATTAATCAATTAATATGAGAACTATAGTATTAACTTTATTTATATTGGTTAAATGCATTTTTATTATATTTTATGTTTATTATAAAATTTATAGTTTTATTGATAATAATGAAATGAAATTATCTATTTGGCGCACACTTTATATCACATTAGTAGCGAAGTAGCGTAGCAAAAGCACCGAATGCCTAGTACCTAGACTAGAGCTTCCAGTTCATATAAAATTTTTTGGAAAAATTTATTTAAAAAAATCCAATTTCTACTACCCCACGAACTACGTGTTCACCTAAAATTTCTCTGAAAAATTATATGTTCAGCAAATAAAAAGGATTCTTGTTGATTTTTAGTTGCCTTGAATTTACTTAAATAGTTATCCTAAAAAATTTCGACTGATTAACGTAAATCCAAAAAAATCTATTGTCAGCATACAATTTTCGCAGCATCATTTGGAAATTTTCTAAAATTAGAAGTAAACAATTTGGTTTTAATAACAATAGCACTGCAGTGGTGATATTCATTTGATAACTACTTTCGAGACTTTCTTGATGACAGATACATAGAAACTACAACTATTCCAAAGAGTATTTTAAGAGTTAAATAATTTTAAACGCATTTTATGTATGTTAATTCCGTCGAAGCTGAAAGATGATTCAACACAATAAATAACATTATATTATGATAAACGAAATGCTTTACTAATGGAGACAACAAGTCATTTAATGACAATTAATTTAAAGGGAATATTGATAGAAGAATTCGATGCTATTTCACATGCCAAATCATGGTTGCGACAATTTGGCAAATGATACACTTGTGAAACTAGTAATCTATTTATAAATAATTAAATGTGTAAGTAAATAATATAATATAATTATTTTTTTTCATGCGTACCGTACCGGATAAATGTTTCGAATACTTTTAGAAAAAGCGCATCTACAATGAAATAGTCTTCTTTGAAAGCTAAGTGTAAAAATGTTAGGAAGCGCATATGAAATATTAAAACATGATTATAACTAATTTGCAGTTCGATTTAATGATGCAATTAGGGTCTAATGCAGAAAACTTGAAAGAGATATAAAAATATTCTACTACACTTAATTTCCAATTTCTAGTCTGTCCTCTAAAGAACACGTATTTTTAATAAAAGAAAGGAAAGAAATGTTTTTAAATATTAAAAGTTTATCTTTGATTGAAATTCTGAACTGATTATATCAAATTAATTAAATATTTAGTAGACCGGGTTTGAAACGTTAAAAATTATATGCTTGTAATGGATAAAAAGAAGATGTAAATTACTATACATATTCTTAATTTTCGAATAAAAGCACCAGGACCAGACACAAGCGTAAAATTTCGAAATCTTATATTGTACTGTCCATTATACTTTTTGTTTTATATTTACTACAATAAAATATTAAACAAATCCTAGTTTCATTTTATAAAAAAAACATAAACAATATTTCCATACAAAGATGTATAGATAAGCACATAGCAGCAATTTTTAATTAAATAAAATTACATTAATAAGCGTCCTAGAACTCACAGCGGCAGTGAAAAGCATAAGAATTTTGTAAGAAAATTCGTAAACGGTGATAGTTCGTTTGAAACTGATGATTTGTTGATTTATTGTACCGTGAGTGGGTTTTGTTAAGTTTAATAAATAATTAAAAATAATATTTTAATAAAATTACAAATAACTTATAATTTATCTATTTTCTACCTTATTGTCCGAAGTAAGTGTTCATTCTATTAAAAGATAAGATTAACACCATTATTGTATTCTTGATATATAAGAATATACTTGTAAGTTACCCTTTTGAATCTAAAAATATATTTAAATTTAGTTGTTAAATGCTATTAATCATATAATCATAGTTTATTTTAGTTAAATATTTAACACAAAAAAAAAAAACATAACAAGTTTTCGTAAATAAATTTCAAATTTGTAATTTAAATTTATAATAAAATGAACTCGAAATTAGTAGTTATTGGTTCTGGTGCTTCTGGTATCGCTGCAGCTACCAAAGCTTTAGATTTGGGATTTTCTAATGTTGTTATATTAGAAGCTGAAAATCGTATAGGCGGTAGAATTTGTACAACACCTTTTGGAAAAAATATTATTGATTTAGGCGCTCAATGGTTGGATTGGAAACTATTGAGTTTTAAAAAAAAATCTTTAAATTTATTTTTTAATGTTTCTGTGCAGGTGCCATGGAGAAAAAGGAAATGTGGTATATGAATATATTAGTAAAAAACAAGGAGATTTACTATCTAGTACTCAAGTATATAATAATTTTAATTGTATTCGATCCAATAAAGAGAACGTCCCGAAAGATATATCAAGACGCTTGCAAGATATTGTTACACAAATATTATATAAAAGTGACGACGATTTACAAAATTCTGATGTTTCCTTAGGAGAATATCTCACATACAAGTAATTCGTCTGTTGAAAAGCTTAAACTCTAATTGAGCAATATTTATTTTCACAGTTTTTATAAAATAATAAAAGAACCAAAATATGCAGATATAAATTTAAACTTGACTAGAGAATTTTTAGAATTTTATGAAAAAGTTGAAACTCTAGAAGCATCTGATAGTTTGTTTAATGTGTCTGGCAAGGGTTATTTACATTACTGGATATGCAAAGGAGATCCACTATTAAATTGGAAAAATTTGGGTTATATTACATTCTTAAATTATTTAATGGTAAATTACATAATTAATTGTGATTAGAAGAAAATTTCAATAAAAAATTAATCAATTTTAGAAAGCAACTGAAGATAAAAAATATGGAATTCTCCAAGATAACATTATATTTAATAAAAAAGTCAAGGAAATTAAATGGTCACAAGATTCAGATTTTGCAACTGTAATAACATGTACAGATGGTGATCAAATAGAAGCAGATCACGTTATTTGCACAGTCTCTTTAGGAGTTCTTAAAGAAAAGTACAGTCCATTTTTAATAGATAAACGAATTTAAACAATCTTTTCTTAGTTATAAGACATTATTTACACCGAGTCTACCCTACTCAACAATAAATGCTATTGAAGGTTTATCATTTGGAACCGTTAATAAAATATTTATCGAATTTTCAAAACCATTTTGGCCTGAAAATTGGTTTGGTTTTGGTATGTTATGGGATCAAAAGGATTTAAAGGAAATTCGGAATCATCCTAATAATTGGATTGAAGATATTTTTGGATTCTTTACGGTAGATTATAATGATAATATTTTATGTTCTTGGATAATAGGGGAAAATGGACGAAAAATGGAAATGACTTCAGATGGTGAAGTTCTAGACTCATGTATGTTTTTATTAAGAAAATTTTTGACTTGGGATATTCCAGATCCAATTAATTTTAAAAGGTAGGCTACATATTGCTAATTAACTAATTATTTAGAGTTTTTTTTAGATCATCATGGTATAACAATTCAAATTTTCGCGGTTCCTATTCGTTTAGGTCAATGAAAACTGAATATTTAAATACAAGTGGTTCTGAATTATCTAGGCCAGTTGTAAATAAAAGTGGTATACCTATTCTACAGTTTGCTGGAGAAGCTACACATGATCATTACTATTCAACTGTTCATGGTGCTACTGAATCTGGCTGGAGAGAAGCCGAACGATTAGCAGAAATATACTTAAATTTAGAAAAAAAAATAGAAATTAAGTAATTAAGCAATTAACATTCGTTGATGTTTATTTTTAAATTTCATGTTAATTAAATTTTATTTTCGGGAAAAATTTACAATTTAAATTCAAATTTTATTCGCCTTTGGATATAATATTATAATATAAATATATATTTAAAAATATATTTAAAAATCTAAATATAAATTACAAAATTGATAAATTAGTTTTGAATTTCTGTACTTTCGACTTTATATTTTTTTCATCAACACTACATTTATATGTACATATATTTAGATAGATAATTTCAAAATATTAAACCATATACTTGATAATGATATTGATAACATGACTATCGAGAAAGAATTCGCTATGAAATGAGATAATCTATTATTCAGATTACTTTCTAAAACATAGATAAAATATTTTTATTAAGTATTTTTATTTAAAGTTTTTATATGTATCCCTAAGCAAGCGGATTCCGAATGGATTCTAAAATAAAGTCATATGATATGGGCGACTTCATTTTGGAATCCATTATATATTTTATATATTTATATAATATTTTAAATATTTCTTTTAGTTTTTAGTAAATCCAATCCACGAAAAGCGAAAAGCAAAAAAACTTGAATTTTTATTCACAATAACGTTATAAATTAATTATAAAGCAGGATTTAAACAATAGTAAAAGCATTTCCTACTTTTTATCGAATAATGCATATTGTTGGATATTTGTAACAATAATAATTTAATAATAATGCAAATATTTTATAATAATATTTTCATATAAAACAAATAAATTCTTAACTAATACTTTAATATTTTAGCGCTAAATTCTAGTGCAATCGATAAAAATAACTTTTTTTTAATGATGAAGCCATTGAAGCACTTGAAATTGCTAAACTAGCTAAAGATATGACGTCACAAATTTGAACGAAATTGTCAAATCAGAATTACCAAATTAAAAAAAATTATAACTGACGTGGTCTGCGACAAAATTTCAAGAATTTTGTCAACGTCAAGAAAAAAAGCCAACACAGAAGACAGAACACTGTACGATTGGAATTTGGAATATTATTTTGTTGGATATAAAATAATAAAATAATTTACTTATTTAGAGACTGAAATAATAATAATTTTTATAGAATAATTTAAAATGGGCGTTGCTGAAACATTGCAAATTGAAAGTATGCTGAGTGATGTCCAGAGAATGGACAAGCGGCAGGTAATTTTATAAACATAACCTTTTAAGAAATTTTATTTCATACATAATTTTTTTTTAGTTTTTCTATCAAATTTTAAGTTTTGGGATGATTGTTTCTTCAGCTTTAATGATATGGAAAGGATTAATGGTAGTTACTGGTAGTGAATCACCAATTGTAGTTGTTCTTAGTGGTAGTATGGAACCGGCCTTTCACAGGGGTGATTTATTATTTCTAACAAATTACCGTGAAGAACCAATCAGAGTTGGAGATATTGTTGTATTTACAGTTAAAGGACGTGACATTCCAATTGTGCATAGAGCATTCAAAGTTCATGAAAAGTTAGTATATATACTTAAAAAAATGATTACATTTTCCTAAAACAAAAAATTTTTTTTTTTTTTAGAAATGATGGTTCAGTTAAATTTTTAACCAAGGGTGACAACAATTCAGTTGATGATAGAGGACTTTATGCACCTGGACAACTTTGGCTAACCAAAAAAGATGTTGTTGGTAGGGCCAGAGGGTTTTTGCCATATGTTGGAATGATAACGATATACATGAATGAATATCCTAATTTAAAGGTTTGTATTTTTGTTTTATTTTAATTTAAAATAATTTTACAATATTGGATATTTTTTTTAATTTCAGTATGCCATTCTTGGTGTTTTAGCGATTTATGTTCTGCTGCATAGGGAATAATTATCCAAACATAATTTTAAACAAAAAGCACAATTATTATTTTAATATCCACACAAAACTAAATTTATTGTCCAAAAAAAAGAACATTTTATTTCAATTTACTGTTTTATAAGTCGTAAGATATTGCAAAGTCGAATTAAAATTAAAAACAACCTATTAATTAAACTGTCTTTACAGTCAAATCGGAGAAAATTATGTTTTGTTGAAATAAATTTTTTATTTATGATATTTATTCCAATTCTACAGCAATTTCCAGAATGAATACGCAGATTTAATTATAAACAAATTATTTATATTATATTAAGATGTAGATAAAATTATTTTGGACATGGATTTGCAGTATAAATTATTTAAATCATTCTACGAACCACCATATATAAATTCCTAAGGTTCCTGGCCGAGCTCGATACAATTATATGTCTGAAAATATTCTTGCTACTGTGCTCTATGGAAGCTACATAAGGTAAAATATCATTGGTTATAATTCAGAAGTATAGCTGAAGAAATAAAATTTTAATTTTAAATTTTCCGAGTGCTTCTGGAGTCCTTGTTTCGTTCATTTGGATAAATAGATGATCTTAACTTTGTACAAATCGAATACTGAATAAAAACAGATAATTTGAAAGTCTTCGGTTAAGGATTATTAAATATATGTATACTAGTTTACCTAACATGTTGATCTTCAAAAACGATTTCTTCTGTGATCATAAATAATTAACAATATAATAAAAAGTAATAAGAACATGAAATTCGATTGGTTTATTGTTCAGTTATTAAAATTATTATCTATTTAGGGCAATGACATCGATTTTTGTTTTAATTCTTTTAAATGTTCTAAAGATGCTTTTTGCCAAAAATAAATTTATTCTTGAACTTTCAATCAACATGTTTATGAATTAGAGAAATTGAACTTTGATTCTGTGTGAATTATTTGAAGTCATTCATCCACATGCCTCTTAAATTAAAACCGCAACCCTTTTCTCTGCGTTGGAATTTGTAAACGGTTTTTTAATATTTGATATTATTTAATCTATTCTACATATACTATATAGTATATACAATATATATATTTAAAGGTAAATTAAAATTACTATCAAATAGAATTGCTATCCGATTTACTCTTTTGAGCGCTGTCTAATAATTACTCAGTAGTATTGTAGAGTGAAAACGAGTTAAAAATTCATACTATGAAATGAATTAAAAATTATATAAGGGAATAGGGTAGGGATGGAAAAAATTCTGTCGAAAATTGAAAGTAAAGTACAACAACTTTTAATAAAATGTTACAATCCTACAGTTTGTTAAAAAAACATCAATTATCTTGGTTATATCTGCATTTTTTTAAAATTACCTACATATATAATGTTGATATTTTGAGTATACCATCAGCAATAACAAACATAACATGCATACAGAGTGTGGTGAAAGTCACGCTACCATTTGCAAAGTTAATAACTTTGTATAGAACTAAAATATATTTATTTAATAATACTTTTTTATATAACTATTGTCTTATATTTTACTAATTGAAAATATTCAAAATAAGCTTGTTTTAAATATAAATATTAATTATTATATAATTTATTCTTTATTTTTATTAAAATCGATCAATTATCTGTCACTAATAAAAATGATTATTTATTATTTATTAATGACTCAGTTCTTTCTTAAACAATATTAAATTATATATGTATTTTATTTTCGTCTTATATTTCTATTATCAAAATTAAATGGAAAATTTTATATTTCTTCCAGTTCTATCTTGTTGAATTGACAGACCATTTTTGTCGATATTGAGTTATAATTTCTTTTATATGGTCTTTCAGTCGCTCTAACATTTCGCCTTATTCGTTTTGTTCTATCTTACTCTATTTTCGTGGTATTGATTAACATTTGTGTTTTAACAACTAAACTAGTTTAAGTTTAATCTACGTCGTTTCTTTTAGTCAATATTCGCATTTGAATAAGAAAAACTATAAATCTTATATTAAACATATTTATATTTGAAAATTTGTTAATATGTACATATGTATACATTGGTATACAATAAGGTAACTTTGCCAATTATTTCTACTTTTTGATTATATATCATACTGCATATATATGACAGCTTTATACAACGTATTGAATTATATTAATTTAAATAATTTTAAGATTTATAACGAAAAAATATATTCTATATTTAAATGAACAATAATTCGACTTAACCTTGTTAGATATGAATCAGAATCAGACGTAGATTGATTGTATATGTTCATTTCGGTTTGCTCACTATCTTCAGAGCAACAATATTTTAGTTATATGTAAGTATAACTTATGAGATTATTATTTAAAACGATGGATAAAGCTATTTGGAATAATGAAATTTATGTAATAAAACGATAAAATAAAAAATAAACAAAAAATTAAAGCATTAACAAACCAGTTTTTTTTAAATTTATCTCCAGATTTTTTTGGTGCATTTGGTAGTGAAAGTTTAATTTTATAATAAATATTTTGCAGAATAATTACCAATAATATGCCGGCTTTCATGCATATATTTCTATATGGTTTCCAGTTTTTTTTTATAAATAATCAAATTTATCTCTAAAGTGTCAATCCCACCAAAAACAGAAACAGAAACTTTTTTTTTTGTTTTTTTACTTTTCTGTTACGTTTTAACATTGCACATGCACACCCACCAAAAACCGAAACAGAAACAGAGAAACGAGAAAAACTATCTTTTTTGACAACCAAAGCAGCTAATTTTTTTCATAATGTCATGGCTGCAAACGAAATTTGATAGAAATGTGCGTTAGCAAACTTCTGCAAACAGAAATTGAAACTTTGAAAAAAAAGTTTCATTTTCTGTCCGATAAATTGAAAAACAGAAAAATGAAAAATTCGAATTCTGGAACAGAAAAAATATAAAATCGTTTTTTATAAAAATAAAGCGATTTCAAGCAATAAAAATAAATTATTAGACAAATATTGTTTGTTATTTTATATTATTTTACAAATATTTTTAGCTGAAAAACCCTGTAAATTGGAAAATATCGTAAGTTTAAAAAATAAAAAAAAAAGTTTCTGTTTCTGTTTTTGGTGGGATTGACCCTTTAATCAATTAGAAACTTTATTATAATATTATTCGATGTCATCAATAACAATATTTCTATATTTGTAAAATTATTTAAAATATGATTTAATTAAATCTATACATAATCAAAAATCATTTCCTTCAACTATTTCCTGCAATTGTAATTAGAAAATGACATTATGTAAATTTTAGTTTACAAATATTATAGACTTCCCTCAATTGATACAATATATTTTTACAAGTATATAATTTATTTTGTATTTAAGAATACGATAAGAACTCATAATAAATTATTTACAAATTAAACTGTTTACAAAAATTAGACCATAATTATCTAAAAACAAAATAGCCAATATGATTATCAATGTCTAAATATGTAAACAAAGACCGACCACTTTCTAGAAAATAATAATATTTAAATCTATACTGTCAATGTCAATTACAAATGATTGATTTAATTGTATGAAATATTCGATAGCTCAACGAATTTTTTTTATTTTTTTACATTAATTTTGTAATTTTTTCATCATATAATCACATAGGACTTCATATATTAAATTATATGTGTTCCTAAGTGATACTTCAAAATTCAAAAGTATATAAAAGATCATAATTTCTTATGTATTTAATATAAACTTTAGATTCATTTAAATTGTTTTGAATTGAACCCAAACCCATACATTTATCTTATCATAAAATATGTTATTGTATGTTTAAAACCTCATCAACATTTTTCGGAAAATTGTAAAAAGATATTCAAAATATCACAGATATTAAATCGAGTTTTATCTTCGATGAAATATTTGAACGGCTTCTGATTGCAAAGGTATTAGTTTTAATAGAAATTGAGTGAAATTTTCAAAAATTATGTTATTCAATAAATTTCTGTATACTCTCTGGATACTATTCGTATCCGTCTAGAAACTTTATAGATTCTCATTTATATTAGAGTAAAAACGGTTATATTTAGTTTTAAATTACATTTTAAAGTTGTTTTTATTGAAAACTTGTTGTTTTACGTCAAATTTTATATTAAATATAACAAATTTGATTTAATTAAATTTATTTCAAAGTTATTATATTAATGTTTATTAATATATTTGCGATTTGACCTTTATTACTATATATTAATGGTTTAATCACTTCAGTCAACTAGTTTCATTTCAAACTTTAAATAATCGGCGATTACTAATTCTTTGGAGATTATATTTTTTTTTTCCTAATTAATTTAATGTATTGAAATTTCATTAATTTTATACGCTGTTTACAAGCTAAAATTTTAAAATTTATTCATATCATATTTTAAGATAATATGTAATATGACCAGTAGATTTTTGTCTTTCGTAAAATACAGTCGCAAGTTGAAAAAATAAATTTTTGTAAAATTAAATTTTTGTGTTTTATTAATTTATTTTTGAAATATATTATGGTATCAATAATTTTATTGTCAACTTTTATTATCGCTGGTTGTTATTTATTTTATAAATATGCTACATTCAGACCTCATAAATTTCCACCTGGTAACATACAAAATTAAAAATCGTTAATTGTAGTTTAAAATAAATATTTGATTTTTATTGTTAACAACAGGTCCACCTCGAATACCACTTTTTGGATCATATTTGTGGCTTTTACTAATAGATTACAAATGGACTCACAAAGCATCAATGTTTATGAGTAAATTATATAATACGGATGTAGTTGGATTATATTTAGGAAGTTTTCCAACGGTTATTGCAAATAGTTATGAAGGCGTTAAAGAGATTATGAATCGTCAAGAGTTTGATGGTAGACCAGATATATATGCGGGACGTTTAAGGGATCCACATTTTAATCGTAAAGGTAAATTTATTGTGATTTTTATAAAAAATAAATTTTATTATATTGTTATAACAGTGAATTAGAAAGGGTTTGAAAAATATTTATATTAAATTTTAAATTTAGTTATTATAAGTTATAAGTATAAAAAATGTGGTACAATAAAATCGTTAATAAGTTCATAAAACTAGTTATCATTATTTACAAAACTTTGATAAAAAAGAAATAGTTTATAAAATATACGCATTTAATTAATTAATTTGGAGTTCAATAAAATTTAATAAGATAATAAAAACAAAAACCCTTAAAAATAGTTTAGATAAAGCTTGTTCTTCAGAGTTTTAAATTATTATCAGACAAATTAAATTTTATTTTATAGTTTTTTGAAAAAAATAATTTATACTAACAATATATATTTAACGCTGCAGAAAGTTTTTGTTTTACTCGTATTTCCTAGTACCATTAGTACGCTTAGCCCAAATGGTTTTATTATAAATTTTAATTACTCATTTACTAAAAATTTTAATAAATAAATTTTAGGTATATTTTTCCAAGATGGTCCAATATGGAAGGAACAACGTCGTTTTATTTTACGATATTTACGTGATTTCGGATTTGGTAGACGTTATTCCGAATTAGAAATAATTATCAATGAAGAACTTACAGATTTGATTGAACTTATTAGATCGGGACCAAAATATGAACATGAAAAAAAAATTGTTCGAGGTAAGGGAGAAGCGCTCTGTCCATACTTTATGAGCGGTTGTTCAACAAATTCTTTTCTTTATATAATGTGTAATGAAAGAATTCCCAGAGAAGAACGTGAAATATTTAATCATTTAGTTAATGATGGTATGATATTTCAACGAAATGGCGATGATTATGGTAGACTTATTAGTTTAATGCCATGGATACGTTATTTCTTCCCAAACATGAGTGGTTATAGACCATTACGTGATTCTACACAAACTCTAAGAAATTTCTTTGCTAAAATTGTCGATAAGAATTTAAATACATATGATGAAAGTCATGACAGAAATTTTATTGATATGTACATTAGAGAATTAAAACAAGCAGAAAAAGATGGAAATTTAGACACGACATTTTGCTGTAAGAAAAATTATTTTAATCAAATTGTTTGTGTTCATTTTCTAATTTTTTTTTGTATAGATGATCAATTTGTTATGGGGTTAGTAGATTTTGCATTTCCAGCCATTACTGCAGTTGGTTCGCAAATATCGTTACTTTTTCAATGGTTCTTAATTCGGCCAGATATTTTGAAAAAAGTTCAAGATGAGATAGATACTATAGTTGGTAGTGGGAGATTACCATGCTTGGATGATCGTAAGGATATGTCATATACCGAAGCAACTATAAGAGAATGTCTTCGAATTGAAACATTAGTGCCATCTAGTATACCACATTTAGCAATGGAGGATACTGAATTGTTGGGACATCATATTCCAAAAGTAATACATTTTTTACTCATAAACCTTAAATAATTAATTAAAATTTGTTGATTAATTTAAAATTTGTAAATTATAGAATACAATAGTTATACCTGGATTATATGCATTTCATATGGATAAGACTATATGGAATGATCCAGATTTTTTCAGACCTGAAAGGTTTCTTGATGATAATGGAGAATTATCCTTGCAAAAAGATATTAGTTTACCATTTGGAGCTGGTAAATATTAAACTATTGCAAATGAAACTTAATTATTAATTTTGTAAAATTTTAGGTAAACGTCTCTGTGCTGGCGAAACATTCGCTAGAAATATGTTGTTCTTAATTACAACTGCAATTTGTCAAAATTTTAATATAGTTTTAGGACCAAATGAAAAACCACCAGATATGACGAAGACTTTAAATGGTATCATCATTTCGCCACCAGATTTTTGGGTCAATTTAAGAGAACGTTAATATAAATTATATGTATTTTAATATAGTCTTTCAGATTTAATTCATTTAAGTTAATATATTATTACATATTTAATTGTAAAAATTACTACATTAGCAAACGATATATTTTAAAATAAAAATCTTTTTAAATTAAGCCAGAAAATAAAATAATTACTGAATCATTATAATTATTATGTTATGTATGTTTTTGAATATTATGAAATTATTAAAAATATAACAGAAAACGAGAAAACCTTTTAAAACTTTTAAGGAATTGGACGATCGGCGAGCATGCTGCACGGCTGGCAATCCCATACATGCAATGGATCGCAGCTGTATGGATCCCAACTAAAAGAGATAATCGGCACTTTATCTGCAAGTGTCCACCGCTTGCTAGGGTTTAATCTAAATCTAAAATAACCGCATTCATTCTTGTGTTTACGAAAATCTTTGGTATCAAAACAGCACTAAAGCGCTTCTTGGAGTTCTGGACTGTGTCACGAATCAAAAAACCAATTAAAAAACCAATTTGTCTTATCTGTTGAATAAAGAAAATTTAATTTCAAGTATGCGAATACTTGGGACATTAAAAAAATCTATTTCTTATTTCACATTAATATCAATTGATTTCTTTAATTTCAAGTGCGAATAATTGGAGCATTAAAAAAAATCTTTTTCTCATATTAATATCAATCAATTGATATCAATTGATTTCTTTTACTATTTATAATTATTTTTACTATTATGAAGAACAGAAAAAGTTTAAATGAAGAAATAAACTATTCTACCAATAGTTTTTTCCTTTCAGCACTCCAACTGAAAGTGCCATGGCTTAAGTAAGTTTTAAGTAAATTAAGTAACGTAACTCCATATAATTTACAATATCAAAATTTATGGAATTCTTACTCATTGAAGTGGATCATAATTCCACAAAGAAATGCGTAATTAAATCACAGTCAAAATATGGATTATTGCCTTCATGAGGTGATTTATAGTTTCGCAGTAACAGAATACCAGCACGGTGTGTCCTATAAAGTGAAATTTTTCTATTTAAAATCTATAAATAATTGAATTGATTAAATTTTTCAAGTAGAATTTAAAATATGATTTAATTAGGACGAATAATTATTTTTTATCAAATCAATTAAGTTTGAATTAAGCTTGAAAAATTTAATTAATGCAATTATTTATAGATTTGAAATTAAAAATTAGTATTAATTTTATTTAAATTATGCTAACAATCAGCAACGACATTGACTATAATTAAAAATTATATTAATAAAATAAAAATCAATTATATTAGTTTCTGGATTTTTGTTAATTATTGTATTATTTAATTAAATATTTATTATATTTTCAAGATTAACAAAAAATATTTAATTCTTTTGCTTAAAAATGAAAAATAGGATTCTATGAAAATCATATTAAAAAAGATGAAGTTAATTTTAATTATTATTTTAAAATAAAATACCAAAAAGTGTTTTGTGGATATTTGCATGTATATATAAAATTTAATTTCCGATGTACTCTCACCTAATTTCCTTGAAGTAATATATTATTAATTGAAGTAAAATTTCAATACCTATATGTAAGTCTCCATTAATCGTTTTTTTTTTAATAAATTTCAATTTGTCTGTTTGGATTTTTGAAAATTATATTTCTTTGTTTTTAGGAATATTCAAATAAAATTGTTAGATTCATGTTTTTGTCCACTACTAAATAAAATTAGTTCTTTTTTCATCAAAAGATATTTTGTCTTCTATTAATAAATATTTTATCAATTGTTGGACACTTTCTGTTTCCTCGATACTTTTATTTTTGACGGTTCACTTATTTCATACTCTTTAATACTTTTATTTGATCTTTCATTTTCATTTCAGTTATCATATTATTTTCCAGTAATAAAACATGTCGCCATTCTCCCTACATTCTAATGGATATGGAAATCTGGCAATTTTCGTTGAGTTCACATATACATATATATACACATAAATTGTTTTTTTTTGATATGTCGCAAATATTTTTTTTTGCGGGCATATTCAAAAATTTTTTAGAACGATTTTACACGATTTTTTATTATAATTATAGTTTTATTATTGTTTTTTTTTTTAAAAAAAATTATTATATTATTTGATAATTATTATATTATTTATATTTACCATAAAAAGCCTAAATAAAGCACTATAACTAAAACAGTTGACTATACTATCTAATACTAAAATACAAACAATAAGTGATGACAATTAAGTCATTGAAATTAACTTATTTTCGCTTATAGTAAAGAAAAAATAAGTGATGACAAACATCTTGCAGTCATTATAATTTGATTGATCTAACAATTTTGTTCTATCGTTAGCAAAAAATAAGTGATGACAAACCTAATACAGTGACAGCCTTATGAGCTCTTACAATTTTGTTCTGTCAGAGGTTTGTCTCAGTTTTATGAGAAATGATAAATACCTGACACAAATTTCTAGAGAGCGGGGTTTATATATTATGTCATAAACGCCGAATACAATCATCTTTTGTTAAAATTTAATATTTCATTAACCATTTTTAAATTAGATGATATTGTTATGCTTGAAGATTGAATATTATTCATAATAAATATAGTATATACATAATTAAAATATTAATATATTCCTAAAGAAAATCGTCTTGTCGTCCTGGTCTCTTGAAATTGACACATTATTTTTCTAATGCATTAATAAAATTAGACGACAATAGATTAAAAAAAAAAAAAAATAGATAATACATAGCATTCTTAGCAGAGCTTAAAGCTAGTGAATGAGCAAATCTCTGTATTAATATTATATTCATGGTAATTTTGTTAAAATTTGAACAGTAGAGTTTTGTTTCTAGTAAAAAACAGTAGCAAGTTTAATTTTTCGTTTAATTTTTGTGTTTTCTTAATTACATTTTTATAACTTATTATGGTGTTGGTGTCTATAATTTTATTGTCAACTTTTATTATAGCTAGTTGTTATTTATTTTATAAATATGCTACATTCAGACCTCATAAATTTCCACCTGGTACTATACAAAATTAAAAATCCTTAATTATAGTTTAACATAAATATTTGATTTTTATTGTTAACAACAGGTCCACCTCGTATACCATTTTTTGGAGCATATTTGTGGCTTTTACTAATAGATTACAAATGTACTCACAAAGCATCAATGTTTATGAGTAAATTATATAATACGGATGTAATTGGATTATATTTAGGAAGTTTTCCAACTGTTATTGCAAATAGTTATGAAAGCATTAAAGAGATTTTGAATCGCCAAGAATTTGATGGTAGACCAGATATATATATGGGACGTTTAAGGGATCCACATTTTAATCGTAAAGGTGAATTTAATAATATTGTGAATTATATAATAAAAATATTTAAAAAATATTAATTAAAGACAAAAACAAGTTATTGTCAACTATAAGTTGAAATAAACATGATATAAATTGCTACTAATTTCAAATTAATTCATTTTTTATAATATTTTATAATATGCATACAGGCAAATAACTGATTTTTTTATAATATGCATACAGTACAGGGTGATACGCAAATAATTGATAGATATTAGGTATAGTTCATGTTGATAAAAAATTGTCCTTCATACATGCTGATAAAAAATTGTATATACTAGAATAAATTAACGTATAATTGAGATAAGCTTCTTTTTGGTACCACAATATTTATAGATGTATGTATATTTAAAATATCAAAATTATATTAAGCCAATAATATTTATACGTTTTAGCAATGCAATGAATTTGTCAAGACCTTTTAGTATTATATAGTGTTTTACTATATGAAAACTTAAATTAAAAATATATATATATTTTTTATTAAATATTTGCTTTATCAAAAAACATACTGAACATAAATAAATCTATAATTTCGTTTTAAGTTAATTTGATTGCGAAATAAGTTTTCTTACATGTTAAACTTAATAAGTTGTAAAATATGTGGTGTAGAATCTGTAAAAAAATATTCTATTTACAATATAATTTTTCGTTACATTGTGTAACTTAACAGCAAAGATTAATAATAATGTAATAAAGATATTCAGTCATATATTTATTCATTATTTTTCATTAATCTGCAGCAGGTAAAAGCTTTGAAATAAATACATAATTTGAAAAAAATAAATATAAAAAAAACCTTTTTAAAAAATACTTTCCTTTTATAAATAGTAGTAATATGTGACTAAAAACTAATAAATAAGAATATTAAAATTACATAATTTTACATTCTTGTATCTAGAGTTTCAGTAAAAACGATTTTGGCGCCTGGTGCAGTTTTCTAAAATTGCGCCCCAAAAAAAAAAAAAAACAGTATTTTGTCGTAAGTAATCCGTTCCCACATTTGCAATGCGTTTTTTTAAGGAGGTATCCCACGTAGGCATAGTCCGCAAAAATAAATATTTAAAAAATAAATAAATAAATATTTCTATCGTACTAATCCAGCGTACGAATTTCAATAACAAAAAATTAATAAAAAATATAAATAAAAAACACTAAAATTCAAGCGTGCTACTTTAAATTGTAAAATTCATTAAATAATTAATTAAAATTAATTTTACGAGCTTTTAATTTCGCAAAATCGTCTATAAGTCACTATAATCCAAGTTGTTCAGAAATTGACTTTCTATACATATTCTATAAGCTAAATCTACTAGTCTTTCTTGTCCTATTATACTACGTAAATAATTTTTAATTTAGAAAAGCTACGTTCCCCGGAAGCTACTGTGACTGGTATTGTCAATAAAATTCTAAGAGCTACAACTACATTTGGTAATATCGGCTCTAATTTCTTTTCAACTATAAAATCTAATGATTCTATAGGGCTTTTTCGAATGCAATCCGTTTCCATTCCACATCACCCAAGAGGTAGGATTTGCAATGCATTTTTTTAACGAGGTATACCACGATAAAACGATAAAACTCTCTAAAAATTTAAGTTTGTGAAGCTAATACTTTGTAAATCATAAGATTGTGAAAAAAGGTATAGGCCAAGATGGTGTACACAAGAAAGTAAGCGACGAGAATTTAGACTTTTTAATTTACATCTACACTAATTATGAAGAAAATTTTTGTATATGTATTCCATCATACTTATTAGTTACTCCTCGTAAAAATTAATAAGTCTGTTAATCATTAAAATACATAAATATTATGTTTTTGGTAATTAATTATACTGAAAATATATCTTCGAACTGAAATATTAAATAATAAAAAAAATTTAAATAATTTTTAATATGTATATCTAATTTTTAATATATCTATGTATAAATTTTACACTTAAATAAGCCTAATTAAATACATACATTTTTTTTTATAGAAGAAACGGAAGGGAAATTTGTATGAAGAAAGAGTATAAAGACAAATTTATATTTTCATATCATCGGTTGAAGAATTCTTTATGAACAGTAAAAATATACTGTGCTTGAGGGGTTTTTTTCATATAAGAAACGGAAGGGGGTGTTATCGATATTTTTCTTTTCCATATTGATTATGCACAGTGTTCAATTACTGTGCAACGACAAAAAATTTATATTTTGCCTTTTTAAAATATATTTTTACACAGTGAAAAAATATTTGTTCACAATTTCGGTAAAAAAAAAATTTGGAAAAAAAAAAATATTTTATTTTTTTTAATTTATTTTTAATGATTTTGCGCCCCCCAATTTCAGCGCCCCGTCAAGCTGTTCATACTGTTCCAAGGAAGCGCCGGCCCTGGGATCAGCTTACTTTCCGAAGAAAATTTCATTTATGTTCTAGATCTAGTCTAGAGCATGTAATTATTATCCGATTTCAATGAAATTTTGTACACAGGTTGGGTTCGTAATCTATTTGAAGGTTGTAGAATTTACAATCCGTATCTTGGACCCACCATGTTAAAATTTCCGATTTATATTATTTATATTTCATGTGTTCTAGATCTAGAGCATTATAGTAATTGTTATCCGATTTCAATGATATCTTCCACAAAGGTTAACTTTGTGATTTAGTTGGCTCACCTGAAATTTGGATTTTGTGCCTACTTTTTTGTAACCTAGGTAGTGCCCAGTAGATTCAGGCGGTCCATGTTACAATTTTCAATTTTATAAATTCATAGCTTTACATCATACAATAATTGTTACCCGAATTCAATTAAATTTCACGCACATGTTGACTTAATTACCTAATTAATTCTCCGAAAATTTGTAGCCGGGTCCATGTTAAAATTTCCGATTAATATTTCATATGTGTTATTTAGATTATATGGTGAATATTATACGCACGATAATAATAAAATTTAGTGTACATATTAGTTTTGTATTGAGTTGGTGCCTATGGGCTAGTAAAGTTTTACAGGGTTCCTATCAAAATTATGATAGATGTCTTAAATATATGAGTAATTTTTAATTAAGTACTGTTTGTTATGTTAATTATAAAATAAAATACTGGTGGATACAAATCACTGTAAAAACCAACTACGAGTTATCTGCTAAAGTACCATTATTAGCATCTATTTTTTATTTTCGTTTAATTTTTGTTTATTTTGAGAAAATAAGTGAATGATAAGTAAGGGATAAAAATATCACGAGAAATAAGATATATAAAATTGTATCTGAAAAAAAATAATTTAAGGCCCCTAAAAATAAAACAAAATTAATTTCTATCTTTTCCAAATGATTAGGTATGTTGACTGTACTGGTTAATTTATCTATTCCTCTATCTATAGCTTAATAGTTAATACTGATAATTTCGAACATTTAGGGTCTATGATCGAAATGTTCAGTATTAACTATTAAGCTATAGAAGAGTAATAGATAAATCAATGAGAAAAGTCAATTTTTTTAAACTTCTCTAAATATGTATTAACAGATTTCATTATATAATAAATCTTAGGTATATTTTTCCAAGATGGTCCAATATGGAAAGAACAACGTCGTTTTACTTTACGATATTTACGTGATTTCGGATTTGGTAGACGTTATTCTGAATTAGAAATAATTATCAATGAAGAACTTACAGATATGATTGATCTTATTAGATCGGGACCAAAATATGAACATGAAAAAAAAATTGTGAGAGCCAAGGGAGAAGCGCTCTGTCCATACTTTATGAGCGGTTGTTCAATAAACTCTCTTCTTTATATAATGTGTAATGAAAGAATTCCCAGAGAAGAACGTGAAATATTTAATCATTTAGTTAAAGATGGTTTGATATTTATACGATATGGCGATGATTATGGTAGACTTATTAGTTTAATGCCATGGATACGACATTTCTTTCCAAACATGAGTGGTTATAGACAATTACGCGATTCTACACAAACTATTAGAAATTTCTTTGCTAAAATTGTCGATAAGAATTTAAATACATATGATGAAAGCCATGACAGAAATTTTATTGATATGTACATTAGAGAATTAAAACAAGCAGAGAAAGATGGAAATTTAGACACGACATTTGGATGTAAGAAAATTTTATTTATTAAAATAAAATAGATTTTGTTATTATATTTTCTAAATTTTTTGGTATACATAGATGATCAATTTGTTATGGGGTTGGTAGATTTTGCATTTCCAGCTATTACTTCAGTTGGTATACAAATATCGTTACTCTTTCAATGGTTCTTAATTCGGCCAGACATTTTGAAAAAAGTTCAAGATGAGATAGATACTATAGTTGGTAGTGGGAGATTACCATGCTTGGATGATCGTAAGGATATGTCATATACCGAAGCAACTATAAGAGAATGTCTTCGAATTGAAACATTAGTGCCATCTAATATACCACATTTAGCAATGGAGGATACTGAATTGTTGGGACATCATATTCCAAAAGTAATATAATTTTTTTCTCATAAACCTTAAATAATTAATTAAAATTTGTTGATTAATTTAAAATTTGTAAATTATAGAATACAATTGTTATTACTGGATTATATGCATTTCATATGGATAAGACTATATGGAATGATCCAGATTTTTTCAGGCCTGAAAGGTTTCTTGCTGATAATGGAAAATTGTCCTTGCAAAAAGATATTAGTTTACCATTTGGAGCTGGTAAATATTAAACCATTGGAAATGAAATGGAATTGTTATTTTTGTGAAATTTTAGGAAAACGACTTTGTGCTGGCGAAACATTCGCTAGAAATATGATGTTCTTAATTACAACTGCAATTTGCCAAAATTTTAATATAGTTTTAGGACCAAACGAAAAACCACCGGATATGACGAAAACTTTAAGTGGCATAAATATTTCATATCCAGATTTTTGGATCAATTTAAGGGAACGTTAAAATATATGTTTTAATTTAATTTTTCAGATTTGAGTACATAATTTATTTTAATATAATATATTTGTGTGTAGTATAATATATATAAATAAAGATAAATTTGTTGTGATTTTTCGTAAAAAGAAATATTATTATATTATTTTGAAATTTTGTAATATCAGTGAATTAAAAATATTTTAATAATTTATTATTATTTACAAAACATTGATTTGATAAAATATGAAATAAAATAATTCCTAGATCTAAACGTGAAATATTTAATCGTTTGACTAAAGATGATATATAGTTTTTTAACGAAGTGGTGACGATTCTGATAGATTATTTGTTGCATTAGACATTTTTTCCCATATAGTGGCTATCGCTATACATATAGACCATTACGCGATTCTACACAAACTATTAAATATTTATTTATAATTAAATTTGAAAACTAATAAAAAAATTTTAAATTAGTTATCAGATCACATATTTGCTAAAAATTTTTTGATAAAATCGCTGAAAAAATTGGAAAAATGGTCTTTCGTTAATTAGTTTTTACAAACAAATACTTTTCCACGTTCCATTATCAATGACGGCCTTATACAATTGTGATGTTCTTCAATCTAATTTATTTTAAGTATTGTTTCAAATGGTTCACGAATCCAGCATGTGCACCAAATTTAATTGAAATGTGTATGAAATATAATTATAATTGAAATCAGGTTACAATTATTGTATGATGTAGATTGTAATTATAGAGCATTGACTTATGAAATATAATTGGAAATTTTATCATGGACCCACAGAACTACCGATTTTAAATTTTACAAACACTAAATACATAAGGATACTATCATGTTTGCCTAATTTCATTCAAATCAGAAAAATATTTTTTATATACTCTTTTAGAGGATATGAAATATTTATCGGAACTTTTACCATAGACCTGCTGAAACTACTAAACTACCATGCGTAACCAAGAATTCAACCAGTATACCAAATTTCATTGAAATCGGAAAACACATGTATTATTTAAAATTTGGGAACTAAAAATGCATATCTAGAAACACCCTGAAAGTACAGACTCCAAATTCCAAGAACCCTAAATGGGAAATTATGGGAAATCCTAACATAGTCTCACAGAAAATACCGATCTTATCTTGTACGCGCATCAATATAAAGTCTGTATGAACCTGTGTGAAAAATTTTATTAAAATCTGACGATCGGTTCTAGGAGATGGTGCTGATGGACACATGCAAATTTTGAAGACGAGTACGTTTTACCCTGCGGACCCACTTTATTTTTTCATTTTCGGAATCCCTGACCTGGAAAGCACCTAGAAAAAAGTTTCAATGAAACCCATTTTTTTTAACATCAAGTCCAATCCAAGCTCATAAAAATTCTAACTACTCGTAAAATTTAATTTTTTTTCCTCCTGTTAACTCGTCTCAATTACGTAATTATAATGGCTTTTTCTTAGAGGCTGGATATTTTTTGTATGGCCGCAAAATTGGATATTAAATCCTAACCACGTGTAAAACCACCAGGAAAACCGTCGTACAATAAGAGTAAAACAGCCCATCGTACAATAAGAGTAAAACAGATAAAACCTTCTACAAATCTCCCGCAAAAACATAGCCAGAACGCTAGCTGTGTACAGTGGTCACTGGTCTATTGGAGAACCTGCAGCCAGATTTGGCATCCCGTTCAACCACATATGCCGTAGCTGCAAAGAGTCGAGCGAAAGAGAAACGGTAACACACTATCATTTAGGGCCAGGTTCTGTTCGCATGGTAGCTTTTCCTTCAATGATCTCAGCGATCTTGTCGCGAAGTGGCCAAAAAAACGTTAAGTTTCTGAACCCGACGCACTGGATATAAAACTACCCCACAGTTACTTAATACCTGTGCCCTGTGGTCACGGGAGTGAGTGGTCTCAAAACGGCGCAAACGCGTTCATTGAGACTCCATGTCAGTTGATGTGTGGTTCGCTACTTAAACAACTAAATACATATAAGTACTTTTTGGTTTTAATTTTGAAATCTTGAGATTAAATTCCGCAGTAAGATTTTTTATATGAGTTTTGATCTCTTTCTATATACATAGTTACTTTTTAAAACTATTGCCTTCACCCTTCCTTAGTAATGTTTTTTCTAAGAGTATTCGCTGTAATTTCATCAAACAAAATATTTGTCTTAATATTCCTTAATAGAAAATAAAGTATTCAATTAATTAAAAACGGATTAATTCCATCTTCCATCACAATTAAAATTAGTTAGAGAGAGAGAGAGAGAGAAGAGAATATTTTTTGTACTATACTTATTTCAATTTTTATTTACTTGTAAATTGTGATATACAATTTTCTATAATTTCCACAGTGTTCCACAGTAGATTTTTGTCTCTAGTAAAAGACAGTGGCAAGTTTAATTTTTGGTTTCTTTTTTGTGTTTTTTTATTACATTTCTATAACTTATTTTAATATGGTGTCTATAATTTTATTGTCAACTTTTATTATCGCTAGTTGTTATTTATTTTATAAATATGCTACATTCAGACCTCATAAATTTCCACCTGGTACTATACAAAATTAAAAATCGTTAATTGTAGTTTAAAATAAATATTTGATTTTTATTGTTAACAACAGGTCCACCTCGTATACCATTTTTTGGAGCATATTTGTGGCTTTTACTAATAGATTACAAATGGACTCACAAAGCATCAATGTTTATGAGTAAATTATATAATACGGATGTAGTTGGATTATATTTAGGAAGTTTTCCAACGGTTATTGCAAATAGTTATGAAGGCGTTAAAGAGATTTTGAATCGCCAAGAGTTTGATGGTAGACCAGATATATATGCGGGACGTTTAAGGGATACACATTTTAATCGTAAAGGTAAATTTATTGTGATTTTATAAAAAAATATTTTTTTTATATTATTATAACAGTGAATTAGAAAGGGTTTGAAAAATATTTATATTAAATTTTAAATTTAATTATTATACTTCATTTATAAATTTAAAATACAATAAAATCGTTAATAAGTTCATAAAACTAGTTATCATTATTTACAAGACTTTGATAAAAAGATATATAATTTATAAACTATACGTAATTATGTAATTAATTTGGAGTTCAATAAAGTTTAATAAGATAATAAAAACAAAAACCCTTTAAATTAGTTCAGATAAAGATTGTTCTTCAGGGTTTAAAATTATTATCACAAATTAAATATCAATTTATAGATTTTTTGAAGAAAATAATTTATACTAACAATAAAGTATTATCTGCCAAATCAATATATATTTAACGCTTCGTGATTAAGTTCTATAAGTATTAAATAAATATGCAGAACGTTTTAGTTTTACTGATATTTAAAGTACCATTAGTACGTTTAACCCAAATGGGTTTACTATATAAATTTTAATTACTCATTTACTAAAAATTTTAATAAATAAATTTTAGGCATATTTTTCCAAGATGGTCCAATATGGAAGGAACAACGTCGTTTTATTTTACGATATTTACGTGATTTCGGATTTGGTAGACGTTATTCCGAATTAGAAATAATTATCAATGAAGAACTTACAGATATGATTGATCTTATTAGATCGGGACCAAAATATGAACATGAAAAGGAAATTGTGAGAGCCAAGGGACAAGCGCTCTGTCCATACTTTATGAGTGGTTGTTCAACAAATTCTTTTCTTTATATTATATGTAACGAAAGAATTCCTAGACCGGAACGTGAAATATTTAATCGTTTAGCTAAAGATGGTTTAGTTTTTCAACGAAATGGCGATGATTATGGTAGACTTATTAGTTTAATGCCATGGATACGTTATTTCTTCCCAAACATGAGTGGTTATAGACAATTACGCGATTCTACACAAACTATTAGAAATTTCTTTGCTAAAATTGTCGATAAGAATTTAAATACATATGATGAAAGCCATGACAGAAATTTTATTGATATGTACATTAGAGAATTAAAACAAGCAGAGAAAGATGGAAATTTAGACACGACATTTGGATGTAAAAAAATTTTATTTATTAAAATAAAATAGATTTTGTTATTATATTTTCTAAATATTTTGGTATACATAGATGATCAATTTGTTATGGGGTTAGTAGATTTTGCATTTCCTGTTATAACTGCAATTGGTATGCAATTATCATTACTCTTTCAATGGTTCTTAATTCGGCCAGACATTTTGAAAAAAGTTCAAGATGAGATAGATACTATAGTTGGTAGTGGGAGATTACCATGCTTGGATGATCGTAAGGATATGTCATATACCGAAGCAACTATAAGAGAATGTCTTCGAATTGAAACATTAGTGCCATCTAGTATACCACATTTAGCAATGGAGGATACTGAATTGTTGGGACATCATATTCCAAAAGTAATATAATTTTTTTCTCATAAATCTTAACTAATTAATTAAAAAATTGATTAATTTAAAATTTGTAAATTATAGAATACAATAGTTATACCTGGATTATATGCATTTCATATGGATAAGACTATATGGAATGATCCAGATTTTTTCAGGCCTGAAAGGTTTCTTGCTGATAATGGAAAATTGTCCTTGCAAAAAGATATTAGTTTACCATTTGGAGCTGGTAAATATTAAACCATTGGAAATGAAATGGAATTGTTATTTTTGTGAAATTTTAGGAAAACGACTTTGTGCTGGCGAAACATTCGCTAGAAATATGATGTTCTTAATTACAACTGCAATTTGCCAAAATTTTAATATAGTTTTAGGACCAAACGAAAATCCACCGGATATGACGAAAACTTTAAGTGGCATCAGTATTTCACCACCAGATTTTTGGATCAATTTAAGAGATCGTTAATTTATGAGCTTAAGATTAAAGTCATTTTGTTTAATAAGTGTAGTGTATATTAATATTTTAATTATTAAATTTACTATTTTAAATTAATACCTATTAGTGGAGGACCGATACGGTTTTCTTTATTACATTTTTTTTTATAAGTTTTTTTTATTTCATATTTATAATTAGTATTTCAATACAAAAACTTAAGAAACTACTGAATTTATTCTTATAATTTATTGAAAATGTTTAATGGTAATAATATTTGTTTTAATACCAATACTTTATAACTTATAATCCATCTGAAATCAATTATATGAATGATGATATGGAGGTAAACATTGCAGAAGGTATACTTAATGTAAATAAAACTTGTATTCAGTTTCAAAATTTTTTTGAAAGAAACAGATGATGAACAAGGTGATCGATGCGTTCGGTTCGGAGCAGGTAAAAACAGTTGTACCAGTAAAAATCATCTTCATATAGATAATGTACTGTTTTTTAAGTTTAACTTTGCGGTCAGTCTAAATATCATACAACCACGAAATGAAAATGATTCCATTTCGTCTAACGCTAACCAAACCAAATCAGAAACGACTTTCGTCATGTTTATAGCAGACTTTTTTTTAATCGATTTTACCTCAGGTTGTTAAAGAGATAAATTTAAACATATATAAAAAATTTTGGAATTTAGTAAAGTATTAGACTGAGATAATAATGATGTTTTTGAATCTTTAATTAGTTTCGCAAATATTATTGATGGAAATTTTATACCAGTATAAATAATTCTGAAGTTTAATTTCAGAGGTAAATGTTCTGAAGTTTAATTTTTTCTATACACTATAAATGTTAAATTTGTGTTGTCTGACGTCTAACGTCGAAATTTACGAATTTCTATTAATTTGCAAAATCGCTAACAATGCATTCTAAATTAGGTATAAATCGGAAATTTCCAGATAAATATCTAAAATTGAATTATTGTTAGTTCAGAATTTCGATTACATTGCTCATTGGTTTATAGTTTTTTGTATTATTAAAAATAATTGAGAATGAGTAGTTTGAATTGAATTGTAATTGTAAACAATTGAAGTAATGAAGTAGTAAAGTTCAATATGACCGAAAATAATACAATTTCAACACCAAATATTAGGAAGTATAAAAGGATGGGAGTTCGACGTATTGGAGCGAACAAAATAAATGCTTGTAAAACACCATTAAGTGAATCTAAAATTAGCATGATTATTGCCACTACTAGTAGTAGTAGTGATTCTCCAAAAACTCCTTTGGCTGGCTCTAACCTGGAAACACATCATGACCAAAGAGAAAGTAAAAGCACGGGTTGTTTGCCAGTTTACAGATTATCAATGAGTAAAAGATTTCGATCACAATATAAAAAGAAGAAATTGGAATTTTCAACAGCAGCTGATGATAGAGAAACGAAAACTTTTCCAACAGAACAAATTTCATCATTTAAATTAGATTTACATACTAAAACCGAGTCAAACAATAACATTAATCGTAAAATTTTTATAGAAAATAATATTGTTTCTAAGCAACATGAAAGTAAAATTTCTGAACTAAATAACGCTATTGAAATCTGGAAAACTGCTTTTAAAACTTGTTTAGATGATCTCAGCAATAAATTGAATGAAGACAAGGAAATGATATTGCAAAGACTTCAAATATCTTCAGATATGTTAAAATTAGCTTAGAGTAGTTATAATATTCTATTATTTATTTTTATATTTATATATTGATATTAAATAGTTTTTTTTTTTTTTGGTACAAAATAAATTTATATTAATATTTATGTGGTCTAAGTGGTCTCTCTGGATCGAATAGCTTCGGTTCATTAAGATATTTAACATCCTTATGATACAAAGGCATTAATGCACAGTTTTGAGCTCTAATAATTGCATTTTCTACTTGTTCCTGTCTCTTTTTACATAGTCCAGTAATATGTCTACCATAAATTCGTCCAGTATAAGGACTTTGAAATTGTGATAATAACTTTACATTTTTATAGCTTGGTGTTATTTTCATTTCACATAAAATACATTTTTGTTTGTCTTTTTCGAATGGATTTTCCATTTCAATAGGTTCATCATTTTTTTGTAAATTTGTAGTAGGAGCTATAGTTTCTAGTTTTGATATCGAAAAATAACGCTGTGATTTAAATATGTAGACAGATAAATTGGCTAAAAGTGGAGTTTTTACTTTTTTCATATTAATAGCTTATATTCTGAAATTATACCTTTCGTAAGCCCATTCTGAATTAGTTTCAACATTTTAAGGAATAACAATGAAAAAATTATTATAAAAAATAGTTTCGGCTTTATAGAAAATAGTTTTTAGTAATTTTTCTTAGCTATAGCAATTATTCAAATTCGACCACAAAAGTATATTCACCTTAAATTGTTGCCCAACAATCAGTGTAACCACAAATTGTGTTGATACTAGAATTAGTTTATATTTTATTTTATATTAAATATTGACTTCAAAAGACATTATGCTTAAGCTTCAGTCACATACTTACGACAAGTTAAGTACCGACAAATTAAGTAAAGTAGCATTTCGATTCGTTAAGTAGACTGGTCACATAGCTATCGATCGCAATCGCAAGTATCTGCCAAAAATATTTTAGAGGGATATCGAAAATTTGTTTTCTGTGAATATATTGTTTTAAATTCTTTAATTTAAAGCTAATTTAAATTTTAAATTGTAAAAAAACTATTGTATGAAATTATTAAGCACCGAAACTATAAATTTTTTTGACAAATGTCAAATTGAAATTATCTGTCAAACTCAAAAGTTTGGAAAAGTGGAATCGCAAAAGTAGAAATCAAGTCAACTCTTTCGATTTGTATACAAAATTATATGAAGACGTCGAAATGGCTACTTTACTTAACTTGTCGTAAGTATGTGACTGGAGCTTAACTTATTCACTTTATATTTTTAAAGGTAAACACATTAACTATCGAAAGATATAAGGATTATAATCTTTCAAAATTAAACTACCAACATTATAAACAATAAATAAATTGCGAATAACGATTAAATTAATTATAAATTATAAATACCATTTGTCGGTTAACACTGCACAAATCGAAATTCTAATTATATTGGCGGGAATGTGAAATAAAAATCGAAAAATATTTATAATTGAACCCCGAAAATTTTTATTAATACTATTTTTTTTAGATATTTATGTTATTTTAAACTTTTTTTAAACTTACATAAATCTGGAAACCCGTATTCTTAATTTATTGCTCTGTCTGAAATATCGCGGTATAAATAAAAACACTTTTAAATTATGAATTAGTTCTCAACAGAAAAATGTTACCTCTAAAAATATAAACTGAACTATGGTGAATAAGTCAAATATCTTCAGTTACAAAATATATTTTAATTCAATAGATGAAAAAAATTTGTGTTTCACCGGGTTGCGCTACAATATACATAATAAAGATTCTATAGTATGGTTGGATTGGAGATGTTGCTTGCTATAGCTATAGAAAGAAAGTTGCTGACTTTTGACATTGGTCGCCATGGGAGTCGGTTTTTTGTATTTTATGCATATCAGTTTTATCAGCTGATTTTATTTGGGGTTATAATTAACATTTTTGATTTTTAACCTATATTTTTATAAAAATATTAAATTTAGTTCAGAATTCGTTATCGATTCGGCAAATCGGAACTCAAGTGTTTCCACTACGTGATAAAAATAATTTGGTTCAGCCAGTTACACCACCTTATTAATTTGAGAACATAATTATTTTTTAACATAATTATATTCTTAACACATAAATTATAGTCATTTAAAATCACAAATTTGTATATAATATAATATATTTTCTTTATTTAGTTTTACATATTGTATTTTTCAACATCACTAGTTTTGAAAACAGTTTTACATGAACAAATTTTATCTTTGCAAAATGTATTTAAACATATTTTGCATATTATATGTTTACAAGTTGTTATTTTATATAAATTATCTTGTACATTACAATTAATACATGATTCATTTAATTTTGAATTAAATATTAATGGCTGAGAGTAACGAGTAATATTTTTTAAAGCTGATTTAATATCAGTTTCAAGTGTTGTTTGCGACAAAATAGTATCAACTTTTAAACGCTTTGTATTGTTATCGTCGTCCATTGTTGATGGAATGAATGTTTCAATTTTCCTTTTATTTACACTAATAGCTTTACCTAAAGTACGTGGTACTAATTGAATTGCTTCAGTATTTGAATTTTCCAAAAGAAATCGTTCTATTCGAGATTTCAATGATAAAGTCAATAATGGTTTTCTAATATTGGTAAAAATTTGTCCAGTAAAAGGATCTGATGGTAATCTTCCCCATTTTTCTTCTATATGTGAATGTTTATCAATTGTAGATTGATCAACTAATTTTCCAGATGGTAAAGCCATTGGAAATGTCATTATTTCACATGTTATTTGATCTAAAAATTCTTCCGGTATATTTTCATATTCTTGGAGAGATAGTGTTGTATTTTTTTGTATTTTTGATTGTTGTACTTTTTCAGCTTTTGTTCCACGCGGATATAATATTTCATCCCAAATTCTATGAATATTCTCCTTAATACCCTTGCTAACAGATCGAGCTGGTAAACCCCAAATTTCTATTTTCCGTATAACTGGCGGACATTTTTTTGTTGATTTTATTGTGACTGCAATACTAGTTGTTTCATTTAATATGTCCTGTGCTAGTTTATAAGTGAAAAATTGTATTTGTTTGTCGAGAGAACTAGTTGGGTGTCGACAAAATGTTACAACATCATCGATTAATAAATTTGATACATGTGCAACTTTTATATAATCTAAATTATTATTTTTTATTTTAATTTCAAAACCAGTCGATTTTAATGAACCCAATGAACTCCAGATTTTTATTTTATGTATTTCAATTGCACTGGGAAACTCAAATGTTAAATTAATAGGTGGTTTTATTACGCTAAATGCCATAAAACCTTGTGATATCGGTCCAGATGTTATTAAATTAGATGCTTCATAATTATCTTCACAAACACAACTACTAGAAACTTTTGGTTTCAATTCTGAATGCAAAAAATTTATCATTTTTTATCACACTTTTTCTATATTTTTTTTTTTAATTAATTCAAAATTATGGCTGACGAATATTTAAATAAAAATGAAATGATACGATTTTATTTCTGTTCTTATATGTGCTGTCAAGCCGCAGTGTCATATTCAAGTCAAAATGGTAATTTTTTTTTTGTGGCAGTACTGTACCTTTAGGTAAATATTGTAAATATGGCCTGATCGAATTATATTACATATATTATGTTATATGATACCTGCACGCATATAAAGCTATAAGGGAGTTGGTTTCGATTGAATATCGTTTTGAAAATAATATTTGGTATCAATAAAAACGTTGACTGAAATTGTCAAAATGATAGCGGTACAATATACACACATCACACACTATCGTTTTTGGCAAATCTTTGGAAGAGGTAACTTTTTTTTAATGATTCGATCATAAATTTTAACGTCAACTAGTTATTGACATTTATATTTGTAGGCTAAAAGGTGCATTTTCATTAAATATATCATATTCTAATTTTAAAAATAATTAAATAAAACTGATTTAATGTCTGACTTTTATCCCCCTCCCCACAAGTATGTAAAATCAGGTCTTGACAATTAATACATGAATCAGATATGATTTGTTGCTAATAGCTAAATCGTATCTGATGGTTTTAAATAAAAATCATACTTTAATCATCAGATCTGACATAATTTGGAAATAATTAAATATGTAAGTTTTTTTAAAAAAAAGAAAAAGAAAATATAATTTTTAAATATAAATTTATGTTATTGTTTTTCTTAATTATTATGCTGATTAAATTTTTTTTCAACATTTATATCGTCAGAACATTGAAATATGTTAGTTTAATAATTCAAATGTTGTTCAGTTCCACATGAAATCTATGAAATTAAAATAACAAGTAAACAAATTATTTAACTTTCTATAAACATTTTATTTTCTTGTACAGGTTTTTTATTCAAAATGAGGAAAAAAATTATTATGTTATAAATATGAGAAATTGATTACTATAGGTGTCTCATATACTCTATGTAAGGCCTGAATTAGGTATGACAAAATTATGTATGATAATTTTTCTTAAGGGTTATTTTTTTCTAATTGTGCCATTTTACAATAACGGAAACATGCAGTTGATGGGACTTGGGACGATGGTAACAATAATTATCAACGAACAAATTGAAACGGAAATGGAAACATCTGAACTACATTACCTAAATTTAATAAATTCAAATATGTACTATTGATATGTTGATTTATTTGAATATTTACAGCATATTTATTGCTGTTAAATTTATGAAAGTTTGAATGATTAGTTATTATTTAAGTAATCTTATTTTACTATATATATTTTATATTACCGTCAGTGCTTTGCATATTTATTATAAAGTATTAAAATTAGCATCAAAAGGAAGTCATCCAAAATAATATGGATTCCATTTCATAATATAAATTCTCACAAGAACGATGTTTCAAATAGTTTAATCAACTTTTACAAATTCTTAGGAACGAAAAGTATATTACTTTAATAAAAATTTGACCATCTAAATTTTAGAAAGGATTTTCATGTTTTAAAAATCAATTTTTACAAGTTAGTTTAAGTATATGTATTTAGATATTTAATGAATATTTAATATATGAAATTAACTTCTATAAAATAATTAATATATTTTAAGTAATGAAAGTTAGATAAAAGTAATAATCTTTGCCATGGCTTATTTGAAAATCGATATTTTTCAATTTAAAAACTAGTACTGAATTTTAAAGCTGTTGCCGTCTAGTTCTGATATCAATTTTTAAGCTTACTTTTAGCTTTGTAATTAATATTTCTTTTATCAAATTATGTATATATTTATACATAACAACAATTCTGTCATTAGTAATTATATGTGCTTACAAAATAAATATTGAATGTAAGTATATATTTTATTATTAAAGCAGGTTGCTTTGAAATGCATTAAATGGGTTGGATTTTGAGCATCGTATTTAATAGTTATTGTAATTCTAAGTTATTTTTGTATGTAATAAGGTATTATGATAATTCTAATTACGTTTTTCCATTACAACAATAAGAAATCGTAAAAAAACGGGGCAGATATTTCACTACAGTTAGAACACATTTTTCACTAATCTTATTTTTATGGCAAAATGCAAAAAAAAAAAACTTGTTAGCGGGCCGGCTTGTTCAACACTCCTGAAGTTAATGTCTTAAAGCCAACTATTTTTTATAAAACCGAACCCGAAAATGTGCTGTAACTTGAAATTAGGGTCGAATCCGGGAAAGTTGATATACTCGTACATTTGTTTGCTTCGAATACTACTACAAATATCGTAATATACTTTCGTACTGTCTGTCGATCAACTATTTCATGTCCAGGATATATAAATATACATATGTTTATATTATTTCTATTATAAATTATTACGAGTATATTTATTTATGTATATACAAAAGATATATATTTTGCATCTCTTTCTATTGAGTTTTTTAATTTAACCCGTCATTACTTTTATTTCTATCTTAAAAGTACAAGTAAAAGTAATTGCTTTTAAAGCTTAATGTGGGAATTAATGCAAATTTGAAAAGAAATAAAAACGAATTATTTTAGTTGGTATTTTTGCCTATAACAATATCCTGTAACACAATATCATATTTTGCAAACAAAATTATATATGACATTTCCAAATTTTTAGTTTTTTTAACAAGTTTAGTTTTAATTAAAACTATAGATATTATTTTATTATATATGTATTTATAATTTAATAAACTTGAAGAATACCATCTCTATTATTTCGATTTTTGCTGAAAACGTTGGTCTGTCATGTTACATATTTACACTTTAACCACATTTACATAACATAATTACATAAAAAATGGTGCGTGATACTCTATAAAAAAAACTTATAATTTGGTTGTTTTTTTTTTCAATATATTAAAGAAGATGTTTCTCAATATGTAATTATTTTTATACTATGATTTTCACTATTATTTTATGATGTTCTTAATGATTTCGATTTGATTTCAAATTGTAACATTAAAGCTGATAAAACCAAAACCAGCTAAAATTAGTTATTTAAAAGTAACTTATAAATCCAAAAAGAAAGTAAAATATAATTAATTATTCTATACAAAATCAACTTTTTCATATATTAAACTAAACAACATAAATATATCTAATATAAAATTAATGTTATGTTATGTATGTACAAATGTATAATTATATGTATTTAATAAAAATTTCTTTTCAAAATAATTTACTGTTTGATTTATGACAAAGCAAAAACAAATCTTAATTTAATTAATAAAGATATAAATAAAATTACTTATATTATATTTTTATGCCTATAAATCTTGAGGTCAAGAAAGTGTTATAAATATTTTAACTGTAAATAATTCTAATTTCATTTTTAATTGACATTTTTCAAACAATAATATATGTACCAGATATTATTTTCTATTTATATCTTTCCATAGTAGCATAAATCTTAAGAGAATATCATACAAAAATTCTATATGTTTATTATGTATACAATCTATAAATTTTTATTTCAAAGTTATAAAACTTATAATAAAAATGTTTAAAGAATCAAAGATTATTTATGATTATCGAATTTTTTTTTTATTTATACTTTACTTACAAAGCGATACGACAATATTGACTGTGGTGTGTTCAAAAGAAAAAAATGTAAGTGTAAAAATAAAGCTCATAAAAAAATCATACTTATAAGCTAGAGATAAACAAAATATTTAATCCAATTGTACACCTATAAAAGAACCAGTAGCTGAAGTGAACATTGGTAGTAAGTTAGTATCAATTCATTAAGTGCACTGAACAGTTAAAATAAAATTAGAAAATATTATAAAAAAGTGCTAAAATTTTAAAGTGTCGCACGTTTTTTTATTTTATTTTGCATAAATATTTAAATTTTGTTATTTAAAAATTTTCAAAATTAAAATGATTTTAGCTATAATTTTGGTAGGATTGGTGGCAACATCAAATGCAGGAGTACCAACAAAGGAATACAGAATTGCATTATCATCAATGTGTAGTAAGTTTTATATTTATTTTGAGCCTAAAATTTACTTTTTTATTAAATTATATTTTTTAAACTAAAACGGATATTTCGTTTTTGAAAATTTATATCATTATTTCATTTTATTAAAAAATAATTGCAATGATAATAAAAATATATAATGGCGGCAATGAATTAGCATAAAATAATATTTAACTTCAAAAGAATATTTTGTTAAATTAAATTATGTACTTTAAATGGCAATATTTATTATCCGGCTAGATTATTATAAATTCAAAAATTAAAGGATATTAAAAATATGTAAATAATAAATAAATTTATAATTTTGTAATAAAATCAAGTTCTTTTAATAATATTGGCATTAGGGATGGATAATTGATTAATTTTGTAGATATAAAACTAACAGATCGGCCGTCTAGAGTTTAAGTGATATTTAAATTTAATTAAAGTATTTTTATTATTATTAATCCGAAAATTCCACCAATTTTACTTTTACATTATTATTACAAATAGATAACTAATTTGTGATCACACTACAAATATTTATAAGTTATTGTAGTTTATTGCAAATTTTTATTATTTTGTTATCATATTTTGAACCTCAAATTTATAGCCTTGTTATCGTTTAAATTTATGACTGTATTAAATCATTAATTAATAAAATTTAAAAAAATTAATATCACAAATTTAAAATATATTAATTAACATTTTTTTTAAGATGATGTTGCCAGTGCATTTGAAATTGAATATAGAAAATTTATGAGAACTGGAATTGAATCAGAAACTTTAGCTTCATTGACAGGATTATTGACACATACAAAAGCCATTCAAAGAATGGAAGTTGAAAATCTATCAGTCAAAGATCAGGTTAAAGCTAAAATAAAATTAACAAATTCAATTATTGAAGTTAATAATTTCAATTTATATTATAGTCATTTTTATGTACTGCATGTCGTTCAACTATAAACGTTCTTATAGATATGGCCAGAGAAAATATAGGTGATGAAAGTGATTATGATGAGGAATTAATGTATTTTGCTACTGAAATGTGTATTCGTCTTAAAATTCAACCCGAAGAAGTATGCAGGGGTGTCATTAATTTAAATGCGGTATGATCATATTTTTAATGAATTCAAATGTTAGTATAATTCTTGATTTTGTCTATAGCCTATTTTCATTTTTATTATGCGAAATTCAAATGTAACTGCTGAAGGAATTTGTGGTACACTGTTGCAAGGATCATCATGTGTTCTTGAGGAACCTGAATTCGATTGGAAAATAAATATTGATGGAAATGGACCAGTAGTCAAAGGACATAAATCAGAAATACCATCAGCTAATAATAATGAATTAAAAATTTTACATTTAACTGATATCCATTATGATCCAAATTATACTGAAGGTGCATTAGCTGATTGTGATGAACCATTATGTTGTATACGTAAAGTAGATAATATCACGGATGATCAAAAAGCTGGCCGTTGGGGTGATTATAGAAATTGTGATGTATCATGGGATTTATATGTTGATAGTCTAAATCAAATTAAAAGTCAACATAAAAATATTGATTATATTTATTATACTGGTGATGTTATTGAACATGCTGTTTGGTATACAACCGAAGAATCAATTAAAAAGTCATTAAATGATGTTTATCAAAAACTTCAAGAAATATTTGGTGATATACCAGTATTTCCAATTATTGGTAATCATGAATCACAGCCATTAAATGTGTATGTTAATTGTCATTTCTTATTCTAGTTTTGTAAATTTTATTTTAAAATATTTTTTTTTTATTCGTAATAGATTTGCACCACCAAATGTTAGGGATAAATATCGTACACAATGGTTATACGATTTCTTATCTGATCAATGGTCTAAATGGTTACCAGAAGAAACTAGAAAAACAATGCATCAAGATGGCTATTATACAGTTAGTCCAAAAACTGGTTTTCGTATAATTGCCCTAAATAATAATGATTGTTATACATTCAACTGGTGGGTATTTTATAATCCGGAACATTTAAGTAAACAACTTCAATGGTTACATAATACATTATTGGAAGCTGAAAAATCTAATGAATATGTTCATATATTGGCACATGTACCATCTGGTGTTGGTAGTTGTGTTCATACATGGTCTAGAGAATATCGCCGGATTATTCAACGTTTTCATCATATTATTAGTGGTGTTTTTAATGGTCATACACATGACGATGAATTTAATGTTTTCTATTCAAATGAAGATTCAAAATATGCCATTAATATTGGTTGGAATGGTGGTGGTTTAGCACCATATGCTGATGTTAATCCAAATTATAGAATTTATGATGTAGAACCAGAAACATATGTAAGAATTAAATTATTTCTATTTTTATTTTTATTTAATTACATTTATTATATTAAATTTTAATAGCAAGTTGTTGATCATGAAACTTATATTTTCAATTTAACTGAGGCAAATTTATATCCACATAAAAGTCCAGTTTGGTTTAAAGAATATTCATTTAAAGAATTTTATGGACTTAAAGATTTAAGTCCAGCATCAATGGATGGTCTTTTAAATAAATTCACTGAACAACCAGAATTATTATTAAAGGTATATAATAATAATTTTTAAATTATATTTTTAATTTTTTGAAATACATATTATTATTTAATTTTAATTATAGTATTGGGAATTGAAAAAGAAACAAGGTGATCCAGAAATGAAACGTGGTTGTGATTCAGATTGTTTAATGAAACAATTATGTGAAACAGCAACTACACAATATAATGATATGACAAAATGTATTGAACTACAAAAGAAATTACAAATAACTCTTGATAAGAGGAATTAAATAAAATGTAATTATTTAAAATATTTTTAATTCTCAATTTAATAAAAATTCTTCTACCCATAATTAACATTTCATTTATAATTTATGATTCGCTATAGCATAAAAAAAATAACCTTGTTGTTAATGTCATTAACACAAAAAAATGACGCAAATTTAAAATTTTATAATTTTGATAAAATTTAATTATGCTGATTTAAGATTGACAACACTGATTTATAGTGTTATTGTTAATATTATATTTAAAAAATAATTTATTACTTTAATCTGAATCGGTCTTTTGTTTTTGTTAAAATGATAAGAAATCAGTTTTTCCAATAAAGATTAATATTTAGGAAACGCGCACGTGAACTATAGAAAATTATATAAAAAAACGTGATGAGAAAACATATTTAATATACATAAAATTAGCATTTATTGATAAGTAAATTATTTTAATTTTATGAGGCTTAATAAATTTTTATAATCATGTCCAAAATATAACAAAATTTTGATTTGATTAAATCTTTAAACCTTTTGTTGGTATTTAAAAATTTGATTTTTGGATTGTAATCTTTAGGAATATTATATTTAGATTTAATTTTTATCCTTTCTTTTTTGGAATTATATATTCCAAACTAATCAAGTTTACTAAATTTATTATCTAATTTAATATGAAATTTATATTAATTATATCTTGTTATAGATGTTCAAAACAAATAATTAATGAATAATTTAATATTAAATTATTATGTTGACGTAAGACACATTCAAGTCAAACCATAATTAACATTAATTATTTATAAAATATATAAAGCAACGGTGATGAAAATTGTTAAGATAGATGATAACATTGTTTAGATAAATTATTGTGTTAAAGTTTTTGAAATGAAAATTTAATATTAACCAACAGTTAAAAAAAAAATGGGTGCTTTAAAAATAAAGGATGTGATGTGGTAAACTAAACGGAAATTCAATTTATGAAACATTTTATTTTTATAATTATTATATGAAGTTACAGTCGCAGTGACTTTTATATATTAAAAGGTTATTTCCGGAATATTTGTTTATATTTAATTCTTTTCTAGAACAAAATTCAAAAAATAAAGATATAAATCGTAAAAATATCATCAATAAATAAACTTACCATAATAAAATATTGTACCAGTAACCAAATGTCAAATAATCATCAATTTTTAAAATCATATATAAATATTTTGCCAACGTATATCGTAAATGGTTACCACTTACATAGCATTTTCTAACAAATATTACACCAAAACTTGTGATGGGTAAGTAAAAATGATCATGAATGTAGGATGCTTTTAATAACTTTATACTATTATTTTAATTAATAATTTTTTCTAAATATAAATTAAAATTCTACTTTTCAATTAAAATCAATTTATCAACCAAAAATAAATAGAAATTTTGAGAAATAATAATGAAATGAATTTAATTTCTTTTGGTGTGGTGATGTATTAAATGGAAATTTTATAATTATTAGTAATAATACTTTAGAAAAACTGTAATATAAAATGTTTTTCATTGTAAACAAAATAAAATTTAATGAGGAATTAATAAAAATATTTAATGAAATGTTTAAATATCATTTACAAAATATAATAATAGCAAATGTAAAGAAATTAAATAAATATCTTAAATAAGTGATTGTAGGCGACAAATTATGGTCCCATAAATATTGTCACCCTATAAACAAAATTAAAAACAGCAGGGAAGGCAAATGAAATGAACACTTATAGTTCAGTTTCGGGGAATTTTCTATTCTAAATAATTATAATGGAATATCCAGAATCATAAAGAATATTAAGAAATTTCGAAAAAAGATTTTTTATATTAGAATAATTATGAGTGCACAGGACTTGGCTGAAACTTTTTTTTGTCGTTTCCGTGGTCGGTAGACCGAAGATACAATAAAAAAACCTCTCCGCAAACTCGTTACAATCAATTTGTATATGCGCGACAACATATAGAACCGTCAGATTTTAATGAAATTTTGGCATATAGGTTTATGCAGACTTTATCTAGATGCCCGTGTACAATATCTCATAGATACTTTCAGTGGGTCCATGTTAGAATTTCCCATGTGGACAGCCGTGTTTTTCCACTACGGAAAAAATTCAAAAAAAAAAATTATATCTTAAATTTGGATAAAATTTATTAAACAGGTAATTTACACGTGCCACTACCAAGGTAGAGCTTAGTAGCTTTAGGGAGTCCTTGCCAAAATTTCCGATTAATATTTCATATGTTCTGGATTTAGAGCATATCGTAATTATAATCGGATTTAAATGAAACTTGGATAACATAAGTTTTGTATTGTATTAATTTGGTGCCTATAAAATTTAGGGTTGGCAGATTAAATGAATCCCTATCAAAATTTTAAATTATATAAAATACATAGGTCTCTTAAAAGATATGAAATTTGGTTGCAAAGGTATTGTTGGTTACAAAACACTGATAGACATAAATCACTGTTGAACCTAACTACAAGTTATCTGATCCCCCTAGTTAGCAAATTTTATTTTTATCTTCAATGAATTCTTCAATTCCATTTGAAAAAATAAATAAATATTTTATTATACAATTTTTAACATATTTCTTGAAAATTAACCGCCCTAAAATTTTGAAGCCGTCCGTCCATGATTGATAATTTAAAAACGTAGAAATATTTGGTATATAATTCAATAATAATTATTGATAATTATATTTATAGAAAATGAATACAAATCAAAAATAATGAAGATTAAAAACATATTCTTTCAATTTAGATAAAAAATATTAATAAAACCACAAAAAAAAAAAAAACTTAATGAGCTTATAATATTCACAATATATATTTATTTAATTAATTCTTCATCTATATAATACATATACATAAATATTTATTTGTTTTTACATTTTTAGATAAACATATTTTCATATCATCATTAGTATAATTTAAATTTAACATAATATCAATTCAATTATGTTTATATAATTAAAATTTCTGTATTTATATAATTTATTTTAAAATTATCCTTTTATTTAAATTAAATATTTTAGTATATTAGTTTATAGTTTCTTATTGTACCTAAAGCCAAAAGTTATTAAAAATAAATATAAATTATAATTAAAAATATTTACGCAACTTGTTATTTCTGGCTGCAATTTATTAAATATATTTCATTAAAATACAAAACAAATATAATATTCTTGGAATAATAATTAAATTTTTATATAGTTATATAATAATTTTATTTGTTTCAATAACCATTTATATATATTATTAATTAAATCCTCTTTCTTTTGTTCAAATAAATTATAATGGACAAACTAAAGTAGCTATCTCCAAATCATTTTCATCAGCTTGTCGAATCATTAAAGTTGCTTTATTTTTGTATTTTCCACTTGATATTAAACGAATTGATGTAGCCCCACAAAATATTGCTTGTTCAGGTCCTTAGAAAATATGAAATATGTTATTAAATTATTACGATTTTTTTATTTCTGTTTTATGTAGTAGACTAAGAGCTGGATACAGTTTATTGTAGCAAGAATAATTCTTACAACAGTTTAACTTCTTAGAAAACTTTTAATGATTTTATTGGATATTGGAAATTAGGAAATTAATGATTTATAAATTTTAATAGTTTAAAAAACAATTTAACAGTTTAAAAATGATAAATAAAATATTGAGGTTTTGTTTTGCAAATATTCTAAAGATGTAATTCAAATGAATTTGTTCTTATTATTGCAATTTGTCTTGGTTATTATTTTCAAAATCTAGCAGATAAGTTTCGTTATATATTTTTCTTTAAATTTAATATAATATGATATGTTAATTTAATTAATGTACAAAGGCAATAATTACACAAAGTAGATCTAGTAAAATGAAATTTACATATAAATTTAACGCTATGAAATAAGAAGTAAAAAATTTCGTTTATATTTTCATGAAAAAGGTGGTTTGTTGTCTAATCAACAGATGGTGCGCAAATAGTCTCCAATTATTTTTTCACAATTATATATGTTTCGCCAATTATTTTGACATTTCATTTTTTTTATATATGAAATTTGAACAGGTCAGTATTAAATATTATAATATCTTTGGACGATATAAATATGGACTGCTACTAGCCAACTTCAGTCACGAGTCAACATAAGGGGAGCCGGCTGGGTGCTGCCGACAAAAAAGAGTACTAAATGTATGTAGTGGAATCTAGTGCAATTGAAGTTGAACTTTGCTTTTAAGTCGTCAGAATAAATTGAATATATAATAAAAACAAAAATTAAATTTAATTTAATAACTATATATGATATTATTTTAAAATTAAACATTACACTTAAGTAATAATAAAAAATGGTAGTAGCAGTTCATAATTCCAATAGATGACACTACATTTTTAGTACTCTTTTTTGCCAGTAGACTGCAATTTTTATTTTATAAATACATATGTGAAAATAACATATCGTTAACGTCCATATTAGTCAAAGAATATTAGTCAAAGAAAATATCAAATTAACTGGGAATATCAAATTAGCTTTGGAGATCGCGTTAAAATTTAATTTCACTCGAACTAAATTCTAATCTTAAGATGTTAAAAATTTGTTGAAATTATTTCATTCAAACTGTTGCAATCAGCTCTCAGTCTACATAAGGCAAAATTCGAAAAAAAAACATACAATGATACAATATTAAACCATATATTAAATTTTCTAAATAAAATTGTTTTTTATGATTTTATTAAAATATAATTTTATTAAATTGTTGTTGATAATAAAATTTATAAAATAACTTATATAATTTATAAATATACCTTGTTGTTCTGAGTATCCGCATACGTCACTTGACTTTTCCATACCATATGAATCTAATCCTGCTGAACCACCAATTTCCAAACGATCTTCTGAATAACACTTGAAATATATAAAATAAAATTTATATACTATAATATCCTTTATGTCAAAATGTGTTTTTTTGAGTTATTAATAAAAATTTGTGGGCCCACACATAAAATATTCCAAAATATATAGAAAAAAATAGATAATTGATTTATGTTTCAAAATATTTTTAATCTTGTTAAAGATTAAGTAGATAAATCAATTCCTTATAAAATCTGTACAAAAATAAAAATGGAAATGAGATATAATTTTATTAAATAAATTTCTTATACATAGTATAAAAAATATTTAAGAAAAATTTAAATTTTGCATTTGAAATTATTAATTTAGTCTTTAATTTTATTGATAAGAAAATTATTATACATATAAATTTAATGCTGACAATAATAGTATACGAAAGTTTAAATTTAAATGTATGTATAATAATTAAATTTATTATTAAAAATTTAATTAAGGAGTTTAGTTTAGAGATAATAAATGTAATTATTACAATATTGGTTAAGAGTTAAGACATTTAAAGGACTTCAAAAACTGTTTATGACTCAGCTATTGGGAAACCATAGATAAGGTATAAAAAATTTGATGGATTGATTGATTTATAGAGTTAAACTGCTAGGGGTTCATAACTGCTAGGGGCCACATTGTCTGCTTTGTACCCTTCATATTACATATGACGCGGCTGAGTCAACGTCAACAACTCTTTTAATCGAAATAGAGAATTGGTTTCCAACCCAGAACTGTTGCTTCATGCAAAACGTTCACGTGCGTCTCAGGTGCATGAGACATTGTTTTGCGTTCGTTTTCCACATCATTTACATTATGTAAGATTAAAGATAATGGTCAGTTTGAACCCTTTGAATAATACAAATTACAAAATGATCTCTCTTGAAACAAATATCATATTATTTTCCGATTTTTGTAATATATTTATTTTTACAAATTTATTGGAATCGCAAAAATTTTTTGTTGTGCAAAAATTTCTAATAAACGTGTGTCCTTGCCGTTGGCGCAATAATTCATTAGTCATGGCGTTGGCCATAGAACGTGAAAGAATAAAATTCCTATTAATAACTTTTTATTTATTTATAAATAATATAGATTGAAATAATGCTTTTAATAATTATTATATTTTTATGTTAATGCTAGCTAAACAGACATTTTTTTTTTAATATAAAACTTATTTACTTAAGAAATTGGAAATTTTGAAATAAAAAAAGGAAACAGGAATTGATATTTTTATTAAAAAAATATTATATCATGAGATTTTTTTTATTATAACAATTTTTTATCCTTGAAAAATATATCTTTTCCCGAATGCAATTTAAATTTCAGTTTCTAGATTTAAATATTATTCAAAAAATATAATAATAATAATTATTTGTGTGGGTAAAATGTCTTAAGGGTTTAATAAAAAAATCCTCAATAATCGTAAATGACTTGACATTATTGATCAATTTAAAAATTATATATTTATAATAATAAAATTCCAAAATTAAAAATATAAAATATAAAATTTATTTTAATAAATTATTTAAAATAGACGATATTTTTTTTATATTTTTCGAATATATAATAATTTTAAAGATTTAAAAAAAATATAAATTTATTATAATTTTACCTCATAATTAACTTTTTCGTTATTTTCATGTTTTCCACCAATTTTAATATTCTGAATTGAAATTACAGCAGGAAATAAAGCAGTTAATGTACAATTTCGTTGATGACCAAAATTATTTAAATAATAAAATGATGATATATCTTGTACAAATATATTACAAGCTGTCAAAATTTAATTATATTGTTAATAGTTTTATTTTTAAAAAACTTTTAGAACTTACGTTCACTTATCTTACGGAATCGAACATTAGCTATAAAGGAGCCACGTAATGGTATCCTATATTGTAGGAGTGCAGCATTCTGATTTGATCGAAAAATCTTCTTATGTGAAGTTAGTGGCCTTAAAATATACAAATATAAAACAAAATATTCATAAATTGATATATAAACCATTTCAAAAATATTAAAATATATTTTACCAATGATCATAATCATTACAAAATTCATGTGTCCGTTCCTGAATTGTTCTATGTGTATCTTTACTAGGTGGAAAATATTCACCATTCAATTCCCAACCATCTACAAACTATATAAATGAAAAATGTTATTTTATTATTTTATTATAGAAATTGTATTTATATATATTATTTTGACGAGAAATCAATTTACCGCCATTAATCCACCAGCTTCACAATTAATATCAAAATGTTTTAAATATATTTCCACAATTGTATCCGGTTCACTAACAATATAAAGGCCACAAACTGTCATTGGATTACCAATATCTACCAAATTTGTGTCTTTAGATTGAACAAAATGTGGAATTTTTTTAAACATATAATCGCCTGGTTCGGATGCAATGTGCATACAATCTGTAAAAATAATAAAATTAATATCAAATATGATTTATAATACAGAATATTGATTATATGTTGGATAAAATGTTTTAATGGGTCAATATGCGTAATGAATAAATACATAAATTACATTTACATAAAAAATATTGGGTATAATATTAATTAGAGATTCTAATATCAAATTTCGGGTTTTATTAAATCATTTTATTTCTGACTATTATATTTAGAGTAATAAACTCCACAATTTTGTATCTGAATTTCCATAAATATAGTATTCGGAAAAAATTTAGGTTCATTGATTGGAAATAAAATACTTTGACCAATTTTATACCCCAGGGTCATGTCTCTGGTGATATTATCAACATATTTTGAAATACAGTCCCTTTAAATTTAAGATATAATCGGATTGATTTTGTTGATGTGTTTTGTTGGTGACTTTTGCTGCTAACTGGACTGATGTCTATCAGACTTTCCATAAAATTTGCAATTTAATACATAAAATACCGAAATGGTTTTATTATTTAAACGTCTATTTAAGAGCATGCTAAAGTGAATTAACTAAAGGCAATTCTATATTATAATTTTCATACAATAATCAGTTGAAAATATTTAATATTATTGTTAAATAATAATATAAATTTACAAAAATACGAAATAATAAGAAGATGAAATTCTATATTCGTAGGTGTCGAATACCAAAAAGTTAAGAGCCATTACTTAATATTGTAATTTTTTTATTATATTATTTATTGAAGCTTATTTTAAGTAACTCGAAAGTTAAAAATTCTATTTAAATTTTATTATATAATATTAAGTATACAATTGACGACAAAAAAGGATAATTTTATTAATGTTACATAAGGTGAAACACTTTGGTAAGTTTCTATCTTATCTACTTTGAGTTCTATAAAAAAAACTTTAAGGAGTTATAATGTAAAATTAAAATATTTTATACTAATATAAATATATGTACAAAATTAAATTATTTTTAATATTTAAATAATTTTATCAAATATTGTAATATAATTTTTCAATTTACCTGAAATTGTATGAATTTCATTTGGTGGTGTCATCAATTCAAAAGGATTTTTTACTGATGGCCATGCCTGCAAAATTTAATAAAGTTAATACAAATAAAAAAATGTTTTATTTTTTAATTAAAAAACAATTTATTGAGGTTACCTTAAATCGAAATGGATTAAATTGTGTGTGACTGTTATAAAGTATATATGAAAAAAAAGGAAATAAAAATATTTTCATCTTCATTGAATTTTATTAGGGATCCATTTCAATCCTTTTAAAATTATGTATCGTGAAACATTGACATTATAATTTTTAAATATTATATAAAAGTTGAAATTTGTTGGAAAGAATACGTTGTCAACATTTTTTTTTATTCAAATGCTACCAATTCAAATTATATTTAAAAGAAAATGCTACCAATTCAAATTATATTTAAAAGAAATGCAACAATTTCTATTGGTTCGAGAGCCGAGTCCCAGATAGATTGTCCAGGACTTCACGTAGCGCTTTAGCATCGTTTTCTTGCACACATTCTCCTGACCCGTAGCATACATCTCGTGGGTTTATTGAAATAGACGGTTTCGGTAGGTCATTTGCTGGCTAAATTGTTTAACTTGTTAATGTGGGAGTTACCAAAAGACTAATTCCTGACCCTGATCAACGTTGTGCACTTTCAATTTCTATTAATCATTAAAATATTTTTAAAAGGAATGGTTTTTATGATTTTTTGCACCAAAAATAATATTGATAAAAATATATTTCAATGTTATTAATATTTTATTAATTCATAATTTATTTCTTAAATTTTAATGTTGTATTGAAAATCACTTTGAACAAAATGTTTTATTATCATCGTATTTTTGGAAAATTATTATAATTTTTATGCTTTCGTAAAAATTAATTACTTTTTTGTTCCCCCAGATCGTAATTAAAGCATATAATTAACTTTTTTTATACAATCTGGACTGTTTATGATTTTCCTGAACCTTTTATATTTAAAATGGGATTATGATTTTAATCAATTTTTTATTAGAATGTTATTAATTTTATAAATAAATATAAAAAATTTTTCATCCAGATTTAAAGTGTTTATTATTTAAATTTCAAAAAAGTTTATTGTACAATAGAATTTTGAAGGATTTTAAAGTTTGAAAGTTTTAATGTTATAAAGACAAAAGACTTTTACATGAACCTTGCAAAGTTTACAAGGATTTAATAAAATTAGTTTTAAAGATTGTTCCTAAGTTTTCTGGCGTTTGATAGAGTTTAAAATTTAAAAGAAATTTAAATAAATTATTTATAAAATTTTATTTGTCATTGGCTATTTTTATAATCTGTCTATTCAAGCAAATTGTGATATTTGAATTTTAATAAGTTTTGTGATTTACAAGAACCAAAATAAACAAAATTTTAAAATAATAAAATATAATTGAAATTCTAGTGAATTGGTTATGGTAAAATTTCTTAAATATAAAATCATTTTTCAAGGTTGTCACAGTAAAATGGAAAGTAAGTTAATCCAAATTTTCAAATATAATCTTATTTATGTTAATATTTGCTATAGCCTTATCTCAGATAATATTCTTGTAAGAAATTCGAATTTAATATGTTTCCTTTTTTTTGTATTTTGAAGTTTCCTAGATTCTTTTGCAGACAAAATTCTTGTTTATGGACATGATTTTATTAAATTTTTTCTGTAAGATATTGAATTTTTAAATTTATTTCGTTGTTATTGAATGAATGTAATACATATTTATAAGAAATAATTTTGAAGATCTTATTTTTTCAAGACAATTATGTAGTTGTAGTGTAGATATAATAAGTATTTTTTTTTTTAAAAAAATAAATATTTTTTTTCCCATAAAACGTTTAATATTTACTTATTTTAATGGATCACAAAAGTCAAGTATTACATAATAGAATAATGATATAATTATAAATTAATGAAACAATTTGTTGAATGAATGAAGATTATAAATTATACTATAATTTTAAAATTTGAGTAGTAAAAATACAATATATTTTTTTAAGTTATAAATTTTTAATTTCTTATTTATATTTTTATTTTTTAAATTTAAAGAAAACTTGAAAAATCAATTATGAATAATTGTGAAACAAAATAATAAGTGTCCAAGAACCCCAGCAAAGACAAGTACTAGTTTGTTAGTATTTAAATAGCTTTCTCTACCATTGCGAAGGATACACTCCTTGATCGGACTGCTTTATTTTAGGAAAATATCCTGACTTCTCTACATATTTGTTGCGTTATGCTTGTTGGTTGTATTATGGCATACAACTACGCATGAAACACAATAATTTCATTATGATGTAATAATTGCAATGTAAGCGTCGGCTTGAAACTTCGTTGATGTATATATATATATATATATATATATATATATATACGTGCCTTGGCTTGATTCATTAATTTCCATTATGTTCATTGTTTCAATTTACGAGAAGAAATTTTAAGTCGATGCATTAAGAATATTGTGTATACTAAATATCTAGCACTTGCTGAACTTAAAAACAATATTATTTCAGAGACCAAATACATTGGCTCAAATATTCATCTGCTATTTATGCTAAATACCATCCTCGGAACATTGGATGAGACTTGATTTTAAATAAATCTATTATGAAAGAAATTTTATTTTACCGAAAACTATATTTTTACTATTTCTAAGTAAAGTAACTTTTGGTCCATCTTGTGTATTAAATATTAAAAGTGTTTGCGACTAAAATTTACATTTGAACAATAAAACTTGGAATACAAATCCCAACATAAAATGATTTCAATCAAAATTTTAATATAAATGTATTATATAAAAAAGTCATATAAATATTATTTTTATTGTTATTAATCTTAGGTTTATTTGGAAGATTGTTAAGGTGTGAATAATATAATAAAAATTTTGACAATCATTTTTTTATTCTGATATAATGGATATAATTTATTTTATTGTATTTTAAACACGTATGAACAATTTTAACAATAGAATATTATGGATTAAATGTAATATGTAAAGGACTAATTTAATAATATCATTAAATAAAATGGTCTTTTGAGATGATGTTACTTATTGAGCACTTTAGAACATTTGATATGTTTTGTAAAGAATTTTATAGTGTAGTTAAAACACCCACTTGAAGGAATTTTATAATTCTGCAATATATTAAATAATATTATTTTAAGAAATTTAACAGTACAAATATCTCATAAGTTCCCTAAAAATTTAAAAGTTAAAAAGATTACTTTTTTCGGAATTGAATTTATGGATTGTGAAAAGAAATCGTACAAATTCAAAATTCTATTTATAGATTTTTTAAATAAATTTATATTATATTGAAAAAAATGTTTAGAGTTTAATTTAAAACTAAGGCAGCTATATAAAAAACGTTCGATAGGTAAGATGGTAAGAAATGTTGATGGGATTTTATAACTAATGTAAGAAAATATGAAAAAAAATTGATTTTAAATAATATTGAACAAAATTTATTTAATAATAATATATAGGGGAAACTCGGTTTTGTCCGTGACACGGCTAAATTCGTGATAGCCTAACTAAAACCGATCCAATGGTTCTTTAGACCATTTTTTGTTGCTTTATCTATTACAGTAAATTGTTCTCAAACAAAAAGACACGCTGGTGTAAGTTTGTGGTAATAATAATATAGTAAAAAAAAAAAAAAATATTGTATAATTATTCATAATTTTATTAATTTTTATGAAATCGAAAAGGCAGTGCGTAGGTGGTTATAAAATATTTTTGTTATTGCCAAAAACTTTTGTTTTTTGTTCTTTTGAAGTAGAAAAGACACCACGGAATTAGACTTTCTTTATCACGAAGTTAGCCGTAGTTTGCTTCTAGGTCTATAATTTCGAAACTTAAAAGAAATTTGGAAATTTGACATTAGATATTTATGGACGAATCTTCTAGCTATGATCCTATATAATATTCTCATATCTATGTTTTAATTTTCTGTATAAAAAGTCAAAATTATCTCAATATCACGAAATTAGCCGAGTCTCTCCTATATAGAAATATAAAAAAATAAAAAATATAATTAAATGTGTCAAAATTCATATTTCCATCTATTATTTTAGTAAGAAACGTAAGAAACATTAATTTGAACTTTTACATTTCTTATATATATATATCAACATTCTTACGTTTGTTATAAATGTTCCAATCAATTCTTACGTGTTTTATACGTTATTTATAATTCATTCAAACTTAAGTCATGTAAGGACTAATAACCCAAAAACAATAATTATATTATATCGAAATATTTTTATAAAATCTGCTATTAACAATACATTATTTTTATATCCATTACTAATAGATAGAAATTTCGGATTTGGTTATTAATACCACAATATTTTATAATTATATTTGTCCATGCTTTACGTAGGATCAAAGTACAATATCGTAAATGAAAATATATATAAAAAAGATAATGTACAAAATATTTGTTAAAATAATTCCAAAAAGGATTATGAAACCCATTAAAAGTCCTCTTACACATTTATTAAGTCTTAAGTGCTTTTGTAGCCTCTAGCATTTTTTTAAAAGCTGATAGCAATTAATTTAAACATATATTCATAGAATTTTTTTTATACGGATTCATTCTTTTCCGGTTTTATTAAAGAAATATTACCACAAAAATTGGTTAATTTACATTACTTTGAGAATTATTAAAGATAAATGTTATTATTCATAATTGAGGAAATTTACATTTAATGATATAAGGAATTTAATTAAAAATTGATTAATTTGTTATGATGTAAATGTAAACATCAGTTTTTTATCTTGAGGCTGACAAAAGATGAAACAAAAAGTCTTATTAAAAAATTTTTAATTTAAAATGCATTTTTTCAAACTCTTTTTTTTTTTTAATAATTGAATAAAGAATCTTAAATAAAAAGATTTATTTTTTAATTATAAAAACTTAATTTCAAAGTACAAAAAGCCTTAAAATATCATAAATAATGGCAAAATATTCAATTTGGGTCGTTACTTTCTTAGCAAGTTTTTTGTTTAACGAAAATTTAATTATTTTTAAAATCTCTTAAATATGATTATTTTTGAAGTACCTTATCAGTTAATGGTTATGGGTATCTAAAATAATGTGATTTTTATAAATGAATTTTAAAAGGTCCTTTTATGATGAAAATGCTTATAAGAAATTTAATACTTTTCTTTAATACATAATTTTATTTAAGTAATGTATATATCAAGAAACATGATATTTATATAAGACTAATTTAATAAATAATATTTTCTCTAAATTAAATAATAGAAAATAATTTTGCTGTTGAAAAATATTAATAAAAAGTGTAAAATTATTTTTAATAAAAAATATTTTATTTTCACATATTATGGTAGATCGTTAGATGAATTTACAACAATTTTGATAATAAACCAATGTAGATAAAATATTATTATTATGTAATATTAGCAAAAGTGTCCTTTCTTATTCGTATAATATTTTATTTCAAAATGGATAATTAATTGCTTACAAAAAATAACACTAAATTTTATCGCAATATATAATAATTATAAAATCATAAATGAAATAAATATTCCATAAATTTGAAATTTTATTCTATTAAAATTATACACGCCTTCGTCCATCCGTAAAGTTTTCTAAAAGGTAAAATTTGAAATTCAGTAAAAGATTGTTAAGTGCGGTTTGTTTAAGTTATTTTTGTTTTTATATTATTTAAACTTAATTATTAACAATTAATGAGATAAAAATATTAAAAAGTTTCCTAATTAATTTTTTACGAGTAGGTATAGTTAGAAGAACTAAGAATGTTGTATTGGACTTGATGGTCAAAAAAATGGATTTGGCTAAAAAAAATTTCTGACAGTTTTCGAGGACAGGTAAAATACAAAAAAAAAAACGTTCGCCTACGCAAAATTTGCATGTGCACAGTAACATCTCCTAGAACGGCTAGTCATATTTGAATAAAAATGGCACACAGGTTCATCGCGACTTGATCTTGCTGCCCGTGATACGATGTGATCAGAATTTTCAGTGGGTCAATATTATAATTTCTTCTTTATGTGGAGAGCCACTTTTTTTGGACTGGAAATATTTCTAAAAAGTTTTATCTCTCAGATTCAGATTTGGATGAAATTTGGTACACAGATAATTACACCTGTCCACCAAGTAGAGGTCAGTATGGAACCCCACGACAAATTTTCTTATTTCATATTTAGCATATAGTAATTATTATCCGATTTGAATAAAATTTGGTACACAACACATATTAGTTTTATAATCTTGTTTGTGACTTAGGGACGACAGTTTCAGTTTGTCCGTATCAAAATTTCGAATTATAAAAAATAAGTGTCTTAAAAGATGTGAAAGTTTTAATAAAACACTGTTTGTTACAAAGGTATTGTGAATTACAACACACTGTTGCACATAAATCATTGTTGAAGCTATAACTCCCAGTTATCTGCTCCCCACCGTTAGAAACTTTTGTTTTGATGAAGTAGCTTCTTAAATTTTTACTGTAATTATGAAGTAAGAATTCTTACTGCTATAGTTAAATCATAAAATTTCTTTTAATCAGATTAGAAATGCAAAACTTTAATAATTTCAGACTTTATTCTAATTGAAAATTTAAATTATGGCAAAAAAAAAACATTATTTTAATCATAATTTGAGTTTCTCAACTTTTAAGTGCCCTAAGTCAAATTCTGTTGAACTGAGATAATTGGTTTACATTATAATTAAAAATTAAATATTTTATTTCTTATTTTATGTTGAATTATAATATTAAAATATAATTTTCGGCTTCCTGAATGTAGAAATTAAATAATATGATTTATTTATGTAGGTTATGTTTAGCTACTGTTGTCTGTCAACGATGGAAATTAATGTTAAAATAAAATGTCTATATTTAATGGATAATATTTATGTGTTTATCTAAAACTAAATTTCAACATATATTTTAATTTCTCATATACTCAATAATCAGTTATTCTTAGCTTCTGTATATAAAAAATTTTAAAACTTGTGAATTAATAATTTAATATTTTGCCAATCTTAAAGAAAACTTGAGATATTTATTATAAACTTGTTTGTTTAGCTATTGCAATTTTTCGGTAGTAAGGTTTTAAGTAATTAGTTTATTGTAACGTTGCAATAGTGGCCTTGTCTAATTCATACTTCATACTTATACATAGTGGCCTCGTCTAACTTTTAGATTTCTTAGGTTTTCGAATTATAAATATAGCCCAAGCCCCAATTAGTTTATTTTTCCATATTATAATATTCAGAAATTGTGATTCGTTATACATTTATTCAATTTCATTTCGACAAAACTGTGGTTTAGGAGTTTAGGAAACGTAGGCTGATTTATTGTAGAGTGTATTGTTATCAATTTGTGTAACCAGAAGTTTTATATATTTTCAATTTACCCAAGTTTATATATAGTAAAGGTAACATAATATTTATAAAAGTTTTCATAACAAACTCAAAGTAATGTCGGATATTGAATTTTTTTCAATATGTAATGTAAATTACAAACGACAACATTTCTATGTACGATTAAATAAATATTGAAATGGAAATGAATTTTCATCTTAGAAATAATATTTTTATAAATATACTGATAAAGTGGTTGGAAAATGTTAATATAGTTTATTTGGTTTTTCCAATTCATTTTCTATCAAAGTTATTTAATTATTCAGATGAGAAATTAATAGAGCAAATTGTTCTTTCCGTTTAATTTAGTAAAGGTTATATTTATATTTTGGAATTCAATATTACTTTAATATATATTGTAACTTTGTAACATTATTAAATTTGAATAAAATTTTAAAGGTACTTTTATTTACATCAAAATAATCTATTAAATTTATAAAAAATAATTTTTTAATAACCAAATTTTGTTATATAAAGAATTTAACAAGTTTTAAACAAAATTTTTTGAAAAAGGTAAAGTTTTTATATAAACACTGATCCTAAATTGATTATCTTATCTGTTATTTTAAATATATAATAATACAAAATTATTATGATTAATGATTGTTATTAACATAAGATAATTGATTGATTATTGTATAATATTTGCCCTGTAGGAAGTTCATTAATTAACAACACGAAAAATTTTACTTATGGGAAAATTTAAATATAAAATGTCGTAATTTAATTTTTTAATTTATATTATAATCTATATTTTTTTTATAATATTATAATAAATTGTACTTAATTATCTACTTAGAAATAAGAGCATTGCATAGTATATCAAACTCAAGTATCTTAAATGGATTTTAATAGGGTCCACACTAAACCCTATTTGAGGGAAGATGAAAATGTGATCTTTAGCCATTTTTATAGAAATATAAAACATTTCTTTCGATATTACCTCAAGAATTTAGTCATAGATACTGGATATTATGGAATGAATATGGTTGTCCGATTAAATCTGTGTGTTTTAATCCTACTACTCGAGCAGGTGAACCTACTGTAGGTGCGGTTGTATTGTATCTCGAAAGAATCAATATAACTATTTTGACAGCCAACCAGCTATCAAGACGATCGAATCAAATGTTATCATGTTCATCATCGCAAAGAGATGGTGAAAAATGCTACAGGTTCTTTATATTTTATATAAATAGGCCAAAAAATATTAAGTTGTTGTATTCATGGGTCATTTCTTCGACATGATAAAAGACCAATTAAGAAGGCAAGAGCTTAGAAAGGAAAAGTTCTGAGATAGATCATATTATAATTGCGCTGTTAGATACTTTTAATAATAAAATTGGAGCTATTACGAAGAGTAGAGCTAACAATATATGGTACAACTGGCCCCTGTTAATAATTAATATAAACATGTTGTAATCAATCATATTTTCTGAAATTTATAAAATATTAATCTATAAAATAAATTAACCATTTTCCGCTTCAAATAATGAAATTTGTAGAATTAATTGAACGATTAAAAATTTTAACTTTTCCAATAAATATATTATAACGAAAAAAAATCGCAAATTTTTTTATTGAATTGTCCAATCATGGATGAATTAAAATTTCATTTTTTATATAATTTGTATCAATAAAATTCAGTGAAACATTAAAAATTAAAAGAAAAAAAGTATGGTTTTAATTAATATAAATATCCTTTCAAGTTTTTTTTTTTTTTTTAAATATATGAGTGGGTATTATAATTTTCCAATAGTGGGTATTATAATTTTCCAATACAGGAAATTATTTATATCAACATTACACCCACTATACATTTTTTTATATTGAGATCAGTAAAATTTATTATATTTACATTACAATAACAAATTAACTACAAAAAACCATACTTAATTCAAATTAACATTAAATCGGCACATAGCCAGAAACATTAGTGCTAAAGCAATTTATGATATAAAAAATAATTTGTTAGCCGTTCAAAATTGTTGAAAAGTTGATCCTTTAATACTATTGAATTCTTTGGATAATGAATTCACCTCCATAAAAATACCTCATTAATTATTTCTTTTTTCAGTATATTAATCTACCTAAATCTACACAGAATACGGAAAGAAAATATAGAATCTTCTAAAATCATAATCTATGGTGGTAATATTTTATAATATTTACATTAACAAATTTAATGGAAAAGAAAATACAATTATATCAACTTGAATGAAAGTTTCAGTTAAAATTGTTAATCAAATTTTTGGTGGTAAAATATTTAAGAATCAGTGATGTAGATGATTATGATATGTGATGTTACTGAATAAATGGATATTATTTTGTTAGAAATTTTTTGTTCAAGTTTATTTCCAGAAACTTAAAATTGACAATTTAATTAATAAAAAGAAAAAAACTTTTATAAAGATAATATAATAATTGAACATGACTAACAGAATTTCTTAAAGATGAAAATTGAATTACATATTAATCTTTTTGACATATTATATAATTTATTCAATTATTGTATTTAGAATTAACAAAATAATAAATGCAATTAATAAGAAATATATTAGCAAATTTGAAAATGATACATAGAATCGTAGTTTTGGTATAAAAAAATAAATGACATTATTCTATAAACATAGGAATTTAAAGACTATTGGATATTGAATATCCGGTAATTATAGGTAGAGAATCGGTTACTTAATGTAATTTTTATTGGGTAAGGTATCCTATACCAAAATGATAGTATAGAACCCCCAGAAACATTTATAAGAAAACATTATTGTAATTTAATCCAGACGGAAATTACATATCTGATAGCAAATATCATTCTGAAAACAACTTAAAAATATTTTTTAATAATTTGTAAGGTTTTAGAGTTTGTAAAAAGTAGGACTGAGTTTTCGACACTTAAAGTTACTCGCGCAGGTGATTAAAGTTACTCACGCCAAAATCACAAATTCACGAACAAAGACTTCGACAACACGTGAATGAATGTTCAGGCTGCAAAACTCATAAACAACACCGACTTAGTATGGAGGCTTAAAAGGGTGAAACATTTTCAATATAGGTATAAAAAAATATGAAACCTAGAATAAATTGCTTGATAAGTTCTTAGTGATAAAACAAGCTATAAGAATAAAATCAAAATGCTTATTAGTCTTAAGACTAGATTGAAATATCTCGCAACGTGATTGTTCTCCAGATGGTCGTGTTTTAGTGGGTTAAAGTCCTTTATTGCTAAAAATCGGGCACGTATTATGTGTAGAGTCTAAATAGATAGATTTTCACCAATCTTCGCAACAACAAAAAAAAGCTGCCAAGTTGGAAGAGTGCTTCATATATCTTGTGTTCAATCACCCTTTTGTGGCATATATTCGCATCCCTTTAAATTATACCCCTGTAAAATAGCGGGGGTTGAGGTTAGAGAGTTGATTTTTTCGATAAAGATGTAAGACTATATTATTAACAAAGTATTTTCTCAGTTTTTAAATCTACCCCTGCACAGAGGGGGTGTAACTTATTTTATAAACACCCTCCCTTTGCAACCTGAAAGGGGTGAGAGGGTTAATTTACATATAATTTCGAAATACTTTTACCCTCTCTACGTTATGAAAAAAGTACAACATCCTAATTTAAATATAGAGGATTTTATTGCTATTTTAAATTTCCAAAATTCAAATTTCAAAGCCCCATAAAAACGTGGGGCTGTGTCCGACACCCCCCATTTTTTAAAAATTTAATTAGATAGTGTGTATGTACGTACTGAGGAAACGGCATTAAAATCCCATAATATATAAGCAGTGTTTTTTCGTGTGCATAAAAAGGGGTGTGTTCGACCCCTTTTTTAAGGGGGTTGCAATTGACTTATTTGAAAATGCACCCCACCACGACATACTTCCAATATTTGTTTACATTTCTGTAAAATTTTGTCAAAATCGGAATTGGTTTACTACTATTTCTAAGCATTGCAAAAAGAGCATTTTTACCCTGCGTACACAGAAATTTTTATCACGGATTCGGATTCCCTGATATCGAAAATGGATAAATCAATTAAAACCTCAATTAAAACCTCATCTCGACCGCAAAGCTTCTTATATCTTTAGATATATGAAGCAAAATACTTGAATTAGACTAGTATCACCAGTAACACAGCGGTTGAAGCAGTTCTGAAAAGAACACTACTATTTGTTTCCGTCGTCACCTGGGTAATTAATATCTTATATGAAATGCCATATTAAAATGTTAGTAATAAGAAATTTAAAATTTAAAATTGACCCTTTTTAAAATTATAATTTATTAATATGTATTTAATTGTATATATTAAAATTATTAAGTAAAAAACAATTTGTGCACTTTAATCAAAACCAAATATATATAAAAAAAGAATTTTATTTTTATTAAATTGAAATTGAAATATTCTATTCAAATAAAAATCTTATAAACAAAATTTACATATTTTATTTTAACTATTTTCATTAAAATCAATTTTACCTAATTCAATGGATTTTTGTTAAAAATCCATTAAAATAATAATATTATTTATATTAAGTACTTAAAGATTTGCAATTTTAATAATAAAACATAAAAAATATTCTTTTAAAATAAAGTCAATTTCTATAGATATTTAAAATAAGAAATGCGTGGTGGTATAAATTATGTTTTATGTTGTATCAATTACATACAATAATTATTTGGGTTCGTTTTTTATATTTTTAAACCCTATTTACATATTTTTTCGTGGTTTTATAAATATTTTTCAACAACAATAAAAAAAAAACTTGATTTCCTTTAGGTTATTAAAAAATTATAAATTGTTATTTATTTTATGGAAAAGGACAAATAACAAAAAAAAAATTATTTTGGTTTACTTTTTGGGATTGCTTTTGAACGAAAATTAGACGCTAAAGAGTCAATATGAAAAAATAAATAAAATGAATTTTTATAAGATATGAAATAAGTTTTTTTTTTTTTTAAAAAAAAGTTAAAACCTAAAAGTTTTACGTAAAATATAAATTTTGGACGGCAAAAAAAGTAGACCCATTTTATTAATGGAAAAAATTGTTATAACAAAAAACTAAATAGTTGATATATTTGTACAACAATATAAAATTCCGAACTCCATAGGAAGCCTTGTACAATTATCATGCAAAATTTAATATCAACTTTATTTTGGAGAAACTATAATGTAATGTCTATAAATAAAAAAACGTAATCATTCCAAAGTGAATGGTGTAACGTGTAAGTAAAAGAATGAAATCGTCATTCGTCACTATAGGAAAGGCTATTTTATATTGAACGATAATGTCTATGCGAACAGTGACTAAATGAAATTATGAAATTTTATATTTAGTATTTTTATATTTATTAATGAAAATAAATAATTTCGTTTTGCAGTGAAATGATTTTTTACTTCAAGTGATAATGGAACAATCCAGTAAACCCAAAATGACTAAAAGTGATTTGCTATAAAATTTTATACTGTTCAATGAAATTTGGCATATCTTCAGTTAGTTTTTTGTGTCCATTAAAGCGTCCATTAAAAAAATATCGGAGGATCTGCGGTCGAACAAGGATAAAAACATATTTTCCACGTTCCACCTATCTCTAAATATATTACAAATAAATGACATGTTTATAATTTAGAATAAATGGAATTTATTCAAATTTTATTGGCTTTTATACATGTATTAATCTGAATGGTGCATTTCCTGTTACGATTTTTTTTTTAAATCCCGAAGTATTTCTGTAGATGTAGATACTATTTTCAATAGATCTTGAATGTTTTCATTACCTAGGACTTAGGTTATTTCTATTTGTTTATAATGTACAAATTATAAGAAAACTTTTATTTTATATAAAATATAATTTTAATTAAAATTTGCAGTGCAACAAATAATAAAATAACATCTTATGTCCTGTGGGCCGTAGTTCCTATTTAGTTGGTGGCCCGAATTTTTTTAAGTCGGTATCTTCCGTGCGACAAGACTTGCTGAACTATAGTGCTCTAGTTTAGAGTATTATGTTTGTTATCCAATTTCAATTTGGCATGTATTACAATAATAGCTATGAGTTTCTGAACAGACTTTTTTCGATTTTCACAGTGTTGTCAAGAAAGTCAAATGTTGACGAAATCAGATACAATTTTTTAAATTTTATAGTATTCTTGTTTCAGTAAATTGAACAGTTCCAAAGTTATAACAACAAAAAAAACTTTTAATATAAAACTGCCTAAAAACATTAGAATAGTCTAAAATATAATTGAATTTTAATAATATATTTTATTGAAATATTTGAATACATTTTTGTTAAATTTGTTGTTAGTAGCGATTTAATTTAATTTTGAATAATTATTGATCATAAGTAATTCTTGAAAAGTAATTTCTTACATCATATTAAAATTTATTATACAAATTAATCTATTTAATAACAATTACTAACCAATATATTTAAATATAATTCTAGCATTCGTTTTAATTTTTCCGTCTACAAATTGCTAATGCATAACAATCTTTGACACAATGAACATTTCAAATTTTTGATAAATTTCAATATAAAACATAAGTGGACACATTTTATATGCTCCTAATAATAAATATTTAAAAAAATATAAATAAATGCAAGTAACAAGCTATAATTAATAACAATACTTATGATTTTTTCGTGACTGTTCTAAAAATCATAAAGAAAATGTAAAATCATTTAATATTTTCCATAATTTCCTTTTATGAAAAATCCAATTTTTTTTATATGGTTGAATTTTTGTGTCAAGTTAAATTGGTGTAGGAGAAAAATCTTATATAAAAAAAAATATGAACAAGATGTACCGCTGATTTCTTATGAGAAGCATAAAACCTTTTACACTTTATTTAAATATTTTATCCTTAGTCCTTTTGCTTTAGATTGTCAAAAACATTTTTTTGTTGCTTAGGGCAAAACAGATTAAAATAAGATTTTTTTTATGTGCTTTAAGATTTTTTTTCCATAACTTAAAAAATCATGTATAATATTAATTAATATAAAGAAACTACTATGAAATTATTAAATGTTTGAGGAAATTTATAGATAAATGGAATATTAACTAAAAAGAGAGAAGAATAACTTTAGGCGCCCGAAAGATTTTTACTAGGAAAGTAAAAATGAAAATTTTATGGTTGTCATCAGAATAGAATACACATATATATTTTTTTCAAAATTGTACTGTTTACAACCACAAATTATTCTGAGAAAATAAATTGCAACCTCCTCTTCTTTAACGCAAACGCTTATAAAATAAGGTTTATAAAATATTGTTCTTGCAATTGCATTTCGTATATTAGAAGATGGACACGTATAATGTAAATGCTATCCAGTGTATTCTCTACCCCGCGTAGAATTCTAAATTCATCTATATTATATAATACATAGCTGGAAGTATAAATGCAAGAATATATCGATGAATGCTGTATTAAATCGTTCTTCCAATTATGAAGATAATTTTTCAATTTTTAGCGATTTCGCGAGAACTAAATAAGAAAAAAAAGATTTTTCTCATCCATATACTATTTTAAAATAGTACATGGATTACGTTTTTTGTAAATTAATATTTTGTTGTTAGAACCGAATAATATAAACCCGCTAATAGAAAATTGCATAATGCTAAAGAATTATTTTATTTGTTATTATTAAGTTCGTAACTAAACTAAACTTTAAATCACAATATATTAATATATTTCAAATTAAGGTAATATTTTATCGGAACCGAACTCTTCTGCGGCATCTGCAAAAGTCACATAATGGACAAAATAAGAGAATGTGGATATAACATGAAATCCATCTACTGGAACAACAACAAGGAATTCGATTCTTAGATTTCTTACATAAATCGTATAAAGATGTCTTCACACTTAGAAAAAGCGAGTTACTTATAATAATCAGACTGTTCACAGGTCACTACCTTTCAGTGGAAAGTCTGAAAATAGTAACTGTCGGTTCTAATCGGATAATGAAGAAACTGCGGAACACATGTGAGGTTATAGTGCGAAAAAGGATAATTACACCTGGGTAAGGATGTAAGGATTTTCGTACTTCTGCCTTAGCGAGCCCATATTTATCTAATCTAATTTAAGGTAATATTTATTAACATTGGATTAAAAGAAATATTTACTTATTGAATTCCTTGAAAAACTGCAAAAAAATCGATCTTGATAACATTGCCCTTTATTTAATTAATTTATAAATTATTAATTAAAAAAACTTTGAAGTTATCAAATTAATATTTTACTAAATTATATAAATTATTATATTTTTTTTATTAAACAAAATTATTTTAAGTTTACCAAAAAATGAGCAGTGATGAATTTACTAATTTATTAGAAAATCTTAAAAATGCAAAAGGCGATATTAATATAATACCAAAAAAAGTTTCAATTATTGGATGCAATGAAGTTGGTATCTGTTGTGCTGTTGCATTAATGAACTCGAACTGTAATATTGTTACAGAAATCTGTCTTATTGATTATTTTCATCCAGGTAAAGCTAATGCAGAAATGTTAGATTTACAATATTGTGCTCCATGTGGAATAACTTTCAGTTCTAGTTCTGGTAAAAAAATTAACTTTTTTTTTTTTAAATAATTTTTTTAAATATTTAATTACTGTTAGATATCGAAGATTCTTGTGCCTCCGATATATGTGTAATATGTATTGATAAAGCTGCCAGTGAAGGTTATTTTGTCAGTTCGGAGGATGTCGATCAGTTTGCACAACAGCTAACCAGACACATTATTCTAAAGAATGTTGATGAATATAAAAAAATAATACCAATAATTGCTAAAAGAAGTCCCAATGCAGTTTTTATAATAGCAACATATCCGTCAGTGTCTATGTCATATATAACATGGAAACAATCAAAATTCCCAATTCATCGTATTATCGGAGTTGGTACTTCAGTAGATACAATTGAATTTCGAACTATGATAGCAAACAATTTTGGAGTTTCTCCGACAGAGGTAAATGGTTATGTAGTCGGATCTATGCGTGGAAAAATTGCATTATGGTCAGAAGTTACTGTTGCCGGAACACCATTGATAGATATTGATCCAAGTTTTTCAAATATTGTAAGCCCTGAAGGTTTTTATAATTATGCACACAAGAAATTTATATCCCGTAGAGAATTATATAGAAGAAAAGGCCACCCGTATTTTTCAATTGGTACTGTTTGTGCTAGATTGGCTAAAGCTGTTTTAACAGATAGCAAAGAAGTTTTTACTGTTTCAACTAAAAATAAGGGTTTCTATGGTTTAGCATATAATTTATTTATGTCATTACCATGTATTATTGGTGCTAATGGAGTCAAATCAGTTATTACACCGAAATTAAATAAATTTGAAATTAATAAAATTCGAAAAAATGCGGAGACCCTACATGATATATATGCATATTTTTTTGATTGATTTACATTTACAATTTATTTTATTTAGCTATTGATAAATTTTAAATTATTACAATAATTTCTTATTATATACTATTTAAATGTTGTACTAAATTCTTCCAGCTTAGCAGATACGTTATCTAATTTCTTACAAAAAAATATATGCTAAGATATTTTAAGACATTCAGTGATGATCTGTTTTTAAATATAATTAAATAATATTTATCATTAAATAATAAATATAAATAATAAATATCATTAAAAAAAATTTCAAATTACAGAAAACAACGTCTTCTATTTTTATTCCTACTGTGTCAATTGTTTATTAAATTATATATTTTTAGAATAATTAAAAGTGTACTTTTAATGTACTAGAAAATTTCACAACAGAAAATTAAACAGAAGTGTTAGAATTTTATTTTTAATGGTGGAAGTTGACCATAACAAGCGATTATGAGCTACAAAAAATCCAACTTTATCTGAACTACAGCAATTTAATTATGGTTTTAGTTGTTACATCAGAAAACGGCCAGCTATAGCGATCAAAGATCGCAATTTAGTTGTACTACCTTGTCAATAGCTAATGAAACTATTTTACAAGTGTAATTTTAGTATAAAAACTGCGCAAACTGTCCAAGTTTAAATTTAACTTTTACGAAGCATTTTTAGGAAAATACAAATTTCAAAATTTAAATTTGTGTGGAGCAAAAAATGGATGTCAACTACGTCATATAATATTTCATAATTAGTTTTAGTTAACACAATCGAGTTTATGTTTTTTTATTCAACATTTAAGTATTTATATATAGGGTAAGTAAATTACTTCGTCACATATGGACAACAAAGGTAGTATTTCAAAAAATTGTTATTTTATAAAACTGAAAATTAATATTTAAACTATAAAAAATATTAATTTATTTATATTATAAAGTCCTAATAGGTACGTTTTTCGATGGCCATTATTAAATGTGCTATATTTTATGAATTATTTGCACTGAAATTTTGAACAATATCTTAGAGGTTTATATTTAATAAACATGTAAAGATTGTAATATAATTTTTTAATGTTTAACATAATCTTTATGAATTATAGTTCACACAGTTTACAAGATACAACATTATACTTCTGAAATTAATAAATATATTAAACAAATGGTGCTATAAATTTTTAGATCCATGTCAACCTAAAATAATAGTCGAAAAAAATAGCGTTTTTCGAACATTGAAGTTCTCTATGATAAAGCTAGTCAAGCTATACTTCGATTGAAACATAAATACTTGTTTAACATTGTAAAAAAAACAAAAAATAATCTTAAAATGAATATATAATTAAAAATAGTTGACGGTATGACTTTGGAGTAAATACATAAATACAAAATTGAAAAAAAATCTAACTGCTTCATTTAGAACCTTGCTTATTTAAAGAATGGAAATTTTACGTCACATGAACTATATCTTTTTCATATTCAAGCTGTTTGAGCTTATTTGCTAATGATTTTTTATATTAAGAATATTTTTTTTAGTGAAACTATTTCAGTAACTCTATATGATATTTTGGTTACTTAAAACAAAACCATAATGGTGAATAGTTGTTGAAAACATAAGAACATTTTCCTACAATATATAAAGATACAAAAAATATAAATAATATATTATTATACCATAAAAAATATTTTTATTTTATGTATATTACAAGTGAATTATAGCTTACTATTATTCATATGAATTTGTGAACTTTTCATTAACGAAAATTTACATAAGTCTAATAATCTTAATCAGAGATTAATATAGTAATTTATGAACCTTTAAATATAGTTTTTTGTTTAGGTCTCAAATACTATAACATAACTAACCAAAAAAGCTGCTAACTAGGGTTAGCTAACTCGTAATTATATTAATTAGTGCCTAATGTCAAAAAGTAATTTGTTGTTAATATAATAGTATCTTTATAACCGACAAGGCTTTTTTTAAATGTCGCATATTTTAAGACATAAATATAGTAATTTATATAAATCGAAATTCTGATAAGGACCCACTGTTTCTACTACAAATTACAAACAATATTACAAAACTTAACCTGTGCCGCAATTTAGTTGAAATATCTTAGCAAGATTTTTTCATAAAAATCTAGATAAAAATTACTATATGTTTGGAGAATTCACTTTAATTACAAGCTATATGAGTTGTAGTAGGAGGCTGACCTATATTCAAAAAATTCCATATACAAAAACTACGCTGGCTAAGCCTTTTTTTGCGAATGGATAATACATCTCCAGCTAAAGAACCTAAGGGATACCACTAAACTGCACATTATTTTAGTTTGATATTAAACTACTGAAAGAACCGAATCCCAGGAGCACAAGCTAGATATATAAAATTTCATTGAAATCCGCTAACAATTACATTGAACATACAAAATATAATTTAAGATTTCAACATCGACCAACTCAAGCTACTCTACTCTATGAATAAATAATACTTGCTTATTATGAATATTTTATAAATATATGTAATTACCTTCGCTTTAAATATCGAAGTTATAGATTTTAGAATTTAATTATTTAAAAAATGAAAAACTTTAAACCGTAATTACAAGCATTACAAATATTTTATTTCATTAATTGTTCCTCAAGCCAATGTAAAAATAATTATATAACAAATGAAATCTTTTTAATATAGTAATTTGTTTTGATGGTCTTAGAAGTAGTTACATAATTCAAATATTACTCCATATTCAGAAAAACTTCGTGATAATAGTGAAAGAACTAAATTTGCGTCTTTAAGCTTCGCAAATTCTATGAATGTACATCTCGCCACGTGTAAGTATACTATTGGTTTCTGAATATAATTATAACTCATTTACATGCTGATTATCGTTTGCACACAAGTGTTCGGTCAAGAGTTTATGAAACATGGCCCAAGAAAAATCATAATTTATGGCAGGCATCAATACGAAATGTAGAGTTATATTACATATATAAATGACTTTGATGCAATTGATCCATATAATAACCACTTGCATGCGAACTAATAATATGGATGAATAAATTGGCGAAAAAAATCCGAAATTACGTGTATATATTGCAAATTAAATTCAATACTAAGTTCGATTATATTCAGAAACCAATAGTTAGTTTACCCATGATGTGATGTACATTCATAGAATTTGCAAATCTTAAAGACACAAATTCAGTTCTTACACCATTGTCACGAAGTTTTGCTAAATATGGAGTAGTAGTTGAATTAATATAACTACTTCTCTGTAAGACTGGATCCAAAGCTAAATATTAAAAGACTTTTGGGGAAAACTCTAACCAAAAATACTGAACTGAAGCAAAATGTATAAATTGTCAGGTAATTTTTTTTTGTACAATGTTAAATATTGAAATGTAAACTGAATTTTTTTTCTATCAGTAATGAATATACTACGCTCGGTCGGTGTTCATCTCTACTGAAGATGGGCTGAAAATACCTGTTTTTTATGACTATATTGGCCTGGAATATTGTAAAAAGAAATAAAGTGTAATGAGATTTCAAGTAACTGATCTATACATAGTTTATTTTGCAAGGAGTTATTGATTGGAACGTGCCAAACAAACTGGAAGTGAAAAATTTAACTGGCTACGTTTAAAGATCTTATATTTTATATAATATTTATATTTAATTTTTATTATTTCCGGAAATTTATTTGGTTACAATACGTAAAATTGTAACATATGAGAAGTTATACTCTATTTCTTCATTTTTGTCGAAAGCACTGTTAAAAAGTTGTCTGAAGTGTGATGGATATTTAACATTAATTTAATATCTAAAAATATTTTCAAAATTCTACCTTTTATATTTATGTGAATATAATTTGATTGAATTCTGATATGGAGTAACTGACAGAGCCATAAAAGCAGCATTTTTGAAGTATCTAATCGAGAATCAAAATTTTTAAAATTATTAGAAAAAGATTTGAATAAAATGCGAGTAATGAACTAGCAAATTTGGCTAAACAAAGTGTTATTTGAAGGAAAATCGTTCAGGAATCAATGGCGCTCATTCATCGTAGGCTGTAGTAGCAAATTTTCATGTAAAACTGATGTTTCTGCCGTAACCGTAAAACTTTCATATAATAATTAATACTTGTAGATAAAATTTATGTTGTAAATGATTTTAGATTTTGTGAAATTATTATGCTAAAATAAAATTGAATATTAACATAAACACTTATGATATTTTTTTTTATTGTATACTTAATGTAACAATGTTGCTTAGAAAAATTATACTTTGAAATATTGAATTTTAATAATAAAATTAACTTTAAATTTGTTGATAAAGGATGTGTTACTGTTAAAAATCGACAAATCAATTAAAATGAAATTTAATATGCTCTTTTTTTATGTTCACAAAATAATGTTCACATAATAAAAATTTTAATTTATTCAAAAATAATATTTTATGATCTCAGAGACTTTTTGCGCATTGAATAAAAAACATAATTGTATCTTAAGTTAAGACCTTATTTTGTTTATTTAAATATTTCTTTTTAATATATTTTTTTTAATATACATCGTATAATTTTATTAAGTAGAGCAATCAATTTTTAAAATTTTGTTTTTAATCTAAGGAGAATTAAAATTCTAATTTTGATGACGTCTTCGGTATGAAAATTGTATAAATTTTGTAAATTAGATATAAAAATCTAAATTTTATAATAATAAATAATTCATAAACACTTCAAATACTAGGAAATAGTTTTATTTAAATTAAATAACTTAAGAAATTATTAATGTTATAATGAACATATTTTAATAACACATTGAGAGCCTATGAGATATTTTTTATGATTAGCATGGAAACAAATTTTTTTCTAATAACTTCTTTAAACAAGAACCAAAACATTGAAACTTACAAATGAATAAATATCTATAAACACATAACTAGTCTTTAAATACGATTATAATCCATTAAGGTAATATTTATGAAAATTGGATTGAAAGAAATATTTACACTTATTGGATTCGTTGAAAAAACTGAAGAATCTTGATAAGATTACCTTTTTTTTTAATTAATTTACAATTTATTAATTAAAAAAACTTTGAAGTTATTAAAAATTGTTGTGATATGATTGTTTAAAATTCACTAATTACTAAGAAAATCTTAAAAATTCAAAAGTCGATATTAATTACAATCTTAAAAATTCAAAAGTCGATATTAATTACCAATAAAAATTTTAATTAAAATAAATAAATAAAATATAAAAGTTGCTTCAAGTTGATGCAATTAATTAACAAAAAAGGGACATAAATAATTTACTAAAAAAGAATCTAATCTATATATAATATAGATATACTCTATGTTTACAGGGTTTGTTGTTACTGAAATCTGCCATATTGAGTATTTATTATTTTTATCCAGATAAAGTTAATGCAGAAATGTTAAACTTAGAATCATGTCATCTGCCTGATAGTTCGGTAAAAAAATTAATTATTTCATTTTAAATATTTATTTATACCTAAAGAAATCGAAGCTTCTAATTTCAAATAATATTTATTGATAAAGCTGCTCTGCATGAAGGTTATTTTGAAACTATCGATTAGTTAAAATCGCATCTAACCAGACATGTTAGTCTATCTAAAGAAGAATGTTGATGAGGATAAAAAAATAATACCAATAATTGCTAAAAGAAGTCCCAATGAAGTTTTTATAATCCGTCAGTTTCTATGTCATATATTACATGGAAACAATCAAAATTCCCAATTCATCGTATTATCAGATAAGTTGGTACTTCAGTCGATACAATTGAATTTCGAACTATGATAGCAAACAATTTTGGAGTTTCTCCTACAGAGGTAAATGGTTATGTAGTCGGATCTATGCGTGGAAAAATTGCATTATGGTCAGAAGTTACTGTTGCCGGAACACCATTGATAGATATTGATCCAAGTTTTTCAAATATTGTAAGCCCTGAAGGTTTTTATAATTATGCACACAAGAAATTTATATCCCGTAGAGAATTATATAGAAGAAAAGGCCACCCGTATTTTTCAATTGGTACTGTTTGTGCTAGATTGGCTAAAGCTGTTTTAACAGATAGCAAAGAAGTTTTTACTGATTCAACCAAAAATAAAGGTTTCTATATTTCTATTCTATTCCTATGTGCATGTTTTTTTGATTAATTTACATTTATCATTTATTTTATTTAGATACATATTGATAAATTTTAAATTGTTAGAATAATTTCTTATTATATACTATTTAAATGTTATACTAAATTCTTCCCGTTCAGCAAATACTTTATCTATATTCTTACAAAAAAAATATTCTAAGATAATTTACGAATTTATTAATAGTAAATATCATCAGAAAAAAAATTATATTTTATTAAAATATATTTTTAATTAATTAGTTCTTATTTAAACTATAAAAATTATGAAATTTGAAAATAATATTCATAATAAATATAATATTTGAAATTTATTTTTCATTAACTTCAATCCTTAAATAAATTTTTCAATATAGTATTAAATTAAATTAAATTTAAATAGATAGATAATAGCAATATATTCCAACTGACTTAGTTTAAATTGAATGAGTTTTGGAGAATTGGTTGCCTAGCATATTATCATAATGTAAATTATATTATTAATGAAATAAAAATATAGGTATGTAGAACTAAAACATTTTTAAATGATGAATATTTATTAAGTTTTGAACTATAGATAATATTAAAATTAATTTTTACTAATTTTATTTAAAAGTTTAAAATTCAATTTTCTGCACAGTATTTTAGGGAAAGTTAAAAGAATCTTGAAATAAAACTTTGACTATATTAAACTAAAAATGAATAAAATTAAATTAAAATTAAAAGAAACGGAAATATGTACATATATATGAAATCTAATGCCTTCAGTTTCAAGATACAACATATTTCTAAATAAATATTTTTAACTAGCTATAAGCCACAAATTTTGTTTGACATACATCTGCTATTTAGTTCAATGATCATATTACTCAGAAATACTTGGCAGTATTTAATTGCAGAGTTTAATGTAAAATAAAAATATTAATAAATTGTTTGACTTTGATGTTAAACAAAATTTTAAGTAGGTGGACCGTTTGCTAACCAAAAATTATATTCCTGATTTTTTTTATGTTACTTAAATTGCTTAATCAGTAATTAAGTCTACTCTATAATTATTAAGGTAATAATTGTGAAATTGTTCAAATATAAAAAATAATACAAATAATAATAATTTGAATTTTGTAAATTTTTGAAAGACTTTATTGAAAGTTACTTTAAAAGTAATTACAATTGAAATACTTTCTTAATTCGTGGAAAATTTAGAAAAAAAAAACTGTAAAAAACTCGTGTTCACTAGAATGATACTAAATGATAAAAAATACAATTTTTTAGATTCCTTTATTTTCACATTTTATTGAAAACTAATAGCACGATGTGCTGTTTAAACTATAAAGATAACTCTTTTCGTGAATAACATATAATTTGAATCTAAATCATATTACATGAAAATTGGTATATTACATATTATAAATTAATTTTAAGTTTACATTGGATCAATTGGTAATAAATCCAAGAAAAGACGAAAATTTTTGTTTAAAAATTAACTTAGTTGGTGAAGAACAACTTAATTCTTAAAACAATGAAAATTAAGAAGATTTACGACTATCTTTTCCTAAATACTAATGCCAGCATTCCGCTGATTGATTGTATTAGGATTTCTTTGAAGTATTTCAGAATTGTAATATATTAAATTAAATAAATAAATAAATAAAAATTGTTTAAAAAAATTGATAATAATTTTAATAGTTATGAGAATAGAAAGAACTTAATTCTCAAAACAAGGTTGCTACTTAAGTACTTTAAATATGATAGTTATATGCAATTACTTTATACGTCAAAACTAAGTATAGCTAACTAAATCAGAAAAGTAGTCATATTTAATTTATTTCTAGGTTCAAAATTTAAGTAAAATGAGATCAGATTGTTATTAAAAGAGAATCAATTTTTGAAATTATTTAAAATTAAATATCTTAAAATATTTTATATTAAATAACCACAATTCTGCAAATCATTTATTATATGTTACTAGAACGTTTCATTTGTCATAATATTTTATAATAATAAAGTTGTAATTAAACTTACCTTAACACCAAATGTAATAATTGATAACGAAAATAATATAATTGTCTTCATTGTTAATTTTGTTCTAGTCTATTAATTAATTAATTTATTTTTAAATTCTAATTCCTTACGAATTATATATAATATATAAGTACTAAAAAGGATAAAAAAAACTTTTTAAATTTTTATGTTAAAAACACTCTACAATTCTTTTAAAAACTTTCCAATATTTCGATCTCTTGTTTTTATAATTTTAATAAGATTTTCGTTTTGTATTTGTTTTAAATTAAATTTTGAAAGTTTTAATAGTTTACGTGAATATCTTAAAATAATTTTATCACTTAGAAAATGTGATTAAATAAAGTTTTTTTATATAATATTTCAAATTATTTAAAACAAAACCGTTCCAATTTCAAAATAAAATAAATACTATTATAGATTTTAAGGACCTTTTCCAAAATATTTTCTTAATATATTCAATTATTTATGCCATTTTATTCGGCGTATACGAACTGAATGATTTAAATTTTGTATAAGTCAGTCCTTTTATATCCTGTGAATTTTTCTGTATAATATAAAATATATATAGTTTTTTGAAAAGCTCAATAATAGCACACTTGTTGGAGTATGAATGGAAAATGATATATATATGTATAGAATAAAAGGACTAAATGAAAATAGCAATAAAATTTTGAGTAATAAAAAAAAGGAGATTTTTTTTATATATATATAAAATTAGGGTTGCCAAAACTAAGCTAAAAATAAAATTGAATTTTATAGTAAATTTTTGTTTCTATATCAATAGCTTTCTTATTAATTAGCTTTATTTCATGAATTTTTAAAGTAGATTTATTTCAGGAACAAAATATGAAATCAAAAATTAACTTATAATTTATAATCACTAAAATTTGATATATTTATTTAGTTTTTATTATTTTAGTTTTAAAACTGTTTTAATTTCGGCTCCACAGTTTTATATGTTTTTATAAACAGAATCATACAATATTATCTAAATTCAAATTATATAAATACAAAATAAATATTAAACTTAAATAAAAAATAAAATTATATGATAATAATATATAAAATAAAGAAATCAATTGAAATTAATTTAGAAATCAATTAAAGTTAATTTAGTTTTCTTTCAGTTATTAAAAATATTACATAATTTTAATAAATTATTATTGTAAATTGTAAAATTGTTTAGTATTTCTTTGAATCATTGGTTGATTGTTTGGTTCGACTCTATCATAATAACCACCATAATTGTCCGGAGTATGGTATAAACCATAATGTAAACCACTAGATGCAATCTATAAAATGTTTAATAAAAATTGTTCATTAATCGATTTATTTCATAGTTAAAATTTAAATTAGATAAAACTATATTACTGGAATGAAAATAAGTTAATAACCAAATAGGAAAGATATATTACCTTTTTGAATCCATTAATTGATGCTAATAGTAATGCCATTTTTGCCAATAACAAAGCTTTTCCACTTAAAACTGATAATAATTGAAAACCAATCGGTATAATAATTGCTCCCAATCCTGTAACACCAAACATCATAGCTAACATCATATTATTACGATGATGTCTTCGATAACGTCCACTTTCAATCGAACTTTTCAATTTACCTTTAAGATATCAATGAATTATTTTTTTATTATTCATTTAATTCAAAAATAAAATTAAAATACTATATCGCCAAAGTAAATTATATAAAAATATTATTAGCTTAAAGAATAATTTTTACCTGAATAATTTTCCAATTCTAATATATTAATTTGTAACACATATTTTGAAAATATTTCAGTTAAAAATATTATTAGCTTAAAGAATAATTTTTACCTGAATAATTTTCCAATTCTAATATATTAATTTGTAACACATATTTTGAAAATATTTCAGTTATTCTATTCCAAATATTCTCATACCATGTACCAGATTCGAAACCATTATCAAAACTTTTCTCAAATTTGTGGATTCCTGTAATTGATGTTTGGCTCATTCTAAATAAATCGAATATTTTAATTCATTATTGAGTTATGATTATAGCCACCAATCATTCATAAAAAATAAAATCGTTATTATTCTGATTAAGAATTATATTCATATAAATAATGTTTATTAATAATTTGTATATATACTTTTTGTGATTTTTTCGTAATAAATCAACATCAGCATTATGACCATCACCGCCATCATCTTCTGATGAAATTTTAACTAATTTAACTCCATCCATAAGTGTAATTATATGAGAAGACATGATGTCGTCAAATAATTTTCGTATTATAACCTTCAGACATTTACCCCATGTGGTTCTGTTCGATTGAATTGACTAGAAAAATAAAAATAAGGAGTTAAATTTTTCTTTTATTTTTTGTTATTCCAGAAAATTAACTTTTATTCATTGATTAAATAAAATACATTTTCCATAATGGTTAATAAAAATTAATTTTACTCAATTATAGAACAATATATTTAATATATTTTTAATTATTACAAAATATGAAAATGATTTATTTTTTATAATTATATTAATGAAATGGTTTCTCATTAATATATTAGTTTGATGTTATGATGGTAAGAGGCAAAATAAGGGGTAGACAAACGTATTATTATAGATATGTAACTGTAACACATGAATTTTTTTTAGTTGCAATTGGTATACATAAGCAGACAAATCCAGGCTATTCAGATTTATCACTGTGAGACAGATCCGGTTAATCGCTTTCAGACTACATCACGAGTTCCACTATTAGTGCTGAACGATGGTAACGGATATAAGACACAAAAATAGTGTTCTGATTTCTGATGCCCATTCATAATTCTTAAGAGCCTCTTCACACTAAAAGATTTTTCAGACGACTAGTATTAAATTTATACTATAGTCGTCTGAAAAATCTTTTAGTGTGAAGAGGCTTTAAATGATTTTCATTTAACCTATGTTCCCAAGTTTGTGCCGATTCATTCAATGGACAGTTTTAATAGAATTTCTTACGTGATTTTCAATCAATTTTCGTATATTTAATTGATAATAACATTAAAATATTGTATGGTGATAGTAAAATGTACAACATCAAACTCAAACTCACTCAATTTTTTACTGAAATTTAATCTAAGTATCAATTTTAATAATAATAAAAATAATAAAAAAATAATTAATTACATTGGTTTCATATATTATTCTTTATTTTAATGAAATTATTCAAAAAATTAAAGACATACATTTCAAGAAACCAAGAAAAATATAATCTGGTTATGTAAATAAATTTCAATTTATGAATGAAAATAATCATCTAATATAATTTACCAAAGATTCTTTAACTTCTTACAAATTCGTTTATATACCACTAAAATATAAATTGAAATCACAAAAATCCTTTAATTAGTAACCCAGAAAATCAGTCTTGTCAAAAAAACTTCAACTTCACACTGTTCTAATATCTTAATTTTATTTCTTAATTATAAATATGTATTTATTTTTTCTCATAAAATTGCGTTGGCAAAATGAATTTCATCCTTAAGACATTTACCTCATCCTTTAAACAGTTTTTGACTTCAGTTCGTAAAAGTTTGAAACTTTTAATCCAGGAATATGATATGATATCTTTTTTGTTGTTGTTATTATTAATATTATTTTCAGGACGGCAAATTTTCGTCATTATAAGTATTACATAAAATAATATAAAAATCCATTTGAACAACATCACACCGATAATAAGTTAATTTTTACTTTTCTTTGATATCAAAGAATCACATAAATATAAATAGAATTAGGTATTTTAATAATTATATGTTTTTTTTTTAGCAATATATTTCAAATTTATGATTAAACTTTGTTTTGTAACTCAATATAAATATAAAAGTTTTTTTGTTTTTATATATATTTTTATTTTACTTAATAATAATAATTAAAATAATGTTCTGCAAGAATAGCTTTGTTAATTACACTTCCTTAAAGTTTTTCTTTACTTTTCAATTTTCTTATAATAAACACTTTATGAACAATATTTTCAAAGGACTTTTTTAATTATATTTGTTATTACTATATTTATATGTGGTTACAATAATGTGATATAGAAATTTTGATAAACTGAAACAATTATTTGATGTTATCAAGTTTAAATACTATTTTATTTGACAGACAATTTCTCCCTACCTTGCCATATTGACCATGAATTTAATAATTATTATGAATTCATTACAAATCCATATGAAATTATTTATTCATTAAACTTAAATGCATCAATGATTATTACATTATAAGTGCGGTTGTTGACACATAATTGATATGATTGGATTTATAATTCAAATGCATATAAATATTACTATTTTTATGGTTCAATAATTTTTGCTAGTAGAACCAATTAAACATTTATATGTTCTCATTTTGTAACAAAATTATAAAGAATAAACATATATTAAAGAAAAGAAATTTAAACAGTGATGGTTCTATATTATTTAGAATAGGAGGATTATTTTACAATAATAAAAATTCACTAACCCAATACCATATTGTGTATACCACGAGCGATAGCAGAATTAGAAATCAAAACTCGGATGAATTCAAAAATGCAAAAACAAATGCAAATTGATTCATTTGAGTAGAGAGGGTTACTTACCGGACACAATAATTTGAATAAACATTTATGCGAATGATACAGAATTTTCCAACTTGAACATGGCTTTATGCGCCTTAACTGTTGTCGAATTGACTCAAAAGAATCCTATTTCTTAAAAATTACTGGTCGTGAGGAGGGAAGGGGTTCTAAATTAAGGGTATCTACTTAGACCCTATCTAATCTACAATTCCTCCAAAGCTATTTTAAGCCCAGATATTGAAAAGGCAATGTGAATAAAAAACTGCGGCCATAGCCGGCTTAGTGGGGTCGGCGATAACTGTATTGTAAAACCTATTCCGAAGTAGTAGAGTCTGTTACGAAGCAATCCTTCGCATTCGCATTAAATGTGCTCTGCCGATTCTTCATCGCCTAAGCATATTCTGCAAAGATTATTCGGTACGAATCCCACTTGGTGCAGGTGCTTATTCAAGTTGCAGAGTATATGCCTCCATGATCCATCAACGATATACATATATCAAATAGTGTAGTATCGGTAAATTTCAAATTCTCAGCTCCTGTATAACCTTCTAAACTTTATGATACTTTTGATATTTATACAACAAGTACCAAAAGAAGCAGATTTGTTGAAATATCTAATTAGCTGCTCAAATTCCAGATTACGAGTAACGAGTACGACCCTTAAAGGTTTGAAATAGATATTATGAAATTCGGTTTTTCTTTTAAAATTTAAACTGACATTAAGAATGGAGACATTTTTAGTTATTGCTGAATACAAATTTTTATGTGTACCTAACTGAAATTTATGTTATGTATACTTAACATTTAAAATGAACCGCTACTGGAAATTAATTACTATTTGCAAGAAATCAGATATTAAAACAATTTTATTTCTATTTTTTTTAAATATATATTTTTATATGAACTACGTCATTGATTATATTTGTTTAAAACAGATGTAAAGATATTTTCGGTCTACTTATTTATTATTATAGTTTTTAGTTTAATGTTTAATGCATTATTTTAATACTATTCTTATTAATCTTACTTTTATTTTACCATATATAATATAAATGTATCTTCCTTCATTGCTCCACATAAAGAAAATTTTAGTATATCTTTGATAATATGATAAACCGATATTTAAAAGCGTACACATAGTAACTATATTTAAAATTTTATAACTATTTTAAGTAATGTTTGTACTTTGTAATATATTTTAAAATTTAATTTGTTCATACCTTTAAAAATGAATGGTTTGAGATTTATTTTATTTTTTTAGCATTTTCCACTTTAAATTGTTGATTTGTCAAGTTTTCTTAATAATATGATGTCATATAGTTTTAAAATAGGTAACTTACTTTTTTTTTAAAATATAACTCTATCGTATATCAAATGTAATATTACTATTTTTCAAAATTTGTCAGAGTGCTTGATATCATAATTTTGATATCACAAATTTCTGAAATATTAGTATAGTGTATTAAAAAAATAATGGGGGTCCTAATCCTAAGATCCCGAGCTCTTACAGCAAATAAGTATTTTTTTCATAATTAAACTATGCTATTTTCCATTAATAATAAATACTCGCGATTAATACTAATTTTGCTAAATTTTTAAATACACATCCTCGTATAATGGGGTTGGATGTATATGTACGACCCTGCTTTTTATAGAGAAGGTGCAGAATACTATTATTAAAAATGATCCTTTTTATTTTTTTATTATAATCCTTAGCTATAAATTATTTGATATTCTTTATATATTCGTGATTATATACAATTTATGGATTCGAACTTCGTATCCTTGTAAAATAGAGGGGGCTGGAAATATGCCCTTGATTTATCTAGTGAAGATGTAGCATATCGGATAGTATTAATATCAAACTATTTTCTCATTTAAAATAAATAAATAAATTAAAGCAGTGTTTTTTTATGTACAAAAAAATGTGCATTTTCAGCGGTTATCCAATTGACCTTGTGATATATGGAAAGTTTCATCCTTTTCTTCAAATTTTCAGAAAAATTGGGATAGTCTTACTACTGTTTGTTATCGTTTGAAAATGTTACGTTTTTTTTGCATGTTTTTCCATACATTTCTGTACGGCGATGGCGAACGCGTAATTTTTTATTGTGTATTCTAAAACTATATCACAACGTGGAGAACATTAAAAAAAAATCAAAAAAAAATTTTTGTTACCCAGCACAAAGTTTCATATATTGTGAATTGTGATATAAAGCAAAATGAGCTCTACATTTATTTTTGTAAAAAACTGTAATTATCAATCAACTTTCATAAAACTGACCAAATGAAGAAGCAATCAAAGACATTTGTTTTAATTATTTTTTATGTTATTTCTTTTTTAAATATTACACAAATTTAATAAATTGATAAAATTTGATACATTTAGTTATAAAATTAATTTTTATTTTCATATTATCTCATATATTTTGAATTTGTAAAGTGCATTAAAAATATTTATATTAAAATGGTGCAAAACACGGTATGTTAATTAATTAATTGATTTAGTAATTTAATTAGGCAGTTAATTAATAATTTCTTATTATAAATTAGAACTATTTTATTTTAAAATATTTGCTCCTTTATTAAATTTATGAAAAATTATTTTAAATTAAAAATTTAGTATAATGATGATCTTCACTGCGCAAATACCCTAAAATTTCGTTTAATAAAATTATGTATTACAAAATATAAAATTGACAAGATCTATTAAAATTTGAATTAGAAAGCCGTTGTGGATTTTTTCGATAAAATCATGGTATTTTTAACGCGTTTAGTAGCGCACTTTTATATGTACTAGGAATCAAGTCAAAGTTATACAGGCAATACGAAGTAAAATATATATAAATATGTTGATAATTTATCTCAATTAAATAACGATTTGTATTTCGATTGTGTATTCCTATTTTTCAAATTTATCAAGAACTACATAAGTGACTTTGCTATAAAACTTATTTTTGGGGTCTTATAGTTGTCGTATTTTAATCCAATATTAAATATGCTTTCAAGGACAAATTAAATCCTTGCACTCAAAAATTACAAGCATGTGGAATGGTTTTATTAGGCAAAATGTTTTTTGTAACTACTATTCCATATTCCAAAATAGACTATGTATGTGTAAATTAGTTATATGAAAACTTTTTTAACGAAATAATTCACAACAAAAATAACAATATAAATAGAGTATTTAATCAAGATACATACTACAATTTCAAGTTATTTGAATTTTGTATTTCCACATGACATAATTTATGGCCTAAATAACAAATTAATAATTTCATAGCAATAACTGATTATTTTATTTTATACTGCCTTTATTAAATTATTATTTTATATTGATATAGTTTAGTAAAAATTTAATAAAAATTAAATAAAACGTGATTTAATTTTTAATTTTTGGATTTCTGGAAAAAAACACAATACTTTAATATATATTGCAACGTTATATTTGTATTATTAAGGGATTTATTTCAAAATTTAAAAAAAAAAAACTCTGTATTTAAAAAAAAAATGTTTTTGTAAATGATTTTAAATTAAATTTTATTTTTATTGAATTCATTACAATTTGTCAAATTTATGCCAATAAGAAAAAAAAAATAAAATAAATAATAATTACAAATTTATCTAAATAAATGCTATAATCTTTTTTTTTATTATTTTATTTTAACAAATTATTGATTTTTAATTCATTATTCTAAATAATTTAAAGTAAAAATATTTCTCAGAAAAATATATATTTATTTGTATATTGAAATTATAAAAAAATTTCTAAAGCACTTATTTATTTCTTATATACGTATTAAACATTTTTTATACTTTTTACTTATAACAATATTTTATTTTACAATAATATTTGATTTTATATTCGTCAATTGTTTTGTAATTGTTAATCTAATTTTTATGGAGAACGAAAACAAGTTTTAATTGAAAAATGTTAAGAGATTAAAATTAAAAGTCTTTCTATAAGGATTTTATAAATTAGATTTAATATAATAAAACGTGTGGTTTTTCCAAACTTTCTAGAAAGACAATCATTAAAATTCTTATTTCTAGTTTAGTAAAACATTTTCCATTCACTCATTTTTTTATGTTTCAATTCAATTGTGGCCACAACTTCAAATTTGAAAGAAATGATGAACTTATCAATTGTATACTGTGCTGATATGAATCTTTTTCTGACAACTTTATCATTACAACTTTTTTAAAAAAAATAATAAGTTACAAATTGATAATCTCCAAATTTACGTCAGATTTATGACAATACAGACTGAGATTTTAAAAGCAATTAAAGAAACATATAATAATTAAAATTATGCAAGTTTAAATCATCACATTACTTTTTCAACTAAAAACTTTCTCATTGAGGTTATGACCACTATTGAAGATAAACTATTTTTAATAATTTTTCTAATTATATTATTATTTTTAACTTATAACAAACAGATATGGGTATAATACAGCAGAAATATAAGTAACTACATATAAAAAGTATGTTTTAGTAATACTACTTATATGAGCAAAGTTACAAAAAAAAAAACTGAAATATGCCCATTTCTGATAGTATCTTCATATAATGTATTATGTACTTTAGGTTATTAATTTTATATATAAAAAATAACTAATTATAAAAAAAATAATAATAAATAACTATTAATTACATCATGAAGCATTTGGTTTACCAAATCGTGGTAAACATAAACCGAATTTGGATTCAATACCATTTAACATTGGTATTGCTGCATGATAACCACCAATATGATCTGCATTTATTTTATCTTGTAACGTATTATCAACGAATTTTGTCTTTTTAACATCTGAACCAGTAGGACGTGAACCACCGAAATCAACATAAAACAAACGTTGCAACAATTCATATGTTACCAATGTAACACCAAATTGTGGAGATGATCGTAAAACCCGAGCTATTAATTAAATATAGAATAAAAATATTATATTTAACATATTTCTTTAATTAATTGTATTAATTTACCAGTTGTCCCTTTCCAAAATGCCCGGAAACCTTCTTCAGCTAATATTTTTTTAGTAGCATCAAAAACACCGGTATATGTTGTTTGACCTGTTCTAGCAACAACTTGTAATCGGGTTTTAATTACATCAGCTGGTGTGACTAATGATGCAGCTGGTATACCAGCTATAGCACCAGCTGCCAATAAAGTCATAGGATGATTGTAACTATAGAAAAATTAATATTTAAATGAAATAATTCCATAAATAAATTTATCAAAAGTAACAAATTATTTTTATGAAACTTTAGATTTTATTAATTTATTACCCAAACTCTTATATCAGTTATGCTGTTTGAGTTGGGATAGTAAAATTTGATATTTTACATAAGTTAATGTAATAAATAAAATTTTTGTTTTAATGAATAATTAAATTTACCCATCTTCATCGGCAAAGGCAGCTTTTGTATGAGCATATGTTGGAAAGTATATAGCAGAAAATGGTACATCACGTAAAAGACATGCTCGTGCACCTTTAAATAATCCCAATAATCCTAAATCACGGACGACTGATAAGGCACGAACTTTTTTTGCACTACCTATAAATTGAAAAAAAAAAAAAATATTAAGAGTTTGAAAAAAAAATATTAAAATATTGTTTTTGTATAAAAATTATTGAAAATAAGAATAAGAACAAAAAAAATATTTTAATATGATTTTTATAATTGAAAATGCCTAATGATTAGTGTGCAAAAAATAATTAATTGTTTACAATTTTTAAATATTTTCATGAATTTCCAATTCGGATGGATTTTCAATAGAAAAACGATGAAGTAAAATAAAAGTCCAAATCAAAGCAAAAACTATATGATTAAAGACTTTTAAAATATTTAGATTTTGTAAACCTTCCACGTTTGCCTGAACATTTTCATAAACATTTTCTTGAATTATTTTATTATTTATTCTTTTTTCATTACCGGCTATTTCACCAGCCACTTGTAATCTTATTTTAACAATTTCTAATGGATTTGTGAATATAACTTGTGATGCGCCAGCCTACAATATAAAAAATATTTTAATTTTATATGTTGTTTTATTAATATATATTATGTTGGAACACTTACGCAACCACCAGCCAAAACTTCAGCATAATATGGCAAAGTACCTTTACTATCACTTAATTTATCTCGAACAAAATCGTTCATTGTTAATTTAATAGCTTTTTCTGGTGCTACTCCTAACAATTGTGGCAAAAGACCACGATATAGACCAAGAACACCTTCATGACGTATTACCTATTTTTTTTTTTTATCAAAATTTTGAATTTAAAATATATATAAAAAAGAAAAATAATTCCTACTTTTTTAAAACAGTCCCAAGAATTTCTATATGCAACTTCACCAATAAACGAACCTGTTCGTTGATTTTGCATTCTAGTTTTAACTAAATCAATTGGATAAACAACTGTTGCACCGATTGCTAAAAATTAGAACAATAACAGATTTGTTTTTAAAAACCAAACAAATATTTTTTTTATATATTTACCGCCAGCTACTGAACCAAGTGTAAATCTGTAACCACTTTCAACCATTTGTATTAAAAATGTTCGATCTTCTTGACTATTTACTGCTTTGATATCAGCTATTCGTGTTGTGATATTTTTTGTATAATGTTCGGGAGCAATATTACTTAAATCGCTATACACTATTCGACTAAATATCGAAAAAAAAAAAAAATATTAATTAGTTTTGTAAAGTAAGAAGTAATTAAAAATTTAATATAAATAACATAAGGTAAGTAATTTAATTATTTTAAATATATTGAATATAAATAACCAGTTTTTGAAAAATAGTCGAACAAAAATTGCCACAAAAGAACTGTATGAGTATAATAATAAAAAAAGAACTATATCACAAAATTGAAAATAAATTAAAAAAAATATATAAATATTAAGAATAATTAATTATATTTGAAATTTTTAGAACTTGCCTATTTTTTTCATTTTTTTTGCGTTTCCACCAACTTTTTTTTTCAAAAAGTTTATTTAGATTGCAAAAATAGAAGAAAATATTATTTATAAATGTAAATTCTTCAGAAATATTTGTGCAAAAGTTTACACTTTTATAAAATTATAATGAATGAACGATTATTTATTTAACCATTAAAAGTAATTAGTAAGTAAATTTTAAAAATGATGCAAAGATCTGTTTTATAGAGGTTTGTATTCTCCTTTTATTTTTAGGTAGTTTATTATTTGAAACGCCAATAATTATAAAATATTAAATCTACAATAACTGTTGATATTATCTATTATCAAATTTAAATTAATGAAATAAAATAAAAATTTACCCAGATTGATGTAATGTTCCTGTCAAATGAAATAAAATATCAATTTCTAATGGTGTAATTTGACTCATTGTTCGTGCTGAAAATAATAATTCATCTTTTGTTATTGGTTCATTACGATTTCCTAGTGTGGCATTTAAATATATTCTTTTAATTAATTCCATATTATTTAGTAATGAATTAAATGCCATATAATATGGAAAACTGACTTTATGTCCTTCAGTTACCTTAAATATAAATTATTTATATTAATATTTAATGAATAAAACAAATATTATACTTACAGCTACTAAATTATCCTTAACATCACTTGTTAATAAATGCCTTTTAATTTTCATCATAATATCTTGAAAATCTAATGGTGAAATATATCCAGAACCAGCTGGATCTTTAATTCGGAATGCTTCCATTGCATATTCTTCATGAAAATCATGAAGAAGTTGACTGAATTCGGCATAATTAATAACTCGTTGTTTTTTCTAAATTGAAAATTGTCTTTAAAATTTATCAAACACTAAATATTATTTTTACATACACTTCCAAAATAAAGTTTTATAAATGGTCCATCTAAATCAAATGGAACTTTTGAATGCAATTCAGTTTTTTGTATAACTTCAACAAAGTCCTCTGAAAATAATTAATGAAATTAATGAAGAATTTATAAACGATTAAATATTTTTAAAATCTATTTAAAAGTAATCATAATTTGAATACACAATTTGTGATCAATTTAACAATTACTTTGCTATACCAGTTTGTTTTTCCCGCTTTTTTGTATAAAAATAATTTTAAAATTTATTATAAGATTAAAAGCTCAATTTTGATATGGTGTGTATAAAAATGCAATCATTTACAGCGCAATCTCTGTTGAGGTAGCATTATACTATTAACTTACAGATTCTTTATACACAATTGCTTCTATCAAAAAAGAAAATCGATAAATTGTTTCATATATGGGTACAAAAAAGCATCATATTCATATTGTCGTAGAGAAAAATTATTAATTAAATTATAAAATAATAATGGTAATACAAAGAAATTGGAAAATTCAAAGTGAAAATATTAATACTAATAATAACAGTAGCAGCAATACTAATAATATTAATAATAATAATAATGATAATAATATCCTAAATAATAATAATGTGTCATCATCAGAAGATTCAAATTCATCAACAATTTCTTTATCTAAAGGACATAATGCTGTAGGAAATTTATTTTTTTATATTTTTAATAATTTCATATTATAATATAATTATAATTGTTTGATTATTAGAATTTTGTAACAACTCCTCAAATGGCTGAAAATGTTCTTTCAAGATTAAAACAACGTTTCGGAACTGGTTTAATGGGACAAAAATCTTGTCATGAAGCTGAAGTTGTTATGAGATCTTTAGAACTTTTAAGAATAAATATTCAAACAGCATTTGACAAAGAAATTGATGCTGTTGTTAAAAAATTTATGGAAGTAAGTGTAAAATTTGATTACAAAAAATATATGTACATATTATAAATCATTAAAACTAAAATTTTACAGACATATTTCCATCCAGCATTTAAAAATATAAAAGAAAATTTAGGAGATCATGTTGTATCTGATGAAATTGTAAAATTTTATATATTTATTTATTTAATTTTATTCATAATATTTTATATTTCAGTTAATAAAAATGTCTTGTGCATTAATTGAAAATTCTAAAACACAATATAATACAAGACCAATAATATCAACTGCAGGCGGTGGTGCTCAACCATCAAAGAATATATTAATATTAACGAAAAATACAATGACAGGTCAACCACAAATTATAACATCTGCTGCAACTATAACAAAATCACAAACCACAATTCTAAAACGTCCATCTAATGATACATTAATTGGTACAAATTTACCAGTTGTAAAGAAACCATTAATTATACAACCACGTATTATTAATCCACAAATTATAACACAACAACCACGACGACAAATCTTTTGGAATACTGCAAATATAACAACAGAAACACGGTTTTTATTGGATGTACAGGCAAATCAAGCATTTGGATTTGGGACAGATGGTCGAGAACGTTTAGCTAGTAAACATCCTGAATTAATACGATATTTACCAGACGCACAAGATCGCGATTGGTTAGTACAACAAAAAATTATACCAGCACAGAATCGTAATTCAAGATTTTTATTTTTGGTTTATGATGAAGTTATGAAATTAGGTGAATTAGAGGTGTATAAGAAACGAGAAAACTTAAATTTAGGAATATTACATGCATTCAAAATACCAAATTTTGTAATACAAAAAATGAAAATATTTTTTATTGATTTAAATATAAAAAGTCGCGGTTTAATAACAAATTCATATTCAAATAATGCTAATATTAATAGTAGTGGTAGTATTGGCGTTGATAAAATTATTACAACAGCAGCTAATATAAATACAACTAGTGGGAGTCAGCTTAGAAATGCATTGTTACAAGGTAGTAGTTCTTCATCAAACGAAAATGTTAATCAAAGACAACAACAACAACAACACCAGCAACAACAAAAACTTGTCAGTACAACTGTATTGACACCTAAACCGAAAAGTACTTTAAGTTCATCACATGCAACTCTAACAGCTTTGTTAAATAGTAATAATAATTCGAATGATGCCTAATTTATTTTTAATTATAACAGAATTAATTTTAGTTATTAAGATATAAATATTTGAACTTAATTTGATTATGTAAAACTAAATTGCAATTGCGAAATAAATTAAGAATAATAGATATGTAAGAAAGATTATTTTTGCCTATCGATTTCCATTATATTATTTTTGACGATGTTAATTTAAATATTTTTTTATTGAATTTATAATGACCATTTATCCATAATGATTTTGAATTGTATCAAAAAATATAATATTTCCTCTTTTTTTCACAATTTCTATATCACTCACACTCACTATCATTTTCGATATAATAATCTTAAAGGTACAACATACCATATGCAACATTTCCATTTCCTTTACGATCAAATAATTGAAATGCAGTTTTATATAGAGCATCTGGTGTACATAAAAGTCCTTCAAATGCTTGAAATTCAGAAAACGATATAAGTCCATCTTTACTAGTATCAGCAATTCCGGCTAATAATTTTACAGATTCCTTAGAAAAAATTTAATTATATAAACATATTAATTTAAAATTTATTTATAGATATACCTCATTATATTGGTTGTCTGGAAATAATCCTAAATATGACCGAACAAAATCTCCACTAGTCATAAAACTTTCACCATCTTTTGATTTTGTTGATGCATATTTTAAAAATATTTCACGTAATTTATCAGTATTGGCTCGTTTAATTTGTGATGGTCCCTGTAAATACACGAAATTTGATATTTATTACATAATTTAAATCATTTGTTGTTATATATATTTTAAAAAAAAATGAATAGAATATAAAATTGTATAAATACTTTTCTTTTGAGGTTCATTTTAAATTTATAAAAAATTTGATTGTTTGTGTCTTCAACTAATCTAATTATATACTACAAAATAGTTTTTATGAAAATCGAAATAATCAAATGCTTATAAATTCTTTATTTCGTTATCAATGTTGGCCAAAATAATTCTTATCGAAATTATAATTTAGTAGACAAGTTTAATGGTTTTTAATGAGTAATCAAAAATAAATAAATATCACGTATATGTTTGCCAAATATCACATGTAAATTGTATCACTTTCTATACATTATGTAGTAAAATGAAGATCAAATGCTACATAATTATAATAGTCATGCAATTCAATAAAAACGAGGCAATTTATTAATGATTATATAATTAAACCAAAAACGAAATTTTAGCTTGTGTACATATGGAAATATTAAATGGAATAATTCTCTTTTAATTACTGTTATTGTATGCTTACAATAGATGCCATATGTTCTATATCTACACTTTTATATGTTAATCTTATGGATAAACTCAAAAACATGCAAAAGATCTCTATTATAAAAGCTATTTGAACAGATTGAAAGCAGGTTAAAAAACCTTTTATTATCGCATGTTACACATCAGTGTTGTATGAGATAATATCATTATGGTATATTGCTAAAAAAATTGGTGTCGGCCCGCACATGCTGTATGTGTATGATTTTAATATTTATATACTTAATTAAATATTAATTCAAATGTCAAAGCTTATTACTAATAGAATTAAACCAGAATTTTCCAAATTGGATCATCTGGAATATTCGAAATTTTGATTTGATTATCATGATGCTTTTTGAACCAATTATGGAATTCAATTCTGTTGCACAGAACTATACAATTTTTTGACTAATATATCAAAAAAAAAAAAACAGTTTAGAAAGTTCATTATATAATTAAAACTAATTTTAATACAAATACTTCTCAAAACTGGATTGGGATACGTCAGGGTAATACTGATGTCGGCCAGATGCGTTCCTATCATAATACACCACTGGCTTTTGTTTCGTAAATAATATTTTTAATACATTTTTTATTATTAAAATAGGTATGTAAATTTAAAAAACATGTTTTCATAATGCAAATAAAAATTCCATTGATAAAACGCTGCTTATTTGACAATAATAACTGATAAGAAATTTCTCATAATAATTATTAATAAATTACGAGTCTTTTCCAATATTTCCACATTTACCTTAATATTATTTTAAAGCTTTAAAATTTAATTAAGCTTCTTTAATTATATTATAACTTATAACATTATCAATCTATAATTATAGCTTATGTTTATCATTCGGAAATATACACTTCAATAAAAATAAATCACAAATTAAAAGAATTATTTTATTATATTGTTTTTTAGTGGTTATTACATTTTTTTTTATATATATGTTGTTTATTTATGTGATAATAAAATGTTGTTGTTAATTAAATTTTTTTCATTTTTGACGTCAATAAATAATGCATTTTTCTTATCATTGTTTTTGAAAAATATTTCACGTTAGTGGAGATCCAACAGATCGTGTTTTCAATTAAAATGATGTAATATCTATCGTGAACACTGTCATTAATTATGTCATTATTGTCGTTAATTCAGTAAATAATATGTTCAAGAAGTTATATATTTTAGGAAAATTAGAGTTATAATAAGAAAGTATAAATTTACTTTTCAAATTATACTTTAAATTACACCATATCCCAAATATTAAATTCCAGTAATTCTTCTATTATATACGAAATTTAACTTTAAATTGTTATGTCATAAAAGTTTATATAGTTAAAATTCAATTATGAGAATTTCTATAAATATTATGACTGCTGTTTAGTAGTGAGTGGTCATATTTATATTAATAAATATACATGTTAAGCAGGAATTCCGGTAATGTCCTTGTAATATTAATCGTATTTAAAAAATGTCATTATATGTTTACATAAAATGTATCATCACTATTTATGTATAGATACTTTGAAATTAAATTATATTTATGGATACCGTAAATACGTACGTAAATAAGTTTTTTTTTTTTATTTTATATAGTTTACCAAACAGGACGTTGATATATTTTTTAAATTGAAATGTAGTGTTAAAAAGACACTAATTAGATACACAATTAAGAGTTTACATATATAAATAATAAAATAAGGAAATATGTTTATAATTTCTTCAATTTTTTATATATTTAGAATACAAATACAGTAAAAATTCTATAAAAGCAACTTATCGGAAACGATTTTTGAAAAATAATTGCATTTACAGAATTAAAAATTGTTGCGAATAGAGAAATTTTCAAGTGTTTTTTATGAATTTAATAAATCAAAAATAATGTGGCTCCTATTTTAACATATTTTAAATTATAATTACTTTGAAATAAACTAAAAACACCCATTTTAAGAAAAAACATTTTAAGAAATGAAAAGTGTTGCGTTTAGGGAGTGTTGGGTTTATAGAATTTTTACTGTATATCGGTTTTAGGTATTGAATTATATAATGTAATATAAAAATAGAGTATAAAAGGATATCAATAGAATAAATATATAATATTAATTTACAAGAATAATACTTTCAGCGAAAGGAATGCAATTAGATAAAAATAATAGAAAAATTAAAATTTTTACATTTATTCTTGAAATTTTAAAAGAGAATTTATCACTTTATATTCTTAAAACCAATTAAAATTATGTATATATATCCAATTTCCACAAGGGTTAAAGTAAATATAGCATTTTCAGGTCAATTTAGTCTTTTTACATTTCAAAATAGTCTTTTTATTTTTCAACGGGCCAGTAGGCCTAATAGGCTCAAGTGCGCGAGGTACTTTGATTCCGTCACCCCCTTGTAAACCAACCAACTAAGTAAATAAGGAAAAATAAAAAGACATAACACAACCTGCAAATTATATATAGTACCGATTCTAAAATAAAAAGACTATTTTGAAATGTAAAAAGACTAATTTGACCTGAAAATGCTATAATTCAAAATTTAACACATAATTTTAAAATACAATTATAATTTAAATTAAAAATTAAAACGATTTATAGTATTTATTTAAAATAATAAAATTGTGTGAAATTAATTAATAACCATGAATATAATATAATTATATCTTATGAATTACAATATAAAAACCGGTATTACTTATAAATAAAATATTAAGATTATGATACAAAACCAATAGACTTGCAGCTAATGAATCAATTTAATTAAATCGTTAATACAAGTGAAAAATGAGTAACCAGTCATAATTTAACTATTTTATTTAAAAAAAAAATCAATCGGAAATTTGAGCTATATACCAATATAAAAATCAATCCAATTAATTATCGTTCATATTCTTATCCAACTTAAGTTGAAATTTAATCGATTATGAATATTAAAGCAGAATTAAATTTTTCATTAATATTTATGTTATAATTTTACAAACATTATAAAATCATTATTTAAATGAATGAAAGAAATTAAAATAAAAAATATATTATATATGAATTTGACATTACAATATTATTAAATTAAAATAATAGATATCTACACAAAAATTATACCAGAAAATGTAATAAATATAATAGATTCAGTAAGTAGTGTAAAGGAAAAGTTAACAAAACAAAAATTAAATAAAATTCTTTACTAATAATTTCCATAAATGTTTTAATATTTATGTACATATATATAATAAGGTACCAGGGCAAATTATCGCACAAAGTTCATCAATTACTCTTTTATGGTGCACAATTTGTCGTGGACTTTCATATCTAGCATATTTCATCATAATAACGTTCTATTATAGAATATATTTGTATATAATGCCAATTCACAATAATTATAAAATTTAAATTGAATTTTTTGAAATATTTTATATTCTATTCTATTTTTAATTATTAATTTTGTTATTTCGTGTTCATTTTCAATTTCTTATTTATATTTACGCATAAAATCGTAATTAACTATTAAATCCAATTGGAACTATTTGAAATCTGTGCGATAAAAAGTGTTTTATGAAATGTATGTGGTAATCTAACCCAGAATCCATAATAAAATATAATTTTAGTCATCATCCCAAAGCATGACAATCTCGAGTTTAAATTATGATTAAAACACTATAAAGCATTACATAACAACACATTTATATAAATATATATATATAGAAACTATAATTTGCTGACAAACATAAATTTAGAACTTGTTGTTTTAAATTCGTAATCAGTAAAATATAATTTAAAAATAAAAAAATATTTATATATATAAAATGCACAAACATTGATTTTGTGCATAAACAACATTTTTAATTTAATGAGTACATTTTGTACTGCAAATATAAACAAAATTAAGGAAATGTTTTTAACCTTCAAATATTTATATAAAAATTTCTTTTGGTTTTGGATTGAATTAAATTAATGTAAGATATTTAATATTAGAAAATATTCCAAAAGTGCAATTTAAATTTACATTTTAGATTTTACAAAAAAAAAACTATTTAGATTAGGTATTTATCAAAGATTATTTATTTAGTTTAAAATATATACATATATTATAAATATGTAGTAGAGAGATAAATTTTTACATTTATAATTCACTAAAAATTATATTAAATTGTTGAGCTATAAATACACATAAAAAAAGTCGTTATTATTTATAATTCTAATTTTATACAACCACAATTCATAATTTATCATTTTTCCTGTGACTTTTCCAAAGTCAAAACTGAACAACAAAAATTGTTTTAATTTTTTTTTTTTTTAAATTAGTCAAAAATATTAACTTAATTTCAAAATTACATCCTTTCACTAACCTCTTTTGTATCCTTCTTGTCTTCAGACATTTTTTAATTAAATATATATAAAAACTATTTATTTTATTAATTTGAAATTTTCATTAAAATTTTAATAGTAATTTTTTAAATAAAAACTTGATAAACTTTTAAATTTTCGTTTTCCTGACGTTGCAATTTTGTTTTTTTTTATTCTAGTGTGAAGTTTTGTTGCAATGTTTTTGATCGTTCCAATTCAGACACTAAATAAATTTTATATTCTGATAATCAGAACCACTGCTGTGTTAATTTACTCTCAAAGTCTAAAATAACATATTTTTTTTAAACAAAAATATTTTTTTTTTTGTACTATAAATCTGTTTTGTGTGCTGTCGTAGTCCCGGGGTTTACGTATTTTTATAAGAGGAGATAAAAGCGGTTAAATCGAATTTGTTTTTATGAAAATACGTCGTAAAATTATTTAAATATAAAAAGCTTTGTGCTGTTCGACAGACAACAGAATTTCGACAACTAAACAGATTTTCTCTGTTAATACAAATTATAAAAAAATGAAAAAGTATGAAAATGAAAATATCTAAACTTGACCTAGTATGTTACTAGAGAACAAAAGCTTTGAAAGTTATAAATTTATGATATTATATTATAATTAAATATAAAATAATATAAATAATTCTAATTGAGAGGAAATTAAAGATAATTTTTTTATAAAAACAATATTAATGTAAAAATTAAATTCTACTTGTAAAATTGTGAGAAGAAATTCATTGCAATAATATTAATAATTATAAGTATACATATAATTACTCTAGACTTTAGAAGACTATAGTTCTTTGGAATAAATAATATGTAATAATAATAATATTATATTATTCATATTACTTAATAAGAAGTTAACTTTAAAATTAGTAGTTGGTGTATGTTTTAAATAGCACCAGTTGTTTTAAAAAACTAATTATTTTTATAATATAAATTTTAAAAAAAGTTAATACAATTTAGGTATAATTACCGCTTAGTAAATCCAATTAGTTCATTATTCATAAACAAATTAAAACACTTGTATATTAACCTTCAAAAGTTCCCAAATTTAAAACTGAAATAAAAGAAATTTTAAACCACCCTGGACTTTCCGAACTTTCCATATTACATCTACAAATTTTATTTTTTTAATTTTCATAAATTTAAAAATATATATATGTATTTACGTATATATATATTTTACATTATTAATGTCCACATTCATAATGGAAGCTTCAGCCTTAGTCAGAGTATAAATTTCCGTTTATCTCATTTTATGGTCTTATTGTATAAACTTTAAGATAACATATCTTAAAATGATAATGATGTTAAGCGGTAGATGGATAGAGCTTAAGCTTCACTTATTATTACCGATATATTTTAAAGTATTTTGAAAATAGAAAACCCTTTCCTTGTAGCCGATTTCATGCATTTATAATTATTTAAAACTACAAACACAAACGTAAATTATTCAAAATTTTAAATGATAATTCTTATGTTTTTATGGTGCTCATAGATATAGCATAAAAATCATACAGACTATTAAAGAAATTGGATGTAAAATTGTGTATCAAATCATTTCCTTTTATTCGGAGTTCGGAAGGTATAGAACAGATTATATTACAATTATATGAAAATTGAAAACAGAAAAATAATTAGTCAGTTTATATTGTAACTTCAATTTTTTTGAATTATTAAAAATTCATTTAATTCATTTTCTGCCGTCAAATTTGTTAATTATTTTTTTTTTTTTTTAATTAATTTATATTATTGTTATATTTATTTATACAATCTAATAATATTTATTTTAAATATTATTTAAAATAAAAGAGGAATTTTCTAATTATATATACCTATATAATTTGCGGGGCATTATTTTAAAACATTTGATATTGAATCAGTTGGATCTGTGAATGTTATTTATAATTATTTGAATTGGAAGCTTTTGAAGAGAAATTCTAAAAATAAATTATATATATATAAATATTGTACTGAAATATACAATTTTTTTTAAAAAAAAAATCAATAGAATTTCTTTTACATTTAGTATTTATATGAAACAGACTTGAGTCTCGCGTGAATTTTAGTTAATTGTGATATCATTCATTAATAAAATAATGTTATTGTTTTTAAAAGATATAATTTAGAATAAAAATAAAATTAATTATAACATTTTAAGTATGTATATATTATATATGTATACAGTCATTTGGTTATAATTATAATAAATAAATTAAAAATTAAAATACTAGAGATGCCATTGAGTCTGATCTAATTGTTATATTTGATCTAATTGTTATATTTTTGTTATTGGCAGTAAATGTGTGGGACACCTGTTGATATTTAGTGTTGATTGTGCAGAGATATAAATATAAAAATATAAATGTAATATTAATTTTAACCAAACAAATAAAATACTATATGTAATTTAATTGATTATAAAATTTATTATTGAAAAGGAAATTGAAAATTGCTTGGAAATTTTAATAATTATATTAGAAATTAGAACAAAAATTGTTTTATTATTAATATTTATTTTCCAATATTTAATTATAATTAACATAAATTAGAGACAACTAATAATAATTGCGTATCAGCAGAAAAGGTTTTATGTTTATGTAATGTAAATAAAAATTAATGTAAAGATTTTTTTTTAAAAAAAAAAATCTTATTAATATACTTTAACCTATGTCCCTAACCTAAACTTATAACTAATTAAAAGCATCACATTTCAACAATCGTTCCCATAACAAGTGCTTAACAGTATTTTAAATGGTTTTAAGGAATGGAAAGAATTTTATATGTATTTAATCTAAATATTTAGATAACAAATTGATTAAATGATTATTGAACATAGTTATCGAGTTTCTGAAAGATATATTTGTATTTTGTCAAATGTTATTTAAAAAAAATATTTATATAGATATTAGTGGGAGATCCTTACAATTCTTATGACTTCCTAAAAATAATGCTATTACTACAAAATTTTAAATGACAACAAAAATATGTTAGCCATAATTATATTTCCAATTGTTTTATTCGCATACAATTAATTTTATTGCAATTTTAGTATTTAAAAAAAAAAAAAAATATTCTTATTTGTAAATATATTTTTAAAGTTTTGCTTTGTCGTCAGTTTTGATTCGAACTATATTAATTATTACAATCTTTAAAAATAAGTTCTTCCGGTATTGCGTCATCAAACTAGATATTCACTTATAGATATGAGTAAAATGAAATAACTACAACACAAAGGTAATTATTTTTAAAAGTTTGTGAGTTATAATTAGTAAGTACAACTTTAATGAAAAACGTCTTCAGAACAATTTTTAATCCTGTATAAAAAATTCTAAACAATATTTTAAAAATAAGACACGACATTTTAAGTAAATATAGTGGAAATTAAATATATTTAATACAAAATAATATTTAAATGAAATTACTTTTTAATTGTGATTATGATTATTCAGACAGCGGTATATTTTAAATGAATATTAGAAAATCGCAAATATATCCTCAAGTCGAGAGTAAAAGTTAGATTTATATAAAATTGTAAACCTTGGATGTGAAATGTTTTCCAATTATATGTATATATGTAATATGTAACTAACTATCTTTATATATTCGTAATTTAAAAAAATAAAAATAAAAATCAATTTAATTTAACCGGCTTAATATCTTATCGAAATTAGAAAAACAAATTAATATACAAAACTAATAAACAAGTTTTATTTCATATCTGTATTTAAAAATTTTTTATGTTAAATAGATAAATTCATAATAACTTAAAAAATTAACCTTGATTATTTTTATAACAAGAAATAGTCCTTATTAAATAAAAAGAAAAATCCGCGCCATGTCATGACCTAGAGACATTTTAAATGAAATACCTATATTGTACATAAATATTAATTAAGTATACATCATATACCACTGTACATTATATTTATATAGTAACTATTGTAGTTATTATATACATAAAACGTGTAACTAAGAAATGGTAGAGTAGATAATTTTCGCATAATCAAGGTCACCAACCAATGTCAAATGCAACTACTCAGATTATCATAGCGATAATATTTCCATTATTTTTTATTTGATTTTTATATAAAATGTTCTTATGATAATAAATTATAAGTATATATACATATAAAGTATTTAAAATTTTATGTTTATTGGAATTGGAATAGTAACTTTAACTTAACTTATATTAAAAGTATATAATATTCATTTAAAATCGATTATTAAATTTACCTAGAATTTTAATTTTTGATTTAATATTATACAATTAATAATAAATCAATATTTATATTTATATTATTTTATTACCTCTTGACAGTGAACTACTGAAAAAATCCATTGCATATTTTTCATTGCAATTTTGTGAATCTTATAAGCTAACCTACAAAATATATTTTTCTTTTTTATACTATTATTTATTATTATTGTATTATAATTGAATACAACAAATTAATACTTTATTATTAATATTTTTCTTAACTATTTTCTTTTGAAAATTAACTTGATCACTAAATTTTATATTTTTTGTACAATAAACTTGAATTTTGTGACAGATTTTTTTAAAAATAATATTAAATAAAAAAACTGAACAACATCTCAAACCCAATAGGCATTCGACCGTCAGCGTCAGAGAGAATATTCTATTTTTTAACTCTCTTTTGCTGGATTGTCTTTTGGTGGTATGATAAAAGGTTATGAAAACCAACGGAATTCCGTATTCTATTTCATCCTTTGAATATTTATATAGGTAATTTATTACACACAATTATGTCGCTTTAGTAAATATAAATATTTTGTGGATAACTAGTAAGATTTGTTATTAATAATTACTACCATTTGATTACTATTTAATAATAATTGTACCACTAATGAATAGTAATGGCAACATATATTTTCTACATTTTAAAACATATTTTCATAACTAAGAATTTCATTATTTATATGTGCGATATATTAACACTGCGATATTTTACCATTGTAATCCTGTAATTTTAACTTATCAATATGTCTCTGTCTATTTAGTATTAATCAAGAAAATGGTGTTGCCTTTCGTTGTACTTGTGCCTGAGTTTCAATTGATATATTATATAAGGAATTTAATCCAAGAATACAAAAACATGAAATTATAATTAAATGTATTTTGTTTTAAGGCGACACCATCACTGGGCGAAAAACACGACAACAGGTGGTAGCTTCGTAATCTAGTAGCAGCTTTATGCATGGTCTACATCTACAATATATCAATCAGTTCAGTTTCGAATCGATTCGTATAGTAGTTAAACGACTGGTTAAGTATATTATATACTGAGCAAAAAGTTATCGATTTTGTAAAAGTTGACATTTCCTTCGGTTCGGATTCTCAAAAGTTCAATCGTTCCAAACTCTTTCGATTCGATTCCAATTGGACGTATTGTCCACTCAATCGATAGTGAACTGATCGATGTTACTCTATAGCCCAGACTTTAAAATCAGTGCCGGTTTTGTCAATTCTGGTTCTCGTGTTCGTTGAAAAAAGACAAGTTTCGTTAAATTTACGAAGAAAAAGGAATATTTTATTTAATAACTGCTTATTTCCGTGTCGATTTTTTTTAAATATTTTTAAATAATAGCTATTATAAATTCAATTAATTAAATTTATAATTTCTTAGGTCTGAATTTTCGCCGCTTTAATTACATTACCTACACATTACACATAGCTTTTTTTGTGATAAGGATTCAGACTGTAACTTTTTCAATAGTATAAATCTACAATGAAATAAATTAAAAAAAAAAAAATGAATTTTATCTATAAAATTTTTTTTTTTATTAAAAGCATTACTATTTTTTAAACAGATAATTTTATTATTAATTGTTATATTCAAAAAATTTAGGTGCAGATTGAATAAAACAATTTATATTTGACTAAATAGATAAATATTAAGATTAACATAAAGAAAATTTTAATAAAACAAACAAAATAAGCTTAACTTAAAATAAATATTATTATGTTTAAAATATTTAGAGTCTAGATAGTGAAATAACTGTGTTTTGTGATTTTGCTTGAAGCCACCTATTAAAGCACTTTTTGTTATGAAAATTAAATAGAATATATTAATTAAAATTATTAATTATAAACTATCTTCTTAAATCCACAACATCTATTTTGGCATTATCTTCAACATGGATATGCGATGCTTCCTAATAATGGAATTGTTATTTATTTTATAAATTTTAAGTAGGAAATTTGCTAACCATAAATAATGGTGGATCATTCGGATGCGGATGAAAACCAGCTTGCCTACATTGTGCAATAAAATTCAATCCATATGTTGGTGTTAAACAAAAGAAACCAGTGCTAAAAAAATTCAAATGTTATATTAAAAAAATATTATTTATATTTTTTTTTATTGCAATTACGTATTATATTTTGGGGCGCAAACAATTGCAATTGCTTCTGCCATCATTATTTGATAAGAACAATGTGTATGAAGATCAACTGATGATAAAAATGCAGTTTGACTAGGATGAGTCTAATAATATTTAAAAAAAACATCCATAATTATTAAAAATATATGAATAAAAAATAAATATGAATAAATTTACATGAATCCATCCGAGAGTTATTAAATTTTTTTGATCTTGTACATCAAAAATTTCTTCTTCATTCATAGTAGTACAACTATCTGAAGTGCCATTCTGTTTTGGTATTATAATATGTGTTATCAATAAACGATTTTTGGCTAAAGAGCCAGCTAATATACCGCATGTTTCTATATTATTTATTGTATTATTTTTTACCAAATTTAAAAATATTGTCATTGTATTGGAAGGAATTACAACAGTCCTTAGGGAACCTTCAATTAATGATTCGGACCTATTAATTGATGTTGTTGGTTTTTGGCTACGATCAATAGATGGTCTTTTGGGAAATTTTTAAAAATAAATAAAATAATTTTTTATATTATATGTAATTATAAATTTGGCAATAAACTAACTTTATATCATTTGTATCAGTAAGTAATAATCCAGATGATGGTAAACTGGAACGACTGGAACTACCACTTGGAAAATCATTAGGATAAACTACTTGATCTAATAAATTTAAATCTGGTGCACTAGGTTGAGCAGATGGATCTGTTTCAATTCGCAATATAGCCGGCACATGATTATGCTAAACAAAAAATATAACGATATAAAGATATTCACACTAATTATTTAAAATAAACCTTTGCTTTTGCGGCTTTTTCCAATTCTTTGGCTTTTTCAGCTTCTTTATTAGCTAAAAACTGTGCATACTCTTTCTGGTATGTGTTTAATAATTTAGCTTTTAATTTTTCTGTAATTGGGAGAACTTCTTTAAGTTTTGCTTGAATAGGTTGTTTTGTTAATAATGGTAATGTCTTATATTCTGGGTGAGCTAAAATTTTTTCAAGAAATAATGTCATGAATTTCATATATAAAATGTATGCATTTTCATGATTTCCTTCAGACAAATAAACATTTGCCATTCGAACCATTTCAGTACCGGATCGATAGTATCTGATTAAAAATATAAAAAATAAGTAACAAAATTATTAAAAATTGTTAAAATCGTAATACTAAATTAAATTATTATAAAAACAATTAGTATTATCAATTACTACCTTCGGATCGGTACATTTGCATCTATATCAACATAACCATAATTAGCTAATTCACGTATTCTAGCTTGTGGTTCTACTATTCCCATTGATGTTGAACCAACCTTTGGCATTTTGAAAGAAAAGGATATTTATGAATAGAAACAAAAATTGCACAAAAATTAGTTTAAATGGAATGTATGTAATTAACTATTCTAAATTTTATAATAAATTTACTAAATTTATATATAAAAAACACATAACCACCAGTATTAATTATTTGACAATTGACTTGACATCAAATGTCAATCTCTCAGTTCTGCTTTTTATCTTTTGTTTATCTTGGAAATTTAGAGGCCTCACAATAAATGAGTAATTTTGTAAGCGGAAATCCGTGCAACAAAACTGAACTACACTACTCCTAATGTGATGTCGGCGTACATACCTCTAGGACCTTTAGAGAGGTAAACACAAATATATAAATTTATTCTTTATATGTATATAAAATAAAAATAAGTAAATGTATATATTCTTTGTTTAGTTATTAAAAAAGTATAGTTATTTATTCAGCTGTAAATAAAATATTTAATGGTATTTTTTTAAAAAAAACATGTTTTTATTTGAAACGCAAATCCTATTTCAAAAAATAGAAGTCCACTTTGTCGCACGGAATTCATACAGCTTTCCGTGTGCATGTACTTATTAGCGAACGGAATTCATAATGATGTCCCTATTTATTTCGCATCCACAAATACGTAATAGGTGGTGTTGACTTTTTAGCCCCATTTTTTGGCCAAACAAGATGAATTCGGTGTACCAGGTAAGCTCTTGTAGCCAGATAAGCTCTTGAGAGGGAATTCAACTTATTGATTTTTTGATTTTTTTAATTTATAAATTAGAATTAACAAATAAATGTTTTTTACTTATTATGAAATATAAAAGCAATTTCATTCAGTTTTAATTAAGAAGTATTCTTCATTATAAGAAAAAAATTTCAAGTGAATAATTTTTTATAATATTCTCATGTCTCACATTTTTATACATAACTTAATAGTATTATTGTTATTTTATTATTAATTATTTATTGTTTTTTATATATTATTTTTATATGATGCCATTCATTTTATCTTCTCAATTAATTTTTCCTCAAATATTTTATATTTTAAATTGCTTCAAACTTTTCAATTATGTTAAATTTGTTCAGGAAGCGCAAAAATTTAAACAACTTGGCTTTTAAATAGGTACTTTCATACAATTTAATACATCTTCACTTTACTTGGACAACTGGCTGCGTATAGAGAGCGAATGAAAGCATTGATTGTAGGTGAAGATGCAGCATAATAAAATATAAATAAAATAAAAATAATTTTATAATTTAATTATTTGATATCAATAAAACATGAAATTATATTCTTAACATCAATAATAAATTAAAGTTAATTATTGCCATGGCAAACCTAAAATAAATAGCGATATTTATAAATATATATTCCTGTCAAAAGAAAAAGATGGCGGTTGATTGCCACAGTATGTGTAATTCAAACCGATTGTTTTATGAAAATGATAAAAGTTTATAATATATTTCTTATGAATAATTTTTTTTTCATATTTGCATTGATTACTACTGTAATTATATTCATAGAAATATTTGTTACCATTTCTACTATAATTTTAATTTCCAAATAATTTATTAGTTTGATTTTTTCTACACATAAACTAGATTTCAATTCGAGCAATATCGCCATTCGCCATGGCAATGAATATCAGATCTTTTGATCAACTAGTGTGGATTTATAATCAAATTTTGTAAAGTTACAGGGTTGTTTTAACATTAAATATGAAAAAATAAACTATTGATTTTTTTTTATATTTTACATTTTTTTTTGTTATTAATATTTAAACAATCCTGTATTTAATATGTTTATGAAATTTAATTGTGAACCTTATGTTATTTTTGTGCAATATTATTGAATTTCTGAACTCTCCCTTTGTGTAAACAATTTTATTTATGCTATCTGGGGTTTTTAGGCTGTATAGTGTATACTCTTACTTTAAAGATGTATTTTCATTATCAGACTTTTTTGTCTGAAGAAATTGAAAAAATAAAACTAATTGCATTCGAAGTTTTATTAAAAATCTGACGGTATGTATTTTAATAACATTTGTAGCAGACTTTTTTGACATAAAAAAGGAATTATCAAATTTTCAAAATGTTAGTATTAATAATTTAATACTTATAAAAGACTTTGAATGTCTCTGCCAGTCTCTGCTAACAATATCCCCAGTAGACTCTGGTCAAGACTATGTCTTTCATTGCTCTAAGACTAGACTCTAGTCACTAGAGTCTACACTTTTGAATTACGTGCAATAATCCGAATAATTGATGCACACAACAATTCAATGTTCATATCAATTAATTATACTTGAGTTACATTGTCGCTTTCATTACGCACTCTAAACGCGTTCGAACGCGGTCTACAAAGAGAGTAGACACAATAGAAAACGTAGATGTGGTAAATATCAACTGTTTGTTTACATTTTTTTGACAGAAAAATATTATTTCTAAATTTAATTTTGTAAATTCTTAAATTCTTGAATTTTAATTAATAAAATACCTTTTGAAATTTTGAATTGAATTGAAATTTTTTTTAAATTTTTTTAAATTTTTCTATATTTTGACACTGCAACGCGCGATGAAAGCGAAAAAATTAAAAGTTGGCCAACTTTTACGTAGGCTACGTTTAGACTGCGTGCATTGTAACTACTCTCATACAACTCCATACATTTCAACTTTTTTGTGACAAATGCTACGTCTAGAATGCGTCTAGAAAGCGTCAATTGTAATCGCGGTATTAAGCAATCAATTCGTTTCAAAATGACATAAGATTCGTCATTCGACTATAGTTGTATAAAAATTCTGATAATGTAAATACACCTTAAAAGAATGTCAAATTTTTTAGTACATATTTTTTTGACAGATGTATTATTGTAACAAGTAAATTGTAAAATTACGTATTTACTTTTTAAAATTTTGATTAATTAAAACGGAGTGTTTTTTTAATTGTGCTGGAAAATGATTCTAAAGTGAGCTAAGACAGCTGTAAAAAAGTAAATAATTTTTAATTAATATATTTTAGGAAAAAAACAGCAACAGTTTTAAAATTAAGTGCATACATATATGCCGAGTTCAAAGTTGGCATTGAGAATTGAGATGAGATCTTAGAGACTTAGAGTAAATAAGAGTATGTATAATTTACTCTAAGATTGAGACAGGATCATGATACAAATATGATATGGAAGTAGGACAAGATCCTAAAATTTATTTTTTTATTTGTTATTTTATGTTCACTTAAAAGTGGTAAAAGTTAATAAGGCTTTATGCTTAAAGTAAAGAGATAGATTTTATTCCATTTCAATGTTAAGTATTAAAATATTACTACTAGCTTGAAAATAAATTTATAACAACATTTTAATATTTAAATAAATCGTTTTTCCCCTGATTTATTTAAGTTTTATATTTAATATGATTTCAATAACAATATATAATTAAAATATAATAAAGCTTCTCATCAAGTTTTTAGATAAATACTTTTTTTTTTTTAAATATAATTAGGAAAAAAAATCATGACTAGTTAATAAAATATTGTTTTGTTTTTTCTTTTAGAAAAATATAATTATACATTTATTTTATTCTGCTGTAACTTTAAATGTCCGGCTAGTTCCTTCATATGGGAATACACCACCCAGTATATATTTGTAATTACCAAAATGTCGTATTCTATAGTTTCCAGGTTGGGTTTCAGGTCCAATTGTCCATGTTATATGAATATAACTAAATCCTAAAATTGTTGATTTACGTTCCCAATGCATTCTTAAATAAAATATAATTAAGAAAAAATATATTTTTTTTGATTTAAATCGTATTTTTCAAAATTAATATTTATACTTTGTTTCCCAATTTGCATCTGTTAAAAATACTTTCCATTTATCTTCATTAATTTGTCGTTCAACAGTTAAATATGTTTTTTCATGGAATATATTATTTCTTGGATTACCAGATACAAAACTAACAGATACCGTTTCATTAAATGTATAAATCTTTTTTGGTTGAGCTTTAACTGCACCAAAATCTTCACCAATTGGATGACCATCAAATACAACACCAGTATTTAATGATAACATACGATCATTTAAATATGGTGGAATTGGTCCTTCGTCGATTTTTTCACTTTTTAACATTGATCGACATAATTTTTCATATTGATCTAAATAAATAGTTAATGTATGCGGTCCAAAAATTGTTGATGCAGCTTCATAACGTTGTACCTTAAAATTAAATAATATTTTATATATTTTTTAAGACTACGGCATAACAAAATATTTAAGTATACATACTTGATATTCTTCTGGTGTTGCAATATAACTTGAGTATACATTTGATAATCCCGCGATTATAACTTCTAATTTTGTATCTTCATTTGAGTCTGATGTTATTGTTTCATTAAATGTTTCTTCAAGTTTTCTCCTTAATCTACGACCTGACATTGTTGTTAATTCCCCCGGTACAGCAGCTATAATAATATCACCAATTTTTAATAATTGAGTTGCTACAATTTTCGGTTGCCATTCATATGGAAAGGTAGCCTAAAAAATGACAATATTTTATTTTTAAAATCTATGACATATTTTGTATTTTTTTTTTACTCTGCCAGTTGCTAATAATATTGGTTTTGGTGAATGACATTGAATATCTTCTTGTGTTGGTGCTACAATAAAATCACGTACAGCATTCCATAAAGCATTGTCAGTAATTGTTCCTTGTTGAAATGAAAATGCACCGGGACCATCTGTTGTGCCAGCAGCAAAACTATATCCCATAGCTGGTACACAACCACGAATATTTTTAATTTTTTTGGTAATTGGATCATAAGTGGTAAAATTATACTTTGGCATATCGACAAATTGATGAATAAAAGATATATCACCAGTTATTTCACGTCCTTCATTTTCTTGTAAAAGTCTCTAAAAATAAATCAAATTGTTTAATTAAATTTTATAGAAATATGACTTTTCTAAATTACTGAAGCTTTTTCATAAATTCTAGTTCCAATTATTTGTGTACTTTCAAACATATCATTTCCTGGTCCGGATGCAAAACATTCACCTTCATTTTTTGGACAAGCTGATGTTAAAACATCACATGGATTACCAGTTTTCGAACATTTAGGTCCAAGAATATTTGGTGATACATCACCTAAATTAGCTGAAGCAAATGCACCAACAAATTTTCCCTAAAATATTAAATTATATAAATATTAAATGTATAAAAAGCAAAATTCATTTATACTTTTCCTGCTAGTTTTGTTGGATTGTATTCCTTTTCCAATAACATTGATGCATAACCCATATTATCAGTTGTTACCAAATGATTTGTATTATTCATTGATGTTGGATGTACAGCAAACCAATTAAAAACACCAATTAATTTTTCTTCCATATTAATAAATCGTAATTGTGTTAAAGTTTTATCAACATCATGTTCATATTGTTCACGTTCTTCAATTGGATTTGTTAAATATGATGTTGGTGAACGATTGATATTTGCATTTAATACTGTTGTTTTAGATAAAAATATTCGTCCTTCTTGCATATTTTCATGAGCACGTTTAACACTCTATAAAAAAGCATAATAAAATTTTAAAATATTTTTATATAAATATTCAAATCAAGCATACCAGATAAATACCATTAGCTAATGCATCAAATGTTTGTGGTACAAATCCTAAAATTGATATATCATATAATAAATGCATTAAAAATCCCCCAGGTGTTCCATGAGTATGAGTTGCACTAATAATAATATTATCCAAACTATATATATCACCATATCTTCCTTGAATACGTTTCAATGCCTGGTACAAGAAATTTAAAAATATAAATATGAATATATAAATATAATTGTACAATCTTACTTCACGTTTTAATGCATGTCCAATCATTGCTGCATCAACAGTCACAAAAACTACACGTTTATCATTTTTATCGACAATAAATGCTCTTGAATACTGTCTCAAATGAAGTCCTTGACCTTTTTGTTTAAGATTAGCATATCCCATCTGTAAAAATCAAAACAAATTTCAAGTTGCCATAATCAATTTTTTTTTGTTATGTTGTTTTATTATATACGCCTTACAAATGCTATTTCCACTGGTGGTCCAGTACAATCAGCTCTACCAACACCAATTCGATAAGAATTTACCATTTCATTTGATATTACATTTAACAACACTACAAGAAATAGTGATAACGATAATTTTGGTGTGGTCATTATTTTGATATTTTTGTGTTTATATTATTTGAAATAATAATAAATAACAAAAAAATCTGGTCTTTGTTTATATAGAAATTTATACTGTTGCTTTTTTATGCTGTCTACAATAACAAACTAAAATTTTGATAGTTCTTTGTTGTCCAAAGTGCACAGCAATACTGATGAATTCAACACAGTGTTTTTTGTGACTGGAAAGATAAAAAAAAAAAAAAAAAATGCATTTTTATATTTTATAAAATTCAATGTTGATTTAATCTTATACATATATATTTTTTATGTTCCGATATGTAATATAAAAATTATGATGCATGCTACTATTATTTGAGGTTTACTATATTAAATAAAATTAAATGTTATTTTGATTATTTCACTTTCCTTATTATCATTATTTGTGTGTTAATTTTCAGCTAATCAATATACTAAATATAATTTTTTAGTAATTTTCATAACTATATTTTAATAATCTATTTATTGTTACGGAATCATTTAAAAGTTCCAAATGATTTTCATAAAATTTTGTATTTGTAGAATATACGAATATACCTTAAGGCTTTTTGTCCGTCTGTTCTCAGTCTTCTATTGTTTTTTCTGCAGATCTAAAAAAGGCTACAAAATTCAAACCAACCATAACATTGATTCGAAAGCTAAAGGATTCGAGTTGGTTCACCAAGAATCACAGGTAGTTAATAAAATCTTTGGACCCCGAATTCTTGGTTATTATAAGTTCTTAATTATCAGAATAAATGATCTTATACTGAAATTATTTTAAAATTATGCGTATTACAGATTGACTCATCAATATAATAAAATCTCACATTAATATTATAATTTGAATTATTATATATATTATAAAAAAGTAATTAAACTTCAGCTGAAATATAATATTCGATTTTATCTGGCCATGAGGTGCTAAAAAACCTTATTTAGTCACAACTTTAATCTTAAAAATGTTTAGATTTAATGGCCTACCAGGCTATAAAAATCGTTAATATGATTTTCGTATTTCGATACAGAAATGACTGAATAACTCACACGTCTTTTAATAATTTATATTTTTAATTGCAACATTAATATATATAACATTATCTATTAAATTTTTTAAGTTACTTTTACTAACATAATAATTAAAACTCAAACTAATATTGTTTTGTCAAGATTTTTATAAAAACATAAAATATTTTAAATTATTTTCAAGGGAATAATCATGTGAATAATTTTCATTGCCCATGATACTAAAAAACTTCAACTTAAAGTCAACATAAAATTATATTACATATTGCAAAAATTAACTTAGTCCTCGAATATTTGTTATAAACAATTTAAAATGTGATACTGCAATGTTAATATCCAAAATTATATATATTTTTATATGCGCTGATGTTAATTTCATAAATAACTTTTATACGGACACCATAATTTATTTAATTTGTTTATATTTACTAAATTTATTTACAACTATCAATGAAACTTGAAGCCAGCTTTTTTTTGTATACTTTCCTTTTCATTTTCCAGATATTACTTAATATCTATACAATATTCCAAATTTACTGGCATACTTTTCATTTCTTTCTCAGATTTTTTCAGATAAATAAGTATATATTTATACATATTTACGAAACGTATATATAATAATATTACATAAAAAATTGTATCTTATTCGATTTTATATATGATTTTAATATAAATGTAATTTTATATATGCAATTTGAGTTGTGCATGAATTATACAAAGCACTATTTTTATATGCACATTTAAGGTAACTAATTGGAAGATTTTTTCCGAAAATTACATATTTTCGAAAAAGTACTTTTTGTTTACATTGCTTGTTGAGGATACAATGGAAATTTTCATAATTTGTATATTTTATATAAAAAATATATAATTTCTCATAATTTTCTAATACATTATTTATTTTCAATAAAAATGTATTGTCAAATTTATTAATGTATTATTCGATATTTAAATAATTATGTCTAGTATTATAGAAATCATGAATTTTCTTTAGGTACTTTTAAAACATGTTTTTTTAATTAATTAAAATGGTAAAAAATAAAAATAAACGAACATTATTTGATATTTATTAATAATTCTAGTATAAAATTTTCAATTTAATGGTAAATTGTACAATTAGAAAATTGTGTTTTTCTTGTAGTATTTATGTGAAATAAAATATGAATATAGTTAAAGTAAACCGTGATTAAGACAAACCAATTATCTATTAAATTTGCAGTCATAGCTTTTGTTTAAATATTAACATAAATCAATTGTCCAAAACTTAAGTATTAACAATAACATAATTTTAAAATATAATTACGATTATTAGTTAATAATCGATAATAATCGTTTATGAGTTTTGTAAAAAATACCAACATTAATTTCACAAATTATTTAAAATTCTATAATAATATTTGTTATTTATTAAAATATGAAATTTAAAAATATTTAAACATTTTTTTCTTTAACTTACCTTTGGAGATATTATTTATCACTTTATATATATATTATTTACTGTTTACCATATTTTATTTTTCAAATAAATCATTTCATATAAGAAAGTATAATTATATTTATAAATTCATATCATAAATTGTCCAATTTATTTAACAAGTTATTATACTCAATTTAAAAAAAATCACAATCATTTCATTTTTCATTTTATTGTGGAACAATCATAATTTTTATTTTCCTTTATAGTTTTCCATTTAAATATCATTTTTGAAAAAAGAAGAAAATAGAATTTTTACCATTATTATTACATTTTTAATAGAAATAAGCATAATTTTAAATAAAAATCAAATTTACAATTTTTATTATATCATTTTTATTTAAATAAAACCAGTAACAAATATTAAAATAGTGAGAGCATGCTATAAACCTGATATATAATGTTTCTACATCACTGCTTGTAAAAACAACAATTATTATTTACATCTTAAACATTATGATATAGAAAAATCACTGTTTAATCATTAATTTATTTACTTGAATAGATAATAAAAATATATATAAAAAGTTATGCTCTAAACTAAACTAAACGTCTAAACGCATATTAAAATATTTACATATATTTTTTTTTATTTTACATTTTTAGAGGAAAGTATTTCTTTCGTAAAAGCTTTCTTACACTTACTTATTAACATTGCTGAAGAAGTGCTTTAAATTATGCTGTAATGGACATTGCGAGAATGTGCATTATTATTAAATTTATTTAAAAAAAATAATATTAATTAGCATATCTTATGATAAAAGTTTATGTTATTAATATCATATTTTTGTATCTTTTTATTATATACTGAGTAATTTTTATCAACATAAACAATAATTTAATTTGATATAAAATATTTATTTTATTCATTCATTTCATTCATTCAATTTTTCAATCATTTTTACTAAAAACGAAAACGAAAACAAAAACAAAATTTTTCTTATAAAATCAAAAAATTATTATTTTTACTAAACTTAAATATTTTCAAGTTCAAATTAAATATTTAAATTTAGTATTTTTTTTTTGTCTGGATATTGCATAAAATGATACATAAAAATTATTGATTATTTATAATGTGTATCTGGTCAATGTCACTGGAACAGTCTAAAATTCTAGATATATCACAAAAAAAAAAAAAAGTGTTTTTGCTATTGCAATTGAATTACTTGAAAATTACTAATATACATTTCATATAAAACCAATGGATAAATAAATTTTATGTAATAATTTACATAATTTAATAATAATTTCGAATAATTTTATTTGTAAAATTTAATATTTCTTTACAACACTTTTAATTGCAGCACCTCAGAAAACACAAAAACCATAAAACAGATTTAATGGCGCGAGAGTTTTTTATTATTGCGAGTACACTATTTGTTCGATTGTAAGGTTTAATTCAGACTAACCAATTGAGCTTTTTTTTTAAATTTGATAAAAACCACTTGGGATGCCGCATATAAAATGTACCAAAATAAAAAAAGCTTCAAAAATTTTATATCTACACTACATTCATAAAATTATGTATATATACAACATAAATATCCTTTTTTTTTGGGTTGCATATAATATGTTTCCCAGCGTAGATAAATTCAGCATTTTCTATGCTTTAGTTTGCAAATATTTTAATGTATATAAAACAAAAGCTTTTGTTACATAAATAATGTTGAAGTTTTACCGGAAATATTATAACATTTTAAAGATTCGAAATTAATTTAAATATGTATAAATAATTGAATTAAAAAACTTTAACCATTTCGTTAATGCCAACATGGGGAAGTAATAATTATATTTAAGTTAATGTATAAATTTGTCACGTGCATAATTTATGATTGTGTTAGCTTTAGAGTACATTAAATTTGATAATATTAAATAATTAAATAGATATTTTATTCGTCAATGAATACTGAACTGTTGAAATATATTTAAATAAATTACTCGATCAAAAATATATGTTTTTCATTAAATTAAAAATTAATTCCAGTAATGTTTTCACTATAATTATGGGAAATTAATAAATTTTCTTTTAAAATGATTTTAATTTATTGATATGTATTTGATTTTTGGTATAAAAACTCGAATGATAAATTTAAATAATTCAAATATATTTCAACAATCCCCTTGAATATTTATATATAAAAGTGCCTTTGTCTATTGGTCGTTTTTTAATTTGCCGGTAAAACAAAGTTGATAAAGGAATTGATGACTAACTAGTTAATAAATCTTTTTATTTACTAAATTTTTTATATAAAATTTAATTTATTTAATAAATAACAAAAAATATTAAATAAATAATTTTGAAAAATAAAATTTATTTACATTATATTAGCTTCCTCTAATGAAAACGTAAGTAAAATATTTATAATATAAAATACGCATTTTGAATATAAATTGCAAGTATTTAATTTAATTAACCGCGAAAAACATGATATTTGAATTAGTCCAAGTGAATAAACCTGAAATATTATATGAAAATAATAACAATAATTATAAAGTGCGCATTCATTTTGATTTTAATTTACAATTTTTCAAGATTGACGATAGTGTAGAATGTTTTATTATTGATAGAATAAAATTAATTTTTTATATCACACAACAGATAACTTTGTTTCAGATATATTATTTATGTTGTGTAAATTACTAAAAGAAACGTATATTAATTTTTCTGCGTCACTACTGAAATATATGGAATTATTTAATGTCAATGTTCATCTTTTTGTATAGTCTTTGTTATTTGTTTGATTTTTTGTATATAGATTTTGGAAACATTACTAATATCAAAAATTATCTACATATAGATAGTTCAGTCGTATTACTGTATAAAATGAATTAGTTTTTGTTTTTTTTAGTTGTTTGTATTTAAATGTTAAAACATGCTGGAGATTTGATGTCAGACATTTCTGTCTGACGTTTCATTTGTAATCATGTCGTCAATAAGAAAGCAATTAGCTATAAAAATATTAAATTTGAAATATTTTGAATAGTATAGTTGTTCACACGTCAATAATATATAATCATTTATTTATTTAGTAGTAAACTAATTTATTCGTTCAAATAATCACCGCAAAGTTATTAAATTTTAAATTTCAGGAGCAAATCTTACATTTTTATTAAATATCGTCATTTCCAAATTAACAAAAGTCAAAAAATGTCTGGAAAGTTGTCTGGACAGAAATCGTAATTTTTCTGTCCTCACAAAATTTTTGTCTGATTTACACATATGTTCTGTCCAAGAAAAAGTCTAATGTAAAACGCAAGTAAAAGAATATCCAAGTTAGAGACTGTCACAAATTATTTTATATAGTAGTAGTTTTTTTCTTCTCTATAGGAATTTTTAACTTTTTTTTTAGATTTCGCCGTTCGCCATACGATTGAGCTATCTAATATGTAGATTGTAAATGATTTGTTGATATTTTAGTTGTATCTTTTTAATTATAGTTTTATGTATAGCAGGATTTTTAAGGGTTGTACTTAATATTTTTATTTTGAACTTTTTACAATGTTCGTCCATAATGTTTAAATATTGTGGAAGAACATTTTGTCAACGATTTATACTTCGATTTAATTCAATATTAGTATTTATTATAAGTTCACAATTATTTTACTTAATTAATTTCATAATTTTATACACATTTAGTTACCTTAAATTTATTATTTATTGTGAAAATATTTGTTTCAATTTTATATATATTCCTTTGCACTTCTGGACTTAAACTGAAAATTTGAATTGTTTCAATGATTGTATTATAAAGAAAATTTTATTAAATATATATTTTTTGTGATAAGATATTGGAAGTTTAAAATTAATTACCAGGTAAGCTTTTTATCAATATAAATATAGCTTGATTATTATTTAATAAACAAAAAAAAACCAATTAAATAAAATGTTGTTGCCAGTTTCTAAACATGCATACTTAAATTTGTTTAAATATAAATCATTAAGTCTAATGCCATTTAAAATATAATTCAGAAGCAAATCCTGACATAATAATACACCTGTTGTAAAATTGATTTTAGTTATTTATAAACAGGAGTAGAAAGAGTAAACAGATTTTTAAAATACTAAAATAATAATAATAAATCATTTCCAATTATAGTAATTTATTTATGTTAGCCGATTTGTTAAAATTAGTATAAATTGTAAATAGGATTATAAAGCTTACAAAATTATGAGTTGTTTTTCGATTACTATTTCGATTTGCGTTATTTCTCGATTTCTGTTTCTTATTTCGCTTTTACTTATTTAGCGTTTTATTATTTAGCTGTTTTTATTTAGGTTTTTCTAAATTTTATTATTTTTTGTAATTTACAACATAATATAAGAACAGCTAAATAAGTTTACGAAACAAATGAAGTATATATAGCGACCTGGGCTTTATATATCCACAAAGAAACTCACGCGAATAGAAAACCGTCAAAAAATAAAAATTTCAAAAGAAAATCGCAATAACAAAAAACTTAACAATAAACCGCAAATTGATTCAAAGATGAATAATAAAAAGCTAATAGAACGAACGGGTATTAAAAACCAGAGAAATAGAAAAACGCTAAATAAACAAACATCAGGGAAACGGAAAATAGAACCAACGAAGTGAATGAAAACCGCGAAAAGAACATTCCGCTAAAGTTTAAATAACCAAAGAAATATAATTGTAATTCAAATGAAAACCGGGTAATAATAGCTACTCATTTGGGGTATAATTGTTTTTTTTTTTATTATAAAATAATTTCTTGTTTTTTATCATCTGGCATAGTAAAAGCCGAAAAGTATTATTTAATCAATTCATTTATGAGATATACAAATTAGAGATTGCGAATAATTGACAGCTTTTTAGGCAAGAGATACGATAAATCCCCGATTTAGAAGAAATATTTAATTTTGTATTAATTAATATTTTATATACTTTTCCCCATGCTTCTTAATAAATTTTCTGGTCGTTTCAACATTTTTTTGTAATAATAAAATTTGCAATCTGTAATTGAGACCATTTGCTTGCTGACAACAAATTTTCATACTATTAAAATCCATTAGCTTCTTTCAATTAAAAGTTTCTTCACTTAAATTTATTGTTCGGAAATCGGAATCCATATAAAATTAGTAGGTCCAAATTGCAATAAAATGTCACGAACCCTCTTTGAAGGAGGCGAAGGCTCAATTTAGGTTATAGAATAGCGTGCCATTGCAAATATGTTGTGTCCTGGCCAACCACTTATATTATTTAATACTAGGTTAGGTATTTTATAAATAAAATAAATACTACATAATAATAAAATGTTAATAAAATTGATATTATCAAAGTTTAGAAATTCAAATTAATGCTACACTGAAAAGTATTTCAGTGGTTGTGTTGTACACCTGTAGCTTGAAACTAGTTACGTGTTAAGCTAGTTTCGGTTTCGTTAAAGTTCTTATCTATTATGGTGGCCTAAGTATCCTTAACAAAAACATTTTAATAATCAGTTCAGATTACCGTAATATTCTCAAAATATGGAAGATTTTGCCCTCAATTACATAAAAAAATGTAATTAAATAATTAATTTCAACTATTTGCAACAACATTTATCCAATTCAAGAACAATAATTTAGTTAATACACAAACCTATTAATTGAAACAAATTGCATAAATGTTGGTGTTTCATAATTTTTATTCAGCCAGCATTTTCAGCATTAAGGAAATAATAAAAAAATCCAATTGGGAAAAATGATGAACACATTTGAATATACTTTAATATATAAACCAAAAATTACTTAAATTTACTCTCAGTTTGTGTTATTAATTTCTAGTGCGCGGTCGCACAATAAAATTTATTAAGTTATTATAAAAAAAAAAATATAAAATATAAAAGATTTTTTGATATTGTGAATTGTATATTTTACAATTCTATAATTAAACATAAACAATTTAAACAAATTTTATCTATAAGTAACATTTATTTATTATTTAAAAAAAGAAGACGTAAATTAAAGAATAAAAATCCAAAAAATCAACATTTGAAGAAATATTTTTTTTATCGATTTTTGTACAATATTAAGAAAAATACATAATTTTTTCATATATTTCTTATTTCTAAATTTCCTTTATTTTAATTAAAATTCATATTTAAAGTATTTTCTGTGATTGTGTTTATGTTAATAGATTCTTTATGTCGTTTAAAAGAGTTTAATCATTTTACTTGAACTCCCAGATAACAAGAATATCTCTAATAAAATTTGCTGTGCTAGTTTAGAACATACAACAAAAAGTAAGTGTTTTATATAAAATAAAAATAATAATAATAATAATTTATACATAAGTAAACGCATAATATTTTTTTTTAAATAATGTAAAAATCTTAAATAATTTATTATTGTCAAGCCGGCAATGAAAAATTTCTCATCTATTAAACTTCCTGTTGAAAAATTAGTAACGAAAATTTTCATAAAATATTTCTGATTCTACTTATTTATTATTAAATTGATAATTATAATCTACGACCTTTGACAGTATTAATTTTAGTTACTGATTATATTGAGTTTTGTGCATAAAAATTGAAATAATTTAAGTTATATATTTTAATTAATTTGTAATTACGAATAGTATGAAATACTATGAAGTCTGGTGATGGGTTGGATGGTCAAAAAAAAAAGTTCGCTCAAAATTTTTTTCTAGGCGTTTCCGAGGTCGGGGAGTCCGAAAATGCAAAAAAAAAAAAGTGTCCGGGGGACGCGTACGCGTACGCGTACGCGTACTGTACGCGTACGCGTACGCGTACGCGTACGCTTTTTATGTGCGCAGCAACATCTCCTAGAACCGCTTGTCCGAATTTAATGAAATTTGGCACACAGGCTCTAACAGACTTCGCGCAGGTGCCGGTACAAGATGAGATCGATCCTTTCAGTGGGACCATGTTAGATTTCCCCATTTATGTGGGAACCTACGTGTTTTTGTTCTACGGAAAATTGTAAAAAAAAATTTCATGTCTCAGATTTGGATGAAATTTAAAACATAGGTTGGTATCATGATTGTCCACAAGCCTACCAAGATACAGATCTGTAACTTCAGGGGGTCCCTGGTAAAATTTCCGATTAAAATTTCGTATACTCTAGAGCATATAGTAATTTTTATCTATATAGCATAAATTTTAGTACATATGATAGTTTCCGTATGTACTTGGTGTCTGTAAAATTTAAAGTCGATACTTCAGTGGGTCCATGTAAAAATCCGTAATTACTTTTTATAAGCTCAACTCTCTATATCTACGGTACCTTTCACCCAATTTCAATGAAATTGAATATACAGTTTCTTTTAGTTATCTACTTGATACTCCACAAATTTGTAGTTGGTAGGTATAGTACGTTCATGGGAAACTAATATATGAGCAGCTTAGTTTCCGAAGAATATTTGCTTTATGTTCTACAGCTCGTAATTATTATCCGATTTCAATGAAATTTGGTACACAGGTTGAGTTCATGATTCTGCATAGGTTGACCAAATTACAGGTTAGTAGGATTAGGGGGTCCATGTTAAATTTCCGATTTTTTTTTTAATTTTTTTTTTTTAATATGTTCTACAGCATAGAGTAATTGTTAACCGATTTCAAAGATATTTTATATATAGGCTAATTTTGTAATCTAGTTGGCTCTCCTGAAATTTGGAGACCTTCAGGGGGTTCCTAGAAAACAGTTTTAGTTTCCGAATTTTATATAATTACGTGTTTTATAGCATGTAATTATTATCTGATTTTAATGAAATTTGGTACAAAGATAGACCTTCTGATTATGCATGTGTTGGCCATGATAGAAGTTAATACCTTCAGGGGGTCCATACTAAAATTTCCGATTAAAATTTCATATGCTCTAGAGCATATGGTATTTATTATCTGATTTGAATGAAATTTGACACACATAGTAGCTTCCTTATGTACTTACTGTGTGCAAAGTTTAAAGTCGGTAATCCAGTGGGTCCATGTTAAAATGTCCAATTATATTTCACAAGTTCAATACTCTACATGATACAGTAATTGGCACCCAATTACAATTATATTTCAAATACAGCTTGAATTTGTGACCTACTTATTGCTCCAAAAATTTGTATCAGGTAGTTTTATTGTGTTCATGGGAAACTAATATATGAGCAACTTAGTTTCCAAAGAATATTTCATATGTTCTACACCATATAGTAATTACTATCAGTTTGCAATAAAATTTGGTACATAGGTTGGATTCGTGATTACGCATGTGTAGCCTAATGTAGACGTTAGTAGCTCTAGGGGGTCCATGCTAAAATTTCCGATTAATATTTCATATGTTCTAGAACATATGGTAAATATTATTCAATTTCAATGAATTTTTGTACACAGGTTGGATTCGCGATTACGCATGTGTAGACTAAGGTAGAAGTTAGTAGTCTGAGGGGGTCCATGCTAAAATTTCCGATTAATATTTCATATGTTCTGGAACATATGGTAAATATTATTCAATTTCAATGAAATTTTGTACACAGGTTGGATTCGTGATTACGCATATTTATACTTATTATAGTTATTTTTATAATATTATTTATTATTAAAAAAAAAAAAAAATATAAAATTAAATCAATAAATAATAAAGATGAGCAATTTTGAAGAAAGCACTGTTTGTTACAAAGATAATGTTAATTACAAAAAACTTTTGGACATAAATCGCTGTTAAACAACATACTATGAGTTATCTGCTCCCCCTAGTTAGCAGCTTTTTTTTTATGTTTTTGGAAATTTCCAGAAAAAAAAAACAAAATTATAAATATACAAATTTACTATGCATTATTCTATAGTTTGTCGAAAATTAATTTTAGAATTTATATATGGAAAATTTATAAATCAAAAGAAAGTGTATCTGCCAATTCTCAAAACGGAATTAAGTTGGTGTTGTATTTCTATTTTAAATTTGAATCATTATTGTTTTTGCAATATGTATAAATCTGACTAAAATTACATATGTATGTATATAAAAGTATCATAATTCAAAATTACTTTGACATTCCATCAATTAAGACTATAGTGTGTTCAATATTAGTTATGCGGGCCATTCTTTTTATTATGGCACGTATTTATAGCAAATATTTCGATTTATTATAAATATATAATTCAATAATTATAAGATATTTTGTTTTGGATTGTTTTGTATTATTATAGCCAATTTTGTACTTTCCACGTGCTATATTGTTTTTAGCCTGTTATTCGGAAATGCTATTTATGTGTTCAGCTGACTAGCAGAAATGCAACCGAAATGGGATGAACAATTGGAATGTACTCCGAATTATCGGAGGAACTAAATCTGACTTTCTTAATAAAGTTTTGGTATGAATCCAATTTCGTTCTAAACGAATTTTAGTATTACGCCACTCCATTGTAGAGCTTTAAAATATCGTAAAACTTGGAAAATTAGGAAGATAACTTTTAGGGGGATTATCAATATTTGTGTCAAGTAAGTAAAGATAGTAAAAGATGCAGAATTATCTGACATATTTATCAAAAATCAAATACATAAATAAATTTATTTATTAGTGGTTTTTGTAAATATAATCACAGTTATTAGAATCTTCGAATATGTTCAAATTAAAAAAGAATATTTTCTTAAAAAATTAACAAAAACACAGAAAAACGTAACTCAATTATTTGAAACTATGAACTTATTTATAGTAAAAAGGTTTTTTTACCCTTCCACGATGATCTAATTCTAATATAAAAATAACATTCAGGAAGAATTATTAAGCATCTGATAAATAAAATACTAACCGAAACCGACAATAAGTGAGAGTGAATGGAATATAGGAGAATTGAAAATTAGGGGAATTTAATATATTTCAATTTTTAGTCAGCAATTAGGTCACGTCGTAGACGTAGTCCATCCATATTATATTTTTTGAATTTCCTATTCATGTGCATGGCTTTTATGTGTGTTTGTAAAATGGAAAACAGATGGTTTTTTTTAATTTTTTTATCTGTAGTTGGTTGTTAGTAGTTGTCCATGTCCCTGCAAGCATAAAACAACTTCGTGACGTGATGATGAATAAAATAGTTACAAAATCAATTATAATTCCTGGTAATGTAAACATAACAATTAAATTAATTTATTTATAGTTTACTTAAATTAAAAAATATTACTTTCCAATTTATATTTTAATTAATTCCATAATGATGAATATTCAATTTCTGTATATTTTTGATTTTATTATTTAAAATTAACTTTAATATCATACTTTCATGATTATTTTGTAGAGTATGTTGTAATGATGCTCAGTATTTTTTTTTCAATTGAATAATAAATAATTCATTCAAAAAAAAATATATTCATCTTATAATATTCTTGAAAATCATAATGCCATAACATATAACAGAGTACCAAAGAGAGTATGTGTTATAACGAACAATCGCTTATATTTTTTAATTTTGTAACATATTCTTATATTTGATAGATAAAACAAAAAAAAAATCATAAAATTTTAATTACAACACTTATTAATTTATGGACACAGTTCAAGTAGAAGTTTGAGATTTGTTTAAATAGCATATAATTACTGACCCAAAATAAATATGAATAATACTATTGAGTTTTATATGAATATTGCAGGTTCATTTTTAAATTCTATACGCTAAAATCATCTTTTAATTTCTTGGTATTAAAAACCTTATAAAATTGTATTTGTTCTTGTAATTTTTGAAGACACAAAAAGTAGTTTTTTTTTTTAGATTATTGTAATTATGTAATAAATAATTTAACTTCCGTTTACATAAATAAAATTGCATTTTTCAATTAATTTTATACAATAAAAATATGTAATAGAAAATTTCTTATGCGTGTTTTGTATCTGTTGGATAATTTCATAATTTATAATTATAATAAACAGTAAAAATCTATAATAATAATAACTAAAAATATATTAAGTTTTTATTTATGATTGATTTACGGGTTTTTAAAATTAAATTTATTTTTAACAAAATTTTCGTAGGGTAATTTAAATGAGATAAACAAGTTGTTAATGAAAGTATAAAGTTGGGAGTTAAGAAGATTATAAAAATTAAATTGCCAAGTTAGAAGATTTCGATTCATAAAACAATAATAGGAAAATATTATTTTCTTTGGTAAAGATATTTTTGAATTACAATAAATTAAGGTTGGTTGGTTTGGTTCGAGTGTTGAGTCCCAGACACTGTCCAGAAATCCAAGTAGAACTCCAAATTATAGATCCATTTTAGGAATTGTACGGTTTCCGTAGGCCGTTCACTGGCTAGATCGTTTAGTTCGTTAAGGTGGAAGTTACCAAAAGAACAATGTGTGGCACTAGCCAGCTCTGAACACCTACATATGAAGCGCTGGACATTTGCAGATAAAATAAGTTAAACTTTGATAAAAAATAGATAATTTTGACCATTCGAAATAAAATTTTGATTAACATAAAATTTGGAAATATTGAATTTCATGCCCAACCTTTTTATTTGATGTTATACACTACAACTAGATGTTTGTGATTATAAAGAATATGTTGAACCTATCTTCACTGGTTATTTTTAAAATATATATATTTTTTTTATGATAGTTTATTTGCATTTAAATTATGGTAAAATATAAAAACCGCTACAAATCTGATTTATTTTCAAAAAAATATTAAAAATATTTTGAATTAATAAAAATAATACGAAAGAATTTTCAAAACATAAATTAATGCGAAATGTGCGATTGACTGATCGAAAATTTACATATAACTTGTCATAAATTTATCATTTTCAGATACTTTAGGATAAGTTAGGTTATATGTAGTTGCCGCAAAACCTCACATGTACCACACCTCCATAGTGGTACCACTTTTATAAATAACTAACTCTGAATATGTATTGAGAGGCTTTCTACTAAGTCGAAGGGTATCGTAATTGCAACAAAGTTGATGTGCTTTCTAGTGCTGCAATCACTATCTCAGTTTAGTTATAGAACAGTATTCTCAAAATTATCCTTGTATAATTGATTTAAACTGACTAGCAAAAAAATCCACATATCCGTGGATTATTTACGGTTTTCAAGTTTGTACTCTTATCATATTCTTATCGTCCTTCATTCAATCCATTTCGGCTATTTAGTCTCAAATTCTGTAATGTCTGTAATTTATATTTCTTTGGACTCATTCTTTTAAGGTTGATATTTTAAAATTAAATTAGTCATTATTCTTCCTGCCCTGTAATTAATAATCAAAATATACAAGTTCAATAAACTTTTCGAAAAATGCATTTTCGGAGAATATTTTATGATGTTATTTTATGTAAATTAGATAATATTTATTCAAAATTAATTTACAGCTAACAGCAATTAAAATATTTCATTTTGAATTAATAAATAAATTTACAACTAATAAAATTAATTCATTGAACTAAGATAAGAATTAGTTTAATTCGAAATTTGTGTCAAAATTTTATATATATTTATGTTATCAAAAAATATAAACTTAGTTTAAAACAAGTTTTGATAAAAGGTCAATGAAATTATGATTAGATTTTGCAAAGTCATAAAACTGCCTCATTTCTTGTTTCTTAATACAGTTTTACAATATTTTGTAGTAGAATTCGGTTTAAATTGTTTATAAATAAAAAATCATTCTAATTCATTGTCAATAATAATTATAGGATTTTCGAATAAAACTTGTCCAAAATCATTGGGATCAATTTTAAAATTATGTAATTTTTTTGCTGGCATTCAGTTTTGTTGTCATCATTTTAGGAGCTTTCATTTTTTAGCAAAATACAATTTAATTCTAAAAATATTTGCATAAATGTTAAACTGGTAAAATAATTCGGCTGGTTTAAGGGAAAACTATGGGATTTTAAACCGAAACTCTAAATATTAAATTTAAAACACTAATTTAAATGATGATTCCTTGAAAAATATTTAAAATACATATTAATTGTCTAATTTGAATTTTATTTGATTATAACTTGCATTTGTTTTTGGTATGTTTTACGATATTGCGTAGATTAGATTAGATTTCATATACAATAACGATAGCTTAGGGGCGAGATTATATATAAACTCAGAACCTTTCTGATTACAATCTCCTTTAGTTTTTAAGGGAGTAGCATTATAAATTCCTTGCTAAAATATCATTCTTTTTATTTCGAATGTAAAATTCGCTTAGAATATTTTTCTTCTTCATTTTAACACAGAATGACAGTCATTACATTCAGATTTTCTAATTTTTTTCACTAAAAAGCTTGCTATTAATTTCGTGTGATAATAAAACATTATTCACTTTCATAGCTATAAAATTATGTGATAAAATTATTAATTGTTTTCAATTCTAAAGCTAATTCATAATTGTTTTATATGACTTTAATTTTCGTTAATTTTCAATTTTATTTTTCATATTAAATAATTATGTACTATGGTTTAAGTTATTGGGATAAAAACCAATATAAAATTTTGGCACTTTTTATAGACGAAATGTTATTTTATTTAATATTCCAATAATAGCGATTTATTTCCAGAATTTTTGGGTGGGACATTCTATAAAAAAAAGTATTTTATTAGATTATCGTCCCCTTGGTAATCATAAATTTCCAAATTATTAATATATTATGAAATTTTGGTATATTACAAAAGTTCGCTGAACAACCAAAAATTATTGTCTATGTCGTATAATTTTATAAAAATTGCCTATAAATATTGAATATTCGATGAAAATTATGTAAATTTTCTTTCAGAATTTAAGTTTATTATATATTTTGTGATTTTCAACTTATTAAATATAAATTTGAATAAAATTTATATCAGTTTTTAGTGCATAATCACATTCAAATTTCTTTTCGTCTATCTCCAAAAAAAAAATACTTTCCGGGGTCAATGATATTTTAAATTTATAATTTAATGTAAAATTTATGATTTTTTTCTAATAACTAATTTTAATTTATTTGTTATTTTTATGATTTTTTCGGTAATTTAAATTTTAAGTTTGACATTAAATTTGTTAAAATGAGAAGAATCTTCATCAACATTTAATCTATCAATTATAATAGAACAATTTAAGAATATTCAGCATAGGTTAATAACATAAAAAAATGTCTATTGAATATAATTTTCTATACAAATATTTGATTTGTTCTTGATTTTTGGTGATAACTTAATGGATCTATAGATATTCCAATTCTTAAGTATAATATTCAGAAAAATATGAGATAATAAAAATCATTAAAGTAGCTTCAAAAAATTGATGGTTATTGTGCTGAAAATGAACTTTGGACAATATTAAAATGTATAAAAAAAATTAATTCTACACAAAAAAAAGGTCTGTGAACTTTCAAAATTTAAGAACTTGTTGCACAACTTGTTTTTTTTTTATGGTTTTACCAATTTCTGTGACTGCATTAATTTCATCAATGAGAAAATGCTACATAATTTTATGTATTTCTAAAATTTGAAAATATAAATAATGATGGAAATATTGTTATTTAATAGTTAGTCATAAAATTCCCGTTTTAAGATGTTTTATTAAACCTTTACTATATTTTTGATACGCTACAGTTTTGAAAGTAACGAGGGTGGGCTGATAATTAGGATTATCTATGATGTAAGTACTGCACAGGAATGAATTGCCTTTAATATCCTTATCCTTAACTAGATTACAAATAAAATTTCATGTCAATATCTTAATTGGTCTTCTGAGCAAGAAGTTAACTATTGGAATTTTTAAAAATGGGTATAGGTAATACTGAATAAAACTATTTAAAAAAAAATTTAAAAAAAGTTGGTTAAATATTATAGTGAGTCTGCACCTTCAATACCGCGTTTTTGACTTTAAAAAATGGCGTACCAGCACAATTGATCAATCACGTTCTTGACATTCAATTGAAGTGACTACTCCAGAAATGGCAGAATAAGTCCATGGTATCGTACTAGATAACTAAGAGTGAAATTGGGCGAAATTGTTGAAGAAATAACGTGTCACCAACATCTTATATCAATATTTGGATATGAAAAAACTATCTGCAAGATGGGTGTCGCGTTTGCTTAAAAAATGATTAAAAACACATTCGTTTGAAAACCTCAACGCAAGTTATTTAAACGTAATAAAGTTGAATTTTCGCGTCAATTCATAACCGTTGATGAAACATTGATACATTACTAAACAACCGAAACAAAAGAATATTCAAAACAGTGGATTTCTACAGGTGAAAAGGTTCCAAAGTGAAAAGGTTTGGCATAATCTTTATAGATTATAACAAGTCAATATTATTCATCATTATGGGATCGTTTGATTTGCGATCTTATGGTAAAACGACAACATTTAACGAAAGAAAAACGTTTTCTTTCATCATGACAACTCATCTGTTCACAATTCCGAAATTGCAACACGAAAATTATTAGAATTACGAATTCTAATAGTTACGAATTCGTTCCTCATCAACCGTTTTCTCCAGATTTGGATAATTCTCACTTTTTCGTTTTTCCAAACTTGAAAAAAAAAATGGTTTGGAGTAAAGAGATTTGGATGAAAGAGATTTGGATAAAATGCAGAGGCGAAAGAAATGGCTATTTTGTTAGCAAAAATGTATTATTTTATGGAGAGAACCAAAAAACTTAAAAATTGTTTAACTAAGTGTATCGAGCTAAAAGATTATGTTGAAAAATAAAATAATGTTTTGTTAAGAAAATGTTGTTTTATGTGTCAGTTCACTTTCTTATCAGCACACTCTCGTGTAATCAAATCTTATAACTTTCTTTATAAAAATTTAAAATGCTATTAAACATAAATGGTATAAGTGAAATAAAAATATCACTAAACCAACACTATTTATGATTTGTATATTATAACATGTTTTATTGTTTCATTTATAAGTTTTCAAGTTATTGGAGCAAATTTTTTTCATTAATGTTAAAAATATTTACTCTTTTTTAATTGGTATTTAATTATATTTTCCAATTTATTATAGTTACATGAAAATATTGATGAATTTAGTAAAGAAAGATCAATCAATTAACAATACGAATAAATATTTCATGTACAATTAATTTTTTTTTATATATATTTTCAAGTTACAAAAGAATCATAATTAAACATATATTTCACAATAAAAGGTATTACCTTTCTAATGTATTTTTTATGCTTAATTTAATACGAAATTATCAAGGAAATTGAAGATGTTTTTTTTAAATTTTATATTCAATAAATAATTTTAGTTTACGAATAATGCTTACTTTTATATATACCAGAGATCAGAAAACTCTTATTTCTACTAGTTTTTTATTGGCAATAGTTTACTTTACTAGGTAAATCTATTACAACCATTAAATTTTAATAAACACCAGACTTTCTATACTTTTTATGTACTTTCGTACTATATAATACAAAATGCCTTAAAGTTTCGCTTTTAGTCCGTTTGTGCATCGATTCGTCTGTTTTTTTATTATTCTTCGGATCTACAAGAGCTAGAATCTTTAAATCAACGTTGGTATCCAAAAGCAATTTTTGTCAGATGTTGGTATCCAAAGGCAACTTTTTGTAGATTTTGGTTTCCGAATCCTTGTTTTTTTGTAAGGCCTACAAATTAATTCGATGTTAGTGAAATAAAGACTGGTGTGGATGGGATTAGACAGGTCTTCGACTGATATTATTTGATATACAAGATCCCGACCTCCTTAGAAAAATGCGAGGACATCTTGATCAAATTTAAATATTTGAAAGCAGTGCAAAGTGAGCGGATTCAAATTAATCTCATTTTTTAATTTTTCAAGCTATGAATTAAATTTATATATTATCCACTACATTTTTGAATCCCATTCCAAGTAAAACTATTAATAGGTCCCCATTTTCAATATAATGAAAACTTTAGGTTTGTCGCATTTACTATAAGTTCATGACAATTTGATATCTCGTTAATTTTTTTTATATATTTTCTTTCTTGTTAAATGTGGCGGCACCTTAAATATTTATAATATAGCACGATTTAAAAAATAAAATTATAAATATAAATTTCCACATTTTTATTTAACCAGTGAAGATATTAAACCATCTTTGAAATGGAAGTGTTTGGTAGCAACATTAAAAGTATACATTTATGGTATATAAATCTAAGAAATGAATCATTTAATTTTATTTTTGTCAAAGCTGGCAATAAAAAAAATGGAATATAAAAATAGTTTGCAAATGTTTACAATGGTAAAATATGACAAGAGAAATTTAATAGATTTGGATACAGAAATCTATTAATGAAAATTTGTATTAGTTATTTATGAGTATTTGAATTCATTTTATGAAGTATTTAATTAAAAAATTACAAATTATTATAAGTTGTTAAAAAAATGAAAATCCTATTCTATATATTATACCGGTAGCATCAGCTCAACAACTGTAATGTACTGCTATATTTACATTTCAGATAAAAATTGCATATAGATACACAACAAGATATTTTGCATGGTGTTAACCACACTTTGTATTTGAATAAATCAATTTTATTGGCTGTGGTCTTTAAATAATAAAACTTGTTGCTCTTCTATCTGAGCTATAAACTTTCAATTATTAAGGCAATAAATACTTTCTATTCTAAAAATATTGAAAAAATGAAATTTACAATATTTTTCTACTTCCTATATTTGAGGTTAATATTTTTTTTTTTTTCAATTAAATAAAGAATACTGATTTCATACTTCTTTCAACTCGTTTAATAATGAGGAGGTTTTAAACAGTTACTAATATAGAAATTACATTAAATTTCCATATTATCAACTGGCTAGCTCGAACTTTTATATTTTTCCATAAATTTTTATAACTTTTAGCACATTTATTTTCGCTGAACGACTGAAGATATCAATAATATTTTTTTTTTGTTTCGGAAAATAAGAGTAGAAATTTAGTGATTCAAAAAACAAATTTCAAATTTGAATACAGTACTCGAACATTTTAACAGTCTAGACTAGATTAATCTAACTATTTTTTTTACAATTTATAATGCCTTAATTTAATTATTAAAAACTATTAGCTTGTTCTAATTAAATGTGACCTCATTTAAAACTAGAAACTTATGCATATAAAAATTAGTCCAAATTGCAAACAAAATGTCATGAAACCTATTTGTGGAAGTCAAGGGTCGTGGGCGGTAGCGCAATTACAAAAATTTAATTTACTATGTAAATTGTCATATTCCCAAAATTTTAATAATGAATTTAAAATCGTTTTTGACGGAGAACTCAACTACTGACCATAATATAAAATTAGACTTTGTTGGATCATATTTCGATTTAATTTGCATTTAATTTCAAAGTTCCAAGAAACAACATCTTGAATACAGGCGGACTTACAGTTCCATTTTGAGTGATTATATTTTAAAAATTAAACTTTTTTAAGTTCCAAAACTAAGTTTTAATAATATCTACAAAATTAATTGTCTAAACCAAATTATAGGCCAATGTTTCATCCAATTTAACTATACTTGATTTAGACTACAAAATATTAAAATTCCCCGACCCCTTATAATATTTCCAGTCCGCCACTTGCATTTTATATTTTATTCCATGTCATCATTTAGTTAATGCTAAATACTAGTTTTGCCAGCATTTAATACTCTTAATTCTATATTTTTCTCAATTTCAATCACTGCGCTGAGTTAAATATTCTGCACTGATCAATAATTATGCAGTCATCGAATTAAAATTGATATGTTCATTTTATTTTTTCTATATATTCTAAAATGTGCTACAACAAAAAAAAATCATGACAATACCAAAATTTTTAATTTTTAATTTTTTTAGCAAAATTTCATTTTATGATTGCTCATTTCAAAGTTCATCAAATTACGAAAAAAAAAAATTGTATTCATTTTTATAACTAAAACAATTTATTCTTCTGTTACTATAGTGTAAAACAATTTAATTGCTAAGTCAGCTAAAAAACTTTGGCTTTTAAAAAACTACTGTACGGAAGATTTTTAATTTAATTGAAGAAAAAAACAAATTTACTCAAAACTTAATTGCATTTCCATATGATAGAACAGCACTACAGTAAAAATAAAATTGCAATCTGACCGAGTTTTTTTCTTGGCCTAAAAATCGTGATGTAATTTTAATATTTCCTTGTAATGATTTTCCTTTTATTTTATACTTTTTTGCAATTAATATTGTAATTCTCATTTGAAATAATATAATTTTTTTTTTATTTTGTTTCTTTGCAGATTTCTTGGTCGACAGAAAGACTAAATATTTGTTATAATTAATATCTTGAAATAAATTAATACAAATTTCACAAAATGAATAAGTTTTTCGGAATTTCATTAATGTTATTAATTTTATATGGCATAAAATCAACTAGAACTGAAATTTTTACAGCACTAGCTGAAATGGAAGAATTATTAGAGACTGAATCTGTACTAATTAATAATTTAGAAGGATATTTAGTAGTACAAGAACGAAAAATAGATTATTTGAAATTGTAAGTATATAATTAATAACAACGTTAATTTAAAATTTACATTATTAATTGAATTATTTGTATAATTTTTATTAGAAAAGTTCAAGAATATCAGAGAGAACATCAAGATGCATCAGCTGATATAACATCATATCTTTCAAATCCAATTAATGCTTATTTATTAACAAAACGTTTAACATCAGATTGGAAACAGCTTGAATATTTAATGTCACATGATGTCGGATATTGTAAGTTTTAAATTCCTAACAAATTTTTTTCTACTAATAATTTTCGAATTATTAGTGAAGTATACGTTAAAATTTATTCGAAATTACTTTAATTTTTATTCCAAATATTGAAAACACAATAATTTAAAAGTAATTTTTTTAAATTTAATTGCCATATTTACCTGTAAATTACAGAAAATTGTCAATAATTTATGTAGAATTTAAATTTAATATTTTTTTTTTTTAGCATTTTTCGAGAATATCACCAATTATCGCAATATCCTAAAGTTCCCATCTGATGAAGATTTAAATGGAGCTGCAGTAGCTTTAATGAGACTACAAGATACTTATAATTTAGAAACATCTAGTGTTGCTAGAGGAGAATTAAATGGTGTTCAATATAGGTAGAGTTGATATTATTATTTAATTTTAATTTTTTTTTGATAATTTTGAATTATATTAATTTCTAAAGTACTGAGATGACAACAAGTGATTGCTTTGAACTTGGACGACAATCATATGTAAATGGTGATTATTACCATACCGTTTTATGGATGAATGAAGCAATGAATCGTTTATTATCTGAACCAAGAAATAAAACTGATAATAGTGTAACTAGAGCTGATATCTTAGAATATTTAGCATTTTCAACTTATAAACAAGGTTGGATTTTAATTATTTTCAACTCTTATAAATTTTTTTATTGAAATATTTAATTTTTTATGTAAAAGGTAATACAATAACTGCACTGAGGATGACAAATGAATTACTTGAATTATTACCAAATCATCAACGCGCCATTGGCAATAAAGTTTATTATGAAAAAGAAATAGCTGAGAGTGAAGAAAAAATAGTTAACAAAGTTTCTAGAAATGTTAAAGGCGATGATGGTTCTAATAATGTTGAAGTCTCCAAACTTGTAAATAATATATTTTTTTTTTTTTTTATTTATTTTATTTTTTATTATATTATTACTATAGCCTATACAATTAATTGAAGATGTAGATGTCTCACAAATATCAGAACGTAGAAAATATGAAATGATGTGCCGTGGTGAATTAAAACCAACACCTTATCAATTACGACCATTAAAATGTAGTTATGTTACCAATGATAATCCATTTTTAAAAATTGGACCATTAAAACGTGAATTAGCTAGTATGGATCCATTTATTGCTATTTATCATGATGTGTTGTATGATGAAGAAATTGAATTAGTTAAAAAAATGGCTAAACCACGTTTTATGCGTGCAACAGTACAAAATTCAGTAACTGGTGAATTAGAAACAGCTAGTTATCGTATTAGTAAATCAGCATGGATTAAAACTGAAGAAAATAAACATATTGAAAATATTGTACAACGTGTTGGAGATATGACTGGTTTAAATATGGAAACAGCTGAAGAATTACAAGTTGTTAATTATGGTATTGGTGGACATTATGAACCACATTATGATTTTGCTAGGGTATAAAACAAAATTTATAAATATAATATATTATTTTTCTATATTGTTGTATAATTGTAGAAAGAAGAAAAAAATGCGTTTAAAAACTTAGGTACTGGTAATAGAATTGCAACAGTTTTGTTTTATGTAAGTTATTTTGGTATTGATATAAAATTTTATTGTTTAATTAATGAAACAAAATATTCTAGATGAGTGATGTTGATCAAGGAGGTGCAACAGTATTTCCAGCATTACAAACAAGTATATTCCCTAAAAAAGGTACAGCTGCTTTTTGGTATAATTTATATGCATCTGGTGAAGGGGATTATAGAACAAGACATGCTGCATGCCCAGTTTTGACTGGATCTAAATGGGGTAAGTTATATTTAATATTTTTTTCTTTACTTCAAATAATTCTTAATTAATTTTCTTTTCTATTAAATTTACATTTTTTTTTCATTTAATTAAATTAGAAACAATTTGGTATCATGCAGATAAAAGTCCTGAAAAACATAAATTATTTTATTACAAAAATCCATTACCAAAAGCTGAAATAATTACACCACCAATAACATTATTTAATAAAGTTTACAATATGATTAATAAATTCAAAAAAGTTGTAACTTAATAATTATTTGTCGTATAAATTTATTCGTATAAATTTACCAAAAATTATTTTTAATTATGTTTAATTTTTATGATGTCTCTATTATATTTGAGAAGCATACATTTTTAATAAAATAATTTTTATAAAAGTGTTTTCTATTATGAAATACACACTTACTTAATATTAATCAATTTTTTTTTACTTATTACGGATGTAATTTACGGAAAGAAAATTATCAATAAAAAAAAAAAAAAAAACAAAATTTAATTATTTTCAGATTATATAAAAGCACGCAAAGGAATTTTGTAAAAAAATATTTATGAATTTAAAAAAAAAATTCAAAGTTCTCGTAGGACTTCATGGTAAACAAAACATTTTTCTTAATATCTCGGCATGTTTCAGCATAAATTTGTATATTTAAAATGTATGCTTCACTAAAATATTAAGTTTGGGATTATAAAATTAAATTATAATAAATTATTAATAATTCACAATGAACAATTGAACATAAATTCATTAATAATTGATTGATTCGATCAATTTTGTCGGCTGTAAATTGCACGTTGAATTTAAATAATTTTGTAGGCTGTAAATTGCACGATATCAATTTAAATAAAAATGATATCCTCGCTTATTCGATTATATTTTTTACAAAAAAAAAAATCCATTAACATTATTCAATTTTGCTAATTTACATAAATATGTATAGAATTCTTAAAATATTTATAGTATTTTTTTAAAATATTTGATTTTTCATAAAAGAATTTTAATGAAATATTTATTAATTAGTTTTCTTGTAAAAACTATTTTAGTTACAATAATACTATAATTAAATGTATTATAAATTCGGGATAAAAATGTATCTTCATACAAATTCATGAAATATACAATTTTTAAAAAAATCGTTATCAATTTCGTTAAAGTATCAATTTTTCTTTTCATAAAGCTATTATTATTCTTAATTTCTTTACTATTATTATTCTTAAATTAACTATACACTATCGATATTAAATTAACTTATAATAATTTTTTTTTCAGTTTCCAATAAATGGATTCATGAATATGGACAAGAGTTTAAACGTCAATGTTTTTTGACTCCAGATCATCCCGAATATTATGACGAATGAAAACACGACAAAATTATATTGAAAGTTTTATTATTAATTAAGTTTTTTTCTAAATTAAATTTTTGATATATTATTTGAAATTTTTTAACTTGTTAATTATTAAGAATAAAAACTTAATTATAATCTTTTTTATAATCGCGCCACTACGAATGAATGTTAATGTATAATGTGTAAATAAAAAACAACAAAATTTGAAAAATATGAAAATAAAATTTTATTTTGCATAACTAATTGTTTTACCTTTTGGCATAACTAACCATTTCCTTACCTTTTGAGCAGATTCTACAAATAATCAAAGGAATTAATAAAGAAAATATATTGAATTTGTCTATATATAATACAAAATATTAATATATATAATTTATTTATATATAAATAAATAAAATTAACTAATTTATAAATACTATTTAAAATCTGTAAAAATATATAAATTACAAAATTTTCTGTTCAGCATTTGATAATTTAAAAATTGATTTAAATGATTTAAATACACAGACAAGTACTATCTAAATTTGCTTTAATCCATGGTATAAATTTACTAACTCGTGTATAAACACCAGGATATCCTTCACGACCACAACCAACACCCCATGATACAATACCAACAATATGATATTTTAAACCACTCGACAATAATAATGGTCCACCACTGTCACCCTGACATGAATCCATTGTTGGTTTACCAGCACACAACATACTTGATGTAATTCTAGTACTTTTATATTTTTGATTACGGCATTCGGTAATTGTCATAATTGGAACTTTAACATGATTAACAATTCCAGGTAATTCACCACCTTCTGATGTTCGACCCCATCCAACAACAGTTCCAATTCGTCCTACAAATTATCATTAATTATTACATTATTTATATATAAATTAAATATATATATTATTTTAAAAATATGATTTTACCAGCAGGATCATAATTATATCTTGGTAAACAAATTGGTTTAATATTATTTGAAAATACTAATGGTTTTCTTAGTCTTAATAATGCTATATCATTATTATATGTATCCGGATCAAATTTCCGATGTTTAACAATAGATGTGACTGCTCTTTGAATTGCTTTTGTTTCTGTTGTTATATGTTGATCATGATCACCAAATATAATACGAATTTTTGAGCGACGTAAACGTTTTACACAATGTGCAGCTGTCATAACATAATCTTTAGTCAAAATTGTACCACCACAATGAAATTTACCATCATAAACTAATCGTACCATCCATGGATATTGATTAACGCCTGTCGGTTTACCGCCAACAATTCGTATTTGTTCATTTGATTGACCGCATTCTATAAATAAATAATGAGTTATTGAAACGTCTAAAATTATGCAATAAAAAATATTTAAGATTGTAATTGAAAGTAAGAATTTCACCACATTATTTATTTATTATATCCAAATTTGGATTTGCGGATACATCATAAAATTTACACTTAACATTCATGTCAAATAATAAATAGTGAAATAAATAATTTTTCAGATTAAATTATTATTAGTAATTAAAATCTGCCAAATGTGAAACAATATAATTAAAATATATTACTTACCACAATCACATGTCCGGACATGACTATTTAAATCATAATCAGCATCTTCATCAGCTTCTTCATAATCCAATACTCCATTTAAATCTGTACCAATTCGAAAAAGTGCATCGAAAAAAAATCTACTCGTTCTATTATTACTAGTATTTGAAAAACTATTTAAATTATTTTCAGTTGTTCGATTGTCAAATCCATAAATATAATTTATTTTTGAAAACCATAAATATAATACTAAAATATAGCAATGAAATAAAATAAAATTAATTTGGATCATTTTATTTATACACAAATAAATAAAAAAAAAACAAATTTAAATTTCACTATTCACTTTTATTTATACAATATTAAAATTATCAATTATCAATATTTAATGTAACCATTAAATTATATTTATTTCACTACATGTAATAATTTACATTTTTTCATAAAATTCATGATTTAATTGTTGATTTTTTTTTTACAATTATCTGTTAACCGTTTTGAAGCTTAAAGACAACTGATATTATCATGATCAATGGAAAACGAATCAATTAATTATTTTATATAATAATTAATTAAAGTTTATAAACCACTGTTTTTTTTCAATTAAATCATTTTTAAAATTGAAATATTTCATAAATTAAGTATAAATAGAAAACTTTTAAATTTATTAAATATTTTATTTATTGTTTAAATTTGTTTGCCAACATTATTCATAACTTTTTTAAAAAAAACTTTTCACTTTAAAAAAATTATTAACAATTCCATAGCTGTCTTTACTTTGTCTACTCAACAATAATAGAAACGAAAATGTTAAGCCACAAACTCGATTTTGATATTATTTTGTTTAGACTGCCAAAAAATATTTTTTTTCTTTCATATTATTAGTTAAAAATATGAATTGCTTATTTACTAATAATTTTTTTTTTAAAAAAAAATATGAAAATAATTTTAACACAATAATGATAATTATTAATAAAATAATGTTTAAAGAATTAAATAAATTTTCATGTGGTCAGTTTATAAAAAACATATTTTTTTAGGTTTATGTTTTTAGTATATATTGTTTTTCAATCAAATAAAATAAAATTAATTTCTCTTTCATTCGCTCCGATGTTAATGTTAATGACACAATTTTCACTTTTTTTACGGAAAGAACTGGTTTAAAATGATGAATTAAAAAAAAAAAACTATCTATGAAAGTGTTTATATTTAGTATACAAATATTTTAAAATTTATTTTAACACTTAAACTAAACACAATTATTAGTTATTAAATTGTTTTATAATAATCTAATTAATGTATTTTTTTTTTTATATATTTAAAATTTTATTAAATTACGATTTCTTTTCCGTTTCGAACGCATAAACACTACTTTGAAGAGGTATTCCAGACCTTGACCGTGGCTCCACTGATATGAATTTAAAATATTATATATATGCGGTCGAGTGGTGGTATTATTTTGATTATTTATATCACCTGTTTTTGGGTATCTCTTTTATTAAAAACTGAGAAGCTTATTTAAGATGATGAATGGTAATTAACAGAGCGTAGCGTACAAATATTTTTAGATTTTTATTTTGATGATAAATTAAAATAATTTCCTTAAAAAAACATTTCCATATTGATAAAAAAAAACTATATATACCAAAAAAATCAATTCGCAAAGTGATAATTTAATTCATAATTAAAGTTTTTAGTATTTATGATATTTTGCTTTGTTTAGTTTTTGTGTAACTTTCACGTTAATATGAGTATTATTTATGACCAAAGATTTATTTTTTAGATGAAATTTCTTATAGGTTGGTATCGTCTGGTTATTACCCTAGATTTTAAAATATTTTAACCCAGTAATGATAAAGTAATATAAAAAGGTCTATTTTTTTATTTAGAAAAAATAGGGTAAGGGTTAGTAAAAAATTTATTCATAAATATACTATATTAAATAATAAGCAAAATAGAAAATTTTAAAAATTAAAAATCATTCAACATTTCAAAATTTCTATTATTTCTATAAATAAATAATATTTTATGCGCCTAAAAATATGCAAGACTATTGATTACTTTCTTTAAAGAATTATAGAATTGTTTTTTTTTTTTATAATAATTCATAGTTTTAGATATTTTGGAATAAAACAAAATTATTTAACATTAATAAGAATGGGTTAAAATTAAAATTTTAGTAAATAATATAAACTTAACACTATATTGAAATTATACGAAATTAATATTCGATTAAGTCATAAAATTATTTGTTTTTCTACTGAATTTTAATCATAGAAATAAATTTAATAAAATTTATATAAAATTAATTTAGAAATTTTTCAATGAATTTCTGAAAAAAAAAAAGTTATTGATTATTATAATGATTTAATTACAGAACTTCGTTTAATGTGATTTTCTTGAGGTAATAATAATATGAAACGATGTAATTTTTGAAAGGAAAGCTTTCGCTATATTGAGTGAAAGTAAATAAAGAAAATTTGCATGAAACATTAAAATTATTTTATATAAATATGAAGATTATGAAAAATATATTTCGTACATAATTATTAAAAATTGGAACGGAAATAACTTCATCTTTTCACAGGTTTTGTTGTAAGGACATATAAAAAAATAATCTTTTTTTTTTTAATGTATAATTAAATTATATTTATTAATTTAACTTAAATAATTAGATTTACAATATTAACTTAAATTTTAAATTATTTATATATAAATAATGACTAGAATTGTTTTTATATTTTTCTTGTTTTCTTTTTTGGATTATTTGGCAATTACATAATTCACATAATTTTCAAAAAAGTATATAAATAAGTAAATATATTCTTAAATGTTAAAACAAATTTTGTTATTTTTTTTTTTAAAAATATGCATAATAATTATCAAAACTATTTCGGTTTGAATGTTTTGGATCACATATACATTCAGTAGATATTTTACCATGAATCCATTCTAAATAATTAACAACTTTAGTGTAAATACCAGGTAAATTAGCTCTAGCACAACCACGTCCCCATGAAACAATACCAATTACTTCAACACTACCAGTTGGTCCATCACTTGTCATAGAACCACCACTATCACCCTAAAATATATCATAAATAATTTAAATTAAATAAATAAAATGAAATTCTTTAATTTTACCTGGCATGCATCTTTACCACCATCATGATAACCAGCACACATCATATTATTTGTTATCTTTTTACTACCATAACCAGCATCTTTACATTGTTTTTGTGACCAAACTGGTACTTTTACTGTTCTCAAAATATTTGAGGTTTTTTCTTTTTCAGCAACACGTCCCCAACCAGACACTGATGTTACTGTACCAGCAAAATCTGTTATATCTGAAGAAAAACACATTAGAATTGAGTATATAAAACAGAAAATTTTGAAAATTACCACCGCTTGGAAGACAAGCTGGTTGAACATTTGGTCCAAATTCAATTGGACGATATAATTCTAATAATGCAATATCATTATTATATGATACAACATCAAAATCTTCATGTGGTGTAATTGTTTTAATTTTACGAATTTCTGTAAAATCTTTTTTAATTTCATGACCACCAAAATATATGCGTATATCCTTAATATCAAATCCATAAACACAATGTGCAGCTGTTATTAAATAATTTTTTGATATTATAGTTGCACCGCAATACATTTTACCTTGTCGCCATAAACCAGCCAACCAAGGTTGTTCATGTGGAGTAGCTATTTTACCACCAACAATACGATTTGCTCGACCTCGAACTCCACAAACTGAAAAAAAAAATTGTAAGGTTTATAACAAAAAAAAAAAATAGGTAATTTTTTTTATAAATTAAAATATTTTTTTCATGAATGCATAAAATGATTCGCAATGTCATTGTACTTTAATTTATTTATATATATACTTATACATAGTATCTCTATCTATATATGTATATATAAAATTTCTATGTTAATGACTAATAAAATTTTTCGATGTATATTTAATATAGTGTGTAAGTCAAGTGCAAGGCCAGATCGAGTGGGTATATTATAAATATGATTTTTGTACAACAGGTAAATTGAAATATTTTATGTTTATGTTGTGTATAACAGTTAATGATGAAATTATATAATCCAAAAATTTTATGATTAGAGAAAATTTGATTTGAAACAATTATTATAATTTATAACAAATAAAAAGAATGGAAATATTTAACTTTCGTTTTTGTTTTTGATGCGTTAATTTGAATTTTGCAATTTTCATTTGCAATTTCCAGTCTTTATGTAATTTTGGGATAATAGTTTTTTTTTTGTTATAAAATATATTAAATTTTCAGGTATAATTTGGCAATCGGACTGAAATTATTTTGAATATTTTAAATATATTTGAATTAATTAAATAATGTTTTGTGTTTCGAAAATTTTGATTAATGAATTCAATATTTATACTATATATATTAAAAATTATATAAAAGAATTTGATGTTAATTTTTGAAATTAAATTTTATTTTGAATATAATGTAGAAAAAAAAAATATTTACTGTACTTATAAGTTATGAGGTTATGACTTTCCAAATGGTACGTAAAAGTATAAATTGAACTTATTTCCGATGTGGGTTCAATAAAATTAATTTAATATTAAAAATATATAAATCTTTATGACCTACTCAACATTAAATTTCAATTCGAATAAATTAAATAATGTTTCTACATTATTTATAATAAATGGAAACTGTTAATTTTTATTATACATATCCTAATATCAAAAATATTTAAATTTTAATTTAGATATATTAAAATAAAATTCCAGCTAAATTTCTTTTTCAAAAATTCCTTTCAACGCACAAATCTTTTAATCTATAAAAATCTTATAAATTATAATAAATATAATTGAATTTTAAATTGAATATTGCCAAAAAAGTTTTTGATTTTAAAAGATATCAAAAAGGTCTTTAAACGATTATGAATATATACTTTTCAATTACTATAATACACCAGGTAAAAAGTATATATTGATAGTCAAGTTGATTATGATTCAATAAAAACTGAAAAATTTATACACTATACTTTATTTGTATATTGATGCCAAGTACTACAAGTTTTTTTTTTGACATATTACATAATCCATTAACAATTATTTATATTTTATAAATTTATGCCACACTCCTCCTTTAATACAAAGAAATTATTGTTTGTTATAATGTTGTATCTTCTCAAAAAAAAAAAAAAAAAAATATAACACAGAAAATGCTAAAAAAAAAAAAATGATGTGAAAATATTACAACAAAAATAAAATTACATTATAAATTTATACAAATATTTCTTAACCACCTACATAATTTATGTAAAAATTTATTTCAAAATTGTTTATTTTTACAATTGAAAGAATTTAATAGATTCAAATTATTTTTAATGTAATATGAAAACAAAAACTAATTGTAAATTGAAATTCTTGAATTAAATTGATTTTGCAATTTCTATGAGAAGAATTTAACTTTTTCAAATTTTATTATAAATAAAGAATCTATAATTATTAGAATAAATTTATGAAATTAAAGATGGAAAGTTTAAGATACATCATAAAGTTAACCGTATTTATTTAATTAAATACAATGATTTTGATTAATCTAATTTTGAAATTGAGATCAACATGAAAAATTCAAATTATAAATTAATGAATAATTGAATTGTGTATAAATTAGAATATAATTTTTATGATATATGTATTAAAGATTTGTTTGATGAAGTAAATATTTAAATGATAGTTATAATAATTATAATAAAAATTTCATGCATTTAAACTTGTTCTTATTATAACTATCTTAATAATTTAATTAGCGCCAGATATGATTTTAAGAAGATTATGTAATTGTAGTTTTCATCATATTTTTAATAATATTTTGAGTAATTTTATCTGTGATTAAAGTAAAAATAATTTTTGATATAATTTTTGATATTTATATGAATTAATTTAATAAAGCACTCAAAGCAATTCTACCTAGATATTAGATATATATTTACTATATTATATGTTGTGGAAAGAATTTTGATATTTCTAGCAAATATGTTTAATCTTTCTAGACATATTAACATTTTTATCAATATCCTTTCTATCACATTTTATATCCTTTACTTTGAAAATATTACTTTTCTTTCAAATGACGAAAAACTTTTGAATCTGTATTATAGAATGATTTTTATCTGCCTTAAAACTATATTTCGATTTTCTTTAGATGTAGCAAGGATGAATAATTGGTAACTAGAAGCCATTATTAGAATCGGAATTGAAAAACTGAAACAATAATTATGGTTGTAATTTTGTTTTTCGTTCTATTATAATTATGTAAATATTATCTATTTCTGCTAATAATTAACCGAAATTACTTAAATTATATAATATTTTTTAGGATAATTATCACTAAAGTTTAAACACTTTCCGGGATATTTAAATTTATCTTTTTAAATATGATTTTAAATAATTATACACTTTTATGTAAATTTATATTAATTAAAATTAAATTAAGCACTTTTTAAACTTACCACAATTACATGAATTATCTAATCTGGATGATGGAACTGCAGCAGTTAATGTTATCCAGTATATAAAGAAAAGGATTGGAATTTGAAATTTACTGAACATTTTTCAAGTGTTGTTCGTTTTGTAAGTTACTTCTTAAGAAAAATTATTAATATATTAACAATAAGTACAAAGTATTTCTAAGTAAAATTAAGTGAATTATAAAAACGCGGATTTTTCAAATTAAATTTAAATAATTGAAATTTTTAATATCACTTATTTTTTTTTGGGGTTTTTTAATTTGTTCTGTTACCAGATTTTTAATATTAAATTTTATGTTTTTTTAATTGTTATATAATAATTATATTTGTGAAGTGTTATAAAAAAAACAATTATATTTAAATTATTTAAACAGACTAAATTATTTGATCTGCTCTGATCAAAACTAAGAATTCAATTGGCTTTTATAATAAGAGAGTTATTGGTATTTAAAAAACCTAAATTTAATTTGACTGCCTTCTGATAGGTGACAAATTAATATTTAGACTATAACGAAAATACAAAAAAAAAAATGTACAAACAAAATATAATAAACAAAAAACATAATTTTTTTAGATTATAAAAGTAATGTAGAAACAGACAGAAACTCAGTACTCGCACCTATAATAACGCATTAGCGGGCTGAAGTAGGGGTTGTCCTTGGATACGAAATAAATATAAATTTTTTATTTTAAATTATTTATATTTTTTCAAGTTAAAGTCAATTTTATATTATTGTATTTGTTAGCAAGAGTGTTGATGAGATTATTAGTAATTTAGTTTCCGATATGAATTTCATATATAATTTCATATATTTTTGTCGATCGAGAAAGATTTAGCATATTTGTGGCACCTTCTACATATCTTTTATTTCTTCCAGAAATTGAAGGTTTTATCGACCGTTATGGTCTCATATGTTTTTGGTAAACTTTTTACTGCAGCCTGATCAAGTGACCGAACTAATAAAGCTGCAGATTTCATTTTTTAAAATTACTTGAATAGTTCTGAATTATATATTCTTCTTGTCTTAATAATTTTTCAATATTTTTCAATTGTTTTCTGCAAGTTTTGCCTCTGCAAGTTTTGCCAGATTCTGTCTGAATATGATCCTTCCAAATGCTACATATAGATTAAAACGGTTATCAATACAATAATACAGTTTGTTATACCATACCAATTTTCATTGGATGTAATATAATAATACATATACATATTACCGTAACTGTTATACTAGTACAGTTGCTGTAACTGTTATACTAGTATATAACAATTACAATATAAAGTATAACAGTTTCTGTAACTGTTATACATATGGTAGTAGCAGAGCGTAGTAGTGGCGTGCATTGTTGTGATGCATTATGTCCCTGTCGCGGGTTCAATTCCAGACTGAGACATCGATGCAGCTCTAAGTTGACTCAGTTTAAAATGAGTACAAGTAATAAACATTTTCAATAAGCAATTAGGATTTTAAGATTGAAAAAAGTGTACCATTGGCTGATAACAAATGTGTTATTATTGAAAGTTATTAGCTATTGCCATTAAATATTTCTTCACTATAAAGAAAATAGTTCCTCATCCATATCAAATTAATAGGTATAAATTGCAATAAAATGTCACGAAATATCATGAGGCCAAGGCTCATTTGGTTTCACATAACAGTTACTGTAACCTGTAACTGTTATACTAGTATAACAATTAAGATTATTTAAAATTCAATTTCTATACCAATAAAATATATAATTTTTAAATAATTTGGAATCTTTTATATAGTACCCATAAAATATTGGAATTATTAACATAATAATATGAAATTGCCAATTATGTTGGCGGTATTTTAGACAGCTCTCTTCTTTTCGTTTTAGTTAATGAAAATTAAATCTACTATTTTTTTTTCTTTTTTAAAATTTTTAATTATGCGTAATTATATTTCTCTATTTGTTTACAAATATTACATATAAATACACGTGTCTTAACAAATCGTTTGCGTTCTATATTTTGTACCTTTTATTTTATCATTTTAAATATAATTTTGAGGGGCAAATATTATTAACAAAAAAAAAATTATTACAAAAAAAAAAATTGTAGATAAGATTTCATTATTTATTATTACATACAACAAAAATGCATTTTAACTTTGCCCTGGTTTTTGTGTACATACTGCATTTTTATTTGACCTAATTTATACGATACATAATTTACCTATAGGGTTATGAGGAATTACATTTATTTAATAGAATTATGAATAAATTGTATAGATAATATTAAATTTTTATGTATTAATTTGATAGTTAATGGATAAAGATAAATATTTAATTGGTGTAGGGCATGGTTTTTATGATTTCAATTGTCTAATAAGATAAATTTGTTAAATTGATATTATAAGAATTACATATATAGAATTTACCTAAATACTGTACGATTATGGATATCTTCCTATACAGTTTACATATATATAAATTAGAGCAAGGTCATTTTTAACTTAACATAAAATATTATTATTATGTACTAACCTAACATAATAAAAACAACAGTTTTTATTGATTCATTTATACCTTTTAAGTGACATTGTAAAATAGTTCTGATAAAATTAATATACATATATATGAAAAATTGTATAATTGATTGTTCTTGAGACATTAAATGGAAAATTTTTAGCATGATTATTATTATAATTATGTTATTATATTTTAGTTTATGTAATTATTCAAGTTCAGTAGAAAAATTGAAAGTTTAGATATAAATAAACTTTTATTAGTTCCGTTATATATAAATAAATTTAACATTAATTATGTATATAGTTTTTTTGATTAAATAATTATGTTTATGAAATAATTAATTATCTGCAAATGTTAATTTTTTTATACAGAATTTAAATTACTTATTAGAATATGGGCAAATTTTTTGCTTGTATGAAATGTATAGTACGAATAAAAGCACGATGATTGGGTTTTGGAAATTATGAATAAATGATTAAATTTGTATTAGTTTTGTTAAGTGAGTCACTCTTATACGAGTATATCTTGACATAATGTTTCATGTAATAATCAAAATTGCATTTACTGGCAGATAAATTCTATAGAAATTAATTTAATTTTCTTTATATACGCTGGTATGACAGAATTTTTAAACTAAGTTGACTTGTTAATTATATTCTTCAGCATAGATCGGTGATGTGCTGGAAGTTTTTTATATGCTAACAATCTGCTAACATATTTGTAAATGAGTATGGACAAAGTGAAGCAATGCTGTTTAAATGGTGTTTGAAAGTGAAGATATAATAACATTAGTTTTTACTGGAGTTGGTTTGTGTGACCAAAGAAATAAAATGACCACATTGGTCTGCTAATTTATAAAAACAGGGAAAAAATTTATATAGAATTAAAAGACGAAAAGAAATGTATATTAAAATAAGCAACAGAAAATAAAATTTTTAGCATAGCTAAAATCTCTACTCTGCGTACTCTACGCTTTGCTCATAGCCTAAAAAAGCACTGCTTCCAGCATAGTATAGTTTAAGCAACGCTGCTCATAGCTAAGATTGATTATTCGACATTTCAAACCTTTTGAGGAATTTTTTTAATGGATACAAAACTTTTTATATACACTTACTTGTAGGTGGAATGTATTTAAGAATTAGAACGAAACTGGTATTGCAATAACTTATTATGTTTATGCTATTTGAATATTTGAGTTCGTCAAATATTAAGTAAAGCTATAATACTTAGTATACACTTACATAAGAAATATGTTGTATTCTACATATTTATAGTACAATTCAACTTAACTAAAGTATTTTAATCAATTTATCGAAATAAATAGTTTTTTGTTTGAAAATAAGTGATCATAAAACGGTTGTTGCCGTATTTAGTGGTAGTGTGATATGCCGTTTTGAATAAAATGAATAACCAATAATAAATTTCTCAATATATAATATAAATTTTAAATGGTTAAAACAATTTGCTGACAACAAAATATCTATATATTAAAAACCATTATAATATTTTTCAATTAAAGATTTTTCATTATAATGAAACAAATGATTTATAATATATATAAAATAACTAGGTTCAAATTGCAATAGAATATCATGAAACAGCTAATCATTAAATAGAGATGACCATTCTTCGATTTGAAGTGTAGCACCATTGGAGAGAAAGAAAAAGTGCAAATAAAATCGATAAAGCTTAAATAAAACCTGAAAACATTAAAAGTTTGATTAATATTATAAATTTTATTACTTGTTGATGGGTACTAGAGTACCCATAAATAAGTAATTTTATTTTTTCAATGTCGCCTGTCTAAAATTTATGTTATTAATCATATAACATTGACTCGATTTATAAATACTATATGTGCATTTTAATAAAATTGAATAATGTAATTTGCCACCATAATAATTGCATTTAAATAATGTTTTTTTTTTTATAAAAATTCAATTAAATAAAATAAAATTTGTAATTCTGTTAAATATATTACAAAATTTTCCACAATAAAATCAAAATTGTTTAATACTTTTATATTATTAGAGCACTGCTTAATTTTACTATTCTAAATACGTAAAGTGTAATAGCGTAATAGCCAAATTTTGTATAATATCAATTTTAATCTAAAGTCAAGGAATTATTTAACCATTTACATAAAGATAATATAATAAAAATTGTACTTAAATTTTATATCTCAAAATTTTTTTAAATTTTTATATACGTAAATTATTTATTTACCTAATTTACGTATGTATAATATATAAAAATTACAAAAAGAAAGACGTAGCTTCATTTCCTAATTGTGTACCGGCATATTAATTGAACTTGGCCTAATTTCCAAAAATAATTTTTATGATGATGAATTTTTATTTTGTGGTCTTGTCTCATAATTTAATAATTATTTAACGAATTTATTTTAAAATAAAATTACTGAAGGTGACATAAAAATTACGTTTTAATTTGTTCCAAAAATACAATTTACTATTATTTGATAGGTGGGGGTGGGTGTGTTGTATACTTTATGAATTAACTCACAGTTATTATATTTATCAAATGATTTAGATTTATCTTTTTTTTTTTTTGAAATTTGGTCAATGAACTTTAGATTTACCCTTTTATTTTAGTTTTTATTGGCAAAATTATATAGAATTTATTTAAAGATATAATTTTAAATGACTTTGATAATTTTATAGCTATAGATTGTGAAAATTTTGTTTAAAATTCTTATAAAAGATAAAAAGATTTTTTAGATATAATTATATAAAACGTTATTATACTTTATGAATTTATGGTTTTAGCATTATGTTTTATATCTTCAGTTTATTACACTTTTTCAAAAATCAAATTTATTATGATTACTCTATTATATTAATTCTATAAGAAATAAAATGACGTATTATTTCCCAAGTTTTGCATCATTCTTCAAATAATGATATAGAAAATATTTCGACTCAAATTTTATGTATAGATTGCACATAAATTTTGTAATTTTGATGTAGAATTAATTTAATTAAAAAAAAATTAGAAAAAGTCTTATAAAACGTATTTTTATAATATTAATTACTTATGAAATATTATTTTAATTCATTTAAAATAAAATTGTAAATATAATTATATTTAATTTTAATATTGGCGTACGCCATCTATTATGAAATAGCTGAGACAATTCTATATTTAAGGTTTGAATATAAATATGTATTATATTCAAATTGTTTATAATTTAATATAATATATACCAGAAAAGTGAATGTCTGTAACTGAATGGATTACCCTATTAGGGATATAAAAAATGAAATTGTTCTATTTAAATTACAATCATTTCAAAATATGTGATTATATTAATATAATTATAATTTTATTTTACAATATATTTACAAATTAATAAATGCTTATAAAATAATTTTTAAACAATCTCATTAGATAAAAGCACTATAAAAAATTAAATAATAAGATAATCTGTACACAGAAAGAAATAATTCTAGATAATCTAGAATCGGTTCTATATTTTAAATTGCATTTTGTTTATCCAAAACAAGTTTATGTCTACCATACGTTGCAATTCAATCTTTTATGGATATACTCATCAGTTAATAAATTCAAAGCTGTTCAGTATTTCCACATTTACCATGACTATTTTATTGTGTTATAAATTACAGAGGGTTACCTGAGTTGAATGTATTTCAGGATGAATAAATCTTTCCATATCAAAATTCAGTAAAAGATACAATTTCTTCAAAATAATATGATTTTTATTATTAAAAATAATTATTTATATAATCTTTTATATGGCTACATAAAAGTTAATTCAATTTAGATCAAATTTTTTTTCCGTGTAGAATATTAATGAAATTATAATATTCGTTTTTTTTAAAAAAAATTACTAATCTTTATTATTTTTGTAATCTAGAATTATTTGGATTATTCTATTACATAAATTGAAAATGAATTGGCAAGTTGGATGTATTCTGTTAACTATTTGTTGTATCTCATCAAATGCGGTAAATTAAAATTTCCTTTCAAAATTATCAAATTTATAAAATAAAATCATATTTTCATTCCTAAAGGCATTATTCGATGATTTTCTTGATTTCTTTAAACCTGATCTAACAACAAAAAATCCTTTTCAAGATTGGTTAGCAACTAGAACTAAAAGACCAACAACAACTCCTCGACCAACATCAGGTCCTGGTGTAGGCAGATGTGCTTCATGCAGTAAGTTATATTAAATATGTTAAAGCTATTATCAAAACTAAATAAATTTTATATAATAAATTTCAGCTTGCGGTGTCACAAATGCAGCACATAGAATTGTTGGTGGCCAAGAAACTTATGCAAATAAATATCCATGGATTGCAATGTTACGTTATGATGATAAATTTTATTGTGGTGGTGCTGTAATTAATGATCAATATATATTGACTGCAGCACATTGTACTAGAGGAATTCCATTTAGTGGAATTTCTATACGTTTATTAGCCCATAATCGAATTGAAGATCCTTTATTGGAAACAATTGATCTGAAAGTATGTATATAAATATTTAAATTAATTATGTTCAAATTTTAAATTATATATATGTAATATTTAGCCTACAGAAATTATTGAACATCCTGATTTCGATGCATATAATTATAATAATGATGTGTCTTTAATTAAATTTGAAAAACGACTTAATTTCACTAATAACCTTAGACCAATATGTTTAGCAAAAGGATCAGAAACTTTTGATGGACAAATGGTAAAATTTTTATTAAGAAAATTTATTAAAATATTTTTAATTTGATATATTTTGAAAGGCTACTGTAATTGGTTGGGGTGCAATGAGTGAAGGTGGTGCACTTGGTGAAAATCTTCGTGAAGTAAAAGTTCCAATTCTCACTAATAAAGTTTGTGAAAATAGAATTCTTGAAATTTATAAAAATATGTTATGTGCCGGTTATGATGAAGGAGAAAAGGATTCTTGTCAAGTTTGTTTAAAATTGTATAATTATAGAAAGTCATTAAAAACTTTTTTTTAGGGGGATAGTGGTGGTCCATTAGTTGTTCCAAAACAAGATGGTAGATTACAGCAAGTTGGTAAATATATTATATCTTTTATTATCATAGAAAATCAATTTAATATTTAGAAAATGGAAAATTATATTAAGTTTTGTAATAAATTTTTTATTTATTTATTTTTTTCAATTTTAATAGGTGTAGTTTCATTTGGTGAGGGTTGCGCTAAACCAAATCTACCAGGTGTTTATGCCAGAGTAACATATTTTTACAATTGGATTAGAACCAATACTAGAGGTGCTTGTTATTGTGATTAATTCCTTCGGACTGGACAATTGAAATAAATAATTCTAAACATTATGTATAAAATATTGACAATTAAAAAACATATGTTATAAAATTATAAAATGTAAATTAAAAATTTAAATTTGTATTTTATTTAAACTTGAAACTAAACTTTTAAGAGATTTTACTTAAATAATCCATCAAAAATATGAGAAATATTGATATAATTGGTCCTAATAAAACTTTAATTATTAGCCAAGTTTTAAAAATTTTATACTTGAATAATCAAATCAAATAACGAACGTAAGAAAAATACAGTAGCGGCGATATAAAAGTTTACACTCATTTTTGAAATTTAAAATATTGTAACTACTACAATACAAGTTATAATTATTACACAATTAATAATTTTATTATAAATTGGACTCTATTGCATTCTATTGCAGTATTCTATTTACATTCTATTCTAAGCCATAGTTTCTTAAAGCTAATGGATTTGATTGTTTGTATTTTTCTAGATATACTTAGCGTAATTAATTTATAATTGATTGTATACTCATTCGGTCATGGATGAAACCTCTAAAACCGTGAGTAAATAATACTATTAGCTATTTTGTAAAGAATGAAAAAAAATGGGATTTTTAATAATTTACAGATGGTAACTTTTATTTGACCACTAGGATTATACCGGTTAAAAATCATGATATAAATAATTTGCATTTATACGGAAATATATATATAAAAAAAGAATTATATCGTTATTTTAATCAATTTGCAGATATTTTACCGTAAAATAAAGGTTTCAATGTAAATAATCATTTACAGTTATTTATCTAAATCAACAATAAGATACAATATTATATACATATACATATAAATGTATCTATTGGCTATATTTATATCTTTTGGTTACCGGCAGCAGTGTTAATAGATTTCGTATACAGGTTTTTGCTAATTCGTTTTTTTTTATTATGGGGGAAAATGTTTATAAGTCAAATAATAGTAAAATACTATGAATAGTAAAATTATTAGCTTATTCACCTTGATCTTGTATATATTAATTGAAAAGTATTTCTGTGAAATTGAAAAAAAAATAATATACAAAATTAACGTTATTTTAGCCATCACCTTTCCGGCTTTACTGGCTTAAATTTTTATTGCTAATATTTAGATTTTAGTCTCCCCTCCACCCTGTATCAATTTGACAAGTACTATTGAATGACGAGATTATTTTTTTTAATAATTTCTGCATTGGAAGAAAAGTGAAAAGTATTCATATTTTATTCAAGTGGCGTATGGTTTGCCTAATCGTTGTTTTTCAACAAAATCAAAGTGCGTGACAAGATTTAGTTTTTTTTTGCAAACTTCTTCGGAAGAAAGTTTTCAAATAAATATACAATTTAAATTCATCAGAAATAAAAATAAAACTATAAAATTTAAAAAAAAAAAATCGAAAGAAACTGATAAAAAACAATCCCACTTTTAACACATTTTAATTTAAATGATTATTTTTAGTATATGTTTTTGAAAAAAGATTTAAAGTTAATAATTTTTCCAGTAATTTAAATCAAACTGATTGAAGAGGTTTAAAGTTTTAAATGTGATTAATCTAGTGTTTAAAATTATTTTAATTTATTGTTTATAATTTATTTATTAATTTAAAAGATTGTTTTTAATTAATTGTTTTGTAAAAACTATGAATCAAGATTATTGGATAATTTTCATTTTAACTGCATTTACAATATTGGATTTAGTTGAGGTATAAAAATAATTTGATTGTTTTATATATTGAGATTTCAAAAACCAAAAAATTATTTATTATAACATTTGATAAAAATTAAAAATTATATTTGAAATTCTGGTATTTTATATGTATAAAAAAAATATTGATTTTATATAAAAATAAAATCATGTTTCCGATTCATTAAATATTTTTTTTTTTGGGTGAAGTGAAACATTAACTAACACTACACTTGAATTTCAACTTTTTCGTAAAAATTATGTACTAGCTAGTAAAATTTAATGAAATGCAAATAATTTAAAAATATGTTTTAGATAAGTTTCAATTCAAAGATCTAATTTTCTTATACATTTAGTATGTAAATAATAAAATAATGATAGTATCTAGTATTCACAATTCTCTTCGAAGCTAAGTGCCATTATAAAATATATAAAAAATAAGTCCTGGAAGCAATTTTATTATTAACATCAGTTCAACAAAATTTAATAATTTAAAAAAATATTGAAAATCATTTAGTAATTTTATATTAAAAAAAAATCTGTAGTCAAAATTTTATATGAAAATTAAATGATCAATTTATTTTGAGGTACTTTTGTACTAATACACAGTGGCTTTTTAAGGTTTCAAGGTTTCATTTCTTGACGTTTGTTCATATGCTATCGATTGTAGTAACTACAAAATATTTGTATTCGAAAGATAAAAGTTTGTAGTTAATTTTCCGAGACTAAATCATTGGTTACGAATCATTTATACTATGGACCATGAAACTCTATCACTTCATCATAAGCTTCCCATTTTAAGAAAAAATAGTCTTATTAAATGTATTAGTATAAAATGATCCGGATTATCATTTTTTAATAAAGTATAAATTTACTTTAGCAAGCACAAAAAGTGTATGATATTCGGATCGGAAGAATTGTCGTGAAATTTATTAGCACTATTATTTAATGATTCGTCACATTATGAACCTATAATAGTCAAATAAAAACAAAACATTATGAACCTGTAGACGTAGATAAATATAAATATAAATATGTTTAAATATTTTTTTTTTTCATAATATTTCTAATTTAATAATTAATTTTGTTAGTGCCAATCATTTTACGACTACGATGATAGAATTGGAATATATCCAAGACAAAATCCACATTGGAATGATGATACAATTGAAATAGTACCAAGACAAAATCCATTATGGAGTTGGTTATTAGGTTTTTTACCAAATCAAAGACCACATGAACAGACAACTACATCGTTGCCACCACAACCCAGTCAGAGGCCAAATAATCCAAATAAATGTGAAGAATGTAGTATGTAAAATTTTATATAAAATTATTTAGCAAAACCTTTATAATTAATTACCTTGGTCATTATAGTTTGTGGTATAGCAAATAAAAAAAGACGAATTGTTGGTGGTAAAGAAACTGAAGTAAATCAATATCCATGGATGGCAATGTTACTATATAATTCTAAATTTTATTGTGGTGCAACATTAATAAATGATCGTTATGCTTTAACAGCTGCACATTGTGTTAATGGTTTCAATTCAGATTATATAACTTTACGATTATTAGATCATAATAAAGCAATGAGTAGTTCACATAAAATTGACAGAAAAGTAAGTAAAATACATATAATAAATAATTTTATTAAACAAAATTAAATAATTTGTTAATCTTTGAAGATACAAAAAGTAATACAACATACCGCTTATGCTTCAGTTAATTACAATAATGATATTGCAATTTTACATCTTAATGAACCAGTAAAAATGAGTGATGTTCTTCGACCAGCTTGTTTACCAACACCTGGTAAATCTTTTACTGGTGAATCGGTAAGGTTGAATATAATTTAAAATTATTTTATTTAATTTTCTTTTGTGTACCAGGGAATAGTAACTGGTTGGGGTGCAACTAAAGAAAATGGTGCTATATCAGATACTTTACAAGAAGTCACCGTACCAATAATGTCAAATACGAATTGTAGACGAACAAAATATGGTTCAAATAGAATTACCGATAATATGTTATGTGCTGGTTTTGATGAAGGATCAAAAGATTCATGTCAGGTTGATGCGAAAAATTTCAGTTTAATATTTAATACTTATTTATAAAGATTATTCATTTTAGGGTGACAGTGGCGGACCATTACATGTTATAGATGGTGGGCAACATCAAATTGTTGGTAAATAACGAATTTAATTTATTATTATATTAAGTAAATTTAAATTTAACTTCAAATAATCTAAAAAGAAAAATTATATTTAATTTTAGGTATTGTTTCGTGGGGTGAAGGTTGTGCAAAAGCTAATTATCCTGGAGTTTATTCACGTGTTAATAGATATGGAACTTGGATACGAGCTAATACTAAAGATGCTTGTTATTGTTAATATAAATACATAATATATTTATTTGTTGAGTCTGAAATTGATTTTTGTTAGTAGTTATTATAGTCAAATAAATATTTATTTAAATTTTATTTATGTGGAATTAAATATAATTATAATCACTGGAATATTTACATTTATTTTATAGGGTGATTCATTAGTTAAGAGCATTTCATGAGCCAACATTGAAAGTTTAATTTATTGCAATTTTCTACAATTTCGTTTATATGATCACCACGACTATTTTGTTATGATAATCTAAGTAAATAGCGATAATCCGAAAGTAAAATGTACGGATAACTTTTTAGTTCACGCTTTTCATGAGTGCTGAACTATGTTTGTGTGTTTGTGTATTATTGGTATACACTTTACTTCAAAATGTAATTAAAGAATGTAATCCAAAGGAGTTTAATTGCAGAACTTGGAAGAACTTTTTTTACAAAATAACAAGTTTATTTATTTAATTTAAGAACAACTTGCACCAATACCGGACGGTCACCCTTTACATCAAGAATATTTAAGAACTTTCGTAATACAAAATGTATTTATGAAATTTATTTCAAATTATTTTAAGATTATTTTATTTCATATTTATATATTATTTGTCTGCTTCTTCTTTTTATATTTGAGTATTAAAATTGAATTAAAATTATCAAAATATAGGAAACTTTGAAACTGGTTTTGAAAATTAAGATTTAAAAATAAAAGAAAAAACTTTCTTTAAAATAAAATGTTGATAACCCTAACGAAAAAAATAAATAAATAAATAAAAACCAAAACAAGTTGCCAAAAATTTTAACTACTTTTTCTTTACTAAAACTTCAATAATTATATACATACATGTGTATCGCTAAATGCTAAAACATTACCAAATTTACGGTCAAATACCTTTTAGTAATAAATTTAAGTTTTTTAGGTGTACAATTGTACAGTATAAAAAGTCTTAAACCTTTCTAAATCTTAAGATACTATAGAATTATCATAGATATACAACATTATAATAAATCGAACTCAAGTATCTTATACAAAATATGTTTTTCAAATTACCAAATTAATTATGACTGATCAAATCAAGTAATTAACATTTTATGACTTGCGATTTAATAATTGGTAGTTGGAATATTATGATAATCTAAAAACAGAATTTTTAATTATCTACTTTATTCGTTACAACATTAAAACAACTTTAGAAATTTGACTTTTAGATATGATTACAATATCATTGAGGGTGCCAACAAATAATCCAGAATATTGTTACTTTTGATATATAATTGCAAAAAATGTCTAAATTATCTGAACCACATTTATTTTTATTACTGTTTTTAACAAATCAATATCAAAAATAATTAAACAAAAATTCAGTCTTAAATTTCGGTTTTTGGTTTGAATTAATTTTATTATTATTCGTTAGGGTATAATATAAACCTGAACTTGCTGAACCAATTAATTAGTAATCAAATATTTAAAGTAGTATAAAAACAAATATTCAACAAAAAAAATAATATTCTGTATACGAAATCCTTGTCATTAATAAATTGATTTTAAAAAAAAAATTAACTTTTTAAGATAATTTTCGAATTTTATTATGATAAAATCATTTTTTATTTAAAATTTTTGTCAAGATATATGAGATCAAACACTTCTTTCTATATCAGAAAATGACCCTTAAAATTTTGTAAATATTTATTGATATATGTATTAATATTATAATAAAAAAATAAATAAATATTAAATATTTTTTTTTTTTATTCTTTTAGGATTTGATTTTATAAAAATGGATATTTTTTAGGAAGTTTTAAAGTTTTTCTTGGACATAATTTCAGTTAGTTTATTCACTGATGTGCAACTGATCAAATCGTTTTAGATTTCTGGTATTTTTAAAAAAATAAATAAAATTATCATCTTTTATAGTAAATTATAAATTAGTTAAGATGAAAAATATTATTATTATTTTGATATTGGCAATTATTTGTCATTTAGTGTGTGAAATTACGGCTAGGGTATGAAAATATTAAAATAAAAATTAAATAAATCAAAATGAATTCGCTAATATCGAAATATATTTATTTTAGCGTGGTTATATTTATAAAAGACCAAATAAAGTACAATCAGATGAAATTGGAGAAGAAGATATTTCTGATAATGATTTCAATATAACTGGTAAAGTTATTATAAATCGACGACCAGCAAGATTTAATCGTTGCGAAACTTGTGGTAAGTTTGATATTTATTTATAATAATTACCATTAATTTTGATGTCGATTTGATATTAATTTAAATATATTCTATAAAATTTTTCATTTAACTATCATTACACGAAAAAAAAATATTTAATATTTAATTAATTTTTATTTAAAATATTTTTTTTTTGTTCAATTTATAGCCTGTGGTAGACCAAATGATAACAGAATTATTGGTGGTTCACATGTTCGTCATAATAAATATCCATGGATTGCACAACTTTTGTATAATAATAGATTCTATTGTGGTGGATCATTAATTAATACACGTTATATTATAACTGCTGCACATTGTACTACAGGATTTCGTGCTAAAGATATATCAGCACGATTATTACAATTTGATAGAAATTCACCTGCTCATGGTATAACTAGAAGAATTACAAAAGTTCTTGCACATCCTCATTATAATACTAGAACACTTGATAATGATATTGCAATATTACAAATGGATCAATCAATTTCATTAAAATCAACAATTCGTCCGGTTTGTTTACCAAATGTAGAACAAAATTTTGATAATTTTGATGTAAGTTGAAATGGAATTAAATTTAAATGTCTATATAATTTTAAATTATGTTTTTTTTTTTTAAAAGGGTATTGCTGCTGGTTGGGGTTTAACCAAAGAAGGTGGTAAAGTATCTACGATTCTACAAGAAGTTTCTGTACCAATTATTACTAATTATGAATGCCGTAAAACGAAATATAAAGCTATGATTACAGTAAATATGTTATGTGCTGGAAATGTCAAAAGTGGTGGTACAGATGCTTGTCAAGTATATATATTATTAAAAAAAATATAATTTTTATAATTTCTAATTTATTTTAATTTGATATATAGGGTGATAGTGGTGGTCCATTAATTTCTAGTTCAGAGGGTTCATATAAATTAGCTGGTGTTGTTTCATATGGATATGGATGTGCTCAACCAAATGCTCCTGGTGTTTATGCCCGAGTTGCAAAATATTTATCATGGATCAGAGAAAATACACAAGATTCTTGTTATTGCAATCAATAATTTCTTATTTAATGTAATCTTAAAAAAATGAATTTTTGAATAAAAAATTAAATAAATAAAAATAAGTTTTAAAGAATAAGAAAACGTTTTTTTATATTATAACATAATTTGTAATACGAGAATATTTCCATTCTTAAATTTTGGTTTATTATACAAAAAATCATGAAAAGGTTTATGATTATGCTAAACAACAGAAAATTATCATTAATAATCACAAATCTTCATAAAAACTCATCATTTATAATTATATATAAGTGTTAATTGACCAATCATTGAAATTCGTTAATCGAAATAATAAATTGAAAGTAATAAATTTTATATATTCTTTTTTATTTAATGATCAAAATATCTGAATATATTTTTTTTTTTATTTTCAACTCAACATAAATTCCAAACATAAATTTGTAGTTTATTTAAGTAAAAGAATTTGATCATAACAGAAGTTAGACGATAAAAAATTCTTAATATGAATTGGTTTTCTGGACTTGGTTTACTCATATTTATTAAATTTATTACACCAGCTGAAGTAAAAAATTGATAAATTTTTCAAAAATTTATAAAACAATAATTTTTTTTTTTCATCATTCAGAAAAGTAAAATTCCATTTCCATTTGATACAATTGAAGTTAAAATATTGAAAAGATCTGAATTTGGTGATATATTAGAATTGAATTTATCAAAGAGTGCGGATAGTTTAAATGATCAAGTTTCAACAATAAATGTCCAAGTTGATGAATCATCTAAAAAAAATTATAGAAATGATTATAATTTGGATACAATTCATAATAATCATAATCCATCTTATTATCGTAAAAATTACAACAGAACTGCTTCATATAAAAAAGAAATATTATTTGACGAATCAGATGATGAAGAAGATATAGAAGAAAATATCAATTCATTTATGGCACAACTGGAATTAAATAGACCTAAAAATAAAAATACGAATTTATTGTGTCCACCATGTAGTAAGTAATTAATTAAATTTTAAATTTGAATATTTTATGAATTTAAATTATAATTTTGCTAATATGTATTTAGAATGTGGTGTAAAAACAACAAAACGAATTGTTGGAGGTAAATCAACTGTAATCAATAAATTTCCATGGATTGTTTTACTTGTTTATAAACGTAAATTTTATTGTGGCGGTAGTTTAATAAATGATAGATTTGTTATAACTGCTGGTCATTGTACAAATGGTATTGAAACTGAACATATTCATGTTTATTTAAATGAATTTAAACGAAGTCTTGGTAATATATCTGAAACAATTATAAGAGAAGTATTGTAATTTTAATTATATTGGACCACAATTTTTTTAAATTATATTTTCAAAATTTAGGTGAAGAATGTATTCAGACCAATTGGATATAATCATACAACACTTAATAATGATATATCATTATTAAAATTAAATCGACCAGTTGATATAAATTCTGGTTTAATACGTCCAATTTGTTTGCCACAAGATAAAAGTTCATTCGCTGGTAAAAATGTACATAAATTTTAATTATATATTCTTAAATATATTTAATTTTATTATATACCATATAATTTTAATTTAAAAAAATAATTCGTAACAGGCAATCGTAACAGGTTGGGGTCTTAAATATAAACAAAGAATTCCTATAACTAATTTACTAAGAATACAATCAATTAGAATTTTATCAAATCATCAATGTCGTCATACAGTTTTAGGTAAAGCAATAACAACAAATATGTTATGTGGTGGCTATCCAGGTGCTATAGATAGTAATACTAAAGGTATATGTGGTGGTGATACAGGAGGACCATTAATGATAATACAAAATCAAAGACAACGATTGGCAGGTAATAATATTATTATAATATTTACTATTAACAAATTAATTGTATTTAATTAATTAGGTATTGTTTCATGGGGCTTGGGTTGTTCTACACCAATTACAGCTGGAGTATTTACTCGTATTACTAAATTTAATGGATGGTTACAAAAATTGAGTAAAGGAGCTTGTTGGTGTGACTAGAACTATTATATACATAAATGGTTAAATTTTGAATCTTATTTTATTATGTTAAATATTATATGCTACAACAAATATTTTTTACCCCAAATATGGGTTTTGAATAATTTAAATAAAATTAATAATCATATATAATTTTGTTGTATAATTCTATAATTAATCTTCGATTCCCACTAAAGATATATATCGTATAACAAATGGCAATGTCCTACAAATTGTAAGAGAAATTATGAAATTATTTAATAGATGTAAAATAGGAGAAAATCAAAATACCACATTGGATATACACTAATAATTTTTAGTTCTATATAGATATTAGTTATATATAATTGCACTTTTATGATTCCATTCGTAATTAAAAATTTGTTAGAAAACAAATACCAATAACAAAGATTGTCCAGATTTTGTTTAGAAGATATTAATACCAATACTATACTCAACTGTTTCGTCCATGGTACCAATTCTAGGTTATTACTTGGCCAATAGTATAATCATGTGGGTGTCATTCAATGAATTACATCCCATATTTTAAACATAAACGTATTTTTCCATATTATTTTTTTATTAAATATCTTTTCGACTTTATAAGAAGAATAATTTTAAACCGACTGTCAAATAATAAATAAAACTTAAGTCTATATAATTTGAAAATATGCTACAAATATAAATTTTATCTTTTTAAGAAACTTATAGGTTCTTTTCGTTAAATATAAAAATTATTTGATAGAAACCTTTTAGCGGATTTGGTCTTCTAAATAAATTTAATAAAATTTAAATAAAATAAAAATATCAATATGAAATATTTCTTTTATTTAGGGATATTACTATTAAATTTTAGTATAAATCAAGGTCTTGAAATTGAAAATGTAAAATTGAAATTTATTTTATAATTATTTTTCTTAAATAAATTAAATTAATGAATAACTTTTCTTACAGTTTAATAATAGTTTTGTGTATGAAGATGTAAATGAAAGTGATTATGAATTTGATGAAATTGACGAATCGTCTGAAGTATTATCTACAACACCATCAATTATAGAAACAAATAGACAGCATTACAATTTTGAACAGCCTGTATTTAATTTACAAGAATTAATGAAACAAGATCCATTACCTGAAGTAGATGAAGATAATGAAGATTCAGATAATACTTTAGAAACTGAATGTCCTACTTGTGGTAAATTAATTTTTTTTAAATTTATAAATTTATCACAATAAATATTCTTGGAAAATATAAATATATTATAGAATGCGGCATCAAAACAAAACAAAGAATTGTTGGTGGTACAAAAACTAAAACTTTTGAATTCCCATTTCAAGTTGCTCTAACTTATAAAAAACGTTTCTATTGTGGATCAACTCTAATAAATGATGGTTATGTATTAACTGCTGCCCATTGTACATATGGATTTAAGAAAATGTTTATGCAATGCCGCTTTTTAGTTAACAATTTAGATAAATCACCGAAATCATTTTCTCGAAGAGTTACTAAAATTTGGAGACCAAAAGGTTTCAATATTAAAACATTCAGACATGATTTGTCAATTTTGAAACTTAGCTCAAAAGTACCAATTACATCAACATCATTACTGAGGCCAGTTTGCCTTCCTATGGATAGATCAAGTTATGGAGGTCAATCTGTAAAGTTTTTGTGTTTTAATTTTTTTATTTAATTTCTACTAATTATTAATTTTATTTATGCAGGCAACATTGATTGGTTGGGGACGTAGTGGTGAAAATAAACCAATAAGCAGAGTTTTAAAGAAAGCCCGAGTACCAATATTTACATATAAACAATGTCGTAAAACTGAAGTTGGAGGCATTCTAAGACCAGACGAAATTTGTGCTGGTGTTGGTGGTAGGAATGTTTGTTTAGGTGATAGTGGTGGTCCACTTCTTGTTTATCAATATCAACGTTATGTTCAAATTGGTATTTATAAATATGACTGCCTTTTTTTAGAGAGATATAAACAGATTTTTTATTAAATTATTTAGGAATTGTCTCACATGGTTATGGATGTGCATTGGCAAATACTCCTGCAATTTTTACAAAAGTTTCAAATTATAAACGCTACATCATGGAAATAGCATCACGAGATGGATGTTTTTGTTCCGGATAAAGTTTTTTAAAGTAAAATATTATAGTATTAAATAATATGTATTCATATATTTGTTTTTTATTGTAAAAATTATATTTATTCAAATTCAATTTTTAAATAGATTTTTTATTTTATTTTTTTAAATATATTACTGCTTCATGTAATTAATATTGAAGAGTTGCGGTTGCGATGGAGTCAAAACAAAATTTTTTTAATATTATTGATGATATTTGGTGGGTACGAAATTTAATAATTAGTAATTAAGTATCTTATCTTCATCAATCCCTGATACAAGCTTATCTAGAAATAGTGGAGTTGAAAGTATGTGTTTGGAAATTGTTAGCAATCCATTCTCAAAAGAAGCAAAAGCTTGAATTCTTACAGTTTCTTCGTATTCTAAAACTCATTTTCAGCCTAAAGTAAAAAATAATTGCTTATCCAAGTCTTATTAGACCAATTTTTTTTAGTATATGGTTTCCCTATTTGGTACAAAATTAGCGCATCACTTATGGAAAAATTAAGAGTATTCGACAGAAAATCGATGCCTTAATAAATATAGAAAACAAGAAAGTGAATATAAAAATTTTATATCTAATAGAAACTATTATAGAAGAGTAAGTAACATTCAATAGAAAATAATTCGGTTGTCATTATATGAGAAAAAACATTAGAAATGCAATGATGACCGGTTTCGTTCCGTCTGAGAGTTTTATATACCTCGATAAAAATAAATATTTTCAAAATGAATTAAAAATACCATTTTTTATGACTTTAATCACAGAGTTACAGATAAAAAATTTATATTCAATATAAAATTGGGGATCCAGACTTACAACTACGAAAGGTAGAGCAATGAAAGCTGCACTGACAGAACTAGAATATAATATTTACCCGACAGGTAGGCAACATATTTACCCGAGAGGGCGACAGGTATGGCCTACAGACAGTAACAAGTTACCAGATCTCCTGGAATTTTTCATAACTAAGAAGGTTTCACACAATTACATTAATATAGCAGACAAGTATGACTTAAATTCCGACCATTCAGATGTAATACTTACTATTAGCGACAAATTAGCCTTTAGAAAAATAAACCCTGTACTCACCAACTCCACCACCGATTGTGAAAGCTTCAAAACTGATTTAGAGGATATGATAGATCTGAAAACTATAATACAAACCAAATCACAACCAGAAGACGCAGCAGAGAAACTCACGAACCAGACCCAGAACGCAGCTTGGAAAAACACCACAATTTTACATCCGTCCGAAACACCCCCCACAAACATCAAAGAGCTAGAGGTGCGATATCCAAGAGACATTAATATAAACGGAATTAAATATAATACATACAAGTATTTCAATTTAAAAAAAGCCACATTGCCAAATATTGGTGGTGGAATTAATATTACAAACATAGAATTAAGGGTAGTTTTAGATAAGTTTAATGTTGTTCTTTTAATTAGTAGTTGTTCTTTTTGATTATATCATAACATATTTTGGATAAATCTTAATTATTTTTTTTTTTTAAAACTTTTCAATTAAAATTATGTATTCATAATAATAGTACTTTAATTTATTGTACTTATATACAAAATATAATGTTTAAAATATAATTATTTTAATTTAAGTAATAGTTCAATTTAGAGAACTCTAGAGCGGGTGATTAAATTAATTATAAAATCATTTAATTCATTAATTTATTAAGTTTTTGTATTTATTATAAATATATTAATTATAAATATGAAATAAAAAAAACTTATTAAAAAAAAACATAAAAATTTCTATCTGCAAAAGATAAAGCTGTGAAACGAACTGCTTGACATACAAGTAGTACAAATGAAAACTGACTTAAGAAAATATAAAATATAAATACATATACATAAAGGGTGTTCAAAATTAAGGTATTTTTTTAATTTTAATAAAAAAAGACTTTTTTTTTAAATATTAAATATATATTTATTATAATTTATTACAAATAGGTTCCGGTTAATAATGAAAAATTATGTCGGCCAAGTGGCCCCCCTACTGGTTCGGCAGGCTCCCAATCTTTTACCAAAATTCTGAATCACGTTGTTGAAAAAACTGTTGTCAATGGTTGAAATCTGCTCGATAATGTTGTTTTTAAGCTCTTGAATTGTTGTGGGATTATTGCTGTACACTTTCGATTTCAGAAAACCCCACAAAAAAAATCCAACGGTGTCAAATCGCACGATCTCCTCCTCTACGAGAAATAATGCGATCTTCGAACTTTTCCTTCAAAAGATCCATTGCTTCTCTTGCTGTGTGGTAAGTGGCACCGTAATGTTGAAACCACATATTCTCTACGTCCAAATCATCAATTTCCCGCCACAAAAAACTTCGGATCATCTCCCTGTATCGATTTCCATTGACCGTAATCACATTTCCATTTGCGTTTTCAAAAAAAAAATATGGTCCGAAGATTCCTCCTGACCACAAACCACACCAAACCGTAACTTTTTGTGGAAGTACTGGTTGCTCTAAGATAACACTTGGATTCTCTTCACCCCAAATGCGGCAATTTATCAACCATCAGCTTGATGGCACAATTTGTTGGAGCATTTTCTATACCAAATTTTGTTCGAAATTTCCTAATTACATCTTGAAAACTTTTACCATTTTCAAAAAATGTTTTAATAACAAAAACACGTTGTTCCTTCGTGTAGCGTTCCATATTAACTAACCGGAATGTATTTAGAATATATCTGAAGAACCCTCGTATAAAAATTCATGGTAGAAAAAAAATGGCGGCAAAATCAAAATGATACGTCAATTTAGAACACCCTTTACATCAATTGGAAACAAAAAATGCGTTAGAATTGGAATTAAAAGGATCCGAGGTTCACAATTCTTAAAAGAGCTCTACTTAATCCATACACCGTCACCCGCTAATTTAAGTCTTTACAAATAATATCAAAGGATGGAATTATATTTATTTGGTGTTTTTATTTATTTTATTGAGATCTTATAATTTGAGAATTAGCTAATATAGGTCGCATTCTTTCGAAATCTTCTTAAATTTTATACTTTCCCTTATATGAAATTATAATCGTATGGTAAAAGTATTCCTAAAAGTATTGTGGACATTTTTATAAATATTGTCGAAATAAAATATGTCACTATGTCACAGCAATATTAAAGTTGTATCTTGTATAAATCTATCATAATAATTGATAACTTTTTTCTATATGTTAACGAGAAACTGAATGAGTTGAAGCTATAATGTACAGATTAATGATATGTTGACAAATTTCTATGTTGTTGAGTTGTTGTGAAGATTAATCATAAGATAAACTTACCAAAGGGCATCATTTTGAAATAAAGAACATCGTTTTTTTTTACTCAAATTCATATTAAAAGCTTTTTGGAGTTTATCGGTGTTTGATTTATTTCATTATTTCATTTTGTTGAATTAAAAGCTTTTGACAAAAATAAGCACCTAATATATTTTTTTAAAAAATCAATGTCGGCAATAATTATTACTAATTTGTAAATTTTTATAGGCTATAGAACAAAGATATTTTATATAATAGTTTGCGCCTAGATTCATCATAAAAACTATAAACGTTTTGGCAATAAATTTTTAATCTTTTTTTTTAGTTTAAGTTGGGCTACTTTTAACAAATTTTTATAACTATATAGTTTTTTTTTTATTAAATGCAAAACCAAACAAAAATAAAACGTCAACGCCCTTCTTAAATATATGATTCGAAATTATATTTAACATAAAATTATAATATCTAAAAGATATAATATATGTAAAAATTTACCTAATAGATTTTATGTTAGAATTTTCAGGTTGAATTTTGAAATATCAATCGATTAAATGCTGTTATTGACAAAAGTCGATTGAAAATTCTATTAAGTTAATATAACATAGTTTAGAAAAATATTATTATGAATTTTTGTATATTTTATTTACTATTAATATATTTACTTTTAGTCAAAGCATACAAAACTGCAAAGGTGAAATAAAAATTATACAATTTATTTTTGAAAAATTAATTTTATTGTAAATATATTTATTGTATGTAATTAAATTTTTTTAAAGTCAACTTATAGTTTTGTGAATAGTGATGAATATGATTCTGATATTGGATTTCATGAAATTGATGAATTATCACGACAATATTATAATTATGATAAACCAATATTGAATTTAAAGGAATTAATGAGACAACCACAATTACCCGGAATTGTTGATGAAAATTGGCCGTATCCTGAAGATGAAGATCCATTTAGTCAATATAAGAAAGATGGATGTAAAAAATGTGGTAATTATATAATTATAATAATATACTATTTATAAATTATTATAGCAAATTGTGATTTGCATTTCGTATAATCATTAATTTCCAAAAAATATAAACAATATAAAATTTATTAAACTAAAGTATCAAAATAATTTAAAAAGCCAAACTTACAGTTTGAGATTATATGGCTCAAAGCGAAAAGTGATGATCGTTTTATGTTTTCTTAATTTTTTATGTATAAATATCTAATTTATTTTTGATTTTTATTAATTTAAATTTTGTTATATTCGATGCAATTAATTTCAACTTGTATAATAGTAAATAATTATTTGAAATTATTTCATTAATAAAATTCGTAAAAAGATTAAAAAATAAAATAAATTGAAATTTTATAATTTAACACTACTTTGAAAACTTAAGGAATTTGAGTTGGCCAATTTTGTCAATAAATTATTAAATTATTCCGCATTAATTTTTTTTTTCGAAAGTAAACGTTAACGAGATAATCATCAATTTAAAGAATACATATTCTTACCTCAAATATTAGCATTCAATCAAATTCAATTTTCAAAGTATATATTAAAGCTCAGATTGGTTATTACGAGTAAATTGAAACATTGGGACCGGCTCAAATTAATTTTTCTTAACGTTTTTAAAAATGGAAATGACAAAAAAAAAATGTAAAATTATGCTGAGTATATTACTATAGTGATAAAATTAACAGAGACACTATTTATATAAACGTTTTAAAAATCAGAAGTTTGTAAAAAATTCAGGAATATATAATAAGGAGCCGGAAATTCCAGTGAATAAGGGAAACGAATTTAAATCGGAAAATTGTTCATATCAATTTCATTTCACTCTTTCAACAATATTTGTTTTTCGGTCTAAAAATCAATTGAATGAATTGTCTTTTGTTATTTTTACCACGAATACCATCTAATTTTTGACTATATCGTCCCATCATTTTAGGAACGCGTATAAACTTTCAGATCTCGTAACACATCAAAAATGTAAATCGGAAATTTTGATTGTGACCAACTTAGGTTACAAAAACAACCTATGAGGAAAATTTCAATGAAATCTCACAAAAATGACTAGATAAGAATTTAATATTTGTATAGCTGTAAACCTAAGAATAAAAGATCATTAAAATATTTTATCAATTTAAGACAGTTTTTTACAGCGTTTTACTGTTTTGTTAAAATAAATTTACATAGAAATTTTAATAATATTGGTAATAAATATAGGACAAGAAAACATAAATTTTATATCCGTCACTATTTCAAAAACTATAAATTTAATATTTTTTTTTAAATACATTTTGATAATTTTTGTATAAAATTTTAATAAATAATCTATGCTAATTATGTAATAATAATTTTAGCATGTGGCACCAAATCAAAGAAACGTATTGTTAATGGTTCTTATGCTAAACGTGATGAATTTCCATGGCAAGTCTTAATTACAAATAAACGTCGTTTTATTTGTGGTGGATCAGTTATTAATGATCGTTATGTATTAACTGCTGGTCATTGTGTATATGGATATAAAAAAGCTAATATGGAGTTACGTTTTGGGGCACATAAAAGAAGTCAACGTGCTGCAGTTTATAGAAAAGTAAATGAGTATCATATTTTTAATTAAAATAAATATTCTATATTTATAGAAATAATTATATTTTTTTTTAATTTTTAGATTGATAGAATTTGGATAGCGAATGATTTTGATATTAAAACTGTACGAAATGATGCAGCAGTTATAAAATTAAGCTCAAAACTTAGAATAACACCAAATGTTAGACCAATTTGTTTACCGAAAGGCAGTTCAAGTTATGTCGGAAAAATTGTAACATTATATATTCAATTAAATTATATTTATATTTTCAATTGTATTTATATAAATATATAGGCTACTGTTACAGGATGGGGTGCAATTTACTTTGAAGGCCCAGCAGCAGAAATTTTAAAAAAAGCTGATGTACCAGTATTAAGTAACCAACAGTGTCAACGAACTGGTTACAGTAATAGTATTAAATCAACTCATATGTGTGCTGGTACCCGTGGAGATGATTCATGTAGTGGTGATAGTGGTGGTCCATTAATTCTTAATGAAAGAAATAAATTTAACCAAATCGGTATTTAGAGTGTATAGAATATAAATATAATGAACTAATTTAATTAATTAATTTTTTTTTATATAGGAATTGTGTCATTTGGTAGAGGTTGTAATAAACCGAATTTTCCTGGCGTTTATACTAGGGTTACTAAATTTCAAAAATTTATAGTTCATATAGCATCTAAGGATGCGTGTTGGTGCAGTGATTAATACATATAGTTATAAATTTATACGTAATTAAAATATATATTAATTAAAAAAATATAATATGTGAAATTTATGAATAATTTTTGTTTTAACTTTAATCGTCTTTATTTAAATTGTGTTATTTTTAAAAAAATCGTTGTTTTTTTGTTTTAAGTTGGTTTTAATAACGAATTAATGAACTGAATAATATATAACTTAATCCGTTTTTATAACTGTGCTTGACTTCATATGCAGTTCTGGAATAATCATGAAGTGCTGTGATGGAGAGACTGGTCAAAAAACTAATACACACTCAAACAATCTAATTTTTAAATTAATGTTGCTTATACAATAATACTAAACCTTATTTTGTTTCATTGTTAAAACATATAAATTTTTTTTTCACTGTTAAAAATATGTTAAATTTTCAATTTAACAGAAGTATCTACAACTTTTAAAATGTTAAAAATAAGAAATATTACTTTTAATCAACGAAATTTTACAAAAAAACAAAGAAAAAAAAATAATTTATGACAGTGCAAATGATTTATTAATTATTTTTGCTACTTTTTAACGGCGTTTATGAATATAGTAAAATTTAGGAAGTGTCAACGCCCTATCCTATAAGATAATTAATCATTAGATACAAAAATCTTCAGATAGAATTTAATAAAATGCTAGAAGAATATTTTATAGGTTTTCAATCGTTTAACAACTGTTAGTGATATAAGTCGAACATAAATTACATACTTTTACACTGTTTACAATTAACAAAAATGAAGTGTTATTTATTTTTAATTTTATTTATAAATTTAGTTTCAATTAATAAAGCCCAAGAAAATGAAAAGGTGAAATAATTTTGTCATAATTTTACATTTGATAATAATTAATTTTGTAAAATAATTTTAAAGTTAAATGATGTAAATACAGGAAGAAATGAAAGTCAATTATTTAATGATGAAGTACCAGTGGATTTTTATGAATACAAATATGTCCATAGTGATAAACCTGTATTTGATTTAGTTGAATTAATGAAACAACCAAAATTACCCGGGATTGCTGACGAAAATTGGCCATATCCGGAAGATGAAGATCCATTTAGCAAGTATAGTCGAAATGGATGTAAAATGTGCCGTAAATATTTTTGAATATAATATTAATTTATTTTTAAAAATATAAAATTCAGTATTTTGAAAAAAATGAAAATGAAAGTGAATTTGTATTCGGGTCATAAGAGAAAATTAAATTATCTAAGGTTTATTTTGTAATTAGTAAGTCACAGAAAATGGAAATTATATAATGCTTCTATTAAGGGTCGGAAAATTATTAATTCTGGAAACATAAGCTTTAGCTAGTAAAATTATTAAAAAACTATCTATGAGTTTACCCATGAAAATTGCAATATAATTTTATGATTCTTAGACATTTTATATTATATTATCTCCGAGGAAACATAAGATACTTGACCGCAAAATGAAGCTGGAAATTAAACTAATTAAAATATTATATGTAATTTAATTTTTTTTAAGACCATTCTATAAATTTTTATTAAAGTAACATCTTATCTTGCTGGAACTAAAAAGAGCCCATTAATATACAACTACAGCACATAGGTAGTTATAAAATTTTGTTACATTCAATATTTCATTTCATATTTCATAAATACATAATATTTAAATTTGGTAGTTTGAAGCTATAGGCACCAACTTTAAGGTATTAGGTGGTGAAAACTAATCTATGTTATTTTATTATTTATTAAATTATCGATACTCTTTACAGAAGTTATATACATTATTTAAAAATATTATATTTTAATTTAGAATGCGGCATTAAATCTAATAATCGAATTGTTATGGGTTCGTTTGCTAAGCGTGATGAATTTCCATGGCAAGTATTATTTACTTATAAGCAGCGCCTACAATGTGGCGGAGCACTTATTAACAATATTTTTGTACTAACTGCTGCACATTGTAAGCATGGGTTTGAGAAAAAGCATTTACAAATACGAATTGGAGTATTTAAGAGACATAGCAAACAAGGCATTTATAGAAAAGTAAAAATAAAAAATTAAGGAAATCAAGAATAAATTTAAGAATAGTTTTCATTTGCAGATTGATCGATTTTGGATTGCGCAAAATTACAATCCCAAAACAAATTTAAACGATATAGCCATAGCAAAACTTGCAACAAAAATTAGAATAACGCCTTTAATAAGACCTATTTGCTTACCAATACCAGGATCAACTTATGGCGGAGTACTTGTAAGAATATTTTATGCATTAAATGTTATTTTTATTATGTGTTTTTTTTTTGTTTAAATATATTTAGGCGACTGTAGCAGGTTGGGGTGCTTTAAATTTTGGTGGACCTACAGCTGAAGTTCTCAAAAAAGCTCAACTACCAGTATTAACATATAAACAATGCCGCAGAACTGGTTATGGTGGCAGTATTAAACATTCTCAATTATGTGCTGGTGACCATGGTCGTGATTCATGCAGCGGTGATAGTGGAGGTCCTTTAATAACTTTTCAAAATAAAAGATATAGACAAATCGGTATTAATAAAACAGAATTCAACACGAAATCCAGTTATTCATTTGTAATGTTTAATGCTTTTTCAGGTATTGTGTCTTATGGGATAAGCTGTAACGAACCGAATTATCCTGGAGTTTATGCACGAGTTACAAGTTATTATCAAAATATAATTAAAGTAGCTTCTCAAGACGGTGCATGTTGGTGTAATGACAGTTTCAAATAATTTTTAAATAAATTTAAATCATAATGACCGGTACGAATTTCTCACTAAGATAAATTTTCCATATAAAATTTAATTTTCGAAATTGAAATTTTCAATATAAATTTATCATTTGGGATTTCGTAAGCTCAATTTTATATTATGGCGAATTTTGTAATGAGTATAAAAACGGAAATATACCGAATATTTTTTGAAATGGATTTTTCTTTTTTTTTTTAATTCTATTGGGGAGAAATCCCTTGATTTATTGTAGGTCAGGTGTGTAAGATCAGAAAAATCTTGATATTAACCATTAATTATTTTTTAACAAATAATGTTTATTTTAATGGAAAATTAAATGTTCGAATCGAATGGCTGCATTCTATAGTAGTTTTTGAAATTTGCGGTAAGTCTAAGTTCTGATCTGATTTGTTTGGTTTTTGAATAAAAACTACGTTTGCTAGTACCTTAAATATTTATAATAATATTCTTCATATTTTCAATTCTAATAAAGTTCAAATTAAAATATTTCAGAAAAATTTATTATGTACATTTGAACCATAAAAGTTATCACATCACAAAGGCAGTAATGATGCAAATTAATTTTAATTTTGACCACAAATATTAGTATATTCCTGTTGGTTATGATTAATTCTTCGTTTGTCTTACAGATTTAAATGTATTTAATTTTCTATGATTTTCCGAAACATAAATCACATTTACGCTGCTGTTACACATATTAAAGTTTTTATTTCTCATCATAAATAACTTACAATTTTTCTATATACTTAATTTCAAGTTATTCGTTTTGATTTTGAATCATCATTTAGATAAATTTAACTATATTAAAATAACAGTTTCAGAAACTATTATACCGTTTGGTCAGTTATACAGTTATACTATTCTATTATACCGTTTGGTTATACAAATTTGGTCAGTTTATAAACCATTTTGTATATAAAATATATTAAATTATCGATAGCTGCTAGTTTGGGAAAGTTATAATTTAATTTATGAAATCGCGCGAAACTGAGCCAAACTGAAGGCTAATTAATGCATGGCCGCAACAATCTGAGGAGAGTAAATCAACACAACACAACAGGGTTTAGTTAGAAAATTTGTGGTGAAATTACAAAAAAAAAAAAAAAATGTTTTGAATTCCTTTTAATTTAATAAAATTTATTTGAATACAATTTATTACGAAATACAAAATCTATGAATTTATCTCTGCTCGAAAGTCAAATTGTTAGCGTAATTTTGTTGTAAATTTTTGTCTATGAATTTTACTTATACTTATATGCAACGCTTACACTGTGGTGGAGTACTTATTAAAAATCTTTATGAATTGAATATACTTGCAATGCTGCTTATAGTAAATTTGGATAAATTACTAAATGGTACTAAAGTGTTTCAAAATTTACTGTGCGATATTGTACATTTTATAGCAACAAGTAGTTTGTTCCATTGGGAAACTATATTGACGAAGAAAAACAAATGACGTGAATGAGTTTTGTGTTTTGGTACAACAAAATTATGCGTTCCTTACGAAAACTACTTTATGCGTTAGATATTGTGGCGATTTATAATAAATAAGCTTATGCAGAAAACATATGTAACGATAATTTAAATACTCCAAGAATATGCAGTTTAAAATTGTCTTACTAACATCATGGATTCTGTCAAATTTTCGACGATTATAAACGTATCTAGTACAAGAATTGAACAGGACATTTAAGTTTATTTCTTTCATCAACATTCATAGACGAATCTATGTACTACATCACAATATAGAAAATATGGGACAACCAACGATACGATCAGTTTACGCATAGAAACAAAAGGCACAGGCTATTGAATTAATACATATGATCATATGACCAAGATAATGTTTTATTAAAAATCACCGCAAGATTTTTAACTTTATTGTAGTATGGTATAATATTAGTGTTCAATCGAAGAGATGGTAAATGGCTAGTTTGAATATTTTTAGAAGAAATAACATAATTGCTTGAGATTTAGCAGCATTGAGTTTGAGATCATTCATACTAGTCCAGAAAGAAATCGAATCCAGCTCATAATTTAATTTACCAATATTTACCGCTAATTCAGCCACAGGGCAGCTAAGATATATCTGTGCATTATCTGCATAAATATGACACATAGCTTCAGATACACATTCAGGCAAATCATCAATAAACATACAGAACAATAAAGAACCTGAAAGCAACACAGAGACAATACCATTACATGCAACATGTCATCAGTTAAATAGCTCGAATCTATCAGTTAAATGCTCGAAATTAACTTTACTGCATTATATTCAAAATTATATTTATTTCTTATCTTGAGGCATAACTTCTGATGATTAATACGGTTTGCGGATCGCAGTTGTTTTGCAGATATATTTATTTTTCAAAGTTTTACTAATTAGTATTAATTTGAATATTATTTAATTTATTATGAAAAATAATTTCACGATGGTGACCAGGAAGGGAAAGAATCATGGTGCTCTGATATCGTTTAAAAATTACGATTTAGTTTATGTTGGGGCATGAATATTTTAATGTTTCTATGTAAAAATGTTTTAAAACTAAGAATATTTACAAGAATTTAGTAATTTTATTATTGAAAACTGAGTATAAAATTAAACCTCACATTTATCCCAATTTTATAAAATTATAAAATGCCTAAATGTTAAATATTTTTAAAACAATTTATACTATATTTGAATTCTACGATTTTTTTACCATTTCTTAGTCATTAATTATCATAACAAAAATAGTAGTTCTTTTCGTGAATTTTGATTAACTAAAAACCTTTGAAATTGTAGAAATATAAGTAATAGCCACACCCATATGACCCAATTTAGTTAACCCACAAATATTTTTTATTGACAAGATCATCAATACAAGCATAAAGTTAAGATTTTGACAATAAATTTATTCTAAATTAATAGCGAACATGATACATAAAAAAAAGAGTTATTTACGATTTAACATTTTATTCAATATATTAACACACACCAGGTGTATGTCCCGTACTACGATACAAGCATCAAATACCAATACAAACTTGATATTTATTACAAACTAAACCTTCAATTCAATTAATGACCCATTAGTTAATTTCATTTTTAGTTATAATTCTTTAATCTTCCATTACCATCTTGTAAGTGTAATCCACCCAATTTGGAAAAAGAAAGGTTCAAAAATCTAAAGCTCGAATCATGGTGGAAAATACACAACTTTAAATTTTTCAAATTATTTTCAGTATAGTATTTTGGAAAAATTGAGATTACTTATATGAAGTAAGTGCACCATTAGTCATGACGAGAAGGATTTTTATCAATTATTATTTAATTCACATATTTATTAATATCTCAATCGATATGCTTCCAGTATGGAGTAAGCATTCTCTGCAATGGACTGATTTTTATATCAATTTATGTATTATAAATTCATATAATGGTTCCTCATAGAATTGATTTTAAAAAGTTGGGTGGATTACACCCATTGATAGTAAGAATGGGACACAAACTAAGTAATTTAGCTTTAATGGGTTAATTTAACAAATAAATCGCAATTTTAAAGCTTGTTTAGCAAAAAGAAATTTGATTCCCTTCATTCATACATTAACGAAATTTTATCAGAAATAAACGAGTTTGATCTTTAATGCAAATTATTTATTTAATTATATTTATTATAGTTAAATGTAGAAGTGTCAACGCCCTATCTGGACATAATTAGATACAAAAATATTCAAATAGAATTTTAAAATTATACAATATTAGTCAACATACTAAATAGCAAAATTTTCGAAGAATCTTATTAGTTTTCAATCGATTAATAACCGCTCGTGATATAAGTCGAAATTGAAATTTTTATCACATTCTTATCAATTAAAAAATGAATTTGCATTTATTTTATATTTTATTTATATATTTGGTACCAATTAAAGCACAAGAAAATGATGAGGTGATATAATTTTATACTTAAATAAATAATAATTTTTAAATTGATAATAATTAATTTTGTAAAATAATTGTGTATAGTTAACAGAAGAACATATAGGAAGAAATGAAAGCAAATCTTTTAATGATGAACTATCAGTGGAATTTTATGAATATAGATATAAGCGTACTGATAAATCTGCATTTGATTTAGTTGAATTAATGAAACAACCAAAATTATCTGGAATTGATGATGAAAATTGGCCATATCGTGAAGATGAAGATCCATTTAGCAAGTATAAGCGAAATGGATGTAAAGAGTGCCGTAATTATGTTTGCATTATAATATTAATTTATCCTGAAAATATTTTGATGATGATATATATATATATATATTTTAAATGCCTTTATTAATAGTAAATGCTATTTACTATGTTATTGTTCCAATGATTGTGAATTTTATCCTCCGAATGTTATCCTTTTCGTGATTTTGCTAGTGTAGTGAAGCATTAAAAATATATCTAAAAATCAAAAGTTGTGTATTGAAAATGACTAATTTATGATTCTTATTTATAAAACGTAATTTAATAATTAAATGTAATTTACTTACAATTAAATAGAATTGCAATGCTTTTCATATTTAGTATTTTATACAATTAAATTACAATTTTGGTGTGAACTGTTTTTATTTTATATTGATGACATTTGATGTACTATATATGAGAATCAGAAGTGAAATACTAATAATAATAATAATTCATTTATTTATAATCAAATTGAAGTGAAATACTATTCATAGTGTAGTTCAAGATTGTTATATTTAGTTTCTGATATATCAATTATATTTTCACTATTATATTAAATCGAATTTTGGATCTTTATTTATTATATGTAAAAATTTCTAATTAACCTCCTATAGAAGTAGAATAATTTCTGCTATATTGATAAAAATCGGAGTTTTCTTTATTTTCATAGTATTCTATTCGAGTTGTGAACTATATACCTGTTTTGACCAACAAAAATTACTCCATACGAACGAAACTCGATTTATATAAATGTAATTAAATTTATCTTTGTCACTTACTATATATAGTCTTATGAATTGATAATCTAAGTATTGCTGAAATTTCTTTTAAATAACAAACTGTTCGCTGTTTTTGGTTGATATTTTTTTGTATTTATAAATGATAAATCAGAAAAGATTGGAAATTTTTAGAATCATACCAAGAGTAAACTTTAAGTTAATTTCTTATTTTTCATACTTCACAAAATGATAAAATAAAAAACATATTAATTTTTCGATGTATACTATTTACAATTTCCAAAAAAATTAAATTAATTTACAATAATTTATTTTAATTAGAATGTGGTGTTAAATCTAAAAAACGAATTGTTAATGGCTCGTTTGCTAAACGTGACGAATTTCCATGGCAACTATTAATTACATATAAATTACGCTTTAATTGTGCTGGATCACTTCTTAATGATCTTTATGTATTATCTGCTGCTCATTGTAAGTTTGGATTTGATAAAAAATTATTACTAGTACGATTTGGAGTATTTAAAAGACATACTAAGCCAGCCATTTATAGAAAAGTAATAATAAAAAATTACAGAAATAAAAATATATTTATGCAAAAGGTTTTTAGATTGATCGAGTTTGGTTACCGAAGAATTACAACCCCAAAACACTGGAACACGATATAGCCATTATAAAACTTAAAAACAAAATTAGAATCACACCTTCGGTAAGACCGATTTGTTTACCAATACGTGGTTCAACATATGATGGAGTACTTGTAAGATTATTTCATAAATTGAAAAATATTATTTTTGCAATGGATTTGATTATATAAATTTAGGCTACTGTCACAGGTTGGGGTGCTTTATATTATCAAGGTCCAACAAGTGAATTAATGAAAAAAGCTCAACTACCAGTATTAACATATAAACAATGCCGCAGAACTGGTTATGGTGGCACTATTAAACATTTTCAATTATGTGCTGGTGGGAAAGGACGCGATTCATGTAGTGGCGATAGTGGTGGACCTTTAGTTACTTTTCAAAGTGGCAGATATAGAGAAATCGGTATTTAGCAAGCAGTACAAAATAAGAAAGTAGTTTAATGTAATATTAATTTTTTTTTTCAGGTATTGTGTCTTTTGGTCAAGAATGTAACTTACCAGATTTTCCTGGAGTTTATACACGAGTAACAAGTTATCTTAAAACTATAATTCGAATAGCTTCTAAAGGCGGTGCATGTTGGTGTAATGACAGTGTGTAATAATGTTAATAATTTAAATTAGAAGAATTGCAATAATATATCGATTTATTTTTGTTTTTGGTTCAATTAAATTGCATTCAATTAAATTGTAAATTAAATGATTTTATATTTCAACGCAGCTAATTTTGAACATATGCTTTACATACTTTTGTCAAGCATTTAGTGTCTTAAGTAATTAATTTATATTTTTAATAAAATGCTATTGTTTATGGTTTAGTTTAGTACATGTAAGAAAATTTATATTTGTATTTCAATAATAAAAAAAAACGAAGACAAACTACTAATCTATATTTAGCTCAAATCTCAGTACTTGTAAAAACTTTGTTTTGTAAAAAAAATTCAGAACTATAAAAAAAAGAAACAATTATGATTTTTGGATTAAATAAATTTGGACTTCAAATTTCGAATGCTTTAAGAAATTGAAGCAGAAATTATAAAATTAACAAAAAAAATTGAATCACACTGAGCCAAATTTACTTACTCAAATATTTATGCGATTGCTCCATGTATAATATTTATTAATTTAACCAAAGCACACTTAAATATTTATGATAATTAAAATAAAGTTTTATGCCACCCTTCTGCTTCCTAACCACAAGTTATTGTATAGATATAATTTAGATTCATACAGGGATATTACATATCTTAAATGTAGTTTAAAAGACACTTTACAGCAAAAAATTCAAATTAAGTATTAATAAAATAGAACACTTAAAGAAAAAGAGGATGAGGTAAAATGACTAGCTATAGAAAAATATGCCTCGGTAAGTATTATAACCGTCTTTACGAGATATATTAATGTGAATGTTATGTAAAAGAACATTGATAATGTACAGATCTTTGAACTCCTAACCCTAATTATAATGGTACAGAATGACATCTGAAGTTAAGCTCTCTACCTCAAGTAATATCTAAATAATACAAATTGTATAAGAACTGATATTTTTTTGCCTTTTTGTAATCTCCGCTCTTGAAAACTTAAAAAAAAAAACATAATTTAACCAAAATACATTTTTGCGACCAGGTCTTTTCGCTTTACTAATTCCAAAATAACTCGTAATATTAATGTAAAATGTCCCGTAAATATTTATTTGAATAATAATTAATTTGTTCTTAAAAACATAAAATTTATATTGCGAAAAGAGTTAAACAAATTTGGGTAAGAGTAAATTACATAAGATATTTGTTTTGTTCGTCACAATTGATAGAAATAGACTATATTCCGAAAATAAAAAAAAAAATAAAAAATTCATTTACACTTTGTTACATAAAAATTTATATATATAGCATATATTAAAACCTGTCTGGACTTATGGCATTTATATTGGGCTGTACTAACAAAAGAAATACTGAATTGGTTGAAACATATCTGAGGAAAATTCAGATATAAAAGTTAAGATATGTGTAATAGTAAATGTTCCATGAAACAACGATCTGCACTGAGACTGCCTTATTGAATTAATTAAGAACGAGATTAAGAATATGCAGTAAATCATAAACTAGAACTGAAAAACACACGCAAATCCTGGTATGGAATCTGTTCTTAATATAGATCATAACATCTGTCGATTAAGAAGAACCAAACTTCATAAGCTTATGGTATAATTATTACAAAAAAAAAGCTGCTAACTAGGGGGAGAAGATAACTCGTAGTATGTTTTTTAACAGCGATTTATGTCCAAAAGTTTTTTGTAATTAACATTATCTTTGTAACAAACAGTGCTTTCTTCAAAATTGTTCATCTTTATTATTTATGGATTTAATTTTATATTTTTATTTCTTTAATAATAAATAATATTATTAAAATAACTATAATAAGTATAAATATGCGTAATCACGAATCCAACCTGTGTACAAAATTTCATTGAAATTGAATAATATTTACCATATGTTCTAGAACATATGAAATATTAATCGGAAATTTTAGCATGGACCCCCTGAAGGTATTATCTTCTATCATGGCCAACACATGCATAATCAGAAGGTCTACCTTTGTACCAAATTTCATTAAAATCAGATAATAATGACATGCTATAAAACACGTAATTATATAAAATTCGGAAACTAAAACTGTTTTCTAGGAACCCCCTGAAGGTCTCCAAATTTCAGGAGAGCCAACTAGATCACAAAATTAGCCTATATATAAAATATCTTTGAAATCGGTTAACAATTACTATATGCTGTAGAATATATGAAAAAAAAAAATTAAAAATTAAATCGGAAATTTAACATGGACCCCCTAATCCTACTAACCTGTAATTTGGTCAAGCTATGCTCAACCACATGAACTCAACCTGTGTACTAAATTTCATTGAAATCGGATAATAATTACAAACTGTAGAACATAAAGCAAATATTCTTCGGAAACTAAGTTGCTCATATATTAGTTTCCCATGAACATACTATACCTACCAACTACAAATTTGTGGAGTACCAACCTACGTTCCAAATTTCATCCAAATCTGAGACATGAATTTTTTTTTTATTTTTTCCGTAGAACAAAAACACGTAGGTTCCCACATAAATGGGGAAATCTAACATGGTCCCACTGAAAGTATCGATGTCATCTTGTAAAGGCACCGGGGTGAAGTATGTTAGAGCCTGTGTGCCAAATTTTATTAAAATCTGACAAGCGGTTCTAGGAGATGTTGCTGCGCACATAAAAAGCGAACGCATACGCGTACGCGTCCCCTAAATACTTTTTTTTTTGCATTTTCGGACTCCCCGACCTCGGAAACGCCTAGAAAAAATTTTTGAGCGAACTTTTTTTTTCGACCATCCAACCCATCACCAGACTTCATATTACTACACGTAATATATAGTGTTAAAAAAATTGCCTGCGATCCTGCGAACAATTAAATTTACTTCAAAACGATGAACATTCCGATAATTCACTTGCCGATGCATCAGTTGCTGCTTCTCCTAATCAGATTCGTACATTATTTGCAATTATAATATCAACATCCTTTCCATCACATACACTAGGACTAGACACTAGAGTTATGGACAGACATTTGTCTAATGATGGTAAATAAAATATTGAATCAATTGGGAATGCCATCACCTAATCGAACCGTTGCAACCGTATTAAATCGTGAAATACAACATGAAAAAAATTGCTATATTCATCCATTGAAACATTTGTTCAACAAAATATTCGAGGAATATGACATTATTATTCAATCTGTCTATTCTGAAACTGGTGGAATCTATTTTCTTCATGCGACAGGAGGTACTGGAAATGGAAAAAACATATTTGTTTTCTTGAATTTTGCCAACAATACGGTCAAACAACAATATAGCATTGGCAATGGCCTCCTTTGTAGATGGTGGAAGAACAGCACACTCGGCATTAAAATTACCTTTGAATATGCAAATAATAGAAACATAATTATACAAATCATCAGTGGTTGAGCGATCGCGCTATATTGGCAGCCAAAAATAAAGACTTCTGTTAAATAAATATAGACATTCAAAAAACAATTGTTGTAAGTGTTAAAACAATTACATACAAATCTATTGATTGCATTATGGATCCTGATGAAGTTGTGAATTACCCAATATAATTTTCAAATTCAATTGATTTACCAGAAACTCCACCACACGTTCTGCATTTAAAAATTGGTGTGCAAATAATTCTTTTACGAAATTTAAATTCACCGCGACTGTGTAAGGGCACAAGATTGGCAGTAAAAAATTTAATTATTCAGTAATCATTGAAGCAATTATATTTACTGGCAAATACAAAGGAGAAATTGTATTAATTCCAAGAATACCAATCAATTCATCACATATGCGATTTGAATTTAAACGTATTCAATTTCCGGTCCGGTACATTTAGCATTTGCAATGACAATAAATAAATCGAAAGGTTAACCGCTGCAAACGTTTTCCGGGTCAGCTAGTAAACTATAAACGAAATAATAATAATTATTATTTCTTAATAAACGTTTCCCTGACAAAAAACTTTAAAAAAATCGATTACATCATAGATTACATAAAATATTCAGTTAATATTTTAAAATTATTTTTAGTATTTATAAATAATTTCGTATTTCATTTTAAATACTATTAATAACATAAATATGTATTATAATTAACAATCATCGAACAATAAATAAAATTATTGCATATATTTAGGAGATAATATAATTTCATTGACGGGACGGAATGGAAATGTTGTGATCGAAATATAAGAGCAGTCGTGGCCGAGCGGTTAAGGCGTCTGACTAGAAATCAGATTCCCTCTGGGAGCGTAGGTTCGAATCCTACCGACTGCGAAGAAAGTGGATGATTTTTTATCATTAATTTATTGCAAATTATGCATTAAAATTATGTAATTTAATTTTAATTGTAATAAAAGTTACGAAACTAATCAAATTTTGATTAAAAAATATATATTTTTTATTTAGTGAAATTTTTATATGTTAATTAATTCTTTCCTACACGAAATTCTGAATTATACTTTATAATATCACGCTAAGCAATTTTATAATTACTATTAACGAATTACTTATAGTTCCACCAAATCTCTAGTTGTTTAAGACGTGACCATAATTGGTTCTATACTTTAATAAAACAATTTAATATAAGTTCAAATTGATATTCTTAAACTCTTATTAAATAAAAATAAAATTATTATTATATTTTGTCACGAATAATAAATATTCTTCATACAAAAACTATTTTTATTACAGAAATTTATATTTATTAAGAATTTTTTAATTAAGTTTTCGGAAAAATTTATTGATTCATTTTTATATCAGTTAAATTAGAAACTTATGAATTAGTAGATCGATAGTAGATTATAATAATATGATTGAGAATATTATCTATCTTATATATATACATAGTAGAAATTAAATTAAATGTACACAGTAATATTATGTTCTATGTTTTGTTGCTATACAGTATACACAATGTTCTATATTTCTACATTATAGCCATAAGGTCTTTATAATATGACACTTAGGTAAACCTCATGAAATCTAATTCTGGATTAACATTAGTAAGAGTTAATCACAGAATCGTATATTAAAATTATAAAATTCATAATATTTATCATTTTGCAACTAAGAAAATTAAGTAGAAATTTGCATATAAATATTTCACATGCTTTAAGAAAATTTAATTATATTATTATTATCAATTAAATGAATTACCTTTGCTGGGAGATTTCTTTACGAGTACTATTCATATTCATATTTAAAACAATTTTATATTATTATCTAATTTACTAAAGTTAAAAAAATAATCTTATATTGCCACTGATATTGTGTTTCTATTTTCAACCAAATCGACTTTATTATGATATAATGTAATATTATCCATCAGTAATTTCGGGGAATTAAAAAAGTTCTTATGTTGTGAATATGTGAATAGAAATGATTGGTCGTAATTGGCCAGCTGTAACATTATATTCAAAATATGTTTTTTCTTATCTTTAATATTGTAACTTAATTGAAATATTAAATTTTATAGTGTATTACATATATAATAATTGTGGAAATGATATCAAATATATTCTGCAGTAATATGATTTCCAATTATAATTGTAGTCTTATAGAAATAACCAAAATGGATAGATTAGATAAACATGTACTTTTACTATAGCATTAACAAAATGAAGGCATCAAAAGAATAATTATTATTTATTTTCATACGATATAATAATCGTACGCATTATATTTGTCGAGATGGGAAGAGTTTAATAACTGGTGAGTGAAACATTCTTTATTACAAAATATAATATTATCAACGTTTGTAATGATATACTTTTAGTATAACAGATTTCATATTCATTGTAATTATCGGCCAGTAGATCTACTGAAGATTAAAAAGGATGTAAAATTTATGATTTATATTATTAAGAGATTTAATGATTTTGCATTTTTCTGTGATATAAGAATAAATGATGACAATGTATTCAAATAAAGAATAATTTTACCAAAATCACTCTTTTATCAAAAATACGAAATATACATTCAATTTTCAAGATTTAAGAAATATTTCGGAAAAGACTGACTGGTAGTTAATTTTGATGGTACCCTATTTATTTCAAAGTTTCTGTAATTACAAACATAAATCACGATCATGATGACTTGTTTGTATCAAATTAAAAGATAAAAAAAAAATAGTAATAAAAATATAATTTTTATAGTAACATTATTATAGTAGATATTTATTTCTATATTTGCTCAAGTGTTAAAATAAATAAATTTAATAAATTATTGTAAATAAATTCACTTATTATATTTAAATTGTGACATTCTTTGAAAGTGTAAATTAAATTTGTATGAGTATTGTGCCCGTAATTTAAATATTTAATTTAATTATTGGTTGAATCTATTGCTCTTCTGGACCTTCTAAAAGCCAAAACGTTTCCAGTTCACCTTTGCCCTGGTAAATAATATTAGTTTAAAATAATTTTTCTTTTGAAAGACAAAACGTTAAAAATCAAAACTTACTTTAACTTGAACAAAACCTCTTGATTCCATCTTATAACCACGATCTCTCAGTTTTGATGCTGTTACAGTAGATACTTGTATTTTATATTTTTCACCGCTGCTTTCCATTCGGGATGCTGTATTTACTGTATCGCCAAACAAACAATACCGAGGAACTTTCATACCAACAACACCAGCAACAACTGGACCAGAATGAAGTCCTGTAAATTTTTATATTTATTAAATACGGATCGGATCACAATAAAAACTATAATTTACCAATTTTTATTGAAACTTCCCCTAATGCCAGATTTTGAATTCGTTTAATTAAACGCAATGATAAATCTGCTGCGTGTTCGGCATGTAAAGGATTGATATCAGGTGCCCCACTAACTGCCATATAAACCATTCCAACTGTTTCAACTTTATAAACAAGTGGTGATATGATTTCTTCATCAAATGCCGAAAATACTGTATTTAAGGTAGCAACAGCACTCATAGCACCTTCGATAGTGTCACCAGAATGTAAATTCTATAAAATGGATATATTAATAGACTTACTACAAAAATTTAATTATATTTAAAAAAAATCTTACCATAACTTCACAAAATATTACAGTAACTTGTTCGAAAGTTTGACAGGTTTCCAATATATCTGTTCCACTTCGCATCCGTTCAGCAATTGGACGAGGTAACATTGAGTAAAGTAAATCATCTCCCTGTTTCTTCCACGAATCAGCTAATTCTAATGATTTTTCTAACTCATCTGAACGCTGTTCTTCCTTTTCAAACATTATTTCTAATTTAGAATAATGTTGCCACCCGGCTAGAACCAATTCTCTACTGAGACCATGAGGATTCAAATCATTCAAATATAATCCCATTCCATGTAGTTCATCTAAATTGTTTATCCTGTAAAAAATGTATTATTTTAAATGTATTTACACATATTTTGAAAGCCATACAGAGGACTGCATAAAAATACAATTGAATCAAGATCTTTCACAAAAAACATTTGTCCTTTGAGTAGAATACTTCTAAGCCCTTGAGAATCTCTACGTTCACTTATAGCTTCTGCTATTTCTTTGGTTGTAGGCTCAGCTGGCTTAGGCATGTCTTCTGGTTCTTCATCATTTTGTGGAAAATTATCCATTCCATGTAATTTTCCAGTTCCAGTACGAATTAAATCCAATTCAAATAATACTGTTCGCAATTGTATAATTATATCCCATTCAAAAATTATACCTCGTGGTCGGCGGCATTTAAAATTATCCATTATATATGAACCAATAAAAGTTGTTGGATTTTTGTCTGGATTATGGAGTATCCATGTTTCTATCACCTGTAAAATTTAAATTGAACAATTGAAATTGTATATCAGAATAGGTTATAAATGTATACTTTTTCTCCGGCATCCGTTATTCTCATTTCGTGATTTAAAACAAGCGTGAATGGAAATAATTCCAATAAAACCTTAACATCTAAATCTTTTAATTTTCTTTGTGATTCATGAGGTTCCACGTTCACTCTATTAGCCATCTATATATGTGTTTATAAGAAAATAATTCAAATAAATCAAAAAGCATGTAAAACCAAACAAATTTTCAACTTACATAATCAGCATTATCAAAATCTAATCGATATTTGACAACAACATGCTGTTCATTGGATAATTGAATAGGACCATCAGTACCACCAGTACCAGTATCATTTTCACTTTCAATAATTGAAACTTTTATATCCAAATCATAAAATGATCTTGATATTTCAGTTAATTGTCCTATTAAATATCTAGAAAAACCAGTTCTACCACTTCTATATACTAAAACTGCTCCATTTTCATCAGTTTCAATCAATTGCATTGATGGACTACGCATTTTTGGATATGTAAAACGCATTTGTAAATGAAGATTATCCATTGATTGTAAAAAATCAGAAAAATATCTTCCAGTAGCTCGTATAATTTTATCATAGCTTAATAAATTAAAATAAATAAATTTATAATAATTATTATTAATTAAATATAAATTTTTACCCAAAATTACTAAAAAATCTAACAAAACATTTTCCAAAAAAATTCATAAAATAATCAAATGGTTTGCCAGTTATTGCTGACAAAGCTGCAGCTAAATCAGGCATTAAATTATCAGGATATACCTATAAAAAAAATTATGATTATTCACCAGTTCTTAACTACAAATGATTTTAATACCTGATGAGTCTTAAATGAGGTATGTTTACATTGTGTAGCTTGTAGTGCTTGATTCCAAATATGTTCGCCAAATTCTGTCTGAAAATATTTTTTTTTAAACCTTTCGATTAGCATGACAGTAAAATTAAGTAAATATTCAAAATATTATAATAAAAATTGATCAAAATGGATTCCCAATTATGAAATATCAACATGGTCAGTTAGATTAAACATATTTATATCAATTTAATTATAATTTTAATGGGTAATATTACTTAGTAAAGCCGCCCATACATTATACAACATCAATTCGTTGACAGCTATTTTTACGGTTGATAAAACGGTTGAAGAAATATTAAAATATTTTAATTGATGTTGGTTTGTAGTTGTAAGTTGTAAAGTGTATGGGAAGTTTTATGTCAAAAACACTTATTTTTAGATGTTTATTTTATGAATATATTTTATTAGTTGAAATAATATTAATTTACAATTATTTTTCACCCAATTTTTTTTTTGTCATTTGATACTATCCTGAAAAATGTTTTTTTGATGTTGTAATATCGGTTGTAAAACAAGTAGAAATGTGTGCAGTAAAAAATTACAAACCGCCTGATAACACGCTGACAAACAGCTTGTACAATGTTTGGGCAGCATAACATTATTTTTAATATGAATTTAACATTTTGTAAGTTTTTAAATGAACAATGCAAACAATATGAATAACGATATTGAAAAATATGTAAATTAACCTAAATTTTTTATTACAAATTAATGGTTTATTGATCGAAATAATAATTGCAAAACCAATTTAATATTATTTGTTTAGATTATTTATTTTTTTATTATATATTGAAATTTGTTATATTAATATTAATTAATTCTTACCTGCACGAAATGTTGAACACTTTCCAATAGCATGCCATACATCTTAATAAGTAATTATTTGTCTCTTCTTTATAATTAAACAATTAAGTATTTTCCAATTGAAATTCTTAAACTATTGTGAAATAAATATTTAGCAGCAATAATATTTATTCTAGACACGATTATTATTCTTCATTTTGGGATGGGAATTGAATATCATTGATTAACTGCAAAAAAAAAAAATTCAGCTGAAAAGTAATTTTTTTAAAAAATTTTTTAGTCCAATACTTGACTATTATAATCATACCATTGGCGGTATATCTTTTAAATAATGAAATTCAATGTTTTAATTGCATATTGAGTTAGAATCTAATTCAATATGCAATTAAAACATTGAATTAAATAATTTAATAAAGCATATTGAATTTATTTGATTTGTATTCTATAAATTTGATTAATTCTGAAAAAGTTACTCGTACTGATTTCAAACATTTTCGTAAAAGACATGATAAACAAACAATTGTAAGTAGACGCTGATAACGGGCAGTGTTTAAAGACCGAGACCTACAAAGCGTGTGCCCGGTGCAAACCCAATCGATTGTTACTTGCGCCTACAGCACTTCAACCCATACCACCTCCCTTATGAACGATATAAGACTCGTGAGCTTCACTTTACCTGTCATCCACAAATTTGTCATAAAACAACATGCCGAATGTTAAATAATTCTACAACGAGGGACAGTGACACAGAAGATGTTCTAAGGATTCGTCTTCCTCTACAGAATATCTGTGTAAGCCATAATCGCGCAGCGTGTTTCCCAATTTAAATATGACCAGTAGCAATACCGGTATACTTTTTAGTTATTTAGAATACCCTTTGATTTTCATTCCCAATAACATATAATCACAAATATTATTAATAATATCGCCGTTTCTATATTATTTTATTTAAAAAATATTACCAAGATAGATCAATTATTATATTATTTTCAAGATTTTCAATGAAGTTATGGAATTTTCCGTATTTATTGCCTATATTATTTTAACCTTATTGATATTAAGTTCAGTAGGTATAGAATTATGAATATGTATAATAAATGGAAGAAATTGAATGAAACGACATTTTATACCCAGAGTACATAAAAAGATAAATTAAAATAAAAAAAGAGCTTCCGAAATTATTCAAATACATTAATTCTTATCTAAAAATAGTCTACAAAATGGGGAATGAACTAAGATATTACAGAAGCGACTATATCATTGCTTATTAATACATATGTATATATTATTATAATATATTGGTTAATAAATATAAAATAAATTTGTTATATATATTTAAAAAAAAAAATGAAATTTTAATATAAAAATTAATATGTTGAAAAATAGTAAAAAAAAGTTAAATTAAAAATATATTTTGGACAGATAATTATAGTTAAATAATTCAATAATTTGAAAATTTGGATTATACAGAATTTGAAGAAAAAAAAACTAATATTTGTACATAGTTTTTTAAATATAAACATTAATTAATTTCCATTTTTATGCCTTACAATCCACTGGAAATTTGAAAATATTTCAACATAATCCAAATAAATGTTTTAATAAAACACATACAAATTTAGTAGATAATTTATGTATTATTAAGAAAAATTAAATTTTCATATTTTCATTTATTCAAAAGTGATTAAAAGTAATTAAGTATAACTAGAATAGTAAGATTAACAAAAACACATTAAAATATTATCAGAAAATGTTATTTAATTCGAAAGTTTATAAAATTCACTTAATTATGAATAATTTTTATATTACCACATTATTTCTTATTGAACACTACTTTTTATATTTTTTTATTAAATTTTAAGTTTTTGGAAAATAACTTATTTTTTTATTTTAAAAGGTAAATCTTTATAGGACGATCTATTAACATCAACTAGTCTTTCATTTGTAATGTTTTCTGATTTTATAAAGAAAATAATCTACCAGGACTACATAAAACAATTGTTTTTCTTATAATAAAAGCTTTAACATTTTAACACTTATAAAAGCTCCTTTATCGACCATCGCAAACTTAATTTTACACTAAAATATTTGCAGTGTACTTATTCAATGCTGTTTGTAAATTATAAATTAAATACGATTTAAAATAAAATATTTTCAAAATAATTAATAAAATAACAAATAAAATTACCATATCATAAATAATTTGATACCAGTTATAAATAATAATATTATTATTAAATGACACATTAGTATTATCTATTATCTAAAATTATCTATTTACTAATATCTAATTAATACATACTAGAAAATTTAATAAATAATAAATTTCAGAACATTTTCAAAATATTTATGACCGATTTCACAGTGAGAGCTTAAGCCTTTGTCAGAGCTTAAAGTTCGGTTTAATTTATTTTCAGGTTGAAGATAATATTTCCATAAAGTGAGGTTTACAATAGCCGCAATTGCGTAGAATTTAAGCTTTACTTCTGACATTTTTTATTAGTTTATATTAATACAAACAAATAGAAAATAAATTCTTATAGTACACTACACTACGTACACTAATTCACAAATTGCAATGACATATTAATTTGTATGGTTAATTTTCATTCACAATAACATTATTTTCAATAATCATTTATAATAATTCGAATTTAGCTAAGCTTAGCGCAAATTTTGATTGAGAAACCAAGTTCGTTTAAGTTGCAGCCTTAAGCAACACAAATGGGTTAGTTATTAGGTCATATTATTTATTATACTGTAACAGTATTAAATAAGCTTTAGCTTAAGCTCTAACTGTGAAAGTGGACATCAATATATTATAATTATAATAAGTAAAAACATCTGAAATAATATTTCATAAATTTTTTGATACTATCGATCCCAGTATTAAAATATGTTGAATGTTGAAATAAGTTAGTTATTGATCGTAAAATTAAAGTAATTTCGGAGTACAATAACCTTGGACACCGTTAATATTAATAATAGGTAATGCAAAACTTTGTAATTTCAATAATTTATAATGAAGTTTATGATTGATAAGATATTCTTGTCATATATTTTTCTTCGATGTTTCCTGAATATTAACAGATATTACACTTTTATCATTTTTATATATACATAGTTTTGTTTAAATATTTGAGGTATATTATAAAAGCTATTTTTACTAAATTTAAATAATATTTATATACCTACTTCCCGAATAATAATTTATGTTAAAGATAAAGGTAATTAATAACATTTCTATATTTTAATCTTCAATAATTAGCTCAACCTAAACTCAGAAATAGTTAAAGTTATAACATTAACAGTATAACAGTTACACTTTAAATGGTCCTTATTAATCTGGTAACATTATGAAAAATGAATATTTTAGATTTTGAAGAATTATAATTTTAAATTTAAAAATATATTATGTAAGTAAATTTTAAATATCGTCATATTTATTAGTTAGAGTTAAATTAAGCAATATTTATTAGTTTTTAATATGACGAACAGTTATAACAATACTAAAATTAGTTATAAAATTTTCCTCTTTAATATGTCTTTCATAATTTCTAAAGAATTATTTATATAAATTAATATTAATTTATAAAACAAAAGAAGAAATTCTTTTAGATTTCCACATCATTTTTTAATAATATGGGAAATTTTCCGAAAAATAATTTAATGTAAGAAATCAAATTTGTATTTCATACAGAAAAGATAAGTTTTTTATATAAAATTAATAATTTCTTTTAGATTGATTTTTCAATAATTAAATTTATATTTAGGTTCATCATTATATTTATGTAAGAATTCATAAAGTGAAACAACTGAATTATTAGCAATAAAAACAATATAATTTTATTCACTTTCCATTGGGACACTTGTTTACAGTGACTACATTTTCATAAACATTTATGGCAATTATACACGTCATGTACAATACGGGGAATTACAAAAAAAAAATCGCATACCAGAGCATTTCTTTGTAGTTCATGTGGGACTATAAGTACACAAAATCCATCTAAACTAAAACTTTCGTGACGGCTATACAACACATGATTTTCTTGCAAAACTTATGATCCTAAGAAAAACCAGTAATATGAAGTGTTCACATTGTTGACCATTAAAAGGTTAGAGGATAATAAAAATACCCAGTAACTTCTAATCAAAAATTATAAATTTTGTTTCAATATCGAATATAATAATTTTTATATTAATCGTAACTCAATAAAATTTGTTATATGAATTCTTTTAAATTTTCCCAAATTTGAATTAAATTTATAGAAGTGGAAATATAAGAATTTTCTACTTGAAAGAACAATATTTTAAATTGAAACATAAAAATTATTTTTACTGATTTTTTTCAGTAATATAAATTTTTGTATTCTGAATTACATATTAAAAATTTTATTAATTACATGCGAACAAATTCTTACTAAAAAATTCGATAATATTACAATTAAATTATTGAAGTTTTATAATAGAAAAGAAATTTGAAAAATTATGCTTAAGAAGGAAAATATTTCAACGATAAAATATTTTATAATATTTGGTGTCATACAGCTGAGAGAGACATAAGTCATATTTAATGAAGTATTTAATGAAGTATTAACAATCTTTGTCGAATAGGTACAGTAAAGTGCTAATAATGAAAATTTAATAAAATTGGTTCACTTTTTACAATTATATAATCGATTTATATGAAAACGGATTATGTACTGATAGTTAATTGAGTTTTTATGAATTGGTTTCAGATAAAATGTATTCGGTTTGGATATCGCCAGAATTACAAATCACATTTCATTGAACAAAATCGACTTTTAATGTAAATTGTAAAAATACTTTTAATTATATTAATTTGTATATTGTACAAAATATCTTAATTGGAATAAATTAATTAATTAAATCGTGATAGTACGAATGTATTGCTATTAGTAAAACCCAATTAAATTGCAAAGTTTTTGACTCTCTGTATTAGCGATTTTTTTCTAAACTAGAAATGCTAAGTTTTACGCTTTATAAATTTCCCCTAATTATTATTCAAATTTTAGAAATTTCTTATATTTATTAAGTTTTACTACTGTAACTTTTTCTTAGTTGCTGATATTTTTTCAGAAGAAATTATTAATATATTTATGTCAAAATAAAAGACAATAATTAAATATAAAAATAATTACATATACATATGTATATACTTTTATAACACTAATTGTTTGACAGTTACAGTATTATAAGTAATTATAATTTATACTAATATAACAGTTATAGAAACTGTTATACTGTAATTTTTTACAGTTAAAATAATGTCTGTCTTGTAAAAATTAAACAATTAATAATAATTTCCATCACAAAAATTGCTTAGCTAACTGACAGTTTAAGGAAGATTCTAATCTACAACCACGAATATTTTTATTATTTTTATGATACATTATACATATTACACAAATTCTTTATTGAACTTAAATACGTTCACTATGTCCAGTATAATTTCTAATTTTGCCTACGTTTCAATAAAATAAATTATATTTAATAAAGAACAAAAAAAATATTATAGGCAAGCACGTTTTATTGATGGTTCTGTTACTATTCTTTATACACAAAATAACCAGCATCCAAAACTGCACGGGGGTGAATCCATCATTTTTATATTTGTATATTCCTCCTGTTGCTGGCGTCTTTGTTGCTGGCAGATATGTTAATTAACAACTGAACATGTTTTCGAAATTATACTACTTTATTAAGTAAAATCTGTATTTAATTATATGTAGTTCCTCATATAATTTTACAATGCCTTCATAACTTAGTTCTTTTTGTGTAAGTAAATTTTCCTTGTACGTGATATTGAAGAAAATTAGGATGTACACTGTACAGTATGGACTTCAAGTGAGTATAATAATAAAGTACATAAATTCTGTTAAAATTATTTACTTGATATTTTCCTTATATTGACAATACTAAAATTGTTTATTTCTCGAATATTTATTGAAAATCGTAAGTTTAACAATTAATTTATTTTTGGAGACATATAATAAAAGGATAAATATTAAGAAGGGTTTGCCAAATGGACTTTTGATTGTACAATTTTCCGAACTTAATAGTAGGGACCAATTTGTGTTACATCCTAAATTTGACCTCTCACTTTTTAGATACTCTTTAAAATTAAATAAATTTAATTGTAAAAAATGCTAATTATCTTAGAATACCTTCAAATGTAGGTGCAGAAATTATACATTTAGAAGCAACACTTTTTCTGTTCAAAATATTTTAGTCATAATTTAAATTATGGTGTTAGTAAATAAAAATATTAAGTTGTAAAAATTTGTATGAAGTTTTATGTAGTTAGGCTATGAAGTTCTTAATTATATTCAATTAATTTATGTAAAATCTTTTTCACAGCAGTTTTTAAAGTATTTAATTAAAAATATAAAATAAATTAAATTTCGATTTTCATTATTAAATTAAAACTTTTACTTAAAATATCAAAGTAATCAGTCCGTGTGTCTATCACCGTAGGAAAATAAATCTAATAAATTGAAATGTTTACTTTATTTACCAAAAATGAATTTATAATTAATAATGTAGATTTTCTCAAAGCAAATTTATCAAATGAACTGATTATATTTGTATAGAAGCATCCAGATATTTAAAATAGTAATGAAGCACAGGTGGCTTTAAAACTTATTCCTCTTAATTTACCTTCAAGCAATCAAGAATTTATTTAAAAATATTTATAAATGATTTTTCATATTTTGTTTTCAAGATAATAAAAATGTTGTTTCATTAAATTTATTTATGAAACATAAAAAATATTTATTTAAAGCCAATAAAATTTATATTTAATATTCCAATCGAATACATTTCATCATTTTTTTAAAATTTAATTAAATTATTTAAATTTTTTTAGAATATATTAAATCTTTCTAAATGTTAAAAGTAATAAAAAAATTTGTTGCTACAAATTATAAGAAAATTTTTAAAATTCATAAAAAAAAAAAAAATTTGAGATTGAAAAATATGTAGACTTAAGAAATGAGGAAATTGAGCATTAAATTTCCAATTGACATTTGATATTAATACCACATATTGATAGAGACAAAATGTGTTGTAACTTCGAAAAGTAAGCAAAAATCTTTTTTGAGTGTTCTGTAAATATTTTCGAAAGCCATAAAATCCAGATTCGTATTCCAAAAAAATAATAATATTAAAATAATATTGATAGAACTGAGTTTGACATAATTCCAATATTCTATGGGAAATTCTGTAATTTTGCAGAAAACCATTTTCAAGTTATTCTATTTTCCATAAATTATAATAAGGAATATTAACTTTGCCTACAAAACTTAACACTTGTGGGAAATATATGTTTGGGATATTCAATTTTCACATATTTTCTTAAAGTGTCTAGATAAATTATAGATAAAAGATTTTTTTTGAATTATATTAAATTACAAAAGACACCTATTCTAGTGGAACTCAAACTTTTGTTATAGAATTTGTTATAGTATACTTCAAAAAAAAAAAAAAAAAAAAAAATCAAGAATGTTTACAAAATATCTTGTGTCTTGAACTTGAATATTGCATGAATATATTTTATATGTATGCTTTCTGATAGGGACCTACGGAACTGATCTGTGTGCCAAATTTAATTCAGCCGTGATAACAATTTACTATGACTTAGGACAACATTATGGATTTTTGGAATCTCCACACTAGCAAATGTAAATAAAAATGATTTTTATAAATTCTATTTTAAAACTGATTTTTCCATTACTGCACATCATAGTTATTCCATATCACCTCGTAAATGTTGGCCAATATTAAATTTGTATTACGAAAATCTATAGAAAAAAAATCTTATTTCTTAAATTTGAAGTGGAATATTTTAAATTTTGTATTTAAATCGTCATTACTGTTTGCTTAACTTAGTTTTAATTTTGAACTGAAATACCTAAAGAAGAAATTCAGAAAATTCTTAAGTTTAAATTCTTTATTTATTAAACACAAAAAAAAAAAAAATGTTTTATAAGTTAAAAATAATTTTTTATATTTATAAAACAAATTTCTTCCAGAAAAAAAAAGATTTCTTTATAAACAATCTCAGGACAAAGTTAAATATACATTTTTATATCAGAATTTATAAAAGTAATTCAGGACCAAAATCAGTCTTAAAATGAAACTCGAAAATAACTTTTACCTACTTTTTATAAATATGACAATTTAGAGGCAGAATTTCATTTATTTTCAGTTTATTTTACCAAAGATTACTACAAATAATTTAGTAGGTTGATAATATTAGGGAAAATCTTTAAAGTATTCGTGATGATAATATCCCACAAAAATATATGAAATTTATACATACATTTTTTCTCCATAATCTTTGTGTCATGGTACTAAAGTCGCTTTTAAAGAAGCAACGTGAAAAGAAACTCATTTATTTTTGGGCCATAAATAATTCTATAAAATATTGAAAATAAATTTTGTCATTACTTCCACATAATTTTAAGACTTGATAATAAAATTTTACATTTACATGTAAATGTAAAAGCATTTCTATTGTTTTTATTTCTCCAAAATCGAATAGAAAATCGTTTAATTATTCATATAGAATCATTTTATGGACTCTTGTTTTGCCGGGAGTCTTTTAGCCCTTCTATATCTGCCGGGAATTAGCAACACACGGACGGACAAAGTAAAACCTTAAGTATAAAAATTCATAAAAATTAAAAATTCACAAGGAAATTCGGAGCACTTAAAATTATGTCAGGTTATAAAAATATTTGATATTGACATGTAAAATATTACAAAATTCTGTACAACAAATTTTCTTACATAAAAATTTAAAGCTATTTTTTTTCCGAAACGTTTTACTAAATTGCTCTGTAAATTAATCCAATCAACTATTAAAAGTTATAAATGTTTAAGAGAAGAACGTATTTTATTAGAAAAATACAATATTATAATAGAAAATGAAGTAAAATAATAGAAATAAAATTGCCTAATATTATTCGATACCAGTGTTTCAGAGCTGATACTACAAAGTTTTCTACTACACCGCAATTTCATATAAAATTTTAAGTCATCCTCAATGATCGTTGATGGTGCCATGATGGTAGCATAGTTTTTCCACCTTTATGTGTAAATTTTAAATTTTTATTTTGTTATGTAATTTTTAAATTTTTACCCTTTCATTTCCAATTGAAATCAATTTACAGAATTAACAATAAAAATTAATATTATAAATTTCATTAAAAACTTATCTAAAAAAAATGAAATTGTTTTATAAATTAATTTAATAAATGGAAAATTGTTTCTACGATTGCCAAAATAATTTCATTAATTAAATCCATTTTATCATTTTATTGATAAATATCCAATTCATATTAATTATCTATCCTTAATTTTAATCATACGACTGGGATGGATTAACATAATATTCAGTAAATGTAAAAATAATAATTATTTTAATAATATTTGTTTTAATTGAAGAACAATTTCTAAAATATATCATTATATTTTCAGGAAACTTGAAGTTAATTTATTAAATACACATAAAAATATGACAAAAGTTAAATTAAACTTTTTTTTCAACTCATTTTATTTAACTAGAAATCGTAGACTTTTAATTAGCAGAATTTTTATCAGTATGAAATTTATTCTATCATAAAATTGGTAAAATTTTGTAGCAATTAATTAGGAATTTTATACAAAATGCTTACAAATATACATATTCAACCAATAAATATTATCCTTTTAGCATATGCTTTCGTTTCCAATACAGTACACATTTTTTAGAACTAATCTTGTAGAATTAAACTAAATTAGCCCAAATCATTATGAGTGGCAGATTAATTACATTTAACTTGAAAATTAAATCCGATATAGTAAAAAGTGGTTGGAAAGGTAATGAAGAAAGTTTATCATGATTTTTGGTTCTACACATATACGGACATCATAGGACACAAGATAAATAACATCATCAAAAGCATGATAAACATAATCATCGCCCGCAATACAAATTTTGAATCAAATTACATTGAGAGTGAGTTTATTATTTATAGAAAATGTCAGGAAAAAAACACTATTAATAAATTTCTTTATTAATGGAAATAATTAATTTTATTAAAATTTATACATATTACAAAAATGTGATCCTTTCTGATAGTTTCTTAATCAAATTCCAGAATAATGTTCCTATACAATAATTATAAAAACGAAAGAGTTAATTCAAAATTAATAGTAAATATTTTTACAGGGGCCTACACAAACAATGAGACAATTATATTTATCGAGTTTTATCACTTTATCATATTTTAGAGTTATTGAATGTAAACCCCGAAATTATATTACATATTTTGAAATTCCATATTTTAAATTCCATATTTTTTAATAATTAAAAATTAGCTTTACTTAAATATATTTTAATATAAATAACTTGCATATTAATAGACATTTATTTAAGTTTGTAAGAAATTGAATGTTTTATATTTAAACTCTTTATTTTTATAAATTAAAGACATATTGATGCAAAACACATAAAAATCATATATTCATTTAATGTACTGTAGAATAATTAATACCACAAAATGTTTTATGTTGCCCGCTGTTCAGAGATTGACTATTACATTCTGATCTAAAAAAAACTTATTAACTTTTATGTTCCCTTATTCATTTGAATATACTTTCAGCATATTTATCTAAATGTATACGAATTACAGTTTCAATATTAAATAAAAAAAGGCGCATAAAATCAGCTGATAAAAAAGCTTAATTTTTATTTAATTGAAAATGAGATTGAAAGCTCAATATATTCTATAGATATTTTCCCTATATAAGTTTACTAAACTACTTTATCATCAAAGAGTAAATAATTATATAACGATATTTAAATAGCTTTTGTTGCTTTTGTTGTTCACTTTTTCAAAACACTATCTAATGTGAAAGAAATAATGTAATGGTTATTATCGGTGTTCTGACAGGTAGAATGGTGGAAAGGTCATCTTCTTGCACATAAATCACCGTTGTATCTCAGACGTACGTCACATGTTATGTGATTGTACATGTTTTAAATGAAAAGACATAAATACTACTTAGGATAGTTTGAAACTTCTTCGAGATTATTTCTATAACTCCAAAAAAAGTATTGGTATTTCAAAATGAATACTTTATGTGATATTTTACTGTATATTTTACTATGAAAGAATTAAATACAAATTGAATTTAAATTTTTAAATATCAATTTACTCTTGAATTTTATTAAATTACTAAATCAATCATAAATTCCAGTTTGTTCCTTTAATGAAAATATTCCAATTATGTAAATATTTATCATTAAAAGGTATTGACTTCTACAGTACAGCGAATACTAATTAAGATTTTTGCTATCAAGAAGACTTTTTTTTGTAATTCTTGGAAATCCACAATTTCAATTTTATTATTTAATTTTTAGAATTGGAAATCTTGACAAATCCTTATCTAAATAATATTTCATTGCTAAGTAATTCGTAAATTTATTAGATAAAAGGATAAGCAGTATTTTCCATGGTGAATAAGTATTTTCCATTTAAATATAAGGATTCTTATTTGTTATATGGATACTTCTATAGTAGATTATTTGAAAATGATTACATTTTCATATTTTAAATAAATTAGTTATAAAATAAAATTTCACTAAAATATTAAATTTTTATGTATAATTGGAGAGTATTTGTTATATCATTACATAATTTAGGTCCTTGAAGATACTATTGATTAAATATAAATTTCAACATAGTTTACATTTAGTTTTCTTTGTTTTGTAAAAAAAATTATAAATTCTGTGTTAATTACTAATTGAGTATCTAAATCCGCATGAGTTCTTAACACAAACATCACTTTCCCGGATACTAAGAAAATCGGTGTTCTGGTAAGAAACCAATGATTTGTTTAGATTAGCGATGTTGTTAGTAAACTTTGTTTGAATGAAAACATGTAAAAAATTATAAGAAATTTTAACTATAAGCTTACTTTGTTGCAATTTCTCAATATATGGAGAAAAATTTGCTATCCCTAGAAAACTAACAAATATAACAAAATAATACTGAATATTATATAACAATATGAATAAAATAGTAGAAAAGTAGAGTTAGCAAATAGTTCTAAAAAGAAAGCTACTAGTTCCCTCCGCTATGCAAACTTAAAAATTTCACAATTAATTTGACAATCCTTTCAAGAGTAATTCAAATCACTTGATTTTATTATTCTACATTCTAAAAACGTACAAGAAGCATAAATAATGTTACGTTGCGTATAATATTTAATCAACTCTTCCTTATCTCAAATAATGATTTAGTTTATTCGTATATACATTTTTTTGCAAGCACTTATGTATTAGTTTGATTTTTACAAGTTTTTCTAATCAATAAATGAATGAATATTTAAGCTTTTTACTTTACACATCAATTCAAATCAGCATGAATGGTAAATTTTCCTCTGCAATATAAAATTTTCCACAATTTCTAAAGAAAGGTTATTTATATACAATTTAATATTTAATATAAAATAATTTATGAGTAAAAAATATATAAAAATATTCCTCTAACGAACCCACATCATTTTAATTATATGGAAAATTTTTGCTGGAAAAGAATTCAATTTAAGAAATTCATTCATTCAGAAAAGTTAAGTTTTATATAAAATTAATATTTTCTTTTACATATCTCAAAGGAGAAATTAATTTTATAATATAAGTACATTAACATCTAAGGTATTTACAAATTTGAAAATATCTAACAACATCACAGTTTAAATTAATTCAAGTTATGGTGGCATCTATTTAATATGGTGGCATCTATTTAATTATTGTTCTTATTTAATTTTTAAGTAATAATTAGCAAGAAAATTAATCACAACTTTACAATATTTGTTTAATTTAAATTTAAATTCCAATGTAAACTTATCAAATTTTTAGCAAATTATATATTAAAATTATGCGTGTGAAAAATTATTGATTTTCTGCATGAAAGGACAAAAATTCAAATTAATGAAATATGAAAATCATTTTTACTTTACCCTTGCTAGCAATAAATATTTTAATATTTATGTTATTAAATTTGCTTTTATTGTACATATATACAAAATATTCCTATAAATTTATTTATTATTAATATCATAAATTAATTGAAAATAATTTAGCAAATAATATTTTACTTGCACGAAGTATGACAGTAACAAAACTAAAATTTTTGAATTATTTTGTTTTCATTTTAAATTGTAATAAATATAAATTGAATTTTTGTATTAATTTAAAATCAGAATTATAAAATCTTTAATAGTACCAAATAATATATACTTTTTGATCATGAACTTTTTTTTTTATGGACACTATAAACTTCTGATGAAATAAGTTTCATAATGTTAAATTTTATAACTTCATGTGATTATTTATACAAACTTTATTAATCGTCAATTGGACTTTTTATGAGTTAATTTCGGACAAAATGATTTCAGATGTGCTCAGAATTACAAATTAGATTTTTATTGAACAAACCAAAATTTCATTGTTATAGTTGGTCTGGTACCAAGGTCAAAGAAGCCCTTAAATTTATTTGTTACTATACTATAAAATATTATAATTGATATAATTGTTACTATAAAATATTATATTATAATTGATAAATACGTAATATTAAAAGCATTTGATTTTGAGTACGACTGCGTGTTTTTACTACAGTAGAATTTACGAACTATACTCACGGACATCCAAAAGTTTAATTGTATAAATTAATATTTTTCCTGTTTATTCAAGCAATAACAATTACGTCTTTTATCTTAGTTCCATTAAGGATTCATTAATTAACACATACTATTAATTTTAGTCTAAAAAGGCTTTATCTATTATACTTTTTGATATCTTAAATATCACATGATATAACTTCAAAAATGCACAATTTATTTAAAAAAATATTAATATGATTGTCATTCCAAATTGTATTTGGATTAGTAAATGGAAGGATAAATCTGTGAAAAAATCGAGATTTCAATAAGTTTATCTACATCAAAATAAAAATTGAAATTTTGTGCCAATCTAAAACAAAATTTGATCAGAATAAAAAAATATGATTTCACGTAAAGATAGGCTAATCGTGAATCTATGGTTTTTACATTTGAATTCCTATTTTTGTTATCAATTTTGGACATGTTTTCAAAATCAAATACTTTGTAAATAAAACTTGTTTTCGTTATTGAAGTCCTACGTATAATTTCATTGTGTTCTTAACATAGTTCTTCTTATATTAAGGAAATAGCTTTTCCTTGTTCGTGATAAATTTAAGATGCAGATCATTCATATTTGTTTAACAATTTTTTAAGAAAAATACTTTTATGCTTTATGATATAAATTTATTATATTCTTAATTTGAACATCTGGAATTTTCCTATAAAATAGCATTGGATATGGTATAATTTTTGAATTAAATAGAACTAAATAGAAACGAAATATTGTTATTTATTAAAATATTTTTGGAATCATTTAATTAAATCTGTGCTATTTTAATTACACATCATTTTCGTAATATATACCAAGAATTGGTCGGTAATTCAAATATACATTTAAAGCAGCGAATTTGTAAAATTTATCTTATTTTCTTATTTAAAAGTGCAAACCTAAACCTAACCCAATACAAACGTAAGATTTAACTGAAGCAGCAGATGAGTTGAGCTTAAATTTCAGTTTTGACACTTCATATTTTTATCATACGCACATAAATAAATTCATTTACATTTTACCATATTATAAATTTAAATTTTTATATACATATTTTCCTACATATAAAAAACAAAAACAAAACAAAATTTATACGCACACCAATATACAAATTTCAATATTACATTAATATTTATAATCAGCTGATTCATTTTCATTTAAACGACATTATTTTTATTCATTATTCACAATAATGCACATATTTTAGTTTGGCTAAGCTTAGGCCATTTTTTGATTAAAAATTAAGTGAGCCTAATTGCAAGTTTAAGCCACACAATCAGTTTATAGTTAAGCAGTGATTACTGTGAAATAGGTCATAAGATATTCTGTATTATTTCAATGTTAATCAAAACTTAATTCTACTCATAAGTAAAGTTAATAATAATGGTACAAATTATTTGTAATTAGTTAAGATCTATATAAAAAATTGTAATTTATATAAATTACCAATATTCATTTATTTATATTATTAATTATATACAAATATTCACAAGTGTTTAATAATGTATATTGTTTTGGACGCCATGGTGTTTTAAGATCGATTAGTCTTTTAATGTTCGAATTTAATTAAATTCACTATTACATAATATCAATTAGTTCATGTGGTTCCTAAAATGTTTAATCACTGTTTTTCTTCTTTTATACTGAAGCTCTGAAGGGTAACAGTTGATTATGAAGCTTGATTGTTTTTAAACATTTGGATACAAAGGACCTTAACTGAAATATATCTAATAATTTTTAATGTATGCATAATTTTTAATGTATATACATTTTTAATGTATATAAATATGTTTAAGTATATTTTTCCTTAACCCAAGCAGACATGACGATATCAAATTTCACTTTATACATCCAATATCGTCGTGCATCAAGATGCAGAAAAGATTAGTAAACTTTTAGAATTCATTACAAATTACCAATCAAAGAGTAATTTTCTAGAAAATATATAATAATAGAAAAATGAAAATTTAAACTCATCTATAAGAAATTCGTTAAAAAAATAAGGAATTTTTACATTACATTATAAATTGTAGATATTTAAAATTAATTTGCATTTTTAATTAAAATTAAACGATTTTATGGCTTTGTTTATAATTAATTGAATATAAAGGAACGCTTCATTTAAAATGAAAAGAAGAAAAGTTTTGTCAAATTTTAAATACGAAATTATTGTAATAATAATTTATCTTACATAAAATAAAATTTATCAATTAGTGAAAATATTTTTCCACAACTTTAACTAAGGAACTTCGCTCCGAATATTTAGCAAAACTTTGTTAATTGGCAATATTTATTTTAATAGCAATTTTCAAATAGTAAGGAAAATTCTATTAAACATTCAGTAATATTCCCAAAATCATTATTCAACGTATAAAATAATCTTGATATAGCATTTCATTTGGCATATTTTTAATGTTCTGGAAAATTCCGGAAAATCTAAAAAATGTTATTATTATATTTCGCTGTGTATAAAATATATTTATTTTTGCGATAACATTTTGTTCAAAATATTTTGTTATATTTAATAAATTGCCTAAAGTGTCAAGATAAATATTTGATTATGGAATGATTTTTATTGATATTAAATTAAACATATTGATTAATATTAAATTGTATTTAGTATAAACTAAGTACAAAATTTCTTATCTTTTTTCCCGGTAATAATTTTTCAAAAATATTTATACTTTTCCTTATCTCTGGGTAATTTTTAAGTAAAATTTATGAATCCTTTTAATTTAAGATTTAACTTTTAATTATACAATATTATTAAAATTTCCTTAACAGACTTTTATTTTTTCATTTTACAAAATCAATGTCAATGGAAATTTAGAAAGCTACTATGTTAAATATTTTGTTATTACATAAGTAAAAAGAATTTTTAATATTTATGCAACAATCTTTTTTTGAAAAAAAGATTTCTTAATGAAAATAAATTTAAGACAAAATTTAATATAATTTTTTTTGAGCATTACATAAATATAATTTTTAGATTAGTCGTAAAATGAAAGTCGAAAGTTTTTTTTAGCTATAGTTTATATAAAAGACAATTTAGTATCGGATATCGGAAACGGATTTTCAGTTTTTGTTACGAAAGATATTAATACAAATGATTTAATAGGTTGGAAATTTTATGGAAACCACAGAAAATAAATAAAAATATTCAGAATCTGGAGTGTTGTAATATTAAGTAATTTCGCACTAGTTTTTCAATTTACTATTCTTCCCATTCATTTGATAAATTTAATCACATCTGATTTTCAAATCACAATCAACCCGAAATAATGGAAACAGAATATAATATTTTTAGGAATTATAATAACTATTTTTATTATTAAATTTCATCAGATTTACCTTTTTAAAAAACTCTATACTACGAGGTAATAAATTTCACAACCCTTTTTATGTTCATTAAAAAGGATTCGTTACATGGAAAATTGTATGACATAATTTTGCTATTAGACATAACACATAAATTATGTTATAATTACAATAACGTTTAGTAATCGTTAATTATTAGCACGAAATTTATAAACATTGAAATATTATAATAACATAAAATATTGAAAACTTCTTAAATTTTTAACATAACACAATTTCATGTTTCACAATAATTGATAATCTTTAAAAAGATTTTCATTTACTATAAATAAGTAGATCAAATCATCCAATTAAACATTTTATTAGTACATAAATCCTTTTAATCCTTAAACATTTTTATTAAAAAAAACTCTTAAACATAAATTATATTGGGATTAGTGAGTCTTAAAAGAAAATTTATTCAAACTGATCCTAACCTAAACATCGAAAATGCTTCTAAAAATTAATTAATGGAATTTATAATGAATTTTTAAGTAAGAGTAAAACGTGTTAAGTTAGATATAAAGATTGCCCTAAAAGTAAAACTAAATTAAAATTTACAACTTTAAATTAACCAAATCTTCACATTTTATAAATTTTATTGAAAGTTAAGCAGTCATCAGTCAAATATATTATATTAACTTCTATTTTCTTTTTTTACAAATTATTTTTCTTGCTTTTTATATTTCCATCTTTGACCAATTTTAAACATTTCTACTGATTATTATAACGCCTCACCATATTTAACTAATAAATAAATTGAATTATTACAAAAGTGCGAAAACTTTACCCTCGTACTATGTAAAATTTCTAAAGTCAAACAGAATATAGTTGTATGTTGTATGCTGTTCAGAGATAGACTGTACTTACCTCTAAAAAATTTATATTTTAATAAATTATTCTCATTTTTCTCTATATCATTTAAATTCCCAGTATATTAAAAGTATCTTACGAATATATTTAATATGCAAAACACAGTTGCTAAAGGCGCGAAAAATCAGCTGATGTAAAAAGCTTAAACTTTTAATATTTAAATAAAATTTAAATTGAAAGCTTTCTCACTAATAAAATGTATTCAAACTTTATGTTGCCTTGATAAAACTACATTTTCATCAAAGAGCAAATATTTGCTTAAAATTCACTTTCATCAGAAATTTAATTAATTTTTCATGAATTGAGTATGTTTAATGTATCATTTATGTAAAAACTTTGTATCTAATGAATGCATTTAGTGTGTTTAGTTATTGTAAAAATTTTAATGAACAAACAAAAAAATTAATTACTTAAATTATCTAGAAAAAGTCTTGTTAATTGAGAAATAAAATTAATTTTTATTAAAAGTTTTGAATTTTAAATGGTAAGTTAAATTTATAAAATCCAAATTTTTAAAAAATTACTAAAACTTCTATTAAATTATTCTTCATGTCAATAAATATTCTATAATGATTCATTGTTAAAGTTTTTAATTTAATTTTCTGCCAAATATTGATATTAAATTATTAATATATCAATTACTCGTAGCCACAAATATACAGAATAACATAATTAAATTCTTTTAAAAATATGTAATTATTTTTTTTAGATATTGTTAGTTTTAATATGATTACTTCTATTACAATTTACAGTGCAAATATTTAACATTATAAAGTTATTAATTTCAACAACATAGCTTCTAATAACTGACTATTCAGTCATTAACAATTTTACTATAATAATAAAAGAGAATTTACAACAAAAATAAGACTTTTAATACTTAAATTGCTTTTGTTTGCGAAGTGACACAAGTTTTCTTCAATCGGAAAATTTGTCTAATTTTAAATCCTTCTAAATTCCTTTCTACAATATTTTTGATCTGAACCAAATCATATTTCCAATTTGTTTCCAGGGTAGCTCATACCCTCAATTTTTATAGACCTTAAAACCAATTTTGATTTTATGAAGATTAATTTATTCAAACAAAATAAGATAAATTGAGTGGATTTTTATATATGCCAAGTTGAAAGAAAATACAACCAATTTTTATTATTTCTTCTGAGGCCAACTATATCTTTTACGACCTATAGAATTCAAATTTAGCTAAATTTTATTTTTCCTAACAATTTATCACATTGGAAAAGAAATCTTTGATATTTATTAAGTTAAAATTTTCAATAAGGAAAGGTTAAAGTAATAAAATAATTTGTTTTATAACAATTTTTTGTTTGAAAAAAGGTTATTTTACGCATATAATTCGTTTGAATATCTTTTTGATATTTTAATAATATTATTTACTAATAATTAATATATAATTTAAGTAGAAATATTAAAGTTTTGCCTCTAATTTCAATTTTCACAATAAAATTTGATTAGACGAATAAATAATATTAAAAAACATAATTACCCCAGTACAGATTTCAGTACTTCAGAATTCAGTAACAGTTAATATTTTTGTTAGCTAGGACTTTAGTATTTAGAAAATATGTAGAACTTATTACTTTGTGCTAACACCAGACAGTTTACTAGTCAGTGATTTCCAAATTAAAAAAAAAAAAATCGCTCACAAAAATTCGTTGTCTATAACAAAAATGTATTGCTGGAAACAGAAAACGTTTACGAAGTTAAATATGTAATTAGATTTAAAAATAACTTAAATGGTGTTAATAAGGTAATATTTTCACTTAATACGCAAAATATATTTTGAATTAAAAACTCAATTTTTTTCAACTTTTCGCCTTGAAAGCATATTTCAGTCAACTGATAAGATATCAAAGTAAAGATATCATTATTTATTCATTTTTAAGTTCTCATATTTGTATCTAACTTGACAAACCTTTCTGTATTTATAATACATATTTAATTTCCGAACAATAATTTTGGTAGTCAATGATGCTACAGGTAATCCATAAAATACCAACAAGATTTTCAGTGATATGGCATAATATATATTGTATTTACATTTAAACTAAATGATTGCTTTACATTAAAGAATTGTGTAGCTTTTCCAGGGACTCATATATCATTGGTTAGTTTTTTTAGAAAGTATATTTGGAAGGATATTTATAATTTTATATATTTCACATATCCTTTTCTATCACAAAATTACATTTTTCATAAGATTTACATTTTTTTTCATCAGGTCAAATCCCAAAGGAACATTTACTTAAATATTTTTATGTTTAGGTTTAACATAAAAGATAAATCGATTTATGATAAATAAAACAAAAACGAGAATTTCTTTAAACTTATTATCATCTGAGAAAGATTTGGAGAGAAATACTTTAAAGGAATTATTTTAATTTGTATAAAATTAATATTTAGTTTTGAATTTATATATAACCGAAATTGAAACCTTTGAAATAATCACAACTTTACAAATTAATTTTTAAATTATTATCTAATTTAAATTAAATTTATTCGTACTGAAAAATATTGATTTTCTTCTTGAAACATAAAAGTTTACAAAAATAATTGGACATAAAATATTCGTAAAAATGTCGAAAATACAGGGTGTCCGCCGGGAAGGTATACTACTTTGTTTTGCCGCCATTGTGGTAAATGTTCATATTTGGCAGTCCTGAAGTACACACGTGTCAAATTTATTATGGAAAAATATTCGATAAACCAACGTGCCAATAGGATGTTACAGCTCGCCCATGACAACCCCGATTTTCATGAAAAAATCATAATGAGTGACGAGGCACATTTTCATTTAAATGGATATGTGAACAAACAGAATAGTCGGTTCTGGGCAATGGAAAACCCTCAAATTATTCATCAGTCACCTTTACATCCATTAAAAGTGACAGTCTGGTGCAATTTGGTCAGGAGGAATCATTGGACCTTACTTCTTTGAAAATCAAAACGGCGTAACGGTAACTGTGAATGGGGAGCGATATCGTGATATGATTGAAAACTTTTTAACGCCACAACTGCATGCTTTGGGCTTGATTAACATGTGGTATCAACAAGACGGTGCCACATCGCATACAGCCAGGATTACAATGGAATTACTGCGAGACCTCTTTCCACAACAAGTTATTTCAAAAAATGGTGATGTTGATTGGCCTCCACGGTCGCCTGATTTAACTGCTCCGGACTTCATTTTGTGGGGATATCTAAAAAGCAAGGCTTATGCAAACAAACCAGAAACGCTTGAGCAACTCAAACAAAATATTCGTGATGAAATTAATGAAATACCGCGTGAAATGTGTGAGAATGTAATGAAAAATGTGCTCAAAAGAGCTCGCATTTGTGAGGCTAACAGAGGCGGACATTTATCTGATATTGTATTCCATACATAATTGCCGACATTACATAAAACATTTATCAATATAAGATCCATTCTCTTTCATTTAATCAAAAATTATAAACAAACAAAGTAGTATACCTTCCCGGTGGACACCCTGTATATTTCATTTTTAAACTAAAATTATTAAGTACAGAATATTTCCTCTTTGGTCTAATTTGAATGATTAAAATTTAATATAAGTGATAAATTTTATTGTACAGAATTACTTTATGAATATGTGAAAAGAACAGATACAAAGTATCTAATATCTGTAAATAAAATCTCTAAAGAAGAACTGAAAATTAAGTAATTCGATCGATATTTCCATATATTGTTATAATACCGTATTCTAATTTGATTGACAAATGTTATATCTTTATTAATATTAACATAATTATGTTTTTTAAATGATTGTAAAATAATATCTTAAGATTCAACGTATTATATAACATCAATTCTACTGATGTTACTTGTCATACCTTCCCATATGCATAATTTTTATCATGACGTTCAATATAATACAATATTAATCAACTATCCATTGTTAAATATAATATTTTAATAATTTTTATGAAGCTATTTTAAAAACATAAATCAAATTTGGAATAATTTTTATTTTGTATTTGTAAAATATTCATGTTTATCAATTATACTTCAAAAAATCAATATATTGAAACTTTAGCAGTGTCGCATTTGTGTTTTTGCCAACCCTAGACAATATATTCTGAAGCACCTTATAATTACTAAGAAAATATTGATGATTAATTAGTTTAATTTACAAATTCAATCAATTAGATTTATTACTCAACGACAATCGACGAATCAACTTCTATTGATTGTAATTTTAAATTAGTGGCATTAAACCGCAACCAGGCCAAAGTAGCATATAAAAGAGCATTCGAGTCTATTTATTTGAATACTAATACTTTGAGCTTGCCTTCTAACTTACAATGATACGGAATCTTGTTCCTCATTTGAAAGTTGTTGTAATGTTTTGAACATTTCAGCCCACTTTTCGTATAAAGCTTTACAGTCATAATAACGGCAAGCTCATTTAGTATCAAAAATATTTTTAATGAATCGTCCGTTTAAAGCAATATACTTTCCTTAAATCCAAAATTCATGAAAGAATGAAATAATTATTATTTTATGAACCGCCCTATTATTACTCGCGCCCCTAGGCAATTGTTAACATTTTCCTGTTAGTACATACGCCCATGAACTTTGGTTCTTTTTGGTAAGGCCTTGATGTATAAAATCCAAAAGTTATTATGAATGAATAAAGTTTGTGTAATTAATTTTCAAAATTATTCCGACACATAATCATAGGATACGAAATATATCTCTGAGTAACATGTTCCAAAGTTATTAAGAAAGTTAAAAGCTTAAAAGTTAGCCAATAATGTTTCATTTTTTTATCCTCGTGGGGTGCCAATTCGAATAAATTTAAGTGTTCACTTAAAGCATTTGATTCTCCTAAGGCAAATTATAAAGTTGTCATAAGTATTCGTAAATTGAAGATAGTATTTCAGTTGTTATCATACACAGGTGTCTTTAAAACTTATTCTTGTAACTAATATTTAAAAAACAAAAAAAAATCCTGATATGAACATAATATTTCTTAAATTTTTATTATCGAACAAGGTTTCTTGCTGAATCAATCTATAAATAATAAATTTATTATACTAAAGATTTTATCGTATTATTTATTAGCCTATAAATTTATGTTGTTTTCAAATTCTCCTTCTGGATTATGTTAATTTTTTTGTTTTACAAATCATGTCAAAATTTACCCCCTTATATCATAATTTAGAAAATTGACTTTAAATCTTTAAATTGTTTGAAGTATTAAAACTTTGAGAACATTTCAAAGCATTAAAAGTTTTTTATTGTTACAAATTTTTCTAAAATCTTATTATATAAGATTTAATAAAAATGATTGAAATGTTATCAAATTATTTACTGAATTTCCAGAATATGTGAAAAGTTTACCCGGGAAATTATATATATTGAAATTGTTATCTAGAATTGAAACTTAATTTTAACTAAGGATCTTTCTGAATATGTAATAGCAGTCCATAACCCATGAGTCGGTCATAAGTTACCAGTAGTTAAATTTAAAACTAATAAAAAGTACATAATAATATAATTTTATTAAATTATATCTTCAGAATGGAAAATTATACCAATATTTATTCATTTATCATACATATTTACCGACCCTCCGTTTTCCAGACACAAGGCACAAATGTAAAAGTAAGGCACAAATGTAAAAGTATTTCTAACCCTTAGTCTTAGTTAATAGAAAAGGAAATTCCAAATTTTGTAATATTTCAAATTCTTATAAGAATAATTATTTATTTCGATAATCGCAGACATCAAAAACAAATTCTTTCCTAATTAATATTAATAACTTTTAAACTTCTAAGGAAACTTAATAATTATTTCAATTTAATAGGATGCTAATTTTAATTAATGTGAAATTAAGGAAAAATTTATTTAACATAAATTTTAAATTAAGAAGAAATAGATTTTAAGATTATAGAATAAAATATCAGTAGATGCGATAGATTTCCTTTATTCATGCAAATTGGGTTAATTAACTTCATTAAATTACCAAATTCCTAAAATAATCATTAATAATCAGATTTAGTTTTTCTTTTGATGAATTTGATATATTACAAATTTATTGTTACATTTATTAACTAAGAAAATTGTAGAAGAAGCGTTGGGTTTCTGCAACGAAGTGACCGGTTCCTAGGTTATGAGGAAATGATATAGCTGGCTCACTCATTACGTTGGGTTCCAGCGCATCCTTCTATGGTCGCGAACCATGTGGAGTTAGGTAGTGACATATACATAGGAGATTAACCCAATGCCACTTTAGACATTGGCAAAACTTGGACAAAAAACAAACAAAAATTTTTGCAAGAAATGCTGCGAAGAATATCAATCGGCTGATCACTACTGGTGCGTATGTCCGGCTTATGCACGAGCCAGAATTCTAACACTAGATGCGTATATGCTCTGGATACTACCGAACTAATTCATAAACCGATCGGAAGCACCAGCTACCGATTGGGGAATGAACTGAGCTAAACAAAGAGATGACGTCTGGTTGTTGCTTTGGTCTGTGTATAAACAGTAATACATGTCAACTAGCTACCGAGGTCGTACAATTGGTCGACAAGGCCTTAATGTCTATAACTTTGCTACGCGGACACGCATAGCGCAGATTTATTCATAAACAAAGAAAAATTACTGAAAATGTTAAACAAAAAAACGTAATAGTAAAAAACAAAGAAATTGTAATAAATAAGATAAATAATAAATTTTCTATTGACAGATAATAACAAAAATTCCAATATTTATTCAGAAGAAATATTCTGAAAATTCTGAAATTCTGAAATTGTTGACAATATTTCCATATTCAAAATATTCAAACCACTAAAATGTGACTTTATTTATAACATTTAAGCAAGCAAGACACGTAACGTAAAATTGAAGTAAATTAAGAAAGGTAAGGATATATTAAGAAATGTTCATAGGCCATAGGGTTTTATAACAGACGTAAACAACGGAAGAAAATTATCTGTCAAATGACAGATGTTTATACATAACAAGAATTCATTCCTTTAATTTTGTTTTACTATTGTGAATAAAAATTAATAAAAAATATTGTATTGTATATAATATGGTTTTTAACAATAAATTATTTACTTTTATTTACATTTTAAACCACATTCAATTCAAATACAATGAACTCCCAAACTTCCGTTTTTTTATTTTTCCGATATTGTCAAAAAGTTAAAGTTAATTTAACCTTAAACATTCTGACGGAATTCGTCACATTCCAACACATCTTATAAATATTCCATTACCATTTCATAACTTTTCTCTTTTATGTGTCTTAACAGTCTTATCTTTTTTATGTTTGTTGCGTGTGTTATAAAACAGGCATAATACCAAACTCATATAATTACTACTGACGAAGATATTTACATTTGATTTTACATAAGAATAATACGTGAGAATAAAGTCATTGGTTTTCTGAAATCAAAATTTTTATAAATATTGAAAATTCATTACTTCTTCATATTTTCAGTATTAAATAGATGTATATTATGCTATATGTAACATACCTTATTGACAGTTTTTGAATATAAATATGGCATTAATGATGATTATCAACATTACATAAAAGATATTGTAATACTATCTAAATATATTTTTAAACAGATTGTACTAACAATGTAACTAAAATGCCTGATAAAGATTGAATACTCATTCAATATATTAAAATGTATTAATAACAAAATATTATTTAAGATTAATTTTCAATACTTCAAGTGATTTTTAAATAGTTTTTCAATTGTTTCAATTGGAAATTGTTTAATTTTATTTATTATAAAATAATTTTTTCCATAATTTTCATTAAATTCAAATTTATTTTACATAAATAAGAAGGCATGAGGTAATTTTAAACTCTGATATAACACAACTTAGTAATAAGATTAAAGTAATTCTTTAATTTCACAATTCAAATTAATTGTAATTTAAGACTTAAATTTAGAATTTAATGTTATTTGATGCAGTATTAAATACCCGGTTAATTTTATTGTAAGGTGTCTTTAAGTAAGCGAAATATAAAATTAACTAAATTAAACTATAAAACTATTTTTTAACAAAAAGAAATATCTTCGAGGGTATTTTATATAAAGTTATTTCTAAAAGTGAAAGTTTTAGTTAACAAAATCAAATCTTATAATTTTTTAAGCAAAAACTCGATCCGAACACATTTACGCTACGTGCTTTCTAAATTTTTTTGGTATAAAAATATATTTTTGAAATTTAAGACTCGTTTCTACTTTATATTAGTTTATAAATGAATTTTTGATAGACTGTTTATAAAAACAGTTTAAAAAATTACAGAATTTTATCGCCTTCAACAGCTGGGATTCACTTAAAATCTAATAATGTTAAACAAACCTTTTAATTTTAAGAGTAAGACATTAAAATTTCACATTATCACAATATTAATTTTTTGTATTATTTTTAAAAAATTTGAAAATTATTTTAATAAAATATTAAAGATAATAAAGTTAACGTAATAAATATCTTAAGAATAAAGAACTAAACAAATTGAACTTTTTTAATAGTTTAAACTACGAGAAATGTAAATAAAATAATTAGCTTTCGATTATAGTGCTATGTAATTTTGTTATATTGACAGTACGTTTTATGCTGCATGCTGTTCAGAGATTGACTATTCTAAAAATGTTCCTTACTTTTATGAACTCTCATTTTTATATCTTATATAATTTAAATTTATATCTAAACATTTTTATATAAATGTTAAAAGTTTATCACTGGTACATAAAAAGGTACATAAATTTAAAAGCTTTTTTATGGTAAATTGTAAGCTTTTCGACTGGTAAAAGATACAATTATGCTCAGTTACTTGAAAAAATTATCTAAATTTAATAGAACAAATATTTATGTAGTCAAGTTTAAACAAATATTCAAATTATATCTCAGATGTAGCATCTGAAATAGCTTTTGTTATTTATTTATGTAAACCTTCATTAAAAAAAACTTTTAGACTCTTTAAATTTGATTCATTTGATACCGTGTGAGTTTAGTTTTATTATAACAAAATATTTATAGAAGTAAACAGATGAGATGCTAAATATCTCAAATTCTACTTACTAAAACTTTAGCTAATTTTCCTTGAATAAATTTACATAATAATCGAGGTGTAAATTTAAATTTGATTAGAAGTTTCGAATAATTTGTATTTAAATATCTATCTATATCTATAGCATAGTTATTGTCATAATATTTTATACTATTTTACCAATTATATAAAATAAAGTTTAATAAAATATATATTTCAAAAACGATTTGTTTAATTATGATTTTTTATATATCTGATCTAATTAGATATTAATCATTCGTAGAACTTTTAGAAGATTTGTTAGAACTAATTATAAAAACAATTATTCAATATTTATACCATGAGTATCATTATATGAAATCGAATAGTTACTTAATATGTGATGAAAATTTATAAATTAATCGGTTTTTAGATTGTTACTTTCGATATTTAAAATGTTGTGATGTAAATTATGAAAGCAATATTAATGCAAAATGATTGTAAATAGCAAAATTTCAAAAACTTAACGTCAAATTATGAGAATTGTCTCAGCAAAAAAGAATTAAAAATAAAGGTAATTTTAACTAAACTAAATATGAATAAATATTAATGATATTTTAATTAAATATTTTAATTTTTTGACTGTTTTTCATGTATTTAAATATTATTTAAATTAATATCAAACAATCACACCAGTTTCTTGTTTTTTGATAATATCTTCCAAATTTACATATTCATTGAAATAGAAAAAATTTCATTATTCAAATGTTAAAAATATAATTTAAATATAATATAAGTACTGAATATTAATAAAGATTTTTACTGCCAATAAAAGAGTATTTACAACAAAAATAAGACTTTTAATAATATTCCAGTTTACTTTCATTATTAAAAATCCTTCCAAATCCTTCACTATAAATATTTTGGATTTCATATTGTATTTTTAATATTATCAAACATATATTTCAAAATCAGGGAAATATAATTTAATTCTTTAGTTGATGCTAGGTAAGAAGGACAAAAACATAATTCATTAATATATTCTTTTATTTTGCATTTCTGTACAGAGACAATTTACAAAGAAAATTATATTTATCCTTATGCTAACCATATCCTTTACGCATATAACTTTTTAAAAATTTTAACATTTTAAAACTTCAAAGAACATAATAAATTATTAACAATAACATTATTTTCAATTACCATTCATAGTAATTCACATTTTTTGATTTTAACTAATCCTAAACCAAGTTAGTTTAAATTGCAGCCTTAAGCCATTCAAGCCACATAACCGGTTTAGTTAAACTTGAGATTAAGCTCACATGGGTGGAGACCGAGATGGGTGGAGAAGACTTTTAGATGAAGCTAGGGCTGGATTTGGGCTGTGAGAGCTTAAGAAGAAGAAGAAGAAGAGCTTAAGCTCCACTGAGAAATAGGGTATTATCCTAGAGTATATATATATAGAGTCCTCACGCCTCAAATAATTATGTTTCAAGCTTTCGACACCAGCCAATATTGAAACCATTGGCGCTAGCATTGGTATGAATATCGGGTGGTGCACATTGAAACCAGTGGTATGAATATGGGGTGGTGCATCTCTCTCATATTATTTGTTTTCTTTTTCTAAAATCTTTTTTTTTTTCCTTTTCTAAAATTTTATTTACTTTTCGAATAGGAAATTCATTCAAAATATATTTTTCAATTTTCCATCACATCTAACACAAAACATATTTCACTAAACAAATCATAAAACTATAAATAAATTGCAAGGTGTTAATAATTAATATTTATTTTTCATTTTACTATATAATTTTTCACAAAATAAACACTTTACTTCAATATTGTTATATAGTTAGTTTTATAGGAATTTAAAAAATCGAATGTTTTTTTTTGAAATCTTTATAAAATATTTGTGATTAATAAATTTTCTTTATTTTTGTAATCAAAATTTTAATTGAATCAATAATTTTTACTTATAAATTTATTTGTTAACATATAGTAGAACACATAACTAAATTAATGACACCAAGGCACAATCATTTCAATTTCAATTTTATTTATTGCCTTAATTTGCTAGATTATAATTTTCATATTAATAAACTTTATAATGTTTTAGAATATCCTTTGCAACTACAACATTATTTCTTAAATTTTATATTATAATAAAGTAATATTTTTAGATAATTTTTAATTTCAAAGGAAAAATGGCAAAAAACCTTATAATTTTATTTTTAGTTTTGTTATTTTTTTGGTTATTTTTGTAAATTTTATAATTTTTTTGTATTTTTTATTTTACTTAACCTAAAGACTAAAGACGAAAACAAACGAATATATGCTTGATATATATGCAAATCTCTAATAAGTATATTTGTTGAATTAGAACATTTATAATAAATTAAAAGTAGTTAAATATTTTTGAATTAAATCATAGATAAATTTTGCATTTGAAATTTATGTAACTTTCTAGTTGAATAATAAAAAGGTAAATTATTTAAAAGTTTCAAAATTTGATTCTGTTTGACTTGCATACGTTTTAGCATTACATTTTGAAAAATTTGTTTGAATATAATTATTTTATATTTTCAATATTAAGTTTTGATTTTCGGTGTATTAAGGGGTATGACTAAATTGTTGCATTTTTCTAAAGTTTTGTCAATATGTGTTCTGTATATAAGTTTTTTGTCAACGTGTATACCTAAATATTTTATAGTAGTTTCCCACGGAATGTCCCGTTAAAATGGATATTTTGATTTGGGATTAAGGAAAATTTTCTGTTTCTTGTGAAGAAGATTGCTTGAGTTTTTTCCGTATTTATTTTAATTTTCCATTTATAATAATAATTTTTGATTTTTTCAAGATCTTCTTCTAAGTTTAATATAATTTTATTTGGATCTATTTCTGAAGATAACATAGTGTATCATCTGCATATAAACCAATATCACCATTTTTTAGTTTAGGAAAATCTGATATGTAAATATTATATAAAATCGGTGATATAACAGATCCTTGTGGGGTACCAGTACTGATATTAAACTCGCTACTCTTTGTATCATTCAATATAACAACAAAACTCCTTGACTTTAAAAAATCTTTAATTGTTTTAATTAAGTACACAGGGAAATTAAACATTTTTAACTTATAAACTAGTCCATCATGCCAGACGGAGTCGAAAGCTTTTTCAACATCTAAAGTTACCATCGCTGTGGATTTTTTACATGTGAAGTTTTTTCTAACTATTTTATTTATTCTCATAACTTGGTGGCTAACCGAATGAGAGGGACGGATACCAAATTGTTCCGCAGGATAAATATTATTTTCATCCACAAAGCTTAATATCCTATCTTTCAGACACTTTTCAAATATTTTACTTAACGAACTAAGTAAACTGATTGGCCTATAACTGGATGGATCTGATTTGTTTTTATTATGCTTGGCTATAGGAGTAATTGATGAAATTTTCCAAACTTGTGGAAAATAACCAATTTTTAAGCAAGCATTAAGAATCTTACAGAAATATATAAGTTTTTTTTTCAAAAAATTTTAATAAAATATATTTAATTTGGTCTGATCCAGGAAATTTTCTATTTTTACTTAGACGGATATGTCTTTTAATTTCTTTGACAGTAATACGTTTAAAAATGATAAACTCGTAAATTATCAGTCTTTCTACTTCATACACTGTATCAGATATAAGTTTTTCAGTTTGGACGTCACTATAGTTTAACGTAAGTTTATGATGTTCACTAAAAGATTTACCTAACATATCAACTTTTTCGGAGTTTGTAGTCGCTATTTTATTTAACTTTTTTAATGTAGGTATACCAAGATTTTTATTTTTAAGTACTTTTGTTACATTCCAAAATGCTTTACTATTTTTTGAAAGGTTACCGATGTCATTTGAAATCTTTTTATTAAACATATTTACTAATCTTTCTCTTATTATACTATTTAAATTTGTTACACGTACTTTCTCAATGTAATGTCTTGTTCGTTGCCAGATACGTCTGTGATAATTACGTTGGTTTATTAATTTTTTAATTTTTTTGGAATTTTAGTTATAGCTTGTTTTGAAGATTGTATAACTTTTTTCTTTATAGATTCATTTGCTGAGTTTACCACAATATCTGTAATATTTTAATATGTAAATATATTATTTCTTTTGTTGGTGAATCACAATCATTTCGTTTCTTTGAATAAGACATAAAAAATTAGGATAGTTTTTTAGTGTATTTAATTTATTGTTTTGTTTTAACAAAAATCACTAAATATCTTTTTTTTATAACATATTTGGAATGCTCAGATAATTTATGAACTCTTCAAAATATTTAAAAAAGGGTTAAGGCAAAAAATACTGAAATAATGAAGTTTAAGGTAAAAAACACTAAAAAAAATTCCTAAGAATTAACCTGCAACGGTTTTTCCGTTGCAGGTTTTCATTAATTGTGGGAAATTTCCTTCATTTATGCATTTTTTGATTTTGTGTTAATAAGAAAGGTTTTTTATATTTTTGAATTTAATAGATACATATTCAGTTATATAAAATAATTAGAAATTAAAAAAAAAAAATTTTAAAATAGATTTATAATTCTTTAGTAGTGCCAAAAGGTAAGTTCCTTAAAAATAATATTTTTCGATAAACTCGTAACATTGTTATTATTTTATTTTTATGTGTGCCTATTTCATGTTATTCCAAAAAAATAAATAAAAAAAAGTGTTTAAAATTGTTTATGTATAGAAGAAGTACTATACATAAAAAAAAATTTGGCACGATTATAAAAAAATTCGATGTTAAAGAGTTTTCTTCAACCATTTTATTATAATATGTTAAGAATATAATCATTTACGGAATAGGCGGGTTAAATTTGAATTATTTTATACCATAAAGATTTTAAAAAAATTTATCCTATAATACAGATTAAACATATTTTCCCGGAATTTACGTTTTATTTATTTATTTATTTATTCAACTATGAGATGCCTTATGAGATTTATCTCGTTATTAGGCTTTATATTACATAATAATGTTATTTAGAAATAATTAATAGTAGTACAAAATGTATTAAAAGATAAGCAAAAATTGTAAAAAGATATATGGTAGGACATAAAATTGTAATTATTTAGTGATCAATAATAATATCAATTATAAAAAATTGTAATTATAAAATGATTAATATTAAAAAAGATAAATTATTGAAAATATATTTTTTGATAATGTACATTTCTTATATTTGACAAAATTTAGATACAATACCATCACCTTTTTTCAAATTAAATTTTAGATAGCATTTCCATATTTCTGTCTATTTTAATTCAATCTCTGCAATGAGCTTTATTATAAATATTTATAGTGAATTTTTCATAATGATATTTTCATAAATACCAATATATCAAATTAGATTTTTTTTTTTAATTTTCTAAATTAATATAATTGTTAAATAATTTACAATAAAGTTTAGATCTCATAATTAAATAAAGATTGCATAGCAATTTCATTTAATTGTTACACAAGCAACTTTTTTAGATTCGGAAAATTATAAGACAACCGAAATAACTAAAAATATTTTGAAGCAAAAAATTAAAAAATTTCTAATATAGTAATGTAGAAATTTAATTTTTTTTAAGAAAGAAAAAAAATATGGTTCTTGTCCAAATTGTATTTTTTCATTTCGGTACCCGTAGTGCCATCTTGTGATAAAGGATTGAAATAGCCGTGAGGTCTCTATATAATATATACTCTAGGCCTCTAGGGTATTATATATTTTAATATAATGATGAAATTTTATATGGAATATGCTGTTATTAGTAAATAATCATGCCGATTATGTAGTTCGAATGGATTTCATCGAAAGGCTTCGATCGTTCTTCGATTGGATTTTATTTTCCTATTATGCAGTTCGATTAAATCGAATCGAATGGTAGCAGCTAGTTCTGTTAGTACTGCCAAAGTAAATGAAGCATAAGGCAACTAAGATTGTGTCAAAAGTATATTTTCTAATTTTTTATGTCAAATAAATAAACAAAGTAGTTTTAGTAATAATAAAATGAATTCCACACTTTTTTCTTGTCTGTTTTATTTGTACCGGAAGAAAAATTTCTGGCAATATCTTTACTCCGTTCCATTAAATCTACCAATTTTTGAAATTGTAGACTGTTTGTATATAATATGATTTTGTACTTTTAGAATAGAAACATAAGTTTTAGTTTATCTATAATTTTCAAGTTAATTATATTTAATTTGTTATACTTACATTTTATTTGGTTTATAATTTATATAAAATCAAATTTTTTTTTAATAAAATCAAAAAAACAGATTTAAAATTATGAAAAAACGACTATTCGATCAAAAAAAAATAAATCCAAAGAATGTTGGATTATTTTTTTCACAGTTCGATAAAATCGAACAGCATAATTGACTAAATTGTAATATAAAATGTAATATATAATATAATTTTTTTATGTATGTAATCGATCCCAGTATTAAAATGTATTGAAATAAGTTATGATGGTTAAAACTTAAAGAAATTTGAGAGTACAATTACCTTGGACATAGTTAATTTTAATAATAATGTAAAACTTTGTAATTGCAAGAATGTATCATGAAGTTTATGATTGATAAGATATTCTTGGCAATATTTTTCTCCAATCTTTTTTGAGTTTTAAAAGATATTACACTTTTATCATTTTTTTATATCGTTATATATTAATATTTAAGGCATACTATAAAAGTTATTTTTAGTCAATTTAAATAATATTTACATACCTACTTCCCGAACAATAATTTATGTTAAAGGGTGATTACATTTCTATATTTTATTCTTCAATAATTAGCTCAACCTAAACTCAGAAATAGTTAAAGTTATAACATTAACAGTATAACAGTTACACTTTAAATGGTCCTTATTAATCTGGTAACATTATGAAAAATGAATATTTTAGATTTTGAAGAATTATAATTTTAAATTTAATATGACGAACAGTTATAACAATACTAAAATTTGTTATAAAATTTTGTTCTTTAATATATCGTCCATAATTTCTAAAGAAAGGTTATTTATATAAATTAATATTTAATATATAATATAATTTATAAAATAAAAGAAGAAATTCTTTTAGATTCCCACATCATTTTTTAATAATATGGGAAATTTTCCGGAAAATAATTTAATGTAAGAAATCAAATTTGTATTTCAGACAGAAAAGATAAGTTTTTTATATAAAATTAATAATTTATTTTTGACTGACTTTTCAATAATTAAATTTATAGAATCTATTTATTTTAACCATTTATAAATAATTTTAAAATATAATGTCAGGTAACTAAATTAGCCTTAAAAGTAAAAAAATATTTATGATTTTTAGCTATGTATACCATAAAAATACAAAGCAATAAATTATTCGCCTGATAAAATTTATTTTCTAAAATTAATCAATAATTTACCAAAAAAAAAAAACAGAAGGAAAAAAAAAATTATAATTAATTTTGTTTGCTAATTTATGCGAACTATTAACCCGTTGCGATATCCGGAACGTGACATTTATCATATCTTTTACATTGTTGAAGATAATAACAATAAACTAACAATTGTCAGTATAAGGTTTTTTTATAATATATTTGATACACGAGACCAATTGTTTGTAATTCCTGTTGGACACATAATCTATATAAACTCATATATTGTGTGATGCCTTTACACGTCATGATTAGTAAAACAATTTTACAGGTGTATATACTTCATATCCGAACAAAAAGCAGTAGCATGACGTGTATTCACTTCATTGACGTTAAAGGAAATTATAAAATTCGATGGCCCCGAATACAACTACCATATGTCGACTTACAATAAAAGTTTTCCCTGCTACTACAGACCCGCATAAGCCATACGCACAAACACATAAAGTTTCTATAGTATTATCCCACATAGTTTTTAAGTTTTAACCCGTTGTTTTATTATGGTATATTGTATAATTAGAATCCAAATATTGTATTTTGAATTACTATAATTTGGTTGGGAAGACAAATATGTTAAGAATAGTTACAACATTAAGCATACTAGAAGTAGCTATCATATGTGCAGTTACAATAAAAATTCAAAAATATTAACTATTGCAATTTGACTTACAATAATACTAGTAGTTATTGAAATTTTAAAAACATTTATGTAACTATACTTACAATGTTTATCGAATAAAAAACAAATATGGCAATTTAACATATCATAATAGGCCCTAAAAATACAATGATTGTATGTCTACTTACATTAAATTTTGGATATTACAATTATTGTAATAATATAACACTCATAATAATCGCGTAATTTTAGTAAACGGCAAGTTGAGTTACAATAGTTGTGTTGCAATTTTGAAATTTTGTAAGTACAAAATTATTTTTTTAAGCACCATAATTAATTTTTTTTTTTTTTTTGTTCGGGGAACAATGTGAAATTAAATTTGGCAAATTATGCTTTTTATTTCAAGAGCCTAGCTCCAGTATTAAAGATTTCAGAAAGTATTTTAGCTCTCCTGAAAAACGCTGTTTTTGACTTACTATAGTTGTATTCGGGGCCATCGAATTATCCTTTTAACAAATTGTTTAGTAACTTCTAATCAAAAATTATAAATTTTGTTTCAATATCGTAAATTATAACTTTCATATTAATCGCAACTCAGAATTTTGATTTCTTTATATTTTCTTCATATTGTTAAATGGATCTTTTAATATTTTCCCAAATCTTAATTCAATTTATGGGAGTGGAAAAATTTTCTACTTGAGAGAACAAAATTTTAAATTGAAACATTTTTTTCAATAATATAAATTTTTGTATTCTTTATTACATATTAAAAATTTTATTGATTACGCGAACAATTTCTTACTAAAAATTACGACAATATTGCAATTAAATTATTGAAATAATAGAAAAGAAATTTGAAAATTTATCCTTAAGAAGGGAAATATTTCAACGATAATTTAATAATATTTGGTGTCATACAGCTGGCACATAGGTCATATTTAATGAACTAGAAACAATCTTTGTCGAATAGGTATAGGTACAGTAAAGTGCTAATAATGAAAATTTAATGAAATTGGTTCAGTTTTTACAATTGTGTAATCGAATTATATGAAAACGGACTATGTACTGATAGTTAATTGAGTTTTTATGAATTGGTTTCAGACAAAATGTATTCGGTTTGGATGTGGCCAGAATTACAAATCACATTTCATTGAACAAAATCAAAAAATTTCAATATATTTAGCTATGAATGGTAATAAAGTAAAAAAACTTTTAATTAAATTAATTTGTATATTGTAGAAAATATCTTAATTGGAACAAATTAATTAATTAAATCGTGATAGTACGAATATATTGCTCTCTGTATTAGCGATTTTTTTCTAATCTAGAAGTGCTAAGTTTTATGCTTTATAAATTTCCCCCAATTGTTGCCTACGTTTCAATAAAATAAATTATATTTAATAAAGAACAAAAAAATATTAGGCAAGCATGTTTTATAGATGTTTATGTTATTATTCTTTATACACAAAATAACCAGCCTCTAAAACTGGACGGGGGTGAATCCATCATTTTTATTTTTGTATATTTATATTCCTCCTGTTGCTGGCGTCTTTGTTGCTGGCAGATATGTAAATTAACAACTGAACATGTTTTCGAAATTATACTACTTTATTAAGTAAAATCTGTATTTTATTATAGTTCTTCATATAATTTCATAATGCCTTAGTTCGTTTTGTGTAAGTATATTATTTTCCTTGTACGTGATATTGAAGAAAATTACGATGTACAGTATGGACTTGAAGTGAGTATAATAAAAAACTACATAAATACTGTTTAAATTATTTACTTGATATTTTCCTTATATTGACAATATTAGAATTGTTTATTTCTCGATTATTTACTGAAACTTTAAAAATTAATTTATTTTTGATGAAATATAATAAAAGGATAATAATTTATTTTAAATAATAACAAGGATTTGCCAAACGCACTTTTGACTGTACAATTTTCCGAACTGAATAGTAGGGACAAATTTCTGTTTCACCCTAAATTTGACCTTTCACTTTTTAGAATTAAATAAATTTATTTGTAAAAAAATGCTAATTATTTTAGAAAACCTTGAAACGTTGGTGCACTAATTATACATTTAGAAGCAACACTTTTTCTGTTCAAAATATTTTGGTCATAATTTAAATTATGGTGTTAGTAAATAAAAATATTATTTTCTATTAAGTTGTTGACTGTGATTAATTATCTCAATAAATTGTAAAACGTTTTAAGTAGTTAGGCTATTAAGTTCTTAATTAAATTCAATTAATTTATGTAAAATCTTTTTCACAGCAGTTTTTAAAGTATTTAATTAAAAATATAAAATAAATAAAATTTCGATTTTCATATTAAATTAAAACTTTTACTTAAAATATCAAAGTAATCAGTTCGTGTCTCTATCACCGTAGGAAAATAAATCTAATAAATTGAAATGTTTACTTTATTAACCAAAAATGAATTTATAATTAATAATGTAGATTTTCTCAGGGTAAATTTATCAAATGAACTGATTATATTTGTACAGAAGCATCTCGACATTTAAATAGTAATGAAGGACAGGTGGCTTTAAAACTTATTCCTCTTAATTTACCTTCAAGCAATCAAGAATTTATTTAAAAATATTTATAAATAATTTTTCATATTTTGTTTTCAGTGTAATAAAAAAGTTGTTTGATTTAAATTTATTTATGAAACATAAAAAATATTTATAAAATTTTTATTTAATGTTCAACATTTCATCATTTTTCAAATTAACTTAAGTTATTTAATTTTTTTTATAAGATATTAAATTTTCTAAATGTTAAAAGTAATAAAAATTTTTGTTACTACAAATTATAAGAAAATTCTTCAAATTCATAAAAAAATCGAATTTGAGATTGAAAAATAAGTAGACTGTAGACGAATTTAAGATTGAAAGAAATGAGGAAATTGTGTAAAATCAAAAGCATTAAATTTAAAATTGACATTTGATATTGATACCACATTGGTAGAGACAAAATGTGTCGTAAATTGGAAAAGTAAGCAAAAATCTTTTTTGAGTGTTCTGTAAATATTTTCGAAAGCCATAAAATCCAGACTCGTATTTCAAAGAAAAATTAATATTAAAATAATGTTGATATAAATGAGTTTGACATATTTCCAATATTCTGGGTATTCTATAATTTTGTAGAAAATCACTTTCAAGTTATTATATTTTCCATAAATTATAATAAGGAATATTAACTTTGCCTACAAAACTTAACACTTGTGGAAAATATATCTTGGCGATATTTAATTTTCACATATTTTCTTAAAGTGTCTAGATAAATTATAGATAAAAGAATTTTTTTGAAATATATTAAATTACAAAAGTACAAAAGACATCTATTCTAGGTGAACTCAAACCTCGGAATGTGTTATAATAGTATACTTTGAAGAAAAAAATTCAAGAATATTTACAAAGTTTCTTGTTTGTTGAATACTGCATGAATATATTTTATATGTATGATTTCTGATAGGAACCTACGGAACTGATCTGTGTGACAAATTTAATTCAGCCAGAATAACAATTTACTATGAATTAGGAATTTTTGGAATCTCTACCCTAGCAAATGTAAATAAAAATGATTTTTTGTAAGTTCTATTTTAAAACTGATTTTTCCATTACTGCACGTCATAGTTATTCCATATCACCTCGTAAATGTTGGCCAATATTAAATTTGTATTACGAAAATCTATAGAAAAAAAATTTTATTTCTTAAATTTGAAATGGAATTTAAAAATATTTTAAATTTTGTATTTAAATCGTCATTACTGTTTGCTTAACTTAGTTTTAATTTTGAAATGAAATACCCAAATAAGAAATTCAGAAAATTCTTAAGTTTAAATTCTTTATTTATTAAACACAAAACAGAATGTTTTATAAGTTAAAAATAATTTTTTATATTTATAAAACAAATTTCTTCCAGAAAAAAAAAAGATTTCTTTATAAACAATCTCAGGACAAAGTTAAATATATATTTTTATATCAGAATTTATAAAAGTAATTCAGGACCAAAATCAGTCTTAAAATAAAACTCGAAAACAACTTTTACCTATTGTTTATAAATGACAATTTAGAGGCAGAATTTCATTTATTTTCAGTTTATTTTACCAAAGATTAATACAAATAATTTAGTAGGTTGATAATATTAGGGAAAACCTTTAAAATAATCGTTTCCCACAACAATTTATGAAATTTATACATACATTTTTTTTTGATATACTGAATTGGAAATATTTAAATCCAACATAATCTCTCTGTCTCAATGTCCATCACAAGCATTCAATTATTTTTATTTCGTGAAAAACGAATGTGAAATTATTTTATGGATTCTTGGGAACAAATTTATAAAATATAGAATTTTTTAACCAAACCGGAATTGCTTTGAAATTGATTTGGCTGGAATCTTTTATCTTGTCTAGATCTACCGGGAATTAGCAGCAGACGGACGGACAAAGTAAAACCTTAAGTATAAAATTTCATAAAAATTAAAAATTCACATGGAAGTTCGGAGCACTTAATTATGTCAGGTTATAAAAATATTTGATATTGACATGTAAAATATTACAAAATTCTCTACAACAAATTTTCTTACATAAAAATTTAAAGCTATTTTTTTTCCGAAACGTTTTACTAAATTGCTCTGTAAATTAATCCAATCAACTATTAAAAGTTATAAATGTTTAAGAGAAGAACGTATTTTATTAGAAAAATTAATTATTATAATAGAAAATGAAGTGAAATAATAGAAAAAATGTGAACTGGTATATTGGCAAATATTAGGTATTAAATTATAGATTAGGATAGGCTAGAGCTACAATAACCCATTGTTTATAATCTACACTGTGATTTAAAATTTTAAGTCACCCTCAATGGCGGCGGTGACGGTGGCATAGTTTTTCCACCTTTATGTGTAAATTTTAAATTTTTATTTTGTTATGTAATTTTTAAATTTTTACCCTTTCAATTTCAATTGAAATCAATTTACCGAATTAACAATAAAAATGAATATTATAAATTTCCTTAAAAGCTTATCTAAAAATAATAAAATTGTTTTATAAATTAATTTAATAAATGGAAAATTATTTCTACGATTGCCAAAATAATTTAATCAATTAAATCCATTTCATCATTTTATTGATAAATATCCAATTCATATTAATTATCTATCCTTAATTTTAATCATACGACTGGGATGGATTAATATAAGTTTATTCAGTAAAAATAATAATTATTTTAATATTTATTTTAATTGAAGAACAATTTCCAAAATATATTATTATATTTTCAGGAAACTTGAAATTAATTAATTAAATAAATATAAAAAGATGGCAAAGTTTCATTGGAAATTTTAATTTAAAGAAAGTTGAATTTTACAATTTTACTTTCCTTTTATTGAATTTATACTTCATGTTTTCCTCACATAGCTCCTAAACGGCTTTACTGATTTAACTCAAATTTGAAACTTAAGCTCGTGTTATTAACCATTCGGTACTTTAATAACTTTAATGGCCCTTCGAGGGGGCGGGCGGTTGGGCCTATTTTCTAAAAAGTCATGTGGGGGTATCAAATTAAAGGTATTGATGAGTACATCTCGTTCAGTAGTGTTTCGGGCAACGAGGGCCATGTGGGGTTCCAATAAATTGGGCCAAAAACAATAAACATCATGTGGGGTATCAAATTAAAGATCTGGAAGAACGGGTATCTTTGGGGCAAGTAATGGTAGCATTTCGGGCAACAACGTTCATGTGGGTGCCTGATAAATGGGGCCAAAAATAATAAAAATCATGTGGGGTATCAATTTAAGCGCCGGGAAGAGTAGATATCTTTGGGGTATGTAATGGTAGTGTTTGGGGCAACGAGAGCCATGTAGATGTCTTTTCGCTGTTGCGTCGGTTAAAAAAAAGAACACTCGCTTTGCATCGGTCCTTATATATATATTTATATATATATAAACGGCTTAAAACGGCTTATAATTCGATTTTTTTGATTTATATATTTATATATATAAAACAAAAAAATCGAATTATAAGCTGTTTTCGCTCTTCTGGCTCATTAAATACAATACATGGAGGTGGTAGACCGCATAAAAGAACTTATTGCAAAAAGGGATCCTTTTATATCAACAAGTTTTATTGCAAGTGAATTAGACTTAGAACTTTCCCACATGACCATCCAACGCCGAACTGTGGAGGGGGTCTACCAACTTACAAAAGCATTAAAAAACCATTTATTTCGAAAAAAAATCGACGGGTAATGTTAGTATTTGCAAAGACGCATATAAACTGGACTGTTGCCAAATGGAAAACAATGTTTTTTTCTGATGAATGAAAGTTTAACATGATGGGTTCCGACGGATTGAGATTAGTGCGCATTCCAAAAGGAGACTGCTTTGAAAAAAGCACCATAAAGCACGGGGGTGGCAACGTAATGATCTAGGAATGTTTTTCTGGCCATGGAATCGGGCCAATTCATAAAATTATTGGCATAATGGACAGTTTCATGTACAAAGATATTCTTATATATATACTACAATTGACCATTACTGAAACTCTAGATAGAAGAAAGTAAGAAGTAGGCATATTACTATTTATAAAGGAAAGTATTTTTAAAAAATGTTTTTTTTTTTTATTTAATTAAATCCGATGTAGTAAAAAGTGGTTGGAAAGGTATGAAGAATGTTTATCATAATTTTTGTTCTAATACACATTCGGTACATCATAGGACACAAGATAAATAACATCATCAAAAGCATGATAAACATAATCATCGCCCGCAATACAATTTTTGAATCAAATTACATTGAGAGTGAGTTTATTATTTATAGAAAATGTCAGGAAAAAAAAACACTATTAATAATTTTTTTAATTAATGGAAGTAATTAATTTTATTAAAATTTATACATATTACAAAAATGTGATCCTTTCTGATTGTTTCTTAATCAAATTCCAGAATAATGTGTCTACAATAATTATCCAGAATAAATAAAAAAGTTTTCCTGAAATTTTTCACTAATAAAAAAACACGACATTTTTAATATTTTATATCAATTATCAATCAAATATAAAAAGAGTTAATTCAAAATTAATAGTAAATATTTTTACAGGGGCCTAACAAACAATGAGACAATTATATTTATCGAGTTTTATCACTTTATCATATTTTAGAGTTATTGAATGTAAACCACGAAATTATATTACATATTTTGAAACATAAAGGTTTTATTATTAAAATAAATTGAATATTTTAAAAACAATTTTTCTTTTTAATAATTATAAATTAGCTCACTTAAATATATTTTTATATAAATCACTTGTATAGTAATAAAATATTTTTTAAATTGGTCAGAAATAGAAAGTTTTATATTTAAATTCATTATTTTTATAAATTAAATACATATTGATGCAAAAACATAAAAATCATATATTCATTTAATAAGCTATAGAATAATTAATACCAACAACAATATAACTGCACGCTAAATGTTTTATGCTGCACGCTATTCAGCGATTGACTATTCTATTCTGATCTAAAAAAAAATAATTCACTTTTATTATGCTCCCTTAGTCATTTGAATTTACTTTCAGCATATTTATCTAAATGTATACGAACTAACAGTTTCAATATTAAATAAAGAAGGCGCATAAAATCAGCTGATAAAAAAGCTTCGTATTTATTTAATTGAAAATGAGATTGAAAGCTTCGGATATTCTATAGATATTTTCCCTATATACGTTTACTAAAACTACCTTATCATCAAAGAGTAAATAATTATACGATATTTAAATGATTTCTTAGATGAATTTGATTGTCATGCAGCTCAAATTGATTCCGTTGTTTACTAATTTCTCTTTTTCAAAACTACAAGCAGTGGAAATAAATACAGTATATAGCCAACGATATGAATAAAATCGCAGGAAACTTAAATTAGCAAAATACCACTTGTATCAGGATCCATATTTTGAAAAACATAGCTACTAGTTCCATCCAATATGCTCTGGAAATTTAAGACAAATGTAACACATACAAGAAATAAATTACTTCACAAAAGTAGCGGAGCATAAATAATCTTAAATGTTGTGTTTAATATTTAATCAAATCTTCCTAAATATCTCAAATAATGATTTAGTTTAGTCGTATATACATTTTCTTGCAAGTACTATTAGTTTGATTTTTGTTTTTCAAATCAATAAATGGATGAATATTTAAGTTCTTTACTTTACATATCATTTCCAATCAGCATGAATTGTAAATTTTCCTCTTTAACATAAATTTTTCCACAATTTCTAAAGAAAGGTTATTTATATAATTTAATATTTAATATAAAATAATTTATGAGTAAAAAATATATAAAAATATTTCTCTAACAAACCCACATCATTTTAATTATATGGATTATATGGAAAAATTTTGCTGGAAAAGAATTCAATTTAAGAAATTCATTCATATAGAAAAGTTAAGTTTTATATAAAATTAATATTTTCTTTTACATATCTCAAAGGAGAAATTAAATTTATAATATGGGTACATTAACATCTAAGGTACGAGGGCTGATTGATAATTACGTGGACTGACACAGAAGACACAGTTTTTTTCAGTTTTTTTTTTTTTATTTTTCAACGTTTTATTTTTTAGGACGATACACTTAGTTAGACGATGTTCCAGTTTTTTGATGCCTTCCAAAAAATATGATTTCTCCAACCCTTCAAAATAGCCATTTGTTTCGTCGATGACCTCAGCATTTGACCCAAATCTCTTTCCTGCAAGCCATTTTTTCATATTTGGTCGTTTTATTATAATCTCTTCATTCAAACGATCCAATAATGTTGCATAATATTGTCCTGTGATTGTTTTTCCTTTTTGTAAATAATCGACATGGATTATACCATGAGCATCCCAAAAAACAGTGGCCATAATCTTGCCAGCTGATGGAACTGTTTTTGCCTTCTTTGGAGCCTTTTCACCTGTAGAAATCCACTGTTTTGATTGTTCTTTTGTCTCTGGTGTGTAGTAGTGTATCCATGTTTCATCAACGGTTATGAATCGACGCCAAAAATCGACTGGATTACGTTGTAATAACTCCAAAACTTGCTTTGATGTTGTCACACGATTGCGTTTTTGATCAATTGTAAGCAAACGCGGCACCCATCTTGCAGATACCTTTTTCATATCCAAATATTGATGTAAAATATTAAAAACACGTTCCGATGAGATGTTCACGATGTCAACAATTTCCCGCAATTTCACTCTTCGGTCATCTAGTACGATATCATGGATTTTATCGACCATTTCTGGAGTAGTCACTTCATTTGGACGCGCAGAACGTTGTTCATCAATTGTGCTGGTACGGCCACTTTTAAACTCAGCAAACCACTTGCAAACCATTGATTTCGAAGGTGCAGATTCACCATAATATTTATCCAACTTTTCTTTAGTTTCCTTTGCTGTTTTCTGCCTCAAAAAATAATGTTTTATCAACACACGAAATTCGTTTTTATCCATTTTTAAAAATTGACTGAGATTGACTTACTTAAACGACTGTTACATGGAAAGTATACAAGATATCGACTTTAAATTTTATATATAGCCTAGTAAATGATTTTAGAGGTAAAAAATACTTACTTTATACCTGTGCATTACCTGAATCACAGGTAGTCCACGTAATTATCAATCAGCCCTCGTATTTACAAATTTATATTTGAAAATTACTAAGGTGAAACAAACATAAAAAATGTTATTTAACAACATCACAATTTAATTCAAATTTTTGGTATGGTGGCATCTATTTAATTATTGTTCTTATTTAATTTTTAAGTATAATTAGCAAGAATTAAAAATTAATCACAACTTTACAATATTTGTTTAATTTCAATTTTAATTCCAATGTAAAGTTTTAAAAATTTTAGCAAAAATATATTAAAATTATTAATGCGAAAAATTATTGATTTTCTGCATGAAAGAACAAAAATTAAAATTAATTAAATATGAAAATAATTTTTATTTTTCCCTTGCTACCAATAAATATTTTATTATTTATGTTATTAAATTTGCTTTTATCTTGCATATATAAAAATATTCATATAAATTATTAATATCATAAATTAATTGAAAATAATTTAACGAAGTATGACATTAACGCTACGAAAATTATTGAATTATTTTGTTTTCATTTTAAATTTTAATAAATGTAAATTGAATTTTTGTATTAATTTAAAATCAGAATTATAAAATTTTTAATAGTACCAAAAAATATATAGTTTTTGATCATGAACTTAAAGCAATTTTTTATGGACACTATAAACTTCTGATGAAATAAGTTTCATAATGTTAAATTTCATAACTCCACTCCATGTGATTATTTATACAAACTTTATTGATAGTCAATCGGGCTTTTTATGAGTTAATTTCGGACAAAATGATTTCAGATGTGCTCAGAATTAAAAATTAGATTTTTTTTGAACAAATCAAAATTTCATTGATCTATGTTGGTCTGGTACTAAGGTCAAAGAAGCCCTTATATTTATTTGGTTCTATTGTCTTGCTATTAAATATTATAATTAGTAAATACGTAATATTGAAAGCATTTGATTTTGAGTACGACTGCGTGTTTTTACTACAGTAGAATTTACGAACTATACTCACGGACATCCAAAAGTTTAATTGTATAAATTAATATTTTTCCTGTTGATTCATGTAATAACAATTACGTTTTTTATTTTAGTTCCCTGAAGGATTCATTAATTAATACATACAATTTATTTCAGTCTAAAAAAGGCTTTATCTATTAAACTTTTTGATATCTTAAAGATTACATGATACAATACATATTGTAAGTTTTATAAATATATGTTTTAGATAATGTTGTTTATAATTTTAAAATGTCGTTTTATAAATTAATCTAATGTGGTTTTCTATCAGTTTTTCAAATTTTTAAATTCCACTTTTTTCTTCTACAATCAAACACGAAATCAAATATGAAACACTCCATTATTATTTGTTCGTATTGGCATATAGTTTGAAGTATGATTTTTGAAAAATGTGTGAATATATGTCAGAATAAAAAAATTAATATGATTGTCATTTCAAATTGTATTTGGAAGGATAAATGTGTGAAAGGACCGAAATTTCAAAAAATTGATCTAGATAAAAATAAAAATTGAAATTTTCTTCCAATCTAAAACAAAATTTGATCTGTATAAAAAAAAAGATTTCTTGTTCAAAGTTCCAATAGATATCCATGTAAGATATGCGAATCGCGAATCTATATGTAATGTATTTGATTTCCTTTTTTTGTTAGCAATTTTGGAAATTGCTAACAAAATCAAATACTTTATAAATAAAACATATTTTCTTTATTGCAGTCCTGCGTATAATTTCTATGTGTTCTTAACATAATACTTCTTATGTTAAGGAAGTATGTACCTTTTCCTTGTTCCTTGTTCGTGATTAATTTATCAATTTTTTAACAAAAACACTTTTATGCTTTCTGATTTATTATAAGTCTAATTTACTTATATCCTTTCAGTTAGTTGGAATATCCTATAAAATAGCATTGGATATGGTACAATTTTTTAATTAAAAAAACTAAATAGAAACGAAATATTGTTATTTACTAAAATTTTACCCCTCACTTGGCAATTTTTGGAATTATTTGTCCACAAATTAATGTATATCTGGAAACACTTAATCCTATTTTAAACGGAGGATCGAAATTATGCTCAACTTTTAAACTAAATCTTGTATTTATTGTTGGTTACGTTATTGTCACTAATAAATTTGTTAAAAAATAGTGATATCAAGAAAATCTAAGTAAAAAATTTTAATTTAATAAAATCTATGCTATTTTAATTACTACTTATCATTTTCGTGATACATACCAAGAGTTGATCGGTAATTCAAATATACATTTGTAAAATTTCCTTGTAAAGTTGATAAAATTAGGGTTGCTAAATAAAAATATATTAACAAAATGTTTTCATACATTTTCTCAAGAATTCGTAAAGTTTAGTTAATTACATTTTAAAATTCTTTCGATAATTTTATTCATTATCATTGCGTCAATCTATATTCGACACATTAATATAATAAAATAAATATTGATAATATTAAAGTTAGCCAATAATGTTTTAATTTTATATCACCGTCGGATAAACACTTTAATTTTTATAGATTAATTAAAGTATTTATTTAAAGTACTATATCAACTTTAGAATTTTATAGTTTTTCCATAAACATCTTACCGCAAATTTTCCATAATTGAGATGAAATATTTATTTATATTTCTTAAGATGTCATTGAGGTAGGTGTCTTTTAAAATTATTTTTTGTTTTACTAAATTTAACAATAATTTATTAAACTAAATGTAACATTTTATGATTTTGACAGATAATTTTGGTTTCCATAGGAAAAAACAAAATTATTTGCTAAATGGATTCAAATTCAAATGCAAATAATTCAATGTTCTATTTTTCTCCAATTATAATGCCCGATTTCACAGTGAGAGATAAGCCTTTGCCAGATCGTAATGCTAAAAGATGTAAATCTTTTTCATCGTAATGTACGGGTTATATTGGGTAGACTCTGGAAGAAAAATAGATGCGTTCGATTCGACCAAAATCAGCGTTAATCTTATTTGCTAAATTAAAGTAAGGTTTAACTTAAGCAACAGAAGAGTTGAGCTTTTTTCACACTTCATATTTTTATTATACGCACATAAATAAATTCATTTACAATTTAGAAGTCTTTTACACACCATATTATAAATTTATATTTGCTTACAAAATAAAAAACACACACACAAAACAAAATTTATATGCACACTAATACACAAATTTCAATGTCACGTTAATTTTTATTATCAGCTGATTTATTTTCATTTACAACGACATAATTTTTATTCATTATTCACAATAATTCACATAAGTATTTTATTTTTGTTAAGCAATTTTTGATTGAATAACCAAGAGAGCTAATCTTCCAAACTTAAACCACCCAATTTGTTTAGTTAAGCTTGAGCTGAGCTAAAGCTCTCACTGTGATATCGGGCATAAGATATTTTATAATTCAATAAGTCTTTATAAAATAAATTTATATTGTTTCAATATTAAACTAATCCTACTCACAAGTTAAATAATTGTTTTATTGGTACAAATTATTTGTTATTAGTTAACAAATTGTAATTTATATAAATTACCAATATTCATTTAGAATTTATCAAATTATATTATTAATTATATACAAATATTCACAACTGTTTAATAATGTATATTGTTATGGACCACGTGGTGTTTTAGGATCGATTAGTATTTTAATGTTCGAATTTAATTAAATTCATTATTATATAATTATATCAATAAGTTCGTGTGGTTCTAAAATGTTTAATCACTGTTTTTCTTCTTTTATACTGAAGCTCTGAAGGGTAACAGTTGATTATGAAGCTTGATTGTTTTTAAATATTTGTGTACAGAGGATCTTAAATGAAATATATCTAATAATTTTTAATGTATGCTAAAAGATTAACAACTTTTCCCTTAAGCGGATATCGGAAACTGATTTTCAGTTTTTTTTATGAAAGATGTTAATACAAAAGATTTAATAGTTGGAAATTTTATGCACAAATCACAGGAAATAAATAAAAAGATTCAGAATTTGGAGAGTCGTAATCATAAGTAATTTTGAATTAGTTTTTAATTTACTATTCCTCCCATTCTTTTGATAAATTTTTAGCCTCAGCTGATTTTACAATCATGAGCGATCCGAAATAATCAACATAGTCGTGCATCAGGATGCAGAAAGGATTAGTCAACTTTTAGCATTCATTACAAATTACCAATCAAAGAGTAATTTTCTAGAAAATATATAATTATAGAAAAATCAAAATTTAAACTCATCTATGGGAAATTCGTTAAAAAAAATAAGGAATTTAAATTGTAGGTATTTAAAATTAATTTACATTTTAATTAAAATTTAAGGATTTTATGACTTTGTTTATAATTAATTGAATATAAAGGAATGCTTCATTTAAAATGAAAATAAGAAAAGTTTTGTTACATTTTAAATACGAAAATATGGTAAAAATAATTTATCTTACATAAAATAAAATTTGTCAATTAGTGAAAATATTTTTCCACAACTTTAACTAAATAACTTCGCTGAAAATACTCAGCAAAACTTTGTTAATTGACAATATTGATATTAATACCAAATTTCAAATAGTAAGGAAAATTCTATTAAATATACACTAAATATTTTCAAAACCCCTAATACAACGTCTAATCTTGATATATTTGATTTGACATATTTTTAATGTTCTGGAAAATTCCGGAAAATCTAAAAAATGTTATTATTATATTTCGCTGTGTGGGTATAAATATAAAATATATTTATTTTTGCGATAACTTTTTGTTCAAAACATTTTGTTATATATTTAATAAATTGCCTAAAGTGTCAAGATAAATATTTGATTATGGAATGATTTTTATTGATATTAAATTAAACATATTGATTAATATTAAATTTTATTTAGTAAAAACAAAATTTCTTATCTTTTTTTTCCCGGTAATAATTTTCCAAAAATATTTAGTTATATTACGAATAGTATGAAATACTATGAAGTCTGGTGATGGGTTGGATGGTCAAAAAAAAAAGTTCGCTCAAAATTTTTTTCTAGGCGTTTCCGAGGTCGGGGAGTCCGAAAATGCAAAAAAAAAAAAGTGTCCGGGGGACGCGTACGCGTACGCTTTTTATGTGCGCAGCAACATCTCCTAGAACCGCTTGTCCGATTTTAATGAAATTTGGTACACAGGCTCTAACATACCTCGCGCAGGTGCCGGTACAAGATGAGATCGATCCTTTCAGTGGGACCATGTTAGATTTCCCCATTTATGTGGCAACCTACGTGTTTTTGTTCTACGGGAAAATGTAAAAAAAAATTTCATGTCTCAGATTTGGATGAAATTTAAAACATAGGTTGGTATCATGATTGTCCACAAGCCTACCAAGATACAGGTCTGTAACTTCAGGGGGTCCCTGGTAAAATTTCCGATTAAAATTTCGTATACTCTAGACCAGCACTGGCCAACCCGTGGCTCATGAGCCGCTTGCGGCTCATTGTAAGATTATTAATGGCTCACAAAAGAATTATTTATAAATATTTGTAAAATATAAAATATACAAAAAGAAGGGCTTCAATTAAACTTTAATTATTAAAACAAAGTATTATGTGCCTGAACTATATTTCCAGTACAAATGAAAGATATGATATGATATTTAGTTTTCATTCCTCCTAAAATTATGCAAAATCTATTAAGGAATGGGGATGCAACTCATCAATTAAGGAATGGGGATGCAACTCATTTTGCTGAACTAAATAATATTAGTTCCACCGAACAAAAGGATTTTGTTAAATATGCCGATTATTTGAATAAATTGGAAAAAGCTTTCGTTTCAAGATTCGATGAAATTTCATCTTATGATAAAGACTTTCAAATATTTCGATCACCATTTAATGTTAATCCAAGTACAGCACCATCTGCTTTGCAAATGGAATTAATTTATCTCCAATGCCATCCCGAATTAAAAACCATCTTTCTTGAATCAGATGATAAAGTACAGTTTTATGCCAAATTTATTGAAAACGCGAAATATCCAAATATGAGAAAATTCGCTGCGAAAATAATAAGTGCTTTTGCTAGTACTGTATTATGCGAATCGTTTTTTTCAAAAATGACATTTACCAAAAACAAATATCGAGGATCAATTACAAATAAGAATTTGCATAATCAATTTCGAATTGCAACATCCAAAATAGAAAATGATATGGATAATTTATCCAAACAAGTGGAAAAACAAGTTTCTCATTAATACATTTTTAAATTTTATAAACTATAATAAATTAACTACATATATCAATAAAACTATATTAATAAAATAAATATAGAATAACTCTTATTTAAAAAAAAATAGTTTTATAAAATTTTTGCGGCTCATGGTATTTTAGATTTTTTTGATTTTGGCTCAGTATTCAGTTTGAGTTGGCCAGGCCTGCTCTAGACCATATAGTAATTTTTATCTAATTAGCATAAATTTTGGTACATATGATAGTTTCCGTATGTACTTGGTGTCTGTAAAATTTGAAGTCAATACTTCAGTGGGTCCATGTAAAAATCCGTAATTACTTTTCATAAGTTCAACTATCTATATCTACCGTACCTTTCACCCAATTTCAATGATATTGAACACACAGTTTCATTTAGTTATCTATTTGATACTCCACAAATTTGTAGTTGGTAGGTACAGTACGTTCATGGGAAACTAATATATGAGCAACTTAGTTTCCGAAGAATATTTTCTTTATGCTCTACAGCTTGTAATTATTATCCGATTTCAATGAAATTTGGTACACAGGTTAAGTTCATGATTCTACATTGGTTGACCAAATTACAGGTTAGTAGGATTAGGGGGTCCATGTTAAATTTCCGATTTAATTTTTAATTTTTTTTTTTTCATATGTTCTACAGCATATAGTAATTGTTAACCGATTTCAAAGATATTTTATATATAGGCTAATTTTGGGATCTAGTTGGCTCTCCCGAAATTTGGAGACCTTCAGGGGGTTCCTAGAAAACAGTTTTAGTTTCCGAATTTTATATAATTACGTGTTTTATAGCATGTAATTATTATCTGATTTTAATGAAATTTGGCACAAAGGTAGACCTTCTGATTATGCATGTGTTGGCCATGTTAGAAGTTAATACCTTCAGGGGGTCCATGCTAAAATTTCCGATTAATATTTCATATGTTCTAGAACATATGGTAAATATTATTCAATTTCAATGAAATTTTGTACACAGGTTGGATTCGTGATTACGCATGTGTAGACTAAGGTAGAAGTTAGTAGCCTGAGGGGGTCCATGCTTAAATTTCCGATTAATATTTCATATGTTCTAGAACATATGGTAAATATTATTCAATTTCAATGAAATTTTGTACACAGGTTGGATTCGTGATTACGCATGTGTAGACTAAGGTAGAAGTTAGTAGCCTGAGGGGGTCCATGCTAAAATTTCCGATTAATATTTCATATGTTCTAGAACATATGGTAAATATTATTCAATTTCAATGAAATTTTGTACACAGGTTGGATTCGTGATTACGCATGTGTAGACTAAGGTAGAAGTTAGTAGCTTGAGGGGGTCCATGCTAAAATTTCCGATTAATATTTCATATGTTCTAGAACATATGGTAAATATTATTCAATTTCAATGAAATTTTGTACAGAGGTTGGATTCGTGATTACGCATGTGTAGACTAAGGTAGAAGTTAGTAGCCTGAGGGGGTCCATGCTTAAATTTCCGATTAATATTTCATATGTTCTAGAACATATGGTAAATATTATTCAATTTCAATGAAATTTTGTACACAGGTTGAATTCGTGATTACGCATGTGTAGACTAAGGTAGAAGTTAGTAGCCTGAGGGGGGGAAGAAACCACTGTTTGTTACAAAGATAATGTTAATTACAAAAAACTTTTGGACATAAATCGCTGTTAAACAACATACTATGAGTTATCTGCTCCCCCTAGTTAGCAGCTTTTTTTTCCTTATCTCTGCGTAATTTTAACTGGTATTTATGAATCCTTTTAATTTAAGATTTAATTATAATTTCCTTTTTTTTTATTTTACAAAACTAATGTTAATGGAAACATACAAAGCTACTTTTGTTAAATTCTTTATTATTCCACAAGTAAAAACAATTTTTAATTTTTATGCGACAATCTTTTTTGGAAAAAAAATGAAAAAAAAATTAAGACAATATTTAATAAAAATTTTTTTCAGCATTACATAAATATAATTTTCGCATTCGTCTTAAAATGAATGTAGAAAGTTTTTTTTAGCTATAGTTTATATAAAAGACAATTTAGAAGCGGATATCGGAAACTGATTTTCAGTTTTTTTTATGAAAGATGTTAATACAAAAGATTTAATGGTTGGAAATTTTATGCACAAACCACAGGAAATAAATAAAAGGATTCAGAAGCTGGAGAGTCATAATCTTAAGTAATTTTGAATTAGTTTTTAATCTACTATTCTTCCCATTCTTTTGATAAATTTTAGCCACATCTGATTTGACAATCATGAGCGACCCGAAATAATAGAAAACCAGACTAATTAATAGAATATGAAATTTTTAGGGATTACAATAATTATTTTTATTATTTATCAGATTTACCTTTTTGACACACTTTACACTACGGAGTAATAAATTTACAACCCTTTTTATGTTCATTAAATATGACACAATTTTGCTTTTAAACATAACACATAAATTAGTTGAATTTCAATAATGTATACAAACTTTAATTATTAGTACGATTTTTACATCTTATTTCTACAGATTTATCATTATTTAAACATCGAAATATATGAAGAAATTTTACTGAAATAACATAAAATATTGAAAACTCCTTAAATTTATAACATAATTTCATGTTTTACAATAATTTATAATCTTTTAAAATATCTAATTATATTAAATTATCCAATTAGACATTTTTATTCGTACATAAATCCTTTTAATCCTATAAACAGTTTTTGGAAATATATTGTGGAATTAGAACTTAGATTAACCCAAATAGAATTTATTAGAAGATTAATTGTTTTTATCGCAAATTCAAATTTTAATTCCGGTATAACATAAAAAGAAACCTAACATAAAGATTGATTCTATTTTATTAAAAAAAGAGTTTTAAAAATAAATTCTGTTGGGATTAGTGAGTCTTAAAAGAATTTATATTCAAACTAATCCTAAAACCTAATATCGAAAATGTTTTCAAAAATTAATTAATGGCATTTTGAATGAATTTTTAAGTAAGAGTAAAACGTGTTAAATTAGATATAAAGATTGCCCTAAAAGTAAAACTAAATTAAAATTTATAACTTTTAATTAACCAAATATTCACATTTTATAAATTTTATTGAAAGTTAAGTAGTCAAATATGTTATAATAATTTCTATCTTCTTTTTTTACAACTTATTTTTCTTCCTTTTTATATTTCCATCTTTGTCCACGTTTAAATATTTTTACTGATTATTATAACGTCTAACCATATTATAATAAATTGAATTATTACAAAAGTGCGAAAAACTTTACCCTCGTACTATGTAAAAAAAGCTGCTAACTAGGGGGAGCAGATAACTCATAGTATGTTGTTTAACAGCGATTTATGTCCAAAAGTTTTTTGTAATTAACATTATCTTTGAAACAAACAGTGCTTTCTTCAAAAATTGCTCATCTTTATTATTTATTGATTTAATTTTATATTTTTATTTGTTTAATAATAAATAATATTATTAAAATAACTATAATAAGTATAAATATGCGTAATCACGAATCCAACCTGTGTACAAAATTTCATTGAAATTGAATAATATTTACCATATGTTCTAGAACATATGAAATATTAATCGGAAATTTTAGCATGGACCCCCTCAGGCTACTAACTTCTACCTTAGTCTACACATGCGTAATCACGAATCCAACCTGTGTACAAAATTTCATTGAAATTGAATAATATTTACCATATGTTCTAGAACATATGAAATATTAATCGGAAATTTAAGCATGGACCCCCTCAGGCTACTAACTTCTACCTTAGTCTACACATGCGTAATCACGAATCCAACCTGTGTACAAAATTTCATTGAAATTGAATAATATTTACCATATGTTCTAGAACATATGAAATATTAATCGGAAATTTTAGCATGGACCCCCTCAGGCTACTAACTTCTACCTTAGTCTACACATGCGTAATCACGAATCCAACCTGTGTACAAAATTTCATTGAAATTGAATAATATTTACCATATGTTCTAGAACATATGAAATATTAATCGGAAATTTTAGCATGGACCCCCTCAGGCTACTAACTTCTACCTTAGTCTACACATGCGTAATCACGAATCCAACCTGTGTACAAAATTTCATTGAAATTGAATAATATGTTCTAGAACATATGAAATATTAATCGGAAATTTTAGCATGGACCCCCTGAAGGTATTAACTTCTAACATGGCCAACACATGCATAATCAGAAGGTCTACCTTTGTGCCAAATTTCATTAAAATCAGATAATAATTACATGCTATAAAACACGTAATTATATAAAATTCGGAAACTAAAACTGTTTTCTAGGAACCCCCTGAAGGTCTCCAAATTTCAGGAGAGCCAACTAGATCCCAAAATTAGCCTATATATAAAATATCTTTGAAATCGGTTAACAATTACTATATGCTGTAGAACATATGAAAAAAAAAAAATTAAAAATTAAATCGGAAATTTAACATGGACCCCCTAATCCTACTAACCTGTAATTTGGTCAACCAATGTAGAATCATGAACTCAACCTGTGTACCAAATTTCATTGAAATCGGATAATAATTACAAGCTGTAGAGCATAAAGAAAATATTCTTCGGAAACTAAGTTGCTCATATATTAGTTTCCCATGAACGTACTGTACCTACCAACTACAAATTTGTGGAGTATCAAATAGATAAGTAAATGAAAGTGTGTGTTCAATATCATTGAAATTGGGTGAAAGGTACGGTAGATATAGATAATTGAACTTATGAAAAGTAATTACGGATTTTTACATGGACCCACTGAAGTATTGACTTCAAATTTTACAGACACCAAGTACATACGGAAACTATCATATGTACCAAAATTTATGCTAATTAGATAAAAATTACTATATGCTCTAGAGCAGAGATGTGCAACCCGCGGCTCATGAGCCGCATGCGGCTCTTTTTAATTTTTTATGCGGCTCACACAATATTTTTGATTTCCATAATATTTCAGCTCTTTTTTTCAACAATAGAACAATATATATTTTCATTAAAAATTTTGCTGAAAATCTTGCACAAGATTTAATATTTTTTTCTAGGCAAAACAGAATATTTTTTTCTGGGCATAACAGACTTAATAATAACCACATAATTTTTTTTCTGGGCAGTAGCTAATATTTTTTTTCTGAATATACTGAGTACTGAAATAACTTTTTAATGCAGTTGTCAAATGAAATCAAATGTTGTTATTTTGAATTTTCGTGAAATAGGGGTTTTATATTTTGTTTTTTTTTTTAAAAAAAAAGAAAGTGTTATTTTTTGCTTTGATATTTTGATAATTATTCTGAAATTTAACCCAGGGATTGAAAATGAGCAAAAGGAAACTGCTTGAAGAAAATAAACAATACCAAAAACATTGGGAGCAGGTTTTTTTTCAAATTTTTATAAATAGTAATATAATGTGCTTAATTTGCAAAACTTTATCAAAAACTATAAAAGGCTCAAACGTAATTTAGAAATTCAGGAAATGGCTCAAAGAACCAAATGGGTTGCACATCCCTGCTCTAGAGTATACGAAATTTTAATCGGAAATTTTACCAGGGACCCCCTGAAGTTACAGACCTGTATCTTGGTAGGCTTGTGGACAATCATGATACCAACCTATGTTTTAAATTTCATCCAAATCTGAGACATGAAATTTTTTTTTACATTTTCCCGTAGAACAAAAACACGTAGGTTGCCACATAAATGGGGAAATCTAACATGGTCCCACTGAAAGGATCGATCTCATCTTGTACCGGCACCTGCGCGAGGTATGTTAGAGCCTGTGTGCCAAATTTCATTAAAATCGGACAAGCGGTTCTAGGAGATGTTGCTGCGCACATAAAAAGCGTACGCGTACGCGTACGCGTCCCCCGGACACTTTTTTTTTTTTGCATTTTCGGACTCCCCGACCTCGGAAACGCCTAGAAAAAAATTTTGAGCGAACTTTTTTTTTTGACCATCCAACCCATCACCAGACTTCATAGTATTTCATACTATTCGTAAAATTTCTAAAGTCACAAAGAATATTATGTTTTATGTTGTATGCTGTTCAGAGATAGACTGTTCTGACCTCTAAATATTGTGTACTTTAATAAATTATTCTCATTTTTTTTATATCATTTAAATTCCCAGTATATATATTAAAAGTATCTTACGAAGATATTTAATATACAAAACACAGTTGCTAAAGGCGCGAAAAATCAGCTGATGTAAAAAGCTTAAACTTTTTTTATTTAAATAAAATCTAAATGGAAAGCTTTCTCAATAATGAAATGTATTCAAACTTTATCTTTATGTTGCCTTGATAAAACTACCTTTTCATCAAAGAGCAAATATTTGCTGAAAATTCACTTTCATCAGAAATTTAATTTATTTTTCATCAGTTTTATGTATCACTTATTTAAAAGCTTTGTATCTAATAATGCATTTAGTGTGTTTAGTTATTGTAAAAATTTTAATGAACAAACAAAAAAATTAATTACTTAAATTATCTAGAAAAAGTCTTGTTAATTGAGAAATAAAATTAATTTTTATTAAAAGTTTTGAATTTTAAATGGTAAGTTAAATTAATAAAATCCAAATTTGTAAAAAATTACTAAAACTTCTATTAAATTATAATTAATGTCAATAAATATTCTATAATGATTCATTGTTAAAGTTTTTAATTGAATTTTCTGCCAAATATTGATATTAAATTATTAATATATCAATTACTCGTAGTCACAAATATGCAGAATAACATAATTAAATTCTTTTAAACATATATAAATAATTGTTAGTTTTAATTTGATTACTTTATTTACAATTTAGAGTACTTATATTATAATTATGTGCAGCTATGTATACTGAATATTATATGAGTACTAAGCAATAAATAATTTTTACAAGGTTTTACAGTCTTTTCAGCAGTTTTTAGCGCTTTATTCACACCACTGAGTTGTATTACTTACCAACCAATACAAGTTTTACAATTCTCATTATTCAAATATTTAACATTAAAAAGTTATTAATTTCAAAATAGCATCTAATAAACTGACTACTGAATAATCATTAATAATTTTACTATAGTAAAAAAACAAAAATAAGACTTTTAATATCTTAAATTGCTTTTGTTTCCAAATTGACACAAGTTTTCTTCAACCGGAAAATTTGTCTAATTTTAAATTCTTCTAAATCCTTCTCTATAATATTTTCGATTTGATACAATATTTTTTTAATAGATATCAAAAGATTCTCAATATCAAATTCATTTATCATTAACTAAATCATATTTTAAATTTGCTTCCAGGATAGTTCAAACCGAAAGTTGATTCTCCATTTTTATAGACCTAAAAACTAATTTTGATTTTATGAAGATAAATTTATTCAAACAAAATAAGATAAATTGAGTGGATTTTACATGCCATGTTGAAAATATAACTAATTTTTATTATTTCACCTGAAGACAACTATATCTTTCACGACCTATAGAATTCAAATTTAGTTAAATTTTATTTTTCCTAACAATTTATCACATTGGAAAAGAAATCTTTGATATTTATTAAGTTAATATTTGCTATAAGGAAAGGTTAATGTAATAAAATAATTTGTTTTATAAGAATTTTTTGTTTGAAAAAAGGTTATTTTAAGCATAAAAATAATTCCTTTGAATATCTTTTTGATATTTTAATAATATTATTTATCAATAATTAATATATAATTTAAGTAGAAATATTAAAGTTTTGCCTTAATTTCAATTTTCAGAATAACATTTGTATAAATGAATAAATAATATTCGATGAAACAGAAAATTAGAATAAATACTTTATCATTGGTCATTGCGAACTTGAAAATATCAGGAATATGACTCACAGAAGGACATAACTCGTTATTTTATAACTATAAAAATGTTGAAAACTCTTGATCAATAAAATGATATTAAGCAAAATCAGCTTAGTAGTTAGAGTATTACTTAACAAATTATATATTTGCTGACATTACCGAAAAATTAAATTCAAAATAAGTAAAGATGTTAACTATTGGTCGAAATCGATTTTCTTAATATTTACCTAATTTTTCTGTAAAAATGTTTATTTTGCAATACTATAAAAATACAGAAAAAAATTAATTTAAGTTCATTTTGTACATTTCTTATGAAATACGGTAATGAATTTGTACATACATGTTCTGAGTACAGAATTCAGTGGTGTTAATAAGGTAATATTTTCACTTAATACGCAAAAAGTATTTTGAATTAAAAAATCCATTTTTCTCATCTTTTCGCCTTGAAATCATATTTCAGTCAACTGATAAGAGATCAAAGTAAAGATATCAATTTTTATTCATGTTTAAGTTCTCATATTTGTGCTAACTTGACAACCCTTTCTGTATTTATAATACATATTTAATTTCCAAACAATAATTTTGGTAGTCAATGATGCTACAGGTAGTCCATAAAATACCAACAAGATTTTCAGTGATATGACATAATGTATAATTGTTTTTACATTTAAACTAAATGATTGCTTTACATTAAAGAATTGTGTTCCAGGGATTCATATATCATTGGTTAGCTTTTTTATTAAGTATATTTGGAAGGATATTTATAATTTTATATATTTCACATAACCTTTTCTATCACAAAATTACATTTTTCATAAGATTTACATTTTTTTCATCAGGTCAAATCCCAAAGGAACATTTACTTAAATATTTTTATGTTTAGGTTTAACATAAAAGATAAATCGATTTATGATAAATAAAACAAAAACGAGAATTTCGTTAAAGTTATTATCATCTGAGAAAGATTTGGAGAAAAATAATTTAAAGGAATAAAACTTCTCAACTTTTCAAATTAATTTTAAAATATTTACCTAAAATAGAGTTAACTAGAGTTTAAATTAAATTTATTCGTTCTGAAAAATATTCATTTTCTTCTTGAAACATCAAAGTTTACAAAAATAATTGGATATAAAATATTCGTAAAAATGTCGAAAATATATTTCATTTTTAAAGGAAAATTATTAAGTACAGAATATTTCCTCTTTGGTATAATTTGAATGATTAGAATTTAATATAAGTGATAAATTTTATTGTACAGAATTTCTTTATGAATATATGTATTAGAAGAAAAGATACACAGTATCTAATATCTGTAAGTAAAATCTCTAAAGAATAACTGAAATGATTGAATTTTTAAATCAATCAATAAAATTTAATACTGTAACATAAATCATTTATTAACCACGTCTATAATAAGAAATTTTCAATACATTTATTCAATTTATTACTGTCTCATCCACTTTTATTTTAAGTTTATTATAATTTCTAAACCAAAATTTTATGCTGTCTAAAAGAATTAATGAGAAATATTCAAAATTGACTTAGTAAGTCAGTAATTCAATCGATATTTCCAAATATTTTTATAATACCGTATTCTAATTTGATTGACAATTGTTATCTCTTTAATATTAACATAATTATGTTTTTTAAATGATTGTAAAATAATATCTTAAGATTCAACGTATTATATAACATCAATTCTACTGATGTTACTTGTCATACTTTCCCATATCCATAATTTTTATTATGACGTTCAATATAATACAATATTAAACAACCATTCATTTTTAAATATAATATTTTAATAATTTTTATGAAACTATTTTAAAAACATAAATAAAAATTTGGCGTACTTTTTATTTTGCATTTCTAAAATATTTATGTTTATCAATTATACTTCATAAAACAATACAGGGTTTGCACTCCAAATTCACCCTTTTGCAAATCAAATTCATTCTTTTGCAAACGACGAATTTGATTTGCTAAAGAATGAATTTGATTTACAACAGGGTGCATTTGGAGTGTAAACCCTGTATATTGAAACTTTGGCAGTGTCGCATTTGTGTTTTTGCCAACTCTAGGCAATGTATTCTGAAGCACCTTATAATTACTAAGAAATTATTGATGGTTAATTTACAAATTCAATCAATTATATTTATTACTCAACAGCAATCGACAAATCAACTTCTATTGATTGTAATTTTAAATTAGTGGCATTAAACCGGAACCTGTCCAAAGTAGCATATAACAAAGCATTCGAGTCTATTTATTTGAATGCTAATACCTTGAGCTTGCCTTGTAACTACGGAATCTTCTTCCTCATTTGAAAGTTGTTGTAATGCTTTGAACATTTCAGCCCAGTTTTCGTATAAAGCTTTACAGTCATAATAACGACAAGATTGTTTAGTATCACAAATATTTTTAATGGAGCGTCCGTTTAAAGCAATATATTTTCCTTAAAACACTTTTTTGAATCAAAAATTCATGAAATAATGAAATAATTATATTATCAATCACCGTATTTCGAATGAAGCCCCTAGGCAATTGCCTACATTTTCCTGTTAGTAAATGCGGCCATGAACTGTGGTTCTTTTTGGTACGTCCTTGATGTATAAAATCCAAAAGTTTTTATGAATTAGTAAAGTTTGTGTAATTAGTTCCCAAAGCATTCCTACACATAATCATAGGATAGGAAATATATCTCTGAGTAACATGTCTCAAAGTTCTTAAGAAAGTTAAATGCTTAAAAGTTAACCAATAATGTTTTATTATTTTATCATCGTGGGGTGCCAATTGGAATAAATTGAAGTGTTTACTTAAAGCATTTAATTCTGCTAAGGCAAATTATAAAGTTGTCGTAAGTATTCGTAAATTGAAGATAGTATTTCAGTTGTTATCATACACAGGTGTCTTTAAAACTTATTCTTGTAACTAATATTAACAAAAAAAAAAGTAATTTTTACCGATTTGAACATAATATTTCTTAAATTTTTATTATCTAACAAGGTTTCTTGCTGAATCAATCTATAAATTTATAATACTAAACATTTGATTGTACTATTTCCTTTTTAAAATTTATGTTGTTTTCAAATTCTCCTTCTGGATTATGTTAATTTTTTTGATTTACAAATCATAAGTCAAAATTTACTCTTCTCATACTATAATTTAGAAAATTGGCTTTAAATCTTTAAATTCTTTGAAAGTATTAAAACTTTTAGAACATTTAAAAGCATTAAAAGTTTTTTATTGCTACAAATTTTTCGAAAATCTTATTATACATATAAGATATAAGTATAATATTTAACATAAATGATTGAAATGTTATGAAATTATTTATTGAAATTCCAGAATATGTTAAAAGTAAATAAAATCTTTTACCCGGAAAATTATATATTGAAATTGTAATTTGAAACTTAATTTTAACTACGGATTTATCTGAAAATGTCCAGTAACAATGAGTCGGCCAGAAGTTGCCCCTATAGTTAAATTTTAAAACAAATTAAATGTACATAATAAGGTGCCCATAAAATATTATAATACTATAAACTTTTTTAATTAAATTATATCTTCAGAATGGAAAATTAGACCAAAATTTATTCTTTTATCATATTTACAGAACCTCTGTTTTCCAGACTATCAATTCAGTTTTCATTAAGGTATAAATTAGTCTATAAAGGAAGATATTAAAACGTAAAAGTATTTCTAAATTCTAACCCTTAGTACAGTAAAAATATGTATAGAAAAGGAAATTCCAAATTATGTAATATTTCAAATTCTTATAAGAATAATTTTTTTCGATAATCGCAGACATCAAAAACAAATTCTTTCCTAATTAATATTAATAGCTTTTAAACTTCTATGGAAACTTAATAATTATATCAATTTAATGGGATGCTAATTTTACGTTCTAAGAACTAAAATGGAGTTGGGCTGGACATTTAGCGCGACTAGAAGACCAAAGATGGACGATTACAACCACAAATTGGGAACCAAATGGAAAAGGAAAAATAGGCAGACAAAGGAAAAGATGGGCCGATGAGATAAACTTATTGTGCAACGACTGGAGAAATCTCGCTAAAAATAAAGTAGAATGGAAAAAATTGGGGGAGGCACCTGTAGCAATACATAATTTTTATTTTAAAAATCATTTAAATTATTTATAATAAGAATAAATTGAATTTATAAGAAAAAAAAAAAAAAAAAATCTGAAATATAAAATAAGTTTAACTTAATACTATTTGAATTAAAACTAATTTGGAACTAAAAGTAACTAAAAAGAAAAATTAAAATTTATTTAAAAGAAAATTAAAATTAAATTAAAACCGAAATGTAATAATTAATTTAATTTAAGAAATTTGTAATTAGGGTGTTATAAGCTTATAATAATAATAATAATAATAATTTTAATTAATGCGAAATTAAGGAAAAATTTATTTGACATTAAATATAACATAAATTTTAAATTAAGAAGAATTTTTGTGTAAATGAAATAGATTTAAAAATTTTATATCAGGAGATGCGATAGATTTATTTTATTCATATTAATTAGGTTAATCAACTTAATTAAATTACCAAAATTCTAAAGTAATCTTGTTTATTAATGTTTTAGTTTTTCTTTTGACCTTGAAATTTGTAATATTATAAATTTATTTTCCAATTATTAATTAGAAAATTGTAGAAGAAGCGATATTAAGACTAAATAAATTGGGCCTTTGTAATGAAGTGACGGAGCGCTGTGTTCCAGGTCACTACTAGTTACGTCTTTTACAAGCAAGAAATGCTGCGAAAGGTCTGAATCTTCTGACCACTACTTCTGTTAATGTCCGGCTTATGCTCGAGCCAGAATTCGAACACTAGATGCGTATGCTGTGGATACTACCGAACTAATGACCTACCCAATGTGATGAACTTTATCAAAAACACTAACCGGCTTGTGGAAAGTGTAACAGAAGTTCAGTTAACTGAATGCTATGCGAGGTGGTACAATGAGCCGACAGAGCCTTAGTGCCTATAACTCTGCTGCGCGGACAAGCATAGCTCAGTTTCATTCATAAACAAAGAAAAATTACTGAAAATGTTTAACAAAAAAATGTAATCATAAAAGCAAAGAAATTGTAATAAATGAGATAAGTAATAAATTTTCTATTGACAGATAATAACAAATTCAAATATCAATATTTGTTCAGAAGAAATATTCTGAAAATGTTTAATAAATTGTAAAAACCTCGAGCTATTTGTGTTTACCAGCCGCGTATAAATATATAAAAAAGAAAAATTCATTTTCACCATAACATTCTATGTTATTAAATTTACATATATTTCGAAAGTGTAGATAAATATTTAATATTATAGAAAACTTTACATTTACCAAAATAAAAACCGTACCAAAAATTCCTTATCTTCTTTTTCCCATAATTTTTTTTTAATAAATCTTTACATTTTTCGTTTTCTCTCAATGGTTAATTTTTGAATCATTTTAAAATAACCTTTACTTTTCATTTATTACATTAAATTCCTAATTTTTCCACTGAAAACAAAATAATTTTCTTTTTTAAATGATATTTTCGTATCTGTGGGAAGTTTTTTATTTTTATGAATTAATTATTTTTTTAATAAAAAGAACTTAAGCTTCGTGCTTAAATATAAAATGATTTTATATACGATAGTTAACTACGAAAGAATGAATAGCTATTTTTTATAGAAATCACTAAAGTGTGATTTCATTTATAACATACGCAAGCAAGTTAGACATGCAAAAGTTGAAAATGAAGAAAGGTAATTTTGTTTTGCCATTGTGAATAAAAATTAATAAGAAAAATTGCTGCAGAAGAATGGGCAGCTATTGTATATAATATGGTTTTTAACAATAAATTATGTATTAAAATCATTTATTTTTTGAAACACATTCAAATACAATCGACTGCAAAACTTCCGGTTTTTTTATTTTTCCGGTACTGTCGAAAAGTTAAAGTTAATTTAACCTTAAACATTCTGACAGAATTCGTCACATTCCAAAACATTTTATAAATATTCCATTACCATTTCATACCTTTCTCCTTTATGTTTCTTAACAGTCTTATCTTTTGTATGTTTGTTGTGTGTGTTATAAATCAGGCATAATACCAAAATCATATATGTAATTACTACTGACCAAGATATTTACATTTGATATTACATAAGAATAATACGTGAGAATAAAGTAATTCTTTTTCTGAAATAAATCTCATTACTTCTTCATATTACGTATATGATTTTGTACTATAATTTATTGACGTTTTTGAATGCAAATGTGGCATCAATGATGATTATTAACAATTAACACTACATTAAAGATATGATAATAACTAAATAGTTCTAAACATATTCTACTAACAACGTAACTAAATTCCCTGATAAAGATTCAATACTTAATCAATATACATATTAAAATGTATTAATAATTAAATATTATTTGAGATTAATTTTAAATTCTTTGAGATTAAATGATTTGTACTGTTTTATAAACACTTAATTAAGTAATTTTTAAATAGTTTTTCAATTGTTTCAAAGTAAATTGTTTAACTTTATTTATCATAAAATAGAAAAATGCTTTAAATTCAAATTTATTTTACATAAATAAATATTCATTAATTTTAAACTCTGATATAACATATAATTTAGTTATAAGATTATGGAATTATTTGATTTAACTATTTTAATAAGTTGTAATTTAAGACTTAAATTTAGAATTTAATGTTATTTGATGCAGTTAATACCCGATTAATTTTATTGTAAGGTGTCTTTAAGTAAGCGAAAGTATATAAAATTAACTAAATAAAACTAAAAAACTATTTTTTTAAAAAAAATATCCTCCAGAGTATTTTATATTTCTGAAAGAGAAAGTGTTAGTTAACAAAATCAAATCTTTTAGTTTTATAAGTAAAAACTCGATCCGAACACTTTTATGCTACGTGCTTTCTATATTTTTTTGTATAAGACTCTTTTCTAATTCATATTATTTTATAAATATTTTTTGATAGACTTTTTATAAAAACAGTTTAAAAATTACAGAATTTTATCGCCTTTAACAACTGGGATTCACCTAAAGTCTAATAATGTTAAACAAACCTTTTAATTTTAAGACATTAAAATTTCACATTATTACAATATGAATTTTTTTTGATTATTTTTAAAAATATTTTAATTATTTTAATAAAATATTAAAGTTAATAAATTTACGAAATTAATATGTAATACTTTAATAAAAATGTAAATAAAATAATTAGCTTTCGATTATAGTGCTATTTAATTTTTTTATATTAACTACTGTTTTGTGCTGTATGCTGTTCAGAGATCGACTATTCTAAAAATGTTCCCTACTTTTATGAACTCTCATTTCTATATCTTATATAATTTAAATTTATTGTAAACAAATTTATATAAATGTTAAAAGTTTATCACTGGTACATAAAAAAGGTACATAAATTAAAAAGCTTTTTTTTATGGTAAATAGTAAACTTTTCTACTGATAAAAGATACAATTATGCTCAGTTGAAACAGATATTGAAATTATATCTCAGATGTATCATCTCAAATAGCTTTTGTTGTTTACTTATGTAAACCTTTATAAAAAAAAACTTTTAATTCTTATGCATTTGATACAGTGTGAGTTTAATTTATAGAAGTAACAGATGAGATGCTAAAAATTTTAAATAATTGTAATCAAATTCTACTTACTAAAAATTTAGCTAATTTTCCTTGAATAAATTTACATGATAATCTAGGTGTAAATTTAAATTTGATTTGACGTTTCGAATAATTTGTGTTTAAATATCTATAGCATAGTAATTGTCATTGAGAATTTTTTGTAAATAATATTTTACTAATTATATAAAATAAAGTTTAATATAAAATATATATTTCAAAAATTATTTTTTTATTATATGATTTTTTATAAATCTGATGAATTTCAATTAATCATTCGTAGAACTTTTGGAAGATTTGTTAGAACTAATATTATAAAATAATTATTCAATATTCACACATTGAATATCTTATATGAACACGAATAATTACTTAATATGTGATGAAAATTTATAAATTAATCGGTTTTTAGATTGTTACTTTCGATATTTAAAATGTTGTGATGTAAATTGTGAAAGCAATATCAATCTCAGCAAAAGATGAATTAAGAATAATGGTAATTTTAATAATTTAGCTAAATATGAAGAAGTATTAATGATATTTTAATTCTACATTACATACAATTATTTTTGACTGTATTTTATTTATTTAAATTATTTAAAATAATATATCAAATATCACACCAGTTTCTTGTTTTTTGATAATATTTTCCAAATTTAAATATTCATTGACATAGAAAAAAATTCATTATTCAAATGTTAAAAATATAATGTAATCCCAACATAATATCTAATAATATAAGTACTAAATAATCATCAAGATTTTTGCTACCAATAAAAGAGTATTTACAACAAAAACAAGACTTTTAATATCATGAAAAGCTTTTACTTAGTACCTGACAAGTTAGATTTTCCGGTAAAATTTTCATTATAAAAAAACCATACAAGTTGCATGTTTAATAAAAAATAATTTATTAAACGACAGAAGAAATTCTTTTAGATTTCCACATCATTTTATAATCATTTGGGAAATTAGCAGGAAAAGAATTTAATGTAAGAAATCAAATTTGTACTTCATACAGAAAATAATTAAATTTATATTTAGGTTCATCATTACATAGGATTTCCTAAAGGGAAACAGGTGTAAAAATGGGAAATATTTTTGTATTCCTAAGCACATATTTTAAAATCAACCAAAATTTGTAAAAGGGAAAACGTGATAGAATATATTTATTTTAACCATTTATATATAATTTTAAAATTTAATGTCTGGTAACTAAATTAGCCTTAAAAGTAAAAAAATATTTATGATTTTTGTCCATGTGTACCATAAAAATACCAAAGCAAATAAATTCTTTGCCTGATAAAATTATTTTGTAAAATTAAACAATCAATTATAATTTACAAAAAAAAAAAACCAGAATAAATTGAAAAAAAAAAAAATATATATAAATAAATTTTGTTTGCTAATTTATACGAACTATTAACCCTTTCGCAACCTTACTTTTTACGTTGCGTTTTCCAGAACGTGACATGCCATATCCTGTACTTTTTTGAAAATAATGAAGTTCTGACAACAGCAAACTGAAATTTGAAAGATGTCAGTTCGGAGAATTACAAAAATATATAAGGTTTTTTATAATATACTTCCTGGGACACCAGACCAATTGTTTGTAATTCCTGTTGGACACTTAGCACGCATAATCTATATAAACTCATACATTGTGTTATGCCTTTACAGTTTACACGTCATGATTAGTAAAACAATTTTACAGGTGCATACACTTCATATCCGTACAAAAAGCAGTAGCATAACGTGTATTCACCTCATTGACGCTAAAGGGTTAAAGAATTATAAAATTATCCTTTTAGCAAATTGTTTAGTAATTTCTAATCAAAAAATTATAAATTTTGTTTCAAAATCGTAAATTATAACTTTTATATTAATCGAAATTTGATTTTCTTCAATTTTCGTCATATTGTTATATAGATCTTTTAATATTTTCCCAAATCTTAATTCGATTTATGGGAGTGGAAAAATATGGGATTTCTACTTGAAAGAACAAAATTTTAAATTAATGAAACATAAAAAATATTTTTACTATTTTTTCAGTAATATAAATTTTTGTATTCTTTATTACATAAATATTAAAAATTTTATTGATTATATGCGAAATATTTATTAGTTAAAATTTCGACAATATTACAATTAAATTATTGAAGTATTTATAACAGAAAATAAATTTGAAAAATTATCCTTTAACGATAAAATATTTTATAATATTTGGTGTCATACAGCTGACACATTAGGTCATATTGAATGAACTAGAAACAATCTTTATCGAATAGGTACAATAAAATGTTAATATTGAAAATTTAATAAAATTGGTTCAATTTTTACAATTATGTAATCGATCTATATGAAAATGGATTATGTACTGATAGTCAAAATGTATTTGGTTCAGATGTGGCCAGAATTACAAATTACATTTCATTGAACAAAATCACAAAGTTTTAATATATTTTGGTATGAACTTTTAATTAAATTAATTTGTATATTGTAGAAAATATCTTAATTGGAATAAATAAATTAAGTAAATCCTGATAGTCGAATATTGTTATTGGCAAAAAACAAATAAATTGCAAAGATTTGGACTCTCTGTGTAAGGTTTTTTTTCTAAACTAGAAGTGCTAAGTTGTATGCTTTATAAATTTCCCCCAATTATTATTCAAATTTTGAAAATTTCTTACATTTTTAATGGAACTATTTCTTATTTATAAGAAATTATTATTATAATGTCAAAATAAAAGAAAACAATTAAATTGAAAAATAATTACATAATACTTTTAATACACTAATAGTTTAATAGTTACATTTTTATAATTTCTGTAAATAAATTTACAAATAATTTTATATATTTAATTTATAATAATATAACAGTTACAGAAACTGTTATACTGTAACTTTTTACAGTTAAACCAATGTCTGTCTTGTGAAAATTAAACAATTATTAATAACTTCCATCAAAAAATTGTTTATAGGCCAGTTTAAGGAATATTCAAATTTACAACCACGATTCAGATTTTTATTTACGATATTATACAAATTCTTTATTGAACTTAATTCGTTCAATATTTCTACTACAATTTCTAATTTTGCCTACGTTTCAATAAAATAAATTATATTTAATAAAGAACAAAAAAATATTAGGCAAGCATGTTTTAAAGATGTTTCTGTTACTATTCTTTTTACACAAAAAAAAACCAGCCTCCAAAACTGGACGGGGGTGAATCCATCATCTTTATATTTGTATATTCATTCCTCCTGTTGCTGGCATCTTTGAAACTGAACATGTTTTCGAAATTATATATAAAATTATTAAGTAAAATCTGTATTTTATTATTGTTCTCCATATAATTTCACAATGCGATCATATCTTAGTTCTTTTTGTGCTAGTAAATTTTCCTTGTACGTGATATTGAAGTAAATTAGGATGTACACTGTACAGTATGGACTTCAAGTGAGTATAATAATAAAGTACATAAATACTGTTAACATTATTTACTTGATATTTTCTTATATTGACAATATTAGAATTGTTTATTTCTCGATTATTTATTGAAAATCGTATGTTTAAAAATTAATTTATTTTTGAGAAATATAATAAAAGGATAATATTTTCTTGTAAATATTAACAAGGTTTTTGATTTTATAATTTTCCGAACTTAAGAGTAGAGACAAATTTGAGTTTCAACCTAAATTTGACTTTTCACTTTTTAGATACTCTTTATAATTAAATAAATTTATTTGTTAAAAAATGCTAATTATTTTAGGAAACTTTAAAATTTAGGTGCAAAAATTATACATTTAGAAGCAACACTTTTTCTGTTCAAAATATTTTAGTCATTATTTAAATTATGGTGTTAGTAAATTAAAATATTATTTTCAATTAAGTTGTAGTTAGGCTATGAAGTTCTTAATTATATTCAATTAATTTATGTAAAATGATTTTCACAACAGTTTATAAAGTATTTAATTAAAAATATAAAATAAATAAAATTTCGATTTTCATATTAAATTAAAATTAAAACTTTTCCTTAAATAAAAAAGTAATCAGTTTCTGTGTCTATCACCGTAGGAAAATAAATCTAATAAGTTGAAATGTTTACAGAAGCATCCATATATTTAACATAGTAATGAAGCACAGGTGGCTTTAAAACTTATTCCTCTTAATTTAACTTCAAGCAATCAAGAATTTATTTAAAAATATTTTTAAATGATTTTTCATATTTTGTTTTCAAGATAATAAAAAAGTTGTTTCATTAAATTTATTTATGAAACATAAAAAATATTTATATAAAGCCAATAAAATGTATATATTTAATATTTAACATTTTATCATTTTTAAAATTCACTTAAGTTATTTAAATTTTTAAATGTTAAAAGTAATAAAAGTTTGTTATTGCTACAAATTATAATAAAATTCTTACAAAATTTGAATTTGAGATTGAAAAATATGTAGACTTAAAAAATGAGGAAATTGTGTAAAATCAAAAGAATTAAGTTTCCAATTGACATTTGATATTAATAACAAATATTGATAGAAACAAAATGTGTCGTAAATTCGAAAAGTAAGCAAAAATCGTTTTTGAGTATTCTGTAAATATTTTCGAAAGCCATAAAATCCAGATTCGTATTTAAAAGAAAAATTAATATTAAAATAATGTTGATATAAATGATTTTGACATATTTCCAATATTCTGGGAAATTCTATAATTTTGTAGAAAATGACTTTCAAGTTATTCTATTTTCCATAAATTACAATAAGGAATATTAACTTTGCCTACAAAACTTAATACTTGTGGAAAATATATCTTGGCGATATTCAATTTTCACATATTTTCTTAAAGTGTCTAGATAAATTATAGATAAAAGATTTTTTTTGAAATATATTAAATTACAGAATTACAAAAAACACCTACTCTAGGGGAACTCAAACCTCGGAATGTGTTATAATAGTATACTTTGAAGAAAAAAATTCAAGAATGTTAACAAAGTTTCTTGTTTGTTGAATACTGCATGAATATATTTTATATGTATGATTAAATGTAAATAAAAATGATTTTTTGCAAATTCCATTTTAAAACTGATTTATTCCATATCACCTCGTAAATGTTGCCCAATATTAAATTTGTATTTCGAAAAAGTAATTTTTAAGTGAAATTTAAAAATATTTTTAACTTAATATTTAAATCTTCATTTATTGTTTGCTTAACTTTTGAAATGAAATGCCTAAAGAAATTCCAAAAATTCTTACGTTAAAATTCTTTATAAGTTAAAATTATTTTTTTATATTTATGAAGCAAATTTCTTCCAGAAAAAAAGATTTCTTTATAAATAACCTCAGGTCAAAGTTAAATATATATTTTTATATCAAAATTTATAAAAGTAATTTAGGACCAAAATAAGTCTTAAAATGGAACTCGAAAATAACTTTTACCTATTTTTTATAAATATGACAATTTAGAGGCAGAATTTCATTTATCTTCAGTTTATTTTACCAAAGATTAATACAAACAATTTAGTAGGTTGATAAAATAAAGGAAAACCTTTATAGAATTAGTCATGATAATTACCCAAAAAAAAATTATAAAATTTACTAACTCGTGGTACTAAAGTCGCTTTTAAAGAAGTACGTGAAAAGAAACTCATTTATTTTTCAGACATAAATAATTCTATAAAACATTGAAAATATGTCGTCATTACTTCCACATAATTTTAAGACTTGATAATAAAATTTTATATTTACATGTAAATGTAAAAGCATTTCTATTGTTTTTATTTCTCCAAAATCGAATAGAAAATCGTTTAATTATTCATATATAGTAGCATTTTAGTGACTCTTGGAAACAAATTTATAAAATATGGAATTCTTTAACCAGACCGGAATAGCTTTCAAATTGATTTGGCTGCAATCTTTTAGCCCTTCTATATCTGCCGGGAATTAGCAACAGACGGACGGACAAAGTAAAACCTTAAGTATAAAATTTCATAAAAATTAAAAATTCATAAGGAAGTTCGGAGCACTTAATTATGTCAGGTTATAAAAATATTTGATATTGACATGTAAAATATTATAAAATTCTCTACAACAAATTTTCTTACATACAAATTTAAAGCTATTTTTTTTACCGAAACGTTTTACTAAATTGCTCTGTAAATTAATTCAATCAACTAAATATTAAAAGTTATAAATGTTTAAGAGAAGAATGTATTTGATTAGAAAAATACAATATTATAATAGAAAATGAAGTAAAATAATAGAAATAAAATTGGCTAATATTATTCGATACCAGTGTTTCAGCGCTGATACTACAAAGTTTTCTACTACATCTACAAATCCACCGTCACCGCAGTGTAATATAAAATTTTAAGTCATCCTCAATGATCGTTGATGGTGCCATGACGGTAACATAGTTTTTCCAACTTTATGTGTAAATATTAAATTTTTATTTTGTTATGTAATTTTTAAATTTTTACCCTTTCAGTTGAAATCAATTTACTTAATTAACAATAAAAATTAATATTATAAATTTCCTTAAAAGCTTATCTAAAAATAATAAAATTGTTTTATAAATTAATTTAATAAATGGAAAGTTATTTCTACGATTGCCAAAAAAATTTAATTAATTTAATCCGTTTTATCATTTTATTGATAAATATCCAATTCTAATTAATTATCTATCCTTAATTTTAATCATACGACTGGGATGGATTAACATAAGTTTATTCAGTAATAAAAATAATAATGATTTTAATATTTATTTTAATTGAAGAACAATTTCCAAAATATATTATAATATTTTCAGGAAACTTGAAATTAATTAATTAAATAAATATAAAAAGTTGGCAAAAGTTAAATTAAACAATTTTTGTTCGACTCATTTTATTTATCTAGAAATCATAGACTTTTAATTAGCAGAATTTTTATCAGTATGAAATTTATTCTATTATAAAATTGGGGAAATTTTGTAGCAATTAATTATGAATTTTATACAAAATTCTTATAAATATACAAATTCAACCAATAAATATTATCCTTTTAGTATATGCTTTCGTTTCCAATCCATTACACATTTTTTAGTACTAATCTAGTCGAATTAAAAAACTTATCTAGCATAAATTAGTCCAATTGCTTATGAGTGGCAGATTACTTACATTTAACTTGAAAATTAAATCCGATGTAGTAAAAAGTGGTTGGAAAGGCAATGAAGAAAGTTTATCATGATTTTTGGTACACACATACGGACATCATAGGACACACGATAAATAACACCATCAAGAGCATGATAAACATAATCACCGCACCCAATACGAAATTTATTATTTATAGAAAACGTCAGGGGAAAAAACACTATTAATAAATTTATTAATTAATGGAAATAATTAATTTTATTAAAATTTATATATTACAAAAATGTGATCCTTTCTGATTGTTTCTTAATCAAATTGCAGAATAATGTTCCTACAATAATTATCGAGATAAAAAAAAAAGTTTTCGGGGAATAATTCAGTAATAAAAAAACACCACATTTTCATATCAATTATTAATCAATTATTTCATATCAATTATTAATCAAATATAAAAAGAGTTAATTCAAAATTAATAGTAAGTATTTTTACAGGGACCTATACAAACAATGAGACAATTATATTTAACTAGTTTTATCACTTTTTATTATTTTAGAGTTATTGAATATAAATCCCGAAATTATGTCACATATTTTGAAACATAAAGGAATTATTATTAAAATAAATTGAATATTTTCAAAACAAGTAATAGAAATTTATTTAAGTTTGTAATGGCCGTATGACAGTGGATTGAAAAAATCCAAAAAAAAACCAAAAAATTTCTATTTGTGCGACTAAAACAGAAATATAATTTCAATGATAGACAACTATAGTATCGTATTAATTTTGTCAAATATATTATTATTTTTTATTCTGTCAAATATATTTTTTATTTTTTTTATTTTGAAATAAATTATTATTGATTGAAAATTTAAATTTTTATATAATATGGCGGCAAAAAATATATGCAACCATATGAAAAAACAATTTTTTAATTGAAAATATTTAAATAATAAGTAGCCGCAATTAAAACTGTCATTTTTATTTTTATAATTTCACAACACAGCAATCAAAAAAATAAATAAAATCTAAAAATTGCTCGATTTGTCAAAAAAAATCTAAAATTTTTTGGATTTTTTTGGACAGAAATGGTTTTGTTGCTGCTACACAGCGGCAAATCATTAGCGACATAGAAATTTTTCTGACAGAAATGGTTTTGTTGCTGCTACACAGCGGCAAATCATTAGCGACATAGAAATTTTTCGGTTTTTTTTTGGATTTTTTTTTGACAGAAATGGTTTGTTTACAATATAGCTTGTTACTCGCACTCATATATTTTGTAATATACGAAATTTTACCTCTCGCTCTAAATGGATATTTTCTGAAAAATATCAAATTTACAATACAATGTCATACCGGCATAATGCCGGTATGACATTGTATTGTAAATTTGATATTTTTCAGAAAATATCCATTTAGAGCGAGAGGTAAAATTTCGTATATTACAAAATATATGAGTGCGAGTAACAAGCTATATTGTAAACAAACCATTTCTGTCAAAAAAAAATCCAAAAAAAAACCGAAAAATTTCTATGTCGCTAATGATTTGCCGCTGTGTAGCAGCAACAAAACCATTTCTGTCAGAAAAATTTCTATGTCGCTAATGATTTGCCGCTGTGTAGCAGCAACAAAACCATTTCTGTCCAAAAAAATCCAAAAATTTTTAGATTTTTTTTGACAAATCGAGCAATTTTTAGATTTTATTTATTTTTTTGATTGCTGTGTTGTGAAATTATAAAAATAAAAATGACAGTTTTAATTGCGGCTACTTATTATTTAAATATTTTCAATTAAAAAATTGTTTTTTCATATGGTTGCATATATTTTTTGCCGCCATATTATATAAAAATTTAAATTTTCAATCAATAATTTATTTCAAAATAAAAAAAATAAAAAATATATTTGACAGAATAAAAAATAATAATATATTTGACAAAATTAATACGATACTATAGTTGTCTATCATTGAAATTATATTTCTGTTTTAGTCGCACAAATAGATATTTTTTGGATTTTTTTTGGATTTTTTTAATCCACTGTCATACGGCCATAAGAAATTGAATGTTTTATATTTAAATTCATTATTTTTATAAATTCAATACATATTGATGCAAAACACACAAAAATCATATATTTATTTAATGTACTGTAGAATAATTAATACCACAAAATGTTTTATGTTGCCCGCTGTTCAGCGATTGACTATTTCTATTCCGATAAAAAAAAACTTATTCACTTTTATGCTCCCTTAGACATTTGAATTTACTTTCAGCATATTTATCTAAATGTATACGAACTTACATAAAGAAGGCGCATAAAATCAGCTGATAAAAAAGCTTAATTTTTATTTAATTGAAAATGAGATGGAAAGCTTAAGATATTCTATAGATATTTTCCTTATATACATTTACTAAAACTACCTTATCATCAAAGAGTAAATAATTATACGATATTTAAATGATTTCTTAGATGAATTTGATTGTCATGCAGCTCAAATTGCTTTTGTTGTTTACTAATTTCACTTTTTCAAACCATCTATCTAAACAAAACCGTTCAAACTACCTGAATGTAAAAGTAATAATCTAATCGTAATTATCGGTGTTCTAACAGGAAGAATTGTGGAAAGGTCATCTTTTAGCACATAAATCACCTATGTATCTCTAAAATCACAGACGTACGTAACATGTTATGCGATTGTACAAGTTTTAAGCCAGTTTCAAATTATAATTATCAGTTTTATAGTTTGAAATAAGTTTCGAGATTCGAGTTGTCCTATAATAAAAATTATCAGATTCATCAAGAAAATCCTCTATTCCCTGCCAATTTAAGGCAAATGTAAAAATTTCATAAATAATTTTACAATCCTGTCAAGAACAATTAAAATTATTTGAATTTATTATTTTACATTCTAAAAACGTACAAGAAATAAATTACTTCACACAAGTAGGGAAGCATAAATAATGTTACGTTGTGTATAATATTTAATCAACTCTTCCTAAATATCTCAAATATGGATTTAGTTTAGTCGTATATATACATTTTCTTGCAAGTACTATTAGTTTGATTTTTGTTTTTCAAATCAATAAATGGATGAATATTTAAGTTCTTTACTTTACATATCATTTCCAATCAGCATGAATTGTAAATTTTCCTCTTTAACATACATTTTTCCACAATTTATAAAGAAAGGTTATTTATACAATTTAATATTTAATATAAAATGATTTATGAGTAAAAAATAAATAAAAATATTTCTCTAACGAACCCACATCATTTTAATTATATGGAACATTTTTGATGGAAAAGAATTCAATTTCAGAAATTTAATTTGTAAATCATTCAAAAAAGATAAGTCTTTATATAAAATTAAAAATTTATTTTACATTTCTCAAAGGAGAAATTATATTTATAATATGACTACATTAACGTCTAAGGTATTTACAAATTTGAAAATTACTAAGGTGAAACTAGCATAAAATAAAAATGTATATTTACAGCATCACAGTTTAAATTAATTCAAATTTGTGGCATGGTAACATTTTTTTTTTTTTTTTTTTATGTAATTTTTAGATACACTTGGCAAGAATTAAAAATTAATCACAACTTTACAATATTTGTTTAATTTCAATTTAAATTCTAATGTAAACTTATCAAATTTTTAGCAAATTATATATTAAAATTATGCATGCGAAAAATTATTGATTTTCTGGATGAAAGGACAAAAATTCAAATTATTATAAAATATGAAAATCATTTTTATTTTTCCCTTGCTACCAATAAATATTTTATTATTTATGTTATTAAATTTGCTTTTATCTTGCATATATAAAAATATTCATATAAATTATTAATATCATAAATTAATTGAAAATAATTTAACGAAGTATGACATTAACGCTACGAAAATTATTGAATTATTTTGTTTTCATTTTAAATTGTAATAAATATAAATTGAATTTTTGTATTAATTTAAAATCAGAATTATAAAATCTTTAATAGTACGCAAAAATATATACTTTTTGATCACGAACTCAAAACAATTGTTTATGGACCCAATAAACTTCTGATGAAATAAGTTCCATAAAGTTAATTTTATAACTCCATGTGATTATTTATAGAAACTTTATTGATAGTCAATCGTAATTTTTATGAGTTAAATTCGGACAAAATGATTTTAGATGTGCTCAGAATTACAAATTAGATTTTTATTGAACAAACCAAAATTTGATTGATCTATGTTGGTCTAGTACCAAGGTCAAAGAAGCCCTTAAATTTATTTGTAGATAATATAAATAGTAAAATTTCAATACTAATTGTGTTACTATAAAATAATATAATTGATAATATGTATTATATCTTTATATCACCGTAGGATAAACACTTTAATTTGTATAAATTAAGTATTTCTTTAAGGTATTAATAACCTTTAGCATTTTATAGTTTTTCCATAAATATCTTACCGCAAATTTTCCATAATGAAAATGAAATATTTATTCGTATTTCTTAAGATTTCATTGAGGTGTCTTTTAAATTTAATTTTTTTGTTTTACTAAATTTAACTATATAATTTATTTAACAGAATATAACATTTTATGAATTCTGGTTTCCATAAGAAGAGAACAAAATTATTTGCTGAATGGAATTGATTGTAACCTTGAAATTTAATCGAAAATAATTTAATGTTCTATTTTGCTCTAATTATACCGTGATTGATTAAACCTTTGCCAGATCGTAATGCTAAAATATGACTAATCTTTTCACCGCAATGTACGGTTTTATTGGATATACTCTGACAGAAAAATAGGGTTCGATTTCGCGACGACAATCCGCATTTATCTAATTTTCTGGTTTCTCAGTGCTTCTTTATATTTATATAAATTTATAATATATGTAATGTAAAAGAAGCATTGAGAAACCAGAAAATAACATAAACGCAAACACACACAAAACATAATTTGCATGCAGCATGCACACAAATACACATATTTCAATATCACATTCATTTGTATTATAAGCTGATTAATTTTCATTTCCAATTTACAACGACATTATTTTTATTCATCAGTCACAATAATTCACATATTTTTGTTTGGCTAAGCTTAGGCCAATTTTTGATTGAAAAACCAAGTGAGCTTATCATGCAAGCTTAAGCCACCCAATCTGTTTAGTTAAGCTTCAGCTAAAGTTCTCACTGTGAAATCGGGCATAAGATATTCTTAATGTAAAATTATTTGAATGTTAATAAAAACTAATCCTACTCACAAGTTAAATAATTGTTTTATTGGTACAAATTATTTGTTATTAGTTAAGATCTCTATAAGAAATTGTAATTTATATAAATTACCAATATTCATTTAGAATTTACCAAATTATATTATTAATTATACACAAATATTCATTAATAATGTTATGGACATCATGGTGTTTTAACATCGATTAGTATTTTAATGTTCGAATTTAATTAAATTCACTATTATATAATATCAATTAGTTCATGTGGTTCTAAAAATGTTTAATCACTGTTTGTCTTCTATGATACTGAAGGGTAACAATCGATTACGAAGTTTGATTGTTTTTAAATATTTGTATAGAAAGGACCTTAATTGAAATATATCTAATAATTTTTAATGTATGCTAAAAGATTAACAACATTTTCCCTTAACCCATGTAGACATGACGATATCAATTTTCACTTTCTACACTCAAAATAGTCTTGCATCACGATGTAGAAAAGATTAATCATCTTGTAGCATTCATTACAAATTATGAATCAAGGAGTAATTTTCTAGAAAATACATAATTATAGAAAACTGAAAATTTAAATTCATCTATAAGAAAGTCGTTAAAAAATAAGAAATTTTTACATTATAAATTGTAGGAATTTAAAAATAATTTACATTTTAATTAAAATTGAAGGATTTTATGGCTTTGTTTTTAATTAATTGAATACTAAGGAATGCTTCATTTAAAATGAAAATAAGAAAAGTTTTGTCACATTTTAAATATGGAATTATGGTAAAAATAATTTATATTACATAAAATAAAATTTGTCAATTAGTGAAAATATTTTTCCACAACTTTAACTAAATAACTTCGCTGAAAATATTCAGGAAAACTTTGTTAATTGGCAATATTTATTTTAATAGCAATTTTCAAATAGTAAGGAAAATTCTATTAAATATTCAGTAAATATTATTAAAATCCTAATCCAACGTGTAAAATAATCTTGATATATTTGATTTTACATATTTTTAATGTTCTGGAAAATTCCGGAAAATCTAAAAAATGTTATTATTATATTTCGCTGTGTGGGTATAAAATATATTTATGTTTGCGATAACATTTTGTTCAAAACATTTTGCCTAAAGTGTCAAGAGAAATATTTGATTATGGAATGATTTTTATTGATATTAGCTAAATTAAACATATTGATTAATATTAAATTTCATTTAGTAAACTATAGTACAAAAATTCTTATGTTCTTTTCGCCGGTTTTTATTAATAATTTATATTTTCCTTATCTCTGGGTAATTTTTAAGTGAAATTTATGAATACTTTTAATTTAAGATTTAATTATTCAATATTATTAACATTTCATTAACAGACTTTTATTTTTTGATTTTACAAAACCAATTACACAAGTAAAAAGAATTTTTAATATTTATGCAACAATCTTTTTTTTTTGCAAAAAAGATTTCTTAATGAAAATAAATTTAAAACAAAATTTAATACAAATTTTTGTTAGCATTACATAAATATAATTTTCAGATTAGTCGTAAAATGAAAGTCGAAAGTTTTTTTTAGCTATAGTTTATATAAAAGACAATTTGGTAGCGGATATCGGAAACGGATTTTCAGTTTTTATTACGAAAGATATTAATACAAATGATTTAATAGGTTGGAAATTTTATGGAAACCACAGAAAATAAATAAAAATATTCAGAATCTGGAGTGTCGTAATCTTAAGTAATTTCGCACTAGTTTTTCAATTTACTATTCTTCCCATTCATTTAATAAATTTAATCACATCTGATTTTACAATCACAATCAACCCGAAATAATGGAAAAAGAATATAATATATTTAGGAATTATAATAACTATTTTTATTATTAAATTTCATCAGATTTACCTTTTTAAAAAACTCTATACTACGAGGTAATAAATTTCACAACCCTTTTTATGTTCATTAAAAAGGATTCGTTACATGGAAAATAGTATGACATAATTTTGCTATTAGACATAACACATAAATTATGTTATAATTACAATAACGTTTAGTAATCGTTAATTATTAGCACGAAATTTATAAACATTGAAATATTATAATAACATAAAATATTGAAAACTTCTTAAATTTTTAACATAACACAATTTCATGTTTCACAATAATTGATAATCTTTTAAAAGATTTTCATTTACTATAAATAAGTAGATCAAATCATCCAATTAAACATTTTTATTAGTACATAAATCCTTTTAATCCTTAAACAGTTTTATTAAAAAAAAACTCTTAAACATAAATTATGTTGGGATTAGTGAGTCTTAAAAGAAAATTTATTCAAACTGATCCTAACTTAAACATCGAAAATGCTTCTAAAAATTAATTAATGGAATTTATAATGAATTTTTAAGTAAGAGTAAAACATGTTAAATTTGATATAAAGGCTGGCCTAAAAGTAAAACTAAATTAAAATTTACAACTTTTAATTTACCAAATCTTCACATTTTATAAATTTTATTGAAAGTTAAGCAGTCATCAGTCTAATATATTATATTAACTTCTATCTTCTTTTTATACAAATTATTTTTCTTGCTTTTTATATTTCCATCTTTGACCAATTTTAAATATTTCTACTGATTATTATAACGCCTCACCATATTTAACTAATAAATAAATTGAATTATTACAAAAGTGCGAAAAACTTTACCCTCGTACTATGTAAAATTTCTAAAGTCACACAGAATATAGTTGTATGCTGTATGCTGTTCAGAGATAGACTGTACTATGACCTCTAAAAATTTTATATTTTAAAATTTTAATAAATTATTCTCATTTTCTCTACACCATTTAAATTCCTAGTATATTAAAAGTATCTTACGAAGATATTTAATATACAAAACACAGTTGCTAAAGGCGCGAAAAATCAGCTGATGTAAAAAGCTTAAACTTTTAATATTTAAATAAAATTTAAATTGAAAGCTTTCCCACTAATAAAATGTATTCAAACTTTATCTTTATGTTGCCTTGATAAAACTACATTTTCATCAAAGAGCAAATATTTGCTTAAAATTCACTTTCATCAGAAATTTAATTAATTTTTCATGAATTGAGTATGTTTAATGTATCATTTATGTAAAAACTTTGTATCTAATGAATGCATTTAGTGTGTTTAGTTATTGTAAAAATTTTAATGAACAAACAAAAAAATTAATTACTTAAATTATCTAGAAAAAGTCTTGTTAATTGAGAAATAAAATTAATTTTTATTAAAAGTTTTGAATTTTAAATGGTAAGATAAATCTATAAAATCTACATTTCTAAAAAATTACATAAACTTCTATTAAAGTATACTTAATGTTAATAAATATTCTATAATGCTTCATTGTTAAAGTTTTTAATTAAATTTTCTGCCAAATATTGATATTAAATTATTAATATATCAATTACTCGTAGCCACAAATATACAGAAAAACATAATTAAATTCTTTTAAAAATATATAATTAATTTTTTTTAGATATTGTTGGTTTTAATTTGATTATTTCATTTACAATTTACAGTGCAAATATTTAACATTAAAAAGTTATTAATTTCAAAATAGCTTCTAATAAACTGACTATTCAGTCATTAACAATTTTACTATAATAATAAAAGAGAATTTACAACAAAAATAAGACTTAATATCTTAAATTGCTTTTGTTTGCGAAGTGACACAAGTTTTCTTCAATTGGAAAATTTGTCTAATTTTAAATCCTTCTAAATTCCTTTCTGCAATATTTTTGATCTGAACCAAATCATATTTCCAATTTGTTTCCAGGGTAGCTCATACCCTCAATTTTTATTTTATGAAGATAAATTTATTCAAACAAAATAAGATAAATTGAGTGGATTTCATATGCTAAGTTGAAAATACAACTAATTTTAATTATTTCTCCTGAGGCCAACTATATCTTTCACGACCTAATAGAATTCAAATTTAGTTAAATTTTATTTTTCCTAACAATTTAGCACATTGGAAAAGAAATCTTTGATAATTATTAAGTTAAAATTTTCAATAAGGAAAGGTTAAGGTAATAAAATAATTTGTTTTATAACATTTTTTTATTTGATAAAAGGTTATTTTAAGCATAAAAATAATTCCTTTGAATATCTTTTTGATATTTTAATAATATTATTTACCAATAATTAATATATAATTTAAGTAGAAATATTAAAGTGTTGCCTCTAATTTCAATTTTCACAATAAAATTTGTTTAGACGAATAAATAATATTCGATAAATCAGAAAATGAGTATAAATAGTTTATCATTGGTCATTGCGTATTATCAGGAATATTAGATATGGCTCACAGAAGGACTTCACTCGTTATTTTATAACATTTAAAAATGTTGAAAATTCCTGATGAATAAAAAGATACCGTATTAAGCAAAAACAGCTTACTAGTTAGAGTATTACTTAACACATTATGTATTTGCTTACATTACAATTTTATTCTGAGTACAGATTTCAGTACTTTAGAATTCAGTAACAGTTAATATTTTTGTTGGCTAGGACTTTAGTATTTAGAAAATATGTAGAACTTATTACTTTGTGCTAACACCAAACAGTTTACTAGTCAGTGATTACAAAATTTAAAAAAAAAAAATCGCTCACAAAAATTCGTTGTCTATAACAAAAATGTATTGCTGGAAACAGAAAACGTTTACGAAGTTAAATATGTAATTAGATTAAATGGTGTTAATAAGGTAATATTTTCACTTAATACGCAAAATATATTTTGAATTAAAAACTCAATTTTTTTCAACTTTTCGCCTTGAAAGCATATTTCAGTCAACTGATAAGATATCAAAATAAAGATATCATTATTTATTCATTTTTAAGTTCTCATATTTGTATCTAACTTGACAAACCTTTCTGTATTTATAATACATATTTAATTTCCGAACAATAATTTTGGTAGTCAATGATGCTACAGGTAATCCATAAAATACCAACAAGATTTTCAGTGATATGGCATAATATATATTGTATTTACATTTAAACTAAATGATTGCTTTACATTAAAGAATTGTGTAGCTTTTCCAGGGACTCATATATCATTGGTTAGCCTCTTTATTAAGTATTTATGAACGGATATTTACAATTTTATATATTTCACATATCCTTTTCTATCACAAAATTACATTTTTCATAAGATTTACATTTTTTTCATCAGGTCGAATCCCAAAGGAACATTTACTTAAATATTTTTATGTTCAGATTTAACATAAAAGATAAATCGATTTATGATAAATAAAACAAAAACGAGAATTTCTTTAAAGTTATTATCATCTGATAAAGATTTGGAGAAAAATAATTTAAAGGAATTATTTTAATTTGTATTGAATTAATATTTAGTTTTGAATTTATATATAAGCTAAATTGAAACCTTTGAAATAATCACAACTTTACAAATTAATGTTTAAATTATTATCTAATTTAAATTAAATTTATTCGTACTGAAAAATATTGATTTTCTCATCGAAACATGAAAGTTTACAAAAATAATTGGACATAAAATATTCGTAAAAATGTCGAAAATACAGGGTGTCCGCGGTAAATGTTAGTCTTGACAGTTCATATTTGGCAGTCCTGAAGTACACACGTGGCAAATTTATTATGGAAAAATATTCGATAAACCAACGTGCCAATAGGATGTTACAGCTCGCCCATGACAACCCCGATTTTCATGAAAAAATCATAATGAGTGACGAGGCACATTTTCATTTAAATGGATATGTGAACAAACAGAATAGTCGGTTCTGGGCAATGGAAAACCCTCAAATTATTCATCAGTCACCTTTACATCCATTAAAAGTGACAGTCTGGTGCAATTTGGTCAGGAGGAATCATTGGACCTTACTTCTTTGAAAATCAAAACGGCGTAACGGTAACTGTGAATGGGGAGCGATATCGTGATATGATTGAAAACTTTTTAACGCCACAACTGCATGCTTTGGGCTTGATTAACATGTGGTATCAACAAGACGGTGCCACATCGCATACAGCCAGGATTAAAATGGAATTACTGCGAGACCTCTTTCCACAACAAGTTATTTCAAAAAATGGTGATGTTGATTGGCCTCCACGGTCGCCTGATTTAACTGCTCCGGACTTCATTTTGTGGGGATATCTAAAAAGCAAGGCTTATGCAAACAAACCAGAAACGCTTGAGCAACTCAAACAAAATATTCGTGATGAAATTAATGAAATACCGCGTGAAATGTGTGAGAATGTAATGAAAAATGTGCTCAAAAGGGCTCGCATTTGTGAGGCTAACAGAGGCGGACATTTATCTGATATTGTATTCCATACATAATTGCCGACATTACATAAAACATTTATCAATATAAGATCCATTCTCTTTCATTTAATCAAAAATTATAAACAAACAAAGTAGTATACCTTCCCGGCGGACACCCTGTATATTTCATTTTTAAACTAAAATTATTAAGTACAGAATATTTCCTCTTTGGTCTAATTTGAATGATTAAAATTTAATATAAGTGATAAATTTTATTGTACAGAATTACTTTATGAATATGTGAAAAGAACAGATACAAAGTATCTAATATCTGTAAATAAAATCTCTAAAGAAGAACTGAAAATTAAGTAATTCGATCGATATTTCCATATTATTGTTATAATACCGTATTCTAATTTGATTGACAAATGTTATATCTTTATTAATATTAACATAATTATGTTTTTTAAATGATTGTAAAATAATATCTTAAGATTCAACGTATTATATAACATCAATTCTACTGATGTTACTTGTCATACTTTCCCATATGCATAATTTTTATCATGACGTTCAATATAATACAATATTAATCAACTATCCATTTTTAAATATAATATTTTAATAATTTTTATGAAGCTATTTTAAAAACATAAATCAAATTTGGAATAATTTTTATTTTGTATTTGTAAAATATTCATGTTTATCAATTATACTTCAAAAAATCAATATATTGAAACTTTAGCAGTGTCGCATTTGTGTTTTTGCCAACCCTAGACAATGTATTCTGAAGCACCTTATAATTACTAAGAAAATATTGATGTTTAATTAGTTTAATTTACAAATTCAATCAATTAGATTTATTACTCAACGACAATCGACGAATCAACTTCTATTGATTGTAATTTTAAATTAGTGGCATTAAACTGCAACCAGGCCAAAGTAGCATATAAAAGAGCATTCGAGTCTATTTATTTGAATACTAATACTTTGAGCTTGCCTTCTAACTTACAATGATACGGAATCTTCTTCCTCATTTGAAAGTTGTTGTAATGTTTTGAACATTTCAGCCCACTTTTCGTATAAAGCTTTACAGTCATAATAACGGCAAGCGCAAGCTCATTTAGTATCATAAATATTTTTAATGGATCGTCCGTTTAAAGCAATATACTTTCCTTAAATCCAAAATTCATGAAAGAATGAAATAATTATTATTTTATCAACCGCCCTATTATTACTCGCGCCCCTAGGCAATTGTTAACATTTTCCTGTTAGTACATACGCCCATGAACTTTGGTTCTTTTTGGTAAGGCCTTGATGTATAAAATCCAAAAGTTATTATGAATGAATAAAGTTTGTGTAATTAATTCTCAAAATTATTCCGACACATAATCATAGGATACGAAATATATCTCTGAGTAACATGATCCAAAGTTATTAAGAAAGTTAAAAGCTTAAAAGTTAGCCAATAATGTTTCATTTTTTTATCCTCGTGGGCTGCCAATTCGAATAAATTGAAGTGTTCACTTAAAGCATTTGATTCTCATAAGGCAAATTATAAAGTTGTAGTAAGTATTCGTAAATTGAAGATAGTATTTGGGTTCTTATGATACACAGGTGTCTTTAAAACTTATTCTTCTAACTAATAATTAAAAAAACATAATATTTCTTAAATTTTTATTATCTACCAAGGTTTCTTGCTGAATCATTCTATAAATAATAAATTTATTATATTAAACATTTTGTCGTACTATTTATTAGCCTATAAAATTTATGTTGTTTTCAAATTCTCCTTTTGGATTATGTTAATTTTTTTGATTTACAAATCATAAGTCAAAATTTCCCCTCCTCATACTATAATTTAGAAAATTGGCTTTAAATCTTTAAATTGTTTGAAAGTATTAAAACTTTTAGAACATTTAAAAGTATTTTTTTTCGAATTTTTTGAAAATCCTATTATATAATATTTAACATAAATGATTGAAATGTTATGAAATTATTTATTGAAATTCCACAATATGTTAAAAGTTTAGTATTATATATTGAAATTGTTATCTAGAATTTAAACTTAATTTTAACTAAGAATCTTTCTGAAAATGTAATGGCAGTCCAGAAACCATGAGTCGGTCATAAGTTACCAGTAGTTAAATTTAAAACTAATCAAATGTACATAATAATATAATTTCATTAAATTATATCTTCAGAATGGAAAATTATACCAAAATTTACTCATTTATCGACCCTCCGTTTTCCAGGCTATCAATTCGGTTTCCTTAAAGGTACAAATGTAAAAGTATTTCTAACCCTTAGTCTTAGTTAATAGAAAAGGAAATTCCAAATTTTGTAATATTTCAAATTCTTATAAGAATAATTATTTATTTCGATAATCGCAGACATCAAAAACATATTCTTTCCTAATTAATATTAATAACTTTTAAACTTCTAAGGAAACTTAATAATTATTTCAATTTAATAGGATGCTAATTTTAATTAATGTGAAATTAAGGAAAAATTTATTTAACATAAATTTTAAATTAAGAAGAAATAGATTTTAAGATTATAGAATAAAATATCAGTAGATGCGATAGATTTATTTTATTCATGCAAATTGGGTTAATTAACTTCATTAAATTACCAAATTCCTAAAATAATCATTAATAATCAGATTTAGTTTTTCTTTTGACATTGAATTTGATATATTACAAATTTATTGTTACATTTATTAACTAAGAAAATTGTAGAAGAAGCGATTTTAAGATTAAACAAAATGGGTTTCTGCAACGAAGTGACCGGTTCCTGGGTTACGAGGAAATGATATAGCTGGCTCACTCATTACATTGGGTTCCAGCACGTCCTTGTATGGTCGCGAACCATGTGGAGTTAGGTAGTGACATATACATAGGAGATTAACCGAATGCCACATTAGACATTGGCAAAACTTGGACAAAAAACAAACAAAAATTTTTGCAAGAAATGCTGCGAAGAATATCAATCGGCTGATCACTACTGGTGCGTATGTACGGCTTATGCACGAGCCAGAATTCTAACACTAGATGCGTATATGCTCTGGATACTACCGAACTAATTCATAAACCGATCGGAAGCACCAGCTACCGATTGGGGAATGAACTGAGCTAAACAAAGAGATGACGTCTGGTTGTTGCTTTGGTCTGTGTATAAACAGTAATACATGTCAACTAGCTACCGAGGTCGTACAATTGGTCGACAAGGCCTTAATGTCTATAACTTTGCTACGCGGACACGCATAGCGCAGATTTATTCATAAACAAAGAAAAATTACTGAAAATGTTAAACAAAAAAACGTAATAGTAAAAAACAAAGAATTATATTAAATAAGATAAATAATAAATTTTCTATTGACAGATAATAACAAAAATTCCAATATTTATTCAGAAGAAATATTCTGAAAATTCTGAAATTCTGAAATTGTTGACAATATTTCCATATTCAAAATATTCAAACCACTAAAATGTGACTTTATTTATAACATTTAAGCAAGCAAGACACGTAAAATTGAAGTAAATTAAGAAAGGTAAGGATATATTAAGAAATGTTCATAGGCCATAGGGTTTTATAACAGACGTAAACAACGGAAGAAAATTATCTGTCAAATGACAGATGTTTATACATAACAAGAATTCATTCCTTTAATTTTGTTTTACTATTGTGAATAAAAATTAATAAAAAATATTGTATTGTATATAATATGGTTTTTAACAATAAATTATTTACTTTTATTTACATTTTAAACCACATTCAATTCAAATACAATGAACTCCCAAACTTCCGTTTTTTTATTTTTCCGATATTGTCAAAAAGTTAAAGTTAATTTAACCTTAAACATTCTTAGGGAATTCGTAACATCCAACACATCTTATAAATATTCCATTACCATTTCATAACTTTTCTCTTTTATGTGTCTTAACAGTCTTATCTTTTTTATGTTTGTTGCGTGTGTTATAAAACAGGCATAATACCAAAATCATATAATTACTACTGACGAAGATATTTGCATTTGATTTTACATAAGAATAATACGTGAGAATAAAGTCATTGGTTTTCTGAAATCAAAATTTTTATAAATATTGAAAATTCATTACTTCTTCATATTTTCAGTATTAAATAGATGTATATTATGCTATATGTAACATACCTTATTGACAGTTTTTGAATATAAATATGGCATTAATGATGATTATCAACATTACATAAAAGATATTGTAATACTATCTAAATATATTTTTAAACAGATTGTACTAACAATGTAACTAAAATGCCTGATAAAGATTGAATACTCATTCAATATATTAAAATGTATTAATAACAAAATATTATTTAAGATTAATTTTCAATACTTCAAGTGATTTTTAAATAGTTTGTCAATTGTTTCAATTGGAAATTGTTTAATTTTATTTATTATAAAATAATTTTTTCCATAATTTTCATTAAATTCAAATTTATTTTACATAAATAAGAAGGCATGAGGTAATTTTAAACTCTGATATAACACAATTTAGTTATAAGATTAAAGTAATTCTTTAATTTCACAATTCAAATTAATTGTAATTTAAGACTTAAATTTAGAATTTAATGTTATTTGATGCAGTATTAAATACCCGGTTAATTTTATTGTAAGGTGTCTTTAAGTAAGCGAAATATAAAATTAACTAAATTAAACTATAAAACTATTTTTTAACAAAAAGAAATATCTTCGAGGGTATTTTATATAAAGTTATTTCTAAAAGTGAAAGTTTTAGTTAACAAAATCAAATCTTATAATTTTTTAAGCAAAAACTCGATCCGAACACATTTACGCTACGTGCTTTTTAAATTTTTTTGGTATAAAAATATATTTTTGAAATTTAAGACTCGTTTCTACTTTATATTAGTTTATAAATGAATTTTTGATAGACTGTTTATAAAAACAGTTTAAAAAATTACAGAATTTTATCGCCTTCAACAGCTGGGATTCACTTAAAATCTAATAATGTTAAACAAACCTTTTAATTTTAAGAGTAAGACATTAAAATTTCACATTATCACAATATTAATTTTTTGTATTATTTTTAAAAAATTTGAAAATTATTTTAATAAAATATTAAAGATAATAAAGTTAACGTAATAAATATCTTAAGAATAAAGAACTAAACAAATTGAACTTTTTTAATAGTTTAAACTACGAGAAATGTAAATAAAATAATTAGCTTTCGATTATAGTGCTATTTAACTTTTTTATATTAACTACTGTTTTGTGCTGTATGCTGTTCAGAGATCGACTATTCTAAAAATGTTCCCTACTTTTATGAACTCTCATTTTTATATCTTATATAATTTAAATTTATATCTAAACATTTTTATATAAATGTTAAAAGTTTATCACTGGTACATAAAAAAGGTACATAAATTTAAAAGCTTTTTTATGGTAAATTGTAAGCTTTTCGACTGGTAAAATATACAATTATGCTCAGTTACTTGAAAAAAATATCTAAATTTAATAGAACAAATATTTATGTAGTCAAGTTTAAACAAATATTCAAATTATATCTCAGATGTAGCATCTGAAATAGCTTTTGTTATTTATTTATGTAAACCTTCATTAAAAAAAAACTTTTAGACTCTTTAAATTTGATTCATTTGATACCGTATGAGTTTAGTTTTATTATAACAAAAAATTTATAGAAATAAACAGATGAGATGCTAAAAATTTTAAATAATTGTAATCAAATTCTTCTTACTAAAAATTTAGCTAATTTTCCTTGAATAAATTTACATGATAATCTAGATGTAAATTTAAATTTGATTAGAAGTTTCGAATAATTTGTATTTAAATATCTATCTATAGCATAGTTATTGTCATAATATTTTATACTATTTTACCAATTATATAAAATAAAGTTTAATAAAATATATATTTCAAAAACGATTTGTTTAATTATGATTTTTTATATATCTGATCTAATTAGATATTAATCATTCGTAGAACTTTTAGAAGATTTGTTAGAACTAATTATAAAAACAATTATTCAATATTTATACCATGAGTATCATTATATGAAATCGAATAGTTACTTAATATGTGATGAAAATTTATAAATTAATCGGTTTTTAGATTGTTACTTTCGATATTTAAAATGTTGTGATGTAAATTATGAAAGTAATATTAATGCAAAATGATTGTAAATAGCAAAATTTCAAAAAGTTAACGTCAAATTATGAGAATTGTCTCAGCAAAAAAGAATTAAAAATAAAGGTAATTTTAACTAAACTAAATATGAAGAAATATTAATGATATTTTAATTAAATATTTTATTTTTTTGACTGTATTTCATGTATTTAAATATTATTTAAATTAATATCAAACAATCACACCAGTTTCTTGTTTTTTCATAATATCTTCCAAATTTACATATTCATTGAAATAGAAAAATTTTCATTATTCAAATGTTAAAAATATAATTTAAATATAATATAAGTACTGAATATTAATAAAGATTTTTACTGCCAATAAAAGAGTATTTACAGCAAAAATAAGACTTTTAATAACATTCCAGTTTACTTTCATTATTAAAAATCCTTCCAAATCCTTCACTATAAATATGTTGGATTTCATATTGTATTTTTAATATTATCAAACATATAATATTTCAAAATCAGGGAAATATAATTTAATTCTTTAGTTGATCCTAGGTAAGAAGGACAAAAACATATTTCATTAATATATTCTTTTATTTTGCATTTCTGTGAAGAGACAATTTACAAAGAAAATTATATTTATCCTTATGCTAACCATATCCTTTACGCATATAACTTTTTAAAAATTTTAACATTTTAAAACTTCAAAGAACATAATAAATTATTAACAATAACATTATTTTCAATTACCATTCATAGTAATTCACATTTTTTGAATTTATCTAATTCTAAACCCAGTGAGTTTAAGTAGCAGCCTTAAGCCATTCAAGCCATATAATCGGTTTAGTTAAGCTTGAGATTAAGCTCACATTTTGCGGCTTCAGAACTGGAAGATTGCGGCGAGAGACCGAGATGGATGGAGAGGACTTTTAGATGAAGCTAGGGCTGGATTTGGGTTGTGAGAGCTTAAGAAGAAGAAGAAGAGATTAAGCTCTCACTAATTTTTTTATGTCAAATAAATAAACAAAGTAGTTTTGGTAATAATAAATTATTAGTAATAATAAAATGAATTCCACACTTTTTTCTTGTCTGTTTTATTTGTACCGGAAGAAAAATTTCTGGCAATATCTTTACTCCGTTCCATTAAATCTACCAATTTTTGAAATTGTAGACTGTTTGAATATAATATGTTTTTGTACTTTTAGAATAGAAACATAAGTTTTTATAAAGTTAATTATATTTATTTTGTTCTACTTACATTTTATTTGGTTTATAATTTATATAAAATCAATTTTTTTTAAATAAAATCAAAAAAACAGCTTTAAAATTATGCTGCCGTCCTAAGAAAGAAAGTCACATTTCCATTTTACTAGTTTTTAGATATATATGTTTTACGTTTTTTATCTTTCGCGCTTTCAAAATAAATTTTTATGAATAATTTCAAAAAGGAATTCAAATTATAATATTTTATCAATTTTTATTGTGTTAACATATAAGAAAAATTTTAAGGATTAAGTAGAGAAAATGGATATATGACTTTTTTGCTTGGTATACGCACCCAAAAGAGAACTTACGAAAACGAAAGTACACAAATAAGTAAAAAATTTCCTTGCGTTTGTTCACAAAGAAAAAATGTCATATAATCCAAAAATATTCAAAGATACTAAGGAAAAAAGTCTTATAAGCAAACAAATTTAGTCTATGTGACTTTTTATCATAGTAAAAGGCATATAAGACTTTTATGTCTAGGAAACACTCTAGAAGTGGTAGATATGACCATTTTACTTCAAGTTTTTGAGTCATTTGCAGTTGGAAATGGGTCTTTTTAGCTTAGCACAAAAATCAGAAACTCATTCACGGTTATAAATCTGCCCTTATCTCAATATTTGAATTTTGGCGTTTGTGACTTTCTTTCTTAGGACGGCAGTATGAAAAAACGACTATTCGATCAAAAAAAAAATACATCCAAAGAATGTTGGATTATTTTTTTCACAGTTCGATAAAATCGAACAGCATAATTGACTAAATTGTAATATAAAATGTAATATATAATATAATTTTTTTATGTATGTAATCGATCCCAGTATTAAAATGTATTGAAATAAGTTATGATAGTAAAACTTGAAGAAATTTGAGAGTACAATTACCTTGGACATAGTTAATCTTAATAATAATGTAAAACTTTGTAATTGCAAGAATGTATCATGAAGTTTATGATTGATAAGATATTCTCGACAATATTTTTCTCCAATCTTTTTTGAGTTTTAAAAGATTATTACACTTTTATCATTTTTATATATCGTGATATTTCAATATTTGAAGTATATTATAAAAGTTATTTTTATTCAATTTTAATAATTTTTATATATGTATCTACTTTCCGAACAATAATTTCTGTTAAAGTGTGATTACATTTCTATATTTTATTCTTCAATAATTAGAACAACCTAAAATCAGTAAGAGTTCAAGATATAACATTAACAGTATAACAGTTATACTTTAAATGTTTCTTATTAATCTGTTAACAAAAAATAACATGATGAAAACGAAAAATTGATTATGAAGAACTATAATTTTAAATTTAACACTATAATAAATTTAAAAATATATTATGTAATTAAATTTTAATTATTAGTTTTTAATATGACCAACAGTTATAAATGAATAATAAAATTTGTTATAAAATTTTCCTTTTTAATATGTCTTCCATAATTTCTAAAGAATTATTTATATAAATTAATATTAATTTATAAAACAAAAGAAGAAATTCTTTTAGATTCCCACATCATTTTATAATCATATGGTAAAATTTTCCGGGAAATAATTTAATGTAAGAAATCAAATTTGTATTTCAGACAGAAAAGATAAGTTTTTTATATAAAATTAATAATTTATTTTTGACTGACTTTTCAATAATTAAATTTAAATTTAGGTTCATCATTATATTTATGACTTCCTATATGCAAACAAGTGTAAAAATTGATTATATTTTTGTATTCCTAAGGACACATTTTAAAATCAACCAAAATTATAATAAGGAACACGTGATAGAATCTATTTATTTTAACTATTTATATATAATTTTAAAATTTAATGTCAGGTAACTAAATTAGCCTTAAAAGTAAAAAAATATTTATGATTTTTGTTCATGTGTACCATAAAAATACAAAGCAAATAAATTATTCGCCTGATAAAATTTATTTTCTAAAATTAATCAATAATTTACCAAAAAAAAAAAAAAAAACAGAATTGAAAAAAAAAATTATAAATAAATTTTGTTTGCTAATTTATGCGAACTATTAACCCGTTGCGATATCCGGAACGTTACATTTATCATATCTTTTACGTTTTTGAAGATAATAACAATTATCTAACAATTGTCAGTATAAGGTTTTTTTATAATATATTTGATACACGAGACCAATTGTTTGTAATTCCTGTTGGACACATAATCTATATAAACTCATATATTGTGTGATGCCTTTACACGTCATGATTAGTAAAACAATTTTACAGGTGTATATACTTCATATCCGAACAAAAAGCAGTAGCATGACGTGTGTTCACCTCATTGACGCTAAAGGATTAAAGAATTATAAAATTATCCTTTTAGCAAATTGTTTAGTAATTTCTAATCAAAAATTCTAAATTATGTTTCAAAATCGTAAATTATAACTTTTATATTAATCGCAACTCAGAATTTTGATTTTCTTTATATTTTCTTCATATTGTTAAATGGATCATATAATATTTTCCCAAATCTTAATTCAATTTATGGGAGTGGAAAATTTTCTACTTGAAAGAACAAAATTTTAAATTGAAAGATTTTTTTTCAGTAATATAAATTTTTGTATTGTTTATTACATATTAAAACTTTTATTGATTACACGCGAACAATTTTTTACTAAAAATTTCGACAATATTTCAATTAAATTATTGAAATAATAGAAAAGAAATTTATCCTTAAGAAGGGAAATATTTCAACGATAATTTAATAATATTAGGTCTCATACAGCTGGCACATAGGTCATATTTAATGAACTAGAAACAATCTTTGTCGAATAGGTACAGTAAAGTGCTAATAATGAAAATTTAATGAAATTGGTTCAGTTTTTACAATTGTGTAAACGAATTATATGAAAACGGATTATGTACTGATAGTTAATTGAGTTTTTATGAATTCGTTTCAAACAAAATGTATTCGGTTTGGATGTGGCCAGAATTACAAATCACATCTCATTGAACAAAATCAAAAAATTTCAATATATTTTGCTATGAATGGTAATAAAGTAAAAAAACTTCTAATTAAATTAATTTGTATATTGTAGGAAATATCTTAATTGGAACAAATTCATTAATTAAATTCGTGATAGTACGAATATATTGCTATTAGCAAAACCCAATTAAATTGCAAAGTTTTTGACTCTCTGTATTAGCGATTTTTTTCTAAACTAGAAGTGTTAAGTTTTACGCTTTATAAATTTCCCCCAATTGTAAAAATGAAACAATTAATAATAATTTCCATCACAAATATTGCTTAGCTAACTGACAGTTTAAGGAAGATTCTAATCTACAACCACGAATTAGATTTGTGTTTATGATATTGTACAAATTCTTTATTGAACTTAAATACGTTCACTAAGTCCAGTATAATTTATAATTTTGCCTACGTTTCAATAAAACAAATTATATTTAATAAAGAACAAAAAAATATTAGGCAAGCATGTTTTAAAGATGTTTCTGTTACTATTCTTTATACACAAAAAAAAACCAGCCTTCAAAACTGGACGGGGGTGAATCCATCATCTTTATATTTGTATATACATTCCTCCTGTTGCTGGTATCTTTGAAACTGAACATGTTTTCGAAATTATACTAACTTTATTAAGTAAAATCTGTATTTTATTATAGTTCTCCATATAATTTCACAATGCCTTCATAACTTCTTTTTGTGTAAGTAAATTTTCCTTGTACGTGATATTGAAGTAAATTAGGATGCATGTATGGAATTATAGTGAGTATAATAATAAAGTATGTACATATAAATACTGTTTAAATTATTTACTTAATATTTTCCTTATATTGACAATATTAGAATTGTTTACTTATCGAATATTTATTGAAAATCGTAAGTTTAAAAATTAATTTATTTTTGAAGAAATATAATAAAAGGATAATATTTTCTTTTAAATATTAACAAGGGTTTGTCAAACGGGCTTGATTGTACAATTTTCCAAACTTAATAGTAGGGACAAATTTGAGTTTCACCCTAAATTTGACCTCTCACTTTTTAGATACTCTTTATAATTAAATAAATTTATATGTAAAAAAAATGCTAATTATTTTAGGAAACCTCCAAATATTGGTGTAAAAATTATACATTTAAAAGCAACACTTTTTGTTATTTTATTTATTATAAAATAAATAACTTTTCGATTTTCATATTAAATTGAAACTTTTACTTCAAATAAAAAAATAATCAGTTCCTGTGTCTATCACTGTAGGAAACTAAATCTAATAAAATGAAATCTAATAAATGAAAAATGAATTTATAATTAATAATGTAGATTTTCTCAAAGCAAATTTATTAAATGAACTGATTATCTTTGTACAGAAGCATCCAGATATTTAAAATAGTAATGAAGCACAGGTGGCTGGCTTTAAAACTTATTCCTCTTAATTTAACTTCAAGCAATCAAGAATTTATTTAAAAATATTTATAAATGAGTTTTCATATTTTGTTTTCAATATAATAAAAAAGTTGTTTGATTTAAATTTATGAAACATAAAAAATATTTATAAAATTTTTATTTAATGTTCAACATTTCATCATTTTTCAAATTTACTTAATTTATTTAATTTTTTTTTAGAACATATTAAATTTTCTAAATGTTAAAAGTAATAAAAATTTTTGTTACTACAAATTATAAGAAAATTCTTCAAATTCATAAAAAAATCGAATTTGAGATTGAAAAATATGTAGACTGTAGACGAATTTAAGATTGAAAGAAATGAGGAAATTGTGTAAAATCAAAAGCATTAAATTTAAAATTGACATTTGATATTGATACCAAATATTGATAGAGCCAAATGTGTCGTAAATTCGAAAAGTAAGCAAAAATCTTTTTTGAGTGTTCTGTAAATATTTTCGAAAGCCATAAATTCTAGATTCGTATTTCAAAGAAAAATTAATATTAAAATAATATTGATATAAATGATTTTGACATATTTCCAATATTCTGGGAAATTCTGTAATTTTGAAGAAAATCACTTTCAAGTTATTCTATTTTCCATAAATTATAATAAGGAATATTAACTTTGCCGACAAAAAATTAACACTTGTGGAAAATATATCTTGGCGATATTCAATTTTCACATATTTTCTTAAAGTGTCTAGATAAATTATAGATAAAAGAATAATTTTGAATTATATTAAATTATAGAATTACAAAAGACACCTATGTATTCTAGGGGAACTCAAACCTCGGAATTTGTTATAATAGTATACTTTGAAGAAAAAAAATGAAGAATGTTTACAAAATATCTTGTGTCTTGAATATTGCATGAATATATTTTATATGTATGATTTCTGATAGGAACCACCGGAACTGATCTGTGTGACAAATTTAATTCCGCCGGGATAACAATTTACTATGACTTAGGACAACATTATGGATTTTTGGAATCTCCACACTAGCAAATGTAAATAAAAATGATTTTTGTAAATTCTATTTTAAAACTGATTTTTCCATTACTAGACGTCATACATAGTTATTCCATATCACCTCGTAAATGTTGGCCAATTTTAAATTTGTATTACGAAAATCTATAGAAAAAAATGTTATTTCTTAAATTTGAAGTGGAATTTAAAAATATTTTAAATTTTGTATTTAAATCGTCATTACTGTTTGCTTAACTTAGTTTTAATTTTGAAATGAAATACCTAAATAAGAAATTCAGAAAATTCTTAAGTTAAAATGCTTTATTTATTAAACACAAAAAAAATGTTTTAAAAGTTAAAAATAATTTTTTATATTTATAAAACAAATTTCTTCCAGAAAAAAAAAGATTTCTTTATAAACAACCTCAGGTCAAAGTTAAATATATATTTTTATACATATTAGAATTTATAAAAGTAACTAAGAACGAAAATCAGTCTTAAAATAAAACTCGAAAACAACTTTTACCTATTTTTTATAAATATGACAATTTAGAGGCAGAATTTCATTTATTTTCAGTTTATTTTACCAAAGATTAATACAAATAATTTAGAAGGTTGATAATATTAGGGAAAACCTTTAAAATAATTGTTTCCCACAACAATTTATGAAATTTATACATACATTTTTTTTTTTATATACTGAATTGGAAATATTTAAATCCAACATAATCTCTCGAAATTCACGAAAAACGAATGTGAAATTATTTTATGGACTCTTGGGAACAAATTTATAAAATATAGAATTTTTAACCAAACCGGAATTGCTTTGAAATTGATTTGGCTGCAATCTTTTAGCTTGTCTAGATCTACCGGGAATTAGCAGCAGACGGAATTACAAAGTTAAACCTTAATTTTAAAATTAAATAAAAATAAAAAATTCATAAGGAAAATTAAAAATTCGGATCACTTAATTATATGTCAGGTTATAAAAATACTTGATGTTGACATGTAAAATATTAATAAATTCTCTACAAAAAATTTCTTACATAAAAAATTTAAAGCCATTTTCTTACCGAAATGTTTTACTAGATTGCTAATTTATTCAATCACGGCAACATTAAAGTTATAAAGAGGAGAGCGTATTTTCTTAGAAAAATTAATTATTATAATAGAAAATGAAGTAAAATAATAGAAAAAATGTGAACTGGTATATTGGCAAATATTAGGTATTAAATTATAGATTAGGATAGGCTAGAGCTACAATAACCCATTGTTTATAATCTACACTGTGATTTAAGATTTTAAGTCACCCTCAATGCGGCGGCGGTGACGGTGGCATAGTATTTCCACCTTTATGTGTAAATTTTAAATTTTTATTTTGTTATGTAATTTTTAAATTTTTACCCTTTCAATTTCAATTGAAATCAATTTACAGAATTAACAATAAAAATTAATATTATAAATTTCCTTAAAAGCTTATCTAAAAATAATAAAATTGTTTTATAAATTAATTTAATAAATGGAAAATTATTTCTACGATTGCCAAAAAAATTTAATTAATTTAATCCGTTTTATCATTTTATTGATAAATATCAAATTCTTATTAATTATCTATCCTTAATTTTAATCATACTACTGGGATGGATTAACATAAGTTTATTCAGTAATAAAAATAATAATGATTTTAATATTTATTTTAATTGAAGAACAATTTCCAAAATATATTATTATATTTTCAGGAAACTTGAAATTAATTAATTGAATAAATATAAAAAGATGGTAAATTTTCATTGGAAATTTTAATTTAAAGAAAGTTAAATTTTACAATTTTACTTTCCTTTTATTGAATTTATACTTCATGTTTTCCTCACATGGACATAGCTCCTAAACGGCTTTACTGATTTAACTCAAATTTGAAACTTAAGCTCGTGTTATTAACCATTCGGTACTTTAATAACTTTAATGGCCCTTCGAGGGGGCGGGCGGTTGGGCCTATTTTCTAAAAACTCATGTGGGGGTACATCTCGTTCAGTAGTGTTTCGGGCAACGAGGGCCATGTGGGGTTCCAAAAAATTGGGCCAAAAATAATAAACATCATGTGGGGTATCAAATTAAAGATCTGGAAGAACAGGTATCTTTGGGGCAAGTAATGGTAGCATTTCGGGCAACAACGTTCATGTGGGTGCCTGATAAATGGGGCCAAAAATAATAAAAATCATGTGGGGTATCAATTTAAGCGCCGGGAAGAGTAGATATCTTTGGGGTATGTAATGGTAGTGTTTGGGGCAACGAGAGCCATGTAGATGTCTTTTCGGTGTTGCGTCGGTTAAAAAAAAGAACACTCGCTTTGCATCGGTCCTTCGTTATGGGTCGATAATTTTTTATATTGTTTGGGTTATGTATAAAAATATAAATATATATATATATATATATATATATATATATATATATATATATATATATATATATAAACGGCTTAAAACGGCTTATAATTCGATTTTTTTTATTTATATATATATAAATAAAAACCGAATTGTAAGCCGTTTTCGCTCTTGTGGCTCATTAAATACAATACATGGAGGTGGTAGACCGCACAAAACAACTTATTGCAAAAAGGGATCCTTTTATAACAACAAGTTCTATTGCAAGTGCATTGGACTTAGAACTTTCCCACATGACCATCCAACGCCGAACTGTGGAGGGGGTCTACCAACTTACAAAAGCATTAAAAAGCCATTTATTTCGAAAAAGAATCGACGGGTAATGTTAGTATTTGCAAAGACGCATATAAACTGGACTGTTGACAAATGGAGAACAATGTTTTTTTCTGATGAATCAAAGTTTAACATGATGGGTTCCGACGGATTAAGATTAGTGCGCATACCAAAAGGAGACTGCTTTGAAAAAAGCACCATAAAGCACGGGGGTGGCAACGTAATGATCTAGGAATGTTTTTCTGGCCATGGAATCGGGCCAATTCATAAAATTATTGGCATAATGGACAGTTTCATGTACAAAGATATTCTTATATATATACTACAATTGACCATTACTGAAACTCTAGATAGAAGAAAGTAAGAAGTAAGCATATTACTATTTATAAAGGAAAGTATTTTTAAAAAATGTTTTTTTTAATTTATTTTTTATATGAAGCAATTTTGGTTCGACTTATTTTATTTATCTAGAAATTATAGACTTTTAATTGGCAAAATTTTTATCACTATGAAATTTATTCTATCAATTAATTAGGAATAAATTTGTGAGTTTACGATTGTATAAATTGACTTTGAAGTTATAGTTAGTAATAGATAATTTTGACTAATATTATTTTGATAATAGTTTATTAGTATAATAGCTTATTAGTATTATTAGTATAATTAGTATTATTAGTATAATAGCTTATTAGTATAATTCCATTATCCATTATCAGCTGTTACCACAGCTTCAAACTTACGTTTTATGAATATTTGTATTAAAGTTACTTTTAAACAATTATTTTTTTATTAATTTTAAAAATATAATGCAAAATTTCCTTAATTTACAATTAAATTTATAACTATACAAATTCAACCAATAAATATTATACTTTTTGCATATGCTTTCCTTTCCAATCCATTACATATTTTTTAGTACTAATCTTGTAGAATTAAATCACTTATCTAGCATAAATTAACTCAAATCATTATGAGTGGCAGATTAATTATATTTAACTCGAAAATTAAATCCGATGTAGTAAAAAGTGGTTGGAAATATATGAAGAATGTTTATCATAATTTTTGTTCTAATACACATTCGGTACATCATAGTACACAAGATAAATAACATCATCAAAAGCATGATAAACATAATCATCGCCCGCAATACAAATTTTGAATCAAATTACATTGAGAGTGAGTTTATTATTTATAGAAAATGTCAGGAAAAAAAAAAACACTACCGTATTAATAAATTTATTAATTAATAGAAATAATTAATTTTATTAAAATTTATACATATTACAAAAATGTGATCCTTTCTGATTGTTTCTTAATCAAATTCCAGAATAATGTGTCTACAATAATTATCCAGAATAAATAAAAAAGTTTTCCTGAAATTATTCACTAATAAAAAAACACGACATTTTTAATATTTTATATCAATTATCAATCAAATATAAAAAGAGTTAATTCAAAATTAATAGTAAATATTTTTACAGGGGCCTACAAACAATGAGACAATTATATTTATCGAGTTTTATCACTTTATCATATTTTAGAGTTATTGAATGTAAACCCCGAAATTATATTACATATTTTGAAACATAAAGGTTTTATTAGTAAAAAAAATTGAATATTTTAAAAATGATTTTTCTTTTTAATAAATATAAATTAACTCACTTAAATATATTTTTATATAAATCACTTGTATAGTAATAAAATATTTTTTAAATTGGTCAGAAATAGAAAGTTTTATATTTATATTCATTATTTTTATAAATTAAAGACATATTGATGCAAAACACATGAAAAGCATATATTTATTTAATGTACTATAGAATAATTAATACCAACAACAATATAACTACCGAAATGTTTTATGCTGCACGCTATTCAGAGTTTGACTATTCTATTCTGATCTATAAAAAAAACTTATTCACTTTTATTATGCTCCCTTAGTCATTTGAATTTACTTTCAGCATATTTATCTAAATGTATACGAACTAACAGTTTCAATAATAAATAAAGAAGGCGCATAAAATCAGCTGATAAAAAAGCTTAATTTTTATTTAATTGAAAATGAGATTGAAAGCTTAAGATATTCTATAGATATTTTCCATATATTCGTTCACTAAATCTACCTTATCATTAAAGAGTAAATTACGATATTTAAATGATTTCTTAGATGAATTTGATTGTCATGCAGCTCAAATTGCTTTTGTTGTTTACTAATTTCACTTTTTCAAAACTACAAGCAGTTCAACAGTGGAAATAAATACCGTATATAGCCAACGATATGAATAAAATCGCAGGAAACTTAAATTAGCAAAATACCACTTGTATCAGGATCCATATTTTGAAAAACATAGCTACTAGTTCCATCCAATATGCTCTGGAAATTTAAGACAAATGTAAACATTCGTAATTAATTTTAAAATCCTGTCAAAAACGATTAATTAATTAACACATACAAGAAATAAATTACTTCACAAAAGTAGCGGAGCATAAATAATCTTAAATGTTGTGTTTAATATTTAATCAAATCTTCCTAAATATCTCAAATAATGATTTAGTTTAGTCGTATCTCGTATATACATTTTCTTGCAAGTACTATTAGTTTGATTTTTGTTTTTCAAATCAATAAATGGATGAATATTTAAGTTCTTTACTTTACATATCATTTCCAATCAGCATGAATTGTAAATTTTCCTCTGTAACATAAATTTTTCCACAATTTATAAAGAAAGGTTATTTATATAATTTAATATTTAATATAAAATAATTTATGAGTAAAAAATATATAAAAATATTTCTCTAACGAACCCACATCATTTTAATTATATGGAAAAATTTTGCTGGAAAAGAATTCAATTTAAGAAATTCATTCATTCAGAAAAGTTAAGTCTTTATATAAAATTCTCAAGGAAGAAATTAAAGTTATAATATGAGTACATTAACATCTAAGGTATTTACAAATTTATATTTGCAAATTACTAAGGTGAATCAAACATAAAAAAAGCTGCTAACTAGGGGGAGCAGATAACTCATAGTATGTTGTTTAACAGCGATTTATGTCCAAAAGTTTTTTGTAATTAACATTATCTTTGTAACAAACAGTGGTTTCTTCAAAAATTGCTCATCTTTATTATTTATTGATTTAATTTTATATTTTTATTTGTTTAATAATAAATAATATTATTAAAATAACTATAATAAGTATAAATATGCGTAATCACGAATCCAACCTGTGTACAAAATTTCATTGAAATTGAATAATATTTACCATATGTTCTAGAACATATGAAATATTAATCGGAAATTTTAGCATGGACCCCCTCAGGCTACTAACTTCTACCTTAGTCTACACATGCGTAATCACGAATCCAACCTGTGTACAAAATTTCATTGAAATTGAATAATATTTACCATATGTTCTAGAACATGAAATATTAATCGGAAATTTTAGCATGGACCCCCTCAGGCTACTAACTTCTACCTTAGTCTACACATGCGTAATCACGAATCCAACCTGTGTACAAAATTTCATTGAAATTGAATAATATTTACCATATGTTCTAGAACATATGAAATATTAATCGGAAATTTTAGCATGGACCCCCTGAAGGTATTAACTTCTAACATGGCCAACACATGCATAATCAGAAGGTCTACCTTTGTGCCAAATTTCATTAAAATCAGATAATAATTACATGCTATAAAACACGTAATTATATAAAATTCGGAAACTAAAACTGTTTTCTAGGAACCCCCTGAAGGTCTCCAAATTTCAGGAGAGCCAACTAGATCCCAAAATTAGCCTATATATAAAATATCTTTGAAATCGGTTAACAATTACTATATGCTGTAGAACATATGAAAAAAAAAAATTAAAAATTAAATCGGAAATTTAACATGGACCCCCTAATCCTACTAACCTGTAATTTGGTCAACCAATGTAGAATCATGAACTCAACCTGTGTACCAAATTTCATTGAAATCGGATAATAATTACAAGCATAAAGAAAATATTCTTCGGAAACTAAGTTGCTCATATATTAGTTTCCCATGAACGTAATGTACCTACCAACTACAAATTTGTGGAGTATCAAATAGATAACTAAATGAAACTGTGTGTTCAATATCATTGAAATTGGGTGAAAGGTACGGTAGATATAGATAGTTGAACTTATGAAAAGTAATTACGGATTTTTACATGGACCCACTGAAGTATTGACTTCAAATTTTACAGACACCAAGAACATACGGAAACTATCATATGTACCAAAATTTATGCTAATTAGATAAAAATTACTATATGCTCTAGAGTATACGAAATTTTAATCGGAAATTTTACCAGGGACCCCCTGAAGTTACAGACCTGTATCTTGGTAGGCTTGTGGACAATCATGATACCAACCTATGTTTTAAATTTCATCCAAATCTGAGACATGAAATTTTTTTTTACATTTTCCCGTAGAACAAAAACACGTAGGTTGCCACATAAATGGGGAAATCTACCGGCACCTGCGCGAGGTATGTTAGAGCCTGTGTGCCAAATTTCATTAAAATCGGACAAGCGGTTCTAGGAGATGTTGCTGCGCACATAAAAAGCGTACGCGTACGCGTACGCGTCCCCCGGACACTTTTTTTTTTTGCATTTTCGGACTCCCCGACCTCGGAAACGCCTAGAAAAAAATTTTGAGCGAACTTTTTTTTTTGACCATCCAACCCATCACCAGACTTCATAGTATTTCATACTATTCGTAAAATGGGTAATTATGATGAATTATTTTAGAACTGATATTTGAAACAGCAGTTTATTTTTTAAGCTAAAAGTTACTTCTATATTTTTAGACTTAAATTTTAGAAAACTTATTTTTATTTGGAAATATTTCAATATTTTCCATTTAGTTGTTGTGTCTTTCTTTAATTATTAATTAAAAGTTTATTAATGTTCGAATTTAAATTTAATAAAACTTGCAAAATTAATAATAAAAACACAATATTATTAATTTTATTAAATTATAAAAATAAAGTTTATTGATTAATTCAAAATAGTTTTATAAAAAAGTAGCTATACCAAATTTAATATTTATGTATTTTTTTTTTTGGAGAATATTGGAAATAAAATTTATTTTTTAAATTATATTTTCATTCAATTTAATTTTATTGAAATTCTTTAGATTGTACTAAATAAAAAATTCTATTTTAAATTTTTAAATTATATTTTAAAACTGCTGCTATTAAAAAAAGCTGCTAACTAGGGGGAGCAGATAACTCATAGTATGTTGTTTAACAGCGATTTATGTCCAAAAGTTTTTTGTAATTAACATTATCTTTGTAACAAACAGTGGTTTCTTCAAAAATTGCTCATCTTTATTATTTATTGATTTAATTTTATATTTTTATTTGTTTAATAATAAATAATATTATTAAAATAACTATAATAAGTATAAATATGCGTAATCACGAATCCAACCTGTGTACAAAATTTCATTGAAATTGAATAATATTTACCATATGTTCTAGAACATATGAAATATTAATCGGAAATTTTAGCATGGACCCCCTCAGGCTACTAAGTTCTACCTTAGTCTACACATGCGTAATCACGAATCCAACCTGTGTACAAAATTTCATTGTAATTGAATAATATTTACCATATGTTCTAGAACATATGAAATATTAATCGGAAATTTAAGCATGGACCCCCTCAGGCTACTAACTTCTACCTTAGTCTACACATGCGTAATCACGAATCCAACCTGTGTACAAAATTTCATTGAAATTGAATAATATTTACCATATGTTCTAGAACATATGAAATATTAATCGGAAATTTTAGCATGGACCCCCTCAGGCTACCAACTTCTACCTTAGTCTACACATGCGTAATCACGAATCCAACCTGTGTACAAAATTTCATTGAAATTGAATAACATTTACCATATGTTCTAGAACATATGAAATATTAATCGGAAATTTTAGCATGGACCCCCTGAAGGTATTAACTTCTAACATGGCCAAAACATGCATAATCAGAAGGTCTACCTTTGTGCCAAATTTCATTAAAATCAGATAATAATTACATGCTATAAAACACGTAATTATATAAAATTCGGAAACTAAAACTGTTTTCTAGGAACCCCCTGAAGGTCTCCAAATTTCAGGAGAGCCAACTAGATCCCAAAATTAGCCTATATATAAAATATCTTTGAAATCGGTTAACAATTACTATATGCTGTAGAACATATGAAAAAAAAAAATTAAAAATTAAATCGGAAATTTAACATGGACCCCCTAATCCTACTAACCTGTAATTTGGTCAACCAATGTAGAATCATGAACTCAACCTGTGTACCAAATTTCATTGAAATCGGATAATAATTACAAGCTGTAGAGCATAAAGAAAATATTCTTCGGAAACTAAGTTGCTCATATATTAGTTTCCCATGAACGTACTGTACCTACCAACTACAAATTTGTGGAGTATCAAATAGATAACTAAATGAAACTGTGTGTTCAATATCATTGAAATTGGGTGAAAGGTACGGTAGATATAGATAGTTGAACTTATGAAAAGTAATTACGGATTTTTACATGGACCCACTGAAGTATTGACTTCAAATTTTACAGACACCAAGTAAATACGGAAACTATCATATGTACCAAAATTTATGCTAATTAGATAAAAATTACTATATGCTCTAGAGTATACGAAATTTTAATCGGAAATTTTACCAGGGACCCCCTGAAGTTACAGACCTGTATCTTGGTAGGCTTGTGGACAATCATGATACCAACCTATGTTTTAAATTTCATCCAAATCTGAGACATGAAATTTTTTTTTACATTTTCCCGTAGAACAAAAACACGTAGGTTGCCACATAAATGGGGAAATCTAACATGGTCCCACTGAAAGGATCGATCTCATCTTGTACCGGCACCTGCGCGAGGTATGTTAGAGCCTGTGTGCCAAATTTCATTAAAATCGGACAAGCGGTTCTAGGAGATGTTGCTGCGCACATAAAAAGCGTACGCGTACGCGTACGCGTCCCCCGGACACTTTTTTTTTTTTGCATTTTCGGACTCCCCGACCTCGGAAACGCCTAGAAAAAAATTTTGAGCGAACTTTTTTTTTTGACCATCCAACCCATCACCAGACTTCATAGTATTTCATACTATTCGTAAAATGTTATTTAACAACATCACAGTTTAATTCAAATTTGTGGTATGGTGGCATTTATTTAATTATTGTTCTTATTTAATTTTTAAGTATAATTAGCAAGAATTAAAAATTAATCACAACTTTACAATATTTGTTTAATTTCAATTTTAATTCCAATGTAAAGTTTTTAAAATTTTAGCAAAAATATATTAAAATTATTAATGCGAAAAATTATTGATTTTCTGCATGAAAGAACAAAAATTCAAATTAATTAAATATGAAAATAATTTTTATTTTTCCCTTGCTACCAATAAATATTTTACTTATTTATGTTATTAAATTTGCTTTCATCGTACATATATAAAAATATTCCTTTAAGTTTTAATATCATAAAGTAATTGAAAATAATTTAACGAAGTATGACAAATGACATTAACAAAACTAAAATCATTGAATTATTTTGTTTTCATTTTAAATTTTAATAAATATAAATTGAATTTTTATATTAATTTAAAATCAGAATTATAAAATCTTTAATAGTACCAAAAAATAAATACTTTTTGATCATGAACTTAAAGCAATTTTTTATGGGCACATTAAACTTCTGATGAAATAAGTTTCATAATGTTAAATTTCATAACTCCATTCCATATGATTATTTATACAAACTTTATTGATATTCAATCGTAATTTTTATGAGTTAAATTCGGACAAAATGATTTTAGATGTGTTCAGAATTAAAAATTATATTTTTATTGAACAAATCAAAATTTCTTTGATCTATGTTGGTCTGGTACTAAGGTCAAAGAAGCCCTTAAATTTATTTGGTTCTATTGTCTTGCTATTAAATACGATGTAGAAAAGATAAGTCAGCTTGTAGCATTCATTACAAGAGTAATTTTCTAGAAAATACATAATTATAGAAAGTAGAAAATTTAAACTCATCTATAAGAAAGTCGTTAAAAAATAAGAAATTTTTACATTATAAATTGTAGGAATTTAAAAATAATTTACATTTTAATTAAAATTGAAGGATTTTATGGCTTTGTTTATAATTAATTAAATACTAAGGAATGCTTCATCTTCATTTAAAATGAAAATAAGAAGAGTTTTGTCATATTTTAAATACGAAATTATGGTAAACTTAAATTCAATAATTTTAATTTATTTATCTTAAATAATATAAAATTTGTCAATTAATAAGAACAGTTTTCCACAACTTCAACTAAATAAACTGACTGAGAATATTCAGCAAAACTTTGTTAATTGACAATATTGATATTAATACCAAATTTCAAATACTAAGGAAAATTCTATTAAATGTTCCGTAAATATTTTCAAAAGCCTAATCCAAAGTGTAAAATAATCTTGATATATTTGATTTGACATATTTTTAATGTTCTGGAAAATTCCGGAAAATCTAAAAAATGTTATTATTATATTTCGCTGGATATAAAAAATATTTATTTTTGCGATAACTTTTTGTTCAAAATATTTTGTTATATTTAATAAATTGCCTAAAGTGTCAAGATAAATATTTGATTATGGAGTGATTTTTATTGATATTAAATTATACATATTGATTAATATTAAATTTTATTTAGCATAAACTAAGTACAAAATTTCTTATCTTCTTTTCCCTGGTAATAATTTTCAAAAAATATTTATACTTTTCCTTATCTCTGGGTAATTTACGAATCCTTTTAATTTAAGATTTAATTATAATTTCCTTAGCAGACTTTTTTTTTTGATTATACAAAACAAATGTAAATGGAAACATACGAAGCTGCTTTTGTTAAAATGTTTATTATTACACAAGTAAAAAGAATTTTAATAATTATGCGACAATTTTTTTGGAAAAAAGATTTCAATGAAAATAAATTTAAAACAAAATTTAATATAATTTTTTTTCAGCATTACATAAATATAATTTTCACATTAGTCGCAAAATGAAATCAATTATCTTTCATAATTTTTAAATTCTCATCTTTGTCCACGTTTAAACATTTCTACTGATTATTAAATATCTAATCATATTAATAATAAATAAATTGAATTATTACAAAAGTCCTAAAAACTTTTCCCTCTTACTATGTAAAATTTCTAAAGTCACACAGAATATATGTTTTATGGTGTATTCTATTCAGAGATAGACTGTCCTGACCTCTAAATATTCTATACTTTAATAAATTATTCTCATTTTCTCTACACCATTTAAATTCCTAGTATATTAAAAGTACATATCTTACGAAGATATTTAATATACAAAACACAGTTGCTAAAGGCGGGAAAAATCAGCTGATGTAAAAAGCTTAAACTTTTTTTATTTGAATAAAATCTAAATGGAAAGCTTTCTCAATAATGAAATGTATTCAAACTTTATCTTTATGTTGCCTTGATAAAACTACCTTTTATGTCTATTTTATGTATCACTTATGTAAAAGCTTTGTATCTAATAAATGCATTTAGTGTGTTTAGTTACTGTAAAAATTTTAATGAACAAACAAAAAAATTAATTTTTAATTTTATTTAACTGAACAAACAAAAATTTTAATTACTTAAGTTATCTAGAATAAAACTTGTTAATTGAGAAATAAAACGCATTAAAAGTTTATTAAAAGTTTTGACTTTTAAATTGTAAGTTAAATCTATAAAATCCAAATTTGTAACAAATTACTAAAACTTCTATTAAATTATAATTAATGTCAATAAATATTCTATAATGATTCATTGTTAAAGTGTTTATTTGAATTTTCTGCCAAATATTGATATTAAATTATTAATATATCAATTACTCGCAGCCACAAATATACAGAATAACATAATTAAATTCTTTTAAACATATACGGTATTAATAATTGTTATTTTTAATTTGATTACTGCATTTACAATTTACAGTATATTTATATTAATTATGTGCAGCTATGTAAACTGAATATTATACGAGTACCAGCAATAAATAATTTTTTCAAGGTTTTACCATACAAATTCGTAGCCCCTTCAGCAGTTTTTAGCCCTTCATTCACACCACTGAGTTGTACTAGGTACCAATACAAGGTTTACAGTTCTCATTGTGCAAATATTTAACATTAAAAAGTTATTAATTGCAACATAACATCTAATAAACTGACTACTGAATAATCATTAACAATTTTACTATAGTAATAAAAGAGAATTTACAACAAAAATAAGACTTTTAATATCTTAAATTGCTTTTGTTTCCGAAGTGACACAAGTTTTCTTCAATCGAAATACTTTTCTACTTTTAAATCCTTCTAAATCCTTTTCTATAATATTTTAGATTTGATATTAAAAGTCTTATTTTTTTAATAGATATGAAAAGATTCTCAAAATTAATTTTATTTATCATTAACTAAATCATATTTCCAGTTTGTTGGGTAGCTCATACTCTCAATTTTTATAGACCTAAAAACTAATTTTGATTTTATGAAGATAAATTTATTCAAACAAAATAGATAAATTGAGTGGATTTTTATATGCCATGTTGAAAATATAACTAATTTTTGTTATTTCTCATGAGGCCAACTACATTTTAGGAGTTTACGACCTATAGAATTCAAATTTAGTTAAATTTTATTTTTCCTAACAATTTATCACATAGGAATAGAAATCTTTGATATTTATTAAGTTAATAGCTATTTGCAAAAGGAAACGTTAATGTAATAATATACATAATTTGTTTCATAAGAATTATTTTGCTTCTTTGTTATTTTACGCATAATAATAATTCCTTTAAATATTATTTATCAATAATTAATATATAAATTGTAAGAAAAATCTGTATTTTTGTGTCCCTAATTTCAATTGTATAAAGGAATAAATAAATTGGTCATTGCTTACTTCAAAATATGAAGAATATTAGATATAACTTAAATAATGTTAATAAGGTAATATTTTCACTCATTAATTTTATAATATTTAAAAATATTGAAAACTCGTCATCAATAAAATAATATTAAGTTAAATATAGTTAACTATTGGTCTAAGTCGATTTTTGTAATATATTAGCTACTTTTTCAGTAAAAATGTTTTATTTTGCAAAAAAAAAAATTTAAGTTCATTTTGTATATTTCTTATGAAATACGTTAATGAATTTGCACACGTTCAGTGTACAGAATTCAGTACTGAGTTCAGAATTCAGTAAAAGTTTATATTTTCGTTGAGTAGGACTGTAATATCTAGAAAACAGGTACAACTTTACACCAGACAATTTATTATCGGATCATTGCTGTCAAATTTGAAAAAAAAAAAATCGCTGGTGATAAATTTTGGAACAAGGATTTCTATAACAAAAATGGATTGCTGGAAACAAAATACATTTACAAAGTTACATTATTACATTTGAAACTAAAATGGTGTTAATAAGGTAATATTTTCACTTAAAATGCAAAATATATTTTGATTTAAAAAATCAATTTTCCTCATCTTTTCGCCTTGAAAGCATATTTCAGTCAACTGATAATGATAAGAGATCAAAATAAAGATATCAATGTTTATTCATTTTAAGTTTCATATTTGTATCTAACTTGACAACGTATTTATAATACATATTTAATTTCCGAACAATAATTTTGGTAGTCAATGCTGCTACAGGTAATCCATAAAATACCAACAAGATTTTCAGTGATATGGCATAATGTATATTGTATTTACATTTAAACTAAATGATTGCTTTACATTAAAGAATTGTGTAGCTTTTCCAGGGACTCATATATCATTGGTTAGTTTTTTTAGAAAGTATATTTGGAAGGATATTTATAATTTTATATATTTCACATATCCTTTTCTATCACAAAATTACATTTTTCATAAGATTTACATTTTTTTCATCAGGTCAAATCCCAAAGGAACATTTACTTAAATATTTTTATGTTTAGGTTTAACATAAAAGATAAATCGATTTATGATAAATAAAACAAAAACGAGAATTTCTTTAAAAGTATTATCATCTGAGGAAGACTTGGAGAAAAATAATTTAAAGGCATTATTTCAATTTGTATAAAATTAATATTTAGTTTTGAATTTATATATAACCTAAATTAGAACCTTTGAAATAACCACAACTTTACAAATTAATTTTAAAATATTTACCTAATTTAAATTAAATTTATTCGTACTGAAAAATATTGATTTTCTTCTTGAAACATAAAAGTTTACAAAAATAATTGGACATAAAATATTCGTAAAGGTGGATTCATCGTTGCGGATAAAAATCGACGAACTCAAACGCGCGCACACTTTTTATATGAAAATTTGAAATTCCCAATTTTTGAATTTTCTATTTTCGAAAATTTTTCTCTCTCTGAAAAAGTTGATTTATAACTTTAGTGCGGCACATTTTTAAAAAAGTCAATCGAGACATCAAAAACACAAAAATTAAATGACAGAAAAATCATTTGAATATATAATTTTTTAATTATACATAAAGTTCATCGTAAATAAATAAAACTCTTTTGTCAAATAAATGTCATAAAATATTTTGGTGTGGCTGATTTCAGCCGCAACGATGAACGTTTTAGAAAGAAATCAGTGCGACTGATTTTATCAGCAACGATGAATCCACCTTAAAAATATCGAAAATATATTTCATTTTTAAACGAAAATTATTAAGTACAGAATATTTCCTCTTTGGTCTAATTTGAATGATTAGAATTAAGTGATAAATTTTATTGTACAGAATTTCTTTATGAATATGTAAAAAGAACAGATACAAAGAATCTAATATCTGTAAATAAAATCTCTAATGAAGAACTGAAATAAATGATTGAATTTTTAAATCAATCAATAAAATTTAATCCTTTAACATAAATCATTTATTTTAAACCAAGTCTATATAATAAGAAATTTTCAATACATTTATTCAATTTATTACTGTCTCATCAACTTTTATTTTAAGTTTATTATAAATTCAAAACCAAAATATTATGCTGTCAGAAAGAATTAATGAGAAAGATTCAAAATTGACTTAGTAACTCAGTAATTCAATCGATATTTAAATATGTTTTTATAATAACGTATTCTAATTTGATAGACAATTGTTAGCTCTTTAATAATAACAGAATTATGTTTTTTAAATGATTGTAAAATATCTTATATAACATCAATTCTACTGATGTTATTTGTCATACTTTCCCATATGCATAATTTTTATTATGACGTTCAATATAATATATTATTAACCATTAATTTTTAAATATAATATTTTTATGAAAATATTTTAAAAACATAAATAAAAATTTGGCGTAATTTTTATTTTGCAATTGTTAAATATTTATGTTTATCCATTATACTCCAAAAAAACAAAAAGCTGCTAACTAGGGGGAGCAGATAACTCGTAGTATGTTGTTTAACAGCGATTTATGTCCAACAGTTTTTTGTAAGTAACATTATCTTTGTAACAAACAGTGATTTCTTCAAAATTGCTCATCTTTATTATTTATTGATTTAATTTTATATTTTTATTTCTTTAATAATAAATAATATTATTAAAATAACTATAATAAGTATAAATATGCGTAATCACGAATCCAACCTTTGTACAAAATTTCATTGAAATTGGATAATATTTACCATATGTTCTAGAACATATGAAATATTAATCGGAAATTTTAGCATGGAAGGTATTAACTTATATCATGGCCAACACATGCATAATCAGCAGGTCTACCTTTGTACCAAATTTCATTAAAATCAGATAATAATTACACGCTGTGGAACATAAAGCAAATATTCTTCGGAAACTAAGTTACTCATATATTAGTTTCCCATGAACGTACTAAACCTACCAACTACAAATTTGTGGTATCAACTAGATAACTAAATGAAACTGTGTATTCAATATCATTGAAATTGGGTGAAAGGTACTGTAGATATAGACAGTTGAACTTATGAAAAGTAATTACGGAGTTTTACATGAACCCACTGAAGTATCGACTTTAAATTTTACAGGCGCCAAGTACATACGGAAACTATCATATGTACCAAAATTTATGCTAATTAGATAAAAATTACTATATGCTTCTAGAGTATACGAAATTTTAATCGGAAATTTTACCATGGACCCCCTGAAGTTACAGACCTGTATCTAGGTAGGCTTGTGGACAATCATGATACCAACCTATGTTTTAAATTTCATTCAAATCTGAGACATGAAATTTTTTTTTACATTTTTCCGTAGAACAAAAACACGTAGGTTCCCACATAAATGGGGAAATCTAACATGGTCCCACTAAAAGGATCGATCTCATCTTGTACCGGCACCTGCGCGAAGTCTGTTAGAGCCTGTGTGCCAAATTTCATTAAAATCGGACAAGCGGTTCTAGGAGATGTTGCTGCGCACATAAAAGCGTACGTATACGCGTACGCGTACGCGTCCCCCGGACACTTTTTTTTTGCATTTTCGGACTCCCCGACCTCGGACACGCCTAGAAAAAAATTTTGAGCGAACTTTTTTTTTTGACCATCCAACCCATCACCAGACTTCATAGTATTTCATACTACTCGTAATATAATGCAAGTTTGACAGTGTCGCATTTGTGTTTTTGCCATCCCCAGGCATTATACTGAAGCACCTTATAATTACTAAGAAATTATTGATGGTTAATTTACAAATTCAATCAATTATATTTATTACTCAACAACAATCGAAAAATTAACTTTTATTGATTGTAATTTTAAATTAGTGGCATTAAGCCGGAACCGGTCCAAAGTAGCATATAAAAAAGCATTCGAGTCTATTTATTTGAATGCTAATACCTTGAGCTTGCCTAACTTGAAATGATACGGAATCTTCTTCCTCATTTGAAAGTTGTTGTAATGCTTTGAACATTTCAGCCCAGTTTTCGTACAAAGCTTAATAACGGCAAGATCATGTATCACAAATATTTTTAATGGAGCGTCCGTTTAAAAAAGCAATATATTTTCCTTAAAACACTTTTTTGAATCAAAAATTCATGAAATAATTATTTTATCAAGCGCCCCATGTTGAATGGAGCCCCTTGGCAATTGCCTACATTTTCCTGTTAGTAAATGACTCCATGAACTTTGGTTCTTTTTGGTAAGTCCTTGATGTATAACATAAAAAGTTTTTATGAATTAATAAAGTTTGTGTAATTAATTCCCAAAATTATTCCGACACATAATCATAGGATAGGACATATATCTCTAAGTAACATGTTCCAAAGTTCTTATGAAAGTTAAATGCTTAAAAAATAACCAATAATGTTTTATTATTTTATCATCGTGGGGTGCCAATTGGAATAAATTTAAGTGTTTACTTAAAGCATTTGATTCTCCTAAGGCAAATTATAAAGTTGTAGTAAGTATTCGTAAATTGAAGATAGTATTTGGGTTCTTATGATACACAGGTGTCTTTAAAACTTATTCTTGTAACTAATAATTAAAAAAACATAATATTTCTTAAATTTTTATTCTCTACCAAGGTTTCTTGCTCAATCATTCTATAAATAATAAATTTATTATATTAAACATTTTGTCGTACTATTTATTAGCCTATAAAATTTATGTTGTTTTCAAATTCTCCTTTTGGATTATGTTAATTTTTTTGATTTACAAATCATAAGTCAAAATTTCCCCTCCTCATACTATAATTTAGAAAATTGGCTTTAAATCTTTAAATTGTTTGAAAGTATTAAAACTTTTAGAACATTTAAAAGCATTAAAAGTTTTTTATTGCTACAAATATTTCGAAAAACTTATTATATAAGATTTAATAAAAATGATTGAAATGTTATCAAAGTATTTACTGAAATTCCAGAATATGTTAAAAGTTTAGTTTTATATATTGAAATTGTTATCTAGAATTTAAACTTAATTTTAACTAAGAATCTTTCTGAAAATGTAAGAGCAGTCCAGAAACCATGAGCGGGTCATAATAAGTTACCCCTAGTTAATTTTAAAACAAATAAAATGTACAATAAGATGACCATAAAATATTATAATAGTATAAACTTTTTTAATTAAATTATATCTTCAGAATGAAAAATTTATCATATTTACCGACCCTCCGTTTTCAGAACTATCAATTCGGTTTTCATTAAGGTATAAATTAGTCTATAAAAGAAGTTATTAAAACGTAAAAGTATTTCTAACCCTAAGTAGAGTAAAAATATGTATAGAAAAGGAAATTCCAAACTTTGTAATATTTCAAATTCTTATAAGAATAATTTATTTCGATAATCGCAGACATCAAAAACAAATTCTTTCCTAATTAATATTAATAGCTTTTAAACTTCTAAGGAAACTTAATAATTATATCAATTTAATGGGATGCTAATTTTAATTAATGTGAAATTAAGGAAAAATTTATTTGACATTAAATATAACATAAATTTTATATTAAGAAGAATTTTTGTGTAAATGAAATAGATTTAAAGTTAATAGAATAAAATATCAGGAGATGCGATAAATTTATTTTATTCATATAAATTGCCTTAATCAACTTAATTAAATTACCAAAATCCTAAAATAATCTTGATTTTTAATGATTTTGTTTTTCTTTTTATCTTGAAATTATTTTCCAATTATTAATTAAGAAAATTGTAGAAGAAGCGATATTAAGACTAAATAAATTAGGTCTTTGCAATGAAGCGACGGAGTGCTTGGTTCCAGATCTCGAGTAGTTACGTCTTCTACAAGCAAGAAATGCTGACCATAATCTGCTGACCATTACCTGTGCGAATGTCCGGCTTATTCTCGAGCCAGAATTTGAACACTAGATGCGTATACTCTGGATACTACCGAACTAATGACCTATCCAACGTGAAGAAATTTATCAAAAACACTAACCGGGTTGTGGAAAGTGTAACAGAAGTTCAGTAAGATCTAAGACAGCTCAGTATTGGTAATCCGATCGGAGGCACCAGCTACCAACTGGGGAATCAACTGAGCTAAACAAACATATGACGTCTAGCTGTTACTTTAGTCTGTCTAGTCTAAACAGTAAACCATCTTAACCAGCCTTAACTGAATACTATGCGAGGTGATACAATGAGCCGACAGAGTCTTAGTGCCTATAACTCTGCTGCGCGGACACGCATAGCTCAGTTTCATTCATAAACAAAGAAAAATTACTGAAAATGTTAAACAAAAAAATGTAATCATAAAAGCAAAGAAATTGTAATAAATGAGATAAGTAATAAATTTTCTATTGACAGATAATAACAAACACTCCAATATTTATTCAGAAGAAATATTCTGAAAATGTTTAATAAATTGTAAAAACCTCGAGCTATTTGTGTTTACCAGCCGCGTATAAATATATAAAAAAGAAAAATTCATTTTCACCATAACATTCTATGTTATTAAATTTACATATCTTTAACGAAAGTGTAGATAAATATTTAATATTATAGAAAACTTTACATTTACCAAAATAAAAACCTTACCAAAAATTCCTTATCTTCTTTTTCCCATATTTTTTTTAAATAAATCTTTACATTTTTCGTTTTCTCTCAATGGTTAATTTTTGAATCATTTTAAAATAACCTTTACTTTTCATTTATTACTTAAATTCCTAATTTTTCCACTGAAAACAAAATAATTTTCTTTTTTAAATGATATTTTGGTGTCTGTGGGAAGTTTTTTTATTTTTATGACTTAATTATTTTTTTAATAAAAAGAACTTAAGCACGAAGTTAAATATAAAATGATTTTATATACGATAGTTAACTACGAAAGATTGAATAGCTATTTTTTATAGAAATCACTAAAGTGTGGTTTCATTTATAACATACGCAAGCAAGTTAGACATGCAAAAGTTGAAAATGAAGAAAAGTAATTTTGTTTTGCCATTGTGAATAAAAATTAATAAGAAAAATTGCTGCAGAAGAATGTGCAGCTACTGTATATAATATTGTTTTAACAAAAAATTATGTATTAAAATCATTTACTTTTTGAAACACATTCAAATACAATCGACTGCAAAACTTCCGGTTTTTTTTATTTTTCCGGTACTGTCGAAAAGTTAAAGTTAATTTAACCTTAAACATTCTGACGGAATTCGTCACATTCCAACACATCTTATAAATATTCCATTACCATTTCATACCTTTCTCCTTTATGTTTCTTAACAGTCTTATCTTTTGTATGTTTGTTGTGTGTATTATAAATCAAGCATAATACCAAAATCATATAATTACTACTGACCAAGATATTTACATTTGATATTACATAAGAATAATACGTGATAATAAAGTAATTCTTTTTCTGAAATAAATAATTATATAAATAATGAAAATATAATGATCTCATTAACTTATACTTTACTGACGTTTTTCAATGCAAATGTGGCATCAATGATGATTATTAACAATTAACACTACATTAAAGATATGATAATAACTAAATATTTCTAATCATATTCTGCTAACAACGTAACTAAATTCCCTGATAAAGATTCAATACTTAATCAATATACATATTAATATGTATTAATAATTAAATATTAATTTTAATTTTAAATTCTTTGAGATTAAATGATTTGTACTGATTTATAAACACTTAATTAAGTAATTTTTAAATAGTTTTTCAATTGTTTCAATGTAAATTGTTTAACTTTATTTATCATAAAATAGAAAAATGCTTTAAATTCAAATTTATTTTACATAAATAAATATTCATTAATTTTAAACTCTGATACAACGTAATTTAGTTATAAGATTATGGAATTCTTTGATTTAACTATTTTAATTAGTTGTAATTTAAGACATAAATTTAGAATTTAATGTTATTTGATGCAGTTAATACCCGATCAATTTTATTGTAAGCTGTCTTTAAGTAAGCGAAAGTATATAAAGTTAACTAAATAAAACTAAAAAACTATTTTTAAAAAAAAAAATATCCTCCAGAGTATTTTATATTTCTGAAAGTGAAACTTTTAGTTAACAAAATCAAATCTTTTAGTTTTTTAAGTAAAAACTCGATCCGAACACTTTTATGCTACGTGCTTTCTATATTTTTTTGTATAAGACTCTTTTCTAATTCATATTATTTTATAAATATTTTTTGATAGACTTTTTATAAAAACAGTTTAAAAATTACAGAATTTTATCGCCTTTAACAACTGGGATTCACCTAAAGTCTAATAATGTTAAACAAACCTTTTAATTTTAAGACATTAAAATTTCACATTATTACAATATGAATTTTTTTTTTGATTATTTTTAAAAATATTTTAATTATTTTAATAAAATATTAAAGTTAATAAAGTTAACGTAATAAATATCTTAAGAATAAAGAACTAAACAAATTGAACTTTTTTAATAGCTTAAACTACGGGAAATGTAAATAAAATAATTAGCTTTCGATTATAGTGCTATTTAATTTTTTTATATTAACTACTGTTTTGTGCTGTATGCTGTTCAGAGATCGACTATTCTAAAAATGTTCCTTACTTTTATGAACTCTCATTTTTATATCTTATATAATTTAAATTTATAGCTAAACAAATTTATATAAATGTTAAAAGTTTATCACTGGTACATAAAAAAGGTACATAAATTAAAAAGCTTTTTTTATGGTAAATAGTAAACTTTTCTACTGATAAAAGATACAATTATGCTCAGTTGAAACAGATATTGAAATTATATCTCAGATGTATCATCTCAAATAGCTTTTGTTGTTTACTTATGTAAACCTTTATAAAAAACTTTTAATTCTTATGCATTTGATACAGTGTGAGTTTAATTTATAGAAGTAACAGATGAGATGCTAAAAATTTTAAATAATTGTAATCAAATTCTACTTACTAAAAATTTAGCTAATTTTCCTTGAATAAATTTACATGATAATCTAGGTGTAAATTTAAATTTGATTTGACGTTTCGAATAATTTGTGTTTAAATATCTATAGCATAGTTATTGTCATTGAGAATTTTTTGTAAATAATATTTTACTAATTATATAAAATAAAGTTTAATATAAAATATATATTTCAAAAATTATTTTATTACTATATGATTTTTTATAAATCTGATGAATTTCAATTAATCATTCGTAGAACTTTTGGAAGATTTGTTAGAACTAATTAATAATATAAAATAATTATTCAATATTCACACATTGAATATCTTATATGAACACGAATAATTACTTAATATGTGATGAAAATTTATAAATTAATCGGTTTGTAGATCGTTACTTTCGACATTTAATATGTTATGATGTAAATTGTGAAAGCAATATCAATCTCAGCAAAAGAAGAATTAAGAATAATGGTAATTTTAATAATTTAGCTAAATAAGAAGTATTAATGATATTAGAAAAAATTTCATTATTCAAATGTTAAAAATATAATATAATTCCAAAATAATATCTAATAAACTAAGTACTGAATAATCATCAAGATTTTTGCTACCAATAAAAGAGTATTTACAACAAAAACAAGACTTTTAATATCATGAAAAGCTTTTACTTAGAACCTGACAAGTTAGATTTTCCGGTAAAATTTTCATTATTAAAAAACCATACAAGTTGCATGTTTAATAAAAAATAATTTATAAAACGACAGAAGAAATTCTTTTAGATTTCCACATCATTTTATAATCATTTGGGAAATTAGCAGGAAAAGAATTTAATGTAAGAAATCAAATGTACTTCATACAGAAAATAATTAAATTTATATTTAGGTTCATCATTACATAGGATTTCCTAAAGGGAAACAGGTGTAAAAATGGGAAATATTTTTGTATTCCTAAGCACATATTTTAAAATCAACCAAAATTTGTAAAAGGGAAAACGTGATAGAATATATTTATTTTAACCATTTATATATAATTTTAAAATTTAATGTCTGGTAACTAAATTAGCCTTAAAAGTAAAAAAATATTTATGATTTTTGTCCATGTGTACCATAAAAATACCAAAGCAAATAAATTCTTTGCCTGATAAAATTATTTTGTAAAATTAAACAATCAATTATTTACAAAAAAAAAAAAACCAGAATAAATTGAAAAAAAAAAAAATATATATAAATAAATTTTGTTTGCTAATTTATACGAACTATTAACCCTTTCGCAACCTTACTTTTTACGTTGCGTTTTCCAGAACGTGACATGCCATATCCTGTACTTTTTTGAAAATAATGAAGTTCTGACAACAGCAAACTGAAATTTGAAAGATGTCAGTTCGGAGAATTACAAAAATATATAAGGTTTTTTATAATATACTTCCTGGGACACCAGACCAATTGTTTGTAATTCCTGTTGGACACTTAGCACGCATAATCTATATAAACTCATACATTGTGTTATGCCTTTACAGTTTACACGTCATGATTAGTAAAACAATTTTACAGGTGCATACACTTCATATCCGTACAAAAAGCAGTAGCATGACGTGTATTCACCTCATTGACGCTAAAGGGTTAAAGAATTATAAAATTATCCTTTTAGCAAATTGTTTAGTAATTTCTAATCAAAAATTCTAAATTATGTTTCAAAATCGAAAATTATAACTTTTATATTAATCGCAAATTTGATTTTCTTCAATTTTCGTCATATTGTTATATAGATCTTCTAATATTTTCCCAAATCTTAATTCGATTTATGGGAGTGGAAAAATATGGGATTTCTACTTGAAAGAACAAAATTTTAAATTAATGAAACATAAAAAATATTTTTACTATTTTTTCAGTAATATAAATTTTTGTATTCTTTATTACATAAATATTAAAAATTTTATTGATTATATGCGAAATATTTCTTAGTTAAAATTTCGACAATATTACAATTAAATTATTGAAGTATTTATAACAGAAAATAAATTTGAAAAATTATCCTTTAACGATAAAATATTTTATAATATTTGGTGTCATAAAGCTGACACATTAGGTCATATTGAATGAACTAGAAACAATCTTTATCGAATAGGTACAATAAAATGCTAATATTGAAAATTTAATAAAATTGGTTCAATTTTTACAATTATGTAATCGATCTATATGAAAATGGATTATGTACTGATAGTCAAAATGTATTTGGTTCAGATGTGGCCAGAATTACAAATTACATTTCATTGAACAAAATCACAAAGTTTTAATATATTTTGGTATGAACTTTTAATTAAATTAATTTGTATATTGTAGAAAATATCTTAATTGTAATAAATTAATTAATTAAATCCTGATAGTCGAATATTGCTATTGGCAAAAAACAAATAAATTGCAAAGATTTGGACTCTCTGTGTAAGGTTTTTTTTCTAAACTAGAAGTGCTAAGTTGTATGCTTTATAAATTCCCCCAATTATTATTCAAATTTTGAAAATTTCTTACATTTTTAATGGAACTATTTCTTATTTATAAGAAATTATTATTATAATGTCAAAATAAAAGAAATCAATTAAATTGAAAAATAATTACATAATACTTTTAATACACTAATAGTTTAATAGTTACATTTTTATAATTTCTGTAAATAAATTTACAAATAATTTTATATATTTGATTTATAATAATATAACAGTTACAGAAACTGTTATACTGTAACTTTTTACAGTTAAACCAATGTCTGTCTTGTGAAAATTAAACAATTATTAATAACTTCCATCGAAAAAATTGTTTATCTATCTGCCAGTTTAAGGAATATTCAAATTTACAACCACGAATCAGATTTTTATTTATGATATTATACAAATTCTTTATTGAACTTAATTCGTTCAATATTTCTACTACAATTTCTAATTTTGCCTACGTTTCAATAAAATAAATTATATTTAATAAAGAACAAAAAAATATTAGGCAAGCATGTTTTAAAGATGTTTCTGTTACTATTCTTTATAAACAAAAAAAACAGCCTCCAAAACTGGACGGGGTGAATCCATCATCTTTATATTTGTATATTCATTCCTCCTGTTGCTGGCATCTTTGAAACTGAACATGTTTTCGAAATTATATATAAAATTATTAAGTAAAATCTGTATTTTATCATAGTTCTCTATATAATTTCACAATGCCTTCGTAACTTAGTTCTTTTTCCCTTGTACGTGATATTGAAGTAAATTAGGATGTACTGATGTACAGTATGGACTTGAAGGGAGTATAATAATAAAGTACATAAATACTGTTAAAATTATTTACTTATTGATATTTTCCTTATATTGACAATATTAGAACTGTTTACTTATCGAATATTTATTGAAAATCGTAAGTTTAAAAATTAATTTATTTTTGAGAAATATAATAAAAGGATAATATTTTCTTTAAATATTATCAAGGGTTTGTCAAACGGGCTTTTGATTGTACAATTTTCCGAACTTAATAGTAGAGACAAATTTGAGTTTCAACCTAAATTTGACCTCTCACTTTTTAGATACTCTTTATAATTAAATAAATTTATTTGTTAAAAAATGCTAATTATTTTAGGAAACTTTCAAATGTAGGTGAAAAATTATACATTTAGAAGCAACACTTTTTTCTTTTTATGTTCAAAATATGTTGGTCATAATTTAAATTATGGTGTTTGTAAATAAAAATATTATTTTCAATTAAGTTGTAAAAATTTGTATGAAGTTTTAAGTAGTTATAGCATGTTCACACTTGAATCTATACCCTGGTTATAGAGCTATATCATAATATAAACATGATATTGATTTATTTTTCCAGACAAAAAATGTGTCATTCTATATTGTAATATCCGTATACCCCTTTGATAATATAATTTACAGGATACGCTATAACAACTAAAAAGTGAAGTATTTTTCTGTGGGGGGAAGACTGAAATTTGCTGAAAGCTCTTGACAACTGTCAATTATAATTTTGTAGGGACGGCGTCAGAGAAGTTTCGAAAAGCTTTTTACAAATTTGGAAAAAGCTTTTTGTAACTGAAATAATTGTATCTGAAATAAATATGTTTTTTAATAATTATAATTAAAATAAGATATTTATATTAGGTATATGAAATTCGTTTATTATGGATTTTTTTTTTAATATTATATGAATAAAATAAATTCGTGATATGCATAAAATATATTGTAATTATTTGTTATATGAGGCTGTTTCCACATCACCTTTGAGGTAAGCCTCTCAATGCACTTTTTTTATAGAGCTATCCCCCGTAGGCATAATGCTCTTAAAATATTTGTATATACAAAGAAATTGAATGAAATTAAATGAATTTGAATGAAATTTAATAAAATTCTTACATTCCCATAAATAAAATGAGTTTTTGGAATTTCTGTCTAATAGAATTTTTTTCTGAATTTTTTTTTGAAATAAAATAATACCTAGTATTAAGATATATTTGTGCAATCGATTTGATTAGCAAACAATAGTGGTTATTTTCAAACATGTGTTTTGATTGAAATTTAAAAAGATTTTTGTCAAATAACGAGTTTTGAGTTTCAATTAATATTTTTTTAAAATATTTTTCAGTTAAAACAGAATCATTTGTGTTGTCAAGCAAATTTTTATAAAACCTTAATATTTTTTCAACTGCATTGCACACAGTTACAACATCATCTGAGGGATGATGTAAGAACCCTTTATTTTTATAAGCAACCAACGTATGTTGGTCAAAATTACCTTCTAGCACGGTAAGGCATTCTTCACAGTGCAATTTATTTTTTAATTTTTTGACAACAAAACCACTTATATATTCTACAACTTTTGTACAATATAATGACAAGTTGGGTATTGTACAGAAATCAATGTAATTTTTAAAAATAATTTCATTTTCAATTTCATTACATTCATTAATCATACCAGCTCGTGATGTTGTGGCATTTAATGTACTACAAGTATTGGTAGATGTAAATTGTAGTATTTTAATTTCCTCTAACGGCATACAATTTCCAATTCCACCGTCTCTCAATTGGCATCTAACCAATAAACGTTTATAAATACCTGTATAACAATTAAAAAATTAATTAAATTTTTAGTAAATGTTTTTATTACTTACTTTGGAATTGTCGTACCGTCGGATTATTGTTGTAACCAAGATTCATTCTTATTGAACTGAAAAATAATTCAATATGGTCTTGATTCAATTTGTAATATGGTACAAATCTTAAAATACCAGTTACAATAAATCTGAAATAATTTTTTTTTTTCATATTATTAATTTGTTGTATTACTTTTTTTTTAATTATTTGTTTTATTACTTTTCATAAATAGGTTTAATTGTTTTAAGGCACGTTATTAAACCAATAAATCCAGTTTTACGTCGATGTGTTATTAATGGGACCCCTTCATAACTTTTCAGATTTGAAATATAGATTATGGTTGTTTCAACAAAATTCATTAAATCTACAAAATTTCTTTCCGAAATTGCTTCAGTAAAACCAAAGCCACCAAATTTTCGTGAATTCAACACATCAAACGTGTTGTTCATTAATCGTATAAAATTGGCGGTTGGCCCACTACCTTGAAATGAATCTATTTTCAAAACATTTCTACAAAAATCTAATGCATCAGCTACTGATTTACTAAAGAGTTGTACTGCCAATTTCACTCGCATCTTCTGATTTTTAAAATATACATGTGCTTTCCTCAACCTATAAAATTTTTTATTAAAAATAAATATAAAATATGTGTTTAAAATTTTTGTATTACTTATTTCCAACATGTAGTTGTTCTTCATCTTGCAAATCCAGCAAACGTACTACATACTTCCAATTTATGGTTTCATTTAAATGATTGGTAAATATTTGTAAATCACCAAAAGCATTCCGGACTAATTTAAACATGTGGACGGGATCAGGAATAACTAATATGTTATTTTTATTTATTGTAATTAATGGTGAACTTTGTATGTTTGAAATATTGCACCCTAGTAGAGCCATTGCATTAAAATTTGTTGATGTACCATCAAAAGTTACACCTACCAATTCCGCACCAGTAGCTAAAATATTTTCAATGCAGAGAGTTATCATATTTTTTTTCTGCACACTGTTTAGTGATTCTATTGGAAAATATCCTAAAGGTATTTTCCAGCTACGGTTAACGCAAACAGCCATGAAAACGAGCATTTGATTTGCCATCACTTGACTATGACCACCATCTCCTATGTCAACGCAACCAATTATTTTTTTTCCATCCCAATCCGTTTGTTTTCTTATGGCCATTTCATCGAACACCAAATTTAAAATAATTTTGCCCCCAGTTTCACTGGCAATTTTGACATTAGCAGCAATGTTTTCAAAGGCTTCAGCTGTAAAACCTGGTTCACAGTTAAAGCATTGATACCAGGTGCTTAATGTTCGAGTATGTGGGAGACAAGAATTGTATGTCTTTCTAACATATTCATACGCCTTTGGTGAAATAAAATTTAAATTTAATGCGAAGGATCGCAGTTCTGGTGAATATTTTTGTTGAACTTTTTTTGTATTGCATTTCCTCAATTGCCTTTGAAACAATTGTTGATTTACAACACCAATACTATTTAGAATAGTAGCATCTTCATACATTATTAAATTTTTATTTTCCAAAGTATTTAACATATTTTGAAGACTATCAATTTTCTTTCGTTTTCTTCGAACTGATTGCTGCAAAATTTTAATTTTGCTAATATTTTTTTTCAAAGCTGATTTTAGTGCTGTTATTTTTTTTTTAGATTTTCTTGGTGAAATGGATAATTCACCATCACTACTTTGTAAGGCTCTTTTTACTGACATTGGGTAATATGTGTCCGTACCCACTACCGGCCTTTTCCTGGAGCATGATGGTATATTTAAACTATTCTAAAAATAGTATAAACAAAATAACAATTTTATAAATTATTTTTATAAATCAAACTCACATTAACTACCATATTTTCTTGTAGAGGTGATATAACCTGCGATGTTGTAGCTTGATTTTTAAATGTGATAGGTAAATTTTCCTTATCACCATAGTTTTCCAATATTGCAATTGGTAAATTTTTTAATACAACATTTTCCAAAATTATTGGTGTATTTTCATTTTGAAATGTTATAATTTGGTTAAAGTCCTTTAAAATTATCAGAATATAAGAATAAGAATGAAAAAGAATAAAGAATAAAGATCAGAATAAGAAAAAAAAAAAGAAAAAAGAATAATAACAAGACTTAAAGAATAGAAATATAGAAAAAAATAAAATTAATTTCCTAAAAATTTAAAATTGTTAATATTTGTAAATTTAATATATTTCAAAATCATTCTTTTTTAACTTACCAGATGTTGAGAAGGAACAGCATTTGCATACAATTTTTTTCTCAAACCTTTTCCATGTTTGAAATCTTTGTCGTTGAAATGCAATTCGCAAACTCTATGTGATACGCAATAATTCTCTTTGATTAAATTTACAGCTAAAAACCATTTAATTCTCATTTCCATATCTTGAGGAAATCTAAAATATATATAATTTAAAATTTCTATGAGAAATAATAACTACGCCTCATATCAATTTTATCCTCACTACAACCCTGTCTGAAAAATATTCGCAAATGAAAGCTCTTTTGAAATATTGAAAATTTTTAACCAAATTTTTTTTTTTTTTTTTTTGTTTATTTATAACTATTTTGTATGAATCAATGTTGCATTTTTATTTAAATTGAATATAACAGGTATTGTAGTTTGAAAAATAGTTTTATAATACTTAATAAGTTATTATTTTTTCCACATTTACCTGTAAAGTGTAACCATTATATTTTCGCGGCATTTATTGTTCGCATTATATTTACAACTGTTTACAACACAGAAATACATTTTTTTTATATTATTTTTCACTAATATTTCACACAAATTACTTTTTTTACTATAATTATACGTTTTACATTCAATATACTATAAAATTAATCAACTTTATAAATATTTTTGAACTAGATTTTTATTTTGTAAACACAAATTAAAAAAGCTTCCAAAACAAATTAAAACAGCTGATTTCAATCAAGATTTTGACAACTCGTGCGAGATTTTGCTCACTCGTTAGTGATTTTGACAACTAAATAGCTTTTAAAAACGACTTCACAGCTTGTAGGTGCAAATTAGTTCTATAGCGTATCCTGTAAATTATATTATCAAAGGTATACCCACTTCGAAATGAGGGATTAATTGAACAAGGTATAAAAAAATATCGATTCATTTGCAATATTTCGATATTATTGATCATATTTTAATGAATTTTAACACCCCTACACAATAATTGTCAATCTTGTCAATCAAAGCACCTATGATATTATTGTTTTATTTTCAATTTTGGTAAAGTATTATTAGAATCATTAATTTTAATTTTGATTTTTTGATTTTGCAATTATTTTATTTTCAATACCAGCTGATTTTCAAACTTAATGTCAAAATATATTAAGTATTTTCAGTGTGAACACCATTTTTTATACCAGGGGTATAGACGCCCATAACCAGGGTATAGAATGTAATAGCATATTCACACTTACATTCTATACCCTGGTTATGGGCGTCTATACCCCTGGTATAAAAAATGGTGTTCACACTGAAAATACTTAATATATTTTGACATTAAGTTTGAAAATCAGTTGGTATTGAAAATAAAATAATTGCAAAAAAAAAAAATTAAAATTAAAATTAATGATTCTAATAATACTTTGCCAAAATTGAAAATAAACCAATAATATCATAGTTGCTTTGATTGACAAGATTGACAATTGTTGTGTAGGGGTGTTAAAATTCATTAAAATATGATCAATAATATCGAAATATTGCAAATGAATCGATATTTTCTTATACCTTGTTCAGTTAATCCCTCATTTCGAAGTGGGTATACGGATATTACAATATAGAATGACACATTTTTTGTATTGAAAAATAAATCAATATCATGTTTATATTATGATATAGCTCTATAACCAGGGTATAGATTCAAGTGTGAACATGCTATTAGTGTGAATATGCTATTAGGCTATTAAGTTCTTAATTATATTCAATTAATTTATGTAAAATCATTTTCACAGCAGTTTTTAAAGTATTTTATTAAAATAAATAAAATTTCGATTTTCATATTAAATTAAAACTTATACTTAAAATATCAAAGTAATCAGTTCCTCTGTCTATCACCGTAGGAAATTAAATCTAATAAATTGAAATGTTTACTTTATTTACCAAAAATGAATTTATTATTAATAATGTAGATTTTCTCAGGGTAAATTTATCAAATGAACTGATTATATTTGTACAGAAGCATCCAGATATTTAAAATAGTAATGAAGCACAGGTGGCTTCAAAACTTATTCCTCTTAATTTACCTTCAAGCAATGAAGAATTTATTTAAAAATATTTTTAAATGATTTTTCATATTTTGTTTTCAAGATAATAAAAAAGTTGTTTCATTAAATTTATTTATGCAACATAAAAAATATTTATATAAAGCCAATAAAATGTATATTTAATATTCAATATTTTGCAAATTCACTTAAGTTATTTAAATTTTTAAATGTTAAAAGTAATAAAAGTTTGTTATTGCTACAAATTATAATAAAATTCTTACAAAATTTGAATTTGAGATTGAAAAATATGTAGATTTAAGAAATGAGGAAATTGTGTAAAATCAAAAGCATTAAATTTCCAATTGACATTTGATATTAATATAACAAATATTGATAGAAACAAAATGTGTCGTAAATTCGAAAAGTAAGCAAAAATCTTTTTTGAGTGTTCTGTAAATATTTTCGAAAGCCTTAAAATCCCGATTCGTATTTCACAAAAAATTAATATTAAAATAATATTGATATAAATGATTTTGACATATTTCCAATATTCTAGGAAATTCTTTAATTTTGTAAATAATCACTTTCAAGTTATTCTATTTACCATAAATTACAATAAGGAATATTAACTTTGCCTACAAAACTTAACACTTGTGGAAAATATATCTTGGCGATATTCAATTTTCACATATTTTCTTAAAGTGTCTAGATAAATTATAGATAAAAGAATTTTTTTGAATTATATTAAATTATAGAATTACAAAAGACACCTATTCTAGGGGAACTCAAACCTCAGAATGTGTTATAATAGTATACTTTGAAGAAAAAAATTCAAGAATGTTAACAAAGTTTCTTGTTTGTTGAATACTGCATGAATATATTTTATATATGTATGATTGCTGATAGGAACCTACGGAACTGATCTGTGTGCCAAATTTAATTCAGCGGGAATAACAATTTACTATGAATTAGGAATTTTTGGAATCTCTACCCTATAGCAAATGTAAATAAAAATGATTTTTTGTAAATTCCATTTTAAAACTGATTTATTCCATATCACCTCGTAAATGTTACGAAAAAAATTAAATTTTGCCCAATATTAAATTTGTATTACGAAAAAGTAATTTTTAAGTGAAATTTAAAAATATTTTTAACTTAATATTTAAATCTTCATTTATTGTTTGCTAAACTTAGTTTTAATTTTGAAATGAAATTCCTAAAGAAATTCCAAAAATTCTTACATTAAAATTCTTTATAAGTTAAAATTATTTTTTTATATTTATGAAGCAAATTTCTTCCAGAAAAAAAAGATTTCTTAATAAACAACCTCAGGTCAAAGTTAAATATATATTTTTATATCAAAATTTATAAAAGGAATTTAGGACCAAAATCAGTCTTAAAATGGAACTCGAAAATAACTTTTACATATTGTTTATAAATGACAATTTAGAGGCAGAATTTCATTTATTTTCAGTTTATTTTACCAAAGATTAATACAAACAATTTAGTAGGTTGATAAAATAAAGGAAAACCTTTATAGAATTCGTCATGATAATTACCAAAAAAAAAATTATAAAATTTACTAACTCGTGGTACTAAAGTCGCTTTTAAAGAAGTACGTGAAAAGAAACTCATTTATTTTTCAGACATAAATAATTCTATAAAATATTGAAAATATGTTTTCATTACTTCCACATAATTTTAAGACTTGATAATAAAATTTTATATTTACATGTAAATGATAATACCTTTACCTTGTACTATCATACGTGAATCTACAATATTTTTAATGTAAATTCAGCTTGAACGAGGTGATTATTAGTACCACTAAAATTGGATACAAATAATTTTTTTATTACATTACATAAATTCAAAATTGTTAGTAAAAAATATTTTTAAGTGAACTTTTGTACTTATATTAAATGATTCTGCAATTTAAAAGGAATCGATAGATTTCTATGAAAATAAATGAAAAATTTAATTCATCGAGGTATGAGCTGCATCTGCATGTACTGTATATATACTGAATTGAAAATATTTAAATCCAACATAACCTCTCTGTCTCGATGTCTCATTGCAAGCATTCAATTGTTTTTATTTCACGAAAATCGAATATAAAATCGTTAAATTATTCATATAGAACCATTTTATGGACTCTTGGAAACAAATTTATAAAATATGGAATTCTTTAACCAGACCGGAATAGTTTTCAAATTGATTTGGCTGGAATTTTTTAGCCCTTATATATCTGCCGGGAATTAGCAACAGACGGACGGACAAAGTAAAACCTTAAGTATAAAATTTCATAAAAATTAAAAATTCACATGAAAGTTCGGAGCACTTAATTATGTCAGGTTATAAAAATATTTGATATTGACATGTAAAATATTACAAAATTCTCTACAACAAATTTTCTTACATACAAATTTAAAGCTATTATTTTACCGAAACGTTTTACTAAATTGATCTGTCAATTAATTTAAAAGTGATAAATGTTTAAGAGAAGAATGTATTTGATTAGAAAAATACAATATTATAATAGAAAATGAAGTAAAATAATAGAAATGAAATTGGCTAATATTATACGATACCAGTGTTTCAGAGCTGATACTACAAAGTTTTCTACTACAACTCCACCGTCACCGCAATGTAATATAAAATTTTAAGTCATCCTCAATGATCGTTGATGGTGCCATGACGGTAGCATTTCCACTTTTATGTGTAAATTTTAAATTTTTATTTTGTTATGTAATTTTTAAATTTTTACCCTTTCAATTTCAATTGAAATCAATTTACAGAATTAACAATAAAAATTAATATTGGAATTTTCCTTAAAAGCTTGTCTAAAAATAATAAAATTATTTTATAAATTAATTTAATAAATGGAAAATTATTTCTACGATTGCCAAAATAATTTAATCAATTAAATCCATTTAACATTTTATTGATAAATATCAAATTCATATTAATTATCTATCCTTAATTTTAATCATACGACTGGGATGGATTAATATAAGTTTATTCAGTAAAAATAATAATTATTTTAATATTTGTTATAATTGAAAAACAATTTCCAAAATATATTATTATATTTTCAGGAAACTTGAAATTAATTAATTAAATAAATATAAAAAGTTGGCAAAAGTTAAATTAAACAATTTTTGTTCGACTCATTTCATTTATCTAGAAATCATAGACTTTTAATTAGCAGAATTTTTATCAGTATGAAATTTATTCTATCATAAAATTGGTGAAATTTTGTAGCAATAATTATGAATTTTATACAAAATTCTTATAAATATACAAATTCAACCAATAAATATTATCCTTTTAGTATATGCTTTCGTTTCCAATACAGTACACATTTTTTAGTACTAATCTTGTCGAATCAAAATACTTATAGCAAGTCCAAATTCCAAATGCTTCTGAATAACAGATTAATTACATTTAACTTGAAAATTAAATCAGATGTGGTAAAAAATGGTTGGAAAGGCAATGAAGAAAGTTTATCATGATTTTTGGTTCTACACACATACGGACATCATAGGACACAAGATAAATAACAACATCAAGAGCATGATAAACATAATCACCGCACCCAATACGAGATTTATTATTTATAGAAAACGTCAGGGGAAAAAACACTATTAATAAATTTATTAATTAATGGAAATAATTAATTTTATTAAAATTTATACATATTACAAAAATGTGAACCTTTCTGATTGTTTCTTAATCAAATTGCAGAATAATGTTCCTACAATAATTATCGAGATAAAAAAAAAAGTTTTCGTGGAATAATTCAGTAATAAAAAAACACCACATTTTCATATCAATTATTAATCAATTATTTCATATCAATTATTAATCAAATATAAAAAGAGTTAATTCAAAATTAATAGTAAGTATTTTTACAGGGACCTATACAAACAATGAGACAATTATATTTAACTAGTTTTATCACTTTTTATCATTTTAGAGTTATTGAATATAAATATGTCACATATTTTGAAACATAAAGGAATTATTATTAAAATAAATTGAATATTTTAAAAACAAGTAATAGTAATTTATTTAAGTTTGTAAGAAATTGAATGTTTTATATTTATATTCATTATTTTTATAAATTAAAGACATATTGATGCAAAACACATGAAAAGCATATATTTATTTAATGTACTATAGAATAATTAATACCAACAACAATATAACTACCGAAATGTTTTATGCAGCACGCTATTCAGAGATTGACTATTCTATTCTGATCTAAAAAAAAAAACTTATTCACTTTTATGCTCCCTTAGTCATTTGAATTTACTTTCTGCATATTTATCTAAATGTATACGAACTTACAGTTTCAATATTAAATAAAAAAGGCGCATAAAATCAGCTGATAAAAAAGCTTCATTTTTATTTAATTGAAAATGAAACTGAAAGCTTAAGATATTCTATAGATATTTTCCATACTTTTACTAAAACTACATTATCATCAAAGAGTAAATTACGATATTTAAATGATTTCTTAGATGAATTGATTGTCATGCAGCTCAAATTGTTTTTGTTATTTACTAATTTCACTTTTTCAAAACATCTATCTAAACAAAACCGTTCAAACTACCTGAATGTAAAATTAATAATCTAATCGTTATTATCGGTGTTCTAACAGGAAGAATTGTGGAAAGGTCATCTTTTAGCACATAAATCACCTATGTATCTCTAAAGTCACAGACGTACGCCACATATTATGCGATTGTACAAGTTTTAAGCCAGTTTCAAATTATAATTAACAGTTTTATAGTTTGAAATAAGTTTCGAGATTCGAGTTGTCCTATAATAAAAATTATCAGATTCATCAAGAAAATCCACTATTCCCTGCCAATTTAAGGCAAATGTAAAAATTTCATAAATAATTTTACAATCCTGTCAAGAACAATTAAAACTATTTGAATTTATTATTCTACATTCTAAAAACGTACAAGAAATAATAAATTACTTCACACAAGTAGGGGAGCATAAATAATGTTACGTTGTGTTTTATTTTTAATCAAATCTTCCTTATCTCAAATAATGATTTAGTTTCGTCGTACATACATTTATTAGTTTGATTTTTACAAGTTTTTAATAACTGGATGAATATTTAAGTTCTTTACTTTACATATCATTTCCAATCAGCATGAATTGTAAATTTTGCTCTTTAACATACATTTTTCCACAATTTCTTAAGAAAGGTTATTTATACAATTTAATATTTAATATAAAATGATTTATGAGTAAAAAATATATAAAAATGTTTTTCTGACGAACCCACATCATTTTAATTATATAGAAAAATTTTGCTGGAAAAGAATTCAATTTAAGAAATTTAATTTGTAATTCATTCAGAAAAGTTAAGTCTTCATATAAAAGAAAAATATTCTAAGGTATTTACAAATTTGAAAATAACTAAGGTGAAACCAGCATAAAAAATGTATATTTAACAACATCACAGTTTAAATTAATTCAAATTTGTGGTATGGTGGCATCTATTTAATTTTATTGTTCTTATTTAATTTTTAAGTATAATTAGCAAGAAAATTAATCACAACTTTAAAATATTTGTTTAATTTCAATTTTAATTCCAATATAAACTTTTCATATTTTAAGCAAATTATATATTAAAATTATACATGTGAAAAATTATTGATTTTCTGCATGAAAGGACAAAAATTCAAATTAATGAAATATGATAATAATTTTTATTTTTCCCTTGCTACCAATAAATATTTTTTTATTTATGTTATTAAATTAGCTTTCATCGTACATATATAAAAATATTCCTATAAATTATTAATATCATAAATTAATTGGAAATAATTTAACGAAGTATGACATTAACGCTACGAAAATTATTGAATTATTTTGTTTTCATTTTAAATTTTAATAAATGTAAATTGAATTTTTGTATTAATTTAAATCAGAATTATAAAATTTTTAATAGTACCAAAAAATATATACTTTTTGATCATGAACTTAAAGCAATTTTTTATGGACACTATAAACTTCTGATAAAATAAGTTCCATAAAGTTAAATTTTATAACTTCATGTGATTATTTATATAAAATTTATTGAAAGTCAATCGGACTTTTTATGAGTTAATTTCGTACAAAATGATTTCAGATGTGCTCAGAATTACATATTAGGTTTTTATTGAACCAACCAAAATTTCATTGATATAGTTGGTCTGTACCAAGGTCAAAGAAACCTTAAATTTATTTGGTACTATTGTGTTACTATAAAATATTATAATTGGTAAATACGTAATATTAAATAGCATTTGATTTTAACTAGGACTAGGTGTTTTTACTACAGTAGAATTTACGAACTACTCATATACATCCAAAAGTTTAATTGTATAAATTAATATTTTTCCTGCTGATTCATGTAATAACAATTACGTCTTTTATTTGAGTTCCCTGAAGGATTCATTAATTAACACATACAATTTATTTCAGTCTAAAAAGGGCTTTATCTATTAAACTGTTTGATTAAGATTACATGATACAATACATATTGTAAGTATTACAAATATATGTTTTAGATACTGTTGTTTATAATTTTACTATGCTCGTTTTATAAATTTATTTAATGTGGTTTTCTATTAGTTTTGCAAATTCTAAAGTTCCAGTTTTTGCTTTCCCTATCAAACATGAAAACTGCAGATCAAATTTTGTTTGTTATTTAGTTTGAAGTATGATTTTTGAAGAATATTTGAAAAAAATTCAGAATTAAAAATATTAATATTATTATCATTTCAAATTGTATGTATTTGGATTAGTAAATGGAAGGATCAATCTGTCGAGATTTCAAAAAATTGATGTAGATCAAAATAAAAATTGTTTTTTTTTTGTGCTAATCTAAAACAAAATTTTGTCTGAAAAAAAAAATGATTTCTTGTGTCAATAGAAAATTGTGCCAATAGAAATCCACGTAAGATAGGCGAATCGCGAATCTATGGTTTTTATATTTGAATTCATTTTTTTGTTATCAATTTCGGACATGTTTTCAAAATCAAATACTTTGTAAATAAAACTTGTTTTCTTTATTACAGTTCTACGTATAATTTCAATGTGTTCTTAACATAGTTTTTCTTATATTAAGGAAATAGCTTTTCCTTGTTCGTGATAAATTTAAGATGCAGATCATTCATATTTGTTTAACAATTTTTTTAAAAAAAATACTTTTATGCTTTATGATATAAATTTATTATATTCTTAATTTATTTATATGCTTTCAGACATCTGGAATTTTCCTATAAACTAGCATTGGATATGGTACAATTTTTGAATTAAACTAAATATGTAGAATCGAAATATTGTTATTTAGTAAAATTATAGCCTTTCCTTGGATATTTTTGGAATCATTTAATAAAATCTGTGTTATTTTAATTACACATCATTTTCGTGATATATACCAAGAGAAGACTTTGTCAGTAATTTAAATATACGTTTGTAAAATTTCCTTGTAAAGTTGATAAAATTAGGGTTGCTAAATGAAAATATATTAACAAAATGTTTTCATACATTTTCTCAAGAATTCGAAAATTTTAATTAATTAGGTTTAAAAAAATTTCGATAATTTTATTCATTTTCATTAATGTCACAATAATTTATTTAACAGAATATAAAATTTTACGATTTTGACATATAATTTTGGTTTCTATAGGAAAAGAACAAAATTATTTGCTGAATGGATTTTTTTCAATGTTCTATTTTTCTCTAATTATACAGTGATTGATTAAACCTTTGCCAAATCGTAATGCTAAAAAATGACTAAGGTTGGGACAAATTTTGAATGAAAAACCAAGTGTGCTTAACTTGCCAGCTGAAGCCACCCAATCTGTTTAGTTAACCTTCAGCTAAAGTTCTCACTGTGATATCGAGCAGAAGATATTCTATAATTCCATAAGTATTTATAAAATAAATTTATATTATTTCAATATTAAACTAATCCTACTCACAAGTTAAATAATTGTTTTATTGGTACAAATTATATGTTATTAGTTAAGATCTCTATAAGAAATTGCAATTTATATAAATTACCAATATTCATTTAGAATTTACCAAATTATATTATTAATTATATACAAATATTCACAACTGTTTAATAATGTATATTGTTATGGACGCCATGGTGTTTTAGGATCGATTAGTCTTTTAATGTTCGAATTTAATTAAATTCACTATTACATAATATCAATTAGTTCATGTGGTTCCTAAAATGTTTAATCACTGTTTGTCTTCTATAATACTGAAGGGTAACAATTGATCACGAAGCATGATAGTTTTTAACTACTTGTATACAAATAACCTTAACTGAAATATATCTAATAATTTTTAATGTATGCTAATAGATAAAAAATCTATATAAATATGTTAAAGCACATTTTTCCTTAACCCAAGCAGACATGGCGATATCAAATTTCGCTTTATACACCCAATATCGTCGTGCATCACGATGGGGAAAAGATTAGTCATCTTTTAGAATTCATTACAAATTACCAATAAAAGAGTAATTTTCTAGAAAATACATAATTATAGAAAGATGAAAATTTAAACTCATCTATAAGAAATTGGTTAAAAAAAATAAGGAATTTTTACATTATAAATCTTAGGTATTTAAAATTAATATACATTTTAATTAAAATTAAAGGATTTTATGGCTTTGTTTATTGAGTACTAAGGAATGCTTCATTTAAAATGAAAATAAGAAAAGTTTTGTCATATTTTAACGAATAAATACAAAATAATAATAAAAAAAAATTATCTTAAATAATATAAAATTTGTCAATTAATAAGAACAGTTTTCCACAACTTCAACTGACTGAGAATATTCAGCAAAACTTTGTTAATTGAAAATATTGATATTAATACCAAATTTTAAATAATAAAGAAAATTCTATTAAATATTCAGTAAATATTTTCAAAATCCTAATCCAACGTATAAAATAATCTTGATTATTTGATTTGGCATATTTTTAATGTTCTGGAAAATTCGGGAAAATCTAAAAAATGTTATTATTATATTTCGCTGTGTATAAAATATATTTATTTTTGTGATAAAATTTTGTTCAAAATATTTTGTTATATTTAATAAATTGCCTAAAGTGTCAAGATAAATATTTGATTATGGAATGATTTTTATTGATATTAAATTAAACATATTGATTAATATTAAATTTTATTTAGTATAAATTAAGTACAAAATTTCTTATCTTCTTTTCCCGGGTAATAATTTTCCAAAAATATTTATATTTTTCCTTATCTCTGGGTAATTTTTAAGTGAAATTTATGAATCCTTTTAATTTAAGATTTAATTATTCAATATTATTAACATTTCTTTAGCAGACTTTTATTTTTTCATTTTACAAAAAAAATTACACAAGTAAAAAGAATTTTTAATATTTATGCAACAATCTTTTTTTTTTGCAAAAAAGATTTCTTAATGAAAATAAATTTAAAACAAAATTTAATACAAATTTTTGTTAGCATTACATAAATATAATTTTCAGATTAGTCGTAAAATGAAAGTCGAAAGTTTTTTTTAGCTATAGTTTATATAAAAGACAATTTGGTAGCGGATATCGGAAACAGATTTTCAGTTTTTGTTACGAAAGATATTAATACAAATGATTTAACAGGTTGGAAATTTTATAGAAACACCACAGTAAATAAATAAAAAGATTCAGAATCTGGAGAGTCGTAATCTTAAGTAATTTTGAATTAATTTTTAATTTACTATTCTTCCCATTCTTTTGATAAATTTTAGCCACATTTGATTTGACAATCATGAGCGGCCCGAAATAATGGAAATAGAATATGAAGTTTTTAGGAATTACAATAATTATTTTTATTATTTCATCAGATTTACCTTTTTAAAAGACTTTATACTACGAGGTAATAAATGTTCATTAAAAAGGATTCATTACATTGAAAATTATATGACATAATTTTGATGTTATACATAACACAGAAATTATGTTATAATTACGCTAATGTATGCAATTGTTAATTATTAGCACTAAATTTATAGAACTTATTTCTACAGATTTAACATTATTTAAACATCGAAATATATGAAGAAATTTTACTGAAAATAACATAAAATATTGAAAACTTCTTAATTTTATAACAGAATATAATTTCATATTATACAATAATTGATAATCTTTTAAAATATCTAATTAGATTAAATCATCCAATTAGACATTTTTATTAGTACATAAATCCTTTTAATCCTATAAACAGTTTTTGGAAATACAGTTTTGGAAAAAAAAACCTCAACATAAAGAATTTAATTAGAAAAAAGTCTTAAAAAATAAATTATGTTGGGATTAGTGAGTCTTAAAAGAATTTATATTCAAACTAATCCTAAAACCTAATATCGAAAATGTTTTTAAAAATTAATTAATGGCATTTGTAATGAATTTTTAAGTAAGAGTAAAACGTGTTAAATTAGATTTAAAGGTTGGCTTAACAGTAAAACTAAATTAAAATTTACAACTTTAAATTAACCAAATCTTCACATTTTATAAATTTTATTGAAAGTTAAGCAATCATCAGTCTAATTAATATATTATATTAACTTCTATCTTCTTTTTTTACAAATTATTTTTCTTCCTTTTTATAATTCCATCTTTGACCAATTTTAAACATTTTTACTGATTATTATTACGGCTCACCATATTGAACTATTAAATAAATTGAATTATTACAAAAGTGCGAAAAACTTTACCCTCGTACTATGTAAAAAAATTCTAAAGTCACAAAGAATATTATGTTTTATGTTGTATGCTGTTCAGAGATAAACTGTTCTGACCTCCAAATATTCTATACTTTAATAAATAATTCTCATTTTACTCTATATTATTTAAAATTATTTCCCAGCATATTAAAAGTATCTTACGAATATATTTAAAATATAGAAAACACAGTTGCTAAAGGCGCGAAAAATCAGCTGATGTAAAAAGCTTAAACTTTTTATGCCAGATTTTATATTTAAATTAAATTTGAAGTGAAAGCTTTCTCACTAATAAAATTTATTCAAACTTTATCTTTATGTTGCCTTGATAAAACTACCTTGTCATCAAAGACCAAATAAATGCTTAAAATTCACTTTCATCAGAAATTTAATTTATTTTTCATGAATTGAGTCTGTTTTATGTATCACTTATGTAAAAGCTTTGTATCTAATAATGCATGATTTAGTGTGTTTAGTTGGATTGTGAAAATTTAAATGAACAAACAAAGATTTTAGATTTTCATTTTACTTAAATGAACAAACAAAAATTTTAATTACTTAAATTATCTAGAATAAGATTTGTTAATTGTGAAATAAAATGAATTTTTATTAAAAGTTTTGAAATTTAAATGGTAAGTTATATCTATAAAATCCAAATTTGTAAAAAATTGTACTTAATGTTAATAAATATTCTATAATGCTTCATTGTTAAAGTTTTTAATTGAATTTTCTGCCAAATATTGATATTAAATTATTAATATATCAATTACTCGTAGCCACAAATATACAGAATAACACAATTAAATTCTTTTAAAAATATATAATTTAAATTCTTTTTAAAAAACTAATTTTGTTTTTATGAAGATAAATTTATTCAAACAAAATAAGATAAATTGAGTGGATTTCATATGCCAAGTTGAAAATACAACTAATTTTTATTATTTCTCCTGAGGCCAACTATATCTTTTACGACCTATAGAATTCAAATTTAGTTAAATTTTATTTTTCCTAACAATTTATCACATTGGAAAAGAAATCTTTGATATTTATTAAAATTGCAATACTATAAAAATAAAGAAAGAATTAATTTAAGTTCATTTTGTACATTTCTTATGAAATACGGTAATGAATTTGTACATACACGTTCTGAGTACAGAATTCAGTGGTGTTAATAAGGTAATATTTTCACTTAATACGCAAAAAGTATTTTGAATTAAAAAATCAATTTTCCTCATCTTTTTGACTTGAAAGTATATTTTTCAGTCAACTGATAAGAGATCAAAGTAAAGATATCAATGTTTATCATGTTTAAGTTCTCATATTTGTAGCTAACTTGACAACCCTTTCTGTATTTATAATACATATTTAATTTCCGAACAATAATTTTGGAAGTCAATGATGCTACAGGTAATCCATAAAATACCAACAAGATTTTCAGTGATATGACATAATGTATAATTGTATTTACTAAATGATTGCTTTACATTAAAGAATTGTGTAGCTTTTCCAGGGAATCATATATCATTGGTTAGCCTTTTTTATTAAGTATAAGGACGGATATTTATAATTTTATATATTTCAAATATCCTTTTCTAGCACAAAATTACATTTTTCATAAGATTTACATTTTTTTCATCAGGTCAAATCCCAAAGGAACCTTTACTTAAATATTTTTATGTTTAGGTTTAACATAAAAGATAAATCGATTTATGATAAATAAAACAAAAACGAGAATTTCTTTAAAGGTATTATCATCTGATAAAGACTTGGAGAAAAATAATTTAAAGGCATTATTTTTAAATTGTATAAAATTATTATTTAATTTTGAATTTATATATAACCTAAATTAGAAAATTTGAAATAATCACAACTTTACAAATTAATTTTTAAATTTTTACCTAATTTAAATTAAATTTATTCGTATTGAAAATATTGATTTTCTTCTTGAAACATGAAAGTTTACAAAAATAATTGGACATAAAATATTCGTAAAAATGTCGAAAATATATTTCATTTTTAAACGAAAATTATTAAGTACAGAATATTTCCTCTTTGGTCTAATTTGAATGATTAGAATTAAGTGATAAATTTTATTGTACAGAATTTCTTTATGAATATGTTAGAAGAAAAGATAAACAGTATCTAATATCTGTAAATAAAATCTCTAAAGAAAAACTGAAATGATTGAATTTTTTAATCAATCAATAAAATTTAATACTGTAACATAAATCATTTATTTGAAACCACGTCTATATAATAAGAAATTTTCAATACATTTATTCAATTTCTCATCAACTTTTATTTTAAGTTTATTATAAATTCAAAACCAAAATATTATGCTGACAGAAAGAATTAATGAGAACTTAGTAAGTCAGTAATTCAATCGATATTTCCATATATTTTTATAATACCGTATTCTAATTTGATTGACAATTGTTATCTGTTTAATATTAACAGAATTATGTTTTTTAAATGATTGTAAAATAATATCTTAAGATTCAACGTATTATATAACACCAATTCTACTGATGTTATTTGTCATACTTTCTCATATGCATAATTTATATTATGACGTTCAATGTAATGTAATATTATAGATTGAATTTAAACAAAAACTGATTCGCACTACTCAACTAATGCCAAGAAACATTCACTCATCAATCAACCATCAATTTTTAAATATAATATTTAAATAATTTTTATGAAACTATTTTTAAAACATAAATAAAAATTTGGCATAATTTTTATTTAGCATTTGTACAATATTTATGTTTATCAATTATACTTAAAAAAATCAATATATTGAAACTTTAGCAGTGTCGCATTTGTGTTTTGCCAACCCTAGGCAATGTATACTGAAGCACTTTAAAATTACTAAGAAATTATTGATGGTTAATTTACAAATTCAATCAATTATATTTATTACTCAACAACAATCTACAAATCAACTTTTATTGATTGTAATTTTAAATTAGTGGCATTAAATCTTCTTCCTCATTTGAAAGTTGTTGTAATGCTTTGAACATTTCAGCCCAGTTTTCGTATAAAGCTTTACAGTCATAATAACGACAAGATTGTTTAGTATCACAAATATTTTTAATGGAGCGTCCATTTAAAGCAATATATTTTCCTTAAAACACTTTTTTGAATCAAAAATTCATGAAATAATGAAATAATTATATTATCAATCACCGTATTTCGAATGAAGCCCCTAGGCAATTGCCTACATTTTCCTGTTAGTAAATGCGCCCATGAACTTTAGTTCTTATTGGTAAGTCCTCGATGTATAAAATCATAAAGTTTTTATGAATTAATAAAGTTTTTGTAATTAGTTCCCAAAATTATTCCGACACATAATCATAGGATACGAAATATATCTCTGAGTAACATGTCTCAAAGTTCTTAAGAAAGTTAAATGCTTAAAAGTTAACCAATAATGTTTTATTATTTTATCATCGTGGGGTGCCAATTGGAATAAATTGAAGGCAAATTATAAGGCAAATTATAAAGTTGTAGTAAGTATTCGTAAATTGAAGATAGTTTTGGTTTCTTATGATACATAGGTGTCTTTAAAACTTATTCTTGTAACTAATATTTAAAAAAAAAAAAACTTTACCGATTTGAAAATAATATTTCTTAAATTTTTATTATCTAACAAGGTTTCTTGCTAAACCAATCTATAAATTTATAATATTAAACATTTGATTGTACTATTTCCCATTTAAAATTTATGTTGTTTACAAATTCTCCTTTTGGATTATGTTAATTTTTTTGATTTACAAATCATAAGTCAAAATTTACCCTCCTCATACCATATTTAGAAAATTGACTTTAAATCTTTAAATTCTTTGAAAGTATTAAAACTTTTAGAACATTTAAAAGTATTTTTTTCGAATTTTTTGAAAATCCTATTATGTATATAATATTTAACATAAATGATTGAAATGTTATGAAATTATTTATTGAAATTCCAGAATATGTTAAAAGTTTACCCGGGAAATTATATATTGAAATTGTTATCTAGAATTGAAACTTAATTTTAACTAAGAATCTTTCTGAAAATGTAATGGCAGTCCAGAAACCATGAGCGGGTCATAATAAGTTACCCCTAGTTAATTTTAAAACAAATAAAATGTACATAATAAGGTGACCATAAAATATTATAATAGTATAGTATATTTAATTAAATTATATCTTCAGAATGAAAAATTTATGATATTTACCGACCCTCCGTTTTCAGAACTATCAATTCGGTTTTCATTAAGGTATAAATGAGTCTATAAAGGAAGTTATTAAAATGTAAAATTATTTCTAACCCTTAGTAGAGTAAAAATATGTATAGAAAAGGAAATTCCAAATTTTGTAATATTTCAAATTCTTATAAGAATAATTTATTTCGATAATCGCAGACATCAAAAATAAATTCTTTCCTAATTAATATTAATAGCTTTTAAACTTCTAAGGAAACTTAATAATTATATCAATTTAATGGAATGCTAATTTTAATTAATGTGAAATTAAGGAAAAATTTATTTGACATTAAATATAACATAAATTTTAAATTAAAAGGAATTTTTGTCTAAATTAAATAGATTTAAAGTTAATAGAATAAAATATCAGGAGATGCGATAGATTCATTTTATTCATATAAATTGGCTTAATCAACTTAATTAGATTACCAAAAACAAAACAAACTTAATTATATTACCAAAAACAAAGACGGTAAGCAGATAGGAGGCACCAGCTACCAACTGGAAAATCAAATGAAATTAACACATAGCTCAGTTTCATTCATAAACAAATAAAAAGTACTGAAAAGGTTAAACAGAAAAAGCAATAGTAAAAAACAAAGAAATTTTATTAAATAAAAGAAGTAATAAATTTTCTATTGACAGATAATAACAAAAATTTCAATATTTGTTCAGAAGAAATATTCAGAAAATGTTTAATAAATTGTAAAAACCTCGAGCTATATAAAAAAGAAAATTTCATTTTCCCATATATTTTTTTTAATTCTTTACATAATTTTCTTTTTTAAATTATGTTTTGGTGTCTGTGGGTAGTTTTTTATTTTTATGAATTAATTATTTATTTAATAAAAACCACTTGAGGACGAAGTTAAATATAAAATGAATTTTCACCCAATAGTTAACTGCGAAAGAATGAATATCTGTTTGTTCTATTACAGATTAATAAAATTGTTTTACTAGAATTGAACGATTGTTGACAATATTTCCATACATATCTTTAAAATATTAAAACCACTAAAGTGTGACTTCATTTATAAGCAAGACACGCAAAAGTTGAAGAAAATTAAGAAAGGTAAGGATATATTAAGAAATGTTCATAGGGTTTTATAACAGACATAAACATCGGAACAAAATTATCTGTTAAATTAATGACAGATGTTTATACATATAACAAGAATTCATTCCTTTAATTTTGTTTTGCCATTATGAATAAAAATTAATAAAAAAATGGTTGCAGAAGAATGGGCAGCTATAATATGGTTTTTAACAATAAATTATGTATTAAAATCATTTACTTTTTAAAATGCAATCGACTCCAAAACTTCCGTTTTTTTATTTTTCCGATATTGTCAAAAAGTTAAAGTTCATTTAACCTTAAACATTCTTAGGGAATTCGTAACATCCAACACATCTTATAAATTTTCCATTCCTATTTCATAACTTTTCTCTTTTATGTTCCTTAACAGTTGTATCTTTTTTATGTTTGTTGCGTGTGTTATAAATCAGGCATAATACCAAAATCATATAATTACTACTGACCAAGATATTTACATTTGATATTACATAAGAATAATACGTGATAATAAAGTCATTGTTTTTCTGAAATAAATAATTCTATAAATAATGAAAATATAATGATCTCATTAACTTATACTATACTGACGTTTTTGAATGCAAATGTGGCATCAATGATGATTATTAATAATAAACACTATATTAAAGATATGATAATATCTAAATATTTCTAAACATATTCTACTAACAATGTAACTAAATCCCCTGTTAATGCTTGAATACTCAATCAATATATTAAAATGTATTAATAATAAAATATTATTTAATATTAATTTTCAATACTTGGAGATTAAATGATTTGTACTGATTTATAAACACTTAATTAAGTAATTTTTAAATAGTTTTTCAATTGTTTCAATGTAAATTGTTTAACTTTATTTATCATAAAATAGAAAAATGCTTTAAATTCAAATTTATTTTACATAAATAAATATTCATTAATTTTAAACTCTGATATAACATATAATTTAGTTATAAGATTATGGAATTCTTTGATTTAACTATTTTAATAAGATGTAATTTAAGACTTAAATTTAGGTATTTAATGATAATTGATGTGTTAAAATCCTAAAATATAAGATATTTAAATATATTTCTGGATTAGTTCAATCCATTTCTTATACCCGGTTAATTTGATTGTAACATTGTAAGGTGTCTTTAAGTAAGCGAAGTATAAAATTAACTTAATTAAACTATAAAACTATTTTTTAACAATATGAAATATCCTCCAGGATAATTTATATAAAGTTATTTCTAAAAGTGAAAGTTTTAGTTAACAAAATCAAATCTTATAATTTTTAAACCTATACTCGATCGCAACATATTTATGCTACGTGCTTTTTATAATATTTTTGTATAAAAATATATTTTTGAAATTTAAGACTCGTCTAATTCATATTGTATTTTATAAATATTTTTTGATAGACTTTTTATAAAAATAGTTTTAAAATTACAGAATTTTATCGCTTTTAACAACTGGGATTCACTTAAAATCTAATAATGTTAAACAAACCATTACAAATTTCACATTATCACAATATTTATTTTGTTTTTATTATTTTTAAAAATATTTTAATTCATAAAATATTAAAGTTAATAAATTTACGTAATTAATATGAAATACTAAATAACTAAATAAATTGAACTACTTTAATAGTTTAAAGTACGAGAAATGTGAATAAAATATTTAGTTTTCGATTATAGTGCTATGTAATTTTTTATATTGACAGTACGTTTTATGCTGCATACTGTTCAGAGATTGACTATTCTAAAAATGTTCCCTAGTTTTATGAATTCTCATTTCTATATCTTATATAATTTAAATGTATAGCTAAACAAATTTATATAAATGTTAAAGGTTTATCACTGGTACATAAAAAAGGTACAATAATTAAAAAGCTTTTTTTATGGTAAATAGTAAACTTTTCTACTGATAAAAGATACAATTATGCTCAGTTTAAACAGATATAGAAATTAAATCTCAGATGTATCATCTCAAATAGCTTTTGTTGTTTACTTATGTAAACCTTTATAAAAAAACTTTTAATTCTTATGCATTTGATACAGTGTGAGTTTAATTTATAGAAGTAACAGATGAGATGCTAAAAATTTTAAATAATTGTAATCAAATTCTACTTACTAAAAATTTAGCTAATTTTCCTTGAATAAATTTATATGATAATCTAGGTGTAAATTTAAATTTGATTTGACGTTTCGAATAATTTGTGTTTAAATATCTATAGCATAGTAATTGTCATTGAGAATTTTTTGTAAATAATATTTTACTAATTATATAAAATAAAGTTTAATATAAAATATATATTTCAAAAATTATTTTTTTATTATGATTCTGATGAATTTGCATTAATCATTAGTAGAATTTTTAGAAGATTTGTTAGAACTAATGATATAAAATAACTATTCAATATTCATGCCATGAATATCTTATATGATAGTGAATATTTACTTAATATGTGAGGAAAATTTATAAATTAAACGGTTTTTAGATCGTTACTTTCGACATTTAATATGTTGATGTAAATTATGAATTTGTTATTAAAAATACACCAGTTTCTTGTATTTTTTATAATATCTTCCAAATTTACATATTCATTGAAATCGAAAAATTTTTATTATTCAAATGTTAAAAATATAATATAATTCCAACATAATATCTAATAAACTTACTAAGTACTGAATAATCATGAAGATTTTTACTACCAATAAAAGAGTATTTTCCAGCAAAATAAGACTTTTAATATCTTGAAAAGCTTTTATTTAGAAACTGACAAGTCAAATTTGCCGATTTACTTTCATTATTACAAATCCTTATAAATCCTTCCCTATAATATTTTGGATTTGATATTGTATTTTTAATATTATCAAACATATACTCCAAAATCAAGGAAATATCATTTAAGTCTTTTGTTAATCCTAGGTAAGAAGGATACATATTTTCTTTCTTTTGCATTTCGATGAACAGACACTTCTCAAAGAAAAGAAAATAAATTTAACATAATTATTTTATGTATTTATCCATAGGCTGACCGTATCCTTTACACATATAAATTTTTTAAAAATTTTAACATTTTAAAATTTCAAATAACATAATAAATTATTATATAATGATCACGATATTAAAATGTGTTCTTTAATCCAATTCTGGAGTTTGTTACCTTGCAAAGCACTTTGGTCCTGTTTCCTATATGCTATTTTTTGAAATCATACTGTTTTTCCAGAATATTTAATCAAAATATGTACTTTATATTTTATTATAAAATGCGTCAATAAAATATAGTAAATATTTTAAATTCTATTTCAAATATGAAATATTTTCAATTTATTCCCTAGTGAGTTAAAGTCATTCTTTACTCCCTATCCCTAGGATAAGATTGTCACTTTAGTCTTGTAAAAAATGGACTAAATTAGCATTTTAACATCCGAGAGAGTAAAATATATAATTATTAGAAATACTTTAATTTAAATGTTAAATATTATGGTATAAAAACCGATTTTAATGATATAATTTAGATACGAAACAGTGTAAGATATTTTAAATGAAAAACATTAATTTGATTTCTAAACCGTTTAAAAACCTGAACAATGTATATACACAATTTCATTAGATTTAATAATTTATATCAACATTTTTAAAATATATAATTAATTCAAATTAATTCAAATTTATAAACTTACCAATTTATTGAAAATTTCATTTTAAATTTAATCAGAATAATCCTTCAGTACGTAAAATATGTAACTGTAACAATATATATTATGTATCAGTATGTACAAGTTTAAATTCTTTCTTTTTTTAACAAATTAAGTAAAATCACATCATTAAAAGTGAATACATAAATTTATTAATACACCACAACGAAAAAAAAAATATGATTATTAAATATTATGTTATAAAAAGATATAATCCTGCTTTTAACAATGTTTTACTGTAACTATTAATTCTCTTTAAACGCCGGTTGCTTTTATAAATTCTGAATTTTTCAAAGCTATATATATTATAACATATTTTTTTCTGTATCTTTTCTTATACATCCACCATACGTACATACTCAATATGAAATTTGTGCGCACGATTTGTTAGATGTAATTGCAAAAAACCGTTGTATTTAATATTGAAAGCTTTTACTTTTACAATATTATTATGCTATAAAAAGGCAATAAAAAGAAAGCTTTATTTCTTATCAAAAGATATAATGATTTTTTTACAATATGAATTATATTTGGGATAATTCCTTTCTATTGGAATATAGAAAATAAAGAATTGCATACTGTTGGGCGCACAATAATATTCATTAGTATGTACAGAGCCTACAAACCATTATGAACGTTTTTATAAAATATTTTATGCTGATTTTTTATAAAATATTATCTGTCCAAGAAGTCTAATGAAAAATCTTATGAAAATGCATACTGTCAGATTTTTCATAAAACATCGATTAAATTTTTTACCTTTACATCGATTTGTACCATTTTTCATCAGACAAAAAATCGAATTAAATGTTTTATGGAAAGTCAGATAATGTGAACACATTTTTCAATGAATTTTTATTTCATTACAAAGTTCTATATAAATTCTATAATTTGTTTTGTATAGTGAAAAAAAGCAGCTAACCTAGAAGGAGCAGATAAGACATAGTTATGTCCAACAGTGTTTTTTAATTAACAGAACCTTTGTAACAAACACTGCCTCATTAAAAATTTCACGTCTTTTAGACATCAATTCGAAAATGTATACCAAATCCAGACGTTTATTTTTGCATTTTATGATTTTCCGACCTAGGACGAAGTGTAAATGAAATCTATTTTTTTATGGTCAAGTCCAATGCAACATTCCTAGTAATTTTAAGTACTTGTAATCGTAATAGTAAAATATTTTTTATAAATATCCCAAAACTGAAATTGAAATATTTATTATTTTTATGTTTTCTGATCCTTTTTTAATAAACAACCTTGAAATTTCTGTACCCTCCTCTGAGAATATTATTTTTCAATATAATATTGAAAAAAAGCTTGTATTATTTGGTGGAAAATTCATTCTATATAACGCGGTTTTTGGTGCATTATTACCAAATATGATTTTTGATATCACCAATTACCAATTAAAACCTTTTTTTGTTTCTTTGGTATTACCAAAAAATCATATACATATAGATAGTTCAATCATATGTTAAAGACTGTTCAGGATTTACTTATAGAGAATAAAATGCTCAACTACTGTATAAAATTGAAAACCCTTAACTACTAAAAGGCTATTACAACTTAGAGAATGTAAGAATTTATCTTATAATACACATTTCTTGCTCTATATTAAATTCTCAACTCGATTGAACTATCTTTATGTAGAGTATATTTGGTATTACCTTTCAATTATTAATTATTGTTATCCAGCTTCAATTTAAAAATTAATAAGAACAAATTATTTTTTTTTTATTATTTTACATCAAATATTATATTTACATTAACAATATATAAAATCTATTTAAAAATAAAGAACTTTTTATTAAAACAATTTAAGACAACAATATTAATTTGTCTTATGAATTTAATAATTTTTTATTATCCATAAAATTATTAATTTTAATTATTTATTATTTATTTACAAATAATACTTTTTATTATTTTTTTTTTTTATTTTTATATTTTGAAAATCATTATCGTAAAAAAAATATACGTAAATTTATATGTTTATATTTTAATTCTTCTAAATTGTATCAAAAAAGATTTCTTATAATTTTGATTTTTCCTATAATTTTGAAAATAATATTTTCATTAATACATATGAAGTTTTATCACAGCTTACAGTGTTCCATATGTAAAGTTGGAAAATTCTTAACAATTTCAATAGTTTCTTTAATTATTTTATCATCATCAATACAACCTGTTTGTTTATTGTCATTATTATCAATATTATCTTGAACATAACCACTATTATCATAACCAATTTTATTTTTATTTGCTTCAATTTCTTTATCATGTCCAACAATAATATTACCATTCTTTTCTGTTGATATTTTATGATTTTTATTTTCCTCTAATGACATTTTTTCTTCTAATGCTATTCTTATTTTATCCTTTTTATGAACGCCATACATCCAGCTGTAAACATAAAAAAGAAATGATTTAATTAAAACATAAAAAATTCATCAAAAAATAAAAATATTTTATATTAATATAATTTTTGTTTTATAGCTTACAAAAATATAATAACAGCGGGTGTTGTTAATGCTGCACCTAATAAGAAAAATGCTCCTGGTAAAGTTTTCAATGTAGCTGTATATAATGTTGTATACATTGGTGCATAAACAAGTGGCATTAATGCTTCAGCAACACCAAATAATGAATAAACTTTTCCTAATTCATCAGATTCAACTAATTTTGATACAATTGATCTCATTGCAATAAATGATGTACCATTTAATATATCAACAATTGGTGCCAAATATATTTGCCAATTTGTAACCGAAAATGCATAAACAAAACTTGATAAAATTTTTGACATACTTGATAGAACACCAATTAGAGCATCATCAATTTTCAATAAATGTGATAGAAAACCAACAGAAAACATTGTACCTATAAAAATTTTATTTGAAAACATATAAAAATTATAAAACCTTTAAAATTTGCTTACCAATTAGACCAGTAATCATAGCATATGTTGAAAAGAATGAAAATTGCACTTCATTCCAATTAAATTGATATCTTGTGAAGAGGTAAATAACAGCCATTTCACCTGATGATGATATAATTTTAAAATAATTATAATTAAATTTTAATTCAATCGATAGTTTTAATAAACTGAATAGTGCCTTGGCATATTAGAAATTTCCCTAATCTTTAAGATATCATTAAACACATTTCATAGAAATTTGTTTATTTAATAATTTATTTATTTCTGGATTTACATAAAAAAAAACATCTCTGCTAATAATAAACTAATTTCAAAGTATATTAATTAACCAAAATTATAAAAAAGGACAATATTTAAATAGGTTTTTACTTAACCACCTCTGAAATAATGAAAATATTGTTTTAAGTTAAAATTTGATCCCTCATTTTTGTGAATTCCCCTGATGATATTAAAATAATTATATCAGATTTCAGATTCTCTAAGGGTTGAAATTACAAATTCCACCAAATTTTTAAGATGTGAATAAATTTTAATAATTTTAATATTTATGTATTTAGAGTAAAATGTTTGTACATTTTTAGGGTTTCGACAGATTACTCGATATTCATAAATTTATATTTTTAGAAAATATAGCTGCAGAATAATTATAAGTCACGTATATTTTGAAATGTCGTCACTTTTTTTTACATTTTTTATTAAGATATATTTAATATCCACATTGTTAAATAATAATTTCTATAATTTTGTAAACATATTTTAATTATTTGTGTCGAGAAGTTATCTATACAAATTAAGCAAAAAACCTACGTAGTTTGTACATGATTACAAAATATTTTAATTATCAGAAGTTTACTACAAATAATTAAGCTTGTAAATTATAGCAATTATTTTGTTTAAATAAATTTTTATTTTCCAAGTAAACTATAGTACGTAGAAAGAACAGAAATTTTTCTTTAAAAATACATACTGTATAAATATCTTAATTTATGTATCCATTAAATATTTTATAATATGTATATTTGAATATCGAGGTTATTTACATAAATTTTAATTTAATAACCTAAAATTATTCAAATTTTCATCATTTAATATAAATTTATATATTTAATCAGAATGAAAATTAAAATAATTATATTTAATTAAATCAATTAAGAAAATCGGATACTAAAATAAAATTTAAATGATCAAAATGTATAAAGTTTCTCCAATTAATATTAACAATAGTTAATTATTAGATTATAGAATATATTTATCTTTATAAAGTCATCGCACACTTTTGAAATTTAATAAGCAAATATATTTAATTAATAAGCTTCGAATATTAAGTCAGTTTTTTTTTCAATTCATAAGTGTTTGTTCCTAACATTAGGTCTCAATAATAGAAGTTTCGTAACATTTCATTGTAATTTGGACCTATACTATATATATTCCGACCTATAAGTTTCTTTATAGCGAAGAAACTTTTAATTGCAACAAGCTAATGGCTTTTAATAGTGAGACATTTGTTGTCAGCAATTGGGCTCAACAATAGCATTTTTTTTTTCAATCTTAAAATTACAATTATATGGCTAATTTTATTCATGGTACTCATTTAAAGCTAAGTCAACCAAGACTTTAATTATTACTATAAAATAAAAAAGGATTATAAAGTAAATGAAAAAATAAAATTGAACAAATATTAAAAAAAATACGGAACTAAATTCCTAAATTTCTTGAATAATATGTCATATTTGAATACTATTAAAACTGTAATAAGTCTTTAAAACTTAATATATAATTTTTAAGTAAACTAAAAACTCTCAAATGACTTAGAATTTAAAAGCCAATATAAGTCATGCATTTTCCATATTATAATATATTTACCATGTAAAGGTCCAATAACTACCATAACAACAATCATAAGCATAATAACACGAAGTCGTCTTTGATTAGCTCCTTTTTTAAAAGCTACTTTAAATGTTGCCGCAACATGCTCCGTATCAAAAAAATCAGCTATAACATTTTTTTTTGTCAGTTTAGCTAATTCTTCTGGTGTTTTAACAATTGGCTCTTTAACAAAAAATAATCCATAGAAAAATGCCATTGAATATAATGCAGCTGCTACAGAAAAAACACCATAAAATCCAATTTGTCTGTTACAAACAAATAAAAAAGAATTAGAATTAAATTAGTATTTATATAATTTCAAAATTTTAAGTACTAACTTTAATAGTATACCACTAAATGCCATACCAAATGGTATACCAAGTGAAAAGAATACATTTAAGATACCAATTCTTAAAGTTCTATCTTCTTCAGTTGTCACATCAGCAATATAACTAAATACACCCATAAATTGTGTAAACCAACCACCTGTTAAACCAGGAAATAATGCTTCTGTAAAACCAGCTACTTCCATTGGTAAATTTTCAAAATATGTACAAATAATTAAACCAATTGCAGCTAAAAATTCACCAATAATTGGTATTAACATACACGGTTTTCTTCTGCCATGTCTATTATAAAATAATATAAATATAATTTTCTATGGTTAATAAATTTAATATTTTTCATATATTTTAACTACCTGTCACTCCATGAACCCCAAAATAATATTAATACACATGGTAAAAGACTTTGAAGTACAGTTTTCCAACCAGCCATTCGTGCCACTAACATTTGAACATTTGCTTCTTCTCTGGGTATAGCAGAAATAAACAAGAAAAATAATTAAAATTATAATCTAAATCACATGCAAAATATTTGACATTAAATATTTAATTAATTATATTCAGTAAATTTACAAAATTATCACTTCTTTACAAAAATATTTTTAAATAAATTTATTTATGGTAAAAATTTACAAAAATTATTTATTTAAATACTAACTGAGTATAATTAGCAGTTTCTCGTCTTTCTAAAGCATCACAAATATCTTTACTATAACCCATATTAACTCTACATGCTTTCTCTAAATTTAAATTTTGTGTTGCTAAACCAGCTAAAACACTCGGTACAATATAACAAGCTACCATCGGTTCCAGTGTAATATTATTCCAAATATGTTTACATTTTTCTTTAAAGGTCATTGTTTTCCATACTTTTTTATCTTTTTCGATACTCATTTTTCCACTTTATTATTTTATTATATACTATCTGCAAATGGAAAAAAATTAAATAATTACTTAATAAAATAAAATTGATGTGACAATTTTTTTTTATATAAATTACTAATAGTTAATATTTTATTAGTAAAATCTAGCATTGAACACTAAAAAATTGTATAAATTAATTATTTTCGGTATTTAAACATATTAATATTCAAAATAAATAATAATAGTCAAAATTAATTTCCGTGTAATTCATAAAACAAGATTCTAAATTATATTTATATAATTGATTAAAAAAAAATTGTTAAGCTTAATCTGAAAAAATTGTGAATTACTTGACATAAAAATAAAATTATTATTAAATTTTAATTTGTATTCATCAAAGAAATTAACTTTTTTAATAGCATTAAAGTGAAAATTTTACAATATTTTGTCAACATTTTTTTTAACGAACTTGACATTCAAATTATTAGCATTTTTTTTTTTAATGTTTAATTGTAAATTTTGAAGGTGAACATAATTTAATGTTAAATTGAATTTCTTGTAGTAATTCTAGTAAATTAATTAAATTCGTATTAAATGAATCAAAGAATATACTAATTTTACTTATTATATCCATGGTTAAATAAAACAATCTAAATCAAAAGCGAGTATAAAAATTAAATCGACATTTTAATCTTTAATCCCGGCAATCTTCTTTTAAATATAGTTTTGGTTAGAGTATTTATTTTGAAAATGAAAATCTTATAAAGCATCAAGAATTCGATGATCCTCATAGCATAGAAAATATCAAGCATTAGATAATTAAATTTTTTGGAGATGAAGTGATATTTAGCTTTCGAATTGTGTTGCTTTAAAAATTCAGAATTCACCCATTATTAATTCAGAAAATATAAATAATAACAGACGGACTGACAGGTGGATAAAATGAATAATTTAATCATGTTGTATAATATAGTAAAAAATAGCCTAAAAATAATATAAATTAGAAAAAATTTATAAATTGTATACAAGCTTCTAAATTATTAAAATAATTAGTTAAATTTTTTAGTAAACATTTTAATTTCTTTATTTTAAATTAAATGCGTGAATTATATGTTAAATAAATTTTCAAATTAAAATTTACTTTGCAATTTCTTTGAAGGTTATTTTGTTAAAAGTAAAAATTTAAATAGCACTTGAAAATTCAAAATATTTTGCACAACATTCAAATTTCAATATACAACAAGTACACTTAAATAATGTTTAACTTCAATGATAATCAAAATTTATCTAAGAGATTTTAATTATGTAAAATGATTGTAATTTCTTTAAAACTGTATAAACTGTATAACATTTTAGTACCATTTAAATAAGAAGCATATTTATTTACCGTATAAAAATCATCTATTTCACTACAATATATTCAAGCATCTTTAAAACTTTCTAATATATTTATATGAAGGAATTACATATATAAAAACTTAGGGATTATGTAAATTTCATAAATTAATCAGAAAATTATTGACAAACCATTGCGAATTATTAATTTTATATAACATTAATCAAATTTATAACAGTCAATGAATTACTATTGAATTAATTAAATAAATAAAAAAGTTTCAAATCAGTTTAAATCGTACATACAAAATTAAATTTAAAATTTATATGTTTTTATTATGAGAATGACATTGATAATTATATTAACAATTTATAATAAAGTCACCAGAGCATAATATAAATCCTATTATTTTCATATTCAATTAATTGTCATCTTTTTACATAAAAAAAAATCTACCTTGAGTAAATAAAAACATTGTTAACAGTTAAATAACCTCTGTTAACATTGATATTGATAAAAAAAATTATGTTAATTAGGTAAGGTTCAAAGTAAATAATATTTTTTTTTGTAGTATGAATTGTGGTTTCTTTAACTTATTTCATTGAAGAACAAAATAAAAAAAAAAATCCTTAAATATGTATAAAATTAATTAAATAATATTGGTATTTAGTTAATTTACCAAATCACTAATTGACCATGCACAATTGACCGAAAACGTAATTAATTAATAGTAACTTAAAATTTTCTTAAATCAAATTCCGTTAATTTTGATTGAATTTATCTTAGCGATCAATTACAAATTATGTATTCAGTCAATTTTGTTCAATTTATATCTAAATTCTATTAGTTTTTATATAAAAGATTTGTAAAGTTTATAGTTAAAAGTTTTTTTATATGTAATTCTATTTTCTGGGTGTTAGTCTCTCCTTTTTCTGTGTTATCCTTTTCTGTGTAATTTGATATTTAGATTTAATTAAATATTTAAAACATTTTCGGAATTGTGTATATTAGAATACCGTACTGCAGAATTGAATAAATTCAGTATATTATGTCATTATTGATTGGCAACGTTTTTCCGCATCTGAAACATAATTTACGAAAAAGTTAAAATGTAGGCTAACTTAAAAGCTGATATAATTTCATGAGTCGGATACAGGTTGCGCCACATTGTGCGACGCATTTGCGTTTAAATGTCTGTAAAATTATAATCGTGGGTGTCATGCTCAAATATACATCTTATGCGAAGGGATTGAAAGTCAGATTTTAGTTAAAATAATACAAAGGTACCAGAACTCGCATAAAGCCGAAAATAGAAAACTCCACACCGAGGCATCGATATTGCTATAAGTTGACTGAGTTTTAAATAATTGTCAGTAGCTTCATTGAAATTGTTATTAAATAATCAATATTTCTATTTTTTATCATTTTATATTTCTCTACGTTGTTTTTAAATTGATTTTTACCATTTTTTTGCACAATGTCAAAAATGCTAATTTAAATTACATACAAAAAACATCCAAACTTAAAGTAAAAGTTATACAGATAAATCCCTCTAATTTAAATACTCGATATTATAAAATACTCTCTAACTTAAAAAAATCAAAGCGAACAAGTAATTTATATAAAAAAAAATTCCTTTAATCGAAAATTCTATAAATCAAATGTCTCTATAAGATAAACTATTTTGAATGGAAATATTAAACAAAAAACACCCTCTAATATAAAATCATTGACTATTAAAGATAAAATAGATATTGTGAAGAAGATTGAAGAAGGGCAAAAGAAAATTAACCTATCTCGAGAGTACAAAATAGCACCTTGCACAATTTCAGCAATATTGAAGAACAGAAATTCATTTCTCGAAAACGGAATTTATTAGTTAATGACAATCAAAAATTTTCAGAATATGTAAATATAGATAATGACGTAACTGTAGCTGATATATTAACCGACGAAGAAATAATAGAGAATGTTAACGTAATAGATGATGAAAATATCGAGCTAGATGATCGAAATATAGTGGTAGATGATGAAAATCCTCATGTAGACCAATCATTCAAAACATCTACAAAATTACAAGTTAATAATGCACTGCATGTGTTATATAAAAGTCTTTTAACAACGGAAAATTTACCACATGAAATTTTTGAAAAATACCATTGTTTAGAAAAATATGTTAATGAAAATTATTAAATTTGTTATTGAAATTCTTTTTGTTAGTAAATTATCATACTTTTTTTACTTTTTATTATATTTTTTTTTCAAAAACTCCCTGTAAATGAAAATACTCTCTAAGTAAAAAAAAATTTCGGGTCCCTTGATTATTTTAGTTAGAGGGATTTATCTGTAATTGATAAATTACCAATTTGTTTACCACATTTCTTTTTATATTTGGTACCACCTACAAAGCCACAAATTCTCACCTTTTACTCCTTTTTTACAGTAAAATCTAATTTGAATTTCTTTAATATAAACCCACAAAATAAATTTATAATGTATAATTATTTAGATTAGATTAAATTATGTGTAATTTTTTTGTAATTTTTGTAATGGTTTATTTATTTTGTTTTTGGCTTTCTTCTTGAATTATGAAAAGAAAAAATATACATTAAAAAACATAATTTTTTCTATTACAGACGAAATGCTTGAATCAGAAAAATCAAGTTTAGCTGTCCGTGTTCATAATTTAGAAAGACGTGTACTAGCTCAACAAGATGAAATTGTTTGTTTACGATCAACATTAGCTAATATCCTAAGACGATTACATTTATTTGGAAATAATTTCTGAATTTTGTCAATTGTTTTCGGTTAATTAGACCTGAAAATAAAATTATATTAAATAAAAATATTGAAATCAAAAACCAACAAAAAAGTTTTTCTTTGCATTGCCTACAATTTTCGATATTTGGTTCTTTATGTGGTTATTTTTTTTACCAAAATGTTTTGATAATAGCTGGCAAAAATCATAGTTATACACATTGACATTTGCAGTACAGGCTGTAGAATTACTTTTAGTCCATTTTTAACGACTAGTACAAAATTGTCTTAACTTTATTACTAATTCTACTAATCTTTAAGGGCTACAAACCAGCACCATTCAAAACCTAATAGTCTCCATCTCCCTAGATTTTGATCCATGAATTCTTGGTACTTCTAAGCTTTAGGCCCCCAATCCTTGAAACTTTATAAGCTTTTCATTTTCAAAGAAATGTTCTCAACAAAATTATTCGAGAAATAAGTCCAAGAGTATCCGGATTAGAAACTAACTAATTTCACTAATCAATTCTCACTGTTTACTCTTAAAAGTTGGGTTAAAAAAATTTAAAGAAAATTATTATTAATGGAAATACATAAAAATTTAAAAATCATAAAAACCTTGAATTGAAAGTATCTAGAATAACAAAAAATAAAAGAAATCTAAAAATAAGTTTTTGCAAATATGCAAATATTCAAAAACAATTCTTTGTTTTTCGTATTAATAGCAATAAAAAATACTCCATTGTAAAAATTGAAGTATGACGCTGAACTATTGTGCTCAAAATAAATGTATAGCTACTTAGTGTGCGGAAGTTTTCCAAATAAAATTATATTCATCAACAAAAATTAACTCAATTAGATAAATAAAATCGTATTTTCATTTTAAATTAAATTTAAATTGTAAGTTTATGAGATTACAAAAATTTAAATAAGTAATTTAATAAAAACATTATTTACATAAAAAATTTCACATAGAAATAAATCTATGAGATTATTGAAAAAAATCTTTTACAAATCACTTTTTTATATATTTCAAGGTTATAAAAGAGTAATTTTTAAAAGAGTATGAAACATGGTATGGAACTTTGTTAAGTTTTAAAGAAATTTGAGAAAAAATATATTGGTATACTAGGATATGCTAACACTGTAATAAATATTTTATGTCCTTGGACGGAACATTCCAAAGATATTCCAAAATGTCCTACAAAGTACAAAGTCCTTCTAAAAGATATTAAACATTGTAATACAGTTCTAGGATAGAAATATGTCAAACTTTTTCTTCAGCTAATCATAACAAAAAAACATGATGCGCGTATCTAAAAACAAATTAAAAGCGAAACCTAATACAGTCCCTAACAGGGATCTGTTACCTCTCTAAACTATAATCTCTATAATTTTAAAAGATCAGTTAATGGGAACTGTATAAAATTTATGATAAAAATGGTAAAAATGCTAAACAAACGCAGGAATGATATTCTTTTATATGCCTTGAAGCGTTGAAGGGTTCGAAATTTTTTAGAATATGAATTTTATGATAATCGACCGGAATAGTTAGTCATTTTCAGTATGCAATAATTTTAAATTATTTGGTTTATAGTATAAATAAATTAAATTAAATAAATTATAGTGTAAATAAATTAAAAAATTCTGTTAATAATAGTTTTGTATTTGTATATTTTTTATAAAATGAATTCTATAAAGGAATATGTAGTTCTAACTATCTTAATTAATTATGAAATATATCGTCCATCTAGTAATGCAAAACCATAGTGTATTGCAAAACCATAGTTTTGAGTAAATAGCGTTTTAATGTTTTGTCTTTTGTGAAAATATTTTTCATAAGTAAAGTGTAATAATTACCAGCAAAATTTACTTAAACTAAATGAGTTCCTGAAATGATATGGTTTGGGGGTTTAAGTGTCTATTTATTTACCTGGATTTTGTTTAATTGTTTTAATTTTTATAATTTTAAACATTAAATGTAAGATTGCGCATTATACACTATTTGATTTTTTTGTTTAACTTCATAGAAATTTTATTATACACCATTTCAATTGTATGGGATACGTTTTATTTTTCATAATAAGTTAAAATTATTTATTTTTCATTATAAGTTAGTTATTTTAATTACAAGTAAGAGAAATTTTCACTGCTTATTAATACTAACACTTTTGTACCACATAAATGTCGAACGAAAGCAAAATTATTTGCAAAAGAATCTGAATTTCTGGGAATAACCGAAAACAATAATAATTAAATAGCTACTAACAAGCTTCAAGTACGGGAAACTGAAAATGAAATAGTATATAAAATGCATACATGGTACAGGAAAATGAAAATCTTGTTAAATTATAAAATCATGTATAATTGAAATTGTGATACATTTTTTCATAAATTTATAATAGTATGAAAATATTGATATGAAACTACGTAAATCGCAAATACGTTACTTCAAATTACTGTGACAACTATTTAACTAAGAAATTTTAATTTTAAAATGGCGTATGTACGTCAAAAGTCATTTCATTTATTAATCAAATTTATCATGTACTAAATATAATGACGTATGTATCTTCACACTATTTTTTATTAAACATGACGCATATACAATAATTTAATATTTTGCGAAAGAAGTGGTGATTGATAAAGAAATAAAATTATGTAAAGAGTTACCAATAGAATCGACGCCGGGGAATCCAGTGGAGTCTAAGTCGAATAATGGTGTATAACTATTATACACTATTTCATTACTAGATGGACGAATGGCTCTCAAATTTAATGAAACAACCATAATATCGAGAAGGTATAGTGATTTTATTTAATAAAAGTGATATTTGCTCTACCATAAATTACAACATAAGTGATGGATCTGAAAACAATCTTTTACATAACTTTTTAATTCATAATCTAGAATTTCCAACTTGAAATGTTATTACTTTAGAAATTATTATCCTTTTTTATTTTACTATGAGAACAATTTAAAATTGTTAAATAAAACAAAATTTGAAATTCATTATTTTATTATTGATTTAAATCCAATGTTTATTAATTATAATAAATTTTATAAACTTTTCAATCAACAACATTTTCTTCTGTTCAAATATTTACATTATTGAAGTATATATGTTAATATTTTATATAAATAAAATAATATGCTATATAAAAAATTTAGATTTAATATGCAATATGAAAACATATGCTCAAATAATGTTAATAAATAAAAATGGAAATATTTTCTATTACAAATTTTTAATTTTTATTTGTATAATGTAATTCTAAAAAAAAAAAACTCCATGTTCTTTAACTGGTTAGTTAATTTTAATTAAATTAAAATTTATAATGATTAGTGGTGAAATTTAATTAAAACAAATCATATATAAAAAAAAAAATTTAATAATATTTTTGTTTTTTGTATTTAATTTAATAATTTCCGTTGTAATCGTCACGATTTTCATGAAAAATATTTAATTTTAATAAAATTACAGACATTTTTTTTTATCTCATTTTAATAAGTACTACTGTATATTTAATGATTATTTATACATTTATTTATTGACAATACTTTTTCATCTGAAAACATCTGCTGGTATATATTATAGAAATGTTTTTAAATATTATAATAAAATAATATGTCTAAAGTAATTCCAATCATAAATTATATTATCTTATTAATAGCTTTAAAATGTGTATATAATAATTAAGAGATTTTGGATCGCCATTTTTAGATTGTGTCTGATACAAAAACGTATATTGGTCCTTTCGTTACGATTAATTTTAATCTACATATGGTAGCATATTTCGAATTAATAATAAATAATAAATATTCCTACAAAACAGCTATGAGGACGAAATGGTAAACTCAATGTTAAAGCGTAAAACTAGCATATAATCTTTCTAATATAACTATACGTGAGAACTATCATTATCACTTTAACTCTCGTTTGCTTTTAATCCAACTTATTGCATTTCTATTACAATTAATTCAATGACTAAAATCATTGATATTCACCTGATTTAAATTTCCGAGTATTAATTGGTGGCCTTGTAATGTCTGAACTTGAGCTATAGATAGCGAGTTATATTAAAAATCATAATAGATGGATAAAAGTTACCTTTGTTAGCCACATCTCCACCATAACTGGCAACAAAATAAAAAACAATAATATATATTACAAGTTTACTATTGCCAAAAATCATCTACATATAGATAGGTTAAGGACTAAAATAAAATTTATGGATTCACTTATACAGAAGGAAATGCTTAACTATTTTAGAGAATATGAAAATTTATTTTATATAATAGTTGAGCGTTTTCTTCTCTATAAAATCGTAAAAAAAATTTAGGTTTCGCGATTGAAATATCTATATATAGATGATATTTTCTATTGCCATAATAATATGAGTAATATATTTTTTAAAAAAAAAACAATAGCAAAAACAAATTGTAAACGTTAATGGAATCTATAAAATCATCTGCGATTTGTTGAAATTCAGTTTATATTGAAAGTATAGCTATAGCGTTCATAACTAATGAATTGATGGAACTCATTTAACAAAGTTGTAAAAATTCAGAAAATAATTGTAAAAAAATAAATGAGCAATTGGAGATTATATTGGCCATATCATTGATATCTAATCGTTTTATGCAAATACTTAAAAATTCTTAATATTGAATGACTATAAAGTACCAAGGATTCGGAGACCAATATCTATGGTGAACTTTTAACTTTCCAATGATGTTGTTTTGATTTTTTTTTTAAAGTAAGCGATACATACAGACTGAGAAATTGAAGCCTTAAGTCATTGTACAGTTAATTATGAATAACATTTTGCACAATAACGAAATTTTGAAGAATATATAGTTCATCTTTATTTATTTCTTTTCTTTATTTCATTAGGCATTTAAAATACTGAAAATCTTTACTTATATTGATCTATAATAAAATGCATAAAACTAATTTGGAATAAGGTTCTGTGAAATCAACCCCACAAATACGTTATTCTCTACATATAATTATCAAAAAAATTGAATTAGAAATATTTGTAGTGTAACAACAAAATATCTACTGATCTACCAACATTGAGATTTTAGGTTCGATTCTCGGTGAAAAATTGGTCTGACATTTTACATATTTACATCACTTTACCACCTTTACATTATCATTATTACATTAATTTACAAATAGAGGACCAACAAAATGAAAAATTGGTTTTTGGTTCTCCATAGAAAATTAAAAAATATAATAAATTGTACCTTTAACTTATAGTATCGGAAAAATACACGGAAGAATAATTTTCCAAATCATAAACACAATTTTTTTTAACAAGATTTATCTAGCTTATTTATTAGTTTCAAAAAAAAAACTATATAAATGTTAAATTTAAATTTATTAAATAAATATTTTGGTTAGTTTAATTAATTATTTTCAAATGAATTTTGACTAATCTGCAAAAGTATTAAGTATTAAGCAAATTTGTCGCCAATATTCATTATTTATATACTAATTTGTTTTACAAATATTAATTTTTGTTTGTAATAAAGATTATTTTATAAAAATATATTTTATTTTGAATGGTCCCCACTACAAAGATAATAACATTGACAACATAGTATAAGTAAATCTCTTTATATCCTCTTAGACTACACTTAAATTATTGCCTTGGATATTGTTAGTTACTGGACTTATATTAAAAATAAAATATTAAATTGGTTAATAATTCTAATTTCTTAATAACACAAATAATACAAAATTTGACAAATAATTTTAGCAGAGGACAATAAACTTGCAAATACGTAAAATTATTTCACAGTCAAAAATTGAAAAAGTGGAATTATTTCCCATAGTTAAAAATTAAAATTGTGAACCTAATAATAAATGAAAGTTTATATATACTCAACTAAAGATACAAAACAGCTTAAGTCGTTTTAAGGGTGGAATTAGTTATCTGCCATTGCATCCACCTTTCGCCTTTCTTTATAAATGGCAAAGATCGTTTTCCTGAATCATATTTTTACAGTATAAGGAAAATTTTAATACCTTAAATCAGTTAGAGGAAGTTATTCGAAATCCAAAATAGCTTATGTTATTTTAAGGTATTTTGTTTTTTGTTGGTTTAATTTGAAACAATATCTTATGTTATAAATATACAATTTGATTGTATTTAATAAAATCTCATATTTACTTATGTATACATACTTAAGTATTTTCTTATTATAAATAAAATTATTTTCAGGGAAAATTGGCTTAAGTGACTAATTAAGTCACTTATTTTAATATTTACTAAAACAGTTTAAGCTTCAAAAATCCTTAATAAAATTTAAACAAGAATTGACCAAACGTATATTTAAATCTAAATACCAGCCATTTACTTTGTTTTTAAATCATTTTCAATACGTTATACCAAATACATTTTTTCTCAAATTTGTTTCAAAACATTAAAATTGCATTAGTGAAAAACTTTCATTTTGGACTTAAGCTATTTTGACCTTTTAGTCGAGAGTAAAATTAATTAATTCATTCCAATTTTATAGCTCAGGCGTTGAATTTTTTCGATTGGATAATTTTGGAAAAGTGTTGCTTTATTAAATAATTAATTTGAAATCGTTTAATATAAATAACAAGTAGCGCCATCGCTTTTGTTTAGCCCTATTTCATATGACCATGTTATTAAAATGCGAAACATTGAATAATTATAATTATCAGTTTGTAAAGGTATAAAAGTTAATAGATTTTATTCCCCTCTTTTTGGAAATATTATTGAAGTACTTTATTGCCTTGGACCAAATTACCTCCCAGTAAAATTAAATCTACATGTTTAAAAACTAAAGTTTACTAAAGTTTACTAAATCTTTGCTTCCAATTTAATAATTTAAATACAAGATATTTTAGCATATTTGTCAAATTAATCTAATATGCTTTTAAATAATATATTCTTCTTAATATTTACAACTTTAACAAGTCACTCACTTAAATTAAATATACAAATTGCGAATTTATGTTTTAAACAAAATGATTATGAATTATGTTTTAGTAAATTGGCTAGCATAGATTAAATAATATAATCATAAAACGATTTGAATAATTTTTAGAAATGTTAATTTGAAATTTTTTTACAAATAAGTTCTGAATTTTCTATGCAAAACGCATTCAACATGTACAAAAGTTGGTTATTTTATTTTAAAAGTGAGTTATTTTATTTTAAAATAAAATTATAATTAATTGTATTTATGTATAATTATGTTTATGAAAATATTTTTAAACAAATATTAGATAATAATAACAAAATAAAAGAATTCTTAAAAATGACATAATAATATATAACTAATGGATAGTGGGTCGTGGGTCGTGCTTCGTGCACCGCTCAGTTAAGTAGTGATTCCTTGTTTTTTACAATTTTTGTGGTCCATTTAATTTGAGTTTGTATATACTTTAACAATTCTTTTATTTTGTTATTATTACCTTATATTTGTTTAATATCAAATATTTTCATAAACATAACTATACATAAATAAAATTAATATAAAAAGTTGAAACTTTAATAAAAATTCAAACGAAATGTCTGTTATAAAAATTAAATAACTCACTTTTGCAAATCATGCGTTTAGGATGGACAATCCAGAACGCGTGACTAAATTTCATTAATCTGTCAAAATAAAATAAATAATTTGAGTTGTATAGATTTTCGTAGAAGTTATTTTACGACATTATGTTTGTCATTTTTATTATTATGAAATAGAATAAACTACAAAACTCAAAATAAAATGACTGTTCTAAATTATATGCATTCAATTGATAAATAGCTATTTCATGGAAATGTATGGTATTCAATGAATTTTAATTTATTTTTTGAATTACTTTCGATTTTAATATCAAATATTACAAACAAACATTGTTACCATATTGATAACTTAAAATTTAAAAAAAAAAAATATTTTTCAATTATCAAACAAAATACTGAACCTTATCAAATTTGAAATTATTTCACGTGATTCAGCTATAGCTGAAAAAAAAAACAAATCACGTGATCATCAGCATAAATTATGTCCTATCTCTTTCCGGTAGTGTTAAATGTAATATTCTTTCTTCCCATTTATGATAATTTAATTCAATTCATCCGAACTTAAACTTCATTTTTAAGCCAATATTGTGTAATGTATACAATCGGAGTAAAAGATACTTTATTTTAGCTCTCAGTTTAGTTAATTAAAGTATATGAATGTGAACGTACTCCTTGCTTTAAAACTTTTACAAGCAAAAGAATTATTTATGTTTTAATTATTTATACGGTATTTTTAACATAGATTCATAATAGAGATTTTTTAAAGAAAATAATAATTATAATTTAAAAATTTGAAAAGAATAATTTAGTACAAAATGTCTTAAGGTTCGACTTATGACTTTTGTCCACCAGTCCACTTGTCTGATATCGCTTATTCGCCAAATTTAAAAAGGAATACGAACACCATTTGAACGTTAAAAATCTTTAGTTGCTCCCCCAAATTTACTATCACAGAATTCTTTAAAATATTTTTGCTATACAAGAATGAAGAGAACCCGAATTAGAGATTGATCCGTCAATCTAATATCATAATTTTTTTTAAAATATTATTTACTTTTAGTTATAAATTTATGGCAGTCTCACATGTACAAGATAATGAAATGAAAATGAATATTTTTTTGTAAATATTATTATATGAATGAATATTAAAAGTAAATTAAATTTCTATTGAAATTGAGTGATTTAAAAGATACAATTTCTTTAAAAATAAACAAAATGTAATAATAGTAAATAATAATATAAAATATTTCTAAAATATTTTATATCATAATTTTACATTTGTTTAATATACAATTAGACATCGAACCGTTTTTTAAAATATTTTTATCATTTTTTATAAATATTTAAATTTTTGTAAAGTATAATGTGGCAGTAAATGCCATTTATGTATATACTCTCTATAGTAAGATTGTAGTTGTAATAAAATAGGTAAACAGTATTGCATTATTGCATACCTAAGTTAAGGAAATGCTATATTACAACATATGTATATAACAGTGTATAAAGAAATTATGATTAAGATATTTCACTAGAAAATGAATAATATTTTAAAATTCGATATTATTTTCATAATTATTTTTATATTTATAGAAAAAAATGCACATATGTTTCACATAATTTAGTGACATGATTTTTATAATCACATTTTCATCAAATTTTCTAAAGTCCTCTTTGGATCTTGAATCCTGCATTATAAAAACAAAAAACATTGACTTTTGAAAAGAAATATACAATCAAAATATTAGAAGTGAATTCAAAAATAAGTTAAGAAGATACAATTTTGCTTAACTACACCCCCTTCCTACACTATCTACATTTCTACAGAGTTTCAAGTCTCCTGAGGTCTGACTATTTTTTTACATCTACCAATCTATTCCAAATGTAAGAGAATTGGTTTGGTAATATAAACTAAATCTTCCATAGGTGCTTTAAATAACAGCAAAACGTTTGGTTCGCGTTAGAGAGATAAAGCAAATTGCAGTCTCTTGTTAGGGATAGGGGTCCCAAACACAATACTGGGTAAATGGAATTTACGATTTATTATTAAGTGACTGAAAACAATTAACATAACATCCACATTTGACCAAATACACAATTGGCCGGATGTAAATTTACCGAAAGAGATTTGACCAAAAGTAAATTTACATAATAATTAATTATTGTATTAGATTTATTCTTTGCTATTGTGAATTTGGTTTCAGTAAAAAAAAATTAAAATATATATTGCGGTCGATTGTACATTCGGTTAAGTAAACATATACAAATTGATTCTATGATATTACATGAGATAGGTCAAAAGAATGAATGAAAAAAACTTTAACTTATAAAATTTTTATGCAAAGCATTAAGGAAGTTTATTTATATATAAATATTTCAATTTCACTAAATTTAATTTTTACAAATTATTATTATGTTTTTGTTATATAAATCTAATTCAGTTTCTTCTTCTTATTCAATCAAATTATATATTTAAACTAATTTTCCAATTTAGAATTTTTTTATTTTTTTGTAGATTTATCAAAGTACATTTAGAATACGCAAATATTTCAAGTGTAAATAATTTTTTGTCATGTTGTATTTAAATTTTTTATATAAATTTCTTGTCATTGAGCACAATTAATTTTAAAATTAAAAAATAAATGTATTTAAAAAATACAATAAGAAAATATTTTGTTTCAATTGAACTTAACTAACTATAAAATTAAATAATTTTTGTAATTCTATTTAATTGCAGGGTTTATTTTAATTACATAAAATTTATATATAATTTATACCATTTTTATTTATTTTTTTAAACTGCCCAATTTACAAAAATTTAACGATATTTTTTTATTATTTTGTGGTAAAAATATATTTATTATATATTTTTTAATATTGTTAAATATTATTTAAATGAAAAATACTTTAATGTTTGCGGTTTTTCGAAGAATTTTTTTAAAATTTCAATAATTAAAATAATAAAGATACAATTCATAATAATGTAATGTAAATATTGAAAATATAAAATTCACATAAATAATTTACTTTAGTTATTATATTATAGAAATTTACTCAAATATATCAATTTTTATTATATATTATTTTATGGCAATAAAGAATTGAAAAAAATCGTATAAAATATTGTTTTCAGATAAACTATGTAGACCAGTGTACATCAACCTGTGTTCCGCGAAACACTTGAGTTCCATAAAATAAATTTTAAAGGATAAAAAATTTGAATTATATACAAAAATCTGTCAGAATTTTCTCATTTTATAAACTATAAATTTCTCGAAATTATTTGTTGCTCAATACTAAAAATGTTTGTTTTTAAAACTGAGATTCTGAATTTTTGGCTTTAAAACCCGAGATTACGTAACCAGTAACAAGATAATAGAATTGGATATTTCATAGCGTTTCTTACGTTTCATATATTTGTAATAGTTCTCTATTTTCTATATTTTCCTAATAATAATAATAATAGATATTAGATACAGAATATGACACGCAGTTGCAACTTGAACGAATTTTAATAACTGTAGTAAAAAATAGACTCATATAAATTAAACTTAAATAAAATTATGTTAAATAAAATTGTTTTGTACTTCCTGGAGATTTTTCCAAAAATAAGATTTCTTGAATAATATTATCAGCTAAGAGGGTTCCAAACGTCGAAAAAGGTTGGATACCCATACCACTACTAATAGACATAAGAACCTACGAAATTTTTCAACAATCTATGGTTAAAAATTTTAAATTTTAAAAATGTATTAACTAATTTATAAATATTTTTTAATTTTATAAAAAGTTTTACCATTAGTAAATTTAAAAGAAGTTTTTGTTAAAAATATTAATTCTTGTAACTGGCAAATTCGGTATTGCTGGAGAAATATACTTTCGTTACTAACAAAAGGTGTTTTTTTAATATTATAAATAATCACATTTTAATTCTTTATGAAATGTTGAAATCTGCAATATTTACTAATTCTTAAAAATAGTTCTCAAGATAGTTAATATTTATATACATCTTTAAAACGCAGTAACATAAAAACTTGAAATTTTTTAATTCCTTTACATGGCAATTAAATTCTAATTAAAATATTATACATATAAAGATAATCATTTAATTTCAAAAATTTGTATTTATTAAATAATTTACTAAAAAAAAATTGTCACTTACATCACAATTAAGTTATATCTGAATCAAAACTAAACTATTTTTTTTTTTTTTTTGCTTACATAAATTTATTATTATTTTTAATTACTAAAATATGTATGTATACATATATCACTAAATTCAAAAAATTTACGAAAATTTTCTCATAAAATGTGCAATCATTTTACAATTATATTAAATGACATTTTTTATTCATTGAATTTTTTTTTTTATATATAACACAAATAATTTAAAAAATAAAAAATTATTAAAATATCATAACAAATTAAATAGGAAAATTATAAAATTTTGAATAACCGACGAATCTAAATGAAAATATTATTACAACTGTTTTCATCAAATTCAACAAATCAACTAAAAAAAAATTTAAATTTCATTCATTTGAAAAGGAAGTTTAGCTTAAACTTTTAAACTATGTAAAGTAAAAAAAAAAAATTACAAAGCTTTTAATTTGTCATTTTAAAAAATCAGGCGAACTTCATGACTTATTAGTTTATTTTGTGACAGCAAAAAAAAAATTTTTTATTATTTATTTAATTATTTCGTTAAATTTTGATAATATTTGTTTTTATTTTATATATATTTTCTGTTTTTTTTTTTTTCATTCTGTCACTATTATGACGTATGACGACATAATTTTTAATAGTATATTATTATAAAGATTTTTTCATAGTATGTACCATTAATTTGAATAAATAAAACTAGTATTTGCAAATTTTGTTATTCAATGTTTAAGTTTTACAATATGTAATCAAACAAGTTTTAATTGAAGAAAAATATGATTAATTGGTTACTTTCTTTGAAAAAAGAAGCCGATAGATTTAGATGTTATTATTTTATTAGACAGAACAGGTGCGCAGCTGTAGATTGTCTCAATCACATTCGAGTTCGCACTGCAATCCCTAAAGACGGACTTAAAGAAATGATGATTACAAGATTACAGTTACAAAGACGCAATGGGGAGTCCCGAGCGAAGAAATCACCAAGAACTACGTATAAGTAATCAGCTTAATACTTCGGGATATCTGAAGACTGCGTTCTTAATAGGACACACCATGTTAATGGATCATTGCCTTTAAGATATGACGATCAGAATTAAATATATGTAGAGGCTGTGGAAACGAACGCGACAAGATTCTGTGTCACTGTATAAAACAGGAGTTTGGGATTGAAAACCATTTCTCTGGTTCGGTCGAAATAGTTTCCAAGCACCACGACATTTTTAACATGAAAGTGTCGAGGAGTACAATGGCCCTAATGCTGGCCTAAGTGCATCAATTCCAGCTTTTCCCTTCATAGAATCAAATCAATCATTTATCAGTTTAATAAAAATATTTTAAAATTTAAAAAAATATAATTTAATTATTTTAATTGAAAATATATTAAACATGAAATTCCAAATTGTCTTACAAATTAATGTTTATATTTATTATTTTCATACATTATTATTATTATTGTACAATTTTTCATAATTATTTGTTGAGAATAATTCATTTATCCAGTATCTACCAGTTCTATCTGACACAATTAAACAAGAGATTAGTAGTAAATAATATTAAAATAAATCTTTAAAATACCAAATTTTATGCAAATTTTTTATATTACAAAATCGGCCGATTTGATAATATTTATATTAATATTATTACTTATTTTTTGGAATTCATTAAAAATGTTATGCTAATTGAAATACTAAATTCTGGGAAGCGAGTAATAAAATATATAAATTTTTCTGACCTTCGTGATACTATAATTAATTTAATAATTGCCTAACTAATTATTAGATAAAAAAAAAAAGTTTTTACAATAACGCAGGTGATCGCCATTATAAATTAGAAAATAAAATTTTAAACAGTTTTCCGTAAATTTCCACCTATTAGGAAAATTTGGATGGCATAACCATGTTCTTTCAGTAAAATTTGTGTTATACTTTTTATTTATTTAATTTTTCCCAATTAAACAATTTAAAATTAATTTTCAAATTATTAAATTATTAACAAAATTACTCGTGATTTTTTCTTTAAAAAACCGCCAACTCACAAAAAAATATTGTTTTTTTATGTGTAAAGTTTTGATTTTGTTTATTAAAAAAATATTTATGATTTTTTATAACACATAATTTTAAAATGATTTAATTCTAAAAAAAAATAAAATTGTATGGAATTAATTGACTATTTGTAAAAAAAAATTGTAGAATTTTGAATATATTATTAAATTTTTGTTATTTTTATAATTATAAATAATTAAAGATAGTCTTTTTTTTTAAAAAAAAAACTTAGTGATTTACTATAGAATGTAAAATTTTAATAAATTACTACGATATATTTCTGTAGCTGATATAAATATAAATAAGAATTCTATTACAATTCCCTATAAAAAAAATGACTCTATATTGTGTTCAAAAGAATTAAAACATCATTAATTAAATTTAATCAGACAATGTTCCTGCAGACTTGAAACTGCCTTTAACCCACTAAAAACATCTCATGTACACACTATTAAAACTAATCAACTGGAGTAGCAATTAATTTTAGTTTAATTTTGGTCTGTAGATGTTACCGATTTTGAAATAGTATATCTGTAGGTAATTCAAACGGATCAGTTCTTACTTCACAGGCGACTTGTTAATTGATGTTCTTCTGTAGCAAAAAGCCATGGTAATTAATAAAAGCATTAATTTTATAATTTTGATTTGTTTAATTTGGAGCAATTTCTTATTAGAGATTGCACAGTATCCACAGACGGGGGTGGCATAAAGAAGAATACTTTGAAATATATTTTTAAAATTAATTAATTTATTGTTCCTATTTAATTTTGAATTATTACATATTAATGAATGTAAAGATTTCATAATTATGTCGCACTTTTTAATGCTAGCATCAATACTTAACTTTTTATCTATGGTATTTCCATATCTTTACCACATGGTACATGATATTGTATGTCCATCTAAACATAAATCTTGTAATCGACGATTTTCTCTTACGCTTAAAGAACATGGGTTGAGTTTTGTCAAAGTTACTTTTCATCCACTCTTTAAAATAATTTTTTATTTTATTAAAACCGATATCAAAAATTAATTTTATTTCTGACGTTGAGTTTGAAGACACCAGAATCGGTAAATAAACTTAAAAATCATAGATATACTTTTTATGTTTAGCCCTTTTTCTACATCTAAATTTATCATAGCAACAGAATTATTTTCATTTAAGTTTTTATTAATTAAATTTTTAATGCGACACAGTTGATTGTTTGTAGAACATGCCTTGAAACCAAATTGTTCAAGCGGAATTAGAATTACAATGTTAGTTCATTATTTTACATATTGAACTTAACAGGCTAATTGGTCTATAACTTTCTACTTTTTTATTCTTTTTATTTCTACAATACAAATTATAAGAGCATTTTACCATGCAATAGGCATTAAAAATATATGTTAATAAATTAATGCTTTTCTTTAATAAAGTTTTAAGTATACTACTTGTAGTTATTTTGTCAATAACTTTTCTTAGTAGTTTTAAGTATATTTTTAATTTCTGAAGGTTTAAAAATTTTGAATTCAGATACTTGCATATTTGAAACTGTATTGATAGATTCACAGTTTGATAGTCTTTTATTATTGGTTCCTTTTTCTTAATATTTTTGTAATTTCCAAAATAGTTAACAAAATTAAGTTTCCCAAATTTGAAAATAAAAATTAAAAATTTAACTTGATAAATTATCAATACCCGAAATAAAATCATAAATTAGCCTGCTGTTCCACTCAGTGGACATTCTTTCTTCGGTCCAAATTTCTACGACCAATTGATAAATGCACCATATGAAATCATCATCACCTGCTGATTTAAAGAGTTCAACAGGAATCCCATCTTGACATATTGAACATGCTGATGGCATATTGAACATCTTCCAGAGTTGGAGATGGTTTACTCTTTGCATTGAGTGGACGCTGAACTGTACTCACTTCATTAGTGTTGGTTTCTGCAAGTATCTGACTACATAGAAGCTACGAGAAGTGGTCAGCCCAAAAAATACATTGATAAATTATATATATATATATAGAATTAATTTTAATAGTAATTTATCAATGGTTTATAAAAAAATTTTTTTGCATCGATACGAAATCAATGAATCAATTAATTAGCTGAAAGATCAACCGAAAATAGGCGCTATTAAAAGTAAATCTGTAATTAAATTATTATTATACATATTTTTTTTAAAAAATCGATTCAAGTAAATTGATTATGATATAATAATTAATGAAAATATTAATAATTATAAATTATAATATATATATTAAATTACACTTATTGAATTACTTAAATACCATTACGAATACTAATAATATTACTTCGTTTATTACTTATTGCACCTTTTCGTTTATAGCCATTACAATTTCATAGTTTTAGGAGTATTACACGTAATTACCGGATCCTTGGGCTTGGGGTGTCTAATATATAACAACTATGTAAATATCTTCCTCCGGTGGATTCATTCTACTGTAATAGCATTCCAAAATATTACATAAAAATCAATACTTATGAATTATAATAAAAAATAATATACAAAATATTAAAACAATTTAATCTTATTTAATTTTCTATACATCTATTTATTTTTCATTTTTCAAATTTACAAAGTTTTAAAATTTATTTCTCTCTTGTAAATATATAATATATTGATACTTAAAGGATACGTAACGTACATTATATATACACATTTTATAGTTGAAGAATATTTCTCTAATATATATTTATATATATTTTTGGTTTTTATAAAAAAAATAAACTCAAATTTAAAATAATTTATATACTCAAATATATATAAAAAATAAAAACAAATACAAAACGTATAGAAAAACATTGGCATAAATTAAAAAAAAAAATATTACTATTTTTTATTTTATTTTATATTTTTTAAGTACTTATAATTATTATTTATAATCAAAAAAAAAACACAAACAAAAAACAATTAAATAAATAAATTTTTAAAATATTTTTATACTAGATTAAAAAAAATTGCCAAATAATTCAAATAAGTTTATGATTTCATTAATTTGTTTGAAAATACTCCTCTCGTCCTGAAAACTTTTTCCTTCGATTTATGTATAGAATGGAATTAAAATAATTTTGGTTTGGCAAAACAATATTTATAGTTATCAAAATAAATAATTTGTGAAAAAGTTGATATAAAAAAAAACTAAAATAAATTCTATTCAAATTAAATATAAAATATCTCAATTAATAGCAACATAAAAAATTATATTTTTATAGTGGAAATAAATTATTTATTAATCTGATTCTACACTTTTACAATTAATTATTTCGAAATTTGTCACCATACCTAATAGAAATTATATTTAAATTATATAAAATATTTGCATTAGAATATTGTAACAAAATTTTCCAAGTTTCATAATGAACTTCGCACTGTCAAGCAATTCATTTTTTATTTATTAATATATGTATAACTAAATATTTATTAAAAGGAACAGATTTTCTTCAACTTTTTACAAAGAATTTTTATTTTTGAAATCAAAATATATTTCGCATTATTTATGAAATCATAATAATATTATATATATAATGGAATTTAAAAACGTGATCCTAAAAGTTTTGTACTTAACATGTTGATTACATGGTATCCGGATCAATTCCCAGAAAAACACAATAAACAGAAAAATATTTTATGACTATATTTCACATGCTTTATTCACTTAAAAAAATAGAGTCACACAATTGTTCTGTGAATTGGGTTTTCTATGAATTAACCGGGAATTGATTGATTTATAGTTAAAAAAAAAAAAAATTCGAACATTTTTATTTATTTTTTTAATTTATTAAATTTTAATTTCTTAAATTTAATTTAAATGTATATGATTTTCATGTTTAAAACTTAGTCAATGGGATACAGAGTAGAATATATATAATTTTTTTTTTTTTTTTTGTTTTTTACAAAATACAAATATTTAATTTTCTTTATGAATTTTTATGTGAATTTTTGGAAGATAAGGCCAAACATTTTCATTTTGTAATTATTCTTTTATTTTTTTATTTTTTTTTTATTTAGAAAAACGATAATAAAAAAAAATATACTTTTTTATTTTAAGTAATTTTCATAAAATTTATTTATTTATACATTATATTAATAATTTTCATCATCTATGAAATATACGAAATTACCTTAGAAAGAATAAAAAAAAAAATTGTATATACATAATTTAAAATATTCTTTTTTTTTATTATATTTAGTTTGTGGGTTTTGTGTAAAATTTATATAACTTTATCTTTATATTTTATACATATATAAATATTATATTTAATAATGTTAAACTTAAAATTATAATAAAGTTAAGCATAAAAAAAAACATGTTTGACTTAATAACTAATAAACATTTAACTTTATAAAATAAAATTGGCTCAGTTTTATTTATAAATTTATAATTTTGGATTATCAAACATAGGTCCCCTTATAACTGATATATCCGCATATGGTCCTTCTTGTTCAATTTCGAGGGCACGGAATTTTTTTAATACCAATAATGAATAAAATTTTTGTGCTGCCTAAAAATTATAAATAAACAAAAATATAATTTTTGTAGAGAATTATTTGGAATTTCTTTTTGTTTTATTGTTTTACCTGTTTTCGATTATTTCTAAATGTCATTTCAGATAACCATAATGTATCCTTTTTGTGTAAACGATTTCGTACAGCAACAAACATTTGTGCAGCACGTTTATTTAAAACACGTTCCTCAAATTGTTCATCGGTTTCATTTTCCATTTGTTCATCACCCTGTTGCTAAATTGAAAGAAAATAAATATGTTATGTTTCGAACGATCCCTTAAAGATATGTTTCAAAATTCTACTTTAAATATTCAAAATTATGAAATTTTCGACTTTTTCAAAGATTTTGTTGTATAATTTTTTTAATAATTTAGTTCTTTTTTATTTAAACGTTTTTAATAAGAATGGATAAACAGAAGGGAGTTAAGCCCATCCAAATTTATATTTATTCACTCTCTATTACACATTTACAACAGAAACAGCCCGTCTTAAAGTCATCTACTATTACTATACGTCTAGTCGAAGAACCACATATTTTATGTGAATTACAATCATGAAAAACTCTTCAATATAATTTTGTTTCTATAGAACCAGCTTTTTCGGCGAAAAAAGTAATTCATTCATTTTTTGAAGTGTAATAAGGAACGGAACAAAACATTGTTCAATTGTGATTTTATATCGACTTATTGATTTTAATAAGTAATTCTAAGTATTTTAATTGAACAAATCAAAATATTTAGCAAAGACTTTGCATTATACAATAAAAAACATTATTAAAATATAATTTTAAAAGGGATCCATTAAAAATATCAATAAATAAAAATTGGAAATGGTAACCGTTACGCAATTATTATAAATTTTTCATAATATTACAATTTATTTTGAATTTTCGTTAAATATTAAACATTATTTAATAAAAAAACATATACTTACAGGTGCACCCACTGACGGTGGAAAATCATAATCAGCCCAATCATGTGCTAATTCAGCACCATAACGATCACCATAATCTAATGGTTCACCACCTTCGGCAGCACTCAATATCGATGAAACTTGATCAGCTGGTAATTCTGGTATTGAATCAATACTTTCGATACCAGGGTGACGAAAATCATCATGTAAATCCATACCACCTGGTGTCATTGGTATACTAGGTAAACCAGGTGTTATTGGTTCTAAACCAACTATATCTGGTAAGGGATAATGTACTGGACTACGTAATGAATCAAAACCAGGTGTTGGTGGTGGTGGCATTATATCTACTGCTGTTGTTTGTAATGGTCCTAAATCTAATGAAATTTCAGAAGATGGTAATGTTGGTGCATTAATACCATCTTGTAATGATATTCTTTGTTCACTTTCAGCTGCACGTATTTGTTCAATTTCTGACATTTGTGTTGTATCGGCTATAACTGGTGTTGGTGGTGGTTGCATTTCTGGTAATGGAAGTTTACGTTTCCGACCACGACGACTTGGTAATAGTGGTGCTGTTGGAGATTCTTGTTCTTGTAATTGATCTATTGCTAATACATCGGCTGGTCCAAGCATTGAGAAATCTTCAACAGCCGAACTACGTGATAACAAAGCTCTTTGGTAACTCTATAAAAAAACACATAATTTTAATATAATTTATAATTAAATTGATATAGGATTAATTCAAAATTCTGTATTGCAACATGTCAAAACTGAAACATTTTTTTAATTCAATATCTCTTCGCAGACTGTGCCACGAATTTGACATATCACGATTTTCCATTTGAAATTTATTTATAACCAACTTACGGCAAATAAAAATCTAGCTCGTATATCCCGTGATGGCAAAGCAAATAATTTTTCAACACCGCCAGTTTCTTTCCAATACATTAGCCTAAAAGAAATTGGAAAAAAAAAATACCATAGATTAGTTATTATTGTTAATATTTGTTACATATTTGTTAAATGATTCACCACCTCTTCGTGGGGGGCGCTAGATCTAATGTTGTAACTATATCTGATGTATTCGCTAATTGTGATTTCATCTCTTCACCTGATATATTTTTAACTTCATCTACAATTAATTTTCTTTTTCGTTTTGCTTTTGTTACACCTTTATATGCGGTCGCATCAACTGGTGCCAATGCAAAACTTTCTTCTTCATTATGTATTAATGTAGATTGATCAATTGCTGTATGATCTTCGGGTCGGATATTATCATCAATTTCTTCTAATGTATCGATTCTAGCGCCCGCTGGTCTTATTGCTGCTTCACCTCCCAATTCGGCACTATGATCTAATGCTGTTGGTGGACGTGGTGATATCGGTGATTTACGTCCAATTGAACTATCCATGGGTGAAGGTACACCACCATCAAAGTGATCCATTTCATCTTCACTTTCATCTAGTTCGGGTAAAGTAGTTGTCGGTTCTGGTGGTAGTGCTGGTGGTTCACCAAAAATATCACCCTCGAAGAGACCAACAGCTTCTAATAAACAGAAATTGTGAGAAAAAAAATGTTAAAGTTAAAATGTTTATATTTAAAATGGTAAAGTTGATATCCGGTCAATTCAAGAAAATATTTTGCGATTAAATTAACTTATATCAAAACAAGATAGTAAATTTGAAGTTATTAAAAATATTTACGTAAAGATGAACTACTTAACAAAAAATTTATTAAATTTATTAAATAATAATTTTAATAAAAATTGTTTGCTTTGCTTATATGTTTTATCTTCATTATTGTTTTAATATCTTTGCTATTTATTTTTATATACTTACGAAATTCATCACCAAATCCATCACCTTCTAAATGTGTTAAATCTTCGCCTAATAAATCTCTTGATGTTCCAGCAATTGGTTCTTTTGCATGATCAATGTCTTTACCTAATTCTTCAGCAAATAATTGTTCATCGATATTCGCATCTATACCAGCACGTACTAAATCAGATGTATCAGCTTCAAAACCCATATCACCAAAACCATCATCATGAATTGACATTGATAAGCTACCATAATCTTCACGCATTGTTATCTCGTCGGCTCTAGATTGATTTATTGAAAATTGAGCTTCAATGTCGACATCATTTAATTCGGGTAATGCAGTATCAAAATCATGAAAAACTTCAGGTAATGTAATTGCATTTACAGCTGCTTCTCGATGTCCTTCAGGTAAATCAACAATTCCAGGTCTAAAAGCCATCTAAAAGAAATAAACAATATTCAATTATTTGGAAAAAAATAATTTTACTTTTAATTTAACTAACCTTTATTTTAACAAAAGCTTCATTACAATCTGCTAGTAAATATTTGGCTTTTCTTGAATATATTCTAACAACACCAAGCAATAAATGACCTGATGTTCTTAAAGCTAATTTGACTTTTGGTTGCATTATACCTTCAACGGATTGTTCAATATTTGTTTCAAAGACATGAGCTTTTGTTAATTTTTTATCCCAATGTGCTGCTAACCAAATTCGGGCCAATGGCCCTTTTTTGGCTAGAACTATGTGAGCGTAAAACATATTTGTAGTTTATGCTAAATTTTTATTTGAGTTTAAACTTTTAATACAACAAATTGTTTATTTTTCTTATTAAACTACTAATTTATTTAATTACATCACTTTTTTTTTATTTTATTTAGAAATTCTCATTGGTTTTTTGTTTTTTTTTTCTCAAGTATTAAATTTTTTCCTTTTTTGCTGTAGTTGATTGGAAGCCAGCTTCTTAAATAGTTTATCACCAAATAAAATATAATAAAATTTATATTTTTCACTAATTACTTGCATTTCTTTATGGCCTACAAAAAGACCCTTCAACATTATTTTTACATTCACAATGATGAGCTTTTATTTTAATTATTAAACATAAATTTCCTATTGAACAAAATACGATTTAGAAGAAAAATAAAACTTTTGTGGTGTTGGCGCCCAAATTTTTTTTCACAAAATTAAAACACAAATTTAATATATAAAATAAACTTTAAACTTATTAAATTTATTTTCAACTTTTTACTTAATATTTATACTAAATATTTGTATAATTTTCATGCACTTTTAATTTAAATTTAATATTGAATTTAATTAAACTTATATGGTGTTAATATAAATGATGCACAACTATAATTATTTTTCTGATTTCTAAAATGGCGTAGCTTTTATTTTTGGCACCCGTCGCTGTTAATATGGAAACTTGGTAAATGCAACGACATTTACAAGCGACATCTATTGCCTGTGAGACATGTCTGCAACGTTCTGCAAAATAAATATTACTCAGAATTATGAGTGAAAAGAAAGAATTAACGATCGCGGATTTTAATTTTAATTATCGTGATTTCTGTCTCTCTACTTTAAAATTTATATGACTCAGTCACACTTGCGACAAGGCGAGCATTGTATTTTTTTCAATATAGTTTTTTTTAATAATATCAAATCACTGGGTGAATGCCTACAGTTGTACGAATCAGTTCCATAAAAATATTGACTAGATTCTGATTCACAATTTTTTTGTTACTATTTAATTTTCTGTCCAATCATCCCAACTGCATTCATATCATAAAATTATTTTTCTTTTTTAATACGATAGTTGTAATTGTAATAATTTTTCTGGAATTTGGAAGTTATGATACTTGACTAAATACTTCTGTTAATTTGTCTACATCTTTCATTTTATATGTAACATTTCGCATTGATTTATTATAATATTTGTATTATTTTCATGAATTTCATAAGTTTTAAAGAAATAAAATATAAGTTTTTTATGTTTTAAGTAAATGTTTTATTTAAATATATTATTTTAGAATTTTTATTGTAAATTGTATATTTGTTAAAAAATAGAATCTTAATAAAACTTAGAACTATAATGAAACTTAATAACTACATAATAAAATGAATTAATTTAGGGAACTGGATTAAGTTAGCAATAACTGGAAATACTTCTTCGCCATAATTTTCCGCACCAATTTTAACAAAATCTTCAATATTTTCTGTATTATAATTGTATTGCTGAAATTAAAAAATAAAAATTTATAAATATATAGACAAATATTTTTAAAAATAACTTAATTTACTTACGTTTGAGATTGGCATAGCATTTTATGTTAAAAAATATTTATTTTGACCAAGCCTTTTCAGGTACTTGGGTTCAAAATGCGCAGAACATATTGTACTTCTTTCTCTAATATTTGGAGTCCCATATGGAGTACTAATATTATAAATCCACTTCTGTTTAACATCCTTATCAAGTGGAAATCTATATAAAAAAAAACAAATAAATTTACAATTAATCAAAATAAATTATTTTAACTTAATAATAATTTAAAAATAACTCTATGAATAAAAGCCGACCCTGGCATACAAAATATTAGCTGATCTAACCTAACATAATTATCTGTATTGAATTTAAGAAAAATGTAAAATTATCAATAAAAACAAATAGTTTTAGTAATTTTGTACAGATATTCAGATAATTTTATTATTTATTAGGAAAAATTCAGTGAAATAATTAACTAATTAACATACCTGTACATAGAAACCATTTTTTCAATATTTATATGTTTGGAACAATACACCTCTTTTTCCTAACACATAAATTATAATTTTCACTCATTTTTAGTCTCTTCATAGTTTTTTTTAATTATTTAATTTAACACTAATGTTTTTTAATTCAATAATATTTAATTTAACTAATTTTTTTAAAACACAACCGTTTGTTTACAAATTCTTAACCAAATTTCTTTTAACAATTCGACGAGCTAAGAAAGAGAACTACCAATTTCTTGGCTTCATAAACACTTTTTCGATTTTATGAAAAATCGTGTGAACCAGAAAGAGATAGAAAATTTGTGCTCCTTCCATATATTTCTAATTCGTTGACTTTATATCAAAAAAAGTTTTAGTAAATGGCAAATCGATTCTCTATCGCAAAAATGGTAACTGGTAGGTAACATTGTTCATTTGCAGACATTTTCGCGAGCCCCTCACATCACTAAAACTACTTGCAGCTTGCAACGCAACCAACTTCAACTTAATTTCAGTTTCTTATAGGAAATTTCGGAAAGTTGAAAGTGCCGATTTGTGGAGTGTATAATAAGAATTTATAAAAAAATATATATAAATTTTAATATTTATGTTTTTATTCAATATTAAGTTAATATTTATATTATAAATTATAAATAATTGTTATGTAAATAAAAGTTTAATAAATATTTTAGTTATAAATCGTAAATTTTGTTAAAAAAGAAAGTCTTGTTTGGTCTCTCTCTTCGATAGTGTGCTTTTTTTACACAATTTTTTTTTTCTCATAAATTAATAGTTTTGCAAATTAAATTTGTGATTTTAACATTATTGTATATATATATTAAAAAATAAATCAAAAGACAGAAATGCAAAAAATTTGTAAAAAATTTTACAAAGCTGATATTAATCGGACAGAATGGGAAGTTCCAGAACGTTATCAAATGTTAACACCAGTTGGTTCTGGTGCTTATGGCCAAGTTTGGTTAGTAATTTTATTTTGGTAACTTAAAAACATTTATAGCTAATATAAATTTTATATTGACATGTTATTTATTTACACCCCCACATAAATTGTAAGCTCCTACATTGACATGATGTACAATTCCTTATATTTTTTTGTCACAGTTAAATAATATTATAATGATCTTTAAACTTTTGTAATAAAATTTATAATTTTATTACCATACTTATACAAAAAATAACAATAAATATTTAAGATTAGTCACAAAATAATAAAAAGAGATTTAATTAATTTGTCATAACAAGCTATATATATAAATAATTATTATTGTATGCATCTCTTACATTAATTTTCTTGATATTTTGATTACGACTAGCTATGTCAATTTAACCAAAAATTTCAATAGACTAAAATTTTAATCGAAATATATATATAATTTTTTTATACAAAATTACATGTCTAGAAATTGTCAAAACAATATTAAATAATTTTATATTTTATTATAATATATTAACTTATTTTTAAAAAAATATTATGTACTACCTTCTAATTACGGAAAATAAGATAAAAAAAATATTATTTTAAAGTGTTATAAAAAATTTCAGTCATTTTAGGTTGTTTTTAGAAAGAGTCAAAAATTGTATGTAGTATAAACACATAACATAAATTCTTGTACAAAATATCTTTTTATTGCCATTCTCCTTGTCTATATATATAGAATAGTATATAGGTATATATGTATATAATTATAACTTAAAAATAGTGAAATATTTAAATAAAATATTTTGTGTGAACTAGTATTTATACTTTGAAATAGAAAGTTTTTCTTATTTTGTTTTTAAATTGAAAATAATTCAGTTTTGTTTAAAATCATGTATATATATTTATTTATACATATTTTTTATTTTCTTAGATTTGTTATGGTCCAATTCTCCACAGTTTTCATAGAACAATTACAATATTTATTGTGATCACAAACAGCTGACCAAATACACGATAAACTGAATGCGAAAACGTGGATAAATCACATTTTTACAAATTAATGCGAATTAGTTAGAAGTTTATTATATTTTATATTCGGTGATATCTTCTGTCGGTCAATCAGTGGATTTAAATATACATTCGATCAAGTATGCTTTATTAATTCGCTCATTCGGTTAACGGTGATTTATTAATTCGCTCATTTGTGAATTAGGTAAATTTTACATTAGTTCAATTAATCGGATATCTATTATAAAAGGCAATAAAGATTAACATTATTATAATACAGGGGAACATTTACAAATAAAGGTGGAGAAAAAAATGTTAACCCCTATTTTTAAGAATATTATTTATTTAAATAACTTTGCAAGAAATTACAGGAATCTATGCAAAATTTAATATTTCTAGGACTTCAAGAGTACATCATATCAAAATTATTATAAGTTATGGCGTACACATAGAAGTACACCGTACGAAAGTCTTGTTAAATGTTTCGTAAATTATTAATTTAGATTATAAAATATAACTAAATTATGATATTTAAACCTTAGTTAAAAATTATTACAGACACGTTCTACAGAGATTCTTTTAGTTGTTTCTCCTCTTATAACTTGTGGTGATATTCTGATATTACGATCAAACTCTTTTTCAATTTTATTTTCAATTACAACCTGTCATATTATCGTACATAGTTTAACATTTTATCTATAAATTTATGTCTTTCTAATCTAACCTTCTCAATCTGCTAACACTTATTAATATATACTTAAATATATAGTTTTTTACTAAGTGCATATATATAATATCTAAATATATATTTTTTTTCGAATTTTTATAAATAAAATCAAACATGTGAATGTAAAATTTCGTATAAATTTGTATATAATTTATAAATTTATATGTATACAAACTTATTAGATTTTGTTTATAAATGCTCTCGTATATACCAGAAAAATTTGATTAAAATATTTATATTAGATAATCAGTTTAACCGCATTATTTATATATATTGTATTTATTTTAAACAACCTAAAGAATGTCTTTTTTTTCTAATTTATATCTATATTTTACACTGCTGCATGTAAATATCGTAGAGGTGAAAAACATTTATTTAAAAAACAACAATTAGCAAAAATGTTCAGGTTTATCAAATATGTAGTAGTTTATTGTATTTTTATGGTGTTATAAATTTATACAAATACTTAGATTTTTAAACTTAGAACGTGTAATTTAGTAAAAAACTAACAATTACATGCCAACAAAAATTTTTATTTTCCCTTTCAATTTTATTTCTAACCATAATTTATGCATTGCATTTTAAAAAAAAATCGTTTTTGTTAATTTATTTATTTAATTTAAATAAATTAATTATTTATTAACAAAGTGAGTTGAAATATTAAAAAACCTTTAGTACCCCCGAAACTACCACTCATAAATCACTATAATGCCATATTGCACCTAATATTTTATAAATAAAAACTGACAATTTTTATACTTCAGATTTTTTTTTTGGAATATTACTCCTAACATTTTAATCATAACCAATTACTGATTATGGTCTCCAATTACTGTGTGTCTATTTCTTCAAAATCGGATGCTAAACAGTTTAATTATTTAAAGAACATTTTGGGTCTTTTTGAAATGGGTCTTACCGGGAACGAAAAGTAGACACTTTTAGCTTTTGAATGCCATTAGGTTTTTTAGTTTCTAGTCCTCTAGAGATCCAGATAATGTAGTCGGATATTGTTTAATTAATAAAATTAATTTAATTTATTAATTAAGCGCGTGTTAAAATTAAGTTAAATGACCGAACAAATATATTTACTATAATTATTAATTTTGCTTAATTGGCAAATTGTTTAAAGTATTTTGTACTAATATAAAAATGCCTTAAATTATATAGGAGTCGTTTGAAAGAATAGATTCATTTATGAGCTAACATATATGTATAAAAAATGTAGTAGTACATTCCAATAGCTAATTATAATTTTTTTGTTATTAAATTTTATTTTCTAGTTCATCATTTGATACAGAAACGAATATGAAAGTAGCTATAAAAAAATTAGCACGACCATTTCAATCAGCTGTTCATGCCAAACGAACATATCGTGAATTACGTATGCTAAAACATATGAATCATGAAAATGTTATTGGATTATTAGATGTTTTTCATCCTGGAGGAAATATACTAGATCAATTTGAACAAGTTTATTTGGTAACACATTTAATGGGTGCCGATTTAAATAATATTATTCGTACACAAAAATTATCAGATGATCATGTACAATTTTTGGTTTATCAAATATTACGAGGATTAAAATATATTCATAGTGCCGGTATTATACATAGAGTAAGTATTGCTATTATTTGCTATTTTTAATATTTTGAAATTAATTGATTTTTACTTTTGTAGGATCTGAAACCATCAAATATTGCTGTAAATGAAGATTGTGAATTGAAAATACTTGATTTTGGTTTAGCACGTCCAACAGAAACTGAAATGACTGGTTATGTAGCAACAAGGTAAATAATATATATATAATATACAATTGTAATTGTATAATTGTAATTTTGAAATTTTTTATTTTAGATGGTATCGTGCTCCAGAAATTATGCTTAATTGGATGCATTATAATCAAACTGTTGATATTTGGTCTGTTGGTTGTATTATGGCTGAATTGTTAACAGGACGGACATTATTTCCTGGAACAGATCGTATCCTTTTCACAAAATCAAGTTTTTTATAATACCCAACATATTTTTATTAATAGTTTTCATTGCTTTTTGCTTCAGCCGTTCTCATTATTGTTCATTTAAATTGAATGTATATAGTCCACTAAAAAATATCTGAAAATCCTATAAATTCGTAAAAAAAACATAATTTTTTAAATGCATTCTTATCGTTGAATTTAATATATTTTTGTAAAATTTGTATTGTATGTATATATATTTGACTGGCCCTTTATGTATATTGTCTTCAATGTTGTTCGGGGATTTTACTATCACGATTTCGAACCATTATTTCAATTTTTTTTTTTTTAAAGAAATGTATTAAATTAAAACTATTTTTGAAGTTATTTAGTCTATAAAATGCAAATTTAAATGTGCCAGCTATAGTATTCATTAATTGCTAACTTTTAAAAGCAGTAATTTGAGAGAAACGCTTTTAAGATCTACTTGGACATTTATAGTGTTATAACAAAAAGTTTTTATTTTTTGTTGTATTAGCTCAGCTCTTGATCAAAACATGTATTTTCTTTGTTTTATTTTTTTTATGTATACACTTCACATTCATTGTATAAGGTTTAGTGAACATTAAAATTCATTTATTGTCCAGAATTTTATTTTTAATAATTCCTTTTACTATTTTTTCATATTGTATTTTTTTTTTTTTTTTTGTAGCACGCTTATTACAATTATCATAATTTTCAATATTTTAATGCATGTAATTGAAAACCTTAGTTCAAAACAAACTATCGTAAAACAAATTTATAGACATACATCAGCTGAATTTAATAATGGAAATATTGGGAACACCAACTGATGATTTTATGGCAAAAATTTCATCAGAAAGTGTAAGTTTTTATGGTATTTTTTTATATATATAATTTTAACTGGTTGGTAAAATAAATTCATAAAAAAAATTCTAATCAATCTTAATTTGTAATTAACCATAAAATTATTATTGAATTAACAAATTTATATTATTTTATTCTTTATTTAATTTGCTTGTTATTTGTGTATGGACATTTTTATTTATCCACAACAAAGAATTTAATTGTATTGAGAAGAAACCTAATTAATGAAAATATAATTTTAAAAATTTGTATATCAACTTAATTTTCGCCTTAACTTTTTAATTAACCTAATTTCCAAATTAAATACCGCAACTGATATATATAAAAAAAAAAATGAAAATATAGATCTTGATCATTTAACAAGAATTCTAATATTCTGTGGTACACCTGAACCAGAACTAATGAATAAAATAACAAGTGAAGAGGTAGGTTAGGAATTAATATATTCATTTAATAGAAATTTTTGTAAGAAACTAGAGTTTATATAATTTTTATAATTTCGATTTATATTCTAAAACATAATTGATATTTGTTTATTTTAGGCTCGTAATTATATTAAGTCTTTACCCGTTATGAAGAAAAGAAGCTTTAAAGATGTATTCAAAGGTGCTAATCCATTAGCTATTGATTTATTAGAAAGAATGCTTGAATTAGATTCAGAAAAAAGAATTACAGCTGAAGAAGCATTAGCACACAAGTAAGTAGATAATAATTTTTGTGATTTAATCTTTATATTAGTTTGGTTTATATTATATTTATTTTGGCTATTAATTTTTGCTGTTTGGAATATCAATTAAAAGAAAATTTTGTTTTGATTGTGTTTGGTTTTCTATCATTAATTTTTTTTAATAAAAACTACTGCAAGTCAGTGATCTATCTGTCCGTAAAAATTAATTTTATTTTTTTTATTGTTTATAATTGAAAAATTATCACTGATTTACATTATGTTCTAATTCAATATTGTAGTTGTTTCCAAATGTCCCTTAAGTTACACGATTTTTTTTAAATTACATTATTTCAAAACAGTATCCCGCGCGATTTAATTATTCAGCATCTGATTCATCCGATTTGAGTTTATAGATTTTTTTTTTTTAAATATCACATTTTGTACTTCAATAATCCGAAAAGCTAACTGAAATAAAATTTAACAATTATGTTTTTATAATGGATTTCGGATATTTAATTTAAATCTTAGGTACTGGTTGTTATTTGTTATTAAATTTCAAAAAACAGCAATCTATAAAATGATACTATATAATATAGACAAACTAATATTAATAATGATAAAAGAATGAGCGTGTGAAACTGATTGCTTGAAATTTAAAGGTATTGCCAGAGCCTTCACTCCAAACCTTGGAGGAAACATATAAATGTGTAAGATATTATTTAAACTCAAGTTAATATAAAATATACTAACAAATTAAATTATAAACATTTTCATTCATATACGTACGAGACAAAATTTTCGTTTAGTACAAAATTCACAAGATGCACATTAACAAAAAATTTTTTTAGTAAATACTATTTCTTACAAATTATATGAAGGTCTTTGCTCTCTAAATATAATAAAATTTTAGAAAATATTCCTATTACCAGATTCCTACTTAATAAATAACTAACAAAAATTGTGTGTTTGAGGGGCAATTCAATTATATTTATCATATAATTTGTAAAAGAAACATTTCATGTTTTACCCGACTGTCTAAAAGCAGAGATGTGTTTAGCAGGGAAATGTTTGTTTTTTAGTATACCACCTTTAACATTGCATTCTTAGACTTTGAAGTCTAATGGAAATATCAAGTATTGTATGAGTGATGCAGTTTCTTGTTGGACTTCTATTTTAAAAGCACTGTATTATTAAAAGTATTAATTTAAATTTTGTAGGTTCATTATCAGTATATTTTAGCCCAATTACATATTCCCTTGCTTTATACTTTCCAGTTCAGTTTTTAGGCAGTCGGATTATTTATAAAGAAAATTGATTTTCTTAATTCCTTTCAAAGATATTTATAAATGGAAGCTTCTCAGCATGAATTTTATTTTAATAAATATTTTGATAATTATGATATTTAAAATTAATGTTTTATTTTATATTTTTAATTAGATATGTGGAAAAATATGCTGATCCAAATGATGAACCTGTATCAGCAATGTATGATCAAAGTTTTGAGGATATGGACATAACAGTAGAAAAATGGAAAGAACTTGTCTTTAAAGAAGTTATGAATTTTACACCACATCCTATTGAGCCACAACAACAACAACAATCTTAAAATAATTTATTTATTTATATTATATATAATATATATTTTTAAATATTCTTTTTGTTCTTAAAACTAAAAACTTAAAAATAATTTTATTTAAATTTTTGTTTTTCATTTTAATTTGCATTCGTATAAAAGTTTTTATAGTTATACAAACACAGGAAAAGTATTATTATAAATTCATTGCCTTCATCCGATATCAAATTAAATAGCCTAAATAAATATTTATATATATACATGTATATAAAACCAAATAAAAAAAAATATAATTTATATGCAAAAATATTAGCTGCGGTGCCATTTTTATTCATTTATATATTTATAAACAATTTTCATATATTTTCTTAAATATTTTTTGTATAAAATTGCTTCTTTGGCTTAAACAGAAATTAAATTATGTACATATTAAAATATTAAAAACAAAAATTAACTTTTTCTGTTCTAAATTTAAAATAAAAAATGTTTTTTTTTTATTTAACATTGTTACTTAAATTTTTATATAAAAAATGTTTACAAATTACCACATTTAAGTTTGTAAAATGTAATGTAATTTTTGTTTAATTTTTTTTTCGATATAATTTATAATGTTTACCTTTTGAAAAATAAAAACAAAAAACTTTTAATAAATAGAATTACTATTTTTGGAAATAAAATATAATATATTTTTATTTTTGGCTCTTATTTATCTAGTAAGCTGAGGCCCATTCTTTTAAAATTTTGGTGGAATAAAGGTAAAAATGGAAAAAGTCATATCATAACAAATTAAATTTCTGATATGTATATAAATACTAGCATATAAATATTATAAGTCTTGTCATGCACGTATGTAATCGGTTATACTCCATATTTAGAAATATTAGAAAATTAAATTTGTTAAATTTTTGTACCAGAATCCTTTGTATTTTACGGATCCGACTATTATAATCTTTCATTTTCAGAATGAATCATTTTACTTAAAGTATTTGAAAGAAATAAAAAAAAATATTTCTAAATTCACGAATAAATTTAATATCACATTCAATGAATTTCAAATCAAAAATATAATTTATAAATCACACGAACTACTAACTACTATTTCTACTACCCCTAGTTTAGTAGTTTTCTTTAATTACCTAAACATTTTTTTGTTTTTTAATTTATTGTATTATTAAATTGGAAATATTAGAATTAATTTTGTGAACTGAAAGGAAATTCCTATTTTAAATTCAATTTTATTTCCTAACACAAATTTCAATATCTTTGTTGATAAATTGTTTCCGTCAATAGAATCTGTTTGATTAATTGCCTCTTCAATAAATTTTCGATTGATCAATTGTTTTAGTTTATTTAAAAAATAAAAATATTTCATAGATAAATGGGATTCCTTACATACCTAAAACATGTATGATTTTGTAGATATTTCTGTTTTTATATACATAAACATGTATATACTTTATATTGTTATATACACACACATGGGTGGCTGGTAAACCGCAGTAACAACCGGCTCGCATATAAATAGGTTAGGTAAAAACATAATTCATATGTATAAATATCAAAACAAAAACGATATTAACATCAAAGATATTTATTGAAAACAAAAGATTACAAAATTAAATAAATTTATTAATGTTAAGTCTGAATATTTTGGGATTTGATGTTAATAATAATATCAAAGACAAAGACTATGAAAATTTATACAAAACTTTTTTAATTATTATTTATTTAATTAATTTTTGTTTGACAATCTAATAATTTAACAACCGGTTCAGTAATTTTTTCATTGTCAACGAAAAGCTAGCACAAGCCGGACTGAGCCGGTTCTAGAACACCACTGCATACACACACACATATATATATGAAAATCAAGGATTATGTTTCCATTGAAATTGTATTTATATGTTATATAAAGATTAGAAGATGGTAGGACAAGTAACCACTATACTTAATTATTATTAAGGACCTTCACTCTAATCTTAAGAAATTTTGTAAATAATTTTTTCAACACATTTATCTTTTTATATTAAAATATTACCACATGCAATTTTTTACACAATAATAGTCCTTAAATCTTTAATATATTTTTGGAATTTTTGAGATTTATATCAAATATACAAAATTTATAGAGGACAAAATGTTAAGATTTGAGTTATTTTATTTAATAAGAACATTTAAAATATTAATATTTCTTAAAATTTCACAAATAATCTTACATTCAAAAATATCCTCACATTCATAATGTCTAGCTATATTATTCCTATATCCAGCTATTTTAGAGGTGTAAAAAGATATTCTATTTAATATAATATAGATACAATAATAATTAATTTTATTTAATTAATTTTAATTGTATGTATCTACTAAATGATTAATAGCATTATAGTGGTCAGTATTTTGTAAACCGCTATTAATATCTAACAAAACAGCATTATGATATATATAAAATATTTGTGTAGACCGGAAGATGATAAATTAGCTACACTATACACATATATTTTGTGAATTTTCCAAATAAATAAATAAATTGTGTTTTGGATTGCAAACGAAAAATTATATTTAAATAAATGTAAAAACATAAATAAATATGAACTCTTTAAATAATAAAAGGGAGTGAAATAAGACGATAAGTTATCAATGGAATATGGAAAGGTTCCTTAGGACATACTACATCAGATTAGCTGATCTTGATCACTAGAACTAGAACAGACATCCGATGATCATGTTAGGTATTTTTTAAAATAAAATTAATGAGGTAAGGAAGAGTGGAGTCAATAAGATATTAGAATTAAACTGGCTCCTCTCAGGTTGCAGATGTATTTTGGCTTAAATTAAATTTAAAAGTTATTTCCTATTTCAAATGATAGCCAAAATATTTTTTTCACTACACAGGATCTCTGTAGATGATTCACATGTTATGCGACTGATATACAAAACTTATGAGAAACAGGCGGTTTGATAAGTTTGAAAAAAGTTTCGTGTATTGATATCATGCAAATATACTCACATTCGTAAAGGAAATTAATTGTATTCAGAGGTAGTTTTTTTTTAATTAAAGTGTTGGTATTAATCTCCTTGTTTTTTGACCTAATAATGGTTTATTTTCAAAATTGAAAAAATTGGAAGAAACTGTGCTCGTAAATTCTGAACTTATCATGTTGGTTTTTGTTAAGCCTCCAAAATAATAACCAATATGAAAACCAATTTTCTTAAATTATTTTGATTTATATTTATTTATATACACATTATATATGCCTCTCTCTTATACCCTGAAAACTTTTTCAATTACTATATAGTCTGTAAACATATGAGGTATAGACAAAAAAAAAAGAATATATATATAGGGCAAATCGAAAAAGCTAGATCAATGTCATACATATCCTTATATATAATCAATCAATCACATCCTTAATCCTCAATTCATACAAAATGGTTTTTGTGGTCGTAGGATTTACTCTATATTTTCTTGACAATATTCATGAACTTAAATGTATATTTACAATATACGTTAAATTTTATATCAATAATATATATATATAAATATATATATATATATATTAAATTATTTTCCTATATAGTTTTAAAAGCTAAAATGTATTTTACGACGACCTACAAAATGTGATGAAATTTTTCTTAAAATATTACTATTTAGACAATTTAAAAAACAATTTTTTTTTACATTTTGTTAGTATTACCACAAGCTATTTCCTTATAACATGATAGCTATATATATATATATATATAAGTAAGAAAAGGAATTTAAATCTTATACCTGGTTACAAATTGAAGAAGATAAATTGAAGGTAAAGAATTTAAAGTGCAAATAAATGTTAATGTTAACAAAGATATGACAGAATTGAATAATAATATTATGTGTGTACAGGGTGATATATCTCAGGAAAATTCGGATTTATTTAATATTAAATGAAATTAAATAAATCTGGTAATCATTTATAACTACAAATACTATTGAAATTAATAGTAAATTCCTAAAATCCTTTAAGATAATTTAAAATAAATACGAATTGATATTTTTCTGATTGTTATACAATGTAATACCAATTTAAAATTATAATCAATTCTCAACTTTAAAAATTTTTATAATCCTTTTTAAATTATATATAATGTAATTACAGAGGAAATTAGAAGATTTTTTTAAAAAAAAAAAATCCTGGTGGCACTGTAAATTTGTATATATAGATTGTATTAATGTACATAAAACATAAATTTATGTAAATTATCTGTTATTTATTTTAAATTGTTTTTGTGTTAAATTGAAAATTTGTATGATGAGAGTTTTGTGTCTCTCATCTTTTTATGGTAAATTACATGCAAATAAGATGATTTCAATTAATCAATATGTCAGAAACATTTTCATATTATTTGATGACCCAGTTATGATAGGATAAGATTTCATAATTTTAGTTATAGAACTTTATATATATATATATATATATATACATATTTATATATGTATATATTATTTTATTAGAATTGAAAATTTGTAATTCTAGGCTGGTTTTATGATATTATACAGTATTTATATAGAAAATTTATATAAAATATGTAACAGAAAAAAAAGGAAGAAAATTTATATGTTCAAATATAATTTATATCTGTTGCAAAAGATGTCTGGTATTACAAATTGTGTTTAGAGGGCATATATATATAAAATATCTATATAAGAAAAATAGAAAATGTATTAAAATGTATAATATTTTTATTAAAAATAAAGCAAACTTTTTAGATTAAATTTATTATATATTTTTATTTATATATATAGTAAATGTATTTGAGAATATAAATTGAAGGTTAAATTGATCTATATCATTTTCATTCTATAATAGAAAATGATAAATGAATTTTGCCAAATTTAATTTAAATAAATTATGTAGTAATATTATTATATATAGTTAATTATAAAAATAGGATATTAATTTTTAAAGAAATGGAGTCATTGTATAACATTTTAAGTTTTTCAAAATAAATTTCAATTAAAAATTATCAATTTTTGTAATAACTTGTAATTTAGTATAGTACCATAAATTTCAATTATAAAAAGTATAAAACAATAAAATCAGGTCAATTCCTACTTAACTTACTATGTCGACGTATATTTTATGGAATATATTCTTTTAATATATATGAAAATAAAGGAAGATAATTTGTCCTAGTTCTTTTAAACATTATTTTTGTATTTAATAGAACGCCAGGATATTCAATTTTAAAAGTGCACCAAGTTATTTTGTGAAGAAAAAAAAAACGTACGTGTAAAATATAAATATGTATGTATACATTAAAAATTTTTTAATTAAGCATAATATATTTATTTTTATCATTTGTACAAACTAGAAAATTTCATATTATTCAAATTATTTTTAATTTTTGCATAGATATTTAAAACAAAAATTTATCTAGCTAGCATTGTAAAATATTATTTTTTATGGTCTGTACAATATTTTCAGGTCACTGTTTTAAACTACTTTAATTTTCTCTATTATGTATATTAAATTTTAGTCCACATATAACCAATTTTAGTTCATATAATTTAATATAATTTGTAATTGTAATAAATTTTATTTTGTAACAAAATTTATGTCTGACAGTGAAGACACAGAGTGGAAGACAATAATGTAACGTCCACCGCACAAAACCTGCGGTGGTATAACGTCCACCCCACAAAGCCTACGGGTTCTTTGCGTAAAATGAGGAATTTTATTTAAATAATTAACATCAATTACCCCAACCAACAATTTGAAGTTTTGGATCAACTTTATGTCAACTTATAATGATCGAAGGAAATGAGAAACCAGATGAGCTATCGCGGTGTTACTGATTTCTTTTTACAAGTTTACAGTATATGATACCCCCCTCCGCCGATACAAATTAAAATCTCAAAAAGTAAATAAATGGGTCAATAGATATAGCACTTTGAAATGGAATGAGAGGAATGATTGTGTGTTAACCAAAACATTCTGAGGTATTGGTAACATAGAAAGTCTAAGATAATTCTGAAACGAAAAATGCTACGGCCAGATTATACACAAGAATTGTCATGGGACATATGATTCTTATAGATTATAACTTACTCCATCGTCCATTTGTCATGGGTGTAGGGATGAGGAGGATACAATGGAATTTCAACATAAAAGATTTAGAAAATTTGGTTGTTTCTTTCTAGAAAATCTTGAAGTGGTTAAATTAATATAAGTGGTTAAATTAATATAATTTATAGAAGTGGTTAAATTAATATAATTTATTAAAGAATTGGAATGTGTCGGCAGTGGATACGCAGTGATAATGATGAAGGGTACCACTGGAGTGTACACCGTACTCATATGTAACCTACCTGCGCGGGAGTCTCGAACCTCTCACATTTATTATTAAATAAATGTTTTTAAATAATTTTTAATTAAAAAATAATCAAAATTTGGTGAATCTTGAATACTTTCACATGAAAATATCCTTTTAATGTTCTTTATTTAATGTTTTTCTGAAATTCTTTATACATATACATATTTAAAAAAATTGCAAAGAAATTTAAGACTAATTGGCATACGATAATATAAATATATAAATGTACTATGTACATATATAAATACATAATAAAATTATGTAAATCAAATATCAAGATAAATAAAATATCTAATTTCCATTATTTAATCAGTTAATTACATTTTGATCTAAGATAACTTCTAAATTTCCTAAATCTATATAATTATATTTAAGTTAATCTATGGTAACAAAAGTTACAATCATTTATGAAATGTTATATTTCCTTTTTTTCCTTTTACGGTATATATATATTATATTAAAATGTATATATAGCACACGTTTATTGTGGTTAGTCTCTTGGGCATTTTAGTCCTCTTTTTGGGAACGATAAAGGATCTTTTAAGTAAAACTATATATATAAACTTGTTTTCTAAAAAGTTTTCTACGTGTTATAAACTTTCTATAAAAGAAACCAAATTAGTCTATTATCAAAAGTTTATTTCATTATATTCAAAACCAAAAATTAACTTATAGTATAAAATATATTTTGTTTTTATTTTTCTATGACGGTAGGAATTTATAATTTAATAAATTAAATAAAGTATAAAGAATATTATAATAATTTGATATATACTTAAGCAAAAGCAAAGTAAAGAATAACTTATTTATTTAAGAATTTGGAAAAGTTTTTTTTTCTGGTTGAAAAATCTCATTGATTTAAGAGAAACTATATATAATTATAAATATATATATATGTAGTTTAAAAGAATTAATACACTACAAAAATCCTTGTTGAACTGTTTGTGAAAGATTTTTAATTACTACTTATTGTAATTTATACACTACTATTCGATACAGTATACTGTAAGTTGTAGTGTACTATTATTAGTATTATTTTCTTACAATTAAAAGTTGTATACATTCATAAAAATAATGTCAGAAACAAATAGTTAAAAAAAAAAAAAAAATAGAAATTTTTAGGAAAGCTCTGACTGGTCACTGACACAGGGCCCCAACTGTTTAATTCTTAGCAAAGATCTTGCTCTATCCCCATCACGAGGTGGATACTAGGAAATGGTTTTTTAATAACCATTATCTGAACTAACTAAAACTGAAAGTGCTGTGGTGGACAAAAAATCTGTTCACTCCCGCTCAAATGATTGTGTAAAACTAATTTCAGGAAATCTAAAAAGCCTTGGAATTGCTTGATACAACGCTATTAGAATTGTAAGTAATTTTATGTCATGACATAAAACTAAACTGACATACCATATTTAACTGATATGACATTTTTTTTTAATTGTAATTTAATTTATTTGATTATATTACAATTTCTTGGTACATCATTTTAAATTTTACAAAATTATATACTAAAATAATGATTATAAATTAAGTTAAAAGGAAAAGGATAAATTTTAATTAAATTATTTTAAATCATTTAAATACAAAAATAAAATGTTGTTTTTATTAAATATTGTTCATATATAAAAATATTTAATTATGGAATAAACACAATTTCATAACATTGGATATTATGTCAATTATTTATATTAAGAAATTTAAATTAATTGTTGGAATATTATTAAAAACCATAATAACTTTGATGTGGTTTTCTACTTGTGGTTTCATTTTTAACGAAAATTGCAATTATTATTTTAATACACATTATTAAAATGACCCATTGAACCATTCCACATTATCTGAAAATGTTATATACAGAAAATATCCCTTTCTGACCATAACATTTATTTTTATTATATATTTTGAAAAGTTTTTATATTCAACGTATACGTTTTATGCATTTTAATATCCTATAGAAAACAACCCAAAAACAATTTTTTTTTAAGGAACAGAAAAATTGTTGAACATTTTTCTAGAAGTCTGAAAAATGTTTATTTCGATTTTCCTGATGGCTATTACAGAATTTTTAATTAGTCCTCTGTTTTTTTGCTTGAAAAGTGGAAAAGATAAATTTGATATAAAGTTTTTTGTGTTAAATAAAATTTTAACAAATAACATTTTTTTTTAGTTTTATTAAGTTATATTTTTTATAGTAAGTTTTTATTGCATTTATAATAATTTTCTGCTTCATCTTTTTAATTTGTTAATTATTGATGGATGAATTGATTTTGGTAAATTGATCAAATAAACGTTCTGATTGATTGGATACGTTAAAAAACATAATTGCCGAATTTGGGATAAAAATAATCCACATGAATTTGAAAAAGTTCGATTACATCCAGAAAAATTAAGTGTTTGGTATGCATTTCATGCTGGAGGTATCATCGGACCATATTTTTTCAAAAATTATGTTGGTAACAACAATACTCTCAATGGAATTCGATGTAGAGCAATTCTGAATGAATTTGTTTCTCAAAAATTGATGAAAATCAATTCAGCAATGCTGAATGAATAAACCACGAACACTTGATGCACTGGAAGTCAACATCGAACGAGTAATTAATGATATTCGTCCAGCTTTATATAAAATGTATGCAAAAATTGGGTTGATCGAATTGGCTTTCTTAGACGTAGTGATGGTGGCTATATGATTGAAATATTGTTCAAAAAGTAATGTATAGGAACATTCTTCAAATTAAAAATTTTACCATTCATACTTTTTATTTTATTTTAATTTAACATAGTATCACGTTTAATGAAAGACCCTATATATAATAATTTTTTCTATAGTATTTTTTTGGAATATATGGTGAATAGTGGCCAAAATAACTAGTGGTCAGAATCACTAGTGAAATAAATCACTAGATCCAAAACTGTGTCATTACTGAAAAAGCTTATAGATAGTTGTTCTCTACGTCTACGCAAAAGCAAAATAATTTTACTATATAGTCAATAGTTTTACTAGTTAAACTAGAACTTTGAAAATATAGTATAAAAATAAAAGATAACTTCAAAATCTTACATATTAAAATTTATATGAATAAGGTTTTAAGATAAATTTTAATCATTTTCATGGAAGTTTTATTTTAATCAAATTTCATTTTAAATACAAAAACAAAACAAAAATATATATTAGAAACCAAACCTACAAAATCTAATTTTCATTCCACATAAGAACTAATTTAAATAAATTATTTTGAAAAGTTTATTTATTCAAAATTCATTTCATAAATTTTTCACATTACCCAGCAAATACCAAAAAAAAAAAAAAAAAGTTCATGAAACTTTTTATATGTATTAAATAAACTTGATAAAAGAATTTTAAAAAAATATTAAAATAAAATTGAATTCGTTGTTTTTTTTTTACTATAGTTATAACAAAATAAATCGATGAAAAAATTCAATTCTTTTTCCTGTAACTTTACACAATTTTTTTTTTTTTTTTTTTGGTATGTTTGTATACATGATAAATTTCATATTTCCTGTAAATCGGAAAAAATTGTATCATTTGAGTTTGTAAAACCACATAAATTTTATATTATATCAGATTTAAAATTATATAAATATTTTTTTTTCGATTATATTTCCTATACATAATGTGAAATATCGAAGAGATCCTAACTTAGGGTGGTTTTTTAAATTTTTCTTAATTTTTATAAAATATTTTTATTGAAATGTTTAAAAAAGTTATAATGTATCACGTACATATCTCATTCAAGGGCACTGTAATCGATAGGTAATTAATAATGTCCTTAAATTGAGTTATATTATATTCAACGAGCAAAATAATTAAAATCACAGTGTAGGCATAGAAATGATCGACATCCTTATATGACATTATTTGATTGTTATATATAGGGTCGCTCTCAAAAGAACTGAACCCATTTATTTAGAAGAGTTTCTGAAGCAGGGAATTTTTGTTTGTATGAATATCCTTATCGTCTTTAACTAAAATAAATCAATACACTATTTCACATTATTATAGTATGTATAGTAATATAGCATTCTTCAAACAACTATCACTATGGATTTATGATTATATGTGTGATGAGGTTTGTAACTTCTATAACATCTCCATCTCGTATATTTTCCATCCTATAATACGCTCTTAGATTGATTACTAATTTATATTTGAATTATGCTAAAAAAATCACTTTATTTCATATTCCTTTATCAAATTAAACGGATCATAGGGAAATTAAAAACATATTACTATACTTTTTTTGAAAATTGAAATCCTTTTTTATTTATTTAATATTAGAACAAAATTTCGGTAGTCGCAAACATGTTTTGGCTATTACAATATGAATTTCAATTGTATTACAAAAAAAAAGTAATTTTTATTTTGGCTAATCGTCATTGCTTTTCTACATCTTAGTCTACATGTACATTTAGATCTAACATAAAACAAAACTAAAATTATTTAATTCTTGTCCTGCAAAAGTTCATTTAAATAAGTTATGTAAATATTTTTTTTTAATTAATATTATTTTGTGGTTAATTTCATTAAAAATATATACCAAAACATTTTCATAAAATTTAAGTGTTGCTATAAAAATATTTATACAAAGTTTTAAAATATTTTAAATGAAATTTTTTTTTTTTTTTGAAATTTTTTATATCCTTTTTAAAACAAAAACTGTATCTGAATTTTAACCAAAATACTACAAAGTATTGTAAATATTTTCAAGCTCATATATTTCACTATATAATATTTATTAATAAAAACATATATATTTTATGTATTTACTTATATATATCATGTTATAAAACACAATATATTTTAATATAAAATATTATATAAATGACCTTATTTTCGCAGATATTTTACAGATGGGAAAAATAGTTTTCAACATTAAAATTTATAAATATATAAATATTACATATTTTATCTATATACTGTATAATAACTATGAAAATAGAAATAAATAACATTAAAATCATACCAGACGCAGGATATAAAGTGTTCTCCCATATCCATATACACATAGATAGATAGATATAAAAAAAATTTATAGGTCAAAAACCAAAATCGCATATCCTGAATATTAAAATTAAACAAAAAAAAAAGAATTAATTTTTGAATTTATTATTATATTATTATTTTTCTCTGATGTTTTGTGTGGCTGAATAAATTTCTGATATTTTTATTAAAATATTATAAATATTTTACGGATATCCTGGGTAAAATATTAAAATTTAATATAATGTAATATATTTTTATAATCTCTCCTTAATTTCTTTAAATTTATCTCAAGTATTGTATATGTAACATTTAAATGTCAAAAAATTAAAGTTTTTCATATTATATACTAAAATTATTTAAATACTTATCATATCATTAACATTTTTCTTCAACGGACGAGTAAAAATTTAAAACTATATTGATAATAATATTTTTTTTTTCGAATCAGGACATGTTAAATGTTACTTTTATTATAAAACATTATAACATACAATTTGGATAGTATCCAGAAACCAACTATAAATCTTTTATATATTACATAAAATAGTAAAAAACTGTATCCTAAATAATAATGGAAAATTTTCTCACTCTATATACATATTTAATGTTTCTGTTTTATGTATATATTTTATTTTAATGTATTTTAAATCCTGATCTTTTTATTTTCAAATTGTTACTATATATTTCATTTTAGTAGAAATTTATATACAGATAAAAAATGAAAATTAATGTAATATGTAAATTATATAAATTTTGAAATTAATTTGTTAAAATAAACATTTTTATACATAAATAGAAAAGTATATTTCAAAAATTAATTGAAATTTTGAAAAGAAATCCGTTGTCATATATGAACACATAATCGGTTCGTTTAGAACTTTGGAATATATTAGATGCAAATTTTGGTTTTAGTTTCGAATTTACATTTATATATATATTATCAAATTAAAAATAAATGTGAAAAATCTTAAATGCTAAATTATTTATTAAAGGATCCTTGTAAATTGCACAATTTAGTTAGATACATATTTCTGCAAAACAAATGCGTTTTTTCAAATCGTTAAACAAATCGTAATTCACTCATCTAAAAATTTAAATTTTTGACTTTAGTTCACGTTTAACAAATATATTTAAATTATTATGTATTGATGAACTTAACAAAATTTTTATTTATTTTCTTTAGTTCGGATTAACATTGATATTGACATTGACATATGTGCATCTATTTATTTTGTATTAATATTCCAATTTTATTTTATTAAAAGTGGTGGTTTATATTAGTTATAAAGGGTCTTGCAATAGTTGGTGATACTTTGTCAATAGGGATTGCGTCCGATAGGGATGTCTGATATACGTTAATACGTTTGTTTTATTCATTACAGACATACAAATCATCATAGATCGCTATACAAATGAACAACGTTTACAAATTGTTGAAACTCAAAGACCGCTTCGAATGAAACATATTTCTGGTTGATTAACAAAATTAATAAATAAAATTTCCGTATTTGGGATAAAAATCGCAATACATTTAAAGAAGTTCGATTATATACAGAAATTTTTTTTTTTTTTCATGCTGGTGGTGTAATCGGACCAAATTTTTTCAACAATGATGTTGATATTGTCCATGGGATTCGATATAAAACAATGCTGAAAGATTGTTTTTCCCAAAAACTGATGAATATAGTTTGAATTATATGTGGTTTCAACATCAAGACAGTGTAACGTGTTATACTGCTTGTGAAATAATTGATTTACTTAATGCATTGTAATTTTATTGATTCATTTATCTCTTGGCCAGCAAAATCGTCATTGGTTTATGCAAAGTTTTTGGTTTTTTGCAAACCACGAACACTTGATGCACTCGAAGTCAACATCGAACAATTTTTTTTTGTGTGAACATTAGACCCCATTAATTTTTAACAAATCCTTTTCGTATCCTTATCCTACTTAACCAAGATTTCATTTGGTACAACTTGGTTAGGTGCAGCTGCCACCAATTACCGAGTGAGCTCACATACAATTTACAGGTTTAATTTGATGGAAATAAAACAATTTTTTTGATTTTTTTGAACCATTTTCCACTTCCGATCTGTATTTTTCGATTCGCTTCAACTAATTTAACAAAAACAACGTTATTCCTCTTGTATAACATAATATATAGTTGTCTATAGATTACAGATGATAAGGAATTTCTACCCAATTTTACTTTAAGTTCGCAAGTTGATTTCATCAAATTTACTGGTCTTTATCGTTCTTTTAATATTTAGAAATTTGCTTCCTACTGGTGGAGATAATATTTCAATTTTTCAAAACAATTATTATTCTATTTAAGTAACCCTGTAGAAATGTATAAAATAATATTATAGTAAATTTTGATTATGATAATAATAATTCTAAATATAAAACAGTTCAAAATTAACATAAATATTTTGAAAATTTAAATCAAAATAATATAAAATTATATCTAGACAGTGTGAACTATAGTGAACAACTTCATCCATTTGTGGATGGTGATTATGTAAATATTTTGTTATGGTAAAAATATTTTAGTGAATATATATTCAAGACGAAACACCAAAAAGGATTCAAAAATAATTTTAAAAGTTTTATTTGTTAGACATTTTACAATAAAATGTTTAATTTATAAATACGGCTTTTTGTATACATAAAATGATAAAACTTTGATATAGCCAAAAAAAAGTAGGTAAATGGAAATTCCAAATGCAAAATTTAATGTGGGAATAATAAAATGTGAATTTTTTTTCTTATGCATTATTTTATTTAATATATTTTTAATACAATAATGTAAATTCTAAAAAAAAAGTTTTTAAATAATTTGGTTTAAAATGTAATATTTAAATATCATTTTTATATTATATTTATATTTACATTTTAATTCAAATAAATATTTAAATAATTAATTGTTATTTTATTTGCAAAGTAAATTAAACATTTTTAAAATATTATTTAAATATTGTATATTTATATTTCATTATTTGCGCTGTATACGGTTTTAAACATATGGAGGCTTTCCGAATGAATTGTTGCTTAATCTATCAAACGTTAAGAACGTATAAAATACGGCGATATGAGATTTGTAGAGATTGTTGGAATATCTGTTATACAATTGAACAATTTTTGATTTGTAATTGTCGCCTGCAACTCGGTCTTAAATATTCTATGCTAGGATTGGAAACTAATCCCTAGCTGATTTTGACTAAGCGATTAGTTTAATGGTTGTCACATTTAAACTTCACAAATTGGTTAACATGAATTATTAATCCATCGAGAATTCCTATTTCTCTATCCACCCATATATTCATACAATTTTTCTCCGTAACAATAATGATTTTTAAATTTCTTTTACAAAAATACAAATTTTATCAGGCCACTTTGCTATTATTTTTTTTTAGACAATGTATGTTTTGATTATTATTTCTATTTTATATATACATAGTTACATAATAATTTATAAATATCTATACCACTACAGACTATACCATTGAAATCGTGGAAACAGAATTTAATTCTAAAATACTTTAATACAAAGTATATTTTTATAATATTAAATTATATTAAAGATTATAGAAATTCTTATACCCAGTAAGTTGATAAAAGTTTAAAGTTACTTTTGAATATAATGTATAATAGGAAATATAAAACTTGATATTAAAGAAATATAAAAACATTTTTTTTTTTTAAAAGAATTTTCAATATTTTGCAAATTATATATTCCTAGAAATCTGGAAGATAATTCGTGGTTTCGTAGCAATTATTATATAATATAAAATTGTCAAAAAATTGATGCTAATATGGACTTTTCATAAGAAATCCCAATATATTTCCAATAATTATTTTGTTTCTTGTTTCAATCAAATTCTTAGTATTTATTTCAATTTATATTATTTTCTGATATTTTTACATAAGTTTTCTTTTTATAAAAATTTAATTTCAACTTGTAGGATTTATGATAAACTGGAAATCCTTAAACCATTTTGTATATATATATAAACTTTAACCAAAAAACAATTTCAAGAAAAATAATGTATTTGTAAATTATATCTAAATTAGGTTTTCAAAAATTTATTTAAAATTAATTTTTATTAAAATTTGTATTTTCAAATTTGGTACAATTACATAAATATCATTTTTTCTATACTAACATGTAATTTTTGTATAGTTTTTAATATGGTTCGTTATCAACATTAAAACATTTTCATTTAATACTATATAATTATCTACCTAATTTTTCCAAAATATTTAATTCATTAAAAATAAAATTATTACCCAATCCTGGAAATTATCCTTATAATTTAACTAACACATATAATAAAAAAAATATACCGTAAATAATCTGTATACATATACTATACAAAATCTGTACATAAATATTATAACTGAAGGTAAATAATTAATTTCATTTTTATAGGGAAAAACTAAATCCTTCAGTGGCTATGGTAATTAATTATAAATGCCTCATAAATATTATACTAAAAAGTAGCTAAATAAACTAAAACAACTCATGATATGAATAATATGTTTAGTTTTTATCGTATATATACCCAAAAATTAAAGTATAAGGTGTTTATAGATAATATTTTGTAGTGCTGGTGATGTACAATAGTACAGAGCAACATTTATATAAACAAATGTGTGGTTGCGAGGCACTAATATCCAAACGATTTCGGTACCACTTCAAAAACGTGGCGGCTGTCAAAAACGACTTTAAAAATGTGACTGTATTGTTTCATTGATTATTAAAAGGGATATAACAATAACCCAAAATGGCTGCATTGATTAGGACTGTACGTAACAACGTAACCCACCCTTACTCTAAAGCTAATCTAACCTACTTTTACGTTTTAAAAGATCTTCAACCTATTATATCTAAAATCTAAATACTAAGCAAGTTTTGCTAAACACCAAATTTTCTCTATTAATTTTCGTAAATTCGAAAGCCGCAACCTTGTAAAATACCGGGGATGGAAGAATTTCTATAATTAGCATTAGTAACAATGTGCTTTTGTATTTATCCAATATAATACCTAGATCTAAAATAAATCGAGTTTCTTTACGTACTCGTGATTGTGATTAAATACAATTTCTAGATTCAAATTTCGATTCCTTGTAAAGTAGAGAGGCCGAGAGAACAACCCTGATTTTTCAAGTGATAAAGTAGGATTAGTAACGAAACTGATTTCTCATTTTTCCATTATAATTCTTAGCTTTAAAATAAATCATATTTTACAGAATTGGTGAACCTATTTTTTTTAAAAAAAAAAACAGCCTCACCGTATCAATTGGATTGGAGGGGTTTGTAGTTTTTACCTAGCGATAGTGGGTGCCTTATATTTCTGTTATAATTATAATCCAACAATGGTAAGGCAGTGTTTTTTGATGTACACAAAATATGCAAATATGGAAAGATCTATCCGTGTTATATATATACAAATATCACCCAATTTTCAGTAGAGTCGAGATAGTCTTACTATTATTTCTAACCATTTGAAAATTTACTTTTTATTTTATGCGTACAGTTCTATTTTCCATACATTAATTTGTACGGCTGACACGAAATTTTTTGTTGAGGATTCCGAACCTGCATTAGCTGAAACGTCCAGAAAAAAAAATATATTAACATAGTATAATATGCAAAATAATAATATTATGTATGATAAAATATTGGTAACAGATAAGGCACCTTCACCGGACCTGTATACAAGGATCCTGTTCAAATAATTTAAAAATTTGGTGGCACTATTTGGAAACTTCACTTGATGAATCTATTTTCTTTTGTGGATACTTAAAAGTAAATGTGTATGGCAACAAGCCAATAATAATTCAAAAATCCTTAATGCAAAAAAAAATACTTTTTTGCCTTTGGGGTCATTTATATATCATATTTTTCAAACAAATTTTACAATGTGTTAAATAAACGTACCATAAAAAATATAATTAACATATTTTATTTACAATTTATTATAAAACGATCGGTTAAAGTTTATACAAGCACCCTGTATATAAGTTATTTTATTTTAAAAATATGGTAAACAAAAGTAGGTAACTTTATGACATGCAGATTTGATATAAACTTAAAATAAATTTTATCCTTAGTTAAAAATTTTATTTTAGAAATTCATTTCAAAAAGTATAAATTTTTGGTTGGAGATTCTGGTGAAGCTATAGAAAAAAATAATATAAATTGTTTGTATTTTTTGCTTATTATAATCTGATTTTAATAAAATTTTGAATCTAAATTTCACACTCTCAGTATAATTTTAAATTTTAATTTTAAATTTTATCCTTTTTTAAGTAGGTACTAATCCTTTGGTAATAATCGATTAAAAAATTATTTTGATATTCTTGAAATTATTTTGACCAAAGGATGGCTATACAGGGTGAGTCGTACAAGTCGATTTCGTTGATTACTAAAATTGTATATGGAATTTAAATAGACATTTAAGTGTTCATACATTTTATATTTTCATATTTGTCATAAATGTTACTATACACGTTTTGGAATGTAAATTAGATTTATGCGTTTAATTAACCTTATAATCAAAATAATTTAAAAATTTGCGCTTAAATTATTTTCAGTACATATTTTATCGATTGAAATGATTAAATATATATAATTATATAAAAGAATCTTGTGATCCCAAAAGGATTCGTTAAAGTTTTGATTCTTGCATAGACATTAAAGTTTTGTAGAAAACTATTGTAGTTTTGTAGCCACACCATAATTTATTTTATCGGAAAACTTTTCAACAATTTTGATTTTCATATATCATTGTATTTATATTGTAATAATATTTATGAAAATTTACATTTTTTTTCCCTTTTGTAATTTGATTTTAAATTTCCCAAATAATTTAATTTATACAATTTTGCATATTCATATTTTATGTTTATTTATTCATAAAGTACCTACATAAATAAATGAAAAGATATTTAGTAAAATAAATGCATTTTAACAACTCATTTTACACAATTATTTGCTAAATCACTTTGTATTCATTTTTAAACGCATACAATTTGTAATAGTTTTACTATACAATTATGCAAACTAAAAAGAAACTATTTTGTCTTTTCAATTTGTATTTAAATATAAATGCATAACAAATAATATATAAAAACAGAGTAAAAACGGAGCTTTGGTGACAAAACATGAATTGCAATAAAACAATTCATAGATGGAAAATAAAAAGATGGAAAAACATAAATAAATACAGAATAATTTGTCTTATGAATAAATTTTTCTTTTCACCATTTGTTATACATATGCACTTTAGAAATTAGAATGAAAATGATGAAAATACTATTTTTTGTTTAGTCTAGAAATGAAAATTATAAAACAATATATAAAATTAGGACTTTATAAAAGAAATTGAAACGTGAATTTATTTCTGAATTTGTAATAATGATTTAATTTAAAATATTTTATTTAATTATATCTGAAAACATTCTATATATCAAATGATCAAATTAGCTTTTGTGCGTATTGGTATTACCAAAGGCAATCACTATAATTAATATAATAATTGTCAATGTTATTACCATTAACAAGCAGATAATACAATATTTAATTTAGAATTCGCCCAAAAGATATGCAATGTTTTGTGAATATACATTATCCCCTGGAAAAGTTACTATACTATTACTATTTAAAAAAGGATGCCCTAAATTCTAATGCATCAGTTACTCTCAGCATACGAAACGGCGAAGCTATACAACGCGTTGTCAAAAAAAGTTCAAGAAATATAAAATATATGGTAGTAGATAAACTCATCGAAAACATTCACAGCGCAGAAAGTTCGAAACATTGAACTTGAAGGTTGTAAAACCAGAGCTTTGACAAGTAAAGAAATTGCTGGAATATTAAGAGCAACCGTTGAGTAATTATTTACAAATTTACAGTGATTTTAATATTATGACACAGCTGATTAAAACGCAATAACACAATTTTGAGAGTGCCTATAACGCCGTGTAAATGTTGCGTTGTAGAGCTTCACTGTTGCGTATGTTGAAATTAACTCTGTGTTAAATTAATGCGTTTCACATAGGGAGTGCAATACCGGAGTGAAAAATTAATACCGGTATTTCGGTACTGAAAAATTTGATACCGGAATCCCGGTATTCAATACCGAAACCAAAAAATAAGAAAAAACACCTATTATGAAAAAATCATCCATATGGTTTACTTTTAAATAAAAAATTAATAAAAACAATGAATTCTTTCAAATTATAATAAAATAAAAATTAGTTCATGTTTCATATAAAAAATTAATTACTATTTAAAGACAGGAAATATGCTCTTAAAAAATATAATGCATCAAGGCTTTTGTCATTTAAGTTGGAGCGGATTTTTGTCTTTATCTTAATTGTGAAATTGATTATAAATCTAGTATATTGTATTTTGTATATCACAAACAATTCACAATATCTTGTAGCAATCGTTGTAGCTCTTTTATTTGTTAATTTTCAACTCTGTTATAACGCGCTTTTTTTATTCTAATGGTATGTTTTAAACATAGTAGATAAAATACACTTTAACACTTTACTTGTTCAATCTTCGAAAGCAAAATAAATTTGAATTTGAAGGCTTTGATTTAGTACCATTATTAGACAATTACTATTAGACAATTACTATTTTTTAGCCTACCACTATTATTTTATATAATAGTTAATGTTATTACAAAATATTTTTTTTTTTTTGCTTTCTGATAATTAAGAAATTAATACCGAAATACCGCGGTATTAATGCTTTAATACCGGTATTGAATACCGGAAATATACTTTCCGGTATTCCCTAGTTTCAACTAGGCACTCCCTAGTTTCACATCACATGTGATTTTCCGCAACAAAACCTTATACATTTTTACTTCTGGATGCGGAAGATCGTATCAGGTGCAGAAAAACGCAAGTATATTTTATATTTATATGTTTAATTCAGTGTTGCAAAACGGAATTATTTTTCATAACGTTACGGGTTTCGTTATGAAACGGAATTGAAAACTCTTTAATGTTATGAGTAACGTTAAAATAACGATAAAAAACAAATTTCGTTATGTTATTTCGTTACGTTATAATGCCTATCTGAAATTTTTTTGAAATATGTTATATGTATATAAAAAAATAAAAACAGAAAATTGTTATTGAAAAGTGTTAAATTTGGCTTTTATTATTACATATTAATAATATAATAATATCTTCTATCAACCTTTCGTCAATTCGGTTCCTCTTGTCTGATAAAATCCATTTGAGCATAGAAAATATTCTTTCTACTGATACAATATAAATGTAACGAAATATAAAAGAATTAGCGTTATGTTTTTCGTTATGATACGATATTGGTAATTCTATAACGTTACGTAACGCTATTTTGCACAATCATTTTGTTATTCCGTTATAGTGTTACGTTTCACGTAACGTTTTGCAACACTGGTTTAATTAAACACATAAATGTAGATATACATAAAAATGCATGCGATACTGTTTTGGGAGCTGCTTAAAGCTTAAATGTTTTTAGAATTTAGTTTCTAAATCAAATTTAGATAATTAAATAAATTGTAAATTCTAGTTATATAATTTCAGTAAATAATTCCAATTTGATGAAGCAGTGAAATAAAAAATATCTATAAGTATTCAATCATTGTCAGAAATACTAATTTACTACTGACATCACTTTATTCAAAAAGTATTCTTTGTTTGGCAAATTATTTCATAAAAAAAAAGCCGAGTGTAAATATCACACAAACAATCATAACCAATTTATATTATCAGCCCCTAAGAATAAATAGAATTTTGATCCTTTTTGTTATTTATATACTATATAATATTTTAAAATTGATTTATGGAAATAATTTTTATATATGACTTTTTTCATTAAAGATAAAATAAATTATATTTCAATTATGTAAATGACTACAATTGAAAATATTTATATTTATATGCAGTGATATAAATTTTATTATATTTAGATATGATTGAATGTGCAATAATTTATCTTATTGTTAAATAAGACTAAATGAAATGCATTTTTATTGTACTATTATAAAGTGTATTTGGATCAAATATCAAATATATAAACTGCAAGAATTAGTACACTAGATTGCGATATATTACAAAATATGTGCATTAAAGATAACTTTAAATAATAGTTGGCTAGCTTTATAATCTAACTTACAAATGTGAATATAATTAAAAAATGATTGAAGTTGTTCTAAATTGTAGCTAAAAATGTAATGAAACTTGTATATTTCTATAAAAGTATGAAACTCATAAATATTAGAGTTCTTACTTAGAATTGAATAACTAAAGACAACATTTATATGTTAAGGATATTTTACTTATCGATTATCTTATCTTCTTCATCCAATTATCTCAGACACAAGCTTTCACCTTCCAGTTAGTTACCGCAAGAAAATTTATACTTAAGAAACACAAGTAATTTTGTTTGGATTACCGGGAAAATACAATAAAAAATAGAAAAAAGAAAAGAAGTGAGAGAGATGTGAGAACAATACAATAAGATAAAACCTGATAAAACTAAATAGAACAGTTTAAAACCCGTAATTTAAATAATTAAATAATTTTTGTGATATCTAATGTAAGTCCAAAAATTACGTAACGCTATATTTCTTTTCTTAAAGATTCTGTTCCACAAGTCTTTTTAAAAGTGCTCCTTCATCCTTATATAATATAATGTAGGTATAACTACAGAAAAGAGATAAAAATTCCAACTATTAAAGAAATCCCGGAAATTTTTTGACATTCTTTTTTGAATGTAAAGCCTGGGCTACATTGTTCCTATCAGTTCAGTTCGGTTTCGGTTCGATACCAATCTATTCGGTTAAGTAGACTGAACACATAGTTACCGATCACAATCGATTAAACCACATATATTTTGATTTTGTTATTTTTGAAACAGTCAAATTTCATTCCTCTTGACATTTCCTTCAGTTTGGATTCGCTAAATTCCAATCGTTCCAAACTCTTTCGATTCGATTCGTTCCGATTCGACCTATGTGTCCACTCAATCGATTTCCCATATAAAATATATGGAGACATCAAATTTGAACTTTTCGAAACGAATCGAAACTGAACCGATCGAAACAATGTAGCCCTGGCTTAACAATAACAACTTTTTTGTTGAATTCAACGACTTTTTTTTCGAAAAAAGTAGTTCTTGCATCTCTATCGCACTCATTCTGTTTTCGTATCTTTCATATTTTTTTCTAGAAAAAGTTTTAAAAAAAATTGTGGAGCAGGGGCTTAAAAATATGTAAGAAAATACTTAATTACATACTTCCTTTCGAAAATTACGTAACATTTTTTTTAACATTGTTCTACTAAAAAAGTTGTACACGGCGAATTATTATTTGCATAAATTTTTAAGTTTCCTGTAAAGATTTTTGACAGATTGTAACCAGTTTTTTCATATTATTGCAAATAAAAGTTCTTTTAAATTTATTAATCGGTTGTACAACATTTCATTCAAAAATTTTGTATGAAAAATAGAATTAAAATACAACGTCGGATTTTTTATACGATATACGAGTATCGTATGGAAAATATTTTCATTAAAAAAACTGTAAATATATTTATGAATAGATCGTGCGCTGTTTCACGTCGAAATCGATAATAATATAATTTCATAATTAACAGAATTTGAAAAATATTAACGCCCCAGTTCATCTCAATTTCAACATTCACAACGGCAACGCGCTTTAAAAAAAGTTTAACACATATAAAATACTCAACGCAAACATTCACTACGTAGAAAGTTCGAAAATTTGAACGGAGACATTCACAACGTAGAAATTTGACAACTAAAATTCAAAAATTACTTGGAATATAATAGAAATGTCCGAAATTAATTATATCATATCTTCTTTGGAAGATAAATTAATGAATTAAGTTCATGGAAATTGTCTTTTATACGAATAAGTCTTGTTGAAGTTATAAAAATATTAAAAATAGGCTGACATCCTGAGATATGGAAATAAGTTACTGGAATATTTAGAAACTGCTAAATAATTGTTTGCAATGTTTTTAATATTATGAAACAGCTAAATAAAATCACCTATTTTATGTCATTAACGTAAGAGCACAACTTTGAGAGTATAGCGCCATTAAAAATATTACGTTGACTCTTGTTGCCGTTTGTAAACGTTGAGACTAATTTTTTTTTAGTTTTATTTATTACAGCCTAAAATTATGCAATTTGACACACAAACAATAACAGTGTCACATTTGAATTGGTTACATACCATCCATGTAGTATTTTATACAATATCTAAAACGATTTTAGCAGGTTTCCATATGACAGATATTATCCCAATAACCATTTTAGTACTGCCAATATCAACAATTATAAAATGTCATTTACGACATTACTTTTATAAATGGCCGATTTCTGGTCAAAATAGTAAAACAAAAAATAATAAGAATAATTTAATATAAAGAAATTATTAAAAAATATATAAAATAATAAAAGTTTTTTCTGTGATATATTTTCTTAATTTTTCGTACATATTTTTTTATAATAAAACTATTACGGCCGAGTATTTGTGATTAAAAATTTGCAATAGCAATAAATAAAATTATTGCTGTGTAGTTTTCGAAAATTACCAAAAAGTCAACATTGAAAAATATAAAAACCAAAGAATTCAGTCAGAATGAGTTGAAAGAAAATCTTGTCCGGAATAAATAAATAAATATTGTTTTTTAAATTTTTTGATTTGTAGAAAAACTTTTATTGCAAAAAAAAATAATATAACCAAAATTAATCGTCAAACGTGTGAGTAAAATAAATTCCAATACTTCTGAGTGTATTATTGAAATTGTGAAAAAAACGAAATTCTAATAAGAAACGACGGAAATTATAGGTAGACTCAGTGTACTGTGTACTGCTTAATGAGCAAAAAATAAAATAAAAAAAAAATATCAAGATAAAAAACCCTATAAAAATCTACATACAAAATAAATATAAATCAAAAATATTGATTTGTACAAATTTCAGAATTAGCTTTAAAGAAAGAAAACGTATAAATTAATAAAATTTTCTTCGCATTTATAGTTTTTATAAAAACGAGGAAAATTCCAAATTCATGAACAATCTCAAAAGACAAAAATAAAATAGCAAAATTATTATAAATACTTTATATATATATTTTTATTTTAAATATACTAAAATTAGAATTATTTATTATGATGAGTATTTTTAATGCGGTGAAATTTTTCGGGGAACTCTATTCGTTTAATATACTTGATTTATAAAAACAACATGTAATAATTATTGTATTCACTTTGTAGTTAAGAATTATTTATTATTAATTTTAATTATTTTGATTAAAAATTTCTCGAAAATTTTTATAATTTATTTTAAGTTCCACCTAAGTTAATAAATTTATATTAAAGAAAAACAATTCTACTAAATTTATGATTTATTTTTTGTTATGAAAACTGCATTATAAATTGTTGGTATATATATTCGTACATTGTATGATTGAAAATTTTATTTGATTTTCAGATTGGAATACAAAAAAAAAAGCTTTAATTTTTTTTTTGGGGAAAAATATAGTTTGATTATATTAAGTTAACATGTTTGATTTGATTAATGGAAAATATTGTAATATTTTCTTCGAAATATTTAAATTATATTTGATATTCGAATATATATTTCGAATATGTTTAATTTTAAGACTGTAAATAACTTGTTTACCTTTCATTTGTTTCTTGGTTTATTAAATATATAATATTATTGATCCATAATCGATCGGTCTAACCCTAAACATCGACCACTTAGTTAAAATTTTAATTAAAATTGGTCTCTAAATTACAACAAAAATAGGACTGCATGGATCCCTGAAACAGAGGTTTATATAGAATAGCAATATATTATTTGTCACTAGTAGTTCGATTTTAGTTGAAATAGCGTAAATATATGTATAAAGTTTAAAAACTTGATATTATTTTCATAAACTAATATTTATTTTTTAACAATTTGAAATAATCAAGATTAAATTTACTCAATTTCGAAAATGGAAATAATTAATTTTAAATTTAGAAAATACTCTTGGCTGTTATTAGTTGGTATACAATATTTTTATTTTTCATAATATGTAAAATCCTTATCACAAACAAATCTCAAAGAATAATACGATTTTAATCTTTGGGTAGTTAATTTTATTAATTAGTTACTAAAATTAACATTAAATTATTCATTTATAATATTTCAATAATTATTTTCCATTTATATGATATTTTTTCTAATAATGTACACAAAAAATTTGAGTTTTATTTAGAAAAATCTATTTAACTTTTACATATTTTCCAATACATTTACAATATTTTTCTACGAAAACATATGATTTTACAATTTTAACACAGAACATCTGATCGAATCACCCTATTCAGTAATTTATATATATATATATTTATATATTTATTATTTATTCCAGTCATTATTTCCAATAACTTTTACAATCATTTATATATAAGAAAGAAAAGGGATACAAACAAAACAAGAAATTTGTAAGCTTTCTTTTTTATTTAGCTTATTTTCATAAAACCAAATATTGAATAATAATTTTTTGTTCAATTTTTTTTTTAAACAAATTTTTCAATGTGTAAACATGCGCACAGAAATTCCACGAGATGATTAGAATCATAATAATAATGTTGAACATAAAAAAAAAAGTGGAGAAAATGATGGATTCTATACACTTTTTTCAATTGTTACCCTGTACCTCCATAATATAACCGTTCTACATATTGTAGTATTCTCTGTTGAAAATATAAATAAAATTCCATGAACATTTAAAATATATAATTCTGTGAATTTACACTTATACATTTAAATACTGGTGTGGTGAAAATTTCAAGTTGTATACAAATATAAAAAAAAAAACAGGATATACAAATATTATATTCAAAAACTAGATTTTTTTCGTATCACAAAAAAAGAAAAAAAAAAACAAGGAAATAAGGATATTTTCATTTCTACTATACACATATACACAGAGAAAATTTGAGAATAATTGTATTTGGTGTGGTGGGAAATATTTTTTTTTTTTTTTTGGGTAAAATTGCGCTGTTTGGAAATTGTTTTCTTTGAATATTATCAGTCAGTCCGAGCTTTTTTTCCGTTCGTATAACAACCATAACAAAATTATATATATAAATGAAAATTAAATTATAAAATATATATATAGTTAAAAATTAAAATCCGTTTTTCTTTGCCATATTTTCGGAAAAATAAAAAATAATAAAATAATATTTATTGAGTATAATAATTTTTGTTAAAGGCAAAACATTAAAATTGATTAAAATTACGAAAAAAAATTATAATTTAATGAAAAAATCTAAAAATTTCGGTTTACTATAAGTTCGGAAAATAAAGTAATTTTTGTTTTCAAATTAAATTTTGTGATAATTTCAATCACAAAACTATATATATATATATATAAAAAATTTAATTAAATAAAAATTGTAACTTACGAGTGACCTAAATCTCGAAATATAGAAAAGAAATACAAAAATTATTTATTTAATTTATATTTGTGAAAATAAATAAAAAAAAACATAACAATAACAAATCTAAAATACAAAATTAAAATATTGTATATTAATATATTATAATTCTATAAGAGTACACAACAGCAAAATAAAAAAAATCCATAAAACCCAAAATAATTTTAATAATAATTTGTGTGACGAAAAATTTGAACAACAACATAAAAATCACAAAATAAATGAAATCACGAATTATGTATTTTATGTGTTAAAATTATATATCAACAACAAAAATAAGACTAAATGTTGCTACAATACTGTTTCAAGTCCTCATCAACCAAATAAAAACAAGAAAAATCAAATTTGTTATAATAAATTTTCTTTTGAACTGTTCCCGGTGCCTCCCAATCATTAAAATCCAAAAAAAAAAATATCCTTGCACACATATATTTACGTTATATATATTTTATAATATATACCAATAAAATTTTCCAACAACGAAAAGAAATCAATCTTATATCCACTTTACACTTCTCATTTTTCCAATTTGAACATTTTTTTTTGTTAAAAAGCACCAACCAAATAAAAAAAAAGGGAATATAATATACGTAATAATAATAATAATCTACGTACGTTTACACATAACTCCACATTTTCGTTTACCTTTAAAATATCGGGGAAAAATAATAATAATAACAAAATTTTGTGTAAAAACGTGAGGTGAGCAGGAGTGAAGAAACACGAAATTAGCAAGAGAAAAGAAATATTATTGAAATATAATATTAATATATATACATATGTATATGTAATAAATTGCATGTTGTACAACTCTAGTCCTTTTTAATTTTTGTTGCCAGCCATTAAGGTAATAATGGGACTCAATTTAAATGTGTAGTTGAACAAGTGACCCAACAACCAAAACAGAAAATTGGTTTTTTTACCATTTTTTTTATAGCTTTTTAATTTGTACAATATTTATTCCAACAATTATTTTTGTTTTTATATTTTTTAAAAAAACAAAACAAAACAAAACCAAAATTTTATTTTTACAATAAAATACAAGAAAACAAGAATCAGTAAATCAAACAGAATAATCATAAAAAAAAGAATATAATTTTCATTATTTATTTGTATTTCTCGAGGGAGTAAATAAAAAGAAAATTAAATCAATGAAAAATCAAAACAAAAATAATGTCCATTAAAATTGCATAAGAAAATTAGAAATTCCAAAAATAAGAAAAAAAAAAATCATTTGTAAATATTTTGTTAATTACTTATTTATATATAATATATAAAAAAATATAAATAAATAATTTTTTAAGTGTTTTTTTTTTTGTTTCTTGGTTGTTTTTAGTGAAAATTATAAATTAAATATATTATTTATATATATATAAATATATGTATATTAGAATTAATTTAAATGAATAAATAAAATAAATCGCATAAACAACGGAGATGATACTTTAAAAATTAAAAAATTAAAAAAAAAAAAAACAAAAAAAAAATCAATAACAATTTTTTTTTATTTATTTATTATATTTAATAATATCATTAAATAAAAAAAATAAAAATACATAAAAAATACAGAAACAACAATAAAATAACCACTACCACCATCCAAGCAAACCAAAATTATTTTAAGATAAAAAGACAAAAAAAAATATTAATAACATTATGTTAGCGGCTGCAACAACAATATCATCACCAACATCATCACCAACAACAACAACAATAACTACACCAACGACAACATCAGACATAACAGGAACAATAATTAATTCTACGGATGATAATATTGGAAATTTTAATATTTCATCATCGGCTAGCTCAGATATTGATGGTATTATTGTAACAACAACAACACAAAATAATGATTTGGATATAAAAAATAATTTATCATTATCAACAATATCACCAACATTAGTTGGTGTTAATAATAATATTCAATCAATTGATATTGTTGATGCTGGTCATAATATTATATCAACACCAACAACAACATCAACGCCATCAATATGTATTGGTATTGGACAACATGATTTAAATGATGATATTATTATAAAATCAACAATATCATCATCAGTAATTACACCAACACCATCAATATTAAATGGCAGTTTAAATAATTCAGTTGGTTTGAATATAAAACAACAACAACATCATCAACAACAATCACATCATCATCAACATCATCAGCAGTCTCAATCACCACAACCACAAATCCAACAACAACATTCACCAATTGAACAAGCTGTTGCTAAAGCAATTGGTGATTTAAATTTAAATTCATCGAATAATAGCGGAAATGTAAATACATTAGCAAATATTTTAAATGGTAGTGGATTTATGGATCAACAACAACATCAACATCATTCGCATTCACAACATCAACAACATCAACAACAACAACAACATAATCTTCATAGTAATAATTCAATTGTTAATAATGTTGGTGGTGGGAATGGTTCAAATAATGGACAAAATTTAGGTCCGGCAATGTGGTCAACAGCTGATGATGGTAATCATATTTCACCAATTAATGGTTTTGGTAATTTTCAAAATTTCTCAACACCACCATTATATAATGGGGGACTTGGTACACCTGGTAGTATGTCTGGTGGTCATCAACAACAACAACAGCAACCACATCATAGACGTGCTATAACATCACAACAACAAACAAATAATTTTCCACATGGCCTTTCACCAAATCGATCTGCTGGTAATAGTAGTGGTGGTGGTGGTAACAATAGTGGTCAAATGATGCAAAATAGTACATCACCAAATTTACAACATCAACCACCACATCAGCATAATATTTATAATAAAAGTCCATATCCAGCATGGGCAAATTCTGTTGCATCGGGCCAATCTGTTCCATGGTCACAACAGCAACAACAACAATCACATCATCCACAGTCACATCATCATCAAAATCAAAATAATATGCCGGGTCAATGGAATCGTGGTCGTTCTGTACCAAATTTAAATCCAATGACAGGTGGTGGTAATGGTGGTGGTGGCGGTAGTGGTATGCAAATTAATCGGAAACAAATGTCACCAAATCCACCAGGACCATCACAAACATCACCATTTGGATCTCAAGTTGGTGGTGGTGGTGGTGGAATGTCTGGTATATCACCAAGTAAATATCGTCGAAGTACATCATTTCCGGGAAAAGGTTCATCGCCTTCTGGCGGTGTTGGTGGTGGTGGTAGTGGTGGATATCAATTGGATGTTCCAAATTTAGATGATGGACGAAATGATGTTTTTTTGGGAAGCAGTGGCAGTGGATATCAGGTAAATAAAATTTTTGTAAAAAAAAAATTAAATTTATTAAAAAGTGTGGATGGTTTTTAATCTTTTTGTTATTTTTTGTTACGTTACACTTAAATTACCAAAATTGATTGATATTTATTGGCCAGCTGTTAAAATTTTACAGAAAAGAAATAATTGATGGATTTTAATATGAATTCATATTTCCAAGTAAATTCAGGGATTATAAGATATATTTAACAAAAAAAAAAGTATTTTATTACGAAATTAGAATGTAAAATTTAATATTTTTGAAAATTGTTTATGGTTTAATAACCATAAAATAATTTAGCTTCAGGTATACAAAAAGTCGTTTGAAAATATTTTAATAATATTTTCCATCGCAATTATCATTTTGTGCAAATAATTTTACCATTTATATTTTCATTTAAATCTATTTGGTATATTTTCCACAACAAATTTTCCAAACTAATTTAAGGATTTTGGGAACATTAAATTTAAATTTTTGAGACATTTATTGTGCGGAGTAATATCTACGTTAGAAAATTATACATTTGAATAGTAGAGAACATATTTTCTACTTTATTTAGGTTTACTGCTCGTGAAGTTATTACCAAACACCAACCACGGAGGTTTAACATTCATTATATAACACAATAATTATGATAATTCCTTACCTTATCATCCGAGTAATATATTGGAGTAGTTCCAGTCTTGTTCTGTTTCTTTACTCAATACCAGGTTCACGAATCCTTCCAATTTTAAAAACTACGAACTCCGAACCCTTTGTACTTTATAAACTTTTCATTTTCGGAGTATAAATTCATTTTGAAAGAAATACTAAAGTGTCCGGATCTTATAATCCGTCATTGTCATTTACTTATGTAGTGTAAGACTAAATCTTGACGTTAATAAATTGGATATTCTTCATGTACTTACACATGTGCAGTAATTATTGATACGTTTAAAGTCTAAGTACGAGTAAACAATTTGGGATATTTCTTGTTACAGATGCACTAACAAAATATTAGATAATTTGAACTCCAGTTTTCTGTCTTTTATTCTATTTTACCGAATCATAATTGATTATTAAATATTGTCCCCCCAAGGGCTTTCAAATTAAAATTAATTACATTTAAAAGGAATTTATTTAATCAGTATTTCTTATCGTCTATGAATATAATTTGCAAACATTCTTTATCAATTAATTAAACTCATATATATAATATAAAATGTAAATCAACATTAACTAAAGAAAAAATAATAATAAAAAACCATCCATAAAATAAAATAAATTTTACTAAGATAACTAAAATTATTTTTTTCTATTATTTTATTTTAATTAATTAATTTTTTTTGTATACATAATATAATAACTATTTTATTCATATATACAAATTTTTTTATTTTACTGTTTTGTAACTTCTTATCTACAATTCGTCCGTGATTACAATATGAAATAATATGCAAAATATATTATAAAATTTCCATCTTCTAAACATATGAAAACTGGCAATTTATTTATTTTTGTTGGTGGTTTTGGTTGGTTTGCTGCGGTGGGAATGAATAATCATTTCCCCCTTGAGTGTACTATTATTTGTATTATCATATTGAATATTTCCAGAGAATAATAAAAATAAAAATTGTAATTTATATCTACTTAAATTAGATATATACAAACATAGATAAGACAATATCTATATACAAAAACTAAGAATATACCAAGTTGAAAATTATATAAAATATAATTTTTTGGTCCTTTTTTTTTTTGCAATTTTATTTTCAAAATTTGAAAGCACACTTCTACTAGATACGCACAAAGAGCGCGAATATAATTATTGCGCCATCGCTACTACATCACAAAAATCTTACACAATTTTCTAATCTTATGCTTTTACATAATTTTTTTTTGTTGTGTTGTTGGTTGTTGTTACATTTGTATTTTTTCATTTTAACAGTTTTATTGTGTTTATTTTTATATTTTTTTAACAAAAAATTTTTGTATATGTATAAAATATATGTGGAAATGTTTGTAATGTGTGATGCCCTACTCACTAATATCCTTGGTAGTGCTTAAAATCATATGAAATATTTTGGTTACACGCATGCACACATTTCCAATGAATCTAAACGTTATATGTATGTAAAGATCTGTTTTATGTCAGTTTTATATTCACCACACACAAAAATTTCAAAAAATTGGAAAAATAAAAAGGATATAAAATTATTTAACATACACTACTGTAAAAGTGTACAAAATTTTATGAAATATATTAAGAAATATAATAATAATAATATAAATAAATATAAAAAATGTTATTTTTGTGTTTTTGTTGTTGTTGTAATATTTAATTTGACTTTATTTTTTTATTTATATTTTTAATATTTATTATAAATTTTATCATTTTATGTCCAACTTCATTGTAATTTTGAAAAAAAAAATAGAACACAACAAATTTATATATTTTATAATTTTAAATTCATTATTTATAAATGTTATTAAAATATAATTTTAAGATAAATAAATTTAATTTTTAATTTTTATTGTGATTAATTATTTATAAATGTTTGTTTTTTTTATTACATATTTATATACATACATACATAAATAATACTTTTATAATTTATTGTAATAATATTCATTTTCAAATTTTGTGTGATTATTTTTTTTGTGTTTTTATTTTATTTATTTTATTAATAAAGTTTATTTATATTTTTTAATAATAATAATAATAATTAAAATATTTTTTATTTTTTGCTTTTTGTGTTTTTTTATTTTTTATTAAATAAAATTTTATGTTTTTTATGCTTTTTTTTAGGTGCTTAGGTTTTTCTTGTGGTTATAAGTATATAATTTAATTAAATATAAATAATTTTTATGTTGGTTTTTTTTTTTTTAAATTTAGGTATATTAATTTAATTATTGTGACTACTTTTAATGGGTTTATTGTTAATTAATTAAATTGAAATTTGTTATTCGGAAATGACAGGAAATTGTAATTTGGTAAAAAAAAAAATATTTACATATCATCTTTGGAAGATAATTATCATTTAAGTATAATGAATAAATCTGTAACATTTTGAAAGTTTTTTTTTACGATAGCGTCTGGTTGTCTGGAATTAATTGTCTTCAAATCATTTATAATGTAAATTGACTTATTTGAATATTGTATGATTATTCAATATACTTTTTAGTCTGGATTCCGAAATTTATGGTAAAAACAAAGTAGAAATCAATCCAACTTTTTACGGTGGTGTATATAGTATAAAACTGATGATACATAAAAAAATTATATAATTTTTATATATTTTTGGCAGTTTAATCCTTGATATCCTTGAAAATAACCAAATATAAATATTTAAGGCTATATTAAGTGTTATGCTAAATTTCAAGTCTTCATAGCGGATTCTAATGGTAATTCGGTTCGGACATTTTAAGAGTAATAGTAACAGCCTATTAAGGAAAGAATTAGCCAAAAAAATACTTGAATTAAACTTCGTATATTTTATTGGATTAAGTTTATATTTATACCTCAATTCTTTTTTATGCGGTTTTTCTATACGATTTTTATGTGGATATTTTGTATGGTTTAGAAGTTATGCGATTATTTTCCCCCCTTATTGTAGGTATTTTGTATAGGAGTCCCCGTTGTTAATAGTTTTTATTTATTTCTTATAGAATATACCAGCAGTGATCATTATTATTTTCTCTGCGGTCAATATTAATTCTATATTCGAGAAATATTCCTTTTTTCTGAGTTGATACGACTTTTTTAAGCGATCTTTTGGTTTTATGGGTTTTTCGAAAATTATGGAACGTATACGTATCTCAATTTATATAATGTAAGTCGTGTATTTTTTATGTGACTTTTTCTGTGCGTTTTTCTGAGCAACGTACGGTAAATTTCCCACAAATTAAAAACCGATTTAAAATTTTATTACGAATGTTAATTTTTTTCTTTAAATTTAGGCATTATTTCATTATAACATTTTAAATGTTATTTGCTAAATCGAATACTTTTTCGATTTAGCGTATTTAGTCTTATGTATACATAATTATTAATTAAATTTTATAAATGGAAGAAAATAACAAATATTTCAGAGTATGAAGTTTATTTTAAAATAAATAACTTATTGTCTGAATATATTCAGCTGGTGCTAGATCCATTATCTTTAAAAGCCCTGCAATCAAACTAGCCCTTATTAAATGTCACATTTCACATTAATGTTTTCATAATATTTGCGAAGATTATATATTCACTGATTATGAAAAGTCATATTCAAATTTTCTAGTAATATAAGCTCTCACTTATCCACATTTCCATTGACTGACTCTAGTTAATCAATATAGATTTTTACAAAAGAAAAACTCAGAATTTGTATTTACATTGTAATATGATTTCTACTCTTATAAATGAATTTCCTTGTAACTTTTAGATATTTTGGCACTATAAAATTAAACTAATAATATATTAAATGTAGGTCAAAATATCTTGTATTTACTAGAATGATTTTAGCAATCTAATCTTGTGTATTTAAATCCCTTATATATATATAAGGTGTATCAAGTTGTAATATTAAAAGTCATTCAATTTAAATATATTCCTTTGATTTCATTTACAGCACATCATTATATCTATATATATAAAAGTTTTCTCCATTGAATTAATATCCCTTTAGACATAATGAATTGGTAATAATATGAACTGAAAAGTCCTAACACTTTTACATAGCTATTTGTATATATACTTTGTATTTTACAAACTCAGGAATTAATGGACTGGATTTTATAGAAGTATTACATATAAATGAATAGGTAAAAAGTTGATTCTCTTGAACTGTATTAAAAATAAAACTGCTTAGACATCTTTGCAGAGATTTTCTTCATAATTTTTTTTCGAAATAACGTATCATCAAGGGATAAAAGATAATAATGGAAAATGAAACTGTTTACTAAATTTTTGTGGCTATATACGAGTATATAACGCCATAATTTCAAACCAAAATAATTACATTTTACAATTTTCATTAGAAACGAAAATTTAGAAGATTTGAAATTATTTTGAGAAATTTATTTACCCAAATCAATTTTTTTATATACATTTCGAAGAATTTAATTTTATCGTAAAAATAAATTGTTATTTCTTAAATACTATATATTTTAAGAAATATTTGTTGTGATCCAAAAAACTCCGAAATTACAAATAACTCTGAAATAGTCCTAAAAGTATACACATATCGTTCGAAAAGGAATATTTTTTGGTTAATTTATTGAAAGCCCCGAAATAACAGGTGACAGCAGAGGGAAACAGTATCATTCTTTTCAGAACTGCGAAGCCTAAGCTGGCAGTAATCTGTTGTCTCAGTTTCTTTTATATTTTTGGCGCTGTATCTGCTATACATAGTTCAGTTTTTCCTTAGCGAATATTGTATATATAGACACTGCTAAAACCTGTCATACTTTTAGAATTATACTTTTAAAAATTTAGTTATTTTCAATTTCTAATGGCTTGAATAAATAGGTTATGATGACGTATAGACGTAATAGTGATCTTTTCAGAACTGTAAGCAGTAAGCCGCTATGTCAGTGGTAACTTGTTAATTCCATTCTTTTTTAATACTTTTAATAACTTTATATTTATTTGTATTTAATTGCTTGTATTAAGCAGTTAGTGTCTAAAATTTGTTTGTTTCCAGTGATGGAAACATCAAAGCTTAATCTATTGCGGACAGTAAAATTATGCATTTATCAGCAGGATAAAAGATATTTTCTTTCTTTATATGTTTCCATTTAACGAAGACATATTAATAATATCCTCTCGTTATGTTTGTTTTAGCTGAAATACAAATAATAATATGGAGTTTCTGTCCAAGTTTGAATAGGATTAAACACTAGATTACTAATTATATATAAAGCCATTCACATTATCAAATTATATAATGTATAGTAAAAGCAAACTTTTATGCATTTTTGTACTTTAATATTAAATGCCTTAATGTCACCCTTTTTCGTCTGTTTAGCTATTATTTTCCGGATTTTAAAAGGCAAGCAAGAATTTTATTTTGTATTTTATTAACTTGTTATTATTTTAAGAATAAATTCTCTTTCTCTATACTAAATGTATTAGAACGAATCTCCACTTCTCGGATTAAAGTTTGACCTGAGAAATGATATCAATCTCACATTTTTTTATAATTTGAATTCTAATCATTAAACATCAATCACACTTGCATTAATTTCAGAAGTCCATGTCATGCTTAACATCTCCCAACTAAAAGCCAATCTTCACTTCAAACGATTTTCTTGCTATATACCTAGATAAAATGAAATTCGATTTTCATTATGTAAGAAATTCTAAAGAAAACTAATAATTTATTTTCTTCGAAAATGTTTTTTTTTTTACCATAATCTACTACAAAAGTATATAAATTTTCTCTATATATATTTAATAATTATTTATTAGGAAAATTTCTATACAAAAGAGTTAATATTTTGTCGGTAATTAAATAAATTTTATAAATAAATAATACCAGGAAAAATATATTAATTTTGTTAATAATAATGTAAATCATTTGAGGAAAAATATTTTTATGAATTTATGTTCTATTCATTCTATATATTAAGTAGATTTAATAAAATCCTTTTTAGAAATGTATTAAATTAAAAAGAATTTCTTTTGGCAAAATTTTCCTTTTTATAATAAAAAAAATTGTTGTATCTTCCAAATTGTGGAAAAGATTGAATTTTCATAATATATTTTCTCTTATTTATTTTTTTAAATACCTTTCAATGGTGCAAGGCATTGAGTGCACATAGAAATTAATTTTATATATATGAAATTACTCCAAACGAAATGGGAATTAATTACATAAAATCAAATTGGTGTTATTTATCCCAAAAAATACTAATAAATATCACTTTTTAGTGGAAAATTAATACCAATTTAAGAAGGAAGGTGGGAATTATTTCTACGCACCAAATTTTGTATGGAAAATTACTCTACCCACATGGGAATTTATTTTAAAATATTGTAAAAACAAAATTTTTCAAATATTCTTGAGAAGGTGGATATAATTTCAATGGCAACAATTCACGTGATTTTTGAAAATTTTATAGATGACATAAAAAGCTAAATAAAAATGAGATGTGACACATAATTTTGTTTATAGCATAAAATAATTACATATATTTGGGCCTGTGCACAATTTAAAATACTAAAAATGAATACATTTTTCTACAAGGTCCTGCTTCAGGAATTTAAAAAATTACTTGTTACTGAATTTACAATTTATATAATTACGAGATACTCAAAATGATTTTTTGTTATATAAAACCATAGTTACGACGTTACGAGTTACACGTTTTATTTTTGTTTGTTTTTAATGAATTTTGCCTCAATTTTGCAAATAATTCTAACCTTAAGAGAATAAACCAGATGAACCGCCGTATATTTTTAAAGTTTATTTGATTAAAAAAAAAAAAATCAATATTTTGGCTTACGAAGTTCCGAATTATTGCCATCTAATTGAGAAAACTTTGTTCTTGCAAATATTTTATTAAATAAATTCCCATGTGGAGTTTATTCCGCATCATTCACATTTTTGTGGTAAGTTATTAAAAAATTACTTTAATTTCCTTTAAATTTTGACCTGGTAATAATTCGATTCAATTTTGACTTCCCATTAATTGATTTTAAGTTATATTACCCCTCAAACGTTTCAATGTAAAATTAAAAAGTTTAATTATCAAGTCTAAAAATTGGTTTATATATTACAATTTTTTTTCTGTATTATATAAAATTGCAAATTGAATTCTCTGTAGGTTTTTTAAAATTTGTGACCTACGAAGAATATTTATTGACAAAAATATAGTTTCATGTCCACATAGAGTTTCGTCTGCGCTATATAATCATTTTTCAATAATTTCGAAGCCATAATGATAACAAAAAAAAAAAAAAGAAAATTAATCAGATTCACATAAATAAATGAAAATAAATTATCTACTTAAGTTATCAGACAATTAAGAACAAAAAAGAAAATATATTTTCCTATTAGCATTCCGTGCAATATGCAAAAACTGACCTAAAAAAATATTATTTTTTTTTAAAATTATTTTCTTGATTTTTATAAAGTTTTTTTTATTTATTTATTCGTTTTTTAAAATTATATATAAAAAATATATTTTATACATTATTATTTACAAGGAATATTAACATTATTTTTAGTTGTTTATTGCCAGTCCATTAGCAAAAACCATTATAACTACGTATAGAGACGAGTTAACAGGAAGAAAAAAAATGTACATTTTTCTGGGGTTCCAATGTTTTAAGATTGGAACCCCATAGAATTTTGAGAGAGATATTATTTTTTTTATTTTTTATTTCTCAATAACGAAGTAACGTTCGTTGGTTAACGATAATGAATAACGAAAGAAGGAAAATATGTATACATATTTTAAATTATTTCAAATTATTGAATATGGAAATATTTTAGTAAATATTTTCTAATTTTGGATTATTATATTTTTTGAAATTCAAAAAATATGTAATTTTTGGATTTACAATTAAGATATCATTTTTTCTGATTCATATGTAAAATTTTTAACATACATACATAACAATGAAATTTTAGGTAGAGGTATAGGTATAGGAATTAGCAATATAAATTTGGAAATTTTTTATCAACTTCATCTAGCTATTAAATATTTAGTATAAATTCCACAAAAATCATTTTTTTTTTTTGATAATTCATTCATAAACTGTAATAAGAGGTATACTTATTCATTAATAAAATAAGTACCTAATTTCAATTTGTTTTGATATATACTTAATTACTTTGTTTTAAAAATATTGAGGCTTTTTTAATGCAATAAATATAATTAAGAAAACAATAAATAGGTGGAAAAATATTAGATTTTGTTTTTTTTATAAAATGTAAAACATTTCTAAAGTGTAAAATGTAGATGTTCACTAAAGTAGGTATCATTAAATTTTTGAAAATTAACAATATTTTAATATTCTATATAATATATCATTTGAGTTCCTTATGCCTGATTTATATTAAAAAAAAATCCGGCTTTATAAATGTTGTGAAGGAACATAATTAAGTGTTATGTAAGCAATATTTTTCTAATATTTATAGTGATATATTGCACAGGTATATAATAATCTATTATATGGAACTCATCTTTAAAATTTAATAAATCTTTCATTTTCGTAGCTTTTCCATAAACATCAATAAAAAATATATGTGATGTGATTTTCTTAAAATTTTTTTTGGAAATAATATTAAAAAAAGATTCATATGCAAAATTTGAGGACGTATTAAGAAATAATAATTTAAAAATATTAGATCTTTGTGATACTAGTAAAAAAAATAATTGAAATCGTAGATATTCTAAAACACCAATCAGACCAAACCGCGCTTTTATTTTTTTTTTTAAATTTCCATCCCAGGATAGTGAAATATGCAAGACTTGGTTAAAAAGTTTAAAACCTTTTTAATTTTTTTAATTATAAAATTAAATTAATTAATTTTAAAATTAAAATTGTATTTATTAATAATTGAAATTGTAAATCCTACATAAATAACTCTATTCCTACCTTATCTATTTTTTTTTTTATTTTATTGCAATTTTTTAAAAGCATTAATATTTTTTAAACAAAATAATTAAATAAGTATACCTCTTATTACAGTTTATGAATGAATTTATAAAAAAAAATGATTTTTGTGGAATTTATACTAAATATTTAATAGCTAGATGAAGTTGATAAAAAATTTCCAAATTTATATTGCTAATTCCTATACCTATACCTCTACCTAAAATTTCATTGTTATGTATGTATGTTAAAAATTTTACATATGAATCAGAAAAAATGATATCTTAATTGTAAATCCTAAATATTTATATATTTTTCGCATTTCAAAAAATTGAAAAATCAAATTTTTGCTATTGCTTGAAAATAATTTTTTTTCATTTTATTATCATTTTGCTTCGATACAAAATACACAAATTTAAAGAATGAGATTTTCTATTTTATGTGAGAGACATTATATTATGTGTGAGAGATGGGTGCCTACGAAATATTTTTCGTAGGCACTCAAAAAACAATTTTAGTTTGTTCCTTGTTAACTCGTCTCTATACGTAGTTATAATGGTTTTTGCCATTAGTGTATTTATATTTTTTTGAACGATTTTACGTATACGAACCCAATTCTCTCTTCTATGTAACAATTGTCGACCTAAATAATTTTTGTTTTTTTTCGATTTTATAAAAAGTTTGGCATTTTTATAAATTTTATTTTCGTAGATTGAAAATTTATTTGTAATATATTTGTAAAACCTATAATTTTGCCAAAAGGACGACTTTAGGGAACAAAAAATTAAAAAAAAAAAAATTGAATGCAATGCAATTCATCTTTCTTGGTATATTCTTGTAAATTTTGTACACGATTCATTGAGTTTTTTATTTTTTACTTTCATTAAAATAAAACTTATTTTACAATTTATAAATAAAAGTTTTATCAAAAGTTTGAATTTAGTTTCCCAAATATTAAATTTGTGGATAATTATAATTTTGAAATTGTGCAGGATATTTTTTTTTTATTTTGATAAAGTTTAATTAAATAATTTTGATTATTAAAAGGATATTCATTTTAATTATGATGTTTGGCATCAGGATAAAATTTTATACGACAATTAAAATGTTGATTCAAATTAAATATATTTTGTAAATATGTTTATTTAAACTTGGTGCTCTTAATATTGGACAAGAAAAAAATAGGTTGATTTTTGTTGCAACAAAAAGAGATGCAGGTTTTCTAGCAAACAGATGAATAATTACATAAATTTATTTATGAGCTGAGAGTTAAACAAGTTGAAAACAAGTTGAGAGTTAAGCAAGCATATATTTCATAATTACATAGCGATAGTGATAATTTGTTGAGACTACTTGCTCACAAAAAAATTATTACTCCTTACTATTAAATGTCATTTCAGTTGGTTGTAATTAAATTTTCTCCACTATATGGTTCATAATTCATATAACACTCTAGTCTAGTAGTTCAAAATTGCAATAAAATATCAAAAAATTACTTCATCTATAAACTCAAATTTGAATTGTCGCATAATTGAATGAAAACTTTTAAATAGCCTAATTTTCGATTCAGAAATAATTCAGTATTTTCAATTTTTTTTTTTTAAAAAATAACAGTTTTTTGATGAAACTTTAAAATGAATGCAGGATTAGAGGCCTCAGACAGTTTAGCTATATATATAGAACTTAAAAGCTTATAGCATATTTATCGCTCGTAACGTAACATTACCATGATGATTCATTACGAGCGATAGTGTAACTATTGTGATTTTGAAGTCAAACGGTATCAATGCCTCCAACTGGAATAACAAGACATAATTATCTTCCATTCGGATCGCAATATTGGATCGTTAATATAGTGATGCAACTATAGGGCTAAAGCTTGGTTTTGTTTTTGGTTTTGGTTATAATTTTAGCCATGCTCAGTTTAAACTATTTGTGCCAGCATAAAATTTGACCTAATTTTGTTATTCATTTTTTACTTACCCACAAATCTATTAATATTAAACCACACTAGACGAGAATCTGATCAGTGTACCTTATAAAGTTTGATTTTGAAATTATCGTCAATTGAAATTCCCAATAACAAACAACCAGCATCAAAATTTTTTAAAAACTATATGGATAAAAATGTTCTGAATCTCGTTAGTAAAATAGTGTACAAAATAATATTTTATATTCGATAAAGAACACCTTAAAATAAAACTTTTCGTATTTTTATTTAACAAATTTTCATTGCACATTTTACTTTGTTGTCCTTACGTGGTTGTGTATCTTTATATGTATATCTAACGAAATAACAATGAATAAGAAAAATATATTTCCTTCTATATAACATGAAAATCTGGACAGATAAACTTTATCAATAAAAATGAAATGATGGCCCATTAAATACAAAATATAATATAAAAACATTTAAAAAACTTAAAAATTATGTGTTATATCATTTTTTTTTTCTATTTTTTATTTAATAATTTTTTTTTTTTTTATCGAAAGTTCATGCAAAATTGTTATTGCACAATTGTTGTTATTACTCTACTTCTTGTTAAAATATAATTTATGATATTCCTACCAGATTTTCTACTACTACTATACAAAACAGTTTCCTTCGAATTTATGAGTTTAAATTGGTTTTTTTTTTTGTTGTTGTTGCTGTAGTATTGAGAGCAAAATATCTTGTTATTTGTAGCAATTTAAAGCTTAAGTTTGTCTATATGTATATAGGAATTTTGCTTTAGGATACTAACTCATTAAGGAAGTTAAACTTTAATATTAAATGAAAAATATATATTTTTTTTTTATTTTCCTCGTAATATTATTTCGAAAAAAAAAAATTTACGGAAAATTGTGAGATAACAATTTTCCTGTATATATATTTCAAAATGGTTATTTCCGTAGTAATTTAATTTCATATAAATATTTAATATTTTTTATAATAATTTAGTTTATAAATATAAAAAATAATAAATTCTATTCTAATAAAAATTATATGATAAATTATTGTAGTTTATGGCATTTAGTGCATTTCTCATATAATATATTATAAATAAAGAAAATGTAGTTGTTAGATATAATAGTATCTAGCAAATATCTTTTAAATTTTAAATTTATATATGGAATACTTCAGGCTAATAATTAAAACTATATATTTTTATGCGCACCCATTTATATAACTTAAATAAATGTTTATGTCTTATTATTATATAATATTAAAAACCGGAAATAGCATACTTATTTTGTTTTTAGATAATAGTATATATTCAGAATTCTGTAAAGCATAGTTATTTGGTTAAGGAAGAATTATTATGTGTAAAACTTTCCCCTTACACAACGCATTCAATTGCATATATAGTATTAAGATGCAGTGATGGTGAACCTTTTATCATAGTGATTCAAAAAATTATTATTTTAAAATTTTTATAAAATTTCCGAGTCATAGATCTAATTTTTGCAATAAATAAAATGTTTATAGAAATTTTAATTTAATTTGAACTCTTACTGTATATCTGGAAAATAGATTTAATATGATTTTCCAAGTTACACAAAACGGTATGCCACTATTCGCCTATTAGTAAATTCTTTACTTGCAATATTTAATTATATAATCCATCCCTTTACCGAATTTCTTCAGTTTATGAATCCTATATAACAAAATTTTAGTATCTTATATATTCTCTTGCTGAGAGCCGTACAGTTATATAACATATCTTTTACTACTACAATATTCTGACTTTCTCGTCAGAAATCAACCGTCGTGAAATACAATCTCCCGGTGGTTTTACCCAGTAGTCAGTATCCCATCCAGACTCCAATAATCAGTCATAAATTATTTCTTTTTTGATGATTTTTGGATCTTACACGATGCCTTTCATCTTACACGATGCACCGCAGTCATTATGAAAGATTTAATGAATTTGAAATATAACTTTTTATATGTAAAGTACTGAGAAATCTAATAAATACATTGTATAATTCAATGACCCGCGTCTCACAGGTTTCCTATCAATGTAACTAGTGCATTACATGAAAGTTCAACTTAAAATATACAACATAATTTCTTATTTGATGCAGTTTTGATAAAATTAAGTTTATTTTTGGTAGAACAGTCTTTTTCTTAAAAGTTTACTAAGACAACAAAAAAAAATAAAAAATAATAACCGAAATAAAGTAAAACTTTGAAAATTTATGTGAATTATATTTAATTCTAATATAAATAATGATTTTATGATAGTTTTAGGTAGAATATCTTTTAGTTTTAATTAACCATAGAATTTAAAATATTTTTTCAAATTAATTTTTAGTAAATTTCAAATCCTAGAAACTTACAGTACTTTAACATTCTCATATAATGCAGCTTTATTGTAAGTGTATTTAGTTTTAGATTAGCAGGATCTGATGTAATAAATCATTTTAAAATTTTTAAAAACTAAAATTCCATAAACTTATAAAATATGTTTTCTATTCAGTGCATGAAGAAATGCAATAAAATTTATTTTTACCATAGGGCGACACTAATTAGCTTCTACAAATTATTAAAATCCCGACCAAGTTTAAAGAAGCTTAAATTATATAAATTAAAAAAAATACTTTTTTAAAATTTAATTTCAATTTTTACTATTATAAACATTATCTTTTACTATAAAAAAATGTGATGGTTGTCATCTTTTTTCACATTAAAAGATTAAGCGACATCTATCGTCGTATAATTCTAGGAGTTAAAAATATATTTTTCGGAATCAATGAATTTTTTTCGGAAATTATATATATACAATATACTACAAAAAGTCTTCTTAAATTCTAAACGTCACTCTTCTTTTTATTCCAATGGCGGTACAGTTCTAAACGAGCCATTACACGTCATCTAATTTCCTCTTTGACGTCTCTCCAACATCTATATCGGTCTGTAATTTTGCAATTAGTGGTTCGATGTAAATTGTATCGCATCTGCTATTACCTCGCCTGCACATCTCGATCTCATAGATTTTTGTATTTAGTATTTTAATTGAAATTTGGTGCCCTTCAATGAGTTCGATGTGTGCTGGGTGCTGCACATTTCAGTTTGTATAATTTTATAAATTTTGCGAACTTTGGATCACCAACAATTTTATACAATTCATGATAGTATATTAATTATTCTCAACATAGAGGACTTAAACATTTTTCTTCTTATCGAGTAGTATTCCTTATTTGCCTGTATTTATCTCTGATAGTTCTTGATTATTATTGGTAATAGGTTGAATCTAAATACTTGAACTTATTCGCTATACTTCAATGTTATGATTACATCCAACTTAGTATATTGGATTTTCACTGGCGAATTTTTAATATCATGAATTTTGCCTGGCACTGGCACAAAAGATAGTATATTAATTATTCTCAACATAGAGGACTTAAACATTTTTCTTCTTATCGAGTAGTATTCCTTATTTGCCTGTATTTATCTCTGATAGTTCTTGATTATTATTGGTAATAGGTTGAATCTAAATACTTGAACTTATTCGCTATACTTCAATGTTATGATTACATCCAACTTAGTATATTGGATTTTCACTGGCGAATTTTTAATATCATGAATTTTGCCTGGCACTGGCACAAAAGATGAATGGAACTTTATTAATCAGAGAAGTTTTTTTTTAATATCCAACTGTTATTGTAAAATTTTTATTTCGATGAATAGAAACGAACTGAAGGAATATCATCAGCAATCAATCATTCTCAGTCATTATCACTTTATTCTTTTATTTCATATACTTTCTTATTAAAGACCCCCATATTTAATAAATAGTTTGAATTACACAAACAATCATGACATACTTCAGTCATGACATTATAATTAAAGAAAATTTAATATTATAAGATTAGTTAAAAGTTCTAATACATAATAAAATTAAATATTCTTGTAATATAAAATAATGAACTTTGTATACATTTGGTTTAAAATCTAAAATGCACTTTTGTTTGACCCTTTTATTTTTCTTCATTTTTGTGGTTTCAATTTCAATTTTATTGGATAAGAAATCAATGATTTTTTTATTGTATTGTACATAATACAAACATCAATATTTTTCTATACATATATATATATATATATATATATATATATATATATATATATATATATATAATATATATCGTGTTTCCATGTAATAGTTGCATGCAATAATTGAGAAAAAAATCAAATAATGTTGAAGCTTTGAAAGCCACAAAACATTTGAAATTTTTGTATACTTTCAGTTTGTTAAAAGATTTACTAAATTAAACGAAAACCCCAAAAAGGATAATACCATATTGAGTAAATGATTGGGTCATACTTGTAATAAAGACTGAAATTTTGAAGAATTTAAAAAAAAATCACAACTTTTAGTCCTTGGAACTTTTAGTTTTATGTTTCGGATTAAATTTTTTTTAATGTAAAATGGACAATTTTTCAAATACCACAGTAAGAATATTATCTAAAAAATTTAGCTCCTTAAATCAAACTATAAATGAAAGATTAATAGTTTTTTTTTTACTGTGGAATTTCTGTGATTTATCATAAAAAAATGCAATATATCAACAAAAAATATGAATTTTTTTTCGATTTATATGATTTATATTTGTTATAAATGGAAATAAATTTTTGTGAAAATAATTTATAAAAAATAGATAATTAAATATCGAAAAAGAATTACTGAACTATTTCATTTATACCTTTGTAAAGCAGCTATATATCATATAAATATTAATATGTATATAATGATCAATGTGTAGGTATATTAAAATTTTATTTTGACATTATCTAATTCAATGTTCGGCTCTGTGTCATTAAGGATAAGTATCCGAAATGTTGTTTTATTTAATTATTAAGTATCACAACCATAATTACAATGTCTATCAATCGCTATCTGATAAACAGTGTCATTTACAAGAAACATAATGAAGATCCAATTCGGAAAGACTTTATATATCCGAATCCATTGATTTGCCATTCGTATCGTTTGTAAAATTTAGAGTTTGTAAATAAAAGTAGTTTTTTATTAGATCAGCAATTCGTGAATCTGTTGAGTGTGAGTAAGAAATGTTCGATATCACTTTAAAATTTAATTCCATAACACCGAAAACAATTTTAGGTATTAATGACCGGACCCATTTTAATATACTTCGGAAATTTAAATATTGTATATATAGTTTTAGTTTTAGTAACAAAGTTGTATATTAAATCAAATTTCATTACTATAGTTTAGAGAAAATTAAGTAAATAAATACTAAATTATTTTTTTAAAAGCCAAAGTTTTAATGTAAACTTTTAAATGTATAGCTTATAACTAAATGGGCTTAAATGTATTTAATATAAATGGTATCAAGCAAGTTTTAAATTGCAATTTATTGCTATACTTTTAACCATTAAATAATCCATTAAATAAAAAATTAAATAAACTATAACACAAACATATTTTCCAATCTTAACTAAATGTGACAGTAATTTATGTATAAAAATGGGAAACTAACATTATAACAACAACCCACAATAATTTCTGTTATCAAAGCATTTTCCTTGAATGGATATAATATTGAGCTGGTGGTTTTGGTGTGTTGAAAGTTGAAAATAATTCGCGGCTATTTTAATACAATTTCTATTGTTCGTTTTACTTTCATGTTGATTTTATCCCTGTTAAATATTATTATATATATTTTTTTTTTTGGTTTTCAAATTCATTTTTCTAAAAGGAAACATTTATTTTTGTTCTCTTGTTAAGTATATTCAAAATCCTACATATTATTTTATTTTTATATTACGTTATACTTTTTTATTGATTTTCTTTTACCATAAGATACACTCTGCGCTGGTGTATAAGTTAATCTTTATAAAGAACAATAATAATAATGGGGGTTAATCTAAACAATTGAAGGATATATAGTAACAGTAAGCGTAAAATTTTTATTTATATTATTTGTTAAAATGTTTTTTTTTTTTACAGATACAGAATATTTTCATGGTATAGGAAAATAATTTGTGTTATTTTTATATTTTCGAGGGCTCCAATCCATACTATTATATTATATGACCAATGGATATTTTAATGGTATTGGGGAAAAAACTGTTTTACTATAGCTTAACTTATACAACCGTCGAAAACTCGTGACGCTCGATTTTTAAAAAGCAATTTACTCTTGTGACGGTTTTTGACAGTTTGTCAATGTAAACTTATATGTAAATTATATAAAAAATGTTTAGGATATACAATTAGTAAATATTATTGATTGATTGCCATAAAAAAAACTCAACAATTATTAGTTGTCAAAACAAATTTCATATTGTGCAGGGCCTTTGCGATGAAAAAGATACAGTTAAAGTAACTCTTGTCCGTGCCAGAAAGCCTAATTTACACATTCACCGAAAACTACTCACTATAGATTTCTAACCAAACAGAAATCTTTGACGCAATGAAACTCCGGCATCTCCGGTTCAATTTTATCGTTTCCGTCGTATAGGTCGTCGAATTTTCTCCTTTCTGTGCATTGCTCATGGCTGAAGAGAGTAAATTTAAATTGCTTTATAAAAACAGTCGCAGGAGCATCACGATTTTTCGGCGGACGTGTAAATAGAGCTTTAGAGCCTTTGAATTATAACTATGTATTATTATATCACAGAATAAATTACAAATTAATTAATTATAATTAAAAAACCACTATATTATTGCAACCGAAGCTAATATTTTGAAATAATTATTATTTTCACTAAAGTTGAACGGATTCGGATGTCATAGTCTGAATCTGATGGTTGAGTTTCAATTCAATTAAAAGGTTTAGCTTCAGTTCTAATCTATATTTCAGAAAATTGATTGTGTTACATTTACTTAAATTATTCAATGCTGAATTAAATAGTTGGAATCAATTTTCATAGAATAAAACATTATTTAGAAATAAATAACTTAAAATTTATGATTACCTACACTGATTATGATTACGTATACTCTAATTACTAACCTTAATATACATTATTTGGCGTGTTTCACTCATTAGTTAGAAGAATATAAATTTTTACTGGTTTTGCTGCATCAAAAATTTTCTAAAAGGTACCCCCATTGCTAGGAGTCAATACAATTTGTACTTAGAATAGTCATTGATTTATTTTATATACAATTTAAAAAAATTTAATTTCGATTATTTAGTTTTCATTTTGTGAAAAGATTTATTTAGTTTAATGAAAATCATTCATATAGAGATCAATTTTCATTAAATTTTTCAACCCATCAACATTTTCAACATTTAAAATTGTAATTTTTAGAATCCTTTATTTTTAAATCTAATCAAATACATTTTTTTAATATATAAATGCAAAAGAAATGATATAAAACTATGCTATTTAGATATATTAATATCTGTAGCTACGAAATAGAGAAAAACTTTCATTTCTAAATTTTCTGTCAAGAATATTATAAATTGTTTTTTATTTTCTTTGAAAATTGTCAGATTGCCAAATATTTGTTTGATTACTAATTTTTTTTTCTCTCATATAATTGAATTATTTTTCATATATACATTTTGATTTTTATGCTACACATCTGAGATATTCTCAGATTCTCACATGAAGTATATATTAGAAAATCTGTCTTTCTTTAAAATAAAAAAAAAAAAAAATTAATTTACGCTAATAATATCTTCACACTTATTATTTCCATTTCAACATACAATTTATAATATAATTTATCCTAGTAAATAGTTTCTTCAATAAATCGCTATTAATTTAACAAATTTAAAATATGGAAAAACTTTAAGACAAGTAATGGTAAAATGTCTAAGTTACATCAAAAATTTAAAATAAATAATTTGACTTAACAGTTTTCTTCTAAATATTTTTTCGATAACTTTTTATTGTTATTAATATTTGTAACTTCAAAAGTTTATTACGAATAGTATGAAATACTATGAAGTCTGGTGATGGGTTGAATGGTCAAAAAAAAAAGTTCGCTCAAAATTTTTTTCTAGGCGTTTCCGAGGTCGGGGAGTCCGAAAATGCAAAAAAAAAAAAGTGTCCGGGGGACGCGTACGCGTACGCGTACGCTTTTTATGTGCGCAGCAACATCTCCTAGAACCGCTTGTCCGATTTTAATGAAATTTGGCACACAGGCTCTAACATACCTCGCGCAGGTGCCGGTACAAGATGAGATCGATCCTTTAAGTGGGACCATGTTAGATTTCCCCATTTATGTGGCAACCTACGTGTTTTTGTTCTACGGGAAAATGTAAAAAAAAATTTCATGTCTCAGATTTGGATGAAATTTAAAACATAGGTTGGTATCATGATTGTCCACAAGCCTACCAAGATACAGGTCTGTAACTTCAGGGGGTCCCCGGTAAAATTTCCGATTAAAATTTCGTATACTCTAGAGCATATAGTAATTTTTATCTAATTAGCATAAATTTTGGTACATATGATAGTTTCCGTATGTACTTGGTGTCTGTAAAATTTGAAGTCAATACTTCAGTGGGTCCATGTAAAAATCCGTAATTACTTTTCATAAGTTCAACTATCTATATCTACAGTACCTTTCACCCAATTTCAATGATATTGAACACACAGTTTCATTTAGTTATCTATTTGATACTCCACAAATTTGTAGTTGGTAGGTACAGTACGTTCATGGGAAACTAATATATGAGCAACTTAGTTTCCGAAGAATATTTTCTTTATGCTCTACAGCTTGTAATTATTATCCGATTTCAATGAAATTTGATACACAGATTGAGTTCATGATTCTACATTGGTTGACCAAATTACAGGTTAGTGGAATTAAAGGGTCCATGTTAAATTTCCGATTTAATTTTTTTTTTTTTTTTTTTCATATGTTCTACAGCATATAGTAATTGTTAACCGATTTCAAAGATATTTTATATATAGGCTAATTTTGGGATCTAGTTGGCTCTCCTGAAATTTGGGGACCTTCAGGGGGTTCCTAGAAAACAGTTTTAGTTTCCGAATTTTATATAATTACGTGTTTTATAGCATGTAATTATTATCTGATTTTAATGAAATTTGGTACAAAGGTAGACCTTCTGATTATGCATGTGTTGGCCATGTTAGAAGTTAATACCTTCAGGGGGTCCATGCTAAAATTTCCGATTAATATTTCATATGTTCTAGAACATATGGTAAATATTATTCAATTTCAATGAAATTTTGTACACAGGTTGGATTCGTGATTACGCATGTGTAGACTAAGGTAGAAGTTAGTAGCCTGAGGGGGTCCATGCTAAAATTTCAGATTAATATTTCATATGTTCTAGAACATATGGTAAATATTATTCAATTTCAATGAAATTTTGTACACAGGTTGGATTCGTGATTACGCATATTTATACTTATTATAGTTATTTTAATAATATTATTTATTATTTAACAAATAAAAATATAAAATTAAATCAATAAATAATAAAGATGAGCAATTTTTGAAGAAACCACTGTTTGTTACAAAGATAATGTTAATTACAAAAAACTTTTGGACATAAATCGCTGTTAAACAACATACTATGAGTTATCTGCTCCCCCTAGTTAGCAGCTTTTTTTCCAATTCCCTGACTAACAAAAATCTTATTACAATTTTATATAATCAATTTCAATGTGATAACTTTTACATAATTGATGAAGTTTGTATATAAGTTTCGATTTGATAATATGAATCAATTAAAATTTGTATTCATTTGAAATTTTTGTTTAAGGAAACTAGCCAATTAACTGATGTTTTTTTTTTATATATTTAGAGATGTTTCGTAATTAGAGAATTTCCTTTGTTTGATTGCATATTTATGCAAAACAAATATAGAAAATTAAATTGAATTTTTAATACATCTGTTTTGTCTTCGAAATAACTATAAATGAATCACAGAAGAAATTCATGAAAAAATATAATAATTGTCACATCATTTAATGAACTGAAATTTTCTAATTTTCTAAATATAGCTAAAATTATTATCTAAAGTTTAAATTTGTTGTCGTTGTCACTAATATAGTTTGTTGAATCAGACAAATTTATATTTCTGTAAAATTTGAAATATATAAGTTAGAAAGAGAATACTGCATGCAATATTTTAACGATTGCATGCAATATTTTACCAAACAACTGAAAAATAAATGACAAGAATTAAATTTTTTATGATTTTAAAACAAATCCTTTTACATTTTCAATTTTGTAGAAGATTTTTTATTTTTATGAAAAATTGTAAAGACAATAAAATATAAATAAAACTAATTTACTGGTGACAAATTGTCTAATATATTTTAATGATTTCGGTGGGAGTTTTTGAACTTATTCAGTCTCAATTAAAATATAAATTTGCGTAGTATGTATATAACATTTAATTGTTTTTCAAATGTCAATTAGCATCAATTAATGATCATTTCAATTAAATTAAATATTTTTTATAATCTACTTTTAGAATTTTTTTTATAAACTAAATATTTCGTCGGTTCAGTATGTTTTGTAGTATACGCCAAATTGTAAATTTGGGATATATAGGTTTTTAGGTATCCCCTTTCTATTTCCATTTTTTAATATTAGCAACGATTACGGAGATAACAGATTTCACTTTTGTCGTATATCCACCCAAAAAAAAAAAAAAAAAAAACATGCATTTTAATATTGATTTGTCGTAACACATTACTCTGTGGAGTGGACTCTTGCTGACAATAAAAGTATAGTATTGTCAACTGAACCGCTTTATTCCTTTCTTCACAATATCACAATCAAGCGAATATGAAAAACAAATTTAAAAATTCTTAAACCGATGACATTAAATTATATTATTTTGAATTACCTCTACGATATTACTTCCGTTTTTTGTTATGTTTTATTTTTTATTTTGAATTGAATTTGTTCATTTTGGTTTTATAAATATTATGAATTTTTATAAAATTTTTATTAAATTTTTATTTACCATAAAAAAATTCATAACAATAAAAATTATTTACAGTTGGCGATTGGCGTATTCGCCAACTTCATTCTGTATTAATTTTAATTAAGTAAGAAATAATTATTTAATTAATTGCTTCGGGAACCTAAAGTAGGTAGTTTAAGAAAATCAATAAATAAACCTACTTCCAATGCAAAAATTATTAGATTCTCTCGCAGCAATTCATTTTGTGTGATTGTTTTAACATTAAAATACATGTTACAGTGTTCGACGAAATACTGACCCAGCGAATTTATCATGAATTTTTTTAAAATTTTATCAAATTAAATGAATAAAAACTTTTTTTTATAAAATATTCTTGTGGCCCGTATCACAGAACCTGGATAGGTATTAGCGTGAATGTTTAAACTTCGATTTAAAATATATTGTATACTCTTTCTTATTCGAAGTTATAATGAAAATGAGGTTTAACTTGAGAATAGAATAATTCACCATTAATAACTAAGAAACAAAGTGAGCTTAAATGACAAAATCAATTTTAGAAGAACTTTATATTAAGTTCGCATTGTGGAACTGAAAATTCTTAATAAAATTATTATTTATATCATTTTCAAGTTAAATTAGTCTTTTTTTAAGAGCCCAATTTTAGTTGATGTCTTAAAAGTTTGAGTTTTATTTATAAAATATATAATTTAAAAATTACTTTAAATATTATCAATTTGATTTGGGAATGCTATGAAAATCTATAGCTACTGTTATTTATCCAGAAAATTATAATTATTATCTTATTTTTGATAAGAAGATTCCGTCATAATCTGAAAAAGTTTTATATAAAAAAAATGTTCAACTGATGTTAAAAATTTCCATTAAGATATTAAATTAAGTTTACTTTTAATATTTCAATTAAAATTACTTTACCTGTAATAATTTCTTATATTCTGATAACTTATTTTAACAAAAATATATCTTTAAATTAGTTCTTAGGCTATGTTCTATATATTTCATGTTATATTCATTTTAATATTAAATATTTCACCTTAAATTTCAATTTTATTATGATATTTTATACTTTTATATATAGACAATAACTTTGAAGAAAAATGAATATCAACGAGAAACCAATTACTTTATTAATCTCAAGGGATTGTTCAGAGTTCATATACTGATTTAATAAATTGTTCAATTGGGACTAAAGGGTACAAAAATTTATATAATTTTTATATTAAATTTTCTATCTATACATAAATATAAAAATGGGCATTGTCGTAATATGAAGAATGTTTTTATATATATAAATTGAAAGATACTTGAATTTTGAAATTTTCTTGATAATTTTTATTATTATTATTATATCCTTTTCAAATTTTAGTAATGAAAATATTTAATTCCTTGAAAATTATATAAAAATATTTAAAAGAAATTTCAAATGAAAATGTATTAAAACGATGGTTATATAAGAAAATTGATATTATCATCGTAAATATTATTTTTCAATTATTATATTTCAAAGATTTACATTAAAAATATTATATTTTCATGATGTTTTTTTTTTTTTGAAATTTTCAATTAATGATTTCATCAGAAAATTATAAATTTTACTAATTATTGTTTTAATCCTTTTTCAGGATTTTTTTTTGAAATAACAAAGTTTAAATTTTTGTTTTGTTTCTTTTTGTTTTTTTTGGAAAAGGTATAAATAAATTTATAAATTTCTAATTAATGAAAATTATTATGGCCAATACTGTAATTTAATAAGAGAATAAGAGTTTATATTATATGCAGATTAAAAAAGTTTATATATTATTAATTATACCGTATATAAAAATAAAGTTCTAAACTGGAAAATTGGATCAATTAGAAAATGATAACTGAAAATATATAAAACCTAAATTTCGTAATATTGTTGAAGTTGAAAGGTAATTTAATATTTTAAAAGGTAATTTAATATTTCAAAGAAGACTTTATAAAATAAAGAGTTTTTTTTTTTTGAAATTTATCTTTCGTAATTGGATAAAAAAAAATTTGTAAAAAAAAATCAATTTAAATTTTACTGATTTTCATCCGTCGAAAAGATTATCAAAGTATATATTTAAAATATTAATAATGATAAAATAAAATTTTCCAATTTGTAATTGATGAAAAGTTTTGGTCCAGTTAAAATAATCGTTTTAAATATAATGAAAATATTAATTTATTTAATTAAAAAGTTTTTAATTTATGGATAATTAAAATTTTAATATTATCGACTGTTTATTAATAAATTATATATAAATAATATAAATGAAAATTTAGAAATAATATTACATAATAAATAGAATTAATAATTAATATAATTTTTATTAATAATTTAATATATAATTACATATTTAAATTATTATTTTTATGTAATTAAATAAATTAATATTTTTTTTTTAAATTAATAGAAATATTAAAATTATTACGAACATTATATTTTAAATTTTTTGTTTTAATATAGTCACAATTAATATTTGATATAAATAATTGATTAAATTAATCTCAATAAAATATTGAACCATCAGTGTTTGAGTACGTTACTTTCTATAACCATAACAGCTATTTAAAAAAAAACCTAAAACTTTTCAACAATTATTGAAAAATACTCGTAAATAATTATTGTGATCCCATCAAAAATTTAATTTTCCATATCAACCCATATTCTATAAATATGTTTTGTACATATATTTATGAAATATGTATAGATAGATATTTAGTAACTATAATTATGTGTATATAAATCGTTAATCCTTTTATATTAGCTTTTCAATACTATACAAATTTGTATTAACACATTTGAATTTGAATTGCAGACTTAACATAAGTATATATGATTTCTGGGTGTATATGAAATTGTTGTTGGTGTTTTAATTAAATCCAAAAATAGGATATGTATATTTAAAAAGGATATATGTATATATAAAATTGTTTAAAATTTCGCATTTATTTAACAGTTTATATATTTTTTATTAGGGTGGTTTTTGTTTTAACCAAACATTGTATATTTGTATTTATATAAATAGTCCACCATTTATATGCTTTTTACAAGTGTTTCATTTTACTTTCTATATAAACATGTTTATTTAATAATCTTTTATCTTGAAATTACATAGAATTTATGTTAAACTCTTTTCCTTGTTTAACAACGTGTTTATATGTAAAATTACATAAGTATATGTATGTACCTATATATTTAAAATACAATACAACAGTGGGTTGTATAGTATAGATAGATTATATAGCTTTCACTGTATAGTTGAGATTTTAATATTTAATTATATATAGGATTAAAATTAGTTACTCACATTTATATAACAAAAATATTTTAATTCAAATAAAATTAGATATACAATACATTCTGTACCTGCTTAAAATTAGATAATGCTAATTTTCAGTCAATAAATAGAAAATTTATTTATATTTTTTGTACAACTGATGCAATGATGTTTGTTACACATAAAATATGTAAAATATAAACTACAATTATTAAATTTGGAAACTAAAAAAAAAAAAAATCACATATATTTTACCTAAGAGTGTTAAGTTGAAACGCGGTTCTAGTATATTTTCTATGGAGGAGCGAATTGTTTAACACAAAATTATTTCAATTAAAATAGAAATTCGATATTTTCAAAAATATTCATGTATATATCAATTGAATTGAGCTTTCCAATTGATAAAGAAAGACAATCACAACTAACATGAAACTGAACTTTTCTATATAGAATGCGATCGATTGCTATGAAACTATGCTACGATATGATTCGTAATTAATTGAATCATCAATAGTAACCACTAGATATTTAATTTATCGATACAATAATGTTCTAGAATAAACTTGACCCGAACCAAAACCATTAAATATAATATCTAAATGGAATTAAAAATAAAAATGTTAATGTAATTACAATAAGAAATGTTCAGTTTCATGATTTCAGATTCGTTAAAGCAGCGACAATTCTTTTTTTTTGACTTCTTGTTGACAATTACTTTATACTTCAGAAATGAATTTGTCACCAAAAAGTCCAAAAAGTGAAATTGAAAATTGGAATATTTCAGTGGAATTTGAAATTAACCTTTATTTTTAAATTATGCTGTTATCAACTACTACGTAAATATTATGTAGTTGTCGCGATTAACTAATAAAATATTTTTATGAAAAAACTATTTTTTAGCTAGTTGTAGATCGAATGAGGCCTGGAGCACTCGTTAATTCCACCCACTCCCTAAATCACTCGTCATTGATTTCTACATTCAAACTATCAATTCGAAATGTAATGTTTAATAGCTATTTTTCTGTTATTTTTACGTTTACAGTGTAATTTAAGAAATTTTATTATTATTTTAACAAAACTTTGTATAAATATTCCACTTTGTGTTACAAATTTGCCTACAATGTTTTGATTTTGCATATGTATATATTTTCTTTAATGTACCATTACATTCTTCTAGTGTAACAATTTTTGAATTTTTAATTATCAAATTCTTTGTAAACACATTTTTAGATTTTTTTGTATTTTATGTTTTTTTTCTTCATTTATACATAAAATCTCTAAAATATAAATGCAAATTGCAAATAAATAAACATACAGAAATAATAAATTTTTATGTTTTGTATTTTTTTTTGTTTACAGGATCGTTCTGGAATGGGAAATGGATTAGATATGCGTTCACTTGAACATTGTCTCAGTGATATAATGAGAAATGTTGGTGATTCATCTCAACCGGATCATCTGAAAGGTAAGTAAAAAAAATCTAAATTATTTTGTATATTTTCACATTGTTCAATTAATTTATCCTTTTTTTATGTTGTTATTTTTTTTTTGGTTATTGTTGTAAAAGCAATAAAAAAAAAAACTTTTTACAAAGAATACATAAGATCCTTTTGCTGTTTCATGTGAATATGTAAAAAAAAAAAAATAACAACAAAACAAATTGAAAAACTTTAAAAAATAATATTTGCATGTATAAAAATAATCCGCGCATTCAGACACTATGCAAAGATTCATATTTATGGGATTCTTTGTATATCGATAATATTACATAATGTAATATTATCAAGAATAATCAAGAACCTAAAAAGAATATTTTAATAAATATGTAAAAGAAAAAGTATTACGAATTTAAGCTGAGAGCCCTAATACTTCGATCTAAGTGAAAACAGGTTATTGACTATCTTGATAAATTTTCTCAGAGTTAGTTAGCATGTTAAATTTCTCATATATAGTGAGTGGTTCGTATATAAGGCAATTTATCACCACTCCTACCTAAACTGAATTACGATTAAAAAAATGTTTACAGCGTTATCCATGGGACAAAATGTAGAATAAATGGAATCGTCAATCTTTTCTAACCAAGTCTAATATAAGCTTTAGGGCAGAATTAAACTATATTAAAATATTAATTAATAACTAATGCGTTCAAATAGCTATCAGCGTCATGTAGCCCTAGCGGATAGTTTTCAATTTTTATGTCAAGACTGATTTAAATACTACACCAATACGGAACGGAATCTATGAAATATTTTTGGTGAATAAAAATTTTCAAAAAAATTGACACTATAAAACATTTCAAAAAATTGACACTACACAGACAGAAAATTTCAAAAAATTGACACTACACAGACGAACAGCCGGAGAAACGTAATCCTATTTTTTTTTGCTCCTGTTTAAAAGCTTTATAAAATGTTCGTGTTATGCGGATATTGAAAGAGAATGTATACATATATATGAAGGATACAAAGCGACTTAAAAATCTTTTATTTTTTTTTTTGTAGTAAAATTTCTGCTTCTGTTACCATTGATTGAGAACACTTGTCCTTATATCCTTTTACATGACTATACATATTTAAAAAAAAAAATATGTACATATATATACAAAATAAATATATGTTCTCCATGACAAAGTATTTTTATGCATCTTTGTTTTTTTTTTCTTTAGAATTGTTTTTTATTAAAAAATAAAGACATTTTGATAAAAGATAACAAATTGTAAGCTTGAATAAATAAATTTTTGGATAATCTTGATTTAATGTTTAGATATTCATTCAATGAATTATGTTAGCGATAGCCAGTTTTGTTGTATATCCATAAACTTTACTCTGTTTTTTTTTTTTTTATAAGTCTTCTAGGTACACTACGAGTTTTAAAAGATTACGTAAAATTAAAAATCTTGGAAAATAGAGATACGGTTTTACCATAATCTGTGTGTCCGCTTGTTACTATGCTTATTCCACGGATATAGAAGTTATATAAACTGCAAAGCAACCTCATGGTAAACTGTAATACTCTGGTTGAATCTCCTACTTTTAGTTTCCGAATTCTGGTTCTTTATAAGCTTTGGATTCATTGATATGTTGTTAGACAACAAAATATTTTTCAACAGATTTTGGTGAAATAAATACCAAAATGTACCTAGGATAGAGCTCATTGAATGCTTTTAACTAGAAACTGCTAATTTGTAGTTACTTCACAGAATTAAATAAATATTATTATTAAAATCCTACTAATCTTACTATAAATCGAAAAATTTGGGACTGTATTCTTTCAATATTTTTAGAAGCGTTCAAAAGAATTATAAATGTGTCCTGATCAAAGATTGACCTAACCTGGCAATCTTTTTACAATTTTTTTAATTCTTGTTTTTAAAACATGATAGAAATCTCGAAAAATAAAAAAAACAAAATCAATTTTAAACAATGACTTCTTATTTTATAACCAGAAACTAAATGTTTTCAAAATTTTGTATACGCATTACATATTACTAAAATATCCTTATAAATAGTTAAAATATTCTATATAATTTCTTATGTAAAAAGCAGAATTCATCTATTAATTTTTAATTCTAAATGTCATCATATTTTCCTTACGACTAAAAATTTAACTAAGATCCTTTTTCTTTTGGTTATCCTTTATATCCTGATGGTTTATATTTATTATTAAACTCGTCTATATCCTTAAAACTGGTATATATTTTAGAAAAAAGGTATAATCCAATCTTAATAATTAATGAAATAGGTAAACCTTGAAAAGCTAATAAAAATTGTTTTTTTTTTTTTTTTTTGTTAAATATTAAATTGGCTCCGAAAATGTTACACTATTACTGACAAAAAAAAAAAAAAAGGATTATAATAATAATGATGATTAAACTTTCTGTAAATTGTTGAATTTTGGCTGTTAATCCTTTTGAAAACTACTACTATATTATTTGATGAAATTTATTTTATACATACATATATTATATTTATATATGATTTAAATCTTAGATATATGATATTATGTAAATTTATATACGTTTTTTAAACTTTTCAAATTATACGTGACTTGGTGTGAATTTGGGATTGAAAAAAGGATAAAATTAGTAAATATAATGGGTTTGTAAATTTTATATCATATTTATTTTATAGTGTGTAAAATTGTATAATTTGATTTATAACCGAAAATGTAATAAATAAAAGGTTTATAATTTAATTTTATGGGAGAAATTAAACTTATATAAATAATTGATATTTATATTATTTAATTTAGTATATAGTTTGACAAAAAAATTATTATTGTTTGTTAATTTAAAATTAAAAAAGGCAAAATTAAAATTTTACATTATTTATTTATTTAAATCTTATTTGAACAAACATGAAATCTTATTTATTTATTATCGTTATTGATTTCACAGTAAAAAAAAATTATTAAAAATTATATTTATTTTATTTTTTAAATTAATATTTAAACTTTTAACAAAATCAAATTGGATGCATTTCGAGTGAAACTATCACCCATGCGCAACAGATTGAATATAAATGCAATTTATTGATCGTAATTTAAGCATTCATATCTGTGTCAATAGTTGACTCATCTATTGATATAGTATCGTTCTTTTCAGAACTGCGAAGCCAGATATCCAAAGCAAGTATGGTAACCTGTTGATTTCCGATGTGCTTTAATTAATACATAATTTTATTGGTGCAGAAATTACTACTTCAATTTTATTTGAATTGTTAATTAATAGAATAATTTGTATTAACTGTTGTTTGGACATCTATTTAGTACCTATCTTCTTGATACTATTATATTAACATTTTCATTATGTTATTCTAACTAATAAGTGATTGCTAATCAAATCATTAATTATTGACAGATTTCAATGATAAAAAATCTTCTGTTTTGGATTAATTACAAATTCAATTACTATTTAATTTTGAATTAGAACACAACATAAATTTTGTATTAATCTGATTGGATTATTTCTGTTCCCAGTCATAATTTTAACTAAAATAAAAGTATTTTTTTTTACTATGTAGTTTTACCATACAACATTAACAAGTGAGCTTAACATTATTGCCTGATAGTAATATGGTTTTAAAAAGTATTAAAAACACATCGTTATACATAAAAGAATCCTTGTTCTTTAATGTATTTTATTTTTTTTATATTGTACTTCATTTACTTCTTTTATATGATTACACTATAAATCCATATGCATCCAGCATATTACACTCTTATATTATAATCAGTTCACACAAATACTAAAAAAGCCATATATAAGTATAAATGATATTATATATACATACAACATACATTTTCTTCTAAATAGTAAGCAAAGTGAATGTAAAAATTCAAGTATCATTACAACATATTCTTTGGTTTTTTTTTTCAGATGTGTTCTCAATTTTTTTTTTTCTTAATGCCATTTTTATCAAATATGTATATAAGAAATGACTGAATGAAATTTTATTCAGGACCATTAACATTTATGGACGACAAACATTTTTACAGCCACCCACATTCACATTGCATTATAGTTGAAGGACAAAACTTCATTCACATATTCTTCATTTTTTGTTTGTTGTTGTTGTTTTATGCAATTTTCAGTTTTCTGTTTTTTTTTTTTGCAATTTAGTGAGTGACAAAAAAAAACAAACTCTTTCAAAATACTTTTCTTTTTTTTTGGAAAATTTATAAAACAAAAAATAGAAAATACAAATTGCTGTTTGGAAATATTTCTCAATAGTAGGCAGCAAAAAAAAAAAAAAATAAGAAAAATGTGAAATCTTTTCATATAATTTCGAACCAAAATAGCAAAAATATATACAATGTGATACCTAAAGGATTGAAGGACAAATAAGGACTTTTTTTTGTATTTCATATTATAAAATATAATATCCAAAAAGGCTACAGTATTTTTTGTTCAAGCTGAAAGTAAAATTTTGAGCAAACAGTATCATATAAAGTATACTCAAAAAATAGAGGTGAAACTATAATAGCAGAGAGTTTTATGAAATAAAACGTATTCCTTGAAGTGCTCTTTGCTAAAAAAAAACTTCTTTTGGGCTTTTTATTTATCTTGAATAGATTTTTGTTTTTTTTTTGTTGAAAATTTTAACTGGAAAAAAATTGTGTGAAAAGTTATAATATTTGAAATTTTACTTTGGCTATAGTTATAGTAAATGTGAATAAGTTGAATAAAGATTTTTCTTTAAATAGTCCATTCCTTTAGGTATAAAAAAAAGACTTTTAAAAACTCTGATAAATTAGTTTTTAAACCTAATATCAATTTAAAATAAATGATATTTTATTTAAATTCCTTCCAAATCAAAGCTAGACATTACGTATTTAATCCATTCGCGTCGCAATGAATTTTTTTTAAGTAATTCAGCTATAGCTGTCGAGTGGTACATATATAGCCCATCCGTTATTGAAAGGATTAAGTACTTAAGAAATATTTATTATGGTCGAATTATCAAATCTATAAGCTTAAATCTCAATACACTGTAGTGTTGACAGCTATGTAAAATACACATTTTATACTTAAGCAATTAGAATGGTCAATTGGTTACCATATGGTAGAAAAATTTCTACCATTACCGCTGAAACACGATTTGAAGTTGAAGCTAAAAATATAAATTAAGAAGTAGCATTAAGTAATTTCAATTTCATAAAAAAAATATAAATAATGAACCAGCCGGCAAACTTTGAAAAGTTCTCTCATCGCGTACTATGTAATTAAAAATTAAAGGTTAGCGTCAACGCTACCGGCAAAGCAGAAATTCCTTTTTTCGGGGCAAAACCCCGCTATGACAAGTTCCAACGATTAAATCATCTCGCGATTAAATGTGCGCAGTTAATATGCCATGAACCTTAATATATAAATTATAAATACTTTCGTTATATACAAATAAATAATATACTTTATTAATACGATATACAATTTTTTCGGTTTGCCATCCTCAAGTTTTGCGTTTTTAAAAGCAATAAATCAAATTTTATTTTATTTAAATAATATTTTATTGATTCTACAAAAAAACAGCAAATTTCCATAAAAATACTTTAAGTAAAAAAGAAAACAAATTGTAAAAATAATTAAAATCAATTATTCGTGTTGTCCAAAGGACTTTGTTTCGAGTGACTTTTAGATATACTTTTATCATTTACAATTTAGTCAAATAGTTTGATAATTTTCGTATTGTGTGGAGTCATCTTTTTACAATATAACTACATAAATTTTCAATTTGATTGATTTGGAGCTGTTTTAATTTAAGGTTATGATTTTTAGTTTTCTTCCATTTTGTGAAATTTTGCAATTTTACTTCATTTCTATTTATTAATATTATTATCCCCTTATAATTATTGTATGTCAGTTAGTTAAATCATTATTTAAAGTTATTACAAATCCATTGCGTTACAAAATATCGTTTATTTAAAATTTAAATTTTCATACCTTTTAAGAGAAAGAAGAATTGGTACTATTTTTTAGTAGCTGTAGAAACGATAACAAATTTTATATACTGAGCACTATTTTTTAAAATCTTTTAGTTTTATGATTTTCGTAATGTTTTCAACAAAAATTGAAATAGTACTTCGTCTAATTGTATTTGTCTTTTTTGCAAATAAACAAATAAATAAAACAATTTAATTTATTTATTTATTTATTTTTATTTTTAATTTAAGTGAAAACATTAAAGAACTTAAACGTACACGCAATAAAACATGACGAAAAAAACATTTTTATATATTATTTTTCTTGTACTTGTTTTGAATCAATTCACGAATTTGGTATTTTTTTTTTATAAATATTTCACATCTACAACACTGGCTGGTATACTCGTATTTAAATGAATGACATGCACTCTAAAATATTCCAAAAAGAATATCATAAGCAAAAGTATAAAATATAATTTTGACAACATTATTTTTTATAAAATTTATTATTATTGTTATATTTTTTGATATTTCGATACCAAAGAAAAAAAAAATGAAAAAAAATATAAAATAAAAATCTACTTAAATTACAAAGAACAAATACCAAAATGTTTAATGTTACAACTGCTAAATTTTTCCATCTAAAACTTCATAAAATTCTTTTACTTGTTATATAAATTTCATAAAAAAAATATAAATGTTGTAAGGATTTATGCAGAGTTGGGTTCAATACAATTTGATTTAATTTAAGTACACCACTGATGTGTATACATTGTAATTTGTAATCGATAACTACATTTTGATATCTTTGAATAGCTTAATCTTATAGTGTATTAGTTTACATCGATCGTATATGAAACGTAACAAACTCATACGTAATTATCCAGATTTGACTACATTTACACAATATAAGAAATTTTTACAGAAATGTTTATTCAAAACGTCTATACTAAGCATAAATTTACGAAATTTTTCAAAATTGTAATATATTTCATACACCAATATTTACAGTGACGGATAGAAATGCAATACGTGTCTTATTTTGGTAAGAGTTTGTATGAGTATCGTATTTGCTAAATATAATAACCAATCGGTTACGCTGTTTACTTAGTGCACACCAATCACTTGATATTATTTTTGTAAACTATTTCGAATGAATAATAAAATTGAAGGACTCAATACCATCAATTCGAATGACATTTAAGTGTTGTCGAGATTTATATCAATAATAATTAATTAATATTTTTAAATATGAAAATTATATATATTTTAATATTTATTTTATAAAGATTTATGACAATAGTTTCAAATTATAGATTACAAAATTAAATTACCAGAAAAATTAATCACGAAATTAAATATTTCTATTTGTATCCTTTATGGCCTTTGTACATGATAACGCGAACTGCGAATTGCGAATAAATGAATTATTTCATGTTTAATTAAATTTTTTTTAACTATTTTATTAAATTTATGAAAATAAACAATTTTAATTATTTTTCTGCGAATTTGAATATCTGGTCGCGAACTGTCAAATCATTATTCGCATGCCACTTGTATTCCACATTGTTGCGAATAAAAAATTCGCTAGTTTTTAACCCATAATTTTATTTTTTAAGATTATTCAAAATTCGCAGTTCGCGTTTCATGTGAAAGAAATCTCAAAATTTGCGAATATTCGCAATTCGCAGTTTGCGTTTCATGTGCAAAGTCCATTACAAAATGTTTTAAAATGGAATCAGAAATCAGATTATGTTATATGATTAAATGGCAATTTCCTCTGTGAAAAACTCCTAAAAAAAACAAAAACTTTTTAACATATTTTACCCAACTCTATTAAAATATTAAATTGACAATAAATAATAAAAATTTTTGGTTGTTATGCTATCAAAATTTATCAAAAATAACAACATAATATATCGAAAAATTGTAATCGTTTTACATTCCATACAACAATTTTTTTGTACTTTTTTTAACTTAACATCTTGTACTCGTAATAGAATTTTCTTCATTATATTAAATCGAAACACATGTTTTTCCAATATAATTTTATATGTTACATATATTTTTTTTATATACATAGTATATAAATTGAATTTACTATATTACAACATCAAATTTCTTACTGGTAATTTGGGTTATTATCCTTCATATGCTCCATTAAAACATTAATAGTTGAGCAAGATAATACAGATGTCGAAAACAATCTAGAAATTTTTCTAGTTCCTAAAAATTGTGGGACAAAATATTTGGGTAAAATAATAAGGAATCATTTTGAAAATATCATTGTTTACAAAAAATACATAACTTAAACTTGATTGTATAAAATTATGTAATTTAAAATAATAATAGAAACATAATTGATAATTATATTATTTTTTCTTTAAATTCTAGTTTAATTATTTTCTAATTATATTACTGCAAGTATTGCTTTTGATTGATTATAACTGATTATCTTATATCTATAACGAAGAAAATTTATTTTCTATTACATAAATTTATCGTTGACATTGTAATAAAATTGTATTTATACACATAATTCTAAATTAATATATTTTTATAAACTTTAAATTATGATTATAATAATATCCTTTAAACTTACATTGAAAAATCAAGAAAAAAAATAATTAATTAATTTGTATCTTTAAATTACATAATATTCAGAATAATTCAATAAATATGGCAGTCAACAGTGGATAGAATGACAAAATTCATTTAGTGAAAGAATTTGTTGAAGAATTCAACTTTTTAAGAAAGTCATTCAAAGATAATTCAACTGTAAAAGAATTTAATAATTCAATCACTGAAAGAATATCACAATTTTTTTTAAAAGTCATGATGAAACGTAAAGTTTTCCTTACTGATTGTTTTTATATTTTATATCTTATATCCAAATTTCTGTAAAAAAATGTTTATTTAAATTAATAAATATTTTACTTAACGTTAAAAGAAATTATGATTTAAATTTCTTGTACGCTAATTGAAGTTTATTCAAGATTCATAAATAATTTATGTTTCTGACATTATTTATTAGAAAGATACGAGTACTCCGAGTTTCGGTTCGTTAAAATATCGTCTTATTATAAATTTTAGGAACATATTTTTTATAAATCCGAAAGTTAAAAACATTGATAGGGAGGTTATAGGCCAGGTCCTAGACGAAACCGAAATCAGCTCTCCTTCGTGCACTTCGGACCATTCCTCCTTACTGAAATTAAATTACGAAAGTTACATGTGCTTCCAATTTTATCTAATTCGAATAATAATGAGATATTGCTGTACATAATGTATAATGGACTCGTACACAGTAATGAATATCGACATTGATAGCGTAAAAAAAAATAGATTTGAGTATTCGATCAAAACATTTCATAAGTTAATTCATAACTACTCCTAGTATAATCAGATTTTTATAATTTCCATTTGTTAATTAGAAATTAACCGTGTTACACCAAACACGAGTCTTTTAATTGATATCGCCTTTTTATTAATCTTCCCCTTATTCTAACCAATTAACCAATTAATTTATATCTTCCGTAATTTTCCATATTTTCATTTACATATTTTCACATGTTCCGAAAATTTTCCAAAAAAATAATATAAAAACTACAATTGTTTTAATAATAACAAATTCTGGGTTCTTTAAGAAAATATTATAATCTTTTGAAGGTTTGTCTAAATAAATAATATTTTCTTAAACCACATATGTCAAAATTTCTAGCAACTATTCTGACAGTACACTTAAGATATTCGTAGAGATAATATTCAGAAAATGTAAATATATGTACAATTTCGGTGTATAAACATTTATCATAATTTATGTAACCCAAAACTTAAATTTAATAAATATATATTTATATTTCAAATTTTATTTTATATTTTATTTAGTATACCTACATTTATAGTATTAAGTGAACTATATATTAACTTGTAACTCAAACTATAGCACAAGAAAAATATAAATGTATAAAACATCAGTAAGGACTAAGCCGCAAAATATAGGAAAAAGGATTTGGTATTTATCATTCAGACATCTGGTTTTGGTTTGATTTTATTGTAAAATTTTCATTTACTCTAAAGTACAGCTTGTCTTGGTCACAATTTTTAATTTATCAAAAAAAAAAAAAACTGTTGACAAACAGTTTGCGTATACCTTGGATAGAATTTATCACCAGTTATTACAAAAGTTTGTTTAATTTGTTACTTTATTTGGTAATGATGGTATATTTAGAAATAATATTTTTTTCTTTATAACAAAATTTTATTAAATTTTATCCAATTCGGTACCAAAATGAATTCGTCAAGGAAATTAGAAGATTTTTATTATAAATATTTATTATTTGATGCACAAACGCACAACTTTCTTTGTCAAAATCTAAGAATTGACTTTTAAATTTCGAATATCGTTATTGTTGTTTGAAGGATCTTCCAAATCTGTAGAATAAACCATTCGAAAAGTAGGGAAACTGTAGAATATATTATTAGTATAAATTGTCTACTAAATCATAAAAATGAATTAAATTAATTTTCCCTAATCTAATTAATCATATATATGATCAGCTTCAAAGGACGATTTTCAGGGGACCATATTAGTTTCCTAATAATGTCTTAATTTTACAGATCCACTCAATAAATGCGATATTAGCTTAGCTGTGATTCTTATTTTTCCTGTTTGCATTAAGTTATATTTCAAAAATCATATTCTCGTTGTCCCGAGGCTGTAATTTAAACGCGAAAAGATAATGACAAAGAAAATTTATCATATAAAATAAAATTTCAACTATCAAAATAGGCAACTCTCTGAGTTTAAGTCTAAATATAAAATTAAATTAATTTTAAAATATTTTGTATAGGTTTATATTGTTACAAAATTATAGAATGAAATTACAATTTTTATCGTCTGACCTCAACAAGTATAATAAAATTAGTTACAACATAAATTTATAATAAATCTATAGTTGGTATGTAATGGAAAAATCTTATTCTTAAACATTATAATTAAATTATATTAACAAGTCAGTAAGTACAATTTAATCGACCAAAAAATTAAATTTTTTCGATTTTCCTATTATAGCTACTTTAAAGATACATTTATAAAACTTAGATATTTTTTTTTTATATATATTGTTATAAAAATTTACTAGCTAAAGAATCGAGTATATAACAAGATCATGCTTCATAAATAATCATAAAAGGTTTATAGATATTTGTTTATATGTATTATATTGATATTATATGGGTAGAAGTTACCATAAATAAAGATTATATAGGTGGAAGCAAATGTGTGTGAAATATCAATAACATAAAAAAAAAGAAAATGTTGGAGTCAAAACCATATTAAATATATACTAAAAGAAAAATTTTCATATCTTTTTTTTTATTTATAAGGTGTTTACATTACATACCAGAGGGCATGACTTTATACAATAATATTTTATAAAAATATGGAAATATTGAAAATCAATATATAATTTATTATTATTATTATTTTTTATTTATTTCCTAGCAATTAGATACTGAGCCCATCATATATTAAGGCTTCTTAAATTATATTTATAAATTTTGAATTTTATTGGATTTTTATACATGTGCCAGAAGCAAAACTTGAGAAATATTATTGTACATTCAAAATATTAAATTAGTTTATGAATTAATTTAAAATTAATAGCAAAAAATTATCTATTCTAAATTCTAATTTATAATTATTATTTTGATATTTATAATTTAAAACAAAAACATTAGATAGCTTCCTTATAAGACTATAGAAGTTTGAATATCTCTCTAGGTTCTGAGTTGTGAATGATAATCTTTCGTTAAGTTAGTATTTAATTGCCCAAAGAAAACAATAAGTTAAATTTTACCAGTTGGATCGGTTAAAACAGAAAATTTAGTAGCTTAAGACTTTTGATAGTTTAGAGATAGTTAGTTATAGTGAGACATTTATTTTATAATTTTATTTGTACACAATAGTATTAAGAATTTAGTTCTTATATCATTAATAAATAATTGAATTTATCATCTTGCCGTATTTTTCAGTGTTAATTTTCATATAATTAGCATTTTCAAATATTCAATTTCCCAATTCAAAAGAATAATTTAAGATTGTTTTTCCAAGTTTTACTATAATTTCCATAAAAATGTTCTACTAAATAATTACATTATATAATGACATGGCATTCAAAAATTTTATAATTTATTCATATTTTAGAACGCAGAAAAATATTTAAGAATTGTAACGCCATTTCCTTAAGTTTCCGCTTAACTTAGGCGATCCTTTGGTTATATTGAATAATTAAATCTTTTTTAATTCTTTAAACTTATTTACAATTTACTTAATATTTATGGTTTGTTGGTTTGCAACAGGAGTGGTACGATCTATTCCACCGAAAGAGACTCGTTGTAGACCAACATCGGCGCCTGAATAAAATTTCATCATACATCGCGTCGATCCACTCTACTTCTTTCACGAAAGAGATCACTTTTATGACCGCCATGCAAAGCTTATGTTCCACAGTTTCCTCCTTGTCACCGAAACTTTTACAGATGGATTTTGTTGATAAACAAAACCGCGCGTCATGTATCCTCAGAAGAATGTGTCTAGTATGGACCACGGTGAATAATCTTCATGTTTAGAATGAATCTGGTCTAAAATGTTTAGAATTAATCCGGTACATACACAATATCTATAATAATCTATCATTTCTTGAATCACTCTGTATTCCTTAAGAATAAAATAAATATTTCCATATTCTTTTCAAATTTATGTCGATATGTTAAACTATTTTTATTTGATATTATATTTTTTTTTATTATTATTTTTCAAATATTTATTTAGAAAACATAAAAAAAAACTATACTTAACTTTAAAAACTAAATTACACTATTAGGACCAATAAAATTTGTGTCACTATTTTTTTTTTTTTAAATCTTGACTATTTATTTTAACTTTTATTTATGTATACAAAAGTATATTCAGGATTTAATCGTTAAGGATATTTTGTGTATTATATATAAATAAAAATCTGTGCAAATGAGTTTAATTTAATAGAATATTTAGATATGACAAAACTTTACTAAATACTTTTATATATAAATTTAAATTCTTATAAAATAAATTCATAGATTTTAAATATTCATAAATTTTAACCAAAAACACAATGAAAATTTATTAAATAAAAATATGAACATAAAGATTTGTATAAATAGAAATATTTCTACTCTATAAATATAGAAATTTTAAGGATATTTAGGATGTATATAGAAATTGGCAATAAACTAGTTTCCTGATGTTCCAATTCTTTTTTTTTTATTCTATTTCTGTTGTTTTAGATTTTAACATTTTTTTTTTTGTCTGTTGTTTTTTATTTTTGTTTTTGTTTTTGATTTTTATTTTAAGGATATTGTAAAAAAGAGAAAATATAGAAAAAAAAATTGAACACATTTCTATCGATTTTGGATTTGGATGGAAATTCTTATGTTTTTTTTTATATGTACATATACTTAATATTTTACAACATATTATATGTTTTTTTATGTTGTATAGAAAACATATTATACGAAAGGATCTATTTTGAAATTAAGTTTTTTTTTTGCTGTTTAGTATAATGTAACAAATATAATAGTATGTATAGAATAAAAAAAAATTATATATGTATTTGGCGCCCTGAAATATAAAGAATTTTTATAAATGCGGTAAAATTTACTATAAGAAAATTTATTATATTTTCTATATCTTTAAATACAGAGTGTCATCCGTATATAAATAAAGGATTAATTATAAATCTTAAAGTAATTTCAAATTTAGAAAGTAATATATTTTCAAAAACAAAAGAAAACGAAATAATTCACGAGCGTTGTCGCTTGTCGGTATATACTTTAATTTTAAATTACATTGCACGCGTTTGTAGAAACTTTTCATATTTACTTTGAAATTGATGCTACTTAATGTTAATTCTTAATTTAAAATAATTGTCCTGCTACATTTTTAGCAATGGGGAATATACTTTAAGATTTAGTATTTGTGTCAAAGTCATATTTAAACGCTAATAGTAGAAATTGTAATTCCTTAAGTATAAAGCTATATATTTTACACATCACTGTCAATGTGATGGTGACGATGAGACTCAGATTCCAGCTTAATTTATTATAAATTTTTTGTCGCGAGTTTGTATGAATAAAAAGTTCATCTTAATTGATTTATGAATATTATTTTTCAGATTGTATATTGCCAAATTACATTATTTTCATAATTTGTAAAATTGATCAAATACTATTTATTATAAACATTCAGCTTCTAATTATAGTGATTTAGTTGTGTAAGAATTCTATAATTCTGCACTTTTTGGTCAATATGCTTTAATGATTTTAAATATCAATGGCGTAACATTAATATTACATAAAAGATACAAAAGTATACGACAAAATATTTTTGCAGTTACGATTAATTGCAATTACATTTATGTAATGATATTTCATAGTTACGTGATCAACTAAAATTGATTTATATATAAATTCACGATCTTACGATATTGAAGTCTAAACAAATTCAGAATTAGATACAGCTTCTGATGAACATAATTTTGTCATTAAAAACTCAAAATCATATAAAAATTTCACATAAATACTTTATATTATGATTGTTAGGCTGACGAATAATGATAATATTCTGTGATTTAATTTTTGTTTAATATATTTATATAAATATAATAAAAAATTGAATTATAATTTATTGATTTATTATAAAATCCTATAATAATTATAATAAAATGGATTTTATAAGCCATTTGTAACTGATATTATGAAAAGACACCCTTTATACGAAAATATTATTATTAATATTATACTTACATATTTTATGTGAATATATAATATATCTATTAAAAAAAAAAAATTATTTTTTATATACATATATTTATAGGTTTTGTATATATATGCACGCAGATTAGCCTGATTCAGCTTTTCGATTTTGGTTTTTCTTAATGTTACTTCATTTGCATAAATTTTACCATATTTATTGTTCTATGTCCCATTTAGTCTTATACACTTCAGAATTCATATCCATTAAAATATAAATTTACAAAAAGATATATATATATATATATTAGGTCCATAGTCCCGTAAGTGGGACTTTTTAAAAGCTCTTCAATTCTCTAAACAAATATATGTATATGTATATAGAGTTACCTAAATCCATAAAATGTGTTTGCACGCCTTTAATATGTAACCTATTATAGTATATTCAAATAATGTGGTGGAAATACTCGGAATATATCCTATTTTTCATCATTTTACACGTATCTGTTATATATAGATACCGTATATATGTAAAATTTATATTTGAAGTATAAAGTAGATATAAATTTAACTAGCTTTTAATAAAGAATTCAAATCATATAGTAATATTCATGGAAAATTTTATATATTATATGAAATTCGAAGAGTTTTTTTTATTCTTTACTTTAATTTATATTTTTTTTGTAGATTTAAAAAATAATTTAAATTTGTAAAAAATGATATTTAGAGCAGCGTAGTTAGAAAATAAAGTGTCTCCACCTGGATTACATGTTTGTTCATTATATTCAATGGATATATCCACAATAATAATAATTTACATAATATTTCAATTTAAAAATACAAAAATTTTAAAGCAGGTTTGTTAATAAAATAAATAAAATCCATAATATTTTTATTATACATATTTTTTAAAAAACATTATTTATTCCAAAACAAAAAATTAATAATAATATACTTAAATAAATTACCTAATTATATTAAAAAATTACTATACCAACAAATTCAAGTATTCTTAAAATCTTTCCAAATTGTTTTATTTATTATATATTATTTTTAATAAGCTAAATTGCAATTATATTTTAAAAAGATTTTTTTTTGTTTTTATGAAATAATTTCAATTATTTTAGGTTCTGTTGAGTAGAAATACAAAATTTTAAAGGACATTAATGTAAAAATGTAAAAAAAAAAACATTTTTTGTTTATGTTTTTCAAATGCATTTCAAAAGTTTACAAATTATAAAGATATTTTTAAAAAAAATTCTGACTTTAATATTATTAAACAAAATTCATACTGTTGACCTACAATAATCTAAAGCTAATTTTGAGGCGTATTTTTGGGGCGTATGATTTAGAGATTATATTTAAGTTTTGTTTAAAGTTTACAGAAGTAAAATAATTTTTATAAAAATAATTTTGTAGTTATTGATTAAGAGGATTCCATACTGATCAGTGGCGTATTTACAATTTACAAAAAAAAATTATCATCATAAATAATCAATATTGTTTACTAGCAAACAACAAAATTATTTCTCAAAATTAAAACATTAAATTACAAAATAACAAATTATCAAAATTTCGAGACTGAAGGAACTTATAATCGCTACAGAATACTAAGTAATTTAATAATTCTCGTTATAACTGTCTTTTTGGTAGGACTTTGTATTTTTGAATAAGTTGCACCCGAACGTGCTTCTGGACAATTACGTTACTGGTATTGATTTAAATTTTTATGTTTTACGGTTGCAATTGCAACATTTATCAGCACAGATTTTCTACAATTCAAAACAAAGCTTCCAGTTAATTTAACGTAATTCTAAACAACTAATTAAATTGTATAATGTAAATAATATCTTGTTTATTATACGTGAAACACCCTGTATATTACATTCAATTATATACATAAAAAATAATATCTAATATAATAAGTACACCCACAATAATTTGTAATTGATAAACTGATATTAAATTATAGTTTTCTCTTTGTTAAATATTACGTGTTATTACGTGTTAGTGGTTTGTTATTAGTTTTAAATATAAGTGATTTAACACAAATATACGAAAAACTTAAAATTTTATATTTATTAAAGTCACATTTTCCATTTGATATGGAAAACTTTAAAAACAGGAAAATTTCTCTTAAATTTCTTTCAATTTATACAAATTTATATTAAAAAGATAATCTCTAATGAATGTAAATTAACACACTAGATAATCTCTCACAGGATATTTTATAATCAGGATTAAAAATTAGAGAAAATATTGTTAAAAAGGAAAAGTTTTGTTTGGAAAAATGTTTATCGTCAAAACTATTATTCTAATATAAAATTTATAAATTTAAAAAAAGAAAAGAAAATATTAATTATGTACACATATAACATTAACTCGTGCATATAGGACTTCAAAAAGGATTCTGTTTTTTTTTAGTATGTGAAAATAAATCATACATAATTATATAATTGTTTATTTATCTATCTGAGTTTTCCTCATACAGTATTTTTCCCAATAAAAGGACAATATTCCCAGCATAAACAATAAACAAACTTATGAATTATTGTGATTTTTGGTTTAATTGAAATATAGTAAATAATATAAAATGAAAAGGACATAATATCCTTTGCGGCATTTTGCTTCAAATATAATGTAGTTGTATACATGTATATAGTAATTGTTGAACCTGACAATTACAACCAATTAATGTCAATAAAATAGACAAAATTATTGCTGCAGTTCTTTGAAAAGCATGTCATTATTTAATAAATTAAATATACATAAAAAAAAGCAAAACAAAAATTGGAATATTACAAACAATTCTGGTATAATATATAATAAATTTTTTGGTAAATTGTCAAAGCATAACTATAGCCTACGACCTACGTCACCATAAAACTGTAATTACCTAATAAAATATTTATGTATGAGCATATAGATGGATATTAAGTTCACGTATATTATAATGTTTATTTTTATATGGACAAAATAATAAACTAAATTATAGTTTTCCTTGTTCAAAAGTAATTAATTTTAATGACAATAAAATTATTTATTGATAGATAATTATTATATTAAAGCGATTTAATAAAGTGTTTTATTGTCCAATTATGATATTTTTCCAATCAAATGATTTTCTTGCTACTAATATATTTAAAAGTTACTCTACAAAAGATGAGAATTGATAAATTTTAGTTTTTATTTTAATCAATTATACTAAAAAAATTAAAATTCTATATGATATTACTACGATTTTTTGATTTAATTACTATTTATAGCAAGTCCTTGTTGTATATATACGAGGTTTACCATATTAATTAACACAATAACAATAAGTACCATTTTAATTAACACATTTCCATTTAATTTGTTTGTTAAAAACTTAATCACTTGACGTAATTGAAAATAAACTATTTTTTAAATTTCATTAAAAAAAAGGATATTTTCAATTATGATAATTTTAGGAGCAATAAAATACAAAATTTGTACATGAATCCTTCTGTTTTTTTTTTCTAAAGGAATGCAGAATAACGCATATCTGTTATTGTCAGTGTATATGGTTTGTCTTATCTTATGATGCCAAGCACATTTTATTGTTCATTTCACCAAATTCGAATGAAAAACTGTTTAATTAGTAACAAAACAATTTTTTTTTTTTTAAAGGGAATTACAAAGTACCGATAAAGATACTTTGGGGATTCATTAAAATACCAATGATTATCGGTTCCACAACTGGAAAAATCGACTATAGACTTTTAAATTTTGAATTTAAACGTTAATATGAAGTTTCTAGTTCTTTTAAATCCGTAGCATAAGCAGTAAGTAACATTTGGGCAAATGAATAAGTGAACATTAAAGTATTTTGAATTGGGTACAATATAATATTAATTAAATCATTTATACAATTTTATTATTGTTAACAAGTTTTACTTTAAATTCAAATACATCTCAAAGTTCAATATTTTCCACACGAAGGATCAATTTATTAAGTTATTTTTGGTAATGCCTTATTTATAATATCATAAAAATATGTTCAAAAAGTTTTGTGGTAATCTTTTGTCGAATGACTTTTTCAAGATTAATATAAAACTTTGGCCGAAACAAAACTTTTATTTTGTAGCACCAAGAAATAATATTGAGATTTAAGATAGTAATAAAAAATATTATGGAAAATTGTCTAACAAAGTTTTTTTTTTACAAAAACAAAAAAACATATTTTCTTTGATTGTTTGCTGTGTTTTTCAGAAAACAATTTTTTTTTTATTCAACCAAATTATAAATCCAGGTATATATAAAAACTGATCTGTCACGATAATCTGTATTTATGTTATTTACTAATTTAATCTAAAAGTTTAATGACATTTAAAATCTACAGAATTCTCCAATTATTCCGGTTTTATGGTCTGTTAAATTGAGAGAGCTTTATATAATATTACTACATATTTCATTAAGTCAAGTACAAAAAATACTTATGCGGATGTATCTATATTAAGTGTTTGTATATAATCTACAGTAATAACATAATTTCGATGGTTTTTTTTATTTTAAAGATGTATTTATGATTTTTGAAATATATTTTCTTTGGATGTATAAGTAAAATAGAAGTAACAAATTATTATTGGTATAGGAAAAGTAAGAAGAAAATGTATTTTTTTTTAATTATATTTAATTCGTATAATTTTAATAAATCTTATTTATTAAATCATTTAAATTTATTTTTTTATATTTTATATTATAATGTTCTTCAAACAAATAACACAACATCAGCAAATGGAAAAAATTCACGATTTAAAAATAAAAAACCAAATTTTCTTCAAAATAAAACATTTTATTTTAGAATTTTCTTTAGGAAAATAATCAAAAAATAAATGATATCTTTGCTTTATATGTTAAATTATATCAAATATTATAGATATATTTTGCAGAAAGGATTGGATAAAACAGCATTAACATATGTATTTGTATATATGTATATCTGTCTGCAGTATTCCTTTAATATTTTCTCAAATTGTTTTTTTTTTTTGGTTTTGTCTATGTGTTTGTGCGAAAAAAAGGAAAATAAAAATAAACACAACGAGACATAATGGAGACATTTTTTTTTCCATCTTAGTATTTCTGTGTTTTTTCTTTCTTGTATATCCTTTTTCTCTAAAATAACAATTTTCTATATATAGTACCAATATATATAAATATATAAAAAAGGATGTACATTTATATATATATATATTTGTTGTACATATTATTAAAGCTTTAGTTACGCGTAGGCTTATCGTCAGAGAATGCTGCATTAAAATACATAAGACGACACAAAGCAAGAATACAAAGTAAGGATATAATCAAAGCAAAATGAATATCTGTATATGCATTACCTGAATATATATTTGTTCGTTTAATTGCTTATTTGTAATTTTTAAATTGTCTGTATATGGATGGCATAAAGGAATAAAATATTGCATGATTTAAAGTTATGGGGTTTGAATTAAGAACATTGGACGTAGAGCAAAGTGCACGTAGGTCTGAATTTATCCATTGTATCTACCATTCATATGTTTCACGTTACACATTTCAGTGTGGCTGGATGAACCAGCCACTCACTCGACCGAATTTCTGAATTTGTTTCCAGCTCAAAACTCCTGCTTCATATGCAGTTCGTAGTAAGAACCATAGAATTTATGTCGTAGGTGCATGAAACAAAACATGTTCAGTTATCTCACGTTTATCTCTGCAACCTCTACACATGTTTATCTCGGATCGCCAAATTTTAAATGCATGATTCTTCAGCATTGAATGTCCGGATAAGAGCAGAGGTCCCATAATATTGAACATATTTTAAAAGGAGGGAGATTATCGATTTCTGACAAACTTAACTCCATTTTACACTCCAATCCGATAGCTTTATTCTTACATCACATCGATCCTTGTATCGAATTTTACTTTGTGTCGAATGATATGGTTTTTTTTCTGGCTTGATGTTATCAGCTGTTGTTAATCAATAAATTATTATTTAAGGTTATTTAAATCTTTTGATTACTGACGGAAGGACAGTGTAAAAAGCGATGTCCCAGCAATTCTAACTCTTCTTCAAAATCTCTACAATCCTGTGAGACCATGAAAATGTTCAATTGTTTTACATTTCGATTCAATAAAATGTATTCGGTTACATATACAATAACCATGAATAATCTTCAAGTTGCTTTCTTTATACTCAACTACATTTGCAAAATCGTCCAATTTTAAAATATTTTTTTTGTAAAATTCTAATGACATAGACTTTTTTTATTTGGAGACTAAAAGTAAATTTCGTTAAAAAAAATGGCATAGAAATTTGTTAATCATTTGGTATTAATAAGTCTGATTTTAATGAAGGATTGTTTTTATTTTAAAATAAAGCTAATATTTTTAAACATATCCTTAATTCAATAACATTTTACCACTAATTATATTCCTCAGAAATATACAATTATGTCCTTTTTTATCGTCCTCAAAACAGAATAAAAACATCTCTATAAAATTACGCCAATAAATTACGGAAGTATTGAAATTTAGTCTAAACAAGTTTTTTTTTTGTTCGCAATCTATCCAAAAATTCAAATGTCTAATTCTGTGAAAGCAAATTAATAGCTTGGACATTTTTCAAATTTTTGTTGCTTTGTACGCGAAAAACGTAAGCAACATTTTTTTTTGTGCTTATAGTTATTATATATGAAATGTGCTAAAAAGGGGCATTTTAGTATGTAGGAGTGTGTGAAGGCGTCAGTTGCAATATTAAATATAAAAATTTTACTGTACGTATTGAGGGCGATAATTTTCATATATATACTTTTTTGTTGTTGTTGTGTGGGTATACCATAAACGATAAAAATAGAATAGAAAACAATAAATGCATCAAGTACACATACCTTTAACAAAAAATATTATATTTTTATATCACGTTTTTTTTTTCTTGTCTAAATTAAAGTATCCTTGCAGAAACATTTTATCCTTCATATTTTAACAACATTTTTTTTTTTTAAATAATAATAATTAAAAAAGATTTTTTTTTGTTGTTGTTTTATTTTTTGTAGTAAGAATGAAAAGTAAAGTTTTGACTTCCTTGTCATCGTAACTTATTTCCTGTACTTAAACATACTCAAACCAACACATTTTTTAGATATAATATTAAAGTTGCTATAAAAAGGAATGATTGTAGCTAGTACATAATTATTAATATATAAATATAGTACAGTAACTCTTTAAGTTTTAGCCTTTGATTAATTACATTTATGGGTAGTTATGGTATGTATAATATAGATAAATTAATTTTAGAATCATTATTTTAGAAATAATTTTTTTTTATTTCATTTAAATAAAGAAATTTTCTAGTAATAAAATGTTTATTCAACTTTTAATTATGTTGTATTATTTTAGTATATATATATTTAAAATATTATATGATTAAACGAACTTTTAGAACATTTTCCACAGTTTCGAAATTGAATAGTACTTGCATCATTTTCAACGTTGTCTGTCCATCCAAATCTAGTCATTACAATTTGCAGTTGCACGGGAAACCTTAGTTTATTTGGGGTGGCTTTTAGTAACATCGAACAATTAGCTCGCTGTTACCTGATATCTTTATTAGGATCTGTTTGTAATGGCAGCTGCTAATAAAATACTCGTTTCTTGGAAAAAATCGATTTAATTTGTATAGAAAATATTGATTATATTATTTATATAGATAACTATGCAATTATGAATTATCCTTCAGATCACACTAAAAGGAATTTATCTTAATTCTTAATATTCAAATCAAAAGTACGAGACACCTCGCTACTGTTTGATTTTCAAAATCTTGAAATGTTGAAATTGACATGTACTCCTTGGAATACTTCAAATTGATTCTACATAAAGTGAAAAAACCATAAATTTGACTTTGTTATATTTAATCCTTATGTGAAAAGGTTTCCTCCGTTGGTTTTTCATTATTTAATTTGAATACTTATAATTTTTGAGTTCTAAATTAAACTAATTATATAATTTTTAAATAATTTAATTTTCAATTTTTATATTATACCGAATTGTTCACAAATTGCTAACAATTATTTATATTAATAATTAATAAGTTAAACTTTATTCAAAGTAATTAGTAATAATGGTAAAAATCTATTAATCTCATAAATTATTATCGTTAAACTTAAATTTATATTTTGTACAGACGGTTTGGGGAAATACTTTTAAACTCTTTATAATATTTAAAACAGTTCCCATAAAAATACAGTATAGACTAAATTTAACAACATAAAAAATATTAAATTTATGGAGTTTCACTTTATGTACATTGTACAAGAGTAGCAAGTAAACATTAAAGTTTTATAGAGCAATACAAAATGTTCTAAGTTTAATGTGCCTTGAAAATTTACCTAACAGCATAATTCTGCGTATTTTTTTTTATTTTTTGTATTGGAAAATGAAATCCTTAAACTTTAACAATGTACATACTTTAAAAGTCTTTTAATTGTTGTGATAAACTACAATATTTAGAGACAGACACAAAATTTACAGACTGAAATTTAAGTGGAGCATTTTTGTAAACGTTTGTTAGCTTTAATAATTTAAAGGGTAAATTTATTTTCCAAATTATAAAGGTCCACTCGTAACGTATACTGATAACTTTATGGAAATCAATGAAAGTAAACCTAACGCTCGCAATTACTGCCAATAAAAGAAAATCACCGAGATTGTAATTTTTAGAATATTAACCATCATAATATATAATACAGGGTTCAAAATATTGTTAAATATCTTTTCACTTTTGACTACATTCTAATGTGGGAAGCAAAATATTGTTAAATTTTAATTAAATTTTATTCATAATATTAGTAATGTTGGTAATAATGGAAAGGAATAATAAAGAAAATATAAGAAATTTTAACCATAAATTATTTAAGGCCGTAAGGCCTTCATTTACAAATACGCTCCATACGCTCTCTATGTTTATTTAATTAGAAATCTACACGTACCACAATACAAATACGCTTGTCTTGGCGGGAAAAACAAAATATATACCTAGCACTATCGAATTGCGCATTGGTATTGCGCTCACATTACGATTGTACCTTAATATTAAAATTTTACAATCTTGAGATTACATTTAAACGTACCACAATCAATCCGAATAATTTCAATTTATGCATTTATTAAAGCTTTTTTGTGAAGCCAAAAATCTATTATATTAAGCTTTTTCCGCTATTCGCCTCCCCGTTTAATGTATACGTTTTTATATAGTTACAATCACTTTCTATCACAAAATTGGTATAAAGTGCGTTATTAAGGTTCGAGGGTTCGAGCTATTAAAAGAATTTAAAAAATCTGTAACTATAAGCATTTTCGGTTAACAGTCTATTTTTAATGAAAATTTTACACTTTTACTGAATTTTACAGATGCCCATTAATATAAAACTAATGTACAACTAGTTCTGCTATACGATATGTCCTTATTTTGTTAAGTTTGATGTAAACAATCCATTTATTTACCTTAAGGTGTCGGTTTAATGTGGACAGTATATAAAATTGTTATATGTTGTATTTATTATAAATATTTTTCCTCTTTTTGTATATTTGTATGTATGTATATTAGAAAAATATCCTTTTTACAATTCTATTTCAACATTTTTTTTTTGCCATTTTGTATACACAAAAAGGATCTCTTAAACGTGACTTCTGAAATAGTAGAATCCTTCTTTTTTTTTGTTTTTGGTTTTTTGTTGAACATTTCAAGTATTATATATCCTTTTTTATACAAACAAACAGGAAAAAATACAATTTTTTTTCAACATGTCTAATTATCTTTTATATATCTTAATAACAAATTTGATGTATAGTTGTTTACACTTTAAGAATTTTACATTTTTTCCTTTTTTTAAAGAACACAAGAAAAACAATAATTTAATTAAGAAAATTTCCTTTCAATTAGGATATCATAAAAATATATTTATATATGCAGATTTTATAATTAAAAATAATTATTTATTTTACAATTTTTATTATATGAAATGAAAAGGATGAAAAATAACAATGTTATTTCTATAATACCGTAATATCAAAAATTCTAGGTCATTTCGTAAAACACTTAAGGACATTTTTAGATATTTTTATGTAAAAAATAAATAATAAAAAAAAAATCAAGAATTGTAAAATTTTAAGTGGATGCACATTTGCAATTTATATGAAATTGAAAATTAAACTAAAAACTAATGAGATTGTTTGTTAAACGAAAAAGTTCATTTTCTTTACCGATTTTGTTTATAAAAAAAAAGTTTATCAACCGAAAAACGGTGGGCACAAGCTTTCTACTGTAGGAACTACTGAAAAACGGTAGAAACAACTGAAAAATAGGCGATCTACTGTCTGAACAACGGAAAAATTATAGAAGTAACCGAAAAATGGACTTTTGTGGTATCAAGTTCACGATTAGAATAACCAAAAATGAAGGAAAGAATCGAAAACCAAAAAATGAACTAAATTTTAAATGTTAACTTTATACCGTAATAAAGTTTTCTGTCTGAATTCAAAACAAAGTTTAATGAAATTTTTCAGAGACGACCCAAAAATAAAATTTGTTGCAAGTAATATCGAAATATATGCTTAAAAGAAAATATTAAAATCGTATATTAAAATAGAAAAATAACACAAATTTTCAATAATAATGATAAAATAAAAACTGTCACAAAAAAATATGTGAAAAGAAAACTTTTTAGTTTTTCTCTACCATAATTCTTGGGGATAAGAACTAAAAATCGAAAGAAAAAAAAGTGTTTTTCTAAATTTAAGTTTTCCATTTCAGATGACATAAAATCTGCAAAAGTTTAGATAATAAGTTAGAAGTTTGTTTTTTCGACATTATTTCATTAATAACGAATATCTATATATTAAAAGCATATGTGATCAAAATTCAAAATATCAATAAATTGAAATTTTCAAATCTATAATTATTATTTGTTATCATAAATATTACAGGGTGGAATAAAATTGGAATTATTAAATAAATTTAATGTATAGATAAGCAGTAAATTAATAATAATTATATATTATATAATTGGCACTGAACAATGGCATAGTACATAGATAAATGGTGGGTTGACGTGGTCCAACAATTTTCTATACGTTACCCATTTTCACCACAAATCGTGCCATCGCACTTCTTTTAAAAAGTTTGTCAGATATTACACAGAGAAGGACAGTGACATAAAAGATTTTGTCTTGTCATCTTCAGCGCAGCCTCTAGAAGCAGTTACCGTTGTCAGTCTTCGTTCCACCGCATGTTTACGTAATAGTAAATGCCCAGTGACTCTTCCTATGTACATATGAGTTTGGTTATATTCCGAATACCTCTCAATAATTGTTTAGCGTTGCGTTGGGGTTACTCTAGAACAGTTTTTTCTTGTGACAACGGTTCGGCGCAACCTATTCTCATTCTGACCTTATTTTGTTTTGGTATTGCTAGCCATAGTTTAAACAATATTTTAATCGATTTGACTCAATAATCGATCTGGCAAATTTGAAGGCTGATATCTATCGCGCCATTTCTAGCCAATTCATCAGATAAATAGGTTGCATCAAAGAAAATTATAACAAAAAATTTAATAATTTAGATACTGGTACAAAAAACCTATAATTTACACAATTATAACCTCCTACTAGTCCTAGTAAGTGGTACAAGTAGTAACGGTAAATAAGCAACCTAATGATCTATTTATTATACATTACCCGTCTTTATTACTTATCAGTAAGTCAGTATCATTGGACGGTGAAGAATATGACATGTGGTATTATAATGTCAAAAATTTGTTTGCATTACATAGTTTGATTTGAATTTGAAATTATATTACAATAATGTAAATAATATTTTACATCGGTGACTCGGTTATGTCTGTATATTAAGACGGACTTTGATCTTGGTGTTCGGTAGGTATTGATTATACAAATGTATAAAATATCTTTTCATACCATATTTTAGTAGATAAAAAATATATTTTTTATGGAATTGTGAAGAAATATTTATTAATCTATATTTTCACCATAAAATATTTCTGACAAAGTTTTTTAATTTTTTTTTTTGGGTCGCAAAAGTTTTTACCTAAAATTATTATAAACACGCTTTTGACAGATTATAATTTTTTCTTTCTTTTACTTTTATTTCGAAATTTCTGTTTTTATATTATTGCGATATTTGTCGCATCTTCGCTCGTCGCATGTTTGCTTAAAGTTTCCAAATTAAAAAAATAAATTTTTTTAATAAAATTTTAGTTTTTTTGTTATTAATTTTTTTTTAAAAGTTATTTAAATCCTAGGATAAGACTTGAAAATCATTTTTTTTTTCACTAAAAACATTTAATTTTTCTTATTTTCTTTTCTTCGGATTTAAAAAAAAATTATATAAAAATTTCAACTCTAAAAAAATGTAATATTCATAATTTTTGTACGTTTTAAATTCATAAAGCGACGATATTATATTCGTCCACAGAGAGATATCAATTTTTCCATAGCCAAATGCCAAGTGAACGCATTTCTTTTATGGCAAATGCGAGTATCCTTCAGTATATTATAGTTCCCAGAAGATTATTGTACAGTTCATATTAATTATAAAAATATATTATTTAAAATGTTGTATTATCATCGTGAATTTTTTTGGGTTCGCCTTAGTTCCGGATTTAATCAGACTTTGTTTTCTGTTCTTGATGGATATCTCTTCAGCTAATATATTATGCTCCCCATACACTCATTGTACAACCTGGTTATCAATCAGATAACTCGTTTTACAACCGTAAATATCAGTTTTTTCGTTTTTTCGGGATAGTGTCAAAAGTAAAAAAAAAAATTCTTATAAAAGTTGTGTAAAAAATAGTTATAGAATTTAATATTATGTATTTTATTTAATTAAATATATTGATAATATAAATTTCTAAAAAAATGTATTTTTTGACAAACAACATCAGGAAACGTAATTTTGGTTGTAATATTCCCTATAGCCTATACAATTCAGCAAACGCACGCCGCCAGCGCAAATTAAAATATTTTAATATTTCTTCAGGCTATTGCTTAACCGTCCAAAATGTTGTCAACGTGTTAAACTTGCCAACAAACGATAAACATGTTTTATAATGTATTGGCAGCTTTGTGTATAGTTTGTGATTGTGGTGAGTAAACTGTTACTTAAATAATTCACTGGACTACAGTGATATGAAGTAAGTAACAAGAAAATAATTTTATATTTGTATAATAAATACCGTAGTCAGTAAGTGAGGAAGTAATACAAAAAGTTTGTTGTTCTAAATTGATATTTTATTATGGGAATTTTTTAAGGTGTTAAGTTTTATTGAAAAACCATTTATAAGAACACATTCGACTATATACGTAAATCGAAAAAAAGCTAAGTACATATAATTTGAATTACATATAACTAAAATTTAAATTTTCATTATTTTTTTATACACTATACACTATAGGTATAAGAATTAACAACATAAATTTGGATATTTTTTATCAACTTCATCTAGTTATTAAATTGTATTATAAATTCCACAAAGTTGCATTTTCTTTTGTAAATTCCTTCATGACCTGTACGAAATAAAACGTTTACTTATTCATTAATAAAATAACTACCTAATTTGTTTTGATATAGTTAATTACTTTGTTTATAAAATGCAATATTATTAATAAAAAAAAAATGTAGAAAAATATTAGATTTGGGTTTTTTATAAAATATAAAATATTTACCAAAGTGTAAAATGTTCACTAAAGTCTCATTAATTTTTTTAAAATGGGAAAGATATGTTGTATTGTTGTATTTGTATTGTGAAGTGCGGAAACACAAAAATTGAAAATCCTGAATCAAAATTTGTAGAGTACATATTCAAAAATAAGCCAAAACATTTATTTGTGATGCTCATTTTCCTAATTTTTATTTTGGAAAAAAATTAATAAAAAATACCTTCACATGTAAAAATATAATATTTAGACCTTTGTGATACTAGTAAAACAAAATTAAAATCGTAGACATACTAAAAAATTGTTTGTAGAATATTGTAAAAACACCAATCAGACTAAACCGCATGTTAAATTTTTTAAATTTCCAACCCAGGGTAGTGAATTATACAAGACTTCGTTAAAAAGTTGTTAAAAACTTTTTTACTTTTTTACTTCTAAAATTAATTTTTTCCGCATTTAATAATTGAAATTATAAATCCTACATAAATAACTAATTTCCCTACCTTATCTATTTTTTCTTTTATTACAATTTTTTATTAAAGAAACCTCAATATTTTATAAACAAAGTAATTAACTATATCAAAACAAATTAGGTAGTTATTTTATGAATGAATAAGTAAACGTCTTATTTCGTACAGCTCATGAAGGAATTTACAAAACAAAATGCAACTTTGTGGAATTTATAATAAATATTTAATAGCTAGATGAAGTTGATGAAAAATATCCAAATTTATATTTTGCTAATTCTTATACCTATAGTCTTACAAAAGAAAATTATATATTAATTGTAAAAAAATAATGAAAATTCAAATTTTATAAATATTTTTTTTATGCTTCAAAATATTTTTTTTTTCGTTTTAATTCGTTTTACTTCGATACACAAATTTAAAGAATGTGAGAATTTATTTTATACATCCTAAACTTTCTGTCAGGTTTCAATGTTCGCCACACGTTAGAAATGTCTTCTTATAAATGGTTTTTGATTTTATACAATCATTTAGATAAAAATGTCCGTGCATTAATTTTGTAATTAGAATTTAGAATTCATTAAATTCTAGAAATCTTCTAATACATTAGTTATGTTATTGATCAAGTACTTTTGATAATGATAAGAAACAATGCATATAATTATATATTCAGATTTTCAGATTTATATATAAATTTAAAGTTCTTCTTATACAGATAATTAAAATATTAAATAATTCCTAGAACATTAGCTTTCCTAACAAGCAAATTCAGACATTAAATAGTTTACTTTTAAGTTTAAAAATTGCATTGTTAATTGTTTACTTAAGTAAAATAATTAGTAATTAATTGCTGCATAATTGTAATTCACCATCCATGAAAACTTTATTTAATGATTTCTTGCCATCGCAATACTTCGTAGTTATTCATTTACATTTATTTAAAGGTAAAATAAAAAAGTTTGTTTCTATAAATATTTCTAATTTCATTAACAACCAACCACATTTTTTAAAAAAAACGATATTAATTGAATTAAAACCAAACAAAAAGAACTTCGTAAATCAATAAACTTCATAAATTTGTAATATATTTAAAACGTGCCATTTTCACCACATTTATAACATTATTTATAATAAATAAATTCTATATAATTTTAAATTTATAATGCAAACAATAAAATACAAAAATACACAAAATGGGAAATTACATTATAAAAAAAGAGTGAAAAAGAAAAGAAAATTCTTAATTTAATTGATTTTATTTTCTTATCTGTTACGTAGTTCAGTGTTGTGTCACCATAATAATAATGAACATTGAAAAGATTTTTTCTCATAATTTATTTAAGACCTTTCGATTTCAAATTTTTTTACTATTTCCTCGTTTATGTTATGGTCGTCATCATTTATACATACAAGGATACAAGTCATTGCTGCTTATTTCCATAATACAAAATAGCAATAGAAAATTGATCATGTATATGGAAAATGTATTGATTTTTAATAAAAAATCCTTTTTTTTCTGATCAAAGCCATTTAGTCTGAAGTGACTAAATTTTTTGTATTGAAAAATAATTTCAATTTCATTTATTATGTATGCAAAGTGTTTCGCCTTAGGATGTTTTTCGATATTTTTTTGTTCAGTTTTTTTTTTTGTATAATGTTATTATAGAATCATAGATGAATATGACATATAAAAAGGATATAATCAGAATAGTATGAGGAAATATTTTCTTTGTGTATTTTTTTTTATTGAAATTATTGAGGTTTGATTTAAAAAAAATCATAAAATTTTATATTGTTAATATATTTGAATATTTAGGTTGATAAGTTAAAATAAATATTAATACAAGATTATGAAAGTGTTTAATTATTGACATTTATTTGTTATTGTAAAGTAGCTTTGAATTGGATTTTTCTTAGAGTGAATTATTCACGAGCTGATCTACTATAGTAAACTAGGGAGTCCATTCCATAAAACAAACGCATAATTTATTCTAACAAAACACTTACTTCATTGCTTACAATTGAGTTTATGTGAATTAAAATTAAGTTGAATACAAATTAGGAATTTAATATATAATTATTAAGATATGTATTAGTAAATTTAATTTTAATTATTGTTTATTTAATCGGGAAAATAATCGTAACGTAATTTTTATATTAAGAAATCGCGCGTTGTTTTAAAATGTCAAATTTCGCAAAAAAAAAAATTTAATATTCCATTTAATTATAGTCACGCTACTTTTCGGACATCTTGTAACCTTGACATTTTAGAGTTCCCCTACCAAAAAGCGTCACAGTTATTGGAAATGATATGATAATTAAGTATCTGAGTAATCGAACATAATAAGATCTTCAATATTTCGTTGTTTCGTCGAATTGCAGATCTACATCCCTTTCACATTTGCCATATATAGCTTGTGCGTTCTAATCTAACCTATAAAATTTGATACTATACAAAATTGCCTAAAAATTCAATTATTTTTAGTTTTAAATTTCACATTATTTTGATAATAATTTACACAAAATTTTCCACCCTGGAAGGGAGAAAAAAATAATTTTAAATTAATTTTTGATTTATCGCATTTGATAATCTCAAAACTTAAATGTAAATATGTATATAAATTTAATATAATTATATGTTTATTTATGTATTTGCGGTTAAAATACAAATTTATTATTATTAATATTATATAGAAATCTATTGATTATTTTTATTAATTTCCTTTCAATTATTTAAGTTTTTATCTGAATTACATTTAACTGGAAATAATTATTGTTACTTATCATTTTTATAATTTCTTATCTCAGTCAAGAGTTTACTCTCCGGTTCTAAAACTAGAAATTAAAAACTAATGAAAGCAAAGATTTAAGTATTTCGTCACTGGATTGAATGTAATAGATACAGATAATCTGCTAAGATACCAGAGACTAATAATAAAATAAGAATGCATCATATTTTATTATTCGATTTTAAAGTTAAGTATCTGAATACCCGATTTCACTGTAAAAGCTTAAGCTTTTTCCAGAAGATGCAGATCTTAAACTTCGGTTTAATTTATTTTCTGGTTTATAAGTGCAAGCTTTAACATAAGTATTCTTTAAAGTGATATTTAACTTAAGCCTCAAATGCGTATTTAGTTGGTTGGTGAGGATCAGAGAACCTCACGCACTGAAGCTACAATTTGGCCAGTTGTACACCCTATTTGAAGGCTGATTTTTTTTTCTATAGCGCATCAACTAATTCCACCTTCTTAATGAACTTGATCATGTAGACAGGCTTCTTTTAATCCGCCTCAGAAAAAATGCGTAGTTAGTTTCATTTATAACACTTCATATTTTTATTATATGATTGAGATAGCAAGTAAGCTTAAACTGCAAGTTTATGCCAGCGCAATCGGATTAGTTAAGCTTAAGCTTTCACTGTGAAATCGGGCATAATGAAATCAATATTTTTTTTTATATTTTGAAAATACCATATCGCTTGTCAATTTTACCGGAAAACCCGTCTGTAAAACGGTTAACTCTAAAATGAATTATTGAAATTGAAGTAATTTCATTGATTTAATTTTCTGTCATTTCTGGTAGGAATAAATTTGATAATGAATGAAATCGTAAATGATAAATAATATTAAAAAATTTATAATATTCACATAAAACCATAAAATGTTATCACTATTTGTATACATTTTATAATTTCGGAAATTCAAGTGTTAGTTAAATCAGATTTTCTTTCAATATTAATCAGATAAAACAAATATATTACTTGGCATTTAATTATAATACAAATCAATGTTTAACATACAATAATTATGTATATGCAACAATAAACAAAAAAATTTTTTTTTACATATTATAATAATTATTAATTTGTTACACATGACATGAGTAATTTATTTATGTTGTGTACATTATTTTCTCGCACGCTTATTTGCAATTTACATAAAATACATAAATAATGATAAAATTTTCAATTTTATATATAATTATTAATTATAAATACATATTTTTTTTTTTTTTTAAATTTATTATTTATTTAATCAAATTACTGTCACATCAATATTTTGTCATACTAAAACTGTTCAAATTAACTTAATATTTATCCTTATACTAAATTTGTATCTGACCTTAAGTAATACATAAAATTTAATGAATAATAAAATATATCAATAAAAAAATTATTGTAAAATAAATTTTTCCCACTTCTTTAAAAAAATTGTCAATATATAAAAATAAAATACATTTTTTATCTGATCAGCTGATCGTCGCTATTGATGATCAGTTTTTATTATGTATATTATTTAATACCTTCATAATGAAAAATTATATATGTAAATATATGTATATATAATTTATGTAGTAGATACAAAACATTTATTGGATGGTGCATATGTTTTTATGATGTTTGTATATTAAGTATTTTTTTTTAACAGAAGTTGGCAAAAAAAAATTATATTTTAAATAGAGAACAGAAAAAAAATGTAGAGTAAACCAAGGCCTTATAATTTTTTTTTTGTTATCATACACGAAAATTGTCAGTCTTTTTGTATTTTTTTTCAGTTTTTTAAATAGTTTTAGAAAAAAAAGTATCTTTGAATTTAAAAAAAAAAATATGTTTTTTTTTTCTGTATTCGTTCAAATTTTGCTAGCTTTGCTCTCTTCCGTTTTAGTGGTTTTAAACTTGTACAAATTCGTCATCGTAAGTTTTTTTTTTGTATTGTTGTACAAAATAAATTTTCCTCTCAGCCAAAATAATTTTATTGAAATAATTATAACAGTAGAGTCTAAATAAAATGAAAATTAATTATATATTTGTAAATGTGGAAATTGTGTTAGAGAAGTCAAACAAAATGAATATTTTCAAAATTTAAATTTCCATATTTAGAAAATTTAAGGAGCCGATAAGATTTCGACAAAAGTTAGTTCACCGGAAATTTAAAATTTGGTCTTGACATATTAATTTCAATAATTATTATTAAATTCCATATTAAACCCTTAAAAAAGTTGAGTATTTTCTTTATGGATAATGAAAATCAAACTAATAAAAATTATGGTGGTTGATGACATTTAATTTATTAAAAGTGTTCAAAATTAACTTTTCTTTATTTTGAAAATAATTTAAATTTTCATTATAATTAAGTTAGCCTTAAGGAGCTTGAGTTGTTCATATTGATGGGTTTCGAATATTGTAAATTATGAAAGTCATATAAATTTGCTGATAAAATAGTTTTAATTCCTAAATAAAACTGTTGTAATTCTCAGAATTTATTGTTGAAATAATTGCATAATTAAATTATCAAAAATTGTTATGTTAATGGTTAATCCGTCCATAAACGATATATTATGGTGTGGTGAATAGAACTTTTGAACAACTGGTGTGTTAGTATGATCATTCTAATTTGAACATACAAATATCTGGATATCATTTAATATTTAGAAGAAATATCGATATCAACACTTGCAGCATTATTTTTATATGAAGAATCAGACTTTTATATTAAAAAATTTAATTTTTTGATAGATATTACGAAGAAACCGCAAAGTATCCATTCATATCTTTCGTCTTTATGGCGGACTCAACGTAATCTTTTACATATACTTTAAAGATTATATCATTTCATTTAGTATTATTTAATTGATATTGATATATAAATGAACTTTTTACTGATCATCATCATAACTAGTTGGTTAGATGTCAAACTTAAAATTTTATGTCTTTATTCCAAATTTATCGTTTTTTTTTCTTCATCCGAATTAAATGATTTATAGTCTCCTAATGTAGAAATAATGTAGATGTAGTCACAAATATCTTTAATTGAAATAAATTTTAAAATTATAAACCTGCTACTGTATTCAATTTTGTAAAATTACTAACTAACAATAATATGCTTATATATTTACAGACCTTAGACTTAAAATTACATAAATGTATCTATAAAGTTTATCTATAAATAACAAAAAAAAACTACCACTATATACAAAGTGTGCTGTGCATTTATTATGTTATTATTATTATTCGACTCTGTTATGCTATTATAAATATTTATATCTACTTCTATACATACATAATAACAAAAAAAAAAAAATAGTATTAATTTTTGTAGGTACTCTTTAAACTTATAAATGTAATTTTGTATATATCTATATATATATTATAATAATTTGTATATATATATATATATAATTATTATGTTTTTTTATTTGTTATAGTTTTTTATTTTTATATTATTTTAATTTTTATTGAAAACCTACTAACCCAACTTGTCACTCATTATCGTATAGCCGTGCAAACTAGACGGATCGATATACAAATTAAATTTTTATTATTATTTAAAACGAATCACGCGCATAATAACATTAATTATTAAAAAAAAAATATTTAGTCGCGTTTGTATATCTATTTTAGATACGAAATTACGAATTATTTATATATGAAAAAAATAAAATATTTTTAAAACTAAATTAAGAAAAAAATATTTTTTATAAATTATTACAATTTTTTCTTTTTTGTTGTTCATTTCATTTATTTAAATAACAAGTGAAGACGAGGTGATTTTGATTTTGTTCCGAAAAGTGTAATTACATATAATAAATTTATGTTTGAATTGTGTGATTATTTAATATATAAATTAAATAATTATATGGACATTAAAAAATTTGAATAAAAATTTATAACAAAATTGATAATTTATTATTAATCATATTTTTACTATATGTAATTTAAATAAAAAATTATAAAAAACCAATTCAAGGATTACAATTTACAAAATAATAATATAAAATATTAAATTAATTTATTTAATTATTTATGAATTTTTATTTATTACATATTATCATATTATTTAATATAATAATATTTAAATAAAAAATTAAATTTATTTGATAATTATTATAATTATGAGTGTTAAAAATTATATATTTTTTCAATTATGATTTATTACATGCGATATTTTTATATATTTGTATAATATAAAAAAAAAATATTTTAATTAACACAATTTGAAATTCTCGTAAGCATAATAATAATGTTGTGAATATTTATGATAAAGATTTTTATTTGAATTTATTAAATACAATATTTTTTTTTGTTTTTAACAAAATATAATATTTGATCTTGGATTTAATTAAATTAAACAAATTAGGGCTTTAAAATATATATAAAAAAAAGTTTTGTGTAAAAAATGATGTCTATATTATTTTCTAAGAAGTGGTCCATAATCGATATCAAGCCGAATAGGTGTATTTAGCATTTATATTGCCAGTATCACCTAGTAAATAGATGTCGCACATGTCAAAATATAAAATTCCAAAGATTAGATACGTTTGTCATAATTAGAAATTGAAAAGCTTTGCATATTGAGACATACTAATTCGTTTTAGAATTTTGTCGTATATGACCGGAAATTAACGTTTTCAATTACATAATTTTATGTATCTATAAATGTAATTAAAAAAAATTGTATCTTAAATTCTTTTGTTCATTATACTTAAAATTATTGATTGTAGAAAGTGTTTTTATAGCAATAATTTTGTAATTCAATTATTACTTAAATCATAATTTACAATTATTTAATCTGTATAAATAAATAAACAACTTCCCCAAAGTTTACTGTATTAAATGGAAATATTTATCGCAACAAAATTGATAACAGAAAAACCAAAATTAAATATAACTAATAAAAAAACACTCCAACAATATTTTCCAATGTTAAAGTTGATTATTATAATGTTCTACTCTAAATCTGCTTCTTCCCCACTCCAATTGCCTATACAAAACATTTTTATGTACACAATATGATGACATTTTTTACATTAGCTTATAATTTATTTATTTTTTGTTAAATGCAACTTTAATAAACTTGGTATGTTCGATGCCACCACATTTCGTGTAAATAGTTTAAATTCTATTAGTTTGATTTATTGTTCAATTCGTCGTGTTTTAAACAATAATATGTAAAAAAAAAAATTATAGTTTATTGCAAAAGTTTGAAATAAAAATCAACTAAAAACGAAATAGAAAAATGATTTTATATTTTAAATTTACATATCCGAAAAAAATCTACATATAATAAAATAAGTTTAATTGTTTTTAGTTAAATATCATGTGATTATAAAACACCGTTTATCAACAGCGTATTGAAAAGTGTAATAACTTGTGTAGTATAGTATCTTAAGTTTCAAGCTTCCGATTAAACAAGCTTCCCCCAATTAAAGTGAAATTACCAAATCATTATCATATCATGATGTAATCAATCAATTTGCAAAATATTAAGTGTTGTAAACAAATTATCTAAAATATCTAAATGAAAATGATTAATTATTATACAATATTTTTATGAACAAAAACAAAAGAAAATTTTCTTTCATAAAAATAATCTTGGTTATTTTCAATTTTCACTTTTCGCGATCGATATAACAAAATTAATGACTGAAATACTGAAATAATCGTTCTTTTCTACATGCATTGCTCCCAAAAATATTTAGATAATATGGAATTTCTATGTAACTGATTTCATATAATCCTGTAACGCATGCGCTCGGCACAAATCATTTCTATTTCTAAATCTCAAAGCGTATAGCGCCAATATTGTTTATATAAAATGCAATTCGTGTATAATTTGTGGATTGCCAATGGCCTCACAAAATATTTAGCTTCAGGCAGTGCAATTTTTAGATCCGCCACTGACATTCATTTTGCAAATTAGTATACATTTAAAGGTTTAAAGAGTTAATAGCATGCATTACGATCTCACTTGTGATTATAATTAAAAATATTTTATATATTTAATAAAAAAAAATGATAAATTATTAATATTATTAAAATAAATAAATAATAATTTTAACTGATAATCAAGAACCGGAAAACTAAACTAAATCATTTTTTTAATTTTTGCACATGTCTGACTTCATTTTGGATAAAATATTTCTAGTTAATTTTAATTGAAAATATTATTTACGGGTGGTTTAATTTTTTTTTTATAAATATTTTGGTGTTGAACAAGAAAACTCATTAACCTTTTTCAGTTTTATGTATGAGTGAGTACTCCTGAATCCTTTTTTTCCTTGCATTATTATCGTTTTTAAAAATTCTAAATCGCATGGTGTCATTTTTAACAACGTACAAACTTTTTATTACAGAAGTGCACTTTAGGGAATTTTTTTTTTGTTTTATACTAGTACATTACAAATACATAACAAAAAAAAAAAAAACATGGAAATTTGTTCTGTTTATGTAAAATTACATAAAAAACATAACTTTTTAAATTGCTTATCATCATCATTTAAATTGATGAACGAATAGATACTAATAAAATAAGGGATTTAATTAAAATATTTAAATGGATTATTTTATCCTAGACATCATGATATTATGGAAGTTTTTGTTGGTATAGTTGATGTGTTGATGTTTATTTTTTTTTTAAATCTGAGGTGTTACGAACAAATTTTGAACGATTTCATTAGTTTCTATAGTTTAATGACTAGAAATCCATGATGATAGTATGTCTGTTTTACAAAAAGGGTCAGAACCAGGTCACTAATCACAAATTTGACCAGTTTCGCCATATCAGAGATTTTTATAATTACAAGTCTGTAGATGTTACAGCTAAAAAATTTCGAAATTAGCTTAAAATTAATTTAGTAGAAAATTTAATAAACTTATTTATCTAACAAAATCAATACTAAATTTGAGCAGCAACAAAAAACTCTATATTAACTTTCAATTTTATGCTATATATCAACAATAAAATTATTACAAAAATATTTTAACTTAACTGCCCAAAAAGGAAATTAATATCTTAATATTTTTCAAAAAGAAATTCTGACTATTTGAGCTACAAAACAGGATTATATTTAAAAAAGTTCATCAGATCAAAAAAAATATAAAAAATAAATAACATTCCAACTTTTACAACCCTGTGATCATTTCATCCAATTAGTCAGAACAATTTGAGAGGGACTTTTTTTTATATGTATTTCAAACTATGACAAATTAAATTTATTTGGCTTTTTTTCTGTGCATTTTTTACACAGCTTTTTTTTTATAAGCCGAAATATATTAAGCTTTGGTATTGGATTGTTTTTCTCTGTTTGTCGGTCTATCTGTCAAAACTTTATTTAATTAATTAAGTTTAGTATGTAGTTCGAGTGAAATGAAATTTTCATATAAATTTAACATCGTCAAATCTGAAATGAATAATTTAGTTTATAATTTCGCACAGGTTACAATTTAAAAACCTTTGGAGATCTCGTTAAAATTTCAAGCTATATACTAAGCTTTGTATTGGTCATAAACCCGTGACTTTATATTTGTCATTTTAAAAAAATAGAAAGAATTCTTCTTCTTCTTAATGTTTCTCTTCATTCTGGAGGTTGGTCATCATATCATAACATTAATCTTGTTTCTACATTGTGCCGTTCTAAAAATTACCTTAGCTAATTTATTCAAAGAAGAAAAAAATCAAAAAAAAAAACAGCTGCAATATTAAAAAGTTACTGCAAAGTTAAACTAGTTTGTAGTATTAGTTCAAATTTTGTTTACTAGTTGGTACTAAAATTAATTAAAAATAATTGTTTATCCATAAACGTTTGTAAGTCATGTACAAATAATTCTTGACACTTAAAAATCTTATTTATGTGAAACTAATGCGCACAGTAGTTAAACTATGCAATTAATTTTTTTTTTAAGTTATGTTTTTAATGTTGGAATTTTTACAAATTGCCTTTACACTGAACAACAATCATCAACACACAAAAAATATATCTATAAATTTATAATGGAAAATTATGTAAACTTTTAATACGGTTGGCCAAGCATTATTTAAGTTTAATGGGGGCGTTTGAGGGTTTTTTTTTTATCATTATATACTGGATATTTTTTTTTTTTATTTGGTTTTGTTGTTATTTATCGTAAATTGTATTTTATTTCAATAAAATGTTATTTATTTTGAAATTTAAATACATAAAAGAAATTTATTATTGATAATATTCATATGAACTTGAGATACTTTAATTTCAAAAATGTGGGTTTTAAATTTTCATCTCTCAAAAAAAAAAAAAAAAATTATTGGTTCATTGAAATGGTTTTTTTTTTTTTTTTGGTTTTTCTCTTGTTTACTGTTGATATTAAATTTATGGTAATTTAATAAAAAACAAAAAAAAAAAATCATTTATGTATAACTAAATTTAAATGTTATTATAATTTAATTGAGGGTATATTTTTTTTTTTTAAATTTTTAATTAGGTTATATTTATTCTGATTGAGAATTTTAATACAATAACATATAATTTTTTTACCTAATTCATATATATTAAAGTTAGGTTAACCTTTCAGAAAGGTGAATAAATATTACCAAAAAGTTTATTAAAATGTTGATGAAGGACATCATAATATTCGCATAATTAAGTAATTCAAATGTTAATAAAATTTACTTATTTTGAAGAAAAGCAATTTAAAAATATTTTGTAATTATTGCTTTGCAATTTATCATCTAAATTATTGTAAATTTAAATAAATTTTATTTTCCATATAAAAGAAACATAATTGTAACATTGAAATTAGAAAGTTTATTGACCTAATAATTATTTTTTTTTAATTTATAGAAATTATATGATTATTAAATCTTAAAAATATTTTATTGCAATATAAAATTAATCGCTAATTTAATTGCTTAAGTATTTAAATATATAAAGAAAAAAAATTAGCCAGCCCAAAACGTCATATTTGTCTACCTAAAAAATATTGACCTTAATTTATATTTTAACAAAAATAATTTGTTGCTAATCATTTCATCAGTTATAATAGCTACATAAATGTTACATAGTTTTTATAATAAAAGATTTCATAACAAAAATTTAGATCAGTTTTTTTTTTGTTTTTGAATGCCCCTCTGCTTTTCAACTTTAAACTTTTTACCAAATTTTTTAAATCATCTTTGAACTATTCTGAGTAAAACTGTTAAAATTATGCTTTTACAATATACTTTATATTGTTTTTAGGTTAAAAGCTTAATTGAATAGACAACAATTTATAAATCTTTAATTAAAAATTTTAAACCTAAAGCGTATCTAAACTTCAATTGCTCGGAAAATGATAAATTCGTGATATTTTCTAGCACATTAGCATGTAATCTTCAATCAAATTCACTTTGTTTTTAACAATTTATGAACTTATAATTATATTTTTACTAGTTAGCCGGTAATATTCAAGGTCTATGCTAAATAAAGATGTAATTTATTTTAATTTCTATTTTTATTAATTTTAGTAATTTAATTTTTGTATGTAGTATTCATCAAATAAACTGCACAGTTTGTTAAAATTATATTTAATTGATTGATTTGCTTCAAATTTTTCATTCAATTTTATTGAACGTCAATAAGTTTTTAATATTTAATAAATTTTTATTTATTTTATTATAAAAATCAAAAAATTTAATATTATGTAATAATAATAGAAAACGGAAATGAAATGATTATAGTAGGAAAGGGAAATATAAAGTTTTTTATTATTATTTTTTTTTTGTCATTAAACATCGTTTTAATATATGAAAATATCTAAATTTTATATTTATATTTTTGGACTTGACATTTAATAAGTTAAAAAAGAAAGAAATTAATATAAAAATTATTTTGAAAGCATCATAAATAATATATTAAGTGTAATATCGTCAATATATTTCTAAGGACTATTAAAAATAATGTTACCGTACTCAAATTTTTTTTATTATTGTGTTGATATAAAATTAACATTTTATTTATGATATATTTCGCGAAAATATATTTGATTATGTATAAAATACAGGGTGGTGCAGAAGTAAATAAGGATACTTGAAGGGGTGATTCCTTAAGAAAATAATGATTATATTTACTTAGATTATTTTCACTTAAATGGATTCATTAAGATTGAAAATAAATATAAACGTTAATAAGTCAAAAAACAGCTTGCATATCAAAAATAATATTGATATATAAATTGTAATTTTATGTTATCGAAAATGCCTTAGAAATAGCTCAACATTGCAAATTAGAAAATTGGAATCACTTACAAGCATTTTTCATGTTTAGTTTATATTGAATTAAATTATATATAAAGTTTATTAAAACTTAAAAAATATAAAGTTTAAATATTCAAACACCTTAGTTACTTTTGCGCCAACCTGTACAATCCAATGATATAAATGTATATTCAATTTTTATTATCAATTCATATTTTTATGTTAAAATAAAAATAAATAAATAAAATTGAATTAAAAAAAATTTTTTTTTTTTTGCTTATATTTTGAATAATAATTTTATATTAACAAAAATTTGCTAATCGCGGTATATTTCTTTTTAACTTATCTATTTGCAAAACAAAACTAACATCAAGGCTGTATAAAAACATGAATTTTTAACCAATCATAATATTTTTTTTAATGAATTTTTAATTTTAGTTCATTAATTTTTTTATGATTTTTTTTAATCGCGGTTTGTTTATTCAAATTTAGGTGATAATATTATAAACATAATTTTTAGTTAAACATAATATCGTATAATTTTAAACATAATTATACGATATTTTGACGAATTATTATTCCGAAGTAATGACAAATTATGATATAAAACACTACAAACTCTTAAATTATGATATAAACTGGTAAATTTTCATGTTTTCCTCTATTCAAACAGAAATATAATATCAAAAATTGAATATTCGCTGCAAAGCTTCATATATAACTAGATGAATTGTTCATAGATACAAAACACGTACTGACATTCTTTCAAAAATTGTGAATTATCGCTAGGAGACACATCATAAAACATAAAAATCTATCAAAAATATGAGATTCTTCAGTTTTACCTTGTAAATAATAATTGTACTTTCATTGCTATGAAGATCGGAAAATAAAAGAAATATAATTACAAAAAATAAATAAATTATCGAATTTTAATTAAACTGAGAATTAGAAAATTCCTTGAATTTTTCAATTTAACCTTTAATTCTATATTCAATACAATGAATTTTTCCTTTCATAATAACAAATAATAAAAAAAAATTATGATCTGATTTTAGATTTTATTTGAAAATTATTTTTAATATTTTCCAATAATAATTTATTTTGTCATAACAAAATATTTATATATATATAGAAAAAAAAAATCTAATAAATTTTATATTTTGTCATTCTGAGACATCATATTTATTAGATATCAAAATATGAAAAAGACACAAAATATGAAATGTCAAAAATCATTTACAATATATAGATTAAATTGTTAATATATATGTTATGATTATGAGGAATAATAAATTTAGGTAATAATAATATCTATAGAATTCATATCAATAATAATTTAAGACGCTTTTAATATAAGATTAATATGATACTATAAAAAACCAAGGGACTAAAAAAAGTATTGGATTTTGTTTCCCGAGATGTAGTCGATGGTAATAGCTTCACGTAGTATTTGATATAGATACTTTGCTTCCTTTTGTTCTTTATGCTATTTTGAATGTATTCAAAATACTTTGAATAATACCTGGATGTATTCAATAAAATTTAATTTTAGTTTAATAGATCAACCCAACAAATGTCACTATACAAATATCTTTTATGACATTATCCGGCTTGATCGAATTTTTTCTCATTTGAAGGGGAACAAAATTTTCGTAACGTCTTAAGGACTTTGCACATGATACGCGAACAGCGAATTGCGAAGAAATGAATTATTTCATGTTTAATTATTTTTTTTAAATAATTTTAATTTTTTTTCTGCGAATTGGTTTATCTGTTCGCGAACAGACAAATCATTATTCGCATTCCACATTGTTGCGAATAAAAAATTCGCTCGTTTTTAACCTCAAATTTTTTCTTTTATGGAATACATATTCACAATTCGAAGTTCGCGTCTCATGTGAAAGAAATGTCAAAATTTGCGAATATTCGCAATTCGCAGTTTGCGTTTCATGTGCAAAGTTCATTATTTCGGTGTTGTTAACTTGAAGAAATAAAAATTTACTCTACTTTAAGTGGAATATCATTCTACCAATTAACAAGTGGTTTTAATAACACAACACCAAATCAATTTAATTAAACCTGCACCGTGTGAAGTATCCGTAATAATAATTTCCCTATTTGATGATTTTTGATATCTTTATAATATGATTTACTATTCAAGTAACAAGTACGTCAGGTGTAATTTTAGTTACATTCGATTTCTACGTATATAAATATCAAAATAATTTATATTTTTTTTTGCCTGAATATTTAATATTTTCATGTTAACTCTTTAATATTCTTACCATTTTTTTTTTTATATTAAAGCCTTTTATGATTTATAATATTTGACAATTTTTTCATAATTTTCCAACAACTCATGTTATTATGTACACGCTTACACGTATTTCGAGACACATCACAATTCACAATGTATAGTGTCATTCTCATATGTTGTCATTATATTTTTGTGATATTGTAATACATAATATATAAATTGTCCAGATTGTTATATTTTTCGTGTCCCTAATTAAATGCTATTTAATTAATTTAATTATATTATCGGTACGATAACTTTAATAATTATATTTCAATTAATTATTTTTCATGATTTCATTAAAAAAATAAAAATAAAATTAAATTAAATAATTATTATAAATACAAATTGTGTTTACTTTATAAACTATATAAATATTTTTACCAAAAATAACCAGTAATTAGGACATAATTATAACTTTGAATAGGTTGGCGTTTTTACTAGTTTTGTTTAATTGAAATATTTATTATTTATTATGAATTTTATCAGATTAAAGTGTAAAAAAAAATATTAGTTCAAAACGTGCTAAAATTTAATATTAGCTAAATAATTTTATTAATAATAAATAGGGGAAACTATTATATTTTATTATTACTACTTACACATTATACTATAGTAGTAAAAAAAGTAGTAGTTAAATAAAAAATATTTGAAATGGGAAAAATATGAATTCATGTTGGAAATGAATTTCGTTAAGTCTCTCTGGCTTTGGGTTCTGATATGGAATGATATAATATATTTTAAAAACTATTGATTTAAATAATTAAAGTATTTTTAACTGAAATTATGAAGAATCAGCTGAGAAAATTAACATTTACTAATAGACATTTTTATGATTAACATAAAACGTACATTTTTATTGAAAGCGGGAGTTTTTATTTTTTGACCGCTTTATTTAGTATTACATTTTGAAAACATTTTTTATATATTTCCGAGATAATTATGATCCTATACATATTCATCAGTAAATTTGGCATAAGTCTTTATTAAAAAAATAATCATTTAGCATTTCTTTTAAATACTTGTGTTAAAACAATTACCATTAAAAACAATTATTTCTGAAGGATTCACAAAAAATTTAGGCCATTTCTTAAGACCTGATGGTTCAAATAAAAAAAGTGAATTGAAATAAATTTAATTAAAATTATCTTCTAGGACTTTTTTTCTTGTAGAAATATAATAAAAAACACGTACCATAAACATACCATAATTTCCATTAAGATTAAAAGTAAGTTCCTATTTAGGTCTTGACTTTTGAACTTTATTAACAGTTTTCTTTTATTTAATCCATATTTATATATTTATTAAATTTATTTCAAAATATGCTAATTAAATTTAAGATTTATTTTCATTTTTAATAACCTTCATTTTAATTATATCAAAATTTATATTATATCCATTCTATCTCTATATATAAATAATATTTTAACCTTATTCTGTTTAATTTCATTATGTCAAAAAAATAAAAAAAGATGAAAAATATTATATAAAGATTGAAATGTCAACAAACAATATTGCCACCAAAAATATGATTTCAACGACAGAAGCTGTTAAAACACGAAAAGTAAAAAAATAAAAAAAAAATAAAAAAAAATTCCCACTTAATTACCTTAAAATATATAAACGTTTTTCTGTCAATGTATTTACATTTAACTTATATACATATACAAACATGTTCTTTTCCTTGTGTGATTATTTTATTTGCAAGATATATTTTTAATTATAATACTATACATAAATATGCTATCGTTTTTTTTTTTTGGTTTTTGGTTTTTTTAGATTATATAATATTTTGCTTATCACCTTAAAAAAATCTATTTAAACATAATCTTATTTATTTTTTTAATGGACATTATATTTAATGTACATATTAATTATTTTAATTATATTTTAAAAAACAGAAAAAAAAAAATTAATTTTCTTTACTTCTGTCCAGTACTTAAATAACAAATATTGTCCAACAACATGGACCGACCCAGCAATAAAAACTTTTTTTTTAAAAAAAAAAGCGTAGGGAACAAAAAATATTCATAAAATGACAAAAAAATGCTGCGGTATTCAAAATAAAGTAGAAGAAAGATTTCCTTTTGAATTTTCATTTTTTTTGTTGAATGCAATCTATATAACTAACAGAGAAAAGTCTTCATAATTTTCATACTCATACAAGAATATTTATGTACATATATATAAAATATAATTCCACGCTTCTTCCTTGTCGCTGGCTTCCACTAAATTAAATAAGAGCAAAGCTTCTTTTTTTTTTTGGAAAAACAAACCATATAAATTTAAGTATAAACCCGGAAAATTTAATTAAATTAAACTTGCCTTGACTTCAAAAATGAAAATATAATAATTTTCATTTTTTTTTTAATGTTATTCATCTTCTTTTGTTATTTACTTGTGTCGCTTTGGGGTGGGTGGATGGTTAGTTGTTATTGTATGGGTTTATGATTGTGTTGGTGGTGGGTAATACTTTTTTTTTTTTTTTTTGGTTAAATTTTCTTTTTATGAAAGCCCAGAGTAAAATTTTCATTTTTCAAATTTTTTTTTTTATCAAAACAATAGAACACATTATTAGTCCTTTATTTTATTTCGTATATTTTTGTGTGCTGTTTTTTATTAGGACTTTTCGCTATTATTTGTCTCTAAAACAAAAAATAAAAAAATTGTTTTATTTATTTTTATCAAAATTAATTCTACATTTCGCACTAATTTTCTTTTACTAACTTAACCACAGTTTTTTTTTTTGTTGTTGTGTACAGTCCATTTATAAAATAAATACAAATATATATGTACTAGTACAACATATTTTTAAATGCAGAAAGGATCCAACTACCTGGCCATTATAATACCAAAAAAATATTTAATAAAAATTACGACGAGAAAAGACTGTGTCTTCAAAAAGTGTGCCATTTGCAGGCAATTTTTTGTTTTGTCATCTTTATTATTATTATTATTATGAGAGATATTCTTAATTTATTTAAAGGGTAAAAATATATTCAGTATAAAAACGTAGTATAATACAACCCTTTTTTTTAATTTATTCGGTTTTAGTGAATTGTTATATCATCTTCTTATTATGCTGTACGAAAATCCTTTGAATAATGTGGTACATTTTATCGAAATTTTGTAAAAAATGTCGAAAATTTGTTAAATACTTTTTTATTTATAACTTTTATTTATTTAAATGGTGCAATATCGCTATAGTAAGATATTGAGAATTCATCTAAGGAGGACTTGTCTTACTTAGGTGATCGAAGATTTGATTAGATTTCGAGTTAAATTTATCTTTCTTCATATTTCTTCATATTAGTAAAACATTCTTCTGTAGCTTATATCGACCATGATTATATAATAAATCAAAGTCATAATGAATTATTTTCTTACCGAAAGTATCCAGAACTAATATTTACTTTAATAATTCCATTTTACACCAGTATTAGGAAAATAAAATCTTGTTTATCGTTATATAACACATCTGTTAGTTGTGCTAGCAAATCGATGGAAAATGGAATGTTTTTCATGGAAATGGATACAAACCATTTGGTACAAAAAGTATCAAGAGGCCATGGAAATAATTATCATTGTCAAAGGAGTCATAAATTATATTGCTTACAACTTACTTTATGACATTAAGTAAAGCAATTACAGAAGCCAAGTTTGTAATGACATAACAAAATCATAATTTTTAGTTTTCATAATTAAACTATTTCTCACCATAATCTTTTTATGGAGCCAAATTTGATGTGATTTTTCAAAACAATATAAAAAAACATAATTTTATTAATCGTTTTATTATAGTGGAAATATTATTTATTTTCTCCATTTTTTTTTCGATTAAATTTAATTCGACATTTTCACTCTGATCTTTTTATATAATTTATAAAAATTGTCATTGTTAAAAATTCAGTTTGATGATATAAAATAATTTAAGTATATATATACATAAATATTTTTGATACTGCAATTTCTGGAACATTGAATAACTTTTAAGGTTGTATAACATCCACCAGTGATTTTTTTTTATTTATATAGAAGCTGTATTTACGTAAGTTTTTCAGTAAAGATACAAAAAAAATCAGGCAAACACAATTTTTTTATAATATTTAATTATTAAAACAAAAACCGGGAATTTTTAAAATTCTTTAAAAAATTATCATTAAAACCGAAAAAAAATGCTATACAATGAACATAAAATTAAAAGAGAATTTATGAAATGACACTGATATAATGTACGTTACTTGTTTGGAGTTTGGAAAAACTCCTTTAGCATTTAAACACATCACAGTTACACAAACTGATTTAGTGTTAATAGCATAACTTTTTAAAAATAATTGTAAATCCTAAATATACAATAGCAACCAAAAAAATTATTTAATATAAAAGATTATCCTTTTCAACGAATGTTATTTTGTGATTGCTAGATAAGTTTGTAATTATTTTTAATCGCGTTATAAACGGATGTTAAAAAGTAGGTCCCTTTTAACCTTTTCAAAAAAATCCAATAGTAGAAAGTTTTCATTTCATGCTAAGATCCTTTTTATTATATACATATTTAAATACATTTTTTAAACACTTTTTAACTAGTACACAAAGTTTTAAGGTTTTAATTTATGTATATTTTAACGCTTATTCTCGGAATCAAGAAAATCTAGAAACTTCAAATCAACGTTATTCGAAAGCTAAATGTAAATAGTTCATCTCTCTTAGATTTGGCTGTTCGAATACTTTGTATATTTTATATTTTATGTTTAAGAATGTGTTTTCAACGAATAATTTCAAATTATCGACTATTTAATTGCCATCGACTATAAATTTGAATTGCCATGCTTTTTAAAGTTGATATTCATACTTTGATAGTATTCCCATTTGTTTATTAAGTTTAATACTATGAGTATATAAACAGTATATGAAAAAATACATAAATGAATATAAATCTTAAATCTAAGATATCACAGTAAACATAATTTTAAACTAAACTAAATTTATGTGACCAATAAAAATTTCAATTGGGGTCAAAGGAAATAAAGTTGTGGTACGACGAGTGTGATATAAAGGAATATTAGGCTAATAAAGTAAAATTGTTAAAAAGTTTCGAAAGTATCTATGACATACAAGTATTATTCAGTATCTTATTAAGCTCAAAAGTTTTATAGTAATTTAAAATACTTCAAACGAGACGAAGTTATAAAATTATTTAATTGATATTAATTCCAAATTAAATAAGGATAACAAATTAATGTTATATAAATCCATATTCCAAAGTATGCTACTCTATGGTTCACCTGTTTGGGGCCAATGTGGAAAATCACACATAAAAACATTACAAATAAAACAAAACAAAATATTAAAATTAATGTTAAATCTACCTTGGTGGTACTCTACTTCAAATCTACATTTAATAAGTAATGTACAATCTATTGAAAACCGAATCCAGTTATTAAACCAAAAATTTTATGAAAATTGCATTAATTCATCTAACCCACTAATACGTAATCTTACTACATAATTTAGCTCTATAAGAAGCTTAGTTCTAGTTTTAGTTTTAGCTTTATTTTTAAGTATAATTTTTAAAAAATAATTTAAAATGAATTCTAAAATAAGGTTTTATCTGATTTTCCTTATAATCAAATATATATTAAATTGTGAAATTGCTCTTCTGCTGATAAATTTTTAAGAATATTATAGTTGTAAAGGACAAGTGTCCTGTTCTCTAATTAAGTTTTTTTTTCCTTGCGAACTTTATATACATATTAATCAGAATAAAGAATTTGAATTTGAATTTGAATTGAAATTAATTTTCCTGATTTTGTTAAAGATTTGATTTGTTACTATTAAAAATTAAATAATCATGATTATATTAATATTCTAATTGTAAATTTCATATTTCCTTGATATAAAATGCATAGATACATTAATTATTCTTAATTAATTAGTGAAGTTTACATTGATTTTATTCAAGAATTTTTTTTTTTTGCAAATTTAGGCTATTGAAACTATAATTGAAAACTGTTATAAACATTTTAAAACTTGAATAAGAAATATGATAAAAGTAGTGACCTTTGATATAACTATTGAAATACATGTTTTTTTTAATGTATTCACAAATATCTTTCAATGATTTCCTAAAAATGCTTTCTTTTTTTTTGTTTTAAATTCATAAATTTTAAACTATGCTTTAACAAAAATAAAAGTTTATTTTAATTTAAATGCAGATGCTTCCAGAAAACATTAATTTATGTATATAATCATATTAATTTAATATAATATTTTATGTTTTTTTTTCTTTTTGGTAACATTGTCAAAAACATTTTTTTTTTTTTTTTTAATTATATAACACATTTTATTATTATTATTTTTCTGTATATTTATTTCAGTTAAATGCACATTTTATATCAATTTTTTTTTTTTACATTAATATTGCATATGACCTAAATTATAAATGTAATAATTATCATAACTTTTATAAATATTATCATAAAGCATAAAAACTTACAGAAATATAAAATAATATAAATTAAAATATATTTTTGTATTTTTTAATTTAAATGTTTTAATTAATAATATTTTTTAATAATTTTTTTCAATTCATATCACGTTTGACCAAATAAAAAAAAACATTTACCACAAATTATTTATCATATTTAAATTGGATTCCAAGGAAATAAAAAATGTCAGGGTAGAATGACAGGTCAATCTATAATCCGGGCATTTTTTCTGTTCATATTACAAGTAATTGAGTTTATAATTCAAAATTAAAATTAGTACTTGAGTTTCTAATGCAAAATTAATCCAAAACAGAAGGTTTCTTATCATAGAAAACGATCAAATAAGAACTTCTGAATGAACCAATTATGTGTGGATTAGTGAAAACAAGCAGAAAAGATTGATCTGATTATTAAGTCCGTCCTCAACACTATTTTTCTACCTGATGAGAAATTTTGACTCATCAGGCCATAAAGATTAATTAATGATTCTTGGAGTATCAAAACCACCTCCTTAGAACAAACAGTAGACATTTTTTAGAAACAAAACTAAATTATTAATAAAATAATAGCAAGGCACTAAAAATATGTCCAAGCAAAAAAAGTTAATAAAAAATTTTAACATTATTAACAATTGAAACATAAGATTGGAAAGAACTCAAATCAGTAATTTCTGGGTCAAAAAATATGGTTTAATTATTGTACAATTACTGGATCAGTAGATTACCATTTGCTTCAGGATTCTCAGTTCTGAAAAGAATAATACTACTTCCTTCAACGTCATCTTTTAAGTTGGCTGTCTCAATATATAGTTTAATTAAAAATTGGCCAATGCTAAATTATTGGATTACTTTAAAAATCAATTATTTTTTTAATTCATTGAAGTACGAGATGCAAATACAAACTTTATTTTGAAATTTATTTGGTATATGTCATTTGAGTTAAAGTCACTTGATATCCTTTATCTCATTCCAATTACCTAATTGTTTATTAAATGGAAAATGGTATAATTATTCACAAAATATCATTTTGGCATACTTAATGGAACACAAAAGTTTCGAGGTTTTATACAGTACTAAAGATATTCGGCATCCAAAATCTGAAAGAATAAACTAAAGACTTTTAGCTTTCGAATGCCATTTATTTCCAGAATAAGAGATAACAGACGACAGACAGATGCATACAAACTGAAATCTTAAAGCATTATTATGTACTAGAAGTATCATAATTAAAAGTATTTTGAAGTTATATTATGTTAGATATAAAAACGAAGTTTTTTCTAATAATTTTCCTTTTTTTAAGAAATGAAACTCAATATCAGAAAATATATTTTGATTTTTCCCGCCCTTCATATTTTAAATTATAGAAACGCAATGTCCTTTAACAAAAAATATCTAAATCAGTCCATCATTTTCCATTAGTCTTTATCGAATTTTATGTTTTATATTTATATACATTTTCTGTTACTATGAAATTGTATATACGAAATTAATACCATAATTTTTATTACTAATATTAATTAAATTTGAATTATAATTAATTGAATTAATATGTATCTTAATTAAATAAATGTTTACAATTATATTTTTATTATTCTTATATATGTAGACCGTAGTATAATTTATTTATATTTTTATTTTATTTTTTTATACATTTGTTTTATTGCAGCACAATATTGCAGATAAAACGTGACATTATAGCTTTAACAATAAAATATTTAATTTGATTTTTATATTATCATTTTTTTTGTATTATTATTATTATTATAGTTTTTATTAGGGGAATTGGAGGGAAAAGATATAAATAAATAGATATGATAAAATTAAATATATAATTCAAAATTATATTTATATGTATATATAATACATACATATTTATAGAAAAGCATAAGGGGGTGAACTAATAAAATATTCAAAATAAAAATATACTTAGAAACTAAAGAGGAAAAATGCAATCAATTCAATTATTTTCATTATAATATGAGTTATGAAAAAGAAAAATTGATTTTTAACTAGAAATATGCAAAATTCAAAGTTCATAATATAAATAAAATTAAACAAATTAAATTCAAATTTACAATAATGAAAAGCACTTGAGAAAATTACTCAGAAATGAATAAATATTTTTATTATTGATTTCTTTTTTTTTTTTTGAAAAAATGTTAAAATTTAATTTGAAATATAATAAATTTTTTTTTATTGATATTTCAAAAGTAAAATTACTTAAATGTAAATTTTATGTAGTCGAAAAGTTTATTTAAATTTAAAATTATGCTTAATTTTTTGAATGAAAATTGGTGTATTTTTTGTTTTATTATCGTTGGCATAATAAATATTTGACTAACAATTAGTAATACGTAGTAAATATATATAATAATAAAAAATTGTATACGTAGTCCATTAATTTTTTTTTTAAATACAGAATAATTTATTATTTTTTGTTAATGTTGATTTTAAATTTTCACAGCTCTATTTTGTGCTTTCTATATACTTATATGATTATTTTTTGAAGGGATTAAAATTGCAATGAAATGATTATTTAAATAGAGAACAGTATTTTTTCAGTTAGTATAAAAATTTATTTGTCAAAACTGGGCTTTTATTGAGTGTTATGACTTATGAAAATTGACATTTGTTCAACAATTTTAAAAGTTATAGCCAATTATAATACGTGAATTTTTAAGTTTACATTATTATTAGATTAAGGTTACCTTTCCACACCGTAACATAAAATATCTATTCTGTATACCATTTTAATTTCGATTCGGTCAATGTTCAAACTTCTATATAAAGTAAGATCTTATTGACGGTTGTCTTGTAAAGATATTAAGATATAGAAATATAAGTATTTAATGCTTTTACTGGGCAATAGCTTCAAATTCACAAATAATCCACTATTCATTGATAAATTACCCAAAATGAATTTTGTTCCTATTTCAGATGAATTTTGTTCCTATTTTTGAAAATGCTACCTTCTCGTTAGTTCCTGATAACTTGTACCAATATCTAGATTTAAATTTATCTACACCTGCTCTGATTCCCTACATTATATTGCTTTTAGAAGCTCCACAAAAAGTTTCAGACGCGATGAATGGATGATTGGTATCCAGTTAAGCTAAAACTGAAAAAAACTGATTATTGGCTTGGATCACCGAAAACAAGCATATCCAAATTAGGATTAATCAAAGATATACATACTCATACATCTTAGCAGACTCAAAAAAGACAATATTAATAAAACTGTCTTAAATATCTAAATAATAAAATTGTTAATAAAAATTAATTTGTATATATCATTTTTATCTTTTCAAATTTCTTTCTTAATAATTAATGTAATAATGTTCACAGTAGTATACATCATGTAAATGAAACAAACAATCATCTCAACATAGTCAGAAAGACTGCTGTTATTTGCCAGAAGCCTTCACCCTTTGATATATTTTTCATATTCAAATAAATATTTTCAAAGCAAAAAAAAAAGTGTTAAATCTGACAGTGTTTATTTAAATTGCATAAATTTCTTTCTCTATATGATTAATGACTATAGTCTTTATTATATATGTAAAAATAATACATTTGAGAAATTGCAAACCATACAAATTTAATATGAAAATACATTATTAAGAATAGTGTGATAAATTTAAATTTTTTAATAATCAAAATCTATAAAATATTTTCATCATTTTTATGCAAAATCAATCTTATAAATCTTTCGTTTATAATTTTTGCAAAAAATATTCATAATCGTTAATATTTTTATATTACAAATAATATACATAAATATTTTCAATAAAATAATTATATACATATATATAAGTATGTAGTATTACAATATATTTTTTTTTTTTTTTGATAATTTCACATAAATGTATATTTGACACAAGGTCTTATGTTAATCCGAAAATCAATAATAATAATTTTATCATTTCCAACAATAATTTTTTTTTTATGAAGAAGACGAGGTATAGGCATTAATTTGTTCCCCTGAGACTGAAAATATTAAAATTATAGGTTTTTTTTAAAAAATTATGCTATCATTTAAAAAATAGAAAATTGATATTAAAATATACAGGGGTATTCAATATAAGACAATAGCTAAGTAGCTAAAACAAAAAATTAATATTCACGACTAATTTAAAATCTTTGATATGAAACGAATAAAATTATATGATTAATACAAGGTTGTCTGCAATTTTTTATTTATCAATTTCATGTTATTTTTATATATATTTATAAAAAAGAGTCCAAAAAAAAAACAGTATTTAATTAGTGATAACGATAATATGACCTTAATCTGTAATTTATGAATAATAACCTCAAAAATTTCTTATTAATATATAAAAAAATATGTAAATTATTAGATAAAACTTTACGTTTATTTTATAATGGCACTTTTAACAAGGTCCTAGGTTTTTTAAAACAGTCATAAATTTTAATTTAATTATAATTTTTAATAAAAAATTATTTATATTCTAAATATTTTTAATAAATATATTAATCTATTATAAATGACCCATTAAAAATATACAAGGTTTTTTCCACTAAATTTCCAACTATACAAAAGATAAATTTATTCATTGGTGAATAATAAATCATTTAAAAATCATAAATAAAAGGAAAATCTTTTTGGGAAATTATTTTTTTTTTTAAAAAAGAATCAAACAATATAAATACTAATAAAAGAAAATTGGTCAAATTCAATGTAATTCAGAATAAAATTTGTAAATAAAATGAATAAAGGATATTTATATTTAAATTATTCTATTGATATAGCAAGGATATTGAATGTTTTTATAGTTGGTATTGGTACCATAAATAAAGAATATTTTTTTTTTATCAAAAATATGAATGCTGTGGGAAAATGGACGTTTATATTTGAAGTATACTTAAATATTACAATTGTTACAATTAAATTCCATTGAAAATATTCTTAAAAATAATTGTGCTATTTATGTAATTGGTTTTTCATTTTATTACTCATCTAAGATCTATGTACACTAGGGTATAATAATCCAGGAATTTAGTGTATTCGTAATGAGTGTCTACTGCTCCCAGATCAGATACAAAAAAAAGAAAAGTAAAATTAATTACCGAAACTTATTTCAATCAATATGTTTACAGAACTTTAAGTTCTGAATGGTATTTAATAATTAATATTACGAAAAGTATTTAAATTTGTGACGAAATAATAATGTAGACTAGCTTATATAAAACAGTCAAAATTTTTAAATAATAAACTTTTAGGAATTTGTTTTGGAATATAATTTAATTAACTTGTTAAATTTATCTGTTTTTCTGGCACTTCTGCAAATTGAAAAACTTAAAGATTATTTAAGATCGTAATTGATTCAAGATTATTCCGATTACTAAACACTAGGACTAGATAGAAGTATTTAAATATAGAAGTAACCCACTTTATGCTTGTATTTTATTAATATTATTCCTTGTGGCTCCTATAAACTATTCGTTGGATATCACCATCCCAACTCTGAAAACTATTAAAACAAAAGATTTCGAAAAAAGAAAAATGTTTTACGATTATTACCATAGTATCAACACCATAATAATTAATATTTTAAATAAATTTCTATCAAATATAAATCTATAAAAGTCTAAGCTTACAAAAACTAATATATCTTTCACAAAAAAATAAAAAAATGAATCAAATTTACATTATTTTGCAATTCTTTATGGTGGAAAGGATAATAGCCACAGTGAATGTCAGTTGTCTTCCGTTAGTTAGTATAAAAAAAATATAAATCCAATCCTTTTTTTTTTAATATGTATACAAATTTACAAATATACATATCCATAAATATGTAAATAAAATGTATATGTATATGCAATTTGATTTATAATACTTTTAAGGGTGAAAAGTTGTCCATTCAAAGTCATGGATCACTAACAATTCCGTTATACATAAAATACTCTGCTGTGTTTCAATATATATAAAAAAAAATGTAATAGTAAAAAAGGATATTTTCTTATTCCTTATTTGTTGATGAATTTTTTTTTATTCCACTATTTCATTTTTTATAGCCTAACATAAAATTCCCAATAGGCGTGCGTTATTATCACTATTCGGTTTTGTATCGTGGTTGTTATATATCCAATATTAAATAAAATATAAATCAGTTTTTTTTTTTTTCTTATTTTGTTGAGGGATTTCATAAATAGCATAATATCTCTAAGTGATATATGAAAATTGATGATAAAATATAAATCTTAAAAAAAGCGTATTTGACAAATACAAAAAAAAAAAATACTTTTAATACTTACAAATAACAAAAACATTGAATAACAAATTGAGGAATATAAAAAGTAAAAAGGACACAGGGAGAACAACACTTGTGGTGTTAATATTCATCGGGTTTTGTAATAAAATTTATATTTAAATAATAAAAAAAGAAAAGCAAATTAGTAAATAATTTGATCATTTTATTATTGCCTGCCTGATGGATTTAATCTCTAAAACAGTTTTGACAATATTACATCATTTTGTAAATAATAATGTTTTAGAGGTCAAAATATCTATAATAAAATTATTGAAAATAGAAATGAAACCACAAAATTACATTAATATTATAGTAAGTTATATCATGCGATTTATTCGAATATAGTTTCTAATCAATTAATTTGATATTGGATATTTTTCGAGTGAGTTCTTCAAAGACCTATACGATATCAACTCAGTTTTCTATTCAAATTGATTTTAAATTAAAATGTACCTACCAAAAGTACAAGCTGAGTTTTTTTTAGCTTTTACAACTAGTAAAAACTTATTATCAAATTTTAATTACAAAAATTCAAGAATTTACAGTGTCAAATTCAAAGGTTTTTGAAAATATTGACAGCTGTAATTAATTCCAATATTCACTTTGTTTTTTCCATAAGCTTGGGTCAAATTTGTGGTTCAAATCTCCTTGGTATTATCTATGGAATTCTTATTTGACCCATATCCATATAAAATAATGGAGCATTTAAAAAATAAACCACTTTTAACACTAAATCATATATTAATATTATCAATATTTCAATAATTGACTTAAAAAATTAAAATAAGTCGATGAGGAATAATTTAGCACTAAATATAACAGAAAAATATAGTGGAATATCAATAACAGGAAAAGAATGAGAAGGATCCAAAACTTAAGAATTAGTTCCTAAGTAGAAAAGTTGAAAATAATGTATGGGGCTTTTCAGAACTCGGGCGACGTATTATTTTTTTTACATTTAAGCAGTTTATAAGATGATTTTATTTTTAATCAAAATATTCATACTAATTTCAAATTGCTTGTCCATTGATTAGTGTTAGTAATGCCAAACATTTATTACATTACAATTAAATTTCGTTAACAAAATAATCTGGTTAACGAATTTCAAGTACCTGCTAATAAAAGGTGAATTATATTCGAGTACTTAGTGGTATACTCTTGTTCACATTATTTAATTTCTTAATTTTTTTTTGTTCTGGATCCAATTAGAAAAGCTATATTTATTCTCCATTTTTTCAAATACTTAACTTTTTTTTTTATTTTTAATCTTATATTTACATTTATTAGTCCTTAATGAAACAAATCTAAATGTGTACATATTACGTTCTGGATCCATATACAAATAAGTTGTTACCGGGTAATATCTAGCTGTCGAGCTTTTAACTATTTATTTGTTAAGAAATTTCTAATTACGTCTATTTGAAAAAATTATAATGAATTAATAGATTCTTTCGTCATAAGTTCAAGATCATAGTTAAGATAGAAATATAAAACAAATTTCTGAAATCATTAGTCTTTTTGGTTATTGTGTACTACTGTCATACCCATTGGCTTGTATAATTTATCTTGTCATTCGATTGCGTTATATTAAAAAAAAACATTAGTCTTGTAATAAAGTGTTTATTTTGTGATTACAATTTCACTTTTACCAAAAAATTTTTTTACCATTGTCTGTCCCTCATTCCACAATATATTCCAAATAAAAAAATATTATTTGATGGGGATATTATGAAATGAATTAAAATGAAGTAAACCGATTAAAATTATTCAATAAAAATCTCACAAATAATAAAAGCTATAGATATCTAATAAATTATGTTGCAAATTATTAAAACGATTATTTAACATTATAAAATGTAATTGAAAATTTTGTACATAATACTTTGTTAAATGTTTCATTTATTTATTTTTCGATATTCAAAACCGACAAGACAAGAAGTGTTAAATATAATTGAAAATTTTATTGCCTGGTAATAAGAGAGAAATTTTTGTTTGCAGTAACAAGAAATTTGAAATATACAATAAGTTTTAAGTTATATTGTCAATCAATATGAAATTTGTCACATTGGAATTTAACCAAAAATTCAATTTTGTGTAAACGTTTCTGTAACTGATTTTTACAAAATATAATATTGATTGAATAATAATCGATTTTTATATAAATTACAAAAGAAATAAAAATTGTAATTGACACCAAAATAAATTAAAATTTTCATATTTGAATGAATTTTTGGATCCATAATTAATTTGAGCAATACGATACGATAATAAATAGGTATTTAATATAATACCAATAATAATTAACTATTAATCTTTTTCATACAAGTTTTCAAATTTTCATATTAAATCAATTATTTCGCGGAATTTGTTCTAAATAATTGCATATTAGAAATGTATTTTGAATTATTATTAATATTTCAAAATATTCATCATTGTAGAATTAAATAAACTAATGTGGCATAAAAATATGTATAAATTGAAAAAGTACAGTGCTCCTGATAGTATACAACATTGTATGAAATGAAAAACCAAACATAAAGTTGACTATACATTATAAAATATGATTATAAACGTGTTAACAACTTGGTCAAGTTGTATCGTTTGTCGGCAAGTTTACATCAAGTTGACAACCATTTTGACGTTGGCGAAATCGGTTGAAAAAATAATAATATATTTTAATTTGTGATGGCAATGGGGAAGTTGTACAAGAAAAACGACGATTCTTCACATTTTATGCCAAAAAAACATGTTTTTATATGTTTATGTAATCATTATTTTTTATTGACTAAAATCATATTAAAATATATATTTTTTTTAAATTACTTTTGTTAGAGAATTTTGTTTGTTATTTGACAATCCTGGAAAAAGAGTAAATTTTTGACGGTTGTAAACCCAGTTAAAAATTTACAACCCGATAGGCAACACAGTGACAACCAGGTTGAAAAATGTTTGGGCAGCATAAGAAATTTCAATATACAACAATGTTAATAAAATGTCATAAATAAATATTTGATATTTTTTTGTTGTTTATTCATTTTCAAGAAAAAACCATTTATTGCAATATGACAAATTTGATTAATTTTTAATGAAACTTAAACTACTACGAAAATTCTATAAATTTTTACATTATTTTACTCTATGCTATAGGAATTTACCAAAGTATAATAATAATAATAATTTTACATGAATTAATGTATTTACTAATAAAAAAAAATTATACTTAAATATAAAAAAAAAAAAAAAATTAAAAATTATAAAATAAAAGACTAATAACATTTTTTTTGAAAAAATCAATAAAATTTTTTTAATTGAAATTAAAACGAAAACCTTCTAGAATATAACATAAAAGTGGAAAACATAAAAAAACTATGTTTCGTGCTTATGGTTCAATACCAAATTGTGATGGTATTATTACAACAACAACAACTGATAATACAAATAGAACTTCAAAAATATTACAAAATCCATTAGAATCATGGGTTAATTCAATAACAACAACAACTACAAATAATTATATAAATAATAGTAATAATAATGATAATAATAATAGTAATAATGAAAATACAAAATTTTCAATAAATAAAACATCATCATTATCTGAATTATCTGATACTGATAATTATTTAATTAATACAATAGCTAAAGAATTCCAATTTAATATATGTGATAATAATTATTCAACTGAAATAAGTGCAATTATTGCAAATGCTGAAAATATATTTAAGGAGGATGCACTTAAAGGTATATTCATATAATTAAGTATTTTATTTATCAATTTTTTTTCCCATCAATTAATTATAGAAATTAATATGCTTAATTAATTTGAGGTTAATAATAATAATTATGTATATATATAACCTACCACTATGAAAATATGGTTTCAAACAATTAATAATTTTATTATATATAATAATTAAATTACAATAAATTGTTTTTTTAAAAATATTTTGTGTGGAAAATAATCAAATTAAAATTAACTGTGCGTTAATTTAAATACAATTATTTTATTTGATTAGTTTCCTTAAATACATTAAACATTACTATTATATATTTATACGAGTGCTGTTTGAAAACTTTTGAAATCGACACCGAAAATCAAAAAATTCTATATCTTTTAATATTTTGACTTGTCATAATAATGATTAAAGTGTTTCATTGATTTTTTTTTTAAAATTGAAAAAAAAAACAGAAATCGTATAGTGATAAAAATCTGTGGTTTAGAAAATTTATCAACAACAAAAATTCATGCGAAGATTGTAAACTGTTCACAGATTGACTTTAAAGTTTAACGTACTAAAATTGAAAATTCACTGAATGTCCAAAAACTGTAATACTATCAAAAATCATTTAACACAACAAGTCCATGATTTAGTAATAGATGATTGATGATTGAAAGTGCGTTCACTGTTGGGTACTGTTGGAATCTGAACAGCATAAGTGTACCATATTTAACATGATGAATTAAAAATGAAAAGGCTTTTTGTTTAGCAAGAATTTAATTTGTCTAACAAGAATTTTATGCGTCGATTTAAAACTATGGATAAAACTCGAACACCAGACTGTAGAGATAAAACATCAATCAAAACATTGGTTAGAAGTTGGTTGAAGTGCACCGAAAAAGGTAAAAGAAAATTATGGCATTATATTTTGGCTATATGAAGTATAAAGTAATTTTTAACCAACAAAATTCGCTCATTCTTATTCCCTTTCAAAAGTTTTCAATCCTACCTCGTATATATATTTCAATATTTGAATTAAATTTCCACCAAATTTAAACAATTTAACCTCAAAATATCTAATTCTATCTCATATTATATAATAAAGTTTTCTTTTTTGTTGGAAAATTCTTTCACTTCAAAATAAACTAAATATAGAATTTCGTATACGAACGTGAAATTATTGTGTTATATTTTTATATATATATAAGAAAATATTTATATATAATAATAACATTTTCTTATTTTCATAGGTTATTTTCTCAAAAAACCTAGGAAAAACTTTATTACCTCGTCGGATTGATTTAATTATATAAATTTATGAAACTTTATGAATTTACGAATTATTATTTACACAAGAATGGATATATGAATTTATGTTTATTTATATATAAATGTCTATAGAGTAAGAAGAATCCCAAGTGTAAAATATTATATAAAAATTTCAATTTCTAACTACGTACTATATAAACAAAAATTTGTTATAGTACGTAATGTCTAGCCCTCAAGTTCAATCAGTTTGTTAATGTCATTAAAACATTACCCTATATTATAAAATGATTAGTATTTTTATGATATTATTTATATAATAGTTTTTGTTATATAAAAGGAAAATGAATTGTTTTCCTTTGAAATTTTTACAACTTTATTTAAATTTTATTTTCATATAATCAAGAATATTGAATTTTAAATAATGCATTGAGAAAATTTTGTGGAAATTTTTGTCATAAACAATTTTTATTATAATATTATTATTATGGTTTATGTGGGAAAATATTTTAAATATCAAAATTAAATTTTTAATAGTTTTTGTGTTTAGTAGAAATTTGGCTAGAAAATATCTTAAATATATCTATTTAAAGTTAAATTTTCAGTTTGGTATTATTTACAAGGATAGAATAACTTATTTTTTTTTTAAAAATAAATTCTTAATATAAAAATTTATGATGTAAGGAGATTATTAAAATTTATAGAGATTTTATGTTTAATTGATAATTATGTTTGATGGCCATATAATTTTAGTGATAGGTGCTCAGAGTGGTAAATGCTACTATTTTTAATATACATCTAATTATATTTTTACATATATGGTCCAGAAATAATTATGTAAAAGGAAAGAAAAGTATGAATAGTTTAAATTATGTTATGTATAAGCCATTACGATGTTCCCCAGTCCATACTATTCCAATTTAAGTTAAAATACTTGGCATCTGTGGTAGATTTAAGTGCACCATACTAAGGCAAACTGTTGAAGCTCTCAAGCTTATAGGAGAAAAGATATATGTAGCTCTTTGATTTCTATTCTCATGACTGAAAAACGCGAAATATTTCTAAAATATGCTATTCTGTTACAAGTCAAGTTACGACATCAATGCATTATTTGTTTTTATATTTAAGTATCTAAATCAAATATTATGATATTGTATCTTAATATTAAACGCAACTACAACATTATTAACGAAAGTTGAGTTGCACTAGACCAAATGCGAATCAAAATATTTTAAAAATATGTGAAAATTGTTTTATCTTGAGTTGAAAATGACATCATATTTATATTACAAGTAATCTGATGTATTGTAACTCAATTTGATGAAAATTACTAATTATTCTAAGTCAAGTTAAAACACAATGATTTCGGTTAGAAATATGTTAGATTGAATGTCACTAAATTTATTTATTCTAACAAAGATTTTAATTATCATTACAATTAATTTGTTAATTAATATTTATTTTTTTAATTTGAAAACCATACAGAAATAAATTATTTTTATTTATAAATTAACTAGGACTGATAGTATTTATGGTTTATGGGAAAACCTTATTTATGGTTTCCTGAAAAGTGATCATTTTGAGCTTTAATAGTATTAACCGAGTACATCGATTAGTTGATTCTTTCATGCCAGTTATATTTTCCATATAGGACACAAACTGCGAATGCAAATTAATATAAGAAATACATTGGTGATTAGTAAGAAATAAAATATCATAAAGATATTTTTAACAATTCGAATAGTATAGCTAACCTCAGAAGGCTAATTATATCACTGAAAGCTTCGTATAAAATTGTCTGGAATATATAATTTGAAGAATCTCTACTAAATTTCGGTTTTATAATAATATTTTTAATTATGAATTATGATAGAGACAAACTGAAGTTTTATACCATATATTTTACAGGAACTAAATAAATGCACAAAATATCCTGTACTACAATTTTCATTAACACTAAGATATTGGGGTTCACACAGCATATTTTTGAGACATTTTTATTTTTCATAACATATATATCCATCACATACTAGATACTACTAGTAATATGTATTACTGAAATTTGAATAATATAAAAAATTATGCGAAATTCGATATTTTTCTCTAACGACTGAACTATAGCTGTAGCAGTAGCAATAGTGACTACCATAGAATAATCATAGTGTGTATGTATATATCTACTAAATAATAGCTCTGTACTTACAATCAACAAGTTTATTGTAAATAAACTTGTAATATGTAAGTCGGAATTACAGATTACAAGTAATTGGATATATGGCTATTTTAATTCTTCCACAAATATAAATTTTAATTATTTCTTATTTTAAATTTATATATTTTTTTATTTCCGAATTACTCAAAATTCTCTATCTACAGTTAACACTTGGAATATTTATGTTATATACAAATATTTATATTTACTATGTCCTTAGCGATTCAATAATCTTAATTCAATAATTCTTTTAAACTAACCTTAATAAAATAAACAATTTTCAGTATATTTTCTTTACAATTCAATTTTCCGTTTTGTCTTACAATAATAACAAAAAATTCTATGGAATATTTCACATAATTCTTATTTTTCTATTTATATATATTTCAACTTTCAAATTATATAATTTCCCATGAGAACTGGGATATACAAAATTCAAAAATTCAACATTTTACTTCTATAAAATAATTCAAATTCTATTGGAAATTTGTATACCATTTTAATTGGGATATCATGCATTCAATTAGAGAAATGTAAAAAACATCAACTAGGATGGCATTTGTCATTAAAATAAAAATGGATTCCATTTTTCCCTCGGTTATATTTTAGGCAGGAAAAAAAAAATTGTTCTTTCTTAATTGGCATAAAACTTTTCTACTTAGATACAATAAAAAAATATCTTTTTTGAAAATTATATCTATAGAGGTATAAAAATATCGTTCTATTTCGATATTATATTTAAAAAAAAATATCTTTAATTTTAATTAAATTCAAAAAAATAAAGTTTTATTTTCTTGGCTAACTTTTTTTTCTGATCATCTGTCTTTTCTTTTACAGGATTTCTTAATTGCAATTCAAATACTTTGCAATCCTTAGCACAGCTACATGGTAAGTTTCAATAAAATACAATTTTTTCTTATAATAATGTTAATTTTTAATATTTCTATATATACAAAAAAAAAAAAAAAACCAAAAAGCAAAGTAAAAAAAAAATATTTGTTGTTTGTCCCTTAGTTTTGTTATTTTTGTGTTATTTTAGGAACCCAAAAAGGAAAAAGTTTTCCTTCAATACGTAATATATTTGTTGTTTTAAGGATGAAAATAATATATTATAAAAATAAAACTATATAGAAATAAAGCTATGACAATGATGGAAAAAGACTGAATATAATATTATATCGTCGCATTAATATTTAAGTGCCTCATATACAAAGAATTTGGCATTTTAAATAACAAAATTTAATGGGTAAATCAATTTCGATAAATTTGTGATAACATTATATTTATAAGAGGTGTAAAAATCAATTATATGTTCTGTATTAGTTTATAAAGCGGTGTAGTGTGGTAGTGCAGTATGCTGTGATGTCTTATATTCCGGGTTCAACTTCAGACCGAGACATCGACTAACTTGACTCAGATTTAAATGAGTAGCAGTAATAAAATTTGAAATATGTAATTGTGATTTTATGACTGTGAAAAATGTTAGGTTCAGGTTTAGATTGAAAGTAAGGGTGGGCCACAGACAGGTCCAATTATTGCAGCTATTTGCCCTATTGTGATATTCGTTCTAATTATTTGTCACTGACGAAGCCAGTATTATAAATGAAACAGTACAGCTTCTTAGCGACAGCCATTAGACTGGGAAACAGTTGAAACCATTTGTTGACCCCAAAAGTCTTACTATTAAAAGCCATTAGCTTCCTCCAAATAAAATTTCTTATAAAATTAGTTTGTCCAAATTTATAATAATATGTTATGAAACCGCTACCATTGAGAGCCTTTTCAGACAAGTGGCTTGCACAAGGAAAAATATAATATATTATTAGATATATAACGTACGACTCGTAAAGGCACTCTTATTCTAAAGTAATTTAAGTATTACTATGAACTATGGAATGTATTATTTTAATTCTGTATATTTTTAAAATAAATTGGATTCAACTAGGATAACAACATATACGATTCTAATTTATTTTTGACCAAAATGCATATAATGCACTTAAATATTGAGGCGACGATATATACTGTATATATGAATGTGTTTAGAAACTTTTCTATCATATATACATTTCGAGTATATCTTGAATATAAAATTTATTTAATGCCTTTGAGGCATTATTCTACGTATTTGAAAATGGTTTTTGATGAAAACTTTATCATAGAGAAAAGCTATAGTTAGTTTTATTTTATTTTTACTGATATTTTCATAAATATTTTCTATTTATTTTCGCACGAAAAAAATAAAATGAAGAAAAACTATCCGTACAATAGATTGCTTTTTATTAAATATTGAAATTTTCATTTCTTTTTTATACTGTATATATTTAATATTAAATTTAAGTAGGTCGAACTAAAGCTTACACATTTATGGAGCTATAGAAAGAGTTTGTAACAAAATTTCACGTCTATATAAAAGTTTTATCTAAATTTGAAATTGCTTTTCAACAAAAACAAAAAACAAACTAAACATTTTTTTTTTGTTTCATAGATTAATATTAAAATTGATAAATTTGTTAAATTCATTTTAGGAATTTTGATGCAATTAAAAATTTAGTATATATTCGAAAATTTAAGAATTGAATAATAGATAATACAAATTTATGTATTAAAGAGTTATTTCAAATTTAATTGATAAATGAATTTAAGTATATTTTTAAACTATTAATTTATATTAATTTCCATAGTTTTTTATATAAAATTTTATTAGTAATTTAATATAATATGTATTTAAAATATTTGTTACGAAATTTAATATTTATATAATATAAAATTAAATTAGATTATATTAATATGACATATAAAAAATCAGAAGTACCGAACCTTCGCCTCCCTACTTGTATTTATATTTTGTGTGTTTCATACCAAAGTAAACGTAGAAGTCCTAAAAATTCGTGACGGCTAGTTCCTGATATCGTAAGGATTCAGATCTCTTACCAGGTTTCTTAGCTTTTTTCAGGATACATATATATAGTAGCATAAGACATATTCCGCAGTTTTTTCATCATCCGAACAGCACCGACAGTAGCTGTTTTTAGACTTTCCGATCTTGTTCAAGTAATACATAAGCGGCCTGTTTTCTGTGAATAACCCAATTATTATACGTAACTCGATTTTGCTAAGTATGAGGTCCTAGTTAACCTTAATTTTAGTTATTTAAGAATTAAACGTAAATTAAAAAAAAATCAAAAAGAAATATACAAAATTTATATAAAAAATTTAATAATTATCCTAAATCAAATAATTAGTGTTTTTTCAAGTCTCGAGATATTAAAATCCGGTAAAAAATTCAATATACAAATAATTGAATGAATTATTTGGGAATGTGGTAGACGTAGCTACCACATGTCTTATAAAAAGACTTCGGAGACTGGGAAAAGGGAAATTGCATGACTATTGTACTATTTATTTAAACAAAATCCGCACAAATCACGTAAAATAATTTTATTGCATATTATAAAATCGATAATATTCTTTAAAATTAAGTAAATTGATACTAATTTTTAAATTTTGTACAATTTTTTAAATCTACAGATCTTCTAAAGTTTAATAAAAGTGAAATATGCTTTGTTATGAAAAGACATATTTTGTGGAAATTAATTAAATTAAATTCTTAAAAAAATTTAGTTAAATTGGACCAATTTGTATATCAGAAATTCAATTATTTTTCAATTATAAATATTTTAAGAGTCCTAATTTAACATTAACAATATGCAATGATCAGAAAAAATATATTAATTTTCTAAATTCTGTATCTAAACAAACAAAAAACTTAATATCAATTAAATTCAATTTCAAATCAAATTTACAATCTGTTACTTTTGAATATATTTTTCTTTACATTTAACATAACATAGATTTTAGCATAAAATTCACATATGACATGCAAAAGAAAAAAACAATCAATCCAAAATTGATTTGATATTTACCCTTTATTAAATATGCAAAAATTTTATTATATAATTTGGAAAATTTGTCTGTTGCTTTCCTACAATTTTCTTTAACAAAAAAACATATATTGATGACTATTTGATTGTAAGAATCAGTTGGTTTAGTTTTAGTCAGTAATTAACTCTTTTTCTTTCAAAAGCCAGAAAACAAAAAAACTAATTATTTTAAATTACAAATTGACAAAAAAGAAATATTTTTCTATTATATTTATATTTCAATGGAAATTAATAAACAATTTCCAATATTTTCATAATCAGAAAATTTTCATTTCACTAATGTACATTATTTCCTGAATATATAGAGTACTTTTTTAGGTTATATTGTTGTGATGAGGACAGGATTACTTGTTTGACCATTTGTTACAATTAAAATTAAATCTTTTTTAAAAAGATTAGTACAACAAAGTTGGTAGGTTCATTCATTCAGTCATTATTTACATTATAGTAATGCTTAGTATCAATTCTAATGATGCTTTACTTAGTTGCAATGGTAAATTTTACTACTTATATCAGAACCTATAATTAATCTGTAACTCTTATACTAGTATAACAGTTACAGTGACTAGTATGTAATGTACTAGTATAATAGTAGATAAAAACACCCTAATAGATAATATTAAACCCAGCAGAATGACGTGTACAGTAGCTTTAAATTAATGGTTTTTTTTTCAGATTACCAACACTTAAATATCGTGCTACAGCTACACTTATAATTGTAAGGTTTGAGAAACACTCTAAACCGACAGTACACATTTTAGAAATGAAAATAAACTGATAAAGTTTATTTAAGTTTCAGTGTCATCTATCTAATTTTTGATAGCTAGTTAAATAAAATATAAAACAAATCATTTAAAATAAACGGATGCAACTGCCACTTTAATCTACTCAATATAATCAGTCTAATTCAGAATATAACATTATTTTTGGTATCCATTAACCACATAAAATTACATTTTACAATTCATTATAAAAATATGTTGGCTATTAAATGCCTCCAATTTACTACCTTTCCAACATGGAATCTATAAGTCTAATTTGGTGCATATCTAATATATTAAATTTACATTTTTCGTCGCAAATAATTTAAGATAAAGGACAGAATCGCACCTAATAGCAGGCAATCTTTAAAGATCGGTGTACGCATTTCCTAATACCAAATATTCCAACTTGTCCAACACATTATCTGCCAATAATTTAGATGGATATTTAAAATCTTAAATAAGGATTCGTTAATGTTTTCAAACGGATCGAAATACAGACAGACAAAAGCGTTAACATAAATAATTTTTTGTTAAAACATTCAGTATTTCCGGAATTTCCATATTAATTATTAATCATAACCATATATTGATTAATAGAAATATAAAACAATTAATTTACGTGATAATTTCCAAAATCATGATTAAATTTATTCAACCTTTACCAATTCAAATATGGCAAATAAATAATATCTAAATAAAATGTGAAAATTTTGTATAATAATTTAAAAAGATAAATAATCTAAAACATTTTTATTTTTATTACATATTTATTTATTGTAAAATTTATTGTTTATTTAGTATAATATAAATTTTTAATTAAAATATAATTAATTATAATAATATATATATATATATATTATTTCTCTAGTAACATAACATCATTAGGTCTTAATATATAATAATAAACAATCATACAAGCTATAAATAATAAACCACTACCAATAATTGTTAAAAATATATATTCAAACCACCATGATTCAAATTCACAATTTTCATACCATATTATTGTTATAATGAAATTTTCTAATATCATTATAATTAAATAACTACCATACCAAAAACGTATTTTATGAAATTTTATTTGAAATTCAATTAAAACAAATAAATAAATATATGATAAAAATATATAAATTGGTAAATTTTTCAAATTTTTTATAAATTCTTTAAATTTTAGTATTTTTAATAAAAATATTAATATCGTTATAAAATAATGTATAATTAATATATAAAAAAATGCATTTAAATAAAATACTGAAAATACTGATAATGATAGCATTCTCATATAAATAAACATTAACCAACCAAAAAATGCTACAAATTTACCAATAAAATCATCCTGTTCAATACCATTTATTGTTTTACGTGATTTTGGTAAAAAAAAATCAACTGTATCAGGAACAGAATGATTATTATTATTAATATTTTGATTATTATTATTACTATTATCAATAATATTATCAGTTTGAATATAATTTTTTGATTGATTTAATGTTGAATATCTTTTATCAATTAAATAACGTGGTGGATGTGGTACATTATCAATTATATAATTTTCAGCTTTAAATAAAATCATATCTTTGAAATTTGATAATCTATTTAATGGATTTATTAAATTATTTAATTGTTCATTTTGATTACGAAATTCAATAATATTATTTGAATAATTTTTTGGCCTATTTCCTAAATTCAATTTTAATGGTAAACATTGTGATCCAGATGGTGATGATAATGGTGGTGGTGGTGCTAGTATATCTGGAACATGATCAAAGTCTACTTTACTATGTCTTTGATTATATTTTGTTGAATTCATATTCAACATTTCCTCACCAATAAATACAATTTCATTTATATCATTTTGTTGTTCATCTTCAGTGATTCTGTTGTTGTTTCTACTATTTTTACAATTAAAATTTTTTATTTGGCTTCTATTATTCAGCATCAATGAATTATTTTCTGATATAGTTCCAACAATTTGTAATCTATCTAAATTTTCAATAATTTTAACATTTTCTTTTGATGTTATATTTTCTGGTGTTAGTTCTGATAGTACTATATCTGCTACTGTTGTTATTATTGTACTACCATATTTTTCTACTATATTGTCGTCATGATTGCTGGTGCTATTGCTGCTGATGTTTTCGTTCTTATTCATGTTTATATTGTTTATATTTTGGCAATTTTTCAAAAACTTATCGTCGTCAGTGATATTTAAACAAAATTCTTTCGTATCATCAATAGTATCAGATTCTTTATGTAATATAATAGGTGGAATTGGGTCAATGCAGTTGGTATGAGCCAACAATAATATTTTTTCATTATTATTATTTAAAAAAAATAGGCTTTCCTCTTCATTACTATTATTATTATTATTATTATTATTTGTCGTATTCTTTTCATTATTGTAATTTTCAAAATTTTCTTTTAACGTTGTGGATGTTATATTTTTTAGATTACCAAAATCGATTTCATCATCATCAGCAGCAAAAGTAAAATTAGAATTCATATTTGTTGTTGGAATTTTGTTGTTTGTTCCATTACCATGAATATTATCATCATCATGACTATAGTAATTTTTTACTTGAATAGATTTGGATTCATCTAGTATTATTGGTTCTGGTACTGGTTCTCTATCTGATTCTGTTGTTGATATTTGTAATTGGAAATTGTGAAAAATTTTATCATTTTCGGGAAAATATAAATTTCTATGTCGTATTTGTTGCTGATGTCTTTTGTTATTATTTAATGATATCGATGATTGCCTTTTACCAGCTGTTGGTAATATTATTTTTTCAGTTGAATATTGAAGTTTTTCTTTATGTTTTTGTATATCATTAAATGTCGCCCATGGTAAATAACGTCCACCAACAATTCTTTGACTTTCAAATCTTTGAAATGTTACAGTTATCATTGATAAATTTATCAAAGAAAATATGACACTGACAATTTGAATATTACCTAAAAAAAAATAAAGAAGTTTTTTTTTTAAATTATATTTTTTTCGTTTAATATGTAATTAGATGTAATTTAAAATCTTTGAGGTCTGTAATCTTTTTGACAGTGTTTTCAAAAAAAAAAAATTAGTTTAAATTAGCTACTAAAGAAAAATTCACTTTGGCTAATATTAAATTTAGATTTTAAACTTTTTGATGTTAAACTTTGTGAAGAATTCAAGCTAAAGGGATTTTTATCAAAAAGAAAGTTTGTAGCATATTACAATAACAAATGTAAACATTTGATTTTTACCAATGATTTAAGAAATATTTTAATTTTGTTAATGTTTTTCGTGTCCATAAACTTTTTCAGTTCGTTAGTTACCACAGTAAATGTCTACATAAATTATTGGTTGATACCGTATTGAAAAAATTTGTTTACATCAATTTAATCAGTTAATATTGACATCAAATGATAATAAAATTACATGCCAATATCAATCTCGGATTATTTCAGTTTTAGCTATTACTGACGCAAAATATCAATCTCTTTAAACTGAGATCTAAAGACACTGTCTTACTAAACTCTTATATAATTTTATAAATACTTACTTGTTTCATAATTACGAAATATATTCTCCCTTAACAATATAAATAATTGTAAGATAATTTGTGGTGCTGATTGTGCATAGGCTTGTACAAAATGGTACAATTCAAATGGTGAACTTTCAGCTGCTATTGACACGCAATGACATCGTTCAAACATGTCCTTGTCATAAAATAATGATTCTATCGACCAAAATATACGACGACAAAATCTATAAAACAAATATATAAAAAAAGAAAAACAGAAAAAAAAAAAAACATAATTTATGAAATTTTCTTTTTTTTTTATCTATATATATATGAATATATTTTTTTTTATTGAATATTCTTGCGTTGATTAAAATGCAAATCAATATTGTTAAAGCAAAAAAAAAAAAAAAAAAATTATTAATATTTTTTTCTCTCAAACTTTCTGTTATTCATTCTGTCATATATTTTTTTGCCAAGGATATTTTTACTCGTACATAAACTCATCCATCATTCATATTCATCATTTAACATGAGTTGAAAGAACGTTATAATAATGATAATGATTTATTTTGTTGGTAAAGCTCACACAGAAAAGTCTAATTTTTAGATTCAGAATAATATACGATCTATAAATCCAATTTCATGAAAATTTAATTGAAAAATATATTTTACTTTTAAAAATTATTTTAAAAAATATACATAAAATATAAAATTTTATTTGGGACTAATTGATCGGAAACAATCGACCGAATAAATAGTTTACGGAATTCACGTATAATTCATAATTAAATTATATAATGTAAAATGAACAAAAACACAATTGCCTAAACTGAATACTGAATACATAATTGGCCGAGAATATGATTGATTGAAATTGAATTTATCGAATTCGGTCAATTGTAAATTCGGTGAATTATATACACAGAAACATCAGAAAAAAATCATAAATATAAGTATACTATAAATAGTTAACTATAGTATTTTTCCCGGATTACAAAAATAATCATTGTCAGAACTAAATATGTCGATCTTCAAGATTTCATTATAACTTTTAAACTGCAATTTCTGAAAAACATTCAAAATTGAGTTATCTATAGTTTAAGGATTAGACGAGCGTTTGAATATCACATAAATATAAAAAAATTTAATTGAAATTGAAAATGATCAAAAGATTTACTTTTAAAATTTATGTAATCCAATTAATTTTTTAAAAATAAATTCCATATATTTAATGGGACTAAAAAAAAATTTCATATTTCTTATAATGAAAATGAAAAATAAATTTTAGTTAATGTTTATAAATAATAATAACGACGATATACAAAAAATAAAATACAATACATTATTATAACGTATAAAGATGTAAATAAATCCTTAAGATAAATTTACATAAATTAATATTAAAACTGTATAATGTATTTATGTTATGTATTAATATGCCCATTCATATATGAATTTTATTTATTATACCATAAATTCCATATTTAATTTACCCTTGTCTGATATACAAATAAATTGAAAATTCTATTTTAATAAATTCATATTTCAAAATAAAAAAAAAAAAATTTTATTTAATTAATTTAATTAGATTTATTTAGCTCAAATGAATTGAATAAAATTATATAACTAAATATTGATTTTCAGTCATTTCGACTTATTGTAATTATTATAATAATTTAGCAGTCAAATAGTATTGTAGTGACTAAGGATTTGCAGATAAACTTTTAACCTTTCGGGATGATTCAAAATGTATGGCTCAACGAGACACACTTTAAGTAAAAGAAACAACATAAAAATCAACATTTACTCTCGTACAATTTACTTAAACAGGCTAGATCTGACCTCTGAACTACCATAAAAAAAATATTTAATTAATTAATAGAAATTGTATTTAAATAAAAATTATTACTTAATTATTTTAAAATTATAATTTTAAATTAATTATTTTACATTTTTAAAATATGATAATATTGATCATATTATATCAGATTTTGGCATTCAATCAATTAACTTTTAACGTTTAACAAGGTATTCAATTTAATTAAAAATTTTAAAATGCCTATTGGTTGAATATTACAAATAAATCAAATTATAGCAAAATATTTAATGGTTCAAAAAAAAATAGCTTATTTACAGATCTATATAGGATTCTGTATCAAATTTAATTACTATAATTGAATTTAATTGAAATTTAATAAATTGAAAAAAATCGTCCTTTTATTGCTAGGATTTTATAGAAATTATTTATAAATGTAAACATTGAATTATTATTTAATTATTTTAATTAAATAAGTTATTTTGTTAATTTAAAACCATAAAAATAGTAAATATGTTGAAATTTTGATATTGTAAATTTATTAAAAATTATACACAAATTTAATTCGTGAAAACCAATTTTGATCATATAAAAACAAAAAATCTTTATATTTTCACTTAGACTGGTTTGTCCCTATATAATATTTTCGTATAAGGTTTTTTTTTTATTTTATTATTTTGGTGCCATAATGTCTTAAAATTGTAGACAAAACTTTTCTTTTAAACTACTACTATACATTGGTTTCTGTTGTTAATCCTTATAATATTTTTAGGCTATCGCTATATATAAATACTTTTATGTTAAATTTTATTGGATTTATCGCATTAACTTTTAACTTGTTAAGTAACTGAACGTAAAAAAAAAGAAAAAGGAAAAATAAAACAAAAATATATTTATGAATTATGAAAATAAACTTTTACAAAGAATTTGTCGACGAGAACAAAATATAAACTTTCACAAGAAAAAAAAATTAAGATCTTTTGGCGATTATTAAATTTTAGTATAGATTTAAAAAAAAAAAAAAAAAATTGAATCTTTGAATTGTCCTGAAGCTATTTCGCGACTCTAGAATAATATAGTTCTATATACACCATTATCGATTTCTAGGAAATTGATTTTAAAGTTTTTTAGTGTTTTTTTCGGGGCTCTTTAGAAATTATATCTTATGACATTTACTTTATATTTTTTTCATGTATTCTGAATTTTTATGATAATTTTAGTTACAATTGTGATATTAAAAATACGGCTAGAACTTTATTTTCAAACGTTAATACTAGAACACAACAAAGTGACATACAGAATAAGAACTTTTTTTTAAATATACATGTATCCATGTTGTTACAATTATTGTAATAGTAATAAAAAAAATACCTTCAAAGGTTCTATTTACAGAACTGAACTAACTACAAGGTTCTATTTAAAGAATTTATATATTTTCATTTGATTTACTCAATTCTATTTTGGTTATTAGAACAATATTAAAAATGTTGAAATTGAAGAAAGTGTAAATAGAACTGCGTAGTAGAGCATATCTCGGACATATTAAGTGATAGATAATATTGAATGCCAGCAAACGAAAAAGTATAACAAAATTGTTACGGTTTGATATTTAACTTAATTTTGGGAAAAATACTAATTAGAACCAGCCTTTAGGGTCGCTCTATTCCTATTGCTTAAATAATTTCAAAATAAACGTAGATAATATTGATTATTATATTTAAGTTTCAGACTACATAATAAATCAATAAAAATAAATTTCCATAATTTTTTTATTATAAAAAATATAATTTAGTTGCATATTAAAGCAGATTTCAAAATAATTGTGTCTAACATTATTATATTTATCACTATAATTTAAGTGAATCACTTCATTTTGTACAAGAATATTATAAAAATTAATTGTAAAAATTCTGTAATAAAAGTGGAAAAAAACGTCTTTCTTGTAAGTGTAGAAAAATTCACCTCAATATTTAAATTCTATTAAAATCAATTTATAATATAAAATCTGGAATTTCTTTAATGCTATTGACATTAACATTAGAAAGTAAATTGATTTGATTCAATTAATACATTTCTAAAATAGTGTTAAGTTTGAAATTAATTTCTTTTTTTTTCAATATAGATTTTAAGAAGTAATTTTTAATATTATAATGTTTTTTTTCGGACACTCTCTTTATAAAGTAAGAGTTTTAAAAATTCTTTAACTTTTCTAACGAAATTATATATAGTATATTCAAAATGAAAATACAAGGAAACTAATCAATTATAAAAAAAAGGTATGTCAATATTATAGCACTTTTTATTTAACATATTTTTCCACAAAATTATTATCTAAAAACTGTAATAGATTACAAATTTATATATAAATTTCTACTTACCTATAAATTGCCCATATTGGAAATATTAAAAATATCATAAATTGATAAAATATAAATTTCCAATTTTCAATATTACTACAACAATCAGAAATTGTTTCTGATGGATATTGGCTTGACGATGATATAATTAAAATTAAACTAATAATAGCTGGTAAACATAAAAATATTAATGTAATTCCACCAAATAAATGATTATTTGTATTAAAATGTTGAAATGTTACACCAATATCAGCTGACATTTGTATTAAATATGCAATTAATTCTAAACATGTTGGTATTATCCAATAAAATAATATTCTAGTTCGACCAGTTACATTATAACCCAAAAGATGTGATGGTATTCCATCTAAATCATCCATAATTTTTGGTTTTTTTAAAATTCCAATTCTAATCTGTCAGATTTATAATATTTATATGTAAATACATAAATTAAAAATATGTTAGTTATAATTATTATAAAATTAATGAAAAATACAAATAACAAATTTTAATTTAATTTCGTTTTTATTTTTTTTGGGTTAAATATTACGTGCTAATATTTGTAAGTAATGAAGTGAACTAATAGAAATTTATCAGAAAATAGCTAAATTTATGAATATAATGAGTAATATATTAGATAAGATAAAGTAGATAAGATAAGTTTTAGCTCTTATATTTAAAAATAAAAATACAAATCAATGAAAAATTAAATTAGCAATTATTATTATTTTAAATCAACACTGAAAGAAATGCAATTAAAATTAATTAACATTAAATCTAAAAATTGTTTAGTTTATATAATTAATAGTGTCATATTTTAACCTTAAATTAAATTTTACTATAATATACTAAAAATATACCTAAACCTGAAAATATTTTATAAATAGATTTTTCATGGCTTGAATGTTTTTCAATTAAATTTTCTTTAATCTGTACGATAATTTAATTTGAAATTTCATCAGACAAACTCATAAATAATTAAGAATGAATATATAAATTCAATTTTATGTTATTTTTCAATATTATATTATAATTTTCATAGAAACCAATTTTAGTTAGTGTTGAAATGTTGCACAAAATTTTAATTAAAAATAAAAAGAGATATGGTAAATTTATCACTAAAATTTGTTAAATCTATATATAGATCATAATTAAATAAACCTTATAGCTGATTAAGCATATAGTTGGGAGTAAAAAAAGCATATAATATTATGCTAAATTTAAACTAATTTACAGAGATCCATACATATATATTATATGTATCATATTTTAAATCTTTCCACGTAGGGTGACTGTTTGTCCTTATACACTCAATACTGTTGAATGACATTTTATTAGGTAGTCGATAATTTCATATAAAAAAAATGCCATTTTTATACAAAACAAATGAAATAGAATCGAAAGATGACAATTTTAAGTAAATTTATTCAATTCATTTCAATCCAAATCCACTTTAGGCTTCTGGGTTTTTAAACTGTGATTCTTTTAATGGGTTAAATAGTTAACCTCACGCCAAATCCCTTCAATGGACAGCCATGTTAAATTATTATTTAATCCTTAATAAGTGTTGAGTATGGAATTGGATATACCTCCAATACTCGGTAGAAGTTTCCTTATCGTTGTTAAACAGATTTCACAAATTTGAAGAGCCAAGTTAACTCTAAAAGGCTAAATATTTTCGAGTCAAAAAGTCTTGAAGTTTTATAGAATTAATTAATCAATATTTGCATAAATACTTTACGCACGAAATTTAAATTCAATAAAATCTGTTTAATCATTAATAAAATTTAATTAACTTCACGTTAAAAACTATTAAAAATTAAAATATTAATTATGGAACACTATAATAATTTTATATACTATTTTTTCTATAATTTTGAAACCATTTTTTAAATTCTTAAATCAGAAAACACCCTGTATTTATATTATACATATTACTAAAAATGTAATCTTAAGTTAAAAATCTTAATGAAAATTTTAGTATGGTAATATTATGTATTACTATATAATTAGAATTTATACAGAAACCCTAGTTAGTTGATGGTTGATTTTTGTTAATGATATTTTTGGCTATAATAAATTATAATATACATATATAAAATATTCAAACCATGATTTTTTTTATTCATTACATAATATTAGACTAGAGATTATTATATTAGTTCATATTATAATAAGTATGTTAAATACAAGTTGATACATATACATAAATATATCTATTTTGCATATGTAATTAATTATCGTCGCTAATTGCATATTAAATTTGGAATTAATTGAACTTAGGATAAAGTATAAAATATAATTTAAAATATGTATATTAAATATTAAGCTGGAATCACAGTACGGTGGCATTGACTGTTGTGTAAAATACACCTCATTATATCTAAGCAATTAACTGACAAAATGGTGACCGTCACGTTGTACTAGAAAAATTTGCAACGTTTACGCAGAAAGACGACATTGACACAAATACAAATTAGTTGCGTTGCTAAAAATATATTAGAACATTTCTTTTAAATTAAGAAGAACCTCAGCAGACAGAAAATGTGATCACAGTTTTTGGTGGATTTTTTGTAACATTTTTGTTAGTAATTTTGTGAATATTTTTGATGACAAAAATTGTGACAAAAATGTGATAAAAAATTCACAAAAAAATGTCAACACTTATTTGTTATATAGCATAAAGAAGCATCAGTTTCCCAAAAAAGTAAAGAAACTGCAACTCGGCAACATGTAATTTCAATGCGGACAATTAAATTTAAAAATTAATGTCAACGGTGGCACTATGTGTTTCCAGCTTAAAGAATATATTTATAAATTATAAAATTTTCTATATAGATAAACAAAAAGTTGGCAACTTTACGTATTTAAAATGAAAATTATTATTGAAAAACAATAATGATATAATGAAAATTGAAGAAATTCAATTTGGCAACTGAATCATAATTTACACTTGTATATTTATTAACGTTAAGATTTTCCTATAATATAATATAAATTAAGTTAAGTCAGAATTTTTCAATTAATTACACTTTTACAATGTTATTGTTTATAGTCCTTTAATTAATTTTTATATAATATAGTGATTTTTTTTTATTGTTTGAATCCTCTGTACTTAATTATCGATCTAATATACTAAAATTATGTAGGTCACAAAAAAAAAAATATTATATATATGTATTGATAAATTATAGAAGCTACTAATTAGGACTATGTATAATAAATGATTTTATAAGGTCAAATTCATAAATCATTTAAAATTATTTCACCCTCTTTAAACCCTGATATCGGTAATTTTAATTCAGTAAAGATTACAAAAAAAATAAAAAAATTACCAGTAATTTTAAAATATATACTTAAAAATAAAAAAAAAAATTTATCGTCCTTTTTTGTTGGTTACTCCTCTAAAATTTATATTTAAGTTAAAGCTGATAAATTATGATCCCATCCGTAAATTTCTTATATTTAAATTACTTTATTAATCATCAAATTAAAATTCAATTTATTATTTCTTAAGAAAAGAAAAAAAAAGTTTAATATTATACCAAAAAAACTCAAAATTCACGGCTTAAGTTTGGGTATCCATCAATTTTTTATGTTTAATGGCAAATATAATAAGTTAAAACACTTAGAATTTAACATACTTTTTTAGAACACAGTCGTAGTAATTTGAATACAGTTGTTATAATAGAAAAATATTGAAGTAATGGCTCAGATATGTTAAAAATAATAATTAAATATTATTCGTTCTTCTCGTTACCAGCAACTTAACAACTAAAATTGCGAATAGAACTATATGAACAGATGAACACTTATTACTAAATATAGTTATAATCTTAATATATTACTGGTTTTTTAGATATTACTTTTATATTTGTCCATATAAACTACTTTGATGCTTTAAGAGTTTACTGCTTTCAGAGTTCTACTCATATTACTTGTTTTGCGATTGAACTATACCTTATGTTAATAAGCGTATATCGTAACCATATCTTTTATATTTGGCTTTTTCTCAATTTTAAGCTATACATAATTGAATTTAAAAATTAGCAGATTCCTATTTTCTTTATTATACACTGGTCCAGAAATATAAATTACGTATACACTGGTCCAGAATATCGTTTTAATTGAATATCAGTTTCTGTAAAATAGTATATAGACAAAGAAACTTATCGATTGAAAATCCTTAATAACACAAATTAAAATTTCCTTGGTTGATTGTTTGAATTGATGGAGGTCATAAGAACCTACTATACGTATCTAGGCTACAAGAACCCGTTCTACTCTCCCGACGATATTTCGTTTTTTTTAAATATATTTGCTGAAAGTTTCATCGTTGATGATTTCTGGAATTTTGAATCCTTTTGATAATTAATCTTCCTTTAGGCTATTATTAATTTCCTACTTTTCTATTATTTTCCAATTTATTACGCAGCTGATATTTTATAATGTTTGTTTTGTTAATTCTTATATGTTTTCCTAGTATCTGATATTTATATTTAATTTACATTATTTTTGTGTAATAGTTTTGTTCGAAAATCTGTTACCCCGATTTAAACTCTAGTCTAGTAACTAGTACTACTAGCCAATTACAAACAATTATTAATATTTACGATATAAGAAAAATAAAAATTCTGAACTTTTACGATTAAGCGTTTGTCGTATCAAATTCAATCTACAATCTACTAATAAATTTTTGTGGAAATTATTTCTTAATATAATAACAACAAATTCAAAAATTATTAATAGTATAATTTGTGAAATTATTTGTTTTCTTCCGCCCTTTTAGTATAATATAATTTCGTATCATTTTGTATATTTTTCCATAATATTTTATTTGTTGTTCCTCGCTTACGAAGGAAGCTTAATTTAATTTTAATTGCCTCAATTTTTGCTATGTTAAATTTTTCAAAGTATCCTTAATATATTTTTTTTTTTCGTATATATACATATATACGCTATTATGAAAAATGATATTATTTTCTCTCATTCGTGAATATTAATAAATAAAATGAAAAACGATGAATATGAAAAGTTTTGTATATTTTCATATTTATTTATATTATTATATTATATTTTTTTGACATCGTCATTTTCATTTTCAAACAACATTTTTTTTATTTTTATTTTTATTATAAATATTTTATAATGGTTGTCGTTTTCTTGCTCCTGTTTATTATTATTGTTATTAATTTCATATTTACATGTTCAAAAATAATAGAAAACACAAAGTTAACAAAATGTAATCGGCTTTTTATATATATTTACTATATCAATTTTGATAAGAAAAATACGAGTATATTTATAAAATATTCAATATTAAAATACGTGAATGTAAATGATTTTAAGTAATTTTGTACAAACAAAATGCTATACAAGTTTTCAGTTTGTCTGTCTGTTTTTCGGTCTGTTACACATTATTTTGCGAAGGATCTAAAGCTAAACAAACTAGAAACTTTAACCCAAACGATATGAAAGATAAAAGTTGATCATTATGGAAGCATCTTATTTCCTCTTACTTAATGAGTTCAAAATTTCCGGCAGAAAGTTGGACCCGCCAATCACTAATCTGATATTTATTAATATTTTTATGGGAACAAGGTAAAAATAGCAAATGGCATAGTTTGAAAATTAATCTTGTCATAATTTGGTTCATATTTAAAATATTATAATTTACAATTTTAAATGTGATTGGCATAGCTACAGAATCGCGAACGCTATTAAATTTTGTTACTCTCAACTTGTACCGTCTAAAATCGTTTAAGTTTTCTTATTAATAAATAGTCAGTGATTTAATTTTACTCCCATCATTGAATTTATATTGAACTCATTAGATCATTAGTATGTAAAAAAAACTAATTGATTGTAGTCGATTGATAGATTGATTTATGAAGGGAACCCGTTTTTTTATTATCATTTACATTATTCATAAAAGTATATATCAAATTAGAAATTTATATATGTAAAAAGTTAAATTATTTACTGGCGATAATTTCGAGGTTCCAGGAATTATATAACTTTGGACTCAATGTTTACGAATTACATATTTTTCAATGTATTTTTTTCATTCATTCAATAATAAACAAAATTTTATTTAATAAATAATTAATTTTTATGTTTTAAGAGCTTTCATTTACCTTCATTAAATTTTACATATAAAACATTGAAATGGGAAAATGGAAAATGTTTAAAGATTTTTTTTGAGAAATAAGTAAAAGATTTTATGAATTATTTATTTCCGGTATATTTTTATTATGATAAATATTAATAAAAATAGAAAATTACCAAAATACTTAAGAAAAACGATGAATTAAAAACTTTAGACAACATGTAAATGGTTATGTCATTGGCATTATAAAATTATTAGTTCAGGAGTTGTAGAGTAGATATTCGGTATAATGTGGCCGGGGTGTATCAGAGTTATAAATTATTAAATTATATAAATAAATTTATACATGAAAATTATTATTATTTTTGCCTGCTGGTTGGTTTTTCATAAATTTAACAAAAACAGAAACAAGCATTCATTAAAAATTTGATTAATTGTTTTTCTTTCATTTATGAAATTTTGGGTATTATTTGTGAAAATCATTGAATTAGGATAAGTTTAAATATGTATAAAGTTATTAACTTTTTTATTCAATTCAATTTCAATAGTTTTTATTATATAAATAATTGTTGGTCAACCAAAAATAAATTCATAAATTATTTTCACAGCAGTTAGTTTTTATTAAATTTTTTTTTTTTAATATTATTAGAAAATGATCCAGTCATGAAAGGTAAATTTAATTTTCATATAATTAATTATCTAAATATTTTATAATTTGATTTTAATTCTTATCCGGCTTTCTAAGAGACCACAGTCAACTTAACTATCATCTGAATAAGTAAGGTAGATTAATCTCACCCCTCTGCAGAATATTCACTGAATATTCAGTGAAAGAACTGAGCTGAATCCTATTTCAAGATTGTGAAGGTGGACTTTATGTATAAGGCCTTTATAAATATCCTCAGATTTATCAACAATAGGCAATAATGACCGCAGTGGTTACATTAGGGGCACTCTTTAATTTATCTAATATAATCTAATTCCATATATTTGAGAACCATATAATTTAAAATATAATAGGACAGTATTACTGATGGTCAGTACAGCATACAGCTACAGGGTTCTAGCTAACTATATTCTATTATAAAGAACATTGAAATTCAGCGAATTTTATGCTATAATCTCTGATATAAAATTTTAATTCACAGATTTATATACAGATATACAGATTGAAATTTAAGGGAACAGGGTAAATTATCGTTACAAGGTAAATTATGGTACATATTTCAATGCGCGTTTTTGATAGTGCATTTATGTGTTTTTTCAACAACAACTTAGTGCCAATTTACTAATACCTGATACATAGAAGGATAGAAGCCTAATATAATAATTTAGATTCGTAATATAAAATATGATATATAATTTGATATTTTTTCTATGATCCGTATTCAAAATTGAATTAATAATTTTCAAGACCAATTATTGGTCAATCGGTCAATTTTTTTAAGTCCATTTATCTTAATTATTTAGTTATGGTTTGCGTTTACACTATTTTTGTGACGACAATTTTTACTTTAAAAAAATTAAAATGCCTTTTCTTGCTGGGAAACTCTTATATTCATTTAACTACTTAGCATTATTTTTGAATTTTCCTTTCAATCATAATTTTTTTAAATTTACATAGCAACCTAATAAAAACAAAATATCATAAAATTTGAAAATATTTTTTTTTGTTAGTTTGCTGCTTTCCTCTTTATACGATTACGTGAACATCTTTTCTACACGTTTTTAATTTTTATTCTATTTCTTTGTAATTTTATAATTACATTTAATAAAATTGTAAAAAAAAAACAAAAACAAAAAAATTAAAATAATTATAATATTAAAACTATAATTATTATTTTATATTATTTATAATATTTAAAATTAATTTAAAAATACGAGGGAAACATTTAGAAAATGGAAAATATTCGTCTATTTACATATTTAAAACAGCTTAAGATTAAAGGATTGCGTAAGTTTCCATTTTAGTTATTTTTATCGAATTATTTATTATTATTATATAAAATAGGAAATATTAAAATTAAATAAATATTTTATTGTAATTTTGAAATTTAAATTATATTAAAAAAAAAAATTATTTCATTTATAAAATAATTAATTTTGTAATATTTTGGTTACAGGTAAACCTTATTTTGATGATCACATTACAGAGGAAACTGGTGGTTTTGTTGATGGTAATAATATAACTTTAAATTCACCATCACGTTCATCACCCCATTCACAAGGTTCAGAGGTAACTGAACGTTTTTCAAGAAAAGTTTTTGTTGGAGGATTACCACCTGACATTGACGAAGGTAAAAAAAAATTTATATATCAAAATATTTGAATTCTTGATGCTTACTCGTGTGTTATATATTCATACATATGTATATAAAAAATGAAAATCTTTTTTAAAGTTTACAAGGTTAAAAACAAATTTTTGTAAAAAAATTAAAAATATTATTTTAAAGTTGTTGTCAAAGTTATAATAAGACATTTTTATTAACATTATCTCAATTTAATGTAATAAGAACACATGTGCTCTACCCACTTTGTTTTTCGTAAAAAAAATAGGAAATCGGATAAATTATATTTTTGTAGGCTTTATTTTTACCTTAGGCACAAAAAGGTTCAATGTATTTCCTAGTAAAATTTATCAGAAAAACATGTTATCGATACTAAATTTTCATATACATAAAAAACAAAATAAATTAATTTTTCTACAAATTTAATTCGAATATAAATTATAAATATTAATTTAATTTAATATCATAAAAATCGCTTTGGTACGACTACAATTTAATGTTTTATATTAAAATGTTTCTAATGATCTTATGTTGAAGGGATGGATGTGAAGAATATTGGTATATTTTGTTGTTAATTTTTATTAAATTTCAACATTATGTAACGTTGGTGAAGATGTGAAACCTTGTGTAGCAATTTTTCTAAAAAACACTTTTTTGTTTTAGACGAGATTTTATCATCTTCATCGATGATGTTTCTGAAATTATAAACAATTCGAGTAAAACTCATGGTATTGCAAAATTTAAAAAAAATCTAGTAGGAATCTCAGTATTTTCGGTAGGAAGCAAATTGGGTCGTAATTCGATTATGATGGATTTATGATGTAAAAGTACTACTAATTATTACTAATGTCCGCAGCAAATACGGCGAATATTATTTATGACAACTAGGATAATAAAATTCTTATTGAAATTTATCTAGTATTATTTTCTTAAAACGCTTCATAATTAAAATTATATTTAATTGTAAATTTAAAACGAATTTTGTTAGGACCGAATTCCAAATTAAAAAATTTACTTATCTATTTTTATAATTTTATTTTAGATGAAATTACAACATCATTCCGTCGATTTGGTCCATTGGTTGTTGATTGGCCACATAAAGCAGAATCTAAATCATATTTTCCACCAAAAGGATATGCATTCCTTTTATTTCAAGTAAAAAATAATATTAATTATTTAAACAAAAATAGTTATTTAACATTTTCTTTTTATTATTCATTTTTCAGGATGAAAGCAGTGTTCAGCAATTAATTGAAGCCTGTATTACCGATGAAGAGAAATTATACTTATGTGTATCATCGCCAACAATTAAAGATAAACCAGTTCAAATACGACCATGGCGTTTAGCTGATGCTGATTTTGTATTAGATGCATCAATGCCATTAGATCCACGAAAGACTGTATTTGTTGGTGGTGTACCAAGGCCATTAAAAGCTGGTAAATTATTTTATAAATATAAATTATTAAAAGCATAATGCAAACAAATAATTTCCACCAAAATTTTTAAATCTTTTTCTAATCGTGTAATAAATTGTATCTAAACAGTTGAACTGGCTATGATTATGGATCGTTTATATGGTGGTGTTTGTTATGCTGGAATTGATACTGATCCCGAATTAAAATATCCAAAAGTAATATCATAAATATAAAAAAATTTAATATAATATTCTAAAATCTCAAAAATTATAAATTAGGGTGCTGGTCGTGTTGCATTTGCTAATCAACAAAGTTATATAGCTGCAATATCAGCACGTTTTGTACAATTACAACATGGTGATATTGATAAACGTGTTGAAGTTAAACCATATGTACTGGATGATCAAATGTGCGATGAATGTCAAGGACAAAGATGTGGTGGTAAATTTGCACCATTCTTCTGTGCTAATGTTACATGTCTTCAGGTTGTTTTTTTTATTATTATTAATATTTTATATTTTAAAATAAATAAAATATTTAATTAATATTTTGTTTTGGTTTTTAGTATTATTGTGAACACTGTTGGGCAGCCATACATTCACGACCTGGACGTGAATATCACAAACCACTAGTCAAAGAAGGTGCTGATCGACCAAGAGCAGTACCATTTCGTTGGTGTTAACAGCGGCAATAAATAAAAAAATAATAATTCAAATATATATTTTGATTGACGTCGACGACGATGAATGATGATGATGATTAATAAAAGTCATGATAACAATAAAAACATTTTTAATAAAAATAATACAAAATTAATATAAAAAAAAAAAATATAAATATAATCATCATCAATATAGAATTTTGATCACCGTTGCTGCTGCTACTGCTGTCCTCGTCCTCTTCCTTATTCTTCTAAGTAAGGAGTTTTTTTTTTTAAGTTTTTTAATTATTTTTTTTTTTTAAACCAATTTAGACAAAACTACCAAACAAACAAAAAAAAAATGTTATTTACTATATTAATGTTTTTTTTTTATTAATATTATTGAATTAATTCTTTTTTATTAATATTATTATTACTATTATATTATTCTTATTAGTTTTCTTTTTATATAAATCGTCGATTAATATTTAAAAAACCCAATTATTTTTAAATTTATTCATGGTGTTTTTTTTTTGTATAATGTGACATTGATATAAAAAATGCAAAACAAAAAAAAAAACAATTTCTGAACTTTTTTTTTAAAAATAAAAAATTATTTTATTTAATTATTTTTTTAAAAAACAAAAACTTAAAAACCAAAAAATTTAAACAAAAAAAAAAACATCGTGTGTTCATGAACAACAAATTTTTTTTTACTTGCATTATATAAAAAAAAAAGTTCAGAATTTCTGATTTTTATATTGTACTATCCTACACCCTTTCCCCATCCCACTCTCCCACCCACCATCCACAACCTTCCAACAAGAAAAACATAAAAATTGCCATGAAAATTTAATCAAAAAAAAAATAATATATTTTATATTTTAGTTAAAAAAATAAAAAAATGAATAAAAAATTAAAAAAAAAAAAAAAATACTTTCGTAGTCAAATAAAAAATAAACTATTAAAAAATAATGAAAAGCTGTGAAGAGCCAACAATTTTCTATATCCAAAAAAAAAAAAAAAACGCTCTAGAATCGCGAGTAAAATAATTTTTTTATAAACTTTTTTTTTTATTATTTTTGTATTGTTGATTTTTTTTTATTGTATGTTTTTTCTTTGTTATTTATTATTATGTATTTCATAAAAAACTTCTAAAAAAAAAAAAAAAACTAAAAAAAAAAATACCAAATTTTTTTTATGAAATTGTTTTTTTTTTCTAATTTTTAAAATAAAAAATATTATTAAAAAAATTGAATATGAAAAAAAAAAAAATCTTTTTTTTTATACTATTATATTTTTTTTAAAAACTATATTTAAATATTTGCTATTAATTATTTTTAAATTTAACAAGAATTTTTTTATTATAATAAAATATTAAATTAAATTGCAAACAAAAAAAGTTTTGTAATAAAAGATTAAAATAATTGACGGTAAAAAATAGAAATTTCGATTTTGATTTATATAATTTTTTATTCGTTAATATTTAAACACTTAACTACCAATTACAATAAAAAAATTTACTTTTTATAATAACCAAACACAATCGAATTTTAACGTGAATCATTTTTATCGTAAGTAAGTTATAGTTTATCGTACACTATTGAATATTGATTCGATTTTAATAAACACTGATCATCGATATTTATTAATAAATAATTGTTTGTCAAATATGAGTAATTTGTTTACGGTAAACCAGTAACATCAATGATCGATAAACTTTTCATACGGTAAACTATTTCATATTTTACGATAAACTTTATAAATGTGAAACTACTGCACGATAAAATACTTCACGATAAACTGTTAATGATAAACAGTTTCGGCGAATAAATTTACGATAAACTACTTTACGGTAAATGAATTTACGATGATCTAATCGGACGGTAAATTACTTCACGATGCAATTATTATCGATAAACGTTCATCGTAAATTATTCCACGATAATTTCATATAACGTAATCTATTTCGGTATTTTATGATGAAAAGTTTATACGGTAAACAATTTTACGATAAACGGGTATATAATTAAACGAAAAAATTCTTTACGGTAACTATATACATAGAATAAATTAATAAAGTATTTTACGATAAACTAAATACGATTGACTATGTTTATCCAAATTACAGTCTGCAATAAAAAACGTTACAGATATTTTAAATTGATGAAAAATAAGAAAATGTTACTAAACAGAAAACAGTAATTTTTAAACTGATTGTTGGTAGTTCTAGTGTTAAAAGCGTTAGTTATATTTAAAAAAAAATACATCTCATTTTATAAAATATTTTGATAATTAATATTTATTTGTATTGAATTCTAATTTTCTAACGTTTTTTTTTTATTTTGTGATTTTGTGATGAATTTTTTTATTCCTTTAAATATATTACAAATAAAAATGAATTCACATATTTTTTTTTTAAATAATGAAAATTTATATAATATTAATAGAAAATATATAGTAGTTATTTTTTTAAAATGTTAAAATTTCTACATAAAAATATAAAATGAAAAAAAAAAAAAAAAATCAAATTTTCTCGTAATTCTTATTTTTGTTTAAAATAAAATCCGTAAAATGTATAAAATATTTTTGGTATAGGTTAAAAAATAAAATAAAAAATGGATTGATGCAATTTTTTTTAAAAAAAAAAATATTTATTTTTATTCTTATATTATTGTTAAAAAATAATAAATATAATTAAAAACCAAACAAAAAGAAACATTTTAAAATATTGTCTGTTTAATGGTATTTAATTTTCTTTTTATAGTTACATAGTTGGCTGAGTCGAAAGTGTTTCGACCGAGCCGTTCTTCGATAAAATAATTGATTGAAATTTGAATATTTTGTAAAAGAAAAAATGTCAGCAAATATTTAATTATTTAAATAATTTCATCCCCTCACTGTATACCCATATTCCCTCTTCATTTAAAAAAATCCCAGGATTGTAAAACACCAATTCCAGGATTTACTGTGTCACACTCTGAACGACAGTAGTTACGAAAAGATTAATTTTGTTTGATGCAGGGAATTTTTTGAGGAAATTTATTGGTTGATAAATGAAATGCATAAAAAATACATATTTTTACGCGTCCCTATCGATTATTTGTAGTAATAAAATTGCTATAATTTTACCAATATGAAAAGAATGTCATTTTGATACAAAATTCGATCTGTGTTTTTTAAACAAGCTGTGGTTTCTCAAAAGTTATAATTATTAAGATACTATGTTTTAATAAATAATTAATTACAAATTTATATTGAATATCTAAAAATATATAAATCCGAAAGAGAAATGCACATTAAATGCATACAAATCAATGTCAAAATTGTTATTTTTGAGATCATATTCCACAAAATGAAAATCTAAACTAAACATTTCTTGATCGTTTTAAATTAATGATGAATGAAAATAATTTAAAATTATTTTAATTCAATTTTCTATCCTTAAACTCGTCTTATACATGGAAATGATGACATTTTTAATATTTAATTAAAATATTTTGTTATATTAAATTAAATTAAATACCATAAATCAATAATTAAATTGTTAATTTGAAATATCAAAAAAAAAAAACCAAAAATTTAATAAATAAAAAAAAAAACGCTTTAAAGCTAAATAAAAATTTATTAAAAAGAAAATTGTTTAAAATAAAAAAAAAAACAGCAATTAGGAAAATTATTTAAATAAAAGAAAAAGATACAACAATAAAACAAGGAGAATTAATAATCCTATATATTTTATTAAAACAATTTTATCACTTGTATATGGGATATCTAAATGTCTTCTTTACTTTTTTAAATTAAACATTGATATAAAAAAATAAATAAATAAAAATAGTAAAATATTAAATTAATTAAAAAAAAAAAAAAAAATAATAATAATTTTTAAATATATTAACTTTAATTGCCTTTCTATAACAAATTTTTTTTTTTTTTGGAAAGTATACACACACATACACATAATTTAATGTAAATATAAATATAATAATTAAAGAAAATATTTCCAAAGATTTTAATTTTGCAAATTTTATAGATCAATTTTTTTAAAACAGTTTTTTGAATTAAAAATAATATAACCAAAATATTATATAAAAACAAATAAAAATTATAGCTAAATTCATTAGTTCAATTTAACAAAACAAAAATAATAATAATAATAAAAATAAACCAAAAAAAAAAAAAAAACTATGCATTAAAATTATATAATCAATAAAAAAATAGTTAATTAAAAAAAAAAAATAGAATCAAAATAATTTACCAATAAAAAAAACAATAAAATATTAAAAAAATTAAATTAAATAAAAAAAATTCTTTATAAAATCATGCATGCATGAAAGTTACATAAAAATTTGCATAAATTTTTGCTTTTTTACAAAAAATCTAATAGATTTTTCTGTAACAATGCACGCAATAAAAAAAAAACTATATAATCTAAAAGCATAAAAATTGAATAAAAAAAAAATATGCATAAAAATATTAAAATAAATTATAATTTTATGTTCTCCAAATGCATAACCAATAATCGCGGATTCAAAAATTAACTATAAAAATTAAAAAAATTAAAAATAATTTAGTAGAGTACCCAAAAAAAATACAAAATCTATTTTTCATTTTAGAATTATCTACAATATTGCTAATAAATATTTATAACCACCAGGAAGGGATAGAAATAACACCGAACTGAACTATATTAAAATCTGTGAACACAATGTTTCGATCAATTAAGTATCGATTTCTTGGACATAAGCCTGTCATCACTTACGAATGGATCAGAATTGATTGTTTCCTTTTTCGTTTCTCAAATATTATTTTTAAAATTTCAAAATATATTATGGGAGTTACTATTAACACAAGTTACGCAGATGCAACGTTAACGCCATATTATGCTGTCTCAAAGTTTCTATAGTCTGTTTGACATATGTTTGACATTTAGTTCAGACTAAATAGTAATCATTTTAATTAATTTTTCTTCAGACGAAGACATAATTACTTTGTTAAAAAATTTAGAAATTTTTCTGTCAAATTTGTATATTGTCAAATTTAGTTGTCAACGTTCTCAATGTGCGTCAGAAAATGGAAATTATCCAATTTCTGCATTGCATTGTGGATATTTGCGTTTAGTTAAACTGCTCCCATACATTTTTGCTTGAATTTCTGCGCAACTTGTATTGAGACTAAATCGGCTACATAATTTTGTTCCCATTTCTAACGAAACCAAATAATTTGAATTCAAATTTTATAACTATTCCTCCATTAACAAAAAAAAAATCTTTAAAGTTCAGATTAATTCGTATATGGTATAAATAATTTAATTAAAATCTAATGAAAGCAAAACTAGTCAGTCTTATCAATACAACTTAATATCCTCTCTACAAAAAAATAATTATATGTAAAGCCATAATAAAAATAAAAAAATTTAAAACCAAAAAAAAACAAAAATCTGAACCAGTAGTTTTTTACTATTATAGTTAAAACAAAAAAAAATTAGTTATTCTATATTTTTAAGTCCTTTTTGTAAAAATTAAAATTAAAATAATATTTCCTGGATTCGTAAATTTTTTTTAAAATTTTCAAAAAACATCGACACAAAATAAAAATTATACTATAAAATATTTTAAATCAAAGACCTTTTAATATATTAGATAGTCTTTGATAAAATATTCAAATAATAAATATATCAAATGCAAAATAAAATATATTTTAAACAAAAAGTATATAAATAATTAATCGTCAAAATAAAAATCCATATATATTTCTATTTTAGCTGTCAAAATATTATATAAAATATATTAGTTTTTATACTACCACTACTCTTGTTACCTAAAAAAATAAAAAACTTATAAAAAAAAAAATATAAAAAAAAGAAAATCAGCAAATTATAAACCAAAAAAAAAAAAAAAAAAAATTAAAAAAATACATATTTTTAATGTATTTAAAAGTGTGAAAATCTAAAATCACATAATAAAAAATAATATTAAATATTATTATTAAATATAATTATTATCTTTTTCTATTTATATTTATATAGTAAAATTAATTAAAAAAATTTAAATTATAATTAATTTTTGCTATTTAAAAAACAAACTTTGTATGTGTGCAATATAAACACTTAAAAAAAGGCTAAAAAAAATATTTTTTTTTTTTTTAAAAAATGTCGAAATATTTTTGCATTATTAAAAAAAAATAATTATTGTTTTGTTTTTCTAATAAAAATAATAAAATCTTTAATCTAAAAATAATTAAATTTTTTTTTTAATATATAGTATAATTTAAAAAAATAAAATTATAGTAAAATTTTTGAAATCGCATTAAAAAAAGTTATAAAAATAATATTAATCTCGAATATGAAGTAGTAGATTAAGAATTTGCAATGGTTTTATTTATGACATTTTTGAAAACGTATAACTTCTAGGGTCATGTCATGTTACTGCTAAAGAATGATAGACAAAAAACATTTTTGTAAATCCTGCATCAGTCAGAATGATTACATAACTAGCAAGTCTCTAACTAAACAATAAATTTCAAAAAACATCGACATGAATTTAATTATTTAGTTTCTTTAAAATGCATCTCTGACATTATTTTTTCTTTGGCTAAATAACTTCTTTCAAAAATCTACTTTATTATATTAACTGAAGATGGTATTTTAATCGTAACACAGTCAGTTCTGTGAACTGTCAAACGAAAAAGGTTAAAAATATGAAATTACATTATGGTATCAGTTATACTGAACGCCGTAAAAGTTGGATTGATTTATGCTTCTATGGTGTTCTTAGGCTGTAAAGTATTATATCCATATTGAGAATTAAATCTTAGATATAAATTATCAATTTCAGTAATCAGATTGAAGGTTATAATCAAATCTCTTCAATATTATAGCTAATTCAATGTTCAATAGTAATTTGAAATGAATTCATTTTTGCTGCGATGCCTACAGAACTATGCACGACCGATTTTGAATTATAATTTCACTAAACTCTAAACATTTATTTAACTCTGATTTTATATGAAAATTCGAATGACATAACTAAAACTATTACCAAATATTAGTCTATAGATTAAATCTTCTTACAAAGTTTTTATCTTTAATAAAATATTTTAGATGAAAAATAAGTAAAAGCGTGAACACAAGTAGTTAAAAAATTTATAAATAAAAAAAAAAAAAAAATTAAAAAAAAAAATATTTTTAGAAAAATTATTATAAATAAATTAAAAAATAAAAATTTTTATATTCTGGTTTGTTACGTAAAAAAATATTATTCAAATTTGTTTAATTATTTTTTTTTTTTTTAAATTAAAAACTTAATTTTTTTTATTGATATAATATTTAATATAAAAACGTCTTTTTTAGTAGAAATGTGAACAAAAAAAAAAAAACAATGTAGATTTTTTATTGGAACTTTTTTAATAATATCAAAAGAAACAAAAACAAAAAACAAACAAAACATAAAATATATCATAAAAAATTAATTAAATAATTTATAGTAAATTAATAAAAACAATAATAAACAAAAAAAAAAATTGTATTTTTTAGGACATATAATTAATTTTATATGACAGTAGAAAATATTTTTAGAAGGTCTGAGAATTTTTATTTATCAAATTTAATAAAAAAAAAAAAACATAAATATATTATGTATAAAAGATGAATTAATTTTTGTTTTATATAATTAAATTTAAAACATAAAACACACTAGCAAAAAAAGGACATATTTTCCTGTGTATAGATAATATTATAATTTTTAAACTAATTAAACTAATATTTTGCACTGATGTACATAAAATGCAATGTTTTTCATTATAAAAATTTATATATTTTTTTTGTTTTCTTTTAATTTTATTAAATTTTTATATTGGTATAATTTTTAAATTGTCTTTATTTTTTATTTATTTATTTATTTTTAAATTTACAATTTACATGTATCCATATTATTATTATTACATAATTTGAAAACTTTTAGGTGACCCAACATAATTAGTTGGTCTTGGCTAGTAAAAATCGCATATATATTATGAAAATTTACATTTAATATAAAAATTTATACGGATTATTTATTGGCCTGTTATAGATAATATTGACTAGTAAATTAAACCTCCATTAATAGCGTATAAGTTTAATCCATCATCAATTTGAAAAATAAAAAACATTTCCAAATTCAACTTCAGTAGTGTTTTGACATCCGAAATGTCAAAAACATAAATATTTACAAAAAGTGTCTGGGTGTTTTCGACCCACATTAGTTGATGATAAAACATTTTGTATGGGATAGTGATGAGAAGGATTTTTTTTTTGTCATTTAGTTTACAGAACAGCTTATAGTTTTCGAAAACTGTGATCCAATAAATCAACTGTCAATATACATTACGCTTTCACCGGATAAAATTAAACTCAATAATAAATGAAATGGACCAAAATTTGTCTCTATATTAATTGAAGTGTTAAGCTAAAATCAATAAATTCTTTAATTTGAATGATATGATTCATCATAGAAGTGATTATTTTTTTAAATTGGTATTATGTACACAGCCCATCGTTAATAATTAATGCCACAACATAAAGGAAGCTAGTAATTAATGGAGGATTAATGGATAATAAATTTGCTGAATTAAGTATACATTTAAAATGGTAATGAAAGTATAATGAAATTCTTGATCCAATACGATAAACATTATCATAAAGTATAATATATTAAGAGATTAAAATTTATATAAAAGTTTTTATATGGACTCAAATTTGGGAATTAATTCCACAAGCATGAAATATTTTTTACCAATATACATCAACCTGCAGAAAACTTATAAGTACTTTTTGGTTTTATCAAGTACAGTATTTAAAAAATCTTTATGCTTCTGGATTTTGGAATTTAAAAAATTAATAGTAAAAATTTTAATATGAGTTTTGATCTCTTTGTAGCATTATCTTTTTATTTATTTACTTTAGCTGCCAATAATTTAACAACAACTATTAATTTTATGAAAAATAAAAATAAGTTTAACTAAACCTAATTGGTACTGAATAATGAATAAATACGCTGCGTTTGATATAAAATTCAAATTTCGTCCCCGTGGTCCGTGCACTTTATTTAAACAAAATTTATATTTTCATAATTCTAACGATTCATTTCTTGACATATTAGTGTAGTTTCAAACGTAATTGTTTAGCTAATTTTCATAAATTTATTTTTGATTACATTTAATTATTTATGTTTTAAATAATAATTATATGTAAATAAATAAATGGTTAATAATAATAATAATAAAAAAAAAGTTGGTAATTTCTAAAATATAAAAACACAAAAAAAAATATCTTTAAATATAAATCGAACATATATTTATAAAATAATTGCAAATTAGGTGTGTGCTCATAACAATTCTAACGATTTACAATATAAAAAAGTGTCTTCTTAAACAAAATAATACTAATAAATAATAATAAATTAATCTATTCTATTACTAAAAGGATTTTTTTTTTAAATAATTTCCTCATGACCACTTTTTACTTAATTTCATTTCATCTGGAAACTCTGGTTTTCCTTCAATTTATATTTATTATTTTTGAAGAAACATTTTAGTAGAAATTCTTATAATAATTTATGTTTTGGTGTTCACGCACACATTAAGTACGAGAAAAACTTACAAAAAACTAAAATATTTTCTATTAAATAAATAAAAAATAGAATAATAAAAAAAAAACATAAAATAATTAAATAATTTATAAATATTTAAATGTTCACCAAATTTTTCGCTCTTTATCAAAAGTTGTGTAAATAAAATAAAAATATTTAAAAGAAAAATTTAATAAATCTTTAAAATAGTAAAATAATTTTTTTATTTGATATTTTTGAATTGGAATTTCACTAAAATTTAATTTACATTAAAGTCTAATGCCAAAAATATAATGAAACGTATTTTAGATTTGTTTGTTATAACTTCAACATAAGCTATTTCCATACGTCAATTCCGGCGTTTTTTTTGAACTTTGAGTAATTTTAGTAAAAATAATATTTCCTATCAATAATTCATACTTTTATACATTTTTCCAATGTTTTATTCCCAAAGCCAAAATAAACTTTTTGAGGAATTGAAAATACAAAATTCTCATTTGCCTTTTACCCAACCAACACCTAAAAAACAGCGAAATAGACACACTGGTAGGTAATACGTTATCTTAATTACTTTAAATCCTTACAAGAGGTAATAGTTAAGACGTTATTTCTGTGAACTATCAAAATAAAGTTAAAATATGTATATGAAATTATACAGAATCAGTTACATAATATAGAACGCCGTAAATAGATTTATAATCTCATGGAGTAAAGTATCATATCGGCGTTAAGGCTATCTCCACTATTAAGAGTATATGGAAATTGTTTCATATGTTTTGTAGTTCTTTGATTAATTTGCTCGCTTTTTTATATTCCCAAAAAATAAATTTAAATTTTTCAATATATGATCAGACAAACGTAAATCATTCATCTCAGAACTGGTATCTATAAAATTAAATATTTAATGATTTTTTTTTTATTTTAATAAATTTAATTAAATTATTTTTTTATTTTGTTAATTTAACAAAAATTTGCCCACATAAATTAAGGTACAAAATTTGGCTTCGATATTATCGTTAAAAAAAAAACCAATTAAAAAGACTAGTAAATTTTAGTATGTAATATGTAAATAAATCTAAATTAATTATTTTTTTTTTTTTTAAATGTACACTTAAAAAAATAAAAAAAAAAAATTATAATTATCAGTAATTTAAATAAAAATATTGTCGATTTTTATATATAAAAAATAAAAACAATCTTTTTTGTCTACTATAAATCATGTAAATCTTTCCAAAATTAATATTATAAATGTAGTTATATTAAAATTTTTGAGAAAATAAAGAAAAACCTTAAATTCTAATAAACTTTTTTTTTATTAAATGTGTTAATCTTAAAATCTCTCTAACAACAAAATTACTTATCTTACATGTAAATTACTTGACTGTTTTTAAAATTTAAATTTTCATTTTAAATTACCTCCTCAACTCTTAAATTTTTTTAAACTGTATAACAATAATAATAAAAAAAATATATAAAAATAATTAAAAAAAAAAGAAATACATATTTAAAAAAATTTAAATAATTATGCTTAATTTAAATGGATTTAAATAATTTTTACATTTATATGTAGAGCCTGCTAAAACAACAAACTACAAAAATAACAAAATTTCTTATTATTTTATTTAATTTTTATAATTTCAATAAATAAATTTTCAATAAATTTTAATAAATATTTTAACGAAATCACTCATATTCATATTTATAAACCAATTTCAAAAAATATTTGCAAAAAAAAAAACATAAATTATTAAAATTTATATAAAAAAAAATATAATATTTCCTAAATTTTAAGTAAGTAGCTTGATACCACATCTAAAACTAAAAAAAAAGCCACTTCTAAATTTTATTAATATAAATAAATAAATAATATTATTATAAATATAAAACAAAACAAACCAAAAAAAAAAACCACAAAATCTTCTTAAAAATATATCTAAAACAAAATTTATCTTCGCTAATTCAACAAGAAAAATATATTAAAAAAAGAAAAAATATTGTATAGATAAATAAAAATATTTTTTTAGAGAAATTTCCCTTAAAAATAATTAAAATAAACTAAAAAAAAAAAAACACTTAATTTTAAAAAGTAAAACCAAAAAAAAAAATTGCGAATAAAAAAAAATTATATATTAAATTTTTTTAATGTGAATGAAAATGTTTTTTATACTTGTAGCTGAATTTTTTATATATTTAAAAATTTTAATAAACATAAAAATAATAAATATAAAAAAAAAAAAAAAAAATGAAAAAAAAAATGATTACTGTGTAAAATTTCAAAAGTATATGAAAAATTAAAAAAACAAAAAAAAAAATAGTTTAATTAATTAAATTAAATTTCTTAAAATTTCTTTAAGAGCTGACAAAATCTTTAAAACAAATTGTTTTTGCTCTTCCGTAAAGATTTAAATATATTTAAAATTATTAAAGTTGAAAAAACTTGCTTTTTGGCAAGTCAAAAATAAAAAATAAAAACTATTTTTCGAATTTTCATAGCTGAAAAATAGTTTTCCATTATAATATTATATAAGCAAAAAGATTAAAGATTATTGTTTTTTGACAGCTCCCAACATATTTGTGACAGCAAACAACTGTCAACTTATCTACTTTTTTTAAAAAAAAAAAAAAAATATTTAATTATTTGATATTCATAAAAATAATTCATTCACTTTTTTATAAAATGTTGTTAAAATGCTATAGTTATTCTCTGCTTCTTCATTCAAGTTCGGGTGCAACTTTCAACCTATAATTGAAAGTTAAAGTCGTCGCTCTAACTAAAGTCGTGGATCTTGCATTGTTTTATAAGCAAAGACGCCGTCGTTGTTCATGTGTTTGCGTTGTAAAGTGTAAAATTATATGCAGTAAATTCGTTTATAGCATATTCTACCATAATAATTAAGTATTTATATAAAATTTGTTCTGGGAAATATAGTGCAATAAAATTTTAAAGAACTCTTTCGTCACTTAATTTTTGTTTTCGTTATACTTTTAACTTTTTAGCAAGGTATTTTTGTATGCATTTTAAAAAATTGGCTCAGAAACTATATTTTATATTTTGCTAAAAAAAATTATTTTTTATGAAAATTCGAAAATTATATAGTAATTTAAATTATAGGTAAAAGTATAAAAACCAAAAACAAAATATTATTAAAACATATTTGTATTAGATATAGTGCCATTCTTGTATTGTTGTTTTTTTTATATCTTTTATATATAATATATAAAAATAATTAATATATAAATATTATACCTACGAAAAGAATATTATTAAAAAAAAAAAATTATATATATATTATGAAAATCTTATATATATACACATTAAAAAAATAATATTGAACAAAAACATAAAAAAAAGTCTAAAAAAAATGAATCTTTATTTTAATTAAATTTACACATAAAATATAAATTACAAAAATATTTATATTGCTCATTTAATAAAATAAATAATTAAATATTTTATATTCAATATATTTTTGTTTGTTTGTTAATAAGTTTCTTTTATCATTCAGGGTTGTTACTCCAAACTATTTAACTTGATTTGAAATATTTTAATGCAGTGTACTGTACTGTCATACTCGAAACTTTTATGTATAAAATTCCTTGTAATACTGCAGTAATGCATTATTTGAAATGCATAACAAGTAATGCATTACTTTACTGTATTCCATTAATTCTCAAAAAATTGTAATTACTTGGAAATATTACCATTATTCCAATTGAGTTCTCGAATCTGTGCGGGTGCTTGTCATTAAAAATATATAAAATAATTTTAATTTAGCACCAAAACGAGCAAGTAGTTCACTGCAACTAAATTATATTATTCTTTTTTATAAACGTATAAACTAGATAATTACAAAAATAATTTAAGGTACTTAAAGATATAACAAATATTTTAAAGTAATTACAAAATGTTGCAGTAAAAGTAATGCATTACTTTTAATGCAGTTGAAATAATGTATTACTGTAGTATATTACAAGGTAATTAGTATACTTAAAATTTCAGTAAAAATTATTTGAAAAAAATAATGTAATACATATTTAAATTACTCAGTAATAATGATACAGCATTACATTTTTACGATATTAATGAACAACTCTGTTTTCATTCTTCAAATTATCATATTTAAAAAAAAATTACAACAAAAATTAAAGAATTATCAATAAAAAACTGAAATTCAAAAATAAATGAAAATTGTAAATTAATTTTTTTTCAAAAACCCAAAAATAAAGATATAAAAACATAAATAAAATACAAAAAAAATAAGAAATAAACTAAGGAAACAAAATATTAAGTAAAATTTATGTTTCTAATTAGAACAATTTTTTCATTTTAAAAGAAATCAAATTTAAATAAATATAAAAAATTATAAACAAATAAATATAATAAAATATAAACTTTTTTAGAAATTTTTTTATAGCATAAATCATTAAAATATTGAATTTTTTAATGTGTATTTTTTTGATAATTTAATTGTTTTTTCGATTTTTATTTTGTTTTAGTAAAATTCGATTTATTTTAATCTAAGATAAAATATGAAATTAAAATAATACATAATAATATCGCATATTATGTACATTTTTTTTTCATATATATAAATATAAATAAAATAAAATATATAAATATATTTTTAAAAATAAATAAATTTAATTTATATACTTTCCGTTTATTATATGTTAATATTTTTTATTGGACATTTAAAAGAAAATAAATAAATAAATAATAAAAATATATTTTGTTTAAAACAAAAAAAAAATAGTTGAATTTATTATTAAAATATGAAATTCTTATAATTTTTATAGAAACATCAAATAGAAACATCAAATCAAATAAAATACTTAATAAATAGCCAATTTTACATTAGAAGCTTAAGGCTTTGCCATAGGTTAAGCTTCAGTTAAAGTTATTTTCTAGTTTCTCAGTGCAAGTTTTAAGATAATTCTTCTAACAAATTAGGTCGTATCTCGTATGGCTAGTGGTTAAGTTTCACTTCTGACATTTTTTTATTATTAGTTTATACAGACAAATAGTAAATAAATTCATATATCATTTAAAAGTAATTAGAAAAAACTTAAATTAATTCTGGTTTATCTAAGCTTAGGGCAAGTTTTGATTTAGAAACCCCAATGAGCTGAAATTGCTGGCTTAAGTTACACAATCGGTTTAGTTAAAGCTTAAGCTTCTATTGTTAATTCGGCCATTAAGCTGAAAATAATTAATTACTAGTAATAATCGCGACAGGAAGTTAAGGTCTATAAAAATTTTGTGATTTCTACGTAGTTTTAAAACTACAAGCTCACAAAATTAAAATAAGGTAAAAGTGTACTGTTATACCAATTACTAATGAAGAATATCGTATATACCCGATACGATATGGTATTTATAGCAAAATCGATGAGCAGCTAGAAGGCGGTATGTAGAACAATTTCCGTGGTATGCAGAACAAATGCTCTTTCCTCATATACCCACCTGGCTCTGTAATTTAGTTATATATCTACTTTCAATAGATAATTCAGGAGGTATATATTCTAATTGATTTTCTGATTCGCCTGTCATTTATTCTAGTACCATTGATAATATCGGATCTTTTTTATTTGGCACTTTGTAAAAGTGTGATATGTTCTATGTAAAAGAATAATTACCCTTGGTGAAACATTTTTAAGGATCTAAATAGATATTTTTGGCAAATTTGGTTTACTTGAAGTATCCAAATAAAGTAGAATTTCGATTTTTCTTATAACTCGTTTTAAAAGAGGCATTTATTTGTCATTATTTAAACATTCAAACACAAACCAACCATACGTTGTCATTGACATATTCTGAAGATATGGTCCCAAATATGATGTTACTTTTATTTTACTAGAAAACGGGCTGGAACTTGAAAAAGTGGCCGAACCCGGAAAGTGACAAAAAAAATCTTGTTTGGAATACTACCCCAAATATACCCGTATAACCGTCCACCCTGTATAATTGCATGCCCAAATAATTTATTATACAGGGTGTTTCGGTTTGGGATTATAAGCAAAAAATCGTATGGAAAGGGGGTGCATTTTCAACACCCACTCGTTTTAAAAAAGTCTTTCGGGGAAGTAGGTACAAGCACTTATTCAACTATAACTTCTAGCGTATTGATCCTAGAATATCCAAACCGGGCAAACCAGAAGTCGCAGGTTTGTATTTCGATTTCGTAGCTAACACTATGACGCATCCAAATCAAATTAAAAAAAAATTTACACCCGGCAAAATTTTGAGAAAAGTGACATTTTTCTAAAATCTGATTAATTTTTTTTTGAAAAAATCATAACTTTAACGCAATTTAACGCACACCTGGCAAACGGTAACATAGAAATAAAGGTTGTCTATCAAACGCGCCTACTTTGGATATTCTAGGTTCAATACGCTAGAAGTTATAATTGATTAAGTGCTTGTACCTACTTCTCTGAAGGACTTTTTTTAAAACACCCTGTAGCTCAGTGGGTGTTGAAAATGCATCCCCTTCCATACGATTTTTTGCTTATAATGAACCAAGGAACCACCCCTTAACGGATTAGAATCCCACACAGGGACACCCTGTATATTTACAAATTTATAATACATATCGCTTAATTATTCAATACATAAACCAAAAAATTGTGGCTTCACTTGTAGCGATATATTATAACGTATACTATTTGTGGTCGGATATGAAAATTTATTTAATATAAAAAAATTGCTAACTTCGCATATTATGTACAAGAAGAAAAAGAAAGCGCAAAGCGGTATATTGACATATTGATTAAATTTGTTTGGATTTCTCTTTCCCGGTGATTTTTACTTACAATTTTTTATTATTATTAAAAAATAAATTAAATATTGTGAAAACATGACAGAATTAAATCATAAAACCGTTTTCGTTCTTGATCATACACAATATTTTGGAATTTCTAGTGAAAAAATAATTGATTTGGATTTTGTTAAGAGTAAATCAAGTATACCTTTACCACCGCTTAGTAAAAGTCTTTGGACATGTTCAGTTGAAGCATCTGTTGAATATTGTCGAATTGTTTGGGATTTATTTCCTACCGGAAAATTAGTAAATATTTATTTATTAATACATATAATATAATAAATAAAATAATTTTGTAATATATAATTAAAATAACTTTCAGATTCGTTTTATAGTTAGTGATACAGCTGCTCATATTGTTAATACTTGGGGTAATTCAACTCAAAATTTAACACATGTTACAAATGCAATGTCAATGGTTGGTATACCACCACGAACTCCAGCTCAATCTACAGATTATTCTGTTATACATGGATTACGTGCAGCAATTGATGCACTCGCTGAACCATCAGAACATCAAAAAGAATTATTACGTGATGTAAAACCAATGACTGATCAAAAGGTAGAAAATAAAGGTCGTGTTATTTGTATTACTTCAGCACGTGATGATAAAAGTATGAAAAGTCTAGAAGATATTTATCATACAGTTTTAATGCAACATAATTCAATAGCAACAAAACAAGCCGATTTTTTACCAATTGATTTTTGTCATTTGGTTATTATTAATATGACACCAATGAATATGGAATCATTAGTATCAAATAGAGGGTTACAAGAAATTTCACCTTCACTTAGTAGCGAAATACATTCAGTTTGTGCTTCAGATATTCCAAATAAATTAACACATTTAATATTGCCACATTATGATTTGGCAAGTACAACAGTAACTGGAATACCAATGAAGGTAGGCATTAAATATATAGCAAGAAAATGAAATTTACTGTTTTTTTTTTTATATAAAATTTAACTTTTAGGAAGAACAAAATGCAAATTCTAGTGCAAATTATGATGTTGAAATATTTCATGCAAAAAATTCACATACTATTATTTTTGGTTCAGAATTACTATTACCAACAAGCATTAAAGAAGGTTCTGAATATGAAACGGTTACATTAAAATGGTGTACACCGAGAGGTTGTGGAGCAACTGATTTACAACCATGTTTAGCACAGCATAGAGTAACCCCGGTGGATGTAACTTCACGACCAAGCTCGTGTTTAATTAATTTTTTATTGAATGGAAGATCAGTTTTACTGGAAATGCCAAGGTTAGTAAAATTTTGTAATATAACATGTCCGGTGAAAATCTCGGACGTTTAATATAAACCAGACAGTAAAAACTTTCGACACTTAAAAAATTGTAAAAAAGTGTTAAAATAATTTCGGGATTTTGAGCTGTTCCCAGAGTAATAACATTCACGTATATATTTATTTCATAATTGCAGAAAAACAGGTGGCAAACAAACAAGTCATTTATTATCAGCTCGTGGTGGTGAAATTTTCATTCATACATTACCATTAACTAGAACATGTCTTGAAGATCCGCCATCAATTTCTGAAGGTGGTGGCGGACGTGTTACTGACTATCGTATCGCTGATTTTGGTAATTTTATTCAAGCACATCGATTGTATCCAATTAAACCAACACCAGATGTCCAACCCGATGAAAATTTAATTAAAGCTAGAGCAAGATTAAATCGTCATTCTCGATATTTTCCTCTTACATTAAGTATGAGTTTAGTTTTTAATGTACGTCCGTACATGGATCCGTTATTAAGTGTAATTGGTAAAGATGAATTAAATGAGAGTGATATAAATCAATGTCGTCAAGTAATATATCAATTATTGGGACTATCATCTAGGCAAGAACAATTACCATTACCAAATATGGGACATAGGTAATTCAATTATTTAAAATTCAATTTTTTTAAATTATTTTATCCTTACCTTTTTAGATTAAAAGGTAGTAAAAAGGAAGAACAATATAAACTATTATGGGCTGAATTAGAATTATTGTTACAAAATAGTGGTAGTTCACCAGGTCACCGACAAGTTTTACAATGTCTTCGAGAATGCCGATCAAAAGGTCCAGAAACACCGGATAAAATTGAATTAGATCAAGCAAATCGAGATATAGAAATGAAAGGTAATCCCATTTATTGTGATATTTATTTATATACAGTCAATTAAAATATTTAATTAAATTATTTAAAGATGAATCTTCATCATCATCTTCGCATAAAGCAACTGTAATACGTGCTACAACAGATTCACCACTGTCACCACCATTAGTAATTGATTCGCATAGTAAAAATCGGAAATTCTTTTCAAATACTGGAAATCGGTAAAAAAATAACTATATTTTTAATAATATAATTACATATAATAAATAAAATTATATTTTTCAGATCTTTATTGGATATAATCACAACATCAGAACGTAATCAAACACAAAAACGTATTGATTTTGCTGGTCGTTTATGTACACCAATTGGACAAATAGCTAAACTTTATCCAAATTTAGGTACTAAAGAAACAGCAACAGCCCAACAAAGAGATGCGGAAACAAATAAAATATTATAAATAAAAACCAATTTTTATATTTCAAAATAATAAAACTTAATGTAATTTGGAAAAAAAAAAAACTATCTTAACAGTGTATAAAACAATAATTATTCAAAATACATATGAAAAGTTAATTAATTAAATTACATTATATCACTGTAAAATAAATGTTTCTGAATTTTTCTCAATCGATAATGTTCCACCTGGTCCTTGATTACGTTTCTCTTTAAGTGAATTAATTTTAATTTCTAAAAGTTCTTTAACATTATTCCACATAATCATTTGACGGCTTCGATACTCTTGACTGTTACGAAGTATTTGTTGTTCCTATTGGATAAATAATTTTAAGAAAATTTCTAAATTATATAAATCTATTTTTTATGTATACATCCTGTAAATCCTTATACAGTTTTTCCTGTTCACTTATTTGATTTTGTAATGTTTCTTTAAGTGATTGTTGATCACCTGAACCTTGTTTATCATCTCGAACACGTTCCAACAGATGTTCAGCTCTCTCGTATTCCGACTAATATTATATTTTGTGAAAATTATATTTTAAAATATTTCTTTTTCTATATAAAATCATTTAGAAACCTTTAATTCTTGCCAATTTAATTCTAAGTTTTTAATCATTTTTTCTGTTTCCAAAATATCCCCTTCAATTACTGAAGCTTCAGTTTTTAGCGTTGCATTAATGGAGTCGAAACTCTTTATGAACAAATATAGAAAATTTGATAATTTAAATTTAGAGTTTTAAAATGATAGACATGAATGGAATCCTACTTGTTTCTTTGAATCTTTTTCATCCTTCAATTCTATTACACGTTCTCTAAGTGGTCGAACTTTTTGTGATAATGGAGTAACTCTGTCTCTGGCAGCTGTAACAGCTCTTTTTAAACCTTCAACTATTCTAGATAATTCAGTTAAACCTCTACCTTCGACAGGTGATTCAGGACGTATATTTTCTAATTGATTTTCTGATTCGCCTGCCATTTGTTCTAGGGCCACTGATAATGTTGGATCTTGTGTTTTCAAATTTTCTAATGTTTGTGTCAAATCAGTTACTTCAGCCTAAAAAAATATTTTTATTTCAAAGTAGTAATGAAGAATTTTATTATAATTTACATACTTTAACAGCAGCCAATTCAGCTCGATGCTGTTTATATACTGAACTTTTTGCACGTAATTTATTCACATACTGTTTTAATTCTTCACCACGTAAAACAACATCACCAATTGTTTCCTCTAATTGAGATTGTTTTAATTGCAAAATTCCATCAATATCACGTAATTCTTTAGTTGCTTCACTTAATTGTTCTGCTGCCATATCTTTATTTCTTGCAACTACCGCTGCTTGTTGTCGAAATGGTATTAGGGTGTCATTTTGATTACCACGCTCAGAAAGTTTACTTTCAATCATTTTCTGTATATCACGTGTAATTTTATCAATTTTATCTTGTAAATCATTAATATAATCTTTGGTAATGTTCGGTTCATTGATAATATTTTCAAGTAATATAATTTCTTTTTGTAAATTATTCAATTCTTTTGGTAATTTTTGTTTAACGAAAAATTCCATTACTTGTGTTTCTTCTTGTATTGTTTCCATTAAATATTGTGGTGAAGTGCTTTGAGTAGTTATACGAGCATTTGATAATTCCTTTTGTAAACGTTCTTGTACCTATATTGTGACAAAAAAAAACTATAATTTTATATTTATAAAATTTATAGTTATTTAAAATTACAGTTTTGAACCGCTGCAATTGATGATTTTGTTCTTCCCAATTTGATTTCAATTCTTTTTGACGATCTCTTTCAATTCGAAGACCATAAGCAGCTTCAAGTAATAATTCCTGTTGTGGAACTTTATCAAGACGTGATTGTGTTCTTTCGATACGTTTATTAACTAAAATTGTAAAAATATTTAATAGGACGGTCGGTGGGTAACAATAACCAATTAATTCGAAATTACATATATTTGTTAAATTGTAAATAAAATTTCCAATTCTTACCATTATCTTTTTCTACTTCAATTGCATTTATATCATTTCGTAATTCCTTAAGATAAGCTGTTTCTTTTGTTGATTCAGTATGAGCTTTATGAGCTATCTTAAATTGATCCATTACAGCTACATATTCTTCCCAAAGATTAGCAATTTCTGGATTTGCAATTGCTTCATTTGGTAATTGAACCGGTAATAAGAATCTAAATAAAATCTTTAAGTTTGAACTTTAATTATTGTTCTATTAAACTTACTGTGCCAAATATGTTAATTGTTTAATTCTATCCTTATTCTCAAAAATATATCTGAAAATTGGATAAGTTGTACGTTTATCTCCTTGGGCAATATTTTTACGAAAATTCACTGGATCTGTTGTATCAGAAGGAATTCGATATTGGATTTTTTTTAATGCTTCCAAAATTCTTTTAACACAATCATCACGATCTATAAATTTAATTTCAAACTGTTGGGATGTGAAAAAATTATATAATTTTAATATAACTATATACATTTTTTAAATTAATATTTAATTAATTTTACTTTTGTTAATGCATTGAAATATGACAAAATATCAACTAAAATTTGCAAAAGATTTTCAATAGACATTGAATCAAATGATATTAAATTATAATCAGTTTTTAATGATATATTCACATTATTTACAATATACTTTAAATCGTCCGTCATTTTAAATTCAATTTAATTTAATTTTTTAAAATTAATTAACAATAATAATAATTAAAAGTGTTCCACAAAATTTTAATGTTTCCGAATAAAAATATGTTTTGTTTTGCGCTGGCAATAAATATTTGTTACTTAGCAACAGCAAGTCAGTATTTGTTGCTGCTGTTAGTCATATACTGTATTTTATTACGAAAGAATCAAAAGGAGTCATTGTATATCCTGTAGCGTTGCTGTTGTTAATTCAAATATATTTTGAGCCCAAAATTTAAGTTTAATATTATTTATAATTATTAGTTAAATGAAACCAAAAAACGTGATACGGTATTCGTATTGTCCCCCAGGAAAAGAGCAATTTTATGGTCACTTATGAATTGTTTTATTAGGCTATTTATATTGTATATGAATTGTTATTGTGTATACCTCTATAAGTTTAATGAATTGCTTAGTTCAATTATATACATAGGAGCGCCTTTTTACATTAAAGGCTGCTTTTATTAATTATAAAACGACATTTTTTTTTCTTTGGACTGCCTACCAATTCTGGATGTTGGCCACCATTGAATAATATTTTTCCTTTTAAAGTATCACCTCTTCAAGATTTTTCTGCCATGTTTACTATTTTTTCTATTTGTCCTTGAATTTATACTTGTATAATATTCTGTTTTGTACCGTAAACTGTGTCTGCCCATTTGACCTTCAGTATTCTTCTGTACAACTAATATGTATTGAAAAGCTTATGTTTTTTTTATGAAACATTTCCTTAACACTTCTGTCCCAATATAACAAAATAAGTTTCGCTAAATTTAGAAGGAACATCGAGAAAAAAAAACCTAATTATATTAAATTTAAAAAATCTTTTCAATTTATATTTTTTACATAAAAGTGAATATCTGAAATGTGAACCCCTTTTATAAAATTCGATCCATGGATTTTATTTGTCCTATAAAACTTAAAATTCGTATTTTTATTTTATATTTTCGATTGTTTAAAGAACAATTGAATAATTCGCCCACTTTTAATTAGGCAACTTAAAAACAAATATTTTATAAAATCCTTTATTTTTCTATTTTTAAATTCTAATTCAAAATTGTTAGTTAGTCTTATTAAATGACATATTGATAAAAAAAAACTATATATCGATTAAACTAATCCGTTCTTTTCTAATTGTGATTGAATTTAAATGCTATATTCTACAAGAGCCAAGAGGGAATTATTTCAATAATATAGGGATTAATTTTCAATATATCTTTAAAATTTCAATCTCTAAATTCTAAAATAAATAAATAAAATATTATTTCTTTTTTTTTTTAATTAAATATATTGTATTATATCCATTAAGAGTTCACAATTTAAAAAAAAACTATTAATTTATTACCCTATGTCAGATGCACTAGAAAATTTCTTATATGATGGAATATTCAAATTAAATATTTATTCTGGATTCTGGTAAATGAGATTTATATAAGAAAAATACTTAGATGCATTAGACAGATTTAATTGAGCCAACACACTGTAGTAATGTCTGATTACTATTCGAAAAATATGAAGAGACAACTTGTAAAATTTTATATATATTTTTTTTTTATTTGTGTGGCACAACTATTGGTACATCTCTAAATAGACAAGGATCAACAAATCAGTAGGTGATTCTATATAGCAACAAAATTTCGAATTGTGATTTTATATATAATACATATATAAAAAAAAAATCTCGTCATTTAATCCTTAAAAGTCCAGAATATTTTGTCATTGACTTGTTAAGGCAGTGAAATGGCTAAAACAGTTAAACTATCTATATTCATACACTGAATATGTATAGCATCAATATTTTAAGATAGGAAAATTTCAAATTAAGATTGATAGTTCAAAAGTGGGTGAACACAATAGGTGTTCGTATTTAGTATTTCATACTTTTTATACTGAGAGAATAACAATTTTTTTATTGTTTATATATTTGTTTGATGAAAAAATTAACACTATAAAAGGATATAAATCAAATTTAACAAGTATAGTCTTGATTACATTGTCTAGCAGAACAGTTTTAATAAATAATAATAAAATATAAAATCAGTGAAATAAAATAAAAATATATAATAATAAAAATTAATTATTAAAAATGAAAAATAAATTACTTTTAGTGAGCTTTCTGTTAGTTGGTGTATATACACAAAATATTGAGCATTTTGATCAAGTAATTGTGAATATATATAAATTAAATATTGTTAATGATTTGTTGCTTTTCAATTAAAAAGGGACCAAATTTAGGTGCCTCTGGTCCATTAGCAATTAAATTTGATAATGGAATTGATTATCAACAGCAACAGCAACATTCTTCTAATTTCAATTTAGATGATTTATTTCAAATGATTGATCCTTCGTACAGGTTTAATATAAAAAAAAATATTAATTTTTTTTGTTGTTGCAAGAATTAAATTTTTTTAATTCTTTTAATTAAAAGGCAAAAACGAACAGCAAATGAAATTATCGATTCTACAGATGAATTATACGAGATTTTTCTAAGAGAACCATTACCGTCTAATGTTAATTTAGAGACAACTCCACCATGGGCTATTCAAATTCTTGCACTTTTAATGAAATTACGTAAGTAAAATATGATTATCTTATGTATGTATATTTATATTTTATATTATGTGAAAATTAAATTAATAGGTGAAAAATGTGTACAAATTCAAAATACCAGAAAACCACGTCCTGGACGTCGTTCTATGGATGATGACATTTATTTTGAAAGATCACGACCACCATTATCGCCAAGACGCGGTAAAAAATCATTATTGAAACCAAGAATGGGTCGATCCGGCGACGATTAAATTTTCATGTACATATTATATTTTTAATTATACGTTTCAAATATGGAACTTATATATATAACTATACCGAATTTACCATTTTATTTTGGTTCGAGTTATTCAAATCACTTTTAATATGATATTTAAAAAAAAGTGTTAATCAAAATATATTAATAATAGTTTAAATAAATACTATACCTATTTAGTATTATATGTCATTTATGTGAATAATAAATAATAAAGGAAAATAAATTAAATTATATGTAGATGCTCCTAATAGCAGTACTCCTAAAAGTGTTTTTAATTATTAGTTTAATTCATGAAATCTTATATTATGGTATGAACAATTAGATTTAGCAACATCAATAATTTAGTTACTAAGAGCATAAATATACTAAATATATATTATGTTTTACAACTAATAGGACCAAATAAAAAATGTAATATTTGAATAAATTGTTCATAAAACAAAATGATAATAATAATTAATGATTTGTTTGTTAAAAAATGATAGAGAAGAATATATATAAAATTGATGATTAACAGGAGAATATTATAGGACAAGACACAAGCTGTTATTATACTTTGTTCAATAGCCTGACATGATATTTTAATATGATAAATTCATTTTTAAATAAATTACATATTAAGATATTACCTTTATACATTGGATAACACAACATCATACACTAAAAATCAACATGCTTCAAAACCATGTTGCCAAATAACATAATGGAAAATATTTGATTTTGATACAAACGATTCAATTTTAATGTAATCTATATTTTTGGATTTCCACATTACTATAATTACACCTAAAATTGAAAATTTTGTAATGAAGATAGACAAAAATTAGATATTTAAAAACCATCATACATTCACGTCTTAAAAGATGTGAAATTTTTAATAATGTATTGTTTGTTATAAACATACTGTTAATTACAAAACACTGTTTAAAGACTAACTACGAATTATCTGCTAGGTACCCCTAATTAGCAGCCTTTTTGTTTTTTAATATTATTAAGGGTTTCTTTGCAGTTTTGTCTGATTTTCTTCTATCTTAATCATAAAATTTAAAATTTTAGGTGTAATGTAGAATTCGTATTTTTTATAGGGACCCACTGAAACTTATTTTATAAGCACTAACTAGATTACAAAACTAATATTTGTACCTAATTTCATCGGATAATATTAACCATATGATCTAGTAGAACAAATTAAAAAAATGCTTGGAAACTAACCTGCTCATATATTAGTTTCCCATGAAACCACTTAATCTACCGATTACAGACTTCTGGAACATTAAACAGGTAACTTGTGGTGAAATACAATTACTGTATGTTGTGTGGCATTGAACTCATGAAATATAATTGGAAATTTTTTACATGGTCACAGTGAATAACCGATTATAAATTTTAAAATTTTATAAGCACCAAGCGCATAAAGAAACTATCATTTATGTGTGTGTGTTTTATTCAAATAAGATAAAAAAATACTATATGCTTTATAGAACTTATGGAATAATTATAGTGGAATATTTTGGTATGGATCTCCAACCCCTCATGAAGACCTCTACATGTGTAAAGGTTGTGCTTGTGTGTGTACAATCATAATACTAACTATGTACCAAATCTGAGATAATTTTTTTTTTATATTTTTCCGTAGACTTAAAACACACGGCTCCACAAAAACGGGAATTCTAATATGAATATGATCCCAATAAAAATATCGATCTCATTTTGTACGGGGATCAGGATGAACTTGTGTGCCAAATTTCATTAAAATATGAAACTCGTACACAGTGCCGTTCCTAGGTGTTTTGCCGCTCAAATGCAAAAACAATATTGTTTAATAGGATTAGTGTAATAGCAGTATAAAAAGGTAATTAACAGTACCTTTGTAACAAATAATGCTTCGTAAAAAACACGCCTTGTTAAAATTTTCACAGGTTTTAAAACACCAATAATGTATTTTACTAATTCGTAATTTTAATAGGGAGCTACTCTAAAACTTAACCTAAATTTAACAAACTTGAATTCTGTATTATATTACGATCGCAACCTGTACTAAATTTCATACTTTAGAACGTTAATCAAATATACTTCGGAAATTAACCTGATTATGATTATATATTAATTTCCCATGAACCCACTGAAGTTACCAAATTTCAGGAGAACTAACCAAAACAAAACCGTGTGTGAAATGTTATTCAAAAAATTACTGTATGACATAGGTAGAGAATTAAACTTATGAAATATTAATCAAATTTAAGCATAGAACCACTGAAATTACTGTTTTTTTTTTTTTTTTTAAAGTATACCATTTTTGTTATTAATAAGTCAGCGGCCGCCACTCAGTTCAGCTTAGCCGCTCACGTGCTGTGGCACCTTTTGTACTCTCGCCAGGAGCAACGGATACTTTTTTTATTGCATTTTCAGACTCACAGTTCACAGATCTCAAAAACGATAATTTCAGCAAAATCATTTTTTTGACCATCAAGTCCAATGTAAGATTCATAGTTATTGTAACTACTAGTAATAAACTGCATATTCTGTTCTGACCAGAAACAAAGAAATAAATTTACTTACATCTTTATAAAGTTATGATTAAAAAGAATATATACATTTTTCATTTAAAAAAAATATATTCTGCATTACATTTTAAAATCTACCCCATTTGCATTTAAAATTGAAATATGAATTTATGAATAATAATCAAACCAACTTATCGTAAAATTACATTCATTCGCCAAATTCAATAATATCGAAAAACTTAACATTAACGTATAAACACAGCAACTAAATTTACGGAACGCACTCTAGTTGTCAGTTCAATTTTTAGTGAACTTTTATGTCAATTTCTTATGTCATTTTTCATACACATTTTTTTATTTTATGAAAACATTTTCAAATATCATCACACCACAGACCACACACAATCGCACAACAGAAACCGAGAATCAGTTGAGTTTTGTAACTTGAATGAAGAAGTGGCCCGTTTTTATTTTGGCGCGTAAAATTAATTACTTATGTAGTTTTATATGTAAATTCTAAAAAGAAATTTTTAATTTATTAAAATGTTCGTTATTTCGTTATATTATATTATAATAAAGTGATTAAGCAAAAAAACAAAACAAAAAAAAAAAAAAACAATAATAATAGAGAAATTAGAAATATATAAATAAAAATTTTATAAAGAAAACAGTTTTAAAATCCACTTCTCGACCTTGAATACAAAAAGTGCGTTTTTTATACAAAATTTTTCAAAAAAAAAAAAAAAAAATAATTGTGTAATTATTTAGTTAACCTAAAAATTAAAAGAAAAAAAAAAAGATTTAAAAGTAATATTTAAGGAAATAAAAATTGTTTTTACTATTTAAAAAAAAAAAGAATAGAAATTATTTATTTTTTAAATTTAATCGTAAAAAACGAAATATTAAAATAAAATTAAATAAAATAAAATTAAATATATTTTCCCCCTCTCTGACAAAGTACATAATTAATTATTCAATTTTCTTATATAATTTTTAAACAAAAGAAAATTTATATATAAATTTTAAGATTAAATACAAAAAAAAATACTGTTTTTTTTTAACACCCCTTTACATAAAAAAACAAAAAATTTCATAAATTTGTTATCCAAAAAAAAAAAAATAAAAAAAAAATTTTGTGATAAAGAAACAATAAATATTTTTGTGATAATTATATTTTAACATAAATTATTCACTAATTTTGATATTTTTGAAAAATTAAATTTAAAAAAAAAAAAAAAAAAAAAACAAACAAATTAATTTAAATATAAAATAGATTTTGTCATGACGAGCTGTAAAAAAGCTAGTCGTATAAAATCACTTTCGCTAAGCGATGATTATCCAACAACAAAAAATACAAAATCTATTAAAACAAGTCCACCTGTTTTAACAACAATTATCAGCTGTCCACCTCCCACTGGTAATAATTGTAATAATAATAATATTAATACAAATAATATCAATAGCATCATCACCAACAATTCTAATAATAATCAGCAGCACCAACAACAACAACAACAATCATCATCAATAACAACAGCAAATAAAAAATCTGATGATAGTGTGAAAATTTTAAAATATATTGATGATAATATTATTGGTAAAGGAGTTGCTTTTTTGGGACCATTTGGACGTAGAAAAGGTAAATTTATTAAAAAATATAAAATAATTTTAAAATTACTTATGTGTATATAAACATTTCGATACATACAAAATTTATGTGCAACATGCGCAACAAAAATGTCGAATTTTCTAGTGTTATGACTTTTTTCTTGTTATTTGTTTTGACTGTAAATATGGGGTGCGGATGGATATCTATGTATTTTTTATGCTATAGATATAGAAAAAGCTGTTAAAAATATTCAACCATCAACCCATTTCCAAACAAAAACTAATACGCAATTTAATCTACCCTGAAATAGACACAATAGACACAAATACATATATATATACATAAATTCAATTAAATTTCCTGTAGAATATCCTTTAAAATATATACAAAATCTGATAGAAAAATTCATGGCTAAGCAAATTCTTTTAAATTACGTAATCAATTTTATAATAAAAATACGAAAATGAATTGTATTTTTAAAAATATTCTGCCTGTCTCTCTTATATATTCTTGGCATTATGCCACTTAAAGGACACTTAAATTTTGTTTTAATCTCAATCTTATACATATAAAAATGTCCTTGTAAGATTTTAAATAGAATATTTTCTTCTTTGTAATTTAATAATAAAAATTATCTCTTCAAAAAATATACAAATTTCACTTGAAAACTTAGTATATAATTTCATATAAAAAGAAAGAAATAATAATAATTATGGTAATGAATGAATGAGTCTTTGATATAGAAGCCTTATTGTCATTTGTATCATAAATAGTTTTATCGCCTTTAGCCTCTATGTTTTTAAGTAAATTGTAATTGATGCTTTTGTTAATTATAATTATCATTTCAATGAAATTGATCATGAATCAATCGTATACTTACTTATTGAAGAATCCATAAAGTGTAACATTAACTTGCAAAAATTTTAATATACTATTTATAGATTTTTTCAGAAAATATGCAAAAAAAAAAATAAAATAAAATCTTTTATAATCAATTTTATTATTATTGCCTACGTATAAATAATGTAAATGATTTATAAAACTGTTTGATATTTATTTATATTATGAATAATGTAAAAATTTCATATAAAAATTCTATTTTTAGTTTTATTGTTATTGTGAAAAATAGAATCCTTAATTTTATTTTTATATATACAAAATATAATAAAAATCTTGTTAAACATCACGTCTTTGAAATGGAAAATTATATATTTTATTGATAAAAATAAATATTATAATTTTGTATTTAGAGTGCACTGGCCGAATAATGTAACCCATAACATTGTATAACATTATGACAAATCTTGAAGTTCAATAAATTTTCTATTGATTTTTCAAATCTATTCTATGATTTTTAATTTTAAATCTTATGATTGAAGAAAATAATTAATATTCAAAATTAGTTTTTTTTAAGAAAAACGTTTTAATTGGCGGTCATATGGAAAATACAGGTCTTAAAATTTAGCATTCTAATAAACATGGAAAATATAAAATATGTAAAATTATCTATCCATCAAAGATGCAGAAAGTTTATTTCTACCACGCATACAGCCGCCAAATATTTGTCCAAAGTGTTTGCAAGCAAATTATTATGTGTTGAAGTTTCCTTTGTAACTCCTTTCTTCAATTAAAATGGCGTATGATACAAATGTATGGTTAGATTGGTTGGTTAATCTCTAATCCGGGCATTTATGTACTGCTAAGTTTAATGTCAGTAGTCAGTTTATTACCTGTCTCATCCCAAGCATCAAATTGGATGATAACGAACTACATTTAAAATACAATTCGTGGGTCAAAATAGAGGAAAGTTGTGTTAGTGTCTGACTTTTAGTTTCATTTTTCATCATGGTATTAGTTCTAAGCTATTAGCCTTTCTACATCCGCAGAATAAGTAATAACATAAACGGATAAAATGATAAATCAAACCATCATAAAGTCATAAAATATTTTTCCATTAAAATTAATATGCATTGGCAATTTTCATTACCTACTTCAGAGTTTTATGAACTCACAAAAAAGTTATAATAAAAAAGCTAAAATAATTCAAACCGAAAATCAAATCCGTTTACTTATAAAAAAAATATCCAGGCGTATTAATTTTGTACCAGACTTAGAACTTTTTGCCCAAACCCCAAAAAATTTTATATCCATAATTTTACTTGAATCTATCAAAAATGCCAATAAAGAGTTAATAAAAGCTTCACCCTTAATAAATCAGATTAGATCAAAATTTGAAATTTGTTGAAATAGAATTATAGAATGTATCATTTCGTACAAAATATTAGATCCTATTATTAATAATGTATTTTATATATAATTCGAAAAATTTTATAGGTCGATTCCACTAAATTTATTGAGTATCAACGAAAATCACAAACAAAGATGTCCACATTTCAATTAAATCGCATAATAATTACAATTACTATAAGATTATTATGACATTGCTTCACAAAGCCATCGTACTATATCTAAAAGCAATCCTAAGTAATGAACTGAATATTAATTTTCATATTATAAATCTATCTTTTTTTTACTACCGTATAATTTCATATAAATCACATTTTTAAATTTATTAAATTTCTAAAAACTAATTAAATATAATAAATCAATTAAAATTAGTCATCAATTTTACAATTATTAGGAGTAATATTTTTTTATAAGTATCTAATTTAACGATTAATAATCTATTTCCCGGTCGCCATAATATAAATTATACTTCCAACACTACTGATTCCATTATTACAAGATGTCACTAGATTTACAATGAGTGGAAAATTTTTTCAATGCCATAAATTCAACTTATAAGTAATATTATTAGTTTTGAAAATAATTAATATATTTTTAATATATTTTTATATAAATACCAGACAATAATACATGAACATTGACAAAATTATTATATTATAAATAAATATTATTTATTTAAACAGTTCTGAACAAAAATAACATCTGTACTGGTACTACTTTACGTTTAATATTAGAATTTTGATATTTTAAAATGTTAGAAATTCTTTAAGTATAAAGTAATATAAATAAAAATTCTTGTTTTTTTTTTAGAAAAAAAAATAGTTCTATATATCAGAAAAGGTTATTAAAAATAAATTATTTAAACAATTTTGTTGGATAAAACGTAGAAAATGTCTGATAATAAATTTATATTTGTGTATATAATAATATTGCAAAATTATTAAAATGAGTGCCAAACAGTCTGGCAAAGCAATAAAATTTCATTTTATAATGTATTAAATTATCAATTCACTGAAAATTTAATCTTTTATAAATAAATAAATATATATAGAAAAGTAAATAAAAATATTTCATTTTTTATATAATATTTTTACGTAATTTCACTGATTAAAATAATTATTATTATTTCTTTTTTTTAAAATAAAATTGTTTAGTAAAATTTTGATTTAAATTTCAAATCAGTTTAATTGAAATATTTCTTTAATTTTTTTTTTTAATGATGATCAAATCATATTTTTGATGTTGTTTGATTAATTGGATTGCTTTTGTGACTCTGGATTTTTTATTAGACAGTGACCCTTTGTCGATTATTTAATTCTCATATATGGTTTTGTATGGTGACGATATATTATAATTCATATATTTTTTATATGTACATATATATGTAAATTTACATGTAATAAAAATGTATTTTTATTAAGTCAATTCACATTTTATATTTTGATTAAGTAAATATTTAAATGGGGAGTAATATAAAGTTGCATATGTTGGAAATTTTCCATTCCTTACTAATTAATTTTATTTAAACTTTTGCTTGGGTATCTAAATTGTATAATTAAAATGTAATATTTTATTTTACATTTATTTTTTTGTTTGTTTAATAATTATATATATATATAATATGTTCTTAGTACTTATATAGTTACATATTTTACTTTAATCTGTCTAAATTAAAACTATGTTATTTAAATAATAATATGTAAATACAAAAGACCATTTGATAGTTAAATTCCTCCAGTAGATCTAGCTACATTTCGGTCCACGAATGCCCGAATCATAAAAACATTATAAGCTACGGACCCAGAAACCATGGAAATTTATAAATTTTTGTATTATCAGAATAAAAATGTTCTAATAGTAAAATTATATTTGAAAGAAGTAGGTACAAAAATGCCCGGATTAGAAATATGTCAATTTAATCTCATATTTTTCTTAACTAATAAGTTTATCAATAATTTCGGTTATTTTTTTTAATAGAAATATATACAAATAATTAATATTTTATAAAGTATAATTTCAAAATAAATATTTGGATTAAAATTTCTAATTAGCAATAAATAAAATAATGAACTTTAAATACATTTTTAAAAATTAATTTAATTTTTAGATTTTTTATTTATCATTTCCTTTTTTAATCTGAATTATTACGAAATCATTTAAAATATAAGTTCATGTAAACGAAATTTCACATATATAAAAATAAAATTATATTAATTTTAATCTTGTAATTTAGAATTTCGTTATCCAAAGTACCGTGTATACTTAAATAAAATTAAGCGCATTTTTCCGGCCAATTCCATACAATTCAACTAAATTATAATATTCAACTTTTTTATTAAGTTATATAAAATATTTCATTCCTGGTCAGTGGGATTTGTGAACCATTTCCATCATATAATATAGTAAATTAAGTATACATTTTATTTTGATTGTATAGCATTCCAAAGTCAAATTGATGTTTTCAAATGAAATTAGTCTTCTTCCAAGTTAAATTAGACTTAAAAATTAACAACATGAAATTGATACATATAAAAACTAAGAAATGCATTGAGAAACATTTAGTAAAATAGGAACGATCTTTTTGACTTGAACAAAATTCAATTTAATTCGGAAAAGGACTAATTTGACTTGGAAAGGAACCAACTTGACATGGAAATTGCAACTTTAATAATAAGAAGCATATAATTATTCTTAAAGTGCACTGTGATTTAAAGATAAATTATAGAGATCTTGAAATTAAGTGTAATGATAATTGTTTTTAATATTAACTAAACTGATTCCCTCAAATAGTCCACTCTATATACAATAAATATCAGACATTCTGTCGCCAAATTATAGTTTTTTTGTATACATTCAAATTTAAGTAATTAACTAAAATATTTTGAATAATATAATAAAGTGTTTTTTTTTCATATATGATTAATGAACAAAATTCTATCTCTATTTATATATTTTTCAAGATCTCTAAACAAATATTTTTAAAATTCCTTTCAAATTGTTTTTAATATTAAATTATATTTTCGGTCCAAACTGAAATAATATTTTAAAATTATAAGTTTTTATTATTTAAAAGAAATTTTAACAAATTGACATCAAATCTAAAATTGACGAATTTGGCTTCAAACATGAAATTTTATTTTTTCTAATTAAATTTTGGGTAAATAAAATCCGAAACAATAATAAAAATTATTTATCTTAAAAATGTGCGTAATTCAAAGTAATTTCTAAATATACATATGTTCTCTAATTAAATTTTGAAGCTACTAATATAACAAATTTAAAATTCCTGAATTTGTTTACTTATGAAAAAGTACGCTTTTTAAAATTGATCTAAATTTTGCAGTAAAATGTACTCAATCTAAAATGAGTTCAAAAAAATATAATTTTTGTTTTCCAAGAAGATGTCCTGATTTATTTAAGAACAAACAAAAATTTTTTTTTTATTATTTTTTAAATAAAAACTGTTTTAGGTTTTTGGACTGATTCAAGTTTCTATTTATAAAATTTATATATATTTGCAAAAAGTTTTTACTTTGACATTTTGTACACAGTTAAAAAATAAATGAATACGGAAGTAATTTTATATAAAAATGAAATAATTCATATGTTTTCTGTAATAGTTTTTATTTTTGTACGAAGGCTATAATTATAAACATATCAGTTTGAAAATAAAACACTTAGACAAGATTTATTAATTCATTTATATAACATAAAAAAAAACTGTAAATGACAATCTATTAATATAGCAAAAAAAAAAAAATAATAACGTTACACATTTTGTTATATAACGAAATAATATATTTTTTCCATTTCGTTTTCAAACATGTAACTAAAAAAAATCTGATATCATCGTTGATTAGCTTACGTTAAGAAGGGTGTGAAGATGCGCGGTCAAGACGCATCGCGAGAGGTCTCGCTGGAGTCTCTATGTAATGTTGAAAAACTCAAACACTAATCCTAACAGTGACCAGTAAGGAGGCCTATCAGATGAATTTCCAACATATTGTTCTATTCATGGACAGAATGATCTGTAATTACTTCTTGGCCCTGCTCCCATTTTCGACCCACTCTATACAAAGTTACTTCAGACTTCAGAGCTTGTCGTGATACTATTGCAGTCCCACTCTTCTCTTGACGGTATTGTTTTATTGTAGGACAGATTAAAATTAAAGGTTGGGCTTAAATAATCCGTTATAACGTTATAATTTGTTATGTTAAAAAGCTGTAGTGTTTCAATTCAACAATTGTGTTACAATAACGGAAAACAATAAGTTTTCCGTTATTGTAACACAATTTAATTAATAAAACGTTATGTACCGTACTTTAATTAAATAACGATAATTTTATTTCGTTATATCGTTTCGTTTCAAATAACGTTTTACAACTCTGCAATCTGTTAAACTAAATATTAGAGTTATTATTTTAATGTAATATGGTAATTTTTATCATTTTTAAATAATTATAATATTATTTTCTTTGTTTTTGGTTTATTTAAATTGTATTTTTAATGTAAAAAATAATATTTATTTAATGTTTTTAATCTGATTATATAAACAAAATTTCAAAGCTCATTTTTCAGATCACGTATTGTGAGTGTGAATTTTTGTTTAGTAAACAACATTAATGTTTCACAAACAATATGCTAATGAGTATTTTGTACGCGATTTGAAATTCAATATTTTCATAATATTTTTGTTATTTAATTGTATAAGGAACTGATATGATATATTTTGTGTGTCTTTTATCTCATAATTAAATATTTATGACCTAATTTTACACTACGAGCTTATATACCTTCTAAAATATGAGTCTAAATTTCAATCGAGACTTTACATGATTTATTATATTCTGGTTGGTTTCTCAGTTGAAGCTTGTGAGGTTTAACTTAAGTGGCAAATGTTTAGAGCTTAAACTTATGTAAATGCAACTGCAGATGACACATATCACATATGAGAGTCAAAACTGAAACAAAGCATTCTATATGAAAAAGAAATTAAAATAAATATTATTAATAAATTTAAAAAATACTATGTAAACATAAATAAAAAAACAAATCCATTGTATATAAACAATTTATATTTAGCTGATTTATTTTCATTCATAATTCTATTTATCATTCACAATAATTATTCACATTAATGCGGATTAGCTAAAATTAGCACATATTTTCATTGAAAAATCAAATGAGCCTAAGTTATAGACTTAAATTATACAGTCAGAAGAAGCTTGATCTTAAGCTTGTTCACTGGGCATATTTTTAATATTGACAAAGAAAATTGATTTTTGTATAGAATTTCGAAATTACATTTAGTTATAGCTTATGTCAGATTCATGTGACAGGTGGTTCATAGAAATAATGTAAAAATGTAAATATTTTCAAGTTTTTACTTGCGTTTGATTAAGTTGATTACTTTTGATGTTAATACATAATTATGAATTATTATCAAGTTGTAGTGAAAATAATTTTTATTCAGTATTTAATAACGTCCAAATCTGAATATTAACAAACAGTTACTCTCAGTGTTAAACCTATAAATTTTAAAAATTAAAATTGCATGTCTAACCAGCGGATATTGTCAAAGTCTTACAAATTTTGATGACTCAAAATTTATACTTTATATTGTTGCCACGTATAAGCCAAAATTCATTTTTAAATTTGATCAAATTTAATGACTGAAGTGTTATTTAGCAAAATTCTAAAGCTAAGTATCCAGTTAGTATCCATTTAAAAAAAGACTGTGTAAAATTGTGAGTAAACCCGTAAACATGAGACAAAAACTTTCAAAAAACTATATTTATATTATACGAAATTGGCAACACAGATGGCAGTAATTTTAAAAATTATTAAAATTATTACATTAAATGGAACAAATTATTGTTCTTCCTTATAAAATTCTCGTTTTTCTGAAGTAGATACTAACTTGATACTTAGCTTAAGACCCTGAAAAAATATATAAACATTTTTATTCTACTTTTTATCCACCTCAAATTAATTTCCTCATAAATTATAAAAAATCATTCTTATTCTAAGAAAAAAACAGGAATTTGGACTCTTACAAAATATACGTAAATATATAATCAAAAATGTTAATCGCTTTTCACTTTCTGTGTACACTTTCATCGGAAACTTTTCCACAGCATCAACTAATTTTGTTATTCCCTACGCATATATGTATGAAAAGAGAATTTTGCGTAAAGAAAAATATAAATAATTTTGGACGAGTGATGATGATGATAAAGTATTAGCTTTTCTTTGAGTAAACATGTGTTTTTTTTTTTATAGGAAAGTTTATTTTTTGAGTTCTAATAGATGAGCAAATTTTGCATGTTATATGTAATTTGAAACATTTTGTGAATTTAACACATTTATCATTTAACAAAGTAATGTTAAAATCACTTTTTTTTTTAACAATGATTATTTATTTATTTTATTGATAAAATTGAATAATTATTAAAGGTTTAATGAACAAATATCGTTAAAATTTTCACACCTTTCAAAATGTAAACGCAAACAAATTTTGAATTATATATATATGTATATTTAAAATAAATACTGTACGTAATACGTACGTACAAAAGATTTCACTATATAATTATTTAAAATAAAATTTCACAGATAATAATAAAAAAAAAAAAAAAAAAAAAAATTTTTTTTGATAAGAAAATAATAATTCAAGGTTAAAAGATTGAAATTTTTTTAAATGCATTTTTATTTATTTTTTGTCAACATTATTACGTAGCGAAACTTACTCGCGTGTTTCGAATTTGAATTATTTTTTAAAGTTTTTTTAAATATTAAAGTATATATACATTATATATAAATGGTATATTTTTATATTGAATTTACAAAAACCTTATGATTTGTTAATGCTTTATTACTGTCTGTTTGTTCGCGAATGGAGACTTCTCTAAACGATTTATTTAATAAAGAGTCCAACTATGTGCAACTAAAGGAATTAAATATTACAAGCTGTATTTACTTTGGTTAGCTATCCGGGAAATGGTTATTTAACATAATAAATATTCACCAAAATTGTTAATAGCAGCGTTTTTCAGATCATGAATTATATTTTTTTGTAAGCATTCTTTCACTTTTCGGTTATTAGATGGCGTTGCAATGTTGCAACTGCATATATGCGTAATCTTAATCTACTTATATGTACTTCACGTATCATGTAATACAGCTACGAGTCTATTTTGATTTATAGTAAATTTTATAAGTTGCAAGTAATGTAATAATGAAGTCAAGTGTAATTTGCTCTATTAAGATATGTACTTTTGTTAAGTATAAAATGTAATGTCAGTTTGTTAAATGTCATATTGTGAAATATTGTTGAAATTATTAATCTTGAAATTTAAGTTTAAAATTTATATATATACGTGTTTGTATAATAAATATAATAAAAAATATATACTCAAAATGATTTTACATCTTGTCAATATTTATAATAAATTTCAGGGTCACTTTAAAAATATTAATAATAATTTATTTTTAAACCTAGACGGTATTTAAAAACAGTAAGAAAAACCTTAAAACAATAAAGGGTCAACCACTTTACGTTAAGGATAGTTTTCTGTAACTTTTTGTTTTATAATATATTCAGTTCGGCAGTTTATTATATAAATTTAAAATTATTTGGTACTAAAATTAATAAATTTCCATATTAAATTAAAAATACTACTATAATTTACATTAATTTTGTTTCTAGTAAAGTTTACATAGAAATAAATATATTCTATTTATGAAAAATCCAATAATTATTATAAAACGTGGCATAAAAATTATAATTCATTTTAAAAACAATTAAAATTCTTATTATTTTATTTGTTTTTTTGTTGTTTTTTCCTAAACTTTGATATATATTAATTTTTTTTTTTCTTGGCTTTCAAAAATGTTAACCTAAAAAACTAGTTGGCATCATATAATTATGTTGAATGTATTATAAACCATACCTAATATAAATATCTTGTATAAATATTATATAAGTATAATTCCAAAGGCTATAAATGAAAATAAAATCTAATAACAACAATATAAATAAAAAAATTATATCGTGTCTTGTTTTTCGCCATCAAAACAAAACATCAAAAATTCCAAAAAAGATACGATTTTAGGTTAACATACAGATACAAAATATATACACAACCAAAATATACAATGTTGTTTTTGAGATAATTTTAATAATATTATTTTACACATTTTTATAAATATTAAAAAAAGCATTAGTTTTACGATTTATGTATTTTTGGTGTTTTATACACACATACATACTAACTAAAAAAATATTTTTTTTGTTTTTAAACTTTTTAATGTTGTGTGTATAAGCATTAAACAGCTTTTTTTTACATATGTTTCTATCTTATAGTCTGGTCGTCATTTAAAAAAAAAAAGTGTCTATACTTTTATCATCTATATTAATTTATAAGATACATTAAAAATTAGTTTTTTGATTAAATTTTGAAGCGTACAGCAAGCATATGATAGAGTGGTACAAAAATTGTAAATTTTTATATGTTACATATGCTATAAATAAAAATATGAATCATATAATAACTAAGTAAATAAATATTGATTTCGTCAATTTACTGTTGAAATTATATAATTAAACACATCTAATGAATTTATAAATAATTTAACTGGTTATATTCTAATTTTTCCGATAAATAAAAGTGTGTTGATGACGAATACGGAAATAAGCGTATTAGAGCTGTAAGATTTGATTAGCTCTCTTAATAAAAATTGTTATAAATTAAATAAAAAATGACGTAATAACATTTTATTTATATTAAATTAGTAATGGAAATTTTTTGAAAATCTACAAAAATAAAAGAAAATATATTTAAAATCTAAAATTATTTTCAATTTTATTTAAAAAAAAAATAAACAAAAATTATTTCGTTAGTAATTTTAATAAAATTGAATGTTGTTTGTAAACTTATAATTAACAAATTAGTATTCGTAGTATCTTTACGCATATATATGTACCAATACCAAGTATACACTTTTAAATATATTTACAAAATATTATGAATCGATGTCCTAGGTCCATACCATCCTAACTCAAAATGACCACTTTTCAGGAGCGAATAAATACGATTTTGTTTTAGTCCTAGTTGAGAAAGTCCATGAAATTGCATAGTAAAATATTACATATATTAATTACAAATTATAATTAGTTATAATTAAAAAACTAAGTTAGAATAAATAAATTTAGTTACATTAGTATTGTAACTCCATCTAAAATATTTCAAAGTGATATTATTGTATTATAACTTGACTTAGAATGCTTAGACTTACAATCTGTATAATTTCCAGCTCAAGATAGAAGAGTTTAAATTAAATTTTAAATAGATTGATCTATTACTAATCAACCTACGATATTTATGCATTACTTTTCAAGCTATGTTGAGTTATAATATTATATCAATTTGAGTTAGAATACTAAAACATAAAATCTAATAAAGCCTTGATGGTTTTACTTGACTTGTAATTGAATAGTAAACTTTAGAAATTATGAAGTAAAGGTTTGCCGCTCTTCAGCCATTAGTTTGAATATAAATAAAAAAGCTATATCTTTTCTCCTATAAGCCTGATAGCTTCAACATTTTTCCGAAATGTGCGCGGATGGAATATTTTAGTTTAAATCACATTACAGTACCGGGACTAAAAATTAAAGTACACGTTTTTTTTTATTTTTAATATATCTTTTTAAAAAGATACTTTAAGCTAAAGAGTAGCTAAAAAAAACTGGTTTTCGACATATATTATTTTGATCAATACAAAAATGCTTTCACTTTTATTTTGAAATTTTTGAATCACTCTAATTTCTATATTATATTATTTAATAATTATGAAAATAAGAACGCCGGGAGGTGAATAATACGAAAGAGACTATAATAATTCAAGATTGGAATATTAATAAAAAACTATTTGAATTTTTTTTTGGTATATTCTTATTTAATGATTTATGTAATTTTTGAGTAGAATTTTGGCAAAAAAAAAAAAAAAAGTTTAAGAAATCAAAAACTGCGCAATAAAATTATTTTAATATTAGCTAGGTGTACATAATTTTTTTTATTATGCTTTTTAATATCTTATAATTTTTTTTATTATTATTATTATACTTGTACGTATTTTTTATATAAAAAAAAATCATAATTATAATTCATCATGTTCGTAAAATAAAATATTTTGAATTTTTTTCTCTAAATATTCTCGGTCTCGGTTGTCATTCTTTTGGTTTTATATTACAAAATATTTTGTTCGCAAACGAAAGCAAAATCTTTTAACTATATTTATTCCAACAACAATAAAAGGAACAAACAATTTTTAAAATTCTTTAAAATTTCATTAAAAAGCAGACATAACTAATTGAAGAATTATAAGATATTTAATTTTAACAAAAAAAAAACCTAGTTATATTATTACGCAGTTTCAAAATTTCTACAATTTTTTGATTTTTATTTAGATAAAATAATTTCTTTATTTTTAATAAATTTAATAAGTAAACAAAAATTTTATTGATTAAGATATAAATTATTTATATTTTATAATTTTATGAATAGGTAAATCATAAATGTAATAAAATTTGAATTTTATTTACCCTTTATTACAGGTTTAAGGTCATTTTTATAATGTATAAGTCCAATCACCGGTTTTTATAAAAAATTGTAATTTATAATCAGCAATTTTTATATATAGCTGATAAATAATAAATAAACATTTTTTGCTTACCAATAAAATTTATTTTGATTATAATCTATATAAAAAATTTTAATAAGCATAAAAAAAGAATCAAAATAAATAAAAATATATTGCACAATAATTTATTAATTCTTTTTTCTTTCTATATTATAAAATAATGCAATTTGTGATAAAGGTTCCAATTCTAATATGGAAAAAGTAAATGAATAAAAACAGCAACTGCTAGTAAATAAACATCTACAGCTACACAAATCAATTTCATTCAAGACAAATACTATACAAATGCTGAACGAAATTGTCACCATGATTTAGAATTTAGATAATTAATCAAATCAATGCATATTGAATTGAATCTTAACCGAATCAGACTACAGCCTGAGTTCAAATAGTGTCAGTTATTGCATTAAGCTCTTTCATAATTATGATATTTCCATTTTGAAAATGAAACAAAAATATGTTTTTCATTGAAAGTATTTAAAAAATCTAAATAAAACTCATTAGACCTTAGCCCAGAGGACACTTTTATCACAATCTTAAGCATATGAATTTTCAATTCAAGACAAAAGCTTAAAAAACCATATGAAATAAAAGTGGAAGGCATAATTAAAGTCAGCAAAACCCTAATAGGCCTCATGACTGGACACAGTCGTTTTATCTACCAACTTTCTTAATAAAATGGATCTAGCTGATGGAAATATCTGTCGTATCTGCCTAAAAGACAAAGACTAGATAACTTATTCTCTGCCACCGCGATGCGAGGCAGTTGCAAAAGAAGAAGGCAACATTTTCTGCTAAAGTATCCTATGCATATTTAAGATTGATTGATAAGCATAAGGTGCCTTGAGTTCCCTATTTAGATTAAAAAAAATTATATCACACAGCAATATTTAACTTTAATTATAAATTTAATGATACTTCTTGGTATTACTAAAAATCTTATTAACACTATGCAGAGATAATATATTATAAGCAACTAATTTAAGTTACAAATATAAACTATTCTTATTCGTTATTATCTAAAATTTTAGGGTGGCCTTAACCCGCTTAGCCCTTTTAAATGTGACGCCGTTGATTATATTTTTTGTTTTGGTTTTATTCTTGGCTAGCCAAAAATAATTTAAATAAATTTCATTTCCAAAATAAAAAAATCTCGTTAATCACATTATTAAAAAATAAAACCTGTAATTTGTCCTCACTTTTATTTTCATATGAAAACCTGTTTTTCACTAGAATTATTACATATTTTTTACCTTCTAATTATATCCAATTAATGATTCATTATTTTAACGATTTTCCTTTCTATACTACAATTTTTTTTTAATAATTGGAATAATTCTTTGAAAATTATCAATATTTGTTTTTTAAAATAATTAACGTAATTTTAAACAATTATTATTATTGCAATATTTCGTTAGTTTTTACTTTACTGCAACTCTTTGGTTTTTCCATGAATCATGAAAATTCTTTTAAAAGCATTTTCCTTTTAGAAGAAACTTTAAAACGACCTTGTTTATAAATTATTAAAAGGAATTTTGAAATACCCTATTACTAAACAAAATGTACATTGTTATTTTAAAATTTTCCAAAGCTTTTCCGAGAATTTATTATTGATATAATGATTAGCACGGTAAAAACAAATCTAGAAATATTTAATAATTATTTTTATAACTAAATAATAATTCAGAATTTTTTGCCAGTCATTTTTCAAAATGAATTTTCATGTTAGACAACAAGAATTCATTTTCATTTAACGCTAGCTAGTTCACCTTGAACACGATTATTTAAAAGTATGTAAAAATAAAGAGAAAAAGTCCACATAATATTGGCTGAAGCTGAATACGAAATGTCTTTTTTATTATTTCAAACTACACAGTAAATGTATCTGTAAGAATGAATTTCCACATTAATGTAATAAAAATGTAAATATTTATATATAGTAAGTTGTTCAGTGCCAGACAAAACGGCGGCTATTTTTCATATCTCCCCACCATTTGCGTGTGTAATTTCAAATAAATTATTTATTTAATTGATATAATTTGAAAAGAATTGTATTATTAATATTGTAAATTACATAAATCATATTCATAGAATAATTGAGTTAAAATGGTGGGGAAAATTAATAATAAATTTATTAATGTATAAATTGATATAAAATTATTAACCAGTTTAGATTAGAATATAAAATTATTTGATTGGAATTATAAAACGATATTAATTATTAATTTTCCTATTAACTATTAAAATTTCCATTTATTATAAAATTTTCATGATACCAGAATTTACTAACGTTGGTACCTGAGTTAGTATACGTATATGAATTGAGGTATTCATACGCTTTTCCTATTTGAAATGAATTTATTTATTTTCTAGAAGATTATACATGCCACGGTATGAGCAAATAGATAAATTAGCATACAACATTTTATATCTGTATAAACTAATCCAATGTCTCTACTTTTTTTTAATTTTGATCGATTACCTCGACATTCGCTTCATTATTATGAATTTAACCTGTAACGCACAGATATTATTAAATGAAGAAATTTCGACAGTATATAATTTTTGTTGCCATATTCAGAACCATTTCTAAATCGACCGCAATTCTACAATAAGAGAATTGTTATAATCATTGAAGTCAAAATTTTTGGTTGAATCCGATTATGTGATGGAAGTATTAAAATCAATCGTAGGATATGATTTTATTAATTTAAATTACTTAAAATATTCGGATAAATTATTTTAAATAAGTATTTTATTATTATTATATTTTGGAAAAAGCCTACACAGAGTTCATTGTAACATGTGACGTAAAATTTCCACATTAACGTTTTCATTGTTTTTATTGTTTTAAATTTATAAACTTACTAGTAAACCTTCAATTTATCCAAAAGTTCGAACTCGCCTACTATTTTTTCGACAATTAATTTATCTTTAAAAATATTTTACTTATCCAAAAAAAAATTATATTGTCCTTAAATAAAATTTTACAAGTTTTTTATATGGAATAACTATGAAATGCTGAGATGGAATCATAATATGGGAACAGCTCAAATTAAAGTTTTCGAGGGTCGATTCTAAATATGTAAATACAATAAAATAGAAATCTCGTTCACGAACAGGAAATATACATATCTTTAGTAGTTTTTATCCGATTTTAATATTTAATTACATTTTTGACACAAAGCTTCTTCAATTCAGCGGATCTCTATTAAAATTTCTGAATTATATAAAATAATAAAATATATAGACGTGATGTTACAGTCGGAGATATCTGAAATATTTTACAAGTTGCATAAATTCTTTTATAACAAACTACCCTTGTAAAAGTTAGTGTTCCCCAGCATAAATTTCAAATAAACAAAATCGAATTTAATAGATTTCATAAGTAGAAGTTTCTTTTAGAAAAGTAAAATTATTTTTTATTTATAATGATTACTCGATTAATCAATTTAGTTATATTAATATTTCTATTTAAGTAGTTAACAACACTATATACATAACTCTAATAATGCTGGAGATAGTCTGTCTGATGGTTGTCAGCTCTACGAACTGTCAAAACAAAAAGATAAAATATATGAAATTATATGGAATTATTTCTACTGTACGTTGGATGAATTACTACTTTGAGGTCGTGGTTTCGGCGTAACGAGAATGAGATTATCTCCAGAATAAGAATCTGCTTCTATTTAGATCGTATGTGTTTAAATATTAATGTACGTTCACGGGAAAAACGAGCATATTACCAAAATAGTCCGTGCAGTTAATAATAGTGGTGACAACTTTGATTATAACTAAAGTAAACTTTAACTGAAAAAGTCATTAGAGTCAATGAAGCCTAACGATAGTGGTAACCTGTTAATTTGACAGTTTCTTCTTTTTCTTTTTGTTTCTTTAAATTTCTAATGGCTTGAATTAGTAGGTGACAACGGAGGGAAGCATTTAAACTTGTTTATGCTGATCCAAACAAATAATCCAGTTTCATTCTTGGTTTCTTGGTAACGGAAAGGGGTGCTTGGGTCTCTAAGAGTGATTTTTGGATTAGATACTCGATTATTAAGATAAATTTCTAATATAATTATAATTAGAATAGAAAATAAATATATATGTAAATGATTACTTTTCAATTTCATTAAATATATCATTAATAAAATAAAAATATAAAAATATGATAACCTGTAATGTAATATAGCGGAAAAAAATATAATAATAAAATTTATTAATTACCGGAAAATAATTCTCAAGGACAAATACGTCTACATCCATTTTGCTACTAATCTATTATATATAAAGTTGTTTATTGAAAATTACCAATATTTTTTTTTAAAATAACGTGTTTTTAACATTTTAAACTAATAAAATTAACAAAATTTTAATTTACATTAACCTATTTTATTATAAGCGATTTTTAATTCAAATTCTAATCTGACGTCTAGACATTAGTTTTGGTTAAATCTTGCCGAAATAAATAAATAAAAGTTTTTGGACATAAATAAATAAATCTTAGATAATTTTTATAAATTAAATTTTTACAAATAAACAATTATTTCTTATGTGAGATTAGATAATTTTTTTTGATTTGAACTTGTTAGAACCAGTCTTAGTTTAGAATTAGAATAATATGAATACGGTATAAGTAATAAATTATTTTAGCTTTATTTGCATTAAAAAAAAATATTATAAAAACATTTTTAAAATTATTTAAATATTGTTTTATGCTGTATAATAAAAAATAGTGGCAAACATTATTTTCATAAATCTATAAATTTTCCTAATTTTCTTATTGAAATGGTTTGAAAATAATTAAATTATATATGTATATGTATAATACCAGTATATATTTATTTAAATAAAATTAAATATTCATGCCGATTATTTAGTCCGATTGGATTTTATCGAAAGGCTTCGATCGTTCTTTGATTGGATTTTATTTTTCTATTATGCAGTTCGATTAAATCGAATCGAAAGGTGAAAGCTAGTTCTGTTAGTACTGCCAAAGGAAATGAGGGATAAGACAATTAAGACAAGGCTCCGGTTTTGTACCGGATGAATAATTTATGGCGATATCTTCATTCATTTCCATTAAATCTACCAATTTTTTAGACTGTTTGTATATGATTTTGATTATAAAGACAAGGCTCGATTTGAAATAAAAGTATAATTAATATAAGTGAAAATTATAAAAATTATTAGACTATTTATAGTTTTATGGTAATTATAAAAAAACACACTTTATTGTTATCTACACTATTTTTATATACTTTTTATATCATTATTTAAATTCAAATAAAATTAAGAGATAAAAATGCTGAATATATCTCGAAGATAAAATTATAATAGGATTTTAGGCTCCAGTTTTTTAATTACATTATAATTAAATATTGTATAGTTTGCTACGTAGCATAAAATAATTATTAAAATATGTGTATAGAAAAAATTTATCTTATTGCAAAACAAATAATTCACGATATAAAGAATTTGTGAAAAATCTTGTCGATTTTATAGCTACCTACAAGTTGTGAATAATCTTGTCGATTTTATAGCTGAAACATTTTTCGCATTTTCAAATATATTTGAAAAATTAATTCTATATATACATTAATTTTGATACACCTAACCCTCGATTTACATGGTAGATTGGTTACCCGAAAGAACCATGAAAATATAAATCGTGCAATACGAATCCACATCTTTATTGAAATTATTTCTTTATTCGTGTTGCCTCATTTCTTTATTCGTGTTAAACGGAAACGGTGCAGGTGTATTTAATTGTACATCCTGCACTTTACATTATCAACATTTTACCATTACACAATCTGTAGCTATAATAATCGTTGGAAATTTATTTTTACATGAATTTAAAGCTTAATTTTAAAATTTTATTATTATTGTAAATTTTAGAATTTTTTTCAATTTCTTTGTACAAAAATATTTCACATATCATTTAATTTGTCCTTCACTTCTTAAACACATTTTTTCTGCTTTTATTCTGACAATATAAATTAATTATAAATGTATCTATTTGTTGTTTTTATAATAATATTTTTGAAAATTTAAATATTTCATTTGTAACTTGACAATCTTCAGAAATATCAAAATTAATAATAATAACAAAAAAAGAATTTTTAATGGCACATAATTTGTAAACTTTTAAAATTTCTAGGAACTTGAAACAAATTTCATATTTAAATCCAGAACAAATAAAGTAGGGATTAATTTAGCATAATTTTAATGTAGGCTAAAAAAACATATAATTCTAGATTGAAAATTAAATATTAACATGTCAAAGTGTCAAAGAGATAAACAGACTAGCTAGTTAAAGAATAAATAATTTGACATAATTTTTATCAGAACAATATTAAAATATCAAAAATAATATAAAATATGTGAGAATTGACGGATCAATAAAATCCTAGAACTTTAATATATGAAACGCTTCTGAAATTTAAATTTGAAGGTGGTTAAAATTATTTTTCGAATCTTTTAAAAATCAATTATATTAATTTAATTCTTTGAAGTTAGTGTGAAATGCATATAAATACTGCATTTAAAATCTGTAAGGATCAACTAGAGATTTTTTATTTTGCGGATGGGTGTTGAATTGAAATTTCTAGCCCTTCTTAATCGGAAGAATGAGCATTGACAAGTGAACAAACAAAATTAAACCTTAAGGCATATTCTGTACTATAGATATCATTACGGTTGACTCTAGTAATTGTACTTAACATAATAAAATCAAATTTATCTTAATATAATAATATCTTATATTACTTATACCAGGGGTTCCCAAACTTTTACAGTCGCGACCCACTAACTAAAACTGTAAGGATCTCGTGACCCATCTGTTAAAAAAGTAAAATGGAAAAAAATTAAAAACTTTAATTAATAAATTTATTAATATTAAAATAATTAATTAATGGGCCCGTTTTCTGTTTTTGCTAATAACATGTGCGACATCTATTTTTGTATTAGTTATTTTCAGGCGAAATGAGTTTGATAATTGTAATTTATTGCGATATTTATGTTGTAATGCAAACATTGCTGAAAATGCTACTTCACATTATATACAATAGTCGTTGTGAATGGAAGTAATACTTTTAAAGCTGCTGTGTGTAAAATTGGATATGAATTTTGTACCGTCAAACAAAACTGTATCAATTTTTAAAAGTAATTTAATACCGTACAACTAAATAGTAAAATTTTTGTCGACCCACATTAAGTCAGCACGCGAGCCACACTTTGGGAACCACTGGCTTATACATAGAATTCAGAACTTTCCCAGCCCCTAATTATAATTGATTCTAATATTAATATGAAAATACTTTTTTCAATTAATGTCATTTAATTTTGTACTCGTTGTTAAAATTAAATTAAATCTTTTAAAAATTTGTCTATGAACATTTTTATTTAATATAAATACTAAAATAATTTCCTTTAGTTAAAACTTCCTGAACCGAAAAACTGAAATTTTCAATGTTCTTAATGCTATTACAGAAAAAATGTGACTTTTCATTTAATCTATACAACTTTTGTTTTGTCAAGGGTAAAATTGACATATTATATTAAATGTTTGTTTCCCACCTAGTAATACATACATTTAATATCTTAGTTAGTTTTATAAATTTTGATGTATTATAATTTAAATTTATATTAATTCTTATAAAATGGCCTTATTCTTGTCAGAAAATATTTTTATTGCCATTGTAACTTCTTATTTTATTCAATTTTTATTGCATTTTATTCGTTTCTCTTTCGGCTTTGTCGTGTAGTTTTAAGTTTTATTTTTTTATTTTAATGCTGTGAAGTTCACTGTTTCACAGGAAAAAAATCATTTAATGTAGGTCAATGTTGATATATGTTGGCATCTTAAAGGCGGTTTAAAATAAAACATTGCATACATTTTTAATTTACAGTATGTATACATAAAGATACTTGTAGTTAGAGAATTTAGTATTTTAAAGTGTATAGACAAATTTTTTGTATAAGATAATATAATTTTCTTTACAGTCGATTTTTTTTTATTATTATTTGTTTATTTATTAAATTTTCTTTTTTTTTTGTAATTTTATGAGGTTTGACTTTATCTAATATTATTGTTTGTTGATTGTATAATCAAAATACAAAAATGTTTTATGTTTACACAAGATTTTTAGGTTGGTAAATATTTTGATAAATAATAATTATATGGAGAAATAGTAAACCAAGTCAAAGAATTAAAAAATTATGTGAAAAATTAAAATTTTTGTAAATTTGATTTAGTTCATTTAAATTACTAGCTGTGTTAGAATAATAGTATAGAGTTAAAATTAAAATTTGTTTGGGAATATTAAGTAATAAAAACATCGTTACTATAAAGTGGATATGTGAAACTCGGGTTTTCGTGTTAACGAAGCTGCTGCTGACTAAATAGCTTTCGGACAGTACCTTTAACTAACCGGTCCCTTTCTGTGATATTGAGTTCACCACGGCTAAAATTTACCACCTACAACTGGTTGATCGTCATATAGGGAACCTCTGGAATACCACCCTATAGGCCCAGACTGATACATTTAAAAAAATTAAAAAAAGAAAGTCTGACCTTTTGAACTGCAATATCAACCAAATTCGTGTAATAATGGGCTTCCTTACTCAATTATCACATAAATAGTCTGCTGCGAACACCACGAAACCTCTAAACACGTTGGGCTTTCTTGTAACAGATTTAAAGAGTTAAGTAAAAGGTTCTTCACATCCAAGACGCTAGAAGACGATAGAATGTATAAAATACACACTTAGGTTTACACATAACATGGCCTTCGTTAATGAGCTATAAGGCGATAGAATGTCAAAATACGCCAGCAATGCCGCCTGAGCGACTACTATGTCCAATTCTGTAATTCTTAAACTACGCCAATGTAGAATAATAGTATTTTTTGTAAATTCAGTTTAATTTTCTTGACAAAATTATTGGTTATGATTGGTATACTGATTTGTATACTTTACAGTATTGCCAGATTTCATATATGTTTCAGTAAAAAATCGCAAGATGTAGTAAAAACTTTATAAGCTTTTTATATATTTTGAGCTTATTAGAATATATATTATAATAATATACTGCATATTGATTCTATATTAATAATTTAACATGTTTATGAAATTAACAAATTTAGTTAAAAGTTTTGCTTCAGTGAAACCAGTGAATCAAAAATATCGTAATACGCTTTCGAACGCGGACAAAATGCGATAATATATTTAATAAGTTTGAAATCTTCTATTAACTTTTCATTCGCTTTACGCCAACTTTGGTTTAAGGCATTATGGAAAAGAAACATTTATTATTTATGATTAGATTATTTAAACAAAATACAAGTATTAAATATAATTAAGTAATATACATACTTATATATATATTTTTGAAATTGTAATCAAAAATTATTAATAATCAGGAATAGAGTGTTTATTAGAAGACGTAAATAAACTTATTTTTATCAGACTTTTCAGAATTTTAAGATTTTAATTTTTTTTAAAATAAAAAGTCCAGCTCAAAAGATTATTAATAATAAATATTATATTTTAATACGTTTTGAATGTATGCATTAGTGTTCTATACAAAATTCATAATGTCCTTAAATAGATTGTTGTTTATATACTAATTTTATAATCCATAGATAATTATTGATAAATAATTATATAAGTAATTGAAACATTTTAATTATATACTAATTTAATTATTCACATTTTAACAAAATTATATTGTTTATCTTTAAATTTAAAATAATATTGAATAATTTTTAGACAACTTAACTATGACTAAGTATTAAATTATACTTTATATTATATCTAATTAATTTAATATAAACAGGTTTCTTTTTCGTTTAATATAGAATCACAAATTCAATTAACATTTTAAGCAAACAGAATCTTTTAAATTTGGCACACCTTGTAATCATGCCAAATTAATTTTATTATAATACAAATATTAATTAAAATCATTTGCCACCCTCTGAAATAATTTTTAACAACAAAGACAACAAAAAATTTACTTCAAATCTTTAAACTAATTTTAGGTGTGACAATTATTTGGTTAGCGTTTTTATTTTTATTACATTTTTTAATTAATAATTTTTAAATAGTTTTTCTATACTTAAATTATTGGTGTTACATATAAAAGTAATTTTTTTTATTATTGTTTTAATTTTATATTACTTAATTAAATTATATGCTTTGATATATAGACGTCAACAGTATTAGGTCTAGAATAAAATAAGGAACGAAATAAATTTCTGGGTGAAAATTGAATAAATATCCCAGAAATTTGACACCAATGTCGGTAGGACATAGCTACCAACCTCTCAGTCAAAAACAAACCCAACGCTCCTATTATATTTACACAGGACATGTCTACTTACGTCATGTTGATGCGTAGGTACATATAAGATACAACCGTGTCAGCCAGACATCAACCTGCTCGGTTGATAACAAATTTACGAGATTATACAGCCCAGCACTTTAAAAATAAATGACATATCTTATACCAAAATGAATTCATCCTGAAGTTGAGCAACTTCGTATCATAATTTCTCAAGGTTTCTTCGAATAATTTGAATCCAAGCTTTGTCTTTTCATACGCAAATAGAAAATCCAAAGAATAATTTCGATATTACTGGACTAAAGCTGCTAAATAATTATAATTTATTCTAATTTGTCTTCTAATTTTCTTTTAATTTTTAATTCATTTGTCATCTCAGAAAAACTATCTCATTTTGTGTGGAGAAAATTGATGACAGATGGGAAATAATTATTGATTTAATCCCACTTTAGATACAAACTAAAACTTTAAAAATTTGTTGTTATCAAAACCTTAACTTTATATTTTCAGTATTTTAGAAAATGAATCTTACGATATTAACTATCATTACAAACTCGATATAATTATAATACAATTGAAAATTAATTGAATTTATTATTTAAATATTCCGCTTAGCTACCCAACTTATTTACATATTTTCATTTACAATTCATGTCATGAAAATTATGAAAAATTGTATTCTTACTTGAATATTTGCTATTCAATTTAGAAGTTTTTTTTTTTAATAACAAAATAACATATTTTATTAATATAAACATTCTTTAAAATCCCACAATGTCTACATCAAAATTCATCAAATAAACAAACTTTGGCAACCGATACTGACTGTGTACACTCTGTAACAAAAATAATTTAATTAAATAAATATAATTTTATTGAATTATATTTCGAAATTATTATAAATATAAATATTCATTTAGACATTTTGACCTTATAAAAAAATAATTAAAAATTTACATAAAAAAAAACCCTAAGAAATTCTAATAAATTTTGCCCACACAATAAAAATTAATACAAATAAAAATAAAAATTTAATTACATATAACAAAATTTTAAAGTTTACATTAATTCCATATTTTTGGCTACAGATAAAGATTTTTTTTTATTTTATTTGTTAAATAGTAAGAAAAAAAAAGTATATTTTCAGATAATTATGAAAGCTACAACAAAAAAAACACTGTTTATCGAAATTTAATCTATATCAGAAAACTTAAGGCATTGAACTTCGGAATGTAAAAAAATGATTTTTCCATATGTTTTTAAGTCTCAATAATTTTTGGAGGTCATGATTGTTTATTAAACTTTAAATCCTCAATTATAATTCAGTTTTAAACATTTCACATCAATTTGTAAAGTAAATAATTTTCAGATTTTTTTTTTTTTTTTTGGAATTACGTAGGCATTTATAAATACAATGTTAATAAAAAAATTATACTTTCCAAAAAAAAAAAAAATTGCTTTACAATAATTATAATTAATGATTGAACACTGAATTGATGTTTTTATTGATTGTATATAATATTGAAAAGCAGACAATGAATGTCACAAAGAATTATATTTTTATTTAACAAGCTTTCACATTACCACAAAATCTTGTCACTCAGTTATTTATTTTATGGTATCTCAAATTTCAATTGAACTGAAAGTATATAAATTCATTATGTCCAGACGATTTATTTGGGTAATATGGAAAATGAGGTCATTTTTTTGAAACATTTTCAATGAATGAAAGGAAAGAGAAACTTTTTGGGGGTTTCAAAGTTAGATCCTTATTTTAGGATGATTCATCATTTAGGTGTGTCATTGAGTGCCACAAACTGTTTAGTTTTTGTTATTAGTTGTCTAACCATACATCATTTTTTGACCAAATTTCAGGATTTGTAACCATATGTGAACTTTTGCCTCGTGTAGATCATAAGAATGAAAAAATTGGAAGATAAAGTTGCATAAGAAAGTTGCAATTAACCATTTTTTATCCGGAATGGTACAGATTATTGTCTTATGCTTGCTGATCGTTTATCTATTAATTAATTGCGTGCAGAGTCTTTTAAAAAATATATCATAACAATATCTATTACCGTTTTTTAAACTCGTGATTACGTAACATTACGTTAACTATTTTTTTGGTAACGATTTAGAAATCCACTAAACTTATTTGGTCTTTTTTTATTAATATGGGTACTAAAAGTTGATGATGGAATGGATATGGATACATAAGTCCAACTTTTAAATCCACTTGCAAACAACAAACAAATTTAGTTTGGATAATTTGCCTCACTTTAGTGTTCCTTTCAGATCCAACTACGAATTTTTTTTAGAAATTGTTTATTACATTTACAATGATTTGACAGAATAATTTACTAAATTTATTTAAATTTGTCATCAATGATCCTAATTTTAGTTTTATGAGTTCAACAATTTATTTCATAATATATTTTTTTATATTATAAAATTGTAGTTATTTTTAAAGAAACAATTTTATTCACAGAATTTTTTCTTATTTATAAATATTTAAAATTAATATTATATTTTCGTTGAAATCTACCTAAATACAATGCGCATTTGGCAACTTTTCTACCATTAATAAACCAACTGAAAGATTTAAAATTTATTATTAATTTAGTTTTTATTATATTATTTTAGTATAGTAAATTTAAAATGTTTGGACATTTCAGGTAACATTAATGTGATAAAAATATTTTTTTTTTCAAATTTTATTTATTAAAAACATTATGACTAAATAATTTCGTGGAAATATAAAAATTGTGATCCTAAAAATTAATTTATTGTTTAAATTAAATTTAAAATTTTATTGCTCAATTCACATAATTTCGATTATTAATAATATCAATTATAAATATAACTACAATTTTACAAAATCTTAAACTATTAATTAGAATTTTTATAGTAAGTAATCTTAGAATTTCATATTAATTTTTCCTTGAAATTTTTCACTTGTATACAAAATAATTATCAAAAAAAAAAATTTAGCCGGCTATTTATATATAAGAAACGCAACCGGAAATAATCACGTCTATAAAAAAAAATGTATTTACTGTTTCCAACTTTTATGTTTATGCAATAAAACACGTTTCAACAATAACACATAAATTTATGCTTTTTAAATTATTATTAAAAATAAAAATTAAATGGAGTAACTTTATATAAATATTAATCTGTGACTGACGGATGGCAATGAAATTAAACAACAAATAATATATATAAAAAAAAGTTCACATAAAATTATTATAAAACTGATGAAATGTGTAAGTGAAGCGTGTAATTAGTTTTATTTGAAACTAGGAAGGAAATATTTTACAAGATCAATTTGTCCTTAAAATGATTTTCTATTTTTATTCATTTTGGTATTTAAATGTAAAATAGAAAAATGTTTAATTGATATAGAAATAAAAATGTTTACAAATGCAAAAAAATATCTAAAAATTGACACAAAACCAGAGGAGATCGAAAACTTACATTTTTGTTATATTTAAATTTAATTTTCATTAATTAATATTTTTATATATAATTTTGTTTATTTATTTTGTTGGCGAAAATTACAAAATAATAACGAATTCGAAGCTCTGGTGTTCTAAATTGATTAGATTCGTTAAATTGTAAATATTTTATTTCCTTGTTTTCTAATAATTATAGCAGAACTATATAGAAAATGAAAAAAAAAATAAAATCATATGAAAATTGTTGTAAAAATGTAATTATAAAATGACAAAATTTATTGGCCACATACGTGGCGGTAATTAAACAAATGAAATTGGCGAATAACATTTTTAAGGTCATGTGGGGTAAATTAAATGGTTTTTTTTTATTAATTTTTACTAACGTTTATAATCATTGAATTACGATATTATAACGACGATATTTATAGAGATTGGGGACACAGAAACTCTAATACTAATTCAATACATATTCATATATAATTTTTTTTTTTATCAAATTATGAATTTAATCCTTTGGGGAATTTATTATAAAATATTATTTTGTTTTTCAATCCAATCTAAATTTTATTAATAAATAATAATTTTCAAAATAATTTTCTGGCAAATTAACCTAAAAATTGTTTCAAATAAATTTTATTAATTTATTATGGTAATTAATAAAGTTATTTATAAAATTATAAACTATTTAATTAATAACATTTTTTCGACAATTTACACACTTGTTATTTATTAATTTTATATTTTAAGAAATTGGAAAAGAAATGTTTGTTAATTTCAAAAGAAACATATTTCAATACGTTAAAAAATGAAATAAAACTTTGAAAACAATTTTCCAATTGATTTCATAAAATTGTTTATAAATATTTATTTAGTAAACTTAATATTAAAAATGTGTTAACAGATGTTGGGGAAATTCAAATTTTTTGCAATTTATAAATTAAACAGCTTCAATTAAAAATAGCTTATGTATAATTTGAGCAAAGGAGACAAGTTATTAAAGCCAAAATTGCTAATGTATAAGAAATCATTAATTTTTTCTTGTTCGATTAACTAATTATTTACATTTTACTGAACTTATAAAATAATTTAGAATATTTTAATTTATTATCATTTTTATCAGTTTTAATTTTTTCTTTTGTTACAAACAAAAATTTTGTATCTACACTTAATTTAGTTTAAAACAAATTCCACAGAATTTGTAATTTACGAAATAAAAATCTTGTAAGTTTGCCAAAAATAAATAATCTATAAAATAATATTTAATTTCCCGGTGGAAAACTAAATTAATTTGTATAAATTTTTTGATTATTTACTTTAAATTAATTCTCGTTGGGTGTCTGACGCCTATAATTAAAAAGAAAAGTAATTAAATATAATATTTATTACGGGGAGTTTATAGAATAACTATAAAATGTTGTGATCGAGAGAAAGATCGTTAATTTTTATTTATTTTGTTACGTTTTCGAGATTGATGAACCAAGAAAAATTCGGTGTCATGAACTATAATTGTCTGTGACAGGGCCATGATCTAAATTTGACGTCACAAGCTACAAAAGTCCAAAATTAAAAAATAAACGCTCTTGATATTTTAGAAACATTCCTTAATTTGTTTTCAAAGCACTGTCATAACAAAGTCCGTGTTTTGAACTACCCCTAGGTTTTTTTTAAAATTTAGTAGGTGGTTAGTGAGTGGTTCATCAATATCAAAATTGAGTAACAATTTTTTTTTTTTATTAATTTTTAATGGAAAATTCCACAAAATAGTTTCTTGTAATTTTGTTAAAAAGCTTAAACTAGTTACAAAACAAATAAACACAATATATTTGAATATATTATAAAATTAAATATTTAGGAATATTTTAAATTTACCTACATAATTTTTATTTTATATATTTGTTTTAAATTATGAAAAAAGTTGCAATAATTTGATATTCAAAAGGAAATGAATATCAAATTTAAAGAATTTAGTGTCGGTATGCAGGAAAAATAAAAAATAAATAAAAATAATAATAATAAAAAAAAAATGCTGAGGGTTTAAAAAAATAATCAATATTTATAAAAAATAATCAATATTTATAGCAAATTATTTACTTATTTTTTCAATTATACTAACAATAAAACCAATAAAATATGCCAGCTATAAATTAGTAGAAGATAAAGAGAAATTGTACAACAAAATAAATGAAACCTGAACCTGACATTATAGAGATGTACAATTGGTTAGTTAGTTTGAAAGAGGGTGGTATAAACTGCCACACCAGCAGAATTAATTGCTATTATTACTATAGCTTAGAAAATTGACCCAAGATCAGATTTCTGATTTCTCTGTTTTAAACTTAGACTCTTTTATACGCTATGAATATGAACTGACGCTTTCTTATCCTATCCTTTTATTTTTGTCAAATAATATTAATAGGCAGTTTTTCTTCTATGTTGCACTACAAAACATTGACATAAAATGGGTTCCAATGATTCCATCTCTAGAAGTAAACTTAAAACTTAGTAAAACTAAATTTTTAGAAAAAAAATTAAAAATTAAAAAGAAATTTACTTACTATTTTTTTAATTTTCTAGTTGTTTATGCTGATTATGATTCATCCGGACGTTCATTACAATTTCTAGAAGATTATATTAATAGAGAAGTGTTACCTGCTTTTGGTGATACAGCATGTACATCAGCAGTTACAGGTTTACAATCAAAATTATATTGGTAAGAATATTTTGAATTATTTTCTTTTAAATTATTCTTTTCACCATTTTTCTATAATATATTTTACTATTTATTCATTATTCTTCATTCTACTATCCATATCTACTTTATATTCATATCATTTAGCAATGAAGCAAAAGATATAATAAGAATTGCTGTTAATGCATCTGAAGATGATTCATTATTTTTTACTCAAGGATCGTGTGCTAGTCTATCGGAAAAAATTTGTTCAATTATCTGTAATGCTAATAATTCAATGAGTGATTCAACAATATGTGGAAATCCTGTAATATTTGTTAGTTCATCAGAAACAATTGCAAATATTACACCATGGATAAATGCTGGTGCAGAAGTATTACAAAATGCAAATTTATTTTTAAGAAACAATTTTAATTTGTTTTCTTTTTTTTTTTTTGAAGGTTGTTAAAATAGTCAAAACACGTGAAGGATTTTTAGATTTAGTTGATTTAGAAAAGAATTTAGCTGAATTTACAAATTCAAGAAGATTACTAATTGGTTATTTTAGTGGTGCATCTAGATTAACTGGTGTTTTAGCTGATGATGTAGCAACAACAATATTATTACATCAAGTAAACAGTTTTTTTAAATATATATTTTTCAAAAATTTTCAAAATTAAAGTCGAAGCTAGTTTTATTTTGGATCTATTAGTTCTAGAAATGAAAATTAAATATTTGATCTTTATTAACCTTTATTTTTTTAGTATGATGCCATTTCTGTATGGGACTTTAGTTCAGCTGGTAGTTATTCAGCACTTGATATGAATCCACATTTACCAGGTGCTGCAAAAGATGTTATGTGCTTTAATACAAATAAATTTATTGGTGGTATACAAGGACCTGGTGTTATTGTTATAAAGAAATCATTATTTTATTCATCATCAAATAATACATTAGAAACATTTGATAATATTGGTATGGTTGAATATGTACGAGCTGGATTAGTAATGCAATTAAAAGAATCAATTGGTGTACAAAATATTGTAGCAAGACAAGAGAAACTTTGCAAGTTCGTATATATTTTTTTTTTAAATAATTTGAATAAGGAAATATTTAATATTATTATAAATATTTTTTTTTTTTTGCAGAATGATTTTATCACATATCCGTACAATTCCAGAAATAATATTAATTGGTTCATTACAAATGACTGCAAAAAGAATACCAACAATATGTTTTTTAGTTAAACATCCGCGTGGTTCATTTTTACATAATAAATTTGTTGTTGCCGTATTAAATGATGTATTTGGTGTACAGGCAACAGCTGGTAATCATATTGGTGAAATATTAGGAATATCAAATAAATTATCTGTTGATTATGAAAGAATATTATCAGATGAAACATCAAATTGTGAATTAATACGACCTGGTTATACAAAATTATTATTTCCATATTTTATGCCAGAATCAGAAATTGCATATATATTGGAATCATTAAAAATGGTTGCAACTGAAGCATGGAAATTATTACCACAATATGAAGTTGATGATACAACTGGTGAATGGCGGCATCATTCAAATTCATTAGCCAAAGAACGTAAATGGTTAGGTACAATACGTTATAATGATGGTCGTATGCAATTTACAGATCGTCGTATTTCTGGTCCTGGAACATTTCCACAAAATTATGCTGAATCATTACAAACAGCTAGAAATTTATTTAATCGATCACGTAAAATGGCCCAAAAATCATTAACACCATTTTTAGAATTAAAATTAAAACGTGATTCAGCTGAAAAATTACGTTGGTTTATGTTACCAGGTGAAGCACATGAATTATTATTGGGACATTCGCAGAATGTTAAAAATTCAGTACCATTTAATCCAAATAAAAATAATAGTAAGATATTTTTTATAAGTTAATTGAATTATATAAATATATTTAAATTATTATATAGTTTCAGAATTGCCATCATTATTAACAATGTTCAGGCATAATAGTTTATCGGCATTAGATGTAAAACGTTTTAAAAGTCACAGTCTTCCAACATCACCGATTCAAATACCAATGAGACGACAAAAATCATCACCACTTCGTTATTCAGAAAGTAATAATATATCACCACCAATTGTACGATTTTCGTTAGGTGGTGAAGTTACAACATTGGCTACACTTAGTAATCCACGAACAACCAGTTTATCAAATGCAAATGAAGAATTTATAATGGGAAGAACAAGGTAAAAACATATTTTATTTTTATATAATTAAAACATATTTTCCCCCCTCTGGTATGAAAAGATATACTTTATTCTTATTGTAAGGTAGGGAGGGAATCATTTCTACATATTATTTACGACAAAAATATTTAAAATGATTTTAAATTTTACAATAAATGTACAAAATTTTTTGACTTTCTAACAATTTTGATGAATAGTTCATTAAGTTTAAATTAACGATAAACTTTGACGAAGAATTGATTCAAATTTGTTGATTGTCGAATAAATGCCAAAAATTATATAATTTTTTTTATAGATTAATTTAACATATAAATAATTTTAAACTTAAACTTGAAATAATAATTAAAACTATATTTAAGAAAATATTAAATTCATTTAGATTTTAAAGAAATTTTATAATTAAAAATGTTTACTATCAAAAAAAAAAAACTCAAAATCAAAAATTAATGTAATGTAGATGTCATAGTTGGTCACCATCTATAAAAAATTCATCGTTTTCATCAACATCATCATCATCATCAAATTCGTCTTCTAGTCCCCAGGAATCTTCACAAAATAAAATACGATTTAATATATCACCAATTAAGGATAATCTCTATACAACACATCCAATTAAAAAACTAGTTAAAGCTTCGTCAGTACCATGTCATGCATCAAAACTTGGAACACAATCAACATTAAAAATAATTAATGATATTAAACCAATGTTATGTTCGTGCAGTAGTCAAACAGATTTATTATGTCCTGAATCTATGTTGCGCAATAATTCAGCTCCATGCGCAAGGTTAGTTTTACTAATAACATAGCTAATTATTGTGTTTGGGGAAATTGGAAAATTTCTAATAAACCATAATATAAAATATAGTAATGCATATTTTTGAAGAAAAAAAATATAATTATTTTTTTTTACATGTAAAACCAAATCTAAAAAATGTATAAAAAATATATTTTTATAAAAAATTTTGTGTGCAGCATGAAAATTATAATTTTTAATAAATAAATTATTTTTATTTTTTATTTTCTTGCAAAGCTGACTTGTAAATATAATGTATTTAACACCAATCTCTCTAAATGTCGCTTGATTTTATTTTTTCAGTTTTTATTTAAAATTTTTGTTTTTTCTAGAAGAAATGCTAAAATTTTGATTTTTTTTTACTGAAATAACCCCAATATTAATCGTACTAAATTTTGAAATTTTGTTTATTTTACAGTATTTGTAGTGAATCAGAAGATATTCAAGCGTATGTAGCTGATTTTACAAAAGGTTTAGCAACTGAAATCAAATCTGAAATTCGTGAAGTAATATCAAAAGTTGAAGATGTATTAGAGAATACGGATACAATGGATATTAATTCTATAAATATGTCATCAATAAATGTATTAAATACGTGAGTTCTGAGTTGTAATATTTTATAATTTTAAATTTATTATAATAATTCTTAATTTTTTAAAATAAATATCACAAATTTTTTAATTAGAAATGAAGAATTACGTTCTGATTCAGTTTCTGCAACAGATGTTGCTGAATATTTAGAAGAATGTTCAAAGAAAATGGCTAATGATGTTAAAACTGAAATTCGTGAAGCTGTTAACGATATTATATTATCGGATTCATTTTATTCAATGCAACAAAAAAAATCACCATCAGATAGTGATATTGAAGATGTACATGGAAAATATAGGTAAATAAAAATATTAAATTAATAAATTTATAACAATTTTATTATATTTGTTCTATTTTTTTTTTTAGATTTTCTAAACAACGATACAGTGATTCACGTGCATATAAAACTACAACACAATTAGAAAATGAATCAGATAAAATTCGAACTGAATCATTTCCAAGACCACAATCAACACCTGGTTGGCATCATCCATCATCAACTGCACAAAATTTAGAAAGTTCAACACCAAATTGTCCATATACTGGTGCCATATCAAAATTAGCTGATCCATTAAATACATCATCACAGGATTCTGGTATAAATATGTGTTTTCATGAAAATGATGAAAGTCGTATAAGAACATTATCAGATAGTTTAAATGAAAGGTAAATAATTTTTATTTTATTAATACATTTTTATTGTTATTTTGCTTTTTTTTTGTAGTCGTAAAAAAACTATATCACGATTATCACAAAGTCACAGTACACAAACATCAATTAATGAATTAGTTGGTGATGATACTACAGATGGATCATCAAATGATTCATCACCAATTATTATAAAAAATAAATGTGATTGTAATAAATTAGATAAATTACGATTAAATTCATCACCAAATTCACCAAATTCAGCAACAATTGTTTCAATTGTACCACAATTATCACCAGTTATTAAAACCGATGGCAGTACTAGTAATAGTGGTGGTGGTGAATTACGTGAACCACATTTATGGCAACATTTGCCACGTGAAGTTTGGAAACAAACAGCTGAGGTTAATAATAATAATAATAAAAATCAATAATTTACATATATTTATATTAATTTGAAAATTGTACCTAATTTTATACTTACTAATAATACACTAAAAACATAAAAAAAAAACTATTCATTATTATTGGGTGATGGATTTTGAATGGCAAATATATTGTCAATATATATTTACAAATTTTTTTGATATCACTGCTCATCATTATTCTATTTAATTAAAATCATATCTTAATCATATAATGATTTACTAATTAGTCATTTGCATGTTCTTCCTTTTAAAATTTTTGATTGTTTGCTAAATGTAACACAGCAAATCAATTTTGATTTTATTAATTTTTACATTACTTTCTTTTTCTGTTTATTTTAATTTAAGAATAATTATTGTTGAAAATTATTGAGTTATAATATAAAATCTTTTTTTTTTTTTCGTTAAATTATAATTTTTGATTTTGTTTTTGTTATTTTATTAAAATGTTATTAATCTTATTATTATTATTTAAACTGTCATTTTTGTTAATAAATCAAAAAAAAAAAAAAAAAATTGTTTTATTCGAACTAAATATTGTGTAAATTTTTTAAAATTATAATATCAAATAAAAATAATTGCTTGTAATAGCAAATAAATATTAAATTTTTAAAAATATTGTTATTATATAATTATTATTCAATTATTCAATATTATTAAGTTTGAATCTATAGTCAGTCGTTGGTTATATAATTCAGTATGAACCTGTTTTCGAAAATCAAGTATTTTATCAAGAGTATTCAAAGACCGACCTTGATAAATTAACTGATTTTTCGAAATTTAGTATATCCAGCGTAAGAGTAAAAAATATTTTATTAATTGTATTAAATTTTTTCAATTTTAAGTAAAATTATTATAAATTTTATTTTCGAATTTTCCAAAATAAATTATTTGTTATTTTCGAAAATTCGAATTTAAAATTAATTTAATATAAAGTATAATTAGAATATGTTTTATTGTAATATGAGTATCGACTAAGATCAATTGATTAAAATTATAAAAATCTGACTAATCAATGACTAAAGATTCTAAATAAATTATGAGTTTTGGTTTCATTTTTTGACTATTTTAACATAAATTAATTTAAGGATCATATAAAAATATAAATAAAGCTTATACTAACCATTAATATACGAATGATAAAGTAGAAATTATAAATATTATTAAATATACTTTGAATTATACACCGAGTCGGATTGTTTTATGACAATAATTTAAGAATTCTGCTAAAAGATTAAATAAAATTAACTAATCAATTATATAAAATAAATTATTATGGAATTTTTATAATAGCATTTGACTAAACACAAAATAATAAATATGTTTAAATTGATATAAAAAATATTTACTAATCGGATTTCCATATGTGGATATTTTTGTTGGTACGAAATTAATTATTTTCCAGTCAATTTTACCATCATTACAAATAATTCCTATATAAATTTATCAATATTTCTTATGAAATAATAATTATTTATTTTGTACTGATAAATTTATTTAAGATGAAAAATTTATTAAAGTGAACATTATCAAAATAGTTAGTCTATTAATCTTTTGACCAGAAATGCTATTAAATTAAAGAAAGTTTAATCAAATTCTTTGATGTTGAATAAATATATATATTTTAAATTTATTTTGATTTATATAATTTTTATTAAAATATGATATTTAAAAAAAAAATCAATGAAAATATAAAAAAAAATAATAATAACTTTTTTTGCTTTATAACAAAATTATATTTGCAAAATTTTAAGGCCTAAAAATTAAAACTTATTAATCATAATTAACAAAAATGTCATATTAAATATCATAAATTGCATTATTTGCATAATAAATATACTATAATTGTGTTCATATATATTTGAAATATTTAGAATATTGAATTTAAAACATAAATAAATAAATTCATAATTAATTAAAATATAATAAAATAATGAAAAACATAAAAACTCATAATAGCCAAAAATAATATTTAATATTTCAATTTCAATTTAATGTTGATAATTAAAAAAAACAACAGATTTTCCAACATTTTTAATAATTATTAGAAATTACATAATTAAATACATATATTTTTTCAAATGTAGAAATGAAATTTTAAAATTACAAATTGTTAATTAATGTTTATATATATAAAAACAAAAATACAAAATATAAAATTAAAATTATTGTATATAAAATAAAGATTTTCAGTGTGTCGCATAAAGAAAAAGAAGAAAAAACAACAAAAAAAAAATATAGTTTTTCAATTAATTTATTTTTCTTAAAAATTTCCACAAAAGAAAACCTAAAAAATCCTTGAATTTTTTTATTTACAATTTTCTTTTGGTATGTTTTACTAATCGCTTGACTCAATTTCATGCTCACCAATTTATATTTTAATTATTTTATTTAACTTTATTTCCACAATCAAAATTTTTTCATTATTTATTTTATTATTAATAATTTTTAGTTGGATTTTTATTTGTATATTTTTTTATATATATTTTTATTTTTATTATTTAATTGGCAATTTAAATTTTATATTTTTATTTTTCATTTATTCATTTACTGTAGGCAATTGATGAATTCAAAATGTTAAAAGATGGTGATAAAATTTTAGTTTGTTTATCGGGTAGCAGTGCTTCATTAAGTCTACTACATGCTTTAAGGCAATTTTCACGTGCCCGAGGTATTCATATTGAAATGTCTGCAATAACAGTTGGTAAATGTGGTGTTGATCCGCGTGCATTAATGTTATATCTGCGAGATATAAATATAGATTTATTTATAGAAACTTTAGGTAAATATTTACATACATTTTTATATACTTAAATACTAAATATAATATTAAAAAAATAAAAAATAATTATAAAATTTAATTTTTAGCACCATCTGAAAATTATTTATCGAAAATATGTTCTATAGCTAGACGGAAACATTTTAATGTATTAGCAATGGGAAATTCATTAGATAAATTAGCTGATGATTTTCTAATGTCAGTTTTGTATAAGGGTAAACTTTATGCACCTCAAGCCCATTGCACAAATAGGTAAATTATAATTAATTATAAAATATTTTTAAAATAAATTCAATAAATTTGTTATAAATTTCATTATTATAGAGATGGAGATTTACGTATAATTCGTCCATTAATTTATGTACGTGAAAAATTACTAGAAGATTTTACTGTACAAAAAAATTTACCAACACGTCCGTCACGTACATTTTGTAAGCCATTAGATGCATCTAATAGTATTTTGAAAGTTCAAGAAATTGTTTATCCTGGTGTTTATGATAATATTAAGAGTGCTATTCGTCCATTATTATCTACCAGGTATAAATTAACTTTATTTTATAAATGATTAGTAATAATTTATCACAAGAATTGTTTTATTTTTAAATTTAGATTAGAAGTAAATAAATCATCTTATGAATTTCTAAAACTTTCACTAATTTCCAGAGATTAAGTAAAAATTTATTAAATTTTATTTTCTTTATTTTTTTATATATGTATATTTATTATTAAAAATTTATTTTATAAATAATATTAATCGCAATTATTTTGTAAATATTTAAAAAATATTATTAAAATTACTATACAAATATTTCTTTTTAATGTAAGGAAAAATAAATTTAAATTATAATCACTAATTTTGTTAAATTAGATTCTGTTTTATTTTAAAAATAAAAATTATGGATCAATAAAATGTATCAAAATTCAATTTTTCAGTTGTCATTTTCTATTAAAAATTATATAAACCTAATTATGTGTTTACAGGGTAGGTAAATACCTTCAAGAGAAAAAAAAATTATAAAAAAATTTATAAACTTCAAAAAGTCGCGGAAAAAATCAATTGTAATAAAAGGATTTGTTCTAAAAACCAAGCCAAGGATACTTTTATGAATATGGGTAAACATTTATACCAATATATTTTTCTCAAAATCGTCAAAAAATCAGAATTGAATGCATATAGTTCAACAATATCCTAAGCCCCTCTAACAATATCCACCCATCACTAATTGAATATAAATTTCTGTCGTTTACACATAAATTTACTTGCAATAAAATCTTGGAAATTAATAAATAATGTCAATAAATGAGGTCGAAGTATCTATTCAAAAATATTGTTTTTGTAAGAAACACCTAACATTCACAATTCACAAAATTTACGAAACAATTCATACCAAAATATTCATTGCAACGAATAATTTGAACAGAATGAAAGTAAACGAATATTAAAAGTTTCCACAGATAATAAAATATCCTTTCAAGTTATTGTATTGTAGCACCATCAATTTACGTTTGTGCTTCTTCGATAGCAGATTTTGTAATCGAATTTTAATACAGAGAAGGTTATTATTTAACAATATAATGTTTAATTTAGAAGACTGATCATATTTTGAAGTACCAATAACATTTCAAATATTAAATTTTATCAATATGCAAAAGGTTTCACATATTATTGTTTTGCCATCTAACAAATTGGCATTAAAAATCTTCAATTTGTTATTAAACATAATAAATTTTATTTATTTTTTATATTTTATTATATAACAGCAAAAATAATGTAATAAATTAATTAAAATAATCACGTATGCCAAAGAAATATCTAATATGATGTGTTAGTAAGCCGAAGCCGGGGGTTTGCAATTTTAAGACCAAACAATTCTTGTAATTATTTTTATTCACTATACGTTTTGAAATTTTTGTACCAAAAATGAATTGATTACATATTTTATGTTGTTAGAGTAATTTTAATACCTTATATAATTATATTTTATTGAAAATTTACATGACAATGTTGAAATTAATATAATATGTATTGCAAAAAAAATTTAAATTTATGACTCTATTTAATTTTTACATCTGTTATTTAAATATGATTTATACTTTTTTTTTATTAATATTTTATTTATTATAGACAAAAATATAATTATTAATAATTATTTATTGCTTTTTTTTAAACAATGAGTCCATAAAATTTTGTACTTTGCATAACTAAGAAAAAAAAACAATAAATTTTTATATTAATTTTTTGTTTATATGTTTATGTAATGAAAAAATGAAATTTAAATTTTTTTTTTATAAACATGCAAAATAATAATTTATAAATAATATTTTATGATTATGTAACGTAATTAATTTTTACCTATGAGTTTTTATCCCGTATTTTATAGTGCACTTCAAACCTCGAACTTGAACTCGATTATTCTTCATCGAAGTGTTATAAGTGACCAGCAGGTACGATTTATGAGTATTATTATTTAAGTATCACCTGTCTTCTTTATGGATTGTTTTTTTTTTGTTTAATTTTTACTTTATACTTTGATTCATTTTTGTTTACAGGTGAGAATTACAAAAAGGTTTCTTTTGGGTTAAAATGCACAATATGATAAATGTATGTATCAAAATTGAGTTAAATTTAAAGTTTGTACAAACCTTCTTACAGCATGGAACAAACCTAACTTAATATTAAATGAGCGAAAATATAATTTCATATTGAAAGATAAATACGTAACATAATATAATAAATAAGAGAACTGAATCAAATTGAATTGCTATGGTGGCAATGGTAAAGTTTCCGGAATAAAACTACACATAAACAAATAAATTGTAATAGTAAAATGATTAACTGGTTAGTAAAAATTGAAATGTAGAAAGTTCATTAAGAAAACATAACATAATAATATTCAATTATTGTGGCTGGCCCTGTTTCCACCAATACATCAATCGTATTTAATACTTTTACAAGTTTTTACAAGTTCTAATTCTAACTGAGAAAAATATTGTTCATTTACTTTTTCCTATTTTATATCAAGTTAAATTCGTGTATTTCATATTTAAACATAGTACAGAAAGTGTATTCTAAAATTCGCACCAATCAATCTTTATCATTGAACGTGTTTTTTTTTGTATTTTCGTCGAAAGATAACGATTGATCTTTGCGGATCTTACAATATCTGCCTAGTATATACTTAATTACAAATAATATTTTAAGTAATTCTTGAATACGCTTGTCAAATCTGGGACCCTGCTTTGCAAGGTTGCAAGTACACAGTAATAGAATTGAATAAATTCAAAAACAGTTTGTACTGTTTGCATTAAGAGAACAATATGACCCCAGAACATTTGATAATTTACCATCTTACACTTACAGACTTTCACTAATTAATCTCTCATCTCTATCGTCCAGGTGAATCATTTTGACTTCCTGTTTTACCTTTCATGTATTTAAAGACAATATAAAAGTTGCATTCATTTCAAATAAAATTAAATTAAATGAAGATAGTAGACACACGAGAGTTACTAAAATATCAGTAGAACACTCTCATCGCACCGAATGTGGCCGTAATGAGCCTGTCAATAGATCAGTAGAGTCTTAAACAAATTTAATATGACTAACTATGGAAACTAAACTAAACAGACGAAAATTTAAGAGAAACCAAACTAAATATAGACAATATAACGAGCTACCTAACATATACATAACATAAAATATTCAACTATTATTATAACTTACATATTACATACTAACATACTATACTTTAGCTACATAATTTTTGTCAGAGAAGATCAGTCAGATTTGATCAACCCAAAAGATCAGAGCATAGTTTGAAACATAAAATTATTTTTACATCCGGATTTATAAAATTTAATTAAAATTTTTGTTTATATAAATTTATTATATATTTTTATTAATACATAAATTTCCACATTTTTTAAAAATTAACATTATTAAGTGCCAGTGCAAGTTGTTTTTTTTCGTAATCATTTTTATGTTTTTATAGAAATTATCTGAATTTAATTTCTTATTTTAGTACGGAAAATAAAAAGAGCGAATTTTTTTTTGCAATACATTTCACTCTTTTTTGAATATAATGTTGTATAGTTACAAGATACAAAAAGTGTAAAACTAAAATTATCTAAATAAAAAAAAACTACAACCTTTTTGATTGTAAAAGTATGACTTTTGTAACTATAATTATTGTAGAATTCTTTGAAATCTTGTAATTGTTGTAACGGTAACCGACATTATTAAATTTACATAAATATTTTTGATATCTGCATGCCAACAAAATTTCTTTATTAGCTCATAAAATTTACTTTTAATGTTTATTTCATTGAAAAACGTGTGAAAACATTGTCCGAAAGTTGTGAAATTTTGTAAATTTTGTAAATTTTTTTTGCTACATTTGATAAGAAGTTGTTATTTTTGTGTAGATATTTTTTGCAATTGATTACATCAAAATGAATTTTATAGTGACTTTATGGTTTATAATTATAATAGTTTCATGTGAATCAGCGAAAAATGATAATATTATTGATAATATAATTTCGCAAATATTTTTAAAAACTACAAACACTTTATATTCACCAGAAAATACAAATAAAATTAGTGATAATATTGATGCACAATGGAATCCATTGTCATGGATTAAATCGAATTTTTTGGAACCAAGTTATGATCCAGACACAGATTTGAGTACGGTAAGAGTAGATTTATTTGTTTATATATCAGTTATTTAGCAGTTTTATAAGGTTTGATAGTTTCTGGTTTGAATATTTATTAGATATAATTGTAATTGTTTACTTAATTATGAAATATCTTTTTAATTATGTACGGCTTATTAGAAAAATGTGTTGACAAGTTTTACGAAACTTCGTTACAATTGTTAAACAGAAAACAAATATTTTAAAATAATTAATATTTAATTATTTAAAATATAGTTAAAAATTATTCAAAGTGACAAAATCGATTTCCAATAAGAGTCAAGAAGTCGAAATCAAAGTTTTAGCATAATTCTAATTATCGTATTACATTTAATATATTTTCTCATACCTTGATGGAACCTACATTATAGTCTTTCCTTAGAATCTTCAATGGTTCCTTGGTTATCAGAGAATGATAAATTATATATAATTCGTATATCCTTATACTTAACGATTCGCTAGTAAAAAGCTGTTTCTTTATGATCCTGCTTAGAAAATTGTTGTTAATTTACCTACCAAATGATTACGAGCATACTGTGATTTATTGTACTTTGTTCTATGGAGATAATTTTGAAGGATTGGTCATTTAGTTAAGAAGTAGAAGTTTAAGTGTTTATCCATTATCCTTAGCATAACAACCTGACTTATTTATCTACAAATGCAAAACAAATAAATACAATAAAGACAGTTGTAAAATATTAGAAAGAATGTGTGATCGAAATAGATGGTTCAAATTATGTACTTAATTTTGTATTTAGAACAATTTTTACAGTACAAGTTTCTATAATAACATTAGTTTATTTTTTTCTTAAAAATTTCGTAATTAAATTGCTTTTAATTTAGATTGAAATTTGTACAAGACATGGATATTCTGCCGAAGCACATAGTGTCAAAACTGATGATGGTTATTTATTAACAATGCATCGAATTCCTTGTGGTCGACAAGGATGCCAAAAGAAAGGTGGTCGCGGTAGAGGACAACCAGTATTTTTACAACATGGTCTTTTATCAAGTTCTGCTGATTGGGTAATTAGTGGTCCTGGAAAGGCATTAGGTAACAAATAAATAATATCAAAATAAAAAATTTATTTAGTAAAAAATATTTTTTTTTTAGCTTATATTTTAGCTGATGCTGGTTATGACGTATGGCTTGGTAATGCACGTGGCAATACATATTCAAGACGTCACATATCGCTTAGTAATGAAAATTCACAGTTTTGGGATTTTAGTTGGCATGAAATGGCTTTATATGATATTCCAGCAGAAATTGATTATATTTACAATGTTAAAGGTAAAAAAACAATTTTTACACTTGGATAAATTATGAATTATATTTATTTTTTATTGTAGCTGAAGAAAGCTATATGAATTTTTTGGATGAACGAAATTCACCGTATGATTTATTATATGTAGGACATTCAATGGGAACTACAATGGTAAATGAAATTCTGATATTAATTATAAAAAATATTAAATTATTTTTTATTTAGGCATTTGTTTTATTGTCAACACGTCCCGAATATAATGAGAAAATATTAGCTGCATTTGCATTAGCACCAGTTGCTTATATGAGTAATGTTAAATCACCAATACGTTTGTTAGCACCATTTTCAAAAGATATTGAGGTAAAAAATTTTAAAATTTATATTAAAAAAAAAAAAAAAAAAACAATATTTTCTCTCTTTATAATTTTCCTACATTTATTATTTGTAATTTTCATTTTGTAACAATAAATATATACCTATATACAACTTAAGAGGTCAGATTCAAATTATAATATTGAAATACCATTAAAATATATTACAAATTTACGTATACCCAATTGGGTTGATATTATTGCAAATCGGATATTAAATAATGTTTCATTAAGAATTTTGGTAAGTTTTTTCTTTTTGAATTGAAAAAATCATTAAATTTGCTTATCTTATTGTTAAAATGGTGAATTGGTAAACTTTTATGTATATAATTTCTCTGGGTCACTTTAATTAATATATATAAAAAATATAGGATTTCTACCTGATTGATTTTGATATATTTCTATTAAAAGATACTTTAGAATGTAAAGAATATTTCTTTAGATTTATACGTTAATCTGGTAAAGATCAATTTTATAAAATTTATATTTATATTTATTTATTTTTTTTTTAAAAAAATTATTCAACAGATGATAATTAAATATCTTGGAGGAAATGAATTTTTACCACAAAATAAAATAATCAAATTTTTAGCAAAATTTGGATGTGAATTAACCCAAGTTGAACGTTATATATGTGAAAATTCTGTTTATGTATTATGTGGATTTGATAAAGCACAATTCAATTCAGTAATAAAAAAATTTAATTTTTTTATCAATTTCCATTTGAAAATAATTTTTTGTTTTCTTCTTTCTTCTAATTAATTAAATAGACTTTGATGCCTGTAATATTTGCTCATACACCAGCTGGAACATCAACAAAAACTGTTGTACATTATGCACAGGAAATACATGAAAGTGAGCTAAAAAAAATTATGTTGTAATGGTTTATAATTAAAGATAAGGGTTTATTCTAGTTATGTTTTATTCATATTTATTTTATGTGAATGAATGAAATACTTGAAAAAAAAAAAAACAAGATAATTCAGTTTTCAATAAAAATAACATTGAATTAATATTATGAAGTCATCATATTATATTAAGATTGTTTTCTCCAAGTCTTCTTTAATCACTTCTCAATCACTTTTACTTTTTATATAATATTTTGTAGTCGATTATATAATTATTAAATATTTTTTATTATAGGATTATTATGTTTATAATAATTTTGATTTGTAAAATTGGGTGTGACTATCAACTATGACCATTTCTTTTTCAAAATAACTAAAAACTAATATTTCATTTTAAATTTGTTTCTTTTTTTTTATTTTATTTTATTAAATAATATTAATAAAAAAATTGAATTTATAAAATTTCTTTACAATTCACATAAATTCAATCTATGAATTTCATCATCAACAAAATATTTTTTGTGGGTCAATTTATATAATTTATAAAAATGAAATTCGTTTTTTTTTATGTTTTTTAATTCTAAGTATTTAAATTTATCTTGCGAAATGACAATTTTTTTAATAAAATTTATTTACATAATATTTTATTTTTGTAGGTGGAAATTTCCAGCGTTTTGATTATGGAAGATCTGAAAATATAAGACGTTATGGTCAAGGAATTCCACCTTCTTATAATGTTTCTAATATTATTACACCATTTGCTTTCTTCTATGCACAAAATGATTGGTTAGCCGGACCAAATGTAAAATTATAAAATTAATAAAAAAAATAAAAAATAATAATAATTATAATTTACAGTGAAAACTCATTATAAGAAACTTTGTTATAAGAAACTTTCGTTATAAGCAACCCTCGATATAGTCGACAATTTTTAATTTTATAAATTTAATATAAGCAACTTGAAGAAAGTTGTACTCTAAAACATGTAAAAAAAAACAAATGCGATTTCAATTCAACAAAAAAGAGATATTATACGATAATTAGACGATGGTGTTAAAGTAAAGTAAGAACTATATATAATATAGTTTAAAATAAAGAATAACAAAGAAAATAAAACATAATTTGTTTCGAAAACCTTATGCAATATTTATTTTCACTTTTCCGCTGTGTCGTCAATTTTTAAAATTATTATTTGGAGTTTTGGAAAAACTTCATAAAACGCTTCAAAATTTATAATTTACTGGAAGAGTTAAATCTTCAATTATAGATTGTAGCATACAATAAGTGTGCAATACGTTAAGATTTCAAATCAATTTTCGAGGAACAAATTCGAGCTGGTATACCACGAAATGTAACCAGCTTATAATAAAATTTTCCTCTGTTATTAACAATACTTGCAAATATGAAAATTACTACACAGATTGTGAAAGTCAAGTTTTTAAAATAATTGTAAAAATACCTGAATATCAATAAATTTTATATATCGCAATTCGCAATCAAAAAATAAAAATAATTTACTTTGGTACCGATAAATAAATTTAATTTCTTTTTTGTATATACCAAATTCAATATAGGAAATTTTATTTCATATAGGCAACTTTTTAAAAAAAATCGTTTTCAAAAAGTTTCTTATAACGAATTTTCACTGTATATGTTTGCATAATTTTATAAATTTAATGATTTTGTTATTATTTTATTTACAGGATGTTGAGAAAATTTATCAGAAATTACAAAGAACTTCAATTGGAATGTTTAAAGTGCCATTTGATAAATTTAATCATGTTGATTTTCTTTGGGGAACAGATGCACCAAAATTAGTTTATCGTAAATTAATTGATATTATGAGAAGATATCGATAATAAATATATGAATATATTTTTAATTTAATTTATAAATATTTTATTATATAGTAATCCTAACTTCCTATTCCCTCCCCCTCAGTTATACATTATTGTGATAATAAATACATTTCTATAATATTAATCTAATCATTTTAATTTTATTTAAAATAATTTTAATAATTTTTTATCGTAATTATTATTTTTTTTATGAACGGAACCCTACCTAAACGATTTCATAAAATTATGTATACGATAACGAATGGTTTCTGTATAAACTTAATATTTCCCGGTTTGTGTATGTAATTAAAATAGATTTTTGTATTTACTAAATTATTTTATTATTCACTATTCAGATGAATCAGATGCACCAGAAAACGAAAAACTCATTAAGAATAACAAGCCAAATAAGAAAAATTGTTTTGAATTTAATATTTATAGAAGTTATAAAATAACTACGAAGTATTGTGATGGATAAATAGATCAATTGAAAAAATGGATATGGCTGAATTCAAATGCATGTGAATTGAAATTTGACCAATATCTTTTTTTCTTGTTAATTAATGTTCGTAAAATTTGAGATCGATAAGTTTAGTGACGAATCTTTATCAATATTTCCGTGCGTAGGTGACACGTTTTGTTTTTACCACAATAAAATAGAGAAAATTAATTTTAAGCTAAACGTTAAACAATTTTATTCACATTTTTGTAAGAGATATTTTGAGCTTAATATTGAAAATCGTATCCGATAAGAGCCATCCATGTAAAACAAACATATACAATACCACTAGCGAAGCGAAGAAGAACAGTCTGGGCTGACAGCTGAACTGAAAAATAACCTTTAACTTAATTATAATACAAAGACTTTGCAAAGCATGTATTAAAAATCGAATTATAGCCGTTTTGATAATGAATTAAAAATATAATTGAAAATTACCAAAGGGTTTGATTTTTACGACGAAACAATAAACTCTTCCGAAATGATGCAATTTCAGCATTTTTCTATATGTGAAATTTCCATGAAAGAAAAAGTTCTTTAAAATATAATTCTATACAAAAAATATTTTTTATTATATTGTTTTAGTTTATCTTGTGGTATAGGTAAAATAATTTTAATGCTAAACATCATCACATAACCTATAATATTATATTCACTTCTTATATATGGTAATAATTGAATTCCTTGGGCCGCAATTTCTTAGTTCAGTCTTTTTTGTTTTTGTAATATATATGACATTAACTTTTACCAATAAAACGATGATGAAAATAAAAGACTAATGGTAAAAATGGAAACAACGGAAAAATGATGATAAAAAAAGAAGAAGCTAATTCAGCTGAAAATCAAGACCAAAACAAAATTTTGAAACCACCACAAAACCAACCTGTTGTAGTAGGCAGTAGGGTATTATGTATAAGGTAAAAATTAAAATGCTATGGGATGGTCTAATTTCCTTATGGCATTTCTATATATTTTCTTTTTTATATTTTTAATATATTAAGGAAATTTTTTTGAAACGTCAGAATAATAATGAGCAGGTCGTGCTGACAAAGACAATGATGATGATTTCTTGTCTGATCTTTTGAATGGTTATTTTATTGATTTTCTTGTTAAGGATATATAAAGTTTCTGTACAGGTTTATTTATATATTTATATTATGTATTATTGAATACATAAAATTTGGAAAATATTTACCTATATTATTTTTTTTTTTTTTTTGTTGGGCCAAAATAAAGTTGCTTTTATGGATTTTTACGTGTTTTTTTTTTGTACGGTGTATGGCAAAACAATAAATCGATTGATATTACATTTTTTTTTTGTTATTTAAAATAAAACCTGAATACCTAAGATACCGATATTATCATAAAATTACCTCCATCATAATACAAAATGTTTAATACTTAAATTTTGGTACGTTTTATTTTTGGTTGAAATTGAATTCTGGTATATAAAAATTTAATGGGAATGAGAATAGGATAAATTTTTAAAAGAGTGAATAATATACAGCCCCAATAAAAAAAATGTTGGTATGGAAAACATAGAAAATCATTTTTAAAAAGGTCGTTAAATAAAATTCCTTTTCAGTTTTCTGTTGTTGTTGTCATTTTGTGGAAGAATGGTAAAATTTTATAGGCTTTCTAAAATATTCTGATATGAATTATATATATAGCATTTTGTGTTTAACAAAATTAACATTATAGTATATAATTGAAAGCTAGGTGTTGAGATAGAATCTTTTTTTTTTTATTATTTTATAGCTATCTGTTTTTTATATAATATTATCTGATGTACAATTTTTTTGTATTATAAAATTTTTATTATCTTGTATATAATTTATCAGCAATGACAGTTAAATAGTAAAACAAATTTATGTTAAAATGTAAAACATAAAATATATAGAGCAAAAGTTACATATAAATATTGGCTTATTTAAAATTATTCTTTTAACAAAATCATTTGTATTGGATTTTAGTAAATATATTAAATAAATTAATGAATTATTTCATTTGAAAGTGTAACTATCTACAGTATTTTATGACAAATTTTATTATTCAACATAAATTTTCATTTTAACTTCCATAATCCAATTGAACTGATAATAAATGTTTAACCTAATAAAAATTATAATCATAAAATAAATTCTTGTTAATTTTTAGTCGGTTGATAAAAAAAAATTTCATTTTCCCAGTATTAAAAAAATCTCATAAAATATAATTTTCTCAATATATAAAATATCATAAAAAAACTGAAATTGAAATTTTTATTGACTTGAGTTAATAAGTATATTTTCACTCAATTTACTTTTATTTATATATTTTTTTAGTATTGGGTAATAACTTTTCAAATTATTCTTCACTATATTTTAATACTTATTATTAATAGTTTTATAACAAATTGGTTTTATTTTAAAAATTATTATTGTAAAAACGTTTATTTATGATAATTATTATAATAAATATAATAAATTTGTCAATAACAAAAATTTACCATAAAAAAAATCAATAATTTAATAAGAAATTTAAGAGAAATTTTATATTTATAATAAAAATTTCTATATATAAAAAATCTTAAATTTATAATCGATTTTCTGAATAAAAACCTCAAAGCAAATTTTGTATATTTATATTTCACATCATGTTAAACAAGACCCGGAAGTAAAAGATATAAAAGCTTTAAAATATTTAATTATGTGTCATGTACAACACTATAAAAGTTAGTATTTTGAGTGTGAATACCGGAACTTGAAACTCATAAGAAATTTATTATTTAACACAATTTTTCATCCTTTAATTATAATTTTTTTCGTTAAATAGTTAAATTGCTATGTAAGTATAAAAAATATTTCAATAATTTTTATATATGGAAAAGTATAAATTATAAAAATTAAATACAAATTAACTTGTATTATAATTAAATTTATTAATTTTAAATTTCCACAAATTCCAATTAAAATGAAATGTAAAAATTATGTTTTGATTTATATAATTATCCAATTATTATTAGAGGTATAAAAATACAGATAAATATTTAGGTACTATCAAAAAAATAAGAAAATGTTAAGAAATGATATTGCAAAAGAAATCTTCAATTTCAATCGTAAAAATGAAAATTTGAATTGTTCATCTAAAAATCTAAAAGAAATATATTTTTTCTTTATTTCATTAATTTATTTGTCAAATCATCAAGAAAATTAGATTCCAATGATATTTCAAAAGATAATTCAAATCATTAAAAACTTGTTTCCTTAATCATTATCATTACAATAAAATAAACACTTTTTTCTGTGTAAACATAATAAATGAAAATCCTTAATATTTTTAACACCCATTAGGTATTTACAAATTCCTTAATCTTAATAAATATTTAATATGAATTTATTCATTTTTAATGTTGGGAAAAACGAATTTCCCAGTCAATTTTGGTAATGGTAGATACAGAATGAAATATAAATAAAATCGTTTGATGTTACCACAATTATTGTATATATTTTGTATTAAGGACATTTTGATATCAATAAAATATATTGAAAAACTTTTATTCATAATTTCAAATATTGAAAAATAAGTGGAAATTGTTGTAAATTACGTATAAAAAATGAATAATTTAATGGCTGATATTTTTGAACAAAAGTTTTGAATTTATTGAATATTAAATTTTTGTTTAAAATTTTTTTTTTAAATTCTAATTGTACAGTAGTAAACATTAATAATTTTTTTTTGCAAAAATATTGATTATTAATGGACAGGAATCGTTATAGTAAAAACAAAATATTTCCTGGTACGATTTGGTGTATTAATAAATAAATTCTTTTAGTGTCAAATAATAGAATTTCTATTTAAATTTTATAATTATAATACAAACATTTCCAAGAATTGGAGAATTCTAATTTTAATTAAAATTTATAATTATATAATGAAGATAATTTGAACTTGTCAGTCAAAAACGTCTGACAACATTGTATATGAAAATAATTTTATCCGAGACATGTGTCTGATATAAAAAACTTTTTTAATACGTTTTCACAGACAGTAGCTAACTCTATTAATGTTTCTGACAAAAGATGATTGTATTATAATACAAACTGGACAAGTAATAGAGTATTCAAAATATATCCTTTTCTGAATCTATATTAACATCTGAATCAGCTACAGAATCATCTGAATTGAAACTGACCTCATCTTCAAAATTTAGAATTTCATTGAAACAGTTTTCAATTTCTTTTTTCAATTATCTGTTAATTAAAAAATCACCTGTGCAAATTACTTATAAACATGGAAAATTGTAACATTACTAAGAAGTGATATTCCTGAAATTTTTCATGTGGTCTCTAATGTAAAAGACAAATATTTTTTAATAAAATTATACCATACCAACATCACCTGAAATTTGCATTCTATCTAAAATAATATTTATGCTGTACAAATTGTAAACATGTTTAATACGCAAATTCAAGAAACATTTTAAACATGTTTACAAAACTATGGTCTAGCTAGAATAAACGCAAATTATTTGTTTTTGACGTTTATAAAATAAAATTAATACAAATATTTGACAACTAGAAACAATAATGTCATGTACTCTATAGGACGGTTAAAATATATTTAAAAACAAATCACTAATATCAACATTTGATTATGTCTTGTTAATGAGTCAACATAATCTTAAACATATATTTAAATACATATATAAGTGTAAAGCCCATATGAAAATAAATCTTTATCTTTTGGCAGGTTGCTAAATTTTAAACTTTTACAACAATTCAGTTAAATTAAATAGCAACATTTACTTTTATTATATGTCATAAAAAAAAAAGGAATTTATTCGCTACAAAATATCATATAAATATATAAATATACAACATAAAGATAAAATAATTTTATTTATATTAATCTAATTATCAGGACTGGTGAAACTTCTTTTCATGAATAATGTCTAAATTGTCGTTTTTAATGTAATTCAAAATGTTGGAAAATATACAGGAAAGTTTATCTGATTAAATATTTTATTTAGGATGGGATTTTCTTTAATGTCCTTGTTCTATCTTTATACTGTTAACGTTGATAAAACGAAATAAAATTTATTTACTTTTATTATACATTTTATATTATATTTATATATATTCGCGCAAATTATTACTAAAACAAAACATCAACAAAAAAAAAAGTCCTTTTTAATAGCTTTGAAAGATGATACCATACTAAAAAACGAATTATCAACTTTTACACTTTAAGATTTTTATTTTATTTTTATATTTATAAAGTGGATTTGAGGAAATTTTATTACCTTTAAATTATATAAATAAAATCTTAAATATTTCATTTTGATGTTCTCGGAAAATAATATGAAAGAATTATTACCTAAAAAAAAAAAGAAAAGAAAGAAAAACCTAAAAAAAAAAATTCTTCCTCTTAAGGCAGTTTTTGTATGTGTGAAAAGGAGTACCAAAAGAAAATTAAATTTTATCGTTCACTTTTCTTTAATTAGAACATTTCCAAAACATAAAATAATGTAGTTCGTCTGTTCCGTTCGTTTGTTCATTTTGTTGCAAACTTTATTATTAATATGTCACGTCACGAAAAATCTTAGATCCCGAATAAGGAAAGTTTGGATTAATTTAAATTTCATCTTCTAGTGTCATTAATGGTATAGTTTTATTGCTGTAGACTAGAAGAATATATTACCATGAAACTTTTTTATTTATTCGAAAGACCAATTCATGGTATTAACATTTGAAAATGATATAAGCATACTTTTGGAGCACTGCTGGCCGTATGTCACGAATAACACGAACAATGTTGACTTTCAAGGCCAGTGAGTTCACATAGCCCCATAGGAAATAATCGAGAGATGACCGTGAAGGCCAATTGGCAGGTCCACTTCTCGAAATAAACTTATCGCCAAATTATGATTTCAATAAGTAGATAGTTGCCGTCGCCGTATGGCACGTATCGCCATCCTCTTGAAACTACATTAAGTATATAGTTGCCGTCGCCGTATGGCACGTATCGCCATCCTCTTGAAACTACATTCTTGCCACCCATTATTGATCATGGTCCGGTAACGGTCTCCATTGATTGTAACGCGAGTTCCAGGCTTATTTATGAAGAAATAAGGTCCGATGATGCCAAACAGTGCATTTTCTGGATGTAATGGAGTCTGTATGGTGTCTGCATTAGTCTCACTCTATATACGGCAATTTTGGTTATTAACAACCCCGGTAAGCCAAAAATAATTCTCATCGCTGAACATAATTTGTCGTCTATAAGTTGTGCGAATAGTAGTCTGATTTTCAAAGTAAATTTAGATAATTTGGTAACGTTGTTAAAGCGTGAGTATATTAAGTATACTGATCATAAATGTCAAAAAGTAAGCGCAGCATGACAACTAGTTTGACAGTTAACCCTATCGTAACGTATATCTATAAGCAAAAAAAAAACACTATGATTCCGATAAGATAGTTTACTTTACAACAACTGTTTGTTACTAGTATTAACGTGTGCTTGGCGTACCCCTTATATGATGATGAATTAATCAATTTCGATACTGATTGAAAATAATTATTTCACCAAAATTATAATTTTGAATTCGAATTTTTAAATGTTGATATATCAAATATATAATTATTTTAAATTTGTTCATGTTGTCATATTGTCTAATCGGTCAAATATGATACTTTAGTACGAATTAGCTTGATACGACCGTTTTAATCTAGTTCTATGTCATAAGAAATGTAAAATTGTATTATAATAATTACAAACAGTTCAACATTTGTTGTAGTTGTAGTCCTGTCCTTGTAAGTATCTACAAAACAATACAATATAATTTCTGAATTTAGTTTAATCGTTGGTTTAATAATTTTAAATTTTCATAAATTCATTGTCACTGAATAAGTAATATTTTTATAATCTTGCAATAAAGGTTACAAAGTTAACGTAATGGACTATTTTTATATATTTTATATTGAACTTCTTGTAAAAGTATAAATTATGCTTTTGTTGCATTATATAAGTTTAAAACAAATATTTACTTTTCTATATGCTAATACAAAAAATGTTATGTACTTATTACGTTCAGTTCAGAATTATTTCATTACTTTCTCAATAAAAATAACACATCCGTCTAACTATACCAATAAAGGAAGTCAGACAGACATATTTATACAATTTATTTATTTAGCTTTTTTGTATCTTTTGTTGTTTAAGTCCTGTTGCATGAAAAGATAATAAGTCATCGAAGGCTTTACTTTGGATAATAAGTAAAAGATTGAAAAATTATTTCCTTATTCTAAAGAATTCAGCGATATTGTGTAGGCAATTAGTTAATAGATATTTTTGTAATTCGTATTTTAAGTAGAAGTTGCGTTGTCGATGCATTAAAATGCTATATTTTAAATTTTTAATTGTAATATAAATTTGAGCACATTTTTTGTTTATGCTAAATGTATTTTATACATAATTAGAGGATAATTCCAACATCCTTTATATATATTATAATATTATATACGTCAGCGGTTCCCAAACTATGTTCCCCGGAACACTGGTCATCCGTTGAAGATCAGCAAGTGTTCCGTGAAAAATTAAGAAGTAAATACCAAATTCAGTTAAGAAGAAATATAATTTTTTTAACAAAAAATAAAAAAAAAATGTTTTCACAGAATTTTCTTCTTATTTTTTTTTGTAACAAAAATAAAATAAATTTACTTGTATTGCATTATTGCATATGTGATTTAATTACTGACTCTAGTTTAAAACAAAAATACAATGAACTTCCTTTAAATTATATTTGGTTAAATTAACAGAAGAGTATTCCAACTTGTCAAAACTACATAGCCGTTTCGGTTTTACTCCATTTCGGTTTTACATATTTGTGCGAAGCAGGATTTTCATATTATGCTGTCCAATATTAAAAGAATTTGTAATTCAAAGACTCAAAAACATTCAAGTCATTGAGACCTAGTTGTTTTCATTTATTTATTATATTATTTTCATGTATTTTATAAGGAGTATAGCTATATAATTAATGAATTTCAGAAAAAATATACTGTTTATTTTGTTTATAACTCTTAAATTTATACATTATTTATAAAAGTGTTCCTCTAGATTTATTGGATTTGCTAAGTATTCCCCGATCCAAAAAGTTTGTGAACTGCTGATATACGTGATGCTGTTGGATATATGACAGATTACTACAAAAATGTTTAGTTTATATTCATTATTTGTAATAATTTAACATTATTAAAATATGTATAAATATAATTTTTTTCAACTTCCTGGTAAATTAAAATAGACATTTACTTATCTATCAATAAACATTAAATAATTAATATTTCAAAGTTTAATAGGTTGAAAAATTTCTAAAGTAAATTCACTATAATTTTTATAATTTTAATAAATTATAAGTAGTTTATTAAATAGTTAAAATTAGTGCGACTGTTGTAGTGTGTTATGGTTTGATGCATTAGATTCCGTGTTCAACTCGAAACATTGATGCCACTCTAAGATGTCTAAATTTTAAATGAGTACCAGTTATAAAATCTACAAATATAAAATTTTAAGACTGGGAAAAATGCTAATGATTGAAACCATTTGCTAACAACAAAAGTCTCACTATTTAAAGCCATTAGTTTCTCCACTGGTCTATATAAAATTAATAGGTCAAAATTGCAAAAAAAATGTCATGAATTAAAAATATAAATACTAAATCGAACATCACAATACTAAATCGAACATCACAAATTATATAAATATTGATTATTATATTTAAATAAAGAAAACTATTCAATATTTTTTTAAAGACATTTCAATACTCTACCATCACAATATTTAGTAATATTTACAAGAAAAATAATCTGATAAGAAATAGGTCCTTCATAGTTTATATTAATCCCTCTTGACTTTCATCTTATTCATTCTTCATCAATTTTTTTTACTTTTCTTTCTTTTTAGGTGGTTGATTAGAAGATTTTTGCTGATTTAGCTTTTTCTGTTTAAAGTTTTACCCTAAAAAAAAAGAAAATTAAGAAAATTAAGAGGGTTGTGTTTCACTTCATAAGATTTTCACTTATCTCATTTACATCCTTTTTTTTTTTGTTATATCTAGCCAGTATGAAACTTATATTATCCTGTCATGGTTGTATAAAAAGAGTATCTTATATTTTATTGTAAGGAGGCATCGAGTAAATTTTATACAGTTAAACTAATGTTCAAGAACATGAAACTTTGTGTAGATAAAAATAAAAAAAAAAAAATTTGAAAGAAATTAATTTGAATAAATTTCCTTTAAAAGGTCCTTTGACCCCCTTTTAACTTTTACTTTGTAAGCAACAGAAAAGTACAATATTTTTTTTTTTACTTTTTATATTATTTTCTAAAGTGTTTAAATATATTTTGAGAAAGTATTTGTATAACAAAAAAAAGCCAAAAAATTAAAAAGTGAATTTTTTATTTATATAATAGAAGGAATGAGAAGGACATCATTTAGAAAGATATAAAACTTAATAAAACATGAGAAAATGTGAAAATGTTCCTTTTAATATTTACTCGGAAACAACAACACGAGAATTTGAAGGATATACAATTTTTATATATTTAGTTTATATTATTATATAAATATTTTAAAAAAAAATTTCAGTTTATTTCATTTCCCATTATTATATCATTGCCGGCTATTAGGAAGAATATTAGGCTGTTATTACATTTTGGTTTTAATGCTTATTCGTGCCTAGAATTTATCTATTTTTAATGTTATTATTGAGTAGAAAATTAGAAAAGTTTTATGTAATAATATAAAATTCAATGGCAAAAACTGTGGTTTAATAAAGTAATAATGCGATTATTAGAAAATTAAGTATTAAAATAATATTTTTGTTATAGGGGATAAGATGAGATGTAAAAATTTCCATAAATCCCTTTATAATATATTGTGATTGTAATATTATAATTATGTTGATATAGTAAATATTGAGAAATTGGTTAGAAAAACTAAAAATGATTTTATAATATTCGAAAAACATAAATACATAAATTAGGATTTTACAGAATGATATAGAGTTTTAATTAAGATGGAAATTATATAAAAATTATATTTTTATAAAAATTATATAATATCAAGAAATTGCATAATGATAGGGTACGATTTTGATTATATTGAGCTAGCTTAAACTGATTGCTTAGTACCTATATAAAGTAATTGAAGCGTATACCAACGTTAGCAGTATAAACGATTGAGTATAAAGCAAACACGATTTATGGATGATAGTACATTGTACCAAAATAACACACGTATTCAGTTTTAATGGGTCGATGTAAATGGTAGTGTATGAAATATATGTGAAACCTCGTTAGTCAAAGAAACTAAATTACTACGTCAATAATAAAAAAATTGATAAGGATAATAATGATATTACAAAACTTATTTTTTATGGAAAAATGTCTACTTACGAGATTTTACATCTTCAACGACGATTCTTATTTTAAATGTTTTGTTGATTAATGGCGTCATATAAGGTGTAAAAGTAATCTGAAGCTTAATATGTACTAGCATAATACGAATACTCGTTTGAAATGATCGGTATAAACTAGCTAATTTTTAATGAAATTTTATTAGAAATAATTGTAAATTGAAATAATTTATATTTTTAATATACTATTGTAATTTATTTTTCAAAAAATTAATTACTATATACAGTGAAAACTCATTATAAGAAAATTTGTTATAAGAAACTTTCGTTATAAGCAACCCTCGATATAGTCGACAATTTTTAATTTTATAAATTAAATATAAGAAACTTGTAGAAAGTTGAACATTAAAACATGTAAAAAAAAACATATGCGATTTCAATTCAATTTTCCTCTGTTATTAACAATACTTGCAAATATGAAAATTACTACAGAGATTGTGAAAGTCAAAATTTTGAAATATATATCAAAACAAATTGTAATACCTGAATTTCAATAAATTTTACATATCGCAATCAAAAAATAAAAATCATTTTCTTTGGCACCGATAAATAAATTTAATTTCTTTTTTGCTATATCAAATTCAATATAGGAAATTTTATTTCATATAAGCAACTTTTTTAAAAAAATCGTTTTCAAAAAGTTTCTTATAACGAATTTTCACTGTATATATATTTATAAAGTTGAATGACTCATAAATATCTATTAAAAAATTCTTTAATAATTAACAAACTATATATTTGAATAATACAAAAATTATAAATATTCAATTAATTTTTCTATTTCATTAATTTAATATGATATATAATACTAAATTTACCAGGTGATAATATTAAATACAATATTAATTTTGAGTTTATATTAGTTGATATTAAAAAATTATACTTTGATACTGAATTTATTGAAAATTACTTTAATTATAAATGCTTAAATCATTTACATTTAATTATAAATAATTTAATGAAAATCAAATGAAATTATATCTTTATATATCACAATTTCAATTGAATTTTTTTCATATTTAATTCCTTTGAGGGTTTATAATAATTTAATAAAAGTTAATTATCATTTCAACTTTGATTACTCAATTAAGGATAATCATTATTGATTATACATTTTATTAAATCACTTCTCCTAAAAGATTTATACATAATTTTAGATTATTTAATTTTCCGAAAATATTTTGTGTAATTTGGTTATAATAATTTTATGGAATTATATTTTTTTTATACGAAATTATTTAATTGTAAAATGTTGTTAATAAAATAATTTGTTTTTATTATTGGTTTCATAAATTATATATAAATTTATTTATTCAAAATTATTATTTGAATTCATAATATTAAATTTAATTTTTAATAACAATTTATTCACTAATTAATTATACGATAATTTTCGACAAAATATATTTCGTATATGTAATTCTTATGCTCATTAACTTTTTATTGATAGAATTTAATAGTGAAATGTAAATTTAAAATTTATAATTTTATCGTCCTTTTTAAATTATTTGATATATTTTTTAAATTTTTTTATTCATATACATAAATTTAAACATTACAATACTTTATCGTTATTCTAGTAAATTAAGTAATATTTCCACAGCATTTATCATATTTTTCAGACATATAATAAAGATTTTGATTCTGCATACTACATTAAATTATTTATATATTTAACTTACCAAATTCATGGGAATACATTTTTACCTAATTTTATTTAAAGTCATTTCCATGAAAAATCAAATTTAAAAAGCTAATGTGTCAAATGTCACCATAGAATTAAATGTTGCATTTTTCTTAACCCATGAAAAATCAATTTATATAAAATTTTCATAATGTGAACATTATAGATGTCAGATAAAGCTAACAAAGATATATCCATGTATACATAGAATCTTTGTGGTGATGCAAATTTTGAATCATTGGTTACATTTTTTTGCTTTTTATGGTATAGTCAAAGAATTTATTTATTTTATTTAAAAAATTTAAACATCAAAATGAAAATGTAGAAAATAATCTTTTATGTAATCAAGTTGTGATGGAATTTTGATGATGATATAAATATTTGGTTGCGGTTTTTCATGTTTTAGTCATACCAAATATATAAATTATTATTGCTTAACCAACATTATTAATTATAAGATTTGTGACTTTAGCTTTTTGAATTGGAAATGAATTGATGTAGTAAATACAATTTTATAATATTTATATTTATTTGTGGTTTATTATTATGAATTAAAAATATGATAATCCCTAAAATTTAATCCATAAAAAATCAGGAAATATAAAAGATATCTCCTCAATCATATAGGCACCATTTGCTGAAATTGAAATTTTTAAAGTTATATTTTTATGGCACTGATTTTTAACTATTCCGTTTCTGTCATTACTTTAATAAGTGTTTTTCTAAAATAATAATTAGTTGATAACCAACTGGATAAATTATTTTAATTGCTAGTAAAATTTAATATATTTTTATTTATGTGAACAAGTAATTTTATGAAATTTAAATTACACCTTAAGGAATATTCATTTTGAAATCTAATTTACTTTAACAATTTATGTAAATATTCTATTTATTAGATTATTATGCAGCAATGTAATTGTCGAAATAATTTTCCAATTAAATTAATTGAAATTATGATTATATAATTTTGCAGACTATTATGATATACATCATATAACATACATACAAAATTAATGTATAGTTTTATTTTGTTACGATACATAATTCATAAAAACAAATTATCTCTTAGAAATATTTTATTAGTTTTTATTCATTTTAAATTTTATGACAACATTTTTTCATATTAAAAACAAAATTAGTATTTACATAAAATTACTCGACCGTGACATAATTTCTTCAAAATTTCATTTTGGTTCTCTTTATTTGTAGTTATAGCCTTGGAAAGTTTTACATAAGTTTTATTTAGGATGTCTTTATATATTTTAATGGCATTTTCATATTTTCGTATAGTAGAAGGTTGTGTTCTTTGTGAGAATTTTCCACTTCAAAGTTTCTTTCTAAAATTATTTATTAGAGAAATTCTATTTTTTTTTTGTTATTACATTTAAAGTTTTAGATAATATCGATTCAATTTCATATTGTACCAAAACAAAAAAAATAATATCGAATTTGTGAAACATTATGAATGAAATAAATTAGTGTATTTTTCTGAATAAATAGAATAAACCCAATTAAAATAATTGAAAAGATTAAGAGTCTTAAAAAATTGATTTCATGTAAAAAAAAACATTTTCTTAATTATACGGCATGATTCGAATTCATCTGATCACTTTATATGCGTGAGAAATGTAATATAACTAGATTACATGTGGGTGTCAATTAAAGGTTAGATGAGATGTTATATTTCAAAATATATAAATAAAAACATAAAAATTTGTTCAGAATCTTTATATATAATTAATTAATCAATTATTATTCTTATGTCAAATGTCAGGTCTAATTACTCTTCACCTTATTCTAGAAACCTACTCTATATGAATACAGAGGTTTTAACCATAATTGACTATATATGTATTTATATATTCAATCAAATAAATTAGATATAAATTAAGTTTCGTATTTGTATTATCTTTATATATTTTTTTTTTATATTAACAAATTTAATATAATTAATTACAAATGAAAAAATAAAGAAATTTATTAAATTAAATTCTTTAAAGAAAAGAAAAAATTAAGAAAAAATAATTTTTATTTAATTTAATAAATCTTATAACATTTAATTTAATATACTCTAAAAAAAAACTAATTAAATTTAATCAACAATTGAAGAGTGAATTAAAATATATTACTATACCAAAAATAACATCACGTAGATAATCATAAATTTTATCAAAATTTCTTTTATAATAGCTAATTTCAAGAGTAAATGTTTAGTTAAGTTGAAAAAGTCAAATAAAATAAAACTACCCTCAAAATTTTCATTTAAATTTATATGCAAACAATTTTTTTAATGTAATTTTAAGATACGGTTCGGCAGCATTTCTTATTTTTTATATATGTATATACCATTTTATATTATTATTTTTTAATGTCCGTCATCGATTTAAAAACAATCAACCTTTATAAAAAGCGGATTTAAAAATGGACACTGCGTATATTATCTTTATTAAGGTATTTTAGAATATAATATTCAAAAAAAAAAAAAAAAAGTAAAGTGTATTTTTAAATGAATTTTAAATTTGTATCAATTTGACCCTCTCAAAGTGAGTCCTTTTTTTTAAAGCTTTTTCCATAAAATTTTAATAAGTTGTTTAAAATATCCTTTTTGTAATGTCACCTTTTTATATAATACACAGCATTATAAAAAAAGAAACTGTATTGCCTATAATTGCGATTTAAAGTATTTTTATAAAAAATATTGTGTATATAGCTAATATTAAGAATAAAAAAGAAATATTTAAATGAAGCTAAATAGAATTTCAATATTTGTTTATGGAGTAAGAGCTAAATTTATTTAATTTGCTTAGAGTAGAAGATGTGGCAATCCTGCGTAGTCGATATTGCAACCTGTCGATATTTATCAAAAAATAAGAGGGATTTTACAAGAGGTTTACCAGGATGCATTATTTTAAAAGCTTGATCAAAATATCGGAACTAACAACTTTGCCAAATCGCATAGAAAATTCCTACTACTTAAGACGAAGTAGATGAATATAGAGGGTCGTTCAATAGATGTAATATATTTGCCAATAGGGATGGCTGACATATGCTAATTTTTTTTTTTATTCTTTACATACAAATTATCATGGATCACTTATACAAATGAACAACGTTTACAATTTGTTCAATTATTTTATAAAATTCACGTTCAATTGTTGAACCTCTAAGAGTGCTTCGTGAATTTTATTATGAAGCCCATTTCTGGTTGAGTGGATACGTTAATAAACAAAATTGCCGTATTTGGGATAAAAATATTCTACATGTATTTGAAGAAGTTCGATTACATCCAGAAATTGTTTCATGCTGGTGGTGTCACAGGAAAATATTATTTTCAAAAATGATGAAAATTTATATGCGGTTTCAAGACGATGCTACGTGTCATATTGCTCGTGAAACAATGGATTTATTGCGTAGTAAATTTAATGATTCCTTTATTTCACGTTTTGCACCTATTAATCGAACAGCAAGATCGTGTGATTTAACATCTTTAGATGCTAAGTAATTGGTTTATGCAGATAAATCCCAACACTTGATGCACTCGAAGTCAACATCGAACGAGTTATTAATGATATTCGCACAGCTTTATAAGAAAAAGTATGTAAACATTAGGTAGATCGAATTGGTTTTCTCAGATGTAGCCGTGGGTGGTCATATGAATGAAATATTGTTCAAAAAGTAACGCATAGGAACATTCTTCAAAATAAAAAACAAAAAAGTTTTTTACTATTCATACTTTTATTTCAATTTAACATTGTATCACTCTTAATGAAAGACCCTTTATATGCGGTAATATGAGAGACAACATTTATGGAGACTTATCATCGGTGTAATGTATATACATTTTACCAATGACTTTAAATATATCACGTATGCTACTTTGGAAACTGTGCTGAATATGTGCTGAAACAGAGTGTCCAGACCTTCCATTATCTGTTTAATAAGTTCATAATAGTGTTGTCCAATGAAACATTTTGTTTTATTATTTATAAATTTAAAAATTGGCACTTCTAAATAATAATAAGAAAATAATGTACAGTTCAAGCCAGGTTATTTATCTGATATGAATTCTTTATAATATTATTAATGTCATTAATTTTTACAACACTGAATTCGCCACTAATTCTTGTTATACATTATTAATGAAATTCTTAATAATATAGAAACGCGATAATTTGACAAATTTGGAAAGTTGAATTTAGACTCTAATATAAGCAACCTAAGTCTTGGATCTTGAGAAGGAACAGACGCCATTCAAGAGTTTGAGTAAACCTTGACGAGTTCTATTTGAAGTAAAGTATTCAATAAATAACAATATTGAATTAAGTATCCAAAAGAAAGTTTTATAATTCATTCAAAATCACAACGAAATAATTATCGCGGGTCTCTATTAATAATAGTCTGCTCGACTAATTTTCATGACTGCTGAAGTAAATCAGTTTGTAACTCTTCAGCTATTAAAATTTAACCTGAAAAAATATGTTTTTTTTATTCTGATTTACAATAATTATTAAAAAATTTCGTATTTTTTTGTGAATAAAGTTTTTCTTCTGTTTTACTTTGCTAGTTTTAATTAATTAATTGTATTTAAACTACATTTATATAAATATAAGTACTGTAAAAAACGTACTCTATATTTTAAAATTATATCTTGCATTTAGATGGTTGTACTTGTACTGTACTTTGTTTAAAATGTTATGTGGAAAATGCAATTAAATTTATATTTTAAAATAAAAACCTTTTTGGTGTATAGTTGCGTGACTACAACTACTCCTTTTCGGTTTAAATGTTCTATGCCCCGTAAATTTTGGTTTTGTCTGAGGAAATATTGTACATTATAAAAATTTTATGCACATATAGATAAATTAAAACTTTTTAAAGAAATCATTTTTTTTTTTTTAACAAAACAGAAAAAAATAACTAAAAACAAATTATGCTCTCATTTATATTTTATATTTAATGTATAAATTAATAATACTGCATTACGTATTTACTATCACGATTTGGGCTATTTGTATTCGAAATTAACAAAATTTTAATTTTAAAAAGTTCGTTTCATGATAATAAATTTAATTGTGTCATTCGAAAATCATTTATGTAAGTTTTATGATTTAACATAAAAATTTAATGTTAAGACGCGTAAAAGTTAAAATGGAAATGAACTATTTATAAGATGCGTAAGAATGTTTAAGTTTTAATTAACTTAAACATTTTGGTAACTTTCGTGAAATTTTGGCTGAATTGATATTTAAACGAACAATTAAAAAAAAAAAAAGTGAGTTCATAGTACAGGAATGACGAAATGTCACGAAACCTCTTTGATGGGTAAAGGCTCAATTTTGGCTGTACGCCATTACAATGTAAAAAAAGAAAGTACAGGAAATAATATTATATCAAATAGTTTCAATAAAAGTAAATTTTTTTTGCACTATTTTTTTAAAATATTTTTTCATATAACCAATAAAAACAAACATAACGATTTTGTTTTACATAAACACTTTCGTTCATTTGACAGATCATTTTGTTCCGATTCGATTCTCTGTTATACAATCTTATAAACTTTTCTTAACATTGTTAATTCAGTTAGCTTTATTTTACTTCCACGCTCATGTACGTTTAAATCTATAAAAAGGAAATTATTTTCATCAATTAAACCTTAATAGAGTATCAGATTTGGTTTTGTTCATAATAATTACTTAAACAACATTGATAGAATCATTTTAGTTTTTGGTATTTCAAAGCTAAATACTAAAATGGCACCAAAATTCTATCATAGAATTAGCCAAAACTCAACAAAAATAAAATTAAATAACAACTACAATACTGAATGCAATTCTTTATATACCTTAATACATATTTATTTATTCATTAATAATGTTTTGGTGTATTCCGAATTATGAATTTTAAGTTACTACCGTAATACACATAAAAAATAGATTTAATTTTGTTTACCTAAATTCTATTCTTTTTGAGTTTGGAAAATATGAAAACTTCATTGTACAAATTTTTTTTTATGTTTTATATTCATTTAATGTCATTTAACTTTTAAATGTTTTATTTATGTAAGGAAAATCCGGGAAATAAAATAAATAAATTTTTAATGTCGTCATAATAATATAACGCGATGTAGTTTAAAATATTAAAATATTCTTAGGTTGTACTTGCACTTTATATAGAAAATTATGAATATTATTCGCGTATTTTCTTTCCACTTGACAGTAAACGAAACAATATTGAATTATTAATTTTGAAGAAAACTAAATAATAATGAATGGAATATGAAATTCTTCGAAAAATTCTTATATTTATAAATTAAATCATTTGAAAATGTTAAATTGATAAATTTATATATTTATATAAAATAATTTAAAGTTTTGGAATTCAGTTTGACGGTCAATAACTCTTATTTTAACAAACAAGTGTAATACATATTATACAAAACATCAATAGAAATGAGGATGTGAAAATTTGTGCGATATTTCAAATTTTGGTATTTAATTTTGAATTCTAGATACTTTTTTGAAAATGAATTATAACGAATTTTTCGTATTGCATTAAATATAAATTTAAAAATGCTCAGAAACAAATTTTTTAAAATTGCTAACATCAATTTACTGATTTCTAACACAGAAGAATCAATAATTACATGGGCTGTAACCTTCTCAGGAGGGTATTATAGAAGGGTTCTCATCATACAAAAGTGTTCTGGAGGATCCCGATTTCTACAAAGACAATATATTTCTTGTAAGTTAACAAAGCCATCCATATTATTAAATTGAGTTGCTACGAAACGCCCAATTCTCAGGAAGCATGTGACAAGGTTAATATTAACATGCAGAGGAGTGAATCATCTACTGTGCCAATGCCAATGTCCATGGAGTAAGAATGTTTAATATTTTGGGAATCTTTTTTCTTGATAATTTGGAGGAATTAGGCGAGTTAAGTTCGGCTAAAGCGATTTAGTTAATTAAGATGTATGGTAGATCATAAAATACACCAGTAATGAGTATTGCGGTGGCCTTAATCATCTTTAGAAATTTCATTGCGGCATAATTGTATTTATAAATGGAATAATTAATATAAATTATTTACAATAAATACTAACTAGTAATGGAATAAAAATATTATTTGACTGCTCATTTTGTAAATTATTATATCCTATTAAATTTAATTTTTTTTCTTATTTAAATTCGTTTTTTAATATTTTATTTAAATTCTTTTATTTTGTTTCATTTATTTAAAATACATTTAGAAATATTGATAATATCTTCTTACTCTATTTCTGATTTAAATTTTAAATAAATAAATAAAATTATTATTAATAAATAATTAATTGATTTGCATTTATAATAATCTTTAAAGTAATGAAATGTAGAAAAAATATAATTTTTATGGGTTAAATTGATGTTGAAAAGTGTGGTGACTTAAAAATCTGAATTAGAAAGCCGAAAGCACTAACAGCTTTCAATTACTCAATTGTGTAGACTGTAGAAGGTATCAAAAATTTAAATTTATCTCATTTGTATTTGTAGTTCTATTTTATAAATAGAACATTATTATTATATCTCATGAAATTTATAATAAAAGGCTTCCGAAAAACTATATTTATCATTTTTATATTTTCAAAAAAACTTTAATTTTAATATAGCAAATTTATGGGTCATTTTATATATAAAAAAAATTATAATTAAAACTAATTAAATTTTATCACTTTGATGGCTTTGTAAGTATATTTAATTTATAATTCAACTTTTTCAAACTATGTGAGCTATTAAGTAAGAATTACATTAAATGAAATTAACATAAAAGCATTTAAGTGTGTACGTAATAAAAAGTTTATCTATATCTTGTGAGTCTTTATAGTGATAATGTGAAATTTAATCTCTGAAAATAAATTTTCAAAGGAAATTTCTAAGGGAAAATAAATAAATATTTTAAAGGCAGTAAATTAATAAAGTTTAAATATTTTTGAGAATTTATATATGAAAATTATATAAGTTCATTAACAAAATTGAACTTTTAAAATAAAGTTTTTAAATTTTAAAATAAAATATATACAAGTTTAATAAATTATATATTAAATAGTAATCTTACAAAGAATTATATGGAACTATGTAGTGCTGTAATGGGATTAAAAAAAAGGGAGATGGTCAAAAATTTAAAATAAAACAAAATCATCGTCAACATTCCACATGTAATAGTTCACATGGGTCCGAATAATACATTCCAGATTTTTTTTTTATACAGTACTATTTTAACTTCGAGTTTTGAGCTACTACCACTAATTTAGTAGCAGATATTTTAAATTATATGCAAAAGAATATTATTTTTATTAATAATATTTGTTAGTAATTTATGAAATTACATTTTCCTGTTGCCAACATAAATAAAAGTTTTTATTTAAATAAATATAAAATTCAAATTACTTAACAAAATGAATAAAATATTTTAACTGTTGTAATTTTGGGTAATTACTTTTATATAAATTAATTTTTTTGTCAAAATTAACTACAAATATTTGTGAAAATATCATTACTTTTCCATGTATAAAATAAATAGTTTATGAAAAGTTTTGTATTATTTTAATAAAAATTTTATTGAACGCATTTTAATCAAATTTATGGAAATGATTGTAATTTGTACTAATATTTAATATTTTCCATGAGCTTAATAATATCTTTCTTATGTACGAATATGTAAAACGAATTACAAATTGGTTTAAATGATTTTTTTTTTCATTTATGATCAAATATTTGAATATGAAACAAATTAAATGTAGGTTAAATTGATTTTTAGATAACATTCGTATCTATTTACATTACATACTTTTGATAGAGTACTAAAAAATTTTTTTTTTATAAAATATTTGAATAAAATATCGTTAAATAAATATTTTAAATTTATCAGAATATTCTATATTAAATATAAGCTATTAATTTTGGTATGGTGCTTGCTGCTTGGTGAACATTATTTAATCTATCTATGATATATTTAATAATAGATGGATTACTTACGAAATGCATTTACAAAACTATCAACTTTAAATAGAAAAGGTTGAACAAGTTTGGTTTTCTTGGACAAGATGCGTAATTACATTTTGAAGATTTTTTTTTCATTCTTTCAATGTGGGGCTTACCTAATAAATAAGTGGAGCTGCGTATTTATTTATTTTATTTATTTATACAGGTTGCTACAGATGACTGCAAAAGTTATGATGTATCGTCAAATCCTATTTTTCGTGTAGCCAAATTGGTCAATGTAGGGTGAAATAGTTTTAAATAGGACACCAAATAAATATAATTCTTTTCTTTAATTTTATTATCCTCTAAATTTCATCAAAACCTAAAAAGTATTAGTACTATTTGTATAAAAAAATATTAACTTTGGTGTTTGCACAGCGAAAACTAGACAAAATACTTACCTTTTTTGCGGATTTGGATTTTTTGTGATGTCTGAAATTAATAGAATGTAGAAAATCTGTATTTATCATTTTTTGAAATTTAAATTCTATGTATTTATTATTTATTAAAGTTCAATTGTAATAACTTATTAGTACGACAAATTAGACCACTGAAATTATTCGTTATTTAATTATTTATATAATTTCAAATTATTTTATTTCATAAGACCACAAAATAAATACTATAAAAATTAAGTTGATTTATTCTACTTAACCTTTGTGTATATCCGTCCCTACATACATTATAAATCAATTAAAAAAAATATATTTATCAATCTAACTTTGGTGCGGTTATAAAGTTGTTATATATAATTTATCTTTCCTCATTAATGACATTATCTTTTTATCTTTATATCCTTGCAATTAGTTTAACTACTCCTTTTTTTTGTTGGCTAGTATGTGGATAATAATTAAATGTTTTTTTTTATCTTTGATCTCATAATATAAAAAATAATTGTAAATATACACGTAAGTAAGAAGATAATCAGCAGTTATGCAAAATAAACTGATAATAATAATTAAATTGCGGCTGCGGCTGGTAAAGATAATTGTGTAATCTTTCACTTATAATAAATAATTTTAAAAATATATATAAAAAATCATATTAATGGGAAAATTCATGTGTGCAAAAAGAAACATTTATAAGAAAATTGTTTCGTGTAAATCCCTCTCTATAAGTTCTTCCTTCCAATAAAATCAACTTTGTATAATATTATTTATACATTGTACATGCCAGTAAACAATTTCTTCAAATGTAGAAAATAATTGTTCAAAGATAAATAATTTTTTTTTGTATATATCAATTCTCAAAGTTAAATTCTTTGTAAAGAAATTGTTTTTATAAAAGTACTTCTGGATAAAAAAAAAATTAAGTAATTTCCAATAAATGATAAAAATTATTTTATATTTCATTTCAAATTTTCGTTAAACTATATCAACGTAAAAAGATGCAATATGATATCCAAAAGTTTTAACTTGAAATAAATTTTTTTATTGAGTTTACTTGTGATCTATGATATTAGGATTTGTCATGATAATCCGTATAAAAGTTATCATCAATGTGTGATTACTGCCATATTTATACAAGATGATATTATAACAAAATCTTACATTACCAATATCGTAATACAAATACCGGATGAAAATTGAAGGAATAAGATTTTACGTATATTATCATAATGATCATAAATATAAAAAATTTTTATACAATATTATTTTTTTTAACAAGAAATTTTGCATATAAATTGCATAACATATTCAATATGTAAGAAAATCATATTTTGTATTTTACCAAAATAAGTTGCATTATTAAGTAATAATTTAATAATATCATATTTTATGTTTCCATAAAAAGTTTAAGTATAAAGTGTATAAGCAAATCAAAATTTCAAATTTATTAAACAAAACTATAAATTTTTGTAATGATTTTTGTATGAATTATAAATCTAATAAAATAATAAATCGTCAAATAAAGCATGACGTCAATAGACATTTAATGGCGTAGCATTATCAGAAACAGTAATTTTTATACCCAGATTTGATATTGTCAAAATAGAAAACTTGAATTCTGTCTGTATCGGATCATTATCCAGTTTTTTATCATCATCTATAATTGCCACTTCAACTTCTCCTTGTTCTTCTAGCACTTGTAAAATTGCTGATTCACAAAAAAATCGCTTACAATTTTAAACACACTTTCTGGCACACCGGATCAATAAATAGTAGTCCTTGTGAGCACTAATTACACACAATCCATATAAGGTCATATAGTATTTTATAATGAATTTACACGTCGTTATTTTAATAGTAAAACAATTATTGACATATTTACACGTCATGTGCGAATAAAAACCAGTAGCATGACATAAATAAACGTTCGCAAATGTTGTCCTTAAAAGGTTAAAAGAGTATAATGGCAAATAATCATTTAATTTTGTAACTTCTGTAGGTTTTTTTCGTAGGGAAGGTGGGGAAATCTTTTAAAGACACTGAAGAACGGTCCGCACTTCCACAGTGTTTGATGTTATTTAGTTCAACGATGAATTCCCTTTCGCATTACTTCGAGTTGAATCGTTCTTTCGTTTCACATTGTCTGTTGCATTCTTTTTACAGATGTTATGGCTCTTCTGCATCATCTAGTCTAGATGTTCTGGATCTTCCAAGGATTTTAACCTCTTTTTTTATGAAGCACTACTTCTATGAAAACTACTACCATTTTCCACTTATCTGCACGGCTACTTATGCGTGCTAGTTATATTTCCTATTTTATACAAATACTTACGGACCGTGGCTTGACAACAACTGTGTGATTAACCTCTGTAGCAAAGTATTATAATTTTAACCTCTGTAGCAAAGTATTATAATTTAACCTCTGTAGCAAAGTATTATAATTTTTTAGTTTGAATTTATTTAAATGTTAATTTTTTATAAATTTATTTAATTAATATTTAATATTTAATTACATTTCCACATAATCATGATATGTAATATTTTTCAGAAACAGTACACGTTTCTCAATATCTTTCTCTATTATAAATCCTAATTATTATTTTTATTTATAGCTCTCAAAACAAAATTTGTCACCGGAATATAATTATAATTTTAAAATTATTCTTATATTATGTATTACAATAAATAATTTATCCTAATACGATCAAAAGTGTATTATTTCTCATATCTTTATACCCTTCTTATGTTCGCAAATATGTTCAAGGATTTAATTTTTTTTTTGTTCCTGATTATTTATTATTATCATAATCATTTTTTGAATTTCTTTTTTCAAACAAACAGGGATGAAATTTAATAGTAATATGTCTGAGGAAAAAATATTTCTAGAGATGTTATCCCATGTAATACTAGAACATTGTCTGTATCTCGTCTGATATTCTTAGTCAGACTCTGGTATTCATAACCATAATTTGTTATTTCACTTCTTTGTATCTGCTTATTGTAAAATGTGATTATGTTGAATTTTAAAGCTATAAATAATTTACATTAACTGTGAAACAATGAATTCTCAAGGGATAAATAAATAATATATGGTGAAAATGAGAAATTAAATGCTATTATATCCTTGTCAAAGAATAATATTTCAAAAAAATGTTAATTATTGTTTATGAATTATGGAAAAGGTTTGAATATAAAGTAATATGAAAATTTGTATATTAAAAATAATGAGCAATTTATAATAAATCTTTTTCTAAATATTTTGAAGATGTATATTTTAAAAGGATATTATGTAAGTTTTTTTTTTCATACTTGTTGGATTGAAAAATATTATTGTATTTTTAATTATCTGGTATGCAATTTATAAGTATTATTGATGTTCTATGAGTTTGCTTAGAATAGTCCTATATGCAAAAGAACTCTAACCAGTATACGAGGTTAAGTATTTGACAAAAATCTTGGACCAAAAGTAAACATCTTTATAAGTTGAGTTGTCTTTTTAAAGGTGTTATCTATGAACGAAATCTACCTACTTATGTGTATTATAAACAAGCTATTTTCATACATAGTCAGGCCACTCACTATTTAAAGCGCTCATTCAAACTGAGAAATATATTCAAACCGGTTGGTAGAAAGAGCGATTTCAGGACAAAATAAATTCAGTTTATGCTATAAAGTATTAGTTAATAGGATTCACAAAACGATTTTGCTTAAAAAGCAATCATATTCATATCACTATAAATTGATCATTATTTAACATTAGAGAGTAAAAAATATTTTTCATGAATATTTTCATGATTTATATGAAAGTTTTATTATCCTATGAACAAAATTCTAGTGTTCTTTACATAATAACTACTAAAATACTGTTTTTAAAGCATAAACTAAGTGATATTTTATTGTAAGGATGTGGAAAAACAGTATAACATAATCCTTTCAATATTTTTAATTATTCATTATGGTTCTTAGAATGAAAATAAATGAAGGCAAATAGTGTTGATAGTGACAAATTTATCATTAAATATTAAAATGGTAAAATGATTTTAGTAAAACGTATAATTAAGATTTTCCCAAAATAAATTATTTATATACAATTCTTGTAAATTTATTTATGTATTTATTTTTCATATAATAAAATATTTTACCGAAATTTGCACATAATTAAATTTCGCTTAAATTATAATTGCAGTGCATATTTAATTTCAATTTACTTAATATTGATTTCATTAGTCCACACGCTTTTTTTCCTATTTGTATATAATATGTATAATATAACCAATCGTACAGGGTTCAACTGTACGAATTAAATTTTAAGTATGGATAATGATGTCTGATAGATGACCACCACTTTCCTCTATACACAATTGTGTTTAAAAAAAATCTAGAGTTTGCAGTACCCCGAAATCGGTTATTCTGTTTATTCACTTCACATAGCCATTAAGACTGTAATATGCTTCATAATTTCGGTACCATATTTAAGTTATCAATATTGATCCACCATTTTAAAGTAAAATTCTAAAATTTGTGTTCACTGCTTGTTAATTTAATTTTGGATTTGGTTGTAAGTTGTAACTACGTTTAATTGAAAAAATCCTGAAATTAATTATTAAACTAAAAAGTTATTCAATTTTTATACACATTCTTGAATTTTGGCCTTGAATTATGTACAAACTATCATAACCATTTGAGGTGAGAAAATTGTTTAATAAGAAAAATGAATTGACAGAAAATTGATAAATCTATATTTAAGATTAATAATTGAACGAGAAATTTATTATACTGTATTATTAAAAAACACTAAAAAAATAATAAAAATTCTTTAAAAAAAAATGATTTTATGTATCTTCAAAAGTGTCCGTTGAATTGACAAGAGTGTCAGTTTAAGTTATATGAAAATCTGTGTGTAAAAGAACATCAAAGGTTATATCTTTTTATCACATTAAAATTACTTTTATATATTTTTTTTTTAATAATATATCAAAATAAAATGTCATACTAAGAAACTTTATGGTTAATTTATCTTACATAAGATTTCCGAAAGATATTTGCAGAAAATTCTTAACACAATTTATTTTATTTATATATTTCGGTCCGATTTATCTGCTAACACAGAACTATAAAAAAAATACTTAACAAATTGAAAATATAAGTTTTACTTTTAATTCTATAGTATTACATATAAATACAATTTATCAAAAAAACAATTTCCACAAGAAAATTGTTGACATTTATTTAAAGTGGTTTTTTTTATTTTTGAATTTTGAAAATATTAAATATTATTATGTACAATATAACATTCACCTGTGAATCTGAAACATATATGTATCAGGGTATTAGGTATCCGAATGACACTGATACTGGGGTATTGGATACCTCAAGTCATTTTGTTTGGACATTTAATTAGTTATCTCTCCAAAATCATTTTAAAAAATTACGTCATCTTTTTTAATTTATTGCCATTCCACCGAAAACAACTTTTGGGTATCGGATATTTAATGTTATGTTCATGGCCTCCAGCAAAGATAACAATTTATATTATCGGTTACCCACTGTTTAAATTAAAAAGGACATTATGTATCCACATAAATCGATTGGTATCCACATAAATGTACTGGATATTCAATGACCGGACCCATTAAATATTTTCGTCTTAAATTTGACATTCGATATTATAGGATTTAATAATTTTAGCATTTAATTCAAAATTTGATACTTTTTTTAATATACGACATATTTTTCTGTTTTCGTGGTTCAAATAAAATGAAAGAAAATTTCGTCTCACATATTTCAATAAAACAGGAGAACTAAATCTGTTTAATATCTGTCAGTTGCTGCTAAATCTGCGAAAAATGTTAAAAGAATATTTTTTTTTTTTTTTTTAAATTATATTGTCCTTTTTGAATGATGGAAAATTTATTATTTTGTATTTCACAAAATGAAAATATAAAAATATATTTTTTCCGTTTCCTTCTAAAATTATTTTTATTAAAGTTTCAGTTTCTGTTCTGTTCTGTATAAAAAAAAAAGATTTATTGTATTTTTGTTGGCATTATTATATAGATCTAGCTAGAATCTATATAATGAATACTAAGTGAAACTAAATATAAATTCAAAATGTTTTCTGTATTTTGTGGATTCTTCAAGATGAAATCTTGTCATCGTGTTGTGAGTTTTGTGATGGACAGTAAACCATAAATGACAATTTTTGTGAAAGTATTACGATTTATTGATATTATTTGTGAAATATATTTTGATTTTATTGTATTACAAAAAAAAATATTTTTAAAATATTAAATATTGAAATATTAAAAATTTATATTTTTTTATACTTATTTTAATGTAGTTAAAATCCATTGGATTTGATTAAGTAGCACGTTTTGAAAATTAACATTGTAATCACAGACAGTTAAATTTTTAATATCTTCACATTTTTTTATCGGACTCCTAGTGAAAATTAACTTTTTTCTGCAGTACGAAATTTTGCAATCTAATAAGTATATTTAATTCAACTATTCATTATATTGTTACAGGTATAGGATTTTGATAACTTTTGATAAGGATATGCTGAATTCTGAAGATGAGTACAATTTCGAAAAAAAAACTTCCTCGATTTTACAAAAATCTATTAATACAAAATTTTGTGTCGTGAGGTCGTGACATATAAAACTATAAATTAAAAATTTCGTTACTGGCTTTAATGGACTTTGCACATAATACGCGAACTGCGAATTGCGAATATTCGCAATTCTTGATATTTCTTTCACATGAAAACCGAATTGTGAATATTCCATACGAAAACAAATTTGAGGTTAAAAACGAGCGAATTTTTTATTCGCAAAAATGTGAATTACGAGTGGATCGCGAATAATAATTGACAGTTCGCGACTAGATATTTCAATTAGCAGAAAAAAAAATAGTTTATTTTCATAAATTTCATAAAATAATTAATTTTTTTTTGATAAAATTATGTGTATTAATTAATTTTAAGCATTTTATTTAAGAAATTTATTTAAAAAAAATTAATTAAACATGGAATAATTGATTTGTTCGCAATTCGCAGTTCGCGTATCATGTGCAAAAGTCCTTAATTCTTTAAAACTTTAACATAAAGCCATACCTGATTTTATTCCGCGTATGCCGTTATGTCCCATTATGGCTTTATGTATGTACCTAAAAAGTTTGGAAATATTGTACAATATCAAGATTATAGGAAATTGAAAAATTGCTGGTCTGAACCGAACCAGTTGGAGAAACGTTGTAAATCAGGCCAAAGCTCACTCTCTCACGTTGTAATGCAAATTGATGATGATGATAGAATATATAATTGTTCTAATAATTTCCCAAGTTCATATTTATAAATTTATGTTATTTGTAAAAATGTAATATATTTTTTAAAGGAAATTAAAAAAAAAATCATATTTACAAATAAATTTTTTATAGCATTACAAATTTTCAATTTTATATTATTATTTTTATAATGAGATAATAAATTTGAATTTTTTAAAATACATAAATAATATTTATCTAGTAAAATGTTTTTATTTATTGGTAAAAAAATGTTTATTTTTTATTTAATAAAGAAAAGTGTTTTTGTTGTTGGCATATATTGGCACTCATCAATTATGTCTGACAATGCTTTTACATTGGAGACCTAGATCATTCGAAAAAATTCGCTACTTTACAATTTTTCACGTTGATAAGTAATTTGCACATATAAAGTCCATTTATAAAGTGGTAAGACCTTTTTCCATACTTCTGTTTCGAAAATGTGGGACAGTGAATTTCGAAAATTAAGTTGTTACAAATTTTAATTTGTAGATGAGTGATAAAGAAAACAATTTTTTTTAAATGTAATGCTGAATTCTGAAGAAAGAAGAATTAGGATTCAGATGATTCTGTAGGTGATCCAAAGATTAATATAGATTCAGAAGATAAATTTTTCTATTATTCGGCCAATTTGTCTTATCATACCATAATTTATTGAGATAACTACTATCTGAAAAAAACAAAGTCAAGGCTCGATTTGGGTTGTACCATAATTGCAAGTTTTAGTATTTTTTTAATATTTCTGATCAATTTACGAGCAGTTGGCTGCAAAAATTAAATAAAATATGATTAATTACGTACTAACATTCCTGTAAATGTGTAAATAATATTTATTTTTATCCGATGTCTGTGCAGGACTTTTGTTATGTTATGTATATTTCTCAGTTCCTGTAAAGGATCTAGCTAGAGAGATAATTTTGGCACCCATCTTCATATTTCGGGTACGTGCATAATATTTTTATTTAAAATATCAGCTTCGTATGATGACTTTTTTGATACTTTTAGCTTATTTAAATTTTAAATTTAATTGGTTTTTGGAAATTACAAAAAGAGTTCAATTCGAAACATAGAAAATACTAGGCATAATCATTTGGATGAGCCAGATAAATCCGTACTTGTACCACCCAGTTTTCGTGTCACATTATAGATCTGTATGGAATCCATCCATAAACGGAATTTTTAAATTTTAGCCCATGGGATTTTCAAGAGCGGGATATGTTTTTTTTTAAAAAACGTTATTCTCTTAATAATTTAAAATTGATTGTTTGGCTTCCAATTTGTTTGTATTTGACAGTCATGTCAAATGTATTTGAAAATTTCTATTTGAAATTTGAAGTCGTTGTTGGTCCCTATTACACTGAAAGTAGCGATGAATTATAATAAAATTATTATACATAAGTTATGCAATTATGTTTATTTACTATACGAATGTATTTCATAAAAATATTTAAATAACAGTGCTATATTCATAAAACTTTTAAACATATTTTAAGTTAAAATTCTACATTAAAGATAATACTGATGAAAGATCCATTAAACATATTAAAAATTATTTTTATGAAGATAAAGAAAATTCATTAAATTCATAAATGCCTACTGTTGTTCTGAAATTATATTCAGCGGCAATGAGTTGAAAACAAAAATTTTGTCCTTTTTGTTCAACAATACATGCAATAGCACTTTATAGCACATATGTTACAGAGCCATTAAAAGAAGCTTCTTTATTAAAAAGGAATTTCCATAATAATGTTTTTCTTTATCCTTAACTACTATTTATTATATAAATAAAAACCATGTCTAAAGAAAATAATATAATAAAAATATTAAAGAAAATTAAAAATTTTTTTTTGTTTAAAATTATTCTATATTTTCATGTCACTAATTTGAATTTTATAATGCGTAAGTAATTCTAAAATTAAATTTTCTATGTAAATTTTGTTATGTTTTAGAAACGACAATGGAAAATTTAAAATGAGATATTTGAAAATTACCAAAAAAAAAAAAAGACTTGTTTCTAATTTAATGATACATTATATATATTTAGAAGAATACAAAATTTTATTATACTACCATTTAATATAATATTTACGATAAAGGACTTTCAGTTACAAATTTAATATCCTTTTTTAATAAATATTTAATGACCGAGAAATATTTATTTTACATATAGAAATTAAACTTTATGATGTTATAGCACTGCTCCAGATTTTTGGAGGTTAAAAATATATAAACTTTTATAGTTTCCTTTTTTTTTATTACAAACAATAATTAATGCTGTTCTATTTTCATTGTTGATATTACGATAATTATTCAAAGGTAATTTTCTTTCCTGATACATTCAACAGCATATAGTTTAAAATTTATATCAAGAATCGCATTTTCTATACGTAATGATTCAGAAAGAACTGAAAGTAATTGCAATTAGATCTTGCTTCTGTTTAACACATTTCTAACAGATTTATTTAAAAAAAAAATTTAAGTCAGATTTTTATATCCGTATAAATTCAAGAGTTTTTTCATTTAATTAATCTGAATAACTTTTTGATTATATAAAAAAAAATACTCTGTTTATGTACAATACATGAAAGAATATAGTAATTAGGTTGATTAAATGAATCCTTTTAACATATAATTTTCGCAAATTAAAGAATAAATTTAATAAATTCTTTTGATTTAGTTAATGAATTAAGATTTGAATCTTTAAATTTTTAATATTATAAAACGAAGATTTTTTCAGAATTATAATTGCAAAAAGTTAGCTCTGTATTACTTATTTAATTATTCTAAAATTCCAAATATTTATTGGAGATTCTAGTTACCAATATCCCATCATAATTATTATCCAATATCAATAAAATTTCGTATACTAGTAGCTTGAAAAATTCAATAAGTTTTGTGCGTTTGTTATATAAAATAAATTTGTCATGACTTTCCCATTAAGAAAAAAATACTAATTCATTTTTAACGAATCCAAATCGAATCGTTTCTTAACCGCCTTTTCACCAACACATTCATATCATAACAGTACATATAATTTATCGTAAAAATTAATTTACGATAAATTAAAAAAACTCAATTCGCAAGCGTTCCGTTTTCAGTTGGTTTTTTGCAAAGTCATTGCTTATGTTTAAGTAGAGGCGTAAAATAAAATTACCCGTCATTAGAAAACAAAAAGTTGTACTGGACGCGTGTGCTTTTAGATAAATAAAAAATATTAATAAAGTTTTTAAAATATTTAATATCCTTAAAATTAAAATAATAATTTGTAGTGAATTGAAAATTATGTTAAATTATTGTAATTATATTATTTTTAATACTATAAAATAAAATATATATACATATATGTATATAAAAAAAATCATATTTTTAATTTCTTTTTATAAAAATAATTTCGTACTCATAGTGAAAATGGCGGTACATAAACGCACCAGTTTTTACGTTACGTTTTTACATCGTTTTTAGGTAGCTCTAAATAATACATACAAATGTCTTGTAAACGGTACTTTTACAGTTCGCTAAAGTCGAAACTAAAAAGAAGTCTTGTATGAAGAGATGGCTTCGACAGCGGTTCGAAAACGAACAGATTTTCTTAAAGGTATTATATTTTATTTACATATTTCATGAATATTTTCAACTATGATCCTGAAGTGTTGTTTTTATACATCGTGTCCATTGTTAACAGTTAACACCGAGTACAAATTTTTGAACAACTTTGATTGATCAATTTGCTATAAATTCAGTGTATTTGATTTTTTAGTGTCACCTTGCATTTATAAAAAATCAAGAAATACGGTGGATAACATTTGAGGTTAGCTTTTTACCTGTAATTGCGCTTCGCGAACGTTTATAGGTTTATACCGAAGCAGTGTATATGAATAGTCTACTATCGAGGTATTATTGCGAATAGCATAATTCATTCCAAGCAGCGTTTGGAATGAATTAACAACGCGAATATCGTATTCTACAATTAACAAATTTTGTACGATGTGAAAATAGTATTACCGATCTAAAATTATTTTACAAAATATGCTTCCCTAACAAACTGAGAATTGTGGGCTATATCTAGGATAGCAGATTTATAACCCGTAAGCTGATTTTAAGTAATTCAAAATAAATTTGAAAATTTGTAATAAATATAACATTAAATAATTTTAATACATAATTTAAAATTACGGATTATAAGAAAATATTTAATTTAAAATTTTATTTTCTTTATGTTTTCTATTAATATTTTCATTAATAATTAATCAATGAATAAATAATTTTCTTTTAGAAATATTTTTTTATTGACTTGATATCTTTCTTTTTTATACATACCTGGAAATATAATTTTTATTTATTTAGAAACCTATATAAATGCCAAAACTCTAGATTATAGAAATGAGAAATATTTTTTTTTTTAAGAAATTCCATTAAAATATTTTGTCGGCATTTTATATTTTTGATATCCGTTTTCTATATTATATTTATAAAAAAAAATATATATATTTATTATGAATACAAGAAAATTGTTTCTGGAAAACCCAAAGGCATTTTCTTTCAAATATATAATAATATTTCTAATCCTGGGAAAAATTCCTTATTATTAAGGGTTCACTTAACTTTATCTCAACAATCATTGAGAGTATTAAATGGAAAATTGGAATACGTGATAGACTTATATATTCAAGTATAAAATAAATATTTATAATAATATATACTGTTTTTGTCTATTTTAGATTAGAATTTCGAAGAACTTTTGAAGATAAACAATTATTATTATCAGTTGGTTATAATTACTATCAAGAGGAATATTCAATTTTAAGGCTTTCTATTTTTGTTAATTTAAATTAATAAAAATTATTAATTATTTATTTATATATTATAATTATGATTTCAATTTTTTACTATATAAATTCATATTAAATTTTTTCATATTTTTGTTATGCTTTGTTCAATTATGAAAAAATATTTGAAAATAAAAATTATTATGTATAATAATTTTCATTAATATTATGGAAATAAAAATTTTCATGAAAAATTACTTTTTTCCACTTGTATAGCGAATCTGACTGTGTATCCTGGAATATGAATTTCATTTTGCATATAAATTAAATTCACGTATATAAATTATATAAAAGAATTTCTTTTGTGCAATATTTGACGTAATTGTATACTTTTGCGTATCTGCTAAATAGAAGAAATATTGTGTATTCCAGGAAATCAGTATAGTTTACTTGTTACAGTGAATTTTGTCTGAAAAAATAGTTATGTAACTATTTGGGATGATGTATGAAAATTACAAATATACTTGTAAAATTGAATTAAAATTATAATTAATATTGAAGTGTAATTAATTTTGCAAACACATAAATATTTTTATTAAACTTTCGAATACACTTGTATAATTAATTATATATGATATAACAATAAGTTGAGTTTTAATTCTTCCAACGATATCTCTACCGCAACGTAACTTAACTCCAATTTTCAGACCTGCTTAAACATCCTATATAATATCCCTCCGTGTTGGTCTTCTTCTTCTTAGTTTACTATTAAAGTAACTTCCGATGTGTAAAACCTACTGGTACAAACCTACTTGTAACACCTACTGGTACAAACTACCAGGACTCTCTACATCGAAAAAAATCATCATACCAAACAAAATAAAAGATCTAATAACACTCAGCAAAAGGGATATAAAAGCTCTGACAGGCCTCATAACAGAACATAGTCCTTTGAGTTATCACCTCAGTAAATTGGGCCTGGCTGAAACTGACATCTGTCGCCTCTGCCTCAACGACAAGGAGACGACGGAACACATCCTCTTACGGAACACATTGCTTCATATCTTAGGTAAAGGCTTCCTTATTTCTGAAGAACTGGGCAATATTGCTCCCTCAAACATACTAGGTTTCTTTAAATCTATTAAATGGTAGGAGGTATAGGAGCTTTAAACGCACAATAGATCATTAAGGTCGTAGTGCTCTTTCGCGTTCCCCTTTTTTTAAAAAAAAACTTCTGATGTTGCATTCTCATTTGTTTGACTAAACAGCTCGTGGCTCGGGATAATATCTTTTTATCCAATTTCTATTAATATTCACTGGACAGGGTATTCCTTTCGAAAGAGTCAATTCTATACTTAAACTGCTACTCGGCAAAGAAAAAACACCATACATATGAACATGACGATGATAAGCATTTTAAGATCAATTTAATTTCCATACACCAAAAAAATCATTTAAGAGACCTAGAGATGATGATAAGCATTCAAATCAGTATTATAAACTAACAAATTTATTAATGAACAAAACTTTCCTTATTTTATGCTTCTGAGATTTCTTTATACGTTATTTTATTGGCTTTGTAAATAATAATTTCTCGTTTAAATTGTGTTTTTTTTTTTTGGGTTTCACAAAGTCAAAATTCAAGTAGATTATTTAAATAATTTAAAAATTCATTTTACATTTACATATAACTTCATTTTGTATAAAGTTTTCGAAACTGCAATAATGCATTAGTAAATTAAATATCATGTCATGGTTATGTTGTATAATGATAGCTATATGAAAATTGTATAAGATTTTTATATTCTATTAAATTTTATTCATAATATTTTGTTACATAAATTCTCTTTTATGTAAAGTTATGATCTTTTGATTTTGAAATAAATTTATTTAGTTGTTAAACAAATTTTTAAATTAATTTTATATATTATGTGAAATTGTATTGCCAATTATAGACCATCCTTGATCCATAATAGTGATAACCCTTTCATAAAATCTGAGTATTAATGTATGTTCTAGTAAATCGAAAGGACTTTTTCAAAATAAAAATTATGATATAAAAAGTATTTTCGAATTAATTTCGTATTCTTAAATTTATATAACTAAATAAAAAAAATATTAAAAAGTTTATTGCTCCCTTAATATTTTTGGATATTAATATTTATATTATTATTTTTTAAAGTAAATTGAAAATTACCTTCTGGTTTTATTTCAATTTATATGCCCTTGAGATGGTCTTAAAATAGAAAGGCATATTTTTTCTAAACATTTATCAGATCCTAAAGGTAAATCCATTATATTTATTAATATTATAAAATATATATAAAAAAAAACTATAATATACAAGAAAAACGAATCTTATATAGTAAATTGTATAATAAATTTTCTTTATTTCAATACATACTATATAAAAATATATATAATTCACAATAACATTCGATATAAGACGACGGGACATCTCTTGGTCGACTGGGGATTCGTTAATAATCCTGTAAGCCTAAAAATCAATCAAGTTTGTAAGTTTTTGGTTAACATTCTCTTTGTATGTATGTTAAACATAATATTTCTTAATGTTACCAATATAATTTTAGCTAAAACAAAAAAATAAATAAAAAATTATTTGAAGAGAAAAGCTTTTTTTTGTTTCTGGTAAATGAACCTGTAGGCAGTTCGTTTAAGTTTTTATGAACCCAGGTGGAAAAATATTACGCCACATGAGATTAATATGTTAAGACTATATATAAATATAAATACATATTATTTTCTGGTTTCGTAAATTCATAAAATTGAAATATATTTAACAAGAAATTTAGTATTTAAGTTTACTTTAAAGTGTTAAAGATGATTTGAAAATTATGTTTTTAATTTTATAAAGAAAATCATAATTTATATTAACATATAAAACTATAATATTTTTATTTTAAGTAAATATAATTTTATTTATTCATGAATTTTTATTTATACTTCATGCCTATTTAAGAATATATCAATCAATGTCAAAGCCAAATGTCATTTGATTTTACTTACACACTGGACTAAAGAATATGTCAAGTGTCAGATCATTATAAATTGTAAACGTTTAGTAATTTGTATTTGATTATTTAATATCAATTAATAATAATGGCTTTATTAATATTATAATATTTATAATTAATTTCAATGTTCTTTTAAGGATTATATTTGATTTTTGGTTAAATTATATCTTTGATGATTTAAATTGAAAATTATAGCTTTCTGTAAATATCAAAATAAATAATATATAATTTTTCTTCTACATATACAACGAAAGTAATGAAATGAAATTAAAGTTGAATTATATAAGTTTTATAATTATAATTTTTACTGAAAAATTGAAAAACTTTGAAGAAAATAAAATTATAAGAGTGTGGAACAGTAAAATAGCGTATAAAAAATTCAAGTTGAAAGAAAATTCATAAAATAATCTGTAAATAAAGTAAAAATTATAATTACTTTTCGTAGTAATTTAGACTAAAGGGAAAAAATAAATCTTTAAGTTTTGTAATTTGAGAATTTTATACGAAAAACTTAAATTCGTAACGTTTTATTTATTTTAAAACTCAAGAATTGTTTGTAAAAATTATGCTCTTTAAATTATTATAATATTTTTATTTTCATATTTAATATAATTTTCATATTTACTGTAATAGTTTCAATTTTTTCTTTAATTTATGGTAAAAAAAAGTTATATATTTTTTAATGTTTTAATTTTTCATCTGTTAAAAAAAAATCATATATTTTAAATTTTTTCGTAACTAAATCCTTAGCGTTATTGATTGTGGTATCTGGAACAAGAACTTTATTTAATTACACTTCGATTGTGCGTAATCTAAAGACTGGTAAAAATGGGAATCAACTTTTTCACTAAAAATTGTTTTTTATAAGTGTTTAGATAATTTTTTTTTTGTATAAATTTTAGCTTTGGACTTTACCAAATTGACAATACTCAAATTATTTCCTATTAAATTTAGTTAAATTATTATAATAGCTATATAAACTTTATAAAGAATTGTACAACTTTAATATAAATGAAGTAATTTATATCTTCTTTTTCCATAAAAGCAAACATTAAAAAGGATTAAAAACTAAACTATTTGTGCATAAAAATTCTTCAAGTTTATTTTATATCTGATTTTCTATGTTTTTTTTATGCTACTTAGTATACGTCTAAATATAATGTCAGATAAAATTTATAAGTTTAAAAGTTTAAGTTTATAGTAATTGCTGGACTCTTAAAGTGAATTTCCTGTTCTAAATTTATACAATTATATATATATGTACATACAACTATATATAAATATCTCCTTTTTTATTTATAGAAATGTATTTAAATAAACTTAACAGTCCGATAAAATCCCTGCTGCTATGAATACATTTCATGTTTCATTTAATAAAATATGACCTGAAACAGGATAGTTAAGGTATTTTGAATAGAATATTGTAGGTAAATGTATGCACATGTAACGATGTAACATTATTTAGGTGATTTATATTGTTTTTTGCCCCCCACAAAAACATGTTATTCATATACAGGAAATTTCTATTTTTCATATATACATGACACTCCATTTTAAAATTGTACTTTCCTCATATAATATGGAAATATTAAAAATTTATAAAAGGACAATATAAAAAGAAATATTTGTAAATAAATGCATTACTTCAAGTAGAATAATAAAAGAAGAAATTTTTATGCTTCTATGTTATATTATATGTATGTAATATGTTTTCATTCTAATATATATAAAAAAATGTCATTTAATTTTGACATTTTGAGGTTTGGTTTAATTTATGAAATTATGTTCAAATTGATTCATTAATTCGTTTTCATTTCAGGAATTTTACAATTTCCATTGTCACTCAAAAGTGTAAAAATAACATTTGCAATATTTTGTTATACGGTATACATTTGCATTATTTTAATAAATTATTTGTTTTAGAAGTCAAAATTTTATAAAATTACTAAAATATAGTAAGTTTCTTTTAAGCAAATTTCAATAATAATTATTATAAAGCTATCAGCAATCAAATCAATGTCAAATACATTAGAATATAATTCACTTTTCGATATGATAACTGATTACAAAACTACATAATTTAGAAATCAATATTATAATTTTAAAATTTATAAATGTTTATACATATATTTTAGATTCATGTAATTATACATAACTATATTTTTCTATTATTATTCTTTACCATAGATTTCAAAAACAGTATTGGCTTTTCTGTACACTTTTTCCGGGAAGGAAAATTGAATAAAAATATATTTTATAATGTAAGTAAAGTTTTCTTTTTTTTTATTCTGAGATTATTTCCTTTCAAAAAGGATCTCATTATTTTCCTTTTCTTTTTGAGTATAAATATATATATTATTATAAAAATTATCTTATGAATTTTATTTTCCAGTTTATTGATGTCAATCGATTGGTTACAAAGGAATTGTTAGAATAATTTCCTGTTTTATAATTCCAGAAAATGAATTTTATATATTCTAACATTGAAATCATACCGGATTTGCTTTGAAATTTAAAAAAATAATAATAATAATAAAAATGTAAAAAAAATCTCTAATTTTATATTTCTATTTCTGAAATCTTTAAGGTTCAGAAAACAAAGTCTAGAAATAATTGCATGTAACTTTTCTAAGATATTTTTAAAATGCTACTAAGCTATATTTATTTATTTTTTCCTTTTATACAGAATTGTGACAGTTCGAATACATATGGAATTAAGTCATACGGAAAATTCGAACCAAAATAATATAAAGATTAAAATAAATTCAATTTTAATAAGAATTTATTTACCTAAATGTAAAAAAAAATAATGGATTTAAATATGACTGCTGATTGATGGTATTTTAAAAGCGAATTAATTCATGTATATTTTAATTCTTTAGAATTTTTTTTTTTTTATGAATACGTTTTACGTATGAAATTTTAAATTATCCGAATTTAAATGCATTGAATTTAAAATTTTATTAAAAAACTTGAATCTATAATGGTTCTTTTCTTCTTTTTTCGAATCCATAGTAATTTTCCAATTAGCATGCTACTACATTTTGCGCAACTTACTGTGACCCAGCGGAGGTTTTACATCCCCGTTTCTCGCCAATTTCATATTTTTTTTTTAATTAAACGTATATTTCCCGTTGGAGATAAAATTCCAATTTTCAATTAATTATATTGGCATAAGTTTCATTTGTTTTTATAACGAATTATAGCTGATTTTATGTATTCTAACAAATTTTCAAAAAGTCTCATAAAATCGGCTAATTTAAATTATTAAGTGGCGTAAAATATTTTTGAGTTATAAATCCATTCATCACTTTGTAAAGTTCTTATATTTCGTGCACTAATTAATAATTATTTACTTTAACTTATAACTAAAAAATAAAAATGTTTGCAGCATTTAAATTGAAAACATAAAAATATATATTTTAAAATCATTTAAAAAAATTTAAATACATTTTTATATAATTAAAAATTAATATTTATTGTATTTTTGTTTACAGTAAAACCAAAAATAAAAAATAAAAATAAAATCTAATTTTTAATTCCATTTTAATCTAATTTCAAATTCCTTTTAGAATTATTTTCAACTTTTTTGATGAAGAATATTTAAAAATTCAAATTATTTACGAAATAATTCCGCAACTACGAATAAAAAATTACCATATTTATAGAAAATTATAGGATTTCAATTTTTTTTTTTAATGTTTTGGTGGTCGCGCATCCTTAAGGCAATAATTTTTTTCTGACTTTTTCACAATAGCATAGAAAATGAAAAAAATAAATTTAAGAAAATAAAATTATTCGTTGAAATGGAAAGATGTGTACTTAAAATTTTTGCCAAGAAAATAATAGATTTTTCTAAACAAAATACAAGCATAACAAAAAAAAACACCATTATTTTGTAGACATTTTTTTTTTTTTATAATATGGTTTTTGGCATCTCTTGGTTATATTTACAGCTTATGATAAATATACATATAAAATATATAATGAAAGAGCATTGTTAAACGAATTTCTTCGACTTGTAAAATAAAATATATAAAAAAAATTCTTAATATAAAATGAAATATAAATTCCTATGCCCAACCATCCATAAAGAACAAACTATATAATATTTTTTTGTTTACTGAGTATCTGAGAAATCATGTTGCAAAAATATTAAAAAATATGAAAATATCTTAAGATTGTATATATGATAAGGATAAGGTATACATATAATGATTATATCTTAGACACACCACATCAATTGAGAATGTACGCCACACAAATAATACCACATCTATAAAATTTACAACAATAAGTTTTTTTTTTTGAGCTCTTGGTATTGTAAAGGAATATTATTATTATTGCTTTTATTATTATGATAATTTTCAAGGAAAACGAGAATCCTGGAGCCAAAAATAAGGTAATTTATATATTGTGTTAAAGAAACCTTAAGAAAAACCTTTTTTTTTATTAATGGTTCAATGAATTTTTTTTTTTACTGACCTGATAATATTTATCTAAACTTGAGCCAAAAATGTTTGTATTCATTTTGCTTTGTTTGTTGATGTGGTGTTTCATATTAGCATTCGAAATGTAATCCTATAGGATTTTTTTTAATAAATAATATTGTGGTCAAAAAGTATAATTTTCTAACTGTTACGATTTGGTTAAAGATGATTTATATGATGGTCGAAATGTTTTTGAGGTATATACAAAAAAAAAGCATTAAAAGAATAAGAAAATTTTCTATATAATATTATAAAATTATATAAACTGAACGAAATCCTGAGTTTGGCATACGATTGTCGACACATGAAGTTTTCGACACTAAATTTAGGTTGTTATAATGAAATTGGAGTTATAGTATGAGAAACGAAATTACTATATGGTAGAGTCATTCCAAGCCACTTATATCGCTTTTATGGCTGTCTTACCTAGTTTAAATTTATTTTGACTATCACAATTTTGAAAAAAAACCTAAACTAACTTTATAGCAGCAGCTACTTCCGTCAGTTTGATGTCAGTACTCTATCAGGTTTAATGTAGCTCCATTAAAATGGAAATAAATTTTTTACGGCTATATAACTATTTCAATTCATAGGAATTTCGGCTATTATACCCTAAATTCATGATTAGAATGGCTAAAATATTTTTAATTTAGAGACTGGAAAATGTTGGGGGAGGCCATAGAACTTGATGAAAATTTGCTAAACATTAATTTATTAACATAATATTCTTAAATATTAAAATTTAAACCTAAATATTAAAATTAAAATATAATACTTATACTTGATTTTTACTTCAGTTAAATTTCGAGATATTTTTAGTTATTAAGTTTAAATGAATTATAAATAACATGTAACAATTGGGTGAATTAAAGCTAATAATAATAATAATTCAAGAGTAATTAATGAAATGGCAGATTACATAGATTTAACAGGCATTATTTTACGTACCTATTGGTTTGAAAAAGAACAATATTGTTTTACTCGTCCTCTAAAAATACACTTACTGGGAAATAAATTTAAGTGCAGATGAATTTGTAATTTGGGATTAGATATATTTTGTTTTTAAAATTAGCATTTTTAATGAAAATGAAATAATTTACAACAATTTTTAATTTCGTTACAATCCATTTTTAAAATTAATGTATGACAAATATTACGAATCATGACTAGATTACAAATCGGTTCTTCAGGACTCATAATTTTCTGTAAGAGTATTATACTTACAAATTTCGACAAATATTGGATGTAAAATGTCTAATAAAAAATATTGGGTCATTGAATGAGGAAGGTATTGAGAATTTCAGTTAAATTGTATAACAGATACAAAGAGAGTTAGGAGAACCAAAGCAGTCATACAATAGTCCAATTTCTAATATATAATGACGGAAGGAAGGTTACAACCACCATCTATCATGCTACTATTTGTCTTAAATGCAAACTACAATAGCTGCATTACATATTAACTACTGCGACCGGAAGATTGGGGGTAGGTACTTTTTTAACTGTAGAATAATTTACTATTATGACAAGTCATTTATAATTACTCAAAATTGAAAATATATAAGTTACTGTTCTACATTTTGAATAAATTATTTTAGTTACATGACCAAGTTTGTGCTCATTAATTTGAGGTTAATAAGTTCAATGGAACTCTATCAACATTTCCGAATTATATAAATTCATTCTCAAAGTCCTATAAAGATATAAAATTTTGTGCTCATTGCTTTATGTTACATATTTTACCAAGCGCTATTTAACAAACTACATATTTAATAAACCACTGTATTAACAAACTCCGACTTTTGGACTAACACTATTTTAGAGGTATTAGCCCAAATATTTTGTGGCAAAATTATTTATTGCGGGAAAATATAATATTGGAATTTTATCAAAATATTAAATGTACCTAATTTATTTTGTATTAATATATCATGCGATATTTTAAAAGTTTATTTGCACGATACAGTTTTCATAAGATTCTCTCTTTTATTTAAAAATTAATTTACTTAAAGCTTTTCATATGAGTAATCATTAATTATATTTTTTAAACGTTTTATTTATTTCCTTGTTATTATCATTAAATATACTAATTTTAAAATTAATTTTTGCCTTGTAGCTTGGTTATACCAAATAAGATTTCCAATTATTATTTTAAATTTAGTTTTGATTTAGAATAATTCATTTAAATTAGTATAAAAATTGATTTAAATAATCTTTAAAAACTATTCATAATTTATACATAAAACTTCTTTTATATTAACATTGGCTATTGAATAAAAATAAGTTTCCTTTTTGAAATTACTTCGTTGAGACAGCAATTTTTTAAATTACTATATAATTATTCCGAAGTACATATGAAAATCTTATGATTATTTCTTTTCTGAAATTTGTACACTTCTCAAATATATAATTATCCTACAAATAAAAATGGCATACACGTGTAAATCCTTTTTTTCAGGATTCTATATTCATCCGTTTAGAAATTGAATAGCACTTACAAAAAGTAAGTATTTTAGATTTAAGCTACTTCTAACAATGATCAAAGTAAATATATATATACATAAAAAATAGATACAATTCTAATATCTGAAATCTCAAGTTATATAATAAGAAAACTTCAAAAGTTTTCAATATTGGCAAAGGATTACTTCAGATTTAAGGTCGTCAAAAAACTTATATTAGAAAACATAGATAACAAAGATTTATCTTCTTGGTATATTTAGTTTTATAAAAATATGAGTGATTGTAAAATGGAAAATTATAGAAAATTTCATATTTCTGTCCAAAAAAATATAATAATATATTGATTGACTCTATAGAATTTTCGATAAGTTATCAGTCAAATTAATGACTATGGAACGTGTAGATTTTCTATTAATCTTTAAAATACACACAAAAGTTTTAATTTTGTTTATATTGTGTAAAAGAAATTTCTAGTTCAACAGTCCAGAAATCATAGACATTATTACAAATTTTCTTATTTTCATATTTTCACTTTCACTTTTATTTTTTGTTTATTTTTTTTTTAAAAAAAAATTCTAGGAAAATCGGAAGTAGATTTCATATTATTGTACACACGCTACATCATTTTACATAGTACAATAACAATACAAATGCCAATATTGCTGGAAAAATGTGTGAAGGACAAGAATTTTCATTTCAATCTATAATAAAAAATTCAACCTTGAAACATTTTTTTTTTATCAATAAAACCTTCGTGTTAACGACTTAATCTCTTTGAAAATTCTTTGAGGCGTGGAAATCATATTTGAATTTTTATTATTATTTGTATTATGTATATATACGTATCTATTGGTATTTTTTTGAAAGGAAAAATATTTTCCAGCTCAACAGTAAGCATCATTATAAAGCAAAAATTTTATCAACGAGTTTGTTTAAAGTTCAATTAATTTAATCTTCTAGATAATATACAAATATTTACTAAATAATTTAAATACACGTCATGTCCTTTCTTTGTGGCACAGAGCTTGGAACGTTAATTAAAGATTAGTCACAATTTCTGCATTTTCTGAATAAACAATGTTGACCAAATAAAATCTATAGTGACTGACTATGATAAATCTGAACACACTCATTTAGGAGTTGTGCCAGCCATTGATATCTGAAGAGACTGGCTAAATAAAGCCATTGATTAAGTAAAATTTGTTTAAATTTGTTCTAAGTAATCAATGATAAAGCTTAGGTTCTTTTGGAATCAAAATTACAATTTGTGTTGATTTAACTTAGAACAAATTTCTTTAATGTATTTTTATTTTTTAAAAGCATTGAATAAGTAGTACGACAAATTGATATTAGAAAACATATTATGAAATTTTTTATTTTAATGTATATTTAAATTGAATTATACACAAATGATGGGTGCGATTCGTATTTAAAAAAAAGTTTTAATTTTATTTGAATAATACCACACGCGACATAGCTAATGGATAAAAATATTATCACTTTTAGTATATATCAGTATGTATATATGTCAACTTTATTCGATTACGAAATTTAAATCACCATATTAAATCAACAGAAATGTGTACTGAAATATTTCCTAAGTGAATGATTATTGCAAAGGAAATATTTTAAAGACGAGAATCTGTAATTTTAGGAATTTCTTTTGAGATATAGTTTACAAAGCATATTATCTATTTTAATTAACGTAAAATATGGTACAACGTACAAATATATGTTGCAATTTTAAATTCTATTAACTTACATTTTCGAATTTAATGTAATTTGTCTGTCTGTTCATCTGTTAAAATATTTTCTTAAGTTTTTATTTAGCGTATAATAAATGTAATTCCAAATTCACTTCACGAATTAATAGAAAAAATGAAATTAAATAATTTAGAATCATATAAATTTAAATTTTCAATATCAGATGTAGACTCAGATGATGATATTTATGGCAATAAATCTAACAAAAAGGTGCTATTATTAAAGTTTTTATTACCAGAGAGGTTCCATTTCCATCGGAAATTATATTCACATTAAACCTATTAAATGTAATTTAACATAGAAAATCATAACTAATTTTAGACTCCGCTTTTGATACAACAAAATTGCAGTAAAAGATAAAAGTTATGCGTTAATAAACACATAAGTAACAAATTGTGCTACTGACTGCAATATATTTAAATTTAAAATATTTATTTTATACTCAAGACAAGACTAATGTTATTTTACCATTCCAGGCTTTCAGAACCCTTCTGAATGACGGTATTATTCCAGGAACCATATTTTTGAAAAATCTCCAGGAACTACAAAACAATTGTATCTAACATTTATTTAAAAATAATTTATGAAACTTTTTATGGAACACAAGGATTCCGCAGAGAATGTTTAGAGAATTTAGTATATAAAGTTAAACTGTCGCCACCAAAAAATTCACATAAGCATGAAACTACTTCAAAGTTCTTCAATTGAGCTGATTTTTTATAAATTCAATTGAAATATAATTATTAAAAATTTCAGAAAAATTTCAAATATTTTCATTTAAATATCTTTACAAAATAAGAAGCTTAAATGTAATAGTTCCTCTTCAAAAAAAATGCTATCATAAATGTAAATGAAATATATTTTGCTTACATATTAATTTAAAATCCTCTTTTATTTATGTTTTATTCCAATTGCAATTCATGAATTCAATAAAATAAAACAAATTGTAATTGCAAGCACTCATGATTTTGTTTCCATTGAAAAGCATTAAATTATTTAATCTGTACTTAATTAATTTTAAAATAATAAAATAAAATTAAATTATTTATAAGTAGTCTTGAATTTTGTATTTATAATGGTATCCTGTTAATTGATATAAAACAATTTCCAATACGCACAATTTACCGAATTCACAACTGACCGAAAGTAACTTGACCAAATGCAGAATTAATGTAAGCTAAATTGAATGAAAATTAATTTTACCGAATATCCTGAATTAATGGATAATTAATTAAATCTAATTTATTGAAATCATATTCATACAATTACATAAATTAAAAATATGCATTTTATCCATTAATTGACCTTCGGTAAATTGTATATTTGGTCAATTGTGTATTCGATAAATTAACATTCGACACTTGTGCATTGGAATTCGTTCTACTTAAATTCTATCAATTTTTATTTAGTTCATTTATGAAGTCGCTCAATTCTGATTTCGATTAATTGTAAAATCGGTTAATTGTTTTCAGTCAATTACCTGAAAATCGTTTATAATTATAAGATACGAAGAACTTATTTCAATTATTTTCGACAATATTTTTATATATATTTTATTATTTTGATGATAATAAAACTCAATTAATTTTTCTTGTTCGCGCAATTTATTGCTAACTGGGTAGTAAACAATTAAAATAATTGTAATTAACAGTTATAATACCCAATAAATAAATTGGAATTTATAGAAAAATGAAATTAAAAGCTTAATTTTTTTTCCAATTTTCATTCATTGACCATACTTTTGTCATTATCATTTTGTCATACGATTTATCAGTGTTGGTAATCCTGAATTTTATTGGTAACGTTATTCATTGTGTTGTTGCTGCCAAATTAATTACGTTAGAGTTTCGGGTACGGATAAATTATAATTTTTTTTCGTTACAATACGGTCTTAAAATTTTTATTTAAATAATAATAGGTTTTATTTTAAATTTAGGAGGAAATACATTTTCAGTTTAAAAGTGGATTCATTTTTTGTTTAAAATGAAAAGTAAAAAACAATAACAGATTTGTAATTAAAGTAATTGTTCGCCAAAATCTTAAGATCAAATCAGTTATAGGGGCGTTAGACTAAATATATCTTTGGCCTAATCAAATAAGTTTGGTGACATTTTATTTGAGATTGGATCTATTAATTTTATATGGATTTGGAACCGCATAAGTTTCTTAATTGTGCAGAAACATTTCACTATCACTTCGCCAGATGTCATGGAAATAAATTAATTTAAACAACAAAGTATTTCAACTGCATATAATTTTGGCAGAAAATAACAGAATATTATGTTTGTCACTGTTTTAACATACATACTTAAAAAAACAATATTCCATAAAATATTGCAAATAACGTTAGTGCGAATATCGTTACAATAAAGTAACCTTATTACTTGCTTATTTCATTACGTTACCGCCGTAATGTTTACCTACCCTGAAATATATATGAACTTTCTCGGTAAGCAAAATTTAAGATTGAAATGTTAACTCTTAAATTGTCAAATGTTGAAGTGATTGCGTAATATGAACTGACAGTAAATCGAATAAATATAAGAATTGTCATAATACAATTTAACGTTAAGAGTTAAGACAAAATATATTATTAAATTATTAAATAAAATGTCATTATTATTCTGACACTATTTTCAATAAAATTCAAATTTCTTATAAAAAATATATTTTCTTAAATTAATTCATATGAAAACTAACGATAATATCAAAAATAAAATTTTAGATTGACAATTTTGATTTTAGACTTTATAATAAAAATAAATAAATAAAAAAAAAAGAAATCAAGAAAAATTTTTTTTTACCCACAACATCAAATCATCAATCGACGACAGGCCAAAAAAATAAATAAAAATATTACAATTTTCTTTTTTACCTTTTCAGATATTCTTAAATGATCTGGAAAATTGGCTCCAATTGACCCAAAACAAATTTGATATTAGAAATATTTTTGTTTCCAGTTAAAATGAAAATACCTTGTCATATTACCAGAGGTTGAAAATATTTTGTACGACATTATTGTTTTTTTTTTATTTAGTTTTAAATTTTACTTTAGAAGTTTCATTGATTCCGTAATATTTTTGAAAAAATTATGATACATATATATTTTGGAATTCAAATAGGTATATAGAAAGTATGAAGAGATACTTGAAAAAAGGGTACCATGACAATAAAAGAAAATTCTAAATATAAATTTTAATTCATATTTTTTGTATTTTCATAAAATTTTTAACATCAAAGTTGATTTATTACCATGACAGTAAAAGTATACAAATAAAAAAGAGTTTAAATTTTATTTCAAATAATATTGAAAATAATAATTTACACACGAATTAACAATGGAAAATGATTGAACAACAAAGATTTATCAAAATTAAGAAACTTGAACTTTAATTCAACTTAATTTATTTGTCAATTTGATTTATGCTCCATATATTATGTTAAGATAAAATTTGTGACAATCAATTCTGGTTGGAACTTTGTTAATCATGTATAAATAACTTCGTAATTTTTCAACTTCAATTTCGTTGGACTTCGGTGTCAGTAGTTTTCCATTAACAAAATATTTTAATATAAAATATGATTTTCACATCAATTATTTAAAAATGTAAGATTAAAATTGATGGTTCATTGCACACTTTTGTGTTTCTATTTTTTTCATATACTTTTAAAAAGATAATTTATGGTGGCAATTAAAAGCTTAGAAAATAAAAAAGTACCAATGATTCGGGACATAAATATTTTGGGTACCTAGTTCAAGTTTCGTTTTTTTTTTGTCTAAAAGTTCTAACCATTATAGATCAAACTGATAGACAAAATGTAATAGTATAAAATGGGTAACAACAGAATTACCTGTTAACTCTTCGTGTATCCTGTATATTTTTAGCCCTCGAGTATAATGTTATAAAAAACATATGTTACATACGTTAATGGCCAAAAAACAAGGAGTCTCAATTGTTTTTATAATTTTATAAAATAAATTAATAACTACAAAGTACTATATACAAAATTACATGGAATTGACTCAGAAAGAGCTACAAGCTATTATAGTATTGAAATATTGATAAATCCTTGCGAAAAAGTTATTTACAATAATTTATTCCGTAAATAATTAACAATAATTATTAAATAATTAACAATACTTATTCAATAATTAACAATAATTATTTATAATTTTGTGTTACATTTAAATATTATTTATTGCATCCATCCATAATATTATTTACTAATTGGTAAACGTAGGCAACTGCCTAGAGCCGTCTTGCATCAAAATATTAATAATTGTTAAGTATATTGTATATCAAAAAAATGATTGGAATTTTAATTTAATAACTATCGTATTTAACCACATAAATTTTTTATCAAATATATTATTAATTTCCTCTAGTTTACATATAATTATTAAAACCAAACCAGAAAACTTTATGCAACTAAATTTATAAACTAATTAAATAAATTATTTTACATGATAAAACTTTTTATTTTTCATTTTTTTAAATGAAAAACTTTAGTTAGTATACTATAAATTTTTAGAATTTTTTTTATTTCGTTTAATTCGATATTTTAAGAAATTAACTTTTCCTTAAAGTTTTTTCTTTTCTTTTCAGTTTAAATTGTTACTACCACAAAAATAACAACCAAAAATTTATATTCACTCATTTAAGTTTCGTTACTTTATCGTTACAATTATAATAAAAAAAAAATTAAACAAAAGTTTTTAAAAATTTTCTATTAGAAATTCGAAGAACGTTTTAATGAAATTTATATCTACAAAATCTGAACTTTGTTACATTCAACATACAAACTAGAACTTTGTCTTTAGGTAAAATTATTTTGAAAACAAAATATATAATCATAAAATTGTATATATAAAAAATTGTATATTGATCATTGAAAATTGTTCAACTATAATTTTCGGTAAAGGCAATTTAATACAAATTTTGAGTATTATTTGAAAAGTAATTTAATTAAAAATAATGAGTAAAATGAAGAACTCGTTAAAATTCGTATATTGAAAATTAATAGAAAAACTCTTGATTATTTTATAAGTACCTATCGAAATGAATTTATAGTTAGTGTAAATATAATAGTGAACCTTTTACTTACATAACCTATGCTTATCCAGTTTACACTATTATGAAATCAACTTAAAATATTGTGTAATCTTAAAATTAATTCATTTTGTGTCGTAAATAATTTTATAAAGCGAACATTTGAAATTTTCTCATATCTTGTTCATATTATAATTTACTTGATCTTTACGAATAATTATTAATTTCTAGTAATATAAAGATCGCAGTTCGGTTGTTAATTTTTTATGAATTTTTGACCTGTTGTCTAATTTTGAAATTCAGAGGAATTGCGAAATGTAAAGATTGTTGACATATATTATACCAATTTTTAATATACGATCTAGTATATAATCTGATATTGCTATAAAGCTTTCCAAATTCTCAGGGATTACGGCCACTACTGATGAATAAACTTAAAATGTATTAATATGATTAATCATAATAATCCCGAAAATATAAGAAAGATAATTCTCCAGAAAAACTAAGAATTTTCAAATTATTTGTCTTCCAATGTAAAGAGATCAATCAAATATAAGTTTAAAAATAGTGAAAACTTTGAAAAAAACTCCAACTTAATGGAAGTTGGCTATTCTACAATAGTGTAATGCGATCTATTCTTATATTATACTATCAATAATGAACATTTTATAATCCCTTTTCATAACCAATTGACGAAAACTGTAACTGTCAATAAAATATAATTCACTTTTCCTACTACAAATATCTCTTTGGCTATTATCTTTTTTATAGTGTTCGGCTCTATGGTTTAAATTTTAAATACTAGTAGTGAAATCAGAATTTCTTAAACGAATCAAATATTTAATTCCCTTTTAATGCTATGAATAAATTATCTAAACAATGTTATAAAAATATGAAAATTTTAGAAAAACTTTTCGTCTATTTTATTTAATTAACATTAAGTAGGCAGAAAGCGACTAGAATAAAACAAACTCTTTTATTGGTATACCATAATATGATAAAATTAAAAAATACAAACATATTTTAAAATTTAATTATAATAACTTGAAATCCCATGGCTAACAATTATATTTAATTTATTAATATTAATTCTGAAATAGCTAGGACATATCAAAAACATTAGAATAATATAGAATACTGATAGAATTAATTCCAAAAAAAAAAAAAAATGATATAAATTTAATGAAATTCGTAAAATATGTTTCGAAATTCCACCTTAGGTAAAACTATTATTCAACAATTTTTTTATAAACAAAAAACGTAAATACTTATAAATAAAACAACTTCGTAGAAAAAAACTTTTTTTCAATTAATTTTCCTAACAAAACTAAAAAGTTTTCGGGATGAAAATACAAACAGAAAAATGAGAAAATTTATTCTATTGTTAACATAGAAAAGTTATGTTAATTTCATTAAATTTAGTTAATGAAAATTATGTAAAAATGAATGTTTCGTGAAAGGTATTGTAAAACTATAATTTAATAAAAGTTTCACTTCTAAATATTATTATTAAATATAATAATTTTATGAATAATAAATTATAAATGACATAGTAAATTTCATATTCAATTTATAAAATACAAAAAAAAAAAAAAAAAATAATTCATTTGTATCTGTTATAATTTTGATCCTTTATAATTGGCGGTTTGCCAAAAATAAAAATAGAAAATTCAATAAATAAAAACTTGTAAATTTTGTAAATTTTTATTTTACTCGAGGGAATTTCAGTTTATCAGATTTATAATATTATTTAAAAATAAAATTATCTTTAATTGTTTGGTGTATAAATTTTGATAAGTGATAATTTACAATAATTAATGTTATTTTAAAATAACAATCTTTTGTTTTTTATTCAAGGTTTTGGTATCTTATGTAAAATGCCATTGGCGAAATTGAAAAGTTTTATTTAGAGAAACTTATTCTCTACCTTTAGTAATAATATATTTTTTATATTAATGGAAATTCTTTGTAACCGTTTTACAAATTTCCTAATTATAATAATTTGTATTTATTATATTTAACTAAGAGAGAAATAATTTTGGATAATAGTAAAATATTTGTTGTTGTAACATAACAACATAAACATAAAAGTTATTAAAAGTTTTTTTTTTTAAATTTATATCTAAAAATGTTGTCATAAAATTTGTTATTGTTATACAATCATTGTTGAGAAAAAGAAAATGTTCCTTCTTTAATCTATTGTAGCGTAGCGCCATCCTTCTTAAATATATTTCATAACATATCCTTAATTAATGTAATAAAAATTAATTAGTTTTATAAGTATTTTTTGTGTCAAAATCTAAAACTGCTTAATGGACATTTAATTTCACAAATATTCTATTTTAATTTTCTTTTATCATTGATATAAGAAATATAAAAATTCTGCTAAAAACTTTGGTTTTGGTTAAATTAATTATTTAATATGTTTTTTTGTACAAAATAAAATAATAAACTAATTAGATTAGGAATTAGAAAATATTTTGTTTTTGCGTAATTTTTTATCAGTTAAGTAAACTTATTAATTTAGAATAATATTATTGAAATACAATAAATTGAGCTATGCTCTGTTAATACTTATCCTGCATATATTGAAAGGACGTAAAAGAAACCTGAAAAACAAAGAAAATTGAATAAATTTGATTTGTTATTTTAGTTAAATAAATAAATTATAAATTCAAAAATTTCATTCTTGTAATCAGTTATGGAATTTTTATGCTTTTTACATTAATTTGTTAATTCGTTAAGAGTTTTAAAGTTTACTTGAAATAACTTTTAACCGGATTATTTATAGTTTCCTACAGCATAAGAGATTTCGTTGGAAGTATTGTTGTACCCTCGTATTATCATATTCTCGAAATTCCGAGTTCCTTATAGTCAGAGATTTCAAATTTTTGATTAATACAGAATCTGATCCTCCATAAAGGTGTAAGTCCGTAAGTGTAGAAAACTTTTCCAGTAATTTTTTTATTATAAAAGTTTTTATTTATTTAACCGGAAAGGTAAAATATTAAATATTTATTTTTAAATAATCAATCTTTGTTACACTATGAAGTTATTTAACAGTTTTTTTTTAAGTTGACCATGTCAGGAAAAAAGAGTATTTTAAAAAATATTTTTCGAAATGCCAGTTGATCGGATAGGTCATGTGTGTAATAACATTTTTATATACACTTTTTCTATATAATTATGTTGATGTATATTATTGTCTGCTATTTACCTTTAAGGAACCTTATTTTGTACTAATATTGAGAAGAACTCTTCCCATCATTTCTTCTACCAATGTCAGACTAGCTAACTCTCCAATGATTTATGATTTTGTAGACAAGTGGCGAAATCTACTTAATTTTATTTCGCTCGTATATTTTAATTAATATTTATTACATACATGTTAGTAGTTAGTTTCTCAATGACAATAATATCAATTCAATTTTAAATACAGAAACGCAACAGAAACGATATAATGATCTGAAAATAATTGCATTGATACAAATCACATAGTATTTTAAATGTGCTGATAAATGTTATACAATTCGTTCCTTATTGCATAGCTATTTACAAACAAAAAAACTTTAGTTTCTGTTGTATAATGTTGAGATAAAAGTATAAAAAATATTCTGTAATTCGTTCGTTAAAAAATTATTATTTTGGTATATTTTTATATATCCTTATAAAAAAGGAGCAATATTTATTTTTTATATTCATACTAGAAAATTAAAACTATTTATATTTATAAATAAAATTATTCCGACTATGAAAAAATTATGTTTTAAGTCTTCATTTTTAATTCTGAAGGACCTTTTAAATTGTATTGACTATAAAAATTCTATGAAAAAAAAAATGAAATATTTTTATAAGATATTTTTGAATTGAACTCATCAGTATTGATATTTAAGGCATTTCTATGAAACCATTTTTTTTATAAATAAATGAACGTTTATATTTTTTTTTACTAGAACTGACTACCTTCAAAATTTATGAGTGGTTTTTAAAGTACGAACAGTCTTTACAATAGTAATATTTATATAAATTATTTTACAGGTCGAACCTCTTTATTTCGTATTCGAACGGGACTAAAAAAATGCGAATTATAAAGGAATATGAAATAAAAAGATTTTTTTTTTTAAATCCTAGATATGAAAATCGAGCGAAACAAAAAGTATAACCAATGATGTTTAATGAAGTAATAATCAAACAACGAATAGAACACAAATTAATAAAATTCGTATATTATGTGCAAAAAATTAATTAAATATCAACAAAAATTAACGAGTTTAAACCTTAACACATGAATTCATTAATTTCGTGCAAATATGGGAATTTTCGTGGAACAAAGTGTACAAATTTTGCGCGGAACCTTTAGCCTCTGTGCCAGAAATCACACCACCAAACCCTGCCAAATTAGACCTATATAGCTAAATTTTTAAAATAACAAAATACGAATTGCATAGGTCTATTTATATGGGAAATTAAATACGAAATAAACAATATACGAATTAAAGAGGATACGATTTATAGCTGGAATTTTGTTTGAAATTTAAAATGCCGGACAGGGAATACGAATTAAACAGGAAATACGAAATAAACAGTATACGAAATAAAGAGGTTCGACTAGTATAAGGTTTTTCTACAAACAAATTTAAAAAATTTCAAATATGGAAAGCTCTAGTCAAACTATTTCAAAGAATACTATTTTATCATTTGAAAATGATCACTTAAAAGTAAAGCAGGTATTATTTTGATGGGACCTATAAACTTTAGCTTACAAGATTACAAAAATGCTAGTTTAAATTTTAAAATTACAGTATTTAAATCTTAGTCAAAACATTGCTAAAACTGGTGTCTCTTACTCCATTCTAGTATATATAGTCAAATAATTTAAGTTTGTTACTCTCTGATAATTAGAGAACCCTTAAACTAACTTATTCTAGAAAACAATAAAATATAGTAAACCTTGTAGTGGCTTTAAGTACTCATTCCTGAACACATACTCAAGTTATGATTTTAATTTATTAAAATGTTAATAAAAAATTGTTAATATTTAAAAAAAAAATTTATAACATTTTTAGGTATTTATATTTATATAAATAAATTTCAGGAATTTTAATATAATATAATTTTGGTAATGTAATGAACAGTACTTAAATTACCGAAATTAAATTAGAATAAATGGTTTGACTGTGAATGTGACATTGATTGATGACGATAAAACCAAAAAAGGCAAAAATAAATACCGATTCAAAAAATTAATATCTTTGATTTTATATATTATACAATATTTAAGAACTGTTAAAGGTCATGATTTAAATGAAAAGTGTGTGTAGGAAAAATGATTAAAAGAATACGATAAATTTTAACATGAGTGTTAAAATTGATTTTATAAAAATTTTTGATTTAATAAATTTATGATAAAAAGAAATTTTATTCAAAATCTTAACAAAATTATTATTTTATTATTAAATTATCGAAATTAAATCAACAATAAATCAGTATTAATAGTATATTTATATAATATTTTACATCCATTCAATTACAAACCATCAATCACACTAAAATATTAATTAGATATTAATACTAAAATATTTTTCATACGAAATTTAATTAAATAAAACCAAATACAATAAAAAATAAGAAAAATTTAAAATAATTTAATCATAGTTTTGAAAAAATCAACAGGTTTTTAGTAATTCAAGATTTTCCACAACATTCTAAGCATTCTATAAGATATTTTTGAAAAACTTTCTTTGCTATTTAATTTTTTTGTTTTATGGATTGCTTTTGTTATATTTACTATGTTAGTTAAATTTAATATGCCAAAGGAATTTAATATAAACAAGTAGTCTTGTTCACTTCAATCAAGTGCTTAATTTATAAAATTTCGAGATATTGTTAATTTAAAAAGGAAAATACAAGATTGAAAGGAAAAATATTTATATAAATAGAAAAATCATTAGTCAATTAAATTAAAATAAATTTAGCTGAAGTAAAATTTTCATTTTATAGAATAATAAAATTGTTCGTAATATTTTCTTAATAAAATTTTTAGTAGTCAATCAAAAATTGATTGATTAATATTATACTTGAATTGACGATTTGATAAATTGAGTATTCTTGATTTTTTAAAAAAAAAATATATAAAAATACTAAATGTAAATTTATGATTGTGTTCAGTTGTTATTTAAAATATCTCTTATGAATTTCAATTAAAATTAATATAAAAACTTATTCAAGTATATTTTAATTTAATTAAATTCTAATATTTTTATTACCTGGAAATCTTTAATATATTTAAAGGCAACTGGTGCCCAAAATACTCTTCAAAGTGAAAATTTAGAGAATGTTGTTAAAATAAAGATTTAGGTTAGATATTGCTAATTCAATTTTTTTAATCAATTAATCAATTTTCTTAATTAAAATTTAATCTTTATGTAGATTTTTATATACAGATTCAGAAAATCACAAAATATATTCAGCTTTAGGACTATATAAATTGATATTTCATTTTCAAAGTTCTTTTGATTTGGTAAGGATATAAATTCTAATAAAATTTATTTTCTGATAAAATTGTTGCTTGTATTTGTTAGATATTATGGAGAAAAAATACGAGTAAAGTTGGCATTTTTTATATCTTTAATTCATGGATTTTTTTTAATATTAGCAAAATTAAATTTCGATTAAGAAAAATTATGGAATTTTCCAAATTCTCTTCATTTATACGGTCATTTCTGCGATTATTTCGCAAATCATAGATTATTTAGTTTCCGAAATATTTAACATACGAATAAACATAATTATTGATTAGAAAATGAACGGAGCCTACCTTATTATACTATTTAATATATTTCTAATGCCATGTTCACACTTAGATTCTTTACACTGGTTATGAGCTTCTATACCCATGGTATAAAAAATGGTGTTCACACTGAAAATACTTAATATATTTTGACATTAAGTTTGAAAATCAGCTGGTATTGAAAATATTAATTATTTTATATAATAAAACAGTAATATCAGCTGCTTTGATTGACAAGATTGACAATTGTTGTGTAGGGGTGTTAAAATTCATTGAAATATGAACAATAATATCGAAATATTACAAAAGAATCGATATTACCATGTTCAGTCAATCTTTCATTTCGAAGTGGATATTATAATATAGAATGACATATTTTTTGTATGGAAAAATAGATCAATTCAATAATCATGTTTATGTTATGATATAGCTCTATAACCAGGTTATAGGACCAAGTGTGAACATGGTATTATGTTTTTTGACAATCTCTGTGATTAAATATTTAATTTTTTCTGGCTAACTTAAGCACTGATATTAATAGAAGATTGAGATGGATCTGTAACGTTGTGACACTATGTGATCTTAATCCGAAGATTTAATTCATTTTCAATATACTTCCACTGACAACAGTCTTAAAGTTTTGAGATATTTAATGTTTCTACACTATTGTATTAAAAGCCATGCATACATTTATCAAACATATTTAAAGAACTTAAAAATGTTTCAAGGGATTCCAAATATTAAATCATATGAAAACAATGGGAGTAAGTTTAAAATATTACCTGAAAACATAACTTTCGTATAAAATTATATAATTAAATTCCAACTGGAGTCAAATCTCAAAATGTTTTATTAATAATTAAATATGCAGACTACAGCATCTTTTTAACTCTTCTAAGAATTTAACACCGAGCAAAAATTAAGAGTATAATAAATAATAATAAATATTTTTATTTTTTCAAATGTCACAAACTTTCTGTTTTTACAAAAAAAAAAAAAATGTTTTTGTATCATAAATTTTTATTTAATTCAGAGCAACATAAATAAAATTCATTTTTTTTTATTGTTATATAGCCTATGACATATAGTATATAATATCAAGATTTCTTTAATATTTTTATATTTTCTCACCTTTTTGAATTTTATTACTGTTGGAAGTATATTTTTTTCATTTTAATAAATTATCCTTTATAACTTAGATACAAATATATGTATATAGTAATGATAATATATAAGAATATAATACATTGTCACTTGAGATTGACAATTTACTTTTGAAATTTATACTCTTAATGTCATATATATTTATTTTATTTAAAAGTAAAAGAATATCAATTCCAGTTAAGAAAAGGATATTCAGAGGGAACTCTATCACAAGAAAGTAGAGGATATAGAAATATTTTTCCAGTCAATTTGAATACATTTTTCATTAGAATATTTGAGCAAAATGTCAAAATTCATATTATGATATATAGAAAGGTTACATTTACGTTTTCATAAATTTTGAAATATTTTCAGATATTATTTGTGTAGTTATAACACTTTTGTATAAACGTGCTTATAATAATATTATTAGAAAATCTTCTAGATAGACAGTAGTTTAATATTTCTAGATTAAAGGCAGTTTAAGTATCAAGTACGATAATCTTAAATGAAAAACTACTTCTGAATTCATGTATAACAAATAAAAATTGAAAAAATATATTTAAATTGAATAAATAATATTAATAATATTCTGAATTACATAAAAACTAACCCCGTATTTTAGTATTCTCTTATTTATTGGTCTTTTTTTTTTAGAAAGGAGATTATGGAAATTTCCTTAAATATTATTCATTTTTATTTTTATTGATTTTTAATCTGATATGTCGGACGTGAAAGTTGTAAAATATATTTATATATTTTTTGGTTTTGTTTAAGGACGTTTTGATTGTCAGTGAAAGTGAAAGATGATTTTTAGCAGATATTGAAAGATTTTGAAAATATTTTAACTTCTAAATAATGTATTTGTATAGTATTTATTTTCTTCAAAATATATAATTGCGGCATAAATATTTGGGTACTAGAACTTTATAAGAGTTTATTAATTTATCAAGATATGATATGAATTAATTAATTACATTTATAATTTGTACTAAAGTTATAAAATTCCTTACAAAATATTATTTGTATCATTTTCATTCTGGTAGAAGCAAAATTGACTAATGATGGGTTCCAGAACATTTAGAAACCTAAAAAGTTGATAATAGTATCAGCTTATTAAGGAAAAATGTAAATATAATTCAATTAAAATATGTATAATAATAATAATAATTTATTTTTTATAATCAAATTTAAAGGTTTACAAGAAAAAACAAGAAAATAAATAGCGAATAATGAATATAATCATTGATAGAAAAACTGTGTTGTACATTGTTTCGTTTTCCAATATTTAATTAATTTTCGATGTAGTATTTATGATATTGTAGCGCGTCTTTGCAGTAACCAGCTAATGTTTCCCATTAGCTCTATTGAATATTTCTTTAGTTTTAGTCAAGATTAAACTTCTTTTCCCAAAGTAAATGAAGTCGAAGCTCCCTGAGAATTGGACACATTGATATAAAGTGATGAACATCTTCTCTAGCTCGAAGATTGCATAGAGCGCGATTCGATTTATCTGACTCTCTATGGGGCACATAATTTAAGTTTAACAATTCATCTCGAGTTTTGTGAATAATCGATATCGCAAATCTATAATATATTATCATTGAAATAGTTATTATCCTGAAGGTTATGTTCTATCTAAGGGTAAAAGAATCTAGCCTGGGAGTTTTGAGCTTGCTTGATCAAATTTTGATATAATTGCTTATCTTTAAACTTAATTATTCTGTAAAATTGTTTTTAAATATAATCCGTGTTTCTTAGATTTAGGTTTATATAACTATTATGTGCTAATTCCTGTAAACTTTAAACCATCCATATTTTTTTCGAATCGAGTATCTGGCGACTATGTTGGGAATTTTCATCATACTTTAATACTTTAACAATTGTCTTAGGCAGGTAAAAAAGTTTGTCTTTGGCATTGTTTTAACCAGGTAAAAATGTTTTTTGATAAAAAATGTCAGCAATTTTTCCACTCTTTCATATTGTTCGTTTCCCCGTATCTGAGAACCATAGCACATTATTGATTTGATAACTGCGTTAAAAAGTTTAAATTTAATACTATGTGCAATATCAGAAATTTAACTAATAAAAATATTTCACTTTTTTTCATAATTAATTCCATTGTAGATTTGCATTACATAAATTATGTTTATATTTACCACTATTTAGTCTCTACTGAATTGTTTAATATTTTTGATTATATTTTTACAATACGTTAACTTATTATAATTAAATTTAATCACATACATAGAAATTGCCAAATTGTATTTTAATTATGTATTTTACATAAATATTTTACAGAATTACATAAATATTTTCCTATATGAAAAGTACTCTGCATCTATTGGGAATAAATAGTATTTTGGATGATATTATACAAATTAGCAACAATGTGTAAGTGACATCAACTGTCCTGTTGTCCTATATCAGGTAGGGCGTCTTTCATTTGTATAGAATAGTTTTATAAATTTGAACTTCAAGTACCTAAATTATTGTCTGGTTTTTCTGATTTATTTAGTATACCACAAACGATAAACTTATGCCATTATAACAATATCAACATTACAAACTTTAAACTATAACTATATAAATGATATTATTTTACCTTACTGTAACATGGAAACTTTCTAAGTTTAAATTGGACTACATATTTTTTTATAAAACAATTCAAAATAGAATAACATAAAACTTCCATATAAAAAAATCTGATAAAATTTTCATGTATAGATATTTACTCAAAGGATATTTGATATTTTGATAGAACAAATTAGGAAAGTATTACATCAATTAAGTGTTATTTAAGTAATCTGATATATGTATGTAGATATTGATATTTAATTTGTGCTAAATGAAGTTAAAACAATTGATTTAATTGCTAGTTTTATCATATACATATTATGATTTACGTAATAACTACATATGTATTTACATATATGTATTATGTTTATTTAAAAAGAAATTTAGATATTTTAAGTATATATTAATATCAATAAGTGGAATGTACTATAGTTTTTAACCCTCTACGATACTGTGGTAAAAATTCAACCAGTTTGGAATTTACAAAATACTGTATTGACTGACGCCATGCGAAATAACGATAGTTTCCTAACTTATAATTATAAGCAGTGCATCTATAAAATACATGAGAGTTCTTTGGTGAAATTTCATTGTTGGTATGGCGTTATATATGATGTAAGAGTATTCTTTCTTAGCAAGGGTTTACTTCAATTTTAATTTTTCCTAACAAAATGTTATTTAGCTATGGCGTTACTAACTGGATTCAATATTTGATTTTTGAAAAACTTGTTAAGAATAAATAAAAATAATTGTTTTTCGTAAAATATTTATGTGGTTGTAAATTTTAGCCCAATAGGAAATTCTATGGTCGTATGAAGATTAAATAATTATATATTAATTATAAAGAATACCAGAAATTTTGGATTTGCTGTCAAATTAGTCGGTTTTATTTTAAATGGTGAGCCGGAACCAATTAAATGAATATATTAAGATAATATTGTCAACACTTTAAAAGATTTGTTTTTATATATATTATGAAATAAAGAAAGAGTTTACGATTTATTCTGTAATTTGTAATAAATTATTCAAAACAAACTTAAATTATAATATAAAAATATAGAAATTTTTACATAAATGAACTAAACTGTACTAAATTTTACTCAATACTTAATATACTATGATTCTCTTATCTTTTTACATAATATTATACGATCCTTAAGATTACAAGTTTAAATATTATAGTGAATTCTCCATAATGTTAAATATATAAATGTTAAATATAAAAAAATCCTGTAAAGTTTACTTTATAGTATTAGTTTTATAAAAATAAAAACAAATTTCAAAAATTGCAATATATACAATAAATTTATCTATAATAGAATTTTAAATTTCTAAAATTTTAACTAATCAAATATTTAATTTTAAAATTTCTAATAAAAATGTAATGAAATACGGAAATATTAAAAAAAATATTAAATATATTAAAAATAAATTTGAAATAATAAAATATTTATAGTTAATTTTTATTGTTTAATTTATTTTAATGTGCAAAATTTTCGATTAAAATATGAAATAAACTTGGAGCCGGTAACATTTATACTACAACAATTTTTAATGCGTAAAATCTGCTAATCAATTTGAAGATTTGCTGTCTAATAAAAACGATTTCGATATATTATAATAATACGTCTAAAAACTGGTGCATATGATCATCATTCAAAGAGAAACCTAAGTTGTAAGGTATATTAAGCTAACTGAAATGACATAAAGCCATATTGCCAGCTCTCAACCTAAAACAATTAAAATGAATTATAATATTTTATGATTTAATTTCTTTTCATAAAATTAAATTAAATTTTTGTAATTTATTAAATGAATTTAGTATATTGCGTATTAATAATAATTTGTGGTTAGTAATATTTTCGGTTTTATTTATGTAGATTTTGTGATTACCAATTTTGATAGTGGCATTGACAAATTTACATAATGTTATTAATTAAATCTGAGCTAGCGAACACATTACCAAATTATGGTAAATTATTATATTATATAAAATTAGTGGTCAGTACAGAATTAATAGAGGTTTGAATAATTAATAATAATTAAAAAATGTAATCGATTATTATTTATAATGTTTTATTGAAGTCATCAAATTTAACAAAATAATATTTTAAATAATAAACCTTCAATTTGTTTTGGATTCAGTTCTTATTTAAGAAATACAGTATTATTTAAATATATAAAAAAACTGACTTTAAAATATTAAATTAATTGCAGAAATTTACACCTCAAATATGATGAATTATACCTTTTAGAGCTAATAATATTTTTGTTAATTTTATCCAAAATTATTAAATTTAATTATAATTTTTGAAAAGTTTAAAATATACATAATTAGTTTTGTTCCCTGAAATTGATTTTAATTTGATCCTTTTCATTAATTTTCATTTATTTAAATTAATTTTTCTATTATGGTCTATACTTTTTCATTATTTTATCCCCTTTCTTTAATAAATTTCATTAGCACGGAAATAACGACTTTTTCAAATTTACTCATGAATAATTTAAGTGAAATTTACATAATTATAATTAATTATGCTAATGAAAATTGATTTTGTTATGAGTATACTTTTTTATTTTATTTTTTCTTCTTATAAATTTGTTAGTTTAATTAACCTTAATGCAATTTTGTAGTATATAATTAAGAAATTGAAGTAGATAATTTATATCTAAATATTCATTGAAATTTATCATGCTAAAATTATGTAGTACATAAAGTATTATGTATTATGTTTGTATTAAATATTCAAAACGATGTACATTGATACCTTTAGGGTTGAATAAATTATTGTTGAAGACATATTTTGTTTAGATCATTTTATTGAAAATTTAAAAAATTGTCGTCGCCAGATCAAATTTTAAAATAATCTTAAAAATTTTGTATAAGAACTTTTAGCTGAATTTTAAAAATTTAATTATGCCAATCTCTTTTATTATTACTCAATATTCAGCATTTTGTTAATTCAATTTCACAATTAAATTATTTGATATAAGAATTAAAGATAAATCACAATTTCACAATATTCGAAATATAAATAAATGTAATGAAAACCAAATATTAAAATTTGAAGCAACAAAAATTTTGTTATTAAAATAAAAAGGCATAATTTCTAAATTTAGAAAATCAAATTGTTTAAAATTATATAAACAATATTTTACTTAAATTTACCGAAATAATTTCTATAAATATAGAAAGGTTTAAAATTACAATATTGTATTATAATTATTGTCAAAATTAGATTTAAAATAGATACATCGAAAATATATAACAAAAATATATTTACATCACGTTTCCAATCCTTTAATAAACTTCATTCTCCTAATTAATTTAGAATTTGTGAGCATTTCGTTGATTAACTTTTTACATGTGAGGCTAGTTCTCTCTTTCTAATAACATAAATATTCAGGCATTCCATTTGAATTCGGACTACAGTCAATATTTCTTTACACCTAAAAATGTAATGGCTTTTATTAGTAAGACATTTGGTGTCATCAAAAATTTCATCAATATTTAAATACACAATTACATATAAATTCTATTACAGGTAAATATTTAAATCTAAGCAATATCGATGTATTATCTTCTTAAAACCTAACCAGTGACCCAATACATTACAGAATAACACGCCACGCCGTTGATTAATTAGAATAATGAAAAATATGAAAAAATATAATATGATTTATAATCAAAATCAAAATTTTGTCTAAAACGTGTGAAGAATTCATAATATATGTTTCAAAATATGTTTTCTTTTATTTAAAAAAAATTATTTAGTTTAGCATAATTTATAACATATTTAAAAATAATTTATTGTATTAATAATAAATAAGGAAAGAAAATATTTTATTACAAAAATATTAATTAGTTATTATATAAATATGTATATTTAATATTAGACAATATTCATATAAATTTCATATCGATATTATTAATCCAATTATATTTTTACATAAATTTTAATGCTAAATGTTTCCAAAATATTTCTTGTAAAAAAATGTTCTAGAATTGGTAAAGGTTAAAGTAAGCAAAAAATTTATATTATTATTTTTGCAAACAAAAGCAAAAAGTTTGTGATTAAATTTTCTTGTAAAATTTTGTTTATATCTTGAACTAACTTGTAAATTTGATCCTATTTCAACTAAATTGTCGATTTTAATATATCGAAAGATTTGTATTTAATTGAATAACTCGATATTCAGAAAAAAATGTGTATACATAAAGTTTAGTAAAACTTTAAAAATTGTTTTAAATATTTTATATATTGATAAACTTTGACAATTGATAAAATTACTATTAGATCAAATTATTATTACACGGAGATTGTTAAATTCGAAACTGCTCAGAAACGTTTTGTCGGATGTGAACTTTTTCCAACAAGTAACTCAGTCTTTTCTCGGAATTTAATAGTTTCATAATCGCATAAAAAACAAGTTCCTTGATTTGTTTTTCATCCGAATGGATTCAAGAGTAACTGATTGTTCGATTTGGTTCATAAAATTCTTCAATACACATTAACATTTTATGAAATTCATGCTGTTCTTTAAAAAAAGAATATTTTCCAGTTTCAAAAGAAATTTCAAAAAGATATTGTCTGGGAAATTCAAGTTTTTGGTTTGTATTATATTGCTACTAGAAATCATACATATGAAAAGTTTATATCCGAGGCATATTTGGTAATTGTTATACCAGTTCATGTTCATCGGCAAATTCCTTCAAGCTCTGGCGTCCAAATCAAAGTGACTTTTTTCATCTTTATAATGTTATGTAAAATTCACAATTTAGAGTTAAATATTTTATTAAAATAATTAAAATTTGAATTAAAATTTATACTTTTCAAATACTTACTTTTGTTGCCATAGGAACATCTTGCATAACAAATCAAAATGATAAATATTATAATTTCTCAACTCTGTTAGATAAAATAAAAATCAACTCTCACAATTTCCTTTAGGAAAACTTTACCAAAAAAAGATATACTAAAATTTTTATTAAATTCTTTAAGATAACTTAAAGCTACTTTTTATCAGCTTGTTTATGTTCATATCATCTACATTAATTTTTGTCATATTTGCGCCTTTTTCATTTCCAGAAAAAAAATTAAATTTTCCCCAAATATTTTCCATTCTTATTAAAAATTTCTTTATATGGAAAATAAATACTTTTAACATATGTTAAAAATAAAGTGCAAGAAAATTTAACAAGATATTTTCAACCCTCGCACTTTTCTTCTTGCGAGTAAAAAAAGGTAGTAAAGAATAAAAAAATGTGTGTTTTTTTAACGTAATACGAATATCTTTTCACTTCCATAAATTGAATTTAATCATATTTATAAAGGGGAGCACAATGAATTTATTAGTTTATTCAATTCATTTTGTTTCTTTTTTTTATATAAATTACCACATAACATTTTTGTGTAGTTGATTGTTTTTATCCTAAATACAGGAAGGGAAATATTCAACAAGGAAATCAAATTTTAATGGTATAAAAGCAAGAGCTGCTATTAAGTTGTTTATGGTTTGGTAAATTTAATGATTTTTTTTTTGGGAAATTTCAATATTATCAAAAGAATTAGTTTCGCAGAAAGTAAATTTTTATCAATACGAATTATATCCTTGGTAAAATACTTTTAACACTATCACTATGTATATAATTTGTAATTTGAAATTAACCAAATTTTGTAATTTTCTAAATAAGTCATTAATTTAAACACCAAATTAATAATAGCCTTATAGAAAACATGAGCTTAATGGCAACTCTTCTAGTTCTAATCAATAAGTATAATTTTCTTGATACTTGTGTTTTAATTGAATTCCCAATTGTCAGTGTAATAAATTTTAAATTTTATTAATGGAATATGGAAATGCATGTACTCCTAATACATTCAACCAAGGATGTAATAACTTTTCGAAAAGTTATGTTATTCGATAACGTTATTTTAAATGTTGATTCGTTACATAACGTTATAAATAACCTTACAATATTTAAACGTTAGTTATATAACGTTAAATAACGTTTTTTTTTATAGCAGACCATAGATATAATTTTGGGAGCATTTTGTATTTATATTTTGTACAGTATTGTGTAGTTGTATAGATTTGCATAAATAAATAAAACAAAAAAATACAAATATATATTCATTTACTATTTATTAATGAAATATTTATTCATTTTCATCTACTATTAAACTTAAACATAATTAAAAAATAACTAAAAATCACATCCAATATTAAAATTAAAAAACAAAGTTTTTATATTTCTGTTGCGTTGCGTCAGGTAAAAATATACATATATAATAAAATCCGATATTTGGTAAGAGTAAATAAACTAAAATAACTTTATGAAATAACGTATAGAAATCGTTATTCGTTACTGTTATGTTACAAAACGTTATAAAGATAAATGTTATGTTATTAGAAAAAAGGAGAAATTTAAACGTTATTTAAACGTTATCGGGTATTGTTACGTTACGTTTTACATCCCTGCGATTCAACATTTTCAATTTTAAGTCTTTAATTTGGGAATAGAATTCTTCTCTTAACTTCGAGTTTGGTAAAGTATAAAATGTAGAAATATTTGAGTTTTAAGAGTTTAATTATAAAGGTCTAGTTAAAAAAATATTTTTGAATTCTAATTTAAACTCAAAATATGAAAAAAACATGGACATTTCTGGAATATATTCTTATATTATACTCTACTCAAATACCTTTCCTGGAGTATTTCTAAGGATACACTTGCACCATCGTTCATATTCATCATGTGAAAGATTTTCATAAACTATGAGTAATATAGGTCGTATTATATCAGATCAAGTATTTATGTAGAGTTTTTATAAATTTGGTTACAGTTTTATTATTTTTTTTAATATATGTATTAAAGTTTTGTTTTTAAGAAAATCTCACTAATAATATAAAATTTTCCCAATATTTCACCAAATTTCATCTTAAAAATGTATTGTTCCATAAATACATCATGGACTGAGTTCTGAAAAGCCCCATAAGCCATTTTCACTTTTTTTGTTACATAGGAACTGGTTTTTAAGTTTTATAATTTGCTCATTCTTGTACAGGTATATACATATTACGAAAAACATGTAAATTCTTAATTGACCCACGTCAATACAAATTTTTATTTTATATGGATATACGGTATATGGCTGAAAAAAGATTTTCATAGATTTGATATTAATTTTTATTTCACCCATATGTATTGAAAAACCAATCCGGTTTATAAAAGTAAATATGATTTGTATGCACTTTTGGAAACTGATTTTTGCAGTTTAAATTGTCGATACATTTTGAATAAGGCCAGTGTAAGTCTTTAAATTTCTGTAATTTAAATCTGATAATAAATTGATAATTGTTAAAAATAAAATAAAACTTAGTGTATGCTTTTTATTTGTATAAATTTTACTCGAAATTTAGCTGATGTCGAATGAATCATTTTGAAACTCACTCGACTATATGTAAAAATATTTTTCATCCATTTACCCCATAAATTTACGTTTTTCATTGTTTTAGTGTTCCAAAATCGTTCATTTATGAGTGGCTTAATTTTAAACAGCTTATAAATTCTATATAAATATTCTTCTACTGTTGGTATAGTACTTAAATAGTTTAAAGTAATTACTAAACCTTTCAACATTTCTAAACATATAATAATATAAATTTAATTGGATTTTCTTAAGATTCTGTACAATAAAAGAATTTTAATTTTTATGAGCTAAATTGCAGTTGTTAGTTTTAATTTTTCATTAAAATTTAATCTTAAAAATATATTTTGTTAATAATTTTGTAATTATTTTATATCAAACATTTTTCTTAGCAGATTATAGATACGAATACTGTGCATTTCTATACAGATCTTTTAATTAAAAATGTATTTAAAACAATTCTACAAAAAAATATTTATTATGTTTATATTAATTGAGTGACTGATACATATTTTATGTATAGCAATAATTTTTTTTTTAATATTATTTTAAAATTTGTAATTATTTTATTTGTCTTCTATGACATAAAATTGAGTTTTTTGATGTTATTTTATACCGAGTTAGGAAACGTTACTGTAATGTTGGTTGGTTGGTTAGTTTGAGAAGGGGGGAATGTAAGCGACCATACCACGTACCTAGACCATACGGCCCGTTGTACCCCCTTACGAAACGTTGACCATTTTCACCACGAATCGTGCCATCCCACTTCCTTTATAAAGTTTGTCAACTTTGCAGGTTTTACACTGCTTAATTCTATTAAATCCCCTATTTAATAGAATTAAGCAACCGAAAAATTTTAACCTTTTATTACACAGATAAGGACAGTGACATAAAAGATGTTCAACTGTCTCGTCATCTTCAAAACAGCCTCTACAAGCTGTTTCAGTTGTCATTCTGAGTCGCCCGCCATGTTTACGTAATACGTAATAGTAAATGCCCCGTGAGCGTGACCGTTCCTGTGTACAGTCTGAGCATGGGTTTGGTCATGTTCGGAATACTTCTTGATTGTTTAGCATTGGGGTTACTCCAGAACAGTTTGGTGTGAAGACAACTGTTCAGCGCAACCCATTTTAACGTGTTTTGTTCTACAAGCCATAGTTTTAGCAGTCTTTTAATAGAGCTGACTGGGTAACCGATCTGGCAGATTGTGAGGTTGCTATCTATCGCGCCATTTCTAGCCAATTTATCCGCTTTCTCATTTCCCATTATATCCCTGTGACCGGGAGACCAGATGATAAGCAAATTATTATTGTAATGTTACAAAATAACCAAATTATAACGTTATTTTATCATATAAATGTTATTCTTACCATTAACCTTATTTCAAAACTGTATATAACCTTATTTGCAAGAAAATACTTATTATTATTTTCGGTTTGCCGGTATTTTCGGTGAAAGTTTATTGTAAAATGCAATCTTTATTGAAATATTGTGGTAGAAAAATTGTCAAACTACAAATTTGCAGAGAGTATATTGAATTAAAGTCACGCTACCGAAATTTTGTATTCCTTACATTTCATAAATCATAAAAACATCATTCTGTTTTGTGGTCAGCTTATAAATAGTATATAAGATATTAATATAAATATATTTTTGATGCAACGTTATTTGTAATGTATTCTTAACTACAGATATACAGTACTCGTGTTAGTAACAAAATAAAAAACGTTTACGGTGAACATTTAAATTTATCATTATTTGGATATTTGTAAAATAAATTAATGTTAATTGCAAATTAATTATTATTATTTATTGAAAGTTCTAAATTTTATATAATTATAGATTCATTTTATCAATTAGATTTTTTTACCATGGATGGTTATCCTTTAATGAAGTTAAATTTATTTATACAAATCCTAAATTCATTATGCTAATATAGAAAATAGTTTTTATATATAAATTAGATTATTTTAAAAATATAAAACATAAATTTTTGGACTAAAAAAGCAAAACAGAATAACTCGACTTAGGCGTAAAATTAGTTATATTTACCATTCAGTGCATCCTCATTTCACCTTTTTTCAGATGACAAAGATCGTTTCTCCATTATCATGTTTTTTATCGTATCTATAAACAAGACCTAAATAGCTTCAGTCAGTTACAGGAACTTGTTCGAAATGCAAAGTAGCTTGGAGGAAAAGCTTATGATATAAAATTACATTTATAGATTAGCTTATGTCGACTTAAGAATAAAAAAATAATTATAATAAATGATGTATTTCGATTTGCAAAAGTAGATGCGTCTATGTGATAGCGGATGTCGTCTTACAAACACATATAAATAAAATTGTATTTGAGGAAAGTAGCTTAAGTGAATTAATTTCACTACAGACTTATTTTAAGTTGGAGTCTCATAAAAATAACTCGTCAATTCATGTATATTTAAATCTATTTAGATTACAAGACCTGTTAAAAATTTATACTAAATGGTTTTTTTTCACAGATTTATTCAACATTAAAAATAATACTTTGGTGAAAAACTATTATTTTAGATTTAAGCTGTTTTAACTTTTTAGTTTAAAATTTTTTTCAGGTTACCATAATTTACCTATAAGTTATAGCAGTTCATTTTATAATGTAATTTTGAAAGCTATTATCGTATTTATATTATTGTACTATCTACAATTTAAAATGTAGTTAAAAGTTTGGATATTTTTTTTATAATTCATCGACCCATAAAATTTTTAACTACATTTTGCTCTTAATGTACTGATTTATTTTATACAAAACACGACAGGTGCAATACCATAAAATTTATTAGTTTGGTTGTCGTAAAATATTGGTCAACATTATTTTGTGATCTAATGTTGTATAATTTATGTAAAATCTATACTAAAAATAAATAAAATATTTAACTAAATGATTCGTTAACAAAATATTATGTTAAAGTTAAAGAGATGTTCACAAAAATTACATAAATTTTGTATTTTTATTATGTTTCTTGTACTGAATATTGTTTTATATGATTATATATTTTGGATATAAAATATTTAATAGATTTTATTTAGAGTAATTTATGATACTTTATTGACTGCATGATTTATTTATACCAATAGAAATTTGATATTTTCTAGTAATATTAGCTTTTCATTATAGAAAATGATTTACAAAACAAATATATACAAAAATCAGTAAATAGTAATTTATTTAACATATAATGTAAATATGTAATTTTCAAATATATATTATATGTTTTCAGAAGAGAAATTATCGTAATTTTCGAAATAATTATTATTTGTTTTACTTTGAATTGGAAATTATTGATAAAAAAATTAAATAATTTAAGGGCACGCTCCATTAATGTTTTTTAAATATCAGAATATTTTTTTTTTCATTATAAAATATACTAAATAAAATATCTGTATATATGACAGAGTTAGATGATAGATGAACGATTTATAGAATTAAGGAAGATTTTATTTAGCATATATAATTTACAAAAAATTTACGACTTCGAAGGCGATGTTCATATTTTTTAGTAAAGGGTCAATCCCACCAAAAACAGAAACAGAAACTTTTTTTTTTTTTTTTTAAACTTACTACGATATTTTCCAATTTACAGGGTTTTTCAGCTAAAAATATTTGTAAAATAATATAAAATAACAAACAATATTTGTCTAATTTATTTTTATTGCTTGAAATCGCTTTATTTTTATAAAAAACGATTTTATATATTTTTTTTGTTCCAGAATTCGAATTTTTCATTTTTCTGTTTTTCAATTTATCGGACAGAAAATGAAACTTTTTTTTTCAAAGTTTCAATTTCTGTTTGCAGAAGTTTGCAGACGCACATTTCTATCAAATTTCGTTTGCAGCCATGACATTATGAAAAAAATTTGCTGTTTTGGTTGTCAAAAAAGATAGTTTTTCTGTTTCTGTTTCTGTTTTTGGTGGGATTGACACTTTACACAATAAATTTAGATTAATTGTTAAAGACCAATAATTCTTCAGACATAAAATAAATGTCCTTACACATGTGTAGAAAAATTTAATTCTTTAATTATCAGAGTTAATTCTTATATTTTTTTTTTATATTTCCATTAACAGGAAAATCAAGATTACTGGAACTGAACTGAAACTATAACTAATGTAATTAATTTTCTAAATGACGTATATTTTCATGGAATTCTTTATATTCTTAGACAATAATAAATTTTCCAAGAATTCTACCTTTTCTTATATTCTACAAAGAGTATTCTTTTTAATTGCGGAAATCTAATTGAATTTATGTAGTTAAAGAGGATTTCAATTAATTGAAGAACTTATTCGAAGCCACTAAAGTTTGACAGTGAATTGAAAGGAAATTAACTTATAAATATTTATCAAAATTATAAATTTATGGTTTATATTTATTTATTGAAAACCTTTAAATAATGAATTTTTAATTTCTATATTAATTTAAAATTTTCTTTTCATTACTTCAATTTAATAATTTTAAAACAATTTTTTTTTTAACTCATAAAATTTTTTATTTAGCAAATGAAGATAATTTTTTCATTTTTCTTTTCAATAACATTGACACATTTATTTTTAGTCTATATCTTTTACTAATAAATATCCTTGAGGCGTAAAGGATCAAAAGTGATTTTCTATTTGTGTATTTTCTTATTTTAAAAAGTAGTAAAAAAATGGAAAATATTTATTTATGCTAGAAGGATTGTACCGCAGTAATATTTTAGGTGATAGAATTACTCTTATATCCATGGGCATGAATATAAAATATACCACAGAAATTAATCTAAGCAGACACGTTTCATCCATCAAAGCGTATTATTTATTTATAAATTAACCTTTTTATTTTTGGACCAATAATAAATAAAATATAAATTTAAATAGTAAACAAATAAATAGATTCGATTCAAAACCCTTCATTATATATATAACCCATCTAATTGGAAGGATTTATTTAATTTTTAGTTAAGGTTAGATTTTGGAAGACAAATCAAGTTAAATTAAAGAATTGATTATTTTAGATTAATTATTTTAACCACAATTAAATTAGAAACTGGAATATAACAAATTTATTTATAAAATACTAGCTACGTAAAACATATTTGAAATAGCAAACTAAGATCTTGGTAATATGATAATTTTGAAATAATTAAAAGAATTTTAAAAATATCGTTAATATTTATAAAATAGCTTCTCCCTAAATGTGCTGGCAATAAGTACAATTTAATTTTCCAATGAACAATGGATGATCATAAGTTAGTTATGATGGTCATAACTTTATCATAAGTTAGAAAAATGACAACAATATTTTAATTTTCAATTATATTTTTTAAATTGAAAAGCAAACGTCAAAATTGAGTTATTGATGATAATTCCAATCTCATATCATTCAATCTTATCCTGTATTTTGTTTTTGTTGCAGGTATATTGCGATAATCGTGATTCACAAAGATATGTCTTCGATATCTTATTTGCGGAAATAAAAATAATTGTCTCCAGAAACCTAAAGTATTTGAAGAATTAAATTTTTTTTTGTGTGTTGAATCTGTTTCTCAGGTTCTTTGATTACTAAATGATTAATTTGTAGTGTTTTGAGAAATGAATTTCTCAACCAGTTAAAAATCGGTAAAATAATCGTATAGTTCGTAAATTACACATTAATAGAAGTATTTTAATGTGTATTAATAGTCAAACATATATTAATATTGTTACTGTATAACTTCCTACTGTGCTTTGTTTCACAGTATGAAACTTTATGATTATCTCATTTAAATTCTAGTACTGTTTTCATTAGTGTAGTAATATGATTCTGTGTTTTTTTTTTTAAAGGAAACAAATTTTAGAATTTACATATAAAACTAATTGCTTGAACCAGCTGTTAAATGCAATTACTTTTATTGCTGTTAGTTATATTAATATAATAAATTTCATATCATTCAAAATTATTTTAATTGGAAATTAGATTAGAACATTAATGACAATATTATTGTTATTCAATTCGTTAACATTTAATTTTAATGAAGGTCGTTATCATGTTTAACTTTATATTTATTATAATTATATTAGATGACCTTACACTATATAATGTACAATAAATAATTTAAACAATTTAATTTTAGTAATTCACATTTCCTGCCAATATTAAAATGTTTTTGTTTTTAATGTTGAACAATCCATTAATTTTTGGTAACATTTTTGATGCTGGCTATTTCAATGTTTTTAAAAAATAATAGATAATAAAATATAATCTTTATTTAATAAACACAATTTTTGATATTTATTCAACAAATTTTTTTTTTTTAAATATTTAAGGATTTTAATCAGAAAGGATAAAACTTAAGAATAAAAACATAAGAACTATAAATAGTTTTAGATCATATTTTCATATGTATATTTGAATACAAACTGAAATGAAAATTCTGGAAAAATCTAAAATATCGAAAATATCTTAATAATTGCAATTCTTAAAGAATATTGGAGCCAAAAACAAAACACAAAATATTTTGGGGAAAGTTTTATTATTAATATGCTTCAATGAATTTATTCAACCAACTAAAGAATCGTAAAAATTTTCATTTTCAAGGATACAAAATGTCACACTATAGCAAGTCGATTCTAATATTTCACATTATATAACGGTATTAAAATTTATTATTATAAAAAAATATATATTTTTACAATTCTGAATTTAGTAAAATTAATGTGTTTTTTATATCATTTGACAAACATTTAGGCTTAAATTTATGGTGAAAGGAATATCTAAAGATTTTATCGATTTAATATCATAGAAACTGGTTACAAAAGTTTTATGTAAAATATTTTATAAAGATATAATAGAAAAAAAACTTTTAAGTTTTCCACAAAAGGATATTTTGTATAATTAATAAATTTGGTTTTTTTTTTGTGTCAAATGATTTGGAACAAACTGGGAATACTTTTCATTTTCAGTAAAGATTTATTACGATTAAATTTTCAATTTTCGTTATAGATTTATAACTTTGAAGTTAAATAACAGATATATAATTTAAATATTTTGTAAATAAAGATTATTTATTATTATTATGTATTTATATAATTTTATATTTTAGTAATATTTATTGAGATATTTGTATTAGAAAGAAACCAAAAGAGTAATTCGTTTGCTACTAAATTATGGAAGGAAATAATGGATACAAATAATCTAAATAATATAAAATTGAGATATATTTAGGGATACATAAATAATTTATCGATTCTGGTATCTTTAAATTTTTATTATTTTCTTTCCTGTGAAAATATTAGGATGCTATTTATTGTATCTTCAATAAAATTTGTGGGATACTATTATTTTCATCCATTTTAATGTTGGAATATAAAGAACATTTTGAATGCTAAAGCAAGTGATATATTTTATGAATACGTTTTGAATCAGTAAATATATTAGAAAAATTATATTAAATATAATTTGTACAAAGGGATTTGAATTTCTAGAACAATTTATTAAAATTAAGAAACTTAATAATAAATATTTAACTGCAACCGGAATCATATGAGAGAATCCTAAATATTTCGTTGTTGGACTAAACTCCTTAATTAGAGACCATTCAAACTATGAAAAAACTGAATTAAATATATGCCAGAAAACTTTTAAAGCTTGGGAATTTATAGCTCAGTACCGATTCGTTTAGTTAAGTTCAAATTTGAAATTGAATCAGAACGAATTGAATCGAAAGAGTTTGGACACAATTGAAATTTTGCGAATCAAAACTGAATTAAATTTTATAGTTTTTTTTTTTATTATTTATTTAATCGTTAGCAATCTGTAACTATTTATTCAGCCTATTTAACTAGTCGATTGGCTACTGTCCGAATCGAATCGAAACTGAACTGATCCGTACATTGTAGCCCTTACTTAATAGTTTAATGAGTCTATTTACGGAGTCATTATGAGATAACAAGCAATAGATAAATGTGTATCCATTATATTTATTTATATACTTTATTTATATAAAGATTGGTAAAAAAAATAATTCAAATAAATATTAAAATTAATATCCTCTAGCATCTCCACACAATTAGTCTATCAGCAGACCAGGTATGTAGGTTCTGTTAACACGAAACGAATCGGCGAATACATACAATTTCTCAGTAAGGCGATGACAAAAATCCTTCGGTACCGTGGTAAATAGGACTATGGTCCCACCTTTACTTTAAACCAAACTTAACCTAACATTCTCTTACAGTATTAAGTATAACATCATCAATTTCAATCATAAATTTGCTAATTGCTAACTAATTTATTACGGAAACTATTTCATAGAATATAATTTAATAAACCAATTAATATGTGATATAATTTATTTAATTATCATATGGTTTTAATAAAATTATTAATAAATATGAACATGAATTTGTGGTTTAAATATGTGTGAATAATCAACAAAAATATGTAACACAATTTAAAAATTAATTGAAATTATTTAAAACCAATATAAATTAATAAAATTTCTTTATTGAAAATTATTTAATCAACAAAAATCGTTTTACTATAAAATATTTAAGAAAATTAATTAATTATTGATATAGAAAATGAATTTCATAAAATTTATTTATTGGTCTACATAAATTCATAGTTTCTTGCATAATATTGTAAACCAAAATATCTTAGATATTATACTTATCAATGATAAGTATAATGTATTTATATAATTAATTTTTATGTTTTTTTATGTTTTTTAACTTATTTTTTCTATAAATATTTTTATTATGTAAATAACTGTGCAAACTGTGTGTAAATATATTAAACTGAAATAAGTTTTATGTCAATTTAAAATGTTTCCATTTCTTTTATTTAATTTTTATGAGTATCATCTATCATCATAGATAATAATAATCATAAACACTTCATTATTTTAACATAATATATAAATAAAAAAAATTATTGTGTTTTTATGGTTGATTTTAATAGTATATTTTTAGCGTACTAAAGAAAATAAATATATGTAATAAAATAATAATAAAATTATATTTTATATTTTAGATAAATTTACAGAATTTATTAAATAAAATTTAGATTACAATTGATTAACAATTCAAAAATTTATGTAAAATATGAAATATAAATAATATTTTTATTATAAAATAAATATTGTAAAAATTTTGAAATTCAAATAATATTAATAAACCATAAAAATATAATGATTTCTTTAGTTTTCCGGTATTGTATAATTGTTGTATATTTAGAACTAATATGAAAATTCATTATACATTTTCCCAAATACAATAATTTTTAATCTACAACTGTCTAACTTCTGCATTAAATCGAAAATAAATGCTAAATTAAAAAAAAAATGAATTATCATTAAAATTAAACTATTGACATTTGAGTAAATATTGTTTCTTGTTCTTTTTACATGTTTAGGAGGAAAAGTAGTTGGCATCGTGCCAGTAAAAATAACTTGTAAAATGTAATAATAAGAACAATTTTCTTCAAATTTTCAATAGAGAAAAGTGTTAACATGATTGCATGTTACTTCAATATGTGAATTTATTTTCGCAGAAACAATGAACACGTTTCACTTTCAATGCAGTAAAAGAAAATATCGTTTAAATTTGTTCAATAAATTGATGAGAATGAAAAAGAAAACTTTCTAACTTAATGGCAGCAATTTATCAGATAAGAAATATGTTTTAAATGGTGCTCAATTTTCTAATTATTATGTTTTATGTAGAGATCATAAAAGTAAATGGTTAGAAAATTGTTAGCATATTAAAAGCTTTATATGAATTAGTTTAATTATAATTTATTATAATATTTTAGGGATAAATATGGTTCAATTATTTTTATAGTATTGAAGTTGTTATTAGTCAATTTTATTTAAAGTTTGAATTAAAATTTTAATTACAAATATTTTTATTATAATTTTATTTAGTTTTATGATAAATAAAGGTTGAATATTTTATGATCGAGATTTATATGCTAGGTTTTATATATAATTTTACATTTTAATTATTATACTGTGAATTACATAATTTCTTCATTAAACTTTTAAAACAAAGTTTATTTGTTTTAGTAAATTTTTAATTGAAATGACATTATTGAACTTATGTCAATTACTAATTTTCAAATTAAAAATATGGTTTTGTTATTTCTTCAGTTTACTGTGTGCCGCAAGAAAATAATTTCAATTAACTAGTATTTAATTAATTGCATTACTTTCAAAAGTGCATTTATACGTATAATTGAAAATCATTAAATCAATTTAAATTTTATTTTTTTAAATATTTAATAAAAATTTATATATTGCTATAGAAATTTATATTATTATATTTAAGTATATTTTGTACCGCAGCCATTAACTAATATTTATATTTTATTTTGCTTATAATTTTATGTTATGTCTCCCACAGCTATAATTTAATTTTGGTGGACCGTAATTTTATTTGTTTTATATGAAATGACTTTATATTCAATGTTATTATATTTTTTCTCAATAAAAACCCAAATAAGAAAATATACATATAAGAAAATTATACCTAATGGAAAAACATAGAATGTAATAAAATTTAATATTATGAAAAAGGTCCTTAAAGTTTTTTTTTTTGGTTTGAATACTCTCTATATCATCTCTTTATGATTATATCTTCGCACAGTTTATTTTGATCCTTGGAATTTATTGTTTTTTGTAATGTTTAGGAATATATTTATATTTACGGATGAAAATTAATAATATATTCTTTAATGGTTTTTGAATCTTTTTGGAAAGATTAAATATCAATAAGCCGACTTTTACTTTTCTCGGTTGTGTAGATGTTAACTTAGCAGATTTGTGAGGAAATTGTTTAATATTATATTTTCAAAATAAATAAATATATAATGTACGAATATCATAATCATTTATATATTACATATTCGCTGTAAATTATTATTAAAAATTTATTCCTTAAGCTTAGTACGCTAGTCAAATGAAGTGAATCTCCAAAGCTCTCCAAACTCTCCGGTGAAATAGCCATGAAAAGTTGTGAAAAATAGACAGGTTAATTTAAAATTTGAATATTTTGACAATTAGAATGTTTGTTTATGTAAAAATTAATTCGAATTCTAGCAATGAAGAAGAAATAGAAATTAAGGAATATACTCTTGGAGCTGTTTTGGAACCACCACTACAACCAAAAATTGTACTAGATTTTATTTGTGTATTTAATATATATGTATATTTTTTTTTTTTTTAAATTTATATTTTTAATAAAATTTTAATTATTTCCTTTTCAAAATAATCGGTTTCCATTTTATTTTTAATTAAAATACCTGTTCTAGCAAATTTAAAAATTAAATTTAAATTATTGAAAAAAAACAACATAAATGTCACAATTTCTCTTGTAAAATAATTGAAGACTTTTGCGCGCTATTTGTTTATAAAAAAAGTAGGTTTTTTCACAAATTTTTCACTTGAACTGCGTACCAGTTCAGCGAAATCAGAAGTGAATTATTTCATTTTTGATTTCACGATGTTAAATTTGTATGAAAATTTCATTTCATTTGACTAGCGTACTAAGCTTTAATAATGAATATTGAATAAAGTAATTTAAATTCAAATTGTAAAAAAAAACTTCAATGTCAATACATATTTATATTGTTTTTCACTTTTACAAATGTCAAGATTAAATTATTAAAACTATATTATAAAAGTATGCCCAGACGACAGATGACTAGTCGATGTTTTAAAATTATATGTACATAAGATATTTTTTATATAATAATTTTTCAATTTTACATATAAAAAATGAAATTTTCAAACAATTTTTAGTATTTATTTTGTTTATCGATATTTCACATAAAACATTAAATTTCTATTTAATATAATTTATCGTATTATGCTATAATTTATTGTACAAATAATTAAAATTTTGGTAAACTTTCTTTAATGTAATTTAAAATAATGGTTTGATGATGAATGCTTAGTTTTCTATCTCCAGGTAAAATTATAATAAATTAAGGTTAAATTTTCATCAAAAATAATTTATTTTGGTAATAAGTTTAATTGTAATGTGTGTGTAGTGTGTAATATTAAATTGAAAGTTTTTGTGAATGTATTTATACATAAGTTTTTTAGGGATTTTTTTTAATTTTTGTTGTTAAATTTCGGTTCATGGTTAGTAAAATATTTTATAAAATTATTTATATTATAAAGTGTCACTCTGTTTAGGTATGTGGTTGTAAGCATGAAAAATAAATTTAAATTTTCTATCAAAATAAATGATTAGGTAAAAATCTTTTAAAAATAATTTAGAGACAAGAATAGTTTACCTGAAATTGTGTAGAAAAGTTATATCAATCACTAACTCTGTTTTGAATTAGAAGAAACTTTTTAGGATCTTGAATTGCCAACAACTTCATGAAATTAATAACATATTAATTATTGAAATGAAATGTTAAGGTTTTGCTAAGAGAGATTTCATCCACGTTATTATTCTTTTTCTTCGTTGCAGCAAGATACTTATAGGTCAAATTGTGGCTTGGTTTTTGATACGGTCTAATAAAATAGTGTTCCCATTTCTACAATGTAATTTAAAAAAAATATATAATTTATAAAAGAATTGTTACGAAAAAGAGAAATTATTCATCTAATCCGTAATTTTATATAATTAAAACAATGCGGAAAATAAAAAGGTAATAAATAGGAAAATTAACAAAATATTTTTTGTTTAATACGGTCTAGAAAAGGATGTTTTGTTACCACACTATCCACCGTATGTTTTTTTTTTTTTGTAAGGTGAATTTTAAATGAAAGGAAATTACATATATGCTTGAGTAAAGGTAAATTTATTCAATTTCCTCATATAGCATTTTCTTTGCTTATATGAAATGTTTAAAAATTATACCACAGGTTACCTAACAATTTCATTTATCACACGTCCTGTTCTTCCTGCAAAATAATATATTAAAACACAAAAAAAAATACATTAATTTTTTTTTGGAAGTATTAAAGATAAACTAAAATGAATTAGGTAGTAAATTTTCCTGAGGATGTAATTGTATAGTGTACAGTGTACTCTAGTATTTTTATGAACTATAATTTAAAATATTTAAAAGAAAATTAAAGCCATAGAATTTTTATGGTTGTTACTTTTTAATCTAAACGTTATATATACAATTAATTGCAAAGTGGGAAAATTAAACATGGCCTGTTAATTTTACTATATTTGGACCTTGTAATATTAAAATTGTAATCTTTATATTGTATAAGTATATAATTTTGAAAATTTCTAACACTGTAATCAAATTGGTGTGTTAAGTGTTACCAATATAAAGATAGATTAAATTTAAGTTACTGATACGTCAAAACCTTATGCATACTTCCGCTAAAATCAGTCTTTTAACATTGATTCTAATCCGAATGATTATAATGATAATAATTCAATATAATTAATTTAAAATAATTGTAATGTTTATTAATAATGATGAAATATTTTCACGGGTATTTATAAAAAATAATTTGAATGCTTTGTAGTTTAATAAAATTTATGGTCCAAGATCAAATGTTCAATTTTTAAGTTATTTGGAAAATTTGGACTTAATTAATATATTCAATAGAAAGATATTTTTTAGGCTCTTCCCAAAGAAATGGTATTATACACTTGTTGCTAGAACGAATAGAACGAATTAATTCTGGAACGTATTCATTTTATTTCTGCAATGAATTTCGACCTATTAAATAAATACTTTTAATAAAACTATAGTGAAGGCGGAAAATAAAGCTCTGATCATATTCATATAGCCATTTTCTCGCATTAATAACATCCACCTAACAGCTTCGAAATTATATTATTCTTGAAAGCCATTTTGTAGCTTAAATTTGAATAATATATTTGAAGAAAAAAAAACAATAATTTTAAGAATCTTCATTTCTTACAGATTAGCAATCAATCGGATGATAATAACTAAATAACATGAAGAAATTTGATTGATTTGTAATTAACTCGCCATTTATCATTAAATTTTTTTTATTTTTTTTTTCTGTGAAATAGTGAATAATTTAGTAGAAGCAAACTAAATTTTGCTAAGAGTATTTATATACTCCATTAAACCAAAATGCTTCTAACATAATCCAAAAATAATGCAAATAAATAGTCAAAGCTTCATTTTTTGATATAGTACAAATCAATTGATGACTTTATTCTTTAATCTATTGAATTGTCGTATTTTATTCTGTATTAAAATATGTTTTAAATCTAACAAATCTAAATTGTTAAATTTATCTTAAACAATGTAAATAAAATAAAAAAAAATATACTAAAATATAAATTATAAAAGAAAAAAACGGTAAGAAAAAAGGATAAAAATAGCCTGAGTATGTATGTGACATTGATTGATGAAGACAGACAAAAAGCCACAAATTATTTTTTATATGTGCAAGGCAGAATCAGGCAGTACGTTATTTATGTTTTATGTTTCGTCCTCTTGGTGTAGTTTTCATTTCAAATAAAAGCTTTTTTTTGCAGTTTTTAATTCCTTTTTGTTGGTACATAAAAACTCTAAATTTGGATATCATCATTCACAAAAAAAAGGGAAGTAAAAAATCTCATTTGTTATGTTTTTATTTGCTGTTGTGTGAATTTGGACTTTATTAAGGATTAAAAGTACAGTTTTATGATTTTAGTATAGTTCATTTTATTTTGTCATCATCACTTTTAAATTTAATTTGTGTGGCATAAACAAGGGTTCCAGAAGGACATAATAATATGTTGAAATTTTTTTTTGTTCTAATAAAAATTGCTTTATAACCTTAATAATTCTAATTGAATGTCTGATATTTTATATGTTATTTTTATGTTTTTGGCAATATTTAAAGTTAACAAATTCTTCAATATCACATTTTTTTTATTAAATTCGTCCTTTTGTGTGTTCATTTATATAGTCAAATTCAAATTATGTTGTCCGTGAATTAAAATGCTTGTTCGATTGCACATTTGCGTGACTGCAAAACTTTTATTTGTAAAAATGAAATTTATTCAAGGATATATACGACATGTATTTGTATATTAATGTAAAATATTAATTTGAGGGATATAGTTTTGAAGATTTAAGGAGCATTATTATTATATGAAAATATATTATGCAATTCTAAATAATATGTATGAGGATTTTTAGTACATCGACAATATGAAGAATTATATGGTTGATAATTATTCATGTCCGTTTTTCTACAATTCTGACATGAATGAATGGATTTTAGGAAATCACAATAGTGCCAACTGCTAAGTGTTATATAATAAATTTAATTTGTTATATTAAAACTATTTCAATATTTTTGGGAATAATTCAGTTGGTTTAAAAGATTGTATTATTTGAAATTTATATGCTTTCGATTGTAAGGCACTAAATAGAAATTTAATACAAAATGACAGTAAAGTGAAAATTTGCTTTAGTCTCCATTCAGTAACAGTAGTTGTAAATTAAGTTTTTGAAAATTACACGTTCAATTATAGTTTTAAACAAAATAAATTGAAATAACCCAAAAACAAAATATTAAAACCTTTTTTAAATAGATTCGTTTTTGAAAATTTATTCATAATAATTTAGTAAGAAATAAACGTAATTTACTATAATGCCAATGTTATGCATTCATTAAAAAAATTAATATTATTATAAACTAAAAATATGAAATTTTAAATAAATATCTTAAAATATTTTAGATTTTATTAAATTTTGACAAAAAATATATGTGTCAAGTTAGTGGGACTTCGCTGTCATGTTGATATTTCAAGATTTCATTTATGTGATTTACAATTTCATTTTCGTGTTATTTTTATAATTCTATGTTCATTTCGTGTTATTTTTATAATTCTGATATATTGTGATTGGCATTTACTCAAATTTCATTTAATAGTTTAAAATATAAATAGTTATAGTAATTCGAAAATTTAATAAATAAATAATAAATTTTTATTTGCTATTTAATTATCAATGAAAATTGTACTTTATAAATTATGATTTTTAAAATAAAGTGTTCATATGTTAAAATTTTATAATAAAATCGCTGTTCATTATTTAATTAAAATTGGTATTTACTGATTGCAAAAAAGTAAATTTATTATTCAAAAAATTAATTTAACTAAACTTCAAATATAAATCGCCGGATGAGTTCTAGAAATTCTATACGACATTAACTCAGTTTTGAGTAAAATTGATATTAAATTAAAGTTGATCTACTAAAAGTACACTCTCACTTTTCTTTTAACTTTTAAAATTAGTAAAGACTTATCATATTTTAATTATTGATATTCAAGGATCAAAATTATATAATTCAAATGTTATCGACAATATTTGATAGCAGAAAACAATTTCCAAACAACCCGTATACACTTTTTTAATCAGATTGTATTACATTATATACAAAAGGGTCAAATTTCCAATTACATGGAGCACTTTAGAACTTTAAATAAAAATCTGACATAGATGGAATTCTTATTTTACCCATATACAAATATCAAATTACAATTCGCAAATACGTGGGTCAATTAAGAATTAACATGTTTTTCGTACTATATTTAGATTCATGTGCTATGCGCCTGGATGATTTGAAGTATTTTAGAAATAAATATTTTTACTAAATTTGATATAAAAACGAGCCATATCAACAAAATTAGAATCTAGAACTAGAGCCTTGTCTACAAACTTAGACCTTAGGGGCTATTTAAAACTAAGCATTTCGGCAACGGTAAAATATTGTGTAATATGAACAACGCAATAAAAGAATAAACAAGTTCTAAAACCTACGAATCAGATCAAAAAGTAAAAATGGCGAACAAGGCTTTTCAGAACTTGGCCGACGAAATCGATTTAAATTAAATGTAAAATACGAGTATAATATTGTAAATAATTAACTCTTGTTAAATTCAGGATGCACTTTTTTATTTAGTTATTATTAAAATATGGATTTACTATTAAGTAATATTTATTATTCAAAACTAACCATTTATTAGAGACCGAAAATTAATTAAATTTATATAATTTTTATATGTATTTTATATGTTAAAGCCCAAATTTTTCGGTATCTAAGCCACTTGGCATAGAAGCAACAGTCCTCCAGGCTGAGATGGTGGTGATAGAACTTTGCATTCATGAAAATCTGAGAAGAGCTCATCGCAACACTATCATTTACATCCTATCAGACAGCCAGGCAGTCCTAAAGGCTATATCCTCCATACAAACAGGAACAGGATTCCATACAAACAGGATTAGTTTGGGATTGTCTGATGAGCCTCAAAATCTTGGCCAAAAGGAACAAAGTAACCTTAATGTGGGTGCCACGACATACAGGTATTGAAGGAAACGAAGAGGCAGACGACTTGCGAAAACTGGCTCAAGTACGAAACTCATTGGACCAGAACCGTTTTACGGCAAACCCAGAGGACACCATAACCTCGCTTTATGTATAGATGGATTGAACAAGAGCATAAGATCTACTGAAACAATCTTCCAGGACTCTCTACATCAAAAAAGCTCATAAAACCTAATAAAATAAAAGTGGAAGATATAATAACACTCAGCAAAAGGGATATAAGAACCCTGACAGGTCTGTTAACAGGACACTGTCCTTTGAACTACCACCTCAATGAAACAGAGACTACCACTGCGAGGCACTTGCAAGAAGCAGACTACAAATCGTAGGCAAAGGTTTCCTTACCTCCGAAGAACTGTGTAATGGTGCTCCCTCATACATATTAGGTTTCTTTAAATCTATTAAATGGTAAGAGGGAGACGGGCTTTAAACGCACAATAGATCGTTAAGTTCGTAGTGCTCTCTCGCGTTCCCCTTCACAAAAAAAAATATGTTAATATATGTGTTCTTTAAATCCCAGTCTTACGATACCATTATGATATCGTGAAATTATTAAATTTACTAATAAGTAAATAATTTTATTAAAAAACTTAACTTTGAAGATATTATAACAGAATTAACATAAAAATGAAACAGTCAAAATCTAGTTAAAACAAAATATATAAAATAAAATTAATAATATTATATTAAAAATTTCTTTTTTTTTGTCATTTTGTTTAAAAGTTTTTTGTTTGTTGTACGTTTAAACAAAATCCAAATAAGAAAAAAAAAATTTGTTCATAAATTCTACTTAAAATAAAAATTCTACAAAACTGACTTTATTTTTTCTTATATATAATATTCGCTTAAGTCACGAATGTTAATTTAAAAACTTTTCCAATTAATCTCTACCCTTTTTATCTGGACATTATTAACAATCCTACCATAATTATTTATGTTTTATTTTATTTTATTTTTCTTTAACTTTATATACTTTTCTGTAGTTAGTTTTATGCAGTAAAAGGAAATATTCATAAGAAATAAAATATAAAGTTTTTTTATTTTTATATATAATTTATATAAGTTAAGACTCTCATCAGAATCTTTTCGTTCTAACAGGCAATATAAACGCAAATTCCCACAGGCAATGCTATAATACTAGTGGATACAATTTAATAGTTTTCTCTCTATAAAGAAAAGTTTTTTTATATTTCTAGTATAAGTTTATATATATATAAAAAAAACAAAAATTCATTTTCCATTTAACTTTCTTTCAATGGTAAAATATAATAAAGAAACCAAAATTTAATGTTTGTTTTGTATATATAATTATTATTTTTTTGGTATTATAAATTGTGAAAATCAAATTAAAGATTTTCTTAAGAACAAGTTGAAAATGTATAAATTATGTTATTGTCTTAACATTTCAAATTACAAATGAAATATAAATGATGATTCAGTTTTTTTGTGTATTACATAAACAAATTTAACTAAATATTTAGTGAAAGTAATATGAAAATGCTAAAATCTTACTTACATCAAAAGCATAAAATCTAAAATTACAGATATAAAAATATAGTGAAAGTAAACACGTTTTTGTTTTTATCAAAAAAATTCGATTTTTAAAAAAGAAAATATTATTTTTGTCTCATACCCTGGGGAAATTTCGTATGAATCAATATGAATTTTAAAATAGATAAATTTTCTAAAAAAAATCTCAATATATTTTTCGATTTAATGGAAAAAAGTAAAGGATCAAAGCTGGTAAAATTATATTATTTATAATAATTTTTTTTGTTCAAAGCCTTTAAAATATCTGATCGAATTTATATATTTTATATTGATATCAAAAATAATAAGACAATAATTAATGGCTTTATTTCGTACAAAATGTGATAATATTTAGTAAAATATTAATGCAATTACAGACAACATAGGCTAAATTTGCTACCAGATTTAACTACTTTCCTAACCATTATTTATGAACTCTTCATTATGGTGTATAATATATTCAAGTTGAATAAAGTACCAAAATTTGATAGAATAATAAAATTTGCTGACTTCACATTAAATATCTCAACATTATCCAATAAATATAAAAGAAGCTAGACTTAATGTCTCAAGGCTGATACGTCTGGATAAAAGATTTCTACGAGTTCTCATTGGTTTCCATCCGTTATAGTTTTAATATTTTCAGTTAAAATGAATTGATTGTTAATTTTGAATTCTATGGCTAATCATATTAGTCTGGATGCATTACTCCGAATTTTAATAAAGGCAAATTAACATAGTGTAATTGATTGTTAAACATGAGATTACTTTTATATAATATCCGAAAAATTTCGTAATAACGTTAAACTATTGTATAGATTAAAATGGAGTCGTTAAGGCAGATGTACAAATCTACTCCTCCCTGTACTACGATCTAAAGAGACTTATTGTACCTACCATTTGGTCAGTTGAAACCTAGAAGCCAAGAATTCTCTTGACGGTCAGATCCATGATTTCGTTAAAAGTCAGATATATGTTACTAACCCCTTGAAATTAAATCTTGTTTTGTTCTAGAAATTAAAAAAATAAGACGCCATTTTATAAATATATTTAAGACGCCATATATTATTAAATTCTACAAGCTATTTATTGTTCAATAATTACAGTATATTTTAATACATTCCTTAAATATCATAATTTATATTAGATTTATTTTTAATGAATATAATAGAAATTGTTAGTTTACAAAAGAAAAAACAGAAGAAACTAATTTATTTAAACTTAATACACATTTATTTTATCTTGTTTCTCGACACTAAGCTTTAAAGACCACATAAAATGTTGGCAGCTCACGCAAAAATTTATTTATTCTTGAAGGCGGTAATAAAAAATTTGATATTTATATTTCATTAGGTTCCACGCCAGTCACTAAATAATCAAAAAAAAAATCATGATATTTTTTTGTTTTATTTTAAATTATTTGACATTTAATTTAATTAATTATGTTTTTGGTGGATATCAGTTTATTTCATAAACTTTTGCTGACGAATATTTCAAGAAAACTTAGAAAAATGTATTTTAATTGAAATTATTACATGAAAATGCTATACTAAAGATACAAAAAGAAAACTAATTATTTTCTGAAAAGTTCAAGCTCTACTACCATGTGGTACCGATTTTTTCAACTGATATTTTCGATAATTCTGTCAAATGTTGCAGCTCATATTTTACAAAAAAATTTTATATATTTACCTAATATTTTTATTATGCTAATTTTGAATATTCTAGTTTAATTATACACCATTCATTTAACTTTCCTTAATTGCTGTATATTTGGTATTGTAAATCATATTATTAAAAAGGAAATGAAAAGTGGCATCGCTACAGAATATTAATTTTAATTATCTTTTTATACTGTGTTGAAACTTTTTAATGAACCTATAACTATTGTGGTTATATATTTTTAATTATACCATCGCAAAAGAAGGAAAAATAATATATAAGAAATTAGTAATAAAAAAAATATAAAAAATAAAAATTAAAACGTATTTTTGAAGGTCATTAAAGGTCACAATCATACATTCAAATTTCATTTAATCACCGTTTTTGATTTTAGTTTTGCGTGTGCCAAGCTAACATCTCTTCAAAATTTAGTATCTAATTTTTTATCGAGCTACTTACGTGTATCTATAATTAAAATTTCCTCATCAACCTCATAAATTAATATATATATACATTTTTATTGTCTTAATTTATTATTCTTTATAGCTAAAATTAGAAATGAAAGAAAAATATGAAAAAATTTCCCATAAAAATATGACATTTTTTACGTTTTTAATTAATTCACTGTGAAATAGAAATTTTCATTATTATTTAGGCTCGCCCCAATATAAAAATATGTAACAACCTGTAGAGAATTATTAAATCCTTTATAAAAATTAAAAGTATAAAACGTTTATCGTTTATTGTCCTTGAGTTTTAATTCATTTGCCTTGAGTTTTAATCCATTTCTTATATAACTGATGGACTCGTGGCTACTGATTAATAGCCAGTTTTTTAGGTATCATAATTTATCAATTATAAAAATATTAATTTTCTGTAATTATTTTGGATATGGTTTAAGCTAAATTAGTTGCTGAATTTCAGACTCTTATGGAATTAAATTAAAAAATATGTAAAAACAAGCAAATTAATTAACTTTATAGCTTGTTTCATTAAATTTAAGATAGATATTAGGGCTAATACGTAATCCAGGTGGTTCTTATAGAATTCGTACCAATAATGAATGCAAACAGTTGTACGGATTAATAAGCATGTAACGTCATGGATTATAACTTATAACCCATCGTAACAGTAGGGTGGGTCATGTGATTAGAGTAAATTTGCTACATGCAAAAATTTAAATTTTAAATCCGCCAGGAAGTTGAAGACCAAAAGTTGAATGCTTAGAAAACTGCCAAAATGACATTCGAAAAATCAGTGCGATAAATTTGTAAAGTAGTGCTTAAACCCCCACATGTGGAAAGGTATTTTAAAGCAGACCAAGACACTTGATATATCACGGAGTAAAAAGTAAATTAGTTTCATTAACTTACTGCCATCTATTTTTTTTTTCTATTTTTTCATTATACTTTTGACTTTGGCACCTCATTTAAACTTGAATTTTATGGAAATCATATTTGAATTGGTTTAATTATAAAACTTCAAACTAAATTTAATATGATTTGTTGAAAAATCGAGCTAATTTCATATATTATGTCCACTGAGAAACTATCAGCAAAGTTGTTTTATTCTACATTATCATAGTCTATACGCCATTTACCTGAAACAGAAAAAATCTATTTTAAAAATTTAATGTACCTTATAATATTTATCGGAATTTTATCGACATTATTTTTCAACATTTCCATTCATAATATGGATATTTTCAGTCGAAATTTTTAAAGTTTCTATATTGGAATTGACAGCTTTGCAGAATGGTATTGAATAATTGAATATTTATGTAATGCACTACTATTGACATTGTTATTTCTAAATTAAAAACTAAAATATTAAATTCAAATATTTTTATGTTTATTTGAATATGAAAAATTGATTGTTTAAATTAATTCAACAAATTTTTGTGTAAATATTAAAATATATTAACAATTTTCAGTTTTAGTATTGTATAAATTCACAAACCAAAACTTAATTTATCTAATTATATATTCAAGTATGAAGGATGATGTGATATTTAAGTAGAGTTTTTTTTTTTTATAGAATTTATTTATAAAATAATATTTAAAACAAATATTCTTTTTTTTTTTTATAAAATTTATATAATAATTTTTCGTGAATGTCTTAGATATTTTTAGTCCATTAAAAAGCAATAAATTATAATTACAGAGGCGAAAAATTCTTTATAGTCTAATGAAATTAACTCCACTTAAAAATATGACAAATTTTTTTTTTTTTTTTTATTTTTCTTAAATATTTTTTATCAGAAAACATTATGCTTACTCATTGAACAAAAATTGAAAATTTATTTTAAATTTAATTCTAAATATAAATTTTACATAATAAAATGTAATTATTTTTAGGGATTTATATGAGAAACAAAAAATCGCTTATCTGCCTATTTGTCTGTCTGGTTGAATATTATAAAATTTTTGAAATTCCTATTTAACATTGATAGTATACACCGAAAATTAATAGTTTCATTATGTTAACAGAAATTTATAAATTTCTCAAAAATTTCAATTAGTCGAGTTCAATTTGTCCGAAGGTCATGTATGCAATCATATTGAATTCAGAGATTGATATGGATTAGTTACTCAATTACTAATTAGCTTATTCGTTACAGCGTTCCAATAATTTACTAAACCAGACAATTACTAACTGTCAACTTATGTGTGAAACAGCAGCTACACAGAAGTTCTGCTGGGTGTCTGTTTTTTACTTTGTATAATATCTAATTTATTTGTGTAAATAAATAAATTGCTATAAAAATGTGAAAATTTTATGAAATTTTTAAGTTTGTATCATTTTTAAATGCTAAAAAAGCAAAATACAAAATAAAATTTAATGAATTTAGGTCAAACTAAAAATTTTGTCAGTATTACTTTTACATATTTCTGCAGTTTATTGATTTGTTATAATTACAAATGATTATCATCTACTGATACCTAATTTTTGAATTCATTTGAAATATTTTAATTTTAAATCCCAAAAACACAATAAACTACATAAATATGTAATTTAAAAATAAAATAAAATTATTTAATACAAAATATTTTTAAAATCTATGCTGATTTTATCTCGAAATTCAAATAAATGTGAATAAAACATTATTTGTATATCAATGATAACGACATAATTTCGAAACAATTTCATGTATTGCCATCCTTCAATTTGCAAATTAATGATTTCAATTTAAATAATACACCTAACATGTTTAAATTTACTTTATTTTATATTCAATATAATGGAAAATCCTTTTAATGAATTCAGACAAAACTTTTAAATGTAGATACAATTTGTATACTTTTCAATTAATATCAATTTGAATGTTTAATATATTTTTAAAAATAATATTTTAAACTTTACAGAAAATATAATTTCTATAGAATTGAAAATAGTAAAAACTTGTAAATATAATTGGTAAAAATTAATGTAAGCTTAAAATTGTAGTATTCAAAATAATAAAAATAAATTAAATATATTCTATAACCAATTCTATAAGAATCTCTACATTATTTTGACATAAAAAAAGATTTGAATATAAATCTGCAGTGGAGATATTTTAATCCCAGCCAGAAAGTTATGGTTAGTTAGTATTTCTCCAACGCTCTGGTAATTACGAATCCTGTAATGCTATTAGTGTTTGATATTCTATAGTCGAGCAACTGAACAGTTCTAAAGTCGGGCAACTGAACTGAGCAAATGATTGGACTGCATATATATCAATTAAAATATTATCGGTTTTAAATTTTGTCGGTTTGTTTAAAAAAAATACTTATTCAATTCTGCCATTCAAAATTCAATCTAGTAAAAATGCATGCCCAGTTTATATAATAGCGCTAAAGTTCAAATCGAACCTAGGCCTCCTCCGAGAGGTTTCGTTACATTTCCTGTTAATCTGAACCATAAATTTCTTTATAGCGAAGAAATACTTAATTGCAACTTGCAACAAGCTAATGACTTTTCATAGTGATACATTTGTTGTCAGCAAATGGACTCTACCGTTAGCATTTTTCCCAGTCATAAAATCAGTACTACATATTGAAATATTGCCACCGCCACTAAGATAGAATGGAGCATAGGAACTTCCATTACTATCGAATGAGGTTTCGTTATAAAAGTATCCAAGAGCCACAGCCACGACGAGATGTAGTAAAACGAATCATGGTTTAATTTAATTAATTTCGTCCTTTTGGTATGTTTTGTATTTTAATGCATTATTTAATCTTTTTGGTTATTTATAATTTTTATATATTAATTTCATTTTCATGAATTACTTACCTTGATTAATTATGTTTCTATTTTTCTTAATAATTCAATAAATTTATTTATTTATATTTTTCATTAATTTTCAATTTTATTTTCTGTTTTTCATTTTTTTTTTTTTTTTAAATATTTTTTCTATATTTGGTACGTTTTTTTCTGTTTTAGTTTCTCAATATAAATTAACAAAAAATAAAATATTTCATATTATAATATATTTATTAATTATTTATAATATTTTTGATATAACCTACTAATTTAATTTATTTTATAATGAACTTAAATAAAATTGCACAATAACAAAATCTAGAAAATATAAAATAAAATATTATAATAAAACAAATTAGTAAGAAATTTTCTTTTATGATGTTAAAATATTATTAAATATTAATTTAAAAAAAAAATATTATTTAATTAATTTAATTGGTTAAAAATTTAACATGAATTTATATAAATAAATTTTAATTAGCACGTTATTCATTCTCATTCCATATCTCCATGTAAATTTTGTTTAATTTTTTATTAATTTCACTGATTTGTATTTTTTTTTTTAATAATTATTGTTACTTTGATTTATTATGAAATTTATAATTTATATATTTATTTTTAATTATTAATTCAATTACATGGAAAGCTATTTTTAATAAATTATAATATTTTATTTTCATTTTAAAATGCTACAGAGATAAATATAATAGAAATTAATTTCGTTTGCTGTTTAAATTTGAATAAAAATAAGCAATTGGATAAAATTATATAATCGAAATAAATATAAATATTTGTTGTTGGGTGAATTTTTAATTAATTTAATGAAATATAACTGCAGAATAATTACAAATAAACCCAATTCCTGATTCCATACGATATTTTTTTATACGATTTTCAAATAATACGATATAGAAATTCGGTTTTAAACGACATAATATTATTTCATTGATTTGTAATAAAGACTTTGAACATAATATTAATAATAGGCACATACGACCTTTTGCTTCAATGCTTTTTTTCACGACTGTTCTAAGATATATGGAACTAATCACCGATTTTGAAAGATATAATTTTTTATACGGTTTTTTTGTAGACGGTTAAAACTATTTTTTGAATTCTATTTTGTAACTAATAAAATTATATTCTTAGGAAATTTAAAAACTAATTAATTTTATTAAATTTATTCAAAAGAGTGAAATCTATATAAAATTTATAGTTTTCTGAGTTAAGTTTTTATTTAAATATTTTGTGAATTAGTTCCAGTAAATATTTATTACGTTCTCTTGAAAACTTTTACATTGATTTATTTAAATACTAATAATTTTGAAATTTCTAGAAAAATGTATTCTTATTTCAAATTAAATTAACCGTTTCGTAGCAATAGTGACTTTACTAAAACGTTAAGATTAATAAATTGAATAAATTATTTGGCAGAGATGAAGAAAATCTTACATGTGCCGGCACTGATAACTGCTAATATTGTTAGTTGGCGTCATGATAGTGTATTCAAGTCCCGACTAGGAATCGCTATCGCTCTAAGTTGACTCAGCTTTAAAATGAGTTCAAAAATAATTAAAAATTTTATGTAATTGTGATTTTAAGACTCTGGAAAAATGCTAACTGTTAAGACTATTAACTGACACTAAATGTTCACTATTAAAAACCATTACTTTTGTATACTTTTAAAAGTTAGTTCATTATAAAAGAAAACTGATTGTTCGAAATCTATATAAAATTAGTAGGATCAAATTACAATAAAGAAATCTCACTCTGGCATTAAATATTATGGTATTATATACTTATGAACATATTACAGCGACAATTACACATTGTTACCTTTAGGATAATGCTATTTTCCATAAAACTGTATTAGGCATACTGTAGATGTAGACTGTACACCTTTTTAACCGTATTCAAATAAATTGATTAAAACAATATCTATAATTGACGAAAACCAATTTAAAAATGCTTTCATGATATCAATGAACGTTTCGCAAAAGGGTTAAATAAAATTCAATCTTTATTTGAATCATTTACAATAATTTTCTTTATAATTCCATCACCACTTTAAAGTCAATTATCGTTAAAAATTAATTGCAATACAAAAAGCATTTAATTGCATTTATGCTTTTGTTGGGAAATATTCAATTTTCCAAAATAAATTTTATCATTTTATAATAATTAGTTTATATTAAATTATGCTAAAAGGCTTTTAAAATAAATTTTAATTTTCCTGTAAAGTTTCTTTCAATTACAATTTTTATAAAATGTATATTATTATTACTGGGTGGAAATATTTTTACACAATAAATACATTTATAAAGAAAATTGAGGAAAATGGAAATCAATAAAAATTTAAATTAATTGCCAGGAAATATAAATTTCTATAAATTTATTACCAAGAGTTGTATTTATATATTTAATTCATTTTCAAAGGACGAAAAGGACATAGAGAAAAATATTAAAAGTGTGTTCACTTTGACACATTAAATAATCTCTGTCACATTATGAAAATAATTTAATTAAGATTTTCATTTTCTTGAAGAAAATATAATATAATATTAATAAATAAGGCAATTTATGATTATAAATCATATTCAGACAAAATAACATTAAGTAAATACAACATTAATTTTGTGTCGTCGTTACGAATAATGATTATAAGAAATGTCAAGGGAAATCTTGATATAATTTTTCATGATTTAAAAAAAAAAAAAAATTATATTTTCCATTTATTTAAAATTTTTATTGATTTTGATTCGTCTGGAAACAGCATCCTTGATTGTTAAGAAAAACTATTATTTATAATAATACTTTATTTATAACAAGCAATTCACCCAATCATATTTTTTTTGCAAGGACTTGTTTTAAATGATTTTTAAATAACACGATTTAGAAAGAAAATTTTAATTCCGTTTTAGACGGTTTAAAAAATTGCTTTGGAATTTTATAAAGATTTTAAATAGTTGTTTTTAGTATACCTACAGACAGACCCTTTTATATCAACGGTTTTATTCACAACTTTTATAAGATATTAATAATTTTACAATTTTGCAAATTTTTTTCACGGTTTTTTTTTTACACGATTTTCCTGAAACGTATCTACCGTACAAAAACAGAATTTAATGTATACTATTTTGTTACCCACAAAGCTACTTTTCTTATTAGAATTGTATTCTTAGTAACGAACGATGTTTAAAAAATTTCTTGATTAGGTATTTTATTTTAAAGTAAAGAAGATTACTGCCCTAGCGAATTTTAGTCTATATGTATAAAAACTTTTTTATATTATATACAGAAACTTATTCATACTAATTGCACCATCTTTTTAACTAAAGAAAAGTTGATTTAAAATAAAAAGAAAATCATTTATATTTTATATAATTGTCTAAGTAAAACTGTTTTTCCTGTAAAACTATTTCTCCAAAGATGCCAATTATTATAATTTGAAATAAAATTTAATTAATAATAATTTTTCTTCTAATACTCGTACAACTCTAATAGGATAGCTTCGTATCATCAGATTTCTAGGAAAAATTCAAAATTAATATTACGTAACTGCTTAATAATTCTATCTTGGATGAAATTGTAATAGGAATTTTTAATAAGAATTTTTATCCTTCTTATAAAATTAACGTTTTTTTTCTCATTAAATACTATAAATAAATTGAAAGTTTTTTAATTAAAAATGATATAGCACTTAAAATTATAAACTGTTTTATATGACATTAAAAATAATTAATGTTTTTTATTTTTTTTAAGAAATGAAAGCATTATTAAGAAATAATTTATAAGAAAATTTTAATAGGTTGTAAAAATAATAATAATCATTAAATAAATTGAATTATAATTAATGATTAATAAAAATACATATTTAATATGAAAGGAAATTAGTATATAAAAAAATTTAAACCAATTTTATAAAACGTTTTAAAAAAATTAAATATATTTCATTATAATAAATAAAATACTTTCAAAAAGTAACAAAAAGGTAAGATAGTTGGAAAAGAAAGATGGATTCAAATTTTCATCAAATTAGTTCTTAATCAACTAAAAAACAATTGTGTAAATAAATATTAAGAAACCAGCTCTTAATAATTATGCACTGAACAAAATAAAAGTTCTAAATTTCCAAATTAAATTACCACCAAAGTCTTTAGTACTTTAAAAATAATTCTACAAAAAAAAAAAATAGTTTTCAAAAAATACTATCAACAAAAAAGGATTTCCAATAATTGTTATCCATTGGCAAATATATCGGAACGATGTACAATTACATGTTAATAAATTGAATTTTTCGCTATTCTAAATAGTTCTTACCAATACATCATTTTTACAGTGAAATAGTACAAAAATAATAGAATTCATAAATTGTCTATTTAACTCAATTTGGCAAATTGAGTTATTTGAATCCAATTTAATTTATAATTCAATTGATAGCCAGCTATCAAATGAATTTCAATATTCCACTATAATTTTCTTTTTGTATTGATTGCAAAATCGATTGAAATTGCAAAACTATTCTTCAAATCTGTAAATTTCACGATGATTTTCCTTTATGTTTGTTTGATGCGATAACTACCATTATTTTGAAGAGGATCCAGCCTCTAAATAAGTTTATGTAATCATCAATATGTATCAATTGAATAAGTATTGGGCTTGTCTAATATATAGTTTTTACATGCTTCAATAACTTTTAGAGTTAGAATAATTTGTATTTTATGTATTTTTTTTTGTTTGGTTCTCTGCCAGCAGAGATAACAAAATTCAATAGTTTAATATGAATAAAATAATTGTATCCAGGTAAAATTTCAAATGATAGGATAAACAGAGAAATGAAAATTTTACAAAGTGAAAGAACGAAGTCCAATTCGATATTAATAAATTGAATTTTTCGCTATTGTAAATAGTTCTTACGAATATTAAAAAAATAAAAAAATGCTTATTTAATTCAATTTGGCAAAATTGCGTTATTTTAATCGATGTTCTGAATTTTATTTCGAAATCACCTGAATCTTAATAAATTAATAATTCGAATTGATCGAAATCAAATTGATTGTGTTATTTAAATATTGGAAATAAATTTTATACAATTAATCATTTTATTAAATTTTACTGCATTGTGGATGGTACATCAAAATTTACAGAACAAGATATAGTTCAGTAAATTTTGAATTATATTGTAACCAATTTTTATGGTTGACATTATAATTGTAAGATAGTTCAATAAATTTTGATGTACCATCATAAAGCAGTAAAATTTTGCAACAAAGTAGCTAGCACTGAAACTACATATTGAAATATTCGTCACATAATTATATTGATTTTGTGATTATTGTAAGGGATGACATTAACATTAAAAGTTCAAAATTTCAGAAAAATAGGTTATGAAAAATGTAATTGAAATTGAATTTAAAGGAAACTTTTTTATTTTCGTAATTATATTATTGGATTTCCTTGTTTCAACAATATGTTAAAGTTATTAAATAAATCTTCAAGTTAAATATTTTATATTTAATAATATTGGACATTTTTAAATAAGTTTAATGTCATTCTATTTAAATTGAAATTTAACAGTAGTAAATAATAATTTTTTACAGTAACTCACTATAACAAAAAGGATTAACACAATTTGAGCTTAGGTTTATTGGCATTAGAGGGCTGAGTCCTAAATATATACAACGCTGGGTCCATAGTGATTATTGATATAATTTTTATGGATAACGAACCTGAATTGCTATTAAGGTATTTTTAAATAAGTTACAATTTCGTAATTGACAGTAAACTTGAGGAAATTTCTAGTACAGTACTACAATTCAGAATCTTTCTCAAAGCTGTATAGGAGTTGTTCTTAAGTTCCAGCTTGTTCTGATACTCTATAGTTTTGTATTGATGACTTGTTATAAGTCCACGCGTAAGCTCGTGCTTGCTGAACTAAATAGTTTAAAGCACTTGATATTGATTTTTTTTTTTTGAATTTTTTTTTTTGTCAGCATTCAACATGAATACGAAATTGAAAAAAAAAAACACATTTTTTAGAAATATTTTCAATATCAATAATTGCTGGAAACAAACGATATATAGAAATTTACAAAATTTTCTTTTTATATTTCCTGCCAGAAGTTGACGACAAACAATGAATACCAAATATTATTTACAACATTTCACAACCTGTTCTAAGAATTTATATCAATCGAGTTCGATATTATTATTTTCAAAGTGCTATACTTTGGCTATATATTCTTAAGATGTTAAATTCGGTGCGTAACAATTTGTGGAAATTTCATTTTATATCAGAATATTTGACATAAATATATTTTTTCTTGTCACACTTTTTAATGGTTTTCAAAATCCGCTTATTCTTTACCATAAATATTGTTTTAAAAAAAAATTTGGTTATTTTTAAATTGACATTTTTGATAAAGATAAATTATGTTATATTAAATAAATGGAAAATTAAAATTTAATAATATTGTTACGCACTAAAGGATTTAAAACTTTTCAAGTAATATATCTTTAGAAAGGTATTTTCAAATCTGAATAATCTATAGATTAAAATGGCACTAACTAGAATTATATAATTTTCCTTAATAATATTCGTCCTTTTTTACGAATTTCATTGAACAAAGAGTAGCGAATAGAAAATCGCTGTATCGATTTATTTAAAAATCGTATTTCAAATTTTTGTTCACAAAATATCGCATGGGATAAATGATAAAAGTATAATCATAATAGAATAGTGATAATTTATATTTAAATGTTAAGATTTATGTTCATAATATGAAATTGGGTTTATTTCAAAATTATTAAATTTAAAATAAATCAATTATGTTAAAAAATAAGTTTAATTGATATTTTAATGTGTAATTTTCGGTGTAATCTAGATTTTTAAATGATATTTAGGAAAAGAATTATTGTAACTTTTAAAATATCTCTGTAACTTTGCAAAAATTATATTATTAATATTTTATATATTGCTTTTAGTTATTAACATATCCTTAATATTTTTTATTTCTTTTGGGATTATTTTATTATCTCTGATATTGTAATTGAAAGCAAATTTATTTTTATCCATAAAATTTTATATTTTATAGATCAATTAATATTATTTTTCACAGTCAATATTTTTAAAAACAAAAATTCAATAAAAATTAAAACTGCACGAAATAGGAAAAACACAAATTTTTTTTTATGAAGTTTAACCAGAAGCAAATATAATAGTTCAAATTAGAGTATTTAGCACACTTTTACCATGACTTAACCATTTTTATTTCAGTTTTGATGATTTTTTTATATTCCAAGTAGAATACATTTGAAGCCATTGCTGGAATCAAGTTGCTGACTTCCAAATTAACGAAAGCTTCTAAGCAGGCCACCCAGTCAACTTAATTCCAGGAACTGCTACAAATGTTTAATTATGGTTTTTTTTATTTGATTATTCACTTTTGTTTATGAGTTCTTCGTTTTTTTTTTTTGGTTATGTTTGCCAGATTATAAATATTGAACAAAAAAAATTATTTAGGGATAGTTTTATAATTAGTTTTAATAAAAACAGAAAAATTAATAATTATGAGTAAAAATAAAAATAAATAAGATAATTTTAAATTAAAATTATATAAATATAGATGTAATATAATCAGATTGCAATTGATGAATTTTTCAAGATTTGGATTTTCTAATAATATTTGAATATGGTCAGATTTTGTGAATCGTAGACACTTTTTTTGTGCTAATTAAATTATTCTGATATGATATATACCTCGTTTTTAGAGATATAGTCCAAGATTATTTAATTATTTTATTGTATATAAAATTTGTAGGAGCCACTAAGAAATATACTTTATAGCAGCGGTTTCCAAACTGTGGGTCGCGACCCACAGGGGGGTCGCGTAATAATCTCAAGGGGGTCGTGAAGTTTTTAATTTCTGCTTTACCTATTTAAAAAAAATACTTACAAAAATCTATTTAAGATGCCTCTGGAAAAAAAAAAACAAAAAAAAAAAATATATTTTTGATTCCTCTGGAAAAGAAGAACATGAAAAATGAAAACTTAGCAACCTGTTACGAAGTTAGTAGGTAAATAGTTACTATGGTAACATTAAAACCGTTATTATATCACAACGAATTGCAATTTAATTTTTGACGGAGTTCTAGTTGAAGTTGCTCCAGTTGTCATTTCAATATCGGTGTTAATTTAAGTGTACTGCTATTTAAATATTATAGAATATTAAATAAATATATTTTTTAGTTTTTTTTAATTACAATATTTCATAAACTGAATTCTTGGGTGAGATTTATATATAGAATATTTTTTTAAAAGTTTTAAAGAATTTATATTTATCCCTATCAAAGTTTTTAATCGGTTATAAAAGAAAAATAAGTAATAATGAAGATACCGATGCTAGTACCAGTAAAGATAGTGGAAATAAAAAATACGCAAGTGAACAAGGAACTAACACCCCCAAGTCAAGAAAATACGATTCATCATATTTATCATTAGGATTCACGAGTGTTCTGGTAAACGAATTGGAAAAACCAATGTGTGTGGTTTGTACGAAAGTTTTGTACATACTAAACTTTTATTAATTTTTGTTTAGTTTTATTCTATGAATACATTACTTTTTACAAATTGAAAATTTGCTTATATTATTTATTGTTGTATCTAATAAGGGGGCCGCCAATTTTTTCTTTTTTTCTTATGTGGGTCGCAGTATCAGAAAGTTTGGAAACCGCTGCTTTATAGAATTGCACTGTATTATATTTTATTCCATGTTAAATTTAAAAAGTTTCATTAACATTTAAGGAAAAGTTAACAAATTTAATTCATTAACAAATTTTACCCATATTCGGCTATGTTGCAAAACAATTATGTACATAGTAATACAATAGCCTCTTGGGAATCTAAAATATTATGTCCAAATTATGAATTTATAATTTGTTAGCAATATTTTATTATCTTGCAATAGAAACAGATGCAAAAAAAAATGAATAATTATGTTAAATAATATTACTAATTGCAATTTTTGTATGTACTTCATTTTGATTTATTTAACCGCCATTTTGTTTAATTGATAATTATTGTATAACTGTCAAAATATGAGACGTTTAGCGGACATGTAATTACCACAATATGTAAATTTTTATGGTAAACTGATAAATTATATATAACAAAAAAAAAATATTTCAAAAGCAATCTTAACTATATTTTATTTTATAGCAAGAAAATAAAATTTATTAAAAGCAGAAAAAGAATCTTATTTTGTATATTTTGATTTTCAGTTAATTGATTCGACGATTAATTTACTTAGCACACTGTATTTTCATTATTTAATTTTTTATTTATAAATTTTTATGTAAGTATTGCTTTTATTTCTTTATTTTATTTTTTATATTATTATATAATATTTACATCTAATATGTAAAAAATAAATATTAAAAAAATAAAAATTTTGTTAATAAATTATCATTTTTAAAATCAACAAAAAAAAAATGCACAATTTAATTTATTTGTATAAAAATAAAAGCCAAATTACAAATTTAAACATTTTAAACATTTTCATATATAAATATAACAAGAATAACTTAAAAAATTAAATAATAATACGTCAATAGATTTTTTTTAAAAATATTAAATTATTAAATAACTATTAATATATTAAATTCAAAAATATATTTAATATTTTATGAAATCGGAAGCTGGAGAGCGCGTTTATCTTAAACAAAATGTGATAATTTTTAATTATACGAATAGTAAATATAGTTTTATAAAATATAAATAATTTTCATTTTTTTTTTCTTTGTTAAATATAATTTATACATTTTTAATAATTTTACAAAATAATTATTAGTTTAAAAAATTAATCAAAAGCAAATATAAAGAAAAAATCTTAAGTCCAGTTTCACAGTGCGAGCTTAAGTTTAATGAAATTGATTTCGTCATTTAAATTTACTTGATATTTAGAGTATATGCTTAGCTACACTGAAAAATGTGAATTTTTGTGAATAATAAATAAGAATTATGAGTAAAAATGAATCAATTATGAATTTATGTTTATGTTTAGAAACATACAATTTTACATTAATATTTTACTTTCATTTAAAGAATCTGAAAATATAAATGTAATATAAACGGAAGTTTAAACACTTAGTAACGTTTAAGCTTGTACTGTGAAATTGAACATTAATATAAATTTAAATGAAAAAATAAAAGAATTTAAATTTATAGAGCGAACATCGCACACTCCAGCAGATTTTCTGGAAGCACGCTGTATACAATAATTTAATAATAATATTTTAATTATAATTTTGGTATTTTTTTTTTTTTTGTTTTTTAATTAATAAATTTAATTTATTTTTGTTTATAAAAAGAATTAATTATAATTTAAATATATATTTATATAAATATTTCTTAATATAGTATCGAAAATTTTATTACTTATATTTTTTTGTGTTGTTTTTAAATTAAATAAAAATAATAAATAATTCTAAGATTGTTAAAAATATAATAACTATATTTTATACTTATTAATTATAAATTATATTTATTTTTATTCACTTTTAAAAGTCTCTACTTTAATTTATTTAATTTTTTTATCAATTTTCTTTCAATTTTTATAATGATTTTTTTTCTTATTTGACTCTTACGTTGTTTTGTGCTGGTTTAGTTTTTCTAATGTAATTTTCATTATTATGTAATTTAAATTTAATTTATAATCATTATATTATTCTTATTTTTTTTTTTTATATATATTTTTAAATTATGTATTTAAATTACTATTTTATTGTTTATTTAATATAATTAATATATTTATTAATTTTAATTTGGTTTTTATAGTATAGGTCATTATAAACTTTCGACTAGTTGACTTGTTCTTCGCTGAGTTTGATTTGAATTTAAATAACTTTCTGAGTAAACGCTTTTAGCACGATTGTCATAACGCAAACTAGATCGACGTATATCAATATCCAATGGTATACGATGATCCCGCCACCATGCACAAAATATACAATTTAATGTATTACGAAATGCTTCTCGGAAATCACGATTAAAATATGCATAAATTAATGGATTTAATGTTGAATTAAAATAACCAATCCAAAATAGTACAGCAACAACAACATCTGGACATGGGCATGCATCACCACAAAGCGTTGTTATTACATACCTAAATAATTTCAAAATTTTATTTAAAAAAATATATAAAAATAATTTCTCAAATATACTTAAATAATAAGTTTAATATTACAATATTCATAAAATAATTTTATTTATTTACTAAATGGCTGATTTTCAGTCGCTTCGCAACTTACAAACTTCCCAATAACTTTACAAAACATACAAGTTTGTAACCAAACGCTTTAAGTATGTTTGAAATAGACCCAATTTAAACTCTCAATTAGACTAGTATTGAAACAGTAATTAGTTTAATTTGTCCATAAAAATTATTGAAATCTTTAATTTTAAATCCATTATAAAAAGTAAATTATCAAATTTTATTTAATAGCCAGCCAATTTTCCTAAATTATAATTAAATCAAAATTCCAATTTGTTAAATGGTCTGTAAGTTTTCCAATTAATATAATTTATTTTTATTATGAATTATACTAAATGTAGTGAAAAAATTATTTAACATGTTTTTTTTTGGTTGGCATATCAATGAAACCACATTTTGTTTTTAACTAAAATATATAAAATTTTATCATGTAAATCATATAAAACATAAAAAAAAAACTTAAAAAATATCTGACTCGTAAAAAAATATTTGTAGTATTTTCTAACGACTCGACAAATATTTTTAATATTAGAACATAGATAGAAAAAAAAACCTATAAAAATCCTTAATAATTTATAGTCTATGGAGTTAGTAGGTCATTTCATTAAATAAAAAGACAATATTATTTATCTTAATTCAACTACAGAACATTTTTTTTTGTGTTTTTAATAAAAACATTTTTCTCTTACCACAAAAAGAATGGAAGCCAGCATAATATAAAAGTTCCCATTATTATACCTAAAGTTCTTGCAGCCTTGTGTTCTCGTTTCATTTTGATTAAGTGTTTATCTTTCGTTGGTGTATGGTCTTGTTCTATTTCGTGTTGGGTAAGTGTTTTCGATGATCCAGACCCACTCAAAGCTTCTCCTTTAAAGAACAAATATATTTATGTAGAAAACACAACAAAAAAAAAAGTTGAAAAATAAATAAAACCAAATAAAAACATTTAGCACTTTAAATTCTAAATGAAAATAATTTAAAAATAAAAATATATTTTTGGTTTATATTTTTATATACATATATAGAATTTCAACTGGAATATTTACCCTTACCATTGGTACCACCACCAGCACTAGTCGAATGTCGATGCATTAACATTGCATTGCCTTGTCGCATTGCCAATTGTTTCTCTTGACGATTTGCTTCACGAAATATAGCATAATATGTAAATATCATTATTGTACATGGTATCCAAAATGATATTGAACTAGAAACAACAGCATAAACTTTATTTACAATAAATTCACAACGTTCGGGATGTTCAATAACAAAATGTCTATGTGAATCTGTTGTATACCAACCAGCAAATATTGGTACAAATGATAAAAGTGCTGGTGATATCCATGTATTAAGTATCATTATAGCAACAACACGTTTTGTCATATTTATTGGATATTTAAGGGGTTTCACAATAGCATAATATCTTAAAAAGATAATAAGATTTTTGATTTAAGATTATTACATTATTTTGAAATAAATTAGTTTCAATATAAAATATGTATTTAATTAAGAAAAAAAAAAAACTTTATAAACTTTTATTAAAGATATCAAATTTACCTGTCTACTGATATACAGCATAAATGAAGTATGCTGGCGGTGGAAAAGTATACATCTAAACTATTCCATAGATCGCAAAGAAAAGGACCAAAAAGCCATCTGCAAATATTTTTATAATTAAAATAAACTTTTATAATTTTTTTTTTTTGTAATAAAACTTTATAGAAATATAATTTAAGAAAACTAAGAAAATAATAAAATTTGATAAAAAAATATGAATAAAATTTAATTACTTTACTATCTTTTATATATTATTTTCCCAGCACAAATAGCATAACCAAATTATTTCAAAAATTAATTTCCGATGTCTATGAACATAAAATTTGAAAATTTTAATATATTCTATAGAAATTATAGTTTGAAAATTTATTTTTTACTTGTTTTCGGTAACAGAAAACGGAAAATAATAAAAAATATATATATAAAAAAATTTATAGAAAATTAAAATTTTCTTCAGAAATTTTCATAAATAAACCGGAAATTAATTTCAATAATATTTCAATTCAAATTTATTTTATATTATAGATAAATGATAGCAGACTGTGTTCTGGTATTAAAATTATTTATATATTTTTATATATATTGATCAGTAGACTTCAACCTTTCGCAATTTCAGCAACCGTTTATCATAGGGACAAAATCATATTTCCTCGAATATGATTTTGCTGTAGTGTCGAGTATGTAAAGTTTAGTTAATCATATTATTTATAAGAACTCGCTAGTCGCTACATAAATGAATCAATTATAATCAATGTATTAGTTTTAACATATTTCTTTCAAGTAAATAAAATATTACTAAAAATTACTTTCATCCTCATTTTGTATTTAATAACTATAAGCATAACTTTAAAAGAATATTCATTAAATAGCTTAGTATTATTGTCATAACTTAAAGGATAATAGAATTTTTTATGGGAATTCCTATTAAATTTTTGCACAATTTACAGAACTATTAAATTTCAAAAACGTCAGGTTGAATACCACACTGTATAAATTATTTGTGAAATGTTTAATATTTTAGAGTCCATATTTTTTGTAAAAAAAAAACTTTTTCAGTTAAAATTATATTATTAAATTTTTTTTGAAGTTCTACGTAAATAAAATTCAATTGGAATTATTTTTTATTGATATAAAGAGGACAGAAAAAAAACTTAAAATATTTTTAGTTGTTTTTTATATTGATGACCCCAGTCCATACTACTCTAACTCAAATTGACCAATATTTTAAGGAGAGCATAAATACTATTTTATGTCAGTTCTAGTTAAAAGTCCTTGAAAAATTTGTATTTTGAAGAAAGATAATTTATTTCTACATCGTTTCAAAAAATATTAACAAATTAATTAGTTATAATTAAAAAGCTTAGTTGAAAAAAATAAATTTAGCTTAACATATTTCAAACTGAAATCATTGTTGTCTAAATTGACTTAGAATAATTTGTATTTTTTATGAGATTGAGTTACAATATAAAATCTTGTCATCATTTCCAACTAGAATACTTAAAATTTAAGTTTTAAAGAGATTACATCTCAAAACTTACGATAATATTGCATTCTATATTAAGATAGAATATGATATATATTTGAGTTAGAATACATTGCAAATAATGCCTATAGATGGCGTAACTTCACTTGTAATAGAATAGCAAATTTTAGAAATAATTAAGTAAAGATCGAATATTTGGCGCTCTTCAGCCATGAATTAGAATAGAAATCAAAGAGCTAAATTTTTCGCTCAAACAAAATACCACAGATGTCTTTATTCTAACTTGATTTGGAATAGTATGGACCGGGGAGACCGAAATAAAAACAATTTTAGTGAATATTTTCTAACTTATATTATTTTTCTAAATAAACTTACCTCCCAGTAACTTGTACACTAAAATTAAATGTCATGGCCATTATTGCTACCATAATATCAGCCATTGCTAATGAAACTACGAAGTAATTTGTTATAATCCTTTTAAAAATAAAAAAAAAATGTCCATGAAATTTATACATTTAAAATTATTAAAATATATTTAAATTTTTATTGATCTAAAATATATGAAAATTTACCTTAATTTTCTATGTCGCATCACAGAAATAATTACTAATAAATTACCAAAAATAGCGGCTGCTATAATGCATACCATAATGGAAGCTTTTAACGTAAGTAATAATGTATCAATCCATTCGGCATCTTTATTTATATCACTATTATCTGTTACATTTAATAATAATGAATCTAAAATTTGTGATGAAGATGTAGTTGTTGTTATAATATGATTGGTATTACCATTCCAATTGGTATTACCAGGTGGTCCAGTTGAACCATATATGGTGGACATATTATTTGAACTAATTGAAAATGGTGGTATCCTTTTATCAACACTCATAATTTTTGAAATAAAAACAATTAAAAAAAAAAGAAAATTTGTTTTTTTTTTGTTTATGTGATTTTTTATTAATTTATATTATTATTAATTTTTAAAATTATAGTTGTTTTTCAATTTTTTGTTTTGTTTTATTATGTTATTAATTTTCTGAGCACCCTGTTAAATGGATTGTCTGAGAATTAAAATTTTTTTGATTTACTTCGAACAGGTGTTCGTCGCTTAATTTACTGCCAATCAATTTTTGGCTATGATGTTCACACAATTTTTCTACACTATTAAAATTTTTATATAATAATTTATTTTGATTATTATTATTTTTTATATAATTAATTTTAATATTTTGTCTATTGCTGTCGGTATTTTGTTGTGCGTACAATTTAATTTTTATAAAATTTTTATATTTTCTAATTGTTTTGACAATTTGGCATAAAGATGGCGTACCGAAAATTTCATAAAATTTATGTTTAAATTTTTGTTGTGATTGTTTTTGTTGTATTATAGCCGAATTCGTTGTTTCAGTTACTACTTTTTGTTTTTGATTTGATGTTGTATTTGTCGTAGTCGTTCTCATCGACAATAATCTCGTCATGATGGCATTCGTCCAAATTGAACCTTTTATTTTGTTTGCAAATAGCACTATAAAAATAAATTTAAAAAAAAAATGAATTTTAATTAATTATTTTTATTAACCTTGAAATAAAAAGAAATTTCAATATATTTAAAGGAGAAATAAAAAAATATTATTTGAATACAAAGTATCTTTAAATACTATATGCAAAAATATATGTATATATAAAATTAAATTAAATAAAATGATTATAAAATTTATTTCTTAAATTAATAATGACAAAAACTATGGATAAGCTGATCTAAAAATAATCCCACGTGTAAATTTTAAATTTAAAACAGAAATAGGATAAAAAAAAATTTGGCGGCTTTTATATTTTAAAAGATTTCATTTTATGTTTAGTGAAATATTATTTGCAAAATTGATAGAAGTTTAAATTTCGTTCAAAATATTATTTGTCAAAACTATTGACGGATTCGAAATCAAAATAGGTAAATATAAAAAGATAAATTCGATACAAAAGTAATGTCTGCAAAAAAATTTCATTAGAACTCGCTGGGTTTTACAATAATGTATTATAAAAAATAGATTATTATTTCTATTCATTCAACTACCACAAAAATTATATTTGACAATTAAATTTGATATATTCTGTATAAGCTAAATCTGTGGTCTTCACAGATAGAGATGAGCAAGCAACTAATAAATTCATAGATAATAAGAAAGTAATTTGTAATCGAGGTTCTGGAACAATTTCTCAGAGGAATCTGTTTATATAGATTTTATAAAGATAAATGTTGACTTGGAAAATTGAATATATATTAGAAAGTTAAAATTTATAGCTATTTCGATTCTGCTGAGATGAAAAACAAAACTCTGATTATACTTTTTGTATGTGCAAAATTATAATCCGGAAGGTATAAGTAAATTGTTAGCCTCTAAAGATTTTACGTACACAGGGATCGAAATTATTATAAGCTTATATAGAAGTTAGTGCATTCAAATTCGGATATTCGGTTATTCGAATATTCGAATATTTTAGTAAATTTCATAGTATCCGTTATTCGAATATATTTAAATCACTATTCGCGTATACGAATATTTTTATTGGCTTACTTTCCAAATTTTGGTCAATAAAAAGGAACGAAAAAAACATTCCCCATTTGATTTTATCTAATACAAAGACAATCTACCTTCTATCAGCTGTTTTATAGAAAAAGAGTTGGCAAAACCAAAAACTGATTTTCATTTGTCATTTCATAATTAATTGACATTTGACAATCAATGATTGACATTTCATTTAAATAAAAATCGTTTATTTTGGAATATCAAGTTTACAAATGTATGATAATAAATGCTTTCGATTAGAAATAAATACAATTACACCTATATTTAATAAAGAGGATCTCAAATGTATATTTAATAAAGAGGATCTCAAATAAAATATTTAATTTGTAATAATCAATTTTACGTTTTTCTATGTTCTTCTTTTATTGTCTTTGCTATTCTATTAGTTATGTTTTTGTTGACTTCATTGGTTCCACTTTTTTTGCTATTACATATACAAACAAAATAATTCGAATAATATCCGAATAATCGAATATTTCAACAAAAAACTATTCGATATTCGGATAGTAAAAACACTCGAATAATTGAATGCACTAATAGAAGTCTTTAAGTAAAACGATTGACTTACAAAAATTAATTACATGTATAATTGTAATTTTGAGACTGGGAAAAATGCGAATGGTTGAGACTATTTTAGAACAATAAATGTCTCATTATTAAAATCCATTAGTTTGTTGTAATTAAAAATTTCTTCACTATAAAGAAACTTATGGTTCAAACATCAAACCCATATAAAATTATAAGGTTTAAATTGTGATGAAAACACTATAATTTGAGGATCTGTGATCCCAAGCGAAGTCTTATGTCAGATGAACCATAATATTCAAACGAACAATAATGACAGATATAACATTAACCATTTTTTTTTAATTACTTTTGGTTTTTGATTTGGCTAAATATAAATTGATATTAAAAAATTGTTAAAAATGTTGTCATAGAATACAAATTCGAATTTGATATTCTGCTCTTTAAATTTTAAAAATTTGCTTATCATATTTTATGATATTCTAGAAAATGGATACAATACTTTTCAATTTTTTGATGTAAAATTTTTGTTTTTGGCAACCAATTTAATTTGGCTTTGGGCCTCACCACAACAAGAAAAAAAAATAAAATTATTTTTATTTTTAATTTAATAAATTTTCGTTTATATTTCCACTAAAGTGTGAAAAAAGTTTTGTTTTAATGTGCGGTAATTATGTCATTTTTTATAATTTATTTTTAATTATTTTAATTTATTTTTATTCTTTTATTATGTGGCATGTTTGAAGTTTCACTTTTTTCGTTGTACATATGAAAATTTGATTTCATTTTATTAATATTTTAGTTTTTCGAATGTGAAATTTTCTTTTAAAGATTTAATTTCAAAAAGAATGAACAACGAATACGAAAAGGATAAAATAATTTTTAGTTATCAAAATCAGTTAATTTTCTTTAATTACATTATCAATATTACATATATAAATGCAGAAATAATTTGAAATTTTCAATGTAATTGGTTTTTCTGATTCATTTGTATGTGCAGCCATACATAAGTGTCTAGTACATAAATACAGCTCATTATCATACAGTTGCCTAACAACTTTCAATTAATTTTTATAAATAGTCTAAAGGATTTTTGTAACACGTATGCCGCTTGACAAATTCAACCAAATCATGCTATATCAAAAATAACTTAAAAATCAAGATCCACGTGTCAAATTAATTAATTTAATAATTAATTATAATTAATTGTTTCATCATTATAAAATGTTGGTATACCAAAAGAAAACCATAAAAGAATCTATTTTTAACAAATTTCTTCTTAAAATTTTGTAAAGGCTTCATACTCAAATTATACTTAACTTTCATAAAAAATTATCAATATTTATTTAAAAGATGGAAACCAAAGAAAAATTATATTGGTTTTGATATTAAAGTAAAATGTCTGATTTGGTTTTGTTAATAATATACAACAGCAATTACAATTACAATACAAGCCACCGAATTTATATTGCAATAAGGTTTTCCCACAATATCAACTTTTAGAAATATACTTAGTCGTTTTGAAGATATCCGGCTAGTTTATCTCAATAACAAATTCATAGCACAGTTGATCGCCCGCAATTCATCGCAAGCTACATATCGTAAACAATTCATCGCAAGGAAATATTCATCGCGAAGTTTATCGCAATAGAAAATTTTGAAAAATGGTCACCAGTTATATTCCTGAGAAGCATGGCTCATAATTTTGTTAGTGGAAGGGTCACAAAAATGTATGATGATGTCAATAATTAAAAACTTAATTCCTTTTTAATCGCACCTTTTTTTTCTTCTTTTTTTTTATTTTTGTATACACGTAATAATAATATGTTCTATTTTTATGTTTAATTTATCATTATTTGAATATTTAACTAAATTTATTATTATTTAATTATTTAACTCTGGTAGCCAGAACAATCGCGCGATTATGCTGCCTACCAGAGTTAAATAATTAAGTAATAATAAATTGCTTACGATGAATTGCTTACGATGAATTGCTTACGATGAATTGCTTACGATGAATTGCTTACGATGAATTGCTTACGATGAATTGATTACGATGAATTGCTTACGATGAATTGCTTACGATGAATTGATTACGATGAATTGCTTACGATGAATTACTTGCGATGAATTCCTTCGCGATGAATTGCTTGCGATAAACCAGCCTAGAATCGTTTTGAATATACTTGAAGTTTAAACTTTTGCTTTTGTTACTTACAATTGTTATGGTTCATGAACCAGTTCTGTTTTTATAGTTCTTGTTTTGATTAATTTTAATATTGCTTAGTGGTTAGAAGTTTTGGTTCCTTAAAATGTTAGTGCTTCGTATGTATTTTTAGTTTCGGTTCAAAACAAGTTACAATCCCTGATTTTTATACAAAATTCTAATGTAAAATTGTTTTTGGATTGAGAATAATTTAAAATTACATTTACTAACTTATTTTATCATATTCATTGCTACATAAATATATTTTTCCTTAATTTGTAATTCAAATTTAGATAAAAGAATTATACTTATTTCTAAATACAAAAAGAAAAATTTGAAATTAAAATAATATTTTTCCTCTTATTTATGAATTCCAGAAGAAAATTTTATCCCATCACAAAATTAGAATTTCTATAATTTTATGTATGGTTAGTTAAACTTTTATCAATTTGATTTTTGTTATTGCTATCAAAAGATGTCACCCTCTATTATTATTAATATTTTCATATTTAATTAAATAAATTGTATTTAGAAATTTTCCAATGTCTTTAAATTTTTCTATGGTAATTTTATGGTTTTCTGTTACAAGTTTCTTACTTTTGATTATAATACAAATTTTTCTTTTTGGGTTTTTTATTGAAATTTAAAATTAAAATTTTAGGTTAAAAAGAAGTGGATATAAAAATTTCAATATTTCAAGAAAATGAAATAAAATTTATGTTTACATAAATTATAAAAACTTGCTGAATAACAAGACCAAGTTTTTTTTTCGTTATAATTGTCATTGAGCTAAAGCAAGACTTTATTTAAAAAAAAAAAAAATTCTTAATGAAATAATTATAATTAACTTTTGAACTCTTTAATTATTATTACATTGTGAGTTGTCATTAGTCATTACTGTGGAATATTAATTATTAGATTTCAACTTTTAAAAAAATAATGTTCCCTTACCATCGTTAATTTATTTAATCTTGGATGTATAGTGTAATCCGCCCATCATTTAAAATTAATTTCTATGAGGAATCGTACAATTCAAATTTAACAATTTATTAATTTTAACTAAAAAAATTAAAACTAAAATGATTAGTAAAATTATTGAACCTCTTAAAATTTAATTTCTTATAATCTAAATAGCTTTAAAATCACCAAGTTCATAATAATGATAATCCTATAACTAAATGGACCGAAGAATAATTTCGTAGAACTGTCCACATGAAAATATATAGCTTGAACAGGAGGCAGTGTCATTGAATTGGTCAGACCAGCCCTAAAAGCATGTAATGCCAACAAAACGAATCCACTTTCCCAAAGATCATGAAGAGTGGAGTTTCCTTCTGAGTGAATCTAGCTGATAGAATACATGATAACTTTTTCAATATTTAACAATATGAAAATAATTTTCTTAAATTTAAATAATTTAGATTGAAATGTTTTTCAACTGTCAAAAATTTACTGAAATTGAAAATAAAATCCATTTAAATTTCATAAATTTCTTTTTTTATAACTACATTTATAATATTTTAACCACAACTAACTGTACATAACATAAACATGTAAAAAGATTGTCATGTAAATAATAAAAAAAGAACAATGGAGTGTCTAGTAAAAATATAAGCTCTTAAGATACAAATGGAATTTTCGATGACTTAAAAGTTCATGTCTATTGAATATTATGAAAGAACATAATTTTTATATGACTAGTGTATTTTATTATTATTTGTTGCTTGTAATGCGTGGAAAATTATACAAAAGATTTCCATGATTTTTGCGAATAATATAATTCGCATGTGTGCTTTTTTATATTCGTTATTATTATGTCGAGATATAGAAATATTTTATGAAATTACAGCAACATGAATAATCAATATACAATAATTTACGAATAAAAATTTGGAATTATCGTAAAATTTGTTTTGTTAGGTGTGAATTTGACGTGTAAGAAAAGAAAATTGTTTAGCTACACCAACTAAATTCAAATAAACTCATTATTATTAACTTATTATTGTGTATTTTAAATAAGTTAATAATATTGAGTTCTTTCGAATTAATAAACTGTAGAAGAATTACATTAAATAATCTGATGTAGGCATCACTTTACTTTCAGTACTTAATTTTAAAAGAAAATTACTAACTGATAAAAAATTTATAAATAATTTTATAGCGATTTTAATCAATTTACTTTTATTCATTTTCAATAGGTTTCCAGCATCAGTTACATTTTTAAATTCATAATTTCGAATGATTTCAATGTTTCCTTTTACAAACTATTCAAATGATTTCAAAAATGAAAACATGTCGAAAAAACTAATGGTAAAATTTTGCTCAAAATTTATTAATTTAATTTTTATTTAAGTCAATTTCTAAAATAGATGAAAATTTTACAATTGTTGCATTAAAAAATTGAATATTGTAAAGTATAATTACAAAAATTAACGTATAAAGTTTATTAGAAATTTCTTTTTTTTTTCACTTTATTCAATTATTAACAATTCTGAATAAATCTTTTCAATAATACAATTTTCCTTGCATTTCTTAGTATATTATATAATTATAATTGCATTTACACAGTAAAAGCATCTTATTCAAGTAAATGCAATTGTATAATAATAATTATTTAATCTTGATTCTATAATGAAATATTTCATAAACGTTGAACTATTATTATACATTGAAAACCATTTACACGTTTCAAACCAATTTAACAAATTAATTCAAAATTAGCTCTAATTTAGATTCAATTATACATTTTCAAATGCAATGAACAAAATCTATTCAATAAAATTTATATTTTTTTTTTTGTAAATTAAATCTAAAGCACGTAAATAATATTAACGTATAATCGATATAGAAATTTCAAAATTCAAACATATTTTTTTCAATATTTCATTATTAATTTTAATAAACACAGCTATTCAAAATGTTTTTTGGTAATTTGAATATTAGAGTTTTATTTAGCTTATCAGATTTTTAATTGGATTTTAGATTAATGAGCGTAAAAGAATATATAATATCAATTTTATAAAATATAATATCTTTGGTGAATTGCAAGACTCTTAAGGTTTAATTAATTTGGTGCTAACATATAATTTTATTACTATTATTAAGTTAATTCAACTAGCCCACCAGCTAAGCCATAAGAGTAAATAGCTTTCAAAAACCTGGCAGCTGGCACGTGTAATATTTGGATTTACGGATTCAAAGCGTTTTTCACTTTTGTTATATATAAATTTTTACATAGTATTTTGTTTAACATGTTCTTTCTAACTAAGTAACTATTCAAAATTTCATTCGATTTCTTTAAATATCATAAATAACTAAAGATTTTTCATTAATTTAGAGCAATTAAAAATAAATACGGTTATTAATGTACAAACACAACATTAAAGGAAATACAGGAGACAATTATTTGAAATATGAAACATAAAATACATAAATTTTATTTCCTTTGACATATGAGATGCATAAAAGTATTTTATGCAAATAATATAATTTGTAATTTAAATATTTAACTAACACAATACGAAATATAAACATAAAATTATCTGATATTCAATTATCAATTTTATTAAATTAATATTAAAATTATTAGTTGTATATTAGAAAAATTAATATTATCAGAACTTTATAAACATTTCTGAAAATTCATTTCATTTATTACTATAATCGGGAGCTTCAAATTCAAGTAGAAAATCATAAATAAAAAAAAATTATTAAAAGTAGAATTCGTCAATAATGCTGTAATTGCAGCTGTCAACTGGATAAAGGTAATGAAAAATTGATTTTATTTTAATTAAATACGTCAAAATCTAATAACTCTGTGAAAAATTTCTTCAGTTTTTCTGATTTCGAATTTACTAATTATGAAATTAAATAGTAGCTAGTATTGATATAATAAAAAAAGTAGTTTCCAATCAGAGTATTGAAACTTTCACTACAAACTCTTAAACAATAATTTTAATATTTAAAATATTTAAATTACTTTTTCAATATAGTACATTAAAATTTTAATGCTCAAGTTCGTATTCAAATAACATCAGAAAATCCAAATTTGTTTTTATTCTAATTTCATTTTTTCTTTTCAATTTTAAATCATATTTTTATTGTATGATAGACGAATTACTTGAACTTTGTACTGTCAATAAAAATGATTAATAATTCAACAATGCCATTAATTTTGTAAATTTTCAATTAAATTGAATGTAATCTTCATAATATATAAAAAAAATATATCATTGTAATATCTGACGTCTTCACTCATGTACAGTTACATTAAATTTAATTTAATTTATGATAAAAAAATTGTAATAACATAAACACATCATAAAATAAAAATATAAATAAATATCGTATATAATATTAAAGTTCATGTTGTTTATGAATTTATTGCCGGCATAGATAAGTGATTTTTGTTACCATATGGTCAACAACCAACAACATGGTTAAAAAATTGTTTTGTATTTTATTTAAGTGTTAAAAACTTTGGTTCTTAATTTTGTTATTTCATCCCCCCACGAGAAATCTTAAAAGCTATAACATACATATATACAAATCATAAAACAACATGTTGCTTGCTCATTTAATTGTATTAATCACTTCAACCCCTTTTATATTTAACGATATTTATATATAGTATAACATTGAATCGAAACTCTTCAAAATCAAGATTTTTATATTTACGGACCACCACAATTAATTGTTACAACCGTGTACAAATAAAATTCCTATATTTATATTTGTACAATAATAAAATTAAATGAACAACGCGAATTTAGATTTATAAACGGCGGCGCAATAAAACTTTATCCGTCTTTTATTTGTTTATATTTAACTGTTTAATTTAAGGGTTGTAAAAATTTAGGGCTGTAAACTAAGAATGATTATAGGATAATCAATATTTACATAACATTTTATTTGCTAAATATAATTCAATTAGAACTTAATTTACAAGGAAGCGTTTTATTCTAATCATTATATTAATTATATTTACAGTCCACATTTTTTATGCATTTTACTTAAAGACCTTACTTATATGCAAAAAAGAATAATTAAATTATTATACTCTAGTGCAACTGAAACTATAATGTTTAATGGATAATTGGACTGTAATATGATTTTCGTCACTTATAAATCACTTCGTCACTTTGAATTATATATCAAAAATGGAACTAGATATAAAAGAAGAAAAATCATATTTTTGGCTAAACGATCCCATCCAATGATTAACTTTATCCAATTTAGTTAACAGCTCATTGTTTTACTGTTCATTTTATAATTGAAATTCTTTCTGACTATGGATTGTTGAACAGAAAATTGACAGATTGGTAAAATAAAATAAACATTTTTACTGCCAGCATATAAACTTTATGACTATTCAGGCATAACAATATCATGACGGCTGTTACCTTTGTTTTGTACTTGTATTACAATAAAATACAATTCATCTATATTACTCCAACCTATTCACATCACCTGCCATTACAGAAATTGTAACTAAATGTTTATACTATATTGAAAATTGTTATATAAATATAAAAAACTAAGGAGTTTTCCGACTACATCATAAAACATTTCAAATGAAAAATAATTTAACTTTTAAATAAATATTTTCGTAATAATGTCTTCTTTAAAAGTAATATAATGATTTATGTAACTAACTATATCTATATATAAATTAAAATTGAAAATTTAATACCCGTACTTAAATTTAAATATAAATATTCTTTAAAATTTGTTTACAAAACAACAACAATAGAGAAAAATTAAACGAAGATTTAATTCCAACGGAAAAAATAAAACAAAACAAAAAAGATACTCAAACAAATTTAAAAGATACTCAAAAAAGAAAATTATTATATTTTCTTTTGCATTTATTATTATCTTTAAAACGTTAAGTTTAAGGGGATTTATATTTTTATATTTTGGATATTAATTTTTTATTATTACATTACATTTTCAAGACAAAAAAGTAAAAAGAAAAAAAAAAACCAGGAAAATATATTTAATTCAAAAAACATCGCAGTTGGAGAAGAACATTTTCATGGATGGAAAATAATTTTTGTAGTGAAAATCCGTTGAATTTAAAAGTATTAAATTTTTAATATAGAAATAGAAATTTCGATTAATTATTAAGTCAAGATCATTTAATGAAACTTATAAAATGGTTTTTCATTTTAATGTTTCGACAGGCACGAATATCAAATTTTAGTGATTACTCTGAAACCACATTACTTCAGGTATTAAAAAAAGTACTTAAATTGTATTTACTTGTTAGTTTCCGATGATTACAATATTATTGTAGTAATAAAATATCACATTATGCTGACTTTATTTATGTCCTATTATCAAGATTAATTTTTACTTCTATACTTCATAAAAGTATAAAAGTAAAAATCATTCAATACGTCAATGCTTCAGGTGGAAACTTCAAAATATGTCCACCCTAAATCTACAATATTACACGAATTTGCTTGTTATACTCTCTTACTTTGAATATATTATGCATAAAAAAAAAAATGTTGGTATTGATATTTCCGGTCTAAGATATTATCTATCAAAAACTCCCAGATGAAGTAAATTTCATACATAATAATTTAAAATTGATAATAATTTCAATAATGATAAATAACTTCGGGCACCGATAATATTAATAATTTAGTTACCCAACAACGTAAAAATCCAATATCTTTTCTAACGCGTTTGAAAGATTAAATACCATTTAAAAAGAGATATAAAAGATTACCAAAATCTAATGATATATAAACAATACTAAGGAATTTGATGATTTATATAACTAAAACATTATATTGTTCCTTAGTTCGTCCAATTCCAGAATTTGGCAGCGTTATATGGAATTCACACCTGATCAAAGATATCAAAAATATGGGGACAATTGAGAAACAATTTTTGTTATTTGCATTGAGAAGTCTGAATTGGAAAAGAAATTTTACCTCATATTAGCTACCTGATTATGAAAACAGGTTAAAATATTAAATCTACACAAACTGGAATATCGCATAGAAACATGGCGGATGCAGTTTTCGCTCTTGATTTAATCAATAATAAAATTGATTTTTGCCAGCTCAAACAGAAGATTAGACTAAATACAAACTGTCGCAATCTATGGAACATTAACTAGTGGATATAGGCATAATACAAATTAAGCTAATAATGAGCCTATCACAAGTATCAGTAGCACTTTAAAAAAATTAAGCATTTATTATGCTTTATGCACCTAGTGCTAATAGATTACGTTATAAGAACAACATGAAAAACTACAGAAATAATGACTGATCTTCAAATAATTATTTTATTTAAATTTCGTTTTTTATGTAATTATGTTATGTAAATTTATGTAATAGATTTTAGTAAAATGTCTGTAATTAGATATCAATAAATAAATCTGGGAAAGTGCGAATACTACTACAAATATCGTGATCAATACTATATGTACTGATAATAATTATTATTTTATATGTAGTAAACTAAATTAATTGAAATAATCCGTATATTCCTTGACTAAAACTGAAATAATGTTCATCCTGTAATATTCTATTTTTCATAATCGGTTGAATATGTTATTCAAAGCATAAAATATTTATAAATTATATTACATCAAATCAATAAAATATTGAAATTTTAATCGACCTTAATTGAGAAGAAAACAATAATCTATCATGTATCTATAATAATATTATTTGTTTAAATAATTCATGTAAAATCAGACGAGAACCATAAAATTCTTATTTGAGTACCGATGTTAATAATTTATGTTATGTACATAATTTACTTTATTTATAGTACAGTTGTATTAAACACTAAACATAAATATAAAAGAATGACCACTTTTTCCTTGTAGGCATTTTATTCGATTTTCTATATTGATTGTTTGATTAAGCACGTTTGAAACTTGAATTTTATTATACTAAATATGTTTTTTTTTTTCATTTTTTTATTTTGGTAAATAATCCAAAGAGTAAAGAATATCATTTTCAATAATCAAAAAAATAGAATAAATACAATAGCCTCAAGGATATTTTTTCATTATAATATAAGCCAAAAAAAATAAAAAAAAAATAAACAAAGTCCTTAATTCTAGAAAAATACTATATCCTTTATATAGTATTTTCTTGATTAAGGAAATAAATTAGACGCAAACACTGTTTGTGAATGATGGTATCATAAAATAAAAAGAAATTGTATAAATATATAGAAAAAAAATATTATAGAACTTATTTTTATGTATAACCCCAAAAAAGGATGTAATTGAGTCTTTTATTAGTTGTTTTTATGAAAAATATTTATATAAGAATTTAACTTGTTAGTTTGTTTTGAGTTGATTTGTTTTTTTTTTTGTGGGTTTAATCTTGAAAAAGTTTAAGTCAATTAAGATTTTTTTTTTGTTGTTGTTGTTGATATTTTGCATGCCGTACGCAGTGGCGAAACTACCGGTAGGCGAACGCAGCAAATGCTGCGGGCGCACGCAGATAAAGGGCGAAATCGTTAGCAAACATTTTACGAACAATTCCGTAATTTGTTCTCATATCTGCATTTTAAATTTTAGTTCGAATAAATCCATTATTTAAAATTAAAACTAAAATAACACTAGGAATGCTGTTTTTAAAATGTATATACAGGGATATCAATATGACAGCTGATCCTTGATAATGACAATAATGGCATTCGAGACAAATTATTACCTTGCACAAAACATTTGATAGTTTTAGCAGCGATAAAGTCATATTATTTTAAATAATAAATTTCTTATTTGAAAATATAAATCAAAAAAATTACTTTCTAATAATGGGGTATTTTAGAGAAAAAAAAAGAAAGTTACAGTTGACGGCGACGCGTTTAATTCAAGAAATAATGAATCTGTATTAAATCTAAATGCCGGTGTAGTGAATATTGTGCCAAGTCCATGCCCAATTATTGATAATCCATACTCAATTAACGATGAACATGAAAACATTTTTGTTCTTTTTAAAGAACAAAAATTTATGGTTTCTTTTGTTAATTTGTGTGGTAGGGTGGGCGCAAATTGAATTTGTAGTTTCGCCACTGGCCGTACGCATTTGAAATTAGTAATAAGTGAAAGTTTAGATAGAAAAAAATCAAATAAATGAATTTTTATAATGTACATACATAAAATAGCTAATTATTTCAAACTTTGTGTATTACTGACAGGCTTAAATTAAAAAATATAATCAGTTATTAAAAATATAATAAAATTGATGAAATTGTTAAATATTTCTCAAAATTCTTTCTAAAATGATTGCAATTTTTTCTCTACTATTGACATTTAATTCGGATTAATTTCAGGTTGATTAAATTTATGTTAAACTATATAAATTTTATTAGGTGAGTGAAAAATATTAAGAAAAAATATTTACTTAAGTTTCGACTAAGAAAAAACGGTGCAGTTCATTAACACCATGTCCAATAATACCATAATGTACACATTTGAATATGAAATAAAGCCATTATGGTCTTATTATATATGGTGTTAATGCACGGGCATTAAATAACCGAATTGAGAACTTCAAAATATTCTTTGGATATTTTAATAGAAATTATTCATATAAACTTAATATTTTAAAGTCAGATATTTATGACTGTTATGGTTGAAATATGATAAGTTAATGATTTTATTAAATTTCTAACCATTTTTAATACTCGAAGTTTAATTGTGCATATGAAGACACCAGGGTCTCAACGAATAATGTAAATAATCTGTTAATTAAAAAATCTAATAAAATGTATTTTTACTGAAATTTTCTTCATTTTAAAGTAATAATAGTTAAACATAATTCATATTCAGTTTTTCAATTTTCTTTATTATTAGATTGTATTAAATTGATGGTAAAATTATTGTTTCTGGACTTAGTCATATTCCTTCAAATGTAATGTTCAGGTATATAAACATTATTTATATCGTCATTCGATAGATTGATTTCTCAAATGAGAACAAACGAAAAAACCTAATAGAATTTGGTGATGAATTTGTGTTTAATGAATATTAATAGAGTTTTGGATTAATCCCAAAAGAACAATTATTATGTATTTTTCAGATATTTTATTTTTAAATAATAGGTAAATAAAAAAATATAAAGTTTAATTAAAATACAATATAAAACTTGTATTTCTTTAAAAGTCGAACTAATAAGTTAACTCTTTAAGTTAAATATATTAAATATTAGATTATTTACTTAAAAATGTTTGAATAAACTTTTACTATGTGAAATTTATTTTAGATTCAATGCAGAAGTTTCCAAATTTTTAAAGTATTTTCATTAATTCCATTTCACACTATATTTATTTAACTTGTTCGGTGTTGCTTTGTGTTGTGTTATGTAGAAATAACATTCGGAATCTAACATAAAATATTACATTTTGAAAATGAATTTTTATTAGATTTAGAGAATTATATTTTTTGTATCTTTACTTGTTATCTTTTAATTTTTAATTTTAATAATGTGTATTGGAGAAATCGAATGGAAAACAATTTAACGATACTCTGATGAAAATGGTTCCATAGCTCACTTTTAAAGTCACTGAACTTGAAAATATATTTACTTAATATTAATTTGAATTAAATTTACCACATTTTTTTTAGTTAAATTTGTAGCAATTTAAAAACATGATATTTACATTAATTTCTCTAAGTAAATTTAAATTATTCAAAAAATTTGTCAGCTTTTAAAATTTATCATAATAAACTTCACATTGACTAATACAAATTGACTTCATACTGTGTTATTTACTCAACCCTGAATTTATTGTCTTTTATTTTTGATAAATATAGAAATGAGATGCCTTGATTCTATTTTTTGATATAATATTTTATATTGTATAAAAATAAATATTAACATAAAAAAAATTATTATATAATAATTATATACATATTACTATCTGAACGGACTGTAAAATAAAAAAATTCTACATAAAAACGAAAAATGAATAAAAATTATTAGAAAACATTAGTTAAAAATATTTTAACGAAATAATAATTCATAATTTTGTATATATATATACCATAAATAATAAAGCATAATACAAAAATAATTTAAATTTTTCATAATTTTCAATTTTTAATAACGAAAATTTCATAAAAATATATTTGAATTAACTGAAAATATTTTCAATTTTCCCGCCTGCAGTACAATAAATTTTAAATTTGCAACGTGATTTAATGACATTTAGTGGAAAAGTTTTAATTGTAAATTTTACAAATTTTAAAAAATAAAAATTTATTTATGTTTTTATGCTAAAAAATTTTATTGTTTTTTTTTTATTCTAAATGGAATTGAACAAAAAATTAACAGTTCAAACATTTTCACCAAAAAAAAAAAACATTAAATTTGGAACAATTAATTAAATTTTTTTTTTTATGTTTTTATTGACATGTTTCATTAATTGTTCTTCGTATTTTCTAAAAATTAAATTTAATATTATATTATTTTCACTTGTAAATGGAAAAACTCAAATTAATTGAAGGACATTTGAACAATTAGCAGGTCATCATTTAAATGAAGATGTCAAGTGGTTTTACTTGTTGTAAATGTCAGTCAGTCGATTGAATTAACAAGCAGGGGAAAACATTAAATTGTATATAATTTAAAAATTTACACAAAAAATTTAAAAAATAAAATTATTGTCGACTATAATTAAAACTTTTTTTTTTATGATATGGTAAATTAATTTTGCGAGTCAGAAATTTATTTTCGGAGCAATATTTAGAAAAATATTATATATTTTTTCGTATGGAAATTTTTAATATTATTGTTTTTTTTTAAAAAAAAAAAAAAATAAAAGAAAATATTAAAAAGTTTTTTATTTAATGTTTTATATTTTTTTTTTAATATGTGGGTTTTTGGTTTTCGATTTTGCCTTGGGAAAAATCTATTTTAAAATATCAAATAATAATTTTATTTGAGTGAATATCATAAGTGGCTCTTCAAAATTGTCGACCTACACGCGTTTTTTTTTTTTTTTTGTATTTTTAAATTGGTAATTATAAAACTGATTATTAACTAATAGCGTAGAGATAATAACGTATGTTTACAGTTCTTACGTAGAAAACATATTTAATCACTGTTTTTATTTTGCATTCCGACCATTTATCAAACTTTACAATTTTTGCAAAGCGAAAAATTTAATTTACAAAGTATATCGTACATTTCTTCACAAATGCTGTTTTATTCAAGAAAGATCTATAGGTGATGGAAAGGGATGAAATATGATCCAGATGAGAACTCTAATGCTATTTATCTCAATGCTAATATAGTAATATTAAGAAAGCTACGAATTAAGGAAAATTTTAATAATGAATTTGGAGTGAAATATATAAATGATTTCTCCGTGATTTGCTGTTGCGTTTCTGGCGATATTTATTAAAGCAATCATGACTAATCATTTATTATGTGTATTATGCAGGTTCCAGTACTGCCGGTTATCATAAAGTACATTCAAAATTTATACAAAAAAATATGATAAAATTTTATTTTTAGGTTCCAGAGAACAGCATATAAAAAATGTAAATATGTATGTAGATATTTATAAAACCTGTCCAAATATTGATATCTTCTCATTAAAATTTTTGAACCTTTTCCAATTTGATAAAATGTGTACCCTGGAATCTTCTTAAGATGTTAGGACATTATAATTTTTGTAAAAATTGTTTTGAATTTAAATTATTTGAATATGTAAACAAATATTTTCAGTGACAACTTTACTATATAAAAAATCATATTTAATAAATTGATTATTTAAAAAAATGATAATTCTGAGTTTTTACAAATTTGAAATTGTCATCTATCACATAAATCATAAATACATTCTTAATATTCTTCGTCATACTCTAATTATCGTTTTAAAAGATGTGTAATTTTTAAATATTTTATTAAAATTATTATTATTAGTAAACATTTAATTATTTAAGTAAATAATATAAATAATAATTTTCAACAATTGAACAATTTAAAATTATAATATGAAAGTATATTATGACATTTCCATTCAGCCCAAACCAACATTAAAGATTTAGGAAACTTGGCAGTTTCAAAGTTATTTCAAAGTTAGCCGGCGAAAGTTATTTCTTTCATTAAAAAAGTGCTATGGATCAAAATGCTGTAATAATGATCTAGTGTTCGACTAGAGATTAGAACGGGACTGACAAATTAATATTTACCATAAAATCAAAAATATTTTAGTTAGAAATTTGTATTTTAGAATTTAGATATTATAGAGGTCATAGGTTAAGATTTTATAAATCTTCTCAAACGCGATTGAGAATTTTCTCAAATATATTTCAATAATTAGATAAAAAAGAAAATATTCCCCATTTTCTAATTGAATGTCTAAGACTATAGGATAATTCAGTCAAAAAATTCTCACAGAAGTGGAGGTGTGGCAATCTTAAATGGTAAAAACTGGAAAAAAATAGCAGGATACACAGTCGAATCATATAAATATAGGCAAAGAATATTTGATGAATAGAGATAAAAAGAGAAGAAGAAAGGTATCACGATTATTAATAATAATAGCAATATGAAGTAATAATAATAATAACATTAACAATAATATATATAAAATATGTAGAAAAAATATCTTAAAGAAACAAAAATAAGCAGACGGCTATATAGAGGCCAATGTTAAATATTGTATTTTTGAGATTTTTAAAAATGATATGTTTTGTAATTGAATTTAAATTAATAAAATACTTTTTGAAATTGAATTGAACGTGAAACTGAATTTCACTAATTAGCCCAAAAAATAGCAATTTATAGTTCAGCACATATTTTTTGATCTATATTAGATATCGATGGTAATAATTCATAGCTCCGTATTCAATTTTACAGGAGACATAAAAAACTCTAAATTACTTTTGAATAAAAATGCATTGTGACACAAAAATTTGTATAGTTACGAAGTACATACACAAAATAACTTTTTTTTATTAAAACTTTTTAATTGACTTTCCAATAATTGTGGTCTACACAAAATAACCAGATGATCCACGCTATATTTTTAAAAGTTATTGTATTAAATAATATCAATTTTTGGCTTACGAAGTTATAAATTATCATATTTGTTTCAAAACCTCGTAACTATGCGCCATTCTACAACATCTAATATCTCAATTATTGAGCTTATATCATTTATAATAAATTTATGTTTAATGTTCACTAACCAAATTAATTTATAAATATTTCTGTTTTCATTTCACAGTAAATAAATGTAATTATATTTTGCATATTTAGTGGTTTAATTTTATGACTTTCTGCACCATTATTTATTATGATAGATTATGTCAAAATATTTTGAACTATAAATCAAATTTGGCATTAAAAATATGTATAGCATGATAATAATGTTTTGTAATTATTATAAATAGTAAATTTAGTTTTTACTATTTATAGTGTCAGTGTCACCTATAAAAACTACATAAAACTACATAATAATTTCTCTTGTTAATTATCAAATATACAATTTTTTTTTATGCAATTGTACATAAATAAAAATTAGAATGCTAAAAATCTATTTTTAATACTATACCAAAAAATAAATAAAAATATGCACAATAAAATTGGTTGGCAAAATTTTTGTGACATTGAATTTTTATTTAGTACTCAATGATTGCAACGCGTAAACAGAAAAAGAAAACACAATAATTTTACTATACACTGCAATATTTTTAATTGAAATATTTTTAGATTTTTCAAATACTATACTAAATAAAATTTATTTTAAATGCTAAATAATCTAATTTTAGTTTGTTTATTACAATTCATTAAGTACAAAAAAAATATATTCATTAACTTTTTACTACTTACTATATTGTTAAAGTACAAAATTTAATTTTCCTATTGTACTATGTTTTTTTTTCTGGTTATTTTAATGACGGTAATAATTTTTTATGTAAATTAGTTTAATTTATAAAATGGTCAATGTCAAAAATGTTTTTCATCTAATTTAATATCAATTTAGAAAAAAAAAAAAATTAAATTAAAATATTTTCCGTTCAATTAAAAATCGAAATTACAAAGTTATGTACTTCCTCTATGTGGTGGATTTTGATGTACAGATATAAAAGTATCATTGTCAATATCAAGGTCAGGGATAATAGGTTATTGACGTTGATTATACAAACAAAAAACAAAGCATAACCGAATTATTATGTAGAAGTCTAAAATTTATGAGATTTTTGAAATACCGATTTATTAAACATTTCTTTGTTTTTTTTTTCCTTATTCACTCTCTTGGAGAGCATAGGGCATCCAAATAGCTTCGCCAAATTCAAGGCTCTGTTTCAGTTTCTTGACACGATTTTGTTCACTAAGCTAGGTGATTAGCCTGCTGTTATCTAGAATTATAGAAATAATCTACAAATTTCTGATTTGCAGAATAAATTAGCTTTGTATAATAAATAATTGAAGATTCTTTTATAGTAGTGACCAAAAAAATGGATAATTTTCCATAAGTATTAAAACTACTGTAGTGCAATTTTACTCTAAATAAAGGGCACCGTCTAAAATTCCGACGGTGTTCCGAATGTCAAAAATCGTATAAATTTTATTTCGATCTTTCCTCTCCTAAATAAATTTTTCATCGCATCAATTCCGCATATTGGTCAAAAAAAGTCACATTAACTTTTATTCTAACGCTTATCACTGCCCAAAATATGTGATACAATAATAATTTAATATTATAAATACCAGAATCGATCACATTAGAAATTTATGATGTCGTACTATATTCTGTACCCTTCTAGCCATTGAAATCACGTTGACATAATCTTGAAAATTTCCCACACACTTACTAAGTTAAGCAGACATTTACTTTACAAAATCTATAAATAAAGTTTATAAATTTACGGACAGGTAAAGTCTGACAGTGACAGATAGACAGTTGAACAGACAGAAATCAATTTTTTATTAAAAAAAGAAACTCTTAAAATCAATCATATTTGTTTTTATAAATAAACGTGAATTTGAAATAATTTTCGATATCCTTTTTATATTGTTTCTGGCATTGAACGTGTGTGCGGATACGTTTAATATATAATTTCTGTTTACACATAAAAAAAAATATCCTTCTTCTATATATTCAACCCCCAATTGGGGAATAACAAAAATAAAAACATAAAGAAATTTTCCAAAACATTGTCTATAAATATTTTTTTATACATGAACTTGAAATTGTGAAAATTGTTCGTTTTTATATTCACTAGGTTGGCTTAGTTGCACCCAAGAGAATTCGTGATAGTTTTATATTATTTTTACTATAATATTTTTCCACATCGATTGGCTCTCTAAAATTATACTATATAATTTTCTTCTTGTTGATTTTGAAAAGCATTAAAATAAACACATAGCAAGCAAGCAAAGCAATAATATTTATACTTATCTGTCAACATGTCAACTTAAAAAAAAAAATTCTATTTAGTATACGTTTTATAACATTGAAATTTTACTTTGATTTTTCATTTTGTTTATACATTTATATATCAATAAATATAATATAAATTAGATTTTTTTTTTATCTTCAATACGGAAATTTCAGTTTGGTTATAGTATCAAAAAAGTTGATTAGAAATATGTAAAATTGGCATTCAATTTATAAAATAATAATTTGTCTTGTATTTTTTTTTTCAAATGATAATTTTTATTTATTATTAATTCTTATTAATTCGCAATTCAAATTTATATTTAATGAAATTATTTATTTAAAAGCATTTTAGAGATAGATGAACAAGTAAGCATTTTGACCAAAACTTTAACTTGTAAGAAAATTTAATTCTTTATTTAGATTTCCAATAGTTATAATAGTAAAATTAATAATTTTTGCCACAATGCCTTGAAAATGATTGCCCATTTCATAGTAACTTAAATTTACTAAATTTTCATTTAAATTTATAATATTTCTTAAACGTCTCTTGAATAACGCGGTTAGGTATAGCCAACTAATATCACGATAAAAAAAGGAATACAAATTAAGATATAGCTATTATTTATAGATTCTGCAGTACAATATAAAGCACAACAAAATATGATTTCGTTATAATCATATTAAAATACCAAAATCGATTAAAATTATATAATACTTTGAAAAAATCTTATATTCAAAGCAAATCTTTTACAAATCAGTTCCTTTATTTATTTTTTATATAATGTCCAAAATTAAAGTCCTTTAAATATTTTTGTAAATTTAAATTGATTTGGAAAATTGATTTTTATCAATGGTCTTATAATCTTAAATTCAACATAATAGAAAAAATATTTAAATTTTCGATACGCTTCAATAAAAATTGTATACATTTAACAAAAATCTTCAAAATATAATCACAAATAAATCGTTTGATGGATTTAAAATTTAATATTTCATATAATCCTTGCAAAATTTCCTAGAAAGGATATTTCCGTTACATTTTCTTTTCTGTTTTTTTATGATAAATAAAAGAACTTATGTGACCCTTTTTTTATGGAAATCAAATTTTTTTTTATTTTTTTTTTTGCGCACAATATTTTAGGACTATTATTTATTTATATATCAAGGACTATGGTATATATGTATATAAAAATATTTTTCTTATTAATATGTAAAATATTAAATTTTTTTATAGCTATTCTTATATTTTTAGTTATGTTCTATTATAAATTTAATATTTACTTTTTATATTTTATGGTTAAATCTAGGATATGTGTACAACACATCGAAGGACTCTTTGGTATGCATATTTGTTTAGTAGAAAAATTTATATTTAAATTGAATAAATTCAATATTTTATATTTATTGTTACTATTTCACTAACAAAATCAATTGCAATTCTTAAAATATAAAATCACATCGTGTAAACAAAACCAAAAATTCAATTATTAAACAGATTTAACCGCACAAAATAATTAAATTTATTTGTAAAGAAATAAATTATGTAAAACAAATTAAAATTAACCCTCTAATACTGGAATTTTTATTTTGTTTTAAATTTTTAGAGATGGTTTTTTGTAACCAAAATTAAGTTTTAACCTTAAAAAGTGCACAGGTAACAAGACCAAAATGTGAATCCGCGGTTCTATCCACTACAATTTTTTTTTCATATTTTCTATTGTGGATACTATAAAAATACGTTTCACTTCCATAAAATGTTGCTATTGCCTCTGTCATGATGTTTCAAAACTAATCATCGATTTTATGATCAACACTACAATCATCTACAAAATCAGTATCTTCTAAATCATCTTCAAATTCCAATATTTTTATAATATTTCATCTGACAAAGAAGATATTTTATATTTTCTTAACAAGCTTGCCATCAGTATAATAAAAATATTCAGAAACTAAAAATTTATAATGCACAGCACTAACTCCAGGCGGGTTGGGTTGTAAGGCATTCATCCAATGGACTAACAAATATTTAACTATGTATATCAAAATCTGCACTAAATAGTAAAATAAAATAATAATCTACTCCACAATAATTTTTTCATAATTCTGCGGCACGAGGAAGTTTTTTTTTAAATATTTTCGCAATATTTCCTTTTTTTTTGATGAACTTCTTGTTAAACGTTTTCAATATTTCTGTTCAATTATTGCCTATAACTTTTATAGTACTTGGGCTACTGCAACAAAAATCATACCATTGAAAACAAAATATATTTCATAATAATAAAAAAAGGCATTACTTTTACGAGGCAGTAAATGAATTAGAGGGTTAAATATAACAAAACCAATAATGTAAAAATAAATAGTATATTATTTATGCATTTCAAATTTAGCTAATTAAATTTCATAATAAATTTTTGTAAAAGTTTTTAGTACTGGCAGATTTGTTCCATACAGAAAGTTTCAATGGTGATTAGATTTAGTGCTTTATATAAGTTTAAAATAAATTTAGCTGGAAATTAGTGAAAAGTTTAATGAACTTTTTAATTATATAAATTTTATACTTTTTTTTTTTTTTTGTAAACCAAATTTAAGATAATAAAATTACATTAAATAAATTTATAACTAAATTTTAGCTTTAAAATATATTACCAAAAATTGGTTTATTTTTAAATCTATTTTTATAAACTTGCACAATTAATTTATATAATGCAAAGTTATAAGACCACTGGTAATTAATTATCAGACCCGGTGTCGCTTTAACACGCCTTATAAAATGATTTTTTTTATTAATCGTTTATATACACTGCAAGTAATATCATAATTATTATAGCTTCCCTAATTAGATTTTATTCATGTAAATTATATACTAAAAATATATTATTGATTATACATTAAGGCGTGCAGGGCAAATTCATATAATGTTGACAAATTATTTTTAATGTTAGTCCATTTTCAGTATATTAAACAAAAAAATTTCTATTTTTGTAGATAATATTAAATAATTGATTTTAATCTATTGATCATTTTAAAATTATTTCACGTTATAATATATTTTATTGGAATTAATGACAGTACATAATAATAATAATAATTATATAATAAAACTTAATTATTTATTATTAATACTAAAATTATTATATAAATTATTTGTTGATATTATATTGGAAAATGAATTTCATGACTTTATTTTACAAAAACTTACAAATATGTATAAATAGTTGCATAATTTTTGTTCCGGTGAATAACTTTTGTTCATCATTTTATAGCACTTATCACAATTTGAATTTTTTTTGATATAGACACTGACACAGAGATGTAATAAACCAATTTTTATGTAATTCAATTATTAAATAAATATTGTAATATTATTTTAATGGAAAAGCGATTTACCAGAAATGGGAAATAAAAATTAAGCAGACAAAATCTATTCACGTCAACTTTACAAACAAAAAAATATGAAATCTTTAATGGCACGCTAGTTTCAAATGAAAATTACCTTAATATTTGGGTATAAATTAGATGCAAAATTAAGATGGAAGGAAAGAACATGTCAAAATGAGAAAGACTGAACTTGAAACTGTTAACATTATACTAAAATATTAATAGATAACAAATAAAACTGGTTTGGACTTATGGCAGCCAACTATGGGAGTGTGCTAAATAGACTCTCATCAATAAAATATTTCAAAACATGGATCTGCGTAACATAGTTTTGAAACACATTAGGATCTAGGAATTTAAAAATTAGTATGATACAAAAAAATATAAAATATGGTGATATGGTGATTTGTCCTGTTAACCACCAAACTTGAATATAGCGTACAGCATCACGTTAATATTGTAACTGATATATAATCACCACCAAAAGAAGGTTGAGAAGAACAATACGTGCGTACTGATTTTATATAAAATATTAACTACGACAAATTAGATGTAACAAATGATTGACAATGGGTGACCTATTAATTTAAAACATTTAGCTTTACGACAACAGAAACAATTTAATGGTTAGGTTTATATCTCGTTTTAATTATTACAGGAAGATGTTTTTTGTGACTGATGACCCTATACTACTGAGAATATCTTACGGTATTCTTAATTCTCTCAAAATATTCACCTATCTGCAACGGTGGAAAAAAAATTAAATTTTAGATAAATAAATTTCCAAATCTAAATTAATTTCCTTAAGTATCTACGAGTAATATCCAATTTTATAAATTTGAAAACAAAAAAAAAATAATATACTAAGTTATACTAAATTCCTATGCACTGAAGCTAATCAATGTTTATATGAAAATTTCAATTTCAGCCATTCATAATTAAATATAATGGACAGATGATTGAGGTATGTTTAAAAAATAAAGATTTTATGTTCATATTCAATAAATAAAAGCAATGAAGAATAGAGTAAACATTTAAAATATAAAATTTGTTACAAGTTAACCCTATTCATATTTACATAAAAATGTCAGAAATGTCAAAATATATGATTTTCATAAAATTATGTAAAATATCAGAGTCCCTTTCAAGAACACATATTTATATAAATTTATTTATTTAATGCTATTAAAAATAAATTAATAATTTATCTTCAATGATTTGTTTTTTGTTACATTCATTTAATAGAAATAATTTCTGTACGATGTCGTATTGGACTATTAAAATTCAATATCACCACATAGGGTCGTCATTTATAAAGTCTCATAATTTCATATGGTGATTTGTCCTGTTGCGAATTGTATTGGTACCATAATTTATCTCTACATTTATTAATTTATACTATTTTATTTGACCATAACATAGCTGGTAACCTAGGGGGAGTAGATAACTCGTAAAACATTATTTTGTAATTAACAGTATCTTTATAACAAGAAGTGTTTTGTAACAATTAATATTCAATAATAATGTATTTTATATAATTCGACATTTTGATAACGACCCACTAAAATAGAGAATCCCAAATTTTACAATCACGAACTCTATTACGATCTCAACCTGAGCACTAAATTTCTTTGAAATTGGATAATAATTACATGCTTAAAAACATAAACCAAATATTTAACCCACTAAAGTATATGATTACAGGAGCATTACAGGATGTTAAAATGTATGTGAAATCTTATTAAAATTGAGTAACCATTTTTCTGTATGATGTAGATGTAGACAATTGAACTTATGAAATATAACTGGGGATTATAACGTGGATTCATACAACTACCGACTTCAAATTTTACAGACAATTGCATTTTTTTAATTGTCAAGTCCTAGTTACTCTAACTACTTGTGAAAGTACATCTGAAATTTTAGATCCGTAATTATTTAATTAAATTTAAATTAATCATATTTTTCATAAAAACTGTCCTATTTTATATTAAATTTAATTTTTATTATTAAAAACCAAGTTTGTAAAAAATAACTTTGGCACGGCATGAAAAGATCTTACCTTTCCAATTTTTGTAATCTTAAAAGAAACGTAATTATTGAATAAGATTTTTTTACCCATAAGGACATTTACCTATCTTCTTTTCCGTAAGGACATTATGTATAATAAAAAAAATATATTTTTTATTTATATTTTTAAATACATAAAAAATAATAATAAATAAATTTCAGCTTGTCATTGCGTTTGTATTTGAATTAGCAACCTTAACTTTACACATCATCATCTTTCTATACATAGAATTTTTAGTATATAGATTTGAATTAATTTAATCCTTTATTTAGTATAACATAATACATACAATTTCATTTGACATACTAGAAAGTATATCCTCGTATATATAATAAATTGGTTAATTTGAAGGTAAAAACGTATATGAATATATGTATTTAATTCATGACAACCTGACCTAGTTTTTATGATATTTATATTATTATTTTTTTTCAATGAAAAGGGTTCTACTTTAGACAAGTTCTAATTTAAAAAAAAAATATTTCAAGTAGAAGAATATACATCACATTTATTTTCTTAGTAGATACGAAAATCTAAAACTCCAAACATATTACATAAGAACATATTTAAGTATTAAAGGATTTATTATATAGAGATAATATTTTAAGGTTTAAATAAAATTATTTATCTTCAACAAGGTCAGAGATATATTCAAAAGTTGATACTATATGGTAACAATTTTATTTAAAGGATGTTAATTGAATTGAGAATAATAAAAATATGTTTTTCAAATCATCTAAAAGAAAATTTTAAAATTGTTACAATTATATTACGATGAAAAGTTATGAAATAAAATAAATTTTGTATCATTATATTAAAACTAAATTAAATTATTTTTATGTAAATCTTTTAAATATTTATTATTATTTATTATGTTATAAATTTGATTTCAATCTAGAGTAACACAAAATATTATCAGTCAAGTCAATCAATTTCAATTAAAATAAATAATTTGACACATATATTTTATAAATTTTTATATAAAAAATGCTCTTAATATTTTAGATACTGTGTAAATTATGAAAGATGAAATAGGTCAATTTATTAGTTCATCTAATTAAAGATAGTAAAATCTAAAAAATATTATTTAAAATTTGTTCATAATTTCCTAAAATTTAAACTTTTATTATATACGATTTAAATGAAATTTTAAAATATGACTCAGCTATTAAGAGCGCAAATTTAAGATACTCAAACTTACAAAGTAATTTTTTATACAAAATTATGTTCTGTAAAAGATAAAGAAATTCTTTATACATATTTTTAAATGAAATTCTTTTCTGTATATTTACTAAATTTGTTTTATAACCTTTTAAAACTTAATTAATATAATAATTTACTTTAGATTTCTTCGTTTATATTCATTTAAACAATGTCATTTTTTCTAACTAACTTTAAATTTTACGTAAATACAATTTTAAATTGGAAAAATTGCTGCCCACACAATAATTCTAAATAATATTTACATATAAAATTATAAATTTTATATTTTGGTTAAATGGATTTAACTGATTTATTTAATAAATAGAATAAACAATAAATTTTAACTATAAAATATAATGTTAAACAAAAATAATCAAATTATTTGTTATATATTTACTTATTAACCGACCGACTGATTATTTACTTAAAATTTTAAGTAATTTTAATAATTTGAGTTAAAAATTATTTGGGATATACTAAAAAAATAATTAAATTAAATATTGATATTGGATATCAGTTCATAACTTTTGGCTAGATAATTTTAATACATTTTTATCAAATTATTTATATATTGCTCATCGATTTGATTAACATTAAATTTAAGTAAATTACTAAAAATTCATAATATTTTTTTATTCTTAATGATTATAAATTTAATTTTTACCAATTTAGCAGAACATATATCAGACTTAATTGCACTTTGTAAAATAAATTAGTCTTATATAATAATTAATTTCAATACTTAAACTCTTAATGTAATTAATATATAGCTAATTATATTACTTGAAAATTTAGTAACACTTTTTCTAATTTTACATATATTAACAATTTTTTTGCAGTGCATCACTTAGTTTGTTGCATTTTAATTAATTGTTCATTGTTTTTCACCTTGTACGCTTGTAACCATAATGAAAATTTTATAATATTTTTATGTTATGCTGAAATAAAAAACTCAAGCGTGACATGATCTAATGATAAAAAAAAATTGTACAAAAAAATAATTTCATATATGAAATATTTAAAATAATCATTTGAATTGTTAAAAGTTAATAATATGACTTTGAATGAATTATTGGATAATGATTTTCATATTAAAATCAATCTTCGATAATTTATTTAACTACCCGTCATTGGTAAAAACTTTTAACTGCTATGATAATATTCTTCAATTTTGAAAATATTACTTAACAAACACATTAATTAAAGATAAAATATATGCAAATTATAATAATTTATTAAATTTTCATAAATATATACTTGAAATTTTGAGATGGAACAGAGAAAATATATAAACAAATATTTTACATAAACTTTACTAAAGAATTTTATTTTACAATCCCATAAAAATATGTTATATCATCATACATAAAATCATATAATATAGATTATAATTATTTCTTTATTACTTATGCAAAAAATTATGCAACCAAACTGACATTTTATGTTTATCTACATTGAAATCTTAATAAACACGGATGCAATTTATATTAATAAAAACATATAAAATAGAAAACAATTGAATGAATTTTACAGACCCAGACATAAAAAATGATAATGATAAAAGCAAAAAAAACGTTATAAAACTAGCATAATAATTACATTTATTTATGGACTTGACTATGAAGCGTTGTAATCGGATGACCGGAAATATTTTTTTTTTCTAATCGATTCATCTTTATGTTTTCGAGAGTTGAGATTCGAAAAATGCAAATGTAAAAGTCGATAAGTTGAGCGACCCCACCAAAAGAGATATCTTCTTCATGCAGTTTTTTACAAAGCAAAAATTTTGGGCATCCCTTAAGTTAGCATAATTTTATCTTTTATGCTGTAGTTGTTTATAATGTATTATGCTTTCAAACATTTTTCGAAGCAAATTTGACAGAGTATACAATGAAAATTTTCATTTCTTGAATTAAAAAATATTAAAAACGAAAATAAAGTAGAACATTTCATCAATATTGAAATTCTTTTTTAAGTAGTTTTCATGTAGTTTGCTTTATGATAAATAACAAAGAAATGTTCATAAAATTTCATTAAAAACATATATGTTTTTAATGAAATTTTATGAAAATTATAGGAAAATATTATGGTATGAAAATTCTAAATTATAATTGTGATGTGTCGATAATTTTAAAGATTTATAGGACGCAATAAACAAATATTTTTGTTATTAATATAATTTTATGTTGTCATTCTATTAAAATACTATAATTTAATATTTTTTTTACTTGTAAAAAAGTTTCTGAAATAATTTTAATATGCTTATCTAAAAATTTATATTTATACAAAATAACGATTTTACAAAATAAAAAATTAATTGAAAAATACGTGAAAAAAACTTAAAATTTTTGTGCAATAATTAATGTTTCGGTATGTGAATAATTTAATTATAAGGTTAAATATTGTACATATTTTTGTAATAAATATATAACTATGTAGCCTAGTTATACAATCTACAATTATATCATAAAATAATGTTTAGTATATGTATTAATAATATGCTAAATTAGTTTAAAATTCTACAATGGCTTTTAAAATATAATGATTCATTTTGAATTGTAAAATCGTAGGTCAAGTTTAACTCAATTTTTGGGAAATAATTGTTTCTGGAAAAATTGGAAAAAAAAGTATAACCGAATAGAGCTAGCATATTAGCTATTTTAGCAGTCATGAAAATGACTAGACATTCTTTAATAAACTCACTAAACATGGATGTGATAGTCTGGCAACCTAGCTCTATTGTTTACTAAAAACTCTTAAATTTCAAAGGTTGTAATAATTGCATGTACTTAAAATGATTAGCAAATCTGATGCATCCTTCTTTACATTCATTTAATATCGTATCTAAAATTAGTTAATGTAGTCCTTTAAATATTTTCTAAAACCTGTATTTTAATATGCAGCCGCACAAGATTTGTCAGGATTTCAATTGTTTATAAACTTCATAAGATTGTTAGTCTACTCTTTTTCGTAACTATAAAAGAACTAAAGTAAATCCGATTCTATGCATATTATAGAAAAATAATAATATTTAAAATATTATATATAATTAAATTTAACCAAAAAATTGTAATTAAAAAAATAATTATTGTAGAAATAGAAAACATTAAAACTTAAAATGTCATAACATCAAGTATGATGATAATATTCATATTTTTATATTGTTGACATTATCTGATGATACAGTCTCTAGAATTATTTCCGGTTTTGTTCATAAACAAAAACTTAGATAATTAAAAATTGTGGTTAAAGTTGAAATGTTTGATTTTTTTAAATAAGTCCGCTACACAATAAAATTCACGACAACATAGTTCGTATAATTAGAAAATCTGGTAATGACATTTTACTAACCTTAAAATCCTATCAAATTAACATAATATTTATCATGTTAACAGTCAGACTGCATTACAAATTGTGGCATTTGGGATACAAAGATGTATTAAAAGTGAAATTTCTGTTGCAGACATATTTATGCTACAGAACATGTAATGTAAAGGAAATAATGTAAAGGAAAACTATAAATATATGAATTCATCACATTTGACTGTAACAATTCCGATGCTGAATGTATTTGATTAAAGTAAGATTTATTTTAAATAAATTTGTACACAAAAACTTAAAGATTTTCCAATGCAAGATTTTTTATTGCTTTGCAAGTTTTATAAACCCAATCCAGAGAAAAAATCATAATAAATAAGTTTTAAGAATTATGATTTTTACTCAGAGTTGGGGTTATAAACTTACAAAATATTTTATGTTATTTAAGTTTTCTACGTAGATAACATCTTAAAAAAAATTGTAATTAACAATTTAACAGATTCTGTAACATAGGAAGTGTAACTAAAAAAAAATCGTATGCAAGATTTTTAAAAAAAGGCATAATTCTGTTGATGCTTGATGCAATCTTTTATACCGCTCCCTTTACCCATGATCACAAACAAACTTAAGAAAATTAATTTAAATAAAATCACTTAATTTTCAACCCTAAATTCATAATTTATAACAATGTGGCAGAGAATAATAAATTATCCAGAATTCTGAGATGTTTTTTTTAATAATTTTCTTTACGATACTTCTATACATGAAAAGTATATTAATAAAACACGAAGACAATTCTGAAATAATGATTATTAAATAAATATCATAATATTGATTATCAACAATGAAAAATTTTGCGCTTATAACAACTAATTAAATTTGGTGTAATAAATCAGAATTCGTTTCACTTACATTTATTCATAAAAAAAAACCAAAAATATATAATTAAATTTTTTTCAATTCAAGTTGTAGAACGAATGTTGTTGTCGGTAAATTTGTTATTAATATTATTTATGTATAAAGAAAATATTACTTTTAATAAATAAATAAAATGAATTATTCTATAGAACGTAAAGTAATTTTTACGCTAATTTTCGAATATTTCATTTTATTTAATTTAAAAAAAAAAATTAATTTCCTTTTAATTAAACATATAAATTGAATATTGGAAAAATTTAGGGGGCTATTTTTATGAATATCTGATATACCATAAATTTTTATAAGTAGATTTTTCATTTTAACAGATTTTTGTAAATATTTATATTGAGTGTTCTTACATAATTCATAAATAAATGAAATTTTACATCAAATATATTTATTTCAAAGAGTATAACGAAATTTCATAAAAGTGTATAATTAAATTTATAACTCTGTTTTGTAAACGGATCCTTAACTGTGTTAAGGCGAGACCCACCAACGTTGGGGAAACCCTAAGCAATATTGATGAATTTCGTAACTTTAACCAAGTTTTTTATTAAAAATGTAACAAAATGTTTTAATATTTAGTAAATGGTTTGATGGACAATAATTTAATAATTTAAAGAAAAACTCAAGGAATGGAATTTTTTTTGAAAAATCAAAGAATGAAAATTTAACTCGATAATAGAAATTCCGCACTTTATAAATATATAAAGAAGAAGAATATAAATAAATTTAATTGTCTTAGGAGAATGTTAAAGTTATTAATTAATAATAAAATTATTTATATTAAAATTGTTATTCCTATCACTCTAAAAACAATCAACAATCTAAAATATTTTTTGTTATAGAATTATTTAAAAAATGTTGAATATTGCTAGTAATAAATTCTAATTAAAAAAAAATCAATTTAATTTTATAAAAAATTGTAGTAAATAAAAATTTTAATAATTCAAGTCTTAACATAAAAATTATTTTAATTTTCATGAAACCGCTCTATTATAAATCTGAAAGCATAAAAATATGTTTTCTGAAATCATTTAAGAATTTTGTGTGGTTTTTTTTATATTATTAAATCTTAAAGTGAATAAAGAATTTAAATATTTTTTTTCTGGCATTAATATTATAATTGAAATTAATCAAAATGACTTAAATTTAACTTAGAAAACATAAACAAAAAATATGCTTACAAATTAAATTGTTTGTTTCTTTATAATCAATTGAAAATAATATGATATCTTTTATATTCTGAAGCACCACTTTTTGTTGTTATTTATATTATTTTATCATTTTATGCTGTTGTATAATTCTATCCTTAAAATTTGTAATCCTTATCCATTTGTTATCAGTTGGCGGGAATAATCCATTTTTATCAAAAACAAACAAACAATGAAGAATAAAGAAATGTAAAACTTTTTTTTAATAAAATTAAAATTGAAATTTATTTAAATTGTAAAATTAATTTTAGCAATTTACTAAATCGATTTAAATTATATGGTTTTTTTTTTAATAATTATTATTTTCTTATTAATTTTTAAAATAAAAAATTCACTTTCATTTTTATAAACAATGAAATTTTGATTTTTCTTTTTTCTATGTAACAAGTAACACTCAAAATTTCAATTTTCTTTTTTATAGATTAAAAATAAACTAAATTATTTCAAATTTCAAAAACAAAATAAAAAATTAAATATAAAAATTAAAAACAATATTTTCAAAAATTTAGGCAAATTAATTAAACGCACTTTAAAATAAAATTTCCATTTAATTAATTAAAAAAAAATATAAAATTTGTTGAATATGATTTGTAATTTAAATGTTGCCGCACACGATACTAAAAAATTAGCTAAAATATTTAAATTTATTTATTAAAAATATTAGTTTTATCAAAATAAAATAAATTAATTTATTTTTTATTATTGTTTATGTTCACAATATATATTAAAATCACTAAAAATAATTAGCTAATTTTTTCTGAGGGTACGGACGCATTGGTATCCCGAGAAAAACTGGGAAAACATCCAGCAACATTTAAACTGAATAGCGACAACTTAGTAAAAACAAAAAAACATATATATATGTATATATAAATATATGTATAAATATTGTAAACTTTTAGTTTAGTATGTCATTCTCTGAATTTTTTGTTTGTATGTAGTAGTATTGGGGTCGTTTAACTAACACTACTAGAATGATTTAAGAAAAAATTATGAGTTCTTCTTAAATTGTATATAAAAAAACAAATTTGTTTAGCTTTTCGCTCTGTTATCATAGGAAATGAGAGAAAAAATAAAATAACATATTTTGGGAGAGAAGTATTTATATATGAAAAGCTTTCTGCAAAACATAAAAAATAAAATATGCTTTACAGAAATTTATGTTTTTTTGGGGATGGCTATTTTATTTTTGGCAAAATGCTTTATAATTTATGAAAAAGGAAGATATTTTTTTTTATGATGTTCTAATATGAAATTAAATGATTAAATTATTAGAAATATTAGGATAAAAATATCGGAATACATTTCTATATTTTCTTAATGGAAATTTAATAAAAAAGAAAGATGAAAAGTTTTATTTTGCTAGCGATAAGTTAATCTGTTTATAAATATATTAAAGAAAATTTCCTTGATAGATTATAATCGATGTATATATAAAATGGAAAAGTATGTAAAATTATAAACTGATATTTCAAATCATATTAAAATCTAGTTAAAAAATAGATGTAAGATGAGAAAATCGTTAATGGCCATTAATGATGGATTATTATCAAGTTAACAATATTTATATAAAAAATTTGTTCTATTATCGATGTCACAATTCACAGTACGTCTACTAAATGATAGTGTTGATATAATCGGTACTATTATATCTAAGGTTTGGATGAAAAGGAAGTCAATATTTTATTATTAATTGAAATTAATTTATTTTTGCTATAAATTCAAATAATTTTCATCTACATTATAAGAAAACCTTAATTAACAACGAAAACTCTTATAATTATAATTTAATAATTAATTTCAATATTAAATAAAGATGAAATTAGAAAAAAATAATTAAATTAAAATATATTTTAGATCTAAATATCGAATACAAAAATGTTCCTTCTTTATAACAATTTAGCTCAATATCATTTAAAATTTTGAAAATCTGGAAAGGTTTATTATATTAATTCCAATCGTATAATACAAGTTTACAACTGATATTAGGAGTTTTTACGTGTAAACTTAGTGTAGACTATAAGACTAAATTGCTTTGATTAAAGATAGACTTGAAAAGTATTGCATGATACCCATCTCTTCTCTAATATTTTAGGGTTAATTGAATAATTTCTTTGATATTAACATTTCTCTCGTTCATAAATTACTGGTAATTATTAATGATTTCCTTTATCGTAATACATAAATATCAAGCAATTATTTTAAGTCATTGACATTTTTATATACATTATTTTGAAGGATCATACTAATCTGGTTATTTAAATTATAGATCTGAAAATATGGACTCTAAAAATATAAAGTAGACAATAATCTGTCTAATAGATACTCTAAAATTAGGTAATTTATTCTACTCGGTAGTATAAATTGGATAGAATGAAACATATTTATATTTAATTATATCACTCAAAATTTAACTCAAAAGTTTGTTAAATTTAAATTAAAAATTTGTGTTTCTCTAAAATTTCAAATTAAATTATTTATAAATTTTCATTACATAAATATAGACCAGAGATGTGCAACCCGCGGCTCATGAGCCGCATGCGGCTCTTTTTAATTTTTTATGCGGCTCACACAATATTTTTGATTTCCATAATATTTCAGCTCTTTTTTTCAACAATAGAACAATATATATTTTCATTAAAAATTTTGCTGAAAATCTTGCACAAGATTTAATATTTTTTTCTAGGCAAAACAGAATATTTTTTTCTGGGCATAACAGACTTAATAATAACCACATAATTTTTTTTCTGGGCAGTAGCTAATATTTTTTTTCTGAATATACTGAGTACTGAAATAACTTTTTAATGCAGTTGTCAAATGAAATCAAATGTTGTTATTTTGAATTTTCGTGAAATAGGGGTTTTATATTTTGTTTTTTTTTTTTTTAAAAAAAGAAAGTGTTATTTTTTGCTTTGATATTTTGATAATTATTCTGAAATTTAACCCAGGGATTGAAAATGAGCAAAAGGAAACTGCTTGAAGAAAATAAACAATACCAAAAACATTGGGAGCAGGTTTTTTTTCAAATTTTTATAAATAGTAATATAATGTGCTTAATTTGCAAAACTTTATCAAAAACTATAAAAGGCTCAAACGTAATTTAGAAATTCAGGAAATGGCTCAAAGAACCAAATGGGTTGCACATCCCTGATATAGTCAATAAAAATTCACTCAAATATATTCGTTTTTGAGTATTTTTATATATACTACCAAGAATTTCACTCATTAGCCTACATTTATGTATATTTTTATCAAGTTTTAGAAGAAGCTTTTGTCCTAGAAAGAAATTATACGTTATATTTATAATTTATATATAAATCTGTATCTCGAAACAAGGTCAATGAGTTTTAAGTTCTTTTTCAGGTCTCTAACTCTATCCCTTCAGTTTACAAAAATAAATTCAAAAGAGTTAACTTTCAGCAAAATATCGAAATATCTGCAAAATATTTAACCAATCCAAAATTAAAGCTTAAATACCAATACTACTACAATATAAATTTATATCACTGATATAAATTTTTATGAGTTTTTCTCTCTCATGATATATAATATATTTATATAAGTAATAATTTATAAATTTTATTTTTATTCAATATAATTAGCCGGTAAACTACAAAAATTATAAAAATTTGATTATATCAAGGAAATATAAATAATTGATAATAATTAATATATATAATTATAAACACATATAATTAAAATTTACAAAATCATTATTTTAAAATTAAATTTCTTAATTACATTATGCCTTGCGTGAAATTCCTTTGCTCGTTGGCTATCTAAAGATAAAGATGTAATCAATCATTTAAATATTATTTTAATGTTCATTTTTGGCCATGTACGGCCATAAATAATCATTAAAACAAATAAACAATTAACAAAACAAAACAAATATTACAGAGTGTTTTAAATTAATGACTATAGGGTTACAGACACGAGCCATTATATAATTTTTTAACTATAATCATGGCTTTTAAAAATCACTATAAAAAACTATATAAATGTAAATTATGTGTATGTTTTGTTAAGCCTCTTTTATACTACATATTAATATTCAGAATCGTGGTCGTAAACTGTTAATAGAAAATCTTCATCAGAATAAAAATTTTATTTTAATCAATGTTTCTCACAATTCGTAGTCAAATAAAATTCATACAGTGTAGATTCAAATTTACACATTTACAGAAGCTACTCATTAATTCAATATAATTTGATTACAATAAAATAAATTAAGTCAGTGGGTCTAGTGTAAAACCGGCTTAAGATATTCATAAAAAAAAATTATAAGCTTGTAAATAAAAATGAAATTTTAGACGGAAGTTAATAATTTTAAACAATAATTCTAGAATTAGTAGTATAAATAACAAAAAAAAAGTTAAATACTAATGAAAAATAAATAATAAATTTTGTCTAATTATTATCGAAAATTAGCTATTTTATAATTGGACCGAAAAATTATTAAAAATATTTTTCTTTTTGTAAAAACGATTATTATATGATATTTTAATTGATTTAAATATTAGTAATTAAAATTATGTTTACAACATTTTTAGTCATATAATTTTATTAGTTCATATTTATATTTAATTAAAAATATTATAAATATGAACTTGAACTGTGAAAAATTGGTTTCATATGTAAAAAAAATCGTACAAACTTCAAGTTTTTTTTTTAAATCACATTCAAGGTTGGGGTTTTTTATACAACGACTGGTGATTTTTTTTATAATTTTTGAAGAGATATTAAATTATAATAAAGAAATAATGTTATTTTTAGAAACCAAAAGAAAATATATTTAAAAATAAATTTAGAAGATCTTATGAAAACTGTCATTGCAAATGTTTTGAAATTAATTATCTAAAGCTTTATTGAATCAAATTTTTCAATATCAAATAAAAGTTCTAATTTTTACATGAATTTATAATATTCTTTTATGAAATTTATTTAATAGATTTTTTAATATTGTTTTAATTATAACTTATTCGATGCAAATTTCTAAAATAATGATTTAATTTACAGAATTAGACCGAACACAACACATTTTTTTAAACACTATTCAAATACACTAGAATTGTTGTCCGATTACACCCTTGTATAAAATGAACTATGTAGTATAAAAAAAATATCTGGTCAAAACAATATTTTAAATATAATAAAATAAAAACCTATAAAAAAAATATACTAAAACTAAATCAAAATTATAGTAAGAGCGGCGAGGTATATCGAAATCAAAATGTAAATACAAAAAAATTATTGTCCTACCTTTACAGAAATTTCATCTACAAAACTTTTAAATTTTTAAAAAGAATATTCTATTGCACAATTTAATGGGTTTGTTGTTAACATTATCTTGTCAGCGTTATAAATGATTCATACACGAGAGGAAAATACACGATGGATTAAAAAATTCAGATCAAGTTTAAGTCAATCAATTGTAACCCTTAAAACCAGAAAACAATAACAGCATTTAAATGAGTCAACTGAAATTCTTACCATATCTTGTCAACAGTTCATTCAAGAAGTAGTAACCAAAATATTTATTACAAAAGAAGTTCCACCCACTTAAATAAAATTATAATCAACTTAATATGAACCAGACGAAATTTAATTTTGCCAGACGAAATTTAATTATTGTATACATTTCAGTAGAAAATGTTGACAAAATCAATCCTTGTAAATATAAATAAAAATATTAAATTTGATATAAAAATTAATTAAATTTAAAGAATATAATAAATAAATTAAAATAATTTCAGGTCAAAATTTTATAAATTTAGTAAACAAAAATCATCATCAATTTTATAAACCTTCTATTCTTTACATCTATTGGTCTATTGGTCTATTTCATTTCATTTTAAATAAATTCTAAAACATCAATATTCAACAAACTAATTGCAAATTAGTCAAATTGAAGACAATCCATCACTTAATTTTAATGTTATCAATTAATTTTAAACAAAAACAATATTATTTATTGATAGTCGAATTAACGGTGAGTTTAAATCGGGTAATTACAATCATTTGGAGGCCATTTTTAAAATGTTTCATAATAATTAATTATAGTATTTTATAAACAAATTATAATCTAATCAACTAACACTTTTAAACTCTGTATAATTCTCATTTAATTTTATTAATTTATATAATAAAATTTTAAATTTCAATGTAAATAGAGTTTGTTGAAAGCACTATATTTCTACAAGTATGACAGAAATAGTAGCAAAATATAAAAAATGTTTCATTTTTATTTTAAATGATAGTATCAAAACTTTATAGAAATTAATTGATTTTGGAAATTTCATTCATGTAAAAGTTAAAATATCGAGAATAATATTTAGAATAAAGGTTAATGCGCTGTTAAAACTTACCTTATTAGCTTAAGAGTCTTCACAAATCTGCATCGTAACCGACAATGTTTAGAGATAAACACAATGACATTACTACACCTTGTATTATCAAGTTATTTTACAAAAATAAACATCGAAAAAAGCAACTTATCTAAAGTTTTCAAAATAATTAAATTTCACATCAAATGTCAAAAAAATTACACGAAATAATGTGCAATTTAATTATTACATCTTTATCATGTTGACAACTTGGTTAAGTTATATCGTTTCCATTTGTGGGTAAGGTTACTATATGTTGATAACCAACCATTTTGACGATTGAAAAATCGGTTGAAGAAATTTTGTATAGTTGTATAGACTATAGAGTATGTGGAAGTTATACAGCCAAATTAACGTTTCATGGCATTTAAGAAAATTATTTAAATATTATTAAATGGCGTTCGATGAAGTATGGCACAGTGATCGATCGTCTTCATTAAATTTATGTAGAGATAGAAAGTTTTGCGTTAATATTAAAAATTAAAACTCTCGTATTTACGGTATTCCTGCAGGTGTACCTCACGGGTCAACCTTAACTCCAACCGTATATTATAATATTTAAACTAGTGGCATACGCATACAGAAATTGCTTTATACGCACACGCAGATGATACTTCAATCATCTTCTCATCAAAATCGCCGAGCGAAATAAAATCAAACTTATAAAATGTTTTCCATGAAATTCAAGCTTATTTAAAGAAATGGAAAATTAACATTAATACCTTTAAAACATGTTTTTTACTAGGAAAAGAAAATCAGAATATTTACCTTCTCAAAACTTATCTTTTGAAGGTGAAATGTTCAAATTTTCATATAAAATCCTTCCAAATAAAACAAAATAAGATCCTCAAAATGATATTAAATTTACCACGGCTCTATTCTTCAAATGATCTTCACACCATAGCAAACACTACAAAAAGTAGCTGACAGAATTCTGCTACTTCATGAAAAAATGTTTAGAAAATGTATCTCTTCACCTTTAATTACAGATAAATGTTAAAATTAAATTTATTCTGTTGATTTAACTTTTAATTTAGTATAGGTTAGGAGAGTAGCTTATCTTTTAGATTATAAGTAGATTAATTAATACGATTTTAAGGTTTTAACTTTTAATAAACTGGTTTTCTGACAAGTTTGAGTTTGAAATTTTACCTTAAAATAGAGGGACGTATTTTTACAAAAAAAAAAAAAACAGAAATTTGACGGTTGTACGCTAAATTGAAATGAGTTCGGTCAACACGTTGAAAACCAGCTTGTACAATGTATGGGCAGCTTCAGCAACATACCGCTTCAGAAATATGTTGGTGTATATTTTAAACTTATCATATTCTAAGAATTTATGGTAACAATTAAGTTCAAAATAATATGTCAAAAAAATAATTAAAATTATTGAATTTTACATTGATAATATTCAAAACTCTCTACAAATTCGATATTCTTAAAATTTATTAGCGAATTATTTGAATGTAAATAAATTTAATTTTCTATCACAATAAATTAACAAACATTACAAATTTTTATGTAAAATTACTAAAATTTAATTTTTTTTTTTAGATTAAATTGATGCTGTCCTGTGCCAATCTAAATGTTTGAGGTATCAATATTTTTAAATAAATTAATCTTTCTTATCTAATACAATTTTATAGTTTTAATGTAACAGAAAATTATTTATCATAAGTATTTGTTCAATATTTCATTTATATTTCAATGATGCATAACTCTCGGTTGACCGTTAAATTATCGATATAAGAATAAAGAAATTTTACTTTCAAAATGTATAATGGCACCAACATAAATATGCCTTTAGGTTTACTAAAACATTAAATTTTATTTTTATATATATATTTTTCAAGAATATAATGTATAATGAAAAGCATCACGTCTTGTATTTTAGCTTTTAATATTCTGCAACATGATTTCTAAGACGTTAAGTGATAAGTGAACAATAATTTAGTTCTATGAATAGCATAGGAATTGCTCATTTCATAAAAATATAGAATGAAATTTATATATGTATATATATACTTATGTATATAGTTCAAGGATAATAATAAAATAATACATAAAACAATGAGGGTAAAAATGACATTGTAATAATCAAGTGTTAGATGAAGTGGCGGCAAAAAATGTCATATTATCTAAATATTTAGAAGAAGAAAACAAAAAAAAAGAAAATGTTTTTGGAATAATATAATTACGTTATGAATATTAAATTTATCCATATATGATAAGATAATTTGAAATTATATGAAATTCTTAAATATCAAATAAATATAAAGTTGGAAATAGTGTAAAAGATGGTAAAATATAATATTATGAAAATAACATAACTTAGAAATTTGCTGATTATAAATTTATTTAAATAAAATGATTATGATTTACACTCAGAACATACATCTAAAAATATATTTCTATGTTCTATGCATTACCATTTTTCCATTAATCATTTTGCACTAATTTTTTCACTAAGCATTACACCATTTTTCACTAATTTTTCATTACATTTTTGAAACTATGAAATTTTTAGTGTTGGTTAGTATTTGGCTCAAGAAAAATCAAATTATTCAATATTTTTAAAATTTAACCACAATAACTGACAACAAGAATAAACGGTGATTCACATTCACTCCTTAATTATAAAGTTTTAACAAGTTTTTATATGTATTTCTGATAACTCAGTTTTAGGATGGCATGGTTCAGTAATGAAAACATTCAAATTATTTAGACTGTCATGAAATTCATTTCCTTCCATACTAATAACATTTCTTATCATTTCCGGAAGCAGAACGTTTCAAAAACCAAAACTTCTTTATTCGATATTATCAAAAATGTTGTTGTTGTCGGAGTTGGTTTAAATAATTTTCCCTCTTGCCACCTAGCTAAGATATGCTATGTTGTACCATTCTTTATCTTTCGACTTTAGACGTTCTTTGTTTTGAATTTTATTTTCATTACATGAAATGCATTAGTCTGATCTGATGTCTGATGTAATAATCTGTAACCTGTGTAAGTGTTCAGCTCGTGTAGTGTTAAGGCGTGATATTATGTTAAAATTAGTTTGCAATATGAATAAATAAATACGTATGTTACTAATATATAAATAGTTAAGTAATATATATCACTCTTTTGACTTGATTACACTTTAGGATGATAATGTGACTTTAATTTGTTATTCATTATTCATTTAATTTATTTTCATTTTTATTTACTTGGCATTCATCCTTTGTTTAGGATGAAATGTTTTGTATATATATTTCAAAATCAAAATCAGTGCTCATTTTAATAGAATACTTGACTTATCAACACTTACTAAACACTTAGAGCAAAAGTCTTATTTTATTTAATTGGAATTCATAATAATAATTTGAAGAACATTAAGTTTTATAAATAATAATCATAAATAAACGTTAAAAATAATTACATTTCGTTTTATTACATTAACTAATAAAATACGAATTTCATTTATTTAATGACTTTACCTAATTTTTCGATCTTATTTCTTCTTTTAGTTTTGATATGAAAAAAAAATCTTATAGTTCACTCTAATGTTATCACGTATAAACATTTTGTTATTTCCGAAAAAAAAAATTTATAATATAAAATTTGCAAAATAAAATTTATTTTAATTTTTATTGTTATAAATTATTTTTTTGATATTGAATTAATGTAAAAAAAAAAAGTAATTTTAGGAATAGTCCTTTTATGTAATAAAAATTGGTAGCTTGACTTTTTTTTCTAGCCGGATACAAAATCAAAATCACGATCAAATATATTGATTACCTTATGTAAATCTAAAAAAAAAGCTCCAAAATTTAAGTAAAGGTGCTATAAGGACAAAATAATGAGTTTTGCTTGAATGCGTTAGTAGTATAGTAAAATATTAGATATAATATTGTGGTCTGTATACAATAATTGAAAATCTAAACATGTCTTACTTTTCTTGTTTTTTTTTTTTGCTTCTTCTTTTGTAAAATATCTTTTCGCTACATTCGGCCTTAAACACACCAGTACCAAAAACAGATTTTCAATTCAAAACACGTACTTTAATGGGTGGTCGTTAATCTTATAAATATTGTCACTTTTTTTTTTTGGAAAACGTGATTATGTCCTGTTCATATGTTGACAGAATTAAAGCTTCAGATAGTAAAATATATAAGAGTACCTGGATTAAATGAGTAAATATGAAATCTAATAATAGACAGGTGAGAAAAGCAAACACAGTTTAAAAATGAAAGTTAACCACAAACTCATATTTTTATATACAAAATAAATTTATGTTTAACAAGGTAATAATTTTTTTTATTTTTGTATATAAGACAATATAAGGTTCATAATTTTATATTATTAACGCCGGCTTCACATAACAACAAGTTTGTGATAAGTATTTGTTATAAGCGATCAGCACAAAATTTCATATACATTTTAAAGTAAAATTAGAGCCTTTAAATTTTAATCACACTTTAAGTTAAATTGTCCAAAAATTCTATGTATTTTGACATTAGACAGTAAAAAAAAATCTGATTCTTCTGATAATTAATTAATATAATAAATAACGATGTAATTTTCAAACTATAGGTGTACAGATTTTTACAATTCTCCAATATCTTCTATATTAGTTTAAAATATTTTCATATAAAACTTAAACCTAAAACTAAAATTATTCTGATGAATTTAAATTTTATGAATTTAATTACATAGTATATTACTCAGATTTGTATAGTCCTGATTTAATTTAATTGCCGCAAAAAAAGATAATATTCTTGGCATCCAATGCTCTTAGATTGTCTAGAAAATGGTTATTACATAATTGAGCATTTTATGTGCCATATTTAACGATTTCTAGGTTCCAACGAATAATTATTTATCTTTCTTGAAGTAAGTGACTTTAGTCAAGAACTATAGCATATATGTAAGGTATGGACTCATCTCCTGTGAATTTTGTTGTTAATTTTCTTTATTAAATTATATTTTATAATTCCATTTAGTAAAATGCAAAAATTATTTATTTAAAAATATTTTGAAAACGTTGTCTAAGTCCTGATATTATATCCTTATATTTTGCTTACAGTGTATAAAAGATTTAATAATATATTATGTATGTATATGAAAGTTTTTTTTTTATATTTAGCATCTGGAAATAATATTAATTTCCTTTTTATTTTGTAGAACAAAAGTACAAATTTTTTTGTTTTTTTTTTTTCAAAAAATAAAATCGAATTTTATAACATGAAAGATTTTTTTAATCATGTGAAAAAAATAATATAGGAAATATAAAGATAGAAGAATCCAGAACAACAAAAAAAAAATTTTGTACACCTTTAGGGCTCTAAGAAGACAGCATATTTCCGATTCATAAAGAAAATTTCCTTTTATTTTTTTTACTTATTTTCTATTATCGTATATGGAAAACTGAAAATAAATCCAAAAAAAAAAAAAAAATTGTTGAGAGAATTTAAGTTTTTATAACTTATAATAAATAATTTATATCCTTTTACTAATACATTATTTTATTCACTGCTTGTTTTTATACATCTCATAAGGACTACATATATTTTTTTTTATAATCTATAGGTTCACAAAATACAGTTTTTTTTTATGTATTATGCGAAAATAGTAAAATAAAAATATGACAAAGCAAAAGAAAAATAACATTATTTATTTTTAAGGTTATAACCGATTATTGATAAAAATTATAGTGCTGATGATTGTGTTTCTTTTGAAAATCAGTTTTTCTTTTATTACCCCGGATTGATTTTTATTTGATATAATTTTGTTATTTTTTTTCGATTTTCCTTTTATATTGTACTCTTTCTGCCTAAACGCATAATAAATATAAAACGCTTTTATGATTTTTTTGGTTATATATTTAATATAAATTGTATAGTGTTTTACGTAGTCAATAGATAATATTTACGTTAAATAGAAAATTTGCTGTATCATCACACTTGGTGAACTAAGAGAATCATAAATTTTAGTATATATAGTTATAATAAAAAAATCTAACCTTGGAAATATTATGAAAACATTAAATAGACAAAATACAATTTCATTGGGATATAAATACAACAAATCTCATATAATTTTTAATTATAAAGGATTGTGTTATGTAGAGTAATTAAAAATGGATTGAGTGTTAATAATAGTAAGTGAAATATCTACATAATATTATAAAAAATAATCATTCAATTTCTATCATAAATTTCTGTTAATTTTCAGAATTGAAATTGGCACTTTTACTATGTAATATTCATTGATATATAAATAATTTCGTTGAAGAGTAATTGAGATTATTTATGTCAAATTTAGATCTGATGACATTACGAAGTAATGAATATATTTTTTTATATAACCTAATTTTATCGACAAAATAGCTTGGGATTCAAAATCTTTATACGAAGGTTTAATTTTTGTTTACCACTTTGGTGGTTAACTATTTATATTCAGCAACTAAAGTGTAACTCGAGTATATATACCCCTTGTCTGATAACTATAGTATCACAGCATTTCCGAAACAATAACTTCGTAATTTTAGAGTTGCATTCTTGTTTGACCTGCTAGAAGCTAGACAATCAAAAGTGTCTGAATTCTCAAATTTATTAAGATATTTCAGTAATCTCATATCATATGATAATTATTAACCATTTTCAATGAAATTTGGTACACAGATTAAATTCGTGACTACGCATGTGTTGACCAAGGTAAGAAGTTAGTAGCTTTAGGAGGTCCATGCTAAAATTTCCGATTAATATTTCATATGTGTTCTAGTTTCTAGTTCATATTGTAAATATTATATGCTTAATTAAATTTATTAGTTTTGTAATGTAGTTGGTGCCTATAAAATAGGGTCGATAGTTTTAATGGTTCCCTATCAAAACTACGAGTTCTATAAAATTCATGAGAGATGTGTTAAGATATTAATACGTTTTAATAAAGAACTTTTTGTTACAAACATACTGTAAATTACAAAACACTGTTGGATACAAATCACTGTTTTTAAAACTACGAGTTATCTACTAAGCTACCTCTAATGTTTAGCTTTTTTTAGATAATGACAAAATATTATTAAATTATAAAATATTTTGAAAATTATGAATTAAAAATTGTTGATATTTTCTTAATTAATTATAAGCCAACACGATTTCATTAAAACAAAAAAAAAAAAATACGAATTCTTGTAGTACGAAATACTTTTAACAATATTATTTAGTAATACAAAACTTGTACTTATTTTTCTATAGTAAATAATTATATTACTTAAATATTAACATATTGAATATTTGAAGCACTAATTATGATGTCATACCAATGCCATAAAGTAGTGTGGTTTATAAATATGATTTAAACAATTTTTCAAATTAATTTAGTATTCGTAATAAAATATTAACTAGACTAGATCATAAAATTTTGAATTTGTAATAGAAAAGTTTTAATTTGACCTGAAAATGTTAAGATATTTAAACAATTGGTAAAGTAATAGAAGACATTTTTACAGATGATACTTACTTCAATTCTTTTTTCAAAGCATTTCGGCATTTTACTCCATAGTATCATTTATTGCTTTTTTTATTAGATAATATACTTCAAACGACATTTTCTGATGTTTCTATTTTAATTATACTTAAAATCATATATAAAAGAGCTATAAAGAGTCTTGTTAAAAAATACAAAAAAATAAATTATAAAAAAAATATATTTGCTTTACAAAATCGAAGCAAAAATAATTTTCCAGAAATTTTGCAAAACAAAACCGAATTAGCTTTTTTTCTTTTTCGAATTTTTTGAAAAACTTTTGAATTCCCATCCCTGATTTCCATCATAATTCTAACCAAAAACTAGTTCTTAAATTCACAATATCAAAAATCTGAAATAATGTCAATATAAAAAAATCTGGTAGGAATATATAATTTTCAATGAAAAACAAATATACCCAACATACATTTCACACGGAAAGCAGTGCGCTTTCCAGCTCTAAAATATAACGATTCACACGGAAAATAGTTCTCCTGGTACACGGAATTCCGTGTGCTTGGCCAAACAAAATGGGCCTGGAATGTCGACACCTTTCAATGTATTGGTGAGTGCGAAAACACACAGAAAGCAGTATGAATTCCGTATGAAAGTAGAACACTTTTCCATGTACATGCTCACGGAAACCAGTATGAATTCCGTGCGCCAAAGTAGACTTCTAATTTTTAGAATGGAATGTATTTTTAAAATAAAAACATATGTTTTAAAAAATAATATAAATATTTTATTTACAGCTTATAAATACATTTGACATTAAAATATTAATAAGAATTTATAAAATTTATTCAACATTTATAAAAATTTAAATTAATATTATCACAAAAATTCAGTTTATATAGTTTTTTTTTTTTTTACAATAGTAAGTTCACAAATAAAACAAATTATTACTAAAATACAATAAAGAAGATAAATAAATAAAATTTTATTTTTTTAATTACTTTTTTTATATATAAACATAAAATATTTAACCTCTTGTTTTATGAACTTAACTAATTATTTTACCTTTAAAATTAAAATTACTTTTAAAATAGCAATTAATATAGCAATCTCTGCAGTTTTTTTTTTTTGATAAATATAATCTTACTTACCAAATGAACATATTAATTTCTGGATTTTTTTTTTTAAATGTCCTCTTCAGGATTTACAATCCTGGGAATAAAAGGTCCCAGTAGTCTTTCTGGTTGGGATATTTTTGTCCCTGCAGTCCTCAACACAAATAAAAATTATTTTTATATATTCAAGATATTTATTCAATAATTAATAAATTATTATTAGTTTTCACAAATTATTATTAATTTTCAAGTTTGGCAAGGGGTGAAACATTTTTTACAAAAAGCTAGATCACAAGCTCGGCACATTTGCTTCGTTCTACTTTCTTTGCCCTTCCTTTTGCAACCTTCGCAACGACGTCGCATAGTTCCTTGTACAGGTAAATGGTCTCCAATATTGTTAAATAAACGCACGCGTTTGGAAAAAACTTTTTTCCACCATTTTGTAGATTTTCTATCCAGATCATAGACTCCAATCATCTTATCTGCTAGGTCAACACCACCCATTATATTACGATAGCATTTTATCATTTTATCAAGTTATATCTAACTTTTTACCATCTATAAAAGACTGCTGGGATAAAAACTACCCGGTATAAAAGACTGCTGGGATAAAAACTACCCGGTATAAAATACTGCTGGGATATTTTTAACCCAAGTCTAAAAAAATTGTAAAAAACTACACTAAAAACTAAAAAAGTAATCGTATTTCTTACCTTGAATATAATGATTCTACCAGAGAACACTTTTATAAAAATATAAATCACTTTATATCACTTTTTATATAAAATATTCAATAAACTTGTTGCGCCAAACTGAAGCAGGTGGTTAAAACAACCGACTGACAACAACCGCAAAAAAAACATTCGAACTGTAATTATCGATAATGCAGTTAAAACTCATAAAGAATGTATTGGGATCTTTTTAAACCAATTTAATAGGATATTTTTCACGTTAGTATTTTTTAAAAAATCTTTGGGACAAAAACATCCCCGGAGTCTCGAAACGGTTAAAGAATATTTCTTTGTTATTGTTTTTTTATTTTTATATATATAAAAAAAAAAATTATATATATTTGTGTTTACATATCTAGAAGTTTTGTATAACCACATCACATTGGTGCATTAGTGGTAGTGTAGTTCACTTTTGTCACACGGATTTCCGTGTGAAAAAATACTGATTTGGAGAGGCCTCTACAATTTGCATAATCGGTACGTTGTTAAAATAATTTTTGTTGCGGAATCGAGTTTTGAAGCATGAAAATATTATAGTTATTGGTTCAAGTGATCATGAATATTTAGTCATACACTGGAATTTAGTTTAATATTTGATATTTAATAAATTTATTTTTATTTATTTTAGAAGAATTTCTTAATTCTATCATAATTGTCTGTTTTTTATCGTTTCTCATGTTCTCAAATGTTTGAAGTTTGAACATTAATAACTTTTAATCCAAAGGTTTTGACAAAGTTTGTAAGTTATAATAACTTGGAATTATACTATTTTTTTTTTAGTTAAAAGTCACAGAAAAGATTTTTGAATAAATTTTCAAGAGTTATTCGAACAAAATTAAGATCGTCAAAAATAATTCAATAAATTTTTTAGTTGAAATAAAAATTAAGAGTATTTTTATATATTTCTTTATTGCAGACTTTATAATTTTTATTGTATTTGTATCAAGACATCATTATTTTGGCGATTTTGCAGTATATAGCTTCTTTTCACAATTTTCTATAACTACATCTCTGTCGGCTGTTAAACGAATATATTCTAGATCTCTGAATTTTTTACATTCGTTAGAATTCATTTCAGGTTTGAATGGACCTAATCCCACTGGAGCTAATGTGGCGTCAGCAAATCCATTGTCGCAGCATATTCCGTAGTAAATTTTATCGTTCTCTGTAACTTGATCAGTAATTCTAAAGTAATATATGTATATAATATATGTAATATTAGAATTATTAAACATAGAATTATTAAAAATATAAATATAAAAACTTACCCAATACATTTTTCATCTTTATATGTTGCAATTCGATTTATTGGCGATGCTGCAGGATATGCCTTCTTTTCACAATTTTCTAAAACTACATCTCTGTCGGCTGTTAAACGAATATATTCTAGATCTCTAAATTTTTTACAGTCGTTAGAACGCATTTTAGGTTCGAATGGACCTAATATGGCGTTAGGAAATCCATTGTCGCAGCATATTCCGTAGTAAATTTTATCGTTCTCTGTAACTTGTTCAGTAATTCTAAAGTAATATATGTATATAATATATGTAATATTAGAATTATTAAACATAGAATTATTAAAAATATAAATATAAAAACTTACCCAATACATTTTTCATCTTTATATGTTGCAATTGGATTTTGGGCTAAAGCCATAGATATGAAAGCACACAACTAAAATCAAATTTAATTAATTTTTAAAATTATTTAAGAATATATAATATATAATTATAAAATTAATAATCACCAAAAGTAAAAATTTCATGATGAGAATTGATCAACAACTAAATAGGAACTATTAAAAATTTGACTAAAACTGATACATTTATATACTGAAAATTTTTAAAATAAATATTTGCATACATTTTTTTTTTTTTTTTTTTGTTTAATTGTACAAATTTGAAATATGTATATATATTCGTATGTGTTACGATCAATTCATAAACAAATTATTTCTAGAATTATATTTCACAGAAAAACGATTCGCTGTTAAATTTTCCGTGATACTAAATCTTTAATGATCTGGAAAATTTTAAGAGGAATTAAATTGTGTTTTTTCGAAATCCACCAATCCGTAATATTAGGTTAGGTAAGTTTTGAATAAAGGAGGGCCACATACTATCCTAATTATACATGGCTTATTGTAATATTACTGCTAATCTATTGTAATATTACTGCTATTCAGTCAGCGATACTGTTGTTAACAGAGTACTGTTACTTCATTTACAACTGCCATTTGTAATTTCAATGTTTCAATTTTCAATGTTGTATGTCCATAAAACCTTTTCCGCCAATATATCTTGACAGAATCTATACAGCTGGTCCGCGGTCTGTCTAATTACTAATAAGTGTTTCAAGATTACATAAGTGACCTGTAATTCTGTGTACTTTTTAAGACTGCATTGTTCTGTTTTTTTTTTGTCCTATTTAGCATTGTATCACGATATTCAAATAAGCGACCACTAGAGCAGGTTGAGCTAAATATGAAAAAGGTCAGAAAAATGTCATCTTAATAAACAATGTAATCTTAATAATAATCTTAAAGAGCTTGGAATCAGTGGCGAAACTACCGATAGGCGAACGCAGCAAATGCTGCGGGCGCACGCAGATAAAGGGCGCAATCGTTAGCAAACATTTTACGAACAATTCCGTAATTTGTTCTCATATCTGCATTTTAAATTTTAGTTCGAATAAATCCATTATTTAAAATTAAAACTAAAATAACACTAGGAATGCCGTTTTGAAAATGCATATACAGGGATATATCAATATCAACTTGATGACAGCTGACCCTTGATAATGACAATAATGACATTCGAGACAAATTATTACCTTGCACAAAACATTTGATAGTTTTAGCAGCGATAAAGTCATATTATTTTAAATTGTAAATTTCTTATTTGAAAATATAAATCAAAAAAATTACTTTCTATTAATGGGGTATTTTAGAGAAAAAAAAGAAAGTTACAGTTGACGGCGACGCGTTGAATTCAATAAATAATGAATCTGTATGCCGGTGTATTGAATATTGTGCCAAGTCCATGCCCAATTATTGATAATCCATACTCAATTAACGATGAACATGAAAACAGCAATAATAAACTGAACTGTTATTTTTTTTTTTTAAATTATAATTTTTAAAGAACAAAAATTTATGGTTTCTTTTGTTAATTTGTGTGGTAGGGTGGGCGAAAATTGAATTTTCGCCTGGGGGCGCAATATCTGTAGTTTCGCCATTGCTTGGAATGGTCTTACGCATGTTCCAATATTATATCTTTAAACTGGTATAAGTTAATTTAAAAATGGCACTAAATAAATATAATTCCGTTCTTCCGTTAACTACACTACCCTCCAAATAAGGTTTAAATACACAATTGTTCTGCGAACTGGATAATGCACCTTTTTCAGATTTGTATTTTCTGATATCTGATATGAATAAAAACACAAAATATCAAGAAAAAAAATTCGAAATTTTGACCCGACCACATAATTTGATATCAATGACAAAATTACTGTTTGATATTATCAGTTATAGTCTTAATCAATAGTAATATAAAATTGTAATAGTCTTTCTTCATCTATTACAAATTACAATGTTGTGCTAATAGCAACAATTTTTCCTTAGCAAAAATTTAGGTAACATCAAATCATCTTAAAGTTTAAAAGAATTCCATGTGTAGCTATTTAAACTTTATTGGCAAATAACTTTTTTTAATGTCACGTATTTAAATTTGCGTTGTTATGCGCCTTATTTTTTATTTATTTCTAAAACAGTTGTTTAAACTAATTAATAAATTTCCAAAATTATTTTTTGATTACATATTAAGTAAAAAAAAAAAATTAACAATAAAAATGTAAACAAATTTAATAATAATAAAAATAAATAAAAATAGACGAATAGATACTAAAAGAGCCATTTTAAAATTGAGGGTATACCTCATAAAATTAATGTTGAAATAGAATATTTTATTGTACGTACTTTACTAAATTAAATGTAAAGAAAGCTGTAAAAAAACATATTCTTAAATTACATTCGTATTTCAAATAATTCGATGCGAATTTGTTGTATCAAAATGTATTTAATGTTAACAAAATTAGGGAGTCAGCTTTACTTTAGTATATGGCTATGAGCGTAGCTGAAGCTGTGCTATACTGGAAAATATGATGTTTCGGGCTATGAACAAAGCTTAGAGTGCGCAGAGTAGAGGTTTTAGCTACGCGAAAAGTTTTGTTTTGTGTTGCATATTTTTAATCTACATTATTGTAATAAGTTATAACGTTGGTCCCGCAAAAGAACTATAGTAAAAACTAATAATATTAAATCTTTACTTTAAAACACTTTTTTTTAAAAAAAAAAACTTCGAAATTGCGAAACATTTACGATAATTCGAATACATATTTGATTTTGAACAACAACAAAATTCAAAAACCAAAATAAATACATACATTATATGAAAATTATATTGCGCTCAGCATCAAAAACAGTATAGGCCAGTTTAATAGTATTGGGCTTCAAAATCAGATTTCTAAGCAAATGATCTGGTCATCAGTTGTACTTATACGATAAGTTTCTTCAGACGCTTTATTTCCATCCTCATACCTCATCACTACATTATTTTCACAAATTACAATTAATTTTAATATTATCAGATATAATTTTATAATTTCTGTTACTTAGTTTCATTAAATTTCGATTTTAATCACTTTAACAATGCGAAATAACTCCAAGTAAACGAAATTACGAATTTCGAGCAATTTCGATATGGAATGTGATTCTCACAATTATTTTTCTGTCGATTCCTTGAGCCCAACTTTTTTATATTATTCATGGGACAGTATCTATATAAAAATAACAAACCCTAGGTGAAGGTAGACCTAGTAAATCATCCAGGGTAAAAAAATCATTTGGTCCAAATATATTATTTTAAACTATTTCGCTAGAAAGTTAGTGGTGAAATAATTTCGTATGACATTATTTCGCGTGACTTTATTTCATGGCACTGAAGAACTGATCTATTACCAAAAATAATTAGACAAATACAATATAAATACCAAGAAGTTCAATCAAATTAATTTATTTTTAATTTCGATTCTTGATATAACTTTATTTATTTTTTTAATTTATCTATATCCACGAATATATTGTGGGTAGGCTGACATTACTGCACCACTACACCATTACATATTGTTCGTTGGTTCAACGATATAGTATATAGAATATATGGATTGAGCATAAAGATAAAAAATTGAAACCACGCCGGGTATAGTCGTCTTGTTCACCAACCTGTCAAAATTTAAAAACTTGTAATAAGAGACGGACTAGGTTTTTATTTTAATCCGGGCCTATTGAATTATAGAATCATTTATATTAGTATGTGAAACTATTTGAAAAAGTAAGGTAAAATATACTGAACATTATTTGTAGAAAAATATTAAAATGCGTTTTCCTTCTTGATATTTAAAATATACCAAAATAACTAAAGATGCATCACATATGTCTTTTACCTCCAGCAACATAAAATAAAAATAAAATTAAAATTAAATGTTAATAAAAATAGTTAAGCGAAAAAAAAAACTACTAATATTAATCTTTACAAAGTAATAAAATTTAATTTAACTAAATATATTTACATAAAAAAAAATAAAAACATTATGTTTTGCAAACACAGACTGCAGCTGTCCTTTATTCTCTGCCGCTGTTGTAATCATATTTTTAAAGCATGAACAATAAGAAATATTGAAATAATTACAGTATTTTGAAATCTTATTTAATTATTGGTTTTAGTATTTATAAAAATTAATAGTCTAAATAAAAAAGAACCGACCCTGCTATATAAATTATCAGCTGATATTTTGACATGAAATTGCGTCGGATGAGTTTGAAAAGATCCATTCGACATCAACTCAGTTTCGACTAAAATTTATCTAATTATCTAAAAAAAGTGCACACCGTAATTTAATTTTAATTTTTACAATTAGTGAAGACTTTTTATCATATTTTATTATGCTCCTATCCATATATTCAAGTACCTAATTCAATAGTCAGTAATTGTGAAAATGGCATATGAGGTTTTTCACAATTCGGTAGACGATTTAATTTTGACAGGTTGGTTAGCAGAGAAAAGGAAGTAATTTTTTAACGGCTTCTTAAACATTTTTTTTTGATATATGGAATTTACTATGAGTTAAAAAGAGATGGAACATTTATGCTCCTTCCATATTACATTTATGTAATATTTTTTCTAATTCGTTGCGTTGGTTAGTATAAGTGGCGAACTACAAATCAGCCTATTAGTTTTGAAACAACTCACTCCGGTGACCACAGGAATTGTTATTAAGTAGCGGTGGGGTAGTTTTAGATTGAACTACATAGTGGCACTTCGCAGCAAGACCGCTGAGGTTGTTGAAGAAAATGCTACCAAACGAAAAGAATCTGGCCCTAGCCAGCGCCTGGCACTTACAAATGAAGTGTGTAACCGTTTCTCTTTCGCTCTTTCACACGGCATATGTGGTTGAACGGGATGCCAAGTCTGGCTGTATGTTTTACATATTGTACTCTTATGTTCTTAAAATTTCTCAAATTATAAATTTTTTTTACAGAATAACAATAAATATTCTTATTATAAATAAAAAATAAAAACGAATCTCATCTAGTGAAAAAACAATATTTTAATTATGTTATTTTTTTCCAGCTGTGTATTTTAATATTAAAGTTTTAAAAATGTCATTCTTTTTTTTATTCGTTATTGTTGGTTGTTTTATTTTCGTTCATTTTTAAATTTAATTTTCCAAAATGCGGCATAATAAATAAAAATCTTAACAATTTTTTTTTTTTTGTGTAACTATATTTTGGTAGTACAAAAAAAAAACCCGCCACATAAAAAGGGTTGACATTTCTGCTAAAAAAAAAAAAAAAAAACCACAAACATGTAATATGTATTATTTGTAAGACCCTATAAAAAAATCCACCAAGTATTTTCACTTTGACAGAGTTGCATTGAATAAAGACTCAAATATTTACCCAACTCCTTATATAATAATCTACAATATTATTATATACATGTAACGGTTCAAAAACGAAAGGATTTCTAAAATACATATACACAAAAAAAAATTGTTTTTATGATTTTGGTATTTAGATAGAACTTATAGCAATGACTAAAAAAGATTTATTTATTTTTGAAGACATGGAAAGATTTTCAAAATAACATTTTTATTTTTATTTTTCCAAAGAATATTCATGAGATTCTTATATATACATAACAAAGAAATAAAAAAAATAAAAGGGAAATTGTCAAGGCAATAGTCCTTGAAAAGATTTTCACTGTGAAAAACGAAATCGTCAATGTGTAAACAAGGGAAATATATCTGTACATAAAAACAAAATTTCACTTAACATTTTTTTTTTTTTTTTGGAAATTATTTGGAATAAGGAAAAATAATATTATATGTATATATTTACAGTTCTGCCGAAGTACCAATGATAAAAACCGTGGTAAAATAATTATTTTAAATTAGTTTTTTTTTTGAAAATTAGACAACTGGTACTATAAAATTTTTCTATTTTTCTACGATAGTAATAAATCAACAAATAATATTTACTATATATGTAGTATCACAATGCCAAATATTTAATAAATCTATTAGTCTTGATTTGGAAGAGTCTAAATATCTGCTTATATTTGCTTTGAAATAGAATATCCGTATTATTATTAGTTCGTTATATATATAACCTAAGTTTCGTTGGTTGAAAAAGGTTTACTTGCCAAAATATTACTTTTTCGATCAACTTTCCTACTTCTAATGGCTGAAGAACAGTTAAGGACTTTGCACATGATACACGAATTGCGAATTGCGAACAAATGTTTAATTATTCCATGTTTAATTAAATTTTTTTAAATAATTTTCTTAAATAAATTTTTTAAATTTAATAAATACACATAAATTTATCAAATTTTTTTCTAACTATTTTATTAAATTTATGAAAATAAACAATTTTCAATTTTTTTGTCTTCTGCGAATTGAAATATCTGGTCGCGAACTGTCAAATCATTATTCGCAGTCCACTCGCATTCCACATTGTTGCGAATAAAAAATTCGCTCATTTTTAACCTCAAATTTTTTTTTTATATAATAATGCACAATTCGCAGTTCACGTTTCATGTACAAAATCCATTAATGCTCAAACTTAAATAAGCCTGCAACTTAAGATCATATGGGTTCTCAATCAAAATTATCCGTAGTTAAACCAAACAATGTAAATTATAATTGAAAATAATGTTGTAATAAAACAAATTGCCAAAAGTGAAGCTTAAGCTCTACACATCTGCGGCTTAAGTTAAACCCCACTTTTAGGAATGCTTATATTATTTAAGGTTGCATAGGATGTGAAATTGGGTTTTAGTTGGGTATTTATTATATATTTCCAATGATGGATCTAACATTTCAGTGACAATTTATTAAGGCAAATGGATGAATATCGCCCACCTATGGATTGGATTTTGCATTTCTGTGAATTATCATAAGCTTTCCCAGTAACAGCACGGAACATCGTCCATCGTGCGAAAATACTCCAACCATTCGCCCAAAGAGTACTCGTTATCGACATAACGCGAAACCCGAATATTTCGCAACCCTTATCGCTGGTATAGATTTGTCCAGCTATATCGCTATATGATAAACTCATTTATTAAAATGAGTTATACTCAGGTTATCATGGGATAACCTGCCGAGTGGCGATTAGTTAAAAGTATATCGCTTTTTTTATCTATTATCCTAGGGTTAACCTGTAAAAGGTACCTAATGTGTGATTAAATTTATGGTTATAGGATAGCTGTCATAATACTCTATCTACTCCGGGGTCTGGGAACTAAGATTTTAATACACGTACCTATATTAAACAAAAAACTATATTATTTATTATACAGTGAGTAAGCATGAACGAACCGCATTCTCGATAATATTAAATTTGAAGATATGTTAAATTTTTAATTTGAAAGAAATTTTCATTTTCAATTATTTGATACAAAGAACCAATTCTGCTTCCTCTATAAATAACACAAAAAACTTTTAGTTTCCAATATAAATATATTTGATGCTAAGCTAAGACTTAATATTTATACAGGGTGTCCGCCGGGAAGTATACTACTTTGTTTGTTTATAATTTTTGATTAAATGAAAGAGAATGGATCTTATATTGATAAATGTTTTATTTAATGTCGGCAATTATGTATGGAATACAATATCAGATAAATGTCCGCCTCTGTTAGCCTCACAAATGCGAGCCCTTTTGAGCACATTTTTCATTACATTCTCACACATTTCACGCGGTATTTCATTAATTTCATCACGAATATTTTGTTTGAGTTGCTCAAGCGTTTCTGGTTTGTTTGCATAAGCCTTGCTTTTTAGATATCCCCACAAAAAGAAGTCCGGAGCAGTTAAATCAGGCGACCGTAGATGCCAATCAACATCACCATTTTTTGAAATAACTTGTTGTGGAAAAAGGTCTCGCAGTAATTCCATTGTAATCCTGGCTGTATGCGATGTGGCACCGTCTTGTTGATACCACATGTTAATCAAGCCCAAAACATGCAGTTGTGGCGTTAAAAAGTTTTCAATCATATCACGATATCACTCCCCATTCACAGTTACCGTTACGCCGTTTTGATTTTCAAAGAAGTAAGGTCCAATGATTCCTCCTGACCAAATTGCACACCAGACTGTCACTTTTAATGGATGTAAAGGTAACTGATGAATAATTTGAGGGTTTTCCATTGCCCAGAACCGACTATTCTGTTTGTTCACATATCCATTTAAATGAAAATGTGCCTCATCACTCATTATGATTTTTTCATGAAAATCGATGATTGATTTTGATAAAATGTTTTAACGATTAAAACACGTTGGTTTATCGAATATTTTTCCATAATAAATTTGCCACGTGTGTACTTCACGACTGCTAAATATGAACTGTCAAGACTAACATTTACCACAATGGCGGCAAAACAAAGTAGTATACCTTCCCGGCGGACACCCTGTATTTAATGCTATTAAATATTAATCCAATTAAACAAATCCAACCTTTGAAATAATTCTAAAAAATTAACGCAAAAATCAAATTTTTTAAAATCCATTTTATAAAACCACCTAAATAATAAAAATATATTTACAAAAAGAAATCATTATAATAATACAAATGATAATAAATATAAATTAATCTGATGATACTGTAGCAGATTAGGCTTTACAAGCTTAAATAATCTCCAAAATTTTCTTTTTTTGTTTGTATGCATTTACTATATACAGCACAAATATAAAAAAAAAACCTTATTTCCTTTTTGAATACCATTTTTATGACTGTACCTTGTGTACCATCTGAACAATTTAACCATAGATCCATATATTTCGTATTTTATTGTTGGTTTTGTTAGCATAACGATAAGCCAGAATATTTGTATAGTTTCATTTTTATTTGTGTCTTTTTTTTTTTTTTGAATAGCAACAGCAGGCAAATTTATATTCTGTTAGGCTATAGCATTTAGAAAAAAATATAATAATAACAATAATGATAATTTAAGAAAAAAAGCACACAATTATTAGATGAAGCAAAATGAATATTTTGAGTGTTTAGGCTGAAAAATGTGGTTGGTAACAATGTTAACCATATCGGCTATTGTTAGCTTAATTTTTTTTTGGGTTCAAATGGATGAAACAACATCAGAAAGCTCCATCGTAAATTGTAGAGCATTATAAATCTAATATGTATATTTAGAATGGGGGGTAGCAAATGAAAAATAAATATAATGTGTTGATAGTAAAATATATTTTCAACACCTGTCCGTAATTTATTATACAAGGATTTAGGTTTTAATATTAGTTAAAAAAGAAGGATCGAATTTATATTGCTGTCAAGTTGGTTATTAGATGGTAGATTAAAATATACATATAAATTTGGTTTTGCTTAAATTTATTATATGATTAACGGAGTTTGAAAGAAAAAACAAATAAAAAATAGTTTAATGTATTTATTGGGAATATTTTTGATGTTTTAGAAATTATATGCACATAAGATTTTTTCTATTTATTTTTGGTCCTTTGGTTTAGAAGAATTTTAGATCTTCTATTCACTAAAGTTAAGCTATATTTTACTCTGCCGTCAATGGGTTCTTTATTGCTGTATCATCAAAATGAGCTTATTTACCTTTAGTTTTATCTGACCCATTATATTTGACATAACCAATATTCTCTGTATATTTATAAACTTCGAATATTAAAAAAAAAACTATAACTTGTCGAATTGTGCATGAACATCTGAAAGCAGTGGAAATGCTCTGCCATGTAAAAAAAATTGCTTATTTTTGAATAATTTGTTTGTTAATATAATTTGTTTGTTAATATCTTTAGGTACTATTTTAATGACTAATATAAATCATGCATTAGCTACTAACTAAGTAGGATCTGTAAATATATATTTTTTCTTATCAATTGAAAAAAAAAATACTAATACCCTGTACGCTTCAATATTTTTTTTGTGAGGAACATTACTTCTAAACTTATATAATAGCAACAAAGAGTTGAACAATATATCAAAAATAAATTTACAAAAATATGTATTGATATAGAAAAATATATTTTAAACACCTGTCCTTAATTTATCGGATGAGGATTAAGGCTTTTATATTAAAAAAAGGACCGACTTTATTTTATTGTCAAGCTGTTTATTATATTGTAGATTAAAAAAAACGCTAACCAACAGGGTTAGCTGAAACATCAGAGTTTGTTAAAATTGTAGTCTTGTAAAGCATATTTATCATTTCAGGACTATATGACTCCGAATGTTTGATATAACTAATTGAATTGAACTTCTAGAGATCAAATTTTATAAGGGTAAACTGTCGGTAGAAATTTTACATCACTTAGAATCTCTGATATTGATGATACTGGACAAATCACTGATGATACTGGACAAAAAATTGAAACCGGATATCAACTAATATTACGACGAGCATCACTAATTTTTAATGTTTAGATTTTTCATTCTATATTCCGTCACAATATATTATATAATAGTAATTCTAAGTAATTCCTCATAATAGGCATAATAAATATTTTTATATTTCAAACTCCTTTGGTTAATGGAGTTTTAAAGAACTGTTTACTAAAAATTATAAAATTATTTTTGTGTTTTTTCAGTTTTGTTTTAGTTTTCAAATTTTTGATTATAAAATTCCGTCATGTATGTCATTTTTAACATAAAATAACTATTAAAGTACTCGTAAAGGAAAAATGATATAGTTAATTTAAATTTTATAAATTTACAATTTTTCAATTTATTTACCCAGCAAGACTGCGGAATATCGTGCGAAAATAATCCGACCATTCACCTAACGAATACTCGCTATCGCCATAACTTGTATCGGGTATATTTCGCAAAGCTTATCGCTGGTATAGTTTTTCCAGCTGTATGATAAACACATTTCATTTATTAAAATTAGTTATACTCAGGTTGTCATCAGATAAACTTATTTGAAAGTATATCGCTTTTTGTTACTTAAAAATACCTTTCGGAAACGTAATCCTATTTATATGTAAATTATCCTTGAGTTCTACCTAAAACTTACTCAATTTTTTCGTTATCATTAAATTTTTGGTATCATTATATTTCTCGTTATCGGTTAGCTGTCTGTGATAATACTCTACTGAGGGGTCTGGGATTTTAAAACCCGTACCCATAATTAACAAAAAAAAAAACAGTATTATTTATTACACAGTGGACAAGCATGAACGAAGCGTATTCTCGGTCCACCAATTTTAATGGATTATTTATTCAATTTATTATTAATTCGCATTGTGAACTATTGATGAAGCAAAACGCATTATAATTCTTCGATACAAATTAAATACATCTTATAAGCGTTGAGTACATCTTATAAGCGTTTTCTTTGACTACTTATTGCGAACAGCATATCGCAGGAAGTTTATTTTTTAATCTTAATGCAAATAGCAGTTTATCGCATTTACACTTGCCGTAGACATATCGCAAATATTAAGTTTTTGCAAAAATCTTGCTGGGTATATATTCCAAAACTTTTGAAATCGAAAATTTTGATTCTATTTTTCATTTCATTATTATTTATATAGTATAAATTTTTCTTATTTTCCTTAATATTTTTCTAAAAAAACAACCAAATATCCTTTGGGTAAAATATATCTTTTCATATTATATTTCGTTATTTATATGCAAAATATCAAATATTCTCAATAAAACACCAATTTTATTCATAAATATCCTTAGGGTATAAACGATATATAATTTAAAATTTCCAATTTTAAATTATTTTCTATAAGTTATAATAATGGCAAGAGGTTTTTCAAATAATTTGCGATATTTTATATTAGTAGATACGAAATAAACACAAAATTGATATATCAAAAATTGTATATATATAAATTATGATATCTCAAGAGTTTTCTTTATCTGTAGATATTGAAATATATATAATAATATAAAATATATAGGTAAAGTTTTTATGGCGTAATTTTAGATCCAGTCATCATTTTTTTTTTTAATACTTTCCTATTAAGGTAGATATTTTCCTTCAATAAAGGTTTTTCCAAGAACTTTTTTGTAGCACGTATTTTAAGACTTTCGAACATTGAATCGATATTAAATTACTTTCTATGATGCTCAGGTGTTTTATCATCGAGGTTTAAACTATTACGAACATTTACATTGAATATCAAAAATATAGGAAATAGAAAAAATAAAAATGGGGAATTTTAATAATATGGAAATTTCTTCAAAAAGAAAAAAAAAGAAACTTGAGCCGATTTTTGTATAGGTATCAAATATTATATATAATTGTAGAGTTATAGTTATTATAAATAATCCTAAAATATAGGAATCTTATTTGTATATTTCTTAATATAATAAGGTTTAAATGCGAATCTATAATTTTGATATAAAAAAATATTTATATAAAATTAATATGGGGTCATTTTTGTGCAAAAATCTATAAAATATCAATTTAAAAATTAAATTTTTTATCTCTAGCGCTATTAACTCATGCATATGAAATTCATATTTATCAAAATAAAAAAAAACATAAATAATTAATTTAAATTTTCCAAATTGAAGATAAAATAAAAATCCTTCAATTTTTGCTGAATAAATCAGTTAACATAGTTTTTTTTAAATTGCTTTTATTTTAATTCTACAAAATTTCCTTAATGATCTTTTTTAGAGACTATATTTCATAATCTTTAATTATCAAGTTCTCTTGTGACTCTATTTCAGATTTACAATATTTTATGGTTGGTAAAAGTCACTACAATAAATAAAGAATACTTCAAAAATGTACCAAGAATATAATAGTAAAAATAATTAAAATAAAATATTAAAAAATGGCATTCAAAATTATTTTCTTTGATAATTCGTAAAAAATGTTTTAAAGCATTTTCCACAACAATTGAAAATAGAAAAAACAAGGTTTTTCAATTAATAATTTTGATTAATTTTTATTTAATTGAATATTTATGGCTTGTCTAAAGTTGCTGATGTAACATCAGTTGAGTTACATTCGTATGGAAAAGTAAAACCATATATATTTTACAAAATACAAATCCCATCCAGAATATTAATGAAAACATATTAAATCTACATAAAAACAAAGAGGACGACTATTTTATAATGTAATTACATAAATTTATTTTTAAATTTATCCCTGGATTGTGGTTAGCATAATTTAACCTGAAATCATGAAAACTATTAAAGAATGAAAGTTGTCTTTATAGATAAAAAGATTATATAAAATTTTCATATACAAGTTTACATCCAGTATTTGATCTTTGTTAATGTACAAGCTTTAAATATTATAATATACATGTACGTATATATTAGTATTAGTGCGGAAGTATTTCATGCTGTGGATAAATCTTTTAGATTGTATATAGTGTTAATTAAAAAATGTGAATTATGTTAAGTCTACTATATCAATTTTATAGTATTTTGAAGAGAATTTATCAAAAATTTTAGTAAAAAAGTTATGTTCCGTATAATTTTACATTAAATTGTCTTTGATAGAGCTATTAATTTTATTATAAGACAAATTCCTTCAGTTCATTTTAATATTGTATAGAAATTTCTGATATATAATATTTTGACAAGTAATTTATGTTTTAATTAAGATTAGCAAATTAGCAACAATGATTATAACAATTTAAAATTTAATAATTTTCAGAAATTTTTTGTAAAATTTACATATTCGGTATACATTTTTAAATCTAATCTGTAATTTCGTAAATGCTAAATACAAATGCGAAAATGCAATTAAAAAAATTTCAAAATTAGATTGTTATGTAGCCAAATTTTAGTTTTCCAAAATTATTCCTAATGTGAAAATTTAAAATTATAATTGGATACAATTTCCGTATTTTTTAAAATTATATTGATTACAGCAACATCAAGCATAGAATATGTAATTTCTAATTAATTTATACAGTCTAAGGCAAATCGTAAGTGTAGCAACCGGAACCAAGTAGTCGCTGATCGAAGTGGTTTTTTCCAACTTGGAAAAAAGCCATCATTGTAAACATACAATGAATGGTAAGAATGGTGACTTGAAGGAATACAACTACTTGAGAGGAATTACGCCGCATTACACTGCAGTGAAACTTAGCTTATATCAAACAGCATCACACAAAAGCTCCAAGTATTCATCCACAAATGCGTCAAAATCATAATGCAGAATATTCTGGCCCAAGACTATGGCAGATCTTAACCAATGAGGAACTCATACTGAAGCAGATAAAACGTAGAAAACGTAGAACGGCCATACTATCAGAAAGAAGCCCGATAGCATTACAAGAATATCTTTAGAGTGGAATTCTCAAGGATCAAGATGTAGTCTCCAGGTCGTCCAAAGAACCTGGGAAGGCGCAGAAACAGCAGCAGCAATCGAGTAAAACGGAGATGCTTTTTGGAAGCCATATGCTTCCAAGAGGAGTAATGAGAAAAAATATAATTCCCAGTTATATTGCATAAAATAACTTGAAAAATAATTTTGAAAAATTACTTAGAGTTAAATTTTAGTAATTTTTTACTTATTTTTTTAAACCTATGTTAAAAGAGCAAGTTCAGAATAATTGTGGTCAGCAGGTGAGATACTTTGATAGAATTCAATAGTTTAATTTTATTGAATATAATATTACCATCTATTATATCAACTATAGCTGAATCACGTGAAATAATATTTGTACCGACAGGGTTAATAACTTGAATCATACAATATGAATATATATTGAAATTGAAATAACTATTATAAAATCTATATGTTAGTTATATCAAATATCTGAATTCTGAATACAAAAATACAAAATGCTGCCAGTAAAAAAGACTTTAATTGGTAAATTTATTTAATGGATAATATTGAACGAAAATGGACAACAAATTGTATTAAAAAAAAAATGTTTGTAATTTAAAATTTAATTTTTAGCAATTTTATTTTGAATTTTATATTTCCTTTAAAATAATTTCTTTAAAACTTAAAATTATAAATTTTATTTTTATGACAAAAATATTTAATTTTTTTTTTATTTAAAATTTTCGTTATTTTTTAAATTCCTTTTTATATCAACATAAGAAATAATATAAATAAAATGTTTATTTTTTATTTTTCCAATGTTGTATTTCAAATTGTATATTTTTACTAAATTTTGTTGTAGATTTTCCTTATTATTAAAGAAAATTTCACATTATCTTTGAAGCTAGCTTTTCTTTAGTACAATATATTTTTAAATAAAATCTTTGAATAAAATAACAATTGTGCGAACATTGTTTATGTACAGGTTTACCAAAAAAAATATATATATATATCTAAATACATATATAAAAGAACATATTTTTTTTCTTAAGAAATAACAAACATTGTTCAAATATATTATTTTATTTTTACCTTAACATGAAATTCTCTCATTTTTCTATGAATTAAAAGACTTTTTTATGCAACTGTTTACTTCAAGGATAAGTACTTTTTTCCACTTTAAAATCACTACAACATAATAATATTTTCATGGAGAAATGCCAAAAAATGAAATAAAAAGTAATGTTGTTGTTTTTTTGTTCTTTGCCTACATAAATAGATTTTCTTTAAAACGAATATAAGAAACAATTTCTGGTTATGTATTACAGTTTTATTAAAATTATGTATTTATGCATATAATATGGTAAACATTTTCTGAAATAAAAGATTTATTTCAGACATGATATTTATGTAATTTTTAATAGAAGCTTAATTTTTTGAGATCCATTAATTATCCTTGTAAATAATCGATTTTTTATTTAAATTCAAGTAGTAATTGCAATTGACATTTTGGAAAACTTATAGTCTACTAATTTATAATTGTTATTTATGTAAGGCTATAAACACATTACAATTACAAATTAATTAAGTAACTAATATAAAATAGAATGTTGCCAAATTTTACAAAAATTATTAATTATTTTGGTGGGGTGTCTTAAGGCAATATATCATAAATCCATAATGACCTTAAAGCCATTTAACCCATTTTTCGAAGACACATTTAAGTATTATTCAAATGCTTATTCGATTTTTTTGTCACCAACTATGTGACATAATAGATAATTTTCTGAATGATCAACCGCGGAACTATTGAAAAGATGGCACATTTGTTGTAATGCCCTATTCAGAAGAATTTAACTGAACATCTATTTAAAATATTAGAGATTATATATCTGTATCATGTTTTTCTGTCTATGTAGTTGTTGTCCAAATTGAATTTACCGCGGCGCAGCAGCATTTTCTAATAATGTTAACTTGAAAGAAAACTAAATGTTAAATATTATATTTAAATGTTATGACATTTTCAAAAACAAAACTGTCTTAATTCAATTTTTTGAATTTATATCATTTTTGGCAGCCATTCTATTACTAAGTTCGTATTTCCCATAATTTGTACGGTGATATGGAAAGTTTCGAAAATGTATACGTAAATTTATACATATTTAATAACTTGGTCCCTTATATAATTAGAGTTTACTTTAACAACAATATAAATGCAATGTCTAAATGATATGACGTTTTCAAATAATAATTTTAAAAGCAAAAGGTGTAAACGTTCCCTGGATGGTGTTAAAATTATTATAGATTGGACCAATTTACAAAAACAAAATGTTATACTGCTTCCATTCTATAAATATGTTCGGAATAATATATGGTTTACTATACTTCACATTCATATTCAAGGTTAGGGCCAACCAGTGAACTGAATAAGCAACTTCTAAGTTTTAAAATTGCCTAACTCTATTAATGTTTTAGTTATCGAAGCTGAAATTTGCAATTATTGGTGTTGTGACTCTGGTACAAGTAATTAGAACACACTTTTCAACATTTAACATCAAATTGTTGTGTTGTGGGATTTATAGATGTTAATTTAATTATATTACAGCTTGTAAGTTGAAAATAATAAAATGGAAAATTTGGCCCAGTATTATTTAATATCTTAAATTTTCTTTATCTTTTGCATCTACTGTAAATTTTCTTAATATTTGAGATTGAATTTATGGATTGAACGCGATTTCTTTGATGTAATTTACTAATTAGTACTAAAAATTTAAAATAACAAAAAATTTATGTATAATTAAATTTTGGTTTCCAAAAAGAAATTTTTCTTTTACCAAATTATGTGACAGGGAAAATACATATTTACAAATTAACAAATATTATATAAATTTTACAATTTACTTCTTATAAGTTCAGTTCATTGATATTTTTTTATTATTATTTGTTAAATTAATCTACAAATTAATTAAAATTATGATCAGCTGTCTCTGACAAATTATATTTATATTTATTCACTTGAATACAAAAAATCAAAAATATTGAAATACTTTACATATTTTTATATTTTTTCTTTTTTTTTTAAATTAAACTAATTTAAAAATATAAAAGATACTGATGATATTTTTTACAAAAAATAAAAATATTAAAATTATCATTTCATTCAAATAAATTTAATTTATTTATAGATGTTATTTTTGATGATATTATGTCAGAGATGCCGAAACTTTTTCAAATACGGTGTGTCAAATTTCAACAAAATGAATAAAAATCAAATGTACCAAATGTAACAAATGTAAACATAAGTAATAACTAAAGTATGTAAATATATTAAGTATTTATTATGAATTATGACGGATGTTGCTGTTTTTGAAAGACATTTTTGGAATCCTTTGGATTATAGGTCAATATGACGTCAATACTATAAATGAACCGATTACTTTTTTCATCGTTGGATTTTACAATTTCATTGAAGAAAGTTATTGCTTGGTATTGCTGACAATTTTAAATGTTTACGATTTTATAAAATTGCTAAGACCTATCAAATATTTGACTGAAGGACCTTGTCATATTCGGTGTCACAAAAAAATCTTACGTTTCAGTGCGTGACACGCTTATTATAATTTTTCCATCACTGATTATTATGGTACGCAAATTGGTGTGGTGGTAAATTAATTTTTTGTTGAATGATTGCCAAATAAAATAAAATATGAATTGGATTTCATTAAATCACTTCAAATCATAATCTAAAAATGCAAATAAATTTATGTCAATTGAATTTTATAAATAAAATTTAATATTAAAATGTTTAGTTACGATTTATTGATGTTTAAAATATATTTACTTAAGGCTTACATAAAAATTACAATTTTTAATACTATGTATACGCTGCTAAATAGTATTCTAATTCATTTTAGTTGAATGGATTCTATTTAAAATGTACATTTTAATAATATTTTAATATAGAATTAATATTTTATTAAATATTATTTTTATTAACTCGAAATTTATTAATTAAAATAAATATTTAACTAAAATTGTTGGCGTTAATTCTTAATTATAAAAATAATCATCTTAGGTAGAATAAGTTTAATTGGTTAAATAATTTTAATTTAAAAATAATTGTATATTTAAGATAATTAGAAAATAATTATTAAATTTTAATTTCTTCAGAGTATTAATATATGTACAATATTACAATCATTGTTAATATTTATTTTAAAGAAAATTATTATTACAAAAAAAATTGTCAATTAATATAGCATTAAACAATATGGCAGTTTTTACGATTTCAAAATATTAAATGAATTTTAAGAATCCTTTATAAAAGCTATAAAAATATTTTATTCAAATAATTCGCATAACTAGTCGTTAAGGGTTTACTGAAATTCTCCAAAATTGATTTAAAAAACATATTTCGAAAACCGCAAATCGAAACCACCTGAAAATGATGTGTAAAATTATTTTGCAAATTGGTACTAGTTCTTCTACCAAATTCTTTATGGTAGACGAACTTGTACGTAACCACCAAAATTCTGAAATAATTAAAATGCGGTGAAAAGTTGAAAAAAAAAATTGATAAAAATTATCAAAATAAAATTATCATTTAGTATTTATTATATTTATTAAAATTATTGTAACATATAAATATTAAGGAATAATAACGAATTATTGTGATGGACACATCACTAAAGCAGACAAAATGAAATATTTTTGTGATTATGATTGCATTAATAATTAAATATGACATCAAAATGAAATAATGTATCCACGTAAAGTCTAAAATGTCATTCAAATTTATAATTTACTTACTATTAGAAATAGGTTAGGTTCATATTATATTTGGAAATTCTTTATAGTCTAAGAAAAACCCAAAAATAATAATTTCATTTATTTTAAATTTGCTTCAGAAAGTTATTTATGAGACAAAATTTATTTATTTTTTAAATTTCATTAAACTTCAACTTAAGATCTCAGTAGACAGACACAAATAAAAAAGGACAATTATTTACAATTTATGTGCTCATAATACATTGAACCATAATTAAATCACATAAACCCAAAAAATATAAATAATCTCAATATTATGATTAAAATTAATTTGGGTATTACATGAATTATAAAAATATTTCGAATAAATTTTTCAACATTAACCTGAAATTTAAAATTTAAATTTCATTTTGACAGTACATATTATCAAAAATAAATCCAGACGATAATAATTTCAGTAATTGTGTCATGTTAATTGTAATTGAGTTTAATAATAAAGGAATTTAAACATTAAGGACAGAAAAATGCTCGAGTCATTAGCAAAAGTGGCAAGTGTAAAATTGCATTTTTGAGAAAATTGGATTTTAATAAACAACTAAAATTCAATAACATAGATCCATAATCTTTTAAACTTATTGATTTGCTGAATAAGAGGACCAAAGGGGTGACATTTATTTTTTAGGCATTTAATTTACCCAAGTTTCAAAATGAAAAAGAATAGAATTAGCAAATGTTAAGTAAATTTACCGTGTTAATAATTAAATGCTAATAATACAAATTAATATTTTAGCATATCGTAGATTGTTAAATTATACATTTTGTAGTATAGAACTCAATTTCGACAAAAAAACATTCGCGCTAAGCAATGACCTGACTTATTTTATTATACAATATTTTTAAATTATATAGAAATTTTAATTTAAAAATACTTCAATTTGAAAATTATTGTTAAATAAAATTTCAATTTACACTTGAATTCAATATAAACTACAAATTACTTTTAATATTATATTTTAAATTCTTTCAATCGTTCACTAAAGAAAATTGAATTTAACGATTTCATTTTTATAAAAATGAATTGTATTTTTCCAAAATGAAAAACATTGCATTCTTTCTATATTAATGTATTGTGTACGTGATCTAATATTCAATTGATGAAAATTTTTAAAACATATTGCAAAATATAAAATAATAAATATAAGTTAATATTATGTCAAAATACATTATTAGTGATATTTTAAATAAAATATATGGAAGATAATACAGAAATAATGGTAAGTGCCAAAAAATGATATATTGGGAATTTTATTTACCGATTTTCTCTTATTTTGATTTGTAAGAATTCAAATTTAAATTAAAATCTTACAAAAAATTATTATAACTACATAAATCTGTATTTCTCATTGGGTTATTACTTGATAGATGCCGTAAAGGACTTGGTGCAAATCAGCCGCTATTGGATGTTACACATAATGTTATAGAAAAGTCATCCAATATTTTTATTCATAACTTCAAAATGGAATGAATCAAAATAATTCATAGCTAATTGAATATGTATAATTAAATGTCCTTTAAATATACAACCTCTGAAAATTTGATAAAAATATTTTTTTATTTTCATTCAAATAATGTTCGACCAAGTGATTTTCGATCAGGTGTTTTCAACCAAGTGAGAGATATTTATTAGTACTTTATGGTAAGAAAAATCGATTATAATCAAAGTCAAAATCATCTTTATAATAAAATGTACTTTAATAGCTTTTTTAACAAATATACAAATAAATTCAATTCCATTTTGAAACTTTATTTTCAATCTAATACAACATTATTATCTAAATCTAAAGTATTATAAAAAAAAATCAATTGTACAAAATAATCCAATATTTATAGTTTAAAAATAATATCGAAAAACATCCTGAAATGGATTATGTACTCAATCGTTATTCCTCGATATTATATGTATTATAAATTTGCATAATAAATCACTTAAAAAAATTTAGTAACTAGATGTATTTTTTAACGGAAAAGAGTATTGTCGTGGCCAAAGAGCATGAAAGTAGATTTTCCTTAGTGACTATATATTCACAGTGATATTCATAATAAAAATTGTATGTATAGTTAGTTTTTCCTATTTCAAATGATGTGCTTTTATTCATAACTTTTCATGTTGAAAATTTTTCTATTTTTTTTCACTTATACATTTTTCACTAATTTTTTTTTTTTGTACTCACACTTTCAATTCATTCAAAAATTGGAAAAATGTAGTTACATAGTAAGTTCTTTTTTTTCTGACTTGGCAAGAACAATTACATTAAAATTCAATGGAAAATTTTTCATATAATCTTTCAAGGTTTTTTATTTTTCAGCTATTTTTTTTATTTTTTATTATGACCTACTTAAAAATTTAAATCTCATAAATGATATAAATATTTTACATATAAAAAAAAATTGAATGTGATGTATTAAAATATTAAATTAAATAGCAATATTTTTTAAAACTAAACTTTTATACTGTTTTTATTTTAAAATAAATTGGTTTCTATTTGGGTAATTTTTGGGTACACCTGGAAAATTAATTTATTATTTTTCAAAATCAAAATTTCATAAACTGTCAAAGAAATAAACAAGTATATATAATAAAATATTCACTTGTAAATGTCAAAAGAAAATCTTTAAGTGCATCGAAGATTTTTTAAAAAAAATGATGTATAAAGGTAATTATATTTTACTTTTGAATTTCTTTTGGAACACCAACTGACTATAACATCAATTTATGTTGTTGAAAAAAACAAAATTTGACATATTTTTGGCCAATTCTCAAATATATTATTAATTTGGATTTTAAAAATATATAAATTTTATAATTTCTGATAGATTTTAGATATTTTATATTAATTAATTTTAAATAGAAATTAATAGAAATTTATTTAAATCGTATTTTTTTTTTTATACAATTTCAAAGAAAATAATATAAATCGCAGTTTTGTGATTTTTCAAAATTGTCCTGTATTTATTTTTGTTTTTCTACTTCCTGATTATTTCTTGCCTAAACGCTATCAACTTATTATAAATGTAAAGTGGTATTATGAAAGTGGGATTTTATAAAACATGATCAGCTTTTTGAGATAATTATCCTTGGTTCCAAACTTCACAAGGAAAAATTATAAAGTGCATAATTAAGAAATTTTGCTAGTTTAACTATAATTAAAACATCGAAATATTACTTCTTCTAATAAACGTCATTCTAACCATTTGTATCTGGAATTTACAACGGTTTCTTAAATAATTCACGAAAAATGCTCTTTCTAAACGAAATTACTACTATACTACTACTAATTCCTTTTTACTCGTATCTCGTAGTAGAGTATATGGTCTCTGTGCTACAACTTTTATTTTCTACCACGATTTTCCGGTACTAGCTATCTCATTCTTTAATGATCTTTTCCATGATATTTTCTGCCTGCCGCATTTTCTGTTTGCTTGTTCATCATTATGTTTACGTAGCGTATGGCCTATCCAACTCCCTTTTTATTTCCATATAAATGTATCGATTTTATGTTGGAATTAAAAATCTTAATCTTATAATTGATAGATATAATATTGGACGTTACATAATTGGGCAAACGAATCTTTCGCTTTAGTTATCCTCGATATAACATTTGTTTGGCACCGACATATGCCCCTACAACACTGACAAGATACGTAAAATATGTAACATTTTCAATTTCGTTGCTGCCTAAAATATTCTTTTAGAACCCATCACCTGTTAAATATCTCAATTTTCCGTCCCCACCTTAGTATTAAAATATTCAATTAGGATTATTATGTTTTTCTTCTTAATTTCAGCTAAGTTGTTGATAAAATTCATCTTTTATTTGTTATCAGATACTTCTGTAGGTGCATATGCCTGTACGATAACGATGTTTCTGGCTTTGGTATAAAATTTGGCATAAGTTATACGTTCATTTACAGGTTTCCAATCTATTAAGGATCTTGATGCTTTTTTACTTAGGAGGGAGCCAACTCCATCTCGATGAATATGGTTTTCTTCTCTACCTGAATATAGAAAAATTTCACCAGTTGCCACCATCAGCAACGAAATTAAGCCGTTAAAATATTTTATAATTAGAAAGAGAGCGAGAGATTAATATATGTACAATAAATAGAAAAACTCAATATTTCTTATATGTTGATTTATTAATAATTATAAAAATCTTATGTAAGTGTAAATAGCTGAACGTAATTGAGTTATTAATAATTTGTATCGATTACGCTACGACGTGATTGATTATCGTTAAAGCGATTTATGTAAACAGTTGAAAGTATAACAACATCATTAAAATTATATGAAAATTGTGCACACCCACTGTAAAATATCAAAATTATTATACTTATAAAATTGAAAAAGTAAAAGTTAACAACAAAATCATAAAATTTCAACAGTTACGGTAACTGTTCTACTAGTATAATTGTTACTATAACTATTATACTATTATAACATTTAGATAACGTTACATATGACTAAATTGATTATCGATCAAATTCGACAAACATTTTATTCGATTTGTATTTCATTTCTTCGAAAATTTAAAAATAATATATATATATATACCATTTTAGTTTCAAAATGAGAATAGTAAACTTCAAAGTGGAATAGTAAACTTCAATATAAGAATAGTAAATTTCAGTTTGAGAATAATAAATTTCAATATAAGAATAGTACATTTCAATATGAGAAATTTTATTTTGATTTAAAACAATTAATTTTGATACAAAATATTTGAAATTCAATTTATTAATATTGCTTATTTAGAGCCGCAGTGAATTTTCTTTGAATTCTTACGATGAAATTGGCACATATTGTTGGTGTAATTGTCTGCAGACCTTCTTCCATAAGGCTTTCTAAGGCTCTTAATCTTTGCTCTTTGATGGTAAAATCTGAATTTCTGTTATTAAGAATACTTGACAACTTTATGTAGCTTTTGTGCTCCCTTTTAACATAACTATTTACCATAGACCAGGCATTTTCTATAGGGTTAAACATTGCACTATAGGGTCCAAGTCTGTGTATCTTATTGTTTTCACGAAATTGCAAAACTTCTTCAATTTTACTGTGGAAATGTGCATTGTCAATTATCATAACAACTGGTTTACCATGTCTAACCATTGAAATATGAATGTTTAAATTCGTTTCATGCATAAACAAAATAGGTTTATTTTCGGACTGAAATTCCAAAAGACATTCCACAAACTCCTTTTCTTTTGTTTGTTCATATCTTAAATATTTTAGCGAGTAACAGAGAGTATCTAAATGTTTTGAAATGTTGTTTTTGAAATACTAAAGTTAATTTTTTTTAATTTTAACAATTCTAATATTGAAGTTTACTATTCCACTTTGAAATTAACTATTTTTATTTTGAGGTTTACTATTCTCATTTTGAAACTAAAATGGTATAGACTGATAATCTATAACAAAGCATCAACTCGTTAGTACTTCACAAAACTGTATTGTAATAATCAATTTAAGGGCCCGGTACACAATGGCCAATTTTAGCTTCTAAAAACAGAATAGGATATAAAATGTATTTATGTAGAGGTGCGATAGAGAGTCGGAATTATTGAGGAAGGAGAAGAATTCATTCGTTAATTGTTCGTCGAATTGAATAGTCATTTGTTTTGTAATGTTGTAATGTAAATCGTAATTTAGAATTATTTGTAAAATAATAAAATAGTGAAAAGTTTAATATTGAAAGTTTTTTTTTTTTAGTGTTAAATAAAATAACGTTACGTACTTTCTGACCTCCATGAACCATTAATTAATTTGCCATTGTTATCAAAATCAACAAGACCAGGAGAGACATATGATATATTATTGTCCATCATTAACCAATTATGTATGTAAACAACCATATGATTGTATAATGGATTCAACTAATTCCACTTAAAATAATATAATAGAAAATCCAAACAAATTTTATATTTTTGTAGGTTAGGATTTTTTCGGAGTTTTCAGAATGTCAAATAGTTCCCACCTACAAATTAAGGATTTTCTATCTCATTCTTTCGTAAACAAATATTTTACTTGTTATCTCTTTTTATTTTTACTAAAATAAAAAAATTAGCCATTGTGTACGTCGTCCTTTATAGCATAAAATACAAAATTATTACAAAATAAAACAATTTCAAAATTCAATTCTCCAATTTTAATTTACTTCAATTTATTATTTTGGTTAAATGTTCGTCTTACCAAATATAATAAAAGAATAAATTATTATTATTACTTTTCATTTAATTGAATTTTACCACCTGAATAATTTCTTAAATTTTCCTCATTCAAAAAGGAAAATCAAGTTAAACATAAAATTTATTTATCGAACAAAGAAAATTTATTTCATTATTCCCAGAGTTACAATAAGGAAAAATGAAAATTATAAGAGAAAAGTATACAAGAACTTGCTGAAAACAATAAAGTATTATTGTAAAATGGTATTTCAAATTAAATTAATTAATTAAAGTTATTTATACAAAACAAAAAATTATTTATATGGAATTTAAAAAGTTTGATTCTTTTGATTAAAGTTATGTTTATTCCAGTTAAAGATAATTATAATGTACCAAACATAACAAAAAGCTATTGATATTTGTAAATAATTGATAAATTAAAATTAAATTTCTCTGTTTTATTTATACCTATTTTATTTCCTATACAAAAGTTTATTTCGCATCCTAAGCAACATTGCATTTTTATGTATAGGAAAAGTACATTTATAATTTGTGTTAACTGGAAACAATATAAATTTAGTTATAGGTTAAATTTAATGATAATTGGCACTCGAACGTAAATATGAAATTTAAGTTTATTTATATCTTTAGTGCTCTATAGTCTGCAATCAAATACAATCAAATTTCTAAATGCGAAGCAATAAAACTGATGAGTTTTCCTATATTTACAATATATAATTAAAAACTTTAAATCTAATTATCCACTTGCTCCTTGTTACATATTTAATTTATTTGTATATTAATAGGATAAAGAAGATTATTTATAAACATATCATTCAGATATTAACGTAATCAGCCTGATAAAATTAAAAAACGGATGATGAGAATTATTCCTCATCGCTTATAGTTATTCCTGATTGTTTTTTACACTTATTTTACCATTAAAACCTAAAAATAAACATTAGACGGCTAATATTTGGCTTAATATTAAAAATGATTCCAAGAAACACTTATTCGGTCAGTAACGTTTACTACTTCAGAATCAAATATAATGTAATACTACCATCCCAACAGATTTGTTTAATCAATTAAAACATCTAAATAGCAAATTTTATCCGCTTGGGTTTTAATTATTAAAAATTTCCTGTATCATCTGTTAATAAATATAATCTTTCATCCATAATAATTGCAGTTTACCACAACTTCGTTCAAATTATGGCCATTTAGAGAATTAATTTGCACGTACTTATTGAAAATAAAAATACACTAAAGAAAAATGCAACATAAAGAACGAAATATCAAAAATAAAAGAATTTGCAATTAGGGAAAACTATTAATAAAAATAAATTTAAATTATATTTGTTTATTCAAATTATTACGTTTATGTTTTATTTAACATTTCATTTTATTTTTATAATCTACCTTTTTAAATTTAATATTTCTACAAACATTTTACACAAATAAATTATGATTACAATTTTTAAAAAAGAAAAATGTATTCTATAATATTTATTTGAAAATTATTTAATATTATTTCGTTCAAAATTATTAAATATATAATTTTTTCTAATATTTAACTTTATTTTAATTCTTTTATCGTTAGTCTTCTATATAAACATTTTCACAAAAATTATTAAATTTTTGTTTGATAATATATTTAATAATATTTTTCATAAAACAAAATAAATATTACTTAATGTTGAGAACAACAAAAAATAACCAAAAAGAAAGTAAATTAAAAGAATATTTATGACAAAAAAGCTATGATAAAAGAGGATATTGAGTTAACTTGGTAATAAACCCAAGGATATGATGATAATAATGTATATTATAAAATTTATTACACATCTTCTTAATGTAATAAGAAATTATAAAAACATCACAACATTAATATTGTTGTTGTAAAGCACTTTTCATTAGTTCCATTATTTTATTCACTTATATGAATATTTATTCAGTACGAAAAAAAGTATAAAAATGATAAATATTTGCTTTTTTGGATATAATATTAAAAAAAAATTTTATAAAGAATTTTAAATGTTGGTTTACCTCCTTGAAATTTAACGTATTATAATATAATCATAATAAATTATAAAAAATAAATAAATGTTGAAACAAGAATTTTGGAATTATATGAAAATGATTTTTTAAAAATTATATCCAGTGTTGTCACGCATTCTCCAAGGATCATCATTAAGCCCGTCTTTACTCACGTCTGATATTCCTATTCCTAATAAAACCAATTTATGTATTTACGCTGACGACAAGGCGATTCTATCGGCCTCTGAATCTGATTCAGAAATCATGATTAATTTAGAAAGAGCGTACACAGAAATAAAAGGATATTTTCAACTCTGGAAAATTAAAATTAATGACGAAAAGACTCAAGCTATGTTTTTCTCGCGTAAAAGAAAATCAAGTAACTTACCAGCTAGTCCCCTTACTCTTAATGGTCAGTGTAACGCCTGGAGATATATTACCTTGGTATCATTTTTGATCGGAAACTATCATTATCATTTTTGATCGGAAACTAAATTACATATTGACCACATGATCAAAAAATGCGATTTGCTTATTAAAATGCTAAATGGAATGTTTAATCGTAATTCTAAAGTATATATAGAAAATAAAATTATTATACATAAAAGTATCTTTCAAAGCATAATGCTGTATGGATCCCCAGTCTGGCCAGATTGTGCCAAGAGTCATATAAAAAATTTTGAAATCAAACAGAATAAAATAGCAAAAATGATGTTAAATCTACTTTTTTTTCGACTAAATCGTTCCACGATCTATATTTTTTATAAAAATAAAATTTTAAATAAATATCAGTTTTAGCAATAAAATTATGTTTAAATCAATATTTAAAAAATCAATTAAAATATCTAAATAGCAAATCAATATTTAATCATTTTACCAAAAGGATTACTGGAGGTTTTAAATAAAATAATTATTTTAATATAATATATTAATAATCATAATTTTCGCAACTAACTGCCAATCAATATTCCAATTTTTTAAAATAATTTTGATATATTTAATATATTGATTAAACCATCAATATACAGAACTTAAACTTTCAATTATTTTTAGGCAATACAAAATTGTGTACATCGTATTATAGATCGTCTAAGGCAACCTTAGCATAATTTACATATCAAATATCTAGTACATTATATAAAAGTTATTCTATAAAATATTCCTGTCAACAACTAAATTGAATATATGAACGATGAAAATTACTTTACATCAAATAGAAATATACACTTGAAAAATAGTATATATTATTACAATTTCAACCTAAATATTTACCAGTTCATAAAATCTAAAATTAATATCTTTATGAAAAAGTTTTCACAAAATATATATTTTTTTATATATATGTATATATAGCTAATTCCAAAAAATAATCAAAAACCAAACTTTTTCTACAGTTATTGATTTATTTCGGTTCCTAAAACATTAAACATATATTATGTATATGTAATCATGGATAAAAACTTTTATACTGATTGATTTTTGGGCTTATTGGATAATTTATAAATTCTATATGTTGGTTAAAAAACAACTCACACCTTACTAAATACAAAAAAAAGCAAAAAATATTCAGGAATAGCGAGCTATATACTTCATTTAACCCAGTACCTTTTAGAGAAATCGAATATACATAAAATTTATCTATGTACACATCAAAATACTATATACATATATAATATATTTTGAACATCTGGATTTGATTTATATGAAAATATTTTTTTCCTTATGTCTTTTACCAGTGATAATAAGGATATAAAATACAATTTAAACAAAATTTCGTAAATTAATCTTAATATAGTAAAATTTAGTAAATTTAAAGAATTCTGTATAAATTTATTAAAATTAAATTAGAGAGATTTTAAGAAAGATACTTATTTTAAGAAAAATATTTATTACACAAAATGTAGTTTATTCAACAAATCGGTCCATCTCTGGTTTTCAAATTAGCAAAACAGAACACATAATATAAAATGTAATTTATTTTGATATTGTGCAAGAAATTTTTTATTTCCGAATTGGAATAAATTTTGAATATTTGTTTTACATATTTTATGTATTTCAGTAGATAAATTATTATAGTTTTAAATTATTAAGTAAAATTAAAAAGATTTTTTTAAGTAATTTCCAATAAATAATGAATTAAACTCAGAGTTAAATATTAAATTTTTACAATATATAAAGAAATTTATTAATTTTAATTAGTTCTTATTTTAAATTTAGAAAACAATTGACATAAACGCATAAATTATAAGAATAATCACGGTGTAAATAAAATTTATTCTGAATGTAAGTATACATTTTAAATTAAACTTAAAATTACGATAATCCTGGAATTAAAGGATAAATTCTTGTAAGGACAAACGTTTTTATTTTATTGTGTATTGTTATACAGATAATATCATTTTCTTTAATACTGTAATTTCTTAATTAAATAAATAGAAGAGATAAATACGATATGATGACAAGAAAAGGGATTTATATTTAGAAAATAGAATGTATCAATTATAATTGGGGTAATCAAACAACAGATTAAACGTAGATGAAGAGAAGGCTTGGTTTTAGATACGATGTTGATTTTTATTAGAGAAATTATGTAAAATAATAATTTGTCATATTATATAAATCAACAAGTTCTGTAACTGGAAGGTATAAAAGTGTGATAATGGGTCGTACAGTCCCGATTTTTTTTTTTATTCTTCATTGGAAAACGTTTTAATATATAAAAGAAAGTTAAAAGTGGAATTTTTTTTTCGTACAATCAAAATTGTTGATCAATCCCTGCCAGAGGAATTTTGGGTCGATTAAAAAAAATCAATTTAATTAAATTCAATTTTTACTTGAACTTTCCCTAAATAAACAAGATGTATTTAACTTACTAAAAATATTCATATTTATTAGCTATGATTCATTGTTTTGACCAAAATTTTGATTAATTTTATTTTGTTTATATAATTTAACACATTTTATTATTATTATTATCAAAATTTAAATTTGATTGCAAAAAACTTGAAAATGTAAACAACTTTTTGGTATAATAAAACTTTTTTGGTAAATTTAATTTGTTTAAAAGAAAATATTAAATATTTTTATAGATCTATTTTTTTAACAAAAAAATATGATACAAACAAAAATATGATAATAATAAATTTGATATCATAAACTTTTCTGATTGTACATAGATACATTACATAGATAGAACATTGTTTGTAAAATAACAAAAAATAATCAAATTAAATTGTAATTTACGTGCTTACTTGATAACTAAATTTTCCAATTTTTTTGTGAGTTACTTTCATATTTCTTATTTGTTGAATTATAGTTTTAGAATTATAGAGTTGATGATTAGTATAATTAATTATATATGCACATTGGAGAAAAATAAATGAAATAATAAAGAAAACTCTATGCACAATAATTTTTAAAACCGACCTTAATGACCGATAAAATTTAACTAATTTAGAATTACAAATTATTAAGTAAATAATAAATTCACACTTTATTATTGAAAAATGATTTTTAACAAATTTTGATTAGTAAAAAGTCAATTTTTTTTTAACACCATAAATTTCAATCAAAGATGATTGTAATAAATTTATTGATATTTACTGTTAAAACATAAATTATATGCTTTAGATTTAAGTAGAAAATTTGTAAATTGATCCAAAACAAATAATTTATCTTGAGAGGAAAGTTTTAAATAAATATTTTTTGTACTTTAATTAATTATTAAAAATTCCATTATTTATGTTTAGGGAAAAAAGCGTTTACAGATTATATATTTACGAATTTTTATTAGTGTTGGCAATTTACATATAAAATAGCTTCTAAAACAGTTATATTTACAAAATAATCGTAAATAAGTTTAAAGAACACGTAAATAAAGTCAAGTTCAAGTTCTGTAAACAACTGTAAAGTATGTAAACTACTATTAATTTGACAGAACATCGCAAATGTATTAGTTAAATATAACGAATAAATAAATAAATAAGTCATTATTAATTATTACTTTTTTTTAATTTTCTATCAGAACTGAGAACATTCTTTTTTAAATTGTTTACATTGTTTACATAATTTTCTTTAAAATCGTGGGTTTAAATTACTCACTTCATTACGCGTAAACAACTGCGTAAACTATTCAGAACAAATTACTTAGCCAACCCTGATTTTTATGTTGTTTTTTTTTTTTGTTTATATAAAAATGTTGAATTATATATTTTAAATCTATGCAAAATTCAACAAATTAGTCAATTTAAAACTATAATTCTGACATGGACAATAAATTTTATAAGAAAAAGTTTTAGTATATAAGTTGAATATTCCCTTACAATTGCTGCACATAATTACAAAGCATATCGATTATTGATATTTTCCATAAATTTTCACCCTTACACTTCGGGAATACAAATGTGCATTATATGATTTACTTTTTAGTTATAGAAATATATAGAAAATTTATCAAATAAAATGTTCTTTAAATTGATGTTAAATTTTAAATTCAGAACATGAATTACTATTTTATTTTCTACATAACGTTTACAAGATGTGATCGTTATTAATACAATAAAAGTTTTCATATTTCTTTGAAAATTTTTGATATTAATTTATTGGTACATATTAATTTTTCGCACGTAATATTACATTTCTCATTACACTCATATCTATATTTTTATAGTTATATATTACACATTGTCGTTACATTTCTGAAAATTTATGAAATATGAAACATTCTTGGAAATAATTTAATAAAAATAACTATTGTCAAACATAAATATAAACTGGTACTTATATGTATAAGAATATTTGTGAAACAAATCAAGATAACTATAGAAAATTTATATTCATAATTTGTAAAACTTATGATACCTAAATTTGTTAATGGTTTTGTCTTACAAAATTTCTTTGTATTATTTGAAAATCAAATTTACTCAACAGTCCTGAACTGATAACTTCCATCTCTTACAACAAGACTGAACTTTTCGGTTCCAATTATGAAATATAGTAAATTATCATGCAATGGAATTAATTTCCAAAGATATTTCAAGGAAAAAAGATAATTAAAAATACAGCTCAATATCTACTGAGAAAATTGACAAATCATGATCAATTGTAAGGACACTTCGTTGTAACTTAGATGAGTATAAATAATTCGGTAATGTAATTGAGAGATCCACCTTAATCTAACAAAAATTGACCAGGAAATAAATTTATTTCGCCAACTGAATCGTGGATATTGAAAGAACTATAACAAATAGTAGTATCTACAATTACGTTTTTCATATACCGGAGTGTGAACTAAAGAAATGGATTGACTATATGAAGGTATTGTATTTGATTGAATTTTATAATTCTAGTTTAGATACGTAACAAACATACATATTTATTTATTTATTAAATAGATTTTAGGTTCTATTATAAGATATTCTAAAATAAATATAAATTTGATTTCAGTTTTGTATTTTCTTTTCATAAATTTATTAATGTCACATTTAAAAGTTCAGAACATATTGGTTTAGGATATCTTGTTATTTATATACATTTATATTTAATTTCATTAAAATGATTTTATTAAAAGTATAACCATTCGATTTTCATAACATTCAGAGTATACATTGTTAATAACCAAAAATCATTTTTACAGAATCATTTTATTTTTATTCTTAGAGTTTTCTACGTAACCATTGAGAATTTAACTTAAAAAGCTTAAAAGTGGAACCAAAAGAACCTTAAATTATTTATAATAAATCACATAAAATTTTATCTTACGGATACTGATATAAATTTGATATGTCATTTTATTTTAAATCCTTATAATATCCTTAATACTATAAGTATAATCATTTACAGTAAGTATAGTATTAAAAAAATTTATATAGCAGTAACAGTTTCTTGGGAAATTATGTTAGCAAAGTTGACAGTATATAAATGTATAAATTGATAGAATTTTAAATCCTAATAGTAAAAGATATTGAAGTGAAACATACAAAAATATTAATGTTTCAATTGTAAAGAATTTAAAAGAACATTCGTTTTGCGGTGAAATATATTATTGTATGTAGCCTCATAAAGAAATTTAAAGTTTTCCTACTTATTACAATTCAACAAATCAATAAATATTTCTGAAAGGAAATAATTATACTAAGAAAATTGGTTTGCAGTTTATATCTATATTATCAGGGGAAACATAATTTTCCAATGGTAATGTAACAGACATAAGAAATATATTGGATAATTTTATTTTAACGAGTATATAGTTTTCCCCTGAATATGTATAAAATAAAATCTTAATTAAAAAATACTTAAATAAAAGTAAATCTTATAAAATTATTCGAAATATTTTATTCTTCCTAAAATACTTTGGAGTAACATTTCAAATATGCTGTCAATATATTTCCAAAAATACGATTCAAATTCATTGCAATTTGATTTTTTTTCAATGGAGTTCAAATAAACTTTAACTTTACGTATATATTATTTTATAAGTCGCGGTGAACACCCTAAGAAGACAAGTGCACCCTGCGTAACTGCTAAATTGGCGTTTATCAAATATTTTTCCACAGTAAACTATCAAAATTCATGTTTACCAAATTGTCGACCAAATAAAATAGTTAATCTTCCCCGCGAATATATAATCCCAAATAAGATATTTTATCTACGCAATTTTTTCCACAGCATTATATAACATATGTGAATTTTTAAATATAGTTTAATTGTAAAACATTAAAACAATTTATGCACTGAAGTTTTAAATTAAAAGGGCAGTAAAATTGTATAGTCAATTGATGTTTTCCATGAGAATTTCAGTAATTACATATTCCAAATATAATTTACATATAGATTTACTATAATTAAATTGAAAATTGCTTCTCTATCTTAAAACACTAATCAAATAATACGTTTTTTTTATTCTATATTATAATTTATATCATTTCTTAATTGGTTTTAATTTATGTTATTTTATTAGCATAATTTTTTTTTTTGTTATTTTACGATAAAATAAATCTTGAAAATCCCAGATCAAAATTATTGTGTACATTTCTTATTGGATCTTTCAGTTGAAAGTGTGCATTCATTTTTGATAAACATATTAAATAAAATTTTAAAGTGAAAATGAAAAGTGATCAAATTCTAGAAAAAATAAATAAAAAACTTCAAGAATCTGAACCAACAAAAAGAACTCTGACCGATATATTTTTATTTCGTTTTAAAAATTCCGATGGTATTTTTATTAAAGATGTTGGTAAGTTTATATTAATTATATTAATTGTATTTTATTTTTAAAATTCTAAGATAAATATAATAATTTAATTAAATTCTGATATGTTCATAATATATTTTTTCATTAATTTAGTTTTGGATTTGAAAGATTTAAAAATATTTGACGGCACCACTGCTAATCCGGATGTTGAAATTATTATTACTGATGATGATTTTTATTTGGTTGGAACGAAACAAATTTCTTTTGATGAACTAATTAAAAGTGTACGATAAATTTTTAATTGTTTTTTTCATTGAAAATTGAAAATTATATTTAAAATGTAATTTAATGGATTTTTTTTTTTTACAGGGAAAAGTACAAGTGAATGGAAAAGAAGATGCTTTAAATAAAATGATTGAAAAATTTCGTTTAAATTCACAATAATGTAATTCATTTAAAATCTTACAAGTAAATAATTTATTTATAATGTATTTTTTCAGACTTTACCAAATTCAATCAATGATTCAATTGTGTAGAAAATATATATGAAAATAAAAAATAAAAATGTATAATTTATTTATTAATTTAAATTTGTAATATAATTTTTCTTTGACAAAATAAAAAAAAATTAAAATTTCAATTTTCAAATTAAATCAACAACCAAAAATGTTTCATCATTCACAAAATTCATAAAATTCGAGGATTTTGTTGGAGCAAATATTCAGGATTCAGGCTATATCAAATATTTATGTATGTATGTATAAATAATAACCAAATTGTGTATTCAGTATTAAAAATAATAACAAGAGTTTTAACATATGATACGAGTTCATCACAAAATAATTAATAATTCATAAAATAAATAGATTAAAATTATCCGGAATTTTGTTGCAGTCAAAATTTTCTATTTATTTTGAGTGAAATTTATGCTATATAAAGTTTTACAATTTTATACAACAGTAAACAGAATTTGAAGTATGTTAGTAAGTTTTGGTAAGTAATGTAAATAAATGAAATATGTTTCACATAAATTATAGATATTTATTGTAAAATTAAATTTAATTCAAGATCTTTTATAAATTGTAGTAAACAGTCACTAATTAGTAATTTAATTGTAAATAAACAATTTTTTACATAAGTCAATCTTTCATATTCACATAATTCATAATAAAATCACATTTTTCAAGAATTTTCTTTGAAAAGAATTATTTAATAATTTAATTAAGTTTCGGTATTATTTCTTTTTTAAAATTGGTAGTAAAGAAATAATGTACTTTGAAAATATGTTATAATATAAATAAACAATGTTTAAACCCTAACATAATTTTCATCTAATTTAAAATATTTTTCATAAAATGCATGTTCCTTGTATACGACATTCATACTAAATTCAAATTTAAAACAGCTTTTTAAAAAAGGATTTATTGTTCAGTGTCACGGTTTAAACTTAATCAAAAATATCCTTTTTTTTGTTATGTAATTTATATACTGTTTACATAGCTTTTGTACATATATACATTTTTTTGTAGAGACTGAAAGTTATAAATAAAATAAAAGAAATATTTAGGATTTTTGATGATCTAAAATTTAATGTTATGTAGATGACTTTGATTGATAGACTTTTACACCATATACAAATTCCTTAAACTATATATAGACTATATATAGACTAAGAGCGCTAGTAAGTATTTACTTTGGTAATTTTAGAACTCATGAAAATTTGTATACAGACTCTTAAAATGCATATGTAAAGGATGCATAATTTTAAAAATCATATCAAATAGCTCAACTAACATGCTAGCCAGATCACAAAGTTGTAAGTATAATATCCTATAAGATTAGTAGTCTACTTCTTGCGAGTGCCTCGCAGTGGTAGAGGATGTGTTCCGTTGTCTGTTTGTGATTAAGGCATATGCGACAGATGTCTATATCAGCCAGGCCCATTTTACTGAGGTGGTAGTTCAAAGGACTATGTCCTGTTAAAAGGCCTGTAAAAAGGTGTTATTATAACTTCCACTTTCATTTTGTTAGGTTTTATGAGTTTTTTTATATAGAGAGTCCTGGAAGATTGTGCCAGTACATCTTTTGCTCTTGTTCAATCCAACTACATAAAGCGAGGTTGTGGTGTCCTCTGGCTATAATACCATATAGACGCACCGGTTCAAGAGAGCTCATATAACATTTTACTAATGATTTTATGTATACATGCTACCTCTAATATTTAAGAATTTCAATACGCAACAGAGCAAGCTTGCTCGACCTCTAATGCTCTTTTTAGGGAGTTCATAAATATTGATTATACTCATTTTCATTACTGCATATATATACATATACGTTGATATAGTTCGCGGGCTACCACAGTTTAATTTTATATTTGAGTTGTCTATGATTGGAAAATAGCTTTTATTTCGTTAGCGGTGACCGCTTGCATTGTGTTTGCTTTCATTGATTTCCATATGTTGAACAATTTTCAAAATTTGCGCTTAAGGTTTCCCCCACATTACGATTGGGCCTTATTAATCAATTTGATGAAAACTTTATTTAAAATTTTATCTATTCACGAAAGGAAATGAAATATTTTCACTTAATGAATTATATTTGAAATTAAAATTCCCAATTCATAAAAATGCTTTATTTATTATATGAAAATAAAAAAAAAATTAAATATTAATTTAAAAAAAGATATAATTTTTTTTTTGGTTGGTGAAACCTCAAATGACATAATAAAGTCCTTTACTTTTTTTAAAATTTACCATAAATATTAAAGTATTTATTATAACACATTTGGTTGGAAATACAAATCCTCTTGCTGAAATATTTCTCATTTAGCTTATATAATAAATATCAGCAGATTATAATATTTTGGTAGAACAAAAATTATTTTATTTATTTACGAATTTAATTCCAATTAAAATATTCCTCATATATTTTTTTGGAAATTTTTGTTTTAATTAAATTAATTTTTTAAAATATCAATTAAAAGTCACAATTAAAAAAGGCAAAAAATTTGATATTCCGTTTATAAAATTGTTGATTGATTTAAAATTTTATATCAATTTAAGATAACGAAAATTATTATTTGAACCTAAAATTAACAATTTTTAATATTATTCTTGACAGTTTTATTATCCATTAATCATTATTTTTTAAATTTTATTACTCAAATATTTCAACTTTATTAATTGTTATTTTATGGAAATGAGAACTTATTAATAATTTTCAACTTAAATAAGTTAAACAAACTAAATGTAATAAAAATAAATAAAAAAAAATAGGAATTTAAAACAATTTTTTATTTAAAAAAAGAGAAGATGCCACAAAACGGACGATTAAAGTCCATATTTTCTTGCTTTTTAATTACGCATAAAAAAAAACTAAAAAAAAAAAAACACATTCTTAATTAAAGAAGGATACCAATTCCTCTTCTCTGTTTCCTTGTTGTTACTGGTGTATGTTTTTTTGATAATTTTTCTTAAGCAGTAAATTTAAGTAATTAAAATTTTAACAATTTCAACCATAATTTCTCTACACGTCCAACTTTTTTTTTTTAATTCCTAAGAAAAATTAAATTCCCGCAGGACATTTTGTACAAACCAAGTTTTAAATTACTTCTATTGTTTTAATATATATATACGAACCTTCTATTTCATATCGTTTTTATATAGATAGCAACAACCCTTACCCAAGTTTTCGTACTCGTACCATATATTTCGAAAAGAATGGAAAATATTTTCATTATTTTGAAATTAAAATACATAAATTTCATAGTAACGAAAAAAAAATGATAAATTTTATGAAGTCTCTTTAGAATTAAATTTATTTTATATTATTTTTTTTAAAAATGGTTCCTGAAACAGATTTTTTTTTGTATTTATTAAAGATCTAGAGCTGATACCATTTTACAGATTAAAGAATTAGAAAAATAAAGCCAACGACCAAATAAAATCTGAATTACAGTGCCAAATCCAAAAATTTATTTTATATGTAATTATTTTATTCTTTCATGGTTTCATTTGCAAAGAAAGAAGTGAAGAAGTGATACAATTTTATCAGAATTCAAATATACTTTAATTTTATCATTTCAGATGAGAAATCCTTTAAATTTGAAGTAATTCATTTTATATTTTGAAAATTTAAGCAGATATTTGATTATGATCTGCACGAATGCATCTTTGTGTATTTGTAGTAATACAATTGATAACAAAAATATATTTATGGTATGAAACATGTCCTTTTTTCATAAATACGTGCTTGCTTGCTAGAATGATACTTTCGTTTTGATAACTATAAATTTTTGAAAGAATAAAGTATTATTGAAGTTTGAAATTCCAGCTGGGTATATAAAGATACCAGAGATATAGGGACACATAAAATTTGCATTACCAAAAACAAAATTATTTCTAAATAATATTTATCTTATGCAAACATTTCTAACTTTTAAATAGAAAAACGATTCTTTAAATATAAAATAAAATAAAGTATTTTTTGATAAAAAAATTTTATAGCAGCAGTTTTAAAATATAATTTAAAAATTTAAAATAGATTTTTTTATTTAGTACAATCTAAAGAATTTCAATAAAATTAAATTGAATGAAAATCTAATTTAAAAAATAAATTTTATTTCCAATATTTTCTAAAAAAATACATAAATATTAAATTTGGTGTACTTTCTTATAAAACTATTTTGAATTAATCAATAAACTTTATTTTTATAATTTAATAAAATTAATAATATTGTGTTTTTGCAAGTTTTATTAAATTTAAATTCGAACATTAATAAACTTTTAATTAATAATTAAAGAAAGACACAATAAATAAATGGAAAATATTGAAATATTTCCAAATAAAAATAAGTTTTCTAAAATTTAAGTCTAAAAATATAGAAGTAACTTTTAGCTTAAAAAATAAACTGCTGTCTCAAATATCAGTTCTAAAATAATTCATCATAATTACCCATTTTTTGTTTTTCATTAAATATTTATAATATACAAGATTCTTCGTTTTCCTAAAAATATATTGAACTTATAAAGATTACAGTGCTGTCAAAGTATACTAATATTATATACTATATTTTTTATTAATGTACATTATTATATTTTTATATTATGTTAGACGAATACTAAATAGATATTTAATATAATTTCGATTAGAAACCAAACTGACCGAAACACTGAATTTTCACTATATTCTATCGATAAAATATTAATATACTGTGAAAAATTCTGGGATGAAAAGGATAAAGTTCTTATCCCAAAATGTACAAAAAAAAATTACTTATTATTATTATGAAAAAATGTAACAACATTCAGAAGAAATTTGGTAAAAAGTAAATATTCGTCCTTTATCATTTCGTATAAATTATTTAAATCAATGAACATACAGAAAACTTTCTTATAATATAGAAGCTAAATTAAATTGCTTGGGAAATAAAATTAGTTCTATTTAGTCTGTTATGTTTATATTATAATTTGCATTCAGAATTCGTAATACAAGTCACTATTTATAGTTCTACTAAAATTATTATTTAATATATAATATAAAATTCGTAAATTTGACACCTGATAAGTTAGTATTAAACGACTAATATAATTTGTACCAATATAATTGAAATTCATTTTGATTTTTACTATATTATTTATGTTTTGATCCTACAGTTAAGGTTCAATCCCACCAAAAACAGAAACAGAACCTTTTTTTTTATTTTTTAAACCTACGATTTTTTCCAATTTACAGGGTTTTTCAGCTAAAAATATTTGTAAAATAAAATAAAATAACAAACAATATTTGTCTAATTTATTTTTATTGCTTGAAATCGCTTTATTTTTATAAAAAACGATTTTATATTTTTTCTGTTCCAGAATTCGAGTTTTTCATTTTTCTGTTTTTCAATTTATCGGACAGAAAATGCAACTTTTTTTTCAAAGTTTTAATTTCTGTTTGCAGAAGTTTGCAGACATCACATTTCTATCAAACTTAGTTTGCAGCCATGACATTATGAAAAAATCAGATATTTTGGTTTTCAGAAAACATTGTTTTTCTGTTTCGGTTTTTGGTGGTTGTGGGTGTGGGTGTGCAATGTCAAAACTGGAACAGAAAAGTAAAAAAAACGAAAAAAAAGTTTCTGTTTCTGTAAGGGATTGACCCTTTAGATTAGATAGTTAACATTTGTGAATTTTATTTCATGGAAAATACGATGTTTTTTATTAATCAATATCACTTTTACTAACAAAAAGTATATATGCGATTAAATCACTTTTAGAATTTAGTAAGACTTTTTTAGCATCGAAATTTGATTTCGAGAAAAGGACGTCAATAGATTTTGCTTTTATATTTTATTTACAACATAAGTTGATAGAACCATCAGATTTTTATGGTAAAAGTTATATTCAAAGTTAATTAAATTATATAATGTTGGATTTCATGTAGGATTTACGAGTTTACATAATTTCAAAAATGGTATAAAATTTACCTTTTAATAACGTTTTCATAGAAAATGTTTCCTCAAATTAATCAAGAAAAAAAGCAGATAAAGAAGAAAAAAAGCAGAAAAAGCCTAATAGCCCGAGCAGAATCGACGCAGAATACATAACGCAGCATACATAAGAAATGTCAAAAAAGTTAAAATGTATGAAAATATATATGAAACCGATTATAACATACGCAGCCTACGCAGCCTCGTCGCACAATCGAGAAGAAAGTTAACAAACTTTTAACTTTTTCCCTAAGCAACGCTGGTAAATGTCACATTAATATCAGGTAGAAAAATATAGTTAGTGTAAATTGGTAGGTAGAAAAATTTCATCGCAGCAAAACTACTTTTGATTGTGTTCGATAAATATACTTTTTTACGTTGGCTGCGTATTCCTTATGTATTCTGTGTTGATTCTGATCGGGCTTTAAAAATTAGTTTAATTCATAGCCTCCTTAAAACCTTAAATACTTCAACTAATATGATATAATATGATGTACATCATTTCAACTGAAAATATATAGAATGAGAAAATACTGAACTATTTCAAAGCGCAAAAGCCAATTTTTTTTTAAATTTCTGGGAATTTATATTTTTCAAAAAAACCTCAAAAAAATTTTCGCAATCGGTATCTATAATTTTAATGAAATTTTTATCCCAGCATACAATTTATAACTTTACCGACACACCATATAAAATTTCGATTTATTTTATATAAGTAGAAAGATTAAAGATTTCTCATATTTCATAAAAATTTTCTCGTACGTATTTCCGAAATCATTAAAAAATTACATTCTTTGAATAATATAGCCACTTTAATTACTTCATAAATATTATAAAAGGAAGTTTTATGTATTAATAATACTGAAAACATAACGTAAATTTTAAGGTATATTTCTAACTCAAACTATTGGATAGAAAAATAAAGATTTATCATATAATAATCTGGCATCCAAAATACTCGAAAGACATCAATCAAAAATTTGTGACATTTTTTATACAGAAAATTATTTTCTTTTTTTATTTCATATATTTCACAAAATGTTAACATATAATAAATATAGGTAAATAATTAGGCATTTAATACATTTTTTTTTCATATATATTTGTTATTTTAGGAAAACTAATTAATTACAATTTAATTTCGAAAAACTCCTCCAATGAACAATCAAGATTATTTTTACCAATAAATTAGATAGATATTAAATCTATAAGCATCTTATATCTATTTTTGTGAAAATCAGAAGCTTAAATATTTCATTTTGTTTGATTTATTATTGACCAAAATCAATACTGAGATAATATTATTGAAAATGGTATGGTTCTAGTACTAAATATGGAAAACTATAAATATTTAATTTTTATACAGAGTAAAAACGAAAATTGTTTAATTTATGATTTTAAAAATGTATGATATTTAAAGTTAGAAGAAAATAAAACCATTAAATATTTTGTAAGATGGTTAAAAAAGCATAATTATTTATTATTATTTAATTTTTAATTAAATATATTATATTTAAGAAATTAATTTGATAATATATAATATTATTAATTAATAAAATACAATTTTAATATAGCAAAATATCAAATAAATATCAATTTATCTCATTAATTTCGTGATTAAATTGATGTATACTTTCAGATGTATTAATTTGAATTAAATGCAATTTTTATACTACAAACTTTTAATTAACTAAAGTACTACATTTGAATATATATATATTATAAAAAATCAACATAAAAAATTTTCAATTATATATACATTTTTAATTAGCAATAATTAATCAAAATCTGCAATTGGATACATCATAAAATAATGTAAAATAAAAATTAACAAAAATAAATTTAAATTCATTTTAATTTTAAATTGGTTTTTGTAATTTATATCAGTAATTATATTTTGGATATTTCAAGAAATATAAATATTAAATTACATACTTCATACTCCATAATATCTAAAAATATACTTAACTTTATTTTAATCTTTAATTTGTTGAATTTAGTATCAGGTTTTACAAAATTTAACATATGTTTTTAATTATTTATATAATATGTAATTTATTATATTCGGAAAAACAAATTTTCTAAAAAATGACTTTGGAAAATATATAAAGAAAATAATGGATTTCAAAATAAAATCAATTAATATTTCCTTCGTAAACATCTACTTTAAAATTCTGCCTTGCCTGAATTGAAGAATGTACTTTATAAAAGATTTTTTATTTTTCCAATTTTTTCTACTACTATTTTCGAAAAAATATTTTCCAATGAGATTTAATAAGTAGTAAAAATACCAACAATTAAATCTTATTTATATTTATAAATAGAATTTTATTTCAATTTCTATGAAAATATAATTGATTTTAATAATTTATTTAGAGAAATTTATCATAAGAACATTTTAAAAAAATATAAAATTTATTTATAAAAAAAATGTAAAACTTATTTAATGTTAAGAATCAATTAATTACTTAATGTTCTTGTAAAAAGATAATGGAATTTTAAATATATCAAGCCAGAGAGTTTAGAAGAAGAATTATTTCGGTCTATTGGTATCTAAATACAATTTTACTTAAAATATAAAATTAATCTTTACTAAATACATAGTGAAAATATTTGTAGAAATTAATATATTTTAACGAAAAATTCATAAATAAAATATTCTACTAATTATTTTCTGAATAAGTAAATCTTCTTGAATTAAACTGTAATCTTAATTACATTAATGATTATAATATTGATTATATTTTTAAAGTTTTCTTAATTGGCGATGGTAAAGGACATTTTAACCAAACTTTTTTACGAATATGACATAACATAATATAATGAAAATATTTAAATATAAATTTATTTTTATAGGATAAAAATATGATTGATATTCTTATCTTATAATTACAAATTATCAGAAAATATTTAATTAATAAATAATCCTATTAACAATAATTTGACAAACAGAATTATTTATATATTTTTACAATTTGTTAAAAAAGAATTCATATTAAATATAAATACAATTTGGAAATCCTTAATACCAGATTTGCGCAAATTTCGTTTTAAATACATTTAGGAATTAAGTTATTCGGGATGAATATATTGAAACACAGATTCAGAATAATTAGTTCTAAAAAAATTAATAAATTCAGTGAATTTTATATTAAATAGAAAGAAGTAGTGTCACGTTTCTTTGTTAATTAATAATTACGTATTACGTTCGTGAAATTGTTAACAGGTGTTTAAATGTTAATCAGTAATATATTAATTTAGATAAATGATTTAATCATATCATGCAAATAAATTACTCTAGGTTACTCAAATATAAGCTTCATATGGGTAGCAATATCGATTAATATCGATTCTTGTAATATCGTGCGTAATTTAGATTTGATATTCATCCTATGTTGGGTAAGTACGAGGAAATTTTATTTAAATAAAAACATTATATTACCATACCAATATTGAATTTTGTAACCTATACTAATTAGTTTATATATAATTAACTGATAAAATCTTGTTAATGTTAAAGCCATAATTATAATTTTAATAATCGAAATAATAAAAAATCATTAATTTGTGTAAAGTCAGAAATATATTTTTGATTAATATCTATAATTATACTCGTTTTTTAAAATATTTATTACAAAGGTCACATTTCATATGCGAAACATTGATTATAGCATATGAATTTTTAGTGATAGACTTTTTCGTAATTTTTTTTGTATTCTAGCTAAAAATTCGTTACGACAATGATTTTTTATTTATTTGGTATTCTTTAAAATTAACAATTATTTAGGTTTTCTTATAATAGTAAATTCTTACATTTCAACTTTCTTAACACTCAGACGCAATTCAATTTTATCGCCATTTCATACATTAACACTATCCGATGAAAAATATAAGAATATTGGACTGTACACTGTTTTATGAGCTGGAGAAGTTGAAATTATTGAAATTTGAAATGCTCATAAATTTGATGTTGTAACTTTGACGATAGATGGAATAGGTTGATTATGCTTTATGCCTTGGAGGATAAAACTATGCACCCCATCGATAGAAGGTAAAATTCTAAAAAAAATACTTAGTACAATTTTACAAAACGATACGAAAAATTCTAATTTTGTCATAACCATGTTTAGTATGTCAGTAATCCTAGGTGAATTATAAAGGGGGATACAAAGCACTCTACTGTAATTACTATCACTTTGGTAAATTAAAATATTAAAAATAATACAATGTAAAATTGTTGATACGTATTTACCAAGCAATTTACATAAATTAATCAATATTTTTTAATAATTACTTAAATCGATAATTAATAATTGATTTTTTATATTTTTTCTTAATTTGCCAATCTCATTGGTAAAAACACTAATAAGTTTTAATATAATATTTTTATTTGTTCAAGGCTTACATTCGAGTATAATTTTTAGTGTTGAGTTTTGTAATCCCAAAATCCCAAAAGTGAAATAAAAAATAAAAATCAAATTTTTTTTTAAAAAAAATAAGAATTTTATTACCACTATCAAAATTAATGGTAATATTTTAAAAAATAATAATATAAATTTTAGTCGATGAAATTCATATGTAGGAAAGAAATATTTGAAAAATAAGGTCATTGAAAAGTTAGATATTTTATTTTTTAAAAGTTTATACAAGATTTGAATTATATAAAATTTACATAAAAAATAAATTTTTCCATTTTCCGGATATAAGTATCGATTTCTTTTTTACTATTATATGAAAACCTAAATATTTGAATGGAAATTGTTAATTTTATATGTTAATTTAGGCACTAACCATAAAAATATTTTATGTTATAGATAACACAACATAACAATATTAAAAAAAAAATCAACAACAAAACAATATAATAAAAAAATATTTTAGGGGCACTCATAAATTATGTAAATTTTAGTCGTTTTTGTTCAACTCTGTTTGTAAATGCATATTTTTTTTGCACCAATGGGAAACTAATATTTTTATTAATTAAATAAAGTTTTTTTCATAAGGATAAACACTAGTAGCTCTCGGAAGTAGTTTATAGAGTTGATTTGAAAAACGTTTTTTCCGAAAACGTTTTTTCATCTGTAGATTCACTCATTGTGAATATTTTAAATATTATTTGTTAAAAAAAAGTATTTTCGGTATTTAAATTTAAAATTTAATATTTTACTGTACAACTATTTATACGAAATCACTAAAATAACTTGCTTTACAGCATCCTTGATAAGTTTTCTTACTTTCTATACATTTTCTTTATATAATTTCAGTGGCGATAGATCCTAACAAAGATCACACTGACTACATAGATTGGTACCACTTTATGGATACCTAAGTCTGGCATTTGCAAATCTGAATAGGTGCTTTCTAAGTAAGTCTAAAGATTTCGCAATTGTAACAAACTGTTCTGCCAAGCAGTGACATAGAAGTGCTCCATGGTTTCAGCTTAATCTGAATCACTGTAGTTTCTCATAAGTCCCAGGCGTAAACGCATCCAATAAATTATAACAGCTAAAAATTTCAAAAATTTCAAAAATATAAATATAATTTAAGAGTAATTATTAAATTTCAACTTAAAATATATTTTAAAGAATTATCTATTTTGATAAAAAAAAGTTCCATTTACATAAGTAAAATCTTTTATCTTTAATTAAATTTAAATACCGAAAATATTTTTTCATCCAAAATAATTATTATTGGTAAATTTAAATTAAATCCTAATGCAATCATTCAAAAGGTATTTACGCCTTAAATTTGTTTTAAGCATTTATAATATTTCAGCTTTGTGTCTTTTTTTTTTTTTTTTTTTTGGTAATTTATTTTAAATGTAATTTTCACGCAATATTCAAAATTTTGTTTTTTAAGGATTTCTTATCAAATTTATAAAAAAAAAAAAATTCCTCTGGGAATTTATTTCTTTTTGGTTAACATTAATGCAAATATTATAAAGATAAATAATATTGTAAAGTTCAAATATGTTGACTATTGATAGAAATCTCGTATTTATTGATAGAAATTTTGGTATGTTATGTGAATGAACCATAGCTCAAAATTAAAATTTGGTTCAGGAAATAATTTATGTATTTTTCAGGACATAAAAATAAATATATCCGGACAATATATAGATTTTTTACGGTATCTTAATACAGAAAAATTCGATTTCAAATTTAATGAAAAATTGCCGTTTGGGAGAAAATATTAACTTATATAAAACATTTCATTTTGTTGAATTATTATATATTTTTAAGATACTTTTTTTTTTATTATTTCTCCGAAAACTTTGTCATTTTTATGTAATGTGACAGGCGTAAAATAAATATAAAAGGAACAATTTTAAGGAGTATATAATCATAACAGTTGATTACACTTTGTATTTATAGAATTTTTGTAGGGGAAAAAAATAACTTACAAGAATGGAATTTCTAGGATAAGTTTATTTTTAAATCTTAATGTATACATTAAATATTGTTGACACATTTTTGATATTAAATTTTATTGAATCTAACGAAAATTATCTAAACTAATGTCAAGAATATAAAATTTTAATTAGCTTATTTTAGTTCATAACATAGCATTTCTATGACCGTATCCAAGTGAAATTAGTCATTTTCCAAAACAAAATAAAATTGATCTTTTTTTAAACCGTTTTTGAATTGCTATTTTATAATTACGAAACATAATTGATACATTAATTTATCAAAATCTATAAAAACTACATTATTGAATTATAAATATAACTTCTATTTTTGACCAGGGCTGCGAACCCTGAAAATTTCTGGTTCGATTAGGGTGCAATACATTAAAATTTTATAGGTTAGGATTCGGGTTCAAAAAATTTAACAAAAAAAAACAACAAATTTTTAATGATTCAAATAAAGGAGTAGCTCATTCAAATGATTAAATAATGTCTTTTAAGCCCCGAATATGGTAATCTTTAAATTTCCCTAAAATTTTCCAAAAAAAAATTTAATTATTGAAGTTAGGTTCACGTTTAGGTTTTCAAAATTTATAGAAATTCTTTGAACCGCAGCGAATTTCCGTTTCGGATTCGGGTTTAATTCGATACGTAACACTGGTTATGATATTAATTAAATTATGCCTGCCCTTCAGCTCAGCTATGAATTCAGAAACATTTATTGCTATTCAGTTCAGATTATTATTCTAGTTTGTTATAAATTAATAGACATTCAATGAACACACAAGTTGGAATAAATATTAATTTACGAAAAATAAAATATAAAAAATGTGAAAGTAATATTTTATATAAAAGTTACAATATTAAAATAACATTACTATATAAATAATAATAAAAATAGTAGCTAGTGATGAAATAACTATGAAGTATTATGATCGAAATCTCATCGGAAAAGTGTAATAATATTAAAATTAATTTTTCTATACGTTTTGTAGGTTGGGTAATCAATCCTCAATAGAATACAAAATTCTGCGTACAAGACGGTATTTAAAAAAAACATTTGTTAATATAAAATAAATTCATGATTTTTTATGATCTGAAATTTTAACAAAACGCTATAATAAATAACTCCGAGTTTTGTTCTACCCCTATGGTAACAGCTTTTTGTTTATTATATAATTTTATATGATTACGAAATTAATAAAGTTACTTCAAATTTTCCGTTATAGAAATTAACTCCGGAAATTATAAAATATTATATCGAATATATCCCGAGGATAATGATTTTATTTTAATAATTTCAAAAATATAAATTAAATTTAATGTAACAATATTTGAAAATTCTATAGAAAAGTAACTTTTATATTAAGATTTATAAAGCTGATCCCAAAAAAAATAAATTACATCTTAATATGGCTTTAAAAAGTACAAAAAAAAACAAATTCAGATAATAAATATTATGTATATCTATTCGATAATGCTATTTCAGTTGTTATTTAAACGAAATATATTGGGCAAGTCATTTCAGAAATATTTAATCAATTCACAAAATACTAAATTTATTTTATGAAGCAATAATTTCTCTTTCTATAATATCGAAAAATTGACCCTAATAATATAAATCTTCTATTGAATTTTATAATATTATATATACAATTTTCTTGTTAAAGGAACAAATTGAAATATTTACACAAAGAAAATTCACCTGATAACAAAAAATAATGTCTAAATAATTCTGTCGTAAATATCCTCGTCCCCAGTGAATATTTGCTTTCCTGATTTTGTTGCCTCCAACCACGGCTGTCCAATAGCAACTGTCGTAAATATATTGAACAGGGTTTTTTTATTGGTAATGGCTATTAAAAGTTTTAGAATTTCATTTAGTTCTCAAGATTCAGAACTTCGATATATTAATTCAGAATTTCTTTTTATACTTTCGGGAGTCATTTATTCCTAACAATTAAATAAAATCAAAAATTAAATATATTTTATAATTTATTTTTATAGAATATAATTTTAAAAATTAAAATGTTATTTCTGGAAATTAACAAATTAATTATTAAAATATATATTTAATATACTTTCAACAATTTTATCTTCAGATTTACTTAATGCTATATTTTTGGTAATAATAAATGGACTTTAAAAATTAATGAATAAAAAATTTATAAAATTCAAAATGCTATTAAGAAATTTATCTTATATAATAAACAAATAAATAAATTATATTATTGAAATTGATATTAAGAAATATTATCCTTGGCCAAACTTAAAAATATTATAATAAAATTATTTTTTTAATGTATTAATATACAAATTATTATTCTATACCATTTACACTAATAGTCGGTAATAACACGCACTAAAAATAAAGATTTTGCAATAAACATTTTTTACCAAAAGATGTACGTAAATTTCCCTTTATCCATATTAAAATTCCCCAGGTGGTACTTAAGACTACTTAAAAACCCTTAACATTTTCATATATTTATGTTTATTTATCCTAAATAAAATGTAAAAGTCCCACCAGAAAAATTTACATAGTAAATTTATTCAGGGTTTGTTTATCCTTATTGCAAAAAAAAAAAAAAAGGAATGAAAAAAAAATATTATATTCCCTCGAAATTAAGGATAAGAATTGTAAGCTATGATTTTATATATATACACATACATATATATTAATTATTATTGGTGTATAATTATATTTACATTTTTGAAATATACATTCTATAATGTGAATTAATGTGTAAGGAGTTAAAGTTACTAAAAACAATAACTTAACGAAAATTTTTAATTTAATAAAGTCTTTTGCATAAAATTAAAAAGTTTACCAGCAGTTTTCATAGTTACAACATATACGAATATATTGCGACATTAAATATTCTAAAACTTTTTATGTAGACAAACTTTTTTAGGTTTATCTCATTACATTCTTCTAACCTTAACCCTTTATTCGATATTTTTATCCTATATAATTAAAACGACTAGTGCATAATGAAGAAAATTAGAAATTTTAATAAATGAAAAAAAAATTAATAACTTTCATAAATGAATATGTAATTATGATTTTAAAGACTGTGGGCATCAGTGCAAGAAAAATATTCACTTCTAAAACTATGTGAAAAATTCATAATGGCTTTATCTCACAATTGAATGAGATATAAAGCAATATTCACCAGTGTTCGTCGTTCGTGTGTGACATTATATAACAATTATTTATGTGATAAAAGCATATCGGAGTATTAACTTTTTGAACGATTAAACGATATAGTGTAATTGCTTGCTAATTTCTTAAAAGTATTAGGCCAAGATTAGAGTAAATCATCCGATTTTATAAAATCTATGAATGTATAGCTTTATCAGCAACGAAAATATTTATCGTGATAAGTTTTTTTAAATTTAATTTTAAAATTAAATAATAATATAATAACAATTAAATGATGCTTTAAATCAATTAACATGTAATAAATCGCTATGTTAACGCTATTACGGATATAGGTAAACCTAAAGATCCATTAAAATGTATACGAAATTTGTACCGAAAAAGAAAGATCAATTAAGATTCAAAGTTGTATGGTTTTATCACACAAATAAAAAAATTCGTGAATACGGTTTTATATCTAATTTAATTGTAAGATAAAACCATTATTACTTTATCACATATGGTAACGAATTTTTGAAGTTCTTAAATTTCCTATAAGTTTTATTTAATTCATTTTCTAATAAAATAATATTCATCTATTTCTATATAAACTTTTAAATAGTTTTATACATTTTCATTATTGTTTTATATAAATTTCAACTTTTACTCTAACTTCATCTATAAAATTCGTAAATTTCTCTCGACCTTCAATACAAAAATGTTAATATGTTATCCGAAAGATACAAACTTTAATTAATTTGTTAGCAAAAATTTATAATATTAACCCCAATTGGATAGTAGAAAATGGTTTTAATTAAAATATCCCAGGTAAATATAAAGGATTAAAAGTTATACAACATACAACAACATAAATTAAGGTTAGGAATATTTATAAAAAAAAAACTGAAAATATTTAAATCTTTTTACGAAATTTGTTAGTTAAGCTTAATGTGAAAAATTATTACTTTGGGTGAAAATCAAATTGATTTTAAATTAAAACTACACATTAAGAGGATTTTCATCATCAAAAACATTGTGTTTTTTCCTTATAGCATAAAATTTTTAAAATATATATTTTTTTAACTATATAATTTGCAAGTGGATTTTTGTATGTTAGTATGTTATTTGTAGCTTAATCCTTTTAAATATTAGTGTTATTTCAACACATATGCTAATTAGATTACATCGAGATCTCTTGGTGAAAGTTTTTAAGGTGAAAGATTTAATTTGTGTTATTTTATTATTATATTAAGGATATTTTATATTTAATCTCAATGCTTTTAAGGCATAAAAATACACCAAACCAATGCAAATATCCGCACTGCATGTAATTTATCACAGTCAAATGTCAAAAGTTAAATGCATTTTTGACATTTGTGATGTAAATTTGAAAAAAGTATCGAAGAAATTGCTGTATCGAAGGAAACATTATAAAAATATATGCATTCGTAATAAATCTTCTCGAATAAATTTTATATCAAAATTAAAGGTACCCAAAGGTCCTTCATAGTTTACAAAAATAAATAAAGTAAATATATATTTTTATTATCGCAAAAAGGTAGATGTGTTTTTAATTTAATTTTATTATATATTTTTATTTATATATTTTAAGGATTCGTTTATTGGACAAGGAAAATATTCATTCCAAAATGAAATGAAATACTTAAAATAAATAAATGTAATTGGTTGTATAGAAATATAAATTTGTCTGTACCAAAAAAAAATAGCATTTAATTAACAAAAATTTTTATATGAAAAAAGTATATTTGTATTTTAAGATTTTTATTTTTTTCACTAAAACTGTATAGATTTATTAAATATGTTGACTTATATAAAAAAAAAACATACAAAAAAACTAGTACCATAAAATTTATAGTTCGAATCGTTTGAATCATGCAAACTATTATTTATTTTAATATTATGATTATATTAAAACAGAGATTGCCTTACACTACAGTAACAATTTATGTAATATTATTCATTGTGAAATGTGGCAACTACTTACTATTATGAATGTAAGATAAAATATATAGAAAGATTTTATATTACTTAAATAAAATATCCATAACAAAACATAAATGTTAATAAAAACAAATAAATTTGCATATACAAATATGAAAATATACTTAAAAATTGTTCGAAAACATATTTATGTACGAGCATAATAAATGAATATGAATTTACATATGATAATAAGTCGGTATGATGATAATTACATATAGTCCATAGTATAAAATCATAATGACTTTATTATAAATATAAACAATTTAGACCTTAGCATAGCACCAATAAATAATATTTAAAATTATTGATTCCGATATGCTTTAGCTTAAGATTTCCTTTTAAATATTATAAAATGTGTTAATTTAGAACTAAAACAATTCGATTTTCTATAAACAAATAATTATGGAATGATCAGAACTTTCAGATTGCCAAAGATACAGTTAAGTCCGTCGATTAGATCTCTATATTCGTTCATAGCTAGACAGATGTATCGTCAGCAGCCGTTTATGTTTAGCTGGAACAAACAATTATTATATGCATTAATAACAACAGAATGGTCGGCACAGACATAATATAAGTGCTTTATTCATCTTATAACATTACAAAGTTTTGGTAAAAATCAATGCAATAAAATGGATTTTTAAGAACGACACGCATTCTCGCTTGCTAATTCCATGTTAAAATTTCAACCAACCTCAAACGAATTTACCACTGGAAATAATCAATCGCGAGTATAATTTACTGCTTTTTAAAACTAAAAGTTTAGTAAAACTAAAAGTTATCTCCTCTCTAAATCCCTATACACCGCTCCACAACCAAGCCTTAAGAGTCATTAATCAATTTAGATTTAGATAATCATCCTCTGTAGTCTGGTAAAGCTTTATAAAAAAGAAGAAGATTTAATTAGATATTTTATATTGAAATAAACATAATATTTTATTGATAGAAACTTGATAGAAACTAAAAAAAAAAGTATTTAGTATGGGCTACATTCTTTCGATCTGTTCAGTTCGGTTTCGATTCGATTTGATTTGATTCGACGGTTAATTAGACTGAACATATAGTTACCGATCGCAATCGATTAAACCACATTTATTTTGTTTTTGTTATTTTTGAAACAGTCAAATTTCATTTCTCTTGACATTTCCTTCAGTTTGGATTCGCAAAATTCCAATCGTTCCAAACTCTTTCGATTCGATTCGTTCCGATTCGACCTATGTGTATGTGTCCACTCAATCGATTTCCCATATATAATATAATATATATACATTATATAAATTTGAACTTTGCGAAACGAATCAAAACTGAACCGATCGAAACAATGTAGCCCAGGCTTTTGTTTGAAACATAATTATATCACGAATCATCATCATTCTATTTTATAAATTTATTTCAGTAGTAATTGAAATGCCGTCCAATTATTTAAATTTAAATTGTTCAATTAAAAAAATATAATAATTTAATTGCAATAATAAGTGTTTTACCTCTATTGAAAATTATGAAAAACCGAATAAAATTAGTATAGAATTATTTTTCTATAACACATACAAAGAAATGTTAGCTATAATAATTTTTAAATTTAGATTATTATGCTTTTACATAAAAATTAATTTAAAAAAAAATAATACATAAAAGAAACAAAAATCTAATTAATAATGAAATTTCTTAACTTAAAACTGGCATACTTATCCATGATTTAAAATGAATAAGCTGAACAAATATTTTATACATTTATTTCTATTTTTAATTTTAAATATTTAACTTAAATCAAAATCTAATATCTTTAAAAAGCAAAATCAGCCGACAGATTTAATTCTCTGAAAAAAAAAATTATAAGAAATATTTTATATACTTATAATAAAGAAGGAATTTATTCATTTATTTCTCAAAAGAAATTCCTAAGATAGAATTATCTTTTCATTTTTGTAATAATTTAAAGCTTCTTAGTGTTCTAATATAAATAACCTTAGTTAAAAAAATCTGTATATATAATTTAAAAAAAAAATATTATTAAGGATAAGGATATATTTTAAAGATATATTGCCATACTTTGCTAAATTAAAACTTAATTTATATCATGTTAAACCAATTTATTATTTTAATTTCATTTAAATTATTATCTTCTTTGGATTTTATTGGTTGTTTGGTTGGTTTTAAGGGATGGAATGGTAACAAAACCTCTCCACGCACCTAGATTAAAAATGTACTAAAAAGTAGGGCTAATTTTACATGACGGCTTCTTTTAACCTAAAGCGCATTATTCCAATTCATCTGTCTCATGAACACAATTAATTTTTATCTGTCTGCCTCATCCATGTCGGTTAAAAAATGACATTTAAGTGTTTAAATCGTTTATATTGCATGGCAGTAATGGCGGAGGTGTTTAAGTGTTTTCTGTTCATCCTCACATCCTCTACACTACATATTTATATATTTTTGGTAAACACATAATATTCTCACCTTTAGTCATCAGAATAATGTTTCTAGGCTTTTTGGCGTTTAAATCCCCCAAAACAGTAAAAAAAAATCATCCAAAAGTCAAAGTATTTTATTTCCTTCCACTTTGAATTTTATTATTTATTATATTAAATTTTGTGGTTATATTTATGTAAAATTAAATTAAATTCATCAATTCCTTGAAGACAAAATTAATAACCCGATTAGGTTTTTGAAATCATATCAAAGATTTTAAATTAAATAATACGAGTATGTTTTCAAATTTATAAATAATTAATATAACTTTTGAAATTTTAAAATTCAATTAAGTAATTACATAAAAATCAACAAATCATAATAATTTATGTTGATTATTTAATAAATTCATAATAATTTACTAAAAACTTTCATATTTTATAATTTTAAATACAGAATTATAAATACAATTTAAATGATATTTTCTTGTAATTTATTTATATTTATTATTAAATTAAAATTTCATTAGATTTTCATTTATATATTCATTTATATAACAAATTTATCGAAATTGTAAAATGGTAATTTTTGATAACAAACTTAAAACTATGTAATTTTAGATCTGAATATTTTAAAACTTGTTTTTACTTATAATATTTAGATTTTATAAAATATATTTTAATGTTGAATATGCAAATTTAATATTTTAATACATTAAATTGATTTGAAATTGATTTTAGAAAAAATTGCAAGCAGTAAAATAAAATTGAGTATTACAAAACGTCAAATCTTTTGAAGCATTCAAAACTTAAATATTTTTAAAATCATGTTTTTTTATCAATTCTTATTGTTGTGTCAGCAAAAAACGATTAATTTTTAAAAAATTTCAAATAAAAAAGGAATTATGTATTGTAATTTTCGGAAAACAAAAATCGATTTTTATATTTTGTTTGAACACCATGGATGTAAAGTGTAACCCAACCAACCACCATCTATTTAAATACATGAATTTATGTATTTTTTAAAGAAGTAATTTATTTATAAATAATAAAATCTAATCAAAACCAGTACATCAAAAGAAACTAATTTTTTTAAAGTTTTTTTAACATTCCAAAATTGTAATTACTTTATAGATATAAAAACAATCTTTAAATAAATTTAAGAAAATAAAAAGTAATTAACAAAAATTCAATTAAAAATAACCAATTAATAATTTAAAATTGTTTGTGCCGGAAAAGTCATTAATCATAAAATTAATTGTGCCTCTTTTTTGAAAAAAAAATAAGTTTCGATGATGCCACCAGCGTGCAAACTTGTAATGGAGTCGGTATGGTCTCTCTCTTGTGGATTGTTGTCACTCCAAACTCCATATATTTTACTTATTATGGCTTGCTGAGATGGACGATTATGTGCGTAATAAAAATCACAAAGTCGTCTATAAGTTATGCGAATCGAGGACTAATTGTCAAAGTAAATTTGGATAATTTGGTGGCGTTTTTCAAGCGTGAGTCTATTCATGATGATTATACTGATCAAAAATGTCAAAAAATGAAGGCAGTATGACTTCTCGTTTGACAGTGAACCCTTTCGTAAGCTCTAAATAAAAAAATACTCATTATTAAGATGACGCATAAGCATGAGTTCATTTCGATCGTAGTGTAAAATGTATTGTCATAGTTTTATTATCGATTTATCACTTATTATTTTTAGTATTAAAAGTGAAATTAATTATAAATATTTTTTTTTTGTTATTTTTTTTTAAATTATGAAATTAATATATTTACGTAATAAATTAAATTTTATTGCTGTCTTTTTATGTAATCATGTTTCATTATATTATCATAATTTAAATAACAAATATGTAAACATTCACCGAAATATGTTTTTATTTAAATCTTCCTAGGGAATATTTTTTTAAATGTCATTAAATGTCCTTTTTATTAATAGGATATATTTATTTTTATTTAATGTGACATAAAAAAAAATATTATGATTTTATTTACTGTTGGCTTCCATTTTCAGGTTGTTTATATGGTAATGTTTCATGTTCAGAGTTTTATATAAGTAATGCCGCCAATTTATTTTATAATAGTGAATTAGTGTTAAGTTATTATTAATATCAGAAAATTAATTTCAATATTATAAATATTATTTTAAATGGTATCATACTAGTAATATTATCAATAAATAAATCGGAAATAATTATTTAATTAAAGAACAACTTTACAGATTCTGAAATTATTTCAACTATTATAAGCTACTGCCTGTAATCTTATTTATTATACAATTTATTATGTATAAATTAGGTAATACAACAAATACTTAAATATCGAGGTGCACATAATCGTCCATCTGAGCAAGCCATAACAAACAAAATGTCCATATTTGGAGTGACAACAATCCACAAGAGACACTGATATTATTTGTACATTTAGCAAATATTCTAGTTCTAGACTATATTTTGATATGCTGAAATATCTCAAAATACATTTTCCGCTACGTATTAGACCTAAAGAGATTTATTGTGCCTACTCCACTAATATTTGGTCAGCTAATACACAGCTTCCATAGAAGCGTAGAGTTTTCCTGAGGGCCAGACCACTGATTTCGAGATGGCTCCAAAATCATATCTACATGCTTTGTAAAATTGTCTTGTTATTTTAGTAAAAAGTTAACGAATTTTTGAACCAAAATATTACAAAATGTGGCGGTAATTATAAATGTGATGACCAATCGAATGATTATAGTGAAAATATAAAATTCGCTACGGGTGACATCATCACATATTCCAATATTTTTTCTAACTTTATTATTCTTTAATATTCTTTGATATTCCTTTATGAGCTTATATTCTTGTTCACATTTTAGGTTATTTAGTAATTTAGTTTCTATTCGTCCTCGTAAAAATTCTTTGCTTAAGAGAAATTTATTTTTGTATGTTAACTTAATTCTATATTTCAAATCTTATAAAAATATGCTTACAAATAAAGCAAAACACAAACAATTTTATGTTTATGTAGATTACAGTAAAAGAAGCTCAACTATATCCTAAGGATACATCTTTTCATATTAACGGATCAAAGTATTTACTTAAAACTCATTCATTAAAAAAAAAAAGACAATATGGAAATTCTAAAAAGGAAGGAATTTTTATAAGCAAAAAAAAAAATATAGTTTTGTGTAATTGAATTCTTCAATTTATTTAAGTAACTCATAATATAAAAATTTATGAGAATATAATATGAATTTGTAGAATATATTTTTCAGCTAATATAGAATGTATTATAAAAGAAATGTAAATTCCTCCATTCAATATTGAAGAAGACTTTTGCAAATTTTATATGAATAACAAATACGAAACCAATTTTATTAAAAGATGGAAATGGTTAAGACATACAAAAAACTGTATGTCTACTTGCTGAAATTATTTTTAAAAATTCAACATTTGAGCATTAATTACAGTCTTTTTTATTAATACAGAAAACTACAAAAATAGTTGTTAAAACCGCAGTAAAATTATAGTTAAAGAATATTTATTCCATAGTACAACGACATTTCTCTTCAGATTATTTCTCAGAAAATTTTTGCTAAAATTAATTATTTCATGAAAATTAACAAAACTCTCTCCTTGCACAGTCAAACTATAATTCAGTAGGTTTAAAGTTATGGGAATTTTCTGGAATACGGAAAGTTGTATATCACTTCTCAAAATCTAATTTTTGGTTAACAACGTCTACTTCTCATTACTGTAGGTTTTTGTAATTAATTTACCAAGAATTGTAACGTATGCCAACGTGAAGAAAAATACCGACAGACGGTTTGAATAGTTAACATAAGAGTTTCTAACTAAAAAATGCTGATGAAAATTAATCAAAAAAGAACTTAATTAAATTAATTAATTTAACTTTTACAAACTATATAAGATTAAAGTTGATATTTTTTTGTATATACCTGAAAGTTGAATTAATTACTTATCTTTCAACGAAAACTATTCATATTATGAGGTCCTTTTCATTAGTTTAATTTAATCATTTTATGCTTATAGTAATAAATTTACTGGATCAAGTTAAAATTATTAAAATATCTTAATAGTACTTTGGAAATCTTTCTTTCAGGTATTATAACTAATTATAGTAATTGAGTTTGTTATCCACAATTAATCCAAAACAGAAGGTTTCTTACCATTGAAAACGTTCAAATAACAGCTGCTGAGTAAATCAATTATTTGTATGGATTAGTGAGAACAAGAAGAAACATAGATATCATGTAAGAGTTTATATCAATTTCTTTAAGCATGCTATCAACGCACTTTCTCTACATGCTTAGAAAATAATTTCACAATCCGCAAGGGATTAAGTTCACTACAGATTAATTAATGATTAACAACCACTTGCTTAGTACAAGCAGTAGACATTTTTAAAAGAATAATTAAATTGTTAATGTAATAGCAGCAAGCTACTAAATAAATGTACAAGCCACAGTTAATACAATTTATTCAAATTAACAATTAAAAAATAAGATAGTAAAAATAATATTTTAATTTCCGCGTTAATGAAATATGGATTAATTATTGTACAATTACTGACTGAATCAACAAATTGCCACCTGCTTCAGGCTTGACAGTTCTTCGTCGTTGAGAATGTAAATTAAAATTTTACTCATAGTGCATTTGTCAAATTAAATTAAAAAAAACATACAAACTTAATATTGTAAAATAATTGTTATTCTTAAGCAAGTAGAAGCAGAAGCTGAAATTGTATAACGACTAAAGCTTGTTAACAAATTTCTTTAATATTTATTTTAAAATTTTTTATTTTTTTATTTTTTTTTCTATCGATTTTTCATATTGAAAAAACCTTTAAAACTAAATTTAAGTTTTTTACAAATTTATTGATTAAAACTTTTGATTTCATTTTCAACTATTAAAAAAACTTTTAATGTACAATTAAAAAAAATGTGTAATTAAATTATGTTTTTACAAAAACTTGTTATGTTATATAATAAATATGCCAACATATTTTACAGAATGAAAGAAAATTTATGGTCAATTATTTTAAAGTCACTCAACTAAAGAATTTTTATATCTACGGAATACAAAATGAATAACATTTGACACATTTTAGTATGCAGATAATTACACTATAAAGATTCAATATTTATGCACTCATTGCAATAAGTAATTTCATCAATCAACAAGTTGAAGTGGTTTTCTAATGTATTTTAGTAAAATCAACTTTTATGGTTTCTATAAAAGACAAATATAAAAATTGTTGATTCGGAATTCAACTCTTATAAAAGTAATTGTTCATATTCAGTAATTCTAAGAAATATAAAATTATCAAAATGTATTTTAACTTTCCGGTTTATGATTATTTTTCAATTTCGTTTTCTATGTCTTTCTTTAGGTCCGGTTACGGTTACCCATATGCGGTGGAAAAAGAATTCCGGAAAATGTGTTAATAAATTAAAATGTTAGTGAACCATAAAATATATGATTTATTCAATAAATAAAATCTATTGATCCGAATTGGATTAAGGTTAAGTCACAAAAATTATATTTTCATTTCTTAAAAGTGCAAATATTCACGTAATTATTTATAGTCTAAAGTTTTTAAATATTTTAATTTCGCCCTTAAAAGTATTTTATTTATAAAAATACAACTTCTTGTCAATGTTTTTTTTATTTAAATTCAAGAAAAATTATTATAATAACCCAAAATCGTTTTAATTATACTTCAAGAAGAACAAAAATATTACAACATTTTCCAGGAAAAAAAAAACATTTTAAATGGTTTTTCTCCAACTTGTAAAGTATTATTATATTTATGAGAATTTTTTCCTTAACTTTTATTTTAACCACATTTTATAAATATATATATTTAGCTATAATTATTATATGTGTCATGATTTGTATAGTTTTCTGATGATAATAATATCCTGGGTATTTCAGGCACCAGAAACTATTTCAAATTGACCTAGTTTTCATTAAATATGCTTTAAAAATGGATTAAATAAAAGATTCTCTTGTGGAATATATACGATAATTATTATCCCACAATTTCATTTAATACAAACTGGGTTAAAATTTAAACTATAAATATATTTTATGTAACTACATTTTCTAGATTTATAATAATTTGATGAAAGTTTGATACCGCATTAGTATCAAAAGCAAAAATTTATTTAAATTATATTATGATTATTATGTAAATTTATATATAATTATAAGTTGTGTAAAATAATATTAAACATACCAGACAGCAAAATAATACTAAAAAAAAAAAATATTAATTTAATTACAATTTTCAAAGTTATACTTTAAATTGGAACTTATAACAATTATAATATGAATGACTGAATATTTTTGTTTTAAAGACAAATAACATTTTCAAAATGCACTTAAATAAAATAGTATATTCTTAGAATTTTTAATCATTTATAACTCCAGCAGAAATAATTATTTAAAAAGATTTATCACAAATGTCAGATTTTATTATGCTTTAAAAATATTCTAAGCTGAAGCAAATCCTCTGAAATATTTCAAGAGAAATATTTAAAAAAAAAAACATTAAAAACAATATAAATCTTTTCACTAACACCAAATAATTCTAATCCAATTAAATTTAATAAAATAAAATATAATAAAAAAAAACTGTCAACAAATATATAACAATCCGAAATGAGTTTTTGAACCCAAATACATAATCAACTATGGAAGGACTTAAGGGAATACGAAAGAAAATAATAAAATATTTTATTGAATTTTCTTAAGAAGAAACTGATAAATAAATTTAATCGAATATAAAATATCTTAAATATTTAATGCTATTCCATTTTGACCAAAACTTTCCATTTATATTCGTTGAATAAATATACAATTCGAAAATATTCAATTTCAAAATGTCAGATAAATTCTATTTACATTTGTATTTTCGCACAAACTCCTTGTTTTGGAAAAAAAAAATATTTTGGTTTTGTCCTTTTAACTTTTTTTTTTTTTTTTTTTGTTGAATAAATTCATTCAATTTTAATTTTAATGCAAATAAAATAAAAGGATTTATAACATTTATTTACATTGCTATGGAAATAATATAATTTATAATTTCGTTGGTTTTAAATTATTATTTGGGTAGATATAATAGAAAATCAAAAAAACTAACAATTTTTAAGGATTTCCTTTTATTAAATTTTATAAAAAAAGTTTTCTCACAATTTTTTATAAAATCTATGAATTTTATACACAATTTTTCTAATTCAATCAATTTTATTGGTTTTTATTTTTATAAAAAAAAAAATTGAATTCTTTAATGAATTTTAATTAGGAAATCTAAATTTATAAACTAATCTAAAACATTTTATTATAAATTCATTATATCGAAAATGTAACTAATTAACCTACATAATTAAAGGTAATTTATTCACAATTTGTAATTAATTTTTCGATTTAAATTTATTCTTTTTTCTTTGTATGCTTTGATGGCGGTCGTTATAGGTCTCCTAGTTCCTTAGCCGAACGTACAAAAGATTCAGCTTAAGCTTCTTTTTAGGTCTGTCGTATAATGTAATTTTTCCACAGTTAAGTATTGGCTATATTGTATCGATCATTTCAGTAACAATTCGTTCAGTATAGTTCAAATTTAACGTCTTCATATATTTTGTATGAAAAATCGCGAGTGGACACGCGAATTCGGAACGAATCAAATCGAAAGAGTATGGAACGATTGGAATTTTGCGAATCCAAATTAAAGGAAATCTCAAGATGAATATAATTTGACAGTTAAAAAAAATATAATAATATGTTGATTTAATCGATAGCTATGTGTTCAGTCTACTTAACCAGCGAATCGAATCGAAACTGAACTGAGCTGATAGAAAGTATGTAGCCCAGCCTTTAACATTATTTGCACCCACTTCTTTTACCGTCAAGTCATTTTTATTTTAAGCAATATTTCTAAACCAACTCATTCGTTGTATATGGATTCGCTTTGCAATATTGATGTCTACATCATGTAGCTCGTACAGTTCTGTGTTATATCACCGAAAACTCCAAACGATTCTTCATTCAAACAAACCCAGAATGTTACTTTAAACATTGATAATTCGGATTCGAACGTATTTAAAACATAATAGCAAATCTAATATGTGAGTATAATAACTTTTTGTATAGTTATTAATTTACGATTAGATAATATAAATGAAACTGTTCAAAATACACTATAATACTAAACATAATTTATCCTACAAAATGTATTTTGTAATTGTTTAATCCTTACAGATTTTCATTTGATGCTAAATTATGTATAAATATTTATTGTATATATAGAAAGAAAGTGTAAATTTATGAACATTAATTTAGTTTTGCATAATTGGTAGTTATTAAAATACCAATTTTAAAATTATACTATAAATCGTTAGGTAAAATTAATTATATTTAACATATATAATCATAATTCTTCGGTATCTCAATTATATTTAACATATTATAGAGACCAACCACACACCAGTAATAATTAATACCAGGAATAGGAATATACTTTTTTTTTAGATCACGAATAAAATTATGAAACTGGAATTAATTAAATTTTATCGTTATATATTTATAAATTCTACATAGCTTTTATATTTTCCCAAAAAAAATAGGAAGAAAATTGCTACACCACCTGATGACAGCTTTATTGAATTAACAAAATTATTTTATCCTGGTGGAATTTGTAATTTTTTAATACATTATAAAAAAGTATAAGTACAAGAAAATTTCTTTTTATAAAAATTTTCATTGAAATTTTCATTTGGAAAATAAAGTTACGTGTTAACATAGAAAATTATGGAAAAAGTATTTATATATACAAAAAAAAATAATAATTTATATTTTCTTAATTTTATAAATTATGAAAACTTTTTTATTTTGTTGGGAGATTTATTTAATTTATGATCATGTTTTTTGATAAGAAAATTTGTTGGTGAATAATTTTATAGAAACATTTAATTATATTATTTGAATTCGAATTTACTTATACAAATTAAAATTATTGTCTTATAAATCTTATCAGCATTTTGTCAAAATGTCACTGAAAATAATTATTTTAATATCAAGTTTATATATGCCAAAATAATATTTTCATTTTCAGCTTAAATTACATAAAGCTTTAACATATATAAAAAACTTAAATTGAAAATAATATTGACTTTCTGAATCTAATAGTCTGTAAAAAATCTCGATAGGGTGTTCTAGTATACTTATAGTAGGTTTTTTAAATTGTAAAATTACAAAATTAATTAAAATCACTAATGGCATTTGAATCGAAAATAGTAGGGTAATGATTGTAATTAGTAATTAAGTATCTAATTTTCATCAATCTACACCACAAGCTCCATCTTCGCGTTACCAAAAAAATGGGTAACCCTGAAAGAGATTGATAATTTGTTTGAATCAACGAAATCAAGTATAAAGAGAGATATTGTTAGTATGGTTATCTTAGAAGGAACATGTAGTTGTAATTTTTCATAAAATATGAACTCAGAAAGAAACTGGGACATCCTGTATGCATATATATATGAAGTTAAAAAAGCATTTAGTATGTTATTTATATACAAAAAGCGAATACAATAAATTAGGACCAGGTGTCACTAATAACATTTTTTATTCATATATTTTTTATCCATTTGAGTTTCGAATATTATACGAATTACCATTATTATCCTGTATATCCTGAATTTAATTTAATAAAGTTACCATTACTTTTTTCTGTAATGGTTTGAGTGGTAAATATAATGGGCTTCATATCTCCAAATTAGTTAGATATAGTTTTCTTGAAGTCAAAGAGGAAATGACAAATTATTTGGATAATTTAAATTTAATTAATTTTCTTTTCTTTTTCTTAATTATATTTTTTTCTTAACTATTAACCACTAATCACTAATTGACATTGTACTGTATTTCCTTGTTAACAAATGGAATGTTTAAATCATTGCCTTTTATGATTTTGAATTAATGCTCGAATGAGCTTATTGGTGTATTTTAAGAAGGTCTACAGGACACAACAACAATAGTAGTTCCAAAAAATTCATAATTATTAGTATACTTTTATAGTTTGGACCTAAGAAAAACCAAATTAACATTTATAACTTTTTCTGCTATAAGAGTTTATTATCAAATTTCATCTAATTTGCAAAAATTTTCATATTAAAACAGTCAATAATAAAGCATGTAATTACTTAAAAAAACTGAATGTGCGTATTCGAATTTTATATTAATATTTTTCATGCAAAATTCCAAACATAAAATAAAAACCTTCTTTAGTTTCACTTACAAAAAGAACCGAAAGACATCAATATTCTATCATATGTAATATATTTATCTCCAGTCAATGCTGTACTAATATCAGTCCTTAATTTTTATATGCATTAAAAACTATTAATTATTATGTCCTTATGTACTTATAATAGTATTAAAATAAAATTATATATTATTTCGTTTTCTTAAATAAAATTGAATAAATTTGTATTATAGTCCTGCCGACCCACATGCAGTGAATTCGTTATAAATTAGCATCAGTAGAAATTATGAATTAAATATAATTTTTAGTTGAAAACTTCATTCCAATATATACCTCTATACATACCTCTATATACCTACCTCTATTATAATTATGAAATAAAAAAAAAATTACTTAAATTTCTTTCTAGATTATTCAAAAACAAAAAACTTAATAGAAAATTTGTTCCCATTACAAATTAAAACTTTTTCAAAACAAAATAAAATTAATTACTTAATTTAATATCTTTTTCCATTTTTACTTTTATGTTTTTTAAACCTGATGGTAGAAAGATACTACAATTTGAAGGACCATATATCTTTAATGCTAGTATGAGAACAGTACCGAAGAACTTTTTTTTTTGGGGTATTAAAATTTAACCCGAATAAATATACATCTATAAATTTTTAATTGTTTTAATTCTTTTGGAAACTTTCTTTTTTTATTCAAAAATTAATTTCCGAGTGTTTTGGGTTAATATTACATAATTGGTTTATAATAAATATAATCTAAATTTAGATTTAATTATCTGATATTCTTTTGGCATTAAATTTTTACAGATAAATATGATGCCAACCAAAAAAAAAAAAAAAAAAACAATAAATAAAATTAATTAAATTTCATATTTTTCGAATAAATTTCATTTACATAACGATTTTTATTTACAAAATGTATATATATATGTAGTAAAAAAACATATTTTGTGCAAGGTTGTAAATGTTGTGACTATTAAATTATTTAATTACTTAAAATTCATAGGCCTCTATTACAGAAAAACAATTTACACAAACCCAATTCCACCAGTACCAGCAAGAAATTACAAACCCAATTCATGCATATAATATTTTTATGTAGAATACTTAAAAGATTTTATACATTCAATCCGTAATACATTATACAAAACAGTACTATAAAATGAACATTGAATAATATATGTTCGCATTGATGAGCTAACGGCGGGTCGGTCCGACACACACGATCCGGTTGTTAATTATTTTATTAAACTTCATTTACCGGCACGAGCCGGTTATTAAAATTTATATAAAAATTCTATATATAATATTGAATAGCCTCAAAATATAATAACTAATTAATAGAAATTATTCGGTAATAGAATAATGATACACAGAGCTTGCAATGATAATACTTCGTACCACAAATCACAAAAAATTACACTAGAAGTTCACTTTTAGTGAAAAAAGAGTGACCATTCCTCATTTATCAGATTTGATAACAATCAATATGTGTGCAAAACCGTTCAAAATATTTAAAAGCTGGTTAGAGAATCATTGGGCCATAGATGTACATAGTGGAAAATGCAGACAAAGTGTATTATTTACATAAATTATGCAAACCGATTGTTAAAAAAATTTAATCTCATCACAATGGTTCCGAGTTACGACGTAAAAATTCAACACAACATTTTCAATATTCTGAATTATTAACGATTTTAATCAGTGAATCGAATCGATTTTAAAAAACCAAATTTCCATATACATATATTTTATATAATATTGCCCTACAAAAATTTACAACTGCAATAAAATAAAAGTTTTTCTATTTTCCAAAAAAAAAGTACGTTTAACTAGAGCACTGACCCGTTTCAAAAATGATATAACCAAATGGAATTCAATTTTTTCATACTAAAATTTTTTTTCTTCATTTTTTTCTATATAAAAAATTTCCATTCAAGTTAATTTATTCGTTTAGAATTATATAAATAAAAAATAAAAGTCCTCATATTTTTGCTTCATTTCCGCTTAATATCGTATTTACCAATGTCGTTAAATATATCTGAAAAGTTTACCTGAAGTCTTGTATTGTAAATTCAAAAATGTTAAGTTTTTTTATTGCGAAAAAAATTTATTTTTATTTTTTATCAAATTTGATATTCAATTGTAACAAAAATGAAAATTCTTTACATAGTGCAGAATGTTGTGTAAACAGGATATAGTTATGGTATTTTATTATCTAGATATGCTCGAAGGCAAACTATTATTTTTATTTTTATTTTTTTGCGATTATTTATTATGGCATAACTGAATATTTTGTTGGTAACCAAAAATGTATTTATTTTCTCGTAATAAACTTTAAGGAAAAAAGTTCCCAGTTGTATACAAATTGAAATAATGTGGAGTAAACCAAGAGCTAACAATGCATAGAAAAGTTTTTTATGTAGATTGTAGACTGTTTAATTTTTACATCATTGAAAAGAAATGAGAAGTGTGGCAACGATGTATTGGTTCAGCTCTGGCTCTGCTATAGTTTTAAAATTGACCAAAAAAAAAGGAACCAATCTGAGCATTTTAGTAAATCGATTCATTTTAGTCGTGATAACGTATCCAAGAAAAATTACGTATTCAAAATTTTTATATTTTTTTAAATCACCTCCAAAGATATAGGCATACTTTCAAAATACAAATTTGTAATCATATCTATTTTTCGTCATTGATCTCATAAAAAGTATAAATATGTTAAATGTCAGCTCTCCTTCTATAAATCAACAAAACTTATACTTGTCATACGAGGTACATAACTGATAAATGCAACGAATAGAAAAAAACGTAATAATTCTTTGGGATTGAAACCAATAACTTTGTTATTATTATTCACCATTATGTAAATCAAAGGTTTATTTAAATTACGGTACGAGTATATTTAAAAAATGTAATACGTTGAGTTCGTAGTCCTAACAGTATGTTATTATAGCATTTGTTTTGCAATTGTTACCTTCAATTCGACCAATTTCATTAAACATTACCTTAGGCAATATGGCAATATAACATTAATTATAAATTATTATAAGTTTTCTTTTATGAATAACTAATTATTTTTTAAAAATATTGGCTTTTCCTTTCCAAAATATAAAAACTTAAAATAAAATCGATTATTAAATTCTTCATTTTATATTATTTTCTTAAAATTGTTTCTAATATTAATATCATATTTCGTTTAGCTAAAAAAAAATTAACCTTAATTGATAATTAATCTAATCTAACACATTTCTCAAAATATATCTTTTACGGGCCAAAAAAAAAATACCTTAATGATTTATTCACAAATTAACCTTTTTTGACCGCAGACAGAAAATTTAATCGTTAAAATTCATAAATAAATTAATTTGGTTATAATATTATAAATCTGTCTTAAATTTCTGTACAAAATTAAGGTTATTATATAATTATTCTAAATATATAAAGCAAGTGGGAAAAAAATATCGTGATATAATTTTATAAATTTAATATAATTTAAAGATGAAAAACTTATTTAATAATTTCTATATTAAAAGGGAAATCTTAATTATCTTTTCTACAGTAAAATTAATGTCAAGGTTTATTTATTTTACAAATTTCATGATATTTAATTTTGGCTATATATAGTGAAATTAAATGGTTTTTGAGTATGATGTAGGTAGGGTGTTTTAATGAATTTGAAAAAGTAGACTGAAGGTAATTCATCCATCCATTTTATAATTTTGAATATACAATTTTATGTGAAACACAAAAAGAAATGTTTTTCTTCTTATAATTTCTTTAAATTTTACTTTTAGGTATAATTATTTATAAATCCGGATGTAATTTTATCACCAAGGACATAATTTAATAATATACAATAATTACTTTAATAAAATCATGGCCACTAAGACATTTTTGAGACAAACGGAATGGTGATGGATGGTACTATATTTAATAATTTGTCTTGAAATATTATATTTTATTTGGTGTAAAATTTTAAAGGATATTAATTATAATACCAATTAAAAAATATATATTTATGTAATTTATGTATTGTATACAATATAGTTTTAATTTATGATTTTTAAGCTAAAAGGATTTTTATTTAATATTTTCGTGTTTAGAACAATTAATATAAATAAAAAATGTGGCCTTACAGTTTTTTGTGTATCTATTATATTCAATACTATTTTTTATAAAGACTATTTGTCGGAGCTGCTTTTTTTATAATGAAACAAATATATAGAATCAAATTGATGCTGCAACAGCCAAAGATCATCTTAATCGCAGTATAAAGGCCTCATCTGTTATCTGATTCGTTAAACAATTGTGTAATGCCTGATTTATAAATATTTATAATACAGAAAAAAGATAGATCTCCAAACATCAGATTATTCTGTTCTTGCAGTTTTATTATTACATAAAATAACACTAAGAAAAAAACTTAAAACTAAGAAGAAGAATCTGGCTTATAAGGAAAGAATATATTTTAACTTTTACGATTTTAATAGCGACTTTGCGATATTTAAAAAACAGGCATAACAACCGCGGTCAATAAATCATGATATAAAATTTAATTTTCAAAAGTATACTTTTATAATTCAATCAAAAACATTTTATTTAAATTAATTATATAAATATAATACAAATAAAATGAATATTAATATGAAAAATCAATTTTATTATTACTTTAAAGACGCCAACATATAATTTCCAAAAATTATATACATAGACAAATAATTTTATGCTGATTTGCTATTTCTTATATTCGAAGGATTTTAATTTTCTCAATATTCTCAATAATAAATTTCTATTTAATTTTATTTATTAAACAAAAATAGACATATATATATTTATTATTTTATTACTTTTCAAATAATATTGAATGAAAAACCTTGAAATGAAAACCTTCAATACATTAGACAGCATCAGTTTAGCTTAGCTTATCACCAGTAAACAAAGTTAATTTTGTTTTTTTCATTTATAGTCATAAAAATTATATTATAAAATATTATATTTTCAAGAAAATTTTATATATACATTTGGTTTACAAATGATCTAAATATAAAAAAAGGACGAAAATATACAAGGATATAAAATTACTTCTTATCGCACCAGTAAATTTTGTGTTAACCCTGAAAGATATAAACCGAAAATATGTTTATGATCCGGAAAGATATTTTTTTTTCCATTGAAAACCTTAGGTATGCAGTTTTTGCTTTAGTACCAATTAGGCATATTTTGATATGATTAAATAATTAAAATTCATATAAATTTAGATTAATATACGTATCGTTATATAAATTGAATTTTCTACGGATGAAAATTAACTTTAATAATTTATATTTTCTATATTATGTACAGAAATTAATATTTATTATTTATAGTTTGCAAAGTTGCGGCAAAACTTTATTTAATATATGAAAAAAAAAAAAATATTTTCTATATGGGAAATTATTAATGCAATAAAAACGTAACCTAAAGGTATTACACTCTAGTTATAGAATAGGTAATACGTATAACAAACCAGACTATACAACGAAAAATAATATTAAAAAATGTAAACCGATACCGAAGAGAAATACTTTTATATATATAAATAAAATAATAATAAAAAATAATGGAAATTTTTATCCAGAAAATACCAGACAGACAATTATCTATATATTTAACACGTTAACTGTCAGTTCAGTTCCTGTGCCAAGTCTAATTATGTACCACATCCTTGATTTCAGGGAAAATTATTTTTATAATTTCAAATTTATAACAGTTGAAGGTACTGGAATATCCTTGAAAGACATGAAGGAAATAATCTACAAAAATATTTACATTAATTTTTTACTTATATTTATTATAATTTGAAACTATTTTTTTAATTTCTACATATATTAAGTAATTATTTTAATTATTAAAGTCTCTTTAAAACATCAGAAAGAAAGAAAAAATTTATATTTTAAATTTTATTCAAAATAACATTCAAAAAAATGGTTCTATTGCCACAATTCAGAAAAGTTTAGCGATACATTATCGTCACTGGCATTCAAACGTGTTAATAATAATTTGTCGTATGAATTAAGTTAAATGTACATAGTATAATTCGTTCATAACGTAGAACCATTGGATGAATTGATAAAAAGATGTGAATCTGTGAAGGATTCATGAATTTCAATCCACAATTATTCTCCAAACCTTTTCATTTCACAAGTGTCGTGACAATTATATGATAGTTAACTGATCGAAACGCTCTTTCAATCGAACCTTCAGATCAGTATTCAACCCTAAAATTCTGCATCACAGAAAATTGTATAGAATGTAGTAATATATTGCATTAAGAAATTAATGCCATATTATATTACTAGAAAAAAAAATCAAATTGAAAAGAATGTACATTCATAATTATTACAGAATTCCAATTTTTCACAAATATTTCATCATATTCATATTATTCTTTAAATTTAAAAACATATTTATTATGTTTTTTTTAAGGACAACATATCGTTCATGACCTAGAAATTGAAAGAACCTTGATTTTCTAACTCATTTTTTTACTATATCATAAAACAATATTCTACTATAGTTTTTCTTAAATACGATACCTTTACTAAAGAGCAAACCCTTTTGTTATTCATCATTGAATATTTATGAACTAAAGATTGTATAGAGAAAGTTTTTACATTCATTATTCAGTTCTTATGCTACATATTATGCAACTGCGATGCGTGGTAGTGTTTAAGGTGGTAACTGAACACCAAAAACCAATTAAAAAAAAAATATTGAAAAGTTTTAATTCTGGCCAACTACTATATAATAATTCTTTATAATGTTAAAATTAATGTTCACTGTTTCACAAATAATTTTTTTTCAGTATGTCTTCTATAAATAACTATAATACTACACTACTATATAATTTTTAATACCTAAAGAACTATTCTCTTCCAAAATACCATACACTAATTCATAAATTATCATTTACTTACTTATAATAAATACGTTCGTTCATAATTTAAACTGAACACTATTTCAATAATATTCTCTGCAAATATGAAATTATCTAACAAAAGCTTGGTTCATATTTTTAAATGAACGTTTGAGTAATACTACAAGACAAATTGAGAAATGTTTTTGCGTTCTTCCACTTGCAAATTTAAAATATTATAAGGAAAATAATTTTTTTTTTTTTTGGTTGCAATATATTCTTGTTACATGTTCATAATTTTAAATGAATGATTCAAAACTAATATAGAAAAATTGTGAATAATCATTCTAAAGTCCGCCAAAGATGAGATTGGTTCTTTCTGTGGGTCTATTCCAGAATTTCCCGCCAGAGTCAGTTTTTTTGTTCTTCAGAAAAATTTGAAAATAATTTATACCACAGGTTTCGATGAAAATTAATATATTGGTTGGTTTCATGATTATGCACCAACCTACCCAGGTAGCTTTAGGAGGCATATAATAAAACTTCCTATTAATATTTCATATGCTCTAGTATGTAGTAATTATTATCTGTTTTTTTTTACACATATTAGTTTTGTAATCTAGTTTGTGTTTATAAAATTTAGGGCCACTACATTAAATGTGTCCCTATTAAAATTATTAATTATACATTTCTATCTGCCTAAATATATTTGAAATTTTTAACAAAGCACAAAATGTGAAATTTTTAACAAGTTACAAAGGTAACTGTTAATTACGAAACACTGTTGAACCTAACAATGAATTATCTACTTCCCACTGTTGAACTGAACAACCGATATAAAACTATTAGCTTCGCCACTGATATTATGTATATAAAATTGAAATGCAACTTCATTTTTTCCAAGTACATTATGTTAGAAATAGGACTTTTTAAGTGAAAAACTCTTGACCATGAATTTTTTATTTCATGATTCTATCAATCTCGAAATATATTACATTGTATATTGGGTTGAAGTATCTGTTCTGTATTCTAAGTAAAATGAACAATAACAAATTAAATAAATCATCGTAAAATAAAGTTTTCACTCTTGATAAATAGGAAAACTTTAGTTTAAAACAGTTTAACGAATATTTGTACAGTTCTTGTGTTAAGGTTAATGTTCAATAATCAATGACAATTAAAAACTAAAAAAAATAATTTATTTAATTAGTTAGCGATTATTGTGGTTTTGATTAATGTTAAATTATAAAATTTGTAAAATGTTAAATGATAAAATAAGACTTAAAAATAATTTATATATTTAAAATAAATTGAAATATATAATGATAAGCATTGCTCTTTTCAATCATTTGTATAGAAAATTGTATCAAGCTAAACACCCGAATTACAATTATGTGAAAGTATAAATTGACCGAATTCCGAATGAAGAATTATCCGAATTCACAAAAAAATAGTTGACTCAAACATAATTTATCAACTACACAATTTACTGAATTATGGGAAAATAAAAAAAAATGGCTCGATGATTACAGACTGTTAAGCTAAACTCATTAATTCAATAAGTGTATACGCTTTTCCTTCAAATTAACCTTTGGTCAATAGTGTTTATAATATTCGGTAAATTAACCTTTGGTAATTCGGAAAATCTACAGTAATTCAATTTATACATAGAATAATTCGGTCAATTGTTTTCATTTAATTAGCTGCAAATTATAAAAAAGTAAATATAGAACATTATTAATATTGGTTTTTATAAATTAATTTTAAAAAATACTTAAAGGGAAATTTAATAAATTTTAAATCAATTATTCAGAATATGAAAAAACATTAAAATCGATTATTATATTTTTATTCAAACATTTTTAATAATCAAATTAAAATTTAATTTAAATATAATTTAATTGTATAAAAATTTTATTTTAAATTGTTGTACAATTTATTATTATTATTTTACATTTTAAAGTAACATTCAATACATTTAACACATTATGAGCTACGATTTTATAAATTCTAACATAAATCAAAATTCACAATATAAAGAAGATATGAGTACAAATTCAACATCAAATAATAATTGGTTAAATATGTATGAATATGACGGTGATGTTTATTATGATGTAATTGAACCAATTGATGAAAACGAATCATCACAATATAATATTAATAATATTATAGATGATATTGAAGATCTACCAGAATTTCGTAAAACATTACTTTCTTTAACACATATTATTGAACTAATAATAGCTGGACTTAATATAGTTTATCCAGCCGATTTTATAGTTTTTCCAAAAGCAGATGATATTTCTAAAGATGAAACAATTAATCAACTTAGTAATATTTTACGTCTATTATGTGCAAATAAAACAGTTGGCCCAGAATTAATTAAAAAGTTCAATGCACATTTAGAATATTTGACGCTAAACAATAAAAAAGAACTAAATAAATCAAATATTTTAGTTCCAAGTATTAAGCCAAGTTTTTTAGATGCTTTAAAATTATTATCAAATAAAAGTATAAAAGGTGATAATACGAAAGCAAAAACATTGTGGTCTGAAGAAACACCAAAATATTCAATATACGATCAGCTTTCAGAAGAAAGTACACCAAGATATACAAAGTATAAGAAATCTACATCAGATAGTGATATAAAAAATATTTAATATTTTCTATGTCACATTTTATGATAATATATGATTTTTAATATTGTAGCTTTGTCATCTAAACTTTAATGTAAATGTGGTACTACTTTAATAAACTTTCTAATGAAAAAGTGTACAAAAAAAATATAGGGTTGTACACTTTTTCATCAGAAATTCTTTTTTTTTGAAATATTGTAAATATTTATTTAAAGTAAGATACATATTAAAATTAAAGCTTAAAATTAGTTCTCTATATAATAAAGAAGAAATTTAACCCAATGTGACTATGAAAAATGGTTAAGAGGAACAATATACACAAGAGTTCAATCAATTGCTGCAAAAATGCCACTGGTTTTATTCCCTCTATTAGTAAAAGTAAATATTGTTATCGATGAAAATATTGATATATCAATATTTTTAATTAAAATAAGTTTGGTTCATTTCATTCTAACAAGATGGAATCGGTGCTTTCATTAGTTCCAATTATAGAATTTCCGGTTTATGTGGAGATCCGTGTATAATTTTGCTATTCAGAAAAATTTAAAAATTATATCAGATTTGGATGAAAGTTAGTTTCATAATTGTGCCTCTCTAGGTAGAGGTCAGAAGTTCTAAATATTTCACTATAATATATACATATTTACAAAAAAAAAATTAAAATATTCTTGTTTAGATTATATATTTAGATTAAAAAAAATTCATTTAGCTTCGACCAAAATTTCATAGGATCTTTAGTAGCTAAATATTTTACAATGTTTTAGATAGGCGAGTAATATTATGAGTTTAATAATGCAGGGCCGACATAAATGTCATATTTTTAACAAAAAAAAACTTAATAGTTATTATATTGTTAAATAAAACAACTATTTCGTTTGAGATCCAGTACAAGACTGTCTTTTTATATATCATAGAATAGAGTTAAACTTAATAACAATGATAATTATAATATTATATATTACAGGGTGATATATACATAACAATAGTATTACTTTTATATAATTTATAATTAAAATAATAGATTTTTATAACAACTCAATTCTAAAACTTTTCCTCAAACAGAAAGTGCAAGATACCTGGGACTACAGACTTAAGTGGAAAAACATATTAAGATTTAAAGTGTATTGGTTGTGTGGTCGTACGTCACAAGAGAGTAAACCGGAGTTAGTATATAAAACTATTTTAACGCCAATTTGGACATAAATGGTATCGACTTTTGGGACACTACTACTAATTCAAACATCGAAATTCTAGAAAGATTTCAGTTCAAAGTACTGCGAATGATTTTCAATGCGCCACGGTTCGTTAATAATTCCATAATACGTAATGATTTAATGTACGTTCAGTAAAGGAAACGGTTACAAGAACTACAGTAAAAAGTACTAAAATCATCCACATTATCTTGCGAGAGCAGTCTGCTAAATTTGAATTTTAAAAGAATACTCAAACGACACAAATCATCTACACAACACATTCTACTATAGTTTCCTAACAACCATCTAAAACTTAAATCAATTAAAAGGAATTGAAACTTTGGATCTTCTTCCCCACAAAACATCGAAACAGTTTCATAATAAAAAATAACGTCTCCATCAACTAAAAGTCATCAATGAACCTAACACCCAAAAAGTTAAATTAGACTAAAAGTGAAAAAATGCTCACATATTTATGTTATTAAATAAGTGGAATTCCTATTTTTTTGTAATAAGTCTCAATAATTTCTGTCTATATTTAATTATTGTGTAAAGTACATTAAATTTAAGTTAAAATAATAATTGCACAATTCCACGGGGGGTCCAAAATGTGATAAGTATATAATTATTTACATCTACATCCATTACAGGACTGATGTTTTTTTTTTTAATTTCATATGTATCCATACATTCAATATTGTTTCATTAAAAAAAATTCTGAATGTAAAAAAATTATATAAAATTTTTTTTTTTATTAATTATATCGCAGCTCTGACAAAATATGTAATGGTAACATAAGAGTCAGCGCCGGCGGATGATATGTGCGGTCTGTGCATCTGCACAGGGCGCAAAAAATAATAGAATCATAGTAAGTAAAATGTAGTGAATGAAAAGAAAATCATACTAAGTAAAATGTAGTGAATGAAAAAGTTTTTATTTAAATATTTTTTCACCTTTATAAAAATTGCATTTCATTATGTAAAAAAATTAAAAATCTGACTTAAAAGGTTAAATTAAAAATGTTTTTTCCGTGCTTTTATATCCGCGAATTTTGTAATGGCATCACCTACTTCAATATCCTTTAAAATCTCTTGCTCAATGGAGATTATAGCTAGGGAATTCAATCTTTCTTGATTCATCGTTGTTCTTAAGAAAGTTTTAATTAACTTAAGTTTTGAAAAACTCCTTTCTCCAGTTATTGTTTAATGTGATTTTTTAAATGTGCATTTCTCATGGCATTCTACAATTTTCAACGGATATTTTTTTAAATTTTTTTTCAACGGATATTTTTTTATATTTTTTCAAAGTGCTATAATTTAACGATTGATTTGTGAAGTTTGTGTTAAATAGGGATAAAGTTTTAATTTTCCTGCTAAAAATTGTGAATTTAAAAAAAAAATTATGAAAGTTTAGAAGCGCAAATTTATTTTGCACAGGGCGCCAACATATCTTCCGCCGGTACTAAGAGTATAACGTGTTATGTACATATATAGATACTTGTACCATAAACTTTATGTATAACATAATTTTCATTAAAATTAACAAATTTAATTTTTCTCATGGTTTCATAATTTAATTTTACGGCTGTTTTTTTTTTTTATTTTTTTGTTTATGCTAACAATTTCCATATTTATTGTTATTATTATAAAGTTAGGTACTAAATTTGGTCTGGATAGCAAAGTTTTCGATATAAAAAGTATTTTGAACAAAACTATAAATATTTATGACTTATTAGAATTTCGAATAAAACGAAATTTTTTTTTAGTATGTACGGTATATATAGATAAATTAAAATAATATCTTTTTAAATTTAATGTTTTATTATGGTGCCCCCAAAACATACAAAACTAATAATCATAATAATATCGTTTACTGGGGCTGGAAAATCCCTTAACTAAGTACGGTACTAAATTATGATAAGGTTCATGTTTTTGTGGAATAAAAATAATTAAAATTTGTTTTGGAAGTTAAATTTTAATTATAATTTTTATTGGTATATATGTAAAATAATTATTATTTTCAAAACTTTTAAATATGCCTTGAGCGAAGTTTCATAATATTTTCTATAATTTTAATACTTTATATTATTATTTATTATTTTTTATAAATTTTATTAAAAAATGTTTATAATTTTAATTTACTTAGATAAAAACCAATAAAAAAAAGTTTTAAATACAATACAAAATTATTGAAATCAGTATTTTAGAAGATAATCAAATAACAGAATTACAATCTTCTATCGTATAGATATTTGTTACCCCACTAAAACCAACTCTATAAATTTGATGGTATCGATTTCAAAGTTCCGAAAAGTTCAAATTACTTTAAATTTACACAATTTTTTATTTTTTTTGTATGTTTAACAGACAAAAAATATAGAATTCTATAAAGAAAAAAGTTTTAAATTGATCAGTTGGCAATTTTTCTTCATTTTTTTTTTCTCTATTACCATAGTCTTTTGTAAAGATGATAGCTTCAATAAAGCGAAATATATATAGTAATTTTTAACTTTTGATTACTTACGAGCCATGATACAAAGTTTGCGCTTATGCTTTAGTAATTCAAATTTAATTTTTTGTAATCACATTATTCGCAAGTGAACCCGACCAGCGACCACGTCAATTTAATTATATTTAATGATGGATCGCGGTTTAATTTCCATTTTTAGATAAAAAATTCACAATTATGCAAATTAACATACTAGAGCATGTAGTCTTTCCGTGATATATGTAATTAAAAAATCTAATGTTCACCCATAATCGCTTAAATATTTATTGGCAGCAAATCTATATTCCATTTAATAAAAACTTACAAGCAAAAGAATTGAATTTGTTTGGCAAAGGTTGAGTTTGATTTGGAAAATGTTGAATGTGATTTGGTAAAGTTTGAATTTGGAAAGCAAACGCTATAGTTATGATTTCGCTATATTATGATTAATTTATATAGAGTGGATGGAACCATGCACTTCATGCACTTTAGCTGGATCATATCCATTGTAACCCAATAATGTACATATAAACATTATATATAAATATTGATAACCATAAAAAAATATTGCAGGTTTTTGTATCCTGAAATGTAGATCTGAAATAGAATGGCGAATAAAATGTATTTAAGTCTTGTAATTTTATATAATGGTTATTGATATACGAAGTTTGGTCTAAAAAAAATGAAAATATTTTTTTATTTTTTTTGGTGAAAAATAGTAGTCGTTCGATATTGACTCTATAAGAAAAATTGACAGAATCATTTGAAAATTTATTTATATGATAGAGGAACATGATTTTTACGATTTTTTTTTTTTTTGGGAATTTTACACATTGACTATATAAAAAAAACTTAATTTGTCAATTTTAATAATAAATCTTAATTTTGCTAACATTGTTAAAATATAAAAGTTTATTTGAAGAACATAATAAATTGGCAATTAAAATTTTTACTACCAATAAAAAAATGTTATCATCAAATTATGATATAAATTTAATTATATATCAATATAACTAATGGGTTTTTACTACTATAAATTAAAAAAAAAAATTAGTTAATTTTGAAAGTTATGTGATCTAATTTTAAATCTAGGTATATTTTCTAATATAAATTTTATTTATGGTTGAATGGATGGTTACGTTTTATAAATATTTTTTTGGTCATATTATGCCAAATATAAACTATAACAAATTTAGTTATATAGAGTCGTTTAACAAGTTAGAGTTATTGTAAAAAGTAAAAATTGTAAAATGAAAAATGTTAGAAGCACTTCAGCATTTGAAATACTTAATTCGAAACTGACATTTATATGACATTTATTTTTATTGCTAAAAAATAATCCAAAATTTTGACCTTCAGATAATTGGATATCAACGAAACCATGGTGGTCATATGAACGATAATTGCAATAAATAAAACTTTTCGATGTAGGATTATTAAATGTGTTTTAGAAAATTTTTTACACTCATATTGGTTCATACTATAATTACAATTCACATTATTTAATATTAATATTAGGTTTAGCTGGTTAACTAATTTTGTATAATATGTCTTGGAAAATTATTAAATATTTTTAATATCCATTAAAAATCTTTGCATTAATTCAGGTTTTTTATAAAAAACTTAATAGTTCTTCCTTGAATTTATGAAAACAACTTTAACTTTGTGGAAAATTTTAGCATTTCCAGATTAAAGAAATATACATAGAAAATTTTATGATTTTTGAATAAATTATCTCAAATTGTTTCAAGCTGTTTTTGAAGATATAGTTTAATAAAAGAAAATTTTGACTTAAATATCCTTTCTTATAAAAGGATTACCAAAAAGTCAACAAAAATATTTTTATAGTTATAATAATATTTATAAATAATTATGTACTTTGAAAATGCACTTTTTGACTTACAAAACTTATAAAAAAAATTTATGTGTACTTTTCAAAAACTTTTTTAATCTATAAAAATATAGTAGTTTTTTACCTTAAAAGAAACTTTATGGGACTTCATTCTTCTACTGTAAAGCTTGTGGCATTTTTTATATCCAGTATACTTTTGAATAAAGTAACAAATTTTACAGGTTTTATTAATATCTTAACTGTGTTCAAGGTGGGATAACCATTTCACTACAAAGCTATAAGTTTTTTGTTTGGCTTTGTGTCAAAAAAAAAAATGTTCAGATTTTATGCTTTCAATCTTTTTTTTTTACACTTAAAGATAAGCGGATATGCAATTTTCAATAGCTATCTAAGATAATATTATCACTTTAACGTAAAAGAAAATTTACACCTGAGAAAATATGAATAATAATTTTATTTCAAAAAGGATAATCATAATAAAATTATCTTATTATTATTTCGATTATAGGACCATAAACTACCACAAAATATTATTAAAAATTTAACTTATTAATTTTAAGATTTCATTACAAATTTTCATAACTTCAAAAATGACAACACTTATTATGAAAATATTTGATGACATAAATTATAAATTTTACAATCTGAATTATTAATAATATTACGATTTTATAGGATAACTTTATAATTTATTCTCTTAGAAATAAATATGTAATTATAAAATGTTTGTATATTTATATTGAATTCAAAATTTACATAAATTAAAATTATAATTTGCTTATTGATGGAAAAGTTGATCGTCGTACACTTTTTCAAATTCTAATTCTAATTTCATTTTCATTAAACTAATCAATATTCATGTTAAATAATGTTTTTGCAATTAATTTAAATTTAACTTAAGTGAATTATCAATAAATAATTAACAATTTACAAATAAATTTATATAATAGAAAATTAACTTTTATTATAAACTATTTGTTTTAATTGTAACATGGCACTTTGAATCTAATTTCCAGGTAAATAACTATATAATATTTTGTATAGTAAACTATTGCATTTTATAAAGGAAAAAGTATCGAAAAACTAAATATACAAACAAGAAACAAGTAATGTGAATAAAGTATGAGATTTTGCTATAAAGGATTTAGAATGAGGATATGCAAAATAGATATTTTATTATAGACTCTTGAAAAGATTAAAACGAAAACTTTCAAAACTGCTTAAGCTTTGGTATAGTAATATATAAAAAACGCATACAATATTGACAACTGTATCAATAGTTTACTCAGTCTTCTTGAGTATATATAGCTTCAAAATAAATATGAATACTAAATTAACCCTACAAAATTGCTCTACACTAACTTCAATACATTTTGAATGGATACTAAATAACTATTGATCTGTTGAATATTTACAAAACATAATTATCATTAAAAAAAACATTGTTAGGCAAATGGATATACACATGAAAATCTGGGGTTCTAAACGTTTTCCAATGCACAATTGACTATTATTTTAGTTGGCCTAATTTAATATAATTCACTACTCAAAATCATAAATAATAACTGAAATTAGACAGGATTATTATAATGACATAACCAAAAGCCATGAAAGTTTAATTTTCTTTACTGGATTGTTTTTTTTTATTATCTTTATATAGTTACCTATATTTTTCGAGTCCAATTGAATATGAAACGTTGTAATGAACTCCAAATTCGAAAAAAAAAAAATTATTTTTACGTTCTCGAAGCTGAAGATTATTGCAGATCAAACATTACAAAATTGCGTTCAGCAGTTTAAGTGGGTCGTTAGTATCTAAAATTTCCGAACTATATAAATCACATTTTCGATGTATTTTAATTATATAAATACTGATTTTTATATTACATGTAATTATTATTACATATAAAATTATAAAATCTATTCAAAATAATACAGTCAGTTGTAGTGAAATAATTTTTATAGCATTGAGAAGTAAAACTTTTTCTTTCGGCATTCACTATTCTAAAATGTTTTTATTTCGTTTTGTGGTGACCTAATTTTTTTTAAAAACTGCTTAGCAAAAAAGCAATACATACTTCCAAAAATGTAAATAACAGTTTTTCGTCCTTTAAAAACAACTAACTTTATAATAATTATAAACTAAAAAATATAAAGTACTTTTCCTATTAAGAACTGTCAAAACTATAAAACTTATATAAAATTCTTAATTGCATACTTATTGGAATTTTTGTTTTTTTTAATATAATTTGAAATGTATAAACAAAAATGTAAAATTTTATTTTCAAGTATATAACAAAATATTACCCATAATTTTAAAAAGTGCCTCGGTTGCATTTGTATACTTAACATAAATAAATTACTTTTTACTTGCCGAACTCTATAGGTGCCAAAATATGACTCTACTTTAATGTCAATTACATATTTTTTGTATGCACGAGTATTTTCTGCTTAACAAAGCAACAAAATTGATTTAAGTTTTGATTTGGTCTCAACTTTGAATGTCAAATTTCAGTTTAATCCCGTTTTCCTTGTAAAATTAGTTCAAATATTTTTGGTTATCCTTGTAAAATTGAGTTTTATATTTGAACTATGCAGTTATATTCCATCTATATTTACTTGAAAAGCAATTGAGTCTTAATTCTCTTTTGAATAAGAACCCACTTCAATATGCTATATTTCTACAAACTTGAAAATTACAAATTGTGGAATTATCTCCCACTAAGGGTGTCAAAAGTTCATTATGGAATTATGACATGTGAAACTATTTCCTGCATGGCTTTAACTTTGTATCTATTAAATAAATAAATGACAAAAAATAAATAGCTTTCAGGTAAATAACGAGAAAATTTTAATTTTCGAACACTTTGTACATTTTTTCAAAGGACTATACAATAATTTCAAAAAATCAAGTATTGGTCACAACAGATTTTATTGTAGTTATTATCCTTATTTATGATATTTCATTAAAATACATTTTACTTTAAATTGTTTATATTATTTCTAAAGAGTGTCCTTTTTTTTGAGAATCTTACAACGATTTCTTTAACTTTATATTTTATGCTTTTAATACCTTTTAAAATGCAAATCGAAATGATCATTTTTTTTAACGAGCAGAAAAATAAATTGTGAAAAGGAAAGAAAAATAAATGAAAATTTTAATGAAAGTCAATTTAATATTCTTTTATTTTAAATTTTGTATATTAGAATTGCAAATCACTACTTAGTATACTTAGTGTAAGGTTTTTCATTTTTTACATAGAGTTTGGTATTTGGTTTCTTTTAGTATAAGACAGTCTCCATTTATCTCTACAGAGTAAAAGTGAATTAATTATTTAATTTTATTTGAAAATATTATTTAAAATAAATTTACAAAATAATTTTATATTTTACGTAAACATTAATTTTGCATATTTATTTTGTAATTTAAATTGACAATTATGGCGCACTGGGACGAAAGAAATTTAAACTATGTAATTAATATTAAGATATAAAAATGGATGGCTAGAAAACTTTCAGTATAATTCATAAATTTTACAAAGTTTAATTTTAATAAATACAAAATAATATTAAAAAAAAAATCTCTTACTATAAAATTTATTTTGATAAAAAAAAATTAAATAAAATTTACTTTCGCAATAAATTATAAAGAGGAATACTTTTAAAAAGTACCTCGTTTTCTTGGATGCTTAAATCTAAATTACACAAATTTCGACATTATAAAAAATAAGGATTTTTTTTTGTTTTGGTTTTTATTCAGAAAATATTTTACTTTATCGGTGACAAAATTAAGGACCAAAATATAATTTATGTTATTTTGACATAATAGCTAAATTTTAAACCGCACGGCGTGAAAGCACGAAATTTAATATTGTCTTATTAAAAATATTCAAATTTTTTTTATAAAATGGAAATAAAATAAATATTCAATACTAATTTATTATATTTTTAATTAAATTAAAATGAATCTAGTAAAATTGATGATACTGTAAAATGGTTTCAAAATTGTTTTACTTTGCTTTTGTAAATTTAAATTTATTAATTTTTATTTTTATTTCTCAATAGATTTTACGTTTGATTTAACCCGATTATATGCGGAAGATATTTTATTATGCAAGTTTGGCCCCTTAGCCACAGTATGATTGAATGAAATGAAAAAGTTGCTGAACTGGGAAGCATACCACCTATGATTCCCTGAGTACATATGGATTTGATTACCTTCTAGCTGACGTCACAAGTTAGGGTTTGCTACACTTTAGGAAATGTTAAAATTACATTATATCAAAGAAATGTATAAATTATGTGGTATCATAAATATAAATGACATACAAACATTATTGAAATAAAATTGGTACCGACAGTAATTAAATATAAAGTATTATTAGGATTCAAAAAGTGTCGTAAGTATGAACATATTTTTAATTACATATATTTATAAAAGAAAACTTAAATAACTTATACATAAGTAGGTTAAATACTAAATTTTTATAATAAAATATAACATTTACAGTCACAGTAATTGCTTCCAATGCAATATTTTCAAAATTACATTTAATGTCATACAAATTCACTCTTATATTAATCACGTATTTTCTATGTTTTCTATAAAGGTTTTATTTCTCTTGCCAACAGACAGAAAACTAATTTAGAAAAATAAAATAACATAATAATTAGTTTACTTCTTTTGAATTTCATATGTTATGTATAATAAAATAAAAAATTTTTGAAAATATATAATTAGTTATTAGTATATTTTCTAAGAAATTTATATTCCTTAAATAGTTGAAATTTAATTAAATTTTTATTTAACTCTTAAAATAATTCATTTATATTTTTTAAATTGCTTTGTATGCTTTTAACAAATTGCTTTTTATGGTTTACAGATAATATAACAATCGAAACTAATAGTACACCTTTAGTGAATAATATAATTGTCAATCAATTATTGAAAACTGTCATGGAAATATCAAAAATATAAGTTTAAAGGTGCTTCCAAAATGGCACGTTTTCACCGCATCTTCAGCGAATAAATATCGTATATATATCCATAACGACACCATTATTTCGTACTGAAACATTTATTATGTCAAACTAAGATTTTCATTATTTCGTTTGTAAAACAAATAACTGACAATTATAAATATTTTTGTCAGGAATGGTATTTGGTTTGTCAACAACTCGAACCAAACTGAACCGAAACCTGATTTCCCGAGTTAAAATGAAACAAACTCGAAATAGAAATAAATTTTGGTTTACTGAATTTATTTTAATACCATTAAGCAAAATCAATAATATTTCTTTCATACCATTCCGATACTTTCTGTTTATAATCGATGAACCGATGGTATATGCCAACTCATGATATTTTATCAATATTTGTCGCAGAGCAAAGACTTGGAATGTTATTATCCTATTTGGCATTTATGTAGCTTGATAGTCACCAATTATTCTGCATACATAGGGCCATAATTTGTTAATTATCAATCTCCCCAGCAAGTACTTTATACATTGTGCTATATACACAATACTTTATCTTCTCTGAAATTACTGCAATTTAATTTGGACCCTTTTTTCTGTATAAGAACAATCACTCTATTGTGTTAATTCGTAGACATGGTTTTCCTTTACCATAATTTTTTTATAAGAATATATAATCTTTTCAATAATTCTTTTAAGCTTTCCACCTCCATCTTTAATTAATTGAGCATTAATGTTATCAATTTCTTGGGCTTTTAAAGTTTTTTTAATTTGTTCACATACTTTTTCGTGTGTAGGCGGCATTTCTTTTATATTTATCAATTTCAAAATTTACATTTACTACTTTAATTTCATTTGTTCATCCTAAACACAGAGAAGTAATTCTGTGAACTATTCAGAATGTCAGTATTTAATTTATTTTTTTACATCCGCTTCTTTGTAATTTGAGAACTATTTTTTACATTTACATACTTCTTTATAAAATTTTTGATATTTCTTTCTTTTTTCTAATACTTACTTTCAATTTTTTTCTAGTTTTTCATTTCTATTTAATATCTTTTATTTTTTCTAAACAGCTTATTTTTTACAGCTCTTATTTTCTTCGTAGTCGTTTACATTTATTATTTTACGTCAACTATTTATACAGGTACAGGAATACAAGAATACGAAGTACATCTATAATACTTTTCTTTTTAAGATAAATATATCAACGACATTTTATTAAAAATAATTATATTAATGTAAAGGTCTTTATAATGTACTGTTACTTTTGATTAATATAATATTCTTTGTTTTTTTTTTCTTCAAGATAATATAACTACGAAATAAAATAATAATGCTAATAAAATAAAGGATATAAAATATGAAAATCTTCAAACTACGAACGTAAATAACAACAAACTACGAAACAAAAAAAAGCTAAATACAAGAGGATATTAAGATAATATAAAAATATATTAAGATTTATTATATGATTTTTTTTCACTCTAATAAAAACTGATGTATACACCTACCTACCCAACATATTATTGTGCAATATTCCTTATACAGTAATCATATATAAAAATATAAATATGTATCATTTTTTTTTGTTAACTTTTATCATATTCCATATTTATTTTGTAAATTATATGCGTATATTTCATATACAAAATAATAAAATTAGATACTCTCTGATAAGCCTCTAGACATCCACTTAAAAAGGATATATGTCATCTAAAGTTTTATTATATAAATGTCAAAATCTTTTACAAACTCTTCAAAAAAAGATATAATTTCTATTTATATGAACACGTTATACGTATACCTGTTATAATTTTAACCATTCTTTATTTAAACGTACGGACACAAGCTATATAAAAAAAATTAAACGCTATTTTTTTTTATTAATTTTTATTTTTTATCTGACACACTTTTAAGGATAATCAGAATTCTAATAATTTCTACGATAGGTTTAAAACTAATGAACTTCAACAATTACATCGTATCATAAAATGGGGCCACAATAATTCGAATACAAGTAAATTGTAAATAAACTGATTTGGTGAAATTCAGCTCAAATACATTTTGAAGCATAAAAATGTTGTGTGGAGTTTTTTGGATCGTATTTACATTTCTAAGTCTAAGTATGTCGAAAATTCGTTCCAAATATTTGTGGGTCGAATTGACATTTTATTATTTTCAATAATACAATTTGTCCCAAAACAAATGTAATTTTTGTATTTTGGGTCCAATTCATTTTTTTTTTTCAAATAAATTATGAATCGAATTGGACCGAAATCTTATTTAAATTGCGCTATTGGCTTTTAAACTGATCTTACATTAGTTACTGTCATACTGTAGCCCTTGGTACGGTAGTTAGATTTTATATGAACTTTAACGAACAATTATTATCTGGCAACGATTTGCAAAAGCGCGTACGTAGTCCATTCATTGATTAATCGTTAGGGTAAAAAAGCAACAGATCAAAACATATATAAAAAAAAAATTGTGCCAAAAGTTTTTTGGTGATTAGAATCCCACAAGTAAGAAAGTATTTTTTCATAAAACCAAAAAAAAAAAACCCAAAAAGGATATTTAAATACAAATAAGTAATTCCAGAATGTGCATTTGAAAAAGCTTTATTTTTGTGGACTGTGGATTTAATATTGAAATTTTGAAATTAAATCCCACAAAACTTTTATATTAGTTTTCTTCTCTTTCTATATATACTTTTTGTTGTGGATCTAAGATTACCTGCCCTTTCTTACGATTAATCCCAAATTATATTTTATAACAAATATTTAATTCACAATTTTATTTGTTACATTTAGCATTTAATGTTGAGCCATCAAAAATTTTCTGAAAATACTTTTATTAATCTCAAAGGAATTTATTTGAATTTCATATTACAAACTAAATTTTTAAAAAAAAATTAAAGACAACTTTCAGTGTCCTTAACATTCATATACTATATAATTTGAATTTATTATATCCTGGAGGAGATAAAAACTAAACAAACTTTATACACAAATTATTCCATAGTAAAAAAAACTATGTACAATTTCTAAAGGAGGACAAACATAATTGACTATTTCAATAATGTTAAGTTTTTAGTGTTTTTATTATTTTTATCATTTTTCTGCACTTTTTGTGCTCATTAGAAAGCAGTGACATAAAAAAAAATTAAAAAAAAAAAATTATGGACATTTTTTGCTATAGTTTTTACGGATTAGTTTTTGTTAACGAGTTAGTTTCATTTTTTTCTTTTTGAAGTTGCTTCACAGCTGGAATATTTTTATTATTATAAGTTTTGTTTCGTAAAAGGATAAATTGGTCAACACAAAAATAACTAAAAAAAAATTGAAAATTTGCAAAATCTGATTATCTGGAAAACGTTTGTTCAAAAAGTTTTTAATGTTTTGTTGGAAAAGTTTCGTAACAAGACAAAACGAATAATAATCATATATTTATTGTACAAAAGTTATTTTTCTATTTTTCTGCTGTTAAAGTTTTTTTTTTTTCAAGTTTGTAAATTATTATTATAACAAGGTTTTAACTTCATCATTACAGTTTAAGTATTTTATTATACAAAAATCTCATTTATATTTTTGTTGTTGAAATAACTGACAATTTTTTCATAAATGTGAGATTATATTGACGGGACAATCTCTAATTCGGGCACTTTTATACATTTCAAATATTAAAACTCGAAGATTTAAGAACTGGAATTTTTCTAAAGAAGTCGGAGTATAGTTTCATTCTATAGACTGGCTCGTAAAGTTCGTAAAATGCCTAAATTCAGATGGAAAATATAAAACAAAAGTATTTAAATATAATTTAATTATTCACAAACTATTAAATAAGGTACTTTTTGGAAGTGAAACTTGGTCAGTAGTATCAGGTGCCAAAATGTGGGAAAATCAACTAAAGACTTTCAGCTTGCAAATTATGTTCGAAACTAGTTTGACAATTATTGGACAAATTAAAAAAAAAAAATTTAAATCGAAATGAATTACAAGAGTATGACCTTTACTGAAGGTAAAATATTTATTTTACCTAAAATATAAATATTTTAGGTAAAATAAATATTTTCATGTTCTTGAAATATCATCTTAAATTTATAGCATTAAAATTTTAATTATGTAAAATGTAACCTAGTAAATTGTATTTATTTAAGGCCCAAATGTAATGTGAGCGTAAACCGATAGCAATAGTTTTGAAATGTGTTAAACACATAGAAATCAATGAAAGCAAACGTAATGCTAACAGTTATAATATATGTTTAACATTAACAGCTAGCGCCAGAGAATTTCAACGCGTTCTAATCTAATCAAATTTTAATCATATTATAGTTAATAAAAATATACATCAAATCAAAATATGTAAAATATCAAAATAAAATTAAGTTTTTTGACAAATCTAAACAATTTTTCTGCCAGCAAAAAAAATTAAAGCTAGCCCTATGGTTTGCGCTGCCTTAATTTATTAATTATATATATTTGAAATCTGAAAGTTCTTCTGGACAAATAATAAAGATTAAATTTATACTGAATTCATTAAAAATATATAAAAAAAAAAATCTCAGTAACTTTTCATTTATTAGAAGAAGAACAACAAGCTAAAATTATAAATTTGTTCTTAAATATTTCTAAATTTTAATAGATTTTGCGATAATAAACATTTTATTCGTGTGGACAAAACTTTTTAGATAACGAAACGAAACTTATTAAAACGAACTAAACTGAACTTATTAAGATTGTTTCTAAACACTTAAATATTTTAATCCAATGCTGTAGAAATTTTATAAAATATATTATTAAAAAACGGAATTTCAAATTGATACTATAAATATTAATGTTTCCAAAATTATATATTCCATGTATATTTAGCATAGGAATGGAATTCGCTACTATAAATATTTTCCAGAATACTAAAATTATAATTATACAAAAACTCAATCAAGAACATAAAGAAATATTAACTGAAGCGTATAGTTCTAAAAGATGAAAATACTAATTCTTATCACTAAAATATAAGGACTAACTAGTTAATCTTTGATTTCATATTTAATATATCTACATCTTCATACTATAGAATATTTATCAAATTAGAAAAATATATATTTTTTTTCCCAGCCTGATTGATTCTTAGGTTTTATGAGATCATTAATAGACCCCATTCAAAGCTTATAACATATGTTCCATTACGCCTTACGTATTAACGTTTACAAACAAATATATATACAAGAAATGCTGTAATACCCAGAGATAGTAATACAAAAATTCAATACTTTATGTATATCCATTAAAATAAATTACCATCTGGGTATAATAAATATAAAAAGAATTGCTTCATCCATTAAGATCAACTAAAACATATAAGTATATTGTATGTAGTATCCTTAAATAAGAGGCCAGAAAAAAAGGGTTTAGTACGTAAACATTTTTAGTTAGATTAATGAGTAACTTTAAGCCTATATAAAAGGAAAATATGAGAAAATTGTTTTTCTTTTTTTTTCTTTTCTTATGCTAAAGATAAAAAATTTATATTTATTATAGAAATGAACAAAAATTTAAATGTTCATCATTTATACAAAATGAAGATAAGAATATTGAGAATATTTAAGAAAATCTGAAATATATTATATTTTTTAAATAGAAAATTATGTTTCCAATATTTCAATATTTTATTTGCTATTACTTTCAAAAGAACATATTTTATACGAAATATTTACATAGAAAATATGCCAACCATTAATTGCTCATAAATTCTCATAATTTCAATAGAATTTATATGTTTTTATATATTAAAATTTCTATCTAGTATAGAAATATTTGTATTGAAATTATTTAACATCTATAAACAAAATATTAAAATTTTAATAATTGGGTATAGAATGGAAACTGGTTTCGATCCGCACCAATAATTAGCTTTAGTACCTAAAACAAATCATTTAATTGAAAATTACCCTAGTAAAAATGAAAATTTAATTATTAGGTAAAAGTTTTTTATTTAATTATACTATGGCAAATCAAATTTCATCAAAATAGCTCATGTTTTCAAATCTAAGTTACATTCATTTTATATAGTTTTTTTCAACGTAAATATTAAATTTTTAGAAAAGAATATTGAAGTCTTAAAATCACAATTACATATTATGGCGAATTTTATTAGTTACTTGTACTGATGTAAAACTTAGTCAACTTAGAGTGACAGCTCGGTATGAAATTGAACCCGGGGTCTAAGGTAAGAATAATTCACATTCACAAAGTAACAAAACATTTCTAATGTAATTAGCTATATAAGATTTTAATAAACTAATATATTTGATATTTTTGAAACGAAGTTTCTTGAAGTAAAAGCAACCAATACCGAAAAATATCTCATACCAAAACCGAACCCAGTAATAATTATAATTTTTCTAAATTATTTTATAAAAACCATAAATCAAAACCAACATAATTTTAATATTAGTTTCCATTCCTGTTATAATTTGTATATTACTCCATTAGAATTGAAATTTTATTTTCGAAAAATACTTTACCAAAGCCTTTTCTTTTATATGCTTTTGAAAAATAATTGTTTTTGAATGAATTTATAATGTTTTAATTAATAAACCATATTCTATTTAACTAAATGAACCAAACAAAATATATTTTCAAATTGTTTTGTATTTCAAAAATCTTTTTAAATCCCGCTGGTCATAAACCTCAATTGAATCATTTAATATATTACAAATTATTGTATTAAAATTTGAAAATCAGTTTAAACATTGATTGAAAAATATTTTTCAATATTATGCATTTTAAACTTATTAATTTGTAATCCCTATTACATAATTTTAAAATACATAGTATTTTTTAAATTTTAATCAGAAATATAAATCGCTTTTACTCTACTCTGTTCTTTTTTCAAATTTAATTAACTGCAACGTAAATGGTGTTAAAAATACTAAAAAAAAATTTGGTAATAATCAACAAAAAAAGTATACATATATTTTTTTTTTCATCTAGGGTAGAAAATTATTTGGGTTGGAGCAATTTGGTAAAACCGAAAATAGAAAAAGGATTTCAAAATGGCAAATTGAAAATTCAAAAAAAAAAATGTATATTCAAATGTAAAATCGTGAAATTCTTCATATGAATATATTATATTAAATTGATAAGATTTTATGTTGTTTGTATATATGATAAAAGTACGTTTACGTATAAACAAAAATAGATTTTTGTATAAATAGGCAAGAAGCAAGAACAAATCAAATCCTTTAAATTGGCCAGATTTGTTAGGATCATCAAAACGTATACAAACATATTTATTTATATTATTTTTAACTTTTTATCAGAGATTTATTATAAATAAGAAAACATTTTTATTTTATTTTTGTTATTTGAAAAAAGGATTATGTTTTTTTTCTTTCTCATACTTGAAAAATTTATTAGTATATTTATTGTTGTGTATAATATTAGCTTAATATTTGGCATTCGGATCTATTCTTGATACGAAAAATATTGAAATATGTATGTATGTATATAGGTCAGATCTTTTAAGATGATTTTGCTTAAAGCTAAATAATCAATAAATATGATAAAAACGTTTATCTATTGCAAAAATTCGTTGAATAAACATTTTAGTATTTTTGTCTAAGGCCAAAATTAATACAATATAAAATCGATACCAAATTATGTCATGATTTTTTAAATAATTTAATTTGTAGTGTTTCCATTCTGGTGAAAATCTGGCCCTTCCGTGATATCTTATATTAAATAAATAAATATTTAAAGATTTACTGTCCAAAATACTTAAAACTTTTGGAATATTAAAAATATATTAATATATAAAAAAGATGAGAACAAATTAATATAAAAATCCAATATTTTTTTTTTCTATATTTAAAATTTAAAACATATTGACAAAATATTAGGATAATATAAACATATAAAAATTTTATCATCAATTATAATTAAAAAGTTTTCATAAAGCATAGTAACTTTTAGAAATGTAAAGAAATTATTATCAAATTCCGTAAAAGGGTTAACTCATCTACACCTGTTTAACTTTGAATAAACTTTATGAATTTTTATAATGAGTAGTCAATAATATACCTAACATTGTAGTGTTGTTTATTACTCATACTCTAAATAGTCTAAATCTAAATAGAATAAATCTTAAACTATGCGTCGCAAGAAATTCACAAATGGGTCGCAAGAAATTCAAAATTAATTTCAAAAAACAAAATACAGCAATCACTTGTCAAATGATCAAGTTTAAAATTATTATTTTCTAATCAAACAACTGATAATTTTTGGACTTTTTTTAAAAGACTAATGGAGAGGGCCCTTAATAAATAAAAATATGTAATCTATTTAAATGAAAATTGATTGATACAAATATTACTATGTAATTTATACATGTGTATAAAATGTAGATATTTACTTTTTCTCTATAGAAATTTCAAACTTTTAGTTAAATATAATTTTTAATATTAATCTTATTTAATTACGATTTTCCAAAAAGGTATGAAGATGAATGAAATAATTGTTTCTGGTTACATGGATTCATTTCTTCTATGGTTGACAATATACACATGACATTTGATTCCTTTTAACAGATGTTGTCAAAAAAACATTTATTTCAGGATTATATCTTGGTATAATTTATATATATATTTTATAAATCTGATCTTTCAAAACATTGATATATACAAATATATGTTAAATTATTGTAAATTGGCATACTAAGTAGAATTTTTTAACTTAAAGTTGTCTAAACTAGAACATTATAAATATTTTACTAAACATGTGAACATATCCCAAACTATACAGTCGTCATAAAAGCTTTTATTTTAATAAAATATAACATAAAGTTTATTTATAAAGTAGACTTGAAAAGAATCTTATAAGTAGTTCTCGTTCTCGAGTGTTGCAGTTTTATTTTACAGAGTACTTTAAAATCAAGGACTAAACAATTGGTGTGAACAGATTTTTATTCTATATAATTATATTTTGTATAAAAATATAAATCATATGACAAACTTTTGAGGATTGATAAAATTTGTAGATTATATTTTTCATATAATTCCTGTAACATTTTATATATATAATTTGTACTATAAGAAATATAAAGTTGTATTAGTTACAAAAAATGTCTTTCATTTGTAATTATTTAAAATTGCTATAAAAATTTATATTTCTCAATATTATTTATTATTATAAAACTTATTAACAGTTGAATTAAATGAACTATTACTATAAACATAAAAAAATTAATGAATTTATGGTAAAAATTTAAATAAAAAAGCCTTGATAATTAAAATATGTTTCATTAATGATTCAGATTTTAACTTTAACTCCTTGAATAAGTAACTAAAAAGTTTATTGAGTTAAAATATATGAATTTATACTAAAAAATCAAAATATTTTCTTTTTTTTTTGGTAATTTATTGTTAATAAATTCAACTAAAACATAACACAATCAAAATTATAAATAAATTGCTCCAAATTAATTTTTAAATTTAATTATAAAATACTTGATAATTTAATTATATTATTTTATCAAATCTTTAATTATTTATTTTAAATTAAAGTAAATATACTAATGCGATGGCTGAGCTTGCTTTGTAGATCAAAGTAAATTAACTGTGGCGGATAATTAAGTTGGAAGTAGGCCCAAATTGTAATATATGAAACCTCAATCATTGAGGCTCTATATATGCTACCACATTGAGTAAACAAGGAAAATTAATAATAACTTCACTGCACAAAGTCAAAAGGATAATCGACAATTCATATTTAGAAATTTAATAGAAGAAAATGTTCTAATATCTGTTCAAATGTAACGCATAAATTAAAATAATTATACACAACCGATTATTTTATAAAAAATATATTTATCTCTCTCATATATAAATGTAATTACATATAATATATATAAATAATAATATTATTCTTATAATTAATTGAAACCAATTTAATATGAGACAACATAAAATAATTTCATTAATCCTATTAATTCAATTAAAATATAGCTCCATCATCTGATAAACTTTAAGTAGAATATTAACATAAAAAATTAAAAATATTATCATTTCTCCTGCATAATTTATAAACGAATAAGGATACGAATGTAATTCGAAAACTAATAAAACAAAATTAAATTGCTTGTGCCAATAAAAATACAATTCTATATACATAATCAAAATATTTAAATTAATCTTATTAGCTATAAATGTTTGTCCTTAATCTATCAATCCAACAGTTTAATGAATTTTTTAAACTTGAATTGACTGTATATACTCAAAAATTACTTTAAAATTTTCTCCACGTAATTTTATTTTACTTTTCAATTCAATTAAATTAAAATATATTTTAATATATAATTCAGATAAATTTCTGATTGCTACAAATACACAATACAAATTTTATAGTATCTTCTCAAAAAATTTTAAAATTTTAATTTTCATTATGAAAATGAATCAAAATCATTATAAAGATAGCTATATAAAGTAAAATTGAAAATAGTTGTTTGATAATTTGATTTATATATTCAAAAAATCAAACGTCTGATTATATAAAGACAATTTATAGAAAATCTTAAAATTCGATTTAGTATTTATCGAAATTGTTTTGCTTATTAATATTATTTATATACGTTTTCAGTAGTAATCAACATTACATTTGCCAATGAGGTTTTATATAATTATATTCCACAAAGTTTGCAAAGTACGCTTTTAAAGTAATATACTCCGCTCGCTAACTAAAGAGTATTTACTTTACAAATGGAAATACATACTACTATTTTGAATTACTTACACATTAAGAAATATGTAAAATTACGTATAGTTTCGTTTGTTATGTACAGACTGTACGAACATAAACTCATGATTAACTAAAATTAATTGAGTCACTTGGTTTCTCAAGGAAAATTTGAAATAAACCTTAAAATGTGAATTATTTATGAATGAAAATGAGTTTGAAATTGGGTTTTATTTATGTTTTTATTTTCTAACATTTTACACATATAAATATAATGTGTAAATCTTGCTATTTCGTAAGCTTAAGAAGGTTTACTCATGTACCGCTTATAGTCTCAACGCCCGCAGTGCTGTGAACTCAGTTTTGAGATTATATCCACTGTATTAGAGAAATTGATAAACCTAAAATTTTCGCAAAAGTTAATTTATCTTATTTCACTTCACTAAAGTTAATTTAAGAAATATTTCACTAAAGTTAATTTAAGAAACTAAAAAACAACTTAAAACTCAATTTAAATTCTTAGTACGGCTTAAGCTCGTACTGTATGAAACTGGACATATCTTCGATTGGAAAGAAATTGCATTTTATGAACAGAATTATAAAAGTTAATTTTAATATATTTTAATGTAATAAATATCCGGAAGCAATGAATTTCAAGTTTGATTCCACTTATTTGTCTGCGGTTACGTTAAGAAAATTGAAAATTAACACAATTAACCAATATAATTATTATTGGGGTGAAAAAGTTAATTAATATGGTAATTCTTCAGAAAGTAAACTGTTGATCAAAGAGAGATTCTTAAGAATTCCAACTATATAACTAAACAAAATAGCGAGTATTTTCTATGCCATTACTAGAAATATTATTGTTATATTATAACTCTGCCATTATTACTTATTTAAAGAAAAGTTTTACATCAAAAGTAACAAATATAATTTTTCTAGCATGATAAATTATACTGAGCTTCTCCAGCCAATTATTGAGTTCATAATTATTTAGATAATATATTTATAAAATTGTTTCTGACATAATTGTTCTAAATGTAACATTTAAAGCCACATTCTACAGCCGTATGTGAATTAACATTAAATTGTTTAATTCCTTGTGGTATAATAATATAAATTAGAAAATATTATGTCATTGATAAATATTTACCCCTAAGTGGCCAATTAATTAATTTATTTTTAAGTAAGTACACAAGAATTGTGTGAAAAATAATAATTTATATAAGAATGTAATGTTTTTATAACATTCTAAATAACAAAAACTTTATTTACCTAAAATATTATCTTAAACATTTATAATGTGTCATCTTATATCTTATAGGATTTTGTGCTAGTAAAGGTTAGAAATTACCCTTTAGTTATGTGATAAAGTATGTAATTTATTTTTATATAACATTTAAGAATACTTTTTGTTATGTTAATACTTCGTAATTGTAAATGTAAATAGAAATTAGGATAATATTATTTTTAGCAATTTTGAGTATTTATAAAATGTATATGTAAAAAATTAATTAAAAAAATATATCATACAATTTAAAATTTTTCTAGGAAACTATTTGTCAAATAGTTATAACATAGATTATGGATGTACTCAAGGATCACTCTTATCACACAGATAATATAATATATATATATATATATATCAGACTATTCAAGTTTCCAATTTTTGCAGATGAAATTCATCAATTTTTTCACTTCAGGGTTAAAATCTGACGATATCTTAAAAATCTTTTTATATGTAAAGTGGCAAATTATGATAAATACTGAAAAAACTCATGCAGTTTTCTTGAAAACTGTAAAATGAAACTGCAGACATTATTGTGAAGATGTGAAGTTAAATATCTAGGTTTATGGTTGGATAAAATATTAACGTTTGAAGTATATATATGAGCTATAATATATATAAAAATAATTTGATAATAACAAAATTATAATTTTGAAAGTAGTCTTTCATACTAATGTTCTATGCTGGTCCCGTTTTCTTTAGAATTAATTCAAATATTTTATACAATCTAACTACATATATAAAAGATCACAAAATTCATTGAAAAATGTTATTTATCAATAAATTCTCTGATTAGTAGTTTTTTTTTCCAATAGCTTTATTTATGGCTTTATATATATGTACATCTTATTTTCTACAAAATCTTAAAGCTAGATTTAGTACAGTATTTTTTTTTTTTTAATTTTCATAATTTATTGGCCCACAATTTTAGGCTCGATAAATTTTTTTATATTTTTATCCTCTTTTTATTTATCTTCTTTTTATTTACATTTTATTTTGTTTTACATATTTTTTTTTATTTTGATTAATTGGTAAAAAATGAACCCAATGAACCCTAAAACCCAATTTTAAATTTATATTTGTTTTTTTATTAAAAACTTACATCTAACTAACCCTAAATAAATTAACCTAATACTTAATAACTAAAATTAATACTACATATTTTTTAAATGTAGTATTTATTCAGTAAGCCACCATATTTTCTTTTCATATTTTTTAATTTTTTTGATATCATATTGTGGAACATTAGTGTTGTATCTTATATTATCATCTGTTAGAGCATTGTATAGTATCTTTAGATTTGTTGCTCTTCTAAATTTGTGGTAAATTATTGGAAGACCGTCTCAATTTGGAATGTATTTATTTTCATCCAAATAGATAAACGCTTCTGGAGGAATGTATCCGTTTTCCATACAATTTTCGAAATAATTGATATTTGGATAGTAAATATAACAAATATCACTGTTTGTTATCAGTAACATTTTGAATATTATTGAAATAGCTTCTTGTATTTTTTATGATAAAATTATCGATTCTCACCATATTCGATTTTTCATATATATATTTATTTGATGTAAATTTTTTATAATCAAATATTGGATCTCTAATTTCATTTAAGCAGCTACGTATACATTTCCTTTCGAATAATCTATATTTTTCCATCAACGAGGGACTTATGTTGTACCAAATTGGTCCGCCGTAACATAAGATAGGTCTTATAATAGATTTATATGCTATTATTTTTACTTAAGCATGTATTATTTTACTATAAAATAGTTTTTTTAATGCGAAAAATGCGGATCTAGCTTTATTTAACTGATTTTCAATATGATTTTTATAATTTAATCTGTGATTTAATATCACCCCCAAATATCTAACATTTGTTTTATGTTCTATCGGTTTATTATCTGCGGTTACGATTTTAAATTTTCTCCAATTTTTTCTAATGTCTATATTGGCCTTTTCTAAACCCGGTCTAAATAATATAGTTTCACATTTCTTTTCATTAACTCTTAATTTCCAAGAGGTAAGAAAGTTCTGTGTTTGCATTAGCATATCTTGTAGTGTATTTCTTAATACAGAAGGCTTTTTACCTACGGTATATATAGTCAGGTCATCTGCAAAAGCTAGTGAACTATTTTTTTCATTATTATTAATATTAATTTTTAATATTCCACTAAAGAATATTGAAAATAATTGTGGTGAATTTATAGTTCCCTGTTGTAACCCATTTGCCATTTCAAATATTTTTGACTCTGCATCTTTTCCGTCTGTTACATAGAATTTTTTGTCTTTTATCATATATATTAAAATTATTAAATATTTATGGATGTTATTAATCATTAATATGTGTATTAATCCTGATATCCAGACAGTGTCAAATGCTTTTTCTAAATCAATTAGACATACCGCCACGCAATTTTTTTGATTTAGCTCTCTGATTAGTAGTAAATTATAGTTATTGTAGTTTTTAAGTTCTATCTAATTTTAAAGTAGCTTTAAGTTTTATACAGGTTTTTCAATAACAAATTTACCTTTATATTTAAATATTAAATAAAATTATATATTCGTTACATTTTCAACAAAATGGCACAGTGTTAAAAATTTAACTTAAATTCTGTAAATTAATATTCACATTACAAATTACATTAAGTTATTATGTTCAAAATGAAATAAATAAATTTGAAACTTATAATTTAAAATATTTACAATAACATTCAATATTTAAATTTTGTATTTATACTTTAATAATATTTACAATAAATGAATATTTAATACCATTATTAACAAATAAAATAATGTTATATTTAACGTTAAAACAAATAATATTACAAAAAAAAAATCCTAAATATCCTTTTGCCCTACATATTTTGGAAGCAAATCTTCTAGGCATTTACTAAATTTGTTAAACATATTTTTTCACTCTTTATTTCTGTTTCTTCGTGTTTAACAATAAATTTTAATAGTGTAAAATTCAATGTCCCCACTAGAATTAGACTTTAGTTAGTTTCTAAATTTCTGTATCATGTAAAGTTGTAAACAAAAAAATAAATATAAACAAAAATTGTAAACGATGGTATGAAATATTATCCTCCGGAAATAATTTTATTTACAAAATTTGTAAGGACACAAAAATTTATATAGGAAAAATAATATGTTAACATCATTATATACAAACGAAATCTCTTCTAATACATTTAAGATTTTAATGCTTAAAAATATCCTTAGGTCTAAATTTAGGTAGTAACTTTGACTTGTATTTGTAAATTTTGCTTTTTTTTATAAAACAAAAAAAAAATTGTACAAAATTTATGTTCTTGTTTATTTGATATAAAAATACAAAAATATATCGTAAATTTATTAAATTCTCGCTATTATTATAAAAATTATGTAATATGACAGAAATATTTATTTTTTTGGATAGATATATTGGAAAGAAACGAAAAATGATAAATGACAGTTTGTTTTAATGGATTACTTTATGTCAGTGGGTATTTGTATATAGTATTTACAAAATGCATCGTTTTTTGATCCCTTTAACATATTATAAAAGTAAACAATTTAATTTAACATACTTAATTAATGAGTTCACTATTTAAATATGCAAATACTCGAAAATCGACTATAAATTTATTTTATTACCTATTGCAAAATTTACGTTAGGATGAAGCGTAATTTCCTTTCATAAATTTTCTATTATGATTGTTAAAAACCATGGAACCAGGAATTAACTTGAAAGGTTATATTTCAGATTATATACATTGAAATATGGTAACAAACTACCCACCAAAATTCGATCCATAATATATCTCTCATATTGTACACGGATGGCTCCAAAAACGATAACGGTGATGGAGTTGGCGTTCATAATGTATGTAATATAAAATAAACGTTTCGTATAGTTTAGCATGTTATCATACGTGTTCCAAGCGTAAATTTTCGCTATTGGGCACTGCATTCATGAAAAACTCAAGAAGGGAACTCAAACCGAAGAATTTTCATCTTATTGGATAGCAAAGCTAACATTCTGCCATTACAGTCATACCAGATCAAAACCAAACTGGTCTAAATTGTCTTCTCGTTCTTAACTAACTAACCAACAAAAACATTGTTACACTATTGATGGTTCGTGACCACTGTAATGTTCAGGGAAATGAAACAGTGGGTCTTCAGGTAGACAGTTTTCTGACAACTGTTTTATTCATATTTTGGCTAATCAGAGAACAAAATCGGCTCTATAGCATATGCAATACCAAACCAAGAAATTCAGACACTCTACTTCACTGTCGCCTGAATTATGACCTCAACAAAATAGATAGGTCACAGTCCCGATGTAGACTATGTAATGACGATGACGAGAATGCTCAACACATCACTAGAACCCGAATATTCGGTCAATGTTTTCTAGATCCCAAGGATATTGCATCCAGCCCCCAGTCGAAGTTATCAGTTTATCTTTAATCTAAATACAAATATGCAACTTTTTTGTAACAAGTATTATGGCCCTCATCTAGTTTCATGTTCCATTCCATATGTTTTGCTCTTTCGATAACATTTTTGATTTCTTTTCTTGCTCTGACAGTTGTATTTCCAATTTTTTGTATTCGTCTTACCTTCATAATTGAACGCTCCATTGATGTATGAGATATTCTTAATTATGAACAAGATTTTGTACTGTTGCGCCAATTTTTATTATAAATTTATTGAAATGCCCATACAATTTATATTACTATTATTTCTATATGGAACTATAATTTTTATTATTACAAAGTTATTATAAAAATATATTACTAAATGCTAAATAACAATATAAACCAATAAAATAAATCTGATAATTAGGGGTACCTTAGCAGATAATTCATAGTTAGTTTTTAAATAGTGATTTGTATCCAACTGTGTTTTTTAATTATCATTTTGTTTATAATAAACAGTACTTAATTAAAAATTATTATTCTTTTAAAACTTCTATCTTGAATTTTTATAAAATTCGTAATTTTTATAGGGACCCACTAAAATACCGACTCTAAATTTTATAAGCACCAACTACAATACAAAACTAATATGTGTAGCAAATTTGATTAGAATCGTATAATATTCACCATATATGATCTAGAACATATGTAATATTAATCGAAAATTTTAGCATGGACCCCCTACCTAAAGCTACTAATTTCTAGCATGACCATGAGTAATCACGAATTCAACCTATGTACAAAATGTCATTGCATACGGATAATTATTAGAACATATGAAATATTCATTGGAAACTAAGCTACTCATATATTAGTTTCTCATGAACCCACTAAACATACCAATACAAATTTCACAAGCACAAACTACAATGGAGGCGCCAAGTACAATAGGAAACTATTATGTGTACCAAATTTCATGCAAATAAGATAATAAATTTTACTATGGACCCCCTGAAGCTACAGACCTGTACCTGGATACGCTTGTGGACGATTATGATGCAAACCTTTTGTACTAAATTAAGTACCAAATTTCAAATTGTTTGAACATTTTTTCTTAGAAGAAAAACACAGAGCTCACGTAAACGGGGAATTCTAACACAGTCCCACTGAAAGTATCAAAGTCTGCATGAATCTTTGTGCCAAATTTTATTTACTACGCACTTGCACATTTTGTGCAAGCGTACCCCGGCCATTTTTTTTTTTTTTATTTATTTTCAGACTCCCCGACCTCGAAAACGCCTAGAAAAATATGTTCAGCGAAATCTATTTTTTGACCATCAAATCCATCACCAGACTTCATAGTTGTTCCATAACTACTCGTAATATTATAATTCATTTTCCAGATGTTCATTTATTTTTATTCAAATGTCAAGAAAAATATTATAAAGAAAAATTCTTATTAACATAATATTTTCATTTATATAAATATTTTGTTAAAAAGGATATGAAAAATATGTATATATTTATTTATTTTATCATGTGTGTAATTTAATGCAATAATAAAAGACAATTATTGTTAATAAAAAAATTAAATTAATTTCTTTTGATAAATTTTCAATTTACAAGATTTAATTTATATTTATTATTCTCGTCGTCATCTTTATTATTTTTGTCCTTGTTAAAATATAATTAAAACAGAAAATTAAAATAAATCTAATTATTTTCAATATTATTAAATATATTTATTATTCATATTTTAGTGATATAAAATGTGGAACGATAATTCTTATAATGATGACAAAAACGATAATAATAAGATAAAATAATTTCCATTTTAAACATAGATAAACTTATAACATAATCCTAAATATGAGATCATGTAAAGTTGGAATATTAAATTAACGAATTTTCCAGTATTTAAAGTCAAAATTGGAAAATTATAGACTTTAAGAATTTGATGGATAGAAAAATATATATTAAAAAACATTAAGTATTTAATAAGCTTAACAGAATTTTTCAGCACTTTAAATTTTTTTAGTATATGAACACCAAAAAATTTAATTGATTACACATGACATCATTTTAATGAATTTAAATATTTAATTTTATAATATTTATTTAATTAATTTACAGTAAATTTAATACAAATTTTAAATTAAGTGTAATAAAATGACTATTTAAACCAAATTTTACTGTGAATCATTTTTTCTTTAATTTTCTTTTAGCAACTTTTCATCGATAGGACGATAAGTTTCCTTTATAATTAAAATTTACAATAATCCTTTGTCATCATAATACTGGCATTAATTACTTGTGTAAAATATTGGCAACAACATAAAATACAAAGATATAAATAATTATTAGATCAATTTCTTTTGAACTATATTTCAAAAAAATATTCAAACCCAGTGCAAAATTTTAAACGAAATCTTTTTAAGGCGACTTCTATTCGCTAAGGCGATGTTCAAAAAAGAAACCTTTTCGGCCTGTATAGACGCATAGTAAATATTTTATTTAGATACTTAGGTAAATGTAGTGTAATTTTACCTTCAAGAAAAATATGCTGTATAAAAAGATATTTTTTATTCGTTTGTTGCTTATGCAGTAAACATTATCAAATTCATAATATGCATTCTAATTTCCTAAAATGTCCAATATATTTTATACTTTGAAAAAAGTGTATTATTTGTAATTGTAATGGCGCCAAGAGGCTAGTGCTCTTCAAAGAGGTTTCATTACATTTTATTGCAATTTGGACCTAACCATAAGTTTTTTTATAAAGAAGAAACGTGGATTCCGAAGGAACATTTAATTGCAACAAACTTATGGCTATTTTTTATAGTAAGACATTTGTTGTCAGTAAATTGTCTCAACCGCTATCATTTTTCCTAGGTTTAAAATCACAATTACATAATGAAAATTTTATTACTAATACTCATTTTAAAGTTGAGTTAACTTAGAAATGTTAAAAAAAAAAAAAATTTGAAGAAAGTTTAAAAAAATATATAAAAAAATATTAAATAAAATTCATCTAAACTGTAATTTTAACTATCAAAATTATTATTAATATAATTTATTTTATATTTAATACATTAATTTTAATTTTCATAAAATACATATTGCATACGTCTATATTTTATCCAGCCCAATCCCAAATAGTTCCCATAAATAGAATGTTACCAACTGTATGCGTATATGAATGAATGATAGAATAATAGGATTTTTTATCAAATTCGGGTGTTATCATAGAATTAGAATTGACTAGAAGTGCCTTCAACAAAGTGTACAAGTATAAGTAGAACTATATCCTGTTTTTTTGATGTACGGAAATAATGTTTCTTGATTCTTTTAGTCTTTTTAAAATTAATCTTAAATCAATAATAATAAATATAAAAATTATTGTTTTCCTAATTAAATTTAACCATAAAATTGAATTACAATCCAAGGATTATTGTACAATTTTGTCTTTTTTTAAATTGAAATCAATAAAACTTTTATTTTATAGTTAAACTGTCATTCTATTATATTGAAATAATTGAAAATAAAAAATATCTAAATCCACTTATATCTCCCAAGAGAAATAATAAAAAAAAAATGTTTGATATTTGAAATTGTTTGATAGTTGGTCGGCATCAATATATAAACTTAACTGTATTTTATACATTTTTCCTAAACATTTTATAATAAAATACTTTTATCAGAAACGAATTAAAATTAAGGTTTATCTTTAAGTTATATTAAAATTTGACAGTTGAATAAAAACATTTACGATTACATAATTTAATTTTACAAAATATACGCATTATCCAAAAATTAGCTTTAAATAGTATCTAATGTTAGATTAAGGATATGACAACTAGATCATTATAATACAAATCAAATCGACTAAATCTTGAAATTATTAAACCTTAATTTAGTTACTAAATGGCGTATACTAAATGGTCATAAAAAAGGAAAAGTATACAAGTATTTTTTAAATATGTATTATGATATTTTCAATTGATATTGTACAAAGTTCTTATACATGAGCAATAATTGCTGGAAATATATCGGGTCGTTTCTGTAAAGTTATTTTACAATTATTGCCCAAATTTTGCGAACACTGCTTTTATTCCTAGGATAATGTAATTTACGATTTAAATTTTCTATTCAAATTAGTTTAAGTAAGTTCTATTTAGTACAAAAAGCAAAACTTAGGTGATTTAAATAAATTCTAAAGTGATTTCTAATATTTACTATAATTTCAAAAACAAATTTATTAAAGAAATGTTTGAAAAATATTGGATTTTTTTCAATATATCACACAAATAATAATCAATAATTTATAAAAATATTTTTTTTTCCAGTTTTCAATTTTGTCTTTATTATTATACATTTTACACGGGGGACATATTTGAAATATTGAATTATATTCACAATGAATTTGGATTTTGCAGAAGAATTTAAACATTAATTTTGTGATTGTATTATTATAAAAAGAATTGTAAAAAAAAATCGAAAGTCCTGAACTCAGCAGTTCAGCAGTAAAGTAAAAAATTATATTTCAAATCGAAAACCTATTAAAATAAGGACAACAATTTTTAATAATATACTCCCTAAATCTATTACATTTACAACGTTTTTTTAGGGATTTCCAAAGAAAAACAACAATAATTCTAATTAAAATCCAACTTTGTATGAAATTTTAAAAGTTTGCCATTTAAACATATGTTGTTAGTAAAAAGATAATTTATACTTAAATTAATTAAAAAAGTTTCATTTATTATAACCATAAAGTTGATTTAACAAAAATAATATTTAAATAATTTTTTTTTAAATAATGTTTGTTTAAATAACAATATTAACTTCATTATTATGGAAAAATAATAAAAAAAAACTTATTTCTTCTTTTCGAATATTAGTTGAATTTTTATGTTTTCAGATAATATTTTAATTTTGTAAAAGTTTTATTATAAAACATAAATTAAAATTATAAAAAAATTTTAATTTATGAATTATTCAAAATGTTTGCTGTAAATTCATATTTTTTATAGATAAAATTTTTAAAAATATATTTTTATTTATATAAATTTTTTTACCATTGTTGATCCCATATTATAACTATTAATATAGAGTTTTGTAAATTATTGTTTTGTAAATTACTTTAAATACACTCCTTTTTAATGTCCGCATTTATAAGTTATTATTATACAACCTGTAAATTATGTAACCTGTACATTAATTTCGGCTAACAGTTTATTTAACTAAAATATTTGTTAGATGTTCAATTCCATATACATATAGTGAGTTAATAACTAATAATTATTAAGAGTCTATGTCTACTTATTGGTGCGGTCAAGAATTCAGCCGCTGTCCAGTTTTTGCAGTCAGTCGGTCATTAATTTAGATTTGCAGCAAAAGCAGCGTAATCTGTCGGATTTAAAATACAAAATGCAAACGCAGCCGTTGTAGTTATTGCCGTCGCGGAAGTTAGGCTGCAAAAGTTTTAATTGCCAATTTTATTTGTTTTTTTTATGATACAACATTCAAAATGGTTGATTTAAATAATTTAATTCTTAGTGTCAAATATTGACAATTTGCAGCCGGTCGTATAAATATGCAGTCAAAATTTATGGGTACTATTGCTTCTTTTCAATTTTCTAAGGCTACATAAGCTACTCAGCTGCTGAATTAATTCTTGAGCGGGCACCTTTCTGTATTCTTGAGCATGCATGATAGCTCTCTACGGTTTTATAATTATTTTATAATATACTGTAATTTTGAGATAAACTTTTAATTAAATTTTTACGTTTTAATTAAAATTTAAAAAGTTTCTTTAACTTAATTTTTCTTGTAAAGTATTCCAATTGATTTTTAAATATTTTTACCGGTTACGGAAATATTATAACTTCAAAAATTAAAGCATATTTTTCTTCCCCATAGGAAGCTATCGTAATACATTAAGAAAATCAAAGAACAAATCTATAAAGATTTCATTAAAATCTGTAAATTTAGTGTTCACATACAACCATATCCATATCCATATCTAAGACAATTTAGGTCGTTAAAGAATAGAAAATCAATTTTCTTAGAATTTCAAAATTTGATTTATTAAAATTTAACTGAAGTCTTTATAATTATTATCATTATAAATGTGTAATTTAATATTTAATTAATTCCTCCATTAGGTTATATACAAACAAATTTTTAATTAGATTATCTTGCAAACCAAAATCAAATCATAAAAAAAAACTGCTCCCTTGAAATTTTTACTTTACATATATAAAGAAACCCTCTTCACGTTTTCTATTGTCATTTTTTCTGTTCATTTCTATATATTTGTTCTAGCTATGTATATACAAATATTAAAAAAGCTTAAAAGAAATTAAATGAACTGAAAAGATTAAATAAAATAAAAATGAAAATAGAAGATTTTCTTTTTTCCTTTTTGGTTGTAAGATAATATGAAAACCTCTTAAAATGGTATAGTAATTTTCCTTTGTCGTATCATCAATGTCAAAATACCATAACAAAAATTTTATTAAAAAAAAGAAAAAAAAAATTACTAATTAAATGAATAAAAGAAACACTAAGATATTCACTTCACTGCCTACAGATAATTATCTTTTTACGATGAGATATTATTTTATGATTTCTTTTTTTTTTTTTTTTGGTATCACATATACGAGAGTACGTACCTACAAAAAAAAAATTTTGTTTGGCTTAGGAATTAACGTTATTAATCATTTTTAAGTAGTCCTGTTTAAAATTTAATAATTTTTTTTTGTTGGATTTGTCTTGTAATTAATGAATTGTATGAAACTTATAAAAAAAAATACTGTGAGGACAAATATTAATTAGGCCAAAGTAAATTCATAATAATCTGTTTAAAATTAAAATGACCAAGTATATGTAAAATTAAATGTCAGTTTACCTTCAAAAATATAAACGTTTAAATATAGATACTTTCTTTCTGGCGTAGCTCTTATATTTATACTTAATGGTAGAAGTGATATTTAATCTGATGGAATATTCGCAAATAAGTTCCATTAAATTTGATATTGGACTATAGTGTACTGTATTCATCAAGTACAAAATTATAAATACTACTTTCAACTTGTAACTTGTAACCAGTTTAGAATAATAACACTTAATATTACCAAATTGGATTTGCAAAACTCTCGATTTCCTGAACCCCGTATTTCATTCAAAAATATATGAAAATTTTTATAATATATTTTGTCATTCAATTTTAACCATATAGCGTTGCAAGTAAACTTCAAATATTCCAAACTCTGTATGAAGTACAATTGATTTGTAAATTGTTTTATACGCATACATTACATCTATACAGAGATCTGTCCAAAAATTGTTTCAGAGAACCTAAAAATATGAAAATAGTCAAAAAAATAAAATAGAAAGCAAATATTGATCCGAAAATAATCAAACTTCACAAAAGTGCTCCTTTTTATGCGTATCTGTACTAGTTCAAATTTTAAATGTAAAATTTTTATATTATTCCTCTGTTCATATATAATCGATTATTTGCCGGATCTAGAAGCAAACTAAATTTATTAGAAAACTTAAAGTCTCGAATTAATTTTCGTCCCGGTTTTGGTGCAAGAATATAATTTGGACTTTGTAGGGCCCAACTGCCCAACTCCTTTCAGAATAATAATCCTCTATTAAATATCAATCTAATTTAAATCTCATATATTTTAAACTAGTCTCTCTCAGGCTGGTACTTCACAAATATGTCCTATTTTTTCAAGGCCTGGTCTCATTCTAATCATTTTTTTGCATTTCCAGTCATCAACATAATACATATCTAACAATTGCGATATGCTCCAAAATAAACGGAATCCAAAAATGTCTGCATAACCTTGTTTTTTAGATGGTATATAAATAAGCTCTGTCTATATAACATAAATTTTTCAAGTGCAAGTACCTATGTTAAATATATTTTTAAAATTGCTAATATTTAAATTTTTATAGCCAAAAATTTGTTCTTTTAGTATCAACATTGCTCATTTTATCAACATTATTTTATTCTTACTTATATGCATAATATAAAATGACATTATTGTAAGCTTGAGCGATTTTTAAAATAACGATACAAGAAAATAAACATATAACTTTTTTTATATACCTTCATTATATTGTATATCATAAAAAACACCTGATTATAATCTACTTAAAATGTTGAGATATTTCCGGAGAAAATAAAAATGTTTATATAGGAAAACTAACACCGCAAGGATAAAAGGGATTTTTTATTTTTTTTTTATTTTGAAAATCTTCAATAAGAAATTTTCGACTAAAATTTAAAGTGTGCGTATGACAGTGATTGATAGCATTTCATAAAATTTTAAATATTTTAATATGTTTTTAAAAAGAAGCTTTATTATAAATTAAATTATACAGCAGTGATTTTTAACTATATGTATATGTATTACGAGTAGTATGAAATACTATAAAGTCTGGTGATGGGTTGGATGGTCGAAAAAAAAAGTTCGCTCAAAATTTTTTTCTAGGAATTTCCGAGGTCGGGGAGTCCGATTAAAATTTCATATGCTCTAGACTAGATCATATGGTAAATATTATCCGATTTCAATGAAAATTTGTGCAAAGGTTGGATTCGTGATTACGCATATTTATACATATTATAGTTATTTTAATTATATTATTTATTTTTTTCGTTATAATTAAATATAAAATAAATAAATATATAAAATTATTAATTCAATAAATAATAAAGATGAGCAATTTTGAACAAAGCAATGTTTGTTACAAAGGTAATGTTAATTACAAAAAACTTTTGGACATAAATTGCTGTTAAACATACTACGAATTATCTGGTCCCCCTAGTTATCAGCTTTTTTATATATATATTTATTATAATATATAAGGAGCAGTAAAATATAATTTTACAAGAAAATTTGGATGATATCAAAAATAAATAAGAGAATTATTTGAAAATACTGAAAATAAGGAATTATAAATAATATTTTCTGTATTTGAGATTTTATTAAAAATTTAATCGTAAATTTATTAAAAATTTCTACTAGTAGTTTTTCAATTATCTTGTTGTCGTATATATTGAAATTATATTTAAAATTAATTAAAAAAAATTCTTCAGAATTGTCAATATTGTATAATAACTGAAAACAATCTACTAACAAGGAGGGAGATAAAAAAACTCGTAGTTAACCAATTACTTTGCAATAAACATTACTGTTTTGAAAATTTCATATCTCTTTAGACACTATCAATAATAATTTGTTTTATATATATAATTCGAAATTTTGATAGACTTCCACTCAAACTGGCACAATTGAAATCGAATAAAAATTACATGCTATAGAACATAATAATCCAATACAAACTGCATATCTAAAAATCCACTGAAGGTACAGATTCCAAATTTTAGGAGCTCCAAATTTCATGAGCACCAATTAACATGTATTCAAATCGGATAACAATAATAATTACTGTCTGCTCTAAAAGACTTGAAATATAAATAATATAAATCGGTAAATTTTAGCATGAATGAACCCAATCAAAGTACGAACCCGAAATAACAAGTATATAAGGAATCCAACATGTGTGATGTGTGTCAAATTTGATTGAAATCGGGTAAAAATTACTATATTTGTTATCCAATTTCAATGAAGAAATATTAATCGGAAATTTTAACATGTACCCCCTTAAGATACTAACCCATACCCAAGTAGGCAAGCGCGAATCTACAAAACGATCTGTGTACTAAATTCTATCCAAATCTGAAATACAATTTTTTATTACATTATTCTTTGTACCAAATTTCATTAAAATCTGATGAGCTGTTTTAGGAGATTTTACTGTGTACGTCAAAATTTTGCGTAATTTCAGCTAAATCAATTTTTTAGACCATCAAGTCTAACACAACACTCACAAATATGCTAACTACTATTAATATTAATAAACGTTGTTATTAATTTTATATAAAATGTTTGCAAATTGATCTTTTATTTTACAAAATAAATATAAATAAATATTCAGTTATGCTGCAGTAATAAATTAAAATGAAAAACGATAAATCAGATATGAAATTTTATTCAGTCATTTTTTATCTCAATATTTTATTAATACATAATATATTGCTAATAAATATTAAATTTTAAATTGTTTCATGTTTCTATAAAAAATATATTATTATTAAATAACAAAAATGAACTCGAATTTTGTACTTGAAAAAAATACTGCATTATTTGACAAAATTTTTGAAATAGGTAAATATAAATCAAGCAAAAAATTATGTGGTTCATAAATATGAGCTGTTGACTTAAATATTAAATACTAAAAAAACTCGACTCATTAATTTCCATTTTTTTTAGTTGCAGTATCAGCAGATTTAGTATTTGCAATCACTAGCAACACCGATATTCTTTAATATTCAAGCGGAGCTAATGCAGTGTGAATAACACGTTCATTACCACAGTCAACAATGTTTGTGATTATGGTACTTTAATTGTATGTAAGTACACCATCTGATGACAATGTTAAAATTATTTCTTTGGAATCACAACCTTTACATAATTAAGAAATTGCAGGGAAACTAAACCATTTTTAAATCGGATTTCTTTATTTTTACCTTCTATAATAAGGATATTATTATCAACTGTCTTGACAAATTCCATTAGTACGGAATTTTTAAAAAATCCATTAGTATAGGAATCCGTATTTTCCTATACTTACGATTGAACTTCACCAAGCTGATCATGATGATAATCCATTCGTAATGGGCGAGCATTGTGAATTGTGAGCTCTAACGATTTTTGCAAAAAAATCAATTTCTGTGATTTCCGAACTAAATGAATCAAAATTATGATGTCCACGATTATGTCGCTGGCTGAAGTTCCTATGGATCGCAGCTATGCAAACTTATTAAAATTGTATTAGAACCAGTCAAGAATTTATAGATTTTATAACCGAAAAAAAAGAATTTCGATTAATTTATTTTTTTGTAATATGAATAACAATGATGATTGATAGCTTACGGGCTAGTTATAGTTTAGTTATATTCCTAATAGAATGGTATAAATTAAGAGTGGAGAAAATATCATCAAGGAAAACTTATTAACAAATTTTTATTTCCAGAATTTAATATTTTCAAAGTTGAGATTTTTTATTGATTTTAAAAATAACCAAATATTTTTTTTAGAAACTTTTGTAATATGTAATACAAAATTTTTAATGTATAACGTTGTCCGCCAACCTGTAAAGTGGATCTCAATTAATGTATTATCCCATGAACATAAGTGTTTATTTTACCAAAATTGGTTGGATACGAGTATAATCTTGTAAAGTACCAGGGATTCGGGAATCAAACACAGGGACGAACGACTTAGAGATTTTTAGCAACTTTCGAATAAAGAAAAATCTTAAGGTAAAACGAATAAAGAAAACACTTAAGGTATTTTATATTAATACAAATGAGCATAATAATAATTTATAAAATAAATGTTTATTACTAAATATTTTCATAAAATGATTAAATTACTTTAAAGTTCTACAAAATACAGTATTTTAACTCTATCATTAATATGATTTTTATATTTAACCAACCGAATTAATTTAACCATATATTTTGTAATTTTTTTTTAAATACTATCTAACAACAAAAAATTGGTAAAACTTTTTTCAATATAGCTAGCTACTTTTTCCAAAAAAACAAAATCGAAATTATAGTGAAAAAAGAAATTCCAGTCAACACCGTTTTAGGCATTACTTGAACATAATTATAGATCTTTCTTTTTACCCGCTCCGCAATAAAGTTAACCTTAATTAGAAAAGAAAACCTTAATTAAACGATTCATTTTCCTTTTTAATTATACTGAAATAATAAAAACTCCAAAAAATATATAATCAATTTTTTTTATTTTTTTGTGGTTACTTTGGGTAACCAATGCAAATAATCTAGTATCTTTTTATACGTTTCCAAAAAGTTTTATTTACTATTCAAAAAAAAAAAAAAAGGAAATATTAAAATCCACTAGAAATTTTTCTTTTTTTCTTGATTGCTTTAAATTTAAAGTTAAATTTATAATAATTTATAACCCAAAGAAAAACCAACCTTTTTAATACACAATATTCAAGATAAAAAAATGGTTCGGAATAATTTAAAAAAAATCTTTTATGAATTTTAACTTGTGGAAAATCAATATTTAAAAAAAAAACAATATTCTTCAAACAAATTTCTATGTCTGTAAAATGATAATTATATTAAATAATGAATAAAAATTTTCTTTTATCGGCTTTTAAATTAAATAACGACTCTGTCTACAATGGTTTTATTTTTAAATAGCATATAAGATATTTTCGTATTTTTTAAATAAAATTTATTAAATTTATTAAAAGAACTGAAAATATTTATTTTCAGAGAATAAATTATTTAAAATTTTCTTATATACATAAAAATATTTATATTTGATATAAACAATTCCAATACATATTACCATGTCTCTAACAAATATATATACAAACTTTTCTGAGAAATATTTAATCATTAATTTTTACTTAAATATATTTATATATTATGTATTAGATATAAATCTTCATTAAAAAAAATTACTTGAAGAATAAATTAAGGCTCTCCTTCCATCCTAAGAAATATTTTTTTTTTGTTAGGGATCAAAAGATAAATATATAATTTTAAAGCAAAAAAAAAAACAGAAATTTTAGGTAAACTAATTAAAATGATTAAACTAAAGGGATACATAATTCCAAGTATAAAGAAAAAGATGAATGATATCTGCTTAACCACCATAATAAAAGGATGATTTATAAAAAAGATATATTTAATTTTAATTGATTCCAAATTAAAAGGAACAATTAGGTACAAAGGTGAAAAACGTAACAAGAAAAAAAAACGACAAATTAAAAAGAATTAATAAATTCGGAATATCCTTTTTTTTTTGTAGTATGTATACATTTTTTTATTCTTCTCAGTTCATTAAGGTAACACAAAAAAAAAAAAACTTTTTAAATATGTTTTTGTATAAGATTAATCTATAAGAAATTATCAGAGATCCTATTCTGTAAATAAAAAGGATATTTTTTTCCAATTTTTATTATTTAAGGAAATTAAACAAATTTCAAAGTATGTAATATAAAAAAAAGTTTAAACAGTTTTCTTAAAAATGACTTTAAGGAGTTTGTTAAAAATTTTGAACATAACTTAAAATTTCGAAACAATTTCGAAAATTGGAAGTTCACAATTCACAATTTTTGTAAATATATAATAAAGTTTACCCACTTTAACGTTTTAACTCTCCCCAACTTTTTCCAAGTTTGTCTTGTTCCTCCTTTACTGATCTGCGCCAAATCTGCCTGGGACGACCCACTCTTCTTCTTTCTTGGGTTAGTGGATTCCATTGCATCGCATAGCCAGCTATGGTATTGTCGTCCTTTCAGAGTGTGTGACCAATCCATTACCACTTCCGTCTCCTGATCAAGCTGTCTACTCTTTCGTGACCTGTTCTATGTAGTAGTTCATCATTAGAAATGAAGTTTGGCCAGTAGATTCTAAGGATGTTCCGTAGACAGCGATTAACGAAAGTTTGCAATTTTCTAGTTATGGTCACGTTCACTTTCCACGTACTGCACCCATATAACAGAACGGACTAAAAATTGCAGCAGAAGAGCCTAAGCTTGGTCTTTAAGCTGATAGCATTGCTACGGCAAATGATGGACAACATACCGATAAAACTTTAAAATTCATAAAACTTTTAAATTTCTGATTGCAGTATAACCCGCCAAAATAATTTTCAATTAAAATGGCCCTTCAACTAAAGTATTTGCCTACCAACATATGTCTAGATACTATACCGAACTAATGACCCTAGACCTAGACAGGGTGATGAACTTTATTATAAGAACTTACTGGCTTTGGAGAAAGTGTAACAGAAGTTTAGTAACATCTAAGATGACTCAGTGCAGTTGAACCGATCGGAAAGGCCAGCAAACTATCTCAATGCTACATGAGGAGGTACAATGGGCCTAAAGAACCTCTACACCTCTTCTACATGTACATGCTCAACTCAGCTTAATTCATTTAGCTTTTTGATATGTTTTTTTACATCTGGACATTGAAGTATAACAGTACATACTCCTGTAATGATACAGTCCTAGAAAAATAAACAAAGTGTTTGTTTAACAAACTCTGAGCTTTTAAATACTCTAGGTTAGCAGCTTTCTATTACATGTAAATACATAAATAAGTAGTATCATTAAATATAGAAGTACTCTCTTCCTGTGTGCAATTACAAAAAAAAATGAGGAACTAAATTTCATATAAATCTTAGCAGCTAAGAACTATATCATGATATTGCTATAGATGTTAAATTGTTGAAAATTACAATGTTACATAAAAGATTTATTTGAATTGTATATATGTATATATGTATGTATATAATGTTACTATATAAACGGTAATTTAAAGAAAATTCAAACGACAAAAACGTGATAAATGGAAAAGCTTTTGTCCCATCCATTAAATGAAAAACTTTTCAAATTGAAAATAAAAATAACTTTTTGCTAAATTTATATTACGAAAATATTTTTGTTAAAATTGACGGTTGCAACTATTACGCTATTTTCATTTTAAATTAAATGTATTTAGTATAATGAATTTCAATTAAATTCTATTTATTTCTTAAATAAACAGACATAAACACCATAATTAGTTTTCCATTTAAAAAAAAAAGAATCTTTAGTTGACAAATTCCAATTAATTAACTTTCTTTTTATTAAGGAAAAAAAAATATTTTTAAAAAACTATTTAAATATTAATTAACAATTTTTGCATAAAACTGTTTATAAAAGAGTTTATGTAAATAAAAATAAAGATAATTATTTAACAAATTTATATAAAAAATGTATTTTTGTTATATAACAAATTTTATATTAATTTTATATCCACGGAATGATGAAATATGTAAAACTTGGTTTAACTTTAATGTAATAGATTTCATTTATTTACAGAAGTCATGAAGGAGAAATTTAAAAACAATTTTTTTTTGTGTATTCGAAAATCTCAAGCTTAAATATTGCTTCCAAACTGCTTCAAAAATTTAATTAATACCAAAATACTATATATTAAAATAAGTAAATTGAATTCTATTAAAATCAATTCTAATCCAGATAAAATATATTTCCTTTATATAACTTTTGGTTATCTATATATAAATTTTATTTTTTCAATTTATGGTTTCCGGTTTAAATATCGGAAAATTCTAATATATTATACGGTTAAGGTGCTAAATCCTTACAAAAAAAACCCCACTTATATTCAATATTAAAGCTAAAAAGTAGTAAAAAAGTTTCAATATTATCATATAAATTAAATTGGTTAGAACACATAAAGATTACGTATCACTTGGAAAATTTATTAGCATTAAAGATAAGATACTTTACATAAATAATAATGTATTATGTACATATTAATATATTCTATATATTTTTATTTATATAAAATCAATAAATTAATCCTTATAAAATCATCTGCTATTTAATATAATTATATCATTTAAGATTGGTCAAATAGCAAATATTTTGTAATACTTATTTTTGATAAAATTACGCAACTAAATTTGTTATTTTCCTGAAATACACAAATGATAGAGACCAATGAAGACAATCTTTAAAGAAAGGTATTACGATATTAAGTTCTTGTATGAAAGATAATCGTCTTGAAAATATATTATTAAGGATAATACGGTACCTAATATATAATATACATATATATTGACCTTTGCAAATAAGGGAAATAAATTAAGTGTTTTACTAACATTTTATAGGTTAAGCTCTTGTTTGTGAAGTAAATAATCATGTGTTTTTTATAATATATTATAAAGTATTTAAGATGATAATTTTGATTAAAATAAATTAAGATAATTTATATTTTTATTGAATTTTATCTTATATTGTATATAAATATTAACGTTAAGGCGAAATAAATAAATTTTTCAATTATCTATTTATCTATAATCAGTTACTTTCGGTTACTTTCTTGTATTACTCGTTACAGTTTTACAAAAGAAACTTTGTGTAGACTGTAGACGATCATTTTATTGGAGCTTCACAGCACAAACTTGATTAAGCTAAAGATATTTCTTGTCTAGAGAAAGGCGTTCTAGAAAAGAAGATTATAGAAGAAATAGCTTCTAAATCTAAACTAAAAACTTTCTAGCTTAATCAAGATTCCTGAGGAGCAAATTCAGCAGATCCAGCAGATGCACTTAAGACGTCAATCTGTTTTTGGTCTCAAAGTGTTTTCGGAAATACAATATGAAAAGACAATTAAAATATTATTCTACCGTATGGAAAATGCATCAGTAAATATTAAATACACATTTGATTTTGCTTCCAAGGATATCGTTAAAGCACCCAATTTCTCCCGATAAAGTTTAACCCATCAGTCCTAGCCCATTTGCTTTAAACCAGTAAAAAAATTAGTAAAAACTAATCTGACACAAGAGTAATAAATAACGTAGTTTTTGTTAAATAGAAAAAATGCATTCAGTGAAACTGAGGAGAGATAGATTGTAATACCAAATGAAAGAGTACAGTACAATCCTGAAACTGAAAGAATATTATTATTAATATTATTAATAATATTATATTATTATTATTATTAATATTAATAATATTAATATTATTGCTTATTTCAAATAAAAATATAATATTCGAACGTCATGACATTCATTGGGAAAATTCAATTAAATGTTTAGGTATTCATATAGATAAAAAATTAATATACAAGGTTCACATTGATAAAACTATTGAAAAATGCAATAAATTTATTAGATTATTATATCCTATAATACATAGAAAATCTAAACTAAGCTTAGAAAACAAAATGCTAATATTTACCCAAGTCTTTCAAAGTATTATGTTATTTGGGCAAAATGCGCGATCACTCACATATAAAAAGGTTACAAGTCAAGCAATATCAACTTCTTAAACTTTTAAACGTATTATTACCAGTTTATTTTTCTACTTCAATTACATATACTTTCAAATATGAAATATATTTTTGATTTAATAATAAATGCAACAGGTCCACAAATGTAATAAAACAAAATTTGATTAGCAATTAGCAATTATTTGTTTGTTTTCGTCCGTAGTCTTAAGTTGTAATAATAATAAAATAAAATATAAAATTATATAAAATATACAAAAAAAAATCATAAAATTTAATTAACTATTAAAGTAAGGTTTTTTGCTATCTTCCCTTCGAAATCTATCTATTATGAATTCATATTACTATTATCTATAAATGTAAATAAATAAATCATAGTTGTTGTAATGGATATCCTATAACTCTTAATAAATTTAATCATAAGAATATTGTAACATATTAACGCAATGAAAATTGAAATTGAATTGAATTATAATGTCTTAACCATAGGCGCCTGCCTAGAAGGTTCTCAAGCAAAAGTAAAATTATAACTACATTAGAACAGTTTTGATAATGGGAGTTTTAATGCAGTTCTGTTATGTTGAGTCTGCAGATAACAGAATTGTTAAAAATCTTGCAAAACTATTATAAAAAATTTAAGAAATTATGAAATAAAATCTGAAAATCTTAACAAACACTTAGAATTATATAAAAGATGTAAAATATTTAATTAATTTACCTTATATTGTAATTTATGACAAAAAACTAATTCAATCAAAATGGCTGATTATGATTTTATTTATAAAAAAAAAGTCTTGAAGTTAATATCACAACCACACTAAAAAAAATACTATTTTTATAAAATTAAATTTTCAATATTTTTAAAATTAATTTTAAAACATATTTATATTTTCTTATAATAAAAACACTAAAATTTTCTAACTATATTTTAATTTAATAATTTTTCATTAAATAAATATTTTCATTAACTCACTAAAAACAACTTGTATTTTCTTTTTCAATGTCAGTATAGACATTTTATAAATGCGCGAAAAAAAATTTTATTCAAAATTATTAAAAAATTAATTATTTTATAATTTTATTAACATTTAGCGAAGTTTAATGTTATTTTTTAGAATTTTCATTTTCATTAATTTTTTTCACTAATAACTATACCGAAACGTCATTTCACATCGGCAATTAAATTTTAACTATGAAAAAGAGGCGTGACTAAATAAAAATGATAAAAAAAATGATGCTAAAATTGACACTTTAATTTGAGCGTAAAATTTGAATATAAAAATGATAAAATATTAATATAAAATTACATAATTTAAATTTATAATGTCTTAAGTTTTATGGTATCCCAATTTTCGTTAGCCAAAATTTTAAATTATTGGTTAAGTATTTTATTAGTACACCAATTTTGATGGTTTGTGGCAATTACTTAATAAAATTCTTAAATGGTATAGCCTATAGCGAACAGTGGTCCCCGAGTTTTAATAAATCCTTTAAGTGCATAATTATAAATTTTTATATGCTTTAAATTTACAAATCACAAAAAACATATATATAAACATTGAAAAACATATAAAAATTTAAAAAATTCAATACTAAAACATATAAAAAAAAAAATTAAGAGTTAATAGGAAAGCTAAATTTGGAAGAAAACTTTTATCTATACATAATTTTTCTCTTAGAATTCACAGACCAAAATAAAAAGTTACAAATTTTATGTTTCATTCTAGTCAAATAAAACAAACAAATCAGGACTTTATCTCTATGTATATAATAAAAACCATTCACAATTTCCATTCAAACTTTTACCACCGTATTTTTCTTTACAATTTTCGTCCTTTTTTTTGTATAGCTATATAATATATGTAATTTTCCTCAGAAATATTGAAAATTTTTAGCACTTTTCCAAATGCCTTTGGGCATTTCCACTTTTTCATCATTATAAATAGAAATAAAAAATTAAAAAAAGAAAAAATGCTAACATAGAGGTGCCGCAAAACTCGTAGTTGTTAAAAAGTGTATTATTTTTTGAGTAATATGTAGAAAATTACAGATTTCTAGTACTCATTAGGAATGGTTTTTATATAATACGCAAATTTTTGAAATATAAACGAATGAACTTATCGAGTTAAAATAGATCATATATACAAAAAATCATATACAAAAAATAAATTAACAATTATTAACTGATATTTTGCAATTTAAATTAAAAGAAAATTGTTTGAGTAATTTTCATTTCCATCATAACATTTCATAGTTATTCCATAACTCATCGTAAATTATTATACATATATATACATACCTACACATTTTGCAGTACAAAAAAAAAATGTGTTTATAGAAAACTTTTTCCTTTTCATTTTCGATTTGGGATTTTTAGTATAATATTCATTTGAGATTGAAAATACATAGTAAAAAAGAAAATGATAATATTGGCACAAATTTTCTATTTAAGATTATAAAGATTATGTGCTGATAATTCGAAAGGTTTTATTTTTCTACAATATTGTAAAATGGGAAAAAAAAAATATTGGTAATACTCCTATAAAATTTGTAAAGATAGAGAAAGTTTAGTCAAAATTGAAAACTTATTTTTTTAGGTAATTTTAGAAGTTTGTATTTTTTTTTTTAAATATAACAATAAATTTTATTTAAAAAATATAAAATAAAGTTCAAAATATATAACAAAAAATATATACATACATTTTACAAAATATAATATTAAATTTTAATGGAATAATGAAATTGTTAAAAAGAAATTAGTGAAAAAATTAGGAATACTTCAGTTGTCATATAATGATAACGATAAGAAGTTATTTTTAAATATATAAAAAATAATAAAATAAATCATTTTTAATCTTATCTTTTTAACAAATTAATAAGTTAATTATAAAATTCATAGCATGAAATATTATTATATTGTAATAAATAACACGTAATGTTATATCAATGCAAATTAAGAATAGTATACTCTACACTCTATCTACAGTCTACACAATTTGTACAAATATCAGCTTTAGTATGGAGATCAGGACAGGACTATATTTTTATCTACCCTTAAATCTAAATCTAAATTCTTCTATTACCAATATTTTTAAATAAATTTTCCTATAGTTTGATTAAATATTGATCAAGCATTTATTATGTTAACTTAGCGTTAAATTGAAATAAAGTATCGATGACCTAAACAGATAATCCAATTTAAATATATATACATACATGTTACTACACATCAAATATTTACTTACCCACTATAGTCTATAGCCAATCAATATGCAAAAAATAACCACAAATACTAAATTTCAGCAATAAATCAAATCCGCTTACCAAAATGAACAACACACAAAATTGCAAATAAAAAAAAACTTCAAAATTTCAAATAACAATCAGAGATAACTAAATTTTATGAAATTTTTTTGCAAAAGGTACGGCTGTTCATTAGAGATAAGTTATAGATAGATAATTAACATACCGCACATAGAATTGCAAAAACTTTTATTTGTTTTCACAGTGCAAAATATAATGTAAAATAAAATATGGTTTTATCGTAATTGTATTTTTTATTCAATTCACTGATGATAAAAAAGTTATACTCTGTTAAAACCACAAACTTTTTTAGCATTTATGCTATTTTCTATAAATGACTTAATTTTGCTATTAATAAAAAGAATATTGTATATACACTTTTTGGCATGCATTATGTTGAAAATTTTATTCAAATTTTAAGATTAAATTTAAAACGAACAGAAAATTATACCTACATAATATAAGAAAATAATAGTGTCGATTAACCCTTAAGTTTTGCTGTTTCAATATATTTCCATTACATATGATCTGGAGTTAAATGAACCCTGAGACTCAATACTGCCAGATAACATCAAACCCTAGAGAAACCAATATTTGGCTCATTATGGCATCCTTTATACTTAGAAAAATTTAAAACAAAAATTATTGTTTTATCACTATTATTTTTTTATTCTTTAAAGTTCCCCTCCACTGTGGAGATTGGTATAATAATCGTCTTAATGTGACCCTTTGATTTAGCAGCTCTTAATATAGTTGAATTTTCGTGCAATTAAAATATTTAGCAATGTTCTGCAGCCATGTTTTACTTCTTCTACCATTTATTCTGCCTTCCAACGAAATGACCAAGGTTTTATATTTCTCAGTAAGTATTATGTGACCAAGATGATAATTTATTTTTATTTTCATTATAATATTTATTAATTGCTTTGACACATTCATTCGATTTAAAACTTCAAAATTGGTTATTCTATCCATCATATTTTTAAAATTCTTCGATATAAATATAACTCAAAAGCTTCGATTTTCCTTACATCATATTTTGTCATCGTCCAAATTTCTGCCCATAAAATAATGTTGACCAGACGTAACATTTTATTATTCTAATCCTTAGCACAAGATTTAAATGACCTTTGCTGAATAATTATCACTAAACCGATTACTAATTCAAAAAATGCATATTATCCATTATAAAGCTATACAATATTGAATATATATGTATAATATCTTTTAATACATAGAAGTAAATTTGGCAGTATTTATAGGATTGATTACACTTGAATCAATTCAAGTGTATTTTCTTTCTTTATAAGGTTTCATCATTAATGTTAACTGAAATATTTTAAGGTGTACAAAATTTCAACGCAATAAATACTACAGCATCTAATAAAATAATATAGTCCAGTAATTGGGGAAAAATTACGAGAAATAAAAGATTTTTTGGAGAAAAATCTGTTGGATCAGTTTATACTAAATGAACTATCTAATTTTACACGAAATAAAAAATATTAAATACAGATTAATAAATCTTTTAGTTATATCATAAGATCGGCTAATTAAAATATTTTTTTTTTAAATATTAAGTAATCTTTATTTTTATAATATACGTTACTTTAGTTACTTTTAAACGAATTTTGTATTGTTTATACAATTAATTATTGTTCTCACTTTATTTTATAACCATTTAATTAATTTTTATATTTTTACAATGCAAATTTACAATTATATATTTTTTGTTTAAATTTTAACATACATATTAATTATTTCTTTTAATATAATATCAATGAATTTTTCTCATAATTTAAATTTAAATATTGCACAGATAAAAATAATAATATCAAGCAAATAGATATATTATTAGAATGACAAAAAACAAAGAACCAAAACAAAATTCTAATTATACATTTTTATGGAATGATAATAAGATATAATTTTCCACCAAAAAAAAAGACAAGACATTTTATAAAAGTAACATTTCATATTGTTTTTAAATATCAGTTTATTTTTCCAATTTAAAAAAAAAAAAATACCAAAACGTTTTAAAGTTTCTTCTTAAAATACAACAACAAAATTTTAATAACAATCAAATTAAATCAATACTGGGATATACTGTACATATTTTTGTTCAAATAAAATCAAAAATAATAAAATTGAATTTAGAAATTTCGGTCATTTTAATCGGAATTTCCAAACTAAATAAAACTATTATAAAACATGTTTAAAATAAAATTGATATATTGATGCTTTTTCTTGATTTTCTTAATAACTAAACAAACATTTTATATTTTTATATTTTTTACATATTATATATTATTTTATTTCAATTTTGAGACACAATAAATATTGTCTAATAATAATGGATAAGATAATGAATTATATTTTGTTCAAAAACTGTATAAGAGAAGAAAAAGCTACGAAAACAAAATTATAATACTTGAAAATGTTTTACTACATTTTTTTCACATTTATCTATTTAACAACAACATAGAATTTATCATTTTTGAAAATTTTGTGTTTTTTTTTTTTTTTAAACCTAGCAACAAATTAATAGATGTTAATTTTATTCTTAAATAAAAGATACTATTGGGTGGATTTATTATATTTCCCATTTTTTTTGTGTAAATTTTAATGACGTGAATCTCTTGGATAGAATTCAGCTAAAGTAGAAGCTGGAATACGTTTGAGCATTTCCTTAGGGAAAATACGTAACAATTGCCAACCAATATCAAGTGATTCAAAAACAGTACGATTTTCATAGTTTCCCTAAAAATAAAAAAGAAAATATTAATTTCAAATCGAAAAGCTAAAGCCAAATATTATTTACTTGTGAAATGAAATTCTTTTCGAATTTAGTTAAAAATTCCAAATATAATAAATCATCTGGTGTTAAAGCTTCTTCACCAACAACAGCTTTCATTGCTTGTACATCTTTACCAATAGCATAACAAGCATACAATTGATTTGATACATCTGAATGATCTTTACGTGTCATACCCTCACCAATAGCTGATTTCATTAAACGTGACAATGATGGTAATACATTAACTGGTGGATAAATTTGTCGATTATGTAATTGACGATCAACGTAAATTTGTCCTTCGGTAATATAACCAGTTAAATCGGGAATTGGATGGGTAATATCATCATTAGGCATAGTTAAAATTGGTATTTGTGTAATTGAACCATTACGACCTTCAACACGACCAGCACGTTCATAAATTGTTGCCAAATCTGTGTACATGTAACCAGGAAAACCACGACGACCGGGTACTTCTTCACGGGCAGCTGATACTTCACGTAAAGCTTCAGCATATGATGACATATCAGTTAAAATAACTAATACGTGTTTTTCACATTGATAAGCTAAAAATTCAGCAGCTGTTAATGCCAAACGTGGTGTAATAATACGTTCAATTGTTGGATCATTAGCTAAATTCAAGAACAGGCATACATTCTCCATGGAACCATTTTCTTCAAAATCTTGTTTAAAGAATCGTGCAGTTTCCATATTAACACCCATAGCAGCAAATACAATAGCAAAATTATCTTCATGATCATCTAAAACTGATTTTCCGGGAACCTAAATTTTATATATCGATAAAGCAAATTGATTGAAAATAATATTTCTTAAAATTTAATTTATTTACTTTAACAAGACCAGCTTGACGACAAATTTGTGCAGCAATTTCATTATGTGGTAAACCAGCAGCCGAAAAAATTGGAATCTTTTGACCACGGGCAATTGAATTCATGACATCAATAGCCGAAATACCTGTTTGGATCATTTCTTCGGGATAAATACGTGACCATGGATTAATTGGTTGACCTTGAATATCTAAGAAATCTTCAGCCAATATTGGTGGTCCTTTATCAATTGGTTTACCAGAACCATTAAATACACGTCCTAACATATCTTCAGACACTGGTGTTCTTAAAATATCACCAGTAAATTCACATAGTGTATGTTTTGCATCAATTCCTGATGTCCCTTCAAATACTTGTACAACAGCTTTAGAGCCGCTTACTTCTAATACTTGGCCAGAACGATAAGTGCCATCGTTTAAACGTAATTGTACAATTTCAGCATATTTTGGGAATTTCACTTCATCCAAAATTACCAATGGACCATTTACACCAGAAACTGTTTTATAAGCTAAAAAAAATTATATTGAGATATTAATATTCATAAATTCTAATCATTTTTTATATTTTTATAACAAACGTCAAATTTAAAGAAGTCAATTGGGTCAGGTGGTTTAGGTTTATATCAGAATAAATCGAAGTCACATGACTCAAATATTAAATTTTTCAGAAGAAAATATTGAATTTATTGGACAAGAAAATATTAGCAGATATTGTATAATTTTTAGTAAAAATGATATTATCCAAATTTACAGTGCAATATTGTCCGAAAATAAGAAAAATTTAAATTAAATGTAAAATACGATGACGTTTATCGATCGAAAAACTTTTTTTTGCTGTCAAAATGGCTGCGAAAATTTTTAGTACTTTTGTAAATATTTAAATTTAAATAAATTATAATGGAATTTTAATAGTGTTAATAAGTATATTTTGATGTTAATAAATTTATTTATAATGTACAACTTACTTAATCGAGGTTGAGAAATAAAGTCCCTGTTCACAGCTAGGACATGTTCCTTATGTGCTTGTCTTGCAGTTAGAGACATTTTCAATTTTTATAATTTCGTGAAATACTTTTAAATTCTTTCGACTATTGATTAATATTTTAACTGAAATATGTAAAATTATAAATGAATTAAATAATTGGGAAACTAATAAACTAACTTTATCTTGAATTATTAGCACAAAAGTCAGCTGAGCCCTTTTTCTTACAAGAAAATTTACAGAGTAGACAATTTTCACTAATGAAGTTTATACTTTGATTTTTTCATGTGATGAACTGTCATGTGATTAGTGCTGCCGGCATTGAAAAATATTTACAGCGGTTTTAAATTAAAATTTGTTTGACAATAGATGGCACTGTACTGTTATAAAAAAATGTTTCTAAATTTTTATGGTACCGCAATATTTTAAAAATTTATTAATAATTCATGAACTACGAGTCATCATATATGCAGAGTTGTTAAATAATGCATTCAAAAAATAATGCAGTATTATTACTGAGTAATTCAAATATTTAATGCATTAAAAATTACAAATAATTTTTACTGAAAAGTTTTAAGTACAAAAATACCTTGCAATACTGTAGTAATGCATTACTTTATCTGTATTAAAAGTAATGCATTACTTTACTGCATATTTTATATAATAATAAAATAGTATATACTGTTATAATAACAATATAATGTAGTAAAGTAAAACCCTTTCTTAAGTTGTTTGAATTTTAGTTGAGAAGTTACTTTCTTTTGCTGTATTAGTAAATTCACCAAGTCGCGAGGTGCTCTGAATTTCGAAAAAATAATTTTATTAAAAGTAAACTTTAAATTTATGGATTAAAAACATTTTTAAAATAAAATTAGTATTTTTTCTAAAAAAAACTTATGAATTATATTATATACTTTCACTACAACTGAATTATATTTTTTTAATACATATTATATTATTATTTTAAAGTAATTATAAGTACTTCATTGAATTACCAAATATTGTGTTAGTACTTCGAAATACTTAATTGAAGTACAAAAGTAATGCAAAAAATACTTCAAAGTAATGACCGAATTTTTAAAAGTACTGGAATGCAGTAAAGTAATGCATTACTTTTAATACAAATTAAGTAATGCATTACTGCAGTATTTCAAGGTATTTTTGTACTTAAAACTTATCAGTATAGCAATACTGTACTGCATAAAAGTAATTCAACTAAAGTATCTGGTACTGCAGTAATGATGTAGTAATATATTACTAAAGTAATGCATTACTTAACAACTCTGCATATATGTTCACACTCTTTCTTGAAAAAAACTATAGATCGGATCCGTATTTTACAATTTTTGTCAGTCATGTTTTACATTCAATAAAATCAATCTGTGTACTTTTAATTATATTGGAAGAATTGGGATTGATTTAAGTAATGAATTTTTGTTAATTATTTTTAAGTTAGTTTATACACTCTAGGTTAAGTATTTTAAGAAAGTTTTTGTAATTTTCCTTCAAACTATTATGTATTACATGTTTACAAAAAATCATCAGTTGATTATAATAAATATTATTAGTTGTAAAGGAAAATTCCTAATCTGGAATATTAAGTTTCTTGTTAATATTAAATGTAAATTAAAATGAAATAAATTAATAATAATATAAAATTCGTATATGTACTTATTTAAAACCTCACAGCTTAAGTATGTTTTGTTTGTTTGATATTGCATATAAAAAATTACATAGAACTATCAAACACTTTTCTTTTACTGGAATTATAAATTAAAACTTTGTATAAATAGTTACCGAATAATCCTGGGGTTTGCGTTCTATTGCTCATTTATTGATATCGGGGTTACAACAATTTTGGTTTGGTATAACGTATAAATAACAAATTAAATACAAAATTTAGAAAAATTACCTAAAACCCTTTTTTTATTACTAGCAAAGTAATAACTTTATTTTAGCGAAAAACATTACAAATCTAATGTTAATAACATAATTATAAATATAAAAAAACCATTTATAAAAAATATAAATTTTTAATATTGTCTGTGCATACTTAATATGTTAATAAAAATAGTTATATTTTTTTTTAAATAACCACAATCATAACTGTAGGAATTACTTAATCAATTAATTTAAAATCTTTTGCATATATTCTTAAATGCTTAAATTTTTCTTTTAACTCAATCAAAGTAGTTAAAACAATATTTTTCCAGTTTTTTCTTAAATAATGATAATGCAAACCATCAAACATTACTGGATAATTTGCATATACTTCTAAACCTAAAACCGAAAAACATTCACCAATTAATACAAATAAACGTGTAAATAGAAATGATATTCGAGCACCACGACCATCAATTTTTTGTACATAATCTAAATTTAAATTTTGTTTATATGATTCATCACACACGGTAGCATATAATAAACAATCAGCTTCGTCAATAGAAATTTGGTTTCTCTAAAACAAAATATAAATTAAAATTTTCAAATTATAAATTATTTAGTTATTATGGGAATTACCTCAACCAAAATGAAAATAATTAAAATAGTTAAAAGAAATTCATCAGGTAATTTTGATATAATTTCAGGACTTAATATCGAATTTGGTGATATTTGCCAAACTAATAATTTAATTCTTAATATATCGAGTTCTTCGTTATCACCGTAAGGTGTTGTCAATAATTCAATAATAGGTGGTAAGGTATCTAGAATTATTATTTAAATTAAATTAAAATTATAAAATTTTGATAATTACCTTCAGGAAAGACTGGAAATTCATCAGAAACTTTATATGATTCCAGGTGACTTGGTTTAACAATTATTGTACGTGTTATACTATCTCTATTTAGTTCATGGTTTAATAAAATTCCCATTTGTTTTTGGACATATGGTCTAACTAATTGATAATATGGTATAAATTCATTTGTTGACAAATCAAAATATAACATTGTATAGATAGTTGGTAAATCTGCTAAAATCGCATGTACAAAAACTTGTCCAGATGTTACTTCCAATAATGTTGATTCTATTCTAGGCCGTTCAAAATCTGCCTGTTAATATTATTTTTTAATTAATAATTTATATTTACTTTTCCATTAAATAAGTTATGTATATCTAACCTAATTAAATATTGTACACATTTTGATAAATTTTTGTACTTACATCACAATAAAATTTGATACTTTTTCTAAAATCAATTAATCGAGTTTCTTTATCACCTCGATTACCAAACATCATATTAATAAGATAAGTTTCATCTTGTTGTCGTAAATTTGGTGGTAATGAATGAATTCTTCTGACAATATTAGCAATAGTTTCAAATTTTCTATGTGGCCTTGAAATTTGTTTATGAAAATGCTAGAAAGAGTTATTCAAATTCAAATTCAAAGGAAATCTATTCATGAATTTTATTTTTATTAACCAACCTCTACATTATCATAACTGAGAAAATCATTTCCAGCTATTGTTGCTAATAAAATTAATTGCTGGCTAGATAATGATAAATGGGTTCTTAATCTTGTTCGATCAAATTCTAAAGTTGTTAATTTCTCTAAATCAATATCATTTGCACTCCAACAATACCAATTTCCTTCAAATATAAAAAAGTCAGAATCATTAGAAATAACGGCTAGTGCATTTTTTTTATTTGCTATCCAAACAATTTCTTGATCTGCTTCACGTATTGTTCTTACCAGTTCACCGTATTTTTTAGCAATATTACGTAAATTTTGAAAGAAAGGTGTTAAATTTGATAATTTATATTGTTCTAATATTTCTTCATTACTTATATCTAAGCCTTCATCAATATCATGTAAAATTTTTAAATTATTTTCATAATTTTCATTTCTGCGTTTGATTATTGTGGGTATTTTATCAGGAAATAATTGACCATCAGTTACACAAATTATTTCACATCCCATATTAGTGATTGTTTTAAACATTTTGTCAGCACGCTCATTGTAAATATTATATCGACCACCCATTATTTTTTCTTTATCATTTGTATAAACTAAATAATGAATTGTGACTAAATCAATTATAATTATTGGTTTTTCATTATTATGATTCCTGAAATCATAAATTGTGATTTGTTTATAAAACATATAATATATGTATTTTAAATTCTTTTTGGCGGGTAGGTATACCTCTTGTATCTATCTACTTCTTTCTGCATGTTAATTTCATGAACAGCATTTATTTGGTTCATATATGTGAAAAGGTGACGAATTCCCATTTTCAAATATTGTTTAACAATTTACTTTGGTGATAATTTTTTTATTTGTATTACTTATTTTTGATTTAATTTTATATATTTACTATTTGTTTTTTGTTATTTGTTCATTGCAATTGCAGTATTTGTTTGTTTGTTTTGTGGCTTTATTGTCTTTTGTGGTGTTGATATTATCTATGTCACTTTATCGTAATAAATTTTAAGATAGTTACCCCTCAAACAAGCTCGACGCGACGGACGCAACGGAGACGTCCGTTGAAATGTATAGAAATATATGAAAGTGAGCAAAGTCACGACGGACGCAAAAGTTCAATCGATTTCAACTTTCAACGGACGCAAAAGTTCAACGGACTTTCGACGGACACGACTTACAGAAAATAGGTACTTTTCAAAATTTTGAATTAAAATAAATTTATTTGACATTCCAAAAAAATTTTCAGTGAATTATAAGTGTGAAAAATTAATTTAAAGTATAAGTACGAGTTTGCTCCATCAAAAATTCTTATGCGTTTATTGTCCGTCCGTTGCGTACATCGCGTCCGTCGTCAGTCGAGCTTGTTTGAACCATTAGTTAAAAATCCATTTGTCTTTTAACAAATCCATTTGTCTTTCAATGTGTTGACAAAGTGGTCAAATAGTATCGTTTGTGGTTGTGGCATTGTGGGATTCTGTATTCTTTTCTTTTGGCACCCATTTTGACGTTTGACAAATCGCTTTAAGAAATATTAAATATTAAAGAAATATTTAAATATTTTATATAATTTATAGGACTAACGATTAAGATTTAAATGAAAAAAAAAATAAGGAAGGCAACGGGAAACCACTTCATAAAGAAATTCTCTAGTAGTAATGTATCATCAATAAACAACAACAACAACAATAACAACATTATAACTCTCCCGAGGTGATCGGTTCTACGCACCGAAGAGACCCTGGCACACAACATCAGTTGGACCCCAGGCCAAGGATCACCAATTCGGAATCAGGTTTGAGATTGGATTATTTCAGCTTTCCTTTTTCAGGCACTGTTCCTGGCTTACTTTTTTCTTTGCTATGGCAGATTATCCCGGCCAATCTGCTCAACATACTACTCTTAAGAGCCGGAATCGAATCAAACCCAGGTCCTAGAATCTGGCTGTGCTCGGTATGTAATCTTCCGATAAAGAGAACGGTCGCCTCAGTTCGCTGTAACAGTTGTAATAACTGGTGCCACCTTAAACAGTGTTCAGGCCTTAGTAGCACTAGTGACTACACAACCAGCTTTATCGGGAGTTGTTGCGCATCTAGAGCAATACAATCCTTAAATGACACAATGGCAATAGTAGATCTACGTTCTCCATCTCCGCCATGCACCAACATCGCATCGGCAATAGTAGATCTGCCAACTCCATCTCCATGCACCAACATCGCATCGGTGAATGTAGAGTCACACACTGACATTCCACAAATCCAGTACGGTCAGCCACAAAGTCTTTCAGTTGATTCATTCAGAGTCCTTCAATGGAACTGCAATGGCCTCAGAAACAAGTTAACCGAGATCACCAATTACATGTTTCGAAATGACATATTGATAGCTGCCGTACAGGAGACCAAAGTTCCAAATTCACACTCATTGTCTTCATTTAACGGTTATCACATCATTAGACGTGACAGAACCGACAGAGGCGGGGGACTCGCTTTTATCCTACATCCTGATGTCTCTTTCAGACATATAGTGATTTCCCAACTCTCCTCCGATCCTCATATGGAGGCAATGAGTATAGCAGTCAAAACGGGTGATATTGAGCTCACGCTTACTAATGTTTACATACCACCAGTAAACAGCGTTGGAGCAAACTACCAGCCAACCCTAGACTGCATTCTTCAGGGTGAAAATACCATCATAATGGGCGATTTTAATGCTCATCACCCACTTTGGTTCTCCAATATTCCTAGTGACAACCGTGGAAATAGCTTTGTAGAACAAATTGAAGACTCAGATTTTGTTACCATCAACGAAGATTTTCCCACCAGAATAACATCTTCCTGCTCAAGCTCCCCTGATATCACACTTGTAAACTACTCACTTCTAAGTAGGGTATCTTGGCGAGCCGATTCTGCGCTTAGTTCAGACCATCTTCCTGTAGTGATCACCATAGAGGAACGTAACACCTTTGTAGTGTCCGAACAGCGAACTTATCTCAATCATAATAAAGCCAATTGGCCTGAGTTCGCGAACTTCGTAGACCGCAAACTCTCTTCACTACAGGAACCAACAAGCGCTATAGCAGGTGAGAAAATCTTCCGTGACGCAATCGTTAGTGCTGCCAAAATTTTCATTCCAATGGGCAGAATCAAAAAAGTGATTCCAAATTTTCCGCCTGAGGCTTCCAGGCTCGCCCAACAACGCGACCACCTTCGAGCAACAGACGCAAGCTATGCTAATATCACTCGACTAACACAGGACATCCATAAACTGGTAGCCGATCACCGGCGGTCCAAGTGGTTGAGTCACCCTGAACATTGCTCGCTTGGTTCTAAAAAGCTTTGGTCTACCATCAGCGATTTGTCTGGCAAACACCAAGCCCAGAATAAAACGGCTATAGCCTTCAACAACCAGCACCTCGATAACAACAAAAAATGTGCCACCAAATTCTGTCGTCAATTTGTAGAGCACCCGCTTGCCCAATGCAAAACATTAAGGCCGGTTTTACGTAAGCTAAAAGCTTTAAAACCAGCAAATAACATCTCTGCTATTTCTGCACAAGAAGTGCATGCAGCAATAAAGAAGGCTAAACCTTCTAAAGCATTAGGGTCAGCTGGCATTTCTATGTTCATGCTGAAAAAGCTTAACATCCAGAGCATAGAATATCTTGCGCAGGTGATAAACCTTGCGCTTACAAATTTCACCATACCTAGCGTATGGAAAGTTGCCAGGATTATTCCAATCTTAAAACCTGGCAAGCCATCTAGCGAGAGCTCTTCGTATAGGCCAATCTTGTTGCTTTCTCCAGTAGCCAAAACGTTGGAAGCCCTCCTGTTGCCACAACTTCAGGAGAATTTCTCACTAGCGGCACACCAGCATGGCTTTAGGAAGCATCGTAGTACAACAACAGCGCTAACTGAACTCACAACCAAAATTGCGGAAGGTCTCAATCACCGTCGCCCGCATTGGTGCACTGTTGTTGTAGCACTTGACCTATCAAAAGCTTTTGACACGGTTTCCCACCCTATCCTACTCCAAGATATCCTAAGTTCCTCCCTCCCTAATTCCACTAAAAGATTCCTATCAGCTTACATCAACGGTAGGTCTGCGTATGTAGAGTTCCGTAACTCATGCTCTAAGCATCGCAAACTGAAGATGGGCGTCCCTCAAGGTGGAGTCCTCTCCCCTATCCTCTTTAACCTTTCCTTACTTCCTACACCTCCCCCTGGCGTAAAACTTATAACTTATGCTGATGATTGTACAGTCGCTGCGACTGGTTTAGATATATGTGAAGTTACAAACAGGATAATCACCTACCTGCCAGAGTTAGCTCAATTTTTCTCCTCGAGGAAACTCCAACTCGCTTCACATAAATCATCAGCCACTCTTTTTACATCTTGGACCAAGGAAGTCAAACTAACCCTAGATATTCATATAAATGGTGAACCCATCCCCACAACTAATAATCCGAATATTCTAGGAGTCACGTTTGACAACCTTCTCACATTTTCAAAACATGCTAATTCCATCTGCATGAAAATGAGCAATAGAAATGGGGTCCTAAGAGCTTTAGCCGGTACAACTTGGAGGAAGGACATAGAAATCCTTATCACGACATATAAAGCCATCGGACGAACAATCATCAACTATGCAGCGCCAGTCTGGACGTCTTACCTAAGTAACACCCAATGGAATAGACTTCAATCCAGACAAAACACAGCGCTTCGCATAGCGTCTGGCTGTCACTCCATTTCCTGCCCTGATCACCTCCATGCTGAAACTTCAATCCTTCCTGTCAAGCAGCACAACGAACTGCTATCCACGCAATTCCTGCTTTCCTGCCATAATCCTGACCACCAATCCCACGATATTACTGTCAGTGACTTGCCATCACGCAGCATTCGCCAGGACATCAGGTACTTTAAAGTCAGAGTTACGCCGGCTCTGCCTACCACCTGGAGCCCTAAGTCGTCACGCTCTTCCATTAAATCTCTTCATACGGAAGCTGTCTCTGCTGCATTGTCCTCATGTAAGGTAAACAGGGTCCTTGGTACACACCCACCACCAGTCGATAATAGTGAAAAAGCGCTGCCCAGGGAAACAAGATCCACCCTGGCGCAACTCCGGTCTGGTTGGTGCAATATTCTACAGAGTTATAAAGCGCGCATTATCCCTCGCACCTCTGATCTGTCTCCAGAATGCAACCAAGGTACTCATGATACAAACCATCTTTTTAATTGCTCTGCGAAACCAACAGACCTAGTAGCACTTGATTTATGGTCACAGCCCACCAAAGTGGCCTCTTTCCTAGGCTTACCTGTTTGATTCGCTCACAATTTCCATAGTATAAGTTGCTTTATTAACGCTTTTAGTAGTTAACATTAGTAGTAATATTTAGTATTGCGATTTAGAATAAAATAAGTCGCACCAGTGTAAGAACGAGGGGAGTTTTCTTAATCTACTTTCAGGCCTGATGACGCTACAACAACAACATTATAAACAATATCAACATTATTAACAATATCAACAACAATAGTTACAATAATTTGACACAAGTATATGCACCGACTGCCGACTCAAAGGAAGAACTATGCGATACATTTTATGAAGAAATAAATGAGTAATAAAATTAACAAATAAAAAAGATACTTTGATGATTTTGGGCGACTTCAATGCAAAAGTTGGTATGGGTGAAATCCCAGGTGTAGTTGGTAAGCATGGTTTAGGAGTCAGAAACTGCAGAGGTGAAAAATTAATAGATTTCTGTAGTGTTAATAGTCTGGTGATATGCAATACATTTTTTAAATTACTTAAAAGAAGACTATATACGTGGACATCGCCCAGAAACAATAATGATAATATTATAAAAAATCAAATCGATTTTATAATAGTGAACAAGATATTTAAAAATTCAATTTTAGCTGCAAAAACGTATCCTGGTGCCGATATTAACTCTGATCATAATCCTGTTGTAGCGGAAGTAAAAATAAAACTAAAGCAGATGCGAAAGCGTACAATCATCAAAAAATACGATATTAATTTGTTAAAAGATCCTGTAAAAAAAAACATCGTTAAAAAAAGCAAATAAACAGAGACATAGAACATAATATATGAATGCAATAATTACTGAAAGTGATATTAATACAAAGTGCCAATTTATAAAAGCTCCAATGGAAAAAATATTTGAAAAATTAGAAACCAACACAAACAATAATAATAATAATAAATGGATGAATGATGAAATATTAAACTTAATGGAATGTCGTAGAATGTATAAACAATCTGATCCAGAAAACTATAAATTGATAAACAAATTAATTAAAAGAAAAATAAAAGAAGCTAAAAATAAATTTTGGAATGAGCAATGCAGAGAAATTGAATCTCTAGACTAGAACAACAACACAACAGTTTAATGTTACATAAAAAAGTAAAACATGTCACGGGAAAATCCAAGAAGAAGCATAAAGGTATATTGAAAGATAGTGATGTAAAATAATTTTAGATGTAGAAAGCAGGATTGTAAGATGGAAAAATTATGTAAAAGAGCTGTTCGATGATGAGAGAAATGAATTGAATGGGAGAAATGTAGAGGATGGTTTGAAAATTTTAGAAGATGAAGTAGAGTACGCCATAAGAAATGCTAAAGATAATAAAGCGACGGACCCAGATAGAATTCCAAGTGAATTCATAAAATTGTTAGAATAAATCGGAATTAAATTAAAGTACTCGCTCACGGTAGAGTACTGCGGTACAATACCGGCAGAATGGTTAAAATCCAGCTTTATAACCTTACCGAAAAAATCAAAACCATCAAATTGTGAAGATTATAGGACCATCAGTTTAATGTCACACACTTTAAAATTGTTTTTAAAAATAATTCATAATAGAATATATCGGAAGCTGGAATTTGACAGCAGCAATACTCAATTTGGTTTCAGAAACGGTCTAGGCACACGGGAAACTTTGTTTTTATTCAATACCATAGTACAAGGATGCAAAAAGGTAAATGTTGATGTTTATTCATGCTTTATAGACTATGAGAAAGCATTCGATAAAGTACAACATAATAAGTTAATAAATATACTAGAAAGCAAAAATATAGATCCGAAAGTTATTAGGATAATTGAAAACCTCTACTGGAAACAATCAGCAGTAATAAGGACAGAAGATGGCATATCAGATGAAATATTGATTAAAAAAGGTGTGAGACAAGGTTGTTTACTGTCCCCCACGTTATTCAATGCGTATGCAGAAGCAATAATTAAAGAAGCATTTGAAAATACGGATATTGGTGTGACCATCAATGTGGAAAAAATAAATAATGTGAGATATGCAGATGACGCTTTGGTTATGGCTGAAAATTTGGCAGAATTACAAGAATTAATGCACCGTTTAAATACAGTTACCTTGAAATATGGTCTAAAAATGAACATTAAAAAACCAAATTTATGGTATTCAGTAAAAATCAATTAAATAATGCTACACTATTCATAAATCAACAAGTAGTAGAACGCGCCGATAAAATTAAGTATCGTGGGACAGTGGTAAATGCTGATAGTAGTAACAGAATAGAAATAAGAGCTAGAATAGAGATGGCCAGAGCTGCATTTAATAACATGAAAAAACTCTTCAGTAATAGTGATCTAAATCTAACGTTGAAGGTTAGATTACTGAAATGTTATGTATGGTCGACTTTACTTTATGGGGCTGAAATTTGGACGTTAAGTAATGCAGACATAAAGAAAATAGAAGCGTTTGAGTTATGGCTATACCGAAGAATTTTGAAAATATCATGGACAGAAAGAGTAACTAACGTTGAAGTATTAAATAGAATGAATAAGTCAAAACAAATCGTCAATATTATAATGAAAAGGAAAATAACTTATCTTGATCACATAAAAAGAAACATAAAATATGAAATACTGATGACTGCTCTGGAAGGAAAGATTAATGGTAGAAGAATCAGAGGTAGAAGAAGAATATCTTGGATGCAAAACATTGCAGATTATTACAACTGCACTAAAATACAATTGCTAAAAGCTGCCAGTTCAAAAAAAGAAGTTAAGCTGATTATTACCAATCTAAATAGTGGAGGGGAACCCTAAAGAAGAAGAATATAATTTATTTGTTTGATAGTCGTAAAAGTTGCATCGTGTATAAAGAATGTAGGAGTGCTGCACTATTTTAGATTGCCTATTTAAAAGCAGCACCAGCATACCACCATTATTTGACAATTTAAGTTATAAAAAGCGAGAGCAGACCCTGTCGCGAGATTAATTACGGATTCATTATGATATCAATTCAACTGAACTCATAGCCAAAGCAAGCTGACACGACGGTTTTAATACTTTAATTCACAATGCAGTTGTTTGGTAATAATAATAAATATGGTTATTGCGACTTGCGAGGGGCTGAAGAAAACAATTTTTATTTCTGATATTTAAATATGTACGGTATTTATTTATATTTTATTTTCTAAATTTGCGATTGCTCTGTTTTAACAAAATTATTTTATGCTTATTTTTTATATTAAAATCACTATTAACAAAACAAGCTTTGATCTATTCATTACAAGTTATTTTGTTAGTTGGAAAACTAAACAATCGATTATTTTGACTATTTGTTGTTGTACAACATTGTTCAATGCAACATTTAAGGACTTGTCTTTTCTTAGCATTAAAAAATGCATAATTATTAATCGCAGTATACGACAAAATTGTTGGAATTGATTTTTTTTTTTAATTTTTATCTTACAATATTGTCTTTCCATTTTTCTGAAAGTATATCAATATTTTTAGGAAATCTAAAAAAAATTAAATTTTTGGAAAGCTCTTTGGTTTTTTCACAATTTTTTATATGTACAACATTTAATTTTAGCCCTGAAAAGGTTTTTTTTTCTATTACCAATCACAATCAAAACAAAACTAAATAAAATAAACTTTGCTTAGCAAAATTCAAAATAGAATTAAAATTATTGCATTAGTAAAATTTAAATAATTGTTCTTATTACAAAAGTAAGGACTAAGGAGTCAGAAAGAAGAAAGAAAAAAAAAACTAGAGAAGTGACTGTGGCGGGCGCCACGTTGTCTGCAGTAAAATACTGTAAATTTATTTTTATGATGCAGTTTACATACTGATGTTAGTCATTTATTTATATATTAACAAATTTTGTATTTTCCGTTTTTCAAATTTTGGTTTTGTATAATTTTGGTTCCGTTTTTCGTTTTGTAATATACATAAAATAATTTTGTTTAAAACACGAGCAATCGCAAATTTAGAAAATAAAATATAAATAAATACCGTACATATTTAAATTTCAGAAATAAAAATTGTTTTCTTCAGCTGCTCGCAATAACCATATTACCAAGCAAATGCAAAATAAGAATTTATCTATCATATTATAGAAAATAAAAAACGATCTCACTGAGTGAGCAAAAGGATTTCATATTTCTCAAAAATTTAAAGAAGACAAAAAAATCTGTATACATAATTTCGATGTTCTGATGTTGGTAGTTTATTTTTTATAATTTTTAGTAGTTTTAACTTCGTTGAAATATCTTATAAAAATTGTATTGTCTTTGGTCTCACTATATAAAAAAAAAATAATAAAAATTAATCACCCTGTATATCGGTAACGGTACATTTTAGAGGCCTCCTGTAGAACTATTTTTTTTGTTTTTCGTCATGCCCAATCATCTCCAGAAATTAATGCACACGTAGCACGGGCACACAGTATACTCTGGTCCATTCTAGTTGTATCATTTTGGCAGCACTGAATTTCATGACACTCCGAAAATTTCAAGAAAGCGTACGGTGTGCTGCAGACTACAAAATTGGCCTACGTAGTCAATTACTCGTAAAAAAATTTAATAGCCCGAGCAGAATCAACGCAGAATACATACGCAGCCTACATAAGAAATGCCAAAAAAAGTTAAAATGTATGAAAATATATGAAACCGATTATAACAAACGCAGCCTCGTCGCAGAATCGAGAAAAAAGTTAACCAACTTTTAACTTTTTCCGTAAGTACGCTGGTAAATGTCACATTAATATCAGGTAGAAAAATATTGTTAGTGTAAATTGGTAGGTTTTTCGCAGCAAAACTACTTTTGATTGTGTTCGGTAAATATTTTTTTCTTATGTTGGCTGCGTACGTTGGCTGCGTACGAATTTGATTCTGCTCGGCCTATAAAACGTTTACTTTTCTTCTTTCTTATTGTGAATCCAGGATTATGAATAAACAAATCGGACTATATTAATTTTCTGCTGGGTAAAATTATTTTACATACTTTTTGTTTGACACCTGCGCAATGTGAAACAAAAAGAATCGTTTTATTTATATTTTATTTAAATTCAACCTATACAAATTAATTAGTTACTTTAAAAGTTTTAAAATAAAAGAAAAATGAATAATCCAAAACGAACTATTAGTAGAACATCAAACAGTCTGAACGAGAAAATTGTAAATTATTATTATAAATACGGTCAAAATCGCAATTTAGAAAAATACCTACGCTTAAAATCATCCAGTGAAGGTAGTATTTCAACTCCTGAAAGTACTACAAAAAATGTGTATGAATTACCAGATGAGCATGAGAATGATAATTTATATTCTGCTAAAAAATCAAATGATAAAGACAAAAAGAAATCATATAGCTTCAATTGCGAATCAAATATTGCAATAACAATTCCCTGTATTGAGAGAGCTTCTATGCCTAATTTAAGTCAATGTATAGAAGATGGAATCAGTGCACAAACTGATTTTGAATCTTTTAAATCTGAGGAAAATATTGTAGCTTTTCAAAATGAAGAAACAAATATCGAAACTCCGCCACATGACGACCAACAAAATATTAAATTAAAATCACCAGAATCAATATTGAAATCTACTAGTAAACGATTAGAATGGGATTCATTAGCTGATGTTGGTTATGAGAAAAATACTCTATCAAATACTAAAAGTTCATCATCATTATCAACATTGGAAAGATCCGTTTTAAAAGATTTTTTTGCTGACAAAGGAATTGAAATAAATTTTCCTAATATTAAAACCAAATATGACAATAATCGTTTACCAAAAATAAATGAAGAAACTAATAAAAAATCCACATCACAAGGTGCAATACCGAAATTAAAATCTAAAGAAAAATGGCGGGAAACACTTGAAAATGTTCAAAAAAAATATCGAAGTTTACCAGCATTAACAGAAACAAATGCATCAGGTGTGAATGTTTCGCAATTCAAGGACATTTCAACTAATCGTCATAGTACACCTAAAGTTATTGGTTTAGAAAAATTCTGTCAAACTAGTTTAGTAAAAAAGGATACCCAACAAATTCAATGTGATTTTTCCAATAGTGAAAGTATTAGAAGTGCTTTTGAAGTAGGCAGCATGACATCACAATCAAGTTTTGAATACATTCCACAGGTAATAGTTTTTTATAGCATTTTTTAATAATATCCATATAAAAACTATTTAAATTGTTTTGTGTATTATAGTTAATTATATTTTAAAATATTTTTAGGTTTTTGAATCTGAAACTAGTTGTTCTAATAAAGAAAATATTTCTCCAATAAATTCCCAAAAAGAAACTATCGAACAAAAGTTACGAAAATCAGTTTCAAAATTATTTGCACTACAAAAAAACCAATCTGTAGATCAAAAATCTTATAATGAAATTGATTTAGGTATTCAATTGTTATGTTCTTTAATTGAATCAAAGAAAATGTCTGATCATCAGAAAAAGATTTTGGCTAAAAAAATTGTTGGTAAAATAACAAAAACAACAACACAAAGTTGTGAAAATGTATCTTCAAATATGACGTCAACAAGAACAACAATGAATAGTGCAAGTATTTCAAGTTCATTTAGCATGCCATCATTAATTGGTAAAAATATCACAAATAAAAATTGCTTATCCAATAGAAATAAAAACAATAAACAACTTGTAATGAGTGGTGTTGAAAGTATAGGTAGTAATAGAAGTGATGAAATGTCTGAAAATAATACCGAATTAGTAAGTCGTCGTAGTTCATCTGTACCAAAAATTGAAATAATTAAACAACAAAGTTTAGATGAAAAAAATGATTTTTATAGTAAAAAATCAATTTGTAAAATGGAAGATAAATCAAATCAAGTTAATGTTGATTCATTAGTTAAAATAATGAAAAAATTAGAAATTCCATCAAAAATAATCGAAAAGAATCTACAAGAATATGAATCTACAAGTGCTGCTGAAACTACTACAACAAAATCCGAAACAACTGATGATCAAGAAACAATGAGAGAATGGTTGGATCCACTAACACGTTCTGAAGTTAAATATGAAGATATGCAAAGACGAAAATCTATTAAAAAAGCCAGTAAAATTGGTGGTAGTGGAGATTTTGAACCTGTTAATACAAAAAATTTAATAAAAATTGTAGAAGAAGAGAAAAAAGCTCATTATGATTGGATTGAAATGGAAATAAAACGTTTAGAACAACTTAAAGTTTTGTTATTAAATGAAGACAAAACTAATTTAACTTCTTTGACTAATTTTATTCCTGATAGAAAAGAAAATAATATTAATACTTATCCGGTTTTATATATTAATAATAGGAAGTGTGATTTTGAAAAATCGGAATCAAATTCTACACAAAATTCTGGTAACAATAATAATAAGTCTTCAGTTGAAAAATCGGAATCAAATTCTACACAAAATTCTGGTAACAGTAATAATAAATCTTCAGTTCAAAGTAAAAAAACTGATGGGACTAAATCGACTAATTCAGAAAATTATTCAAATGATATTGAAGAAATTAATATCGAATTTAATCACTCAATAAAGAAGAAAGATAATGTTATATATGATGATGCTGCTGGTACGGCCTCTGTTACCAAATGCAGGAAATCAACCAAAAATAATAGAAATAAAAAGAAATCTGAATGCGATCAAAATCGTAAAATAAATGATAATTTTCGGAAACACCGATCTAAACTTGAAACACCACCACCACAAAATACTGAACGAACAGAAAGTGTTCGATCATTTGCTCGCCAAAAGAAATTAGATTTTATTGAAGTATATAAACGTGCTCATTCACGTGATTATGATTGTCCAGCTGAAACTGATCATTATTCGGAACCCCGAAATGATAATAATAAAAGATCGTTTGTAAATAATAATAAACAATTTATATCAGCCAGTTCATCGAATTTGTTCATATCATCTGAATCCATATCAATACCAATAACACCTGGTGCTGAATCATCTAGTATAACTACAACACATCAATATGATAGTCGTTGTGGTATTGGTATACAAACAACAGATTCTATTTTAGATACATATCCAATTAATGATATACAGATCCCAAGAAAACCTACCCAAAGAATTTATTCAACTGGCAAAGATCAACAAGTTCAAGTAAAACCAGTTACTATTTCATATATTTTAAAATTTGATGATAAAACTTATAAAAATCAGAATAACAAACGTTCAGAAAATGATAATGTACCAATAATGTATACTGAAAGCGTTGAATGTTTAACATTAGAAGAACAATTTAAAAAATGTTGTCCTAAATTTTATTCAAATGTTTTAAAACGACAACAAATACTCCGTAATATGCAAGAAATTCGACAAAAACGTGAAGAAAGAATACGTGATATTGTTGAAAATACTAGTTTAAGATCAATTCCAAGGAAATTAGAACAGTTACCACCTCCAGCAACAAGTATGTATTTTGTAGATTTAGATTAAATTATTTTAAAATAAAAATAAATAAAGAAGTTTTGACTCAGACTCTAAACTTTAGTTGAATTTGTTGGTGCTCCTTTTTAGACCCAGATTCTAAACTTTAGTTGAATTTGTTGGCTTAACTCCGAATAATACCGTACATGATATGCACCTAGACAAAATATGGAGACTAAAGTCGAATTCAAAAATATATTTCAAAAATTAAAATTTTCCCTTTTCTTGACATTAAATTTATTTGCTATTACAAATAATATCAGACAATCATATTATCTGATTATCTGTTTCATACAATGACACAGTATTTTTTCTAAATTTAAATTATTATTCCAATTTGGGTTCAGAGTATGCAAAAAAAAAAAATATTTTCCCTCTTAATTACAGTAAAGATTAGAAATTTAATTTTATTATCCTGTATAAAGAATATAATTACATATCACGATATAATTATTACTTCGCAAATTAATGATCACCAAAGTTACATAAACCTTTATATAGAATAATTGTTAGAGTTTTTGTAAAGTATTAATTTAATATTTTATTATTTCATATTATCCTATTAATTGGTTGGTTTGAATGGAGTGTGGCCGCATGAACCTCCACGTACTTAAGACACAACTCACAAGTGGCCGTTGTACATTTACGACGTTGGCCTTCTTTATAAAAAACCACAGCCAATTCTGCTGCCACATGCTTTCTTATAAATATATGATTCGATCCTATACTTTTGTAAGTAACTTTTACTTTATTTATTGTTAGAATACTTTTAATTTTCCTTGCCCACGTATAACCTCACAGCATCTTGGTCTTTACAATAACGGTGCTGGTTTTCCAGTCCATAGTATGGTTTTTCTTTGACAACTCATCCAGTAATCTGTTGGATGTAGCAATTGTACAACCCACGATTACTTGTGGGTTATATTCGATTACTTCCGTATTTTTAGTAGCTCTCTTGAGCATCTGAATTCATTTGTCTAAGATTTAGTTCTTCTTTATAAGGTTGCCAGTTTTTTTGAGGGTTCCTAAAATTTGACTCTAAAGCGACCCAACATAATTCTAAACAAATCCATGAACGTGCTTATAATCATAGACATTTTATTTCAAAATTTCTTTATGAATATGTTTCCTCGCTAAAGGTTTATCTATTACTATTAGTTCGTATAGATCCTTTATTCTAAATGAATAACTCCTTACTTATTAAAAATTCTAGTGATGTCTTACCCCATATGTTTGTATTTATACTACTCCACATAGAATGATACGCATTGCAGTCGCAACTAATTATAATTAGTCGCAACTAATTATCAAACCATCATTTGTGTTTATATCCTGCATTTCCTCTTTTTCTTTTTTTAATACTTTTATCCAAAGTTTTTTCTTGAAATTCCTATCTGTTGCGGGTGTGGTAAATGAATGAAGTTGCTGCTTGGATTTTACTGTTCTTAATAAATTTACTGCCGTCAAACTGCACCATTCACTTTGATTTTTAGGCATGAAATTCTTTTACGCCTCCTGCTTTTTGCCTGGTAATTTTGACTTCCAGTATTAGCTGTAGTAGTCTATATTTTGCACTGCGTGGAATGCAAGGTTGTTTAATTTTCTTACGTTTACAGTATTGACTAATTGAGGTTCTGAATTCATTGTATGTAGAACTTTGGCGTTTTAGTTATGTACTCTGGTTAATTTATTTTTAAATTTTTTCGATAGCACCATAGCATTTTTTTAAAAGCGTGATTTCCCAGCATCCTGGTTTGAACTCAGTATAGTAATGTTCAAAAGTATAATATAATTTTTAAAAATTTTGTAATCGTAAAATTATAATTTCACTTAAAATATTTAATTTTTTTTTTTAAATTTCTTAGAACATACAAGAGTTTTCTCAACAAAAGAAATGAAAGCTATGACAAAACGTAAACAAATTAAACTTCCGGAAGTATTGAAAAAAATTGAACAACAAAGAAAAGATCGAAAGATAAAAGGCAATCAAATATTAAAGGATGTTTTTAATAAGGTATTGAAATTATTACATAAATTAAATGTCCATTTATATTTACAAAACTCAATTAAATTTTTAGCGCCTTCAACGACGTGTCCATAAAGGAAAACTATCTTTGGAACATAGCCAAACTGTAATTTAATATAATTTTAAAAGTGTTCAAAATAGATATACAATTTGTTTATATTATATTTAAAGTAAATATATATAATATATTTATTAATATATTTAAATTCACCACTAAACAATAATTATTAAATTAGAATTTTATTATAATATTAAATTAAGAAGAATGTCAAAAGTTATCTGAATTAGAATCATCTTGTTTAGAACTAGCCACTTTAGGGTCGTTTTCAAAACATGAACAAGTGCTATTATTCATTTGAGGATGATATCGTTTTCGATGTTCAAATGGTGGTGCATGCGTAACCTTCCGACACGGTACATGTTTTGATGGTTCTAAATTTTCAAATCTTCCACATTGTTCTGACATACCTACAAACAAATTTTTTTTTTTAAAATAATTGTTAGATATATATTTTTGTTAGCTAACCTATACAATCTAGTTTAGTTAGTTTCAGATTTTGTGTACAATTCAATAAGTTTCGAACTTTTTCTGTAAAAAAAAAAAATATTTATAATAATAATAAAATAAGATTGATATTTTGTATAAATTTTTTAATAATGAATCGAGAGAAATTTTACCAAGCCTACAGGGACTGATAATTGGTGTTGGTGATGATATTCTTGGTGGGCGCATAAAAGACCAAATTCTTAATCTTAGTTCATCATCATCTCTGGCTATAATTGTACAATCTTTAGGTGCATATACAATATTTATATTTGAGTTATGATCTTTTATTTTTTTAGCTGCAACACATTCGGCATGACATTTAGCACATTGTTTTAATGGCTTTTTATTTCTCTTCTCCATTATTTTTATTATAAAATCAAAAACAAAAAATAATACAAAAGTGTGGCAATATACTTAAAATTTTTGAAATAAATTATTAAATTAAGAAAATTGATGTATATATAATTTTTTATTTAAAAGTGTTTTTTTTTTCCTAAATATTTGAAGAAAAAAATCATAATTTTAAGTATTTTTTTTAAAATATTCCAAATATTTTCTAAATTTTCTAACATAAGAATGTGATCAGTCATGGTATCAGTTTTGTATTATTATTATCATAGGTCACATTATTAACTGTTGAGTAAATTGTATAGTTTGGTTTTAGGGGCCCAATAACCCGGCTACTTTTTTAGTATCTCAGAATCATCCTTACGGATTGTACTGCTTAATTTTTAACTGCATTTGGTTACCAAAATCTCATCGAAAACTCAAAGCGTTTTCCCAGCGATTCTCTTAATTTCTTTTTAAGTTTTTCTTACGATTCAATTGTCATTCATAAGTATAAATGTATTTATTTATTCACACTTGTATTGAAAAACTAAATATCTTTTATCTACACATTTATGGAAAAAATTATATTTCATAAAGTGATGATAGCATAAACTATAAAAATGTTATTAAATTTTAATATCGTAAAATTATATCGGAATTTTTACTCTTATTTATCTTGATTAAAAGCTTAATCGTAAGCTTTTGAGTTAAATATTAATTGATTAATTCTTATTGATATTTATAAAAAATGTACAAATTATTTCGAAGATGACAGCAACAGAAAATGCATTCGATCGACGATCACTTTAATTTATGCAATAAATAATTCCATATTTTTTAAACTTTCTGTCGACACTAAGCTCTAACCGCTCTAGCCAGTACCAGACAGATTGGTATTTTAACATAATGTCTTTTTGCAAAAGATAATAAATTTACTGATCCTTTTAAAACTTCATGAATTTTTCAATCTAATTTTTTTCTTGCATTTAAAGCGCCTGAGTCAAATATTACAAAACCTATTACGGGGCAATCAGAACAGGTATAGAAACGGTATCCACAACAAGTAAAAAAGATGCCACAGAATTTAAAAATGCTCCCATCTATAAAAACGTTAAAAATATGTAATTGGTTAAAAAAAAATTGTATAATCCACTCTTCCCAATCAGTATTTTCAAATTTATGAAAATAGTATACATACTTTAACAATGTGTTAAAGGTACTTATAACTTATAGAATATGTAATTGATCAGTAATATATTTTAAAAGTTGTATTATAGAATTTTATTTTATTGGACATATTATATATGTTATTCATATGCTATGATGTTTTTTTAGATGGGAGCATTTTTAAATTTCCTTTATAATGGCAATTAAAACGTACTAGATAATTATATAAGTTAATAAAGTTAAGAATTTTCATATTGCTAGAAGCAAAGTTTTGGTTTTGCCAAAATTCCTGCTGACAATAATATAAAAATATGAAATTGATAGAAAAGGGATTTTATTGAAATAATCACTTTTACTTACTTTTTATATATTTCCCTTATGCCCGATTTCACAGTGAGAACTTAGAGTCAATCTTAACTAAACCGATTATGTGGTTTAAGTCATCAACTTAAGGTCATTTGGTTTAGCAATCAAAATTTGCCCTAAGCTTAGCTAAACCAAAAAATGTGAATTATTTATTATAAATTCTAATTGGAAATAATATTTTAGGAAAATAAACGTATCAGTAATTTTAGAAAAGAAACGTATTATTATTTTCTATTTGTGTAAAATCGAAGTTTAAGCTCTGGTAAAAGCTTAAGCTCTCACTGTGAAATCTACCATTAATTACTTCAAACATAATATTTTAAAATAAAATCAGTTTTTTTTTTATCATATGGCAACAAAAATATCCAACACCAATAAAAAATTTCTAATAATAACATTATCGCAAAAATATAAATGTATCTTCACTAACACAATTAAATATTTTATGCATTTTTATTTTCTTTGCATGTATAAATATATGTACTTATAATATTTACACAATGTGTCTTGTATTTGGAAGTTTTGCAGTCGTGTCTACAGATCATATAAAACAACTACATTAAACAATAAAAATTACAAAATTTTATATTATATTTATTTAATGTTTTAAACATATTTTTCATAAATGTATCTGTGAGCACCCAATTATATCTTCATATAGCAACAACATTTTATAATAGGTACAAATAATATTTTTTATTCCTTTGTTGTTGTCGGATACTATACAAAATTGAATGAGCACAGTGATCTTACCTGTGTCGAACATTAAGCACCTCAGAATTAGCAGAGTTAAAATATTATTCCAAGAAAAATTTAATATTTTTCGAAATTTTATCTTGTTTTTCTTGTTGTTGTTTTGTAAATCATCATTTTTTTTTTTTTTGTATGACAAAATAATAATAATATAAAAAAGAATAACTGATTTTACCTGAGTATATCTGAGAGTACGTCAGATAAAGAAATCATTTTTTTTTTGTTGGATTATTGAAAAAATAGATGCGTTTCACATTTCACGATCTCTTCGATATTTGATTTTTTTTTTTCTTTTGTCGATAAAAACTGAAAATGTGTAAATTTTGTAGGAAGTATAATTAAAAATTGAATATAATACCAAAAATTTGTATAAAACTTTTTTTAAATGCTTTAATCAGCACAATAACAATTTTATGAAATTTCGAAATCGTACATTAAATTTTTGATATAGGGAAAAACCATCTAATACTATAAAAATAATATTGTGTTAATTTTGTGTGTTAAGTGAATTTAAATATAATAGATATATATATATTTTTATATATATAATTATATATATATATAAAAAAAACATTTCACATCGAAAAGAAGAGCATTTTCAAAAAAAAAAAAAAAAAAATAAAAATTGACACGTTAACTTGAAATTAAAATAAAATTTTTCGAGGCGACAAAAAACCTAGAGATAATAAAACAAAATCAACAAAATTTATTTTATTGAGATAGTTCAATCATTACAGTTCAGTGTTGTTAATGTAAGGAAATTACAGTATACTTTTCATACATAATAATTCTTTATAAGATTAACAAAAAACAAAAAAAAAAAATCGAAAAATTTAGAATTTACCAAAAAAAATAAGTGATCAAATTAAGTTTTTTAATGATTAAAAATATCTTATCAATAAATTTACAAAATAATTTCATTAATAAAATACAATTTTTAATGAACAAAAATTATAATTGTTTTAAAATAAAATTAATTATAAAATCTGAAAAAATAATGACGCATAAATTTTGATATATACAAGATTTTTTATAGTGAAAACCATTTTTTACAAGAAATTATTAATAGATAAAAATCAAAATTAAATATTTCCTTTTAATTAATTTTTTTTTTTTAATAATAATTATTGAAATATTTTAAACTTGTATTTTGTTTATAATTATTATTTCTAATAATAAATATTATTATAATTTATTCAGTTAGTAACATTATTATGATTAACAGCTGATGATGGTATTTTAATATAAAAACATAAAATTTAATTTTGTGATTTCCATTACAATTTTATGTTTATAAATAAGATTAAAATTAATTTAATTTTAACAATTAATTCTTGTGAAATATAATTGAATTTTTATTCTATTAATTTAAAAGAATATCTGAGTGTAAAGATATAATTAAAAATTATTGAAAAATGTTGAAAAAACCAACAGAAGAAAAAATAGATACTCTGTTATCTAAAAGTCAAATACCAATCATTGACCTAGCACATTGTGGTGAGTTGAGTATTCTAACCATTTTTTTTAATTAATAAAACAAATCAATAAATAAAAAACCAAATTTATTTATAGTTTTAATGATACATAAAAAATTATTTATAAAATTTTGTAATAAATGGTACAAGGAAGTACAATTTATTATAAAAGTGAATATTTTTGTATTTGAGGGTGTTTGTGAGACGTGATTTTACGTAAAGAAATTTGTGATATATCACTCATTATTTGACAGATAATTTTATAGGTTTTTTATTTAATTTTAAAGTCTTTACATATGGTCAAGAAGAGCTACATTATACATAAATATATATACATATTGAAAAATATTTGTTTGCTAATGACCAATTTCACAGTGAGAGTTTAAGCTCAAGCTTAACTAAAATGTGGTCCTTGCAACTTAATCTTTTTACTTTTAGTATCTTAGGTAAGCTTAGGTAAACCAAAATTGTGAATGATAAAAATAGATAATAGTGTTATTGTGAATGAAAATTAATGTAGTGACATGACATTCCAATTTCTGAATTAGTATGCGTGTATTATTTTTGTTTGTGTTGTGTTTTTTTATTTTTAGGCAAATCGTATATAAAATTACTATATGTAATGTAATATGGCGGAAAAGACTTTAAAAATGTAATGAATCTTTTAAGATGAAGTAATTTGGGTTTATATATAATAAAAATATAAATGTCAAAAGTGAAGCTTTAGCTCTATCCATATGCAGCTTAAATTAATCATAACTTAATGGAAGATTTATCACAGTAAGATAGCTCGTCGGAATAAATTTATACATATTCATTCTATCAGACAGCAAGAAAGTTCTTAAAACCCTATCTTCCCAAAAACACGGTTCATGATTTTGATTAGTCTGGGATTGTCATCAAAACGAAATAAACCAAAGATTACCCAATTTTATTTTACGCAGATGCATTGAACAAGAGATCTTTTAAAATGTACTGAAACATATTTCCAGGTCCTTCAATCGCAAAAACACTTATAAAATCACATAAAATAAAAGTGGAAGAGTCAGGAAATAGTGACATCAGAACCATCCATGCTTCATGACAGGACACAGTCTTTAAAACTGCAATTTTAACAAAATGGGCCTAGCTCAAACATACATATACCGCCTCTGTTTAAAAAACAAAGAAACGACAGAAAATATTTTCTGCAATTGCGAGGCAGAGTCGCAAGGAGAAGACAACTTCTTCTGGTGGGAAGATTTCTTCACTGCTCAAACATCAGCTTCTTTAAGTTTACTTGTGGCAGTCCTTTTTTGCGTTCCCTATTGAAGTTTAAACTCTGGAAAATGGTTAAGCTCTCACTGTGAAACTGAACATAAACATTTAATTTAAAATTTTAAAATTTAGATTTCTGCAAAATCAAAATACAAATTTCGAAGTTATGTATTTAATTTTTTTATTTTTTAGATTTATGACTGGCACAATTCCATACATATAAATAATCATAATGAAATATAGAAATAATTTAAATATTTAGCGTTCCGTACATTAAGTCATTCAATTTATTCAATTTTGAAGAATAAATTGGTTAAAAACTAAATCAGAATTTAGTTATGAAATTTGTAATTAACAAAAATATAATTTAAAAATATTATTGACCTAATTTGTACATGACTAATGCTTTCTTCTTATAGATATTTATTTGGGTTATAGTAAATTTTATCTATATCTATACATAGTAAACGTAGATCAATATTTACATAAATTTAAATTATTTCTTTTTTGTAGAAATTTCTTTGAATTTGAATATAGGCAATTGTTTTTTTTACGATTTCATTAGTTTATAATTTATAAAAAAACCAAGATTTTAATAACTAATCCAATTTATAAAGCGTAGTAAATACTGAGGAGATTCTTTATTATATTCAAATTTTATACTAAAGAAAAAGAGAAATATTATTTTGTATCTATATAAACTAGAGTTAAAAAAATTCCATTACATTTATGAACTTTTGAGTATTGTTTTAGTTTTCAGAACGCAATTACGTATAATGTATCTATTTTACATTTACCACCATCAAGAATTAACAAGCCATTTTATTTTGATCTTCATTAAATTTTGAAGATGAACTTACATTATATATTTCCAATTTATTATTTGATATCGTACATACAAGTTTTGTTTCGAAAAACACGTTTGTCGAGATTACCGAATTACGTTAGGATAATTTTTGTAATTCTATGACGATTTACCTTTATTAAGAAACCTTTCGAAATTATTTGCAAATTATATCCAGATACACATAGGACATTTAGACAAGCTTAACGAGTTTCTTATATTCAAACTTTTAAATTATAAATTATTAGTTATTTAACAATCTACAAAATTAAACGTAAAATATTTTTGTAAAAGAATTTTGAATTACTCGAGTATACCAGTAAATAATTACGAAGTTCAGTATAATTTACAAAACTGGAAATACCCGGATTTCTATAATTATAAAATAAAATTTCATAAATTTTTGGGTGACATTATATAAATATTGATTTAAATATATATAATTATAATTTTTATCGGCATACAAGGTTTTGTTGTTGTGCTGTGTCTTATCTAATAGAACCAAAGTTTCAATTATTTTTATTTGGTTATTTTAAATAAAAATGTTGACAAAATTTTCAGGGTCAATAAAAATATATAAAATTAAAATTGACTAAATATAAAAAAATTAATATTTTTATCAAAATAATAAAAACGTTTGCAAAAAAAATAAATAAAAAATAATACATATAACAAAAATATAATCAAAAATAAATTTCCGCTTGTTATAAATTTAAAAATTATCTATTTTGAAGAAAAATCACATAGTATGCAAAAATATTATATTCTAGATCTTCTTAGAGAATACAATAATTTTAGTGCAACAAACACAAAGTTCTTATAATCGAAATGAGATTGAGGATAATTTGCTTATATATTTAAAAATCTATAAATAGCTATAAATTAAAACTTGAATTATCTTTTTTTTTTGTTTTGTCTGGTTTTCAAAAATAAACATTTAGTTGTAATACAAAAATTTATAGTTAGGTTACAAATATGCTTTGTAAAAACACAATTTGGCTGTCAGTCGCTACAAATTGGAGTAATTTATTTGGAAAATAATACAAATTTATAATTTTTGTTTCACAGCTAATGTAAAATTGCGTACATATATAATTTTAAAGAAAAATGCGTACATATATAATTTTAAAGAAAAATGCGTACATATATAATTTTAAAGAAAAATGTCTGCCTTGAGCCAAAAATAATTAGTATTTTACCGTATTTGCTTAAACAGAGTAATACTTCTCAAATCAACCAACCAATCAATACTTATGGATACTTCAAATAATTCGAGCTATTATTCTGTTTAACGTGGGTTAGTTAAAGTTTGCATATAGCGTGCAGCAAACTCGATGGGATCATTGTTTGTTCGTAAATTGTAACACTCTTAATTCTTTGTTCCTAACTATTTAATCCTTATCAAAGGTTATAATTTATTTAATCAAGTTTCTGATCTTCCCTAAAAATAATTCTGCGAGTAAATAATAATATTAAATAATATTATTTTCACAAAACATTATTATCAATATTTTACATTTTTTTACCTAAGCTTTGGTCTAATTTTGATTTAGAAACCAAGTGAGCTTAAATTACAGACTTAAGCTGTACAATCGGAGTTTAAGCTCTCGCTGTATAATCGGCCATAAGATATTAAACTAAAAAAAAAATCATGTTTACGATATTGCAAACAAACCCATTGCTTTGTAAAATATTTTCTTTTAATTACTTTAACATTTTTAATACATTTTTTTGTTTTATTTATACATAATGCTTACATACTTTCTTATATATACCATACTTTATATAATATATTATATGCTCTACATATTATAATGAGAATAATTTATATACTAAATACTAAAATAAGTTTTATTTAAGTGATTTAATTGAAAAGTTTATAATAAATTAAAAATAATTTATTTACGTAAAAATTAATTTTAAAAATAGAAATATTTTAAAATTTTATGTACTTACAGACAATTTCACTTAATAAAAATCGTTTAGTGATTAATGTGTTATGAAGAAATAAAATTAATATTGCATGTTTTAATTAATAAACCTTGGAATTATTTGAAACCAAAAATATACTAAATATTGTGAAATATGTTAGTTAATTTTGGAGTTCACCAGCTGATATTGAGCATTTTCAACTTATGCATGACCTAAAATTTTCTATTACTCAAACATATTAAGTAAATTATAAAGTGTTTTTATTTTTAAATATGGTTAATCTATTTAATCAGATTTGGAAGTAAATATTTTAAAACAAAATTCCAGATATTGTTTTTAAGCAGTTTGGAACTATAGTACTTTAATGCTTTAAGGTTTTACTTTGTCAGTCTGTCCGGTCAGTCTGTTATCGATTATTCTCCATTCGAATCTAGAAAGGCTAGAAACTACAAATGTAAAACCAACACTAGAACGGTTATAAGCATCTTAAAATATTTGGGGTTGGAATGACACAATATGATTGACTCATATTAACTGAGTTGCCAGATCCAGACCACCGATAGGATTGATATTTATATTTAAAGTTCAAAAGTGAGCGCTGAGTGGATGAGAGATTGATCCGTCATAAGCATCTTAAAATATTTATGAATTAATAAACCATTTTCCATCCAATTTTCATAAAATAAACAATTTTGGGGTTGGAATGAGATAAGCCCCATCAGACACGTGTCACAAAAGTTCGATAAAAATGTGATTGTATCACAAATAATTGTCACAAAACTGTGGAAAATATGGCAGTCTAGTTGACGCTTATTGTCACAGCTGCTGGGTCACATTTTTGGTGATAAAATTGTGATACAAAATTTGGAAGAATTTGTCACATATGTGTGAAAAAATTATACTGCCTACTACAAATTTTTAATTTTTTTCCCATTTTTTATAAATTTTTTAAATTGTTTATTAATATTACAAATTTTTTCTTAATTAAAACTTCACAACTACAGAAAAAAAATCTTACTTTTATTTTACTGAAATCAAAAAGACAAATCCAATTTACACAAAGATCCAAAATATCACGAATTATTTTAATATGAGTAATATGACCCTTGTTTTTTTTCGAAAATTTTGTATGACTCTTTGTTGTCGATATTTTGTGAACTTTTTGTGACCAGTGCAGTGAGCATTTAGTTCAGGAAAAAAAATCACAATATTGATGTCACAAAAATTTCACAATAATATGACAAAAAATGTCGACATTTCTTTGTGAATTTTTAGTCATATTATTCGGTGTCACAAAAAATTCACAAAATTACAAACATAAATGTCAAATTTCGGTGTCACAAAAAATTCACAAAATTACAAACATAAATGTCACAAAAAATCCACCAAAAACTGTGATTTGTGTGTCTCCTGGTGAGGTGATTGACCATATTAACTGAGTTGCCAGATCCCGACCATCAAGCCCACTGATGTCCGATTTGTACGTACTTTAAATAATTAAATCAATAATTAATTTTTAAAAGACTTAAAGTTCAAAAGGGAGCGGATTAGAGATTAATCCGTCAATATGTCATATTTTTATTTAGTGATTTGGGTACACGCATGATTTAAATCACTATAGATGAATATGATGGTTAGTATGTATATATTTCATTATATTTTTCTTTTTGCATACAATATATTTTATTCGGCATAATTTTATGAAATTAATGCCCTTATGCTGAATGGAAATAAATCAACTTTGTTATAATAATTAATTTTATATTTTTCATTATTTAACTGCGTCTATTATTAATTTAATACCATAATAATTTTCTAGAAATTCTAAAATGTATAGTAACATATAAATAAATCCCCTCGGTATTAAATAGAAACAATTTCAAATGATAATAATTATATTTCTAGAAACTTGAATAATTTTAATTATTGACTTAAATGATTATGAATACTTTAAAACAAATATGGGAAAAAATAACTTTGAAATGTGTTATTTAACTAAAATTACTAATGTATTTAAAATTTTCATTTTGATAATAATTATTTTGAAGAAATATAATCAAATTTGAAAATTTTTATGAATTTATTCAGATTGTCTTGGAAAATTATAATTTGCTAGTACTTAGTCATTATGACAACTTGTAGATAAGAAAATTCATCACACATGAAAATCATTTTAAATTAATGAAAAAAATTAAATAAAAAATATTTACCCTAATTTAACAAGCTATTCAATGTTACGATATTTATTTAATCATTTTTTGTATTTATTCAAACTATGATTATATATGTAATATGAGTGTCTTTAGCATTAAACTATAGAACAATGACTAATTTAGAGATTCTGGTTCAGTTTTATAGAGAATTAAAAAATTATTATGAAAATAAATTTGTCATTTAATAGAAAATATATATAAATAATTAATTAGAATTTTTAATTGTATTTTTATTCATTTAAAAATGTTGTTCATTCAATTTTCAAAAATTTCAATTTTGTTCACAAAATGACAGACAGACATGCGAAATATTGAAATTTAATTTCAAATTTTGACATTAATTACAAATTCCAATCTTTTTGCTATACACCGTAGAGACAAAATCAATATCTATAGATTGTAATGTTGAAAAAAAATGTCTCAAATAAAAATATTTCCACTCTCTATTTCTATGAGAAACGCATTGCACTCTTCATATTTGTAGACCATCCTTTTAGCTATACAAACTGTCAGATTTAACTCAAGCTGCTAATTTTTTTTTGTTAATTTTATATTGGAACTCAACGCTCAACGGTAAAGTGAAAACTTCTTTTGATTTGAGCAGGCTTCGAAATGCAGAATATGAAACCTAAAAAATATGCTAAAACATTAAAGAAATAATTAGACCTGAATAAAAATATCTCGATATCTATAAAACGATCTCAAAATTTATACGATGTTACGAAATTTCCGCCAGTGGCGTACCGTACATTTTGGCTGATCATTATTTATTGTAATTTATTATTTATTACCTAGTACTTATTACCCAATATATGGAACAGTACTGATTGTTATAATTAACCTAATTATTTAGCAGAAATAGAAATTGTTTTAGCTATAAAATGAATATATAAGAATAAACATTATTATTAAATGAGTTTTTAAGTTTTTTTTTTTGGTAATATAGTTTTTTAACGTAATCAGTTTAATAAAAATAAATATAAAAAACTAAAATTTTAATTAGGTACCTAAACCGCACATATGTTTAAAAGAAATAAAAATAAAATTAAAATAATTTTATAAATTGATTCGTAATATTATATAGGTTAGTAGATCGTGTGCCTGATTTGAAATATATTGTGTCATTTCAAACATTATCAATTACAGATTATTTATAATTGATAGTTATAAAAAGTAATGATAACTAAATAAAAAAATATATAATTAATTTTAATTATGACATTTATAAAATTGTTAATCACAATTCCGACAGAATATAATTTCTATTTCTTTTTTATCAAAGGTTTGTTTCATGATTGTGCATTCGCCTATCCACTCAGGTAGAGGACAGTATCTTTGGGAATCCATGCTAAAATTTCTGATTAATATTTCATATTATGTATTCTAGCTAGAGCATATAATAATTATTATCTCTTTCGTCATCAATTTGGTGTTTGTAATAATCAACAGTTTTATTACCTATTAAAATTCTTAGTTATATAATTATTCTTGGTGTCTTAGCAAAAGTAGTGATATTTTAAAGCACTTTTTATTACAAACGTACTGTCAATGCTAAACATAACTACGAGTTATTTGCTCCCAATAGTTAGCAGTTTTTTTTATTAATATAAATTTATTTCGTAATATAATTATTAGAAGGGTAATATAAACATGAGAAATTGTTAATTATAGAATCGCAAGTGCTGATTTTACTGATGCAGAACATTCTGAAAAAAAAAACACATTTTACTAATGAACAGTAAAAATATTACAAAATATATAATTTATATTCTCAATTACCAATACACAATTTATGTAATTTGGAAAATATAATAATTCGAATTCATAAATTTCAATCTGATTAAATAAAGAAAATTATTTTATTTTAATAAAAATTGAAGAATTTGGTGGTCGGCTTAGTTTTTATGAAAAACCACTGAATTTAGGTGCGTAATTTTAAAAATCATATTTTATATTTAATGAATTTAGTAAAGCAAATTTATATAAACGATAAGAATAATTATAATTAAATACGCAAAATGTAAATAAATGATTATCGTACACAACAAGTTCAATGTTGTAAAGTTTATTACAATTATACTTTAAATACTAAATTTCTTATATATAATTTACTATCTTCAAATTCTTAAAAATTTTATTAATTAAAATTTATTAATAAAAATATTTAAACTTTAATCTTTCCCAATGTAAATAAAGTCTCGATAAAACTATAATTACTCAAAGTTATCAAACCATAAATAATTGTTATTGATTATATATTTTTTTATATAATTATTATGTACTTTAAGTTTATATTGTTCAAAACTTCAATGAAGAAAACTTTAAATCAGTGCCTGCAAATTTTTTTTGTAGAAACAGAGAAATATTTATTAACATGCTAATAACAAATTTGCTAAGTAAAATAGAGCTGTCTCTTATTATGAGTGAAATAGGTATTGCGAAAAATTACACAACTGAAAGTTGTCTGCTATTCTAGAAGTAATTTTGGAATTCCTAAAGTTTGGTGGATAATTTCAAAAGTTTGATAAAAACTCTGGCAACCATGATGCTTGTCACAAGAAACTAGGCAACATTGTCGCGCCACAGCACTCACAATGCTATCCAATGCAATATAAATAGATGGAAGGCTAGTGTGAAAATTCTGCAGAGCCTGTAAAGATCAAGAAATTTGATGGCTTCCTGAACTTAATGATACAGCCCAGTATAACAAAATAGTTCATTATAAAAGTTTGTGCAACACAACTTTAAAATAAAGATGCTTAATTAATAATAATGACATTGATGAAGTTGATTTCAGGAGCATATTAATATTAAACGCAACTCTACGCTAGCAATTTTTTATATTATTTTTAAAGTTTGTATAGTAAAAAACTTTTCGTGTTCACAACAATCAATATTGTCAACACCTGACTTAAATGATTAAAATTAAAAAATTTAATTACATAAATTGTAAATGTAATTGATTTCTAAATAACTTGTGGTTTTTACTAATTATAGAAAATTCAACAATTTACGATAATTATTATTGTTTTATTGATCTAAATTTCGATAAAATTGTTCTATCATATCCCGGAAATATTAATAAAAATTATTTTGTGGTATTTAATAGCTTTATGATTTTGCGACATATTTAATATACTCAATATAAGAATTTTTAATTATAAAACAATTACAAATCAATTATATATTTTTTAATATTTATATTGTGACTTGTTGCTTTTGACTGGTAATTTCTTATATTTTTTTTAAAATTTTTTAGTCAAGTTTTTTTAATTAACTTGTACATTATTTATAATTTCCGATAAACAATAAAATTTCACAATATCATACTAAATAAAAATTGAATTAAAAATATACGTTTGTAATCTAACCAGCGTTGTACGATGTAGACTACATCAATGACTACACGTCGACTTTTATGTGTAAACTCAAACAATTGTCCATTATTTACTTCATGGTTGGTTTGAGAAAGGGGGAATGGAAGCGACCATACCACGTACCTAGACCGTACGGCCTGTTGTACCCCCTTACGAAACGTTGACCATTTTCACCACGAATCGTGCCATCCCACTTTCTTTATAAAGTTTGTCAACTTCGCAGGTTTTACACTGCTTAATTCTATTAAATCCCCTATAAAATAGGAACCGAAAAATTTTAACCTTTTATAACACAGATAAGGACAGTGACATAAAAGATGCTCAACTGTCTCGTCATCCACAAAACAGCCTCTACAAGCTGTTTCAGTTGTCATTCTGAGTCCCCCAGCATGTTTACCTAATAGTAAATGCCCCGTGACCGTTCCTGTGTACAGTGTGAGCATGGGTTTGGACATGTTCAGAATACTTCTCGATTATTTAGCATTGGGGTTACTCCAGAACAGTTTGGTGTGAAGACAACTGTTCAGCGCAACCCATTTTAACGTGTTTTGTTCTAGAACCCATAGTTTAAACAGTCTTTTAATCGAGCTGACTGGGTAACCGATCTCGCAAATTGGGAGGTTGCTATCTAGCACGCCATTTCTAGCCAATTCATCCGCTTTCTCATTTCCCATTATATCCCTGTGACCGGGAGACCAGATGATAAGTTATTTACTTCATACTTTACCCGTAGATAATGTCGATAAATGAATTGATTCAATATATTAAAGAAAATAAAATAGCATTTAACTTTACTTTTTATTAAATTATTAATACAAATTTCAAATCCAAACAGAACTTAACGTACTGGATAAATAATAAACTAATAAATTTGTGTTTGACAGATCTCATAAAGTCGACATTTTGTACACCAATTGTCGTCGATATTGTTTACATCAAATTTGTTTGTTTACGCTATTGTCTAATACTTTAAAGTGTAGACAATGAAATTCAACACGTAAAGCTACAAAACTGAATCTAACATTTTGATTAAGATATTTTTAATAATGAAAAAAATAATTTATTTCGTTGATTATTATTCAAAATCGTGCAAATTGAATGAAATTGTGCAAATATTTTTAGTAAATATAAGATCCTAATTTCTTGTTGGCAATGTATAAAGAAAATTTTGAATTTTGTATGAAATTAAAAGCACGTGAAATCATATCACAAGAATTATTATCAAAAATTTGTTATTAATTAGACACATGTTTTTATATTTAAATTTTATACAAAGTTCAATTTTTAATTTTATGTAGTCAATAATAAAAAATGAAGACATTTTTAAGCTAACTGATGAAATCAATATAATTTAATTAAGCTGTTTCTAAATAATATTTTGAACTTTAAAAATAATTTCTTCTTAGTTAGCACAATTTAATTTAGATGGTATAATTTAATTTATTAAAAATTTACTAATTTAATTATAAAATATATTTAATTTTTTTGTTTTTAAATAATGATAATTATTTAGAAACAAAATTTCGAAATTGTTTTTATAAATATTTATATTAAACTTTAAAATTATTAAATTTATATTTAATTTGTTATTTTTTCTTGATATAATTACAGGAACTGAAGAATGTCCAGTCAAATCGGTATTAAATCGTGTTGCTCAACAAATGACTAAAGCATTATCAGAAAAAGGACTGGCATTATTAGTAAATCATGGAATTTCCGATGAAAAGGTAATGTATAATAATTTTTCGAAAAACTTTTAAATTTTTGAAAAGTTCAAGATTCTCTTTCCATATTTTCACAAGTCAGTGAATATTTAATATTTTTTTTTTTATTAAAACTGAATTGTAATTCTAATTAAATAACCATAGCAAAGAAAACAAAAATTAACTAATTTTTATTCTAAATCATATTTATTTTTACATAAAACACAATGTGAAATTTTTTTTAAGATATTCCAAAATATCAAATTTCAGGCAACATAAATTTCACGTAACAAGAATTTGCTCTGTTTTTTTTTCCAAGCTATTTTCTAAGAAATTGGTTATTTTATTTACCTAATACTATATTTAAATTCTCAAATATGTAACTTTTTATTCTGGAAATTTAATAAGTTTGAACTCCTACGTAAATTTATTTAAATTAGGATATAAATGTCACCCCTTTTCAGTTAAACGATTCTTTATAAATTTTTGTCAATTGCACAGGCTGTGAATTTTAACATATGGAATTGTTAATACATATTTACAAAATTTACAAAAAATACTGTAATCCTTTTTCAATTATATACAGTACATATTTGAATTAAATGTAGGGATGATCTAAATACATAAATAGATTTTTATGATTAACATATTTTTGTATATTTAATTCTATATTATAGTTAAAATTAGCATGGGCATATTTAGATGATTTTTGTGAATTATCAACTGATGTTAAAGAACATTATATTCGAAAAGGTGATGATAACCATGGATATGTTCAACCAGGTATTAATAATATAATTCAAAATTTGTTCTTTAAATAATTATTTCTTTTAATTCTAAGGTATGGAAACTTTTCAAGGTAAATTACCAGAATTACGACATGCTTTTAATATATCCACATTAAATGCAAAAAATTTACCAGAAGAACCATTACCTGGTTTTGCAGATCATGTTGCTGGTTTGGCAAAAGAATTTAAAAGTTTAGCTAGTTTTTTGTTACAAGCACTAGCAATTTCATTAGGTAGGTTAACACAATTTGAAAATAAAATATATTTTAATCCTAAAAGTATGCAATCAAAATAAATATAATTAATTACAAAATTATTTTTGTTTCGTATAATAAAAATTATAGAAATCCCACAAAGTTTTTTCATTGAAAAACATTCACATATGTTGTCCGGTGATCATGATAATGAAACAACATTACGTCTATTATATTATCCACCAGTTATTGAAGATGATAATAAATTAGAATTTTTTAAAGGACGTTGTAAATATAGTTATCAACGTTGTACAATGGATGATCCAGATTTTAAACCAATTGATATACCACGTCGTCGTCATCCATCTGAAACTGAAGATATTGATGAAATTGATAATGCAATGAAATGTGAAGCAAATGGTTGTAATTCAAAACCATTAAATGGTTTTATTAGATGTGGTGAACATACAGATTATGGTACATTTACATTATTAGCACAAGATTCAGAAGGTGGTTTAGAAGTTAAATTACCAGGTAGTGAAAGATGGCAACGTGTTGGTCATTTACCTGGTGCAATACTCATAAATTGTGGCGAAATATTATCATTATGGACAAATGAACGTTTAACAGCTTTGGTAAATAATAAAAAAATAAAACAGGATTTTTTTTTAATTTTTTAGAAAAATTTAATTAACATTGATTTTAATTGTAGAATCATCGTGTTGTCGTTCCAGAACAAGAACATGTTCGATCTCGCGGTAGACATTCCATTGCATTTTTCTGTCATCCTGGTAAGCATATTAGTTTTAAAGCATTTTTTTTTTTTCAGATTGATTTTCATTGTATACTATAATTTTTAAAATTTAAATTAGATAATGTTACGATGATTTCACCAGCTGACTTACCACAAATTGAAGTACCAGAAAATTGTAGTATAAAAAAACCAAGAAAAAAATCATTTAAAGCTGCCAAAGACAAGTAAAATAACATTTTAAAATTCTACTGAAAATATTAATTATTAAATTTATTTTCAATATTTAGGGTTTTTAATGCATACCAATTGGTGCAAAGAAGATTCAAGGAAACTTATGGTTCATAAGAAGAGATAAAAACTATACAAAATAAACAAAGTAATAAAATCGATGACTGTTATAAAACTACTCTAGAGTGCCTTAATCTATAAAATGAAATGAAAAACGTTTTTTGAAATATCGAAAAAAATATTCTTATATATAATTTTTTCTTTTTTGTATATTTATTGAGAACTATTAAGATCAATAAAAAAGACATAATATAAACTATATTTTTCCATTTATTAAATTATATAAATTTTAGATTAGTTAGATTCGATAAGTTTTGTATTTATAGCATAATTAATTATGTTGACTATATTTAAAAAGTATTTTCAATCAAATCAGAAAATCTTTAAAAATTACTTTCAAAATACATTTGGTCAATGAACTTATTATAATTATCTATAATCTTAATATGATTCCGGAATTATATTACACACAGTATCGATTTAAATCTGTCATATATATTAACTTCAAAAATCAATGAAAAGATATTTTTTTATTATTATTGTCAATCTGATTATTAAAATTTTAGGACATTATTGCCATAAAAATATGAAATTTTGGTTGTAAATATTTACGAAATGAGTTCCGGTTAAGTGAAAACGATAAAGATAATCAATAAATCCAGCAAGGATGTGCACCCAAATCCTTTAAATTGGCTAAATGAATCTTCGTTTCCTAGTGTTTCTCAAATTCATTTCTTTTGCAGCTTAATATTATATGATTAACAAATATATGATGTGTTTGGAAAACCGTTGAAATATTTCCAATTCTTAAAATTGCATTACTGCAAATTATTCATTCGAAGCTGTAGGAAACATCTAGCAATATCGTGTCTATGGTGTCTTAACCGCAAATGGAAATGACAACTTAATAAACTATATTTATGTATTCAATAATTATATTATGATTACGATCTAATAAAGTTCATTAAAACCAAAAAAACTTTTAATAAATATTAATTAATATATTTATGTGGGGTTCATTATGTCGTGGATTATGTTCTAGAAAAACATATATAATTTTTTTTTTATATTATATAACCTACTTAATGGTTAATAACAAAATAAAAAATATTAATGGACTAATAATATTTTAATATACAAAAACATTTTCACAAAAAAGAGTATCCTATAATAAATTTTTAACGATTTTTTTTTCTATATATATCCTGTAAGCCTTGATTTATGGTAATATTAAAAATGTGTGAAGTGAAATATCTCATAAAATTAAATTGAAATTTGAATAATATATAAATACATTAAATCTGCGTGGCTATGAAAGATTAATCGGAATTATTTTAATGTACATACATATTATTATTTTTTTTTAAATTTTGATTTTTTTCACTTTATTAAAAATTATGCCTAAAATTATGCAATTTAATATAATTCCATATTTTTGAATTTTAAATTGCATATCAACAGGTGGTATCAAAGTAAAATTTGTAAGTAAGAACAATGTAATATGGAGAGAATTAAGCAAGACAGCTTAAAATCAACATCATCAAAATGATGTATTGTACATGATATGATGCGCCATGCGGATCTCGCGGTTCTGCATAATGGAAACATTACTGACTCTCTGACTATAAACACACAAGGATGCCAACTCTTACCTCAACTGTTCACAATTGTCCTGGATGGAACAATGAGAGAAGTCCGCGTGCATAGAGGTGGAATAAAATTCAGAGTCTCACATGATAACTCGAAGGCTTAGACTATACCGACGACATTTTTCTACTCTCACAAGCCCAAATAGACATCCAAGTAAAAATAGAACATCTCGTAAGATTAGCACGATGTGTCGGATTGGAAATAAATATACAAAAGAGTAAGGCCATTTGAATTAACACTTGCAACAGAAACAGAGCATACATTACCATCGAAAGAAATCTCGTCGAATACGTCGATAGCTTATGCTATCTAGGTAGTATAATAACAACAGATGTTGATAACAGACTTCTAAAAGCAACTAATTCAATTAATTCCAATATAGAGAAGTTCCCAGATTTCCAGAAATACGAAACTCAGAATATTCAACTCATGTGTCAAACAGTATTCATATAGAGTAATTTTGGACTCCATCATAAATAAATTGCAGACATTCATCAACAAATGTCTACGTATCATATGTGGAATTTTCTGGCCAAACATTATCAGCAATGTTCGAATGATCAATGATCTGTTCGAAATTACAAGATAGGAATCAATTGTGAAACAGTTTTTTAATAGATTGGACGTACCATCAAGAAAAACGCGACAGCATTACTAAAATGGCATTAGAGTAGTGTATACTCAAGGAAAATGATCAAGAGGTCGTCCGAAGAATACCCGGATCAGTAATAGAAAATGCAATCTCACTTGGAATAGTATCAAGATAGAAGCAACTAAACGAATAAGATAGTAATGTAAAGTGGAAGCCCTATGCTACCACGAGGAGCGAAAAAGTAAAAACCAAAAATATTATATCTAATAATTAATAGTTTAAATAAATTTTCCAAATAAAATAATACTCTTTTCGTAAATACAATAATTAAAATTTTCACATTCCAATTAATTCGTGAAAGATAAACATTAAATTGAAATTTAATTAATTTAAAAAATTACGTAAACTTTCACTAATTATTTAAAACTTAAAGACAGATTTATAAAAGCAATTTACAATTTACTTAACAATTTTAATTGGTAACTTTCTATCATTGTTCTACCAAAAAAAAACTGGATGTATATAATCTTGATTAAGTTCTAAATAAATAAAAACCATTTTGTCATGTTTATTGAATTATTAAAGTATATAATACAAAAAAACAATCTAAAATAAATAAATAAATGAAAAAACAATCGTTACAAAGGAAATTATTTGAAAAATGTTTAAGAAACTTACTCGCATAATCTGATCATAAATCACTAGAGAATATCCATTGCGTTATAAATATAGCTCTTATGATGGGGTGTAACTACTTCAAAATGATAATAATAATGTTTTGTAGAAAGAGTTAAGGAGAAATTTATGTTTTTTGAAAATTCTATTAAAGATTTAGACATATTTATGTTGTATATAACCAAAATATTAACAGCATATTTTTTTTTAAATACGAATAAAATTTATGCTTGAATAATATTGAGGAAAAAAGTTAAATTTTAAATACTTTTTTTTTTTGGTTATTCGGTGTAATAAAGATATTTTTATTTAACACTTTAAAAGTTTTGAATTAGTTTGATTTTAAAAGTGAATTTATTGTTGATGATAGCATATAATATATATATGACATGTCAAGCATGTACCCCACATCAACCCTACATAAAATGTTGAGATTATTTCCAAAAATTAGCTAAATCAAGTGGAAATGATAGATTGATTTGAGATATATATAGTTAAAAATGTCAAACTTTTCACCTTAAGAGTAATATTTTTAAGAGATTTATAAAATAATCATATATCGATGAATTAATTGATGAAATACATAACCAAATATTTATATCATGAGTCAAAATTTCGATATTAATGTTTACAAAAATGTAAATTTAAATATTCTTCTCAATGTATAATTTCATTCTTATTTATTAAAACATTATTTATTGAAAGATTGGACCAAATGGACTTAATATCTACAATAATGTTTGAAATCATTAATTATATTGTCAATTGCTTTAATTATTTTTTATTTTCATTGATCCTCTACGAAAAAATTCCAAAGATTTTTTATAATATCCTACCCAAAGGATATAAATTACAGTATACGGCGACTATACAGTGGTTATAATCAATTTATTTTTATGTTATATCGTGTATTTCCTTTGGGCAATAAAAAGTGATTTGTTGACTGATTTATAAATAAAATTATAAACAGGACTACAAAAATTAATTACCATTTATATATTTTTGTGTTCGATAAATTGTGATTATAAAAAGGAAAAAGGGTTCTTAATTAAAACATTATAATGAAGTTCACCTGACCAAGAAATTAATAGTTTAATTTACTAATAAAAATTTTGACTGTAAGATTGATTTATGCTTTAAATATCTGTTTAAATATAAAATTTACCTTACTTTAAATTTTTTATTTTGTCATTATTTCTTCTTCTTTGTTTTTTTGTTTGTTTTTGTAACGACCTACAAAATTTTATGACAAAAATTTATCCCTTTTTTTTTGTTAAATAAAAATGCTGCTGATGTCGTCAGTAGTACCTCACATTACGATATCATTTTAAAGACATTTAATATTGACAGCTATTAGGGAAGGGGAGTAAAACCACCTGGGAAACTTATATACTAGTGAAATTTTGAAAAAATCACATTCTTCATTATTTCCGGGAGTATTTAAAGAGATTTGTGGAAGAAAATCTATATTGAATGACAGGGTGTGTTATGTATTATACGAGTTTTTATTTAATACATTTTGTGAATAATCTTAGGACAGATATTTAATAAATAGTGAAGGTAACAATTAAAGTTAAACCTAATATTTTTCTTAAAAATATCTTATCAATTTAGTTGAGATCATAAAGATTTTATATAATTTTTGATTGTTTATTCAAAAAACAATATTTTTATTATTCTTATGTACAAGTCTCGCATATGATATAGAAATATGTTTTTTTTAAAATTCACTTTAATAATCTTAAATTACATATTATCATATATAGTCTAAATATTTGCAATAAAATATTAGCTATTTAGCTGAATTTAAAGATAATATATTATGTATTTAGGTTAAAGATATATTTATCATTAATAAGCGAGCGAACAAAAATAGAAGATTTTGTTTTATCTTATAGTATTTATTTAAAGATTTAATAAACTGTTTAAGAATAAGATTTTATAGAAATGTTAAATTTTTGTTTTTTTAAACTTAATCCTGTTTAACATTGAAAATATTTTGAATAAAATCCAATTTATGGTATAAAATCTGATTTGTAAATTTTGACATAATAGTAAATATTTACCAACAAAAATAAAAATCAATGAATTTTTGTTTTATTTTATCCATTTAACTAAATAATTCTAATACAATTCTTTTTTTTTTGGTGTTGTTGAAATGTGATATCAATTACATTTTGTATCTTTGATTTTCAAAAAATATAAAGTCAATATTTATTTAGTAGCTTCTGCCATACCAAAAAATAAAAACAATATTTGCAAATATTTTTGTCATTCACATTGTGTGGTCGGAAATAATCCTCTTAAAGAATGTGTTATATCAATTTAAATCTGGCAAAAAGAAAAACAAGAAGAAAATATTTTTGAGATATTATGCAAAAAAAATAAAATTTGGAATTTACAATATCGATTTCTAATAAAATCATATTTTTTACTAATAGTTATTAATATATGTTTAAATAAATAGAAAAATAAATTATGTCGATTAATCATAAACGAGTCAAAGATTCAGAAGATATAAGAATAAAATTTAAAAAATAATTATTTTAATTATACTTTTAAGTAACGTACCAGAGTGTGTTTTATAATGACAATAATTTGCAGATTAATTTTCTTGTGATGGTGGCCGTTTGTCACTTCTTGACAAATAACAGATTAAAAATTTCTTAGCATAATTTATTAAATATTTAAATTATGTTTTGATATTAATGTAAACATTTTCCTGATTTATAATCATATAATTATATATAAAACTTGAAAATTATCTTAATAAATATTCTATGCCAGATTTAATTGCAATGCTAGATGTTTCTATATTATTTAAAATATTTATGTTTTTTTATTGATAATTTATTTTACCACAAAACATTAAAGTAAAATATTTATGCAAACTTATGTTTTTGAATATCCAAAAATAAATATTTTAAAATTGACATTAAAATTATGTTATTTTAAGCTGAAAATGAGATAATTCATTGGATGGTATACAAATTCGTTCTCTTTATAGTGTAGCCAAAATTTGCATTAAATTTTTATGGAATTCTTCATTTTTGAAATGCAAAAAAAAAAACACAACAACAAATTTTTGTGTTATATAAGAAATATGTTTAATAATATTTGGGAAAATATATTGAATTTGGAAAATACTAAACCTCTAAAACTATTTTGATATATAGATCACACTATAATAAAACTTAAGACATTAAAAATCTTTAAATTTGAAATATTCTATAAATTTTTTTTTTTACTATTTTGATATGATTATATGGATTTATTTTTTAATCGTTTCTTAAGCTTTTTGATAAAATAAGTTTATATGGTAAACAAAAAAAAATGGACTATCTTAATTTTATGTGAAACTATAAAATAGAAAAATTCGATCGTAAATTTTTCTTTTTTAACAAAATATATTAAAAAAGTAATAATGTAAACAGAAAACATTTTTTATATTAGAAATCTTCTTGGAATTTATTGTTTTTATTTTAAATTTTTTTATTATTAAGCTTTAAAGATTTAAAGATTTTTCTTCCTGTTTAAAATATTTTAACCAAATAATAGACGATTTTATTTCTATATAGAATTGATAATATGATAAATAATATTTTCAGGTATTTTTCATTTAGATTTTAGAGTGGAGTTTGAATAATGCTACCGTCTTAAATATTATTTTCATTCGGATTTAAAATTAATTTCGAATTATAATCTGTAAATTGAATCAAACTACTTTGCTATACATTTACAATTTCAAAGTTTGTTTCTTTTGACAATTGTTCCGGGGTTCAGCATCATAATAGCTTACACATATATGAACCAGTAACAACTAAATTCCTTAAATTTATTCAATTCACGAAATTATTGATTCAATTTAACGTAGATCAAAGTTTGACATAAATTATGTAATCCTTAAACTTTCACACTATTTGTTGAATTTGATGGAAGTAATCGAGTGTAAGCTTTGACCAAATTTGGATTACAGCACAAAGTATGACCCACTAACTGAGAAATAAAAAAAACTGAAATATTTAATGAATAAAACTCTTTAAAGTGCTCTCTTTTATTACAATTGACATTTATGGTTTTTATATATTTGTATATAGTTTAAGTCTTCTACATTATTGATTTTTTTAATACTGAATATTGGTTTACTATTAAAGTCTTTTCTATTTTTTTTCGTACAAAAAAACATTAATGCTATTATATATGAAACAAAAATGCTGAATAAAGCATAATGAATGAATAAACATAATATAACTTAAAAATCAAAATGTTTATGCTTAAACACTATTTATATTTAAAATTAAATTATACATATGTGTTCATAAATGTTTTTCTATCTAATTTTTTTTTATTTAATATAAAAGTAATCCAAAAAGTTAAATCTAAAAGTTCTTATATATACTATTATATTCCAAATTTAATTTAACGTAGATCAAAGTTTGACCACTGCTCTTGCAAACTGTATATATATATTTATATATAGTCTTCTTAACTAAAGTATAATTCCCTTATAAAGTCATCAGAAATGACTACAAAAATCTCATTCCATTTTTTGTTTGTTTGTCTATCGTAATCACAAAGATGATGGTATAAAAACTGCAATTTCATTTTATTCTTGATTTTCTTCACACGTTAACAATATGGTCTGTAATTTTGACTCGGGATTGAATTGCTCTTGTGTAATTCCATTTGAATTCCCAATTGTACATGGCTCTACCAGTAAAGATGATTTTCTATTAATATTAATATAAGGAAAAGATTTTCTTGGTGAGTCAATAACCTTATGAGTTTTAACAGTTTTATTATGACATATTTGAAGAGTATGATCATTTTTATCATTATTTATTGGTAAAACTTTATTAACATTATCAGGACTTTTGCCATTTAAATAGCTTACACTACTATCATCAAAAAATTGATTTATATCATTTGTTTCTAATTGCCGTTCATCATCACCATCTGATTCTTCTTTGATGTCATCGAAATTCTTTTTTGACATTCGACGTATTATAGTGCCACCAATTGATGCATTGTTCACATTTCCACCATTCCGACAATTTATAATGTCATTTGAATCATCATCATCAGATGATGTTAATGAAGGTCGCCGGCATATTAAAATTGATTCATCTTTTCCAGTTATTATATTTAATTTTTCAGTTTCATCTAAACTGCCACCAGCAATAGCATTATTATTACAGCTGGTCAAACTATCCTCTCTAGTATTTCGTAATGATGAACTATTATTACGCCAATAATCACGTCGACTACTTGAACTGCTACTCATATTTGTTGATGTTGTATGGAATGTACCTAATCTATCATTACCTGGATGACGTTTCTTTCGCAATAATATACTACATCCCAATAATTTTAAGAAACCATCACGAAATTTTGTTGACATTAAATTATATAAAATTGGATTCATTGCTGAATTTAAATACATCATAATACGACAAAAATATAATATATTAAAATAACCTTCAACACCAAGTGACATTATAGTTTCGGGTGGTACAATTATTATCCATAATGTTAATGCCCGGAATGGCAGTAAACATATGAAAAAACTTAATACAACTGTGCCCAACATAAAGATAACTTGTTTTCGATATTTTAATACCATATTACTACGATGACCATGGTTTATTAATCCAGAATTGCTCATTAGATGTTTAGCTATAATACTGTAAAGAATCAATAATATTAAAAATGGTACAGCAAAAAATATAAATATGGTGCCAATAAAATAAAATGCTGGCCAAAATGTATCTACAGATGTTAGGCATACAGCAACTTCAGAACCATCTACATAAGTTTCCATATCATATTTGGCAATTGATAGAATTGGACTGAAATTGAAATAACATTTAATTGATTGTGTGTAGTATTTTTTCTGTTTCGTATTTTTGGGAAATATTATGGTTAAAGGAAAAAAAAAAACAGAAAACTTTTTATATTAAATATTTTTTGTCTATTTATTTTAAGAGGCAATTCAGTTATTAAAAATGTATCTTTGAACAAAAATTGAATAATTTTATGTTAACTACTAATATAAATAATTAAATTAATTATCATTGATTTTCAGATAAGTTTCCAATATTTTTTAATCAAAATTAAAACATTTTTAATTTATTTTTTCTAATTAAACTTCATTATGACACTTCGTATATATGAAAATAATTTCAATTTATTTGGTATCATTAATTCAAATTCATTTCGGATTTTTCTCCCAAATATTTTAATAAAAAATATAGTGTAATTCTAAATTATCATCAATAATATTGTATACATTTAAATACAGTGAATTACCCCTTGATCTTTTAGGAAACCATATTATTACATATATCATGACCGGAAAATAAAAGTTAAATTCAATATTTAATATGAAAATTTCTAAAGAAAATTGTGAAAGATTTGATTAATATGTTAAATTTGATGAAAAATTATCGAATTTAACTGTTGAAAACATTAATTTGCTATAAATAATATTTGGTAAACTTCAACCAAAATAATAATTTTGTTATTTTAAAGGGTCTTTCAATATGTGTGATACATTTGTCAGTCTCTGTGTCCGATAGGAATGTCTTGAATATGTTAATTTCCTTTTTTATTTATTACAGACATACAAATCATCATGGATCGCTATACAAATTAACAACATTTACAAACCGTTCAATTATTTTATCAAAATTCGCGTTCAATTGTTGAACCTCAAAGAGCGATTCGTGAATTATTTATGGTTCATTTAATCGATTGAATGAATACGTTTAAAAACGTTGTCGTATTTGCGATAAAAATATTTGAAGAAGTTCGATTACATCCACAAAAATTAATTGTTTGGTGTGGTCCATATTTTTTCAAAAATTATATTAGTAACAACGTTACTGTGACTGTCAATGGAGTTCGATATCGATCAATACTGGATGAATTTCCCTCAAACATTTATAAAAATCGTTTGAATGATAAATGGTTTCAACAAAACGGTGCCAGATGTCATACTGCTCGTGAAAAAATGAATTTATTTTAATGATTGTAAATTTAATAATTCGTTTATTACACGTTTTGAACCTATCAATTGGCATGCAAGATCGTGTTATTTAACAAATTTAGATTATTTTTTTGTAGGTGTATTAACCGCGAACATTTCATACACTCGAATTCAACACTGAACGAGTTATTAATGATATTCGTCCAGCTTTATATGAAGAAGTATTCAAAATTTGTGTTGATCGAATTGACTTTCTCAGGCGTATTATTTAAGTTGGTGGTCATATAAATGAAATATTGTTGGAAAAGTAAGTTAATATTCATACTTTTTGTTTTATTTCAATTTAACATTGTATCACGCTTAATGAAAGACCCCATTTATCAACAATTTAATAACAAAATAATATTTATAAATCAATTCCAATACACTTCACAAAACTATTTAAAGTAAACTAAATAACGAAAATTTCTACTCATTCAAACCAAGGACAATTCACAAAATTATGAAATTTAAAATATTTTATTTGCCATGCTATCAAATTTGTCTATATAAATATTTTACCAATTTTATTTGATAATGTTGTGCATCAAAGCGTTGTGTATTATGTGTAATAATTTTTTGAGAAAAATGGAAAAAAAATATTTTTTTTTTTTTTCCAAAATATTTCTTTAAAAATATTATTTAAGTTTATGGTTTTATTTACCTTTAATAGTTTACCTAAAAAACTGTTCATTCTATATAAGATTTTAGAAAAAAGCATTATGAATTTGATGCATTAAGCTGCAGTGCTATATGGTGCTATTTTGAGAAAATCATATATAAATTTTCATTCAAGTAGATAATAAATTATAATAAATATTAAGTTAAAATAAAAACAAGTAATATTTTTTAGCTAATTTTATAATTATATTCAATATATATTTGTATATCTGTTTAACATTAAATAAATATATGTAAATTTTAATATAAATAAATTTAATGATTAAAAATAATTTAAACATGATTTAAATAATTTATATGTATGTATTATGTTTTTTTTACATACAAAATTTCGAAACATTTATTTAAAGAAATATTATTTATTTAATTAAATTTATATTAAATTAAATAATTTTATTATTTAGAGTTTCTTTTAACATTGATTAAATTATTGTAGTAATATTTTTTTTTTAAGAATTAATAATTATAAAATTTTAATTATTTATTGATGTGTTCCATTTACTGATTTTAAGTACTTGAAATTACGCGCCAAACGAAATTACGCGATACTGTAGCAAAAAGTACTCATATTAATTTTTGTAGTAAATTGATCAGATTGTTTTTAACACTTATTAACGTAATTTTCACTTGGTAGGTTCACCACCGGTGCCACAATTTAGTAGCTTTTATATACTCATTAGTAGTTTAGCTTTGGTTTCTATAAGATGTGAAGTTGGCAGTTGTGGTAATTGTGGAATTAACTCATAATGTTATATTCAAATAAACAAGTTGTTAATTACCATAGCCGTCAGAGCATTAAATTGCTTTTTTTATTAATAATTTCGGACAGGGGCAATTACTGTCTATTTACTGTCACGTCGGCCCTGGTTAGATTTAGGTAATTTTTGAAAGTTTCTTTATATTATTTAACAATAAAAAAAAATTGGAAAATAATTCTTTTTTGGAAATTTTATTTTCATTTTAAATTATTTTTGTATTATGTTTTTATTTTTTAGTTATCTTTTTTAACTAAATTGTGAGAATTCGGTTCATATTTAATATAGTAAGAATTTATTTCAAGTATTTCAAAGCAGTAAATGGAGCACAGCTAATATGTATATAAATTTTATTATATTTTTTGGCTCAATTATAAAGTTAATAATACTTAATAGCTTTGATTTATTAATTAATTAAAATATAATTGAAATTTATAGAATATATAGGTCTTTACATTATAATTAATCCGAAAACATTTTAAATTACAAATAGTATTTAAATAAATTGTTCATTGGACAATATAAAATCTAAAATTTACAAAGCTTAAAATTATATTAATTAAACCAATTTATTTATTGAAAAAATAATTTTCCATTTTTTATTAAGTACTATTTTGTACAGCCTTAAGAAAATAAAATCTTTTTAATCTTTCTTTTCAAATACTTTAACCCACAGCACTTATAGTCCTTTTAAAGTCTTTATATTCAATCAAAAAAAAGAACATCCTTGGTAAAGGCCACTGAACTTTTTATCTAAAAGTTTTTCTTCCGTCAATTTCCCATTCCATAATTACTACCTAACCATACCCAAAAAAAATATATACTCTGTAGAAAAATGCGTGTTTAATAAGCCAAGAAATTGTTATTTATGATGTACCAGCAACCAGCACAAAAATATCCTTTATTCTCGATATTTGTTTATTGAAAAAAAAAGATCGTACATTAATATCTCGATATATAAATATAACAATTTTTTTTTTTTAAAAAAATGATTTTTATTTTGTATAAAAATATTCAGATTCAAAATTTTGTAAAAGTATATAGAGAGTGTGTAAAAGAACAATGTGGTATCCTAAAGAATAAAAAAAATATCCTTCTAGGATCCCCTGAACCAGAAAAGAATTTTTGGATATAAAATATAATTTCTTGTAAATAAATCTTAGAAGATTTTTGTTTATACAATTTATTTATAACGGTCAAATCAATCACTCTGAAAAGGATCAGAGTCTTAAAATTCTATTAAAATATACAGTCCAATGAATTTTTGGTTATAAAAATATTTGTCTTTGTCTCCTTTTCCCTATCATTGTATCATCAATATCAAAACTAAAAAAAAAAATTATTAGAACAACACGAAAATAATTCGGATAGGTCATAAATATAGATTCTTATGCGAAAAAATTAACTTCAAAAATGTTCAACATTTTCCACTACCCAAGCAAGAGTTTTTCAGTTTTTTTTAAAATCAAATTCTTTGGAATTTTCGAAATTTTTTATGTGTTTCATCCAAACTTGTCTGGAAAACAACAATTTTTTCTTTACGTTCTGTTGTACTGACAATATACGTTTCATCAAAACTAATTTGTCGTTTACATTTTATACGACAATTTAATACTTTTAATTTTTGTTCAATTTCAACTTGTTGAATATCTTCTGATTTTCTTAAATGTTGTATTTTACCACGATAATTAAGACTTTCATCACTATTGTAATGTCGATGATTACCATTCTCACGAATTTCAATAATTTCATCTTTGTCTAATGCTAATGTACCATTTAATAAACCAATTTCACATTCGGTTACATTAAAATTTAAATGATTTGTCATATTTTTCTTATCAACTCTGTACATTCGTAGATCATTTAATGAACATGTTACATGTTTTTCACCTGAAGTACGTCGATTTGAACTTCTTGAAAGGAAACTACTTGTTGTTGTTGTATTTAATGTAGTAATATGTGGTCTTACTTTTAAATTATTTTTAAATGGTTGACAACATTTCGATAATTTTAAAAATCCTTTACGAAATTTCGATGACATTAAATTATATAAAATTGGATTAACAGCTGAATTTATATATAACATAATACGACAAAAATATAATATATTATAATAATTTTCAATTCCCATATTATTAAATGTTTGATCAGAACTTAAAATTATCCAAAGTGTTAGGACACGAAATGGTAACAGGCATATAAAAAATGATAATACAACAGCTCCCAACATAAGAACAACTTGTTTACGTGCCTTAAAACTTATTTCCGGTTTTGTTGGACGTATTCTCATCATGGCACCATCTTTAGATATTAAATTTCTTGCAATAATACCATACAATATTATCAATATAATTAATGGTAATATAAAAAATAATGATATTGTCATTAAGAAGAAAAATATTTTCCATGGTGATGATGCTTGTGTTAAACAAACGGCAACATTTGATCCATCTATGTATTCCATATATTTGTATTCGGCCACTAACAGGATTGGGCTATATTTTAACATAATAATCATGTTTAAGATAAATAGAACTTTGCCAATTAAATTATGAAAAGCATTAAAGAAAATTTAAAGAAAATGAAAGCACTATATGATTATGAAATTTTGGTATTCGAAATATCATTTTAAATAATTAATGATTTTGATTATTTGGACGCGTTAAATTAGCGTTTTCAATTTTCAAATAATATAGATTTATTATAATTATGTGTCAGAGCTGGAAATTTTTTTTAAAAGAAAATATTATATTTAGTTTTTACAGAATACACTTTCCAATTCTGGCGATTTTATTATGTAAGTTGTATAATATAAAATATAGATTTATTATTAAAATTTCGATATAAAATTGTGTAAATTTTAAATTTGTAGCAATTCTATATTTAAGATATAATATTGGAAGTTAAAATTTTGTAATTTTTGTAATTTTCTCGAAAACTTAAAAAAAATCTATTTTTTTATCAATTACATAATACTAAAAAATATTTTTATATTTTAATAAATTTTACTTATTTAATGATATCAATAAAGCATGCTTTTAATATAATCAATGAAATTTTGTATAGATATAAACAACATAAAGATTCACATGAAAAAAACAAAATGGTTCATATATTAACACATTGATCATCCACATCAGTATACATATAATACATGTACAAATTTATTGCGTTATCCAAAATTATAAGAAACACGGTTAATCTCTACGACTGATACACGTCATACCAACTTATTATTACTATATTGATTAATAGCCTATGACCGTTTCAAAATGAAAATCATTCTTTCAATCTAGCTCTAAATATTACAAATAAATTACATGTTGATGTTGATCTGTTAGAAATAAGAAAGTTCATTCAAAAAATTAAAATCATGTAGTATTTTAGTATATGCTATTTTTAATAGATCTGATGCTCTTCATTACTCAGGATATTTCTTTATCTTTTTAATGTACAAATTACAAGAAAAGTTTTAGTTTATGTAAAATATAATTTTATGAAAACTTGCAGTGGATCTATTAAATAATAAACTTCAATTCACGCCGTCTAAAAATGCTTAGCCGGATGTAGATGGACGGAAGCCCTTAACTTGAGCGCCACTTAATTGCCACAATTAAACGAAACTAATAAGTAATGGAAGAAAAACTGAATTATTAAATATGGTAAAAGAATAATGTTAATTATTGCTCAAGTTCAATACTTGAAAAGTTGCTACTAACAAAATTGCGAACAATTTCTGTAAAATTAACTTAATTATTTTTTTCCTTATGAATTGAACTAAAATACTTTAATTGCATCAAATTGCTGGGGTGGCGATCAATATGTTAATAAGTTTCACTATATATTTGAAAATATTTATAATTTTTAAATGTGTTTTTTTTTTGAATATATCAATAATTTTTTTTTAACTTATAAAAAAAATTCATCCCACAAAATTTTCCGAAGATTTGAAATTCATTGTTCAAAGATCCTCAATTGTCACATGTGTTCTTAGTTTTTCTTTTTTTAATTTTCTTTTACGCACATATATAAATAAATTTACATAACTTAAAAAAAAAATCAACACATTTTTTCAATTTGTTTTCTCATCGATTTTTCTAACATGTTTGCTTTTTGTGTGAAGGGAAAAAGGATCGATTTACTAAGATATTAACAAATTTTCATATGTAAAATGATTTTTTTCTCCGGAATTAGAACATAGTTATAACATGAAAATTATAGATGAAAAAAAAAAATATAAAAGTTTAGTTTAAAAAAAAATTCCCATACATAAAATACATAAGAAGTTTTTGTTTATTTATTAAGGAAACTGTAATCATTTTTGGGTCCATCCTCTTCTATGCGGCCGGGATATGAGGAAATCTTATCTTAAAAATATAGAGTTTTATTATCCTTAAAATTAGATAGATATAGATTTTATGTTCTGTTTATCAAATCGTTTATTACATCAACGCTTTCTCAAATAGTGGATAACCAAAATGAATGAAAGTTATATGACTTTATGTCTATGATAATGGTCAGTTTTATTAGATTTATTTTTTGTTATTTTGAAAAAAAGGGATAGCTAAACAAAACATAGCTAGTACATATATTTCTTTTTTCCGACGAAAGCATAATTTTTGTAATACAATTCCATTAAGAAATATTAGCAAATTCTTTATTTGAATTTGAAAAGGGTTATTTTTTTTTTATAGAAAAACTTTATGCAATTTAAAAGATTTATTATGGTCGTCGAAGGTATATTAAGTATTTTCAATTTAATTTGATTTGAAATTGAGTTATTTTTATTAACCGATTGAGAGAAAGAAGCACAATAATAATATAATATTTAAAACCTTCTAACTGCCGCGTGGACCATTTTCGAATATGAGTTTATATTTGCAGTGTTTGTTTTCGGCACTTATTAATGTTGTTATTGCAAAGCAGTGTAGTTTTATATAAACGGTTTTTTTTTTCATGAATACCATACTTTTTTTTTTTTAAAAAAAAAAATCATATAATGATATCGCCATTTTATATTCTTTCAAATTCATAGTCTAACAATATTTTTGAAAAGATTTACCACAAAATCTACATTTAAAGTTGCACCACCTAAAGACAGAAGCTCTACTCTTTATTGTCTTTCAAATGTTGAGTCTAATATAATTTTTGGCAATGATTTTTACAATGATAACTTAGAGTTAGAATTATTTTAAAATTCATTACCTTTGCAACATCTAACATATATTTTGATGATCATATGTGTTGAAGGCGACACATGGCCGTACGGAGTGAGCGTTAACCAAAACAGCCCCAAATATATATTAAAATCATCGCCGGATCGGCCACGAAGAAGATTATAAGATCAAAGTTTACTTAAGACTTTTGATGATTTATTATTATATTCACGACACTTCTTAAACATATTTTACTAACTACGTTTAAAGATGCTATTAATATTATTGTTTAATTATCAAGCTTTTAATGCTTATTAACTTTAATTAAAATCAGAAAATCTTAATTTAAGAGCAAAATATATCAATATAATTTATATAGGGTCAATGATTCTAAAAACTTTATATAGCAAAATTGAAGATTAAATAATACTTTAGTGAAAATTTAATAAATTTAATTGATGATTAAGTGAAAAACTTCATGATACTCAAGTATTTTTTGGGCACATATATATTAATAAAATATCTTTAAACGATTGTCAACATAACAAAATTATTGATTGTGCTTCTTTTTCACTATGTTTTAGTTAATAAATTTGATTGATTCAATATTAATCATGCCATGTCTTATGAAAATATATCATATTTTATTTTATCTTTTATGTATGTATGTGGATTATCCTTTTCATTTTTCATCAAGAACACAAACCCCAAAGCAGAAACAATAAAATAAGTGAAAATCTCTTAGAGGCCACATACATAATTGATTAATTAACACTGCATTGATTTTAATGATTACCCCATAATAGATAAATGAAAATGCTATCAAAATATTTTATTCTTCAGAATATAAACAAAAAAAAATAATATAAGAAAAATTGTTTTTCAACGAAAATTTATATGTGCACATAAAAGTGCTTAATTATTTATCATAAAATGTCTTAAGTTGATGAAATAATTCTATGTGGTTTTTATGTTTATATATATAGATCATAAAATATTCTACACTGATAGAAATAGATTGGTAAAATAACTTCATTAAAAAATAATGAGTAAATAAATTGTTTACTTTAATGGAAAATTTATTAAGTATTAACTTAAATCGAAATAAATAAATATTATTTCAAAATATTAACTAATTTTATAGAGTTTTTATTGAAATTATAATTCAATAATAAAATTTCATTAATTTTCATTAATATTTTTATCAAAGACTTCAGGGGTTCTTAGGCCTGCCTATGCAATCAATAATGTCGTCGGTTTTATTGATGCACAGGAAGTACATTTTTTTTAATGATTTGACTCTTTAATGCAACTTGAATCCTTATGTAACGAACTATATACTGATGGCAAAACGCTCAAAGTGGTAACAGACTAAGAATTAGATGCTATCGGAATCATCTGACTATATAAGTCAATAGTGTAGCCCATTATTTTGTATGTTGATCAATATTATTGAACGTGTATCAAAATAACTTTTACATTTTAACAAAATTAAGATTAAGGGTGCCGGAATATTTGAATAGACGACATAATATTGAAAGTTTATCAAATTTTATAATCACTGATGAAAAAATGAATATTGAACCAATACTTTTCATGTAATAATTTATTATTTAGCAACATTATTGTCCAATAAAATTGATCGTCTATTGGGTCGTTAATACCTGGGTGTTGATAGTATTTATGTCATTTTATTGAGCTTATAAACTCTTCAACATAACCTTTAGATATTACTGATAAGGAAATTATTTATGGTAAGAAAACTCTTCGTCGGTTAGTGCACATTTTCCCCGGGTTCTCTATATTTTGTAAATACTTTTATTGATTTATATTTTTTTTTGGATTTAATATAAAAATGACTAGTAAATATATAAAAGATATGAATAAATTGCTTATGGTATTTTTGTTAATAATTAGAACGTGTTAGTTTTATCTACTGACGAAGGTTTGTCATAAGTTTCGTTACTATTTCATTAAAGTACAAATGTAGAGGTGACCAAAGTTATACACTAGCTAAAATGATTTACTCTGGTATTTGTAATTATCTTCATTCTTTAATTTTTTTGTCAGTGTATAAATATCCCGAAAAAATGTATGTATAAATTATAACAACGAACTGGGACATATCCGAAACATAACGAATCGTTTACATTAAGTTTTAATGTAAATGTGTAACATTATTAGTCTATTAAATAATAATTTCATCTTAAAAAAAAAATTAATTAGTAATCTGCCTTTTTCTAAATGAATTTAAATGAAAAAAATTTAACATAAAAAAATCAGATTTTCTTTTATACGAAGATATACAAAAGAAAAAAGGGAATTCATGTAAATTTTATGTATTTCATTATGATTTATTGTCGGACCAATAAAAATATTTAAAATTGAAAAATTTCTTTTGATTTCTTTTTTTTTTTTGTATAATTTATGAATAAAGAAAGGTGATTTGTTTTGTACATAATTAATTTTTCCTTTTAAAATGCAGACAAAATAATTTTAGATAAAAATATATTTAAGAAAACAAAATCTTTAATTGTATCTCATTAAGATTTTTTTTAATTATTAAACGTGATAAATACATTAAACAGACATTTTTATTTATTAATTGTCTATGTAAGAGGCAACATTTATTTATTTAATAAATTTCCTATATTAAATGTAAATACAATCATGCAAAACATTAATCTAAAAACAAGCAAAACATGCAATCATAATTGAAACTACTATATTATTTAATTTAGTTGAATGACGATAATGGAAAATGTAAAAATGAAGATAATAATATATAAAAAAATATTTAATATTAAATATTGAAATCTTACCTTGTAAATAGTGCAGCAATTCCCCAAGCAATTAAACATATTGATAAAGCACGTGTCTTTGTACAAACATAACCGGCTTTAAGTGGTTCACAGATGGCATAATATCGTTCAAATGATATTGCTAGAATTGTTAATACACTAGCATGGGCTACAGTAAGTTCAATAAATGGTACAGCTTTACCTATAATGTAATTGAATATTATCAGTATTGAAATTATTTATGAATATTACTTTAAAATTTTGAAATTAACTATGTATTTTAAAATATAAAATCACTCAAATATGGATGTACTTGAGTGAGTTAGTTTAATAACTTGATTTAAATTTTTTTTTAAAACTGTCAAGATACTTTCTTAAGAAAAGTACAATCAAACTGGAAGCGGTTAAAAATATGGATATATAGTACTCCGATTTACACGGTAGATTCGTTACTATAATAGTTCTTTATAAATGCTAAATCGAAATCGCTTCTTTGTGTATTATAATTTTTTAAAATTATTTTTTACCAATATAAAACTTTAATTTTGCAATTTTGCAAAGCTTTTTATTTAGATTTTATTTAATTATAGTTTGCTAACCATTGATTTATACCTAGCTGAAATAACGATTGTCGAATATTTATTTAGGATAAAACTAAAAATTTTTTACATTTTTTATATTTGTTGTGAATACCCTTACTCACGTGCGTATTTCTAGAATGTAATGGACTATTTGCTTAAATTAGTTTTTTAAGCGGACTTATCTTATGGCGGATTTCACAGTGGAAGACTTTGTCAGAGCTTAAGTTTTGGTTTAACTTATTTTCTGGTTAATCATAGTGCAAACTTATAGATAAACCGTCCTTAAAGTGAAGTTTAACTTAAGCCGCAGATGGGTTCACTTTTGATATATTTTATTATTTTTTAATTGTGTATATAACACAAATAGAAGTAAAAAGTTATTAGAAAAAAGCTAAAATTAATGATACGTTTCGTTTCCTTCATACTATTATAAATTTATATATTTTGATATAAAAAACCATCAAAAAATAAAATATACACGCACACCAACTCACAAAATTCAATATCATATTAATTTTAAAATGATACATTTTCATTCACAATAATCATATTTCCAATTTCAATTCAAAATAATTTGTTGATCTAAGCTTAGGGAAAATTTTGATTGGGAAACCAAGTGAGCTTAAGTTACAGGCTTAAGCCACACAATCGGTTTAGTTAAGCTTAAGCTTCCTCTGTGAAATACGACTTTAAAAATTTGCAAAACAGTAACTGTTATAATACTATATTACATAGTCTTATTTTAAGCATAATAAATAAAGTTTTTAACTTATTAAATTATATAATATATAATAAATTTTAATATTTACTGATTTTGTTAATAAATATTTGATATAGAAGAAATTTTTATTCCGTCAAACATACCTAAATATAAATCGTTACAGTAATTCTCATAAAACTAAAAGACCCATATAACATTCTTTTATATGATTTATTAAACTAATGTCTCCTTTGTATTTAAGTCACTCTATTTAACTTAGTGTATTTTTATAAGGTGTATGTTCTTGACACATTATTAATTTATATGTCAATTTTTTCATACCTAATTTTTTTCAATTCTCTCATATAAATAAAAAAATTGCTATAGAAGACATACAAAAAAAAAATGTATGTAATATGATGGAGGCTATGTTTACAAATATCACGAATAATATTAAAGTTAACTATAAAAACAACTGAAAAAAAAATTAAATTCAATTTATCAAAATGTTCAAATTTCAGTGATTTTTTTATCTTATAAATTCTGTATGACTAAATAAAGAAATGTGTAATATTTCAATTTTCTATTTTGGTCAATTAACAATATAAAAATATGTATAGCTAAAGCACAGAAGTTATGTATAATTGGAAGACTTTAAGACTATATCTCGAAATTACCAAAGAAAACAAAAATAATACAAATTATAAAGCTTTTCTATATCAAATCACTATAATCTGTCTCCGTAAAAATTATAATAAAAATTTATTTATACTTCCGAAAAAGATACAAATTTTACCAAAAACATAATATAAAAATAATGAATGAAGTATCAAAACAAAATATAATTTCCCATGAAAAATAACATAATTTCTCTAGAATAAAATTATCTTATTATTATTCGTTTGGAAAAACTGTTTTATGATATTTTTCATATTTAATTACATTATTTAGAGATATTCTTGGAAATTTAATTTATGTATAAAAGGACTTTGCTATTTGTGGGTTTATCATATTAGTGAGATATAAAAATGACATTTTTTATAAAACAGCTGTGATTTCACCTTTTATGAAATTGAATAATTGGATATGATTATTTTATTATTTCAAGTTTATATATTTGAAGATATTTTATAGTCTGGAAATTTACTGAAATTAATTTAGTATACAGAGAGGATATATAACATTTATATCTTTTAAATCTGTCCATAAATCTTATGTCAAGATCGCTGATCAATTAATTGGATAATATACCTTCGAGTAGATATTTCAGCTTCTATTCTTTGTTAGAATTGTCTACTAAGGCTTCAAAAAAATGATTAAAAGATAAGAAATTAAGTAAAGATTACAATGTACCGAGCAGTTCTATTCGTACAGTACCAATCGACTTGTTAAGTAGACTTAACAATAGTTACAGATAACAATCGGTTAAAGATAAAATCACAAATTAATAATAATTAAATTTCATTTCTCTTGACATTTACTTTAATTTGGATTCACAAAATGTCAATCGCTCCAAACTGTTTCGATTCGATTCATTCCTATTCGATTTCAATCGCACTATATCTTCACTCAATCTATTTTTTATACAAAATATATGAATTTGATATGAATGACGTGTGATATCAAACTTGGACTTTACTGAAACTGATCAATATTATGTAGCTCAAGCTTTAAAATACAGAAATGTTGTTCAAAATCTTTATTTCTTCTGTATAAAAAACAGTAGAAACTAAATTAATCTAATTTAAAAAGAAATTAAAATCAGGGTAGGATTTGTCAACAATTTTGACACATCTATTAATGTAACGTAACCTTCGAATTCAAGGCAGGAAGCATATTACTGCAGAGCATACCCTATGAAATTGCAGTGGTATTACTGGGTTTAGATATAAGTTAAAAATGTTTATTAAAATGGACGATATCATCTCCTGTTCCTTGAAGTTTTAAATTTTTTAATATAATATAATCTTAAACTTGACTATCTTCATGCAAAAGAACCCACCTAATTCATATAATTTTTAATTTAATTTGTATAATTTGAAATTTCTATATTAAATCAAATCAATATAAATTCGCGAATAAAATTCAATTATGATATCTATAATATATATGTAAAAATGTATAGATGAATTGAAATTTCACTACAGAATGCTAACTCGCGACAATAAAAACTGATTTAATTTGTGTAAAATTTAAGTAGAAATGACTGCAAGCCAATAATTGAACCCTTGGCCAACATTTATGATCGAATTAATTTATTACCAAATGTATATTTTATGATTTTTATTGAAATTTTATTAACTCTCTGGCATCAAGAGAATTTTATATCAAGTTTACTAGGTCAATATTTTTAGTTTTTATTTTCTTCTTTTATAATTTAATTTATTAAGAACATTTTCACTTCCTTATTTTTAAAACAAATTTAAATTATGTTATAATAAAAAACAGATTGAACTTTTGTTTGAAATTTGAATAAATCATTTTAATTAAGCAATTTATTAATTGTATATAATTTAATATAATATAATATTTAAAAATATTATATTTTTATGTTTTGTACTTACACATTTCATGTCCTAATACCCATGTATCTGGTTTTGAATTAACTTCTACTAAAACTGTTGGTGTACAAACAAGTAATACTAATAAATCAGCAATACTTAAATTTGTTAAAAATATATTTGTTGAATTTCTCATATCCTTGGTTTTAAGGATGACAATTGGCACCTGTAACAAAACAAAAAGAATAACCAACAAAAATATTTTTTTATTCCATAATTTTTTTTTTAATAAATAATTTAAACTTTTCGTATTAAAATTAACTTTTTTAAGTTGTTTTTTCAAATAAAACATTCTTGAAAAAGTTTTCGGTAAAGTAATATCGATTTAATGTAATGGTATTATAACACCTTAAAATTAAATGATAAAAATTCTTGTGAAAATTTCATTTTTTATAGGGAAATATGTAAGGAATTTTGTTTGTTTATAGGCAATTTTCATTTAGCTGCTGACTATTTAATAATAGTCGAAATTGTACATTTAATAGTTGAATGAATGATATAAAATATTTGTTGTCCTTAATTTCTAAAATATTTTTAAATTACTGAAATTGACTATAATGAATTTTATGTAAAAGTAAAATCATTTTAAATACAAATACAATATTGAAAATCCTTATTATTAACTTATTGTATACAACTGCTAGAAGGAAATTTAATTTTATATTTGATTATTTTTTTATATGGCGGAGAAAAACCCTTTGGCTTACCATAAAAATTTACACTAAATTTTAATACTTGATTGAAAATTTCATTAATATTCATCATAACAACATAAAAAAAAAAATTATTAATATCATAAAATTTATGAAAATTGCTTTTACTACGGTTTAATAAACTTGGTGAAAAATGAAAAATCATAAGTTCAACTTTTTCCAGGTCTATAGATTACATATAAAGGTCAATAATTTTGCTTTATCATTTATTTGACTATTAACTTATGTGATCGTATGGAAAAAATTAGATGTACATTTAAAAGCCTCTATGAAAATATCATAATATAAATTTTATTAAAAGTACTTTGGAAATGATATTAACGAAAATTTGAACTTTAAACAATTTAAGAATATTATTAAAATAAAATTTATGATATAATTTTTATAAATATATTTTTTCAAGAAAATTCTATTCAAAATCTGTTTTTATTATTAGATTATTTATGTAATCTAATAATAATACTTTATATATTTAAAATTGAATATGAATTTTGATACTAACCATAATATTACCAATAACACCGAATATCATAATTGTAATACAAATGACCATTGATGTAGTCCGTATATATGATGGTATTTGTGGTATATAATCAATATTGCTAATATTTTCATGTGTAATTGATAAATTATAATTTCCAATAACAAATGATATATTAACAGCATCATCAATATCATTTTCATCATTCTGATCTTTACCGAACCCACTACCCGACCGCACCATTAAATCATCAACAAAATCATTTATAATACTGATATTGTTATTATTATTATTGCTGTTAGTTGAAGTCACATTGAATAAGGTCGTGGTAACAATGAAAACAGCCGTTGCTAAAGTAGTTGAGGTTATATTATAATCTTGATATGAATCCACCACCCCAAATACTGTATTTTCACACAGTTATTACTGGGAGTCAATATTAAGCTACTCTAAATTTGACCTCGATGGTATTGTAATAATCAATCGCCTGGTATATAAAAAGTTAATTTTTATTGTCGCCGAAATAACCAACTCTGTAAACTAAATATCCGGTTAAAAAGTGGATGTGGTAACCTTGTAATATTATTGTTGTGCTTAGAATAATTTATTTAATGTAACTATAATTGTATTATCCTAAAAAAGATTCTACTTTCATTTTTTTTTGTTATCCTAGATATACAAATGTACTATGAATATGATTCCTTCCTTAAAAAGGAACTTAAGGATATATATATGGTTTCCAAAATAGTATTATCCAATATTAAAGATGATGGATATGTTGTGGAAAAATTTCCTTTTTTTGTTGTTGTTGTTGTTTGTTTGGTTTTGTTGTGGAAATTTTTTTTTCTGAGTGTTTTTTGTAATTTACTTATGAAATCACATAGGGTGGTCTGATTTAGTAGGGTAGCTTTTATCCAGCTACTATATTGAGTGATTTAACAAAGAAAATATTGTACTTTTTTATTTTGTCATTTCTGCGTTGTAAAAAAAAATATGTTAATATTAAAGTAATTTACGTAAATATATATAATTAATTTTATTTGGATATATCACTTTAAAAATCATTACAAAATATTTAATTGAACAAATTAATTTTATGTTTTATATCACTTGGAATTTTTAGTCAATTTTCACATAATTTTTTTATTTTTTTTTTAGTTATTTATCACAATTTTTTCACATCTTTTTTAAATAAAATGTAAGATACTTTAAATTCTTAATTGAATTAATTTTATTCTTTTAGAAATTTCCATTTATAATTTATTATCGTATTAAATTTTCAACATTACAAAATTTTTAATTATCTGTAAAATATTATTGATGACATTTAAAGATAAAGAAACATAAAATTCCAAAAGCTAATTTCTAATTAAACTGTATTATAATTTCAGCAAATTTTACAAGAAAATAAAAAAAGGCTCAAAATTTTCCATGAATAATCGACTTTCTAATTTATTTTTTATATTTATAATAAAAATGTTTAAAACTTTTGTCATTTATTTCATTTTAATTATTTTGGTCTAAATTATTAATGTACTGAAATAATTACTTCACGGTTTTAAATAAATAAACGAATCTTTTATAATTTGTACTTTATCATGTTCATTACGCAATGCTTTAATAATAATATAAATTTCATGATCCCAAGTTAAAGGAGGTAAAATAAATATTACAAAAAATTCACATAGCTTTTGATTAGAATAAAGTCCTTTATTATATAAATCCAAAATAATATTAATCTCAAGGATAAGTAATTTTGTTGAAATTATTATAATTTAATTCTTAACAAATTAAATATTCACTCCAATTGTATATTTTTCATATTTGCATATACTCTGTGTAAATTTACAACATTAAAAAGATATATTTTATCTATTTTGCTGATGTAATTCGATATTTCTATATAAATTGAAAGTAAAAGTGTACAACAAGAATTAATCTCTAGAGTATATAGAAGAATTTGTGCGAAAAATACCATCTGTATATCAGAAGAATAATTTTAAAATCAAGTATAATTTTTAGATATATTTCTATGTTTTGTTTCTTCTTTTTTTCCCAAGGACTTGTAGATTTAAGGACATGCAGATTGCGTTTTGAATTATTTATATTTGATGGTCAAATTTGTTATAATTTTAATTATTTTATATCTATGTAAAAGTTTGTAAGTTGAGATATCATCAATGAACGTGATTCACACAAAAAATAAAAAAAATATAATTAATTTGATTGAAAATGATATAAATTAAAATATATTATAAAAAAAAATATTGAAATTATGAAAATTTATTGATAAACACAGTCCAACACTAAATGGTAATTTAAATTTATTAAATTTAATTTTTTTTATAATATATTTTAAATTTTATAATCATTGCACTTAAAAATTTATTGGAATAAACTAATAAAATTTATGTTGAGTTGTAATGTCTTAATAATTTAATATTATTATCATAAACTATGTAATTCAATAATTTTATAAAATATATATACATATATACAATTTACAGAATTCAGAATTAATATTATTTCTATATATATTTAGAATTACAATAATTTTAAGATATTTTCCGTAGAACTAAACCGAACAATTCAAGATTTTCAAAACGACTGAAAGTGAAAATGAAAGTTTCCCAAAAATATAATAAACATGAAAAAAACTTTGCCGGTAAAGAAAAAAAAAAAAAAAAAAAAAAAAATCTGAAATTATATATACAAAATATAAAAAAAAAAAATATGCCGGGTACACGTTTTTATATAGTAGCAACATTAAATATTTATTATAGAATGTTTCTAGGAACATTTTTGAAATGTTGCTTGGGTGTAAGAAGTAAGAATAGAGAATTTTTGAATGAAAATTAAAACATTTTGTTGTATTTTTTGTAAGGAAATAGAATTCATTCATATAATTTTTATTTTTTATTTGAAATTTGTATGTAAAATTATTCAAAGAAATTGATTTTAATTAACATTTATTAATTTTTTATATATACAAAATGTAATGTCTAGTCTAAAAAAAATTTGTTATAGTTTGTTTGTTTGGTTTTCAGTTAAGTGTTAAAATTCGTTTTAGTTAATTTTTAAGATAATGTATTCCGGTAATAGCTTTAATGTCTGATTTCTCAGTGAAAGAATAAACCTTTTCCAAACCTTCAACTTCGGTAAAATTTATTTACTGCAAGTTAAATGATAAGCCTTCTACAAAATTGAGGTTTAACTTAAGCCGTAGATCTAAATTTTGTTTGAGTAACCAAGTCAGCTTAAGATTTAAGGTTTTAAGCCATACACAATGGGTTTAGTTAAGATTGAGCTTAATCTCTCACTGTGAAATCGGACATTAGTAATATTATTATAAAATATATTAATCTATAAATAGAATGAGCATCGAATCATTGCACAATTTAACATTCGGAACCGAATATTATTTATGTTTTTAACAAGAAATTTATTTCTTATTGTATTGAAGAAGAATTGACACCCGAACATAATCATTTCATGATCTCGAGGTTATAGCCAAATTTAAATTCAATTGCTGAATTTTGTTTTCGGATATCCAACATTATTAATTCTTATAATTTTGTTCAAAACTTGGCAAAACTTTATGTAAATTCCTTCTTTTTTTAACAGATTAAATATTATTTTTTCACTCTTTAAAATTTTCTTTTTATCAATAAAGTGAATACACAATTAATTTATATAAACAATTAAACTTAATGAAAATATTACAAATATATTTGATATAGCACGTGCTGGTTCTCTGTTCCGGTTGTTATGCAATTTCCATAAATTTTCACAATTATATTTTGTTCCTTTTCATAAAATAATTCATTCATATTTTTATGATTTCATAAAATAAATAAATAAATTATGTTTTAGGTTTATTTACGAAAAAATAGTACCAATAAATTTATGTTGTTCAAATGGAAAAAAATGCTTTTTTTTTTGGGTCAATTGAATAAATATTTACATTATAATTTGGTATATGTTTTTGGCGGTTCTTAACAATAATAATAGTGTAATTATTATCAACTTTATGATAACATTGTTTTTCGACAATTTACAGCTGTAAATATTTGGAAGTATATTAATATTATTTTGTTTAATTTATTTTATATTATAATAGTTATCAAATTGGAACATACCAAAATTTGCTAATGATAAAAAAAAGTCAATTTCTGCTAAATTTTTTATTATTTTTGCCAAAATTAAAATGATTTTTTTTGCACTAAAAAACATAAATTAACAAAAATATTGATAAGAATATTTGGTGTTTCGATTGGTGTCTACTTTGGTAAATATAATTAATAATAGAAGACCTAATTTTAAAATATATAATATAAATAAATTATGAAATTACTTAATAAATATTTAATTAATAAATATTTTAATGGTGCTATAAATAATTAAATGTTTTTAAAAAAATTAAATTGTTTTTAGTATAATAAAAATTAGTCACAATTTAGTCACAATTTTGTTATTATCTATTTGTTAATAATAATTTCAATTAACTACAAATTCCTTAATATTAATATTATGATTTTCAGTTACTTTCTTAAAGTCTATATTTATATTTCTAATATTTTCTTTTAAAGCTTTAAAATTTTTTATGGTATTAAAATGACAAATATGATATAAAATAAGAAATTTATAACAAAATCTTTCTCTATTTTGTTACAAAATATAAATATAATATTACAAATATAAAACAAAGACCTATTACAGAATAATCTACTCAGATTTTAACATAGCTAAGCGTTTTCATATTATTTGATTATTCTTGAGATGAAAATTGAATGCAAATTACTAGTCTAAGTGGTTACTAAATGATGTGTTTTTTGATATTTTTTTTTAAAGAAAAATAGGTGAATTTTATAGACACTTCTCCGACCTCTAAACTGAGTCATAATAATGTAATCCAAATACGGTAACACAATGAAATAATGGTATAGGAAAATTATCTTCGAAATATTTGTATTTACATTTAAGTATAGTAAGAGTACGAAGAAATAATTTTCTTTGGAAAATTTGTGATAAATATTAGTGAAGTTAAATAAATAGAAGAATATTGAAATTATATAAATGAGAATTGAAATTGGATACATTAAATTCTACGAGTTCGTGAAAAGATTTATTGATCTTATGATAATAACTTTTTGACGTGTGAATACTTAAGTGTCCAATATCAAAAGTATAAAATGGGAGAAAAATACATTTTCAAGTATTTGGTTTTAACCTCATACATAGACAGTTATTATGATATGATTTTTCGAATTAAATCGACAGGTTCAATTAATAGGCAATACTTAGAGTGAATTTTTTTTGAACATTATCCTAAGTTTTTAATGGTGCTATAAATTGTTTGTTTAGGACAGTTTTCATACAATTTTCTAAATTGCTAAATTTAAACTGATATTTTTTGTCCAATTCGAATATTTGGAATATTGTACAAATAAATACTGACTTTTAAAATTCCATTACATTTGTTTTAAATTTAATGTTAAACATTATGAAAATTGGACACTTTTTCATATTTACAAAAATAAAATGCAATATTACGAAAGAAATAAAGTAATTTTATAGATTTTAATAAGAACATTTATTTGGATTTTTATAAAACAGACAACATAGTAAAAACAACAGCAAACATAAGACTACATGTATAACTCATATATATAAAATGTGGCATATTGGATACTTGAGTATTCCTATGACGATTTTTTAAAGCTGTATTTTTTTAAAGATGTACTTAAAAAAAATTACTATAAACAATTATTAGTCCTAATTATGAAATCAACACTTTTAAAATAACATACATTTTATGTTTATACCTAATTTGAAGAAAATTTTCTTTTAATAATTTTTTTTTTGATACACATCATCAGGAAAAGTTTTCTTTAATAAATCTTCAGATGTCCTTAGTGTATAACAGTTGTTGATGTTGTATGAAATTATTCTTCCAAATTCGTTCACAGTTTTTATCTTCACCTCATGTCGTAATTTATTTTATTAGGGGACAATGTAAATATACTGACAAATAATATTAAATGTGAAAATTTTATTCCACGGATGTACGAACACAAGGAAAATAAATATAATAACTTTAATGTATTTTTATTTTGAGAGGAAAACCAAATATAGTTTTCTAGATAACTTTTTAGTAAAACTGCAAAGACGAATAAAAAGTCTTCTTTATATAAAGCCAGCCATCACATTTTAAGTACCTATATGAGAAACATTGTAAATTACATATTGTTATAATTATCCATCAACACTTTCTAAGTCACACTTAAATTTAAATTGGCGCCTATTTTCCTTCATTCATTATTCTGTCCTTGATTTTCTTTAACATAATAAAAATTATAATTTTTCTATAGTATTTTTTAATTCATAAAAAAAAAAAAGAAAAATTATAAACAAACAAACAAAATTAAATTTCATGTAACATTCTGCTTGATATTAATTTAAAATATTTTTGTCCTGTAAAAAGGATATTTGGTAAATTAATGAAATTATCTGTCCTTTTTTTATATATTTGAATTTTGTACAGGGAAATTTTTCTATATTATATTTAAAAAAAAAGACGAATTAAAAAAGTTTTCATTTTGTTTTCGCGTTTTTTTTTTAATTTAACATTTTATTTGACAATATGAAAACAATTCAAATAGAAATTATCATTTATGCACCCCAAGAGGGAAGTAGTTAATTGTGAATGGCCATTGAACTTCATTGTTTTTGAACCCAAAGATTGACTCCTTTTTTTTGTAAAGTGTCCTTTTTTGTTAAAAAATAACTTTTCGAACGTCTATAACGCACTAAGTTTTTGTTGTACCATATTTTGAATTTATTATACGCTTGTTCAAATTAACGTAGAACAAATATTTGTGGACTTTTTGTCGCCAGTCCATATATGCGTTGAGCATTCAACTAGCAAATTACCTGTCAAATAAAATTATAAAAAAAGCAATTTAGAAAATTATATATTATTTTTGAAGAAATATTTTTAATTGTAAAATAAACAACAAAGCTAAAAAATTTAATTAAGTATTAAATAAAATTAATATTAATTTGACTAAAATTTGAATATTATTCTTTTATAATAATAATATTACTAAACATAGAAATAGAAATAAGTTAATAATTTTTTCGCTTCAAACAAATATGCTTTTCAAAATTATCTTGTACAGAAACCTAATTATTGTACTCCTAAAAGTATGCAAAATTTAATATATAATATTAATTATATAAATTTGTCCAACAATATAATAAATATTATGATTATTAATTAATTTATTTAGTATCCTAAACAAGTTTTGAAGTCAAGATTTATAGATCATATTTTGCTTAAGATTCACGGTAGTGTAGTTGTATTTACAGTTTGAGAGGCCTAGAGTTAAAATAGATTTGAAGCTATTTTCTAACATTGAATGGTTCAACAATAAAGCCGATTCACGAATTAATTGGGTTGATTAATAATATAGTGAACTATTACTACAATTTACCATTTATAAAATCATTTACAAGAAGTTTATTCAAAAAATTGTTTGCTAAAATCAGTGTGAATAAAAAAATGCTTATAAATGCTGATGTGAATAATTTAAATTTTAATTTCAACATTTAAAGTAAAAGATTTTTTTGGTATATAATTACTATAATAATTATTTCTTATCGATAGCTAACGCCAGCGTAGCTGCACAACAAAATTCTCCACCATAATGCTGTGACTGATTATGTGGTACCAGTTATTATTGTATCCCGGAGACATAGTTTTGAACCTTATCAGCAAAACAACACATTCTTCAATTAATCACGCCTCAACACAGTATTCAGGTTGAGCATGCACTGGTACAGATATTCTGAGACAAACTCATAATAGTTTTATGTCTTCCTGAGTTAAAGGAAGACATAAGTTCTTATATTCTCCATCTGCTCTTCCGCTCTACTGTGTTTTTTTTTTGGGTCGTTACACTAAAGTAAAAAGTAAATTTAATCCTGAGTAAAACAGGATTAAGTACTAGTAATAGCCCCCAGAAATTAGTAATTTTTTTTATGGTTATAAGTATGGCTGTGTATTGTATTTTGTAATATGAACAAAATGTATTACTAAAAAAGCAATGAAATTAAAATAGCTTTTAAGATTATTGAAAACTATGTTAAATCTTTTTATCCGGTTTAACACCATATCTTTTTTTTTTGTTAATTTATTTTAGTAGATTTTCATAAATATGTGGTTTGGTTAGGTAATTTTTGATTTAGGTGTTTTTTTTCTATATGACTTGCAACATGTTTGCATATTAAGAAGCATTAATTTTAAATGTCACTTTAGGCAAAATTTCAATTTAGAATTAGGTCAATTTATTAAAAAGATTATGAACTTTTTTATGCTAAGAAAATGTAGTCAGTAAAATGTTTTTTTTTTTTTGGTATATTTGGAATTTTCGGGCCAGGCCGTAATTTAATGAAGGATTTTTTAAACATAAAAATTTAATTGTAAACTTTATTAATCTGAAATTATCAAATTAATATTAAACAATAGGAAATAGCTTAGATATTACATATTATATTATGATTTTTTTATATAATAATATTTATACATTGTTTGATTAAATTAATTTTTTTCAAGGATATTTAAAGAAAAAAAAATTTTTTGGCAATAATAATTACAATTTTGTTTAATTATGATATTTTCATAATGGTAATTATTATTATACTATCTAGGAAATATGAATAAAGAAATTAATTTTATTAATGAAAATAATCATTTTTATATAATAAGTTTTATGATTACAAATTAAGTTATAAATTTAAGTATTTTAATAATGAGCTGTTAAAAAACAATTATTATTTTTTAAATATGCTTATTTAGTTATGTAATTATATAATATAAATGTTGTACAGTATAATAATAATTATTATTTTTTTGTTAAAGAAAATTAATTATTAAAATATATGTATATATCTTTTTTGATTAGATTTTGTTTAAATTAAAATTTCTTAGGATACACGTCCCAACAGCAATTACACCGCTTGCGTTTATAGTTTCGAAATGCACTTGTAATGGAAGAGATATCTATAATAATAGTAAAAAAATAAATAAGAATTTTAATACCAATAAGTTTTATATAAAAATTACTATGCTTTCAAAAGACAAATAATCTCAACTCCAAATCATTCCATATACAAATTTATTTAGTATTTGCCAATTTAGTTTTCATTCATGGTTCACAATTTAAATAACCTTGACAGACAAGTTCATTTTTACAATTACATTGTAACTATCATCACCACAATTACCAAATAACTCAAGGTATTTTTGTATTACTTTACTTTTTTTTTTTTGTAAATCAAGTAATTTTAGCAATGGTGTAATTTTCAATAATAATAAAAACTGAATTATAAACAACAACAAAACTATTTAAAATTAAAGATCACAATAAATTTTATATCATTTTTGAACTTGGATCATTGAGCGTTAACTTAAAGTTATGCATTGCTTTATAGTTTGTTTAATAATATAGATATAAATAAATAAATAAATAAAACAAAACGAAAGTAAAAACAACTTTATTTATAATATACTGTAATTTTATTTATAATTAACAATTTTTGTAAAAAAAAAATATAGCAATATACAAACAAAGATTCGCGTCAACGATCCCAGTTCATTTAACTTTATATACCTAGATTTATTTTAGAGTTAATTCATTACCGCATCAGAGATAATCAAGTTTATGATATTGATAGTTTTTTTTTTTATTATGTTAATAACTTAATTATGTGTTAAAACATAATATGATGTTGAAGTTTGATTTTTATATTGATTTATTAATAATTATTATTAATGTGGGAAAATATTGTTAGATATTTGATTTTTATGAATAATATCAATAAAATTTCCCAATATATTAAGCTATTACTGAGAAATTCTTAATTATAATTTCATTATAATTTGTAAATATTATTATATGTATATTTATAATAATATTAATTTTTAAATGTTAAATAATATCGTAAAGAAGTGTAAATTCAGTGAAATCTAATTAATATTTTTTTTTTATTATTTATGGATAATCAAATTTTAATTACATATACCGTAGTTCATTTAGTGAAGTGTAAAATGTAGCAATTTGCTTTACAAATAATTATATCCGGAATACCTCTTGTATAAGTAATTGAATTTCTTAAATAATTATGTATTAATATATTGTAAAATAGAATCAATTTATGTAATATATTTTAAAATCTATGTAAATATTGAAGTTTGTTCAGATCTAAATTATTATAATATGTTGAAGAAATGTTATATTTTTATGTATAAGTTTTAGATTAGTAAAAATTGAAAAAAAGTGCTATAAAAAATCAGTCATTTTGGATTATTGAAATTTTCTGTAGCAACCAAGTTTTAGAAGTTTTGTGCCTGAATTAGAAATTACAGGTTCTAATACGAGGGATTAGATAACAACACACAGTAATTATTTATGCGATGCGCTGTCGTATGAGTACTCTAAATTTTGCCGTATGAATCCGATGCTGCCACTACACAGAAGTTAATTTTATAAACTTTTAAATAAAAAATATTGATTTTTGAAGTTAATTGTTTTGATTTAGATTTAAATCATGAAATAATATTTATTAGGTTTAAATATGCTATATAAATAATGTATAGCAACATTAAATTTTGAAATTAATTCCAATTTTAAATACTTTTATTTTATACTCAAATATATTTAATATTTTTTTTTAAATTTTAATGACATCAATTTGACATAAATGTTATAAAACTACTGCACCGTCCGGACGCATAAGATATGTAAATCTAATTGAATCTTAGACAATGGGGGCGGTGAAGAATTCAGCAGCTTGCGCAGCTTATGCAGCCTCAAAATATTATGCATATTTTTGACTGCATATTTACACGACCGGCTGCTAATTGTCAATATTTGACAGAAAAATCTTTATTTTAAATTATTTAAATTTATAAGCAATTTAATTAGTATTTACACTTCAGAATTATTATCAACCATATTTAGACAATGTATACACGAAAAAAAAAATATTACAATTAAAATTCTTGCAGACTATCATCGCCGAGCGCACAGATTGCGCTGTTTTTGCTGCAAATTTTAATTAATGATCAACTATAACTGCAAAAACTGAGCAGCGAGTGAATTCTTGTATGCGGTATCGTGCAGCCAAAAATCAAATTCAGACATTAAAGTTTTTATAACACTTTTATGCGCAACAAATTATGTAAGGCTAATTTCGATTTTCAATTTTGAGGAGATATAATTTTTGGATTTTAAGATGATCGATCCATGTTTTTTTTTGTATTTGAAGAAAGTTGTTATTTACTAGATGCATTAGAATTTCTTTAATGTTATAGTTTTATGTGTTATTAATAACTAATAAAATTGCAAAATATGAAAGTAGACATATTTTCTTTATTGCATTTGCATCAATTATCAAACAGACATCAAAAATGATTTTGATAAGCAAATTTATTTTATAAAATATACTAATTAACTTAAAAAACAAAAATAAAAAGAAATAATTTAATTTTTATTTTCATGGTTAAATAATTTTTAAAAAATTATTTTATTTATAACATTAATTTTAAATTATACAATCGATAATTAGATTTTCATGATATTTGATTAATAATATAAATTAATGATGCAAAAAGTTTATATACAATTTCTGACACTATAATCTGAGAATTATTCTTAATAGATATAAATAATTTAATTAAATTTATTCTATTGTTGTATTATAATATAATTATTTAAGACTAAATCCATTTTATTAATACTAGTAAAAATATACTTTATTATTAAATGAACCGCAATATAATTATAAAATATATTTGTATAAAAAGAATTTGTATATTTAATAAGAAATCATTAACTAAAAATTGGGTTAATTGTTCATTATTGAAAGTTTTTACAAAAGAAATCTTCAACTAAAGTTAAATATCATAAAAAAATACATAAATTTGTAATGTAATTTTGCAGGCAGAGCTTATTGTTTTGAAATTAATATTTTAATTTGTGATTGTAAATTGTCATAAAATGAAAATGGAACTATACTTCAATAGAATTTAATAATTTGATCGTTTCTTGAATAAGTACAAATCACAGCATTCAAAAAAATAATGACAATAAAATTAAGTACTATTACTAAACTAAGTTAATTGATATTTAATGAGTTTTTATTAGATAATAGTAATATGTAATATCAAAAACTTATTGCTAATTGCTTTTATATTCCAGTTCCATTCTTATAACTCTATTATCTTATATTTGATAATTCATTTATAAACTTTATATTTGTAAATCAAAAACTAAGCAACATTTTTAAGAACAATATTAAAATGAATTGATAAACATAATTCGAGCATATATAAGATAAAAAAATTCATTTTCATACGAGGGGAATTTGAAAACTTTTGAAAAGCACAAAAGAAAAAATCAATTTTGTGGTTTAAAAATTAATTTATTTTTAGTTTTCTTATGTTTTGTATTGAGGCTTGTAAAACAAAAATGTGTAAAAGTAAGAGGTAATTTTTGTTTCCAGTAAAATATTTTGAGTTAATCATCAACCCAATTCTTATGAATAAAAAAAAAATAGACGTCAACAGGTCAACAACAAATAAATTGACGAATTCAGTAGAAAATTGTTTTATATCCTTATTATAGGTAAATTTATTAAAAAAGAGGTGGACTTATTAAAAAGAGGTCGAAAGTTTTAAAACTACCCTTGTATAATTATTTTTTTAATTTTATTATATAATTAAAATTAATTAATTAAGACTGATTATTACAATATTTTTATGTTTTTAATGATTTTTTCTGATTTTTCTCTAAATTTATTATTGATATAGATTTTTAACAAGTGTAATAAAAAAAATCTTTTATAAGGAGAATCAGTCGACACCATTTCTACAATTAATTTCCCAATATGTCATAAGTTATTTGGAAAATAATTAAGCAATTAAGATAATAAATATGGCAAATTCATGGAGTTTGTTGATGTCAACGGATAGTTTTTTTTCGTTCTTGACTGTTGCTGCTTTTGTATATGAAAGCTATAACCGAAACACATTGGCATTAAACTAGTAGTAAGAAAGATATTTGCAAAACTTAACCCAAAGACATCGATTGTAAAGATATTCATTAAATTTTTATTATATAAATAAATACAAATTTTAATTGTACATCGATGGACTTGATACTACTAACATCATAATTATTTTTTACGTTTCTCCTATAAATAATCATTTTTATAATTTCTAACAACATCACAATTTTTTTACGGTTTTCCTATAAAAGTATAAATAATCATTTTTATAAGACTGGAAAATTTCGAGTAAATAAACGACATTTATTTGTAAGTATTACGTATCAAAATGGGAATTCCAATATGTTAGGACGATTTTCATGGAATGCAATGTTCACAATTACTTTTTCTTTTGAATGTTACAGGTACATATTTATTTTTGAAATATATATGTTTAAATATTGAAATTTTATATTATGATGTATAATTTTGAATTTAAATTTTAAGAAGCACATCTGGCCCCGCAGGTAACGAATTATTACCTTACCTAAAATAAGATATATTTACAGACTAAATTCGTCGCGACAAAAATGATGAACTAAATATTCATCATAAATAGGTAAATATTTATTAATGTTGATTGCTAATTAATTTTAAATTAATGAACATATATGCAATAAAATTTATTGAGACTTACATAAATCAAAGCAGTCTAATATAATTATTTTTGTTGTCGCCAAATTAATTGCATAAAATACTGAATATATGAATTGCATAATTAGATCATTTAAAAATTTATAGAAATAATTTAATTTAATTTTAAAACAATAAAATTGTGCTATTTAAAAAATTAATCTTAACAATTTCATTTATTTTATTCTGAACTAAATTGCCTTTCTAATTTTTTGTTTGTATAAAAAAATTATGTTATACAATTTTTATATATGGTGCTATTAAACTTCCTTCCGGTAGGCTCACCGCGGCAACCGCATTGTCAATTTAATGTTAAAATAATTAGAATATACACTGTTATTTGTCCTCTAGCAGTGTTAAAATTATAACAAGGTTTTAAAACGATTAGTATTATAAAAATCATGTTTAAAATAATTGTTAAATTTTTGATAGTTACTAAATTTATTTGATTGATTTTCATTGTACCATTAAATGTCCGTTTATTTATTTACTATATTTGTACTTTTGGTTATGTTATAATCATACATTTAATAAAGGACACATTTTCTAATGTGCATAAATAGTTTATATGCTTTTGGTATTTAATTTAATTAAATTTAATTAATATTATGACAAATCTGAGAATATTTAGTTTAATAGAATTATATATTAAAAATTAAACAGGTTTTCGACTCCATAAAAACAAATTAATTACCATTAGCATTGGGATTAATATATATTGAATAATTGATGACAGTCAATAAAATATTAGTGACAATTATATCAAACTTCTTCGAAATCAAAGCAGGAAGATATTCTATTTGCATTTTTTTTTAATATGACGATGCAATATGCGGTAAGACATCTACATCTACCGAAATGAAAACAAATTGAAAATGTAGAAAAGTCTCATCAGGGATGAGAACATAATCACAATGTTGGAGTACAATTTTATTAAATGCCACCACAATAAAGGCCTTTGGAAGACGATAATAAAGAAGATCAAGACTGATATTAAAAATTAATTAAAATTATTTTATATTTACAGAAAAGTATAATTTAAATAATAAATTAATATACCAAAAATTTAGAAACTTTATTTAATGTAAATAATCTAATTCTGGTACAACTATCAATGTTAAATTAAACAAGAAGTTGAAATCTTGTTATCAGCGTTAAATTTAATATAGAAAATGTAATTCAAAAGAAAAAAAATTGCAAAACAAACAACCAGAAAGTCTTAATAATATGATATATTTTTTATAAATTAAATAAATGATATTACCAATTTAAAATTTATTAAAAGAAATAAATAAAACAATTGTCTTCGTGTCCAAATTATGTACATTACATATCCAAAAATCAAATGTCTCTAATAACTAAAAATGACTTGTTATTCAATTGCGATTTTAGTGCAAAAATAAACTTCTTATTGATGGCAATCGCCATACTAACTGCTTATGTTTTTCAATTTAATATGTCAATTAAATTTTTTAAAATGTCTAAAAAAGATTAAATTTAATTTATAATCAAAAACATGATCATTTTTGACGAAAGTTGGTATTGGTCATTTTTCAACAGTAACGTCTAAAAAAATTTAAAATTTCTGGTTGGATAATATTTTCAATAGATTCACAATTCTTTTTTTCAATTTGTCAACATAACTCAGAATTTCCCATCATTCATAAATTATCATAAATTTTAACATTATATTATAAAGCTGCATTCTTTAAAATCACACTAAAAATAATTTAGTTCAACATAATATCTTTTTTAATTACACTATTTTATTATTGTTTATTATTATGATTTGTAAAATAAATTTAAGGAAGGGAAATCATCAAAGTTTTATAGACATAAAATAATTCATTTATCCGTTCGTTTATATTTATACCTTCGTATTTTGTCGCCCGACATAATCATAATATTATTTCTCAGTATCGTCGACTACTGTTAATAGACCAGTAGTGTAAGATCATAAATATATCTATCTATATACCTACATAACATAAAACAAAAATTATATTATCGTGGGGTGGCCTCTAAGTATTTTGTGTAGATATAAAAGGTTGAAACTGTTCAGCGTAGCTGTTAGTAAAAGTTCGTTTTTCCTCTTGATTAGTTCGAATTTTTTTATTGTGGTGATTTATTTGTTTCATTTATTCGGTTCTATTTTATGAATATAAAAATATCATAAATAATTATAAAAACAATTTATAGTGTTTTTAATTTTATTAAAAATAAGTGCATAAATTGAAAAAATTTAAAAGGATATTTTTACATATTTGTTTTATCAATTTATTTAAATTCGATTGTGTAAAATATAAATTTTAATAAATTTACTAATTAATTAAACAAAAAAGGAATATTAAAAAAAAAACTATTAATTGGACTTAATAAAGTGAGAAATATATTAAAAATTATTGTGACATATTTGTTATGTTATTTAATTGAATCTTTTCTGAACAAATTTATATATCCAGACAAAAAATTAAAAGTAAGTAGAACAAGAATAGCAATTTTAATTTGGATATTTTCGAATTGTTAAATTTCTTTTGAATTTATTAAATTAAATAAAGGATTACATACGTTTTACATAATATATAATTGTATATTGAAGAAAAAAAGTTCATTCAAGATTAAAATTAAATAAAATTATTACAAAAAACGAATAATCGACGGATCCTTTCGCGTGATCATTGCAGGACATATTTTATCGCTGGAAATTTTTATTCCATATATTTTAACAAAATACTTTCAGATTATGTAATATAAAGTTCAATTCAGTCAAATTATTTTTTTTTTAATTACAATTCTATTAAAAATAGTTTCAATGATTTAAGAATTATATTTAAATTGAAAAAGAAATCGTTAAATCATTTTTCATATTATAAACAAAAACTTTTCAGGGGTAAACAGTGAAAGTTATAAATAGATAAATTTAGCTATAATTAAATAAGTTAATGTAGTATGAAGAGTAAACGGATACTTTTAATTTACTTAAATAATTAATTTTAAATTAAAAAATACTCAAATATGTAGACCAATTTGCTGATAATTAGTGTGATTTTTCGTCATTACAAAATATTTAACCTGTGAAATGAATTTTTTTTTGATGAAGACCATAATTGTATTAAAATTGTTATAAATTACGGATTTAATGAATTTAATCATTGGTAAATTTTCAGTTCAGTTCAATATGCAATGAAACTTATTAATTACAAACCAACAACCCTATGAAAATGGTAAAATTAATTATAACATTTCCAAACAGATTCAGTTAACAAAAAATTCGAGAAAACCATTTTGCATAAAAATAATTGGTACCACATAGAAATATTGCATCAAAATTTCGCAATTATCATAATAATTCCAAAGATTTGGTCATTAAAAGAGAATATTTTTCATTGATTTGCAATAAAAGTATTTATTTGTGAATATCAATAAGCTTTTTGTGATGCACAAAGCTAAGATCAATAAGAATTTTTAAAGTTACATCAAATTTTGCAGAAGATAAAATATATTTTTATTGATTTTAATGTTCGTATGCCATATATGTATGTAAATCTTGATTTTAACTGGCAATTTTTTATTTGCCAGTTAATTTTTTACACAGATTTTCAAATATTTTAAAGTATGTATGTACTTGTAAAATGAAACCAGTACATTAATAAATCATATAAATAATTTTTAGATATTTCATAATTTTTGGTCTATTTAAAATTAATTTTATGCAAACTAATTTTATTTAGACATGTAATTCTAATAAATAATCGATATTTACATATTTTTAGGTTCATTTTTTAATTATTTTTCAATGATTTTTATTTAACCATTACAATATTTTCTTGCATAAAATTACCTTGAAATTATAGATTTTGGAAATTTAATGTAACTGGAACTTTATTAAATCATTACTTCTTAAGATAACCTATTCAATTTACCACATTTTTTTTAAGTTGTTTGCCTTCTTTAAAATCAATATTTACTACACTTTCTTGTCCGTGAAGTTTTCAAAAAAAAACTATGACCTTTTCAATGCGATTTTGTACTTATAGTTTAATAATGTTATTGTCATACTTATTTTAATCAAAAATGAGATAATTTAGCATAATTTTTATATAAAATTTTTGTTTTTTATGAATGAAATATAGACTATCTGGTGACCTTGAAATCAAAATTTTGTGATACTAGAGAAATATTAGAGAAATCTATTTGGAATTTAAATTTTGGAAAAAGAATTTACTATAAGATTTGGTAAAATATTAAAAATCTAATTTCGTAAATAAATTTGGTATATACACAATGTCCCATACAAAGATTATGAATTTTTCACCAATTGAAAAGTATATTAAAACTTGATTTCATAGTTAATTTAAATGTGAATGTACTCATTTCGATATTTTGTATAGCAGAAGGTCTGATTAATTTTCTGCATGGTTTTTCACAGCAAAATTAAAAAAAATAAATAATAATCTGTACGTTTATTCACCTGGCAAAAAAAAAACACAGTTCATTTTACGTTTACTGGTCTATAGGTTACGAAATTTAATGTAACCACAAATTAAATTTTTAATATTTTTTTTTATACCTATAGCCAGTTAATTTAATTCTAAGTGCAATTATTAATTATATAATAACCAACAAAATCTAAATTTTTGGTTTTCCTTCTCGGTGGTAACTAAGATACATGCTTGGCTAGTAAAAAGATTTCCCGCTTAAAAAAAAACCTTAATTTTAATAATATCTTAGAGTTAAATGTTTAATGGAAAATTGTTTACCTTGAAAATAGTATTTCTGTTATGGTATAATAAAGAAAATAATTGATTTTATTTTTCGATTTGTTATACTTGTGCAGAGAAATCTGCAACAGTACACAAAATTAGAGTGTCCAATGCAAGGTTTTTCTTGGTAATAAATGATTTATTTATTCGAAAATTTTCGTTACTTTGTAATTTGTAAATATTATGAAATAAAAATTTATGTTTGTCAATTAAATAGTAAAGTGAGGAAATAATTTTATTTAATTGGAATTATAAATTGTAATAGCTAAATATGGATTTACAGAGACCATTTTGATAAACTTCATTGGATAAAATTTATGTTTTTTTTATATAACTGCCAACATAAAAAAAAAAGTTTATAAATTTTAATGTTTCAAAAATACACCCTGCCACTAATCACTAATTTGCTATTTTTGCCGCTCAAAATATTATTTTTCTGATTGGTCATGTGGAGGTTTGGTTATAATAAATAATTCATATAATTAAATGTATATTTACATAGTAAAATTTTGAATTATTCCATGAAGACTAATCGTATCTTAATATTATGAACGAGCATTGTGAGCATCAATATAATAATGATATTTATGTGTAACACTGACCTTATTTATTTGTAATATATTTATATAGTCATTATTTGAAATTTATTGAAATTTGTCCATTTATTCTATATAAAAAATGACGATGGTTTAATTCCATTTAATGATAAATAGTTTTATATGGAGTAAACTAAATCTCATTGCCCCTCAATTTATTAAATAATTAGCTACTTCCTCATTATTAAACGTACTGCAAACACATTTATATGAAACATTTTGTAGAACAATATTGAAAAATGTAACTGAACTCATCAATTTAAAGTTTTAATGAATTAGTAAAATTGTGATTATTTCTCATAAATATCATTTTCAAAGATAACTTAACTAAGAGTATTATGTAACTATGAAATTGTTTGCAATTTAATAGAATATCAAATCCAAATTATATATTGAAATTGTCGTAATAAACTTGAATCTTTGATTGATTGAATTATAACCTTATACAATAATTTTTGATTGAACAATTTATCTTTATTTCCTCTAAGAAATTTGATTTTTAAAATTAAAATTTATGAAAATAAGCCATTTTTTCCATATAAATATTAGATAAATTTTGTTATTATTTTTGTAATGAGGCCTTTTATTGAAATGACAAAAGTGATACAATGATATATTGAAAGTTAAACATATATAATTATTATATTTATTATTTATATAAATATTTTAAATAATTTATTTATTATTTTAATTGCAGTTAAAAAATGGGCTCAATACCACAATTATCAATATTAAAAGGTCAATACCATGAACAAATACCACAAAAATTACATCGAATTTTCGAACAAAATTTAACGAAATGTGCAAATAAACCAGCAATTTTATTTAAAGATTCTGTTACAAATAATTTAATACAAACAACATACAATCAGCTAAATGATAACTCTAATAAAATTGCTAAAGTTATTGTACGTGAAGCATCTGTAAATTATTTAAAACCAAATCAAGATAATGATTCTATAATTGCTGTTTGTATGGAACCAAGTGATAAATTAGTTACAATACTATTAGCAATTTGGAAAAGTGGAGCTGCATATTTACCATTAGAACCCACATTTCCAATTAATCGAATTCAACATATTTTGACAGAATCAAAACCATTAATGGTTATTTGTGATGATAATGTTGATATGTCATTATTTAATGGAACACATTGTTTACGTATCTCTGATATTATGGAAAAATCTAATAGTATGGACGTATCAAATCTATTAGATTGTCGAACACTTCCAGGTACAAATAATGATATAGGATTAGTTTTGTATACATCAGGAAGTACTGGAATACCGAAAGGTAAGGATAATTTTTTTTTATTTTATTTATTGTAAATTAACATTTACATATTATAATTTTCCAAATAATTTAATTTAACATTGACATTTAATTTATAATATAATTTGAAAAAGATTCATTTGTATTTTAATTGTAGTCATTAATTGTTTACTAATTAATTTAGCACATTATAAAAATTCCAGAATATAAAAATGAAAAATTCTTTATATACGTTTTGAAATTAAATTAAATTAATTTGTGATTTATTGCAGGTGTTCGAATACCGCATTCAATTGTTATGAATCGATTGAATTGGCAATGGGAAAGATTTCCATATATGCCAAACGAAACAATCGGAATATTCAAAACAGCATTAACTTTTGTTGATTCAGTAAGTGAAATCTGGGGACCCTTATTAAATGGTAATTTTAATACATATATTAATCTGAAATTTTGAAATTTTTACAATTTATTTTTTATTTAAAGGAATGGCAATTTTGGTTATAACTAAAGAAATTACAAAAGATCCAGAACGTTTAGTACAGATACTTGAACAATATAAAATATGTCGATTAGTATTGGTACCAACATTATTACGATCATTGTTAATGTTTTTGGGCATGAATAAACAACAAAAATTATTATATAATTTAAAGATTTGGGTTTGTTCAGGTGAACCATTAGCAATACCATTGGCAAAGAGTTTCTATGATTATTTTGAAGAAGGTAATCATAGTTTATTTAATTTTTATGGATCCACTGAAATAATGGGTGATGTTACATATTTTATTTGTGAAAGCCAAAAACAATTGAATAATTATGAAAAAGTTCCAATTGGTAAGAAATTATTTTTATAGTAAAAATTTAAACAATTTTATTTTTATCATTTATATTTACAGGAATTCCAATAAATAATACAATTATTTATTTATTGGATCAAGATTATAGACCAGTAAAAAATGGTGATATTGGTGAAATTTATGTAGCTGGTTTAAATTTAGCTAAAGGATATGTAAATGGTCGTGATCCAGAACGATTTATTGAAAATCCATTAGCAGTTGATACAAGTAAATATAATATATACAAATTAAAATAATAAATCATATTTTAATTATTATTTTTTTTTATTTAGAATATTCAAAACTCTACAGAACTGGTGATTATGGTTCTTTAACAAATGATGGTTATATTATGTATGAAGGTCGAACTGATTCACAAATAAAAATACGTGGACATCGTGTTGATTTGTCCGAAGTTGAAAAAAATATTTTATCAATCGAAAATGTTGAAAAGGCAATAGTTTTATGTTACAAATGTGGTGAAATTGATCAAGCATTATTGGCATTTGTTAAATTACATGATAATTCAAGACAATTAACTGGAATACAATTAGAATCAGCATTGAAAGATAAATTAGCATTATATATGATACCACAAATTATATTAATTGAGAAAGTACCACTATTAGTAAATGGAAAAGTTGATCGACAGGCACTTTTAAAATTATATGAGAATACAAATAATAATGATGAATCTGAAATATTTATTGATTATGATTATAGCTCAGTGCCAGATGAATTACGTTTAATGGCACAGGATTTATTTGAAACAATTGGTTCAGTAATTGGCAGATCAACTAGAGCTACTCTATCAATTGATAGTAATTTTTATGCATTGGGTGGTAATTCATTAAATTCAATATTTACGGTAACACAATTACGTGAAAAAGGCTATTATATTGGTATATCAGAATTTATTGGTGCTAATAATTTAGGTGAAATATTAATGAAAATTTCAAAAAATGATGTCATTTCTATAGATGAAAATTTTAATGCTTGTGGTCATTTAAATTTACAAGCATACCAATTAAGACACGAAGATAAAGAAGATGTTATTGAGTATGTCAAAATAATAAATTAATTATTAAAAAATCAATTAATTATAAATTTTAATTTTCATTTTAGACTTATAACTGCTAGTTTTTATGAAAAGGCTGATTTAGAGCAATGGCTCAAACCTAATATTAATCGAAGTGATTATTCTGATATTTTAGAGGTAAATTTTTTTTTATAAAATTCTTTATTAAATCAATGTAAATTAATTATAAATATAATTTTCAATTTTATAGGCAGTATGGATGCCACTTGTTGAAAAAGGTTTAAGTTTTATAGTGAAAAATGGTAATACAAATCAAACAATTGCAGCTGCATTAAATTTTGATGGTAGAGATGAACCTGAAGTAGAAATCAATAATAAAATGGTTATTGTATTTGAGTTTCTGGAAGCATTAGAAGGTCCAATTAGGTATGTAATAAAGATAAAGATGATTAAATTATATATGTTTTTCGAAAATATAATTTTTTTTTAAATTTTGTAGAGATAATTGTTTACCGGAAGGAAAAAATAAAATTTTACATTCATTTATGATGGGCACATCTGAGCATTTAAATCCCCAGGAAAATATTGCTTGTATGCATTTTATGGAGAATGAAGTCTTAAATGTAGCAAAAAGGACAAATTTTGTGGGAATTTTTACAACAAATACAAGTCCTTTAACACAGCAATTGGGAGGCGATGTTTATGGTTATAAGACATTATTAGATTATCAAGTAAATCAGTATACTAGTTCTGATGGTTCACGACCATTTAGTCAAGCACCTGATTCACAAAGAGCAATTGTACATTGGAAACCCATCACAGATGAGTTATTGAATAATGATATTATTGATTCATTATTATAATTACAAAACAGTATTATTTATATATAAAAAGAAACTATATTATAAGATTTAATTAATTAGTAATTTTAGAATTAAATTGTATTGAGTTTTTTTTTTAAGTAAAGTAAAATCTATTTATATCATTAGGAATATTTTCATAATTTTAATTTATATTACAAATATTTGTATTTATTGAAGATTGTAAATTTACGCACAAAATGAAAATGTAAAACATAGCATTAAATTTAAATGGTATTTCATTGTTCAATAAATGTTTAATTTAAGAATTTTTGATTATTTTATTCACAACTTTTGTAATAACTAATTTTTTTTTATCATAGCATAGCTATAGGCATATCTCATAGCATTGGAGTTTTTGCATTTCTTTAAAAGCTTTCAATTATATAAGAAAACATTTTTATACCAATTATATTTACATTGAAAGCTTTTACAAACAACAAATTTAGTTTGTACAATTTAAAGTTCATATTCGAACCATGTAATTCGCTTTAAAACTAGCTCAGTTTCGCTAAATTTTAAATTTGTATTTGATAACCGAATTTTATTATTGGCACAGGATGGCTGAATATGAATACGATACAGATAGAATAGAACAGGAAGTGTTAAGTAAAATTGTTGTTCCGTATTAATTGATCTATTACAATCCTTTTAAGATTGAGAATTGCAATTATACAATAAAAGTAATATAATAAAACAATTCATATAAATATCACCTCTTCTAAATATATTGTTATAATAGTCCATTTTCGGAATTGTTCTAAAAAACATGAATCATCATAGCTTCAAAATAGGTCATATCTTAATAATGGGTCAATTGAGAAGCTCTTTAAAATTGACTATAAAAAATTTCTGACTTCTAAATTGTTTGGAATTTTGCCATAAATACTTCGCACCTGATTTTTTGTTCTCTAAGTGAAATAATTCTTTTACAAACAAAGTTGCCTGCTTTTATTACGTGCCAAATAAATCTGAAGTTATGGATACAAATATGATGTTCCTTTTATTCAAAAACAGATTCTAGCCTATTTAAAATGGACTATAACTCGAAATGGAGGCATTATTATGGTAATGAATACTACCATAAATATCTCGGTATACCGTTGTCGTCGATCAACTATTTAGTATCCACTCTGTATAACTAACATTTCTGATTCTTAAACATTCATAATTGTACATTTTCACAACAAATTAGAAAAAATTAAATATTTATTATTAACATATAATTTGGTTTTAATTAGGTTAAAAGCTTTCATATTACGAATACGATTTCAGTAATTAAATAGTTTAACAATTTAAATGTACATTTTATAGTTTTTATATGATTTTAAACAATTGTAATTGAATTAATGAATAACTCACGCTGTAGAAATAGAATTATAATTTTTTTTTATTTGTCCACTTGCTCGACAGCAATAATTTTTATATAGTTTTTTTTTTCATATCTAAATATAAAAGCGTATCTGTATTCTTAAGGTTTTCTATTGAACCTATATACACTGTAATATCTGCATATAATTTGATTATCTGACTTAATATATCAGTTTGATTGCATAAAAGTTTATTGTGTTATTATTATATTTTAAATAAATTTTATTTTGATATATTTAATTGAATTTAGAGTAATCGAATTGAAGTTAATTGAGTTTATAAAATGGCATTTGTTAGTATACAAATTCGTACACCAGAAATTTATAGAAATAATTTATAATTATTTTGATTAAATGTATATTCGAGGATTTACGAGGATTTATATTGTATCATCGATCTTAAAAATTATTTAAATATTAATTTAAAGCATATAAAATTTTCCTATTCATTTTTACATCATACTGCAAATTGCCTCTATTTGCAGTATAATCTAAAAATGAATAGGAATAGAAAAATGACCACCGAAAAATGATCGTTATGGGACCAGCATTATTTGGTTGGTTGGTTCGAGCGGCGAATCATAGACAGTCTGTCCAAGATATCAAGTAAGGCTTCAACATTATTCACGTTTACTCTATCATAGATAAGATTATTTTAGATCAATCTTGTGCAGTTTCTGTAGAGGGTAGATTATTTACTGGCTATAGATTGTTTAATTCGTTAAGGTCGTTAAGTTAGTCAGCATAATATTTTAAAACTAAATAAAACCTAATAAAGAAAAACATGTATGATATATGAAATTATCCCATCACAGGCTGCCTCTCGTTCGGCAACATAATCAAACTAATAAATATTTTCTATTACTCAAATTTAAATAAACTATTTTGAATAATGCATTAATTTTTAAATATAATAAAAAAATATTTATGAGCAAATAATAATTTTTATCATCAAATAAATTGGGGAAATTATTGCATCGACTCAGTTATTCGCAAATACATAATTTACTATTTTATATATTATTTAATTTCCCCAAATAATTATGACGATATTATCAATTCCATCCCTTTATATAAAAATTCCATCATATAAAAACTTCAGTCATCCTTACTCACTATACTAATACTATATAATTTTATAATTTTAAACGTTATCACTGAATTAATTTCAATCTATTCGTTTTTGTATATATGTGTTTGTATTTTTTTTGTTGTTCATATTTATTTTAAATGTATTGGTGATTAAAAAAGCGCAAGATTTATATCATCCCCTCCATAAAAAAAATAGCTAGAACATATCTAAATATGAGAAATAGAAAACTTTTTTTTAAAAAAAGAATTTGTATTAACAAATCGATTCCTTAAGAACGCGGCGACGTTAAAAAATATTCATACATACACATAAACAAAAAATGTTGTTGTTTTTTTTGTTTTTAATATAAATTTTGTTGTTAATAATTTTTATTAAATCCTGCTGAGAAATTTGAGTTTTCCCAACTAAAAATATTTAGAAGATTTCATATTCGCCGCCGAGTCTTGTGTAGTAAGAAGTTTTTTTTATTTAATCCATACGCCAAGTACAGCTCCCTTAAATGTAGGAAAAAAAATCATATTTATTTGATATAATTTTATATATTTTCATTTCTTGTAAATTTAACATAAAAAATATAATTAAATTAAATATAAATTATAATAAAATAATTAAAAATAATTAATATTTTACCTTGTATAAAGTGTGTGTTAATAATTTGTGAAACTTCTTATGTGCGTACAAATAAATATAATAAAAAAGAAAATTATTTATTAAACAATTTTCCAGAATTCAAAATAATTTATTTAATATCTTTTTTTTTTAAAAAAATATTTTTCATTTTTGTATCCTGTGTTACACAAATCAATCATAAATTAAGAGAAAAATTTTCTCCACCCAATCAAAAAAGGTTTTCCTTAAATTAAATATATTACAAAAAAAAAAAAAGAAAAGAAAAGTTTATTATAAATTATTATAAATAGCAAAATGACCACCGAAAAATTTAATAATTTTATTTTATTATTGTTACCACCAGTGAATAAAAAATAATATAATAAATAACAAAAAAATAAAATAAAAATTAATTTTATTTAAGAAGATATTAAGGAAAATGGTAATTTAATCAATAAAAGAAAACTCTAAGTGCTTAGCCATTTTAAATCTAGAATTAATGCAATATTAAAGTGAAAATTTTAATGATATTAATATTTTTTATTTGGTGTAATTTGCAAATATTTATAAATTACAAATATTCGTTAAAAAAAAGGAAAGAAAATTTAAAATTCATAAAAAAAATTATTTTTCCTGTAATTGAAAAAGGAAACAGAACATTTAAGTATAAGTATTTTATTGTTGTTGTTGTTTTTTTTTATTTGGGAAAAGGAAAAAATCGATCGATATTATAAAATCTACGAAATTTTACGATTCAACCGAACAAATTTAATTTTTTTTTTTGAATTGTGCACGTGTATATGTTATATTATATAAATGTGTGTATGATGTCATAGATATTAAGGATTTCTATGGTATTTTTATGTGGGTAATTATTAAATAAAAAATAAAAAAAAAATATAATATTTTTAATGGGTTAACAAAATCAAATTAGTTAATTTATTTTGACCTAGGTTAATAATTTAAAATTTTCGACAATTTTTTACTAACTAGACCGTAACACTAGTAGAAAATTGAAAGAAAATTTTTATGTATATTTTATATAATGGAAAATATGTGAAAATTCTATATAATTAAATAACTATTATTATAAGTTCAATCACCTGAAAAAGTCAAATTTCAAAAACATTATTGAAATAATTTTTCTAGCTTCCGTTTCTGTAGTTTAAATAATGTTTAGTTTTTGAATAGATGACAACAGAATCATTAATAATTTTGGTAATGTTTCGAGCAAAAGATCATGAAAACTAATTAATAATTTAATAATTTTTTCATTCAAAATTTTCTTAAAACATTGACAATTAATTGTATATTGTCAAAATTATTTATAAATTAAATTTAACTTTTAATTTACCACTGAGCTTTAGCACTATATCCTAAATAATTAATAAAAAACTGTTGAGATAATTTAACTCTTTCAACAGAATAACCCGAATTTCATTTTCTATATACATATATATTTTATATAATTTATATATGTATATATTATATATATATAATACATGTGTTTAGTGATTTTCTTATCTTTATATATTATTATAGGGGTTGCTCCAAATGCTTGATATAATATGCTCTTTGGCTCTCACAAAATTGATTATTAATTTTATTTGGATTTTCGCTTCCCAAAAATATTGTATTTTCCAATTCAATAAAAAAAAAAAGTGTGTAGAAAATTCATTATAGTTTTTCCCCTTCAATTTTCATTTTGTTGTTGTATTATATTATAAATTTTCCCTTTCTTGTTTTTTTTTTTTATATTTCTCTTTGTAGTTTAGTTCAATTCAGTTCAACACACTTTCATGAAAAAAAAATTAGAAAAAATATTTCTCTATATTTCATGGCTTCTTGTTAGATCGTACCATTCATTATTATATATATAAACATATAATCTAACCCGTATATATATATATATATTTAATTCTATGATTCCATCCCTCTAAGTGTCATAAATTTGTACAAATATTTCAAAAATTTATGTTGATGAGTCGAGGATGAAAAGAGATAATATTTAGGTTATTTATTTATTTCCTATTATTCATGCTTTTATTCATTCTTTGCCTTTAATAATATATATATACATACATATATTATACATATATGTATGTATATGGTAAGGGTAGATATATTAGAAAAGTTTTTGAAATATTTTTTCCAATTATTCTATATAATATCCACATATAAATAGAAAAGAAAAATGATAATACTAAATCGAGTTTTCAAAAGAAACACTCTACAATTTAGATTATATTCATGTTACTAGAAAATATTCTATGGTCCCCAAATAGACATTCCAAAATATGAAACCCAAAAATTTCATCTTGCACACATTTATATACATATATATGTATGTATTTATATGGCACGTATGTATATATATATAATCATATGAATATTACCATACATTAACATAAATATGTTAATTTTTCTTTTGAGAAAATGAGACAGAAAAATTTGTGTCAAATATGCAGAAAATTTAATTTTATAAAGCGTTTTTCCTCCTATTTTTTTATTTTTTTTTACTGTTGTTGTTAAATGTAAGAACTTTTTTTTTTTTTTTGAAGGACGTTGGGAATTTTTCGGGAGATGCCTCTGTGTACAGCTACTGTTAGTGATGTGGGTTACATTTTAAAAGGGAAAAATTAAAACAAAAATAAAAAATAAATAAATAATGGAAATCTTGGTCACGGTTTTAATGTATAATAGATATAACAATGCAATTTGTGCTAGAAAATAATAAAAAGGAAAAAAATATCCTTTTTTTTTCTTTTTCTTTAAGTATTTTAACAACAACAAAAAAGGATATCTATTTGTGACAAAATGTCTGGTGAAAAATATCTGATATTTTATTTTGTTATTTAAAGAACCAAAAAAGAAAGAAAATGAAAAGGAGAAATAAAAATCAAATGCGGGTAGGACATGGGCTTGCTTTTAAGATTTTTAATCTTTGATTAAATCTTTCTCTAATGTAAAATAGATGTTTTTATATGCTTTGAAAATTTCTTGGAATGTTTTGATTAAATTTTTGGATTGTTATTTTTTCATTTCAAAATTTTCTTTTTTTTTTAAATAGAAAAACGATTTAATGATAATAAAATAGAAAATGATAACATTTAAAAGAACAAGATGATTAATGATATATGAATTAAAGATTATTTGAAATGAATTAATTATTTTCTTATATGGTATTTAATTTCTGTCTTATTCGAAATTCATTCATTTATTTTAAAATTGTATCCGATGGATAAATTAAATGTCTAATTCATTTTAATTTTGATATTAAGTATGTGTCTCAATCATAAATTGCTATTAAAATTTTCGGCAATGATTTTTTGTAATAATTTACATGGTAATTAAGGTTAAATAAGACAAATTGATGTAAAAAAAAAAACTAAATATTCTTTCTAAAACTCATTAAATTGCTATTTGCATAAAACACGACATTAAGTTTTCTGTATTATATATTATATAGTTTCTGTAGCAATATCAACTAGTAACATAAATAATTACACTAGAAATAATATCTTTCAACCCTAATAAAGAACTATATATACTACTAACACATAAAAAAAAACACCAAATATTTTTTTGTTTGTTATAATACCTAAGGCTGTTTTAGTAGTTACAAAGCTTTTCATGATGGGCTTTTAATAATCAACATAGTCATGAGAATAATATACAGGCTAAATATAATATATATATTATATATTCTTCTAACCAAGGGGTATCCTAAACCTAGGAGTTTGATAAAACAGTGCTTCGAATACAATATCAGGAATATGATGGATCCACAGGTCGGTACTAATTATATCACGATACAAAAAAGGCACGTTACTAAATCAAGAAATAATAATGATTTGTGCCAAATTTTATTGAAATCGAGTAACAGGTTACAATATAATGTCTAGAATACGGAAAATTAGGGACCCAATGAAATTAATTGATTATTTTTGGAATTTCGAATACATTTTTTCTTCCATCACAATACTTCATAGTTATTCCATAATTCCTCAGAAAAAAATGTAAAACATAACAGCGACGAAGATAATTTAAAAGTTTTCTTTTTTTTTTTTGGGGATGAAGGCCTCCGGAAAATTTTACCAAAGTATAATAATAATTAAAAACAAAAATTTATCAGTAGCGCGGAAATAAAATACCATGAAAGTTTTACATCATATTTCCAAAAAAAAAACGACAACAACAATATAATATATTACTAGATATGCAAAAAAACAAAAAAAAAAATACAAAAAGTAAAAGCAATCTTGTAAAATTTTAGCAAATTATAGGGGCTTGTATGAGGTTGAAGGATGTTTAAAAAATCCTTAATGATAAAATAAATTTACATTAAAAATTTACATAAATGAAAATACAATATTAATGAGATTTTTGAACCTGAAATTTTATATAATTATCTATCTATCTTATAATTTCTTATAGAAGTGGCTTTAATGAACTTATTTAAATTAAATTGACTTTTGAAAATTGGGGAAATTATTTTTGAAATATTTAGAATATTTTAATATAATGATTTTGTTAATATAGACAGAATATAATATGTAAATTATATAACAGAATTTCTTGAAAATGTTGTAAATATACATTGAAATATTAAAATTTTAATGTTACACAGATCATTAAAAAATTCTTATTTCGAAATTCCTGGCAATACAAATTAGCTATATCAATTTAAATTTGAATTATAGATTTAAAAAGAATCTAGCAAATCAGAGTTTTTAAATATCAAATTACACTTTATATAATTATAAGTTTTTCACTAATTATTAATTTTATTGATATTTTATAGGATTGTGTGCTGGATATGTTCCCATTTGTTATTTTAATTAATATTTTAATTAATATGTAACACATTAGACAGATTTAAAAAAAAGTTAATTGTATAAAATAGAAACTTTTTCATTTATATATTAAACGATATAATTTAAAATTTTATTTGAGTAAATTTTATAATGAAACACGCACATTCCCAATTTGCCTATCAATTTGCTCATAGAAAAATGTCTACCCAGACAAGTCCTTGAATTTTTGTATTTATGACTATATTTTGGGCTACATTAAATTTTACACTAAGTATAGAATATGAGATTTTTGAGATTTAGAAATTGTCAATTTTAGATTTGAATTTCAAAAATTAATTCGAACGAAAGATGGAAAGTTTGTTAAAAAAAAAAACATTTTAATTTGCTTTTTAACTAGTATAATTTGGATAGTACTTTCCAAAAGAATGGAAAGCTTTAAATGGAAACTAAATACGAGGAGACTAAATATAGAAATTATTTAGTTTATTTAAGAACTTTCAAAGATATAAGAAGTTAGATAGATAAAATTTCACTTTATTTAACAAAAAATACACAAGAATGAAATTTTAGAAATATAATTTTAATTTTTTTTTTTAAAAAAAACTCAATTCTTTTAATAAACTATGTTTTAAATGAATTTTATTTCATGATATTTGAGATTCTTGATAAAAAAAATAAATGTTCTTTTTTTATATTAAATAGAAATAAAAATTCTTGAAAATGATTTTTGCTGAAAAGAAATAATGCAAATAATTTCATTTATACAATCATGATGATAATAAAATGTACTTTTTAAAAAAGTTTAAAATAGTTTAAAAAAAAAAAAGAAGAAATTAGAAAATTTAAAATGAATTTATAAAATAATTTCCAAAAAAGAAAAGAAAGAGAAATAAAAAAAAAAACTAAGTGTTTTTAAATTTTATAAATTTAATTTAAATATAATTTTTTTATTTTGGTATTTGGATCTGGTTTTAATATAAATGTGATTGAATGTTGTCCAATAATTTGAATCAGAGGACTTGGATTTTGGGGGCATTTAATTTAATAATTAATGGAAAATTATTAATGCCCACCATTATTGTAAATTATCAGCGAATTAAAAGGGCTATCTCTTAGAGCCCTTTTCCGCTTGGCATAAGAGATAACTAATGCAGTGGAAGAAATTAACTCGATTGAAAGCAGCTACAGGAAATTCGCGTACGCGAAGAATGCTTTGTTGTGGAAGAAGAAAGGTATGCTAATAATTTTATTAAAATATCAATTTATTTTAAAAAACTTTATATATAAATTACAAAGTTATTTTAATTATAATATTTTTATAAAATGTTTTTGTGGTTTTATAAAAAAGAAAATCACTTATTAAAAAGCACTTAACAATATCGTTATTAAAAGTCATTGTATAATTTCTTTGGTAAAAGTTAATTAAATGCTTTGATGTATTTAATATATGTATTTGAGAATCAATAAATTTTTTTAGTTAGTAACAAAATATTTAATGAAATTATATTTTCAAAGTCTGATAAAGTTTTATGAGACTATTATTATGAGTAAATTGACGTACATTTCTTTTAGGCTTTACTGTAAATATGATAACATTATTTAATTTAGATTTTAATATCAATACTTTTTTTTTTGTTATAAAGTTAGTTGTCACAATTTCTACAGTGTCGAATTTAATAATTTAAATATTCATATAATAATTTACATCTGATTTGACGTTAATCATAAGCTACTTAATATTAAATTAATTAAATATTTAAAGTTAATGAATAACGCTATCGTATGTGAAACGAAATTTGTGTTAATTCGAAATACTTAATTGTACCTGAATTAAGTGAAAATTATGAATAATTTGTTATATTCGAAAATATAATTTTATGTATATTTTCTTTCGGGTACCAATTATTTATAATTTACCTAATACACCATTCCAATTTTTCATATCGTAAATGTTATATTTAAACCATAATTATTTTTGTTAACTACGAGTATTTTAAATTAGAAAATTATTTATAAATAAAATTCTATGCTGTTTTTTAAAATATTTATGTTAATTTTATTTTATAAATAAATTGGAAAATATTGCATGGAATTAATTGATTTTTAAATAATTTAATGAAATTATATATGAAAACGAGTCAAAGTTTAATTATATTCCTCAATCAAATTTCAAAATTTAGAAAATAAAATTCAACCAACAAAAATATATTTATCAAACTATGTACTTCAGAATATTTTTGTTTTAATATAATTTTCGTTGGCCATTTGTTACTGAACTGACATTTCCTTGCTCTGGGCTATACAAAAATAACACAAAAAACAAGATCTTAATAAGAATTAAGAAAACTTAATTTAATTTGAAAATAAATAAAATATAAAAATTATTAAATTAATTATTTTTTATAAATGGATTTTGAATTCGACCCAGTTTAAAATATATAATATAATTTATATAATTTTGTTGTCACAAACATTCCCAATGGGCAATTTCATTCTTGACAAAGTTTTTAATTAAAATAATAGTACTACAAAAATGAAATTTCCGCCACACAAATTATATTATTTATATGAAAATTTATATCGAATAAATTTTCTTGCTACGATACTACATAAAATAAGGGGTTAGTTTTGAAAAGTTTTATTTTAATTTCAAAGTAATACTATTAAAAATAAAAAATAACTTGACATAAATATAGAAAATAAAATAAATAGTAAAGGGAAATTGTGTAATTTCATTTTTAAATTTAATAAAAAAGTTTTTTTTTTTTGATTTATAAATAATGTAAATTTTTAATTTTATGATTTAATTTAATGTTGTACAAGTAAAAAAAGATTTTATTATGCATAATTGAATTGTATTTTATAATTATATGTTTCATACAAATATAATCTGACATGAAATACATATCATTTTCTTTTGAATATCTGTATATAAATAATTGTAATTTTCTTATTTGTAAGTTTTAAAATTATACAGAAAATGAATTTATATTAAAAATATTCCTTAATAAATTTACATAAATTAAACATTCGACTAAAATAAAGAATTTATATTTTTATGATGCCCATACATTGTACAACCTTAGTTTTCAACATGTTGTACTACACACATTTCAACTCGGCAACAACAGCTGAACCGTGAAAAATAATTACAATTTCATATTAAGAATCGTCATTTTAATTGTATAACTTCCTCTTACGCTACACAAATTACAACCATTAAACAACGCCCCCATTCACATAAATTAAAATATTATAATATTTCTTCCACCGATTTATCAACCGTCAAAAAGGTTGTCAACAAACGATACGACTTGACATCAAGAAATAATGTATGGGCAGCTTTAACTTTTACATGCATACTGAAATTCGGATGTAAATGGAACCCACTTAATTTTTTTCATATTACATATAATTATGCAATTTAATTAAAAAAAAAGAAGAATAAAGCAAATTAAAGATAACATGGAACTGATATTGATATCTCATATACTTAAGGTTCAAAAATAACAACATGAAAATCCGAGTCACATTTGTTATAGAAAATGTATTATGCTTGTCATTATAGATTGTAAAATTTGTAATAATTGTCATTTATGAAATTCTAATTAATAAATAATTTATTTATAAAGTTATTTATAAAATACAACCATATTTATTATAGTTAAATTTATTAGTTTTCAGTAAAAATACTTTGAAATAAATTAGTTATTTTCATTTTAATCATAGAATTTTCAATAAAATAAATATTCAAACTCATATGATAATTCTCACGTATGTACCATTTTTTATGTAGTACTGCAATGCGTCAATTTAAATTCTAATACATAAAGTATTTCTTTTTTATTTTATTATAATTTTCAAATTACAAATAATTTCTATAATTTTTCTAACCTTACCCTATTGTTAACAAAATGTATTATTTCCTTCGTCATATTTTTTAGTTTACTATTACTTAACATAAATTTATTACAAGGAGGTCATTTTTGATATAAATTATATACAAAAACAGGCATTTATATACAGAAATAAATATGTATGTATATTCGTATATTCTTCAATTTGCCTAGAAGGAGTGATTTTCATTAAATTTATAAAGTGCTGTAATCATTCTTTAAAATTACTACCTGTCAATCGTTTACAACAGTAACGAGATCAAATAATAAATATTCTTTTTTTTTAACTTTAAATTTATATGTTTCCTTTTTTAGCCCTTTTAAAAATATGTTAAAACAAAATATACTCGAATAATATTTTTTTTTTAGTTTTTGTGCATTGTATATAGAATTGTAAATTTTTTAGAAGGGTTAAAATTGAATGAAAACCGGCAACAGCTCATTCATGACTATTTACATATATAATAATATGAAATAATGTTTTCCTTGCATTTTAATATAATCAGGAAAGCTATTAGTAACAACTACATATTAACAATACTAATATGCTCCTGAATGAATATATAGTACAAAAATTTTGGATTGCAATAAACTATTCATGAGTTCTCTATTCTCTTAAAAAATTTAAGCAATTTTTAAACTATTTATTTTATAAAACTAATGATTATGTACTAAAAATGTGGAAATTTATTAAAAAAAAAAATCTCTTATTATATTTTCTATAAAAGCTCCAGTTTCAAAGCATAATAATAAAAAATTTATGATTAAAGCTACAAAATAGTATCTAATAGTATACCGTATCTATAGTTTTTGAACTTGTACGAATTTTCGCAAATGTATTATTGAGCTTTCATTTATATTTATTATTATTATTTGGATCAGAAATATGTATAAGGAGATTTGTATATTCATTTTCAAGACATGCGTATATTGTTTATTAAGTGCAATATACAGGGTGATATAATATTAATCAGAGTATATGTATCAATTTAAAAGAAAATATAATGAGAAAAGTTCATTGTACTATAATAAATAGGATAATTTTTTTCTATAATAAATGGCAACCGTTTAATAAGTCACTCGGTATTTGTATAGTTATCATAGCTTGTAATTCTATTTAGTATTAAAATATTTTCTTTTTTTTTTCATATATATATTAAGAATAATATCGAACTGAATAGTAAATAATAAATTGAATTAAAATAGTATAATTTGAATTAGAAATTTTTAAGAAATGTTATAAAATTTAAAAAGTATAAGAAAATTAAATTTGTCAGGCAATAGTTTTGATTTATTCATAGTTTTAACTTGAACTTCCCTTAACATGTTACAATTAAATAATCAAATATATTTTTTTTTATATAAATCTCTTCTTAATGTAAAGATACAACTAAATTTATTAATATAATATGAAATTTTCTATTCTAGAATATGAAATTTTAATATGAAATTTTCTAATTCAATTCAGCACCTTTCAAAAGTTAATAGTCTCTAGTCGATTCACTCCAAACAAATAGTCCCTGAATCCTTGTTACTTTAAAAGCTTTTAATTTTCTAAATAAATACTATTGATAAAAAATATATGAAATATTAGGAGTACAAAATGTACCAGGATTACAGATAGATCCGTCAATATAATCTAACATTTTTAATATTAACAAATTAATTTCAGTAATTTATATAAGAATTTTTATGATTCCCAGGATCTTTAGTATAAGATAAATATGAAAAAGCTTAAAAATTACAATCTTTTAGAAATATTTAGGACAATAAAGATATTTTTTTAATAGTATTGATCCATACTTACAATAATTTCTCTTATTTCAACCTCTTGAATATTATACTTTTTTTTTAATATAATTTCTCTTAACTTAATAAAATGGAACGTAATCCTTGTGAATATTTATACCAAAGCTGTAGACTACAGGACAATTTATATTATAAAAAAAGACTTGCGCAGTTCACGTACAAATTAATATCTTAGTAATTTTTCGGTAATTTTGAAATTTTATTAAAATTTTACTAGTACAATATTTTGAAATATGATATTATTAGCTATTTTACTACGACTTTCAACCACTATTTATTTATATATACATACAGAACTATTTATTTGTAACAGTTGAAACGGTTATTATCCTTTTTAATATAATTTTTCTCTAAATTTTTTATTTTTGAGGTCTGTGCCAAAAGCTTTTTTTTACCACTTTAGTTAGTATTAGTGAACCAGCACATACTATAATAAAAATATTTCCAGATGTATTTATATGAAGTTGTTTCATTTTCAAAAAAAGGATATAATAACTCTAAGCAAAAGAACAATGAATGTAGTATTAAAGGGGCGCCATATTTGTACCCATCATATAAAGTCTTCTGTAGAATATATAGAGACACTTAGTGACATTAAATTAAAATTATATTTACACCTTAATAAATTCCTATTAAATTATAATAAATATTAAATAAAATATCCTCAATTATTATAAATTTATTAAAAAATATTAAATATAGTTTTTAAAAGTGTTACAAAATTATATAAAATAAGAAAATTTGTCCTTATAATTCAATTAATTTTCCGTCTGATTAAATTAGGTGTGCGCAAAATTTGTGTTAAATTATAAATTAAAAAAAAAAAAAAAAATTACGTGAAAATTAAAATTTCCATTGCTCAATTATTTACATTAATCATAAATAAAAACTCCACAAAATTATGAATAATTCGTCCTTTAGTAGTTAATTAGTCATAAAAAAGTATTGTCAAAAATACTATTTTCTATTAAATTTATAACTAAACCTCCTGGCTCATTTTCATCTATATATATATTTATATGAATGTGTACCAAAGTGATACGCGGTTTAATTGTGTTGGTGAAAATAAATTGTAATATTTTATTTTTTGTAACATTTATTTTAATGCATATGTATATAAATAGATAGTAATTTATGTATAAGTATGTGTGTTTATTAGAGTGGACTATATACACAAAAAAAAATACCAATTTTTTTTTTTTTTTTTGGCTATATAATTCGCGGTTGGTTTGAGCCTTTGCTAGCTCACCCTTGAATTTAATGTGTGATAGCACTAGTACAGGATGCTTTTTTAGTAGTGGCGGTGGAAGAAAGGTTTGTAAAAAGGACTAACAAATATTATTATTATATATATTTAATAAAAGAGATTTTTTTTTTGCTGTCGTTATTATTAAATATGAACACTTATTTTTTTGTTGTTTATTACATTTATTTTGTGTAATGTGTTTTTTTTTTTTATGATAGTATGTATAGTTGTAGTGAGGTGGGTTTGGTATGTACGTATGATAAAGTATTTATTTCTGTGTTTTATTTACCCTGAAGTGGTTTTTTAAATAAATAAAACTGAAATTATATTATGAGGGAGAAAAACAAATAATTATTAATATTATTTATACATGAGAAAAATTAAGTTTTTTTTTTTTTTTTTTTTTTTTATATTTATTGTGTCAAATAATTATAATTTTTGTTGTTTTTGTGGAGATTTACTTAATAAATATTTCATCAAACTACAAAAAAAGCATTGATAACAATACAGTTTGGTTCATAAAATATATATAAAAAAAAATAATTGAAAATTGATTCTATAAGATGTTAAGTACTTCAATCTTTTCAATTCATAAATCTTTTTTACTTAAAATATAATTATTTATAAAAATTACTTATTAATCTTGATGTTTGTTGGTTATGGATTATTCCATTTTTGCTATTTTGCTTCCCACTAAAAACTAAAGGTTTGCAGTTTAATTTTCATCTATTTTAAGCTATTTTTTTGTTTGATATGCAGATGTATGTAAAATTTCTGGTACCATTTAGTATAAACTATTGGCAATATACAGAATTTTAACAAGGAGTGTAAATTCCTCTGTTAAAATAAAGCATAAATATTTTATATTTAACACAATTTCAACAAAACTTTAAAATATATTTTTAAAATAATATAAATTTTCATTTACTATTATACTTAAAATTGAAATTTTTTGGAAATAATAAATAAAGTAAACATTTTATTATATTAATTTTATAAAAATAACCCTTCAGATTATCTAAATACCAGTACCAAATTTATGTTGAAGTTATATTGAAGTTAAAAAAACAACCATAAACTCAAACTTTACATATAAAATATCCAAAGCTTTGTCATTTTTAAGGTCATAAACAAAATATTTTCCTTGTTTTGCGAAGAAAGTAATTTTCTTAAAACATAATGAAAAGTGATGTTTATTTTTGAAGAAGATTTTTCTTAGGCTTACAGATATTTTAAATAAAATTGTTTAATTTAATTTACTAAAGCTAAATTTGGATAGTTATTTACATAGCTAATTTGGAAAATAATTATGGTTGAATTTCATTTATCAGCAATGTCAAGTATATTTTATAAAATTCAAATGAAATAATTTGTTTTTTTAATTCTGTACATAATTAAAATACGTGACATAAATAACACAAAATAAAGCTGCTAATCATAGTAGACTTCTTAATATCACTTCTGTGATTCACCTGGCATTAACAACATATTTGGTTTTGACAAAATTCGAATTATTCGAAAATATGTTTACGAATACTTTTACAAAACGATTCCAATTTGATATGTAAAAGCATACCTGTATTATCTTAGAGAAAGAGAAGATGGTCAAAGTCCTTATCTAATATCTAAGTAAAGTAAATATTTTCGATTTTATGGGTAATATTAATTTGGAAATTCTAAATTGGTTACCTTCTTAAAAAAGAGGGAAAGATACAGGGTTGATTTTCATGCAGAATGTATGTAATATAGTAATTTTTTTTTGGGGGATTTGTATTGACTGAACTGAAACTGATAGAAACTAAAAAATCTTGAAAAACTATTTCCTAATTTAAAATCGGCCATAAACCTTGAAATTCTATATTGTCTGATTTCTAAATAACAAACTAAAAATATTAATAGTGTTAATAGTAACGAAATTTATAATATTATATAGAAAATTACATTATAATTGGCTGATCTGTTTTAGGGATCCAGGTAATTATATAAAATTAAAATTCAAGACATTATTAGCAGAAGGTATTGCTAATATTCCCATTATTGAATGAGTATTAACATAACATTTAAATTTTTCCATTCTATAATATATTTTATAATTATAAAACTTTATTTTACGATAGACTTTCGGATTCTTTCCTCCCATATAATTTTTCATTTTCCTAGCAAATGGTAAAATCAATAATTTTTCATCTACATTTGTACTTTTTTTTTGTTACGATAATATCGTTGTCGTTACCACAAATGATTTTCCAATAATATATATATACATATAAGAATACGTGTATATAAATGTATTTACTTAATGGAAGTTTGTTGAACGAATTTAAATGAAAATTATTATGTCCTTGAACCAAATAAAAAAAAAATAACATTTTATAGTATAAATTTCAACACGCAGATATGCCACATAATTTTCTTTCTAATAAAAAATTATATGAATAATTCAGTAAAGTTATTATCATATTTAGGTTTTTTTTTTGTTGAACAAAAAAGTTACAAATTTCATAATATTTTTCAATATTTTCAATATTAAAAAATTATATTCAAAATTTTTATAATAAAAATATTTTTAATTAATGTTCGTTTCTTAAGAGGGTGCAATTTTTATAGTAAAAATATTTTTATGTGCGTCGGTATATCGTAAATTGCAAATATTAGACGTAATGTAACCAAAAAATTTATGAATAAAAAAGAATTGATTAATTCTATAATATTTGGTTAGTATCATTATACCTGAATTTCAGAAGCTGGGTTAAAAAAGCCTGTATCACAAAACCTGTCAAAAAATTTAATAGAGTGTTTATTGATATAAGACTTTCGGTCAAGCAAGAAGTAATTATGAATACTTCAATTGTGCAAGTTACACGTGGATGGTTATCTTTATCATTTTGAGAGAAAAACTACGAAAGAAACGTATAATTGGCCTTGTTTCTAAAAAAAAAACATAAAAAATAGATAATATAGGTTTTTCACTTCTAATTCAAGTTTTTTCATTTCAAATTCAATTTTTTTCATTTCAAATTCAATTTTTTTCATTTCAAATTCAATGTTTTTCATTTCAAATTCAATGTTTTTCATTTCAAATTCAATATTTGAAAATAAATTGATATTTATTTATAATTTTTTAAACTGAAAAAACTAACTATTTTTAAACAAAACAAGAAAAATAAAATATTAATGTTAATGTTAATTTATGTTTTTATATTTTGGCTATAGCCAGTTTAACAATATATTTGTTTTGTTTAAAAATACTTAGTATCTTTAGTTTAAAAAATTTTAAAATAAATATCAATTTATTTTCAAATACGGTATTGAATTTGAAATGAAAAAAATTGAATTTGAAATGAAAAACATTGAATTTGAAATGAAAAAAATTGAATTTGAAATGAAAAAAATTGAATTTGAAATGAAAAAACTTGAATTAGAAGTGAAAAACCTATAGTGTTCTCATCGCGTTTCATCTTCACATCGCATCCACGGCACGATCCTAGGTTAGGGAAAGAGAGAAGATTTTTTTTGCACCGTACACTTTTGTAAATATCGAGGATTTTAAAATAGGATTTCACAAATACAGGCATAAAAAATACAATCTTTTGGTGAATTAGGCTATTGGAATACAGGTTTTTGCGAGTATTTCAAATTATCGTTATAAGGATATTCTTTAAATATCAATAATATAAAATTTATTTAATTTTTATATACATACTTCCCGAATTTTAAAAAAAGTAAAGTATATTGATATTTTGCAAAATTTTACCGCATACTTTTTTAACAAGTTTTTAATCTTTTAGGGTTCTTTGAAATCTATTTGATTATTAGTCTAAAAATATAAGATTATATCTGTCCGCTATTTAAAAATGAAGGTTTACTGGCGACTAAAAATAAATTTAATATTGTAAATGAATTATAGAAAAATGGTAATAATCTTTGATATATTTTACTTTCGAATTTTATGTTTGCTATTCTAAATTTTTAAATATTTATTAGAATAAACAAACTTCAGAGTAGCTCATACATAGTTACCATTTATTATAGATATAAAGACGAAACATCAATTCTGGTTGTTCTTTTTTCAAAAAATATTCCAAAATTACATATCAAGAAAGAAATCCTAATTAATTTTTAGTCTATTTATATCTCGGTTATCATTAAAAATAAATAAAAAATATGAGACACCAAAATATTGAAAATTAATTGTGATCCATTAATTTGATATTTAAATAAATTACGGTTTTACAACCTTAACATTACAAATTAATTAACACAATATTATGAAAATTATTGCATTATTTTAACTGATATGAGCCTCAGTATTTAAGAGTATTGAGAGCTTAGATAGGAGTAATTTTAGATCAGATCAATTAATTTGGAAAATAAATTACTATATATATTACGGAATATATATAGATAATTATAATTAATATTTATAAATGATTTTTTTTTTACAAAAATATGTTATAATTATGATTTTTATTATATTTTTACAATATGAATAATATCATAATTAAAATTAAATTTTGTGTGAATTATCATTCGTATTATTAAATGTTATTCTTAAATTGTAGTGTGATGCAAATTGTGTCAAATTTTTATAATTATTCCAAATATTTATGAAATCAGCAATTTGAATTAACAAATGATAATAAAATGAATAAATATTTTTTTCCTTTATAATCTTTGGAAATATATGAAAAACTATTGATTATTTTTAAAAAGACGATTAATTATTATTATTAAAACTAAAAATCTTAATATATTTTCATTTACATAATCCATATAATCTTATAGAACAGAAGTAATTATTATAAAATTTTAATTACATAACCTGTAATGTATAAAACAGCACCGTAATGTGCTATAATATGTTCTATTAGTTCAAGAGTTCATTTCAAGACCGAGACCTCGACAACGTGATAAGTAGATTCAGTATAAAATAGTGTCATTTTACAAGTCGAAAAATGTTAAAGGTTGACATCAACAATTTTTTTTAAATATATATTTTTCATTTGATGTTTATATATTTTTGTCCTCTAACACCAAATCGAAAAAGCCATTAAAAACTTCAAAAACTTGAATTGTAACTTGACATTTTGAAAACATTAATAGTTTATTGAAAACAACTATTTACTATGACATATAAAGTTTAACAAAATAGTATTTTCCAAAAAGTTTTACTTTATAATATATTTCTGTATTTGATATTATTTTTACAATTCAAATGATGTAAAAAAAAGTTAATGGTTTCATATATTTTTTTTTTACAAAATAAGTTATTTATTCTTCATATTTGTGTAACGCTGTCATCTAAGAAAGAAAAACATGAGAACCTTTTATTTTCTTCAAAAACTTATATTTATATATTGAATTTTTCTAAACAATTTTCGATAATTTAGTTTATTCTCTGTTGTATATTTCATTATAATTTTGTTGTCAACTCTTTGTAGATTTTTGAAACTCTATAATTTGTCTTCTAAAATTATTGTTGATAAAAGAAAAATGATATCATCTAAATAAAATGCATTTTACAAAAGGAAAACTTATTCTGCAGGGTATATAGATCAATAATATTATATGATGGATAATATTAAGTGTCATGTAAAAAGATATTTTGCCTTAAAGGTATTAAAAAAGTCATAAAATTTAAATAATAAAGAAAAAATAATATATAATTTAAAATTCTATTGCAATATTAAATTTCTTGGAATAATATTTCAACATGTAAGAAAATAATCGAATTATTAAGTAATTTAATTTAAATCATGAAATTAATCGTCGGGGGTTTCTGTTTATACAACTATTCTAGTCAGAAAAAATTTAATGTAGAATTATTGAATTAATTGTAATGCTCTATTAGATATTTTCAAAGATTTACTTACTGAATTTATGTAAATTGAATTGTTGCCATATTTAATTTGAAAGAAATATTATATATTTTAAGGATAATGATTGTTACCGTTGATTTTGAATACTAATTACTTTTAATTTTGACTATTAATTATTAAGTAAATTTTTATCAATTATAGTATTAAGTTCGATCCGACGAAAAAATATCACGAATAGTTTTGTATCGCGTTATAGTAAGAAATAATGTTTCCAATTATTATTCATCATAATCAAATCAATTTAATTTTCTATATATATTTATTTTATATCTAATTTTAATTTAATAAAAGATAAAATAAAATGCTGCTTTAAACTATTTTATAATAGACAATGTCTTTTTTTTATCTGTTGGAGTTTAATGATTTATTTAATAAATTTAAAGTTCATTTTAAATGTTGAAGTTGACTTGTTGCAGACCATGTTGTTAGTGTATATAAAAATTATTGAAATAGAAAATCTATATATTCCTAACGATATCATATATTAACATTTTAACCTATATTAAAAGCTTACCGAATATTTTCTTTATATATCACATCACTTATATTATAGGCATGATACTTAGGCTATTACATAATACAAATGTGTCTATAATAAAAGGTTACATAAAGGATATTTTATATAAAAGCAACAGTTTATATACTTATAAAGAGAAACAAATTTAAATTAATTCAAGTCGATAGATCAATTTATATAAAAATATATTTTCAATATAATTTTTTTAGGAGGATTTACTTTGTATATATTTTCAGTCATAAAAACTATTAGATGGTCTATTATGAACTCACTAAGCAAGGAAATCAAAGTTTGGCAGCCTTGCGTTTTAAAACTATGTTTTTCAAAAAAAGTTAACTAAGAATTTCAAATGAGCTGAAATATTAGTGCAATATTAAATACATGTACAGGTAGCGGTGGCGTTTTGTTAGTGTGCTATTCTGTGATGCATTAGGTCCCGCGATCACAGTAATACCGAAACAAATGATGGCGTGCCAAGGTAACTCAGTGTAAAATGAGTACCAGTAATAAAATTTGTAATAAGTAATTGTGTTTTTAAGAGTGGGAAAAAATCGCTGACAACAAATATCTAACTAAATAAGGCATTAGTTTGTTGCAATTAAAAGCTTCTTCACTATCAAGAAACTTATGGTTCGGAATCCATATAAAATAAGTAGGTTTAACTTGCAATAATATGTCATTAAAATTCTTTGACGGGATTAATGTTCGATTTGGTCTGTATCGTTATTACAAAGAAAAAGGATGCACGATTTTAAAAACCAGATCAAATTATCTTTTCTAACACCCTGTCAGATCACAAATAAGATTCGTAGTAAGTACGGGTACGAGAAAACGCATTTATGGAATATTTTTAATACGCAATTATGACGTAGGTTTAGAATTTAGATATTATCTGTTTACGGTGTAGTATAAGTTTAGAAAAGTCTGACTTATCATTTTCATGGCTGCAAAATTAACTAAAGTAAATCCGTTGTTAACTTTCTATACGTATTTGTAAAATAATGATAAATTTTATTTATTGTTGTATTTATTATTATGTAAATCCTATCTATAAAAATACAATTTAGTGATATTTAAAAACAATCCTTCTTCTTACATACATTGTTTTAGTTGTAGTATATTAAGTTTTGATGCTGATGGCACTTGAAAAATACTTGATCTCAATTTATTAATAAAATAATAATAAGATACTTATTATTATGTCGAACGATATTTAAACATAAAATCTTTAAAATATTATATGCTTAAGTAAAGTTATTCAAACTAAAATTATGCAAAAGTTTTGTAATTATTTAATTAATTGCATAGTTGAAGTATAAAAATAAATTTTAATAATTTTATCAATTTTAATGTTAATAAAGAATTCAGAACTTGATTAGAAAATTATGAAGACACAATCTTGAAATTATGGTATGAAATATTAACAAAAATTTACAATTTTTTTTCATAAAAAAAATGTATATTTGGTAAAAGGATATTTAATATACAACTTTATATAAATATTAATATTCTACTAATGTGAAATTAATTATCATATTGTATCAAATAAACATTTATATTTTAGTTTTTAAATTAGTTTTGTTTTCATATCATACATATTAAGCTTTGGGTAGCTAAAAAAATAAAATATGTATATATATTTTTCGTATTTCTCCACGTTTCGTGTGATGGATATTCAGCATCTGCAATGAAAATTTCAGTGTCCGTCCACAGAAATGTGTATCCGATAAAAAAATAAAATTATTTTTCCAAACACTTAGAAATAATAGTGAAACTATGATTTTTTTTAATGGCCACACTGAAAGTAGCCAATTTTTTGTACATAAAAAACACTTGTAGGACTTTAATTATTTTTCACAGATATGTTGGTAGCCACTGCCACTAGCTTAAATTTGACGGTGTGGACCCAAGCCCTCTAATTTTATAGGGCTTTAAAAATTAAAAAAAAATTAAATTAAAATGGTTATAAAATTGTGACAGTTTGTGGTCGAATGTTGTAACTTACTAACTCTGAGTAGTATTCAATGAGATCTTTGAGGTTCAGCAAAAATTTCCACGTCCCAACTAAATGGTAGATTGAGGATTCATTTTTTTTAAAAAATAAAGTGACCACTTTAGTTAAATATAATTTATTTTAAGGCTACGAGGAATTATATTACGAAAATAAAAAAACAGTTTGTTACAAATACTACGCTTCATTTTTACTATAGAAATCCAGGATCGTACTCTGCAAGGATCTAAAAACTTTATATAAAAACAAGTATTATAAAGAAAATCATTTTATTTTAGAGCTAGTAAATATATTGGAAAACTGAAGACCTGCATTTTTCCTAATACTATTATACACTTTCTGCATGAAAATAAAAGCCATATCTTAATCCGATGTAGTTTACAAGGTTGTTAAATTCGAATTTATAAAAATTATTATAAATAAATTATATATAAAATCGCGAATTAAATAGACAATATTTGAGGTAGGGTCTTGTAAATTACTTGTTATTAAATCATAGGTTGACGGTCTTTCAAAACGTAAAATTCTAAAACCAAAATATGTTGACAATCTTACGTAAATATGAATTGCTGTCAATCACTCTACCATGATTGGCAACATTTTTTTTATAACATTTTCAATGAAATTATATTATAATTAATTCACAATCTAACAAAACTTTTTCTTGTAGATAAACAGTAAAACATAATGTAAAATAAATAAATAATTATACAGAAAAAATAAAAATAGCAAACAATTTAATTTCCCAAAAGACTTTTATATATTTATTTTATTTTTAAATCATATATACAATAACAACTACATAAAAAATAAACCTTTTACATGAAAACCAAAAAAAAAAAATTCTAAAACATAAATGGAAAGAAAAACTTAGAAATTTTAACTTTTGTGGTTATAGAATATTTAATAATGTGGTAAATATAAAATAAAAACCAATTTAAATTTATTTTTACATTATTACTAAAAAAAAAAAAAAAAAAAAATTAATTAATGGACATTTTTTTTAAAAAACAAATAAAATAAAAATAATTTAATTTGCAACATTTTTTATTTTTTATTTTCCTAATAAGGATTTTCAATTTTCCTGTAATAGCTAAAGGCGTTTTCAATTTTTTTGTTTTAATTTAATTTACACAGAATATAAAAATATGTTATCCTTTGACAGGATATGAAAGTTTCAATGACCTATACATAACATAAATAAAATTGTATAATATTTTTTAAAAAGACTAGACATCATTTGATTTAAATGTTTGCATTGCAAAATAAAAAAAAAAAGGATTTAACCTTGCCTTTTACCAATATCCAGAGTAAAAATAGTATTTATTGAATATATATAATTTTTCGATCTAAAGGATACTGTCATACAAATTCTGTCCCTCTATATACAATTTTTATTTAAACAATTTTTGTTTTAAATAATCGGATTACGTAACGATGGGACCAAACGGAAAATGTTAATTTGCGTGACTAATATAAATTTTATGTTAACATATTACTGAAATGACAGGAAATAAATTAATATTTCAAAATCATATTTTACAATATTTGCACAATTTTTATTTGATTTAATTTTATTTTTTGTTATAGTTAAAAAAAATAGTTATTACTAATGGAAGGAAATACTATTAGAAAAGAATTATTGAAATTATGATAAACATATCGTCGGTATAGTTTGCGATACCTCGTAACTCGTAAGTAATTTTTTTTCCAAAAACTAATTTTTGTACAATTACGTCTAACGTATATAAGGACACCATTAAGTAATATAATTTGTAGCCTTTTCCTACTCTTTGTAAAATTTAGCTTTGGCTAGTTACGAGGTTTCATTCATCTTCAACGACGATATTGAATGAATGTTCATAAGTTTTAGTCATAATTTCTTAGACACCAGTTGGATAATTGGTAACTATTATATTAGCATAACATAACTTTTATACTAGGGATAATATAACAGTTACTACTGTTATATTCTTTAAAATCTTCACAATATATCTTCCAATGTTTGTGATGATAAATTTTCCGCATTCTACGTGTCTTATCCGCCCGAATTTGGAGTATGAAAGTCAAGTTTAGAATCCACACTTTAATATACATATTCTTAGGATAGAAGGAATTCAAAGAAATTATTTTAGATTTGCATTTCCCCAATTTCATAGGATTAACCCTTTGATATAGTATACCTCCATATAACAGACTCATTAACATTATAACTCATAAACATGCAGATTTTGGAAAAAAAGACGTGAAATGTAGTTTTTTTATATGAAATTATTAATTCAAATATTGATTCTTCGCATATACTAAATGAGATTGAATTTAATCAGGTAGGTTTAGGTAGTCTAATTTATTTAATTTCATAGAACGAAGTATGGGAAGTTTAAACCCATCAATAGGTTATTAATTCTTGGTAATAAATACCAAAATTATATTAGAATCTCGACATATAAAAATTACCTAAAGAAATTAATACTTAATGATTGATATGATTGACAACATTTGATTTGAATTGATTGTATCTAACTTTAATTTTTAGTATTAATTTTAATTTAAATATTTTTTTTTCAATAATTATTATTGTAAATTTATTAAATAAATTAATTTTTGTTTGAATTTATATATTTAATTAAATATATTGTAAACTGTTTGAATTAATCAAGGAAATAAATAAAAATGAACTGTCTTGCTACAGTGACCTGAATAAAGCCGAACACCTAAACAGAAATATTTTACAATTGGTATAAAAATACGTTAACAAGTCTTTTTTATTTTATACCAATATTTATACCAATTTTTATGATTATTGAGCTCATCTTATACTTCCATTATATTATTATTTTGTTATATTTATTATTTTGTTGAAATTTTGAATTAGCAAATTCAAAATTGAAATGTTATTATAACGTTACGAATATTGTTACGTTTACGTTATGACACTCCAGTTCTTGTTTAAAATTTGCTAAAATAAATTTAATTTTTGTCTACCTAACTTTGAATATTTCTTTTTCTAATTATTTTTGGCTTGTTATTAGAACTTTTTATTATTTAATTTGAATTTTATATTGAAATTTAATTATGTGGGCTATCCATATAAAATTACTTACAAGGATACGAGTAATTACAGCTTTTTCTGATTTATTAATATTTTTAAAGGTCACACAATGATATTTATAACATTTATTGAAATTTTATGAAAATAATTTATATTGTTTTTGAAAAATTAATTAGAAAGTATACTAATTATATAAGTAAAATATAATTTAAAATTTTACACATTTATATTTAGAATATTTAAAAATAAAAATATTATTAATTTTCGTCGTATTTAATATCTATATTTAGAAATTTAATGGATTAATTTTGTAATAATATAATGTAGGAAAGTTAAAAGACTCATTATTTCTTAGCTCAAAATTAATTTCAAGACAATATTTCTCATAACCATAAATGAAAGATATATACAGTATAATTAATTGTAATCATCCATTTTGAATTACATAATGATTTTTAATTTCTTGTTCATTATGTTCTTTTCCCAAAAATTCTATATAACATGAAGTTATGCCATTAATCACTCCTGTATATACAAATAATATTTAAAATAAATATATTTATTATATGTATATTTAATATTTCTAAGGACATTTTTACATTATTGAACCATTGCTTTCAGTATAATAATTATGTACAAATAAATATCCTTTTTTGACGTTTTTCATATTCAGTAATATTTTAGTTATTCATGTATGAAAAATGATTAGGTATCTTTAAAATTATTACTGAACTCATGAATAGAATTATTGTGTTAATATCCAAAATAAATTTATGTATATATGAAAATTTTATATATAAATTGATAAAAATAGTTTTTAATGTTTTATTATTATTTTTTTTTTGGCAAGAAATATTAATTTAAAGGGTAATAAATGAAATTATACGCAAGTCCAACAAAAAAAAAATATCTTTATATACATGTATAATAATTGATCCTTTTTTGATTCTATATTTATTTGAGGGATTTTCATTTTTATTAGAGTTATTACATTTAATATTATTCTTTCTAAGTAGATTGAATTTTATTGATTTATGGTTTTCTATTTAATTTTAGTCAGGATTATTAAAATTCGTTAATTTTATTGGAAGCTTTAAAGAATATAAATTTTAATATTAACCACAAATTGCGTGACCATTTGATTTTGTGAAAGCGTTTCAATGACCGGAAATTTAACAATATAATAATAATTAATGTTAAAGCCTATTTTATTCATTAATATTTAATATGAAAACCACATTAATTTGACTAAAGAAATGACCATTATTTAGGAAATGTAATATTTGTTTAGGAAAATTTAATTTTATATAAAAAATAATAATTATTAGATGATCAATAATATCAATTATATAATAGATTTATATTAATTAATACAAGAATAATTTTTATATAAATTATATTTTTAGGAAAATGGGAGATCAGTTCCTGATGTTACAGCTAGTCCAGGTCGTGCACCACCTGGACCATTACCAAACAGTCAAATGCAAAATATGGCACAAAGACAAGGAGGCGTTAAAGAGCCAGTCCTTATACAGGGAGATTTTCGAAAAGTATCGGGAATCAGTTCAGAAATATTTCGACAGATAGAAGCTGTTGAAAATGATCATGATCCAAATACAGCAGCGGCTCTTGAGGTTATTATAAAATACTTTTTTTTTTTTTAAGTCATATATTTTTAAAACAATTTATTTTATTGTATGTTATTAAATAGGCTGTTGAAAGACGTGGTGAAATGATTGTTAGAGTTTTGGAAGCACGAAATATTGGAGGTAAACATGCCGTTGATGCTGCACAAAGATTATTATCAAAAAGTGATGCAAGACATACAGTTCAATTGGTAGAAATTGTTAAAAGACCTGGACAAACATTGGGTTTATATATACGTGAAGGAAATGGAGCAGATCGTGCTGATGGTGTTTTCATATCAAGAATAGCTTTAGAATCAGCTGTATATAATAGTGGATGTTTGAGGGTATAATATTGATTTTATAAATAATATTATGGAATATAGTTTAAAATTATTATATGAAATTTATGTACAGGTTGGCGATGAAATTTTGGCTGTTAATCTGGTAGATGTAACACATATGTCATTGGATGACGTTGTTATTATTATGTCAATTCCACGGCGATTGGTTTTAGCTATTAGACAGCGACGTGGTAGCCGAGGTGCTAATTCACCTGGACCAACACACTTATCACGACCTGAACAAAAACCACCGCCAGTAGTCGTTATTAAAAGAGACCTAAGAGATGAAGACTTAGATGAAACAGATCGAATACCGCGATCACGATCGTCCAGAGAAAGACGTACAGGTATTGAATATTGTAAAGTTTAAAATCGAAATTAAATTATATATTTTTTTTCTTCATATTTTAAATTATTTTAAAATAGGTGATGGTAGAGAGATGACGGAATCTCGATCACGATTAGGGCTTGGCCTAAATAATTATAGTCCACAAAGCGAGCAATTAGATTTATATTATAACAGTCGACCGAATATTATAAATGAACCGCCAACATGGGGTTATAAACCACCGCCACCACCGTCTGTTATTACAGAACAACCGAAAGGTCATCATACATTTGCACCGTCACATGCATATTATCAAAATGCTGGAACATTAGAGAGTCTGGCGGAAAAAGTTCATTCTTTTTATCCGGGTGGACCATCACGACGAATGTCAGCTGGAACAGGAGCATCTGGAGTTGGTATAAGTCAATCACATGCGAGGTTTCCACGAAGTGGATCTGATCAACATTTACCCAGAGTCGAATATTCAGACTATTCATCATCATTGGGTAGACATTCTTTATTAAGATCTAGTTTAAAAACTGGAGCTCCTATTGCAAGTGGAGGTGGAACACTAGGGCGCTATGGAAGATATGAGCCACCTCGAACGTCAAAATATGGAACTCCTAGTGGCCCGGGTTCCTTAACACGACGCTCACGTCCGAATTTGGATTATTCTAGTGACACAGAAGCTACGATTGGACCAGCTAGGCCAAGTTACTATTATTACAATCGTCCTGCTTTAGGAAGCATCCCTAGAACGGGCCCTACAAGTGTCTTGGGAATAGCACCCGATCTAGGAAAATTTAATTCATTGCCAAGAGATAGACCAGGTGTTAGATTGGGTGGACTACGAACAAGACTAGGTGAACGGTTATTGGATGATGCAGATGGAAATTTATCAGCTCCCGAGTCATCAGCTAGACGAGAACGAGATTTATTGAGAGCAAGAATTACAGCGAGTCCATCAATTTTTACATCGGATGAATATAGAGCATGGTTACGACGAGCACCAAGCAGTTCAGCTATTTGCGATCAAATGAGGTTGACACGTGATTTATTGACTCAACCTCGAAGTCACCGATTCTCTTGTAGTGCTGAAAATATTCACGACGCTTTAAGAAATGTAAGATATTAATGTAAATAGTATTTTTTAAATCATAATATTTTTTATTGTAGACTGAAAGCATTTACAGTAGTCGAACTGGTGTTATGGCTGGTGGTACTTTGGATAGAAATTTGGGTGGCATCGGACCTAGAGGAATTGCATCTTTGCCAGTAAGATCCATGTCATCTCAGCATATCGGTGGTCCGTCATCGATTCGGTCGCCCAGTATTCGTAGAATGAGACAATTGCTTGAATTATCCACAGGTCCTGGAAGTCCAAGTGGAAGTATTATCAGTGGTGGGCATCAAAGTCCAGCACCAACCCCAAGCGCTACACTTCCACGATCGCACAGACAAATCGATATTAATCCAGCTGAATTTGCTAAATATAAATTAGACAAACCAGTAATGGATGTTGGAGGTGTATCGGGGATGCTATGGATTCATTTATTAGCTGGCCGTGGATTACGAACACAAGCTGATATGGCACCTTCAAATCCAGCAATGGCATTGCAGCAACAACAACAACAACAATCAAGAGACCTATACTGTGTATTAGAGTGTGATCGAGTACATAAAGCTAGAACTGTAGTTCGTTCTGGTGACCTACAATTTGATTGGGATGAATCATTTGAACTGGATTTGGTATGCAATAAACAGTTGGATGTATTAGTATATTCTTGGGATCCACAACATCGACATAAGTTATGTTACCGAGGTGCGATATCATTAGCCTCATTGCTCAGACAATCTCCATTACATCAGCTGGCTTTAAAAGTTGAACCAAGGGGTACCATATATATACGTTTAAGACATACAGATCCAATTACATTGTACAAACGACGTGGTCTTCCTAGCCTTAGAGCAGGTTATCCGCAATTATTCGGAGCTGATTTAGAATCGGTTGTAAATCGGGAATCTAAAGGAGCTCCAGGTAGTGCACCAGTTCCAGTTGTATTACGAAGATGCGTTGAAGAAGTTGAACGACGTGGACTAGATATAATTGGATTGTATAGATTATGTGGTTCTGCAACTAAAAAGCGTTTATTACGTGAAGCTTTCGAACGAAATAGTCGTGCGGTTGAATTAAGCCCCGAACATGTTCCTGATATTAATGTTATAACTGGGGTACTTAAAGATTATCTACGGGAACTTCCAGAACCATTATTTACTAGATGTCTTTTCCAAATGACAGTAGACGCTTTAGGTATATTTTAAAATTTCGTTATTGATATCACATATAGAGTTTAATAACATTTTTAGCTGTTTGTTTACCCGATGATCCTGAAGGAAATGCAAAATTAATGCTTAGTATTTTAGATTGCTTACCTAGAGCAAATAGGGTAATTACAATAAATTAATCAAACAAAATAAGATAATTTATTATTATAAAATTTATTATTTTAAGGCTACACTAGTATTTCTATTGGATCATTTATCCTTAGTAGTTTCTGCTTCAGAACGTAATAAAATGTCTGCACAAGCATTGGCAACAGTAATGGGACCACCATTAATGTTACATTCAGCTAGTGCTACTCCTGGATCTGATATTGATCATGCTCAACCGATAGCTGTTTTAAAATATTTATTACAAATATGGCCACAACCACAACTAACTGGTAATGTCTCAGGTAACGTAATTAATACTAAGCTAATAGCCACTCCATATACGCTATAACAAATCTAAATCTTCAACTATTTTTTGATGTTAGAACTGAAATTTTCTCATTAATCAATCACTAATGCATGCGAGCGTATCCTAAATATTTTGATCATCAAGAAAATTTTATTCTATAAATATTTTATGTGGAATAATAAATACTATGTTTGTATGAGTGTTTTCTGTTCATCCGTTCTTGTCTACGTTTTATTTTTAAAATAGCTATACACAAAAAATATTATTCTTCCCAATCTATATGGTTAATACAGAGTCCTATGTAGACAGGTCGGCGCGGCGAGCCAACAGGGCAGCGTGGAAACAAAGTCAATGTGTTGCAAGTGGACAAACACCAATTATTGGGCAATCATCACATCACGGGTTCAATGTCAGTGGGCAACATGGTACTCTCCCAAGGCCAACATCATCTCTTAGCCACAGCCATCACTCATCCGTATCAATCAGTAGTGGGTCAGTTAGCTCAATCGCCTCGAGTCTTGCAACAAGTGGTCCAACAGGTAAAGGTTAGAAAATAAATTATAATATTAAATTAAAATTATTTCTGTTAAACATTATACTATGTAGAAGCATAATCGTATTTCTTTTTTAATAAAGCACCCTCAATCGGTGGTCTCAGCGGACTCGGAAATGCACGCCCAATTGCCACTGCCAGGCACACCCTCCCCAGGCAGTAGTTCAACATCGACGGGTTCAGGATCAGGATCAGGTAAGATAAGAAATCTAATCTAATCTAATCTATAAAATTAAATTATATTTTATATATATATATATGTTCAAATTATTTAAATTGTTTGCGATATTTAAGGAACTGATACTGTTAAACGTGGTGCTTCACCAGCATCCGTAAAACACGTAAAAATTCATGATTCATCTAGTACACAAACAACAAAACATGAATCGGTAAAAAATGGTTCAACAAATAACACATCATTAAAATTTAAAGAAAACTTAAATGATAAATCTCGAAATAATAGCAATAGCATCAGTTATGGACCAAATAATTCATCTAGTACATCAATAATAAAATCATCAGCAGTACCTACAAAATTAGCCACTAAGAGTGTTCAACCGTTGTCAACATCGACAACACCATCATCATCATCAATAAAATCTTATTCACATGCTGATGATTCAGATTCAGATACAGCATCATCAACTAGAAGTAAAACACCAAATCCATTATTGGAACAATCACAAGCCCTAACAACAACACAATTAATGTCCAAATATTTAAAACGTGAACCATTAGTATCAATGACATTAATATCATCACCATCGCCTGCTATTATGTCATCATTATCATCATCAATAAGAGATATTACAACAGCATCACAAACAGCATCATCTCGATATGATAATAATAATTATAATATAAGTCAAACAAGTATTAATTTAAGTAATCAACAAGAACAACAACAACATCAGCAATCATTATCATCATCAGTTACAACTGAGCCTACTAGTTTATATAGTAATAATATAAGTAGAAATCAAGTAAGTAATAGTCAACAATTAGGTACGTATCATTTTCCATCAAATAGTATTATTACAACAGCATTAAAAGATGACAACAAAAAAAAGTTATCATCATCATCATCATTAATTAAATCATCTGGTTCCTCAACAATTGCTACAACTAGTAATAGCAAAGGTTCATCGGCAGCAGCAACATTACCATCAACTGAACCACATGGAACAGGATCATTAGGTTTATCAAAATCCTCATATAATAATAAGGTGTCTTCACCGTCTAGACAAATAAGTACTAATAATAATAATACATCAAGTAATAATAATAATAATAATACTTTACCTACAAGTGTAGCTAGAAATATATTGTTATATCAATCAGTATCAGCAGATTCAAATAATTATACATTAAGTAATAAACAACAACAACAACAAAATCTTGCAATTACTGATGATAAACAATCATGTAATATTAATAATTTCCCAGTAAGCCCAGATCCATTTAATACATCATATATTAATTTTGGTAGTAGTAATGTTGGTGGTAGTAATGGTGGTTCATCAGCATCATTATCACAAAGTAGTCAAAGTTATAGTGGTGGTGTTGGTGGTGGCGTTAGTAATGGTAGTAGTAGTAGTAGTCATTATAATATTTATGGTACATTACCAAAATCAACAAATCAATCGGTAATGTTATCATCAACATCATCATATTTATCTAGTGGTGGTGGTGTTGGTGGTAGTACAGAAAATACAACTACTAGTAGTGGTATTAGTTCTATGGCTGGTTCAACTAGTAGTTATGATTTTTATACAAATACAAGGCAATATCAAAGTGGTAATGGTAGTAGTAATATTGGTAGTAGTGGTAATGGTAGTGGTAATTATCATACATTGGGTTCATATAAAGTACAATATTCATCGACAAATCCATTTTTAGAAACATTTGACCCACCACAACAACAGCAACAACAACATGGTAACGATAGCAATAATAAATCTTCATTATCACAATTTAAATCATTTAAAGATAAATACGATGATGATGAAGATGATTTAAAATAAAATAATAATAATAATTTATGTATTTATAAATAATAAATAAATTAAGTATAAATATTATTACATATGAATGCGATTAATAAAATGAACTGATATACTAAAACTTTAATTAAATTTATAAATAAGTCTTTGTTTGGTTTATATTTTAGTAAAATATGAAAACAGAATATAAATATGAAGGAAAAACAATATTCTAAAATATCTTTAAGAAAACTTAATTATATTTTAAAGAGTTTTAAATGAAATTTTAACGAAAAATTATCTGCTTTTTGAGAATATAAATTCTTTTCAATACTAAAATATGAACTCCTGAATTTAATATTATAGCAAAATTAATTTTTTCATATAAAATTTGTCTGTAACATATTTCATAATAATTGAATTAAATGAAAGATAGATATATAATGAATAATTTTTCATATTTAGAATTAGTGTCGAGAAAATTAAAAAAAAAAATATACATAATTTAGAGAAAATGAATTAGTCTTTGGATTCATATTTCGTTATTATTCATTAATTCATTTACAAAATGAATTATTCATACACTAATGTAATTTTTTTTCATATTTTGCTATACAATGTTCTCATAATTTATTCATTAGTAAAATGAAATAGCCTAATTCATTTTTTAGACCATGAAAAAATTCGTCATTATACTAATTCAAGGAACTCTAAAAATAAATGATTTTGCACAATTTTAATAAAATATTTTGTATTTTCCTTATAGTTTTTGTATTTGTGCATTTTGGTCAATTAAGTTCATAATTTATGTATGTAACACTAAAAAAATGTGCTATTAACTGGTTTTTAATTGTATACATCCTTTTTATCAATCTGATTTCTTTTATGAGCGTATCTACGGTGTTAAGAAATTTGGTTGTATAAAACTTAATTAAGTATTTTTAATTTGTAATATACAACATAAGTTCAAAACTTTTTCAATTTTATACAATTCTTTGTAAAACAACAATGATCCTTTATATTAAGGACTGTATTCGTCGCACAACGGTCCTACATTAAAACTCTTTAAAATATATTTAAAGGAAATAAAAAAAAATAAGTCACTGAAACACCATATATTTTATAAAATTAAAATAAATTAAAGACTTAATTCGTTAAGTAATTTCAACAAACGATTGTAAAAAAAGAAAAAAAAAAAATCGAATATAAACTACATAAAATTACTGAAAGAAAATTGCAAAAATTTTAATTAACACAAATTTATATTATATACATAAACATACATTTACATAATTTACATAACTATTATATATATATATACTTATAAATTTAAAACAAATCCGACAATTTTATAACAAAAACATGTTTTTTTTTACACAATAAATTTTTAAATTTTATATTTAAAAACATAAAAAATTATTTCTATTTTAATTTTATGTTTTGTATGAACTTTTTACAAAAAAAAAAAAACACATTTACAACATAAATAGACAAAGATTTTTTATAAGTTTTTTCTTTTATTTTTTATTTATACAACAATTTACAACAATTTACAAAAACTAATATAAAATTAAATAAAATTCTTTCAATAAACTAAAAAAAAAAATCCTTAAAAATACATAAAAGTTACAAATTAAAACAGTATTCAAAATAATTAAAACAAATTATAATTATATATAATAATTAAATTAAAAATAGAAAAATAGGCAAAAAAAAAACGAATAAATATTAAAAATTAGAATTATATTAAATAAAATTCAGAAAATGTAAAAAATACAAAGTTATTAAAAATAAAAACAAAAACATGAATTTTTATTAATTTATATAAAATGAAATATTTTTTTGATACCAGATTTTATTTTAAATTTATATATAAAAATTATATTTTAAGGTCAGTCAGAATAATGTTTTCTTTATATCAGTGGTTGCTAATTTTTTGAGTTAATCAGCTCCCCCTTGATTAATAATTTTTAGTCATAAAAAGCTAATCATCAAGCTAAGCTTTTGGTTGCAATTTCACAACGAAATTTCAAACTTCAACATTGAATTATATGAAAAATAATGTAGAGTGCGGGTAAAATAATCAAATATGAGAATGACGAATATTAAAAAATTGATGCTATAGAGTTAACGTACTGTCAAACTGTCAAAAAATTATTGACAATAACAACAAAAAGTAATAATAATTATAAATTTGAGTACATACCTGTCAAATTGTACAAACATTATTTTTCTTTTGCAAAATTGTTTCTGAAAATGTAATGCTGTACAAAATATTCAACTTACAACAATTTCGTGGGTATTTGTAATTGTCTAGAAACCAAATAAGATAATTAATTATCATTAACTTATGCAGAAGAAATTTGCAAATACAAATTAATAGTATCCAGCATATTTCAATTTTAAATGGCATATTGAAAAAATCTAAATATTAAAAAGTAAATGACACAAGCATAGTTATTCAATCTAGTAAAGAATATCTGCACATCTCGGCACCTCTGATTAATTATATTCGTAATGGTAGATAAAATAAATTATTCTATACCCGGGAAATTCCTTACAATTTTACTATAAAACTATTACGAATATCATATAGAAGATCATATTCTGAGTGACTCACTCATTTAATCTACAAATTAGTTCCAAAAACCAAATTACAAATAGAAATATTTTGTTGCATGATATTTTATCTTAATAGTTATATTTTTATTCTATTATATACTATCTTCTATATACAATTTTTCTATACCGATTCTATATTAGTATATTTGTACTTTGTAAAAGAAACGCTTTTAGAAACGACCAATATTATGAAATATAAAAATATACAATTATTTAGAAAACGATTTTGATAACAAATAACAACAAAATAATAAAAATAAAATACAATTTAAAACTAATTTATAATATAATTAAGAAAAATTGTAAAAGCATTTTCAAAATTAAAAATAAAATATTATAATATTTTGTGGATTAATGTCCGTTTCAAAAATTATATACACCATTTAATCTATAACATTTTAATATTATAATAATTAAAAAAAAATTATATAAATTACTAAAATTTACTCTACAATAAATTTAAACAAAAAAATTTTCTATGATCATTATTGATATTTAATTAAATAATTAAATAATAATCATAAATTATGTAAAAGTAAATTATTCATAAATTGTATCTATATAATCCTCTAAAATACATTGTCTTATAAATAAAGAATTTATTAAATAAAAAAATAAAAAAAATCTTTACAGAAACAAAATAAAAGGCTGGAAATCTTTTTATATACACTTACATAATTACATAATTTATATGTACATATATACATAATAAACATTTTTATATGATTTATGTTAAACACATTCAAACATTAGTTTAAAAATATGAATTATCTTCTTACTATATATAAAAAAAAATTGATTACTTTGATTATATAATATCTTGTAATTTATCTATAGTGAAACATACCTCTATCTTATATACAATTTTAAACTATTATTTACATAATTTTGATTATTTTAAAATGCATTTACATATTTATTTTGATATATACCGTAAAAATAAACAATCAAATACGATACAAAATAAAATTCTTGCAACAAAATATTTTTTATGTTCTCATCTTATTTAAAAATTCATTTTACATAAAAGACTTTAAAAAATAAAAAAAAATGCAATAACAAAAAAATACTATTTACAAAAATTTAACGAAAATAATTATAAAATAAAAAATTGCAATATCATTAATAATTTAATAAAAAATTATATAATTATGAAATATAAATTAATAGTTAATACAAAAAGACATAATAAAATTATATAAAATATAAAACTCTTTATTAATACCAAAATCAATTTTGAAATATATTCTACAAAATAAAAAATATATTATAAAAATACGCATAACTAAAATCATAAAAATATATAGTAATTAATTCCTAAAATAGATAAAAAAAAAAATTAAAAAAATATAATTAAATAATTAAAAAAAAAAATGAAACCCCAAAAAATATCATAGTTAATATCGTATTTTAAATATCGCATATATTCCAAAACTGTCAAAAACATAAATTTACCTTCTTTTTCTTATGATTTTAGTATAATATTAAAATTTATGTTAACAATACTTAAAATAAAATATATTTTTATGTACAGAAGAAATTAATAGAAATGAAATATAGAAAATATTTTCTAGAATCCTTACAAAACGACATATTAGCTATTAGCAAGTTTGTTATTGCTGTTGAACCGTTGAATGAAAACTGAATACCTAATGGATTGTTAATATCGAGAAGAGAAAATTACTTAACTTTTATATTTTGTTTATAATAATTTACAAATTACTACATAACTACATAATTATGACACGCATTTAATCGTTAAATTACATAAATACGGTTCAAAAAAGAATAATATTATATCGCCCAATCTCAAGAATTAACATAACATCGCATCCAAGTGAGATGAGTACAGAAGCGACATTAAATTTTGGTTCCTGGTTTATCGGATGAGTGAAATTCAAGAGATTGTAAAATAAAAAAGTCTACAAACAAACAAACAAATTCAAACAAACATTTCAAACATTTCAAACAAATTCTGCATTTATACGGAATGGATAAAGTTTATCGATACGAGACCATATACTGTGGAGCATATTTATTAAAGAACTGTGATACGCTAATGTACGAACCACTTTCATCACTAGAAATGTGAATAATTAGACTCAGATGGTTTTATATTCATTACAAGTTTGATTTAGTAAAATGTAATTAAAAAGGACTTTTTATTCAGTAAGTCAAATTGACTAGATTATGATGTCCTTTTGAATAATTTCGAAGATTTGATATAAAAATACTAAGAATAATAAAAAATTGATGAATTGCATTTATTAAATATCCTGTACACAACCTGCTATACATGAACCAACATAAACAACATTAAATTTTAAATTATTAAATTAATTTTTGAAATATCAAAAAAATGCTGTAAAAAAATGACAAATTGCTGAAAAATATTGGAATATTAAATATACAAACATTTTTCAAGGACTATAAAACAAAATTACAAATTAAAGAACCAAATTAAAAAAATACTAGTATACCAAAAATAGTAATATGTTTTATTCATGATTAGAATTTTAATTTCTGCAGCAAAATTTAGCCTACAATGCCTACCAAAAAAATAAATAAAAATAAATAAAAAATCATTAATGTAATATGAAATTTATTAAAATATAAAAAGAATTGAATATTTTATGGAAATTATTTTAAAAATGTCAATGTAAATTATTTTTATGTTTTTGAATTTTATGTTTTATAGCTTTGTTAGTATGTTAGATTGCATTAATATTTAAAATTGTAATTACAATTATAATATATGTTAAATTTGCTTTGCCTTTAGAAAAATGTATGTAAAGTAATTATAACAAAAAAGAAATAATAAAAATTTAATTATAGAAATTAAATTAGTATATCGTAAAATAGTTAATAGAAAAAATAAAACTTGATTTCTTAAAACTTAATTTCTTAAAACTAAATGTCAATTGATTGTTATTTATTGAGAAATTTTTAGCTGTTGTTGAAATTTATTTTATAACTAAATAATTTATTTTTAAATTTTTAACAAATCCTTAATTCTGAGATAGCATTTGGATAAGATTATAGAAAATTTAAAAAAGGTATAATATTTTAATCTGTTGAAAATTACTTTGAGGATCTTACCTTTCACAACTGCAACGTTAAAGTAAGATGTATAAATATATTAAAATGAAAGATTTAATTTTTATTTTGACTCATTTATGGAATTATAAAATAATTATGATGCCAACAATTATTTATGAAATTAAGTTTTCCATAAATTATATGTACTATAATTTTACAAAATAAAATTACATTAATTTTTATCGAGTAAACAAAAACCTTAATTTAACCCTTTCGGCACTGTAAGGATTTTTTGGTCACAAAGACTTTTTTTTTGCAAATGTTTATCTTGACAAATAATAATAATTCAAGTTTTTTATGGTTTCTTCTAACTACCGTACTGACGAAATCTTTAATTTTATTATGGTTATAATATTGCAATTATCTAAAACTAATGAAATTGAAACTAATGAAGAGAAACTAATGAAATTGAAGTTGCTTATTTGATTGAGTAATAAGAAAAGTCGACTCAAAAGGAATTGTTTACTCTTTGTCATCATAAAATGTACAAAATTAAAAATTACTACTCCTAATTATGTTAATAGTAAAATAAATGTTTTGAATTTATAAGTAACTAAATTATATCAGGTACATATATGTCAGCAGCAATCAATACCTGTTAGTCGCGAAGTCGTCGCGAAACTGTTAACAAATGATAACTTATGCCAAATGCTTTACCAATTAAAATTAAAAATGTAAAAAAAAAACACAAATTTTTCTTTTAATTAGTTAAAATATATTTAATTAAAAAATTAATATATAATTATCAAAATAGAAAAATAAACCAAATATATCAATATAAAAAATCATAATTTTAAATATATATAATTAAATATAAATATATTGTTGTTATATTTAAATAAAAACAAAGATTATGTGTAAAAAAAAAATGTTGTTTATTGATGTTATTTTGAAATATATTTTATTAAATAAGTTTTAAAAATATTTTTCTTTTTTTAGTTTTTAATTTTTAAAATTACTATTTTTAATTTGAAATAAATGAAAGTTTTCAATTTAAATCTTAGGTGCTTTTTAAACTAGACTAAAAACAGAAAAATTTGTAAAATAATAAAATCTATTAAATAAATAAAATATTATTATCTAATTTTAAATTTATGAAAATCGCAAGAAAATTTCTTATTAAAAATAAAAATGAACAATTTTCTTAATACAAAGAACTATATAAATATCATTATTATTATTATATAGAGTATTACATAATATAAAAAAAATAAATTAAAATTTTTAAATGAAATTGTGTTGTTGTTGAGTTCTTATATATAGTAATTTTATTGAAAATTAATAATTAAAATATATTTATAAAACAAAGTTCTTATTATAAAATAATAAGAATTATAATAAAATAAATAAAAAAAAATTTATTAAAATTAAAAAAAAAAAAATCATATTTCAAATAACATTCGCAATCTTATATTTAAAATAAAAAAAAAAAATATCAAAAATATACAAACAAAACTAAAACGCATAAAGCTGATAACTGAAATTATTTCATTAAATTTGACAAAACTATTAATTAAAATTAATAATTTCTAATATAAATATATATTTACGTCGTAATATATACAAAATTATTATTAAATTAATGAAATAAATAAGAAAAAATATAAAATGAAAATACAAGAAAAATAGAATTGGTACATTTGTCTATGTCAATTTTATAAATTACTAAATATTACTAAATAATATTATATATAAAAAAAAAACAAAAATTGAATGTTTAATATTTAAAAATTATAATTTTTATTATTTAATATTTTTATGTTTAGTTGTTGATTTGCTGCCTGTTATGTTTAGAGAACAGTTTTCATTTTAATTAAAAAATATATGATTTACTACATAAAATTAGTATGATATTACCAATAAATAAAGCGAAAACAAACATTATTACTACTACCATAACTACTAGCTGCTACATATAAATTGAGAGTATATATATAGCCTATATACATAAAATTTTAGTTAATATGTCTAATAGCAAATTCTTTTCACAGTTCGTAAACACAATACTACGTGGGACACTGTTCAAAAATTTGTAGTACATATATAGCAAGGATATGTGGTACAAATTTTTCTGAAAATATAAGGTCCATAATTTAATTAGAATATTATCTCTTATAATTTTACTGAAGTCTTTTACATGCTTATTTAATAATAACAAACTTTATTCAACATTTTCATTTACAAATTGCTATTTCTGATAGATGGGAGTAAATTTTGTAGGTACTTCTATATCGTGGTGTACAAGGTGTATTCAATAAAAAAGAAGTATTTCAATCTGTATCAACATTTTGTTGTTCTAGTATAAAGTGTTAGAAAATTCTGTTACAACTAATTTGTTCCTCATAATTGAAAACATATTTTATTGATGCCATAAAACTACTGTAAAGATACGTTAAATTATAACTTTTCAAAAGGTTTTTTATTTTAAATTATTTATTTATTTTATTGGTTTTATAATATTTTAGTAGTTTTAGAGTAACAATATTTCTCACTATTTCTTTCAACAATTATTCTTAAAAATAAGTAATTTTCCTGACAATCGAAGAAATAACATATAGAAGACGGGTGGAAATTCATTTTGAGATTAATGTTGTTATTCCTTTGGTCTATAAATATTATAAATATATCCAAGATATTTTTCACAACAAAAATAAAAATAAAATTTAGTTATTACAAATATGGTATTTTTCATGATTATCAACAGAGTTAAAAATCAGAAATCATAGTTTAATTTAAATTTAATATAAAATGTACAAAATGGAAAATATTATAGTAATTACTATATAATTGTCGAAAGTATAGCTCCAATTTTAGTTTAATTACAATTCTATATTCATTCGGTATTACTAAAAAAACATAAAAATAAAACTTTAATATATGATTTACTCTGTCAGTAGAATCAATTTACCATTATAGATAGTTCAATCAGTATGGCGAACTGCAACACTTAAAAGATATTTGACGATTTAGTATAGAGAAGAAAATGCTCAACTTCGGTGTATAAATTAAATTCTAATAAGTTTTATATCATTTTATATAAACAACTTATAAAACATTTTTAGCATTTTCCTTTCTATAAGTAAGTCCTCAACTTTCTTTTCTTTATCTTTATTATTTTTTCTAGAATAGTTTTCACAGTTTGCCATAAAATTGAAATTGAACTATCTATGTAGATGATTTTTGATAGAATTAAATTATTTTCCTTTTAATTTAATATTTTACCATCAGAGAGATATAAAAACATCTTGTTTATATTGAATTTAACTCTGATATATAAATTGGTAAGAAATTAATTATTAATAGATGAAAAATCTTTAAAACAAATTCACAATAATATTTACTTTTCAAATGATTAATTTTAAATTGATTATCTCAATTAAATAAATTATTAAATATTTTTGGAAAAATAAATTCATATTTCAAAATCTATTCAGATTCTATTTCCATAACATAATTAATACGAATCATAAATATTCTAAATCTCTAAAAATACTATGTAATTACATAATAATTCGATTAAACTTTATAAAAATATAAATGAAATAAAATACCAATACAGTGCAACGAATATATTTTAATAAAACAACCTGCCAAAAATAATATTTTATAGAATTAATTAATTTACTTATATATAATTAAAAGTATTAATATATTTATGAAAATTATTATTACATTATATTAATTTGTATAAATTCGTAAATTTCAAAATAATTTCAGGATTAATTATTATTATCCTGTAACTTCTATTTCTAGGTAAAAAAAAAAAACAAAATATATTTTATTAATTTACACCATTAACATTACCAAAATATCAAATAAAATTATTTAATTGAAAAATTAATTGATTTGTTTCTTATAATTTGATCTGGGCTTGCTTCAATATCACTGTTTCATATCGTATATTAATTATATACTTTAGATAATATTTATATACACATTATTAACAAAAAAAAAATATATAAAAAAAAGATGATTATTCTATAATAAAATTATATTATATATAAATATATAAACCATGTATAAAACCAATTAATTAAATATATTTATAATGTATTTATTAATAAAATAAAATAAAATTTTACCAAAAACAAATATAGTTGAATGTAAATGCACAATATTATTATATACAATAAACATTATTGTAATAATGGCGACAAATTTATTACCCAAAGACAAAATTCGTATATATTGGAAAATTATATAAAATAAAATAAAAATTAGCCTATTTTATTTTGTGCTAAGGTTACTAAGAAAAAAAGTTATGATTAGAAAACTTCATAAACCTAATAGACAAAGAGCTAACAACGAATTTATACTTTGGTTATTTTAGCAGTAATGAAAATGTGTACATAGACTATTATAAACTCACTATAGAATTAGAAGTTTGGCAACCATGTTACTTTGGGTATTTAAAACTAAAATGATTTATAAAGAATTTTAGTTACATCAACTAACTTGAAGAAAAAAACAGATAAATAAAGCGGAACTAAATAAGTTTCCACGTAAGTGCGGGAGGTAGAAAAACCGTATCTAATACCCGCGAGTGAGAGAAAGCTCATTTATGGAATTTTGATCACCGCATTATTTGTTTAACTAGTTTAGCAATGATTTGAAATTATAGCATTTATGGTTACCAATAATGGAAATTTATGTCTTAAATTTGTGGTTAACAGTATGCAACGCGGCAGGGTTGCCACTTTTCATTTTCTGTTTATTGAATTCATAATACTCATTTTTATGACTGATAAAATAACGAAAAAGTAAATCCATTGCTAGTTCTCTGACCTATAAAAAATGATTAAAAATTTGTAAAAAAAAAAATGATATTAGATTTCCCAAATAAATTAATAACTTATTTTGAAGTTTTTGTTGTGTATATCCCCAAATAAAGTTCACTGTATAAAAAGCAATTAGAAAATTATTTTGTTTTGTTACTAAGCAAATATAAAATACAAAAAGTTTTATATATTTTGTTAATTCTCATAGTTGACAATTCGAAATTGAAAGATTTCATTAAATTCAGAGGAATTATCAATTATATAAGATTTTGTAATATTTCAACTGTGTTTTAAGTATTTTAAATATGATTTTATTATTAATTTAAACTTTATATAATTAAGTCACGAAATGACTTAATGATGTAAATTCAATTGTTGATAATAAATAATTATAATTTTGATATAAATTCTTTAATTTTCATATACTCGTAAGTACAGCAGCTTTATTTAAAGTAGCAAATCGTTAATAATTAATTCTCTAAAACAAAAAACAGAAAATTTAACATTAAATTTATTGATTTTACAATTCTCAGTAAAATGATTTGCGTATTTAATATAAATTAGTTTTCAAATCTAAAATCTAAAAGCTAAAAACGCAGTTAAATTTATTAAAAAAAAATATAAATTATTTATTTTAATATCGAGAGTTTTTCGTAAAAGAGTTTACTGTATGAAGAATACTTTATCGTATATTAAAGACTAAATGGACAAGGTTAGATGTAATATGTCATATTTAATATCGATTCAATATATTATTTTACGATAAAATTCAAGCGATAAAAGATTTTTTCGATAAACTGTTAACGAGAAAATATTCGTTTATAAAAATTAATTTAATTGTAAATTTGTTTTATTTTTAATTATTTAATATAGTATAATACAATTTAAATATAAAATAAAGATAATAATAAAAATATAAAAAAGAACATATACAATTAAGTAGAATTTAATATATATATATATATATATATAAATAATAAAACACCTGTTAAAATTTCCTATTAAACTTTCAAAAATAATTTTTATTAAAAATATATTTAACAAATATATGAAAAATTTAAAATATAATTATGCTTTAAATGCCTTCACAATTATATTTTATATATTTAGTTATTCAAAATTTAACTTTTTTTATTTAAAATTTATATATAAATTCATTTTTAATAATTACAAATATTAAAAATTACTAAAATTATTATAATTATTTAGAAGGTTAACTATTTATGCAAGTTTAAGTTTATAATACTAATTTTTGTAAAAAACATAAAATAAAAAACAATAATTTTTAATATTATTTCCTTTTTTTTTTATATAAATATATTTAAGTATAAAGTAATTGGATATAAAGAAAAAAAAAATTATTGTTTAAAATGGTAAAATTCTTATGTATTAAAAAACAAATAAATAAGTAAAACTAAATAAATGGTTAAAAAATTAATAAATAAAACCAAAATATAAAATATTATAAATATATATAAAAAAAATAAAAAAAACAAATATTTATATTTCAAAATATAATATAAAAAACAAATATGACGAACATAACAAAATAAAATTATATAGTAATATGTAAAATGTCATGGACAAATACTCTGATTTTACCACTGCCACAATATAAAAAACAAAAAAAAAATAGTTATATGGAATTATATTATATTATACATAGTTCTTTGGGCGAAAAATAAACGATGTTACATTAACTAAAATTATATTTTATGTTTTCACTTATTTTATTTTTTAGGTTTACTCGACAATACTTTAAACATTCCTTAACGATTAGCTGAAAGTGATATTCGATCTTCGAAAATTAATATACATAACATCATAATAATCATTATATGATTTTTCTATTGATTATTTAACAAACTATTGACTTTAAAAATTCATAAATACATAATATTACATATATCAATAAATTAACTGAATCTATTCTATAATTAAATTTAATTATATATTAGTTTAATTTGGAAAAGATGCTAAAATAAATTGAGCCCTTTATTCAATACCATTTTTTTACGTTGTTTTATGGTTTCTGTAATTCATCACTATAAAATTGTTTCTGTTTCCTAATTTATTGTAGTAATTCATGTTATAAATACCATTAAAAATAACATTACGAAATATTTAAATTCATATTGCTTTATCGCATTCAAATGCTTTGTTGTATGTACTACTGTTGAAATCAATCATTTTAATATAATAATCAAAAAATAATTTACAACCTACAATTAAATATGCATTTTTTCCAAAAAATGGTTCAGTTATTGACGGGGCTAGAAGTATATTCTTAACATAAAAATCAATCAAGAAAAATTAAAAAATTATAAAGACAAAATATATTTACACCCCAAACATGTCCAACTTTTTGTCAGGGTGTCAAAAACTCTTATGAAAAATGATTATATTACTTCAATAATGTAATATTTTTCTAAACCGCTAATTACTGACAATACTATTATTAACATATTTTAAAATCATTAATTTATACTAAATAAAATATAAATTTTTTGAATTTGGAAAGAAAATTCATAAATAAAACTAATATTTCTACAACAGTTTCTTAAATATTTCCACGAACTAAATATAAGGATAATCGCCATTTAAAATGTATTTTCAAGACATATAGTTCAATAGCAATACGCTGTTTGATTATTATTTTGTCAAAATGAGGCAAGAATAATTATAAAAATATTATACAAAGTGCTAAATATTCATAATAAGTATGTATATATTAATTATTAATTAATCTCAGGTAAAAAATATTAATTTTCATTTTGAATATATATAAAACATAATAATATTAAACAATATATATTGATTCATTTTTATGCTGCCCCTACATTGAACGACCTGTTTGAAAATTTTACTACACACATTTTACCTTAGTTTTCAACAGTCCAAAATATTTTGACAGGATATTGTCAAATGTAAACCAAAATAAAAGTTGGGTAAAAATAATCATAATTTAATATTATTTCAATTTTTAATCAATAAAAAATATTGGTAACATAAAAATATAAAAACATATGGTTAATAAAAGTAATTTTGGTTGTAGAACTTCCATATATACTATACAACTTACAACCATCAACCAACACCCACTTAAATTAAAATATTTTAATATTTTTTCAACTGTCAAAATTATTGTCATTGTGTTCTAAACTTGCCCACAAACGATACAACTTGAAAAGTTGGCAACGCGTTGATTAACATGTTGTATAATGTATGGGCACGTTAACCAATGCAACACCCCAACTTTTGCAGCATTTCAACTATTGGTATAAATCAGCAATAATTAGAATTCCTCTATTCTGGAGTTTCTGCAATCTATACAATCATTATTTAATTATTTTACATTATTGAGCAATAATCAAAATGTGGTTTAAGATATTGTGTTACAATTGAATTGTGTCCAAATATGTTAAATATTATATTGTTATATGATCCTATAAGCTACAGTGAAAGATTTGCACTTAAAGTACCAGATTCATAGCTGCCTGTATACATACATATTTAGAATTCTGTATATAATACAAATTTATGCTTACTTACCTTTTATAAATTATTTATGTATACGAGTATAATAAGTAGAATTTAAGAAATATAAACTTGTTTAACACAAAATATATTAATTTACAGAAATTATTCAATTAAGATAATCGTTTCAAAAATAAGATATGAAAATTAGTAAACCAACTAAATCATGAATTTTAATTGATTTATTGAATTAAAACGTTTTACAGTAAATTAAATAAAATATTTCTAACTTTTAGGAATGATAACGACCAGATTCACTATTATTGCATTTCTTACTCCATTACAGATTAAACCATTTTCAGAAATCTCAGACACAAGCCACATCTTCCAGTTAACCAAGAAAATGGGGATGTGAGAAAGAAACCGATTATTTGTTTGGATCAGCGGAAACAAGCATAAGGAGAGACATTATTAGTATGTTACGTTAAAGGGAAAAGAAATTAAGATTAAGACCATAATTATTTATTAGCATATAATCGCAGCTTAACTTAATTCTGTGTAATATCAAAATCATAGATTAATTTGTTTTTAAATATTTTGCTAAATCTGTCATTAAATATTTAAATACTCAAATTTCTACGAATAACTTAATCACTGAATAAATAAATGTAAGCGAAAAAAAAAATTATGTTAACTGTTAATTATGTTAAAAATTGAATTATCAAACTTATTTAAAAAAGTAACTAAACTTTATGAACACCTTTGGGACCTATACATCCATATAGAAAAGCTATTTATTTAATTGATCAAAAATAGAATGCTGTATCTTACTAAATTGTATCGCAAAGTATTTTGAATTAATAAAGTTGAAATTAATGCTTGCTTGATCAATTTGTGCTATGATAATTTGACATAGGAAATAGTCGGGAATAAGTTACCATTATGATGTCATTATTGAGTAAGACTTTATATGTGCTCTTAAAAATCAGTGAGGTGGTATGAAAAAAATAATGTTTTCTTCAGGATCAATCCAAATATCTAGTTTACAAATAAATGAAATAAATTGAAAATAAATAATTTTATGTTTTAAACTGATAGTTTTTATTTTTCTATATAGCATTTACATAATAATTAGCATATGACATCTTTATGTTTTTTTTTTAAATAGTTTCCGTTTTTTTTCCCAATTTTTTTAATATATTTCATTTTTAGATTTTTATTTTTTAGTTAATTTTCTATTTTTTATTTTCATTTTTATTTTATATATAATATAATTTTAATATATGTATATATTTTTTATATTTATATTTTATTGAAATATATGTAATTATTATATTTTTTCGAGGATTGTCTGAAAAAAATTCATTAGTTTTTTAGTTTTTTTTAAAAATTTTAAATTTATACTTGATTTTTTTTTTGTTTTTGTTAAAATTTGAATTATATTAATAAATTTTTTGAATTCCTATTTATTCAGTTTTATATTTTGTGTTTTTATTTTTATATTTTTTTATTTTTTATTTTTTGTTATATATAATTTAGATTAACATGATTTCATTTTTTTTTTATATTCAAACCACAAAAACAAGAAAGAATCATTTTTATACATTGTGCTAATTATATTGCTAATAATTAAATATTTAAATTAATAAATAAATATTTATAATTAAGAATTTTTAAAAACTTTACAAAAATTACACAAAATCATAATAACAATAAAACATAAATTTAACATAAAGTCTACATTTATATATAGCTATATATTATTTTCAAATATAATATTTTAATTATTAAAATTTTTTTCATCTTTTGAAATAAGTACTAAAAATTTTTTTTTTGGCCGTTAAGTATCTTATCAAAAAATTGTAGATTTTTTTTTTTTTGTTTAAAGTATTTTAACTTTTAATTTTTTTTAATTATTTTTTCTTTCTAATAAAAATATTTTGAGCTAAATTTTTTTTTTTTTAATTTTTATGTTTTTAATTTTTTTTCTTAACAAATTCAATACACAAATAATCAACAGTAATTATATAAATATTATTTTTTTATATTTTTATGATTTTTGCATTTTGTTTTTGATATAAAACCAATAAAAAAAAAAAATTAATTTAATTTTATTCATTTTTAAGAAGTTATTTTGAAAAGGAGTTTGTGAAAAGTAAAAGTATTAGAAAGAAATAGTAATTAAAAAAAGGTAAGTTTACTATATATATAGAGTGTAGCTAGTTATAAAAAATGTAAGTAATAAATAATTTTCTAAGATAAACATTTCAAAATTTATTAAATATACATATTTTTAAAAAATTAAAGTTTAATAAACTAATTTGTTAAAATATACTCTTAATTTCAATTGATTTTATATTTATAGTTTTTAACACGTAGAGTGCCGTGAACAGTTTATATGTAATATGTTATTATTAATACCATTAATGTCATACAACTTTTATGTAACACCGAATTTACAATTAGGACCGTATATATTCCAGATATAAAAGTTTTATTTAAAATAATACTGAAATTTTGAGATTAAATTCATGGCCATAAATGTAATAGATAAATTCTTCAGCTAGGCATTTCGACATTTAATGAATGACATAATATTGTTATTAAAAAAATCTTTGTGATTTAATATTAGGTCAGACATTTTTGATAATTTTTCAAATGTTAGCGTTATTACAGAAATAACGCTAATATAAAATTCATTTTTTTTTAATCAATTTGTAAAAATATTTGCCTTATTTTACTCTACGTATATTATTATCAAAAATTTAAATGCTTTTTCATATAATTAATTAAATATTTCCTGAATATTCTGGACCTTTTTTTCATTAAATATTGAATTAATTAATTTCAATTTTAAAATTATATATAAATGAATAAATAAAATTGTTTTAAATTTAAATATTTGAAAAAAAAAAAAAAAATACATTTAACTAATTTTACTAAACTAATTTCATCTTAATTAAGTAAATTTAATACATAATTAAATAAATAACATTATACTTTTAATAATCACTTTTATTAACAACATAAATTTAAAGTAAATTTATTTAAAACAAATAAAAAAAAAAACTTTGAATATTTTTATTAATATTAAATATACAACAAAAATGTATGAGTTTTTTTTTTTTTTTTAAATTTTATTTTTTATTTATTTTGCATAATTACGTGCTCTTTATAAATGTTTTTTTTTTTGGTTGCATAAAAGTGTGGCTCTCTGTAATTATCCAAATATCTAGTTTACAAATAAATGAAATAAATTGAAAATAAATAATTTTATGTTTTAAACTGATAGTTTTTATTTTTCTATATAGCATTTACATAATAATTAGCATATGACATCTTTATGTTTTTTTTTTAAATAGTTTCCGTTTTTTTTCCCAATTTTTTTAATATATTTCATTTTTAGATTTTTATTTTTTAGTTAATTTTCTATTTTTTATTTTCATTTTTATTTTATATATAATATAATTTTAATATATGTATATATTTTTTATATTTATATTTTATTGAAATATATGTAATTATTATATTTTTTCGAGGATTGTCTGAAAAAAATTCATTAGTTTTTTAGTTTTTTTTAAAAATTTTAAATTTATACTTGATTTTTTTTTTGTTTTTGTTAAAATTTGAATTATATTAATAAATTTTTTGAATTCCTATTTATTCAGTTTTATATTTTGTGTTTTTATTTTTATATTTTTTTATTTTTTATTTTTTGTTATATATAATTTAGATTAACATGATTTCATTTTTTTTTTATATTCAAACCACAAAAACAAGAAAGAATCATTTTTATACATTGTGCTAATTATATTGCTAATAATTAAATATTTAAATTAATAAATAAATATTTATAATTAAGAATTTTTAAAAACTTTACAAAAATTACACAAAATCATAATAACAATAAAACATAAATTTAACATAAAGTCTACATTTATATATAGCTATATATTATTTTCAAATATAATATTTTAATTATTAAAATTTTTTTCATCTTTTGAAATAAGTACTAAAAATTTTTTTTTTGGCCGTTAAGTATCTTATCAAAAAATTGTAGATTTTTTTTTTTTTGTTTAAAGTATTTTAACTTTTAATTTTTTTTAATTATTTTTTCTTTCTAATAAAAATATTTTGAGCTAAATTTTTTTTTTTTTAATTTTTATGTTTTTAATTTTTTTTCTTAACAAATTCAATACACAAATAATCAACAGTAATTATATAAATATTATTTTTTTATATTTTTATGATTTTTGCATTTTGTTTTTGATATAAAACCAATAAAAAAAAAAAATTAATTTAATTTTATTCATTTTTAAGAAGTTATTTTGAAAAGGAGTTTGTGAAAAGTAAAAGTATTAGAAAGAAATAGTAATTAAAAAAAGGTAAGTTTACTATATATATAGAGTGTAGCTAGTTATAAAAAATGTAAGTAATAAATAATTTTCTAAGATAAACATTTCAAAATTTATTAAATATACATATTTTTAAAAAATTAAAGTTTAATAAACTAATTTGTTAAAATATACTCTTAATTTCAATTGATTTTATATTTATAGTTTTTAACACGTAGAGTGCCGTGAACAGTTTATATGTAATATGTTATTATTAATACCATTAATGTCATACAACTTTTATGTAACACCGAATTTACAATTAGGACCGTATATATTCCAGATATAAAAGTTTTATTTAAAATAATACTGAAATTTTGAGATTAAATTCATGGCCATAAATGTAATAGATAAATTCTTCAGCTAGGCATTTCGACATTTAATGAATGACATAATATTGTTATTAAAAAAATCTTTGTGATTTAATATTAGGTCAGACATTTTTGATAATTTTTCAAATGTTAGCGTTATTACAGAAATAACGCTAATATAAAATTCATTTTTTTTTAATCAATTTGTAAAAATATTTGCCTTATTTTACTCTACGTATATTATTATCAAAAATTTAAATGCTTTTTCATATAATTAATTAAATATTTCCTGAATATTCTGGACCTTTTTTTCATTAAATATTGAATTAATTAATTTCAATTTTAAAATTATATATAAATGAATAAATAAAATTGTTTTAAATTTAAATATTTGAAAAAAAAAAAAAAAATACATTTAACTAATTTTACTAAACTAATTTCATCTTAATTAAGTAAATTTAATACATAATTAAATAAATAACATTATACTTTTAATAATCACTTTTATTAACAACATAAATTTAAAGTAAATTTATTTAAAACAAATAAAAAAAAAAACTTTGAATATTTTTATTAATATTAAATATACAACAAAAATGTATGAGTTTTTTTTTTTTTTTTAAATTTTATTTTTTATTTATTTTGCATAATTACGTGCTCTTTATAAATGTTTTTTTTTTTGGTTGCATAAAAGTGTGGCTCTCTGTAATTAGGTCACAATTTTCATGTTAATTATTCTAATATAATAAATTAGATAGAGATAATATTTGATTTGATTTTTTAGAGATACACAAACGACTGATTGTCATGCAAAAATTATTAAGAAAAGCATATAATATTATGTATTAATACTGAGCGCAGATAATATTTATATCTAGATATATAATTTTAGTAAGGAGCTACAAACAAAAATGAAATTTTTCTCACACAAAAATGATTAACAATTGAACTAAAAATATGTTTTTTTTTTATATATTTTTTTTATGTTTATTTATGTTTTTAGTTATAGAATAGTAAAAAAACATAAAATTTAATTTATTTAATATTTTTTTTTTTTTTTGTAATTTATGTTTAAGTATTTAGTAACGATGAGAAAAATGATTTGATTTTTTCAAAATTTCAAAAAAGTTGCTAAGTTTTTGTTTTAATTTTTAAGAGAAATATTTTTATTTTTTTTATTTTTGGTTATTAAATTTTTATATATATATTTTTGATATATACAAAGAGATAAAATGTATATATATATACATGTAAGGATTCATAAATATGAATATTTGTTTGTAAGAATATCATATATAAGAAATATGAATTTTTATGTTTGATGTTGTTGTAGAAGTCTAAAGAGATATTTTGTGTGCAATAAATAGATATATTTTTTTTTTGTATTTTTTTGGTTTAAATTTTTCATATTTTTATTTATTTTTTTTTGTTTTAAATTTTCTAAGTCTTTAATTTTATTTCTTTTAAAAATTTTCCATTTGAAATAATTATTAAATTTATATGTATATATCTAGGTGTATATAATAGAATTTAATAATATTTTTTTTTTGTTTTATTTTTTATTTTTTATATAGTAGTTTTGTTTCCCTTTTTTTATTTTTTTATATATTTTTTTTTTTTTAAATTCATTTATTTTAATAATGATTTATTTTTTATTTTTAAACATTTCACAATTTTTTTATTTTAAATATTTTACTAGTTTTTGTTTCCCTTTTTTCACCACAATAAATATTTAAAATATTTTTTGTAAATATTTATAATATATTTTAATTTTAAAAATATAATAAATTGTATATAATATTTTGTTATTGACACGATTTTAGATTTTTTTTTTTTTTTTGATTAAATTTTTTAAGTTCACCGCCTCTAAAATATGTTAAAAATTGTAGATAAAAAAAAAAGATTTCAGATATTTTTTTAACATACATTTATTTATTTTTTAAATCATTTAATATTTTATTTAATATTATTTCTATTTTGTTGGAAATTATATAATATTAATGTTATATTTTCAGAAATTTACTTTTTTTTTTGAACTATGTATTTATATACTTTTAATATCTATTATGTGAATATTTGTAAAAAAAAAATTGTAATTATGATTTCATAACGTGTCCTTTTAGGCTCTACTTTACTACTATTGTTGAGTTGAATAAGATATTTATAAGAAGACTATTAACACTTTCATTATCCATCAATTATATTTTATGTATGTTGTGTATATAGTGTAACCGAAATGAATCACATTTGATTAATTTGGAATTATTTATATATTATGTGTATTATAATTGACATTAGACCATTTAATTCCGTCAATATTTTCCAATATAATGACTGAAAGCATTTTTATGAATATTTAAGAAAATTGTATGAGGTCATAAGTCATGAACATAGATATCACGAGAAGAAAGTATAAAGATACTATCATGTTTAAATCTAATATCTATTTTATAAATACCGTCATGGAATGTGAAAGTGTTAAATAAATAAAATCAATAAATAAATTCCCGATTTGTAGTTAACAAGAATTTCAATAATAAAAATATATTATATTTTTAGTCTAAAATAATAAATGATTAATTTTTAATTTTGTCTAATATATAATCAACGCTGGTGGTAATCTGTTATTTGAATTATGGTATAAAGTGATCGTTTTTTACTGGTAATTGTATGTGTTTTTTGAACTTTGATTTTAAATGTTTTTATTATTTTTGGCAGTCAATAATTAAACTATGATATTTCATTTTTTATATTTATATTCATTTTAATTTGTTTAAAAAAAATTTCAATTCCTTGATGATAACACTTTGAATATATTTGATCATTATCCAGAAAAAAACTCTGAAATTTATTCAAATTTTCCAATTCGCCAAAAACAAACCAATTTTTTTTTTTGTAGTAACGATTATACGAAATATTTAATCCTTGTATAATCTTTTCGAATCTAAACAAAAAACTAAAAACAAAAAATATTATTTATAATTAAAATAAAAAGACATATAAATAAAAATCATAAAAAAAATTATATTAATCAAAAAATAATTTGCTTTATTAATTATATATAATTAAAAAAAAAAATAAAACTTCATCACTTAAACTTCTTATCGCCATTTATAAAATTCTGCATTTTTTCTCAACTACATAATAACTTTTTTTTTTTTAAACATTAAAAATAATTTGATCTTAATGATTATTTGAATTTTTTTTTGTGTGTTTTTAACTTAATTAAAAATTCTTAAAATTAATACAAAATAATAATAATAATAATTATAAAATTTCATTTCAATTATACAAAGTAAAAAATAAAAAATATAAATCATTTTGTGCCTTTTTTTGTATTTATACTTGATAATATTTTTTGAAGCTGTCGAAAAACAAAAACATAAATTTACTTAGAAATATTGAATTTTAATTAAAATTGATATATAAAGTAATAAAAACTAGTAATAATTAAATCGCAAGCAAAATTATTAATTAAGAATATAATCTAAACAATTTGATAAAATTTTAATTAAACATAATAATAATTCCTGAGATTTTATAATCTTAACTGGGGGCATAATAAATGAAACTGCTAACGAATCAAAATGATTACATGATATAAAATACACTGTTTTTAACAAAAAAATTATTCCTTTATACATGTCGGAATACACTATTTTGTAGTTTAAAGTGTAACCTCGAAAATATAAGATATAAGATATTTTTGTATTATAGAATCACGTTTATAACAAAAAGTTAACTATATACTCGACGGAAAAAAGCCCAAAAAAACTTTCAGAAAACGTTTATTTTCAATTTTCATGCGGAAAAAGAAAGAAAATATAAATTATACACGTGCCAATTTTCAGTAAAACTCACAGAGTTTATCATGCAAATAGAAATGTCAAAATCAAAACCAATCATTTTAATTCGTTGGTAGTTATAGTGTTAAAAATAAAGAATATATTTCATTGCAAATTTTACGATTACACTATTTAATTTAAATGACAGAGATGGTTCCAGATCAATTTTGGGCGCCACATTTGATATTTTTGACTAATTATATAAATTATATATTTTTTTTAAAAATGAATTAAAAGGAAAATTAAGGGAACATTATTTAAAACATAAACTTGTAATTATTTCAAAAATTCTATTTAAAAATATATTATTTTTTTTTTTTAAATATCACTGTATTGATATAACATCGTCATTTTTTTTGAAAAATAATTTTTGGACCCTCTTTTTTTTTACATAATTATGTAAAGAAATATTTGTTGATTAATTATTTAATATAATTTAAACAATTTAGATATTTTATATTTATTTTTTATAAAATACTAAATTTTGATATGTAATTTGGCGCCCATAAATAAATTTTAAATAAATATAAACGAAAAATAATTTATTTGCAATTTTTTAATATAATGAACTTTAAAAAATTGATATTCGATGCAAATAGCAGACCATAAATAAATAATTACATATAGCTAGCTAAAAATTACTTTATATTGATTCATTTTAAAATTGTGTGAAGTTTTTATTAATTTACAACCATTTGATTCAATAATTAATTATATTTTAGCTCTTTATATATATTTCGGAAATTAATCAAAACTGATCAAATTTAATTAAAAAAATATTTATTATAACTAATTAAAATATGTATAAAGAATAATAATAAAAGAAAAAAAAGGAAAAACATAAAAAAAAGGATAAAATAAATTTTATTTGTAAAGAAAATTAAATTAAAAATATTAATTATTTTTTTATTTTAAATATAATAAATTTTCTCCTTTTTTAATACTTTGATAAAATATATAATATTATATTTAAATATTTTATTTATTGGTTTTTTTTTTTTTATTATTTTTATATTATGTTTTAAAATTAATGTAAATTTTTAAGAGAATATTTTTATAGACTGGTGTATAATTATATGTATAGATAGAAGAAACCTACAGCAAAAAACACAGTAAATATTGATTTATTTGTTTTTACAAATATTTTTTTTTTTAAATTAAAAAATTAATTATATTATATATTTTTTTTTTTTTTGTTTTTTAATTTTTGAAACTATTATTTTAATTAGGTTTTTCTTTTCTAACTTTATGTTTATTTTATCGATAAAACTATATTTATTTATTTATTATATTATTTGTTTACAGTTTATCCGTCAAACTGATTTTCTTAAGCGTTTTTCTTAATGATGATTTTATCGCAGTTTGTACATGAAATGTCAAAAAATATATTTTGTTGCTCCTGTCACATTTTTTTTTCTTTTTTTTTTTTGGTATATCTTTCTAAAAAACTGTGAGAAACTTAAGGAATTTATATATAAAAAAAAAAATCGATAAAATCTTTCAAATTATGACAACTAACTAGCAAAATTTTGACATATTTTCTTTTTAATTAGATTTTTGCACAGCGACTATGAGTCATAATGTTGACATATTATATTTAAATTAATTAAATGACATATTAATTATTTTAAAATATATGTTGTATATATGTATTTCAATTTGACAGATTGAATGACAGATGATGGATAAACTGTTTTTGAGATTGTATTTGAATTCGTGTATGTTATTATTATATTCTTGTATCGCATTATATAAATTTTGTTTTGTAGACGCAGACATTCTTGTTAGGCAAGTAAAAAATAAAAATTAATTACAAAATTAATTACAAAAAAAAAAATTAAGTTATAAAGTGTGAAAAGTAAGCACAGGTTAAAGTTTCATTTGTTGTAATTTCTTATGCTGAAAATTATTGATTAAAATTTTATTTATTTCTATTTATTTTGGACAGTCGATGGGATTTAATTGAAATGTTGTGATTGTATCTTATTTTTGCATATTTTTTAATTTTTAGTTTAAGTTTTTAATTATTGTTTTTTTTTTGTTGGTTTTTAATTTGAAAATATTTTTTTTTTAATCTTATTTATAAATATAATTTTATTTTTTAATATTTTTTTTTTTTTTTTTAAATTAGTTGTTTAAAATTTGTAAAAATTATCAAAAAATCAGTTTTTTTTTACATTTATTATAATAATTTCTTTTAAACTTTTTCTGTCTTCTTGCCTCTGAATTTTTGTGATAAAAATTTTCATTTGTGACTTAAAATGCGATAAATAAACGATTTTTTTGTGTGTGTTTTAATTACTTTTTTCTTTTAGGTTTTCTTTTTATTTTATTTGTAAATTTATTAAATTTATTTTTTTTATATATATTTTAAATTGTTTTTCTTTTTTTTTATACTTAAATAATAGGCAATTTTAATATATATAATAATTTTTTAGAGATTTTTCTTTCTTCTTACATTTTTTTTTTAAAATAATTATTTAATATATTTTTTTTAGGTATAATTAATTATAATAATTATATAAAGTTAAATGAATGTCTGTGCGATTTATTTTTTATTTATATTTTTGTTTTGTTTTGTTGTGTTTTTATAAATTTTATAATTTTTTAGTTAGTTTTATTTTTTTATTATTATTTTATTTATTTATTTTTTTCTTAATGCTTGAAATTTATCACTCTTTGATATATCCGTTGGGTGGGTTGGTGGACACACGACAACGAGAAAATGACGAAAAAACGATTAACACACCATTTATACACAACTTAATACAACAATATTTTTAAATATTTGATTTTGAAAAACTAACACGTAAATGATTTGATTCAGATAATTGATGATTGTGCATTTTGATAAGAGCTAATACAGCTTCATCTACTGACGATAATTGAAGAAGTGCCATTTTTCGATCTTTTCTGTAAATTAAAAAAATAAAACAAAAACGTTAATAAAAAACAATTTAAAAGGTTTAAAAAATAATAATTTTTAATTTTATGTAATTTTATTTTAAAGTAATTATTTGAAGATGTTTGTGTTAATGTAAAATTGATTCTTGTGAATATATCAATATATTTTTTTAAAGGATATTCATCCTTGATGTTGTGTAAATCAACAAACATTTTAACTAGAAATTTTTAACTAATTAAAAATTAATGTAAAATTACTTTTAATCGCACTGGACTTTTGTAAACTTTTAGAAAATTTTACTTTAATTCCTAATTTGCAGGATTTGATGAAAATTAAAATTGAAGATAAGCAAATAATGCAAATTTATTAAAAGTTAATTTTGTAATTTAGAAGTAAATTAATATTTTTAAGTTTCATAAAGTCAACGTAAATCCATTGTGATTATCCCTTTACACAATACAAAAAGTAGAGTAAATTATTTTTTCTTGATTCGGGGGGCTGGCTAACAAAATCTTTATATAGCTATTTATGAAATATAAAATTTTATGTAAAATTTGCTAAATTTTTGATAGATAAATTTGTTCTATGGACTTCATATTTGTATATTATACAAAATTTTATTTGATTCATTTTAAATTTTATCAAATGATTGCAATAATTGTGATAAATCCATTATTCTAATAACTTTAAAATGTATAATTTCTCTACTCTGATAAATGCCGCAACATAAAAATTATATTAATGAAAAAGATAGTTCTTCTTTACAGGTAATTTCCGTGTTAGAAAGACTGAATTTTAATTGCATTGCGTGTGGTCTATTTGTATTAAAAATAATTACTAATTTTTATAATTTTGCTTTATAATATAATTAAATTAAACTATTATGAACTTGACAGAATTTATAATTGAATTCTATAAGGATAAAAATATTATATTTTTTAAAAAATTCAATTAAAAGTATAAAAAGAAACAACATCAATTTACTTTTTAAAATACTTTTTAGTATAATTCATTGTTGTTACTTTGTAGTACATAAACATATAATACAAAAAACTTAAAGAAAAACTTACGGGAAAAATTTAAAAGCTTTCACTTCAAAATTGTTTTTCGTGAAGGCTTCTTTGATGTCTTCTTCTGTGCATGATGCTCTGCAAAAAAAAAAAAAAAATTGTATATAAGATAAAATATTAATTAATTTAATAAAAATAAAAATAAAAATAAATGATTTGAAAAGTTAAAAAAAATAAATTATTAAAACCACATTCTATCTAAACTCAAAATGCCATGATTAACTCTGTTTAAGAATTTTCATTGTAATATAGTTCAGAAGGAAATATGTAATGAAATGTAACGTAAAATTATGATACGAAAGTATAAAAACTTTTACAACTATCTAGTAAAAGTAATTAAATTTTATTTAACAAGATATAATTTTTAAATAAAAATCTTCGAGAGATTAATTAGTCTAGCAAATAAATGTAGAAATGTGGAAATTTCCTATGGTCAACAAGAGGTACGCACAACAAGAAGTGAAGTGAAGACTCTACAAAAAATCTGGCAATTATTTATTTCTATACGTCATGACAGTATTCATGTATATCCGGCGGAAATTTGTAGGTAACCAAGGTGGAACGCTGAGCTATTTTTTCAATATGCAAGCAAAATATTAACATATTATTATAATATCAATTTGATATGTTAACTGATGCCTTCTTATATAGAAGTAGCGCCCCGATTTAAAACCATATTTCTAGTAACTACATATTATCGAAAAGGTTGCAAGACAATTCCTGTTTATGAAATTCAGGGTCATTTGGCATTCATAGGTTTGTGCATATAAATTATAATTACATATTTGGGCAATAAATGCATTTAAATTTAACTACATATTTCTATGCATTTTTAAACATATTATTGCAATGTTTTTCTCATTTTCGAAATGATAACCAAAAATTATATTTGGTTTACTAGGAAAATTGAATATTGACATTGTACCTGTTGTAATTTAAAAAAATTATCTATCATTTCTTATTTTTAGGTTCTTCATTTTATACAAATTCGATAAGTTCATTAAACCAATGCAGTCCGCTTGAATAAATTTATTAAAGAGATTGGAACTGGTTTGCTGAAAAACTAAAAAAGTATTATTTCATATTAAAATTGCTCAATATTTCGATTTTAAAAACATATTTTAACATTTTTTTAGTTCATATTAATATGAATATTTTAGACATTTTAAATGCATAAAAATTCGGACTCTGACAGAAGTAAGAAACATTGTTTCAATAAAATGGTACACTTTTTAAATGGGATTATTATTTTATATCATTTTATAAAGACTATTTTATTTACAATAATTCCATAGATATTATCACGAAACTTTGAAGTAAGTATACAATGATTTCATAACATCATTTAAGTTCGACAAATTGCAATAAAAATGTGTAGCGAATCCCCCTTGACAGTTAATGTTTTAATATTGTATACCATTAGTTTGTAATAATATGGATAGTAGTTATATATTTATTAATATTAAATTTTTATGTTTATAACTCCATTATTATTAGTGTAATAATTGCAGCATTTATATATGACTTATATAAACTAATTGGAAAATAATTTATTTAGAAATTAGCATATTTTCTTGTACCTCTAATGAAAAAAAAAACAAATATATAATTTTGTCACAATATGCATTAAAAATTTATTTATTATGCACATGGTGGCATTTATTGGAAATTTTCACATAATTAAAAATTTATAGGTAGTTTAGATTCTAGAGTGGTGCAACATAGTTTAGAGAAATATGTAAAAATATTATTAGTTAAAATTATATGATCAATATAGTAAATTTATTTTCACAATTCTATTTATTATCTTCCATTCCGCACTATTTCTTATCAACTCTAATATATTATTACTTCAATTGAATTCCGGAATCTCTTCAACAGAGTCTATCAAAAAATAAACTAACCAGCAAATATTATAATATATATATTGCAATATTTCCACCACCCTAAAGTTAAAATACCCTCAATTATATAATTAAATTGAATTTAAAAAACGATTTTCTCATTATCTAAACACAACATTAAAAATAAACCATATCGTCGTAACATTACCAATAAAAGTTAATGATTTTAATTTTGCCTTACCACCAACAGATTTGTACTAAGAAACCGCAAAAAAAGAAAAGAAGAAATAGCAACAAAATATAGCACCCCGAACCGTTGAAATAATAATAGAGTTGGCAAAAAAAAAAGAAAAATTGAATATTACAGAAATAATATGAGGAAAATAATATAATTTCTCATGCTGTGATTAAAATGAAATTAATTATATAATTTTTTTTTTTTTCACTCTTATATAAATATGCTTTGTGCTGTAGCGCCTAGACAAGGAGCGTTAAAGTGCTTAAACTTTTATCCGATAAATAAAAAATGAAATTTCCACAAATTTTCTTTAAACATTTATATTTTTTGTTACCTTACCAAACCCCCTGCGGAGTATTTAAAAAGCTTAAAGTAAAAAACAGCACAGCACCATCAACCACCAATTCTACTACTACATAAAATTCAGAACGATCTATGAAAATATGCAGACGGAAAAACATAAAAGAAAATAGGAAAAGAAAAATTTTACGGATATTGGTCGACTGAGAAAAAAAAAACTTTCAATAATAATAAAAAATAAAATAAAAAATTATACAAAATTTTCTTTTGGATTTTGTAATTTTTTCTTTTTTTTGTGCCTCTTTTTCGATTTTCTGTTCTTATAGTTAACAAAACTTTTAAATATTTTATGCTAAGCATTTTTGAATGAAACAAAAGAAATAAGATTTTTTTTTTGTATTTTTAAATAGATTGGAAAGTTTTTAATAATTTGTGCAAATAAAAAACGTTTTTTTTTTTTATATACAGTAGTGGAATTATAAAACAAAGTTTTTCCCTACTTTTAATTTCCTGTAATTTAAAAAAAAAAACTTTTTAGAAAATTCCATATTTTATGTTTCATTTGTGTAATTCTAATGAAAATAATATAAAAATTAGGTGAATTTAAAAATAGTATTAATTGACACCATTTTAGTTTTATAGCATTTCCAAATTAAATTAGTCGGTTTTCCAGATCTTCTTAACAATTTATCAGCTCTATTTAGTCCTAATATTGTCTAAAATTACGATAATTATGATTGGTCATTAATTAATACCCAAATTAGATTTTGGTATTAGTTCGGCATGAATACTTTTCCAAATTAAATAAATTATGCCTCTACAATAAAACATTTCTAAAAAATACTTATTCGGTAATTAATTCTACTTAATAATTGCAGCCGCTGAATTGATTCCCCAGTCGATAATTTAAATTCAGAATATCGACTATTACTAATTACTTCTATTTAAGTTTATTCTTTATGTTTTAAGATATTCAAGATATGTTTTTAAAGTATATAAAATAATCCCTAATTTTGTAGCATAAAAAAAAAATATGAATTTACTATAAATTTTTATTATTGTTTTACTTACGGAATGTTACTTAAATGCAGTGTTGCAGATGGTGGATAAATATTTTGATAATTTTTGCTGCCTGGTTTTTTAAATCGATGTAATGGATTTTGTGAATAATCACGTGTTAATCCAGCGTCAGGTTGTCCTTCTTTTGGTAATTGTACAGCCTGATGTTTACTCGCCATAACACGTATCGATTTACCCCATAAACGTATTTTATCCAAATGATTCATAGCTGAAATATAAATAAATAAATATGTCAATCAATCTAAAATTTATATATAGTTTGTTAGAATAAACGTAAAAGGATTTAAATTCTAAAATACGATGAGTGGCACAAATGGAATTGGATTACGAAATGGCGTCGCAAAATTTGTAAGTATTCTTAAAACTATAAACTATTAAAATTATCACTTTGAATTTCCGTTGCATGTTATTTACAAAAGTAATTTTTTTGTTATCCTGGAACAGAATATCATTTTCTCAGTTTACTATATTTTCCAATTGATTGTTTGGTAGTTGTTCGATGAAATTTACTTACACATATCCGTCTTTTCTTACCAAAAAATAATGTGCTCTAAAATTGTAAATATTATTTTATTAGGATAAACTTTATCTAAAGAAAACTATATATATAGTAGCGAAAACAAGGACGATTATTTTAGAGAAAGGATGTTGTTCCACTTAGATAGAGAATATTTGTTTAAAATTAAATAAGAATTATGGGTTCTAAAGTACTTTTTCTGTTCAGAAGGAAAAAACATTTAATATTTTCTGTTTTGTTACCGTTCAGATTTTAAGAAAAATTGTATCCTTTTTTGTAGTAATATAAACCCGGAAATATTTATATTGAAAATGGTTTAAAAATGTCAATATTATAATAGAATAAACTTAAGATACATTGCAAAAGTGGTAAAGTAAAACTAAATCAATAAATTGTTTTTTTTTTTTGTAATTACAAATATTTATAAGATGGTAACAAAAATAATTTAATACAAAAACTTGGAAATTTTCAACTTCTGGACTTTAATATTATTTAAATTTAGTTTTGAAAAAATGCCATGAAAATATAAAAATAACCACTTTAAAATATTTCAAATTCCAAAATGGCTTAACAAAATTTTAATGAAGTTCTGTTCTTTTCTTACTAACAACATTTTATTAAATTAATTTTTAAGATACGAAAGTTTATACTAAAAATTACAAATATTTATACAATATTTCTTAGATTATTCGCATTTATTCATTTTGTTTTCTTATACGATTTTCATTTATATTAATGAAAATATATAGAATTTGTTGGATCCTTAAAAGTAGCTTGAAAGTTTGTCGCGAGACTAAAATTAATTTTGATATTAATTTGTGTTTAGTAGAATAAATATTACTTGGACAGTATTGTGACGGGTACTAGCTACAAATAACGAATGTAGAATGTGTCAACATGAGGAGAAATCCGATCCAGACTTTGTCACTTTGGACAGGGTTTTTTTAAACCACATGGAACAGCCGTCAAACTCAATAAAGAGCCTCATGAACTGCTTATAAAAGAACTGGCCCTTAACTTTTATTTAACTGGTATTTAACTTTTACAGCTTAAACTTTCTCGAGGCTTCATATAGTATAAACCTAAACTGATCAGTTTTGAGTGGAACTCATCACAAATTGAATACTAGGATTTAATAGAAATATTTAATGAACCGAATGTGTGACCTGCTGGACATGAATACGAAAATTGTAAGAATACTGACAGGATTTACTAAGAAGACATCTTCATAAAATTGAAATGATTCGTTTTCACTGAATACATTACTGAATGTAGACTTCATTATTTCGACAAAGGTCCTCTTTCAAATCCTTTAAAAATATATATATATATATATATTGTTGTTTCTTCGAAAGTATTGATTTTGAAAGAGAGTTTTAATCTACAGGGTTATATGTTACAATTCAGTGATAACGATGACTACGTTTAATTAGTTAATTATATTCTAATCTAATCTACAAATTTTTATGAGCGGTAATACTAACGTATTTATTTTAAAAAAAATTGTATATAATGCTGACTCTGACAGTATAAATTTATTTTTAACAAAATAAAAAGAAATTATGACAACTGTACAAAACAAATTTATATCCTTTTTTAAAAATACGTAAACCTAAAAAAATATTTTTATTTAGATTTATCAAAAAAAATTAAAATTAAAAAAAAAAATTAAAACAAAAACAGAAGGACAAACAGAAAAAGGATAAAAATAATAATAATTATTTATCATATGTGCTACCCCAGCTCATATAAAGCTTCAAAGGATTAAATAATTTTATTTAAATAATTTGTTTATATGTATATTTTTGTTGTTGTTTTGAAAACAGCTTAAAACGCGCCATCATTTAAATTGTATATAGCAAAATAGGAATGAGATGAACCATGAACCAATTCCAAAAAAAAAAAAAAAACACTAATTTACGGACGAATTAGTATAGAACAAATAATATTTTTTTTTTGTTTTGCATGACATATAATTTGCGTAAAGGATTTCATATTTTGTTTGCATTTTTTTTTATTTGTTAATTTTTTGGTTATATTTTTTATGAAAATCAAACACTGTGAAAACAGGAAAAAAAAAACATAGATAAATAAATGAAAATAAAATTAGCGGCAAACATAAAATTAAAAATTAAAAAACATAAAATTTATATACATACATAAACATATATATATGTGTAGCTAGGGTATATATTTTTGTTAGCGTGTGTTTTATTTGTTTAGATTAATCGCGATTCGTAATTTTCTTTAGAAACGTTTTATATATGCAAAAAGGATGATGAATAAAATATATATTTTTTTTTTTAAAAAAAATGTTATTTTAAGGACTTTTTACATATATTTTTTGTTGTTGTTATATTTATTTTGTGTTCAGTGTTAATATTTATTTATGTTTTTAATGTTAATTAAAATAATTTCATTTTTGTTCTAGCCTGAGGAAAATTACAATTTCGGTATAAAGGCGTACAATATATAAGTAGTCAATGGTGTGGCGGAGCGCGGTTAAAAACGAAATGTTAATTTTGATTAGGGAATTTATTTTGTTTTGGCTTTGTAGAAAATTGTTAGATTATTATTTATATATATAATTGATAAGGTGACATAGATTCTATTTAATTTATTAAAATTTTATAATGGAATTTGTAAAATTAGATTTCAATTTAAATAAAAATAAAAATAAACAAATTTCTATAATGTAAATTAATTATTTATATTATGTTAATTATTTATAAATATCCTTTTCAACATAAATCTTATATATATATACATGAAATTATTAAAATTAGAATTAAATTAATTAATAAAGTATTCTGCAGGAATTTGTGTTGAAGTAATAAAAATAAATATTTATGTCAGTCCGAGTAGGTTAGGTTTACGCTTTATAGGGCATATAAAATTGGACTACACAGCAGTACGTTTTTTTTTGTAACGTCCTTTTTAATTATAAAACTATCAATAAAACTGAACATATATTTTGTGAATGATTACGAGTTGGACACATTTTTTTTCGTTAAATGGCGAAGTCGTTCAGATATGAACGCCAAATACATCTAAAAATATGTTTTAACAGAATGCACATAAGCAAAGCAGTATATAATAAATTATTTTTGTAAAGGATATTTTTTATGGTAAGCAAGGCCACTAATTTATTAGATGTATTGCCTCTTCCATTTCAAGGATTTGTCGTTCGGTATATTGATGCAAGTGGTTCAAATATAAATTATCAATAGGATTTTACTCTTTAATTAAGTTTGGGAATTATTTATTCGCAAGTTGTTACTGGGAACTATAGTCCCTATATAAATTAGAATTTTTTGTTTTTAAATCTAAAGATTTTTGGTTAAATGTTAAATATATTATTAATAAAAGCTTAAAGGTCAGCAAAAAAACTTATATTTCTCCCTAACCAAATTCATGTTACATTTAATTAGATTATTTTATTCACTTTTATTTAAAAAAAAAACACTTTATTTATATTAAATTTAAGTTTTTCACCTTTTTTACAAAGTTAATTCGTTCAGTTGGTCTAATCTTTTCATTTCTAATATTTACTACATAACCTCAAATTCTTGTTGTTTAAGTTTTTGTGGTGATATAAGTTATCATTACTTTAGATATATACTAAGCCAGATATAAAAAAAGAAGAAAATGGTATAGTAATTTTCCATTTTATACATAATTCCACAAAGAAATAATCCAGTGAAGTATGAAATTTTTGACAACATGATGCAGATTTATTACAGAGCAGAATTGAGGCAAATAATTCCTACGAAATGTATAAATAGTAAAAATCGTAATACAATCCTGTATTTTTTGAAATCCTATTAAATATAAAAGTCTTTATTTCTCTCTTGCAGGTTTATTATTATTATATATAGCTATATTAAATTTTGCAGTTCATTTTAATTTGTCCTTTCAGATAGTTAAGTGGATATTTGAAAAATAATGTACTTAAGTTTTATTTTATTTATTTATTTTTGTTCAAAAATTTTCATTCCTGCAGTTTTTATTTAATAGTTAACTAGCTATATATATATCGCAACCATCATCCACACATTGGTCAGTGATGTTAGTAGTGGTGATGATGATTTTAATCTACCCAGAATATGTGTCCTGTGTTTACCTTTGATGCAATCGGATTAAATATGTTTGCATGAAATTTTGAACGTGCTTTAATTTTAATTGAAATTAATAGAAATTTATTATTATTGGATTTTACATAAATAAAAAAAAAATATAAATATAAAATTTCCCATAAGCGAAGTTTTCTTTTTGTGCTTTTAAATGGAAAATTTTAAATTTTGGTAAATATTATTTTATTATGTGAGCTCTAGTATTTAGTATAGATAAATAAATTAATGAATAATGTTTAAGTATATTTATATAATTAACCCTCCATTATTGTCGTGGGAATTATACACCTAATTTGAAAAAACCAACACGTTCAAAAATATAATCATAAATATACTTTTAATCACTATGTAATTTTGCAATTTTTTCAAATAATTTTCAGTTTAGCTTACGACAAGTATTTTGTTAACATTTAGTATTTTATTAGCTAGCTAAAATGAGCCAAAATTGGTTTTCAAGCATTGTTTTTAGTTAAAATGAATAAATTCTTTAATTTAAATGAACTACAGATTTACACCCATGGTTAGTAAGAACAAAACAGTAATGAAGGGTTAAAAAAACATTTTGCAAATAAACTGTATACAATTTATTTAAAAAATTAAATAAATTTTAAATTTTAAACATATATTTTTTGGGTCAACAAAATCAGATTTTGTTGATTAATTAAAAATTATTAAACTGTAATTGACTAACAAAAAATTAAACTTTGTAATTAGTTTCATAAATAATATTTAATAATTTAGAACTGGAACTAATTATTTATATAATTTATTTATTATATTTTGTATTATAATAAATATTTGGAAAAAAAAGTAAATTATTATTACAATATATAATTTTGTGGTTTTATTTTAATATTATTTTTGTCTCAACATTATTTATTATCCTAAATGTTTAAAAATAAACTATAAATATATATACACGTATGTATATAAAATATGGAAACTATTATTATTATGCAAATGTTGAAAAACTAAATTATGAATATTAATCGAACCTTTTGAATATCAAATTGTTCATTAATTACATATTTTATGGGGATACAAAATGAAATTTATGCAAATAGGACAATAATGTTTATTGTAAAAAAAAAAATATTGTTTGTGACGATACTTAAATCGATCAATTTAAAATTGATAGTGCCAATATGAAATAAATTATTATTTAAGATAATTGTTGAGAACAAAAATGTGTTATAACCGACACTGAACTTCCTAACTTTAAATATTTATAGCACCTTTAATAATTTAAACTAAGTTAAAGAAAGTTTAGAATTATTAAAATCAGAAATGATTTAATATTGTTACCTATAAAAATTAAATCTAACATGAAAAAGTCGGTTGGTGATTATCGTCTCTATAATGTTGACTACCTTGTGACAAAGATCAAATTATAAAGAATGTTTAGTGGTTTGGACGTACCGAACGAAGCAGTTACCAATAATGTGAAAGCAACTTTGATTCATTTGGAAACCTTGTTCAAAGAGTACACTTAATGCTCGGAATCACAGAATGCTATGATGAGCGAGATAGGATCTAATACTTTTTGCGTCATTGTTTCTGTCTCATGCACTTGTGTTATACATTATATTACATCAGGGTTCAGGGTTGGCAATTGATTTTGAAATTCAGTCGTTCGGTTTAGCGATTATGGCCTGACTGCAAGATCCATCTTGCCCTCTGTCGGTTCTCTCACAAAATAATATATATATATATATAATAAACTTTGAAAAAATATTATAAGGTACATTTAATATAATAACTTTTACCAATTCAATTAAATTCATTTTTAAACCATTTATTTATATTTCAATAATTAAATAAAGATGAATTTAAAAATGTATTTAAAAAATAATTGAAATTATTAATTCTTTTCTGATGATATAAATATTATTTCCATTTGTAATTATAATAATGATAAAGTTTATTTTTAATTTTGTATTATTATAATCCATTAAATTGTTGAGAATCAGAAAAATAGTAAATTATTTGATCTATAGTAAATTATAAAGTGATGTTGTATATTAATTTTACATAACCATATATCATTTTTTCAATTAATTATAGTATAAAATTGTATTTTCGAACATTTTCTGTATTCGGAATTATCCTAGTGGAAATGCAATCTGAATGGGTCACTAACCAAAAGCAAAATTTAAAGAATTGTTTCATATTTCTTGGTTGAAGACATCCATGGATAATAGAGAAATTACAAACAAGTACAATTTTCTCCTAAACTAGACGTAGAACTCTAGAAGAGCTTATCATCAGAATCTGCTTAAGATTTTTGTTGTTATGGAACAATCCAGGATACTTTTAGATAAAAGTTCCAATATACAATTTTTAAATGATATACAAAATAATTGATAATAGTAGAAACTTCATCAGCAGAATAAACTGACATTAAATAATTATTGATTTTCATATTAATATTAATAAATTAATGCATATAACTTCATTTTCTATAGGTGTTTTTTATTTGTATAAAAACATTACCTGAATTTATGCATTTTAAAATTTATTAATTATTTAATAAAAATGTAATCGAAGTAAATAATAATTTAATAAATATTATGATGAAATCATAAATTTTTGGGGTTTATTTTTTTGGTTGCAAAGGACATTGAAAATATATATAATATATTTGTTTGTGGTTTATTGGTAAATTGTAATTTTTAACGGAATTTAATAATTAATTTCGATATGAAATGCAGAAAAAAAAGGAAGTGATTTCAGTTCAAATTATTGTACACTGTAATCGAACAATATGTATATAGATTATAATCATATATAAATGATAAAAATTTGTGTAACCGAAATATTATTATGCATTATTGCTCTTTTAATCATTGTACAAAATTGTTTAATTTCCGGATTTTGGATAATATAAATAAATAATATATACAAAATAATAATGTATAACGTATAAATTATTTCAGTAAATTCATGGTATATAAATTGGAACGCCTTGTAATACTTTTCGCTAGAAACTGGGAATAAATAATAAATAATATAAATTAATTTTTCATTTTCTGAGTAATGAATAAAATTATGAATTCTTTTGTTCTGAAATTGAAATTTCAAATATGAAATTCATATTCATCATCATCATCATCATCAGTTTAAAAATGTATTGTATAATAAAATTACAAAAGAATTTATTTATTTACCAGATTCAAATGGACATATAACCATATGTACATAACATTTGTATACCTAATGTAATGGTCTTTTAAATATATATTTCAAAAGGATTGTAAATTCGAAATTATATATTAGCATATTAAGAATTTTATAACAAAATTAGAACTAAATTAAACTATTATAAAGTTAAAAATTTTTTAGTTCTTCTATGAACTGGAATTATTAAATAAGTTTCTATTTTTGGTGTACAGATTTTCTTTATAAATTAATTTTTTTTAATTGAAAATTTGCCTAAATTCGATTGAATATAGACAGAACAATTCATTTTGAAAAAAAATATATAGTCCTATAAATATTATAAAACCGAGCAATTTTTATGTAAAATTAAACAAAGGGAATAACTCTTATAGTCGACGCGTTTTCCTCGATCGTTTTTGTTTTAATATTCCATTTCATCTTCTTTTTTATGTAAATATAAGGCGGAACAATCTCACACACAAGCTTTATCTTCATGTTAACCAAGAAAATGGGTACATGAGAAAGAGACCGATTATTTCTTTGAATCAGCGGAGTAGAGATATTGTTAGTATATTATGTTAAAGGATAGCGAAATACATATAAAAATAGAAATTATCTTTTTTATCCTTAAGATTGATTTCTTGCACTTTATCACATGCTGAGAAATAATTTACTATCCGTAATGTTTTAAACGCTGATGTTTCCATCATCGAAAACAAAACAGATATTGATAAATTAGACACTAACTGCTTAATACAACCAGTTAAATGCAAATAAATATATATTTATTGTAGCAACAAATCAGTAACATTTGATTTAACAGGCTATTACTTAAGGGTCAATCCCACCAAAAACAGAAACAGAAACTTTTTTTTTTTATTATTTTTTAAACTTACGATATTTTCCAATTTACAGGGTTTTTCAGCTAAAAATATTTGTAAAATAATATAAAATAACAAACAATATTTGTCTAATTTATTTTTATTGCTTGAAATCGCTTTATTTTTATAAAAAACGATTTTATATTTTTTCTGTTCCAGAATTCCAATTTTTCATTTTTCTGTTTTTCAATTTATCGGACAGAAAATGAAACTTTTTTTTTCAAAGTTTCAATTTCTGTTTGCAGAAGTTTGCAGACGCACATTTCTATCAAATTTCGTTTGCAGCCAGACATTATGAAAAAAATTTGCTGTTTTGGTTGTCAAAAAACATAGTTTTTCTGTTTCGGTTTTTGGTGGGTGTGCAATGTTAAAACTTGAACAGAAAAGTAAAAAAACAAAAAAAAGTTTCTGTTTCTGTTTTTGGTGGGATTGACACTTTACATAGGGTTCAAAGTTCTGAAAAAAAACGCGACTATTTCCCTACTTCATCACCTGCTAGCTAATTCAAAATATTAAAAATTTATAAAAATCAAATTGTTAGAACTAAAGTAATTAGCTAAGAACTGAAATAGTATACCAGCCATCAAATTTTTTTTATTTCCCACTCAGTTGGGAGTTATTTCACATGTGTTTTATATCTGCTAGAATTAATTTCTTGTATATTTGTCGGACTGCAAATATTTAATATTCATAAGGCTAGAAAATGGATTACTAAACAGACAACGGTTTAACTCTAGTGAAGTGACAAAGCAAACAGATATACAAATAATTTGAAAATATAAGTTGAAATTAGAAATTAATTTTAAAACATTATATAATAATTACATACCTAAATAAGCTTGTTGTGGCTCGGCCATTTGTATTAATGCTGAATCCTTTTTATTATATAAAATTTTCACACGTTGCACATCACCGTAAACACCTGCACATAAAAAATAATAAAATTGAAAAATAATAATAATAATAAAAATATAATATAAAATATTTAATATTAATTTAATATAATAATAAATATCATATATTTACATATATAACTAACTATAAATAAGAATTATAATAAACAAATAATAAAAAACTAATTAAAAATATACAAAAAACATTTTATATATTATACAATTTATATAAAGAAAATAATAGAAATTTAAATTAAATTATAATAAAATCCTAAATTCTTAACACTTTTTTCAAATAAAAATGTTGATTGAAAAATTGAAATCTTTTTGGTTTTTTTTTTTATCCAACAACAGAAATAAAACCTATAAAAATTTCTCCAAATCATATTAAATTTATATCAAAACTAAATGGTAGAAGTCGTCGTCGATTGAGTCATAAAATCTACAATATTATTATTAAAAATTGAATAAGATTTTTTTTTTTGTTTTTTTTATTCGGTATAGTCTATAAATATTTATAGGTTTATTTTTTCTCTTTTTTATCTATATTTATATAATGTATATAAAATGAAACGAAATTACTATGACCATTCGCTGTGTAAATATGTAATATAAAAAAAAAGAATATATTTATACCTATATGTTCCATGATCGTTAAATTCTACCATCACCTCTCAACTTTTATTTACCTAACTTTACATCAGCGCTATTTCAATTTGTTATTGTTTTTTTGTAATGTTTCTATACTTGTATATTTTATTTGGAATAATAATAACGTAGACATTTGAAAGATATTCCACTTAAATATGTAATATTCATCTATAATCCTGTGTGCTATAATATACACTGTTTTTTATATTTTTGTTGGTCCTTGAAAAATGTTATTTAGCGTGAATATTAACATTCCATATTATCATATATAATATACATTACACTGTTAAAAATAATATACAAGGACAAAACTAAAGAGTTTAGAAAAATTAAGATAAATAAGAGCCGAATTTATAAATGACTTAAGTATAATTATTAGGCCTAAAAAGACTTAATTGAGACTTAATTTAGTTTATGTTGAAATTCGTTTTTCATAACCTTATAAAATGTACGAATTAGTTATTGTCTTAAGTATGAGTTATAAATACGAAATGTACATTTAAATTAATTTTTACGAAGAAAATTTTCGTTAAAGTCTCAATATTTTAAAATGATTTTAGGTTCTTTAATACATTTCTAAATATATGTTTTTTTTTTGCAAATTTAGAAGCTCAATTTTCTATCAAATTTCAGTAATTCTCTGAAATTATTTATGATTTATTATAGCCAAATTCATTTACAACAAATAACCACCAAAAATTGTTAATTTGAAAATAATGTTATTCCGCTAGAGAATTAAGATTTTATACAAATTCTTAAAAAGTTTCTCATAAAATTTCTATAAATTTTTCTTTTTTGAATATCCATAATTTTTATAAGAAAAAAAAAGAAAAAAATCTATCAGTGTATCATGTTCATATCATAGGTAAGATTTTTACATACATTACCATAAATATATAACCAAAAAAAAAACATACTTTTTCCTTTTTAAAAGCACTAATATGTTAACGTATAAAACAAATATATTTATATACATATATAAACCGGAATCATTTCTTCTAATACTAGAACAAGAATTGAACCATTATTTTGTTCACCCTTGAAGAAATTTCAACTATATATAAAAATATACCATTTTTTTTGCAGAAAAAGAAAATGTTAAGATCGCATAACAATTTAGAATATTCGCAGTCAATTTGATATTTTACTATACCATATTTGTACTTTTTAAGAAGTTACCTAACATATTAGTTAGAAAAAAAAAAAATACGAATTATATATTTGTATATGGTATGATCTGGTATGTTAGATTTACATATGATGGCACCCCGGGGACCACTTTAAATCGAACATATTCAGAATTATATATATAAATAAGAAATTTTTAAGGCAGAAGTAAGGGAACATAATTTTTTTTTTTTATATTTGGTAAGTAGTTGCTTAACAGAAAATATATTCAAAAAGAAGTATATAGATTCAAAATAGCAAATAAATTGGAAGAAATTTTTTACAAAAAAATAATAATAACAAAAAAAAAAAAACCTCATAGACCAAAAAGACTACTACTACTAAAAAAAACCTTGTGATGATGGTTCTATAATATTATATTAAAGATATAGTAGATATTTTCTATGTGGATAGGAAAATGAATGTAAAGCCAACGCATTTATAATCTTCAAAAGGTCTATCGAGTTTGTGTTTAGAGTTTTATTTTATTTTGTTGGTACAGGGGAAGTAAAGAGAAATGAATTTTCTTAAATAGGTTCAGATGAATGAGTCTAGGGATCAACCAAACGTAAAAAATGTTTTCTAGGACCAATATTTTTTTTTGTATATAATATATTGAAAATTTGTGGGAAAATGGTTGGTTGAATTTTCGCTAAATATCAATTTTTTAGTTTTTTTTTTTTGGAAAAAGTTGTGGGGAATGGGGTTTTTTTTTCAAGATTGACTTATATGTATATGTATAGAAAGAAAAATTTCTTTAAAAATATTATATGTATTTTTTTTTTATCTATGATTTTAACGTTTGTATGGTTTTGATTGAGAGGAACTCTTATTCAAATGAATTATTGATTATCCTGTAATAATATCCCAAAAAGAATATTATAAAATATTAACGTAAAAAAATATATTTTTATTGTTATTATTATTACATAAATATTTATAGAAATAGAAAATATTTTTAAGCTTTATATATTTTTTTATTTTTAAATAATTTATGAATTTTTCATTATTATACAATTTTTCATTATCCATGATATTTTTATTATATTTGTTTGATTTTTTTCTTTGTTGTTGCAGAAAATTGCTGTAATAAATATCAATTTTTAATAATCTGTCCATTTATATTTAATTAATATTTTCAATTGCATGAATTTTTATTAATTTTGTATAGTCTTAAAATAATTGGCATATTATAATTGGCTAAATAAAGTGTTCTCGAAATATCGAATAGTATTAGCTATTTTTTTTTTCTTCATTGGAAATACATTATTATTAACAATGTAAATTATGTTTGGAATATTGCCAATTAAAATTTTTTGTTATTGAAAATAAGGAAAAGTGTAAATCTATAACAGTGTTAATTATATATAAGCTCATTAAAATAAATTTTCATATGAAAATGTTAAATAAATTTTTTAATGAGTTTATTTTATAAAAAATACGATAGTGTTTTTTTTTTTTTAAGGATTTAGTTACATTACATAAAATTCATATTAGAATAAAAAATTATATTTTATGTTTAATTGTTATAAGGTTTTTTTTGAGAGTGTATAATATAAAAAAATTATTAATAATTTAATGATTTTTATATAAAAACGATTGAACATTTATAATTTTTTTTTTTCAAAAATTCTAAAATTATTATTAATGAAATGAAATCATAAAAATATAATATAATAGACTCGGATATTTTAACTTAATTTTTCATTTAATGTTTTGGAATAAATATTTTCAGTATTTAATTTATGAACCAAGATTATATTTCTTTTTTTATATCTAAAAATTTAATTTATTGAGTCTATTTATCAGGGAAAAAAAAACATTAAACTCTTTCCATCACTAGTTTATATCAAACAGGAAATATTGATAATAATTCACACGGGATGGTCAATCTCGATAACCATTTTCTGGTCCCGAACAAATATGGTAATAATATTTATTTTAAAAATAGAATTTACATCTTTATTACAGTGGGTTTGTTGAAATATTTAAAAAATCAAAAATATCAAATATGTATTCCTAAATGATAAAAAAAAAAGATTTTTTTTTTTTGAATGTATGATTCCATCTAAATTTGTAAAGTTTGTTCTTTATTAAATGTATTTTTTAATTTAAATAATCGAAAAATTTTGTTAACCGTGAAGGAAAATCATTCATTTACAAATACAAGACGGGAAAATAATAAAGGATCCAATTTCCTTAAATATTTTAGTATTATGTAATCTTAAGTTAAACCAAACTGACTACAAATATTCTCAAAACTCGCAGTTACTAACTGTAGAATTGAAATTATTTTCATTAAAATGACACACTTATGATTTACCCTGTAAAATAGATTCTGTCGATTCTATTTTACAGGGTAAATCATAAGTGTATTATGATTTTTGTTTAATTTTCAAATAGCGATTTAAATTTGAATAATAATTACTGTCGCATAAATATCAAAATAAATTTGTAATTTCACATATCAATCTAAAAATAATAATTTTTTTTAATACAAAATTTTATTTAAATAAAAGATTCTTTTTATCGTTTAATATGAATGGGATAAAATTAGGGGTTTTTTTTTTAAACTGAATGCATAAATTATTCAACAAAATAAAAATAGTTTACGGAACTGTGAAAATGAGTTCAAACTAAATAAAATTTATTGAAAACGATAATAATATTCATCCTGTACGGAATACCTTGTTGTATACAAAATATATAGAAAAACAAATTTAATGATTTTTTCAATATGAAATTTTCCATTTTTGAAATTTTGATTCCTTCAGTACTTTTTTTAGAGCATAAAAATGTTTTATTTCAATGATTTATGCGAAAGTTTTGCCCTAATATATTTCATATTTGTTTTTTTGTTGTTGTTGTCTTTGTAGTGTTGTATTAAAAACAGCAAATGAGTGAATTTCAATATTTTTTTTCGCAAAACAAATTTTCGATCAAACTTCATAGATCGTGCTTTTTTTATTATCCACTCATAAAATTTAGTTTTTTTATTAAACAGTTCCATATTTTTTTAATTTTTTTTTTGTAGATATAAAATGAAGTTTTATACTAAAAAAAGTGTTTAAACACATAGTAAATTGATGTTTTGTAACTAACACATAAATATTTTAAAAATATGTGTTAGTTACTGCAAAGATACACAATATAAGAAAATATGAAATGAAGGACTTTTATTTCACAAAACATGTTATACATTAATATTATTTCAATTAACTTTCGTTTTGGGATTGTTTAAAAATATTAAAGGATTTTTTCTTTACTGTGAAAAGCTGCTGTTGTTTGCTCCTTCAAAAAACAAAATAAAATGATGTCGACAACGACAACATCTTCTTCCGTTTTCGCTATCTAATTCTTTTGTTGTTATCACTAGATTTAAGTAAAATATGTAGGTTACAATACAAAATAAGGAAGTGCAATAGAGAGTTTCCGATTTGTAATAATTCGTAAGCTTTTTTAGACCTTATGCCAGTTTCAACACCACCGATTAAGATATATAAAACATAATTGTAAAATTAAATTACTGCTGATAATTTGCTTTCGAAAATTGACCCTAAGATTTCAGCTAATACATTTTTTTGAAGGAATATGTAATCAAAATCAACTCATTTCAAGACATTTCATGGAAATATGTATAGACAATTTAAAAAAAAAAATATTTAAAAAGCTAAGAATAGACAAAGTTAATACATCATTTTTTGTTACATCGAAAATATTAAATACTTTTAATACTTCCCTTTGTAGGCTCCATGAATTGGATTAGACGATTTATTTTGAAAGAAATTGAAAGAACTAATTCAAAATTGATTATATAAATGTTTACAGAAATATGGGAAACTAAAAAAAAAACTATTGAAATATTTTGAAGTGCAAGTAAATGAAATATTTTTATGATATTTTTTATGCAAGATGAAATTTTATAGTTTCAAAAAATATATGTAATAAAAATAAGGGAAATCATTTTGTTTTTGACTGGGAATTGATGATGGGCTAGGCATATTAAATATCGATCACTTGAAAAGAATTTCAGATTAAATTTATGTGGAAAATACTATTTTCTATCTGTAATTATTGATTTGTAAGAGATAAATAAATTTTTGTATTTTTCTATCTTAAATTAAGATAAATGTACAATTTTTATTCACTAATCATAATGCCATACGAATTTCTTTACAGTCAAAAACATTTTCTTCAAATCCATCTTTTACTACCGTATATTTATAAATATTGTTCTTTTCAAAATTATTTTAATCATTTCGAAGCAATTTATATTTTAATAACTATTTTAGACATCCTGCAGGATTTTTTGTATATATATTACTACAAAAATGTTTTCATGAAATTTATTTCAATACAAATGTTTAAAGATTAATTAAAAAAATAATACTTTAAAATCATACAAATTTATTGCATTGAAATGTAAACATTTTAATTTTGTTATTAGATTTTATCATTGATGATGATATAATAAAATTAAAAAATTAAAAAAAAGAACAATTAATGACAATAATTATTAAATTAATTATAGTATTTACCAAAAATATAATTACTTTTTATTATGTGGTAAAACATCATTCACAACACCTGGTTTTGGTATTGCTATTTTTTTGAAATTTAATATGTAATTATTGCCAATAATTATTGACAATTTTTATTTATATTTAAATAAATTAAAGTAGTTATATTACCTACCATTTAAAAAATAAACAGATTTTTGTAATTATACAACCAATAAGGTTTATTGAAATGAAACAAAAAAATATAATGTTTTTTTCGAAAGAATTTCATAATTAAATGGAATTCAAAATGATAATATCCGAATTAAATAAAATGTATGAATTTTTGTTATATTCTGAAATATCAAATCTAATGATTAAAATTAATAATAAAAAATATTAATTAAATAAATATAAACCCAGAAACTAAATATTAAACGGCCCCCATCATTACACATCGCTGGCTGATCTAACCACCCGGATAATTCATTTTAGTTGACTTGACTAGAGTTTAGGTCAGTGTTGTGTTACGTAAACTACATGATGTAGTGTAGACGATAGTAATAATTTATTGTCTACTTTATAGTGTACTCGAATTTATTTAATTTTGTTTGTTAATATTTTTTATTTCATGTTGTATAATTGCATATATACATTGTATATATAATTAAAAACTGAATAATCGAACAAATTTCACAAAGTCGAAATTATCTACATCATTGTCGACATTAACTATAACATTGTCTACACCAAATTTGTTTGCCTCTGCTGTTGTTTACTCTAAAGTGTAGCCAATGAAAGTATACGCGTAGAGGAACAGGTTTATTATTTAGGTTACTCGAAATACTTAAATTCACTTTAAATGGGGGGCCTACTTAGTACAGCTTTGAATCGATTCAACTGGTTAAGTAGACCGAAACAATTAAATCACATATTTATTTTTTTGAAACTGTAAAATTTCATTCCTCTTGACATATTCTTCAGTTTAGATTCGCAAAATTTCAATCGTTCCAAACTCATTCGATTCAATTCGTTCTGATTCGTTTTCAATAGCACCTCTGTGTCCACTCGCTATTTGCCACACAAAATATATGAAGACGTTAAATTTGAACTATGCTGAACGAATCGTTACTGAAATGATCGAAACTATGAAGCCCATTCTTTAATATAAAAACATTTTGGATAGAGCGCCATCTAATGGCAAATGAAATAATTAACGCCGTTACTTTACTAAATAATGATTTAGAGTCAGATTTTAATTCTGATGTTGTGGGGGTAGAAATGTATATCGAATAGTGATTTATTACAGAAACTAGAACCCACAGACTATATTTTTTTAAACAAACTGTTTATTAGTATTCCTATTACAATTAAATAACAATATTTCAAAAGCCTACATTTTAGTTTTTAAGCTGCACCAATATAAGAATGTATTATCTTAACTAAAATGTGATTCTAACTAACTATGTATTTAACTCTTAAGATATTATTAGCTTTTGAGTTATGATTAAATTAATATATTTAACACGTTTTTCATTAATTTGAACCATTCTAGTTCTGTTCATTATTGCTGTACTCTACTATTATTAATTTCTAGATATTATAACTCGATAAATATTTCAATATTATAATTGTAATTATTATAGAAATAGAAATAAATAATTAAAAAAAAAATAGTTTGTTGTTGGTTAAAATAAATTCATTGTATACATATATAAAAACGATATTTGTATGTATATGTATATAAGAATTATTTAAAAATAAAATCACACAAAATAAAATAAAAAAATAAAATGTATTAATTAATAAAAATAAATAAATAAATATAGTTTGTAAACAAAATGTGTGCAGACGTACCAAAGAGGGTAAATAGAGCATCAGGCGTGACCATCTACAGAAAAAAGAGAAATATAGAGATCAGTATAAAATTAGCAGAGTAATTGAATGATTGAATGTTTTTTTTTTTTAATAATATTTTTTTTTTTTATAAAAATATTAAAATTATTTATAAACTTTTTTTTTGTAAAATTAACATTTTAAAATAAATTTAAATAACAAAAAAAAAAAAAAATTATACAAATAAAATTAAGTTTTAAAAATTAAAATGTAAATAAAAAAGTACACGTACGTAATTGAATATCCTTGAATGTTTTTGTATGTATTTTTAATTTTATATATAATTACTTAATTGTATTGAGCTATGTGCGTGTGTGTTTGTTTTTTTAGAACCGCCATTTTTTTATAACCGCCATTTTTTTTAAAATGATTGCTTTGTAATATTAAAATTATATTTTTTTCGTTTTTGTTTTTTAATATTCTCAAATTCTTCTAGTTTGCTTGAAATTTTAGGAAAATCTTAGGGGTGTAAGTTCTCAAAAATTTCGAAATCCGTGCTTTTGCCATATCTTGATTTTTGAAATAACGTAATGACAGAATTGGCGCCATTCGTTAACTAAATTAATGTTGTCATGTCGTTTTGTATAGAAACGAAAATTTTGAAAATTTGTAATTTTCTAAATTGATACTGGAAATTCATAATTACTTTGAATAATTAATTAAAATTTGAATTATTTAAGCAGCTTTTATATTGTATTTTTTTAAGTATTTTTCTTGAACCAGCTAATAAAAGTGTATACAAAATTTTTGTACGAAATATGGAATTAAAATTTTGGTATATTTTTTTCATATTATTTAATAAATTGTAATCCAAATATCTCAGAAATTGAAAACCCTAAATAGTATTAATTGATATTATTTAAAAATGAAAAATTATTTCAATACTAAGAATTTAAATGAAAATTAATTCGATTTCATGAAAATAAATTTGTATATTCGAAATATATGTTAAAATTTTGTCATTATTTTGAAATCTCTTGATAAATATCGATCTGAATTTTCAAAAAATAAATGTAAATTATTTATATCAATGATTAATTTGTGGTTGAAGTAATTATTTAAGTTTGCCAACATTTGTCCAAGTTTCTTATATTTTTTCGAAATAAATGATTTAAAGGAAAAATTCTAATTTTATTATTATTTAATATCGTAAAAAGCAATTTGTCGCCGTTCTCAGTAACCGACGATAGTCGAATTAAAAACACTAAATAAAATGATTAAAACAAAGAGGCGACGAGCAGTAAAATATTCTTCTTTTTAAAAAATTATGAAAAAAGCTAAGTAAATAAAATTATATAATGTAATTTCTGCGAAAATAAAAAAGATAAAACAGGCGCACACACAAAAATAAAGAATAATGACAAAAAAAAAGATAAAAATGTAGGAGAAAAATTAATATTATTTAATTAAATAAATTTTTGAAATAAATTAAGGATAAAATTAAACATTGAAAATAAAAATCACATACGGAAGTAATTTATTAATTGAAAAAATTAAAATAAAATCTAAATTGTTTAATTTTAAAGTATATAAACTTAAAAAAAGATAATCACAAAATAAAAACCTGCATTTAAAAATAATGTAAATTTTTATTGGTTTTCAAATTTTCTAAGATTTTTCCTAATATGTAATTATTAAAATAAAACAAAATTACAAAAAAAAAAAAAATAATAAATTTTACAGTCTGCAAATGAAAAATTCAATTACAAATTCTATTTACAAAAAAGTCGCACTTTACACCACACCACATTTAATAATTTTAACGTTATTTTATTAATTCAGCTTCGGCTTTCAAATAACGATGAATAAGATTATAAAAATTGTGTTTATTTTTTGAAAAAAATTTAGTTCCACAATTCATGAATTGCACTTACCATGCTTTGTTTCAGGTTTGCAAGCTTTTATATTGAGTTATTTGTCGTGAAATATATAAAAAAATATTGGCTAATTTATATGAATTTGATAATTAATGATATTGCTGAACGTTTTTGTAAATATTCTTAATATATAAAAGTATAATTTTTAATAATATTGTTTTCTCACTTAAACAACTTTAGGTGCATATTTTTAACAATTTGGTGTGATGTATAGAGCGAACCTTTTATTTGTAAAAAGAATTTGGTATAAATAAAAAAGTGTAAAATCGCGATTTTATGTCACCGAATAAAGAAATATTAAATAAATTGCATACATTATTTTGTCATTAACATTTTACTTTACAGACTATTTAATTTCTCAGTTTATTTATTTAATTTAAAATATTTGAAGTAAAAAAAAAACTCTAATTTTGTTATAATTCCTTTTCGAAAAAATTATCTTTATCTTTTTAATCGTTAAAAACTAAAAAATTATTATAAATTAAAAAAATAATATATATAAATATAAAAACTGATATTTTAAAATATTTTTATTACCTCTTCATTTAGATTTGATACAAGTAGAACATTTGAAAAACCTCGTAAAGCTGGTGTTGATTGACCTAGAGCACCTGAATTAGCAAGTGCAAATGCACTTAAATTTGGTATTCCACCGTTATAGCCACCTGATAATGGTGTACCTAAACCTAATGCAAATGGTGGTAGTACACCAGGTCCACCTAAACCGTTCATTGCTTTAGAATAATAAATAAAATAATCTTTATGTTAATAATATTAAAGAAATTTCTTAAAAGCATAATGCAATTTTATAAAACAAAAAATTGTTTATATTAAAAAATCATAAACAGATTGAAGAATTATAGTAAGATATTAGAAAATTATAATAAAAATATTAAAAAGAATTTATATATAATATTTTATATATTAAAAGATTATATTTACTAATAAGTAGTTGATTATTATTGATTTTTTTATTGTTTAGTAATTAAACATTCCACAGAGAATCCATTATTATATAATTATGTATGTCCAATAGATGGCGATGAATATTTTATGAGTGTAGTTGTAAATAATTAGTTATAAATTAGTGATCACACATGAATTTATATCCTAATATTTTTTCTATATAGAATTGTTAAAAGATTTGTTTTTTGTTTATTTTTCTAATTCACTATACAAATTGATTTTGCATAAAAAATGTCATTCATTTTTTGGTTACAATCAGATTATAAATAATTTTTATATAACAATCAAAAAAGTACAATCGAAAATAATTTATTAAAATAGCGTTTGCTATGCTCTATCACAGAAATTAATAAATTCAAGATTTTATTACTATTTAAATAAATTTAATTAATTTATAACTAATTGAAATAAATTGCCACCTTAAGTTTTATATTGCACAGCAGACTATTTATGTCGAAAATTAATTTATCCTTTTTTTTTATCTGAATTAATTTTTAAAACAAATTTAGTAAAATTTTGGTTATAAGAACCTTGTGAAATTTTGTTATTTTATAAGATATTTAAAGTATTTTTTTGTGATTTTGTTCAATGTCATTCTTGCAGCAAATTTTTACATGTTTTGAATAAAACTATGTCCTAATCCAAATCGACATATTAACGCACAGTTTTAAAAACATTTATCTTTAAGTTAAATTGAATTCTAAATATTTTGTATACAGAATTTAATTTAACATAAATAATAATACTATCTTTAAAGTAATTTAAGAAAAAAAAAAAATGTTTTCTTGCAAAACAAAATTACATTAAACTAAATAGAATGAGGTTGACATAAGTATTAATAATTATTCTTTCAGAAGATCTGATTTATATAAGAGGTGCAAGTATATTTAGAAACTAATTTATCTTTACACTAATTTTAATTAATTACTTTTTTCCTAATTTATAACCAGAGTTAATAATTTTATAGATTTTTTTTTCGTAAAGATTAAAATATTTAAAGTTGTATGAATTTAATAATTATGAATTAAAAATGAAAGAACTTTTAATGTTGTCTTTCAATCTAATTAAATTCTTGTTTCAACATTTTTATGTTATTTTTTGTAAAAAATTTCATATTAGTTTTCTATAATAGCTTTTTGAAAACAAAATGTTGGCTATGAAGTATCTAGAAAGTAATTAATTCAATAATATTTTATCTTATCAGTGGTTCAATATTAAAAATAAATATCGATTAAAAATCGCAGTGTGAAATAAACTTCCACAATTCTGTTATGTATTCATTTAAAAAAAAACTAAAATGAATTTCCAAATATGAAAAATCACTTATAAACTTTTTAAAAAAATTTACAATTATTTCCATTTTACTTTTTTGATTGATTTTTTTTTTAAATTTCCAATAATGATATTATTATTAGTTATTATTATTTATCATTCCAAAAAAAAAAAATAAAACATGAATAACAAAATGTAAAATCAAAACCAAAAAAAAACTAAACAAAAAACCGGAAAGAAGGAAAAAAAAATTATAAATGTTACCTAATTTATCACCTGTTAATGCTGGTCGTGCTTGTCTAGCAGCAATCAACAGTAAATCATTTGTATTTACCAAACCACCAGCGCCAGGTATTACATCGGCACCTGGTTCACCTGGTGGTAATGATGGATTTGTAAAATCTCTCGATTTATCATTATTATATTTAACATTAAGTGCTGTCAATTTACTATTATCAATACGTAATGTACAACAACCATTGTAAATATTTTGACCATCTAATATAGCTTTTGCGTGTTGAGCAGCCGATGCATCAGGATATTGTATAAGAGCCTGGCAAATAAATAAATAAAAAAAAAAAAATAAGAAAAATAATAAATAATAATTGACGTAAATAATAAATTATATATATAAAAGTTTATGTTACTTACTTGGAATGAATTATTTTTTGTAAATGTAACAATTTTCAATACTTTGCCAAAACGTTGAAATATTTGATGTAATATTTCCAATGATACTGGATATAATAATGATTCTACAATAACTCTTAGTACTGTATTTGGACCACCAATACCATTTCCAGTTTGTGTATTATTTTGTATTGTTGTTACATCTGAACCAGTTATTGGTAATGGTGAACCAGATGATGGTGATTGTATTTGAAAATCTTGATTTTGTAATGCAGCTGAAGCATTCTGGTAAATAGAAATTGCACAAAAAAAAAAAACAATATGTTAGAAATAAATAATGAAATTAATTTTTTATATTTTTTCAATAAATGTTTGTCAATAAACTGCTAATAAACATAAATTTTTTTTATGAAAACATTAAAAAATACAAATATTCTACTAAGTAATCTGTGATTTTGTATTTATTTTTTTTTGGTTTTTTATAAATACATTTTTTTAATATTATTCTTTTTATGTATTTTTACTTATGTGTTACCTACTTTTCTAGTTAAATTTTACTTAAAGGATTAAGCTCTTACGTAAACATTTATCACTTAAATGTTTTTCTACTTTCGTATTCGTTTTTCTCTTTATATACATATATATACGTAATTTTTACCGAACTTTTGTACCATAAAAAAAGGATCCTTTCTACACAAATAAATATACTACGCTTTCATATCGTATAAAAAATGTGGTTAACTATATATTGTTTTCGTTGGAGAAGAATTACTTTTTTAGGGATTAAAAAAAGAGCGGGTAAAAAACGGATATAAGTAAAATATAAATGTTTGAATTATGTTTCGTTTACATTTTTTTTTGTTACATATTTTCTATTTATAATTTTTTTTTTTGTGTAAGTTTTACTATAATATTTGTAAAAACAAATGATTTTTTTTTCGTGCAGTCTTTTGAAAAAATATTTTTCACACTGCAATCATTTTACATACACAGAATGTTATTATATCCGCAAAGTTGATGGAAACAAGGATATGGAAATGACGACAATCCCTAAACAAAATATTCGGAGAAAAAAATTATTTATGAATGTATATATTTTTGTCTAACCAATTGAAACAGGAATTATACAAATACATTCATATATCCAGGCAGGATTCTTTTTATACAAAAAACAAAAACAAAAATACAACAAAACACGACAGAATAAACTCTTTAGTCACAATAAAAAAAAAACGATATAAACTTTTTAAAATTGTTTTAAGAAGTGGCGCTTAAAGTTAATACTAAGAGCTAAGAATACAGGACAAACATAGAAAGCAACTAAGAAAATATAATAATAAATTTAAAGATACATTTTTTTTTTGTTGAGAAAACAAAAGACAAACAATCTAAAATTTAAATAAACGGAAATTATAAATATATACAGGGTTAGTAAATAAATATGTTAAAAATTAATTTTGTAAAAGAAATTATTCAAAATATTTAAATAAAATCTTTTGATTATCCATCAAAAAGCTTAAATTAACGAAAAACTCAATACACAATTACATAAAATATAAATGTACTGAATTGCTTTTATTTTAATTTATAGCATTTATAATATTTCTTAGAAATCACCCTGTAATTTATATAAATCATTGATTTATTTAATTGTGTATTCGTAAAGTTGAACAATCTAAGAAGTAATAATAAAATTCTTGGAAGGCTCAAAAAATTATTAATAATAATTATGTTTTAACTATATATCTACAAAATTCGTATACAAATTTATGGTGAATGCAATAAACATTTTTCCTATAGTGTCAGTAAGCTTTTAATGCACTTTTAAAGGAAAATGAAAACAAACCGCAGTATAACATTTATATATATAGAAAATTAACAAATTTGAAAGGGATGAAGGAAAACTCTCATAGGTAAAGATTATTAAAGTGTTTGTGTATGAGGAGAGTATAAAATGGATGGACGGAAATGAGAATATAACCCGCACATTTTACAAGGAAATATACATATATATTATATAAAACTATTATTTCAGAATGAATAAAAATTTAAATTTAAAATAACCAGAAGTAAAACATAACAACATAATAAATTTTGAATATTTATGTAATTGAGGTGTTTGTTAAAAGGACATTTAAATCATCAATGATATTTTAATTTGTTACAAAATCATCATATTTAATTAAATTTAGGTTTTAATATCTAAAAGGCAAACACTATAAGATGAAACTTTACAATAATTGTAAAATATTTTATACCAAGTAATTCATTGAAAAGTTTATTTTTGATTTATAATTTGAAATTTTACTTAATTACATTCCATAATTATTATTAACTGATAAGATTGGACTTGGACAATTGAGTAATTGTAAAGTCTACAACGACTATAAATGCGAACATAAATACTATGACCAAAAAGTGTTGTGAATTTTGTTTCAATTTGAAATTTCTTGTTAATTTAATTGAAGTTATCGTACAAAATTTTCTTAATTCTAGCTGGAAAATATTTTAATAAAATGTTTATTTATATTTGATTTAAATATTACTTCATTTGCTATTACAATGAAATAAGGATACAAGAAGGTAAATTTTGTTAAAGAACAACACATCCAACCACCACGACAATTATGTCATTTATACGAAATTTTCTTCCTTTATAAATTTATTTATTTATACATATATTTTTGTTGTTATTTAATGTTTTATAAATATTAAATTGTGCACTTTAATGTTTTAAATATATTTATATACATGTACCTAGAAGATACATATATCTTGAAAGATATTGTGGTTGGTTTTTTTTTTTATGTTGATAGTTAAAATATGAGTAGTAATATAACTTATATATATAGAAATTTTGTACCACAAAAAAAATATACACCAAAGTATGTCAGAAGGATTTTGTTATAGGATAAAATGTGGTAACTTCCTATTTACTTTCATACCTTTTAAAAGACATTATATTTTGTATATAAAATTGTGTATTATCCTTTGAAACTTATATTTAATATTTTTTTTGTTAGTTTAACTACTACAATTTAAAATAAAAAATATAAAAGAGGTCATAAATATTTATATAAACATAGAGAATAAAATTATTATATATATAAAATGTATTTATTATTACATTAATTTTCTTTTGTTTTTAAATAAATTATTTAAATGAAAAATATGAAAATGAAAAAGACACAATTTTCTATTTGATAATAATATACGAGTTTTAATAAGAATAATAAAATTTGTATTAAGAAAGATTTTTAATGTTTCTTATAAAATTATTTCGTTAATTAATAATTTAAAAGTCCTTTGAATAAAATACGTACAAACGTAAATAAAGAAAAAACATTCAAGAACAAAAAAAGGATTTGCAATTAGAAAAAAAGACAATAACTTTTAGAAGGAAATTGTTTTGTTTATGGGTGTTTTTATTTTTGCATTTAAAGAAAGTAAGGAACGACATTTTAATTGAATAAAAAAACTAATCTAATATTGAAAATTGAAGTATTAATAATTGAGATAGTTTTTTATGTTTAAATGCATATTAAGTAATTATTGTAAAATATTGATATCTAAATCTAGAATTACGAAAGTAAGAAATTTAATTGATATATCTATTAGGTAATTACAGAATATAAAATTACATTCAAAGATAACGAGACAGTTTAACTACAGTTTAAATTATAAAATTGAAGTAATAACATAAAAATGTTGGAAATATTTTCGATATTATGATGAAAATGGTGTTTAAGATACGATATTAAAATATCGTAAAAAAAATTCGACAATTTCTTCAAGAAATTTTTCCATTGGCGGAAAATTTATTTTAATTTCAATAATTAATGATAAGGGAGTAATAAAAATATTAACATATATTATTGATATTTATCATATTTAAAATAATAATTGAAAATTATAGAAATATTTTCACAAATATGATAATTTTTTTTTACTGAAATTATTTAATTTTATTAATTATTATTTAACTTAATTTAAAATTGTATAGTCAATTATTAAAAACTAACCAATTAATTTGTTGTCAGGTATATTTGAAAATTCATAGAAATATTTTCCAAATTAATTATGTACATAATGTAAAAAAATTTTGGTTTTTTATTTATGGAAAATTTACATGGAATTTTCAAATTGTATTTTACAAAATTGAATATAATGAATTACAAAATTTTATTTATTTATTTTTTGATTTCTGAATAATAATGACAATAATAATGAAAATTCATTTGTTTTTCTAATAAAGAATTTTCCAAAACCGAATAACAAAGTAAAATTTAAAAATATTTCTATAATATTTCTAAATGAAATTGACTGATTTGTTCTGATATAATAGTGAATCTGTGGTGTCCTTTTGCTTTTAGTTTAATATACAATTTCTAACTACAATAGTAAATTCTTTCTTTAATTTTTTTTTTCTAAATTTACATTTGATTTTCGCACAATATTTTCGGTTAGAATATGGAATTTAATTAAATTAAAAGTTATTGAAATTCATCAAAGGTGCATTTGTCCTTATTACTAACTATTTTCATTACATTATGAGAGTTCATACTAAACTTCAATATAATAATAGTAAAATTCTAAATAAGGAGTTACAAAAAAAGTTGTTAACTATTGTTAACTGATTTGCACACCAAAAAACAAAGAGCTAAGGTCATTAGAAAGCCTTCTGGAAGAATCTCTGAACATAATTACACCAATTTTATTGCTTGTAAATATGTTACAATTCATAATTTTGGGTTCAGCAATACTTTTCATAATTATTATTAAAACAATTCTGGTAGAGAAATAATCAATTCAATCACGAGCGCTTAATTTTTGTTGTTAGAATCTGTCACATTTCAATCTATTTATTTATGAACGCAGCCACAGAACAAAAATATATAATAAAATTAATTAAACGCTAATATCGTTTCTATTTCTATTTATCACTTTATCATGAATATCAAAATTATTCACACAAATCTTTGGGAAAACTTAAAAAATTTACATGATAAAGTGATAACAGATTTTATAGTTTATTATAATATAAATAAAATTGTAAAAATGAAAAAAATTGAATACATACACCTACCCCAACTGAATGACTTTGATCTGTTTTTAATTCACGATGATTTGAATATTGTACATAAACAATACGTCCTCGTACTTGTGGTGGTGTACTATTAAAACATGCTACCATTGCTGTTGCTGATACTTCATCTGCCATTTCTAAAAATGCTTGATTTTTACCCTTTAATACTAGGACATTTGTAACGCGACCAAATGGTACACCCAATTGTATTACTTCAGCTTCGCTAGATTCATTTGGAATGTTTCTCAGGTGAATGACTTTTGACGGTTTTCCTGTAATATAGTAAAAAAAAAAACAAATGAAAATATACGTAAATACTACGAATTATAAATATTTTATTGTTTATTTATTTTTAACAATTTTTCACTGGAAAATTTCATAAAAATAAAACTAATTTTAGGGTTGAAAAATATTATATAGAATCAGATTAAATTGGTGTACTCAAAAAACGAATCAATCTGATAATTTTATTTTAAAGTTGTTCGTTTTTTGATAATAATTTTAGATATACAGAAACCGAAAATTTGAGGAAAAGTAATTTATTTATATAAAGTTCGAGTATTAAATTAAATATTAAAAGCAATATTTTGAAAATTGAGCAAATTATACTTTTCAAATTTTTTTGTTATTATCTTAACATAGCAAAATTTATACTTGTAGAATTAGTTGGAATTTTGATTAGTTTGATTATTTTTCGCTTGTTTTACCTAGTTTGTTACTCATTTAATACGAATAGTAAATTAGTATTTACTTATAAGAATAGTAAATAAGTACATATTTACTTATTATTATGTTATAATTACAATTATGTTTAAATTACTATTTGTTAAAAGATTCTTATTTTAAAATTAATTTACATATTACCCTTAAGGAGAAATAATAGATTTATTGACCTTAAATGGACGTTTAAAGGAGATTTCACTCGACAACAACATTTGTTTAGTTTGCAAAGTAACAAATTAATGTAGCATTACAAAAGTAACATTTTGCCTGTAATAATAAAATATCGTACAAATTTGCTTAAAGTATGATTTAAATCAAATTTGTGTAATTGCTAAAATATTTTTTTTTTCAAATCTACAAATATTTAATGATATACAAATGAATTAAAATATAAATTAGAGCAAAAATTGATTTATTTTAACAACTTTCATATAAAATTTCTTAGATGATGTTATTGTTAATTTACGAATAATTTTCAGAACCGAAATTTATAATACGGATTTATAATTAATATGTAATTTTATTAAAACTATTTATATACTACTACCTACAATTATATATTAATTAAGAAATATTCGTGGACAATATGGATAAAAATAAATATATTGTTAAACATCTAACATGGTCGACGGCAACCTCGTCATATATTTTATAAAAATAAATATTAATCTCAATTAATATATATTAAAAAATACACAAAAATAATTTCAAACATTTAATTTAAGTTTGGTGTAAGATCGGTTCATAAATTCGGCTAAAAATTTTAAATTGAAAAAGTAGTCCAAAAACAAATGAAAATATTATGAAATCTAGAAAACATATAATATTTAATTATTTAATTGTTCTTTGCTGTGCAAATTTTATTATGGAATAAATAATTATATGATTTATTTAAAATCTATCCAAAATGCAGTCTTTAAAGTAAGTCTATAAAACATTATATAAATTATAGGTCCATATGAATCAATTTTATAACTCCCTAAATAAATATTATATAATAAAAGAAATTGGAATTTATAATAATTATTTTATTTTTCAATTATGATTTGCAAAGTGTTAAAATGAAACTTTCAAACATTATTTGATTGATTATCATTTATTGATCTCATGGGCATATTAATCGTTATCAATTTTTATCATATACCATAAATAATAACATTTTATACAAAATGAACAGAAAATGAAAAAAATGATGGTAAATTAATGAAATTGCTTTCTTGGGTTATCCACCACAAAATTACATATATATAAATATATAACATTTGTATAACATTTCAGTACATATATAGAATATATTAGGAGAATAGAAATTTTTTATTTTGGGTTCTTTTTTTTTTATTATTTTATTACACTTTTTCACAGCTTTTACACCAAATTAGTATATAACAAAATTTCTAACATTCAATTTCAATTAAAAATAGGGATAATTGATGCATAGCTTTAACCTCTAGGATATAAAATGAAATTATTTTTGTTTGTATTTATTTTGCACTTTGTTTTATATATATTTGGTTTTTCCTTATTGTTTAGCATTACTTATGTATCTACATTAATATAACAACAAAATGTAAAATTCTTTTATAGTATAGCTGTAACGTAACAAGAGTGTTTATACAGATATATATCGAAAAATGTTTGGTAAGTTTTTGGTTTTTATGTATATATAGATACAAATATATAAAGCTTTAAGGTATACTTTTCGAACATATAAATTAATGTTTTTGACCATTAGGTATTTTTAGTCGATTGATGATTATATATGCTGTTTATCAATAGGATAGAAAATGTGGAATTTTGTTTGTTAATTTTTTTATTTTTTATATATTATATTATATCTTCAGTGAAAATGAAAAATTAGTGAAAATAAACAACACTTTTAGAAAATTGTATTTTTTGTCTCGCAATATACATACATACATATATATATATATATTGACGATTATTTTAAATGTGTTAGGATATTATGTTGTCATTAAAATATCTGGATAAATTGATGTATTAAAGTTAGTGAATAATTGAAATCTTTTTTGAAAAATTATTGCTCTATAATATATCAAGTATTTATTGTCCATCTTAATGTGAAGTCTTTAATTTTAATTGTTAGTACCTATGAAAAATTACCTAAAAAAAATTGAATTTTGATTACTTTTAGTCTGTAGGAAGGTTTTTTTTTTTTTTTTTTGTAATTAAATATTATATGCCTAGGATCATTTTAATTTAAATGCCAATTAAGGAAAAAAATATTTTCTTATTTTTTTACACATTTTTCTTATACGTAGGGGAAATTACCCAATCAATTTACGTCTATTAAATATTAATCATCTAGTAACAGATTTTCTCTCAATATAATAAATATTTTTTGAGTACTTTTTGAATTGATATATTTTTTTTTTTTTAATTTCCTATTAAAATATACTGCTATATATATACATATTTTAATATTCCATTTTGTCCCAACATTTGCATCCTTTTTCAATTAAAATAAACTAAATTGACCTAACGATCAAGGTAATTCCAGTGTAAGATTTTTTATGTAAAATATTTCATATAAATATAAACAGAATTTCTATTCGGAAATTACAGTTTTTGATTAGTTTGAAAATTTCCGGAAATAAATTGAAAATGAAATAAAATAGACGCGAGACTTTACCACAATTTATTTGTTTTTTTATTTTTTATTTTAGTTATTTTATATATACATTTTTCATTCAATCGTTCTAAATTTTTCTTGTAAAATACACAAAAATGCTCAACAAAACTTTCAGGTACGATAGTGCAAAAAGACAACAGAATTAAAATTTTAAATTGTTATAAAAACTTAAAATATCATTAAAAACAACAACGATTAATTCACCAAAATGCAAAAAAACAAAAATTGATTTTCCACCATAAAATTTATTAAAGTTTTCTTATAAAAATAACATTGTCGTATTATCTAAAATTTCGACTTCCACTATCTCTAAGTAGTTGAAACAACAAAAATAACACTTCAACCCAACGAAGTAACTTTTCAATTTATTCATAATAATAACAAATAATAATTTTCGCACGTTGTGCACAAAAAGTTTTTCATACTTTTCCCACCCCACAGCGTCTTCGTCATCATTAATTGTTTAAAAAGTATAAATGTATATAAAAAATCTTTGCCAGCAAAAAAGAAAGGACATTTTTCCATAAACTATTTATTTTAAGGTGACGACAATTGGTGTGAGAATCAACAAAAATGTATGAAAAAAAAGACAAATCTATAGAAGAAAAAATAAGTAAATTAATATTGTCACAAAAAAGGACATCTGTTAAAATTCATTTGAAACACATTCAAAATAGATTAAATAAAATGTAAATTACGAAATGTTGTATATATATATATATAGAAAATTATAATATAAATTTATCTCTTTTGAAATACCTTTTTAAATTTTTCATTTTTGACCTATGACTTGGTTATTTTTTTTTGTACAAATCGTACCTTAAAAAGTTTTTTATATTTTTGTTTTAAAATCATTTGAAAAAGGATAATGGTAATCCATTTTATAAATGCCTTTAACAAGTTATAAATACATGAATTATATTTCAATTATATTGTGTTTGTGTTATACACATAATTTCAACCTAATCCATTCAGGTCGAGAGTGTTGGTTTCGTGGAGGTGGGTCTGTTATTAATTAAAAAATATTTATCCTTAAAATCGATATAAATATGCATACACAATAAATTTTATATGCAACAGGATTAATTTTTTTTATGAAGTTTGCATATTTTATATGGGATGATTTGTTTTAAACTGACTAATAAAATAGTATTAAAAAGATATTTAAAGATAATGTTTTCATGTATAAACATAAAAAAATTTGTATATTTATTTTAAAATTTTAATTGAAAGAAATTTTTCGAACTATAATTTAAAATTACTTGATTTTCTAGAAATAGTTTTGGATATGAGTAAAGTTAAAGGTTCCATGAAATAATTCACTAAACTAATTTTGAGGAGTTTTTAATTTTATTTTGTCAAATTCTTTAATTGAGAAGTGATAGATAGATTTTATATACAATCTTTGTATTTATATTTACAAATTTTAACTACAATTTGTTTTAAATTTAAAAATATATTTAATATCTGTTGCACAATTTTCAATTTTAATATATTTCTTTAAAATCAATATTTATATAAATTCACCAACTTGCAACTATCTCTTTATCTGCTTAAATTATTTGAACCGTATACTAATTAAATCCTTTTGCATTGCAACTTTTTACACTAACCAAAAAACAACAACTATAAAAAAATTAATGAAAAAATATTCAAGAAAATTTAAAATTTCCATTGTATTATTATTCACAAAAAGGAAAAGGTGAAAAGATCAAAAAGGATAACAAAAAAAAAAATAACAAACTCTTTGCAGCAAAGTATAGTTAAAATAAATTAATATTTTTAATTTCCACTTATTTACTATCTTTTATGAATAAAATTAATTGAAATATTTATGCAATTTTTTAATTAATTACAATTATTTTTTACCTTTTTCCAAATTGATTATAAAACAATAAATATTTAATTTTATTATAATGTAAATAGATAAATAAATTTTAAATTTAAAAATTGCAATTCTATCGACTGTATTGCATACTTATATTGAAAAATTCAATTTAAATTCAGTTCAATGAGCTATGTAATTTAACAATTATTTTATATGTTGATTTAAATAATTGCAATAATTAAAAGAAAAATGTAATAACGTAGAAATATGGATATTAAAAATGTTAAATAAAAAATTAAATATAATATTGTTTCCCCTAGATATATGCAAATTAAAAATATTAATTATTTGTAATTATTCCCATTCAGAGAATTCACTTTAGAATACATAATAATTATAAAAATTTAATTTCGTTTCAGAAGTTTATGTTAAGTTAAATTAATTCGTTATTTAACTATATATGTAAATACTTATGGGAACAATATAAATTTCACGAAACCTCGATCATTAAAATAAAGTTGGTCAAAACTAGTACCCGAATTACAGCGCCATTGAAAACGGAAGATAAACTCGTTTTTATCATAGATCTAAATAATTACAAAATGAATTTAATTTGGATTTTTTGTATATATAATTATAATTTTCCGAATTTTACGATTTTTGTGGAGATTTACATTTACATAAATGCGTAGATTTAATTAATTCAATTAAGGATGCTTACTCCTTAGTCGTCGATTTTTTATTTTAAATAGGATATTTTAATAATTTATTAATTTTATATAATTAATTAGAAAATATGATTTATCTGCCTTTTTATGACATTTTATCTTCAAAAAAAAAAAAAAAATCTGTAATACAAATTTCATTACAACAACAACATTATTGGAAAATTATAATTTATTTATTTATACAATTTATTTACCATAATTTTTATCTTATCAATACTAAATTAAAGGTAAATGTATTTTTTTATGAAAATTAAAATACAAAAATCACATAAAAAAAAATTGTTATTTTTTTGATTATTTCAACAATAATCGTCCAACTTGCAAATTTACCCTTAAATTATGTATATATACATATTTACGTTATTACGTTATTACGTAAAGCCTAATTAACTGATAAAGTGCTGATTTTTGAAATAATTTTAAATTTATAATGAGTTATATTTTTTAACAAAATTTGTAAAATTGTTTATATAATACAAATATTATTATAATTATTTTATTTTTTTTTTCTATATGGACAGAAATGATAGATCAGCGATGGTAATTGTAATAAAAGTGATGAGGGTTTCGTTTATTTTTAATTAATAGTCAAACACATCATTTAATTAAATATTTATTATGGCGGAATATATTTTAAACTAAATTATATTATTATTTTATAACTTTTGTGATATTGTAAAATTATTTAATAAAAAGAGGATTTTGTTTGTCAAGCGTTTTTTTTTTTTTTCATTTTTTGGTTGTTATGATATAAATTTTCAAATAATTTAGATACATAAATTGTTTTCAAAACAAAAAAAAAGATATTATAATTAATATGTACAGAATTATTATGTATAAATTAATGTTTATTATCCGATGAAAATTTTTATAATGAGTAATTTATTTGTTATTAAATCCATAAATAAATATAACTTTTTAATTGAGTTTATAAGTTAGGTAAAAATTATTTTTAATTATCAAAACGAATTGTGATTTTGATTATCTATAATACTAATTGGTCCAAATTAATTTTGGCTGATTTATTAATAATATTTTAATTTTTTTTTTTTTTTGAATAATATTTGTCAATTGAAAATGGTATTATTAAAATTAATATTTTTAATCTGAATAATTAAAATTGGAATTTTTAATCCTTTGGCATATATTTATAATTTGATTAAAATACATTATATAAATATTTATGCATAGTTATTTTTTAAATATATGATTTCCATATTTTTAACCAAAGTATATTTTGGATAATTCTTTTTTATGTTAAAATGAAAACTTCTAGAATTGTCGAAATATTTACACATTTAAAAATGATTTGTTAAATCATATCGAAATTATTGTTGAATTAGTTTGTAATACAAATCTATTTTTAACTAAACTTTCTGTACTATTAAAGTTACATAATTTAATAAATAATTTAATATTTCATATAATTCATGAATAAATTCATAAAATTAATTGACATAGAATTAAATTTACTTAATTTTCACTTTTATTAAAATAAAAATTAATAAAATTTGTCTTTAAACTTGATTTATTAAAAATTTAAAGATCTTATTGATTGCAGAAGGATTGCATTTCTTTCAAAGACACGGAACCGTAACATAAAAGAACTCGATTACGTCAAACTAACGATTTATATTTGATTTTTCCACGATATTTTTTAAGCGCTACATAACGTTATTAATAACAAAAATAAATTTAATAATATTTAATAACAATTAATCATTTCGTGTTTTTTATTTTTATGACGGAGCCGAATTTGAGAATATTTTATAACAAAAATTTCTGTACGGAGGGAAATATATAAATAAATTTTCTTTCTGGAAGGATTCGATAATAAATCTCGAATAAATCTTACGAATTAATATTGAATTAAATTAATATGTATTAAATTAAATTTTTCATAACGTTATTGAATAACACAATAAATTGTAGTGTTATTCGGCCCCTGATTACTAATCTAAATTACTATGGAGTTATTGTAGTGTAATAACTAAAATATGGTAATGATAGAAAATTGTGGTTATTTCCACGATTACTTATTTATTAACATATATTTTATCAGGATGAGTTCGATATATAAATTACTACTGTAAAATTGATCAAATAAATCAACTTATTTCTCTTTGAAAGATTTAATGGAAATGTAATCGATTGGTAATCATTTTATAATTACACAAGTAACCAATATCAAATATTTTTTTTTTCAGTTTTGTTTTATAATTGAAAACATTTAAAACAAAATGACAGAAAAGACAAAATAAATATATAAATAAATTTTAATTTATAATAAATTGTGTGTCATTTTTCGTATTAAATGGTTTTTATAAATTGTTATTTTTACAATAATTAATCAATAAAAATATTAAATATCAAATTTTTTATTTATATTAAAAAATTTCATTAAATAAAATTATAAATAAATTTTAAACTTACCAACACCACTACCTAAAACTGTATTTGTTTCTAGTTTGGCTTTTTTTGTCGCCAAATCTTGATTATTATTGTCCGATGCTGGTGCCATAATTGCTGTTTGACTTAAGAGTTCGTCAGAACCTCTCTGTAAATACAAATAAAAAAGGATATTATAAATTTGTTTGTTTTAGAATTCACAAATATTTTGAAATCTGTATATAAATTGCTAAATTTTTTTTTATGTATATAATATTAAATAAATGGACTGCAACTAAAATTAAATAGAGTAGATTATATTTGAAATTGGAACTATATTAAAATAATAAAACTAAAACTACTAAACAAAATCATAAATATTTAAACTGATTAAATAAATTACTGACGAAAATATAAGATTTGAATTTGATTTCCAAAACTATACTTCAAATATATACGAATTTCGTACAAATGTTGGTATAATTTCGTAGGTTGATTTAAATCTCTTTGGCTATAGAATTATAAAATCAAAACGAATGTGGATAATTGAGCAAATATAATTCGTAACTATTATGACTAATGTTTTAAAAGATTTATTCAAATGTTAAATTTGTTTGTACGACAAATATTTTGAAAACAAATTTAATAGAGGTAAGTTTAATATATAATTTTTGAGGTACTTAGTAGTGCAAAATGCTTTAAGATTTAACTATGCCTGTCTGTCAGTCTGTTTCACTTGTTAACAACCTGAAATCAATTTCAAATGAAGTAAATAATTTGTTTGTAATGGGTTACGAAACACTAATGATTCGCACAGGATATTTCGAAGAAGTAAGCATAATATCAGATTCAATTGATTAAATATCATTATAATTTAGTAATTTTAATTTCAAATTATGTTCTTTTACTGCTATAATATCGAAAATGAAGGACAAAAAAAAATATAACAAAACAAATTTTTTTATTAAATTTTCACCCTCAAACTTGCATAAAAACATTTAACTATAATTTAAATATTAAATAACTAAAAATTAATAAGTTAATTGCATGCAAAATATCAAAAATTTATCATAAATTTCATATATAAATATTTGTTTAACATTAAAAATAATTCTTTTTTTTTTTTTATCTAAAATCATATTGAAACTTTTGTTAAAAAATACAGAAAATGTTAAATAATTAATGAACTTGTAAATATATATATATGTGTAGTTTAAATATTACTTAGCCAGGTGTATAATATCCTTGAATTAATGGATATATAAATTTTAATGTAGAAAAGAATAAAAACTGTACGAATATATTTTGAAAAATCTACACAATAATTATTTTAATAAATCCACCATGAATAAAAAACTATTCATTTTGTTTGGATTTTACATGAAAATGTAGTTTTTTTTTTCAATTTTAACAAAAAAACAAAATTTATTTTGTATTCAAAAACAATTTTTTAAAACTATACAAATAAAATTTATATTAAAAGATATAAAAAAAAAGATATATTTATAAAGTTGGTTCGCTTCGTCCTTTCAATGGAGCATTATACATAAAAAAAAGTTCATTGATAAGATAAAAATTTAAAAAAATAGGATATTTTATATTTTAGAGGGTTTTGAATATTTGAAAAGTTAAATTTAAGAAAAAATATTTATATAAAAACTAAAAACAAATAGATTTGTTTTTTATTTCTGTATTTTAAATGCTTTGGATAAGACTGTACCCGATGAGCATAAACGATGTTGGTATTGTTTTAATGTGCAATATTAAAGAAATCGATTTCACTTTAAGTGTTTTTAGTACATAATAAGCAAATTGCTATCTACATCCAGATAATAAATGGTTCTATTAAAGACCAACTAGTTTTGTAGATATTAAATTCCTGTCTCCATTAATAAAAGAAAGTTATAATTTGGCAACTGCATAAAATTATTATGTGTAAATGACAATCTGAATAATTTAATATTTTAATTAAGGTTAATATTAGTGAATATATTATATTGGTAATATAAACTGACCTTGAAAGAATGGAAAACGCATAGCTATATTAAAGTTTCTAATTTAAATATCTTTTAAAAATATTATTATATAATTTTCCACCAATTCCACTAAAATCATAAATAATAAAATTATATATATGAAATAACAAAAATAAGATCAAGAAATATATCATTTTTTTTCTTGCCCTAATATTCAACAAGTAAATCCAAATCAACATAAAATATACATATACATAACTTATGGTTTTCTTTAAAATCTTTAGGGGATAATAAAAATGCTTTATGTACGCTAACGGGGCAAATTTATGAATCTTAGCATATATATATGTATAGTATATATATGTATCTTTGTTCATGTTTCTGTGCCGCTAAAACTTTTCATATATTTTGTGACGATATTTATATATGTATAGCTTTTAAAAAACATTTTTCTATCTTAGAAAATCCTTGCAAAAGTATAAAATAAGATTGAATAAAAGAAAGATTTAAATGAACATAGGTATAAGGTGACATTACAATAACAAAGCTAATGTTACTGAGATTTTTGTATTTTATATATATAAAAAAAAAAAATACGAAAATATTCGAGATTGAATGGATCACATTATTGTTGAACAATTTAACAAGGAAAAATGGATATATTATGGAGATGATATGGAAAATTTATAAATCATAAGTTTGATATTTATATTAAACACAAATCTATATTATTTAAAGACTTAGTTGATAATAATAATGTAATAATAATAACAACAGAATACATTTTCCTATATTATAATTTCATATAAGATTGGAAAATCAATTTCTTTTGATTATAAATACAAATAATTAGATGAAAAATAATAAGATAATCTTTTAATATGTGAAGGAATATTTTAACAAATCAATAAATTCAATTCAATGTAAGAAATAAAGAATTAAGAATTACTTAATAATACAATCAACTAAAATAAACCAGTAGTTATCAAAATAAACAATTAATAATTCTTAATAAATAATTGTTTTTATACAATTTTGATCTGAACTTTTGATGATCATTAGTATTACATTACTTTAAAAACAATTCAGTAACTTATTATTTTAATTGAAACATAAAGGTATGCAAAAACATTGATAACACTGAAATCTGTATACAAGCAAGCCTAAAAACTTCAATATGTCGAAAACGATTATTTCACAAAATTACATATTTAAATGTTCATAATCCAATTAGATTTGTTTACTTTTCATGTGTCTATGATTTAATTTATTAAAACCATTTATTTAATATTATTTATTCTATATTAAAAAAATATTTTTAACGTGATATACTCGTAGAAAATTGGAGTTAATTTAACCTCACTAAGAATATTGTTTATTGTACCAACCTTCTTGATTTCAATCATTTTCTCAAGTTCATCTAAAAGATCAAGAAAATGTGTTTCTGTAGCACAAGGTCTTTTATTGTAAAACACATCAGTAAAAATTTCCAGAAAATATTTATATAAAAATGGACCAAATAATTTCCAAAAGACAAAAACAATAAGTATAGACAAAAATAATATTATAAGAAGTGAAATCATTATCAATTTATCGAAAATTATAAAAAATACTCCGGTAGCTTAAAATGCTAATTATCCGACCGATATCTGTCAGAAAACTGTCAAACATTTTTAACCCAGCCGGGCCTCTCTTTAAAAACAGTTTTTTTTAATTCTTTATATTATACGGTATAATAACAAAACTAATTAACCCTTAACATCCTTTTGGAACAAAATTGACCCAAACAACTTTTAATATTGTAGAATTCGTTGACTTTGTTTATAAGAATAAGCAACCCATTTATGAGTTAAAAACAATGCCATATCTATATGAGGTCAGAATATATTTGTCTTGATTCATGTAGATTCGTATTCATCAAAGGATAGCTAATTTATTCGGTTCAAACAAAGCTCGTGGACCATATACGTAAAAATTAACAACTTTACTTTGTTAATAAAAATTTATATTATTTTAGGAGTTTGCCATCAGTAGTAACTGGAAAAAGTGTTTTGGCTTGTAGTAATATGAAATGTAAAGGGGTTAATGTATTTATGAATAGAGGTACATTCTGTTATCACGCTTTATACTCTCTAATAGTATAAATATAAAGAAGAGCAAATTTAATATAATGAAAATTATAATGATTAACTATTGAAAAAACTAAAAATATTTTTGTCAACTTAAGAAATTAGTCTTTAATGAAATATTGAACAAGTTCAGTTTACAATTATTTTCAATGCAGTTCAGTTTACAGTTTATAAATATATTTTAATAAAAATAAATAAAAGTTAATAATAAATTTGTTCATACGGTTCAATCTTTCCGAATTCGTTATAACTAACAAAATTATCACATAACGAATTATAACTAAATATTTAATACTATTTCATTTCTTCAAAAGTGTTATAATTTCATAAAGAGACATTTTAAATATAATTTTTCTAGCGTATCATGAAAAAATTACAGAATATTTTACACTAATTTCATAACTTGAACAAAAACAATATTTTTACAACACTAATCTTCATCTCTAGACACTAACAGAAAGCTACAAAATTAACGTATAATATAAAACCGAATATGCTGAAAACATATAAAGTAGATTTTCAGTTTGTGTTGAATAATTTAAAAAGAAATATTTTTAACTCTTGTATACAAATATAAAATATATTTTATCCTTTAAATTATTTATATACTTAAAAACATGCCGGTACGAAAATTTTGACTTATATATACAATAATATTATATATATATGGAAAATAAATGAGGGCCGTTTGTTTCGAATACGTTGTGCTATATGTGTTTTTTTTTATTCACTATGATGTAATGACCTAGATTTCCCTTGAGGAAAAACTTAGAGAAAGATCTATAAATTTATTACATACATAAACTTCTGAAGCTATATAGAAAAATAAGGAAAAAAAAAATATTAGAAAAAGGGTAGACAGGTAAACAAATTAGGAATTTGGATATTTGTGTGCGCGGTTATGCAATGAATCATTGAAGTAACGTAAGGATAATAGACAAAATTACAAATACACATAAACATAACTACTATAAAGTTCTTTTGTTATTGTTCATATAGCAAAATGAGAAGGATAACTAAAATATACATAATCACGATAATGTTGTACCTTACGATGAAACTATACGATACATTATTAAATGATATTTTCTTGACGCGCATATTTTATGTGCATATTTAAAGGAAATCATTACATCGTAATGACTGGTATCCTTTTATTGCACCTGAATAAAATTTTTTAAAAAAAAATAGTTGTTAACATATTGCAATTATAAAATGGACATAAAATTTACAGGATTCTAATTATTATATAAAAAATATTGTGTGAAAATTATAATTGAAAACTTCATTATTTTTATTTTCCACATGGTTTACAGCGATATATTACGAACATAATTTTTATGTATAATGTATAAAAATGTGATGAATTCTATGTAAAAAAGTCATTAAAAATTTTACTCTTTAGTATGCCCAATAGAGATTTAAACTAAAATATGTTAATACGTTTTTTTAACTTCTTAACTTATGACGATAATTATAATATCTTACAAAGTATTAGCTATAGTAAGCGATTACGATTTTACTATTAGTTTTAAAATAGTCATACTTTTTTCCAAAATTAATCACTTTTTTCCAAAATTAAGATTTACTTTTACATATAGATCACTTTTATGACAAATCTTTGAACAAATTCTGCAGTATTTTTTATTTTTCTTTATTCATCGTGACATTTTGTATCCCTTTCCCTTTGTTAATTTAGTAATAAATAAGCATAATTTTTTAGATTTAGAGCCGGAAGTGATAAATATTATTTAGTTCAAAATGAATATGTTCAATATTTAGTACCTAACTCATTTAATTGAAAGTTTTATTTATATTTAGAGGTTACTTGAAACTTAAAAACTACATAATTTAAATCTGGGCTGGAAACCAATATGTATTTCAGCTTGGTTTGGTTTTTGGTTTCTCTGGGTGATAACATTTGGTTTTGGTTTTGGTGTAGGTTTTATACGTTTTTAAATCATGGTTTTGGTTCTGGTTTTATAAAACTGTCAAGAAAAATGCAAAAAAAATCTATTCGCAGTAATGTTTTTTTTAAAATGTTTAAAGTTTAACTAACTAACCTTTATTTTTATAATATTTTCAACGATTTAATTGTAAGTTTGGGTTTTGGTTTTAGTTCTATAAATTTTTAAATCGTGGTTAGGGTTTCGGTTTTGGTTTCGTTAATTTTTAAATAATGGTTTATGTTTCGGTTTTGGTTTCGCTAATTTTTTGAGGTTTTGGTTTTGGTTTTGGTTTAGAAAAACCGGTTTCCAGCTCTGATTTAAATAGTTAATTTAGTAATTAATACCTTGTAAAACCAAATTTGGTAAAAATATTGTTTTAAATAATATGATATTAAAAATGTTTACTTCAGATTCGGTATTATCATAAAACTTATGATTTCAGTAAATTCTACATACTTTACAATCGTTAAAACAATTAAATTTTGAGTTAGTTAGCTCCCAATCTAAAATTTATATGTATATATTAATTTGATCAAAACCGTTCTACGTTTTTTAACATTTTAACATTTTTTATTTAGAACAAACCAGCAAATATTAACTACCCAACAAACACGGATTTCTTATAATATATTTTTTGTTAGTTTTTCTTTTCATAATTTATTTCATATAAAAACAAAAAAAAAACAGTAATAGAACATAGAAAAAAGGAAAAGGTGCACACCAAAAATAGGACAAACCATAAAATGTATTATATTTCTTGACTGATTTTTCCATTCAAGTAAATTTCGTAATCAAGCTTTTTTTATTTTCAAATTTTTTTTTATTTTATGTTTCTACTAAATTGTCCTTCTTCATCCTTGAAATTGTATTGTAATGATTATCATCATCACCATACAATTATTATTATTATTCTGAAGGATCAACGAGCGCTTCTGTTTTTGAATATTAAGACTACAAAAAAAAAAGTATATGATGTTCTTCTTGAGATAAAAATACATTTTTTTTTATTTTATAGAACAGTTAACAATCATATTTAAATTGAATAAAAGACTATTTAAATGACGATGGCGCACTAGCCTATATATACTTACATTATAAATGTATATTTTTTTTTTATTACTTTTGTGGTAATTTTTTTTTTATTTCTTCTACATTTTTTGTTTTACAAGGTATACCCCCGCCACTAATTAGGTCGTCAAAAATTAAATATAAACCACTCTCTGACTTTCTCCTGTGTGGTATAAAATAGATGAATATTTTTATTTATTCTACTGTACTATATCCCAAAAAAAAAAAACCAACTTTCATCATCAGTAGCATTTTTAATATTTCTACAAGGATAATAAAAAAAAAAAAATTTGTAAGTTTTTTTTTCGGGGGGATTTACATAGAACCAAAAATAAATTTTACAATAGATTTTTTTGCTGAAAAGATTTATAAATTTAATATTAGTAGATATAAAGAGAGAAAAACCAAGTGGTGATCTATTTTTGGTTTACCACTAAAAACTGGGTGGATTGCTCTAATTTTGATTTTTTTTAGAAAATAAATAAATTATTATTATTATTAATGGGGGTATGTAGAAATTTACCACAATCAAAATAATAATCTAAGGGATCGTTAAAATTTATATATATATATATATATATATATATAGATATTATATATATAAAAAAAAATTATTTAAATCCTATTCATCCTTGGATCTATTGCAAAAGACAAACTTTTCTACAAAAAAAAAAAAAAAAAATCCACAAAATTTTCTGATGTAAATAAATTTTAATAAAGTATAAAATTACAAGAATTTTTACTTTTTTTTTTTTTAATTTTTTACCTTTTTAAAGTTACACTCTGATGGATTTTGGAAGAATTTTTTATACGCGACCTCTTCAAATTAAATATCAAAAGAAGAAGTATACCACAAAATTAATGAAAATTTTGCAGAATAGAGAAAGAGACTTTTTTGAACTTTTAAAGTATTTTAGTAACATTTTTATACTGTGACATATGGAATTGAACTAATGAGTGACATATGGGAATTATATCTACTGGATAAATATAATAATAATAGATCATAAAACTTGAGTAAAATAATATATATATAATATTAAATATAAAAAATTTCCATAGAGTTACGTTAAGATTTTTAGTTAATAAAAAAGTTAAATAATATGTAAACGTCATTTAGATAAACTAAATCTAACTTTTTTATAACTTTTTAATTTGATGTATATAAATAAATAGCTTTATATTATATTTTCGATTTACTTATAAAGTTTTTGTAAAAGTTGATTTGTTCAAACTTTTTGTTTAATTAACAAAATATACAAATTTAATATAAATTATTTTCCTTTATTTGATTGAAAAACAATTTAAGATAAGTAAGTCACGTGATTGTGAATTATATCATGTAATATTTTCAATATATACAATTTATATATGATATATTTTATTTTGTATAAAAATATAAACAGATTGAAAAAAAAAACTTTAATTTTATGTAAGGTTTTATCCGTAAAGCGAATACGTTGCTTCAGATTAGGTAAGATTATTGTATTATAAAATATAAATCGATTTACAATATTAAAAATAAATTTGATAATCCCGACAAAATCATTTTAATTATGGCGATTACGACCTTAATCTGGATAGAGCATTAACGTTATAAGTTAATTTTACTTTACGTAACAAAATAATATTTGCCGGCCTTGTTGAAAAATTTCTGTTGATTTAGAATATATTTTTACAAGAACATTTTTGATTCTTATCATTTCTTTTCTGCGTAATGGGTTTTAATAAATTTGTACTTTTCACAAAAATTACACGATACATGATACATGATATATAATCATTTTTTTTATTATTATTTTATTTTATTTTGTGGTTTACAACGTATCAATTGATGCTGTGTGTCGTGGTTATACATTAATGGTGTAACATGAAATCACTTGGATATAAGTTAAATTTGTGATGTCTATGAAAATTCATGTATACACCCACCTATATATATAGAAATAAGAAAAACAACCCTCCACCATCAACCATGATAAACGGAAAAATCCTCTGAGCTTTAAGAGGTTTTCCTTTTTTTTTTTGCTATTCTCCAATATACAAAAAAATAAATATAATTTATCTTGTAATGGAATATAACAGCAGGTGATATACATATATATATAAAAATATATTTAAATGTATTATTTCATTTTGGTATAGGTAAAATAAATAGCTTTGCATGTCTAATAAACATTGGTTCATTTATAGAAGAATATTATGGTTTTTCGATATATACATATTTATGTATCTATATACAAAAATATTTTTTTTTATATCATGACAGGTAAGTAATATTGTGTAAATAAGAGAATATGTTTACTTTAATTTTTTTTTTTCCACCATCCTACAGCATTAGTTAGTTATAACCTATAAAATATTTGATGCGATATGGTTTTACTTATTTTCTTTTAATTTTTTTTTAGAAAAGTTAAATACAAAATTTTTAAGTGGAATTGATATTACCCAACCAGTAAAATACTAGCTATCAGAAATTTTAATAAATTTTCTAAATATTTTTTCGGATGTTTATTCTTTTTTATAATTTATATTACATATTTTTTTCTTTTCGTATTGTTTATTAATTTCAAGTTTTCCAAAAGTGACTCATTTTATTTATCAATGCAAAAATAAAGAAATTTCCTATAATAAAGTAAAGGATTTCTTTTTTTTTGTATTTGCCACTGATATACATAAATATACTAGTATTTATATTATTTAAAACTTACGAGTCCTGTAAAAAAAAACATGAAAAGGATACCTTTTATATCAGAATTATATATGTCTATATATATATTGATATATTTATTTTGTTACGATGTTTATTAATGTTAAAAAGTCCAAAGCAATAAATATATCAGAGAAAAAGTATAAATTTATATAGGAAGGATATAAGTAAAAAAAAAAAATATACAGAACCAACCAAGATTGTAAATATATTTTAATAAATGTTGAGGACTTTTTAACATTTTTATATGGATATATTACATTAAAAAGCGATATCCTATTCCATGTCCCTTGCTTTTTTTTTTTGTATATGAGAAATTGTAATTTATGTAGACAAGTCGCTTTTTTTAAAGGTATAAATATCCTTAAAATATAATTTTATATTATAGGTGATTTTTAATGGTTGAAAAGAATTAAAGAGATGGAAATAATTTGGTTTATATAAATTTTAAATGGTAAAATATTTTTATAGGCAGATACAAATTCTCAATTTTTGAAGTTTAGTGATTATTTGTTAATCTTAATATATATTTTTATTTGTGACATTTAGTTACAGTTTTTCCATTTAATTTATTATTGTTACTAAAGAAAGTATGATTCAAAATATTTAAGAATTTTTAATTTTATTACATGATTTCAGATAGTATTGACTTTGAAATTTAAATATTGATTAAACAAACCCAACCCTAGAACAATAGGGTTCCATATTCTACCATAATGAAGAAAATAAACATTGAAGTTTTATATCATTCTAGCTTTTTTCTTGGATATTTAGTAAAAAATAAATCTTTTGAGATATTTAATTATTTATTCATTTAAATATTATAAATTTTTGATAATTTTCTTTATAAATTAGATATTAAGCCATAAAAATACAACTAGAATTTATACTCTACTAGATGTCTAGATAATCATAAAGATTTAAGTACATATAATATAATATTTTTTAAATTCATGTTATTTGAATATATTCATATGTTTGCTATTAGAATGCTGTTAGTTAAGCTGTTGTTTGAAAAACAGTAGATACGACTCGGTTTCAGTGAATATCTCGAAAACACAAAAACGTTTAGAGATATAAAATTTTACATTCCGGTAAATCAGAGAGTATATAACCGAATTATAACGATTTAATATCTAATTCAATCTTGCGAAAATTGATGATTAGAAGGATGTAGTTCTAAATTAACCAAAATATATTACTTTAATCATTCAGAATAATAACAGAAATCAGTTGAATATTAAATAAATATTGTATAACTAGAATTAGTTTCAGTAATTCTTTGTTTTTACTATAATATTTTTTATATATTTATATTTTATGACTAACTTTATTAAAATTTTAAGAACTTAATAACCTAAATAATTATAACTATATACATATATCTAAATCCTATTAAACAATAATATGCAATTTTAAATTAAAATATCAAAAAATAACTTTTGATTGTAACCAAAAATCATATTAATTTTATAATCTGACAATATGATTTAAATTTTAATTGAAAAACTTTCTAGGTTCATCTCTATGACAAAAATGAAATATCATAATAAAAAAATATCCATTATCACAATAGAAACATTAAAATATCTAAAAAAATAAAATGATTTAAATTAATATATCATTTATTTATTTCTTTTAACTTTTGTAATTATTGTAATACATAACTAATCCTATTTAAGGATCAAATCGGAAAATATAATATACAAAAATAAAGTTCATGTACACAACAAACAGCAACCCCCAAAATACTATCTCTTAGTGAATTATGTGTCCTTAAAATTAACCCTTTAATGTTGTTGTTTTTTTTTTTTTTTTTTAAAAAGTGTGTCATATTATATATGTATGTGTGTGGTAGTTCTTAAACTATTCCACATGTCAAATGCACAAAGTTCTCTGAATAATCTCCGGTGGTTGATTATGTGATGTTTTTTTTGTTTTGTATTATACTCTACCGTATATATATAGTAACAATAATATTTCTTTGCATAGTTGATCCTTGCATATTTCCTTTTTATTTTAAATCTTTTTATTTTTATATATGTTGCCTATGGATAAATATTATATGATGTATATATGTAGTTAGATTATATTTTTGGAATATATAAATATAAAAAAAAAAAAAAATATTGAATGCTAAAAAAAAATGTCATGTAACATTTGTATGAATTTATCATTTTTCCTGTGTGAATAAAACATATGACATTAAACTTAAATATTGAAATATTCTATGTGTGTGTGTGTATTTTAAGTTTATTATATAAAAAAAAAGCTTTGATTTTTATTTTATTTTTAGTCGGAATCATCCTGGTTTATTTTTGGATCGGATTGTATATATACATACATACTCAAAACCCAAATCATATTTGTATATAATATAAAATATTTTTTATATTACAAATGTACTGGGTGATTTTAATTTTCTGTGATTGTTAAAATGTAATTCATTTAAAATAATGATGAATGAATGCAGGCAGCTATAATGAATAAAATTATTAAAAATATTGCAATTTAATCACTAGCATTACACAGTTCCATATATTCAAAAGTTATGATATAAGCATTTTTTTAGGGTTGGGTATGGAAGCTTACATTACAAAATCCTGCATTAGAAAATCTTGCATTACAAATTCTATCATGAAAATCAAAAAAAAAAAAAAACTTGCATACTAATTCCGCGACTGATTTATAAGTAAGATTTTGTTTAATTTTCATGATATAATTTTCTTCCACGAAATAATATATGACACACATATTGAATTGGAAAAAGGACATCCTTAGCAAAATTTATTTTTTGCTCAGAAATTATTCTTCATTGAATTTTTTCATGTACAGCATCTTATTGATGGCTCCTTAATCATTTTTAAAATTTGAGTAAATTTTGAATTAAATTTATTTTGTATTAAAAGATTTTTATTAAAATGATATTTTTTTATTAAAACATTGTCAGATTTTTTTATTGCAATTTGGACTTTCGCCCAAACTTTTTTAAAATGTTAAATTTTCTTGTGCTAGATTTTATTATTGCAAGATTTTAATGTTGCAAGATTAATAAAAAAAATGCAAGGTTTTGTTACTGAAATTTTTTGTGATGATGTCTTACATAACGCTCCCATTTTTTTATTATGACTAATTTTGATAATTTTACTAGAATTGAGATTATACGTTCTATTTTATTCAAAAGTTATTGGTCCGTTTTTGGTGTTAATCATTCATATTCCAAATTCAGCTCAAAAGTTAGCAAATTATGAATTCAACGTTTTCATACTAATTTTCTACATTTTATAATTATTTTCTAATGTCCTGTCAAAAATATTATGAGTTAAATTCCTTTCTTTTATTGTACTATTCTATGTAAACTATTGTTGATCACCTTGTATAAAAATCATCTCTTTATGTGCACATTATTAAAACAAAATATGAAATATATTTTGTGGTGTATTTTTTGTGTTCTTTTATACCATTTATTTTACTATATTTCTGCATTGTTGAATAGACTTGATAGAAGAGTTTATATAATTTTATATAAAAATTTTGAAAGATCTCCCCGAACATTCACCCTTTCAAATAAATAGATACAAATAAGCCACATTTGTATATTTACTTTATATAAATGGATAAAATGGTATGTAAATATATATATAAATTATATGTACATATGTGGAAAATTATACAAATATTATAATGATAGATACTATATATAATACTAGAATGGCCTAGAGAGACAGAATAACCATTATGGGTGGTTATGCAAATTGTTTCGTTATGAATTGTTCCTGTGAAAGTACCTTTGAGATTAAATAATAATAATATCTCGAAAATTTTCTATTTATGTAAAGTTCATTTTTTTTTTTTGGTTCTGTTATTTTACTAGTTATATATATACAATATTTATTGTGTTCATCTATAGGATACTCTGGCAGTGGTTTACAATATGTCACCGAAACGATTATTGTAATATAAAGTTTAAAACTTTAATGCAATTGATGTGATTTTTGAAATTCATATTTCATTTTTATGTATAATGTATATTTTTTTATTGTTTGAATAAATGACAAAATATTTGCAGTAAAATTAAAATAATTCATATGTAATTATAAATAAAAATAGAATTTATGATTATTTTAAATTTCAAATTTTGTGTATTTTTGAATATACTATATGTAATAAACAAATAACAGTAAAGCCATCAATAAGATTTATTATGAAATTTATAATTATAAGTGTTATACGATACAAAATTTATAGAGTTTTCCAATACAAATTGTGAATCTTATTTAAAGTGAATAAACTTAAATTTTATTGTTTCTATTTATTACAAGACGGCAACATTATTTTATTATATTAAAAATCCATCGAAAATATTTAGTGTAAATAAATTGTATATGAAAATGAAATTAGAATTGCTTCAAAAATTAATTTTTTTGCCTAAAAATATGCAAAAAAAAAAAAAAAAAAATATCCTAGAAATTATTTATACATTTATTAATTAAGGTGATTTCAATAAACTATTTTATTTAGAAATAATTTATCAAATACTAATTCAAAATAAATTCATTATGTAAATATTTACATAATTTGGTAAATAAATATTTATATACATATATATAAATATATACTAGTAAATATAGACAACCAGCAAAACTATACAAATTTTTCATATATATTTACATATTATATGCAAAAATATTTTATTGCTTGAGGATAAAATCTTTCTAGAACTTTGTCATCTTGTTTGTGATTGTTTGTTGTAACTTATATTTATATTTAAGTTTTATATAGATTTTTTCATCATCAAAATTTCAAAAACTTTAAGTTTATAATAAGTTTAGTTTTTATATATGTATATGTAAATGTACTTTAAAAATATATATAGTAAAAAATTCTCCAACTGTATATACTAAGGGTATTCCCCAGACTTTAATATTTAGTATATAACAAAATATGCAGGTTTATTTATGAAGATATTTAAAGAGTTTTCAGGTATTCTCCCATGAGACATTATTTATGGTATATTAAGTTTACATTTATATGAAAATTTTAAAGTTATATTACGTATGTATGTAAATAAACATCAGATTGTGTATACAATAATTTGTTATAATGTGAAAAGATATTAGATAGTTAAAATTTATGATTAGTCTAGAGAAGTTTAAGAAAAAAAAAATATTATGGATATTTATATGAAATTATTATATAATCAATCTGTTTTTTTTTTTTTATCAGAATTATTAATATGAAATAAACTTCTAATAAACCTTAAAATAATTATTTATTTTGAAATAATTTTATGATTATATAAATATGAAAATTTATATATTTTCTAAAAAATTAAGTTAAATTTAATTTTTTTTAATATAAAAATAATAAATAATAAAATTCTGGTAAATACTAGATTAAATTATTGATAATAAATAATATCAACCTTTATAAAATAGTATATAATGCTAAATTTAAACTAAAATATTTTGATTAAATTTAAATTTTAGTTTAAATTTATATAAAAGGATTCAACATGATAAACCGATATACAGGGTGTCCCGGTTTGGGACTTCTAGCGTATTGAATCTAGAATATCCAAACTAGGCGCGTTTTATAGACAATTAATTTACCTTTATTTCGATGTTACCGTTATTTTCAAACCAGAAGTCGCAGGTAAAAGCTTTGTATGGCGATTTCGTAGCTAACACTATGACGCATCCAAATCAAATTAAAAAAAATGTACACTTGGCAAAATTTTGAGAAAAGGGGCATTTTTCCAAAATCTGATTAATTTTTTTTCGAAAAAATCATAACTTTAACGTAAATTAACGCAGACCTGGCAATCGAAATAAAGGTAAATTAATTGTCTATCAAACGCGCCTAGTTTGGATATTCTGGATTCAATATGCCAGAAGTTATAATTGAATAAGTGCTTGTACCTACTTCTCCGAAGGACTTTTTTAACACACCCTGTAGATCAGTGGGATGGGTGTCGAAAATGCACCCCCTTCCATCCGATTTTTTGCTTATAATGAACAAAGGAACCATCCCTTAACGGATTAGCATCCCAAATCGGGACACCCTGTATATATTTTTTATTAAATTTTCTATAATTTTCTTTAATAAGAAATCATAATATACAAACTCTTATAAAATAATATTGTATATATTTTATATTTTCCTGTAGAACATAATATAATTTTATTTAATTGACCACTCAAACCTTTATATACGTAAGTGGCTTTGATTTTACATCATCACAATATTAAAGTATATACTTGTAATTGCTCTATTTCAGATGAAAATCAATTAAATTACAATAGATTTATTTTAGCCAAAGGCTTAAGTTCATTAAAGAGATTACTTAAATGTTGATTGTAAAATAAATTAAAGTATTTAAAATTATTTGGATTCAATAAAATATTATAATATTATTATATAAATTATATAGTTGATATTATTCTGGTTGCCAGCAGGTTATTAGCTACTAGTTAATCAGCAGCTGCTAGTGACATATTATTATCTATTTTGTCTCAATTTAATTATATTTTTTTCATTTGCGACCATTGAAAAATTATTACCAACGTACTGGATTAGAACTTTAAATGTACTGGCAAAATAAGTTACTAGTATCAGTAGCTGATTAATAAGCTTAAGGATAAGAGTTAAGAAAAAGCTAATGTTTTTTTTTGAAGTATTTTTGGGAAATACAATATGCATATGATTTGATCAAAATCAAATCAAATTCAAACGAATATGCTTCATTAACTGAAATGACATACAATTTATTTTATAGATTTTTACAATTTCATAATAAATTATAATACCACATATTATTTTAAACGTTATCGTTTTAATATGCAGTTTTTTCTATTAAATTATATACAATTTATTGAAATCATAATTTTTTTTTTAATTTTTTTTAATGTATTGCTGACAGTATATCATTAAATTAATAGAATTAATATTTAATATTTTAATATTTTAAATACAATTTTTCAGAACTACAGTGATTTTTAAGTATTACGTCACTGCTGGATATATGAGTCACTGCTGAATGTATAATTGTAGATTAATTCTTTTGATATTTAAGTATTTAAGATCGTCCATTAAAGTGATATTAGTGACACTTAGATTGGTTAGTTTTTTTATTTTAAAGAAAATAAATTAATTCAGTTCAATCAAATGAAATTTGCTTTAACACAAAAATTAATTCTTTATCAGATTTAATCAAATTCCCGATTTTGTTAAATAGAAAATATTATTTTTATATATGCAACATTTTATGTAGAATTGGTTAAGATGATAATGAAAAAATATGCTTTGGACGGTCATGATGCCAATAACAACAAAACTGTAATGTCCTTACAAAATATGAGCTTAGATATAAAGAATTCAAGAAAATTTAATATTTAAAATAACACCATTCGTACCGAGTCAAGAATAAACAAAACTAGGACGATAAAATAAAAAAAAGGTTCGTTTACCATATCTGGATTATGAAAATCCTTTATTTTTTTTAATAATAATTGTGGAAGAAGTCAACGAGAAAATATTTCGTTTTTTTTTTTTTTTTAATTTATATCTTCTAAAAAATTTTTTTTTTAATTTTTTTTTATTTGTTTATGTGTGAAAAAAAGCTTAAAAAAAAAAAGAAGATAGTATTCAAAGTTAGTCAAATTAAATACTTCCATATTTGTACAAAAAAAAAAAAAAAAACACAAATAGAGATGGAAAAGAAAACTCGGAAAAACTACCCTTATGTATAAATACTTAAGGGTGCAGTGATTTTCTGGATTACTTTAAGGTTTGTTTGCGTTTATTCTTGTATATTTTGTTTCTGTACATCTCATTTGGGGATTTGAACTTTAAAGAGAATAATGACTTTAAATGAGGGTGAACAAATTTTTTTTTTACATAGAATTTTTATTTTCTATCCTTATTTTCATTTTTTATTTTATTATGTTTTATTATTATAATTTTAATGATTACGAGGTTACAATAATAATAACCATTTTGAGAAGTGCAATTTAATAATTTCATCAAAACTTTATGTAAATAAATAAAAAATAAACAAATTAACGAAATGAAATTAGAATTTATAATTACAATTTGATTACCTGCTACTTTAATATAAATATTTTTCAACATTTTAAGTATAAAATTTTAATAATTACATTTATTTTTTAATTAAGTCAATTACTATTTTTAAATTCTCCAAATATTAATATTAATATTTAAATTAGATTATTCTATAGGGACTTTTTTTAATTTCTTTTGATACCCATTCTCATGAAAATTCGTATCACCTAAAATTAGTGTATTTGACAAAAATAATGTAATTATTTTATAATTTAATATTATATAGGAGCGGAATATTTCATTATTTTACCTATAATCTATTATTTGAATATACGAGCAAACAATGGCCTAGAAAATTATGTTTTATTTGAGTATAAAAAAATTACCCTATAGGTAAAATTTATTCGACTAAAAGCACAATCGGATAAAGTGTATTTTCATAACGTAGAAAGTTCTTTAACTATATTAGTATTGATAATTTGCAATTATAAATAAACTATCCGCACAAATATAAATAGTTGGGGGGACGGTAGATTTAAGTTTTATCCAGAAAACAATTGTATATACATCAAAATATTTATATTAATTTGAAATTTGTCCAACAAAATATTTTCGTAATTTATGATCTTTATGTATTTATATATTGTTTGATGACTTCATAACTACATAAATATATAGTTATAGTTCTAAATTAGTTATTAGAAGTGAACCGTGATATGATCCCAGGTACAATATCACGGTTGATTTATAATATTAATTGAGATACATGAACAATTAATCATTTTATAAAATAAACTGAAATGTCACTGGTATTTTAAAATTGGAGCCTTTCATTTGAATGTCTGAATAATGCCAAAATAATTAAATTATATTAGATACATGCTTCAATATGAAAAGCATGAATATGAAAAACTAAACTTATATCAGAAGGATTTGTGTATAGTAGCAATTATTTTAATAATTAATCCATATTTTTACTATTATTTAAATCTCATGTCACATTAAATCCAAACAAATACGATTTTACTTAACAAAAAAAAATATTCAGTGAAATTTTAAATTTTATAATAAAATAAATAATTTATTTAAAAACGTAATTTAAATCTAATTTTCCCCATCCAAACACAATATTCTTCCAAATATACATACAAACATACTGAATGATGAGCCTTTTTTAATTTTAAATAATATATGTCAGAGATTTCTGTAACATAATTTCATACGTACTGCATTAGAAAAAGCTAATAGAATAGAAAATATTATGATTTTATTTTTTGTAACCTAAAAGCTAGGAATTTTATTCATAACATAATTAATTATAATTTTGATAAATCTAAATATACTCAGTATTAATAAATCCTTTACAGTTGTATAATTATATATAAAGTCACAGAATTAATAATCGGGTTGAAAGATAAATTTCTATTTTTTGCCTAAATTTTAACTAAACCTTTACCATATATGACTAAGCAGTCTTCGGACAAAAAACCAAAAAAAAAAAAATAATCAAATAAAAACAGGACCTTCATCAAACACTGATGATGATGGTATTATAATATTTATATTCTATGGGTAATAAAATCAAGAACCATACGCTAATTATCCCCTCATTCCAGGTAAACCATTTAATTTTAATAACAAACCATTTTTAGACCATAATTTTTGTGGTACACTCTCTGCCAAATGGTTTTTATCCAGTGGGTTTTTTGGGTAAATATAATATTTATGATATGTGAGAGATTGAAATTATTATCTAATATATACAAAAAAAATTTGGGTTTTACACTAAAAGTACTTTCATTAAATTTCGGTTTTTATGGTGATATGTTTATATAATAAATCCTTTAATATATTTACTGTTACACAGCTCATAGACAAAATGGATAGAACTAAAATATGCATACGCAGGATAAAATTATAGATTTATGATAGGACATTATATAAATATATTTTACGTATACTTTTTGTTCATATACTGAGTCAATGTGGATTTAATTTAAAAACGATACTGAAAATATGAAGATTTGACTTTTAATTTAATGATATAATTATAGTGTCTAATGATAAGAAATTTTCATATATTTTTAATGAGAGGTCATGGATTATTATTTTATAGTTTAGAGTTGTCCATCAAAAAATATATTTTGTTTTGTGTCAGCAATAAAGACCAAAGAAAGGTTAATTTTTATTATTATACATACTAATGTATATCGTATACATATATATATATAAAATTTTAGGATAACAATTTTCTATGTTCGTCAAGGGATTACAAATTATTATCTACTTATTATAAAAAAAAAAATCGTTTTACACCAAAAGTATTTCCATTAAATTTCGGTTTTTAACAATTAATTCAAATTTAATGAAATATTTTTAGAATTTTCTATAATGAAGTATTTTTTAATTATATTTTCCTAATATGAGTGTTTACTGCCGAAGGTTAAAGGTTAACCAAATTTAATTTTTATGATTAATTTTAAATAATATTCAAATTGTTTAGTTAGAAATGTGATTTAAATAATAGAAATAATAAAGTATAAATAAAATTTCAAGTTATTTCAAAACTAATAAACCCGTCAAACAATCAAATTTTGATGATTTCAGGAATAATTATATTTAGTCTTGAATTGGGTTAACTCATTTGGTATAAAAAATGCCGTAATATGTAAAAGAACAAGAATTACAAATCAAAAAAACAGTGGGTATAATTCTGTTTACGAAATTCTTATATAAAAAATTTGGTTCCTAAAATTAAAGGGTCAACTTAAAATAATTAAAATTTTACTATATACTCTTAGTTTAAAATAAATAGCAGATTTTAATGTATTTCGAATTACAACAATTATTAATATAAACTAGGTAAGAATTATGTAAGAAATTTAATGATAACAAAAATCTTATCTAAAATGTTAAAAAAAATAAAAACATAAGAAAAAATAAAATTTACTAAAGAAATTGTTTGCATGTGCGTGTAAATTTATAATGTGGATCATTACCTAAAAGAAAAATTACTATTAAAAAAAAATTTAAGTTAACAAATTTTACATTATCTCAAAAAAATCTGAAAAACAACAAAATAACAATGTTGTTTTTCTATGTTAACATTTTCATAATTTACCCTTTTTTATATAGATTTTCTTTTTTTTCTGTATTTCATTACCTAGAAAATAATAATACCAACAAGATAAAAATTTTAGACATGAGTGTATCATTGTATCTAGAGAATATATCAAATAAACCTTACTGCACTAAGAGGAAAATTATGATATATGTTTAGGAAAAATGATGAAATGTATTATGAATAAAACAAAATTTATGCAGTTAAATGGGGTGTCTAAAAATCCTCAATCTTAATCCCTTTAAAAATTATTTTCAGATGAAATTTCATAGATCAGAAAATGTTACTATATAAATTCGTTTAGCTGATGTTAACAAGAAACTGTCAAGGTAGAAAATGATCAAATATTAGACCATATGTTACTTGCCTCTTAAGTATAGCTTTTCATTGAAAAAAGAAGGATAATATCATAATTCCTAAACAATAACCATTCTTAAGATTTCCACATTCATAAATCTTCACACACAAATATTTTAATGATAATTTTTCTTACTTAATATTTATTATACGTTTCATCAAAAATCCTTGGAAAATCTAGTTTAAATTTATATTTATAAATTTTATACTAAAATAACGAAATTATTTTATGTAACTATACAAATGTGTATTATCGTTGAAAGCATATTCTTAAATCAATATAATTCTAACATACCCCTTTATTTCTATTAACTAAAAATTGTATTCAACTCCTTCATATATCACCACAAAGTAACAAGTCTTATGTTAAAATAAAAATCATAGAAAAATAAATAGAATTTTAAGGTTATGTACATTTTATTTTTTTGTTATATTAGATTTTCTATCCTAGAAAAGATTTTCCTTTTTACAAAGATACAATAATGTATCAAGGAAAATTAAAAAAAAAGAAGAAAAATATATTTTCTTGTTGTTCTTTATACAATAAAAAAAGGACATATTTCGTTATATTATTTTAAAAAAAATTGAACATTTTCATTGCAGTTTTTTTTTTTAAGGTTTTGTTGATGTATCTTGCTTTAGAAGAAGAGTGTGGTAGTAACTTCTTCGAAAAATGTTGTAATCTTTTCTATTCTACTAACTTACAACTTTTTAATCATGTTCGGTGTATGATTTGATAATGTTCAGTGAAAAACAAAAAAAAAAAAAAATACACCAGAAAATTTTAAAATAATGATGTAGATTTTAACATTTCTTTTTTTTTTCTATCCATGTTCATTGTTATATATAATTTTTTTAACAGAATTTTAAAAGATGTAGGACCAATGAGGAGATGTTTTTGTTGTTGTTGTAAATGGTAAGCTGTTGAATGAAGAAAAACATGAAAATGAAAAGAAGAAAGACAATAAAATATTTTAGAAGAGGAGTAAAATTGAAGAGAAAAAAAAATAATATAAAATAAATAAGAAATTTTTCTTTTAAGAAATTTTTGTAAAAATTGTTTTGTTGTATATTTTTATTTTATGTTTTTTTTTTTATTTTTGCTAAAAGTAAAATAGATTTTGAACAAAAAGATACGAAAAAGTTGAGAAAAATCAGTGTCCAAAATAGATTTTATTATATATTTCTTTTAAAGGAAAAATTCTACTTGAAATATTAAAGGAAATTGTTGAATATTTCAATGTGTATAACATATGTAACTATATGTGTAATGTTGTATAAGTGTTGAGAGTAAACCTAATTAGTTTATAATTATTGAACACATTTTCGTCCTTTTGTTTAAAAAATAAATATATACAAAAAAAAATATAGAAAAATTTAAAGACAATTGAAAATTAGGAAGACGAAGATTTCTTTCTTAAAAGAAAAATCTATTAAAGTATGATTTAAAAAATAACAAAAATATTTTATTGGACAATTCATTTTGGTTTTAATTGGCAAATTATATTGATTGGAAAAATAATTGTAATAAAATTTCAAATTTCTCAATTTAAAAAAAAAAATAAAAAAAATTTAAATGAAAATATTTTAGTATAAATATTAATAATGTCCTTATTATAATAATTCACAATTACTATCATTAATTTATGTTTGATTTTTCCTTCTAATAGAAATTTAAGAATACACTGCAATAAAACAAATTTTAGCTAATTTTATTTATAAATGGTTTCTTTATTATATAATCAAAAAAAGTCCATTAGGAGTAATTATTTAAGCCAAAACCATCAGAAACTATAAGGTAATATAGTAAATGGCAATAATCCTTTCCAAATTCAGTTTTATAGGAATATAATATATGTTTTTTTAAATAAAAAAAAACCGACATTTGCTAAATATTTAGAATTTAAATAACGTATTTGTACTGCAAATCTAGTTAGTCTAATAATAAATTTATCAGTAATTCTTTTTGTTACTAAATCTAAAAATACAATTTTAATTAATATTATTTGCTACTGTGTATAGAACTAACTCATTAGTTTAAAAATTTATCCTAATTCTTCAAAAGGATTCTATCATAAACCAAAAAATACGTACAATAATTTGTTTTTTTAAATGATTTGGAGATAAATTACCTTTTTCATAAAATAATTAATTACTAATATCTACATTATTGTTGTTAAATTTTTCAAAATCTGCCAAATTCATTTCATTTTAACTTTGATGTTTTTAAATTAAATTATATATATAAAAACCAACATGAGATTTATCTGTTAGATACACAAATTTATTATGCACTCTGCTGTTCTATTGATTCACACCATTTGATATGGCGTTTGTGTTATCACTTTCAGAGTCATTGATGTATTTATTATTTTTTGTACTATTTTTTTTTGTATTTTTGCAATCATCATGATTGGAAACATCATTTCAGCCGAATATATTTTATTCTACCACCTGTGATATAAAAAATAAAAAAACTATTGCCGCCACCTCGTATTATATTGATGGATGTTGGCATTTTCCTGTTGAGTACTAAAACAACTTAATAAAAAATAAACAACAACAAAACAATGAAGTTTATTTCTCATAGAACTTTTTATAAATAATTATTGGTAAATTTTGAACTTTGGAAATAGAAAATTTTGATTGTAATCATAGGAAAAACCAAAAAAAAAATATATTTTCTTTTCAAACATCTTGACATTTTGTTATATAATATATAAAAGAAATGTTTTAAGTTGTTTTCAGCTATCACAAATTGAATTTCTACGATTTTTGTTGCGTTAAAAATAGTCCTCTTTAGAGGTATACGAAATAAAATAAACACTTAGAAAAAAATAAATCTTATTTAACAAAGTTTTGTAAAAGTTTTATGCTATATGTAAAAAAATATATAAAATAAATAAATAACAAAATTAAAATATTTGATAAGCAAAAAATCAAATGAAAAACTTCATTTCCTGATCCCCCAAAGTAAATTTTTGTCTACACAATATTTTCCAATTTTGAAAACTAATTAATAAATGTAAAATATATTTTGTTGGTTAAAATTTAAGGTCACAAACTTTTAAGGTTATATTAGTAATTAATATAACCACAATTTTAGTTATTAGTAATTATGGAATGTGTTTATTAGTTCGTATCAAATTTAAATTTTAGATTTAAAAAGGATGAGTCTGGCTCGGCCAGTAAAATTGTGAAAAATTAATTTCCTTAAACTAACGTAACGTATAATATTTATTTTAAGATAATATTTAATAATGACAACAGTGTAAAAAATTAGTAAATTATTAATAATTTATTTTGTTAGACTCTTCAAATATGTTCTTAATTGGTTACAATAGAATCATTTTTTATGGTTCTATGCCAATCTTTGTATTTAGTGGTCCAGATAATAAAGTTTTTTCTTACTTAACCATCATAGTTTAATAAAAATAAAATTTTAAATAATGAAAACATACAGAAAATATCTGAAAGTAAATATCATTTTGAATTATGTGTAAATTAGCTGAAACTTGGAAATAAAGTTCCTACTTTTCTAAAGATTTTAATTAACAAAATCAGCTAAAATATAAGAATAATAGTTCTAAATATACTGAACTTTAAACTGAAATAGAAATGTTATATCACTTTGCATAAATTATTATGAAGATAAATTTAAAAATATATGTATTGAAAAAAAAAAAATCTTTAATATTTCGTTTATAGAAATTTGATGGCCAAATATTAACATTCTACCCTAACCTTTCCTTTATTTATTTATTTTTTATACATTAGTTTTAAAACAAAACACTCAAATCGAGGGTAAAACATTTGTATTATATGAAGAAAAACAAAAGTTAAACTATAAATAAAATTTTGTCTTTTTTTCCAGTTATGTATATAATATAGTGTGAAAATTACAACAACAAAAATGAATAAAAGCTTTTCTTCTACATATAATCAAATCAAAATATACAAAATAAATCTATTATAATGTTTTCCTTATTGTTATATAACAATTTTCCCTACATTTTCAGTAACTGAACACTATCATACCACAAATAATAATAATAGCAGCCAAAAAACAATCGTATAATAATGTTATGAGCTATTCAGAAACATATTCAGGTGCAGGAGAGCGCATTATATGACGACAATGACAATGATAAAACTATAAAAAATCTAGTTTGATTATGAAACCTTTATATTTTTGTATTTTGTTATGTTTCTAAATGGAAATTAGAATAAGAAAATATGTATATAGAAAGCATAATTTTTTTATTGTATTATGTTATCTGAAATGTGCACAATACATTTTTACCGCCTATCCTATCTGGACAAACATTTTTATTATATTTTGTATTTTAAGTTTTTTGGCAGAATATTATATATACTTTTTTATACTGACGGTGACGACAAGAGTGTCATAATTTCCGTAACATTGTGAAAGCGATAGAAGGTGTTGAACTCAACTAATAGAATATATGTTTTTTTTTGTATTTTCTAAGTTTTCATTTTGAACTTTTCTCTCTATACTGTTGAAATGGTTTTTTTTTCAATAGGTTTTCCTACTCTATACACGTACATAGATATATGGTAAATTTTAGTTCTGAATTAAACAACAGGAAAATCGCTTTGATATTCCATCGAATACGTGACATAGAAACATATTCACAAGTATATATATATAATGTATAGCTATATAGAAAAATAAAAAACAAAAAAAAAAAACAAGAAAATTCACAGGAATTTAAGGTTTCTATCTACTAGAGAAAATTTATATAAAGTTTTATTCGCAACAGGTTGCAAAAAATACCAATGAAAATATGTTCATTTTATCCCTTAAAAATATGTTATCTTTAGATATAAACTTGAATTAGTTTTATGTTTATTTCGAAAAGGAAAAAGGATACATTATATAATTAATATTAGCATAACACTTAAAAGGTATAATGTGTTGGTTGGTGGTATATTTTTATGTTAGTTTTTTTTTTTTTTTTTGTGTTATGGATAAATGACAATGTTGAGATAAATTACAAAGTAGTTAAAGTATAAATTTTCTACAAAAAATAAAATATTATATATTTAAAATTAATTTAAAAATTATGATTAATTTATTAAAGTTTTTGATTATCATTTTTAACTAGTGCTACTCATATATTTATGAATTTTAAATATAAATAGTTGAAATAATTATTTAATTTTTACACAATCTTCGATATTTCATATTAATTCGGGGATAACACTAAGAAATTGGTGACATGACACTCTGTATATATTTCAAATTATAACTTATTTATTCCATTTGATAATTTGAACAATTACGAACAGAATTGTGTTTATATATTATATTGGTGAATATGTTAAATATCCGTAATTATAAATATCTAAAATAATTCAATAATTACTTACAATAATTACTGATTTTGATGTATTTGTATATTTTCTTGGATTAATCACACTTGACTTACCTGAAAAAAAAAATAGAAAATGAAATTTATTAATTATTGAGGATATAAATTTATTAAATATAAATAATTTTTCTTTAAGAAAAACAGTTCAATCTAAAACATTAGCAAAATTTAGTATGCAGGGAGGGAAAACATTTATTTTCTATAAACATAAATATAAAAAATAATAAATTAAAATAAAATTTCATACCTAAAATATATTATGCAAAAAATATTATCAATTTATGTATGTAATACTTGACAATATACATAAATATTATTTTCTACGCCGTAAATTATTTATGTCATTACGACTAAAATATCATATACAAAATTAGACCAGCATTATTCAATCAATTCCAAAACAAGACCAAAATTAATAAATATATCTTGTAGTAATTTTCTCTAAAGTCTGATATTACGATTACTTCAAAACAATTATTTTTTTTAGAAACAAATGAATCAAGTTTAAATCAATAAATGAAAATAGCATAATCTATCTAAACATAAATTTTCCAACAATTTAATTGATCACATTTTAAATTACCCATATGACATTATGTTTAGATTAGAGAGTAGGCAACATATTATTTTAAAAACCACAAAAAACTTTTCCACTACATATTACAAAAACAAAGAAAACTTTTCTTAAATATATTTACTTTTTGACACAAACCTCAGTTTAATTTTAGTAGAAGAAAAAATAAAATAAAATAATTTTCTTTTTAAATTGAAATATATTACATTAAACAATTTGTCTATCTTGGGTAGATTTTTTTTTCGTATAGTTATCCAGAAGGAAAGTACAATATATCAAAACTTTATAGATCGTGTAACATCTTAAGACACCTGGAATTGATTCGTTATGTTATTCGATAACGTTATGCAAAAATTAATTTCGTTATGTAGTGACGCTAAAAACGGTTACGATATGTAACGCTACTAAAAACATTATTTAAAAAAAATATTATTTTTAATTAGAAACATTCTTTATTTACTTTTATCATTAAAATATAAAAAAAAATCCCAAGACAACTTAAAATAAAAAGAAACAGATAAAAACGCTCATTCAACTGAATATGCCGGACAAATAAAACAATTATTTGGCAATTGATTTAAAAATACTTCAATAAAAGTTTCTTCACAATGTTGTCAGATCTAAGATAGTATTCTTCCGATCAATGAAAGTTACGTTTTCGGGAAATTTCTAACAAAGTAGCAACATTTATCTAATTTTTTTTATATATTTGATCTTATAAATGTGGTAACACAAATTTATCTTATCAATTACTAAAATTCGTTATAAAATCATTTCGATTTCGTTATTGTTAATGTTACGTAGCACTACAAAAATATTGATAGTTATTTAGAAACGTTAATATAACGTTATCGAGTATTGTTATGTCATAGTTCTAGTCTCTGTAAGGCATATACGAATCATATATATTATATTACCCGAGGGAGAAAGACTTTCAAAAATTTACCTTGATAGATTTATATGTATATGCCGAAAAACTTCGAAAATTTCGTATCTTTTTAAGTTCTTGTATTTATAAACGTATATTACATAATAGACACATATTATTATTATTATTACACTAACAAGGTATATTTTGTATAAAATTTATTGTTATAATTAATTTGGTGACTCAACTAAACCGCAACAAAAAAAGGATATTTGAACTAAAACTTTATATATTATAGTTTTTTTTTAGTTTTCATATAACATTATCATAATTTATTTATGAAAAATTTTACGCATAAGTTTTTGTGTAACTACCACCATCAGTAATCTTACAAAATATAGAAAAAGAAAATCTATTTAATTTAAATAATTGAATACATTAAACCCATTTTAAATGATGTTAATTAAACGAAGTAGTTTTCAGAAAAATTAAGAATTAAAATTAATTTTATATAACATTTGGTTACAATTTATTGAACTATTTTATGTAATAAGTACAGATTTCGAATTTTACTTTAAGCAACTTATTGTATGACACAAAATATTTGTTTCACAAATTCTATTTTAGAACTGAATAGTTTCACATAATTGCGTTGATATTATTATTAAACCTTTTTTGTGTATCCTTTTATTAATTAATTTATACATTTAATATTCAATTAATTAATTAGTAATTAATGACTTTAATAATTAAATTCAACAAGATAACAAAAATATACTAATTTTTAATACTTTTACTATATTAAATATTAAATTTTAATTAAAATTTAATATAATTTATAAAAATGTTAAGTATATAATAGTTGTAAATAAATATATATTTAAGAAAAAATACTTCTGGAAGTAAATTAGGATAAATTCATGTATATCTAAGCTCTAAGGTAAATTATGCTTAAAAAATAATCGTAAAACCAATCTAAATAAATGTACATTTATTAACTCAAATAAAATATGATAAAATTATATTCTTACATAGAATCAGGGACTACAACCGTAACGTAACATTATTCAGTCGGTAATATTATATTAACGTTGCAAATTTGAAGTGCTAAGACACTCGAAGCTATTCATTGCTGGGCCTTAACCTACTCAGTTTATTGCGAATAAAAGCTAATGCTTTACTTTATTTTGAGTATAGCTAACGTGAAGTTTTATCATCATAAACATTGCAAAATTAAGATTGAATAAAGATATTAAAATTTAACTTTTTCTTATATTTATTTCACTTATTATTATTTATAATCGAAACAGTATTTATTTTATAGAAGTAACTTCTAAATTTTTTTTATACGATTATATTGAAAATAATCGTTTCTAATTAAAAAGTAACGTTTCACGTATAGTTATATATATCGTAACGTTTAAACTTAACGTTATTTTATAACTATTACATATCATTCTTATAATGTTGCCATATAACACAACGAAATTATCCAATCCCTGCTTAGAAACAATATAAATTTTATTAATTTACTATAAATATATAGAAAATTTCTTAGCTTTATTTTTACAGTGATTTGACATTAAAGTTAAGTTAGTTTTGGTTAAATCATATTTTAATTTCAAGATGATTCGATAAAAAAATTTACTAAAATTCTAAATAAAATAACAACAACATTTTACTCCCTTTATGACATTGTAATAATCGTTAATCCTTTATAAGAATTATGTATTTTAATATTAAATACATATAAGTAGTTTATTTTCTAGGTTTAAGAAATTAAAATATTTTCAAATATATATGTACATATGTATAATATATAAATTTTACCCTTACTATAAAAATATGTAAACAAATTCATATAAATTTTATATACATACATAAGTATATATGAACGTTATTTAGATAGAAAATAATAAAATTTTCTCTATGTGATGTCTTATAAACATAAATTATAATTGAATCTATGCAAAGATACCTAATTTTACTTTTATCCGATTTATATATATATAAATGTATATATGTATATAAAAATTTTAGACAAACAAAAAAAGGATTTATTAAAATCCTTTCAGTTAAATACATCACGTCGTAAGGATAAAATAATATAGAATTTATATATATATATATATAAATATTTTTTTTTTTTAACAAAGTAAAATTTTCATAAAGGTTTCCATCATCTTTTCGCCAACCCAAGTTATTTTCTATGCAAACATTATTATTAATATTATTATAATAAAATATTTTTGTATATCTATTTTTTTTTTTTAAATATCCTTTAAAATTTATAAATTAAACCGAAAAAAAGATTTTTATCCTTCAAAAAAAAAACAGACACAAATTACAAATTTATTAAAATCTTTGTAGATGGTAGACATTTTTTTATTATAATTTCTAGCTATTAGTCTCAGGAATGTTTTACAGAATTTAATTTACTATGTACTCTCTCCTTAAATCATCTAAGATTTTATAGTTAAAAGATTTATGAAATTTTCTAAGTAAATAGTTTGATTTTAAACCAGAAACACAAAATAATTAAATTAATTTTACTCTGTTTTGTATGGTATTGAACATTCGTTGTACATCAGCTAAAAAATTGATTTTATTAGAATTAGTTACAGATAAGCATAGAATTAATAGATAAGCTTAACCAGATGAGAAGTTAAGCTTTTTCATTTTATATTAGTTTTAAAATTTCAATAGATTTTCTGAAGTAAAAATACTTTTAGTAATCCTCTTGTGAAAATTTTGATAGTCTTCAATTATGAAACTTAAATAAAATGTTGAGATAACTTGAATTTTTCTTCTATTTTTTTTTTTTTTTTTTTGTAAATTAAGTAAACTGATTTTCCATAATCATAATAATAATAATTTTATGTTAAAAATATATATTTATTTATATAAAACTTTTTAAGGAAAATATGATTTCGGTGAAGGATAAAGATATTTAACAGGAAAATTTTTACTTTCTTATTATTTATACTATAATATAAAATAAATTTTCTATTGAATTCTTTCAACTGTAAATGTATTTTTCCTGTCTTTTAACTGTCTGCGACGTCAGTTTCAATATAAATTCACTATACAAGTATATATACTGTTAGAATGACAGGAATTATGGAAATTATTATGAAAATTGATATAAATTTCAACTATAAAAGTTTAAATTCAGATTCAGTAATAAAATGGAAAATGATTTATTTTTATTTTAGTTCCGAGGTTATTTTCGCGGCAACATTTAACAAACAATTATAATTAGAGGAAAATGTTCCCTAAAATTGAAATAAGAAAATTATTTTTCCATTTTAATATTAATTTTTTTATGTAGTTGGGTGTTATACATTGGAAAAATTTTATATACAGTTAAAAATAAATGTAATTTTCATTATTTAAATATTTAAAGTTTATTTTTATATTTTTATTTGGTTTTCATTCTTTCATTTGGTTAGCTTAATTGAAAAAGGGGTTAAAATAATATATAGCCTTTTGGCTTTAATAAATGGACGGAAAGGAAAAATCTGTTCAATTAAAATAACATTGATTTATGAATAATTATGGTAAAATATTTTCTTGTATTTAATATTTTGCTAAGTTTTTCTTCTAGGGTGGGTTAGGAAAAAAAGAAAATATCCTGATTATAAATATAATAATATTTATTTAGTGGAAATTTTTTCTTATATATATTTATATATTATATAGATAAATAAAAATGTGAAATTGTAATTTATTGAGAAGTTGATGAGTAATTTCGAAGAAAATTTTTCTCGTTATTTTATTTTAAAATTAGAAAACTAATTTCAGGAAATTCTTTTATTAAAATAACAGATGGTTTTTACTTGTTTGTTTTAAACTTGTTAAATAAATTTTATTCATAAATTAGAAATTTACAAAAAAAAAAATTAAAGGATCAGTTATTGTATTGATATAAATTTTTATTAATTTTTTCAAAAATAATCTTTAAAATAAGAAAATTAATTGTAAAATTCTTCGAAAAATATTAATTTCATACCAAAAAAAATAAAATAAATACATTATTACTAAGTTTTCTTAAAATTTCCTTAACATAGGTACATATACATATATATATAATTTTAATTATTTTTAATGTTTTCTCATTTTCCAAAATAAAAAAATATCCAAAAAAAGAAACTTTTAATTAATAATTAAACCCAAAAAGCTTTTAATACAAATCTTAGTAAAATCAAAAAAATTTTAGAACAAAATATAATAATATTTTCCTGGAAAAATAACATGAAATGTTTCCCAAGTTAACCATAGAAATTGTTATTTTTTTTTTTTTGATAAGTAATATACCTTAACATTTTCATTTAAGTATAATTATAAGAAAAGTCATAAAATGACCAAAAAAAAAACAATTTTTAATTTCCCATCCTTTCTAAAATATATATATGAGATTTTAATGTAAACATTTTATAATATAATAAAAATGAAAATTTTAGAGGAAATTTTCTAAGGCACATATATGATTCAATACATTAAGGCCAACTTTTTGTATCCCTTAAGTGTATTATTATTTTAAGAAAATTGTATAAATAATTTCCTACACTGTACCTATGAAACAACTTTCTAAACTTAACGTTGATTGCCATGTTCTTTATTTTATTTTATTTTTAGGAAAGCAAATGAAAAATATTTTCTATGATTCCAAAAAAAAAAGCTAAAAACATTAAGGTTATAAAAAATTATAATTATATTTTTGTGTAAATGGAATGGGTATATATCTTAATCAAGAAAAAAAACACATTCTATCCCTTTCTCCCAGTTCACCTTAGAAATAAGTATAGGATATATGAAAAAAAAAAAAATTTTACATTCATGTAACAACCTTAAAGTGATCCCCTGAGAAGTAATTTGATACCATAAGAACAGAAAATATTTTTCCTAGTATTACACTATACAAAATTTATATGAGTGTTATTTATGTAAGGCGGCACACGTATGAACAAAAATGATATCCTTAAAATTATTGTAAAAAAAAAATTCCAAAATTTAATATTATAGTGATTTAATGTTAAATAGTAAAATTTTAAATGTTAACAGAAATTATATATATTTTTTTGTAAGCTGTAATTTCGACAGATATTTCGACAGTTTTCGTCAATTTTCATTTTAAGTAAATAATAATATTCATATGTAGAATAATGGCAAATTCAAAATTTCGAAAATTTCCATATGTATCATTAAACGACTAAGGTGATGAAATTAACAAATAAATGTTTATTTTTCTTTCAAGTCGCGCATTTTATCATAATATATGGTTACAAATAAATGTATATTTCTTACAAGATGTGGCATAATTATTATTAATATAATAGAATTACTGAATTGTATATAATAAAATAAGATTCTTGTAGAATTTGTGTTTAAAAACAAGAGAGTTCATTTTAATTTATTAATTGAAGATATATTTATATATATAATATTAAAAATTATTGGTATAAAAAACAAAACACTATCGAAGGATACAAGATTTTGGATGTGGATGTCGAAGGATTACCCAAATCGTATAGATTTTGAAATTTAACAACATCCGTAATATTCTATTTTTAACTAGAAATTAAATCCTTGTATTTTATTAGAATAAGAAATATTTAGAATAGATTAAATTTCAACAAATACACTTACAAACAATAAATTTTAACATATAAAGTCAAAAATTTATGTTATTAGTATCACAAAAACTGGCCCAAAGGAAGTAATCTTTTTTATATAAATATTTGGTATTTATATATTTGGTGTATCTATCGTATTTATGAGGAATTAAAAGAATTAAATAACATAAAATTATATATTTTATCTTGTAGAAATTATTGGTAGTAACCAAAATCTGATTAAATAACATTATAAGATAAATTCTGACAAATATAAATATAAATTTTTGAAATATTTAACATTGCTTGGATTTAATAAAATATGAATGTTGAATTGAATATAAATATATAATTTAATTTATATAGTAAAAAATGTTTATGAAATTGTAAAATATGAAAGTACATGAAGGATTATAGCCTGCGATAACATGCAAACAATTTTTTTGTTGAATAACCAATCGAAAATTTGGAAAAATGTGATTGATACACATCACAGGTTACATCTGATTTATTATTAATTGAAAGAAAATATTAAAATATTAATAACTACAAGTTGATTCTTTACCTTTAGAACTATGAAAACTATTGATTTTAGCGAGAATTTAGAGAAAAATTAAACTTTATTTCAAGTCATATAAATATAAATATGTAAAAACTTCTTAAAATATATTATTAAATATCTTCAATTATTTATTTCTTGAAAGTCAACATAAAAATTCTTGATAATTTTCTAGTACATATATCATAAATTTTACATAAACTTAATTTTGTAATAACAACATTAAATATATAATAACAATTTAATAATCTTCTTTGCTAAACTTTTCGTATATAACTTTTTATTTTTATATATAAACTAATGAAATATATTCATATGGCCACAAATATATATTAGGTTAAACCAAAATAATAAAAATTTAATCAGCCATTTCAAAATTTTACTACTACTACTAATTCCCAATATGGTAATTTTAAAATAAAAAATAAACATATTTATATAAAATTATACATAATTTTTGTAAAACCTACAACCCCTAAAAAAAAATAATGTTTTTTTTTTATAAACTATTTACTCAAAAATAATAATATCATTTTTTTTATTATTATAAAGTATAAAATTGTAAACATACCCACATTAACCAACTATCATGGGAGTAATTTTAATATACATCGGTGGTGGTGGTAACATTTCTTTTGTCGCATGATATTGCAAAATAATTGCAAAACAAGATTATATTCCCTAATAAAACTATACAAATCTAAATACACATTCACATAATGTATACATACATAAAATAATATTTTTGCGTAAATATATATTTGTAAGGACATTATTTGCGTAAAATTTTCTATTCATAGTTTATTTAAAATTCAATTACGATTCTAAGCTGTTTTCCGCACTTATTTTTCTTGTTGTTGTTGTTTATTTTTGTATACGTTTTTCGTATATGCTAAGGAAGATCATATTTATTTTTTTTGTATTATATATACAATAAATTTAATTTTACGTAAGCTCACGTATCACAAAGCTAAGAAATATACATATAGTATGTGTAGTGAAAAGTATATAAATTATATACACACTCAATTTGGTTGTTACATTCCAGATTATATTCTAAAAAAAAATGTGTAAAAAGGACACCTTGCGAAATAGGTGATGGGTTTAGAAAAAAAAACGTGAACAAGAAACCGTTGAAATAAATAGTTGTTTAATGAAAATCATTATAAAATGCCAAAGGATATTTTTACGGTGTTAAATGAAAATAAAACGTGTAAAAACGGAATTGATTTCTAAACCGTATTACTTGAAAATCGTATAAAAATAGAATTGAGTGTATATATGATTTTTATACTTGAATGATACAGCCAAGGATATTAAATTTTTGTTATTTGTAGGCTATAGACATTTTCATATTACAATATTTTAAAATTTCATATTATAAATTTTATATTAATATAAAATACATTTTCATATAACAAAAAAAAAAATTATTTAAGCATTTTAAAATTACTATACTCTATATAAGTCCCAGTGTAGTAAATTCCGGTTCTACGACCTAAAGTGCACTACTGAGAGTTTAGTTTGTTCTTGTTAAAATATTAATATTAAATTTTTTATATATATTTTCTAGTATAAGTTGTTTATTTTATGTTCGTGCTTCTTATATTCACATATAAAATATGAACAGTTTAATTTTTAATATTTTAATACTGTTATATATGTACATATATGTTTATAATATCTTAAAGATTTTTTAATATATGTACTAAAAAAAGAAAAACATTTAATATTTTATTTGTATATATATAAATAGTTACAATTTTATTATAGAGGTTATATTACACAGAAAAAAGTAACTTAAGTCTTAGGAAAACAGAGATATAAATATTTTGTAAAAATTAATTTAAAAATTTCAAGAAACAAATAAAAAATATTTGGAATTCAGATAGCAAAACAAAAAATTTTTACCTAGGTATTTTTTTTTTTAATTTTTGAAGGAATCCAAGTTGTGTTAGAATTATGAAAATTCATTATATATTTCTATTTTGTTTGTTCATACATTTCAGTATTTTCAGATATTTCTGGATTTTCAATTAAAAATGATGGTAAAAAAAATTCGTATACTCTCGAAATTTTATTACAAAATAGTTACTATAAAAATGAATATAAAACACAGAAGATTATTGAAATATCAATAACATTCAAGGATACAAGCTATAGAAGATATTAATAGTTATAATGGAATTTATATTGAAAAAAATATAATATAATAATACATATTTTAAAACTTTGTAGAAAAAATTATTTTAAATTTCAAAGTTACAATATTTAATAATAAAGTCATTAAAAAAAATACAAACAACGTAAAATTCATATTAAAAATATTATAGTCATATTCTTAAATTCACAAGAAATTCATTTCCTAATATTCATTTTTTAGGGAACATTTTCTTACTGATCCATAAAATATCAAAACAAACACAATAACAAAAATCATAGCAATATAAATTCTGAGAAAATACATTTAGAATAATATCTTAACATTTTAATGAAAAAAAAAAATCAACAGATGCGTAAATAGTCATTTAACATTATCATTTATCAACTGAAAATTAGTTATAACCATCATCACAGATTTTCTATCATCTATCTAATTTCTACCATTAACTATTACTATTTAAAATCAAGATATTACAATCAATTACCATGAATTCCATAACAGACCACTTAACAATTTCTATATATTATTATATAAATTTTCTCCCCAATCCAGACAACATACAAAAAACAAGTGTAAAACATTTTCATATCTGTTAAAATAACCTTAAAATATATTTTTGTTGTCCTTTTAATGTTCTAATAAAAAAAAAGGACACAAAACAACAAAAAATTGTCTCATTATATTTTAGTATATTTAAGTGTTTTTTTTTTATATATATTTTATTTGGATGAATACATTTTAGTTACAAAAGTTTAACAGGTAAAAAAGTACCCCAGGTGGTAAAATCGACTGCAAAGCATACCCATATCTAAACAGCTAAAACAAAGTAGAAACTTAAGCTCATTAAAACCTTTCAAAATTATTTGAAAGCATGGTAAAATTTATTATATATAAATAATAATTATAGAAAGTTTATTTTTCATATACACATTTTATATACAAAAATGTTAAAATTTCCGTTTTTATGACTTTCTTATTAAGTTGTGTGCGTCTGCAATATGTATTTGATTTGATATCCTTTGAAATGATACTTTGAAAAAAAAAAACCCCCCCAAATCTGAATACTTGCACTACACTTTGGCGTCAATCATTAAATCTTTCTCCTTTAATTTACTATAAATAAAATATAATTTCAGTTTTTACTTTTTATATAGTAAATTTATTTCGTCTGAGAAATTCAGATAAAAATTTATCAAAATATATTTTAAAGTTCTACAATGCAAAAAGGAAAATTTATAAGGATATTTTAGATTTAAAAAAATAAAAAATTCAATTTCTAAACGAAAAACCATACAAAATAATTCATTTTCTTAACAAAAAAAAAAAAAAAAATATAAAAATAAGATCACTTTGAAAATCTCTTGTACAAAATTTTTATTTGCTTCGTTCGCAAAGACTTTTCGACTCAAATAAAAATTAATATGAAATGCAATAATAATTTTCTTTTTTTTAAAAAAAAAAATAGTATATACATTTGACTTTTTTCCAGCTAAAAGGCTAAGGAATATTAAATATAATTATACTTTTTTTACCAAAGGGAAATTTTAATGAGTTATACTATATTTTATGAAAGATAAATTTATTAAATATTTAAAATTTTGCACATGCTACAAAATATATTTTTTTTGCAATATTATTTAACCATTATTAGTATCATATGTACATAATATATTTTCATAATTAATATTTATATACTGATCTTTTTTTGCAATAAAGGTGTTTTTTATGTATAGTGTATGGATGGGGAAGGCATTGTAAAACCAGAAATACTTATATGTATAAATTTGAAATATAATTTTGCTTCATATTCTGTAAAATAGATTCTGAGTCAAAATTTCAAACAGTTTTTTTTCTCGATATATTGTGTTTTATATTCGTTTTATGGTGATTTCACATTCACAGTGGAAGCTTAAGTCTTTGACAGAGCTTAAGCTTCGGTTTTACTTATTTTTTAAAGATAAACCTCCTTACAGTAATGTTTAACTTAAGCCGCAGATTAATAGAGCTTAAGTTTTACTTTTGACAATTTTCATTCACAAAATTCACAAAAGCGAAGCAAAAGCGAATTCACAATCCAGTGAGTTCAGATTTAAGGTACACAAGCGGTTTAATTAAACGTAAGCTTAAGCTTCTACTATCAGCCTTGAAACCATAGAATTCAAATCCGAAAAAAAAGTTTTTTTTATCAAACGAAAATGGAACTATACATTTATTTGTCGTCGGCTTTTAAATTATTTTACTCCCCCAAATCATTTTGGGAATGGATAAAAAAACATATTTTGACAAAAACTATGATTTTAAAAACGCCGACTTAACCGCCATTCATAACAGTACTGACGAAAACTTCTATTTTCTACTCAACTAAAAATTGTCAGTGATCCAAAAAAGTGATATAAAAAACATTCTACTAAAATTGGCATTTTAATTATATATAATATTTTAATATGTAATATGTTAGAAAAAGAAAATTCATTTAAAGGGAATAATTAATTGACACCTTGAATATTTTAATGCTACAAATAGGAATAGGAAATTGTTAATTATGAATTACCACCACCGTAACAAATTTCAAATTCATAAATTTCAAAGCTTTAAAAATTTAATATATTTCTGCATATGTTTCGGGAAAAATAATACAGCGTGTGTTTATTGGTATTAAAGGATCGTCAATTAAAAAATTTGAATTTTTGTTTCAGAAATTTAGGATTTATAGTTATAGTTTTATTTGTTTTAAAGAAATTGGTGCAAATTGAATTTCAAATCAATAAAGTCAATATCAAAATGACCGAAAAATAAATGTTTTCAAAATGAACTATAAATAGCTAATATTTAATAATGATTACTGAAAAAATTCATTATCAGAAACATTACACAGTTTTCAAAATTTAAACAATATTTAAATGGACTTTATATAAATTTATTTATAAACTGATAATAATGTCATAATCATCCCATAAGAAAATAAGAATAAACAACAACTTAAAAAGAAATATATAAGAAAATAAAAACTTAATGGAAAATCTTTTCCTTCATTTTCGTTAATCCAGTGTTACTTTATTCTACATAATAGGGGAGTGAAAATTATCCCGTTTTTTAAGGTAAAAGGACACTAGTCTGTCTACAATATAGAAAAAGGAAAAAAAAATATATTTGTACCTTTAAAATTTGTATAGACCTGAGAGATTCATAAATAGATTTCGTGAAATGGAAAAAAGGTTATAGGAGAGTACAAAGTATACAGCAACAAAAAATGAACTGTAATATCAATTTTTTTTTTTTTGTAAGTTTTGTTGCTGTTGTTGTTCAGGTTTTCGTATAAGTCAAAATGATGGAAAAAAAAATTTATATATCTAAATTTTAAGCTGCCTAAAATTTGTTTTTTATATAATTAAAATTGTCTATTTACTACTAGGAAAATTTCATTTAACCTGAATAAAAAATGTACATCAAAAGGACCTTTTGACTACCTTTTCTATTGAGTTACGAAAAAAAAAAAATATATTTAATATATATTTTTTCGGTGCTTTTTTTCTAGTTTAAATCTTTTATACGAAATATATAGCAAAAAAAAAACTGAATTTTTAAATATATCTAAAAAGAATTATGTTTTAGGGCTAAATTTAGTATTAAATAAAGGATATGTTTTTTTTATAATATATTTTGGATATTTTATTTACTTAACAAATTAAAAATCAAGATTATGATACAACATCTTTTTTTTCGGAGGGCATCAGAATTAATAAAGTTTAATTAAATATAAAATTTAATATTATTAAAATAAAGGTAATTTCATATTTAATTAATTTAAGGAAAAAAAATTGTGTTGACGAACATTTGGAAAATATAAATTGACAAGTTTTTTTTGCTATATATTCTAAGAAAAATATTCATTAATGATAAGGATACTCAGGACAAGAATATGAACTTGACAGGAAGTTAATAAGTTAAAATATGTCAAGAGAAAACTAAAAAAAAAGATGTTTTAAAAATTAATTTTAAATAGAATTTTAAAATATGAATGAATCGATAAAGAAAAAATTACAGAAGATTTATACACTTGTGTGCCCATTACTATACACAGTAATTGACTAATTTTTGTTTTTTCAGTGGGTACTCATCAAGAATTGGTTTTCATTCCTCAATTACTGCATTATATAATTCACTCAGTCAATTAATTATTACCGAAATATCTTATATATCTTCTACAGCCATTTTAAACTGATTATTGGATTTAAATAGAAAATAATGTAAATCTTAGAATATAAATTGTTAAATCTATAATCAGAACATTCTATGCTTCATAACTTTCAATCTTTTTTATGCAAGATTGATACACATGAAAATTGTGCTGTGTAATGTTGAAATTTTATGAAAGGTCTTTAAAATAAAGTGATACTGGAATCTGTAAGACTCAAAACGCCCTGCAAATACCGATGATTAAAATTTAATAAATATATTTTAAAACTAACAATAAATTTAATAATTTTATACGTTTTTTTAGTTTTATACTCGTTATACTCCAAAACATTGTTGTCATCATCAATTAGCTATGCTATTAACTTAAAAATATACAAAAAAAATTTTACATATATGTTAAAAATTATGACAATGTATTATATAGTATAAAGTCATAAGAGAATTTTGTATCAAAAAGATTAATCAATCAAAATTGTATACGTTTTTTTTTTTTTTGTAAATGATAGTTCAAATTATCAACTTTAATATATTCATTTTAATATGTCAGCACTTTGGTTTTAGTTGATAATATTAATAAAGGTGATGACAATAGTGATTATCATCAAATACTAAAGTGAAGAAGGGCAAAGAGTATAGTTATTTTATATACCCGACTTTATTGTCAATTTTTTTTAAACAACTCAAAGTATGCAAAAAAAAACTTTATGTAAACGAAATTTACTTTGTAAAATTTCTATTGCAAATATTTGTGTGTAACGCGGCTCCATAAATATAATTTTTTTTAAATCGGGCTAAAACCTTAATTTAAATATTTATAAATAATGAAAAACCAATTTTTTTTTTTTATTTTTGTGTAAAATCTTTATGTATGTCAGACTGGATTATGAGTATACGAGTACGTATATGAATAAAATATAATGAATAATAAAAATATTGTATAAACATTTTCCGATTATAAATGATACTATACCATTAGACTCTTCAATGGCGTATCATCAGGGTACACAAGTTGTGCATTGCAGGACCACGAAAGTATTTTAGTGAAATAATATAAAAATGGAAAATTATGAAATAGATTTTTCTGGAAAATATAAAAAATTTCCTTCAGGTTGCATTTATATATGACGCCGTTTTGAAATGTTAAAGATTATACAAATTTAATAAAGAAAAGAAAATAATCAATACTATTAAAGGCTATCTTATCATTTCGTATACCATTTTTCTTCGTAGGGAAGTTGGGGAAATCTTTTAAAGACGCTGAAAGAATGGTCCGCACTTCCACTTTCGTAGGTCATAGTGTAAATTAATTCGATATTACTTAAATAATTCTAATTGAAAATTTCAGTAACACAAACAAAAGTTAACTATAATTTAATGATCAAGATTTATGTTCACGCTACGCCACTGATTCTTGTATATTTCTTAGACTATAGCGCAAACAACAAAAAACTTTACCGGAATTCTGTAAAAGCTTATACTATATAATATTCTATGAATATTTTTGTGTCATCACAAAAATCCTCTAAGGTATAAAATAACATAACGCGAAAGGATGACAAAAGAAAATTTAATGTGTGATGAATTGCCAAAAGGATCATATCTTTATATATAAATTAAAACAAGACAAAACCTTTTCAATGAGTTTTTATTTTTGTCTTGTCGTTTTTTTTACCAAACTGTATACTATCATCACTATTTTTATAGTATTTTTCATATTAGTTCTAGATTTAGTCAAAGTAAAAAATTTTTTTTATTAAAACAGGACAATTTTTGACGGATAACGATGTTTTACAATCATTTGTGTATGTAGTATGTGTATAATATATATGTATATATATCCTTCAATGAAACAAATTAAAAAGAATAAAGAAGTATAAACGACAAAAAACAATTCTTAGTATAAACATATTATAGTAAACTATTTAGCGACAATGAAAATAACATATATAAAGCAAAAAAAACTTACAAATTACACAGCTTCCTTTTTGTTGAATTATAAAAAAAACTACCACAAATATTACATACACACACACTGAAATAACAAGAAAAAGGATATACCTTGTCATGTTACTACCAAGGACGATAACTTAAAGCTTTTGTATTTGTTACTATTTTTCTGGTTTGATACTTTGGGCATAGGGAATAAAAATAAAAAAAAAACAGAAATATTTTTTTATAAAATTTGTAAAAAAAAGGAAAATATGAATAAAAAAAAAGAAACTGAGAGAAATTTTGCCTTAAGCACTGCATTTAGCACAGAAAAAGGATATCAAAATATCAAAGTTATATGGTGGATTAAAAAACAAACTATTACATATAATGTAGTATAACATTTTCATGCATTACCTTACATACACATATACTTTATATATCCTTTATATTGTATGAATTTTTGCTGTATACTTTTAAATATAACATGTCCTTTTTTGTATTGTAGTGGTTGACAACAATATTTATACAAACGACGATCATCAAGGAAATTTCGAGTGAAAAATCAACTGACATATTTGTTGTTTTTGTTATTCAAAAGATCAAAACTTAAAAATATATGTATATATAAATTTAAAGCAGCTAAAAGGTGAATGGACTTTTTACATTATTTAATTTTGTGGTACATTTTGTAGAGGTTTCATATTATAATATCTTTGTAAGAGGTAATTTATAATGCAAAGTTGTTGAGGTGCGGTCAGTGTTAAATAATACTTAAAATGGGAAAATTTACAAAAATAAACCGCTATTAAAGGACAATATATGCAAAGGAATCCATAAATATAACGCCAACATCTAATCATCAAGTAGAAGTTAATGTTCGCTGGATTCTGGAATAACAACTTGGGTAGAAACATTTATGTCACTTAAGTACTCTATGTGTAACAGAGAATATAACGAAATTTGCGGTTAGTACTTAATTTTATGCAGCACTAAATTGCATACAGGAAATCAAGCAATATGATGGCAGTCTCAAATCTTCATACTGAAATAATAGATATTTTCATAGGGCACAATTTAAGAAGTATTTTTTTGTAAGGGAATTTAACTCCACAGATATCAATATAAACAAACAGACGTCTAGAGTTTCTACGACCTTATGTATATTAACGAGACTATAACTTTGGAAGGGTATGACTTTGGAAGGTTATATAATATTAAACTTTTTGATTACAATTCCTGTAATGATACTTTTTGTAAAACTGAAATCATACTTATTGCAGTTTGTTAAAACTATTCTAAATTCTGATATTCTAGCCATTACAATTAATTTCATTATATTTCGTAACACATTTTTTAAATATGACATTCTTTACAATAAAGATTAACTAAATGAACATTATTCCCTTTTTTCGATTTTTTCTATTATTTTTTTTAAATATTTTTACTTACATAGAAGTTAATCTAAAAGTTTCCTAAACAATATTTCATTTTCATTTTTCTATTAATATCCCAATCCACTTAATACAATTAATTAATTAATTAAAGTGTTTTCCAAATGTCTAATTTTGTTACAAACGACTGAGTGTCGAGTAAATAAAAATTATTTTACTTTTTAAATGAATAAATTTTATGCATTTACATTTTTATTCATACTTTTTTCATTTACAATAAATATAATTTAAATCTTTTTCTCGTCTTGTATAAACATACCAAAACCACAATGCAATTTTCATATGAAGGACACCAATAAAAAAAAAATCTGGCAAATAATATTTAACAAAATGAAGAAGAAAAAAAACAGAAATTCAAGAAGAAAAATTACATGTAAATTTTATGAAAAACTCTTTATGGGTACCGAGCTACATCAGAAGGTACATTTTTTTTTGTTGATTTCTAACTTCATCGTTTGTTCTAAAACGTCGTTTCGTTATGACTGTTGAAGCTTACACAGTCAAGGTAAATAATATTCCAGTTCTGTTGAGTTTTTGTGCAGACAACGTTTAAGTACCATTATTGAAAAATTGGCATTTACGAAAGACGAGGTGATCACTCAGTTTATAAAAGAAAAAAAAATACTGTTAATATGGACAAGGAATTTAAATGATGGTTACAAGTTTGAATTAAATGTATAAGTGTGCTTGAAGGGATTGCAATTGCAATGAATTTATAAATATTAAGTTAAAATAAAAAAATAAAAATATTATTTTAATTTATTTTAGCATTACATCTTATAAAATGTTACATAGAGAACTAGATAAATATATAAGAATTATGGCTTCTTTAGCAGCAAATTGATTAATAAAATATAAATTGATTTTTGAATTTCTGTGAGATTTGTTAAATTATTTTGATCATTTTAGTTAGCTTAAGAAAATACGAATTGAATTGAAGAGAATGAGTATTTACTGAATTGAACTCTAGTTATACAAGAAACTAGAAAATTTAAATATTTACTATAAAAATTAGATAGAATTAATAATACTATTAAAGATCTTGTAATTTTATAATTTTAAAGTCCGGCGCGTACACAAACTATGCTAAGATTAAGAATAAAAAACTTGAAATACGAAATACATGACAAAAGGGAAAACACTGCAAAACAACAAGCAAATTAGAAATTTCCATTCACCAACTATATTAAAACATTTTCATATAAAAATCCTATAATTTTCTGGTTAAGGAATTTTTATATATCAAAAAACATTTCTTTACAAAAAAATTGTACTAGTAATATGAAAAAGATTTTTTTTTTTAGTTTACAAAAGCCGAACTGGTATTTTTTACAAGCCAAACATTAACTAACCACAATACAAACGTAATTTTCAACATATTGTATATAAAAATGAATTATAAATTATATATTTTCATTACAAGCTATTTTTAAAACAAAAAGAAGAAGAAATCCGATTTTTTTTATATATTTTGCTTTGCTAGTCAGCAGCTTACAAATTCTACAATTAAGGTTCATATACAGTCATAGCATTTTCATCAGTTTTTATTAAATCGAAATAAAATACCTGAACACGTTGTAATAATTTTGAAAAAGCGTATTCGTATAGTATAATACCTAACCTATAACTATATAAATAAATATAAAATTTATGTTGAAAAAATTTATGTATTTATGTAGTTCTACCCAGGTATAAAATAGAAAATATCATAACAAGAACAAAAACTAAAGAGTCATGATTACGATTTTGTATACGTATTATACCAGACTACCAAACAAGGAGAGGTTTTTTTTTCGTTGTCCACTTCGAGCCCTTGAAATCACCTCATATATTGGCTACACAAAAAAAAAATAACCATTGATGGTAGGTTTATTTTTGTTTAGTGAACAAACAGCGTGAATGCCTGAATTTTTAGTATATAAAGATTTTATTTTTTATGTAATTAAATGAAAATGAAGAATCATATATAATAATAAATAAATAATTTTTTTTTTTTTTTTCATATCTTTTTTCAAATTCTTTGCTATATAGTTGATTTTCATTGGAGAGTTGTTGATGGCCGCGTATGGGACGTGGACGTAAAGTTTTTAATCCAGCGACGTTCGGAACATTGTTTTGTGAATAAAGAATATTATTTATATATAAAATTTTATGAGAATTTATTAAAAACCGGTTAACCGCAATTAATTTTATCTGGGTAATGTATAATTTTTAATTTGTTATAATGGATACAATAAATAAAAAAAAAAATATTATATATTTTTTACATTTAAAGAAGTTCATATAAAAAATAAATTTGCAAAAACAAAACTAAATTGAAGGGTTTGAAAGATTTTTTTTTTTAATTTGAATTCACTTTACTTTTGTTGTGCATAATGCATAATTTTCTGTTGACTTGAAATCATCAGAAATATGTAAGTAGAGTATTTATTTGGATTAAGTATACTACATTTTATAATTTAACTTTTAGACAGAATTTATTTATTTTAATATGACGAATCTCTTCAGGAAAACCTGGAAAATTAATTTTAAATATTTTTATATTTTGCCAGAGCGACAGTGATTTTAGTAGCTCATCAAAACTATGCTATAAGAAAAATATATCTTTCTGCATTAAATAAATAATAATAAAGTATATTTAATACAATCCAACTATGAACGATAGTAAATTTGAAAAGGAAAGAACAAATTTATCCTTATTCATAATTGAAAAAAAAAAAATATATTTAAAAGAATTTTTGATCATATTTCTTTACACTAGTAAAATTTAAGTTTATATATAAGAAATCTGTGAAATATTATTTATATTCCAGTCGTGGGCAGTATCTAGATATTCTAAGATTCACAATGAATGATATACAAAAAAAAAGTATATATGTTCAACTAGAACGATTGATCATTGTGGATTGTAGAAATATCAACATCAACGCCAATTTCGTACGTTTTTCATAATCAACGCCAATTTCGCACGTTGCGAATGTGATCGCAAATGTAACTTAATTTTCAAATAATTATTAAAACTTAAAAATATTATCAATGAAAATAAAATTAATGCACGTTTAATATTAGGATTATTATTAAAAAAATCCTATTGAAAAATTGAATTATTATATAAAAATTATTTAAATCACAATGAAAAACCGCCAATATTTATGTTAATTTTTCTTTATTTATGTCAAATTTTATTGACAATTTACTGCGAATATTTCGCGTCAATATGACTATAGGCAACACGCGAATTTTGGTGCCATTTCGAATAATTCGTGTTGGTTTGGGACAACCTTTAGGAAATGTTAATTTTAATAATTAAAGGTTATTTTGAAAATATATTACTATTTCATTTTCTTGTAAATGAGACAATATTATAATTTTTACTATACTTTCTTTTAAAAAATTGTTTTTTTATAAACTATATAAATTTATTTTAAGATTTAAGCATCTAACAAATATAAAAAATACAAACACACACACGCACATTCAATGCAAAACAAACATAAAAAAAACAAACAAACAATAAAACACAACAAGCTAAAAAACATTTTATTATTCACTGAGAGAACAAGCAAACAATCACTAAAAAAAAAATTAAAAAGACTAATTATCACTAAAATTAAAAATTAATTGCGTTTATTAAATTCAACCTAAACAAAATTGACACAACAAGAACAACAACAACATAGATACAATTTTTATACAAAAATTGTAAAACGATCCGTTTTTTTTCTAATATGTAACAACAAAACTTGTCAAAACAACCAAAAATAATACCTTGTAACTGTGAGAAGAAGAATAAGAACGTGGCGATGCCATAGAACAGTCAGAAGATGAAGAACTGAAACAATTTGAAGTAGTAGCAGTAGTAGTAGTAGTATTTGTAGTATTATTATTATTATTAATAGCATTAGTAGCAATAGTTAAATTTGTAGTAGATTTATTAAAATTATAAATTTTCGTCAAGTCACCACCATCTGATGATATTGGATTTGATGATGATGATGATAATAATGTTGTTGTATGATAATTATTATTATTATTATTATTGTTGTTTATTGTAAATGTTGGCGTTAAAATATTTGGATTTATACCAAAATATGATGGATATTTATGTGAACCATTATTTAATGTTGACATTGTAGCAGATGCTGATACCGTCGGTAAATTAATATGAAATTGTGCCTGTAATCGACCAATATTATTATTATTCATAATTGGCAATCCAAGATGATGTAATTGATGTTGTTGTTGATGTTGTTGATGTTGTTGTTGTTGATAATGATATATATATTCTTGTTGTTGTTGAATTTGCTGTAGCTGCTGCTGATGTGACAGATGATGTTGAAATTGTAAAGGTTGCTGTGTAAATGATCACAAGGATCATGGATTTTAATACTGTTTTTTTATATAAGTTTTGTAAAAAAAAATATAAATTCTAACTATATTTATTTTAATGTAATATGTGAATGGATATTTAAGGGCTCTTGTCTCCGGTTACAAAAAAAAAAATTATAAATTATTATTAAATATTTAACGACCTAAAAGGATTTAATATATGATTTCAGATCTATTTCCATCTCCTGATTTATAACTATAACTAATTATTAATTAAATAACCAAATTCTCTTACCATTATATGTTTATAATTTATTTGATTTCTTTCTTGTTGCTGTTGCAAATGTAAATCAGTTGTTGGTATTACTGTCGAATGTATTGGAAAATTATTAGTACTGCCACTGATTGTATTATAAATTTGTGGACTTAAACACGTACTACTACCGTTTGTAATATCAAAAATCGCTGTTTGTTGATGTTGTTGTTGTGCTTGTTGCTGCTGATGATGCAATAAATTATTATTATTATTATTAAATTGATATTGATTTCTTAATGCAATTGAATCACACAAATTTATTTCTGTATAACGACTTAATATCAATGTCGGTGCTATAGCATTAACAATTTGACCAGTTGATGTTTGTTGACAACAATAACCACAATAACAATATGGATATGTATCAGTTGTTTGATTTTGATTATGATGATGATGTTGATTAACAATTGAATTTAATGAATTTAATTGTATATTATTTGTATTTGTTGTTGATTGTAATTGTTGTATTGTACCGTTATTATGTAAATGTCCGTTACCAGTTGTTTGTGATGTCAATAATGTCAAATTATTTGTTGGATTTATTAATGTTTGTTGGTGTTGTGTTGTTGGTCCTAATATTCCCGAATTAATAGCAGATGATGTAATTGCACTATTTGTTGTAAATAAATTTTGTTGTTGTTGTTGTTGATTTGTTTGTGTTAGTGTAGCACCAGCTGCCAAAAACGGAGGACAGATAGCGAGGCCCGGTGGGAAATACGTTGTGACAACAATTATATTTTTATAAAATTTGATATGGTTTTCCTGGGTATTTTTTTTTTTTTTATGTTTTTTTGGTTTTATTTAATTTAATTTGATTATTTTGAAAGAAGAAAAAAAAATTTTTTTTACATTTAGATTTTTTGAATTTGAAAAATTATTTTCTATATTCAATTTTTGTATTTATACTTTTAAATATTTTACAATGATATTTATATGCACAATTTACTAATTAATTTGTATTCCAAAAATCAGAAAAAAATTAATTTTATTGATTTATTTTAATATATTTTTAAAATTTACGAATAATTAATTTTATATTTTATATTTATAAGTTAAAAAAGTTTTTGAATTCAGTTCTAAAGATTTTTTTTTTAAAAAAATAGATCTTTTAACTCTACTAAGATGCTACAAAAGTCTTAAATTTTTATTTATAATATTATAAGATTAATTAGAAAAGATTGTCAATTGTTTTTTTAAGATATTTAAATTTTAATAAAAAAATTCTAAAAGTTTATGTGTGAGTGATTGTATATAGATCATGAAAATTATTGAAAAGTATTTTGTATATAAAATGTAGTCTTAAATTTATATATATTTAATAAAATTGTATAGAAGAAGATTGTCAAGAAATTTATTGATTCCTGAATTTATTCACTAAAGTTTTGTTGATTGTCAAAACGCGTTTCTTTCTTGTTTTTTATTTAAATTTTCATTTAAATATTATTATTTTTTTTTTAAAATTCTTATAATTAAATTGATTTGTTTTATAATATTAAATTATTTTTTAAAATATATAAATTGTTTGATTTTTATTTAAATTTTTATGTTTTTATATATTTTTAAACATTTAGATACTAAGTTTTATAATTTATTTCTACCAATATTGACCTTTGTATGTTTTTTAAAATTTTACTATATTTATATACTTAATAAAAATCACACATTTATTTAAATATTTTAATTTAATAATATATAATATTTTTAAAAATATATTTTTTTTTCTTTTATATTAAATTTATTTTTATTTAAATATAATTTTTTAATTAATGTTGCTTTTTGCACGTAATTGTTTTATGATTTTAATTAAAAAAAAAACTGGATTGCACCAATTTTTTTTTAAATAAAAAAGTAATTATATAAATAAATTTATAAAAATAATTGCGATATGTTGAAAATTAATAATTATTATAAATTCGATTTACAACAAAATTTTCAAAAATGATTTTTCCGAAAATTTATTTTAACTTTTGATATTAAAAATTATATTTTTAATCGTTCTTTTTATGCAAATATTAATTTCTAGCATAAAACTATTAACCAATCTCGTCTTTTTTGATTATGATTTTTATGAATTAAGAGAATTTTTTTTTAAAAAAAAATCTCTTCAATTTTTTGACTCTTTGGTGGAAACGTTTTTTGTATAATTAAAGTTTTTCTTTTTTTTTTTTTTAAATTAAGTTTTTATAAAATATAAAAACTTAATTTTTTATTTGTTTAAATTGCAAAATTTCCCCGCGCTTAAATACTTTTACTTATAAAGCTTTATTTTTTAAATATTGTTTTGTATTAATACTTTTAAAATTATTAAAAATTACTTTTTATGTGTAACATAAATTTTTAAAAATATATAAATTTTATATTGCAATTTTCCCAGATTAATTTCGAATTAAACTATTTATCATTTACTTTTATACTCACAACTTTTTATGATTTAAATATTTTTGAATAAAAAAAAAAATTAAGATATATTTTTATATTATATTCAAATAGATTTTTATATCAAAAAATAAATTTATGATTTTTAATTTTTTACTAATTGTAAAATTTACACAAGTAATATTTTTATTAATCTCTGTAAATATATATTTAATTTTTATGTACTGATTTTATAATAAATTTAATTTTTTAATTAATTTTATATTTCTTGTAATACTGATTAAAAATTAGTCAGGTATTTTTTTTTAATTATATAAATATTTTTTATGTAATTGAATACCAAAAAAAGAATCTTTTTAATTTTGGTTTTACTTTTATGTAAAATAAAATAGAAAATTTTCAAATTCAAAAAATTTGGTTTTAGGTACTTTTGTTATTAATTCGAAAATTTAAAGAAAAATGTTTTTGTGTATGTTTTTAATTTGAATGTTAAAAATTAAATTGAAAAAAATAATTAAATATATGATTGCCACAAAAATTTAAATTTTACCAGAATTTTAAGAACCCAACAACAATTTGCCAAGTATGTGTTAAAGTCAGTTAGTCACAAGTTTCAAGTCAAAGTTAAAAAATACAAAGTCACAATTTTATTGATGTTTTTTTTTAAAAAAAACCACTTAATAATTTTTGATAAAACGTTCAGCACTTAAAAAAAACTTTAATTTGAATTTTTAAAAGTTTTATTCACAGATTTTGAAAATTATTATTATTTTTTTAATTAATTATTTTTTTTGTATATATTTGCAGTTTAAAAAGATTTTTTAACCGTGTAAATTCTATTTTTTTTTTTTTTAATTTTACTTTTTATTATAGAAAATGTTGTGTTCAAATGTGTTGAAGCAGCCAAGAGCACAGAGTCACAACAACACCACACAAACAACGATACAAAAAAAAAAGCGCCAATATTCGTGAACTTGAAGTTTTAAGTTATTTTTTGCTTGGTTTTATTTTTGTTTGTTGTTAAAATTATTTGAAGAGTTTTTGGTTTGATTGTGTATTTAACATTTACGTTTTCAATAAAGATAGTTTTATTGAACCGAGCTAAATAAGTTAGTGTTTGTGTTGAAAAGAAGACAAGCTTAGAAAATATATTTTTATTTGAACTTGAACTTTTGTACAAAAATACTTATGAAAAAAAAATAATCTTTTTTTTATGTTGAAATTTTTAACATAAATTTTTATTAATGATTTGTCGATTTCTTGATGTTTTAGAATTAATTTAGTGTAGAAGAAAAATGTTTGTTGCAAGAAATCTTTGCTTTTTTTTTTTTTAGTTTTTTTAGTTCGAAAGAAAAATTCCGTTGATATTTTTCCTAAGTTTGGAAAATTTTCAATAAAATTGAAATAAAACTTGGAAATAATTTGAAAATTTTTAATTTGAATTTTTCGCAAAATTATATATTATATGAAAAATTTGTTTCTTTCGATAAAGATAAAAAGATGTTAAATAATTTATTTATTTTTATTACTATTGATGATCAACTTTTTAATATTTTATAATATTATTTAATTTTATATTTTTGAATTATTATTATTATTATATTTTTTTTTTTAATTTTTGGATAATAATATTGTGTTAAGAACGGCGGACAGATTTGGAACGGGTTAAAGCAAAGACTGTACGAAGACTGAAGTAAGATCGTCTGGTGTTCTCAGGTAATATACTTGTTTTATTTTTTTTATTTTTTTGTGAATAGAGCCAGAGCTTCAAAAAATGTTTTATATGTATATCTAGATATAATAATATATTTATATAGAAAAGTATCCAACAAGAACAACAACAAAAATAACATGAAATGTATATAAAATACATAAAATGTATCTATATATCTATATAGACATATTTAAAAAGCTTCATAAAAAAAAGTCAGTTATTTTGTATAAAAAGAGCCCCTGAACTGAAGAAGAGTACAAAAATTCTGTATTTTTACCTTTATTACAGAAAAGAAGAACAACAGAAATTCACACAGATACAATTTAAACATATATTTTCGTATATGTAATTGTATTAGTTTATTGGAATATTTTTGTTCAGTTGATAAGATTGTACTTTTGATAAAATTTATAATTCTAGATTTTGATTATACATAAGAATACAATTCTCCTCCATTTAAATTACAAAAACAAAATAATCTAAAAGGAGAGATTTGTTTTGTGCAGAAAATTATGTTTTTTTTTTGCGTCATTTTGGAGCAGAATTATTTTTTATAGCTATATGTAGAAACTGGGGATATTTGAAAGGGTTATAAAAGGGACATTTTTATACTTGTAGCATTCATCGTGAATGTATTCAAATAGATATAAAAATTCCAAAATTCCTGTTTTGCTGTTAAAAACAACTTTTTTTTTTTTGGTAAGAATAAAAACAGGTTTTTATAACTTGCAGACAATTTTTTATGTTTTTTTTTACAATGAGACTTTTGCAATTTAATATTTTAATATATTTGTAAAAATATATTTTCGGCAAAATAATGATACCTTCAAAATTTTCGAGTTTTATTAATTAAATTATATTGTAAACTTAAAGTTAAAATAAATAAAATTATGGTGAATTCTTTGTTTTTTAAGGGTTTCTAATATTGTTTTCAACATACTTTATCTAAAATATTATATATTCTAATTAGTTAATTATAAAATTACTACATAATTTCATAATTAAACTCTTAGTATGAATAATATGCAACCATATTTTAGTAACATGAAATTATTATTTTACAATTTTTTATGTCAATTATTGAAATAATTGATAAGAATTCATAAATGACGTTTAAAAATATACAAAACTTCAAAATTAAAATTTTATAATTTCGCAAAACTTCTAAATAAGTTGAAAATATTTTTAGACAGTGTATAGACAACCAATATTAAGTATTCCAATATAGTAAAATAAATCTTTTATTTTTGGGGAATATTATTAATTTTCATATTCTACAAAACTTAAATATACAAAATTTATTTAAAAAAAAAAAAAAACACATGCAAACATTCAATATAAAATTTTGCCGGGTTAAATTGCGCAGAATCTTAATATACATAATACATAAAAACATAAGAATGTATCTGTACAGGTATTTTTCGTCTGTTAAGTTCAAAATTTATATAAATACAAACATTGTCGTGTATGATATAATAACTTTTTTTTTCTTTTTACCTTTAATATTTTAATTTTTATATTTCTACTTTTATTCTATGTCTCTATATATATTTTATGTTTTGTAGAGTATCTATGAAGTTCATATAGAAATGCGCAATGAGAGTGGAGAAATGTAGAAGAAGAAAAAAAAAACTTTCGTTCAAATAAACTAGAAAATTACATTTTGTCAGTACACAAAATATTGTATCTTTAGTAAATTTGATTTTATATGTTATTGAATTTCTTTTTTATAAAAAAAAATAGTTCAAATACCAGAAAAATATATAAATTTATAGTTTTATTTAGAGTTAAACAAAAAAAAAATGTTACTAACCTTTAAGAATATAATTTTTCTGGCTGTTGCTTCTGGTTTTTTTATGTTTATTGTGGATATATGGATTTATTTGCTTTCTATAAAGTTTTATAGAATATGAAAAAGCAGCAAAATATTTTAATAGAAACAACAAAAAATCATTCAACTCTCAACTATTTTATATTAGTTTTTTTTTTTTTGGTTATAATTTGTTTTTTTTTTTAGTGTTAGGGATCGCGCACATACAGGTGAATGAAAAAGCACTGCGCTATTAACTGCGGCATATATTACATTAAATATTTATAATAAAACATGTCCATTTACTTGCTTTATCATCACAAATATACACTATATATATATATATATATGATATTATACTTATATGTGTTGTATATACATAATTATGTTTCGGAAATTATGTTGATATGGAAATATTGTATAAATAATTTTCTTTAATAAAACGAAATATTATTTAATAAATAACAAAAAATTATTTAAATTCAAAATATCTTAATATAGATTAATTAATTTTAATGATTTGTATCGAGCAATATATCACAGTAAAATGTCCTATGTATAATTATATAAATTTTATTAATTATAATTATGTTTTTTTTGTGAACTTTTTTTTTTCCTTGTATATCACTTTAAATTACAATTAATTATTATTATATATATTTATTTACAAACATAAAAATAACAAATTCATTTAACAAATTGTTTAATTTTGAAAGTCTTAAATATTATTATATTTAAATTTAAAAAATAAATAAAACACGAAACCTTGTATTTTTTATATATGTTCTTTAGCTGCAAAACCAACCAAAAAACTACTCTGTACTGACCTCTTTTTTTTCTTATTTCTACTTTATACAATTTTTTTATATATATATATATATATACGTAACGTATTATATATAATTTATATATGTATATTTATATATTAGATACGTATGTCCAACTTGTGTATAAATTGTTCTATGAAACTTCTATACGAAAAATTATAGGATAAATTGAAAAATACCAGAGAATCGAAATTGTGTAAAAAAAGGATATATACATATATATTTATAAATTTAAATATATGAGTGTTAAAACCACGTACAAATAGAGAACTAATAATCAAATTTACCTGGGGAGAATATATTTTTGTATTATTTTATTTTGTTTTACATTACGTATATACGTATAAAAAAAAATTATGTCAAAGGAAGGATTTTACAACATTGTACCGAGAGATAATTATATATATTGTTTTTGTATTTGTTTATGTTTTTGGAGACTTTTATGGGGGAGTATAAAATATTATGATTTATAAAGTCTAATTTGATTCAATTTTTTATTACAAGAATTTGTAGAATTAGGAGAGATTTATTGTTAGATAATTTAATATTTGGGAAATATATATTTAATTATATCAATTCTTTTTGTTTAATTTAGTATTTTGTATTATAAATTTAACACTACTAAAAATTATGATTTATACACCAGTCATTTAAATTTTATGAGTTTTGATTGAGAAAATGATAATGAATAACTATTAAATTAATAAAGAGATTTACATTTATATTTTTCATAGTATGAAACTAACATATTTAATAATTGGTGCTGAAATATATGTTGTTTTTTTCGGATCATAAAGTAATATTATGCAAACTAATAGTTATTATACTAACTATTTTATTATTCAAATATATTTGGATCCAAACGCGTAACACTTTATACACATTAGATACAATATTCGAGCAATTCGAATATTTTGATGAAGCTGTATATTAATTATTTCGATCAGAACAGAATGGAAATTGCTAGGTAAACAAACTATTAGGGATGCAAAGAATGAGTTAGATCGTAAGATAGATAAATGTCTAGTCTAAAGTAAGAAATACTAAGTTTCAATATTGTTGCTAAATACAGAATATTCGAAGATTATTTAATGATTTTTCTAACGACATTTGAATAAGTTTTATTTTTGAAAATAATTTATAATTCTTACATGCAATATGATTTTAAAATAATAACTTGTTAATATTCTGTTTGTGTTTCTGAAAAACCGTAAAAATATTAAAAACTGTAATGTCTATTAAAAGAAATCTTGAAACTACAAAGTTTTATATATTACAAACATATTTAATTCCATTCACAGATAATACTATTTGTCACACAATATTATCGAATAATATAGTAACAACAAATTACTGAATTTATTATGATTTATAAATAATTTTTCCTAAATTTATGTAAAGATGAATTTTTCATGTAATCAACAAATAAATTCATTATAAATATACAGGTAATTTTTATTCGCTTAACTGTATTTTTTTTTCTATTCAAATAATAATAACAATTTACTGTTAACTGAAATTTATCTATTAAAAAATTTTATAAACAAACAATAAACTACAACGTTAGTAAGTGTACAAAGTTGCACATAAACATTGAATTTCTTTCCACAATTTCAAAGTTCTTCGAGTTACGACACTAGTAAGTTATATATTAAATTATAAAAAGGTTAATTAGATAATTTAATATAAATAATTAATTTTTTTTATTAATTAGAATCGTATGCATAAATATTCAAAAATATTTTATTCTATTCAATAAATGTTGCATAGAAACATTTTGAATGTTGCTTCCAAAATAATTGTCTTATTAGGTACATATACCCCTACAAATACGGAAATGGTATAAATTTTAAATTTTCCCCAAAACAAAATTAAATCTGCATTTCACAAACCCCTTAAAATTTTGAATTTTTAAAGGGTAAACTAAAAAAGACCTCCCCAATTTAGAGAAATTTTATGCAGATTATTATACTCACACAAACACTCAACCAAAATCATATATTTTTGAGATTTCTTTTATATAGTGACGTATGCAAGAATTATCGCAAATATATATACATAAAATAATTGTACAATAAAATTATGTACTTTCAAAGTTTATATATTTATATGTATGTATATAAATATGAAATTTTCTAGATAAGATATTAGTCATATAGAAAAAGCAACAGATTAAAAAAAGCCTAAAAGCTTACAAAAAATAATAATAATAGAAATTTTCTTATATATTTTAATTTTTTAATTTTAATGTTAAAATTATTATAATTAGTTAATTAAAAAAGAAATTGACATACCATTTAATAAAAAATGTAAAAATTTCCACCCACTAAGTAAATTTCTTCAGATTCTGATGAATCACTACAAAATAATTATTAAAATTTGTCTTTTTCTGTTTCTTCAATATATAATATCACACAATTTATCAATAATTTCTTAATTTATTCAAGTAACCGGCATTCAAACAAATAGTACAAATACTAATTAAGTAAAAATATATTTTTAATTTGTTATCTACGAAAAAAATCAAAAAAAAATCACAAATTTCACGAATATTTTATTGACTTTTCATGTACTAAACACAATAATTATTATTAACTTTATAGAGAAATTATTATTATTATTAAAATTACTTCACTATAATAAAATGTTATTATAACTAAAATGTATTTCACAGATACGTAAAATTTAATAAAACAAATTTTTTAACAAAACAAAAAGCCAGCGAAAATAATAAAAACTAGCTTAGCTAGGTATATATATAAAATTTTTTTTTTTTTTTTTACAGCCGTAAAATACAAAAGCTACACAAGAACACAAGGGCAAAAACCTCATACTATTATTATACCCACAATTTGAAAAACGTTCAACCAAGAACCAACCTGTTACGTTTTATATACGTAAAAATAAAAAAAAAAATCGAGTTAATTTTCTCTTCTCTTGGTTATTTTTCACAAAACCACTTGTACGTTGTACGTTACGTACGTACACTCTGGAAATTTTTTATTATATTAATATTATATTTTACATGCGATGAGAAACAATAGAAACATTTTTTTACAGAAGAATTTTTCCCATTTTTACCTATACAACCGGAACCACTGAAAAAGTATGCTGATTAAATGTATAAATGTATTACTTATACCTTTTTTATATATATATACAGATAAATTACACGATTATATACCGCGACGTAAACTACATAAAGGCTACACATAATAATAAACAACAACAACAACAATAATAATAATAATACGTAAATTGATATGCGCAACTAGTGTGTAATCCACATGGAATTTATCTCATTAGAATCTGTCATTTTTTAATTTTATTTTTTTATTTTATCCATATAAGTTTGTTCGATATAAAATACAAATAAACAATGAGAATAAAAGAGAGTTGAATTTATATTATACATACATAATTATTTATACTAACATTTTATACCAAAAATTCTCTTATACAATGTTAATTAATAGAGTGCGACAAGGACAAGTATATTACAATACAATACACTAACTAGAATGATATACATTATTATAAAGGGGAGAAGATAACTAGAGAATTTCCACTTGCTGGAAAACTTTGACGGTATTTATATAAATCGTAACTATATTTTTAAGTAGCTTGTAGATACAAATATGATGCATCATATATTTTATAAATGTATTTGTGGTAAATTACCTGGAATGCCTATGAAAAAAAAGAGATTTTTAAAATAAAGTGGCAAATTTATATGAAACCTGTTAGGTTTTTTCTTGTATGTATTTCAAAAATATTATATATTATGCAGAAATTATAGTAATTATATAATTTTTGCTAACGATTCTTTTTTTTAGCCTATTAGAATTCAATTTGATCACAATATGCCTAGATGTATTTTATTATAAATTTCCAGACGTTTTTAATAGTTTTCTTTTTGACTTGTGTTTCAGCTATTAAATTATAGTTAAACGGAATATGCAATTAAAGTAAATATTTAATGTATTATAATAATAATAAAATATTATATAAAGAATATTTCTATTAATTATTGATATTATTTAATTTGATGAATTGTTGGATAAATTATATAAACGATTTTATTTCCGAAAGATTATATAGTTATACATACAACGTAAGATGGCTCTAGATTCGAATAAATAAATGGCAGAGTTCTTGAATAATGTATTATTTTGGTAATGTATATCAATATCATTATTCCAGTACTAGTTACTTCATTTGAATTACTGTAATGCAGTCCGGTATTGTAATACTGAAAATTATTAATTACAAAAATACCCTCTAATATTGCAGCAATGCATTGTTGCAACTATCTTTACAGAAAAAAGTAAAAAAGTAATGCATTCAAAATTTGAATTACTAAGTAATAATACTGCATTACTTTTTTAATGCATTATTTAACAACTCTGATAAATGGCATTATTCTAAAAGAATATATTCATATTAGAATTTTTCAACATTTCTCAGATTTCATGTCTTGTACTATTAGCATTTCATATACACTTTTCAATCATCCAGAAAATGAAAACTATGTATTAAATAGTAATTAAAAATAAATGATTTAATGACAAAGATGCGGCCTAAAACTAACCCTACATATTCGTATTTAGATGAGTAACAATATAAATTGTTTATTAATAGCATATAAAAATACCAGAATTGCTATAATTTTGACGAAATATATCGGTAGGCTTAGAGACACGTTTCGCAGTATATGATAATGATGTTTCCTACTTAATAAGATGGTAGAGACTCAAAAATGACACCGACAATGAAGGTGCGATAAATTCGATATACTTTAAAAAATTAAATCGGCCTGTAAAAGTACCAGGAAACTTTTACATTCTCGTCCTTATGCTCTGAACAAATACTAATAAAAACCAGTATAAATAAAATAAATTAACTTTCTAGATAAACTCTTAAAACCATGTAATGATGAATATATATTTAAAAGTTTTCAATTGTAGCTTGCATGTTGCATATTTAACTATTAGATATATACTTTTAATTTGCTAGCTCAATTGTGCTTAAGTATGCAGGAATGTTGACATATACTTAAAAAATGCATAGAGAGAAAATAAATGTTTTTGTAACTAACTTTTTCAAGAAAACTCTAAATTTATAGTTTTTTTTCTTTCTATATTTTAAAATCTTCTTTCAAATAGAATTTTATCTTTTTAACATTAATTACTTACTAGGTAGATAAAAGGAAAAAAAAAATAATTTTATAATAATTATACTAATTAATTATGATATGCTGCGTAAATATTTAAAATATCATTAAAAAAAAATTATTAATATGAAATATGAAAAATCTTTCCCGCAAAATATTTGAATTTTTAATATCTAGATTTTTTAATAGTTCATAATTATTTATGTTGCATAGTCGTAATATTAATGTGTAATTGAAAATTCTTCTTTATTACTTTTTATCGTTAGACAGTATACATATTATTATTATTATTATTATTTTATGCTACAGTAAATGATTGAATCTTCAAGTGCAAGTGCAATGCCATCGTTCGTTTACATTATATTGTCTGCATTGTAGCAGAAAATAAAATAAGTTTTTATGTGTGAAAATATAAAATAAAAACAATTTTTGCACGAAATATTTATAGAAGTAGTTATTTTACATATATACTAAAAGTCTGCCAACTCATCCATGGTGAACATCATAAACATAAATAATAAAAAAAAGTGTTCAAAATTATTACACATTGAATGTAAGAAAGGGAAAAAAAATCTGTCTCTATTGTTTCAGAAAAATATTTTAATTAAATTAAAAAATTATTTACCATCATAAAATTCATTTTAATAATAACAACAATTCTCTATTTAATTTTCGGTCAATAATTTTGATTCTATTTAAACATACTTTTAGGCGTTCAAAAGAATTTTTGTTTGTTTTTAAAATATATCTAATTTTTTATATGGATATTCTGCAAAAGAAACTCCCAAATGAATAACTAAAATTTATTAGTTCAATATTAATGTCTAGACTACCTTTAGACGAATATAAAACTTATTCAAAAATATTTTGAAATTGATACAGTAGACAAATTTAATGAAATTCTTGAAATTTTCGATATAAATTATTTTCAAATTTCCATAATTTTCAATAATATAACTAAAAATGCAATTAACTTTTTTAGATAAAATATTAACGTAGAAAATATTTGGTAATATACACAATTAAAAAAAATTAATTTAAACATTCCAAATTAGAAAAAATATCTTGAGTTCTGAATTCATCAAGAGATCTAATTGAATTAATCAGTTTAAATGATGAATCGTTTACTTAGTACGAAAGACAAATAACATTTAATAAGATTAAAAATCCTTTTTTATTAAGAAATAAATCTTAATAATTTCTCTTATAATCATAATAGTTAATAATTTTATAAATAATATATAATTTACTCACACAATTTTCGAAATCAAATATTTTTAGAATGTAATGTTCCTTACCTGAAAAAATAAAAAATAAATTTATTTAGTTTAATATTTTTGAGAGATATAATTCAGAAATTATTTAAATATTATATAAACTATCAAAGCTAAACATCATAACACACTAGCTTTCTAAATAGGTATAAAAAGTGTGGACATAACATTTTTTGTACCTATTCTGCCCACCACTTTTACCTATTTAGAACATGTAAAATATCAGTCACAATAAATGGCATATCAGACATACTTAGAAAAAGTAGTTCCATCAGATAGATTAATAGCTCAAAATAATATGAAAAAATTAATAAACATTTTTCGCAAACATCACACTCTGCAGTTATTCCTTGCGAAGTAAAAATATTTTATCTACATTGTCGATCCTCTTGGTCTCGTCCAATTGTTTTACAACATTTTATTGCAATTTGGACCTACTAATTTTATATGGATTCCGAACCGAACCATAAGTTTCGTTATAGCGAAGAAACATTTTAATTGCACAATTTAATGGCTTTTAATAGTGAGCTATTTGTTATCAGCAAATGGTTTCAATCATTAGCATTTTTCACATTCTTAAAATCATAATTACATATTGCATATTTTATTACTGGTACTCATTTTAAAGCTGAGACGACTTAGAGCGACATCGATGTCTCGGTTCGGAGTTGCACTAAGGACCAAATGCATAATTTGTTCTTGTGTGCAAACTACCTCTACGCCACCGAATATTATATAATTATATTCAAAGAAAATTAATATTTAAATAGATTTTCTTTCATATAAAATATTATACTTTGGCACCGACTTTTCTCTTTCTAAATACTAAATACATAACTTTAATAATATTTAATTTATTAACCAAATTTTTCATAAAACTTCTACCAACTTTTGCATTTACATTGCATTATATAAAATGCATATCAAATTAGTTTTTTGGTATTTCTAATATATAATTTTTCTAAACTCTCACCTTTGTAAACTGAAGATGAAATATTTTTCTTTATATTTATATTAATTTCTACAATTCTAACAAAAATAGATCCTTTGAAGAGTCCTTTTCAGAAATTTAACAAAAATATCATAAGGAAACTTTTTTTTTTGGTATTATATAAACATAAACTTTTAATAAATGAAAATATTAGGGTTGCAAGTATAAATTAGTTATCTCGAGTTATTCTATTGACACTAAAATAATAAAAATCATTTAGAATTGTATAGTTTAATTTAAATTTTAAATAAATTAATTAGTTTTATCCTTATACTGTATATAAAAATATTTCTTTTTACAAATTTTTGATTGTATACTAAAATATCAATAGATAAGTTCTGGTCTATTAGATTCCAGTTATGATAAAACTACATAAATATCTAATTGAATTATGAAAGATTTACAATTCCATTCAAAATAACAAACTTAGTTAAATGGAAGAGTCAAAATTCATTAAAATAATCAAAACTAAATTTAATGTTTTTACATTTGAAAAAGACAACATTTAGTTTAATATAATATTAATATACAAAATGTGGACAGATTTGTTTAAACTTGTAAAAACATTTCCCTAAAAAAGAAGCATAAACACAAATATTTTACATTAAATATTATCTAGTTATGAATTTCAATTTATATTGAAAAGAAAAACTCAACCAATTAAAAGTTATTCGTTTATAACATTCATTCAATTTGACATGAAGAAAGTTTTTAATAGAAATTCATATTTTTTTTTTTCATTATTTATAACGAAAAAGAAATTATTATATTAAATAAAGTTTTAAAAACATTATAATTGAAAGATATAAAAAAAAATTTGTAAAAAATATGGTTGTAATAACCTGAAGATATTCTTTAGTTAATTGCAATTTTATAAATACTTAGCTAGATTTTGATGAAAATTTGAAATATTTGTAATTATTTTTTATATACGAATATTAATAGGAAATTATTTGCATATAGAGATGTTAAATAAAAATCATAATTATTTTATTATTTTATGAAATTCCGTTTGAAAATTTCTCGAATTGGGTGGGAAGAGTATTTTTTAGTGTTCTACAAATTCAAATTATATTATCAATAACGAAATTTATGTAAACAATTAGATTAGAATTGACAATAATTTAAAAAAAATATGATAATTGTTAAAATGCTAAAGTTAAGGTGAACCTGGTCGTGTTTATAAAAATGATTACAAAGTTTTGAAATAGATTAATAAAAAAACGTATGAGAACGATATTATCTTTAGTAGTAAAACTATAAATTATAAAGAATAAGATTGAAAATGATGCAAGAGATCGAGTAGTGTAGTGGCTGATTGAGAGGAAGAAGTAAAAGATACCACGGAACTCTAACCCAATTAGAAATAGAATAAAGTTAAAATGCCAATATTATCAATCTAAATTGTATATTAAAAAAAGCTGTGAATAACTATAATAATATAAATAAAACTAATAAATATAATTTTAACCTCTACAAAAATGTCGTATTTTCTTATAATATTTTTATTTCAATTGTGGTTAACAAGCACAACAAAAATAAACTAATTCAAATCACAAGAAATTTTTGGGAAAATTGATATGAAAAATTAAAAATTTGCTGATTAAAATAATTCAACCAAAAAGTAAATTGGTGTGAGGCTGTGAGGCCATGTGATATGGAGTGAGGCTAACAAAAAAAAAACCATCATATATTCACAAAATATAACAGAAATAAAATGAAACATGCAAAAAAAAAAAAAAAACGGAAAATGAGAAAATCTTAAATTAAAAATTTATTTTCTTTATTTTAGGCAATTTTGTTTTTGATTAAAAAGTAACTGGCAATGAACTTACTTTATAATATATATGTATGTATTAATGTTGGTAATATTGGAAATTTAAATATTTATTAAAGTAAATATTAAAACAGTTTGTTATTTTTCAAACAACATTTTATTGCATGATGGGTAAATAAAAAAAATTACAAGAAAATGAATTGAAAAAAAAAAAAAAAAAGAAACAATAAAAAGAAAATAATAATCAAGTGATTTACAGATTTATATGTTTTGGTATAAAAGAGAAAATATTTTTTTTTTTATGTTTACAAATTGGAATTTATTAAGTTAAAGTTTCGTTTACATAATTATTTTTAAATATTCTCAAATGGAAATCGAAAAAAATTATGCAGTAAGTTTACATGCTATTGTAAAATTATGCCAATTAAGATTTTCTATTGAATACTTCAGACAAAATCTGTAAATTTTCAAAGTATTAGCAGTTATAGAAACTTGTATAACTAACAGCAACATTTTTTTTTAGTTCTAAAAATGATGCGAAAAATAAACAATATATATAATATGAATACGTTTTTTTTTGTAGTTTAATATACAATTAGTATAAGCTGATACAAGGTCCAATTCTCAATATTATTATTGGTTTCTGAAAAAATTATAGTTACATATACAAAATTATCAGTTAACTGATTCGATACGAATATAAGGATATATTCTATACATGTTATATACATAATATGTACTTTAGTTACATTTGTATTCCTATTAGGCATTACCTGGAATTGTAAAGAACAAAAATATATTGTATTGCAGCCGTAGAACATAAAAATCCTTGTACATTATTAATGAGTATGTACCATCAGTGTAAATATTTAATGATGGTTTTTGTAATGTTTCTGTTTTTGTTATATATATACATTTTTTTTACGTATATTGTATTACATTATATATATAAAAAAAAAATATATATATACATTAAATATATCCAATTTTTCTGTATTGCTTTGTTATTGTTGAGGGACCACGCATTTCATATAATCATATATATATATGTTTAATCTAAAAACAAGAATTACATATGTATAATTTGGATAACATGGGATTTATATATTTAATCAGTAATTTGGGGAGAATTTTGTTTTAGACTATATGTTTATCACAAAATTGTATTATTATGCAGAAGTTTGCTATTTTATAACCACCGACCTTTTAGTAACTAAGAGTAATGATAAAATATAATATTGAAAGAATTCTTGGCTCAATAAATACTCGATATATTTTTAGCGTGTTAACAACAAATAAATAAAAATCTCAAAATTTATTTAATTAAAATATATATGTAATCAATCTTATCATTAAAATTATATAGAAGTTAAATTCATATGATTTAAATTATTAATGATATTAAGGATTAGTAGGATATTTATTACAGGATAATCAATACTATTTAGAACCATTTTTCAATAATATGCGCTTATGCATGCAAATATTTGGAAAAACAGGATGTGAGAAGATTCAAAATTTATGTTATTATTATACATCTTTCTTTTGATTGCAATTAATTAAAGAAATCGTTTATATAGCTGGCATCAAATAACCAATAGGACAGTATAAAAGATATTTGAGGGTATATAATGGACCTATCAAGGACTACGATTCTTCCATTCTATATATATGTACATCCATACTACATCTAGAGGAATCCTTTTTAAAGAAGTATAACTCCAAATTACTGTAAGAGAACATAATTATTTATAAATCTATATTTATCAATATATTTAAATATTCTAATTTAAAAATATTTTTGTAAATATTTACGACAAGATTTTTAAACTTTAAACAAAATTATCCCAATTATAAAAATAAACCTAAAAATTATATCAATAATCCTTGGAAACTAAATAAAAATTTTAAAATTATGTTATTTTTTTTTAACACAAATCCATAGTTATCCAAATTTAATACCTGCTAATTTACAAAACAAAACAAATTGCCCCTGTAATATATTCTATACTATCTAACAAGTCCAAAAAATATCAGAAAATCCTTAAAGCTTTTCTACAAATACACATACGTATACGTTAACACTCAACAAAAGGGAAAAACTTTATTTATATATATATAAAAAAATAATAATAAAAACAAAAGATCAAAGGGAAAAAATTATTTTGATGTTAATCTTATAAGAATTCCTTATATATAAATCCTTCCAATATCAACAACAACAAAGCTGATTCTTTCACTTTTTTAGTCCTTTTTACCAGTATGCTTTGTTTTGTTACTTTTTTCTTTAAAATAATCACAAAACATATCCTTTTTTTGTGTTTCTGTGTAGTATATTTTTTGTTTGTTTTGTAATCTTTTTCGAAGTAAAATGTTTTTTTTTTTATTTTTTTTTTTACCAGTGTCCTGTTTTATATTTTTCGTTGCGTTTGAGTTAGGATATTGCAATTTGGTTAGACATATTTACTTTGTATACCGAATATGTAACCTATATAAACTCTCAAACCTCGGTACAGTATTACTGATGTATATATTTATATAAAATATAGTTCGAGAATTAGAAAAGCAAATTTCAGTTTTCAATTTTCAATGTTTTTGGAGGGTTATTTTTATTTTATTTCTTTTTATATTCAGGTTCTAATAATATTTCGTTGTTGTTATTTTTTTTTTTTTTTTATTATTAAATATTTTATTCACCTTTATTTAATATTTATTATCAACACTTTTTTAGTTGCCCTCCATTATATACACATATAAAAATTTTAATCTTAGGGTGAATTTTCCTGATTATTGAACTTAAACATTTATAATATTAAATAAATGAAAATTATCAGAAACGTATATTTACTTGTATATAAACAAAAAATTATATATAAATTATTAAGTTTTAAAGTTAAAACTTAATCCAAAAGCAAAATATAATATATTTTTAAACAGTCTTGGTTGTCGTAAAAGTACACCGCGAAATCAAAATTTAAGCTTCTCTATATAAATAATATAAAATATAATCAAGGATAAGATTATTATTTACCTTTTTGTAAATTTTGTTGAATGAATTAAATATTAAAATTACTGGAAACATAATTTACAACATGTAATTATATTTGTAGATTGGTGTAGTATTAATATAATATACATAAAATATGATGAACTTTATTGCTCATCCTCATCCATGTACCGCAGAAAACAAAAACAAAAAAAATAACAGAACTTGCATATACTAAAAATATATTTATTATATATTTATATATAGAAAATGCAAAAGGATCAAGAATCTCTAAAGGATATTAATCTCAAAATCATTATGAAATCATGAGGATTTTTGATTAGGATTATTTTTTTTTTTTTCTATTTTGGGAATTATGAAAACCATATTTAGAAAGTGTGGCCAGAACGCAGAGCTAAAAGTATAGACAGTGACATTGTAATTTTTAGACGAATATAGGTAAAATAATAATAAAAAGTAGCCTTAAAATTAATTAATTTTTTTTGTCACTTTTGCACCAGTACAAAAAATGGTTTAAATTTTCACTTTGTCTGACTATTTGTCAATTAAACGAATTGAATATTTTACGTTGGCATTAGTTAACTGACATTAACTGTGGAGATGTCAGAACCTAATTAGCTGAAGAACATACATAATTCGGGTTTAGATTTAAATATTTGAAAGAAGTGCAAAAGTACCGGAATCTAATTTTACATTTCTTTATTAATATTTACAGATAATAGAGTTTTGTTAGGCTTCTAATGATATTTTACTTAACAAATTTATTAATTATATATCATTTTAACCAGACAGTGTACCGCATTGTCAATTTGCCTAGTACTTTATTTAATTCAGTAGTAAACAATTGGCAGATTAATTTCAGTTAATGCTAATAAACAAAATTCAATTAACATTTCTGAGGTACGAACAAACGAACTAAATTCCTCACAAACAGTAAATCTTTCATTTTGAGAAATCCAAGACATATATTAGCACCACTAGATAAATCAAGTGCATTTATATATCAACATTAATCGGCAGTTAAAAAATATATATTTCAAGTTTATTCTTAATAGCTACATAAATTATTAATATTATATATAAGCTAAGTACACGTAATAAGGGTAAGCTAATAGGTCCAATTAAAAATAAAATACTTTTCTATAAAATTAAAACTATTAATTTTAAATATTTTTATGGTAATATCTATTTAAATAATTTATTATTCTATTAGAAAAGATTATTCAATTTACATTGAAATATTACATTTTAGTTTCCTGTCATTTTTTTAAAAAATTATTATATTATTTTACAGACAATTTTATTAAATTATACATATAAATATTTTTATGAAAAATTGAAAATTATATTTATTATAATTTTCTAAAATTTAATATAAATTTTCTTCAAATTCAAATAAATCATAATTTATCTATTTTATTTGACAGAAAATTCACCTGGTGATCTTATTAGAAACCATTAAAGGAAATTTTTTTTAAGTATATACTTTCATATCCAAACAGCAAATAGATCAATATTATAATAAAATATCCTTTTCATTTTTATATATAAAAATTTATTTTCTCTCAAAAGAATGACAACAAATAAAATCTAATCTCAACAATAAATTATCGAAATGATATCGAAAGGATTTTTTGCTCTTTTTATTTGCACTTTCGTATTAAAAAAAAAAAAAAAAAACAAGCAAAAAATTCATACTTTTTCATACTTCCGATATAATTTTTCACGGCAACGTTCTTATTATCCTTAAATACAAATCCTTTTACATATAGACATGAAAAAAATGAAGATTTCCGCACTTATGTTTTTATGTCGATAAAGTAAACAACACAACAAAAATCAACAACAACAAAAAAAACCAACTATGGAGAACAAAAAAAAAAAAAAAAAATTATTTTGTCGTCCTAGCTGAGAGGCCTAAGAACATATAATAATAATAAAAGGACATAAAATTGTATATTTTATGTTAGGATAATATAAGGATATATTATTATTATTCAAAAAAAAAAATATTTCCAAAAAAATATCAACTTTTGTGTGTGTTTGTATTGCAAATTTTCCGAGATAGGAAAAACCAAAAAAAAAAAAATCATTTTTACACTTCAAAATCACTGGAAACGTGCCTCCAACTCCTCGCAAAGACAAAATGTATATAAATAAATATTTATATATATATAAAATATTACACAACAACAATGGTAAGAAAATGAAATTTACTATTTTATTTTCATTTTTTTTTTTTTTTTATTCATTTATATGACTACGACATGGCCCTGTAAATAAAGTTTCATCTTCAATTTTTTATTTTTATTAGAGTTTTATAGTCGAACATAAATCTTACAAGTACAAACAATAATTTTCCAGGTGAATAAAAATTGCCACATTACCTTGTCCTCGAATTTTGGTATGTATATATTATTATGTCCTCCAAAAGAAAGACAAGAACAAAAAAAAAAAATATATAAAATAAAAAAAATAAGGCAAAATATTTTTTTATTTTTAGCGTGGATTGTTTTTTATGGCCTGCGTGGACAATTTGAAGATAGATAATGTCCTAGAGGGAAGATATGGAAAAGAAGATATAATGTTTATATACACTAGAAGTGTGGATAAATGGCAATGGTGATTTGGTGTTATGTGTAATAAAAAAAAGGGAACAATATGTTTTCCGTGATATTATGATATTGTCATTTTTTGAAATTAGTAGAGGAGAAATTGTAATGGGTTAATGTAATGTTATCTATATATAAATATAAATAAAGATATGAACACAAAAATAATATATTACATTTATTTTAATTTAATAATATATTTTATATATAAATAATAAATGTTTTCAAGATTTTAACTATTTCAAGATATCAGTTCAAAAAAGAATTGATAATTTCTTTACGGAATTTTAATGTTATGTAAAATTTTTACATTTTTTAATGTTAGAAAATCAAATACTTATAAATTTAATCATGTTAAAAATATCGAAAAAAAAACTATTCAAAGTTTTAAACCTTAAAGAGCACAGAGGATGACTATCCACAACAATATTAATCGCGAAAATAATTCACATCGGACAGTCTTATGTAGACAGTAATTATTTTTATAAAATCATATTTATCAGAATATAAACAAATTAAATAGATCACCCTCATTGGAAAAAGTAACTACGCAGTTACTATAATCCTTAAATTTAAATATAATTACATAAATATAATTCGATATAATTAGTTTTTCTGTAATATATATTAAAAATCAATCAAAATAATTTCCAAAAATATAATTTCATTTTACACCAACCAAAATATAAATATTCCTATCACTATTCAAAATAATAACATAAATTTATATTTTTATTTCATTATAGAAAAGTAAACAACAACAAGAACATTTTTCATCCTTTTGCTTAAAGGATTATTGTCACACGCGCTCTTAAATTTTTTTTTCCTTCAAGCTTTTGTATGTTTTTAAATCCATAAAATATATTTAAAAAAAATCATTGTTAGACATCAAAACTTGTTGCTTCCCCTTCATAAATATCCTTGATTTTATGTTATTTTCTTGGCATTGGATTGGAATCGTCATCGTTTCTTCGTTATTTTTTGTCAATGTGTCGCTTAATATACAAATTTATGATTTTGTTATTATTTTCTTAAAGGACCAAAAAAAAAAATTGCTAAACACAAATATATATTTATAAATAATGATATTTTGTATGTGTGTCAAATAGGTAAAACACCTAAAATAATTTTAATTTTTTATTTTCAAAATACGTAAAACATTTTTAAATATTTTTACATTAATCCCCCTTGGGAGAATTTTAAATTGGCGTAGATGTCAATAAAAAAAAATAAAAAATAAAAATAAAAAAATTATGAAATTTTATTTTTTCAGGACAAATAAATATTATCTTTAAATAAAAACTTCTATGTTTATATGGAATATTTTTGATAAATATATATATGAATCCATAAGATTTCAAGGATATTTAAGCAAGAAATAATTCATAAAAAAAAAGGTGACAGAAAAGAAAAAAGGATTGAAAATGAACTCAAGTGAAAAATATATACATAAAAAATCAAAAAAAAAATCTATTTTTTTGGTTTGAAAAGGTCCTTTTTATCGCATACTTTTCTAAAAGGTTTTCTTTTTCTAGGATTAGGGTTAAAACTTTTCTAGGATAAAACTTTAAAGGAAGATCAAAAAAAAAAAAAAAAAATGCTTTATGTTTTTAAATATTTTTTTTTGAAGGAAAAATCTGCGCGAAGAATTAAAATTTTAAATTATTTTTCTATCTCGTTAAATATTTAAATATTTTTGTTGTCGTTGAAGGAAATTGTGTTTTTGTGTATAGAGATTAGAGTAAATTTTAAAATATTAACAAAACATAAATTACTTAATCAAGAAAAATTTAATAATTCCGTAATTTATTTATTTTTAAAGTAAAATTCAATAGTTCACATATTTAAACTTGACTACTCTATTTTCATATTTCAATAATTCGTGTAATTTATAATTCGAATTGTAATGGTCAATAGATATATTCCGGAGATCGATATTACTAATAACTTATTTCCAACATAGTTGGAGACTAAATCGACATATACGAATTCAACATTATATGTATAAGGTAAGTTACAAATGATTTGTAAAAACTCTGTTTCGTACGTCAATTGAATAAAACTTTTTTCATAGGAATTATATTTAAAACTATTAAGTCAGCCCTTGAATAACACGGTTAATTGGTACCGTGTTATTCAAAACCGTGTTATTCGAGACTTCGAATTATACTTATTCATGTATTTGGACCGTGTTATTTAAAACAGCGTAATTTAAGATTTAAAATTTATGTATAAATAAATTAAAAATTTTACATATTTACTATTGTACTGTGTTAACTATGTTTTCGGGAACACAGTTTAATTCAAGGGCTATCGCAAATTATCGTCGCGTTATTTAAGGTTTGTCGCATTTTTTACCGTGTTATTCAAGATTTCCTGTAATTCAAGTGCCGTGTTATTAGAGGGCTGACTACTTACTTTGCGTTTCTTTTTTAACAAACATTTTTATTAATTTTATTGTTAAAAGAAAAAGAAAACTCTGCGATTCATAGAAATTATAAATAATATCAACTAATTATTTTTAATTTAAGCTATAATTTGAATTCTCATAATTAGTATACTAAATATTTATTAATTATACAAGCAAGCTAATGTTTAGATCAATTCTTGTATACATTTTCTGTAGTATGATGTACGATCAATTCAAAAAATTAATGATTTTCGAAAGATATAAAAAAAATATGATTGTAGAGTGGAGAATAAACTGAATTATCTAAATTTATACTTAGATTTAAAATATAACAAAAACTGCTGACACGGTCGATATCCTTCTAATATTACATTTCTTTCTACTAAAATATCTTACATATTGTAATCCTATAAAAAAAAAATACTTCCGCCACATTTTTTTTTTTTTTGTAACAGAAGACGAATCACAAGCAACATAATTGTATTCTGATTTTTCATTTTGAATATAGCATTTGCATAACTCCAACCATTTTACATCTCTTCCTACTTTATACTTTTAGAAAATATCCGAAGGTGTTTGTCAAGGATGGAAAATTCTCTATTGTGATTCAACTTCAATACACAAGAAAAAAAAACATTAATTCGAAAGAAAAGCTTAACTTTACTTCTTCTTATATTATGAATTTAGATTAGAATCTTTTCAGGATTCAATTTTTTTTTGTTTACTTTTTCTTCTTGTTCCTGTTTCACACGCTTACAAATTTTACATAATGTAAAAATATTTAACAACAAAATTACGTTTTTTTTTGTATTTTGTATTTCGGTGGCTTTTTGCATGGAAAAATTTGCGCACTTTCACCTTTTTTTGCCTCGTTTAAGAAAAAAAAAAAAAAAATTTTAACTTTTGAATTATTCAATATTTAAATTGCAAAACATTTCTATTTGTGTAAATATACATAAAATGCCGACATTCAATTTTTTTTTATCTTAAGGAACCAACATACAAAAACTCTAAGCATTGTGTTGTATTTATATGTTTTTAGATGCAGCAGTAGATTTTTCATATAGAAGTGAGTGGGGGGGGCTTCGAAATTTTGTTGAATTCATTTGGGGTCGTGGTAATGGGTTAATATCCAAATATATTATTTTACTTGTTATTGTATGAGGGGTTAACTTTATAACAACAAATGAAATTTAAGAAGTTTTTATTTTTTATTTTTATTTATATTTATTTGTTTATTTGGCTTTTGTTATAGACAATTTAAAGACGATTATATTTTCATATTTGAATTGTTATATTTGTTGATTTTATGACATAAATTGACAGAATTCATATTTTTTGTATTTTTATTGATGAATATATTATGATAAGAAATTTTTGAATTTAATAAAACTAATCCGCTTAGTTTTATTAAATAAATTTTAATAATGAATTAGAGATAAATTATATAAAAAGGTTAAATTATTCATCGGAGGAAAATGCATTTGTATTTAAAATTAGTTAAATTTATTAGTAGATTAACAGTATTTGTTAATAATACTTCCATTACTGTAATTCATCATAATTTTTTCAAGAACTATTTAATTCTGAACTTGTTAATATCCACTTTTTCTATGGAAACTGATATTTTTAGTTACATTTAACGTTATAGAGTTAACAGTTGGATACTGAATTCGTAATGTATCAAGACTAAACCCTCATTATTAACAGAGCCCTATCAAATTATATCGTTGAGGAATATTACACAGAATGTAAAGGCAATAAATCTTTTACAATCCAATTATTACAGCCTACTTTATAGATATGGTTTTCTTGACATTCTAATAGATAGTTTCGTCTTAACAAACTCTTTAGAACATTCCCATTCCATTTGTAATGGTTTGGTTTGGAGTGCTTTGAATTATTTTGTATTTGTACACTTTTCGTATAGTATTTTTTTCACATAATAGTTTTATTAGTAAGGATTACATAATTTTTACTATACAAATTTTAGTAAAATTCTGTAATCCTTTCAAAATATTTTCAGAAAAAGATTTTCAAATAAAAACAAAAACCAAATATATCAAAATCATAATTATTATCATCATTAAAAATACTTCGTTAAAAAAATAATTTCATTTTGGCTCTTAATTACTACCAAAATGCAAAAAAAAAAAAAATCACCGTAAAAAAATAGAATCTCGTAAATCTTCTATCTATTCATAACAGAAAGCACAAAAAAAAATATTTCGAAATTATTTAATAAACACATATTTTTAACTTAATTATTATCCCTCTAAAAAAAACAAATGAAAACCCATTCAAGGATAATAAAAATTTATTTCTAAACAGTTAACACTATAGATCGTGTTGAAAATCCTTCTTTAATAAATACTACTTTTTTTTTTGTTCCCATTCATCCTAAACATAATTTTTTCCATAGCATTTTCTTTTATGTTGTTGTATTCTTTCAAACCCTTAACCATCATAATAATTTCTTAACCTTCAGAATTAACCCAAAATAAAAAAAATTGTTATATATACCGACACAAAAAAAAATGGAGACTAATTAACAGAATCCTTTTTCTTAAATAACATTAACACCAACCAAACCAATTCAACCCTTTTTTCCGCAGTATATTCTCGGTAAAGAAAACATACATAAAATTGTAACAAAAATTAAAAAAAGAAAATTTTGTAGATTTTTTTTTTTATTTAGATTCACGCAGGAACATAAATTTAAAAAATAACCAAAAGTAGAAAAGAAAAAAAATCGTTTTACCAAAAATAACTCGTGAGATTTTCCTTTTCATTTTTTTTTTCCTTTTTCAAACTTATCCAACCAACATTCCATCCGCCAAACATATTAAATAATAGCTATAGCATAGGATACCTAGTAGATTATACCTTGATGACTATTTTTGGAAAGTTATATGAACTTTTTTATACTTTTTGTACTACTTGACATTCATCTCATATAACATTTATCTAAATTTTTTGGTTTTTGTTTTATCAAAGAAGTAGAACAACCAAATATATATTATATGCTACTGTATCTATTCGTATTATATATGTATATACATATTTTAAGAATCTCTTTAAATATCGTTTAGTATTATTATAAGACGATGTAAGACTAAATTTCCTTTCAAAATGAAAAACGAAACCAGTAACTTGGAGTTGTATAAAACAATATTTTTAGTGAATTTCCTTCCATTGAAAAAAAATATGATTTTAAATTAAAATTTGTTTATTTGTGTAAACGAAATTTATTTTACAAGGACTTAACTTCCTTAAATCATATTCATATCAAAAAAATATATTTTACAAATAAATACACATCAAAAATACTAATTTTGAGCCTAATTATCTCTACACGTGTTTTGTGATTAGTGGTTCCCCTAATTCTTCAATATATTGAAGAATTAGGGAATTAAATTTGGTTACAAGTTCTTTTTGCGAAATACGGACAGACAAATACCGAGAATTTACAATTTCTAAGATAAAATCTATCTGAAAGAATTGAGGGAACACAAAATATAAAAATTGATATATTTGTGAAAAATATTTTTTAATAAGTTATTGATGATATTACAACATAAAAATTGACAAAAGAATATAAAATATTGTAAAACTTGTTAAAATCTTTAATTTTCTACTTCCAATAGAATGTGGAAAAATTGAAATTCGCAAATTTTCAAATCATTGTTAGTATAATAAGAAAATCTACTGAATATAATTATGTATTTCATGTTTTAAAATATATTTTTTTCTGAAAAACCATTTCGTCCTAAAAAAAATATACTTTCCTGCAGAGGGATGTACACATGGTCCCTTCAACTTAATTATTTTATTTTTTAAACTTGTAAAAATTGAAAACTTTCCAACATTTTGCAAATTGTACTTTTAACAAATGCCTACTTTTAATATTAACTACAAATTGATATTTTTTTTTGATAAACTGGGTAATAAAGTAGAAACAACAAAGTTTGTCGAGGTTAAATAAAGATTTCATGGTCTATTATCATCAAAAAAAGATGAGAAATTTTATATTATAAGAAAATTTTCATGATTTTTCAGAGTTTTTATATATTATAATCTTATAGAAGAGTTAAAAATAAGAGGATGAATCTGCAATTTAATCATATTACATAAATAATCATAAAAAAATATAGTATATAAAATTTATATATATATATTTTTTTTTTTTCAAAAAGGGTTAAATTATTGTTGGGCCATTCTCTTTTAGATGCAATATAATTTTTTAAGGACTTTTACTTTTGTAATAAAAAATATGTGTGTATGTGTTTGTAACTATATATCACCATAGTTAAATTAATCTACTACAAAAAAAAAAAAGAATCAGTTCTTTTTTCTTTTCGGATAATAAAAATTTAAAATTTTCCACAACAATGAATTTGTTTATTTTTATAGGATATTCTTTGAAATAAAATAGACCAAAATTAAATATTTTTTTTTACCTATATATTTATAATATATATATAATAAAATTTAAATGAAAATTCTTTTAGTATATTATAAATTGTCTCTTTAAAATATTTTTAACAGTTTTTATTGTTATACTGTATATACATATATATTAAAAGGGCAAAAAAATTATACCCCGTAAGGATGCAAATAAAAAGGAGATTATTTTTAATTAAGTAATTAATTTAAATAAGTTTTTTTTATATAAATAAGTTTATTTTTATGTAAAGCATTTAAAAAAGAAAAATTATTTATAAACTTTAAATATTTATTAAGGATTTCTATTTAAAATTATTGAAGATTTTTTATGTGTTAAGATTTTTTAATGAACCATCATTATTTTTTTTTTTTTTAAATTAGAAACATCTTGTTTTATGTATTGAAATTTTATGCTTGGTAAGATTTAATATATCTAATTTATTAAATAAAGGATGATAATAAAAATAAAAATTATAAAAATAAAATTTAAATTTTGCTCAGTAAAGTTTAGATAACAATTCTTTTAGGTTAATGGCATGAAGTTTGATTATTTTAAACATACGAGGGCTGATTGATAATTACGTGGACTACCTGTGATTCAGGTAATGTACAGGTATAAAGTAAGTATTTTTTACCTCTAAAATCATTTACTAGGCTATATATAAAATTTAAAGTCGATATCTTGTATACTTTCCATGTAACAGTCGTTTAAGTAAGTCAATCTCAGTGAATTTTTAAAAATGGATAAAAACGAATTTCGTGTGTTGATAAAACATTATTTTTTGAGGCAGAAAACAGCAAAGGAAACTAAAGAAAAGATGGATAAATATTATGGTGAATCTGCACCTTCGAAATCAATGGTTTGCAAGTGGTTTGCTGAATTTAAAAGTGGCCGTACCAGCACAATTGATGAACAACGTTCTGGGCGTCCAAATGAAGTGACTACTCCAGAAATGGTCGATAAAATCCATGATATCGTACTAGATGACCGAAGAGTGAAATTGCGGGAAATTGTTGACATCGTGAACATCTCATCGGAACGTGTTTTTAATATTTTACATCAATATTTGGATATGAAAAAGGTATCTGCAAGATGGGTGCCGCGTTTGCTTACAATTGATCAAAAACGCAATCGTGTGACAACATCAAAGCAAGTTTTGGAGTTATTACAACGTAATCCAGTCGATTTTTGGCGTCGATTCATAACCGTTGATGAAACATGGATACACTACTACACACCAGAGACAAAAGAACAATCAAAACAGTGGATTTCTACAGGTGAAAAGGCTCCAAAGAAGGCAAAAACAGTTCCATCAGCTGGCAAGATTATGGCCACTGTTTTTTGGGATGCTCATGGTATAATCCATGTCGATTATTTGCAAAAAGGAAAAACAATCACAGGACAATATTATGCAACATTATTGGATCGTTTGAATGAAGAGATTATAATAAAACGACCACATTTAGCAAAGAAAAAAGTTCTTTTTCATCAAGACAATGCACCAGTTCACAAATCAGGAATTGCAACAGCAAAATTATTAGAATTGAGATATGAATTGGTTCCTCATCCACCATATTCTCCAGATTTGGCCCCTTCTGACTTTTTCCTGTTTCCAAATATGAAAAAATGGCTTGCAGGAAAGAGATTTGGGTCAAATGCTGAGGTCATCGACGAAACAAATGGCTATTTTGAAGGGTTGGAGAAATCATATTTTTTGGAAGGCATCAAAAAACTGGAACATCGTCTAACTAAGTGTATCGCCCTAAAAGGTGACTACGTTGAAAAATAAAAAAAAAAAAACTGAAAAAAACTGAAAAAAACTGTGTCTTCTGTGTCAGTCCACGTAATTATCAATCAGCCCTCGTATTTCAAATAATTATTATAAAATTTAATATTTTAAAAATATAAAAAAAAACATTAAATATATCTTAATTATTAAATATGAAAATATTTTCTTAACGATCAATTTTATGTATTAAAATATGATTAATAGATTTCTTCTATGAAAATAATCTGTTAATAAACTTTTAATATTTATATAATATAAATAATATTTCTAAATTTCTAAAAATTAACACAATTTATGAAGCTATTAGCTTAGACAGAATCATATTTCGTGTAAAATACTACAAAAATTTGAATGTTATGCTTCGTTTTTCTATTGACAGATAGACAAAAATATATTTTCTATAAATAAATTAAAATTTATTTAAAAATAACTTTATATATTTTGAAAAATATCATAGAAAAATATATTAAATAATGTAATAAGGCATGCCATATTACAATTCTAAATTTGTTTATGTTTGACTCGGTATTGTACATTAGTCAATTAGGCGAGATGGGAATATCAATCGCTGCTACTAAATGACATTAATTTTATATCTACTATTTCTGTTCGTATTTGTTTAAACATTTCAAAAAATAATGAATACAGCAGCAAATTGCAAGAAATGTCAAAGAATATAATTTTAAATAGGAAGGCAAAAACTATATCGAACGGTGGAACAACAATAAATAGTTCTTGATTTTAGAAGATATTATTGAATGTATTTTATGTATGGAAAATGAAATATATTTATTAAGAAAATATATATATAAATATTTACTCAATTTAATTATTTTATGAAATCTTTAAATCATTTTTTACTTTATTACAATAAAGTATTTTATTAATAAACTATTAAATTATTATTTTCTATTAGAGTTATTAAACTATTATATTCTATTATTAAACTATTAGTATTTGATTAAAAGAACTGCATAACTTTTATAATGTTTGAAAATATTTAGTTGCAAGTATATTTAATTCTAATTTGTATATCAGAAAAATTATATTTAAAATGACCAAGTACATTAAAAAAATTATTTGTATTGCTGAAATTCAATTAAAGGAAGGAGTTGAATTTATTTTTAATATATTCAGAAGTATGTTTTGTAGACTATTCAAACCAATATTGTACAAACAATTTATCTAATTATGAGTTCCGCGAACAAATAAAATTTATTTCTGGTATTTCAGGTCACGAATAGTTTAAGAAAGTAAAATTAAGTTATTAAAGTGACGTTCTGTTTCAAGATCAAAAACAATCGTCAGTTTCATATAAATACTGGTTGTAACATCCTACAATATTTGAATTTTTAAATATTATTAAACCTCGAAAATAAAATTTGTAAACTTAAAAACTAATTTTACTGTATCGTCTGTTAAAAACAAAACTGTCAGGTAAAATAATTTTCACATTATAAACCACTTCTGGCAGGACTTAGGTACTGATTAAAATTACTATATGTATTTTCATAGCAAAAAGAATTTATTAAAATATCAACAACTTTTAATAAATCAACAATTTCTATAAATTTATCAAAAGCATTTCATTTCAATATCGTAAACAGAAAATAATAGTAAAATTTAAAATTTAAATTATTAAAAATGAGTGCAATAAGGAACTTTTTAATTTTTATATAAATATAACTAGCAATTTATTCGCTATGAATAAAATATATATAAAAAAAGTCATATTACATTCAATCATATATTGCGCGCCCTAAATAATATCTATAAGATTTTTTTTTTATTATGATGTTGTATTGTTTAGAACATATAACATTTTTTATAGCACATAAAAATACAAGTCTAAAATAAACCAATATTTTACATTGGCGACACAATCTGTACTTCATTTTTTTTTTTTATACAATTTTTATTTTTTATAAATGGGTTTTGTGGAAAATTTCTCATTCTGTAAAATATTTACCGAGAATATATCGGAAATGTTGTATGTGAAACAGTATTTTATGAAAATAAATTCATATATAAGATTTCATATAATGTGTACATAATATACAATATTCTATTCTATTAAACTCCCAAGTGTGATTCTATTGGCATACATAAAAGCATTTTACATTATATTATTTTTGTTGTTGGTTATTATAATAAATCAGAGAGAATATATAAATCTATAAGATTCAAAAGGAGTTTAGAATAAGCAGGAAACTGAAGGGTTAGATGTGAAGTAGGCACGCATAAAAAAAAAATTGAAATATACTCGTCTCTTGATAGCACCCATGAGTATTACTTTAAGGAGAATAAATGGCTTTTTAATTTGGTCTCAGAAATGAATAAATGCTTTTGAATAACAAAAAAAAAAAAAAATTCAGCAACAAACACACAAATTGGCTTTGAAAGTGAACGTAAACATTATATCCTTCTTAGAATATTATAAATATAAAGATAAACATTTATTTTTCAATTTTCTTTAACAAAAAAAAAACCCCACACAAATTTTTTTTTTTATTTTTACCTATACCCCAAAAGAAATGATAAAGGATATCACAACAACAATAAAGAAAAAGAAAGGCTGATTTCTTAACAGTTCAAATTACATTTAACTTGACTTTTATGGAACTTAGGAACACTAATGGAAACAAATATATATATAGCAATAGAATTTTTATTTTTATTTTATCCTTATTTACATAAATATAAGAATACAAATTATTTATAGATATAATTTGGATATACAAAAAGCATGCATACCTGACATAAAATATCTATGACACATAAAAAAGTTTTCCATAGAGAGATGTTATTTTGCAAGGATAAAATTTATATGAAAATTAATTTAAGATGGACATAGAAACTATACATTTCTATCAAGATACAAAAATTCTTATCAAGTGACAATTTCTATATTGTTGAAATATGATTGCCAAGGATGTCACCAAATATAATTTTAATAAACATTTTTTTTTTGAAATTATCAATAATCTTCAAAATATCTTTTTTAAATAGAACATTTAGTGTTTTAAACTCTTAGTATTTTCAATTTAGAAATTATCCACTTTCTCTATACTAGTTAGAAATACAAACTCGGAAAATTTATATATTTTTTTTTTTTATTTTATTTATTATATTATTGTAATATCTTCTCTATATCCTTAAAGTTTTTAAATAAATATTATATATATATATATATGTAGGAGGAAGGATATCATTATCCATATATGTATGCCCAAAAAATTTCTATTTATTTAACTATAAAAGCTTATACATTTATATCAATCTTCCTGCAAATGTCTAATAGTTATAAAACACACAAAAATTTGTTTGGTTTTGAATTACAAACGACATTAAACCTTTTTTTTTATTTTTATTTTTTTTTGTGCTCGTTTTATTTTCATAAAATTTCACATGTCCTTTTCAATTTTCCACACAAAGGACCAAAAAAAAAGACCTCTGACTGAATATATAAATGGGTTTTATTGTGTACAGAGAAATTTAAATATATATAAATAGGTTTTTATATGTCCATTTATTTGTCAATTTTGATTAAAGGTGAAGGATTTACTACGTTCCGTGTGGTCTTGTTTAGCGGCTTATTTGTGGTAACAGTGTTTTTTTTTTAAATTTATTATTTTTCATACAGTTTTTCACCTTTTATGGTCGATTTTTCTCTATATATTTGGTGTTGTTAAATAAAACAAATGATACAAATAAAAAAAAAAAAAAATCATTTAGTCCTTCCTGACAATCAGCAATATAACACATAGCAAGACCGTAAAATAGACCACTTTTTCTACGACAGGGTGGTTAGGAAACCATGTTTTTTTTTGTAAGAATAATAATATAAAATTTTACTAGAGCCTTTTTACAATTGATATTTTGTATGTGGTTCTTTTCTATTACGTTATTAAGTTATTATTGTTCTTGTTGTTGGAAAATGAAAATATCATTTTTCCGTTTGACCGTCATCAAAATTGGTCTGTCAACTCTTTGTGACATGCAAATTTTTTACAGCTTTTGTGTATCTTCTTTTTTTAAGGGTAATTTTAATAGTTACATACAAAAGAAGATTATGTTGTAATTTTTTATTTTTTTTTGGTGTAAAGGTTGAAATTATATAAAAATACTTTGAAAATGTTGCATGTTTTTATTATCTTGTTTAAGGTGCTTTTTTTTTGTTAATGAAAGAAAAAGAGTTTTAGTAATAAAAATGTAACTTTTGGAGTACTACAAAAAAAATTATCTATATACTTTAAAAAGATGAAGGAAAACTTTAATTAACAAACTTTTTGATTACATATTTTTAAGTTTTTATTTTGTATTTAAATAATAAAACATTTTCATATCCTTATATAAGAATTGAAACAATTTAAATTAGTAAAAAATATACTAAATAACTAAATTATTTTGATAATAAATTTTATAATTATTTATGTATTTGTTACGAAAATTGAGGAGTTATTTTGGAAAAGAAATCATAAGACTGAACTCTAGGATGTGGTACAAGATCAAGTGAATTTGCGGTTAAAAAAACTAAACAGGATGAATTCAATGCGAATATAGTATAAGAACTTCTATAGCAAAACTAGTTTTGGAATGAAAGTTAAATCGAAAAGCGACCTATGAATTCATAATTAAAAAGAGTTTGGGAGGGTCTCCGCGATTCGAATACATTACTCCGTCAAGAAATTTAAATAAATTAATATTTAATCAAAATTTACATTTCTACCACCAAAAGTCTGAATTAATTTAATTATTTTGTTTATAAATATCGTAGTTCCGATTTCCTCATTACTTATTTTCCATGTATTCGCTTCTTTAGAAACGGGTTTTATACCGAAAATAGCAAGAAAGGTTTCGAATTAAAAAAAAAAATATTTATTAGAAGCAGAATAAATATACTGTCAACTTTCTGGGTGAAATAAAACTATATTTAACCTAATATAAGAAAATCTATTAGACTTACAAAACCTAACAAATTGTAATTCAATAATTACAAACGAATTGCTTTGTAGTAATTCCATAATTAATTTATTATTACTAATTTTATGTACATTAAATAAACGCTAATGAATAATTTTGATTTACACGGAATTCTTAGGAATCAATCTACCGTGTAAATCGTGGTTTAGGTATACATTTACGCAAAGAAATTTTATGAAAACGTTTAATTAAAATAATTTTAATTATAATTAAATTCAAAATTATTTAAGGACTTACCTTAACACCGATATGAATTGGTGCAAAATCTCCGTGTAATGATGACGGTAGTAATGGTATTGGTAGTGCAATAGGGCAGGACATCATGGTCGCTACCTAAAAATAATATAATAATATAAAAATATTAATGAGAAAACAATTTTCCAAATTGTCAACAAAATAATAATAATAATTATAATATAGTTTTAAAAAAAATTATGTTTACAAATTTTTTACATTTTGAATTTCAAATCACCCAAAACTAAACAAAAAAATATCATTAAAAAGATAAAAAAAAATATGCTTTTAAATAAGCTACAAAAGAAAAACGCATATTTCTGTAAGATAAAACAAAACATATTTCAGTCTATGTTAAAAGTCTGTTAATTAAAATTCTAAAAATTTAAAAATATATATATAAAAAAAAATTTAAGTTTGACGGACAGAAACATTGTTTTTCAAGAAAGAAAACAAAATAAAATGTTCAATTTAATTAGACAGAAAACCAATCTGTAAAAACATATGAAATAAAAATAAAATACTTAAATATAAATAATTTAAAAATTTTAGAAAATTCAGTAGCGATAAATAAAAATTTGATCAATATTAACTTTTGCGGATGTACAGTAAAATTAATACATTCAAAATTATAAATAAAATAAATATTTATACAATTTAGCACGATTTTAAATATCACCTTGGAAAATTTAGCTTATAAAATTGATAACAACTTAAATTTATGTAAATTTATAAAAATGCAATAATTACAAAAAACAAAAATGTTTCAAATTTTCGTTAAATAATTTTTTCTTCAATATTAATTGTAGTTAATTGTACTAACCGGCGGAAGTATTGATAAAAATTACCAACCGTTTATATTCCCAGAAAAATTACAATTTTTTTTATATATTGTACCACTGTAGAATTCCGAGTAGTGTACTTATGTATATAACAATATTACGTTCCTGTACCGTACCACGTAACACGTATAACGAAATTACTACAATTTTTTCGAATAACATTACTTTTTAACAGATCCCGACTTTGAATATTCGTAATAACGTTATTTTGGAGCGTAATATTCAAAAAAATCTGGTTTTTCATTACAATTTCGATAAAATCAAGTAATAATTTTAATAACGTTATGTTGGCACGGACAAATTGTAGTTTAAATTTGAAAATAATGTTAAATTAATGAGCAAAATCTTAAAAATAAATAAAAACTCTTTTAAAATTTAGAATATAACGCAATAATAACGCTATAACAAAGCGAAATTTAATAATATTTCGTTATTGCAAACTTGTAACAGAACGGAATTTCTTTTTTTTTAAATAACGTTTTTAATTTTTTTTATATTCTTGAAGTTCTCAGTATAAGGAAAACCAAATACTTTTTGATAGAAATTTATAGAAATTAGTAGAACATTTTACAATTTTGGTATAATGATAAACTAAGGATTCACTTTATAATGTAAAATATTCGGCACTGAATGCTATTGATATTAAAATATTATCACATTTATTTGAATATATAATTAATAATTATTAAATTTTGTAAATTATAATTCCAGTTATTTTGCTGCTATAACATGAACATATAACTATTTAAATGAATAAATATGTAAAATAAATATATTATACATTAACATGTAATTCAAATGAGAAAATTTTAATTTTTTTTTTTACATACAAATAAAAAATTCGTTCCAAACTAATTAATTTTTGTACATTTATATTCTTGGGAATAGAAAAATTAAATTAATTCTAAACATTATAAATATTAAAAAAACAAAAAAAAAAATATTGGATGTCGTGCAAATTATATGCGCTTAAAATTGCTAATTCATAAAGCATAAAATATTTACTATTTGTGTAATGTTCTATACTAGAAGATAAATGGACACTGATTATTTATAAATAATGTTATTTGATATGTTATTAGAGAAAGCATTGAATTGCAAATTGTTCACTTAAATTGTATACAATTTCGAGCAGTTAACTTTAAAATTTTTCTTTGAAATATGATGATTTGCTTATTTTACTATAAATTATTTATAAATTAAAATATTGATAAAACAATTAGTATAAAAAATATAAAGGAAATACAGTAGTGGTTAGATAAAAGTTACCATCTGATATTTTTTAAATATCAGGTCACGTTTATATCCCTGTTATCCAATATCAATAAAAGTTTACATTATTTATATCCGAATTCAATCACAGATATTAAGTAAGAAAGCAGACTTGCCAAATAATACATAACCATTCATTCATCCCAACAGACTCGAGAACTCCATGACATGAACAGATTTATAGTACGAATTATAATTGATATACTCCGGCACCTACACATAATGAAACTAGCTCCCAATAATGTCTGTAGAATGTGCGAATACGAAGAGGAATCGCCTGAACACATTTGTATGAATTCAATCCAGACTTTGCCAACTTGGACACTGTCGTCGAACTCACTTAAATGTTACTGCCATTTTTTGAAAGTACTGGTCTTGTGTAGGCTGCAGCGGGTTTTTACAATGGGATCTACCTAAATGTAATCTAATCTATATCCGATTTTGATAAATATCAGTAATAATTATTAATTATACAATCTAAAAACTATTGTAAAATTATTTAAAAAAAAAAAAAAAATCTAGTTTAATTTCATGTCTACAAAACAAATTGAAGTATTTTTATACAAAACATTAAGTTACTAATACTAAAGTATTTCCAATTACTACACCAACTAAACAAAACCTTAAAAGAGAACAATAATATATTATATAAAAAATATTCTCTTTAAAAACTGAGTTTAAGTTGAAGGTAAAAGATAGTAATTTGTTTGGCTTGGTATGAAATAATAAAAAAAAACTTAATGTATATTTATGTTAAATTTATGTTGCATACATAGAAATCTAAAAGCATAAGTAATGAAAAGTATGATCATTGATCGTGTTACCATATATATATAACATGTTCGGTTTATGATCATTAAAACCAAAAGAAGTTGAAGGCGGTACAAGGTAAAGGGGTGAAAAATGCCGGCTAAAATAACAATAATTTTTTTTTTTTAATGATCGTCTGTTGTGATTTTGACTTTTATATACATTTATGTAAAGTATATAAGTAAAATACATAACCAGGTGAACGTATATATAGATAAAGAAGAAAAAAAGTGATTTAAACTTCATAATTTTATTTATTTTGTTGATAAAATTGACCTTGAACGTGGTCGAAGTCTTTAGGTAATCGTCAGAGTCTTTTCGAGTATAGCTTGTTATTTTTTCTTTCTTTCTTCAGTTCCACGATTTAAGTAAAACCAGTTTTTAAGTTTTATTGGATTTTAGCATAATTTTTTTTGTGGATATTTATTTATTGGCAAAAAAAGTAAATAAAAATAAAAAAAAATGTAAATGAGATTATAATATAGAAAATTGTGTTGTGCATTAAGATATTTTGAATTGAAATATTTTGAATTTCATGAAAATTTAGTATAGTTCGTTAAATTGCTTAGTAGCAAAATGCGTCGTTAAAGTATTTTAACACATTATTTACGAAATTTATAACATAAATGTAAGAGTGTCTGAATAAATTTTAAACTATAATATAATACGATTATCAAAAATGCAAAGTTTCGCTATCAGTAAATTATAAAGTTTATAATGTTTAAGACTTTTAATATATTTATATATGTAATTTAGTAATTTTTACATTCAATTCTAGCTTCTTCGAAATATGAAAAATTTAAACAATATAAATAAATTAAAATGCTTAATTAAATTAAATGGATTCAAAAAATTAAATATCCGGTGTACAAAATTTAAGAAATTTTAATTTTTATATAAATTCTCTTATCTAATAAATTATATTCTTCTATTTTTATGTAAATATATTTCTTTTTTTTATTATTGCTAAGATTTCCATAAATATTTTTTTAATTTTTGAAGAATTCAACAAAGAAAATATTTATTATATTGAAATCATTAATTTTAATTGAAGGAAAATAGAAAAATAGTTGTAAAAATGTTTTAAAATATTAAATTTTATTATTAATTTACTATGTGAAAATAATTATAAATGATTAATTGAAACCAACCTTAAAATGTCATATATTTTTTTTAAATATTTTAATATAATTTTTGTTATGTTTAACTCAAAATGTAGGAATTAGGCGCACCATGAAATTTTTTTTGCAAAAATTCATTTTTTAAAAAGTATTTAAAAATCATAATAAAAAAAATATTTATGCAAAATAAATTTATTTAAGTTTTTAATTTCGAAAAACGTTAAATATAAAGTTTAGAAGAACTATAGAACTATAATTGATTAATATTTAATATATTTAAATTATCATTATTTAAATAATAAAAACTGTTTATGAAACTGAAGTTACACGATTAACAAATAAATAGTACTATATTTATTTTATAACTGCTCTTTAAAATAAATATAATTTAAGTTGGAATTTTTAAAATATAAAGTTTAAGGTCTATTATGAGAAAACCGAATGGTTGCATAACAAGGCGAGAGATCTGAATGGATTCATTGTGGTTCCTTCATCAAGATTTATAATCTGCGTTCTACTTCATTTATTTTCAAAGCTTCTGCTTCAATTAATGTAGTTCCGCAATTATCGACAAATCTTCAACTCGATGCTACCCTAATATTTGTACCTATATGGAACACCAAATGTTCGAGTGTAGATTCTTTACTTTTGTCGCCAAAGCGATAAAGCTCGATCATTGAAAATCCGTGGTAAGCACAGTGTCTACCGACTATCCAATAAACCGTTAGGAACATATGACTTTTCTGTAAGTCTCCTTTGTGATGGATATGATTGCTTCTATTTTTTATGTAATCGAATGCAAAGTAATTTAACTATTCATTTAATGATATCAACATTATTATCTACATCTACAATTTAATTAATGATTAAAATTCCTAACTTTATTTATTTAAATCATAAAATAGAAAAACAAAGATTAAGAGATTTTTATTTTGTTGAAATCATTATTTTTTAATATATTATTTTTAAAATATAAACGAAATAAATATTCAAATTTTGTAATAGAAAAATGATTTTTAATAACAGCTTGTTATTATTTCATAATTGAATAGTTCAAAAATTTGTATTAATAAAATTGGCACTGTTGGTAAAAATATATATTTTTATTTTAATAATAAATACATATAGTCAAGGCCGAATTGGGCACTTAATATTCCAATTCACCGAAATATTCCAATTCAAATATAGCTCGTAAATTAATTGGATTTCTTAGACAATCCTTTAAAATCAAGATAAATAATGTTGTTATTTGAATATGATAGTTATATAAAGGTAATTGCTGCTAGCCTTAATATTTTAAATAATTTCTAAAATTTCATTAGAATTAAATTCTAGTATTTATTCTAGTTTACGACTAGATTTCTGAATTACAGATTAAAATTTAATATATTATATAATATTAGAAAAAAGACAACTTTCATCAAATTTGCCCAAGGCCAACACTGATTATTCTGTACGACAGCGCACCCTACTATAAATATATCCCAAATATTCTATATGAAGATAATTTTTTTCTTATATAACATAACATCAAATTATTTTTACCTTAAAAAATATTAACAGGTGGTGTATAGGACAATTTTTTCCTTAGCTACTCTATCTATAACCAATTTATTAAGTTATATGTTCAATCATAAAACAAACAAAAAAAAATGTTTAGATTGTAGGACAATATCAGAGCGTCAGTTGGTCTGATAGAAAAATAATACACAAGAATAAAAACAAAAAAAGAAAATAAATATGAAAAATAAAATCATATACGTACATAAGAAACAACTAAACATAAATTGAAAATGATGTATAATACAGAAAAAAAAAATCAACAAGAAAATAGGAAATTATGAATAGAAACAAGAATTTCTAGTCAACATTTTATTTTTTATATATCTTAAAGATATAAGAAAAACTTAAGATAACAAATCTAAAATATTTAATTTAAAGGGGTTTGCAATAAGAATATTTGAACAGGATTAACTATTAGTCAAGATATTTTTCTTTCTAAATATTAATCTTTCCAAATTTTATGATTTTATGATTTTTATTTCATTTTAAATTCAATTTATGTTCTGATTTAATTAAAAAGCTATACATAAAAGATTAGGTAAACATGAAATGAATTATATTTATATCAACTTGTACATAATTTATCGGAAATATGCTACAAAAATAAAAGGATAATTTCTATATTTATTTATGTTTTTTTTTCTGAAAATATTATATATTATAGAAAAATCTTTAAAAGTACACAAAACATTGAGAAGATTTTTCGCATGTTTATGGTAATAAATTTTCACATATGGTTGCCATGAATGTCATATAATATTAGAAGTAAATCTGTTATCCTTTCTGTATTTTTTGGGTTGTTCTGTTGTCTATTTATTTGTATATTTTGTTGAAGGATTTGCACCTTTATGTTTAAACTGGAGTGTAAAATTATATAATAAATATTTTGCAATATAATGTTGCAAAATATTATACACTTATATTATATTATATAAAAAATGTTAAGTGTACAGGAAAAATAATATTTAATATTTTTCTTTTTCTTTTTCGAATGACTGGAACAGATTGTGTATGCTTCTTTTATTCAGAAAATTTTTGAACATAAAATAACACGCTTCATAAAATAATAATAATAATAACTTAAAAATAATATATTTATTTTAGCTATTTTTATATTTATTTTAATAAAAATATTTTTATTAAAAAAAAAAAATTTAGTTGAAATTTTTATTTTTAATAAATTTTTGTTATTTGAAAAATTATAGTTTTTGTTCATAAATTCTGATTATTGTTAGTATATTAAAATTCATAATTTATTAATTTTATATTTTTATACAGCTTTGTAGTCATCTTTTAAAAAATTGCTAACTGATGAAGAACTTAATTTTATTTGAAATTTCGCTAAAAATTATAATGCCTAATTTATGTTTATGATGATTTTAACGTAATCGTAAAGTATAAATATAATAAGATTTTTAGAATGATATTTTATAATTATTTATTGCATTATTAGACAAATATAACTCGCTGCAATTCAATTTCCTGAATATTATCAGGAAAATTAGTTTTAAATCGAAATGTCTTTAAAAAAATATGGTTATTATTAAATTGTGCCAAGAATTTTTGAAGACTTTTGTTTGTTGTAATCTTTATTACAATCCCAATACGATCTGTAACAATATTTTTAATGGAGATTTTACATTTTAAAGAACAATCTTCTTGCAAAGTTTCATTTTTTTTTTACATTATCTGTCCAATACGGAATCAATCAAATATTGTTTTCAATACAGATTTATCATAATAAATTATATTTAAAAGTTCAAAGTAAAAAAATTAGCGAAGACGTATACGATTTAGTGATAGAATCTTGAATAGAATCTTGAAATTTAGAGAATTATATTTTATTCCAATCCTTCTTACCTTACAATCTTCTATAATCTATAACATCAATTTTAATAACCATTTATTATTTAATTACAAATTTTGTGTTAAAAAAAATAATTTCAGATACCCAGAGGGAATGGAATGAAATTTGTATTTATGAAAACATGAGATCTACTATCAGCTTAGATAGACGATATTTTCAAATGGACATTTCACCAAGTTTACATTATTGACCTACAAAATGGATTTACTTTGTTTCTTCATATCGAAAATTAAAATATTATGTATTAATAAAATGTTATGATTTATAGAAAGTACTCTAATAAAGTTAAACTTAAATAAATACAATTTTCTTATATTTTATTGACTATAGAAGAATTTTCTATTCTCAATGTAATTTTTGACAGATAATTGTATAATTTTCTTTTTTCCACCGAAATAGCTTTAACTAAACAATAATAATAAAAAGTTTCAAGAAAAAAAAAATGTCAAGAAGAAACACTAAATTTCATTATAAATTATCTCCCAAGATGGAAATTCAAATGATATATTAATATTTTCTAATAACAATTTCTCATAATATTCATTGGAACCTGAAATAATTTGTAGCTTAAAGATAAAATATATATAAAAAAAAAAGATTTTGCCATTCAATTCACCGTAAAAATAATTTAAGATCCTTTCTATTGTTTGGCAGAAATGAATTTCTGTGACAAAACAAATTCAAAAAACTGATGTGAAAATGAATAAAGAAAAGAAAAAGGTATAAGAAAACAAAATAAAAAAGGATCCCCAGACTATTTATGTCCTTTTTTTGTATATATACATATACATTAAAAATGAGTGGATAAATATATGTATACATTTTTTCCAAAGATATTTTCAAATCAATTTTTTTTTATGTTGAAGGGTGGTGGGTGGTGTGTAGTGTATGTATTTAATATTTTATATTTTGATAAAATTGAGATCAATTTTTGATTTATGTTTTTGTCACAGGTATATTTATAAAAAGTTCTCATAATAGTTGGAGCGATAAATCTTTTAAAAGGTGCGAATATTATTTATTATGCTGTTTTTTTTTAATAAGTTAATAAAAATATAAATAAGTGAAATATCTTTTATGAATTTTGTATAAATTTAGTAAAGTTTTTTTTTTAAATACCACAATGTAAAAGTTAAGCCAATATATTGATATATTGAGCCGATATATTTCAAGTATTAATTTAAATTTTCATTCGAATGAACTTACAGGAATAATTTAAACTAAATGATGAAATAATTTCATAGTTTTTGTCAATTTATTCATGATTATATTAAAGAATCTTATTAGTAGGCTTTTCGAAAGTTATATCCGCAATATATATCCGAAGATTATTTAAGTTGCTAGAATTTAATGAAAAATTACGTTTTTAATAAAAAAAATATCAGTCTATTAAGCAGCGCGGAATTGTAAGTCCAAAATAAGGAAATCTTTTTGTTTTGGATGGTACACTTCAATCTTTACAAGAAACTAAATGGATTTAATTCAGTAAAATATTGGGATTTATTTATTCAAAGTCGTCAATTGAAAATTTTATTTTATCGCGGCAAAAATACAAGATTACGCGGCTTTAGTAAATTGTGTTTAAGTCATGAAGATATATTTTTCCGGCTCCTTGAAGATGCTGAAAAAATTCATTATGTTGAATCAGCAGCATCGCAGTTGAATCAGAAATTGAATTAAATAACTGTAGGGATATCAAATTATAAAGTTGCACTTTAAAACAAGAATTTGATGTCTTCCAGAAAACTTTTCTAAGAATTAACTAAAACAATCTTGAAATTGTCTATATAAGCCATTTAAAATAATGAAGCCAACTTTAGAGCGAACTTTTCTGTTCCTGGAAATTTTTTAACAAATATTTTTTTTACTATTAATTAAATGATATTTAGAAATTAATTTTATCTTATGAGAAATGAAATTAATCATAACAAAAGATTTAAATTTCTTATGGGTTCGTAAGGTAAAATAGTTTTTTTTTTACAAAAATTCAGTTCAATTGCAATAATAATTTTTGCATTTATACAAACTACAAAGTAATAATAAAACTTTTAACGATATTTTTACTATTTATTGTCCAAACAAAAAATAATCTCTAAACTAAACTAAGCAATAACTTTTGAAAAATCAAAAAATTTTATATTCAATATTTTTCATCCAGACTTTTCTTTATATAGTAAGTATACAATAAAAAAAATATATAATTTCTGGTATCAATAAAATTGTACAATTTTCATCAGGAATATTTAAAAAAAAAAAAAAAAATGTATAAACATAAATTTTTTTTTTGTAGTTGAATTTTAAATAGAATTTTTCACATCTTTTCCTGCTATAATATAAAATATAAAATTTACAAAGTGTCATGTTTTTAACATTGTAACATTTCAAATTGTGGGTGATTTGTAAACTTTTAGCTGACAGTCACAACTGTTCAAGTTCAAAATTTATATACTTAAAATATATGAAATATTAATACCAAAAAAAAAGTGTAATTTTAAACCTTCAAATAAATGCAATTGCTTTATAGAAAATAGTAATAATTTGGTAATAATAAAATTAATTTTATTATTATTAAAAATGTCAACACAATTTTGATATGTAGTAAAACTGCGTTTTTCTTTTAATTATTGGGTAGCTTAAATTATTGGGAGAAAATTAAAAACTATTTAGAAAATTTATTTTTAGCTAATGTGCAAATATTTAAATTTGATGCTTTTTGTAGTTACTCATCTCCGATATACTAAGTTTAGGAGTCCCACTAGTATCAGCTAAGAAATCCTTGACAACGAAACGGAATGGACGGTGGACGAAAAACGAAACACTTCAACTTTTGGAGAAATCAAAATGGTTGTCAAGGAACGAAAACCTTTTGTAGGTTTATAAAAGCTCAAAATTCTTGAAATATTATACTGATAACCAACGGCCTGATTATATACCGCGATAGCCACTATACTCGGATAAGTTGCGAGTAGATTAGGTTTAACTTAACGGAGATCTTAATTTGTAGATGATGTGGAAAAGAGGAGGAAATACTTGAACACCTACTATTTTAAAACATGTTTCTGCCCGATGGTAAGATTTAACTGATTACTTTCATGAGAGAAGTGACATATAAAAGGTTTATTTTATATGTCAGAATCGAACTCGAACTCATTTAAGTACATATTAGTGATTGCAATTTATTTCATGTATACACTAATATTAACACATTTCTTTACTAAATAATATTTTAAAATGTCAAAATATAACTGGCACCTCAAGAATAGTTTATTTAAAGGATTAGATGGCCAGAATAATTGGAAGATATTAATATCGTGATACTATTCAGAAATTGTAAATTAATAAATAAATTGTTAATTTTGGCTACTTTTCTGATGGTTACTTTTCTGATTAGCATTTAAAATATGTTACAAAAAAAAATAATTAAAACTTTAAAAAATAACAAAAATATTTATACGTTTAATAAATTAATTTTGAAAAATTAGGACCTTTTTAAAAAATTTGTTATTTCTATCTATAAAAAATTATATACTCGATTTTCGTATTGCTCCTAGCGATACAAAATAATTTCATTACTCAAAATTTAAGTAATTGAATTCGATTTGAAATAAATATATGTGTTCGAGGTGTATACTAAATCTTCTTCCTTTTTTTGGAAATATTAGTTTTTTGCCAAAATAATTTTTGTGCTATCGCCAAATCTGCGGTGAACAAATCACAACCAAAAAACCAACCAAATTTTTATTAACAAAAAAAAATCTGAATTCAATTATTTAAAAAATTTCCAACCAAACAATAAAAACTAAATTTGTTTAATCACTAAAAAACCTTCACAAAATTATTTTATTTCAGCAAATTGTTTTGTAAAAACTTGATGGTATCACAATATCAAAGACATAATACTCTAAAATATTCAAATTGTAAAACTTATAAAAGAACGTTCAGATTTTGAGGATATTTTTAGTAATATTTATAGTGAATTTAATAAATTTTAATAATTTGTTTAAATCTAAATTTTATACATCCTTTTATAAATCTTGTGTATTGAAAATATAATAAATTTTATATTTTAAAATTAACACTATTAAATTGTAGTGACTTCATCATCAAAATAACAAGTCACATTTAAAAATAACAAAAAAACAAGTAATATATGTACAACATCAAAATAACAAGTAATTCAATATAACAAAATAACAAGTATATTTCAATATAGTAAACTGACTTCTTTAAATAGAAGAATAACTTAAATCATATTTATCATATTTTTATATCTAGTAAATCTACGAGATTTTGGCACATAACATTTTGAATTATGATATTTCGTCCTTATCCTTATAAGTAATTTAATTCAATTTTAATAAATTTAAGTGTTGTAGGTTTAACTAGTTCCTTATGTGGGAAAATTATATGTTTACATTTCTCCACAAAACTGACTTTATTTCAAAGACCATGTACAACCCAACTGGCCAATGTAGATATCGAAATTAAAAACCTAACTTTTCATTAAAATAATTCAAACTCAAATATTTCATAATTTAAAAATAAAAAAAAAAAATTATAGATTTTTTTTTTCTGTTTTGTTTAAACAATAAAACTTGTTACTTTCATATATGAATATTTATTTTAACCAGAAAAGAAACAGCCAAATACAAAAGATTGTACAAATATTACAAACCCCCCCAAATCCTTCATAAATTTACGTACATATATATATAACGAGTATATGAAAGTTATGAAACATATATTAGGTATACTTGTTACACCTCTAGGATACGTATGTATATAGTAATATGCGGTAAATTATTTTGATGAATTTTTATAGGAAAAGTTTTGATAGCAAAAAAAAAAAACAACAACAATTTTTTTTAAGGGGATACGTAGTAGTGAGAGTATCCTGATATATATGTTGCCATTGCCATACCTTCAAAAACATACAAAAAAAAATATTAACGATGTGCTTTTTATCAATATTGAAACGTTGTGGTTTGTATTGATGCGGTGCGGTTTTTCCAAAAGCCGAAGAAAATGAAAGGTAAAAAAAATATTTTATAACAGAGTTTAGGTAATTGGTTTATGATTCTATGTTGGGTGGGTGGTAAAGTATGAAATTTTTTTATTATTATTACATTTTAGGTTGTTTTTTTTTTTTTTTTTGAAGCATTAAAACTTGAAGAGTGTATAATAGATAATGGGTTTTTGGAGATGAGAGTTTTTATTTTAATGGAGAATATTCTTAAATTTATTTATTTTCATATTTAATTTTTTTTTTTTTTCTTGAATAAAGAAACAATTTACTGTTGTAAAGATAAATTGTTAAAAATATAAAATTCCAAACAAAAAAAAAATCTTGATATAAAAATATTGGATGAAAATTGATGGATATATTTAATAAAATTATGGTTAATAAGTTTAATGTTTCTATGTGAGGAAAAAATATAAAAAATAAAGGTAAGAAAGGAAAATTACCATTAATATTTAAATTTTTGTATATCAATAAAGTGAAAAAGATATTATTTTAAATGGTAATGGAAATTAAGAATTACTTGTTATTTACATAAAGATTCAATTAATTGCTATTGGAATATATTTATTAAATAAAATTTATGTTTAGAATTGATCGACCATAATATTAAAAAATCATTAAAAAGAAAATAGAAAATGCAACATGATAAATTATAAATATTTAATGAAAATTTTAACAAGTAGGTAATAAATTTTGTTATGATCATAGAGTAATTATTTTTTTATTCCAAAAAAGTTAAAAATATTAATTTATAACGTATATTAATTATAGATACAAACTGACTAGAAGTTGTCTTTCAGTTCATTATTTATAGTGGATCTTAAATACAGGGACAGATAATTCTGTCAATAAAAAGAATTTCAAGATTTTCAAGATTTCTATTTATGATACACGACTGACTGGCTTCATTCATACAATTTGGGTGAAAGTTATTTTTGAGTTCCTTAAGAAAAAGGATATTAAATACCTTGATGCTATATTAAATGTGTAATTATAAAAAAAGCTTTGAATTGTTCCGAATGTAGCAATCGTACTAATTCCACTTAAATTTTAAATATCCTGCGGTTTGATAGTTATAGAGACTTAATAGAAATTACGTATTTACAAAATTATAAATTATCTCATTGTTCATATTTATGGGCTAATTTTTTAAAATAGAATCATATCTACCCGCACCCGCCAGTTTAAATTTCTGGCATTCAATATATAATGGTTTGCTAAAAATATTTAGAAAGATTGTGGTGATGCAAGCAATTACACAATGTCCTTTCCCTAATTATTCATATTTCTTCGGTAAAAATATCTAAAAATAAATTGAGGTGAGAACCAATCTTAAAATGTTGTTTCTTAAAACCTCACAAGTATGGTATAGCCAACTCCACAATTATATAATAATTACAAAATATAATGTGGTGAAAACTCATTAACGTAAAATATAATTAATAAAATTTATTACAAGTAATTACAGTTTTACAATTACAAAGTTAAAATCTAATTGATTGGAAATTAATCACATAATAATTTAAGTTCATATTTTCTAAATCAAAAATTATATATTTCAATAAATTATTTAATGATATTGAATCATATTCCGAGTGATCGAATAAAAAAGATATGAATTTAAAGTGCAATTAAATATTTTTTTAAAACATAACTAAAAATTATTAATTGCTGTAATATAAAAAACCAATAAATTTATGTAAAATATTTGAACTTACATAATAATATTTTCAATTAATCATTTAATTTTTTATTAAATCACATATTATAAATAATTATAATTATCAAAATACTTGATATTTTGACGTATTTCATATAAATAAATCAATTTAAATCCTTTTTGAACCGTATATCAAAAATATAAATTAACAGGGATTATAAATTTTACTCTCTACAAGTACTACAAGCTATATTATAAATGTTGCAGAGTTTAATTTATTTGGTCAAAAATTAATATCAAAATAATTACAGTCTTTTGGCAATATTACTATATAAATTACGAAAATCTAAGTATATAACCATAAGAATTTAATTGAATTATGATCTTAAGTCAAATACGAATTATGGTTATAATTTTATATCTATATAATAATAATTCTTTAGTTTTACTATACTTTGTACATTTACACAATATAAATTCAATATCAAAAATTGGCAAATTAAATATCTAATAAATGAAAGTTATACCAATTTATGTTAAGGTCAATATAAAAATGATTTAGCAAATTATATTTAATCGATATAGCTAATGTGATTCGGATGACATGACAACAGAAAAAGTGTTTTTACATTATTTCATTATAAATATTAAGAAAAAATGAATTTTGTCAAAAGGATCGATAGATATAAAAGATAAAATATATCAAATTATAATAATCTTTTGTAATTAATTAACATAAATAATTAATCAAAATAAAATTATATTTATTGTAAAAGTCTGTTGAGCTACATATAATTATTTTTAAGTGAAAATTTCTAATCATCATTTATTTGACGCCCTAGTTTTGTTGATGCCTTCATATTTACCAATTCTCATTTAATATATTAATATAAAAATAAAATACATAAATTTATCTAGTGCAAATTAAAATCAACAATTATATATTTCATCAGAATAAACGATCTGAATTCATAAAGAAAACAAAAAACCAAAAATATCTAAGATGTTTTTTATGCAATATGAAAATTAATTATGGTAAACATAAAATTGGAATTGATCCAATTGATACCTGTTTGATGGAGTAATTATTTACGGTTGGTAAATTTTGTAAAATTTTGTCTCAAAAGTATAAAAATGATGAAAATTTTTGCCATTAGAAATAAATAATGATTTAGGCCCAGAAAAATGGCCACAAAATGAATATTGAAAATGGTCGAACTATACAATGCAATAATTATTATTTTGAGCCAAAAATTCATAATTAAAAATTGACCCGAAAACTAAGCCGATTTTTCAATTATTGGTTTACGCCTATATTGCTGAGGTCCATAATTTATATATAATTTAAAAAATATTATTATATTTATTAATGAAATTTATTTGCTATATAGCGCCAAAATATTTTAATTATTGCATCATAAAAAACATTTTAATTAGAATAATATCAACAAACTAATTTTTAAAGAAATACTTAAATCAAATTTTTCATGAAATCAAAATGATTAATTTAGACAAATATAATACATAAAATATAATTTATATAAATAACGCCTGCCTGCATAATTATTTAACTGAAATTCAAATGAAATATTGTAATTAATTTTATTTTAAGTATATATAAAAGAAAAAACACTTTTCTTATTAAGTAGTTTTCACAAGAAATATGAAATTTATATTATATTAAAATAAATTTTCCTTAAAATATTTATTTTTAAAATTTATATATATTATTATTATACATACGAAAAATAAAATTTGATTTGTTGTGCCAAATGTAGGGTTTAATGGGGTCTAATTAAAAAATATTACCAAATTGATTATTAAAATACACACAATCAAAATAATTACATATTCAAAAATTATAGTTTCCTAATTGATAAAATTGGTAGCACATTATTATTTTGAACATTTTTATATTTTCAATAAATTTCTGCTCTTTCCTGATTAATTTATTTGAAAAAGTTAAAAATCTACAATAAAATTATTAAGAAGTGTATTCGATAAAAAATTTATTTAACTATGATGCAACCACTTTAAGAGGTCTTAGTATCGAGACACGGATAAAATTAAAATCATTTCTTATATATTGAAAACTAATTAAAATTTTTGATATGATCTACTCTACACCTACTATGTATAATCACCCCTCCGTTTACCTTATTATTCATGTTTAGACTTAACACATCTAAAATTTATATATTACATATAAATATTCCTTGTTTTAAGATGATTTTGAAGAAATATAATTCCATTTCTGTATTTCATACATTTAAGAACATCAACAGCCAGAGATAGCTCATATAAGTTTAGAAAATTTATCATGACTATATAATATTCAAAGATAAAGAAGATTTTTTTTAAGATATATGATTTACTCTATGATTTTCCAAAAATATTTAATACTGAAAATCTAAAATATATTTTGGATTTATATATATTATATCTTATAAACAGATTTATCTAATAAGGAAAATTTAGTTTTATCTATTCCGGAAACATGATTTTCATAAATTTTTAGAAATTATATAAAATTCTGATATTTCAACTCAAATGATTTTAATTCTTAAAGAAAAACAGAAACATAGGAAAATTATTTAATTATATTGTTTTTTAAATGGAAACACAAAAATCTTTTTAGAATTTAATATAAATCTAATTTACATAACAAAATTTCATTAATATTATGTTCAGGATTTTATATAAGCGCAAACTATCGTGTACATAATTTTTAAATGCGATTTTATTTTCACTTTATGGTAAAGGACACACATCGGTTTTTGAAGAACCTACGAAACCATTTCTTCATACAAGACTTCTTTTTCGTTACTCCTTTAGCTTTCTTTAAACGTACCGTACACAAAATAAAAATATTTCCATCTATTGGTACTACGCCTAGATCTCGTTAAAAACGGAATAAAAACCTAAAGAAAAATGTGGTACATTTATATATGTACCGCCATTTTCGTAATGAATACGAACTAATTTTATACAAAAAATATTAAAAAACAAATTATTATTTTAATTTTAATTAAAATATTCTTACAACTTTATTAATAGCTATATTTTATAACAACAAGCGTCAAATACAACTGTTTGTTTTTTAATGCCGCGTCCCCCTCTTCTTTAACGTAAATAATGACTTCGCTAAAAGCTAACTAAAAACGGCGCGGTTACGATCTAATTTTGCGAAAATAAATTATTTGCGTATTAAAAAGCCGGTGAAGAAGTGGTTCGAAATGTGTTCGCTAAAATTGAATTCGTATTTTTACTTAAAGGGATATTAATATCAATTTAGAATTTCTCTTTCCAAAAATAATTTTATGAAAACTTTATTTATGTAAAAAACTCTACTAAAAAAATTCTAATAATAAAAATTACTTTGTGATGACCTTAACATAATTTATTATATTATATATTTTAAATTTAATTAAAATATTTTTGATGTTTCATAATGAGAATTTTTTTTTTTTTTTTTATTTTATGCGAAAAATTATATAAAAACAAATTTCAAAACGGAAATTTAAATAAAATTAAAAAAAAAAAAAAAATAGAAAATTTTATTTACTGGGCGGCTTTTCAGATTCGAAAAGGAATTTCATAAATTATATTAATTTAATTTTAATCGGATTTGAAATTAAATTTTAAGTGATTTAATGAAATATTATTAAAATTTATTAGATCTGTAAATAATGTAAAAATATATTTTTAATGAAACTTAAAAAAAAAAATATTTTTATATATGAAATTAAATTAAGTTTTCGGAAAATTTTATGATTTGAATGAATTTATGGATATTTCAAAGAGAATTTTATGAAAAATATTCATAAAATAATCATAAAATAAGGTAAATTACAAATAAAATAATTCATTTTTTGAAATTTTTTATTGTCTTTGTCTCATACTTTTATTTTACGGGTTATTTTCCCTAGAGGTATACAGTATACTCCATAAAAACAATTTTCTTTAAAAATAAAATTTTCACTTCATATTATTTTGACTATTTTCTTTCTTCTTTTTTTGAAAAATATTAGCTGGTGATATATAGGAAAAATTATAAATAAAATATTTATATATGTCAATTATGTCATTTATATGATAGCAAAGGATCTAAGGATCTAAAAGCTCATGGGATATTATTTAAGAGTCTAAATATATTTTAACTTTTAAACTTTCAAAGATGTGTTCAAAACAGTAAATATCCTTGACAGAACAAAATATGTTTTATTTTTATATGGTATTGTTTATTATTATTATTGTTTATAAATGAAAATGTTATTTATTTAGTAAATGTTCCATAAAACATGATTTTTTATACCAAATTAAAAGTAAACAACAACAACAACGAAAGTTATTTATAAAAATATTAAAGAAATTGAATTAAATTACCAATCTTACAAAATATTAAATAGAACAGAATTTAATATTCGATATCAGAATAACGGCGATTACTCTTATGGGTTTTGCACATGAAACCGCGAAATGCGAATATTCGAAAATTTTGACATGACACATGAGACGCGATCTGCTAATTGTGAATATTCCATAAAAGAAAAAATTTAAGGTTAAAAACGAGATATTTTGTTGTTCGCAACAATATGAAATGCGAGTGGAATACAAATAATGATTTGACAGTTCTCGACCAGATATTCCAATTCACAAAAAAAAAAAATGTTTATTTTCATAAATTTAATAAAATGTATTAATTAATTTTAAAAATTTAATTTAACAAAATTTAATTAAATATGGATTAATTCATTTGTTCGAAATTCGCAGTTCGCGTATCATGTGCAAAACCCATAAGAGTAATCGTCATTAGTAGTTGATAACAAATGTAAGTAGTTGATTGATTTGATAACAAAAAATTAGGGAGACGGCTTGAGTTAAAAATAAATCATAAGAATTAGAAATCTATTACTAATATTGTATGTAATGTAAGGTTTTTTACAATATTTAGATACATTTGAATGAACTATAATCCACAAAGTTTATTAGGGCCGAACTTATAATTAAACTTATAACGCTCGTAAATGTAGAATTATTATTTATAAATAATACTTATAAGACGCTTTAAGTAATACTTAAGTAAGTTTAATATACATTTACGAGTTAGATACATTTTTTGAGGTTATGTTTATTTTATATAAACATAACCAAAAAAAAAATACGGCATCTTCAACGTGCCATTATAGTTTACGCTATATCTACAACCAAAAGCTTCAGTGCCCTCTCTATACGAACTATGAAATTAAATTTTTAAAACTAAATAGAACTATATTCTTGTGGTTTTATTAATAACTTCATATTTTGTTACATCTTCAATTAATATTTCCTTAAATTTATTGTTATATTTTATTTTGTATTGTTTCGAACTTTTCAATTACGTTTTGATAACAAATAAATTCGTTGAGAAAGCTAAAATAGTTCATAATTAAACAACTTGTTTCATGGCTTCAAAACGAATGCATTCATTGTAAATACTGTCATATAATTTAATACATTTCGATAGATAGCGAATAGATATCGAACGAAAACGTTGATAGTAGATGCAGCATTATTAAAATAGCACTAGCTATTAGTAGCACTAGCACATAACGCAGTCATATATTTTATCAACGATATCACCAAAACAAAAATAATTGTGAAAATTTCAGATTAATTTATAAAATTCAAAAATAAAGTCATATGCAACAAATCAAATTAAAAATTAATATAAAAATGTCTTAAGTGCAAATTTGTATATTAGAAAGAAGTTAAGACCTCAGATAGTATGCGTATAAGTGAATAACACGAATTATATATTAAATAATTGTCATACCTAAAACATCTTTAAGTTATAAATAATTCACAATATATTTTTCAGATTACTACTTAGAAAAACAAATAATATTCTAAAGACGGAAAACTCTTAAAATAATTAATATTATAAATTGTACACCCTTATATTGAAATTTAATAATATTCCTTTATTAATAATAAAAGTCCTCTCTACTTATATCTAAATTTAATAATATACCTCTAAGTGCACTCTACGTTTTTGTAATTTTTAACTTAATTTCCTTTCTAAATAATTTCTAACAAAAGATATATTTTTTTGATTATCTCTTAAGTGATTTCTTTGGAAAGTTTCGATACCATTTATATCAGAAATATATTATAAATATGAAACAATAAACCTGCAGTTAAGATTTTTATATTTCGGATCTAGAAATCCAAAACAAAAAAAAAATGTTAAATTTTCCAAAAAAATAATTTTTACAATGGCTATACCCACATAACTTTAATGAAAATTCACTCGAATGAAAATTCAAAATGCTTAAAAGTCTTAACTTAATTTTTCTACAAAAAAAAAGAATCTTTATTGTCATATGAACTTCATATACAATAAATAAAAGATGAATTCAAAAAAATAAAATTTACCAAAACCACTTGTCATTTTCCTCCAACAGGTGAAAATTTTGATCACTTTAACAAAAGAATAAATAATATTCCCACATTTCTTTTTGGTATCTACATTATCTAAAAAAAAACTTTAAAATTTTCTTACTTTTCGAATAATTTTCCTCGTTTAGCTCATAAATAAGTAGAATTCATATTTAATTTTATTTTAAAATTTTCCACTTGATATTTAATTTTTAACTTAAAGCAATTTCTTTTTTTAACTATTATTTGTATATTATATACAATGACTAAGGATATAAAGAGTTGTGACGATATCAACTATAAATACCACTAAATATATAGATATATTTTTCATTTAAAAACAATTTTCCACTTGGATAAGCATAAAAAGTAAAAAATGATGACACTTTTTCCCAGTTTTCTTTCATTTAATATAAAAAAAAACATGTATAATCAAATCCTGGCCCCTCTAATAACATACAAAATGCCACCAGAAAGATTGTGTATAATTTTTTAATAATGATAAAATACATTAAACATTAAGGACTCCCATCAATTTGACCGCGTCATAAGTCCTATATTAAGCTTTAAAAAATTTTTTAAAGAGGGTTAAATTATTATTGAGACTATCATATATGCGCAACAACTTGCTAAATTTTTAACTCAGATTCGTATAGTTTATACACACAATCGTCCCATTATTAATGCTGTTTTATGTGCCAGCATAAAATTATTTAATGTTTGCTTATTCTATATATCCAACCACATAATATGTATATAGTATTCGTGTGCAACAACATGCAATAAAGCTCACCTTTTTAACAATATTCATGAGATTATATTGAGAAATCGCTTTGTCTTTTAAAAACATGTTGATTTTGTTGTTGTTCTTGTTTGCTACCATATATTTATAAAAGCATATTTTAAGTACAGTTTAATACAATGAGATCCTATTGATAAATATTAGAGAAGGGTAGATATAAGTATGTTTTTTTTATGTGCAATATTAAAGGACTATAAGAAGTTATGTTATTCTACGATGACGTTTATAAACAAGTAGATATTTAAAAAGAATAATTTAAAATTAAAGTTGTTTTATTTTAGAAATTTATTTTCAAGGTGAATAGAAAAAAATTGCATATATAAAATCATCATTATATAATGTTCTTTTTATGTTGTAACCTATCATCAACATTGCACTTATTTTGAAAGATTTAAAGGATATTTTTTTAACGTTCAGTAAAACTGTAATATATTCGGTTATTTTAGTATAGTAACTAGTAACATAATATTGCTTTTTTATGTAATGGTGTTTAAGTGGTTTTTTCCACTTTAAATTGATATGGTTATATAATTATGATAGGAATAGTGAAGGTAATTTTCTAATTTAATTTCGATTTCAATTCCAACTCGTATAATTTTATACAATTTCTTTATGTACATATATATTTACAATTTTCCACGAAAATTAAGAAAATAATTGTTAAATGCATTAAAATTGTTGTTTAGATATAAAAATTTGCCAAGTCTAACAATATTTTTCATTTTCCTAGATGGAAAAAATTTAATTCAATACTTTTTTCGACATTTTTTCGTGATTTGAGTTTCCATTTTTTCGAAAACAACATTGAATTCATAGTTCCGATTGATACCATTCTGGCAACTATGAATTTAATGTTGTATTTAACCCAATATCGAAAAGAATAATTTAACTTTTATTAATTAAAATGTGTTTTTTTTTTAAATTATCAAAAATATATTTATTTTCATTAAAACAGAAATAAATAAATAATATATTTTGAAAAAATCTGTTTCTATGCAATTTATTTAAATTTATATATAAATATATTTTTGTAAAAGTTATATTTTAAAAATGTATACAAAAAAAAAAATAATATTAAATTATTTATAAATTCTTTGGATGCAGTAAATAAATTTTCCACAGAACAGCATCAGCGAAATAGCATCGCTCTGTGACACATCAATTTTCTACTTATAAATATTTCAGCACATAATTTATTATTTAATATGTAATTTTTTTATTTTCAAATCCCACACATTATAATTAATTTAAAATATGTTTAAAACAATTAAAAATCAAATAATAAAAATATTTATACAATTTTAAAAATACCATATTAACAAAATACAAAATTATTATATAATCATTTTTGTTATTAAATAAATGATTATTGGACACCGTACATAAATTTATTAGTTATCAATCAATAATAGTATAAATTTACAAAATGGCGGATCATAAACATTCGCCATTTGATTTATCTGTCATATATATGTGGTACCAAAATTCGAAAAATTGATTTGATGGTTATTTGACATCTAGATTATTTCAAATTAAAAAACATAGTAAAAAAGCATAAACAAAATCTTATATTGTGAAATTTACAATGTTGGTTGGTAGATTAGTTTGGACGGAGGGATACCTGAAAGAAATACACTATCTAAGCCGACGTTTGGCTCTTCACAGCCCCTACGACCTACATGTAGAAGTCTGTGTCAACCTAAACGTTACTACATGTTTTCTGAGTAAAATACGACACAAAATCTAATTATACCTGTAAACCTTTAATTGTTACTATCTGAAGTATTCTTAGATTTATTACTTCGATATTAATATCATTTCAAAAATTAAAATTAAAGTTTTACTGATACTGATAAAACTTGTTTCTTAATTATATCATTGGCAATATGGCTCAATTCTGAATAAATTTTAATAAAACAAATTTGATTTTTATTATTTAAAATAACGAAAATTCCAATTGTTTTAATATTTAAATTTATTAAAAAAAAACATCCTTTCCAAAAATCATTAATAAACAACTTTATAACTCCTGTAAATAATTATTTTAATGTAAATGTTGCCAATAAATATTTATTGAAACTAAAAATTTCTGTAAATATTATCGAAATTAATTTTCAAAAGAAATATAAATAATGTTAATAATAAATATTGAAAAATATTTAACATATTTTTATTTATAAATAAATAAATTAAAATTGCTGGTAAGAACAGATTTTTTTTTTGTAAGAGTTAATTTATTTTAATTATTTAATAAATTAGTTACACAATTATTCAAGTGCTACAGTAAAAATTTGATAAAATATTTTTCCAGAAGGCATTTTTGAATTCTGAAATTATTACTCATTTCTTATATAAAAATTTATTTGTATTTCCAGATGAAATTAACTATTTTTTTTTAACAAAATTAAAATATAGCTACTTTAAAAAAAAAATTGTTTAATATTAAATTGGCCTTGAAAAATCTTCTAATTTAACAAATTGCCGGAATAATTCTATTGAATTACACAAGCAAAATTCTTTATAATATACAACGCTAAAGTGTCGTATATTCGAACACGCTACATTTGTTTAACAAAATTCAAAACCATGAATTTTAAGTTTTTAAGAGATTGAAAAACATCAGACACACATCAATCTTTGGTAGAATAAATTATAATAATAATATAAGGGAAAAATCTACATTAATTTGTTATAGATCAATCAAGCTGATAGTTTTAAACAATTTCTGGAATTAATTACGAGACAAATTGAATGTTAAATTGCTTAGTAAATTTATATTTTGTAAAATAAAAAATATAAAAAACTTTAAGTTCTAATAATATTTTTGGTATTGGAAAAAAAAAAATTGAAAATATTTTATAATAAATTTATTTTAAATGGCAAAAATTGAAACTTTGCTCGCATATAATTGCCTAAAAGTAAGTATTTATGAAAAAATCTCAAGGCCATTCTCATAATACAATTTTCTATTATTTCCTATATATTGAAAATAGTTACTTTTATTAAAGCTGAAAATATTTAAAACATATTAAATGGTAGAAGAAAGAAATATTAAAGAATGATTAATTTTAAAAACAGGTTACCAAAATATTTCTCTTATACGGGGAAGATTTATTGAAACATTAAGGTGACTTTGACTACTTGTAAAATCTGTAAATTTCATACAGTTTTTGTTATGTTTCGAAATTTCGAAAATCAATCGGTAGTTTGGAGAACAATTAGAACTTTTACGACCTTTTTTTCGAAAAGTCCAAATTATGTAATTAGATTAACTATCACAGTCAGTGTTGCGGAATTGTATATTTGATTTCACTGTGAAATAATTTTAGGTATTGTGAAGAATACTTTTATGTATTCTACTTTTATAGTGGAATATTTTAATTACTTTGCCGAAAAAAGTGGAATATTTTTTACACTAAAATGTAAAAGTCTAGCCTTAACTCTAAATTTGTTATATTTTATTAAATGATTTGGAATACATATTTAAATAAATTTTGAATTTTACTCTTTATCTTTCAGATATTCATTATTTTTATTTTTTTGAAGAAACCTTAGATTTTAATTTTCTTTTAGGTTTGCCATATTTCGGTTTTGAAATGGAACATTATTTAAAGAATTTGTTGTCCTGGAAATATTCATGCAATCAAATTAAAATGTTAACAATTTGTTTTACATTATTTATTCTAATATTTCCAACAAATATTAAAACAATGAAATTATTTTACTTGATTATATTAAAAGTAAGAGTTTTTGTTAATACTTTACTTAAGAAACTATTGATGAATTTTATAATTCAGGGGTATAGTCAATTTGGTAAAATTAAATTAAAGTATTGCCGTTATAAGGACATTTTATTTTCGAATATTTGTAATTTACAAATATCATTTTTAATATTACCATTTGGTGCAAAGTTAATAAAAAATGTTGCAATCATTTTATAATAACTGCGAACTTAATTTCAAAGTATAAAAATGCTAAATATAATTATAAATTAATATATGTACTTAGTAAATTTCAATATATTTTTCTGAACACAGAACGACTGATCAGGGTATGACTTAATGCTCTGCTCAGATCCAAAAAATTAATAAAGATAACTATTTTATAATCATAAAAGATAGTTTCTGTATATACTAATAACTTCGTAAAACTGTACAAATAGAATTTATCCTATTTCAAATTTTGATGACTATAGAATAAGCAAAAAATAGTATTACATAATTATACCAACATTAATTCCCTGTAATGCATTTTGTTGACTAATATCAGAATTTATATGTTTTGCTAAATTAGAAATCCCTAATTCAGTCAACCATTTGGCAACCCTAAATTACATCTTCTTTTTTTTTTTGACACACTTTCAACTGAAAATTTCAATCTTCTGTAATCTCATCATCACCTAACACATCATATTTAAAAAAAAAAAAATTACTAAAATAAAATTAACTTTGTGTATATCTGAAATTAGAATCTTTTTATATAAAAAATATCACCAACTTGTTGATCACTTTTATACAAAACGATGATACAACAAACAACACGCAAAACTTATTTTAGATGGGGCGCGTTAATATAAAAAAAAATTGTCGTCTATAAACACAATTTCATATTTTATTTTATTTTTATCGAAATTATTTTTGATTGAGGCAACAAGTCGGCAAAATGCCAAAGAATTTTTCATTTTCATAATGGGATGGAGAAAAATCAAAATAATACAAAAAAAAAAAGAAAATTAAAAAATATTATAACATTTATAGGAAAATTTCTTATTGCGGTTTGGGATATTTATATAAAAATGAAATAAAGAAAAATCTGTTTATAAATATCGAATTCATAGAATAATACTATAAAAATTTACTATTTTTAAATAATATAAAACATGATAAAAAATCAGTAAAAATATTTAAAAAAAAAAAAAATTTAAGTACAAAAATTTCATACAAATTTTTTTTTTCGTTAAATAAATAAAATATTTCAATGAAAATGGAAAACAGATGATTTTAAAATTATATGTCAACAAACTATCGTAATGAAAAATGATTTTCAAAAGGAAAAAAGAAAATGTGAAAAAAAAAAAATGAAGTGATAATATTGAAAATAAATGAAGAAATATAAGTTTTTTTGTTATGATTTTCTGTGGCAACAAAAGAACTTATATCCTTAAGGCAATAGTATAAAATATTATTTTCCACCAACCATTTTTTTTTTACATTTAATATAAAATGTCACAATTTTTGTGGTTATATAATTTTGAATGGGAATCACCAATTGAATTGTTAAAATATTACACTATGAATTTTTGTTCTCCTCCTGGCCAAAATATTAAAAAAAAAATATATATATTTATAATAATAATAATATTTCTGAATGGTCATTTTATTACCATTTTATATACAAGGCCATATGCAATTTTAAAATTTGTACGAATATTATACATTTATATAGCATTTTCGAGTTAAGTTAGTCTTTTTATTTTTCCTTATTTACTTGGTTGGTTGGTTGACAAGGGGTGACGGAAGCAAAGTCCCCCGCGCACTTGAGTCTATTGGCCCTTTGTACCACCCCGTCGACGGCCGATTAAGTTTCTAGCACGTCAACCCATCCGACAGCTGAGTTAATCTTAGCCGGCTTAAACGTACTGTTTCAAAGTTTCCAAGTCTGTCAAGAAATGATGATCCATATGTTTTAACCGTTTATTATGTATCGCAGGGGCATCGGCATAGTAGGTGCTCTACACTTTCATCAATCTCACACAGTTATTAACAGAACCAGGAGATCAAAATGTAGTTAATGTTATTACTAAACGTGTTAACGAATTGAAGAAGACAGATTGCTGTAAATATTAAAATTTATAACATAACCTGTAAATTAAATATAGTACCTGATTCAAAAATAGAAAGACTATTTTGAAATGTAAAAAGACTAACTTAACTCGAAAATGTTATATATATGTCCATAATACATAAATGAATCAGAAATTATGTAATTCAGGACATGTTCTTTTATATGTTATAATATCGGAGGAATGGGTATGTAACCAATGATAACTATCATAATAAGAATACAAGAAAATATCAAATTTAATGCCGTCAAAAAAAAAAAAATAGAATTACCGCCGTACACGCCAATTGAATAAACAATTAGTTAATAAGGTTTTTTTCTTTCTAGAATTTTCCATATTTGGCATGGTTAATAACGAATAATTTGCTTTTAACATTTGCACTCAGAATTTTATAAGGATTGAATACTGCAGGTTTGCCTAGAAGCATTTTTTTTAATGGAATCTCACAGGTGCTTCTCTACTATATATACAGACTTCCTTTAATACTTATTTCCGGTAAAATATTATAAAGAGGAACTGCACAAACAAACAAAAAACTTTCGAAATACACAAAAAATAAAACCGGGTAAAATTGTTGGAAATATATTGTTTCAATTGGTCGAGAATAAATAATATAAATTTAGTTTCCATAAAAAAAATTAATTATATAATTAATTCGACATGATCTGAATTGTAATCAAAATGAAATAATTTAATTAAATAACCGAAATTATTATAAAAATTAATGGAATTTATTAAAATTATTAAACCAAATTGACGAAATATAAAAAACTTTCTAGTCTCATAATCACAGAAAATTAAAATCTTTATCCAAATAAATTTCTTATTATATTCCACATTCTAATAATTTAATTAACATTTCTCAATTTTCATACAATAATAATTAATCAAATCTGAATTTTTTATAAAAAATTATTCTGTAACAACCAAAATTAGGACCTTTCAATTTCTACAAAATTCTTATTTCACAAACCATATAAATATAATATCGTATCAAGGAAATACCAGGCAGTCATATGGGAATTTCGAATAATACATTCCGGATGGAAAACGCCATATACTTGGATACTACTACATAACATACTCTATAATAATTGTTATATGAATAAAAAAATATATTTGTTCTTTCAACATGAAATAATTGGCATTTCAAAAAATAAAAAGTTTCTTCTATTTTCGTGATAAAATTGTATAAACATTTATTTGAATATACTTTTTTCCCCTACTATGTATTTCCGTTTCTCTTCATTAGATATAAAGCCGTTTAGAACCAGATTAAATGCAAAATAAAAATGTAAAAATTCAATACATTATTCAAATTCTTTCGACAATATAAACATTTTTCTTCAATTTATCTCTTGATAGTATTGTATAAATATTTCAAATCAGACTGAATTAACAAAAAATAAAAAATCTGCCAGGAAAAATTTTTGATCGAATTTACTTTTATGCAATGAAGAAACGCCAACAACAAATTTGAATTAAGATAACTAAACAGATTTTATGTTTACTTTAAAAGATACATATATGTAAGTATAAATGTTGTTTTTGTTTTTGGCATATTATTATATTTATTAATGTCTAATTTTATATGTAGTCAAAATTGTTAAGACTGACATGAATTTAAAATGCTGATAAAATAAAAAATTAATATTAAATTCATATAATAATTAGGTTCGATTTGGCTGAGAGTTCCCTGAAACAATAACTTAGAAATAAGTGTAATAACATAATAACAAAGAGAATTAAATGGAATCAATATTTGATTTAGAGTAATATTTGATCTTATTTCATAAGTATTAAATTATTTGCTAATTAAGTGTATTTAAAGTATGTTATTGTGATTTAATCTGAAATAAGTCAATAATCTTAAATGCCAAAAACAAATTTGCAGAATTATGTTTTACACAAAAATATATTGACTTCTTAATATATAAGAAGGTCCATTTAAAAATTAGTTATAAAAACTAGATCCTAAAATCAAAAACAAATCTTTTTTTAAGTATCAAAAGAATTAATTATAAAATTACTTCAAAAAATAATTAAAAATAACTTGAAGAAAATCTAATTTTACAGATAAAATACATATATATATTTTTTTTAAATTCTAATTTTAATCAATCTAGAAAACTTTATGTCCAAAGCAAAATAAGTTTATTAAAAAAAAAATTTAAAATTATTTTTGTTGATTTTCCCCAAAAGTTTCCAGCAAAAAAAAAAAAAAAAATCAATAAAATTCTTCTAATTGAAGGAATGATTTAATTATAAGAATAATACAATATACAAAATTTTAATTACTAATAAACTTGTATTATTTATGTTTATGTGAATTTTGAAAATGTTTGATGATTTGTTTTTTTTTTTAAACTTGTTCGAAAATTTTCTATTCTATGCTTAGATTCGGCTAAAATAAAATTCTATTAATGATCAAATTATTATAATATCGTTATTTAGTTTATATATATTTAAAAAATTTATAAAAATTTAGTTTTTAAATTAAAATAACTAAAATATATTAAAAAATGATTATGAATGGATAGCTTTTCTGTTTGCAAGTATATTGTACACGTCGTACGTATTATTTTTCAAGGCGATATGTCGACTAAAACCCTTCTAACCATTTAAAAATTGTGATTGACATGACAAGATTTTATTGATTTTGTGCTTTAATCGCGAGTCCAACTTGTGAATAAAAATGCAGAGAATCTGTCTAAATCCACATTCTATCCTAAATTATAAAATACGTTGAACACAATCAGAAGGTGATACATGTCTTAGACTGCAGGCTAAGCAATGGACAAATATTCAAAACACATTCTTCCAAATATAATAAATCATGGTGTAATATTAAGTATCTAGAAGGCATTTTAAATTTATTTAAAATATAATGATTTCAGCTACATATATATTTTTTAATTACTAAGACTATAAAGGGTTAATTAAATGGTGAATTAATTTAATCATCCTTAAATATAGAACGTGGTGATTTACTTCATAACTTCCTCATAAATTTTAACTAATAACTAATAATCAATTTTAACTAATAATCAATGCGACAATAATTATCAATTTTGTTTCATTATTGATAAATATAAAATATGAAATATTAGCTACAATTAAAAAATTATGCTTAAATACATAAACTTAACAGTACATATTTCAAAATTAGCATAAAAATGCTAAACTATTAAAATTTTATTTGAAATATCAAAAAAACTTTTTTGTCAAACTTTATCAATAAATTAAAATTATTTAAATGGTAAAAAAAAACTATAAAAATTTCCAATTTCTCAAAGTTTATTTTGAAAAGCATTACAATCATTACAGAGTAGTTAGAATAAAATTTTAAGTTATTGAAGATAAAATGAGAACGAAAAATTTGTTGTCTGGAAATTTTTGTGATTGACTGATGATGATTGTTGTTATTTACATAATATATATACATACAAATATATTTTGCTTTTGCTTTCTTGCTTATTTATATTTAAAATATACCAATTAGTTTTAATAGAAATAAACTGTTCAGTAAATTGAAGCAATTGTGAATTGTGATAATATCCCTTGAAGTAGCCACTATTACGTTTTTGATTTTTTTTTTTAAATAAGTTTAATTTAAAATTTTCATAAAGATATATAGAATCATAGAGTTGAACTAATGCAGAATTTGCAGATAAATTGAAAAAAAAAAAATATTATAGAATTACTATCGAATTATAAGTTTGAAAATAATTTTTTTTTGGAGCTCTGATGGAATTTAGATTGTAAGTAAATAAGGTCGAAAATATAAATGAATTATTGAAGAGGATAAATAGGGAAATATTTCACATCATTAGCACTTGTAAAGCATATAATTATCGGTAAATTAAATATCAAATAAATTCAGATTTAGTTGAAATTGAAATATTAACCAATATTTTTATTGATGTTATCGCAGTGACATTTTAATTGAATTTCCTTGTTACTGTTTTGTATCAAATTGACAGTTTATTAGAAAAGTTTTATTTCAAACACCTTATTTTGATATTGGCAAAAACGTCATATTGACAACTAAACTACTAGTTCAGTTTTTTTGTCATTTTTGATATGTAATTATAATTATAATTTTACACAATTACGAAATCTATTTTTCATTTTATATGTAGAATTAATAAACAACACCAAGCAATAAATTTTAATAAAATTATATGATTTGTTATATTTTAAGTATATAACGTTAACAAAAATCTTATAACAAGTCCACAGTTCATCCAATATTACTAAATACATAAAGTTAATAAAATACAATGGCTGAACTATAAAATCTGCTGTGAGCTGTAACACATTAACACTGAAATTTGAGTTGATGAACATTATTTATATTAAGATATATATAGCATAAATATATAGAACTGAAAGAGAACATTTGAAACGTTTTGTTATTAATGGAAATTTTTGTCATAATGCTAAAAATTATTAACAAAACTGAATTTCAAAAACAAAGAAATTGATATATTTTTTTTAATACTAACAAAACAGAGCTGAACTCTATTAATTTGAATACCATATAGTGAAATTAATATGGGTTTCTTGATCCTTAAAATTATATTTATAGCGTTTTTAGAGCTAATTTAAAATATTTTTTATTATTATTATGTCTGGTTAAATATATATACATATACATAAATAAATAATTGTTTTGAACTTGAACTTGAATATATTTTATTATTATTTTAATTATAATATTTATAGATATATTTTTTTGATTATGTCGCAAATTTAATTTTTTTTATCAAAGGATATTTTCATATGCAGAATTAGAGTTTACCATAAACTATAATTTTTTATTGCATTATATATAAACACTTAATAATAAAAAATATTTCAATAAAATTAAAAATTTATTATAAGATATAATAATAAGTTAAAAATTAATTGGTCTGATGTATAAATGTGAATTGTTTTTCAAGTGAATTATATGATCACAAATTTTATCAGTTTTCAAAATTCAAATTAAAAGAATTTTCAAATTAAAAGAATTTTTGTCTTATATTTAAGTTGTGAATTAATTAATAAGTAAATTTTTAAATAATAACTATTACGAATTTTACTACGGTAGTACCAAATTTCTTAAATTTTATCCATCAGTGGATTTTTATATATAGTTCATTTATTCAACGGATTTAGAAAATAAAAACGAAAGTCAATAAATTTTCCCAGATTTTGGTATCCGAATCTTTAGTACTTTTTAGAAGAACCAGCGAAGAAATTTTTATTAAGTTTTTATTTTTGTAAATAATTAAACTATTTGACATCCGATGTTGATAAATTAAATCTTGAAGGTTTGAGATGAAATAAGTCATCGACTGCGGAATTAATTAATATGCAAACCACAAATCTCTAAGGAATATCAAGTACAAATTGATTTCGGATTGCACCTCTTCAAATATCAGATAAAAAAAACAGTATAATGTCTTACAATACAAAACTGTCGGGATGCGTGTTTAAACCGGTCAATCTCATATCACAATTTTTATCATAACTTTAGATCATAACTTAACGCTATCTGACATTCTCCAGCTAACTAAAACTAATATAAATTTCTAAATTTTTCCAATTTTCATTAATATCATTTAATAATTTTTATTGTAAATTTATCAACAATTTTAAATTGGTCTAAACTGAAAAAGAAAAAAATATGTTTTAATATATCTTATAAATATATGTATGTATATAGACAATTTAATGAGGTCATATATTTATAATAGTATAATAATAATTTTTATAACTCATCATTTTTTCTAATAAATTTAATGATGCCGTAAATCATTTTTCATTGTACACAATAAATCTTTGAGAAACATTCATAAAAATCTCTAACTACAATTTCATCTTAAAACTTATTATCTTTATCGCAACATATATTACATAAATTTATATGTATAATATATTTCCACAATTGAGAAATACAAGAAGTCAAATTCAACCATGAAAATTAGTTATCTACTAGATATATTTGCGAAATTTTATAAATGTCACGTTTATTCTTAAAAATATTTATATATACAATGTATATAAATAATAAATGAAATACATAACCGGTTTTTGTGACTTTTGTGGCCATGATTTTTAATTTATATATACATAAAAGATACATACATACATATATATATATTTACTTTAAATAATTGGTGTATATTTTGGTGGTCATAATCTATAAGTGGTAAATTTTTAACGTGCTCATCGTCAACGTACACATAATAAAAGGTTCAGATGAATTAAAATTATTAAAATCAATGGGGTTTGTTTAAAATTAAATATTTGAAATAAATTTAATATGAATTTAATGATATATTTTTAAAAAATAATGCTGCGTTTTATTGGTGTATATGTAAATTGCGGTGATGACTCTAAAATATTATTTTTGAAAACTTTTGTATATAAAAATAGTTCTTTTAAAAAATATTCACATACAAAATGTTGAAAAATTTATGAAAACTGACATACAAACAGACCAAGTTATAATTCACTTTGATATAATTTAACATCACTATGTCGGGAAATATACACGTGATAAATATTTAAAAACTCTTCGAAACTAACTAAAATAAACTAAAAACTTTAATTTTTTCAGATTTTTAATATGCGGCAAGTCAGTGCAAGGTGAATTTTTGTATTTCTTTTTAAAAACACATAAAAAACAAAATCGTGTGTAAAATTTTGCTTTACATTTTTATATTTACCTGTTAAAAAAAAAAGGTTCAGCCAGACTTTTTGTTCTGTTTTGGAATGAATTTTTATTTTTCAGAGGGAAAATAACTTAGAATTATGGAAAATAAATGTTATAAGTCAGTGCACCAACTACAGTTGAAAACAAATTTATGAAAAATTATTATATTTACTATTATGTATATACATATTTTAGTTTTTAGAATATTTCATTAATTAAGGTTAATTGAATACTATATAACGAATGAATCAAATGAGTAATAATTATCAATCACGAGTAAAATATTATTTACTTAACAATTACTGAAAATTTACAATTTAATTAATATAATTTTAAAATAATCTAATGTCCACTTTCACAGTGCGAATTTAGTTAAAGCTTAATTCAAGTAATTGTGTTCTTTAAAACAGTTCATTTGGTTATTTGAGATAAACAGAAATTTATGTATTTTTGTAATGACCCATATCACAGGAGAAGCTTAAGCTTAAATATCCCGAATGTGTAACTTAAGACCAAAACGGAAGCTCACTGGTTTTCTCAATTAAAAGCTTAGCTAAAAACCAAAAAATGTTAATTATTATGAATGATAATTGAAAATAATGTTATTTTCAATGAATATATATCACAAAAATTAATGTAACATTGAAATTATTGAGTATAAAATATCAAAAGTGAAACCATCTGCAACTTAAGTTGAATATCAATTTAATCTTTAAGCTTTCATTGAGAAACCAGAAAATAACTGAAACCATTAAGCTGTGAAATCGGTCATAAATAATAAATACATTTATGTACACGAAAATGAGTAATGTTGGCATTAATTGTGTTTATAATTTTTTTTTATGTTTTCAATGTGTTTTTAATATCAAAATATTTATTTTTAACTTTTTACACATACAATTTTGATATTTAAATTTATAAACGCGTCAATGAAAATTTTAATATTGAACGAACTTTTCCACAGAACAATACGTCGTCTCCGCTTTAACTATTATCATATATTTCTATATGTTTTAATTTTTTTTTTTACATTTACAGCGATGCAACTAGTGAGAAACGTCTTCAGATTAAAAAGAATATTTTCAATAAAACTGAAAAACTAAACCCAAGCAGAGTTTTAATCCCTGGCTAAGACTTAAGCTCGCACTGAGAAACTGGCAGTTAGTCTTCATAAATTTAGTTTTAATTTTTAGTTAATTTCATAAAATATTATTTTAAACAAATTACTTTAACAACTTCAAATATAAATTAAACTATCAATATTTTTATAAAATACATTTCTCTATTAAATTTGAAATTACAATTTATATTTATAAATTTGATCAAATAAATTGATACAATTTATCTCGATTATAAAAATCCCAAGAGACCAAATCAAAAAAAAAAAAAAAAAATATTTCAATTCAATTTATTCAAAAATATCTTAAGGACATTAAGGTAAAACAACAAAAACAAAGAACCCAATTTAAATAAGCCCATGTTATTTTGCTATTGTCCTGATGGTTGAAAATGCAACAAGTTTAACCAGTTTATGCTCGTATATACTTACAATTTTTTTTGTTGTATCTTCATAGTGTATTCTTTGGTTCTGTAAATTTTACAGTCCATGACAGACTATAATATTTATATATACATATATATATATTTTCTTCAAATAATAATTATATATATAAAAAAAACATACAAATCTATATTAATTGTGTTGGGGGACTCTGAAAAGTTTCTGTCTTATAATAAAAGTTTTTATATACCTGCCGCCCCTATCTTGCAAAGCATTTCGAATTCATTTTGAAAATGCATTTTTTATATTTATAATATTCTCTTTTACTTTAATATTTTATAGTTTTATCATGTCTGTGTCGTTTTTTTACTATACCTTCTTATAACATTACGAATTGAAATTTTAATTTTAGTATTTCTTGGAGGAAATAAACCCAACAAAATATACCGCGCAGCAGAACTATTTGTGTAATAATTTTATATTAATTAGGTTTTTTTGAATGCCAATGGTTTAATATTATGCTACACATGTACGATTTTAAGAATAGCCCAAAAAAATAATCTTTTTTAAAAAATGTTCTTGAATAAAATTGTGAAGCAAATATTCTAGACAAGATATTGTAAGAATACAACAAATATTTCATACTTTTAGTATTGTAGCACCGCATACCCGATAAAATTGAAAATTAAATTGGCGTCATTTCATTCTTCTCTTTATTACCTATCTAATGCTATGTCTAATATTATTTTCAGTTGGCATTTAAAATTATATTTTGAAGTTTACTATAAAAATATTTTAGTGTTTAGTGTTTGCTCTTTGTGACATAAATTTACACTGACCTCTAGTCGCTTCAAAAGGACCATATTGCGCGACAAAATTATTGGAGTAGACGAGTATATATGTGATATGTTCATACTTGGTCTATCTAAAAAATGAGCTTCCGAAATACTTGCTAGGAATAGTTAAGTTGTCTTACAAGACAGTGCAAAATTAAGAAAGATTTATACACTTGGAATATGAGAAGACTATCGAATTGTGCAGAGAAGACTATCGAATTGTGTAAAGTCAAAAATGAGATGACAGAAAACATACTATGTGAATGCGAGGCGGTAGTGAGGAAACGGTTACGGCACCACTGCTGTTACGTATTTGCACCCTCGGTGTTCATGTGAATCAATATTGTTTTACGATAATACAGGTCTGGGCTAAATAGTTACGTATAATGAGAAAAGGGAATTTCCAATTTCAAATATAATCTAATATAATATCTAATTATTATCTGGCCATTTTTAAACTTGTGGTCTATCATCAATTTATTATATTTTTCGTTAAAAAAGCATGTCGGACAACAGATAGAGTCGATTATTAAATTTATATCTACTTAATACCGACTCCTATTTAATACCGACTCTGGAAACATTTCGAAGTTTACAATGAACGGACAGACAGACTTAACATAAAAATTTTTTGTTTCTCAACAACACAAAAGATCCTAATAATGTTAAATATATAAAACAAAAAGAAGGAAATATTCTTGAAATCAAGTTTCTTTTAAGATTTATGATCATAAAGGCTAGAAAGATAAAAGTGAAACGTCTTCAAGAATAAATATATATTTTTTTTTTCATTATTGGCTTTTGTATCTGCTCAAGAAGTGTAATTGCTTATGGATTTGATATTATATAAATACATATATAAAAAAATAAAAATACTAAGAAATAAAAACTTTTCTTCTTATTCTTATAATATGAATTGTTGATAGTGTTCTGCTATAGATGAGTGCAACAGGTTTCAATCGAAATTGAATTGTTTCTTTTGTATATTCAAAAGAAAACATAAAATTCAAAAATATATTTAACAAAAAGATAAATAAGGCAAAATTTATACAATTTTGAAACTTCTATTATAGTTTATGGATAAATTTTTTATATCTATAGATACTATTTAAAAGCTCTATTCTTAAATAGATTTTAAAATATAAATTGTATTTTATAAGATAATAACAACAAAATTATGAACTATTGATAAAATTTATGTTGTAAATAAAATATATAAGTAGCAAAATATTTAATTATTTCAAATTTATATAATAATTATTTAAATTAGATTTAAATAATTTGTGTTTTATATCGAAATGAGAGAATGGAAAGCAAAAGCGTGACCACCGCTCTCTATTTGGTTCATCTATCATATTTCTATTATAAACTATCAGTTTAGCTACCTAAATTGTATCTACTTATCGCAGATTAGTCAAAAAATCATTTTTTAACGACAATGACATACTAATTTTTTTAAATATTCTTATTAACTTTAACGAATTTTTAACATAAAATAATAAAGAAATTTTTGAATTAATGTTCATTTTGCTAACAACAAACTAAAAATTGATGTAATTATGATTCCAATCATTTTTTAAAATATATAATTTAAAAGTAATGCTTCCTAAATTAAATATTATTGAAGAGATTCCTTAATATATTAAAAAAAATATTTATGTATATATTAATTTATTTGATATTTCAAAAACAATTGCAATTTAAAAGCAATTTTTATTTATACTTTCGTAATTTTTATATTCAAAAAGAAATTATTCACTTATCAATAATAATAACAAAATAAAATGTGTTAAATTTTCAAAACATTTTAAATTTAATTACAGCATTTCTTAAAGAGATAAATACTTTGTAGAACCAGACGTTTCCTGGTATGGCCAATAACTAAATGTAAATAAAGTTATCAAAATTTTTGACACACGTAAAATAACAACATAAAATAATGCAGCTGGGAAATTTACAAAATAAAAAATTAAACTTTTAACACACCCCAAAAATATTTAAAATTATCATCTGCTGATGATTATTTAATATAGAAACATATAAAAGAAATTTTGCCAACCGGAAATATTGTCAACTTTCTACCAACATATTTTGGTTATATAGTAATAAACAAACCACAACAATTTCTCAATTAAAAATGAAAATTAATATTAATAATTTTATTTATGATGAAAATTAAATTCCATCCTTTAATAGTGATAATGATGTTATATATAACGAAAGGATATCACCTGTCAATTTTATATTTAATAAAATATTTTATGACAAATTCGTTATGTTATACATTAACTTAAATATAGTTTTATGTGAAACGTTTTTTTTTTAATTGCTTTATTGATTGTTAATATATGATTTTATTAACACATAGAATTGCATCGATAAAATATGAACAATTTCCGTCCATTATTGTCAGTTATATAAACAAAATATCATATCGAAAATTCGAGAATTACTTGAATATAAAATACTAGATTTTTAACTTGTTTATCTAATAAGCGTTTTTAAACAGACACAATACATTTTGAATTATAATGTCGAAGCTTTAAATGAATGATGTAATGTCACTTTTTGGCATCGAGTCAAAGTCGTAAATGTGTTGATATCACATCATATTCATCAAACCGAAAGGAAATTCTATTGTGATCTTTAAAAAAATAGAATCATGTATAAACTAACCGCCAGTGAAACAAATTTGTACTTGTGACTTTAATACATTAGATATGTAAATTCTAAGATACATATTCATTGAGTGACATAAACGTTGTATACCATTAATTTCAAACTATTCGACACAATGTTAATTTCTGCTGGCACTCTACATGTTAAATATTAATTTTAAATTTTATATAAGTAAAAAAGAATATTTAAAAATATTTTTTTTTTAATTAAATTGAATCAAAAAAGATAAAATATTTCCGCAAAAAATTATCTGTGAAATAATTATTAATAAATTTTTATTTATATATATTTTTCCTTAAAAGAATTCCATAAATTAAAAAAAAAAAACGTTTTATAAAAGGATATTTATATTTATATAAACAATTTACGTTCTTTTTACCAATGTGAGAAAATCTTTTCAATACTTAAATTGTGACAGAAATACCAATATTGCGTTATTCATTACACACGAATGAATGTTCACTTTTTTTTATATATGTGAAAAGTGCCATCATTTAAGTAACCATTTCATTTATTATATTATGGAAAAGAAAAAAAAACTTCTTCACATTTTCTTTTAATCAAAAGCCAAAGAAAATATGTTAAAAAAATATTAAAAAAAATCTGCTCTTTTTATATAATATTTTTAATAATAGAAAACTTTTTCATTTTTTGATCTTTTTATATATGTGCACAAAAAGGAGTTGTTTTTTATAGACATTTGGTACGCATCACAGTCATCGTATATGTGTAAGCATTTATATTATTTTCATTGACTTATAAAATATTTTTAATAACAAAACAAATAAAAAAGACAAGGTGAAATTTTGGTTTTTTTTTAACAAAACGGAAAAAGGATAAAAAAAAAAGTATCCAAGGGGGAAAGTATTGTGAATACCTCTGAAAAGCATATTTAGTAAATCATAATTTTATGACTAACTGCTGATTATTTAATAAGAAATTGTTTGTTATTTGATTTTCAAATAACCATATTAGCGATGGAAATTATAATGAATATTATTATAGAAGTTATTTGAAAAAGAAAACTTTACTTTATATTAGCAAAAATGTAAGGTGATATTACATTGACGTTATATCCAAAGTTATTTTTACTACTACTAATTATTACTCTACTCACCAAAATCTATTAATAACCTTTATTCATTGCGCACAAAAAGTAAATGACAGTAACATATTTTATATTAGCTTTAACAGCAATTACATTAATTTGAAAATACTGAATAATCGTTGAATCATTCTCTATTTATCGATGATTAAAGATCAGCACGAATATTTAAAAAATAAAAATAAAAATTTAAAGAAATCATTAATTTATAACATTACAAAAGTTTTCCAACAGATTTTTAACATTATAAATATTTGATTGAAACGACTGATAATTTACAATAAATAAGAAAGAAGCCAAAACATTGACAGATAGCTACCACTAAAAAAATTAATTTGATATGTCAATTGGTTGATCTATGAACCTAAGCCAATTTAAAGAGCATATAGTTTCCAATTTGAATTCGAAACAGGGCAGACTTAATCAGTAACTTGTAATTAAAAAAATAATGAATCTTTCCTATATCGACAACTATAAAACCCCAACATTATACATCACTTAAAGACATCTAGTACCTAAAAAATCATAATAATTGAAACTGCTAAACCCCTTAATCTTTACCAATATCCTGGAAAAATAATATATAAATATATTTTGTTAAAGTGAAATTATTTATATATATATATAGAATGTTAAAAAAAACAAGAAAAAATATGATTTATATTTATTATTACATTTTATATAGAGAAAAATTATTATAGACAATCAGCTGGAAAGGATATCAATAACAGTTGAATAACAAACAATAAGAAAACAAAAAAAAAATAAGTAAATAAATATAAATATAAAAATAAATAATAATAATAATATAACAACAACAAAAGTTTACTCACCCGAATTTAAAAAGAACACATGTGTGTTCTTCTATAATAGCAATCAAACTTTCGAAAGGAGGAACGAAATAATAATAAAAAAATTGCTATTCAAACGTGAATAACAACAACAACAAAAAAAAAACAGTGTATAAAGAAAAGTGAAATTAATATTTTCACTTTGATATTAACAAAAAAAAAATAATATATAAAAAAAATTTATTCACGGAAATTTTTTAAAGAAAAAATTCCTTTATCTCTCTCCTTTTTTCCAACAAAAAAAAAAAAAATAAAAAAAAAATTTATTATTAATTTAATTTATATTAATTTTATTAATAAATATTTTTTTTCACTGCTCTCTTTTTATTTTTCTTTGTTGTGCTCTCTAGGACATGTCCTTTTTGGAGCTTTAATTTTTCCGGTATCACTTTTATCACCTTATGATGATTTTCTTTCGATATTGAAATTATATATTTAACTAAAAAAAAAAAAAATATTTAATAATTTTCTTTTTTTTTTATTTATTTGCACACTTTAATCAATTTTTTCCAATTTTTTTTTTCTTTTTTTTTCTTTTTTTGATATTCCAATTAAAAATTATTATCTTTTATATTCAATTTTTACTATTTCTATGTTGGATGTTGTTTTTATTTTTCTTTCAAAGTCCACTTTTAATATTTGTAACAGGTAATATTCACGCAAAACACACACACACGCACAAAACGTGTTTTTACTACACAGTCCAAAAACAAAAGGAATAGAAATTATTTCTTGATTTTTTTTTTGGTTATGTAATTTTGAAAATTATTGTGGATCGTGTGGCGAATTAACTGGTAAGTAGAAGATATCTGAAAATCGAATTATTATCGATTATAATTATTATTATTTTAAATGGAATTAAAAAATTATTTTTTTGTTTTTGTAATAATTATGAAGAAAAACATATAATAATTTATATATATATATAGACAAAAAAAAAAAGAGAAAGACAGAGAAAGAGAACACATTATATTTAAATAAAATGCGAAAATTATTTATAATAATAAAAAAAAAAAAAATTTTTTTTTTTTTTTATTATTGCATTTTTTTGTTTTTATTTTTTAGTAATAATAGGAAAAAAGGATTTGTGAAATAAGTATGTGACATTGTGTATATGTGTGCGTGTGTTTTATATATAGGTAGATAGAAAAAAGGACATTTTTTTAATTTGAAATTTATTTTAGAAAAATATAGAAATGCATTTTAAAGCAAAAAAACAAAATAAAAAATATTTACATATATTATAAATACATACATATGGCGGCTTGATAGATAGAAAGGACATTATTTTTTTATTTGATTTTTTAGTGTTTATAGAAAATTATTATATAGATTTTTATTTTTTATGAGAAATTTTGTTTGCAATTAATAATTAACAACAAATATAACAACACAAAAAAAAATACAGAGAAAAATTTTGGTTTATTTCTTAAATATATAATTTAAAATAAGGAATTTATTTAAAAAAAATATTTTAAAATTGTTTTTTTTTTACAATTTCAATTTTTTTTTTAAATTATTATACAAAATTTTAATTTGAAAAACTACAAAATGAATAAAATATTATATGAACAAAAAAATAACCATGATGAAATATATTTTAAAGACTTTACAGTGAAAATAAATATTATTTATATATGTACAAATTAAATAATTCAGTTGTATTTTGACATGCTAAATCCTATTTCTTGCAATATAAGAAGTAAATTTTTGACAGTGTAAAGTTAATTTTGATCAATGTTGTCATTTTTATTCATATTTTTGATAATAATAATAACCTCATTAGTAATTATATCAATCTATATAAAACTGTACGCGATAAATTAATTCGTGACTACGAATGATGTTGGAGAAAATGTATTTAATAATGAGTTACTTTGAAATGCCAATGAAATTGACATTAATGTGAGATAAACAATAATATCACTGAACCCACTACATCTAATATCATTTTTATAACATAATGGCATCTAATGATGAGGCCCTCCGACACAGAAGGTCGTACAACTTAGATGTGGTAGTAGGATTTTTATAACTGAATTGTATGATTAAATTAAAGCAATTGGTAACATTTGCAACCCAAGACTTTAAAAATTGTATAGAGCAACCCGATGTTTCTACGGAATAGGCAAATACATAAAGTAAAAAACTATGGAAATGTAAAATTTTGAAAACATTTATCATTCCTGGTATTTCCTGACAAATATGTACCTAACCATGGCTTGTGAAGATTAGTTAAACAAGTTAAAATAGCACATATTTGAATCCATACTTATGGTAAACGCAGGAGAGAAAATCCGAACCTCTGGTGGAAGTATACACTACTGACTACTGAATCATGCATAAGAATGATAAATATATTATCTGGGAAAATTGGAGAGAATGACTAATTTCTAAATATGTTTAGTATTCTTCGACAGTTCGTTGGTGCAATTCTTTGGAATTGGCTTAAATCTTATAGATTGTTATGACATATTGAATCATTACTTATCAAGAGTTAAAAGGATTTAGTGTAGATTACTACTAGACTTAACACCACTTAGTACTTTATTAAACCTATTGAAATCATGTTTTTAAAGTTTCTAATAAAATAAAGAATGACTGGAGATTTTTAAGCAATGTGAAAAATATTCTGAATATTAGTTCATCACGAAATTTTTACATTTAATTTTTTCTTTCGAAATTGTAATATTTGATAGCTCAGTATAAAATCCTAAATTATCTTTGAATTCAAAAGCAACATATACTTAATTACAGTGTAGTAATTATGAAAATAATAACATTTAAAATATCAAAATATGACAAATTAACTTGACTAATTTTTTTACAAAATATTTTTCACAATTCTTTTACGGCTATTTCACCAGAGCATTACCAGTGTTTTGTAGATCATATTAAATTTTAATCTCACTTGAGCTACAGACAAAGGAATCCTAGATATTTATCAATTCGAAAGGGAACGACCTGAATTTAGTAGGAAACGATATATTATTTTTATAAAATACTTCACTTTTTTGGGGTACCCTATTATCCCTAAACAAAATAACTACACTAGACTCGAACACAATCCAGGGCATTTGAAATATATATCATAAGCAGTCCATTAATGGTATACTCAAATAATAAGTAGAATTGCAGCGGTTACACCATAAAATAGTAAGCATAGATTAAGAGTTTTAGAAGGTTTATACCGATAACATAAGACTAAGTAATATTGTTCATTAACAATTAAATTGATTGTGTTACAAATTAAGTAATCAATTGAAAAGTATTTTATGTTTTCAAAGTTATAATTTGTAAATGGTTTTTTTAAAGTCACGAAAAATGAGTTAAAGGACTTATTTCCTTGGAATTTGGTATATATTCTCTAAAAAAAAGTTTTCTATTTGAAAGCATAAAAATTTATAATATTTTTTATTCTTATATTCGTAAAATTTACAATTGCGAAGATGTTTTTTTTTGTTGGTATTCTGTATTGGTACACAAAGATCTTAAATCTAAAATGAGATTTATTTAAGATGATTTGTCACATTTCCGTATTGTATATACTTTTTTTAAAAAAAAAAATTATTATCTCATATTTAAATATCAATTGATTACATTTATACTTTAACGCACATTGGCTTTTTTGTTATGATTAAATTACAAAATTTAATCATGCTGTGTGTATAGCATAAAGCAGAGCCTAAAGGTAAATATTGAATGCGTGTCTTCATAAAAAATTTTTTATAAAATCCTTTTATTTTCTATATAATACTATACAAAAATGAATTTTCTATCTAAGATCGATATTTCATAATTTCCGTAAATACTAGATGTAGAAAATTACTTTCCCGGTAAATATGAATATCTATATCTATATAAATAAATAAAGAATATCATCAAAAATCTCAATGAAAAATTGTAGGTACCTGAATTTTTATCATAATGATAAAACGGATAAAATGTTTGTAAAAGCACAAAAAACATATATATGGCATTTGTTTGGAAAATATAAGTTAGTGCAACCGTATAAATGATTCATATAATCTATAATTTCAAATACTTAATCCGAGTCACACTAATTAGTAAACTCGTTGAGTCAAGGTTATTACTGATTGACTCAAAGTAACTCAGTTACAGAACCCTAATACAAATAGCCGAGCTCAACAACATCTCATCTTTATAAAATATTGGAAAAGAATTAAAATTCATTGCTCAGGAATTATACATTTCATGATAGTTTAGATGTGCTTAACACTCTGCAAGGAATTCATAATAGCAGAGAGGAAATTAAGTTTATTTAAAAGCTTTTACAAGGTACCAAAAATTGTCCTAACCAATTCAATTATACATTCGTAAACTAAACGCAAAGCCTATTAAAGTTATCTGAAAATCTATTGAATATTCAATTTCACTTATCCAACATATGAATTGTTGATGTTGAATATACGAACTAAGGAAATTTGAAAGTTATTATATACCGTATATATATATGATATATGTATTAGATATATATACTTTCAATACACTTTAAAAATATTATTTTAATCTTTCATTTATATACTAATCAAAATAATATTGCCTGTATAGATCAAGGTTTCTCTGCATATCCCATACAATATTTATGTATATGCATTATAATGTCCTTAGGAAAAGTTTAGTTATGTAAAGTGTGGGCTACATAGTTTTGATCGGTTCAGTTTCGATTCGTTCAGTAAAGTTCAAATTTGACGTCTTCATATATTTTGTATGGGAAATCGATTCAGTGGACACATAGGTCGAATCGGAAAGAATCGAATCGAAAGAGTTTGGAACGATTGGAATTTTGCAAATCCAAACTGAAGGAAATCTCAAGAGGAATGAAATTTGATAGTTTTTTTTAAAAAAATAATAATAATATGTGATTTAATAGATTATGCAATCAATAGCTATGTGTTCTGTCTACTTAACCAGCGAATACCTAAGAATTGCGATACAAAAAGATTACAGAAAAATTATCCAAAAAAAAACTTAGAAAATATTCAATTTTAGAATATAATCTTAATTTAATTTATTTATTTATATTTAATTTTATAACTTTAAAATTTTTAAAATAAATACGAATTTAATAAAAATTTGTTGTTTTAAAGAAAAAACCAGTCATGGAAATAATTAATGTTAATAACGATAAATTAAATTAAATATTTTGGTAATAAAAAAATAAAACTGGTTTTTCATTATTATTTATTGTCTTAATTAAAATTCAGTGACTAAATGATTTTCAAATTAATTTCATCATTTTTTAATCAAAAATCATTTTAATATATTTTGTGATGCTGTACATTATTTCCGAGGATAACAAATAAATATTTGAATTAACATATTTTTACAAATTTTATAGTTAACATTTAAAAAATTATGATCGTATTTTAATTTTCAAATTAACAATACATTATTCTCCATACCATCCCTAACTTATAGGGTTTAACATATTTATATGTTACTATACTAGTGGACTCTCTATTTTAAAATTCTAAAAGTCAGTTAAATAATTTTGATTAATTCGCAAATATAATTTTTCATTTGAAATTCATGTTCAAAAAAAGATTTAATAAATCTCTAAATAAAAAAAAACGTTAGTTGATAATTATTAATAATTTAAAAAAAAAAAAATCCAAATAGTTTACATTTCTTAATTATTATTTAAATAAATAAAATGTGTTAATTTTATTTATACGATATTTTATTACGATTATAATTTATGTTAAAAAAAAAAATTATGAAAATATGAAAATTTTAAATTAATTCTCCAAAAAAAAAAAAAAATTTCTTAATTTTATCTTTATTTTTATTGAAACTCATAGATAATTTAATGTGTGATCTTTTGTGTCTGAATTTAAAAAAATGAAAAAAACAAAATTATTATAAATATCTGATGTCATTTAAATTAATAATAGTATGTTTTTTTTTCTTGTTGTTATTGTTGTCAGTTAATTTGACACGTTTTACTTCTCATCCCCCTACAATTGTCATAATATGTATTCCTAAAAAAAAATATATATATTTTTTCTAACTACCGACAAGGTGAAACTAATATTCGCGACATTGTTGATTTACAAATGTTTTTTTTAAAATCATTGTACTTCGTATATAAAAGTATTGCTATTTTTATTTTATTTTTGAATAAATATATATATTAATAAATTTAACATGTTGTGCTTGAACGAATAGTTATGATTATATATTTAATATATACCTACAAAAAATATCTAAAAAAAAAAAATATTAATAATAAAAATAAATAAAATTTAAACACCGAACAATGATGATAAATATTTACGACAACACACGAAAAAATAAAACATGACCAAACAATTTCCGCGTGAAAAATATCACTGATTATATCGAATTGGGTAATAATTTCAAAGTTATAATTACTAACTGACAGATTTTTACAGACTTGGCTAACATAAACTTTAATTGTATTTGGATTGGAATTGACCGCGACGTTTTAAAAAAAATGAAATTAAAATATTTTTAATTGCATAATAATTATTGCATGAAATCAGAAGAAGCTGATCAGAAATTGATTAAAAATTTGATAAATGAATGTTACCTTGAGAAATGAAAAATTTGGTCTATTGAAAAGTATATAAAATTAGCTAAGGGTGGACGAACCATGTTTCCTATATAGCGTGAGCCAATTTTATTTACTTAAAAATAATAAAATTATAATATTGATATAACAAATTGATAAGAAAAAAAGTGTAATCAAAAATTTTTTAGGTATTGTATATCTATGAAAGTAAATAAAATAGAATACATATGTACATATATATGCAAATTAAATTAATAATCTATTTTAGATTAAAATTACTTTGTTGTTATATTATTTCACAGATAAAATATTGTATACAGGGTAATCCAAAATTACCTGGTACACAGTATACTATGAAATTTTTTCATGCCTGTTTTAAAGTCGATGTTAAAAAGGTCAATGGATCAGAAATTAATTAAGGAATACTGTACTATATACCGTGTATCAGTATTTAAGGATCATCCTGTATAATACAATTGATTAAGACTAATACTAATAGTCTGGCATTTCATAATTTATTCTGTATAAAACATAAACTATTATTCAATTTGTATAGAATTAGTGGTTTAATTAAGTAAAATTAATTATTACAATGCATTATAATTCTTGTAAAACTGGAATGAAATATATTTAACATGTTGACTGTCAGCTAGAAGTAAAAAATTCGGTTCTATTAAAACTCAATACTTTTTCAATATTATGTGTGTTACTTGCAATTTATGGTAAAATAAATATTAATTTCAGAGTGAAATACTAAAAATAAGAAACTCATTAAAGCTATGAACAAAATGCAACACTATATAAGTTTTGAAAAGTTATTTTGCGGATTCAAATAAAATAACAAAGTTTTAACTGTTGACATATATACGGCAGTCAATGTATTAATTATGTATGAATCGATATTGAATATATAATATCCATCTATGTAAAGTGGTTCATTAATAAAATTACAAATAATAAATTAACATATTATATTAAATTGCAATACTGACCTAATCAATAAAACCATGTTTTTTTGTTATAATTGTAGTACTGAACATACAAAATTATTAGTTTTTTAATAATAAATATTTACATATTAAGTTGTATATAGTTGTTGAAGATTTAATTTTAAATTATTCATTAATTACTATACTAAAGAAATTATGTTTAATATAAAAAATTAAATTTAAAATAAATTAAATTTAATTTTAGTCAAAATTTTTCATTAAAAATTTAAATGTAATTAATATATTTTTAATTAGAAACAATAATAATTATTTTAAATAAAATGGTGCCAGTGACTCTGATCTATCAAATAAAATTTTAAATTTAATATTGAATGAATAAAACTTTTTAACTTAATTATTTTACATATTAATATGACTTAGGTTGAAATGTTATTCTAATAAAGACATAGGAATATAACTTTATAATTTATGATCCTCTATAATAAGAAATTTTAATTAAATAATTATTTTAGAAACTATTTAGATAATTTATCGCGGGTTTTTCTATGAGTTTGGGGTTTCTGTTTTGATATTCAAAAAATACTAATTTAATATTCCGTATTTATAATTTAAAAATGTTTGGTTGGAGTATGATTAAGTAAGTATTCAAATTGTCTGTCATGAATGAATATTATTGCGAACTGCAAAGACTGGGCCCAATTTTTTCATACATTTAATTACTGACAAAATTAAGGTTTGCCTTCCATTTTAAGATTACAGTGCAGATTACTTTTAGTGCAGATTACTTTTATGATTCTTTAACACATTGGATCCGATAATCGACTGTAATTCAAAATAGATGCTTCAGACACAATATTTCTTCAACAATTCTTTCGTAGTACACAAGATATGCTGGCAATTACAGTCCTGCCTCACCCTAACTTGAATATATATAAGTATCCGAATAATCATATAGGTTGAAACTGATATATTCATAAAATAATACGCACAATATTTTTTTTTATTTTAAAATAAATAATACCATCAATAAAATTTCATCAGTTAAACAAAAGAATTTTATATACAATTCAAACTAAAATAGCATAAACATGTTTAGAATTTAATGATTTTTGTTAATATTGGCTCATCAAGCTTTATCCGGTTTAATAAATACGAAGACAAAACATACAAAAAAAAAAAAAAAAGTTATGAAATTTATATAAAAAACAATATTTTTTTATATATATGGATGGAAAATTTGAAACCACATTCAAGGTCAAGATTAGACTGTGTTGGGAATGTTGATTGAACAACGGACATTCAACTTTATTTAATTAATCATCATCATCATCATCAACATCATTAAACTACAAAATTCAAAATTCACAACAAGAACAAAAAAAAACCAACCAACCAACAAACAAAAAAGGCGACTAAATTGTAATAAAAAACCACCATCAAAAAAATTATTATACAAAATATCTTTATATCTATATAAGTTCGAGCAGTCATTTTTTTTTTCATTTTCATTTTTGAAATTTCGTTAAAATATTCCAACCAGAAATTATGAAACTTTATTTTTTTTTTTCAAAAGGGGGAATTTAAATATATACACGACAATGATTCTACATATAAATATTTATATATATAATTTTTATATTTCAGACTTTATTTCCATTAGGGCACAAAATTATATATTTAATACTGAGAACAGCAGAATAAAAACCAACAAAATTATTAGCTGAACCAGCATTTTTTATGTTATACAAACATACTTAATAAAAGATATATGACAAAAAAAAATATTTTAAAGCTGAGCATGTAAAAAAATTATAATAAAATATTAAAAATATTAATTCATATAAATAAATAAAAAAATAAAAAATTTTTAATTCATCAAAAAAAGAATTACAAAATAATACAAATTTCTCAATTAAAAAATGCTTTTAGGACAAAAAAGGTTTTAAGGAGCAAGCGCAGGCGACTAATACAAATAACAAAACACAACATAAAAATTATTATTATTATTTTTTTTTTTAAATTTGAAGTAAGAAAGAAGATCTTTGTGTAGTATATAAGAAATTATTGTAATATATATTTATTAAAAAATGGACAGATGCTTTATATATAATAAAAATATTATGTATTACATAAGAAAGAAGGTAAATTTTTTATATATATTTATAATTTACAAGTAAAATAGTAAATTTATAAAACTAGAATTTCAATATAAATAATATAAGATTTTAAAAAGCGAAGAAATTTGCAAAAAAAAAAAAAAAATTATATTTAAATTATAAAAAATAAAAAATAAAATTAAAAATTAAATATTTAATAACTTACGAATTTTTTGTTAAAATTTTGTCGTGGAGGTGTAATTTTGACGATTATTCTTATTTCAAAATCTTGTAGAAAATATTTTCTGACGTATGTAATTATAGTTGTTATCCAAAATAAAAATGATATCAAAATTTTAAAAAAACATAAAATATAAACATTAAAAATATTTTTGATTAAAAAACCACTTTTAGGTATTATATAAAAAATATTCATAAAATTCACACTGTTTACACCTTTAATAATTAGTTTCTTTTTTTAAAAAAAAAATTAAAATTAAAAATTTTTTCAACAACGATAAAATCACAATTTTCCCTTTTTCAGTCCAGTTTTTTCCTAATTTTAAATTTAATTTTTATTATTTCCTATTTTCCATTTAATTATACCTATATAAACTAGGTATAATACCTAACTCAAAACAAAAACAACAACAAAAAAACCGGGAAAATTGTTGATATATTATTATAATCACTTTTTGGATTCAACAAGTTTCCTCTCGTTACGCGCAATTAATTCAAAAATTTGATTGTTAACACGTTATAAAATATAATAATAATTATAATAATAAAAAATAAAAATTAATCGTAATAAGTACAACGAAAAAAAAAATTATTATTTATTAATCATTCAAATAGTGACAAAATAATAATAAATTGTCAATAATAAAAATTTTTATTAAAATTTTTAACAGAAAATAAAATAATAAAAATATAAAAATTTAATTTTTGTTACTTCAAACAACGATGGCGAGCAACTGTAAAACACGCTTTTAAAATTTTTATATATCGAAAATTTGGTATCGCTTATAAAATATGCGACGGCGCAATTATATTAAACTATATTTCTATATGTATTTGTGTATTGTTTTATATGTATTTGTATAATTTGTTTTTATAGGGATGATAAAGAGTGGTAGAATTTCAACAATAGAAGAGATACGATATATAATTTGATTGAATGAGTAAACGGGACGGTTGTTAAATAATATTTAACAAAAAAAAATTTAGAATTTTTAATAATGGTTCCTCTCAAAAAATAAAATCAAAAACTTTACATTTGCGAATTAGAATTTTTGCATATTCTAGTGATATTTAATATCGAAATTAATATGAAATTCCAATCAATTTAAATTTTGTGAATATCAAATTTTTGATTAATAAATATTTAAATTTAATTTAAACAAAATCATGATAAGAGGAAAAAAAAATTGTTAATGTTCCAAAAAAATTTTAAATAAAATACATATATACATTTTGATTTGATTTACCTGTAAGGTAAAACAATTCAAATAATATATGTATCTTAAAAGGTAGTACTAGATTGATTATTATTGTCAGAATTGTAATATAAAACACAAAAGAGAATAAAAAATGTAGTTAATTTTTAATGTATGAGTGCGGATAATATGAAAAATAAAGTTTTTCTTTACAATAATATCTTAAGAACATTAGTGTTGCCAGTTTAATTGCGCAGTTTGTATATTTTGTAAATATTAAGAGGTAAACTTATACAGATACAATGATCTAAAAAGAAGATCTTATTTAATATTTAATATTAAATATTTAAAGTTAAAATACAGTAATGGAAATTTAAATTATGTATTCTTTTTAATACTTAAATACTTGAAAATAGTTCACCAGGAAGAAGAACAGAAAAAAGAAGGAGTTTCACGTCAATTATTTATGTTTTTATTGTCTATTTTGCGTATGACGTAGAGTACTAAACGTCAAATAATTTCACCAAAACTGTCAAAATTCATGTTAATTATAATTAATTATAAATTATACAATTTTAATATATCTGGTCAACTGCATCCATCCTTCAAATCCAAATGTATATCATTTTTAAACTTTTTTATAATTTACAAACAGTTTTCCCATTTTAATTAGTTGCATATTAATAGATTAATAAAAAAACGCATAATTAGTGAGAAATGTTTCACAATATTGAAGTTTAATCTTATAATTCCCACCGGTTGGATGCTTACGGCCTCAATGATAAGAAGTTTCATGACATTTTAATTTGAACGTATGTAATAATTTTATAAGCATTTTTCTATATTAAAGAAACTTGCAATAAGCTAATGGCTTTTAATAGTAAGACATTTGTTGTCAGCAATATGGTCTCAACTGTTACCATTTTTTCCAGTTTTAAAGTCACAAATACATATTATGTAGATATTAGAAAATTTTATTAGTGGTACTCATTTAAAGCCAAATCAACTTAGAATGACATCGGTCGATAGTTGAAACCGAAACCAAATTCATGCCACCGTCGCTTTTCACAATATTTTAAATAAGGATCATAAATTCATTTCCATTACTGTATACTAACAAAGATCTACCCAGCTGATCGTAATTTGAAATGAAAATAATTGTATCTATAGAATATATCGAGAAATACACATACAATGACACTACATCAATTCAATATTATACAAGACTTAATACATATAAAGTATATGAATAAAGTATATATATATATATTTATATATATATACTTGAATCCACCTCCTATTAAAATTCATAAGATATTCTTTGGAAATAACGTCATCATTGATTTAATAAAACATCAATTAAAATTTATTATTATATCCATACACACGTTTTATTATAGAACTTTTAAATTTACTTTAATATTTTGATATTTTAGTCACGACAATTTAATTATTCGTGTTTTTTTTTTATTATTTAAAAATATAATAAAAAATTTAATTTTGTTATTTATTCATTTTACAAAACAAAAAAAAAAGAAGTAAAATTAGGAAAATTTATTAAATTTAGTTGTCATTAACTAATATAGAAAATTATTTATTATTATTTTTTTTTTAAATGCATAATTATATTTTAAATAATATACTAACGAAATTAAAACGTTTATTTAACTAATTTCTTGAATATTTATTTTAACTAAAATCAAACCGTTTTCATTTATAAATAATATACATATAATAAAATTAATTTTAAAATAAACCGTAGTTGTTGCGTTTGCATTATAATTCAAACTGAGACGATGAAAAGAATATACAAAACAAAAACGAAATTTTCAAAAATTTTGGAAGAATTTTTTAACATTTTTTATTTATATTTTCAAATAATAATATTGTATTTTTTATTGTAACTAATACATTAACATATAATCAAAAATTTATCATTTCTTCTACTACAATAATTTCAATTAATCTGGTACTACATTCTGAATTGAGTCTGTATTTGTGCAAAACAAATAATATTGAACACGTTTTGAATATTTTTCACCTTTTTGTTTTGTTAAGATAATTTTTCAGAAGGGCGCATGCGATCTTAGGTTTATTTGAAAGTGCCATGCGGGTTTGTCCATATTGCAATAGTATGTGTAGTAATTTGTAATTGTATACATATATAATATATAAAAAATAATAATAATAATATAAACTGGAAATTTTGTTAGTATGACCACTAATAGTATTCATTTATTATTTATATACAAAATACAGAGTCGTACAAAGTACAAAATAGAATCTAAGGTAGAATTCTAAAAATGTTGTAGAAATAATTTAATGGATTTGAATATACTTTAAAATATTATAATCTTCGTCAATCTCAAACACAAGCTCGATCTTCGTATAAGGAGAGTTATTGTTAGTACGTTTATGTTAAAATGAAGCATAGAAAGAAATTATTTTTTATACTTAAGCTTGAGAAATAATTGCTGAAAAATAATTTATTGTCCAAAATGGATTAAGGTAAGATGTTTCCATCACCGAAACAAAAAAAGGAATTAATAAAATTTGATTTAACAGGCTACCACTTACATAAGGGTAAGCTAATTCGAACAGCTAATTCGTCTTCAGTTAGTAATTCAAAGCATTAGAAATTCAAAAAAGTAAATTTGTTAGTACAAAAAAGTAGTTCCAAAACTACAATTAAAAAAAAAAATCGCTAATGAAGAACTGAAATAGTGTTCCAACATGGTACAAAAAGTACAAATTAAAAGGTTGCCACTAGCTTTAGGCTTCGCAGTTCTGAAAAGAACGCTACGACTTACCTTCGCGGCACCTGTTAAATCGAGGTTTAAAAATTTAAAACAGTACAATAAAATACTGGTTGTCGTAAACGCCAAATTGTTAATTTTTAACCTAATAGATTCTCTATAAGTTTTTATGCATTCTCTTTCAATTTCTGGGATAGATTTCTTACTATTTGCAGACATTACGGAGATAAAATGAATAAAAATTTCATCGCATGTTCTCAAAAAAAATATGCATTTTAATATTGATTTGTCGTATGTACATCCAAATTTAGCGTTCGTACTATGAAAAATGAATATTTTTTAATAAAATGTGTTCAATATTGTTTCTAGTTAACGTATAAGTTCAATTATTAAAATTTAAAACTAGACTTGAAGTTTTTATTTTTATTTTTTTACCAAAATTAAATCAATAATGTATACAATTTCATATTGGATTGATTTTGTAACTCTGAGCAAATTGGCGTAGGTATACAACACCCCAGTATGTATTTAGAGCGGGAACCTAAAGTATACAGTTTAAGAATGTCAATAAATCAAATAACTTTCTAAAATGCATTTTCCAGAATTCGACCAAATGACGCATACGACAAATCAATACTGAGCCGGCGAAATTTGTATTAAAAAGGAATACCGTATATACAAAAATTATTTTCATATTTTATATGTAGTTATTTGAAATGTTTATGTATCAAATTTTTCATAGTAAAAATCTAAAATAGGCAACTTTAAGGTCATATATTCTGAAAATAGGTAAATTAATTAAGAGCTGAAATAATTTTTGTATTATGATGTCATAATTGTTTAATTATGCAGTTATAATAAAAATAAAAAATAATCCAGAGTTTCTTAAAGTATGTTTGCAAGCCAATCGCAGTTGTTTAAATTTACTATTAATACATATTGGATTCATAAAATGTATTGAAACTTGCAATGTATTAAATAGTGTATTGTTCAAAAATAATTAATTTTAAAACGAAATTGAATGCTAGAAATATAGCATCAATTTAAACATTGCAGGCAGAGTTTGTTAAAACAGTGATTTGTAAAAAATTACACGTATAATCAGGACTATTAATAATAAACGACTATTTAAAATAAGTAAAATCTATTAGAAAATTCATTATTGTTCTCAGAAATGGATTTAATTTAAATATTTTCGTACATAAATGCAAGTTTTATTTATAGTTATTTTATTTTCTATAAAATAAGAAATTCAAAAAGTTTGAGAAGCATTGTAATTAGTTTAATAAAATTACATTCATTAAATATTATAATCACACCATAGACAAGATAAAAAGATATAAATGAAGATGGAAAAGTTATCAGAAATCTCATAGGAAATACACCAAAAATGTTATCTAAAATATAAATCAGACATATCAAAAGTAACATATCAAAAGTACTAATTATATTATTTTATCAAATATTTCTTCATCATATTCTTCTTTATAGTATTAAAAATTAACTTAAATTTATAGTGGCTTTGAAAAAATTAAATATCACAATAATTTTTTATATTTAACCCTGAAATAGCGAGAAATATTTATTTTATTAATTTATTATACATTTACGAGCAATTACTTCAAGGCAAATTGATTAATAATAGAAAGTACAATAAAATTGGATTTTTGAGCAAGTTTGATCAGAGAAATATCGTGATAGTCAGTGTTATTTTGTTAATTAGTAATTTTAAATCTAATAATTTATATAATCTTGTGATTAATAAGTTTTATTTTCTACAAATTAACTATGAGAATCTCGACACTGATTTTATGCATGTAAATAATTAAGTTAATACAATAAAAATATTAAATTTTCAACAAGTACTTTTAAAATAATTTAACTAAACTCTTGATATTTTCGAGTACAATTTATAGTTTATCCTTAATTGAAAAAATACTTGAAGTTTCGATATAATTTGGCAAACATTTGTACTCACATTAAATTTTTGTTTAATGTTTACTTCCTAATTTTTGTGTTATATTAAATTCTGTTCTAAATGGAAAACAATATGCAGAGTGGACACTAAATAGTTCATAAACGTATCATACTATTTGTGATAGTATTCAAAGTAAAAAAATGTGCGGGCTCTTTCCCGGTTTCAGCCCACATTTCGAGTTATAAGCTTTTTTTCGGGTACAGAAAGTAGCATCATGTTTGTGTCCATAGTTTTATAATAGGTCAATAAATAAGTATGGTTTATAAGTCATTAGATTGGTAATTCCCTTTAAATCGAGTTATAAGAAATTTCGTATTTCTATGCTGTTTGGAAACTACAAGCGAGATTTAAGAATATATTTAGTCGGTTGAGTTCTTCAAAGCCAAATTGTACAATTAGAAAAACAAACAAAAAACTTTGCAAAATTATGCCTATAATACCTCGTTCATGAAAATGTTTCCTGTGTGAAATAATTTCCCTGAAAAATTCCTGTTCCTTTTTTTGTTTTGCATACATACTACCACAAATAACATAGTATACCGTGGATCAATTATTTAGTGTCTACCCGGTATACTTTACTCTTAGTAATTTCAGGGAATCATGTATAATTTTTTGACATAGATGTTAAAAATCTTAAGTAATCCACAATTTTTTTCTGATTTTACAATTATTGACTCAGGAGTCACTAATTGATAAAATATCCACTCTAAACAATGATTTTACTTATTGCCCATAAACATTTCAAAATTATAAAAGCTATTACTTTACTACCTCCAATATTATTTTGAACTTGAAAAATATTTGATTTATAAATTAAATTTAAGTAATCGTTACTTAATTGCACTTTTACATTTTCCGCAAGGTAAATATAATTAAAAATAGTGCAAAGTTGAAATATTGTGTAGTAGTGTCATATTAATAGCACTTAACACTGGTAATCTTTATGGAATATTGTAGAACAAACACAAAATTTTAAAATGAATTGCAGTGCACCATAGTCAATTAAATCTGTAGAAATTCTGATAAAATTTTACCCTACTCTTTATTACCTTTTCAACGCGGATAATATTATTTTTCATAAAAATTAAAGTGAAAATGTAGCGCCATCTAGCAGCACAAACTTTTATTATCGTAATTTTATTCTTTCCAAATCGATTTCTAATATATCATGAAATACGAATGATAAAGTAAAACATTTTAAAAACACTTCATACCAGAATTAATGGTAGAATTTGGAATTATGTATTTTAGTACTTTATTACCTTCCAGCGAGGTATATAACATTAATTTTGATTGATATTGTAAACTATACGTTCACGACAAATGGGCAAAATATCATCACGTAGTGGATGATTTTTGATTATACCAAATTATTGAATCTTGAATAACATGCAAAAATTTTAATTGGATATATTCTCTGTATCAAAAATAATAATTATTTGAAAAATTTATAACAGACTGACAGACGAAAGAAATTTCAATGAGCATTGAAGCTAAGTGAGCAATGGTAAATAAAATCTATATTAATTATAAAATATTACATTATTTATAATAGTACTGTCAATTTAAATTTTATGTTATTACATTAAATTTTCTTTCAGGAATGTTAGGTTTTGGGTGTGCTCTGTTTATTATGTATAATTCTTCACAGTGTGTGAAGAAAAAACCAGAAATGCATTTATTTGCATACAAATTAATTCTATGTTTTTCTTTTTTTGTTTTTTTTTTTGTTAATTTAGTGAAATTTGTTGAAGTAAATTTACATTATTTTGATTATTTTCTTAATAAAAATAAATTTTGTGTTTTGTTGAAATTTAAAATTATAAATTTTAAGTTAATCATATTTTCTTGGGTGGCATTCTAAATATGATACATAAAAAATTAAATGTAAATTTTTTGAGGAATTGAAAATATTTGAAATAAATTTTGTATAGTTATGTTATTGTTTAGAAAATTATTGAAATTATTTTGTTTTCCAAAATCTGTACATATATAAAATCTGTGTATCTGTATACAATTATTATACTTATTTAAATAGAATCTGTACCATTTTACAGAATCGCTGAATGAATAAGACTGATTCGTCTTAAAACTTCAATTTCATAAAATTTTTGGTTACAAGGAAAACGAATTAGCTGATTATTATTTATAAAAATATATTCTTTCAATTAGTTTCAAAATCAAATGAACGCTTCAATTTAATGTGACTAAATTGTAGCTTTAAACAAAATTAATATACAAACTTTAATGAACTTAAAAGTATTAAAATTTAGTTTAAATTAATTATTTCAATATTTTAAATTTATTTGGTTTTTGTTTGCATTTATGAAAATTATTGATTATAAAATTAGTCAGTACCAAAATATTTCTAATTAATTTATTTTGAAAGGATTTAATTGTAAAGAATTTTATTACGGAATAGTATATTCCAAAATTTGAACGTACCACACAAAGCAACGAAGAAGTTGCCTACTTCTTACTTTACACTATACACTGAAATATCGCGTTCTTATTCCAAGTTCGAAGTGTGTCGCAGAATTATATGTTAAGTAATTTTAATATGATTTTAATATATTGAAGTGGAATATAGCTGGAATTTCTTACGGATATTAATTCCACCAATTATTAATTCTGATTTCTGTAAAATGTAGTAACCAATAATTTATCGCCCATTATAATTTACAAAACAAAAATATTTGTCGAGTTGACAATTAAGACATTGTCAGTGGCAAAATATTCTAGACGCTCCTAATGGTGACAGCAAATGGTGTTCAATTTCGATATAAGTCCCCTGGGTTTCAAGATAATATTTGTTTTTTTACTAATTGAGTAATATATTAAATTTACGAATTTGGATACGATATACCGATTTGCATAAACCGTTTTGTTAAAAATACCGATTTCCAGATATTAAATAATATATAAATGTGCATTTTTGTTTTATTCTGCATTCTGTATTAAATCCTACGTAATTATCTTTTTATTTTGCTATATGTCACATTATTTAATAAGCCTCTAAATATTTTATTGATAGAAAAAATTGCCTTAGGCTTAGACGATCAATGGTTTTGAAAAATTATGCTCTAAATATTCCAAACGATGAATTTCTACATTCGACTGTACTGTAGGCACTCAATAATATTGGATTTAATTTTTACAAAATAATTTTTAAATTCTAATCCATGAACAACATTAAAACTAGTCAAAATTAATAATATAAAAATAAATTTGAATTAAGGAAGGATAAATATAAAACTGTCAAAACAAATAAACATTTATATGTATGGATACTACTCGTATATGTGGCATATAATTATTCAATAAACTGCAAATAAATTCTGCACTATTTATAGAAAAATTAACATAAACATTAGAAAATTTGAATGACAATTAAAAAAAAAATTTATGTAAATAAATGAAAATTGCAATAAATTTTTCAATTACTGGCAATGCAATTATATGTTAAACAAGGCAAACACGACAACAATGTTAAAATAATATTTTAAAATTTTGAATTAACTATAAATAAATATATCTTCTTTAAAAATGTTGCTACATAGTTTTATAAACCATTTTCTTTTGATAAACAAAGTGTTATTATAAATTTATTTTTAATTAAAATATATAGGAAAATTTTAAAAAAATTAAAAATAAACTTTTTATGATTAAATAAAATTATTTCTAAATATAATATCAAATATTAATTTTATTTATACATTTTTTTTTATAATATACTTAATCATAATTATAATGTTTAATATTATAGATAGAAAAAATCAAAATATATCTTAAATATAAATAAAATTGTTTTTATCCTACTGTCTCACTAAAAAACAAAAGTGGATATAACAATAAATTAAATGTGAATATTTATTTGAAAAAATAAAAACTTTCTCCTTTATAAAGTTTTTTAATGAAAATTATATTAAAAAATATATTTAAAATAATTTAGTTTTATATCCACAGTACAGACAAAGATCAACGAAAGCAAATTTTTTAAATTGTTTACATAAATAAAAAAATCACTAAAATATCTTTTAGAATTGTCATTTCATTTTAAATTTATAGTGTTTTTTTTGTTTTGTCTTTAATGAAAATGTATTTCATTAGATTCTAAATTAGATTCTATGATTTCGTCGTCTAAAATGAAATTTTTTTTTATATATATATTTAATAATCTTAATACTTTGCTGACAATTAAATGGCTTTTAGTGTCTAATATAAAAATTATTTTCAGATTTATTAAATTATATAAATTATGATGATTATTATATTAAATGTGTTTAGGTTATTAGTGGGTAGTGTAAAAGTGTAATTTAGACAACAAAATCTGCTACGCACTATAAAAAAATATGCGAATTAAAAATATATAAAATTAATAAAATAAATATAAAATTAATTATTAATAAACTTGTATAATGTAAAATTTAAAAATTTTATTATACAAATAATCTTTCTTTGTGAAATTAAAATATGGCAATATTTTGGTAAAGAATTTTAATAAAAAGTACAGTTCGAATATTTAATGATGTCTTATTTCATCCCAAGTAATAATTTCCACGATGTCCTAAAAATTTTATGAAAGTGAGTTCCAACATATTTTTGACAGATAATATCCAAATTTCTTGTCTTATCAAAATTACTCTAGTCTAAATGCCATAGAGGTTGACTCGTTATGAGTCCACTTTCATTTACGAGTCAAGTCATAAAGCAAACTCAAATCTAAAATAATTATAGGTTTAATGTAACCAATTTTGACATGGTGACGTCAAAACATTTAGTGTCTTTTTTTGGTAACAATAAAATTGTTTCGGATGAAGTAATCTATTTATTTATCTCTATAGCATTGGTGGTGGTAACCGACGAGTTCATTAAAAACAAGTTCATCGAAAACAAGTTCATCGAAAACTAGTTCATCGAATGATCAATTCATCGAATTAAAAATTCATTGAAAAAATATTATTTTTTAACTTTAACTAACGAAAGTATTGATTTTTTTTAAATAATATGTTTCATTTTAATTTAATTTAATAATTAATACGGTATTTGTATCTATTAATGGAAATAAATTTCTTGTTTTTAAGTGTAAATATTTTATACTTATTTTAATTTTCAATAAATAATTTAATTTAAAATTATTGTTTAGTAAAGTTTTCTTAAAACAATAAAAAATGTAAAGTCAGTGCTTATGTATTTATAAGCATTAACATTACAATTACAATTCTAAATTTACAATTATAATTCTTATACTTTTACATCCACAATTTTAATAATGCTTCAATTGAGATCACCTGAATCATTCAATCATCACCTGAATCAAAAAATCATCTGTACAACGTAAGTTATAGTTAAAAAATAATATTTTTTCGTTTTACTTGTAATTCGATGAATTAATCATTCGATGAACTTGTTTTCGACGAACTCGACGGGAATCCATTGGTATTTAGTCCATTTTTAAGTATTTTTAAATATCACAAAATTTAGAATAACTTTACCAATAAATTTAAATATGTAATAAAAAATATTATTAGTTAATTTTACATAAAAATGTGCAGTATTTTTTTAGTTTTAAGTATGTTATTATATATTTTTATAAAATGTATTCATTTATACTAACAATAAAATAAAAAAATAATTAAATTAAATTATTTTGAAAAATAATATTTAATATCTGATTTATTAAAATTTTCAGTGAAAATTAAAATATTTTATATACAATTTATACTAATATTTAAAATATTATAAATTGTTTGTAATTAATTTGACACTGTAGTCTATAAATATAGAAAAATTGCATATTCCGTAAATATGACTGAGAACAGATGTAAAAATTATATCAATTATAATATATTTGTGCTATATATTTCAATCTTAATGAATTTTATAAATATACAAATTTACAGGGTTATTCTGAAAAAGAAAATTAAAGTTCATGGAAATTCTGTAATTTATGGAAAACCATATAAGAACATAATAAAGAAGTAATCTCAGAATTACTTATAATTTTTAACTACATAAATCGAAAGTTTTAAAATTAATCAATTTATTTCTTCCGGTACTTCATAATTGCTATAATTAGTCAAAAAAAATCATCAAATAAATATTAATTTATTTTTCAAATAACAAATCTTAATTATATTAATTATTAAAAAAATTCAAGAAATTTGAAATTCATAAAATATAAAGAAAATTTGTATGCCAAAGTTTTAACATATTCTATGTTTCTATACACGAAATGTTCTTCAAGCATAAATAAATGTGCATAAAAATATATTTTTTTTTTAATTAAACGATAAAATTAGATTGCACTAAATGTTCAACTGAAAGGCATATATGAAGTGTGAAATGTTAAATAATATATATATAGTATTATGATATAGCAACAGCTTTATCTGATTACAAATATATTTTATTTCATATTTAATTAGTTTGAAAGAAATTAGACGTGTTCCGCCATATCATGTCGTATTGAATTAAATATCATAAGATTATTTCATCACTAAAAGTTTGATGCTTTAATTAATTATAATTCTTTCAATTTTTTTTTTATAACAACCATTTTTACGGACTAATTGATTTTTTAATATTTATATACTAAACTAAAAAATAACGATTAGGAAAATCAAAAAGAAAAAATAATAGAAAATTTTATTATATTTTTATACAATTTTAACCTAATTTTCTTTAATTTAATCTATTAATAAAAATTTCTTAAAGTCTATATATACAAAATAAATAGAATAAAAAAAAAATAGAAATATTTTGATTAATCTATGCCTTCTGGCCTGTTTGTTTTGTTGTTACACCAAGAACAAGGATGAACTGACAATAATTTTGACTTTATTATAATATAAAAGTGAAACGAAGAAACATAGAAACAAAATGTTGTAACAAATGAGAAACACCCTCAATTTTCTTTGATCATACTATATGTTAAAGTTGACATATATATTATTTTTATAAAGGGGAAAAAGACATACGTTAATCTTTTCCTTTGAGATGATGATTGATTTACTCACTAATATAAAACATAGATTGAACCAAAAATTAAATATTATTCTATGTAAATATTTAATATAAAACATAGATACATAGATACATTTATATCTATGTTTAATATTAAATATTTACAATTTTTTTTCAATTATCTACAATATTTATTGGTACAAAAAATATTTATATTAATTTATGCACTGCACTCTAAAAATATTTTGAATAAAATTCATAATATAATTGAAAAATATAAAATAAAACATAGAATTTCATAATAAATTTCAAATTTCAAAGTTTAAAGGTCAAGCTACATTAGTCTTTTTTAAAAGTCGTCACCACTTTTTTCAAGAAGAAGTTATGCAAGATACAAAAAAGCATGAGTGCGGTAGAGACGGAACAACGACTTTTTTCCGAAAAAAAGTCGACAAATCCAACAAAAAAGATGGTTGTCTCCGAAAAAAAGTCATAAAAGTCTATGAATGAAAAAGTCTATGAATTTAATTTTAATTAAAATTAAATTAAAAATAAATTAAAATGTTAAAATGTTTCCGAAATTTCTTACAATAGTGGGAAATTTCATCTCTGTCTGTATTTTACATGCTATCTCTTTTAATTTTTGCTAGAAAAAAGTCACGACTTTTAAAATACTAATGGAGCTTGACCTTAAAAAAATAATAACATTTATTAATATCTGTTTGTAAAATAAGTTAATTTTAATTAAATGTTCATAAAAAATCTATATAAAAATATCTTAAATATTTGATTCTAGTAATAAATTAATGTATTTTTAATATATTATTTGAAAAAATTTCAAAAATTTTTAAGTGTGTTTTAAAAGTCATTGCCAAAAATTGTGAAAAAATAATTTATCTTAAAAAAAATTTAACTTAACAAATGTATCTTGAAATGTAATAAATTCAATTTTACCAATATAAATCATATTTATTGATTCTATTTCATAAAACATTATAATATTAATATAAATATACATTATGAAAATATGTTTATATTGGAATAAAACAAACAATAAAAAGGACTAATAATATAAAACATATTTTATGATTGTTTATTATTTATGTAACTATTCAGAACTAAATTATTTATTTTTTATGTTTGCAATAACTTTTAATTACAATTTTTTTATAACAATTTAATTACAAATATATTATAAATTCTGTAAGTTTTCAGTATTGATCAGACATTTACATATCAAATAAAAAACATCGTTAAAAGTAAAATTTGATATTGTAAGCAATTTATTTTTATATATACTTATTTAAATTAAATTTTAATTTCTTGTCCTGTTTATTAAAAATATTTTAATAAATCAAATAATAAGTATTATTAATTTAATTTAAATAAACTTAGTATTCAACTAAAGATTGAAATATTTTCAAATTTAATTTTATTATTCAATTAATTTAAACATTGTTGGTAACCAACATTTCAATAATACTTAATATTACCATGGATGTTTAAAATATAAGATATAATTAAAGAAAATTCAATCAAAAATACTGATTTAATTTTCAATTTTAATTTACTTGTAAGTCCTTGTAAGCTTTTTGTCTACAACATTACATAAATTCAAATACAAAATATAATATCAAAATTGTTAAATTTACGAAAATATCAAATTTATATTTATAAATATTTCCTTATTTATTTAATAGGATTTAAAATCAATTACATAAATTAATAAATTCAATTTTACCAATATACAAAAATTTGACAATTATTGGAAAATTAGTATTGTCCCTGTCCGAAACCAGCAAAAAATTTATATTGTAATTGAATTTTTGTATATATAATTTTATTTTAATAATAATTTTAATATCTTCTTAAATTTTTATTATTGCATGGTTATTTTTCATTTCTATCAGGAAATATTTGCATTAAAAAGAAAATTGGTTAATTATATGAGCAGCTGAATATAATATTCAAAAGAAAATCTATAATCTAACAAAATAAGAAGATTTTATTTTAAAAAATGAAATAGAGACGACCATAATTTTAAATTATATTATATTTTAGATGAGATTTTAATTTTCTAATTTTATTATTCGAATTAAAATGTAAATTTTTGTATATAAATAAAATGATAAATTTGATGACAACAGAAGATCTTAAAATCTATGATTAAATATTATATAAGTACATAAAAATTAATGCTATGAGTAGCCATAGCAGATGTGAATAATTGCTATTTTGTTGATATTTTCTATTAAATATTCTTGTACTATTTGATGGTTATGTCCTTTTAAAAATTATAAGATAAGGAAATAAATTTTAGGGAAAATAAAAATTTATAAATTTATTTGTAGAGTACTCTATAAAATATACAAAAGGTAATTTTAATCCTTAAATGTTTTTTAAGACTTTGGTTTTTTCTTTTCTTCTTCGAAGAAATTTAATTTTTGTAATTTGTTGAAATCTTAAATTATTTATTTATTTTCATAGATGACTTAAAATATTTTTGATATTAATTCATTTTAATTATAAATTTAAAGAGTTAAATTTTATAGTTTTTAATAACTTGTAAAGTATTACCAGTAAACTAAACAATAATTTATTTTATAAAAATGTTCCTACCTACAAGATCTTTAATCCTCCGAAATTATTATAACAATTAGAATTTTAATGACACAAATTACATCAACAAAAAAGGACCATCAAAAATTTTGAAAAAAACTAAATTATACCATTAAATACAATAAAAAATTATTCAACCTAAATTATAAAAAATAACAAAATAATTTAAATGTAACAAAAAAAATATTAGACTTCTGTAAGGAAATATGGAGAGAGATCAGGACAGAGTATAAATACTTAATGGTTAAAGGGACATCCTTATTTAAAGGAACAATTCTATCTTTCTTGACGGTTGAAAAAGATTTATTATTTGGAATTTTTCTTTGTATTTTAGGTAGAAAATTGTTTATTTTTATAATATAATAAGAAAACTAGACCAAAATGAAGGTAAAGATAATAATAATTTATAACCATTTTCCTAGTGAAAAGGTAAACCAAAACAGAGAAAAGGTTTATCATTTTTAAAGTAATAAATATATGGAATTTTGGTGGTTGTTTCTTTTTTCTTTTTTTTTTGCACAATTATGAAACTTTAACGTAATTACGTAGTTCTATTTTCCACATCTCCTAGAATCGTTAAAGGAAAACAATATTAAAGGAAAAAGCTTGTTTTTTATTTCGAAATTATGTTAAATTAATGTGATAATATAATAATTATTTTAATGATTTTATAATTATATGGCTATTAATATATTTACATCTTTATAACACTTTCGAATTAATATTATGAATATACAAATTAATTATATAATTAAAAGAAAATATTATAAAATATTTAAAATGTTATGGACGACTATACAAAATTTCATGCAAATATTATGTTTATTATAAATTGGTGTTGTAATATCAAAGCCGATCAATATGTTTTAATTAAATTCTATAGTATTAATACTTCTCTTTAGTATGTCTTTGCCCACCTTTGATTACTCAAAATATATTGAAATTATGTCCATTTGAAATAAGGTCACTCGAGTTAGTTATAATGCCATTCGACGAAACTAACTGAAGTGAACAATACTGATAACCAAATTATTCAAAATTGTTCCACTCATTTGAATAACAATTTCACTTGGGCTCCACGAACTAATTCTGGGAAAACCAAATAAATATAATTTTCCAAATTAATTGTAGTAATGCTAATATTGGAAAAAAGTAAGATTTATTCGCGTATAACTGATTTTTAAGCTATTTCAGTAAGAGTTTTACTAGTTTTCATAAAATTTCATTAAAGTAGCTTTTCATACTAAATGAAATGGTATTAGGAATTACAACCTGAATAACTAGAATCAGAAACGAAACTGAACTTTAAATATTAATTTAAAGTACAACAAAGATTGCCTTTTTACAAAAAATTGTAAAAATAAAATTAATCAAATTTTTCCAGAAAATTACAGAAAGTAAATTTATACAAATTTCAGTTAAAAGACGATAAATCAATTTTTTATATAAGATAAAAACGTATAAAACTTCTTCTGTTCCCCCAATTCACCATTGATTTGTAAATCTATAGCTTTATGATTCAAAATCTTATAAAACGAATGACTTAATTACATGACTTACTCGAATATCATGGACCGTACAATAATTATACATTAAATCTACAAACTTAAACAATAATTGAAAGAATTAAATAAAAATTAAATTTGATTTTCCTCATGATATTAAAACATTACGATTATTAAATTTATCATGCAATAGTTTCCAATATTATCTTCAAATTTTAATTTAAAGCCATTAAAAAAATAGATGAGAAATTCTTAGAAATTTTAAAATAATGTTAAACATAATTAACAAAACTGAATATTAAGAAATTAAGTTTAGAAATTAGAAAAATAAATTTATTGTACATACCCTGTACTTGGATAGATTTCTGTATCTGAAATAAAAGATAAAAAAAATATTATTAGTATTTAATAATTTATTTTATTATTTTTAAATATATTATTATGATTATAGACTTAATTACGATCTTTTTTACAATGGCGCTACAGCCAAAATCAAGCCTTGGCCTCGTCGAAGAGGTTTTGTAACATTTTATTGCAATTTGGATCTACTAATTTTATATAGATTCCTAACCAAAAGTTTCTTTATAGCGAAGAAACTTTTTAATTGTAACAAGCTAATAGTTTTTAATAGTGAGACATTTCTTTCAGCAAATAATACCAACCGTTAGATTATCGATGGTATTTTTGCACCAAAAATATACTGATTAAAATGTAGTTTTCATAATTTTTTCGTAATATTTAAATTGGAATAGTAAATAGTATTATTTAAATATTTTATAGAGAGAGTAACAACTCGATGTGCCCGGTTCATACTATTCTATCTCAAAATATCACCATTTTTCAGGAGAGCATAAATACTGTTTTATTTCAATCCTAGATGAAAGTCCATGAAAAATTTATTAGAACTTAATTTTTTTTCTCCATCATTTCAAATTATAATTGTACATATTATAATTAACAAATTAATTAGTTATAATTAAACTATTAAGATAGCATAAATAAGTTACATTATTAGTATTGCAACTCAACCTAACATATTACAAACTGTTCTAATTTGGTTTGGAATGCTTAGCAATTTTCATCAGATTCGAACTCAAAATAGAATACATTTTAAACTAATTTTTAATGATATTTTGAAACTCATTTCGAACTCAAAATAGAATACATTTTAAACTAATTTTTAATGATATTTTGAAACTCAACTTACGATAATAATGTCGTATTAATTTGCAATCAATATTATGATAGAAATATTTGAGTTAGAATACTTTAACGTAAAATCAAATAATACATAGATTAGTAACTTTGACTTGTTAAGTAAAGATAAAATATTTGGCGCTTGGTAATGAGTTTAGTTCTCCTATATGCCTAAGAGCTTCAAAATTTTCCCGAAAGTTGCCCTTTATTATCTACCACTCAAAAACACCACAGATGTCAAGTATTATAACTTATACTTGAAGTTTATAGAAGTATAGACCCGGGACATCGAAATGATGGTAAAAGAACAAGTAATAAATAAACTTGTCATATCACTACTGCAAAATATTTTTATTATTTTCAAAATGTTTCAAAAATCATATATTTTCAGAATTTTTCATTGTAATTCTAAGAAAAATAACAAAATATAAATCTTTCAAATAAAAAACAAATACAAATTTTAAATATTAACTATACAAAATAAAATATACAAAAATATTTCAAAACAAAAATCAAAAAATTTACAAAAATAATATATAAATCCCATCACAAATCAAAATTCAGCGAAATTACATGATACAAAATTTTATAGAATGTCATTTCAGAAACTTAAGGATTTTGTTTAACATTTTACTCATAATCATTAGAAATTCAGGAGAGTGTTGTTAAACCGACAGACAATATTATTATAAATAATATAAAAATATGATTATTTGCAGAACATTATAACAATAATCATAAAATAACAATATTATCATCACTATATTTCGTACAATATTTTATCTTTCACAAAATTTTACTTACTCAACATTTAAAATTTATCAATTTCAAAACATCATCTTGGTTTGCATGCAATGTTAGTCAAAACAACCAAAATGTCGACAATTCAACTGTCATTTATTCAATTTAAGAGAAAAGTTCAGTCACGTTACTTGGTATGTAGAAGATATTTAGAATTATTCACAATTTGGTATTGAAACCATTAATAAGCATTCTTCGGAGGTGTTTGTTGTTTATTTATATTATGAAATATTTAAACAAAATTTATTTCCATGAAAACTAGTCAGAATTTTCCATGTTGTGTAAATTTTGTAGGAAAATTTTACAATATAAATCTATTTTACTTCAGTTTACTTAAGAACGATATCTTTAAGATGTGCATATAAACCTTAAGCAGTATTTTCAACAGATTTAGTTCATTTCAGATTTCAGTTACATGATTTATTTATTGTTCAAAGTGTTACAAATTACCAATTCCATTAATAATCATTTACTATGCAATTAAAAAAATTTTAATAAATGAAAGAGTTCAATAATTTTTTTAAACTTTAAAGTTTAAAATATTTCGTATTCCATAATTCATTTTACAATAATTTCAAAATCATCTAAAATATATGGAACACAATTTTCTAAATTAATTGATATAAAATTTCTTAGTTTTTCATTGATATTAAATTTACTTTTATTATAATAGTAAATACAGTCAAATCTCTCTATCTCATAATATCTTTATCATGAAATTTTCTCTATGTCGAAATAAATCTATTTACCCGACAAGTATGCACTGAAATTCATCTCTCTATATTAAAATTCTATATTTCAAATTTTCCTCTATGTCAAAAAATAATTCAATCAAAAATCCATGTAAAATAAATTCTCTATTTCAAAATGCGGAAAAGAAGTTTAAATATTTTAACTGTTCGCGAAAAATTGAAAATTATTGGAGCAGTAGACAATGGAATAGGGTAAAATAGATGTAACAGACTACTAACAACCCAAAATACTCCAAACAAGATATTTGATTGCTTTTCTAAAATTGACTCTTTTATAAACAAAAAATAATTTTTAATTAATTTTAACTACTAATTTTTAACTTTCAATTTTAAATACTAATTTTTATCTTTAATAAATTAAAAAAAAAAAAAATTGTTGCAATAAAATTACTTCAAAATACTATTTAATATATTTTTAAATATTTTGTAATGGTTATAATTACTATTTACTTTCATTCACATTACAATTTTTAAACGATTCTCTATTTCGAAATGCTCTCTATATGGAAATTTTTTTAGGGTCCCTAGAGATTTTGAGATAGAGAGATTTGACTGTATATAAAATTTCAAAAATTGAAAATATACAAAAAAAAAATAGATTATTAAATTTAATATTGAATTTATAAAACGAATTTATATGAAAATAATACATTTAATAGTTTTAGGATAACTACTAATAGGATATTATGTGCTATATATATTTTTTTCCAATTATGATGGAATATGCTCTTCTTCAAGAAATCTGATATATTATTATTCCTAACAAAATAGCTTCCATATTTTATTTAAATAGAACTACGAGTATGTACATATATGCAATCTCTTCCTATAGTATACGGTTTTATTCAACTCCTATTATAAATTTACATGCTTCTCTTTATAATTTGGTTATTGATTTGATCTATAATGTTTGTGGCAGTGGTAACAATAGAACACAATTTTCCCATCATCATTATGACCACATAAAATTGTATTATTATGGATATTACACGGTTACCATTTATACACGGTTAATAATCAGTTTGACAGTTTCAGGACTATTAGCTTAACATAAATATTGGATTTTTTGTAATAACTTTTTACTAATTAATTTTATAATGTATTTAAATTTCTTTTCTATTTGTTTGTATAAATTAATAATAAAAAGAATCAAAAGCATAGCTTAAACTCTATACCCATCTGTGGTTTAAGTTAAACCTCGCTTTTATAAAGGCTTATCTTTAAGCTTTGAGAAACCAGAAAATAAATTAAACCCAAATTTAAGCTCTGGTAAAGGCTTAACCTCTTACTATTAAATCGGGCATAAGTCTACTACAACAGTTTTGACTAACAAATAATTATATAAAATTGCCGAAACAAGTTGATCGTTAAGTTAACTTTTTATTTATTTTCAAATTGCTTTATTTATTTATTTTTAAATTTATAGCAGGAAAGATAAAATTTAGTTAATGACATAACTAGAAGGTAATGTATTAACTTGTCGTAAGTACGGATTAAAAAATACCAATTTGACATTGGAAGAACACTTGGAAAAGGACCAAGTTAACTTATAAATGCTATAATAATTTAAATTTATATCAAATATACTTTCAATTTTGAAACAGTTTTTTACTGTGTATGAATTTAACAATTTCTCTTACAAAATCTACTAAATATTGTAATACTGTATTTTGTTACAGATAAGTATGCAAAACAGCTGATATTTTACTATATATAATACCATAATTATAACATTTTCAGCATAGACATATAATTTGGAAAGAAATGATGTTGTGTATTGTTGTTGATACAAAAATATATTTATTGGAAGAATGTTCAAAACCAAAAAACCACCCTCATTATTGTGTTTCGAAGTCATTATTATTAACATAAAATTATACAAATATTCAAATAATCTAATACTATATATATGTACAGGGTACAGATATATAAACATAATAATCCTTACATATAAACACACACATGAAATATATATATACCTACGCATATATATATATATATATATATATATGTTTATATACATAGTAAATATATTGAATTTAGCTTGGAGACAATGTAATAATGTTTGTTATGTGTGCTCCCGCATAAAATAGGATAATTATATAAAATTTTTGGTAGAACATAATTTCATTGTTAATATTGGTTTTATGAAATGAAGGTAATATTATGGTTTTTTGATAGTCAAATATGATAACACAATATAATACAGGTAAATATTTATAATTTTCAATATATTTATATAAAAATATTTACCATGTTTAATTTCGTTATTCTCTCTATTTCAAAAAAAAAAAAAAAATAATAAAAAAAAACTTCTGCATGAAATTTAACTTAAATATTATGTACAAAATTAGCTCTACATGGTTTAATAATTATGTATTATTTAAATTGTGAGTATATATTTAAATAAATAAAGTGTTTTAATTTATATGTCATTATTGGAATAATTAATTCAAGTAATTTTCTTTAAATTTTCCATGTACATTTATATAAAAAATGGATTACGAACAATAAAATCAGGTACACCTACAGTTTTAGACGTAGGCGACGTTGGGAACAGCCGGCAGAGATATTATTCTGAATGTTTTCGTAGTGAGAGCTTAAATTTTATATTCGCGGTCTGATCGTTCTGATATTGTCCACTTATCCAGGTCGTCTATGAATTGTTGAAACTTAAATTCTTAATTTTCAATGCTTTATTTTCATGTAAATCTACAATTGGAATAAATCTGTAATCGGGGTCGAACTTTAGGGTGAAATTAAAACTACAGGGAGGTGACCTGACATCACAAAGAGTGTGTTAAAATATATTTATTCATCTAAACTGGTCAGAATAATTCCCCAACCTGTCGATAGCTCTTTGCATTTTACTAACATTACCTGTCACATTTGCTAGTGCTGAAAAAAGTTTTGACAAAGTTGAAAATAATAAAATTAATTTCTATCTACGATTTCCATCGGGAAAGGAATTGCTGATCAATTTGTTTGGTTTAAATTCAGTGATAATTTGTTATTGATAAAAATTATTTTTAATGTAATGAAGATAAACTATTCAAAATTCAATTAAGTATTTTTCAAATTATATATACATTTTTTTTTTTATAAATTTCCTTTACAAAAAAAAAATATGTCCCAAAATATATTTAAGTTATTCACTTGTGGTTCAAAGTCCTAAGAGAAATTTCATCCATCGTAATTGGACTTCCTTCCATTACATCAAAAAATGTGAATAAAAAAAAACACTTAAAATAGGAAATTTTATACCAAAATTGAAAAACCTTTTTTTTTTTGTTTTCTCGAAATTAATTCAATCATTTCCTTTGTAACATGTAAGTTTGTTGGTTTTGTATTATGATTTTTCTATTTTTTAGAATTTCTTCTATTTTGCTACCAAAAATATAAAAAAAAATATTTGCTCATTATGAAAAAAGTAAAGTAAGATTTTCTAAACAAAACCTAAAAAATAAATGTGTATATAAATTTTCAAGTATTGAATATCTAATGAGGATAAGCGGCTACAATTTTCTCCATTAGATTCTACAGCAAATAAATAGATACAATTGTATATACATACATATAATTTAATTTCAAAAAGGAATCCCCTAGACGATAATGGTCTACAATCTACAATACCAAATTGTTTGTATAAGGATTAAACGTCGTCGAGTTGTTGTCATATTCTGGTATCGTAACTTCTTCACTGTACATCTCACAGTTAGATAATGTCGCCGGTATAGTCATTCTTATCACCAGGAGATTTTCATTTTCAATATATTTTTTATTTTTTTTAGAATTTTTCTGTTTATCACGTTTACAGGTTAAACTTTTCTAAGTGGGTGAAAAACAGGCCATTTACTTCTTATTACTTTTTACATGTATTAAAGTTACTCAGGTGAAATAAATTTTTTGGAATATAATGTTATTTATTTTCCTTATATACATATATATTTGTAGTTAGTATTTTTTGTATTTCAACATGTCATATTATCTATGAAAGTTTTACTATACTGATCTTCAAACTTTTATATATAATATCATGTATATATTTACTATTACTATATATTTATATTTTATATATGTATTTGAGCATATATTTAAGAAATCTGGATAAAAAAAAAATATGTTCTTATATAATAAAACTAAGAAAAAATGGTTTTTTTTTTGTAAAGATGGTAGAGAATAGTAAAGCAAATATTTGATTTTTACTTGAGGTGACGTGTACAAATAGAATAGAATGAAAGCCACTCAAGGACCTTAATATCTATATATATATATATATAAAATATATAAAACTTTAATTTTGATAAAGATCAAAAACTCAACCAACCAATAAGAAGTATGTCTGATTTGGAACAAAAAAAAAATATTTTTTCAATTTTTTATATTATATATTTTGGTACTTGCCAGAACTATGGATGCTTCTGGTGCATTCAAGATGAAAAATGAAAAATTTTTAGTTTATTTAAGGAAAATTTGTTTGTTATTGTTAGCTTAAAAATGATTAAAGAATTATATTTGTTCGTATATATAAAAAGTTAGAGAGTTAAACACTACTTAGTCAGTAGGAAAATTGATTTTTTTTTTTTTTCATTTTGCTTTAAAACATATGGGATCTTATCTAGATTCTAGCATGTATGATATAAAAAAAACTATTTATTATAAAAATTTTACCTTTAAGATTTATGTTTTTTAAATTAATAAAAAAATAAATTTATTTAAAATAAAAAATCATTAAAATGATAATAAGAAGGATTGTATGATTCATAGAATTTGTACCCATCCATTTATTTTAATTTAATCTATAATAGTTTTATCATTTAATTAATGTTTCCAATTTAATAAATTTGTTGACGTTTACAATATTACGCAATTATTATTAATTTGGGTGAATTGTTTTTTATCATTTTAATATTAAATTATTTAATATTATATAAAGTTTATATATAAGGTAAATAAAAATGCTGACATTAACATTTCATTTAAAATTAAAATTGACAGAAAACTAAAAGACCACAAATTAACAACAAATAAACATAATAATATCTAAAATAATTTTTTATGTATTATTATTTATTTAGTTTGAAACAATTGTGATGTATATATGTAATAATAAATATTAAATAAAATTAATTATTCAAAGATTTTAATAAAATATAAATTAATATAGTATAAAGGAATATTTACAAAATTATGAAATTAGATTTGAATTTTATGTTACATTTGTATTATAATAAATCTATATGTATACATATTATAATTTATTTGCATTTACATAAATATATTAATGTATTAGATGAAAAGTTCAAATGAGGTTGTTAACAAGCAATTTTACAACATAATTAAAATATAAATTGGTTAAATTCTAGTTGAAAACTTTAAATTTATTAAATATATATAACAATATATTTTCATTTTCTTTCAAGAAAAACAAATTTGAAAATGGAAAATATTGTTGTCAGTTATGTTTACCTAAAACATTAATTTGTTTTTTTGTGATTTAAGTATTGTAAACATTATGTTAAATTTTAATAATAAATGAACTAATAAATTAATAACTTAATAAATAAAAATATTATTATATTTATATATTTATTAATTTCCCGTCAATTTAATACTCATAATATGTATAAATTTAATATATGGACAAGGAACAAAATTAAATACTCTCATATGTTTATATAATTTCCGTTTTATTATTTACATAATAATAATAATGTCCTGTTCATTCAATAAAGACAATAACATAATAATGATAATATAAATAGTTTAATGTATCCTGTTTTAATTATATAATTCGTTTAAATTTGATCAAATAATAATATTTAAATATACAAATTCAAAATCACTGATATTATTATTTAAATTTATTAAAAAATAATATAATTGTATTATTTCGAAAGGACAACTTATTTTGCTTTTAATTAAATAATTAATATATGCTTTAAATCAGGGAGCAACCAAAAAGTTTATATAATTACTTTTAACATATTTAGAAAAAAAGGAAATATAAGAAATTTGTTAATTATGAATATATTTATGATATTCGGACAAAGTAGCACATTTCAAAATATAAGTATATTATAAATATTTAATGACACATAACTTACCTAGCTTGGTCGCGCAAAATATTATTAACCCTCCATTACCATAGTATATTTAGCTTTCATTCTTACTAACCATTTTGGGTTTTTTTTCCATTACCCCTTTTGGGAGCATATAGCTTGGAATTTTCATCTTACTCTGTTTGACGCAGCTGTTTGTGCACTTTCCTATGTAAGGTTAAATTTTGCGTATTGTTTGGTCGAATTCGATTTCTTGATCCTGAACTATTTGGTTATCCAACCATATTTTTAAAATCACTTTTATGCCGAACTATGCCAATAAAACCGTGCATAAAATAACCTTTTCATTAATTTTATTTTGCAGTTATTTTTTTTATAAAGATATTACTGAAAGCACTTTATACTTATAAAAGATGTAAATAAACCATCGTAAGAATTCTTATTGAAAGTGTATTTTTTGAGAAATATGATTCGAAAAGGTAATTTTGAAATGTTGAAATGAAACTATGCGCTAATTATAAATAGGTTAAAAAATATACTATATGATAAAAAATTGTAAAATGGTACACTTTTTCAATATACATAGCTAAATTTTCCCTTAAATACGAACGTTTTGTTTTTTGAAATTTGGGAAATTCAGGGTTAATTGTTTGTTCTTTCAAGTTCTTAAATAAATTATAGGCAACATTTTTGAAAGTAGTGAAAATTAATATAATGTATTGAATATTTAAATATTATTCACTCCAATTAAATCAACTCTGGTTGATTTATCCCTTCTAACGATAAATCATGACATTATAGAAAAATAAACAATGGTAATTTTAAAGTAGCTGGTCATAGGGGCCATAAATGATCTGACCAGCACTAATACTCGAAAATTGTACAAATGAATTAAAAATTAATCTATATATATTTTTCAGTTTTGATCATGTTTTTCGTCATAAATGTCAGCAAATGTAAATGTCAGCTATTTACAAGTTTAGAAATTTATATTTTTTTTTTAAACTAATTACATTTAAAAATTAAAACTGATTTACTTTTAAAGTTCTAAACTTATAGTGGAGATAGTTTTAACGCCGATAAGACCCTTTACAAACATGATCACGATGTCGTTGAAGTAGAAATTAATCAAAGTTTTATGGTGTTTAGTATAACTGATTTCATATAATTTTACAGAGTTTGACCATTTTTTTTAGCACTACACGTACACATGACTGCATTAAAATGAGAGATAATTACTAATTATTTGCTCGGATAGATCAATTAACTGATCAATCAACTGATTTTTTAATGTCGTACTAAGGCAAGTGAAGGCAAATAATAATAATTTGCTTATTATTTGGTCTCCTGGTCATAGGGATATAATGGGTAATGAGAAAACTGATGAATTGGCTAGAAATAGTACGATGAATACCAGCCTCCAAATTTGCCAGATCGGTTACCCAGTTAACTTTTTTAAGACTGTTTAAACTATGGCTAGTTAAAATGGGTCACGCTGAACAGTTGTCTCCCTGCACACAAACCTGTTTTGGAGTAATTCCAATGCTAAACAATCGAGAAGTATTCTAAATATGACCAAACCCATAGTCATACTGTGCACAGGAATAGTTACGGAGCATTTACTATTACGTAAACATGCCGTGCGACTAAGACTGTCAACGGAAACCGCTTGTGGAGGCTGTGCTTGAGGATGACGAGACAATTGAACATATTTTATGTCACTGTTCTTCTCTGTGTAATAAGAGATTAAAAATTTTCGATTTTTATTTTGCAGGAGATTTAATAGAAATAAGCAAGGAGAAAGAAACCTGCTAACCTGATAAACTTTATTAAAGAAGTGGGATGGCACGATACGTGGTGATAATGGGTAACATTTCGTAAGAGGGTGCAACGGACCGTATGGTCTAGGTACGAGCTTTTGACCGATTCCATTCCCTCCTTCTCTAACCAACCAACCAATATAGTTGGTGAAATCGTATAATATAGCCACAGACTAATCTAATTTATAATCGTAAACATAAGCCTGACATTTATTATTTGTTCAAATTATTGAATAAAATGTTAATAATTTGAACAAATAATAAATGTCAGGCTTATGTTTACGATTATAATTTTATTCAATAATTTTACAATAATTAGCTGAACTATTGAAATGAGTCCTTGTGTTAAATAATTCATAAGTACATAAATTATATCAGTTTGCATATAAAAATTTCGTTAATCTAAATTTCATAAAAATTATGTATATTTGTATGTTTATTATTCATGTAATCTCTGAACTGTAAAAAATAATTCATCATAATACAAAATGATCACAATTGAACAAATTAATAGTATTAAAAAATATGTATTTATATATTTTTAAGAGGCTTACATAAATTTAACATTGCACATAAAAAAACGAATTAATTTGTATATATTCCTACGTAATATGCAATATACCTTTATAATTTTTAATCATATTTTCAATTTCCGAAATTATTGCTATAATCTTTGCTATATATTCATGTATATGTTCTAGTTAATGTAATTAAAAAAAACAAGGATTACTCAATTTTTGAAATTTAAATTTTAATATATTGCAATATTTCCATAACAAAATTATATTGAAACTTAAATTTAATTATTCTGATGTAATCCTTTAAAACACAATTTGTTATTATCATATTGTAAATTATTATAAATTAAGTATTCACATAAAAAAAAATATACTTTTTGATTGTAAAAATAAAAATATTTCATTTTATTTTTTATATTTATTTAATAAGTTTATATTTTTCATTACTCTAATTATATTATTTTAGTAAACATATCATAGAATTAAAATGTTATATCTAAACTTTTTTCCAATGTGGAAAATAATTTAATTAATTATATATTATATATAAAAAAAGTAATATTTAATCTTGGTATTTTAAAATAATTATGTTAATTGTATTTTTATTATAACTAAAATAAAGTCTCTTCAAATGGAATATTTAATTTTTATTCAAAAGAAATTTTTATTGCAAGACATTTTTAATAAATTAAGTATTTATTTGCCGGAAAAATTATCTGAATAACCTCACTTAAATAAAAAAACATATTTTATTAAAGATAGTTTATATTTTTTAAGCCATTACAGTTTCCAGTGTGATTAGCTATTAAACTTTATTTTATTTTGATAGTATTATTTTGATTGGTATTATTTTTTCAATTATTTCAATCCAACCCTCTTTGAAATGGTTAGAATTGGTAATTTATCTTTAAATAAATATCTCTATATAGAAAAAGTCTCAGACACTTTCTAATGAAGAATAACCTTAGAGTTTAGAGTTACACTCTCCGCACCGACGACCTCACCTGCCGGTTTGAAATGTCAAATGATGGCGGCGCCGGTTGTAGAATTTTTGAGTAGATACACTCAAAGCGGCATTAGATATTATCTCCCATATTTCCGCTTTTCTGGCTAAATTTTCATAGCTGACAATTTTTTTATTATATAAAATTTCATTACTTTTTACTGCTTCAATTATTTTTTTTTCAAAACTCATCTTGCTTCTTTATGACAATAACAATATAAAAAAATTACCGCGGCAAAAGTTAAAATTCAACCAAAATTGTTGCGTCGTCGGCGGCACAAGCACAACGGTGCCGAGTTTATTGCTTTCATATAGTTCTATACATATGAACTTATGTTTGACAGTGCGGCAAACCATCAGCGCGGCACCGGCTGCGAGAGTATCTCTAGCATAACATATTTTGAGTTATATATCATGTCTGAATGAAATTTCATATATTTTAGAAACTTATAATTTGTGAAAAGATCTTGTAACTTGAACGTTAGATAAAATAGGTTGGGTATTTTGAAATCATCTCAAATATTCGCCCCTATGATAGAAATCGGTTCGACTCTCGCCTCGTCTCGACTTTGACAGTTTGGTATGATATAAGTCGCCCAAACACTCGCCGGCAAGAGTTTTAGCAAATTTCGCTCTCGACTCGCTTTTTGTCAACTAATCGCCGTTTTACTCGACCAGAAATTTTTGGGCGAGTGGTACAAATATAAAAAAAAATCTGATTTTTTTTTTAAAGAGATTTTTAAGTTATTATAAAAAAATTATTTTGAATTTTAAATAATTGTTGAGTGAGATTTTATAGTATATTTTTAAAATAAAAAAATATATTTTTAAAATTTTAAAATTAATTTATTTTCAACGTCAAATATGATTGAATATGAATAATTCTATGCTGCTAATTTTTAAACTTTATTGTTTAATAACAAAATACAACAAAATTTGAAAACTGTGTTTTAAAAATTTTTAATTTAAATATATGTTTAACACAAATTTCTTAACAATAATATATTTTAACACAGTTTTTTTTATAAAAATTATTTTACTTTAAATTTAAATTCTACACAATAAAAATAAAATTCAAAAAAATTAAATAAAAACTTCAAAACTAATGTCAAAACAACTATTATTATGAAGCAAAATAATAAGCAACGTGTTGCCGTTTTTTTTAACATTCGACTCGCCTAATAGCGAGGCGACTTACATCATACCAAATTATTCGTCGGTCGAGTCGAATGGCGAGGCAAGAGTCGAGTCGACTTCTATCATAGGGGTCAATAATTCTGCCCAATTTTTATGAAGATTAGGTGGTGAGGTGATATTGTACATATAATAAAATTGTAATCGTTTCGTATAAAAGTATTCCTAAAAGTCCTGTCGGCAAGATATGTTGAAATTCTAGGTCCTGAAATCCTAAAATTTGGACTTTCTGTAATTTCTTTAATTACCTTGTTGGTCAATTGTAGAAAGCACTTCTTTCTGGTTGAACTCTTAAAAAATATGGTTTTTTTATTTAGATTAAAATAACATCTAGAGTACATCTAGAGATGATATTTTTGTTTCGTTAAAAGATTAATGCTAGAAAATACATTCTGTACAGTCTGTAAATTGTAAATATTTTTGTATACAATCAAATTTTAGATATTCTACTAAAATTATTAATTTTAATATCAAATAAATATTATTACAAAAGTAAAATTGACTACTTTTTTAATAAAGTTTTATTTAACAATACTAAATTATAGCTTTTTAATTATTAAATGTTTTTTAATATTGAAAATAAAAAACCCAATTTTTACATTTTTTAGTTTACAAAAAAAAATCCCCATACCATAACCCAATTCAACATTGTACAAAAAAATGATTTTTCAAAATAAAAATTAAAAGGAAAATATCCTTTATGTTTACAAAAAATATATATACGGTATATATAATTGTTCATTTTGACACATTATTTGCCCGGCCCCACCCTACGAATAACAATAATTACATTTACACCCATTCAATTTTATATAAATTTACATATGCAACAGTCAAAGTTATTTTATCTTTTTGCGGAATAATTTTCGAATCGAATGAGAGTGTCAAATAAAAAATACAACGACCTTTTTAATTATTTAACAGTCGCCGTTGTGCAATTTGTAACATTTGTTGAATTTTCACATTGTATATTTTATTTTTAATTTAATTTATAAAGGAATATGGTTAATTAAAAGGGAAATTTTATCCTTACATTTAAATATATATATACGAAAAATATTTATAACTTGATCGAAACGCAAAAAAAAAACCGAACATTTTAAACAAATAATATTATTGGTAAATGGGGTAAAAAGGTGAATAAAACAATATAAATTTACATATGTTCCAAAATTGACTACATGAAAAAAGGGTGTTAAATGGTAACCATTATAAGAAAATATGCTCTTTTTAAATTGTTTTTTTTTTTTTTTTTGCATTTGATTGCTAAAATATTTGCATTTATTTGTCTGTAATATTATGTTACATTTAATCTATAAAGAGTAAAATCACTTGTTGATAATAGTGATTGATTTATATTTAAAATAATTATAAATCATTAAACTTTAGTTTTTATTAAAGCAATTTTTTGTTTAATGCAGTTGGAAATACAATCTGTAATTTGAAGAATTGGATTAAAAAGTCAAACAATAAAATGATGAATAGTAAACAATTCGTCTTTTTTTATCCAATAGGTCAGGCCAAAACTAAAAAGTTTGTTATTCCACCTCATAAAATATTTCTGCAATGTATTTTAGATCACTGGAAAGCACCAATTAACAGTACCGCTACGAATACAAACACTCGGTGGCTTTATGTATGGCTTAAGCTTCCAACCTAATCTAACTAGATTAAGAAGCAAAGTTAAATTTAATTCAAATCTGATATATAGCGTCGCGCACAAGTAAAGCTTATTCGAAAGTATGTTTAGACGTAAAAAAAATGATTTGAACAATTTCAAATTAGTTAATAATTTCTTGTAAATTAATTTAGATACGTTCAAATCTTTTATTTGTAATTTTTCAATAAAATAATTTAGTTGTACACAATTGATTAAAAACATTTGAATTGACTTAATACATTTTTCTATATAATATAATTCATATTATCCAGAAAAATAATTGCAATCCGTTTTTAAACGAATTCAATTAGCCAGCCGTCACAGTTTCTGAATTTTCCAAGTTATATTTTCATTAATTACATATAGCCATCGTTATATATATTTATAAATAAAAAAAAAATTTAGCATAACATTTCACACTAAATTAATTTCTAATACATTTTCTTCATGTAATGATTTCATATATTGATAAAATTGAAATTGTTTAACAAATAAGCTAACATTATGCAGCTCAAAGCTTTTACTATGAAAGTTGGAGTTCTGACTCTTGTATTCATTCCAGTATAAAGTGTATTTTACAAAATAATTGCAATCCGTTTCTATACGAATTCAGGACGTTTAATAAAATATTCAAAATATTGATATGATATATAAATATTTCTAACTAAAAAATTAAGGCTTATCAACCGCATACGCAATGCAAAAGGCGTTTATCGATAACCTTATATGGAACTGTTTTATTGCCAATTTCTAAAGTTACTTATTAGAGTTGAGCTATTCATATCTACCAGAAAACTTGATTTCAAAACCCTAGAATTACTTGTGTGTTGTGTGTGACTATTCGGAACTAATTTTATAAGACGCTTAAGTTTCTTAATTGAAACCCATTTATTAAAACTAGATTTATTTACTAACTGAACTAGAGGAGGTCTTAAAATGCATCAAGTTCTTGAATTTTATACGTCTATGAATTTAACCAATGTATTTTTGCTACATTCCCCAGTAGAAACTTTCATACAAGCAAATATTAATGTTTATTACCCAAAAGACGAACAATATTCTTTTTTTTTTCTTTAAATTCTTATAATTTTTTACTTAAAGTCTTAAATTTTATATTTCAAAATTATTAAGTATATTTCAAAAGTTTTATATGAAATAATGAAAATGATGTAAACACCTGATGCAATAAATAGATTTTTCTTTAATATTAAGTACATCTAGTTCTTAAGACAGTAAAGGACTAAAAAAAGAAACCAACAAAGAAAATTGAATGTAACAGAAGTTGGAAATATTAATTAAATTTTCATAAAGATTAAATTGAGTAGCATAAAATATTATATAGAAGACTTTTGAAGATTTTTCAAACAAAAATAATAAAGTTTTAATTGAAAGAAAACTAACAGAAAAATTACGTTTACAAAATAAATTCATTCAAGTTTTAATTGTATATATATAAAATAATTTTTATTAAGCAATTGTTGATTTAATAGATTAACATTATAAATAATACGAATCAATTATTTTCAATGAAATTCATTAAACGCTTACTTAATTATTAGGGCTGTAAACAATTGCTTTTAATATTAGATTAGATTATTAAAAGGATTGTAAGGGCTGGACTGCAACTCAGAATCATTTTGACGGTTGTGTTTTTCAGTCCTTGAAGGATTTGAAATCCCTAATGCTTGTCTAAGTATTCCAGCTTATGTCTTAACATTCACAAAGGAATATGCTCGTCAACCTGTTACTCATCCGAGCCGAGTCGACATGTAAACACTATTCCATATTCGAATTTCGTTCAGATGATATTCTCTATGAGCAGCAGCCTGTGAACAGACCAGTTACAACATAAAGATCCAGTTTGTTACTATGTATATTTGTTAAAGATGGACAGACACAATAAATGAATATCAATACTTTTTAACAGCGCGTTGCAAAACCAAAAACAAAAAAAATCGTTAAATTAACAGGTAACAGGGGTGGGAAGTAGTAACGCTTCTTTTCAGAACTGCGAAGCCTAAAGTTAGTATTAACATGTTAATTTGTTCTTTTTTTACGCTGGAACACAAATTCAGTTCTTCTTTAGTGAATATTTTTACTTGTAGCTAAAACTACTTTTTAGTACTAACAATTTTCCTTTTTTAAATTTCTAATGGTTTGAATTGTTACTTTTTCCATTATTTCGTTTTAGCGGTACGTTTTAGCGTCAAGTTCCTAAAATGCTACTAAGAGCTCTCAGTTGATATGGACAGTTCTGTCGTATAATTTTTAATTCGAAAAATATATTTTTTTTTAAATTTACATAGAACAATTTAACTAAAGTAACTTTTTAAAGCATTAACTTGTTATCGCATTTATTTTAAAATTTTATTTCATTTAAAATCATAAAATGTAATTTTCTCTCTGTATCCTTTTCCTGATTTTCAAAACTTACAGTTAACTTTATTTCATTTTTTTTTTTATATAAATGACTAATTTCAGTTTCGTACATATTGAAAATTTTACGTCCTTTTTTTAATGTAAAAAAGAAGGATCTATTCCAAAAATAACAACAACAAAAAAACATTAAATTAAATTAACGTTGATTTAAAAAAAAATACAATACAAATTTTTTTAAGTGCTCAAATAACAAAATAACATTGCAAGAAAATGAAAATAAATTATATTCTAGCTACAAAAAAAACCCCAAATATTTTTGCACTATTTTAGGAGTAAAACTCTATAAAGCTACAAAACTCTTCAACAAGGATCGTAAACTTGAGTAATTTATGAGACTTTTTTGTTCTTGCTTCATTATATTTTATTCATTTCAATCTGCAACTTGAAAGGTGGATAGCTTAACAAAAATTTCCAAAAAAAAAAAAAAACATATTCTTACATTTTACATTTGCAACCTCGACTGGTTTTGTTTTACACTAAATATATTTATCTTTGTACATACTAAATATATAGTACAACATAAATATATGTTTGCTAGGATTGTGTCGGCACAAATGATATAAAACATCTTAGTAATTTTCACTATGGGAAATAAAAACTGTTGATGATTTCCAAGTTTGTAACAATTTTTTTTTTTTTGTTATTGAAGTTTTGTTTAATTTTGAATATTTTTTTTTTTTTTTGTGTTTTGATTTTATTATTTTAATATTATAAAATAAAGTCAATTTTCTTTATAATGACCACTAAAAAATTTAAAGTTTAAAACGTTAAAAAAAAACTAGCTATAAAATATACGAGTAAAGTTAATTATAATCCAGGACAAAGTATATTCCATAAAAATTTCAACATTTAATTAAATATATAGTCCATAATTTTTTTATAAATGTTGTTAAAAGTTAAAATTTATATGATTGTGGAAAATATTATATTTAATAAATTTCTGGAAAAATCTTCTCTTAAATATGAATTATGATAAAATTTTGTAAATAATTGAACCCATATTTTTAATGGTGAAAATTCACAGTTTATCACTTTTTCAATTTTAATATTTAATTTAATTTTAAATTTTATTAATTAATTTCAAACTTTTTAATTTCCCATGAAAGTTAATTTATATATTTTATTTAATAAGAATTGATTTTTTTTTCATAATGTTTATAATTTTAAAGTTATACACACGAAGCTTATTAATATATCTATTTATAAAGCATATTTTACTAGAGATTTTGTCAAGCGTTATTGAAAATTAAATATGGGAATTATCTCAAATTTTTTAAAGTCGCTGTGGACCCGGTAATGAGCAGGAATAAATATCACAGTATAATAAATAATATAAATTACACTAACAATTGTAAAATTCTTCAAATTATTTATATAGAACCGAAACTAGTTCACATGATTAGCTCGATCAATTATGAATAATTAGGAATTTAAGAAATTGCACAATTTCCTATAGTAATGGAAAAAGATGTTGATGAAGTAAATAATATTTGCCTGGAATTATGAATTACTCATCACTTCCCAGATTAGTTAAGTGGTTGATGCATTCAATGGGCGAACGAAAGGAATTTAAATTACAACAAAATTGTACTCTTAAGAAGGTTAAGAGAATAAGCTATTTCTGAGAAAGTTATATAGAATTTGGATCTTTTATAAAAATATTTTATTGTTTTTGAATTATTGTGATTTTCTTCATTTTGATTTATTTTTTTATTAGTTTGTTCACATTTTAATTTTTTAAATTAAAGTATTTTTCATCTTAAAAATTCATAAATTTCATATTATATTCTTTTTTTGGATCTATTTATATCATAAGCAACTTTTTTTAAAATATTGAATCACAAAAGTAGCTTATAACGAAAATTTACCGTGTCTATTAATCCCTCATGACTTTATTTTAAATTCCATTTTCCGGAGGGAAATAAGCACTGTACTTCGTGGTCTATAATATCATATTATTCCATAAAATTATGGTCGGTCTAGCTACTCTTTTATAGTTTTGTGATATTAAATACTAAAACGTTAATTCATTTCGTTATTTCTATTTTATATTACTATTTTATAGTTTGTATTACCAATTAATAAAATATACATTTATTAAACAGTTTATAATTAGTTTTCACAACAAAGTATTAATAATTTAACTTAATTTAAAAATAATTTAATTCGATAACCAAAATAATATTATTACTAAAATATATATAAAAAAAAACATTAAAAAGTTTCCTTTAAAAAAATTATTGTAATTCTAATGAAATTGATAAATTATTCACTTAAATATTTTATGCGAAATCCCCCGTTTAATATATAAAGTATATAATATCTTAATTTTTAAAATACCAATAAGAAGTATGTTTATTGATGTTCATTTGTCAAAATCAATTCAATTGTGTATATACTTTTTTTCATTGATTCATAAATCAATATAATAGGAAATAATATTTTACATTAACTTTCATCAATATCAAATAGACTTAAATCAATTTATATAATATCAATTTTTTTTATTTTTTTTTTATTTTCTCCGTCCCTAAAGATTACCATCATCATCATCATCAGTATCATTGTAAGATTTTTCTACGTATATAAGGAAAATGTCTAGAAAGAAACTTTTTTTTATATTTTATATACAAATTTTCAGTATAAATTTAATAAGATAAATTGTGATAATCATTTAGGCGGTAAAATATAAATTAATTTAAAATTTTATAAGCATAATTTATTTATTTATATTTTCGCCATTATATTGGGGAAAAATTTTATTTTATTGATTTCTACATTGATTTATATACTTTTAATAAAATTTATATTTGTTGTTCTTTCATTTGTTATATAGCAATTATAATCAATTTAATTAAACTCATTAATATTATCTAATTATAATGATTATTGCTAAAACACAAAAACAAAAAATTCCGCCAACACAAAATCAACTTTATCACATAATCATTTTGTATTTTACATAATATCATAATTATCATCGATTAAGCTAAAAGGTCAACCAAAACAAAAGCAAAAAAAAAAACTCAATAAAAACTCAATAGAAAAATTAATTTCGAAGCATTTATTTCAATATATAATTGCTTATTCATATATTTCAAAAAAAATCATAAAAAAAATAATCATTTGCTCGTTTCCTCATCATCACATTTAATCCTATATTTAATATAATAGAAACATCAAAACATTATTAACACTTAATGATAAATACTTTTAACAAAAAAAAAACAACACTGAACATTTTAATTCCATAAAATTTTATATATTACCTACAATTTAAGGTAATTTTTGGTTTATCTACAGGGATTTGCCACTAGAAAATTTATATTAGATCACTTTTCATCTTTAACTTTAGTTTTGTAAGCAATTAATTGAGCGTGAGCATAAATTACTGTAATAGATTTAAATAAATTTTTGGTATATTTTTCAAGTGAGGTGCTAAAAAAAAATATTTAATATCATGTAATATAAATTTCAGATGATTAATCAGTTCAATGAGCTGTAAGTGAGTACCCTCTTTTGCAAATCAAATTAAATTTGTTATTATTACATATATGATTAAAATATTATTATTAAATTATATACAATTAATAATGTAGTGTTAATGATATGATTATTAGAAATTTTTAATTAATGTTAAATTTAATTGGTGTTAAAATTATTTACATGGATAACCAATATTTTTACCGCAAGAATCAATTATTAAATTGTCTTAAATATTAGATTCTTTAACAGAGTAGGGTCATATCTTAGTATACTACAGTAGATTAAAAATTCACAAATTTTAAAATTATTATCCGGAAATGTAAAAGGAAAATTATTAGAAGAGGATAATTTCGGAAAGATGTAGAGGAAAATGGCTATCAGTGTGACAGTGTAAACAGTGAAATTTTAATATTTACGCTATAATGAGAAGTACAAATACAAACATGTCCGTATATATGCCAAATATTACATTCGTGTAGTTTTTATCTTTTCGACGACCAGATGAGTTTTTGATAAGGAAAAGTTATTAAAAAATCAAATTTAAAAAATAATTATCTGTCTCTATCATATTCTACTGTTGGCGCTGTCAGCAAACCAATTTTATTTTGTTTTCTTTAAGGTGACCCAGTTTGTGTTTACTTATAGTTTACCATTTTTACTTTTGTATATTGTAAATGAAGTATATGCCTTTATGAAATAAGTTAATTCGGATAACTCGTTTGTTAATATTTAAGAAGTTATTTGGGATTAAAATATTCAATACTCACTGTTCACATCTTTCCCCTACTTTTATTTTACGACAATTTGCGTGAATTATGATCAATGAGGCTTTCGAATTCCAAGAAATTAGCCAGCCACTATTAAGTCCAGAAGTATAGCATCTAGTGAATTTTACATTTTAATGATGATAACTCATTACAAACTAACATAAATAAAGGAAATAAGAAAACTATTGCCACGAAAATTTAGAAAATGCTATTAATGCATTTCGTTTCGAGATTATATTCAACAATATGTAATAAAAATACTCAAGTTTTGCTATGTTTTTCAATCTGAAAAACATTTTATCTGATATAAAAATTATATTTTAAAACAATACCACCGCAAATAATCATCACTTAAACATGAAAACCATTAGGACGAATGTCCTTTAAACCTTTTATACATTATCTTAAGAAAATTTCTGAAATTCTTATTTCTGAAATTCTTTTTTGTACCCACCAAATTAAAATAAAAAATATAAGCCAATTTATTTTCTAATTAATTATATAGAAATATATAAGAATATAAAATATTGTTCGAAATAATGGTCGCTCTCCATTTTTTTTTTATTTTGTGGTTTATCATTTAATTTCAAAATAATTAATTGTGCTACTATACAGTAAATTTAATTATCACTTTCCTTTCCTTAATCACTGTCTTTTCCTAAGTGTAAACTGTGTTTTTGTACAATATAAAATAAATATGGGGTATTTATAACTGGGTACGATTAATTTACCACAAAATCATTAATGACTTTTTTGTCCTTCTTCTGTTAACCATAAACTTATGTTTACTATTGTACCAAAAAAAAAATTGTTTAATATTAAAAATTATTGAACCATTAAAATATATCTTTCTTTATCCTATTACTAATAATAATTGCATTTGATTTTAAAGGTTCTTGATTATATAATTGATTTTTGTTTTCAAATTAAATAAAATGTATTAGATTAAAAGGAATTTTTATGATGTAATAGATTTAGGAAAAATTAAATTAATTTTATAATATATATATGTAGCTAATTTATACATTTACAAATTATGATTATAATTACAAAGTAAATTTAAAAATAAAGAATAATAGGTCAATAAAATATTTCAAACTTGAGAAAAGTACGTGTAGCAAAAACGTGCCCGAAAAATTAAATTTTATTTTTTAATTTTTATAGAAAAGTTAATAATTCAAGGAAAGGAAGGATGTCGTACATATATCTTGCTTCCAATAAGATAATTTGTTGAGTATCTACATAATTGTTATGATTAAAATTTCATATTCGAGTTTTGTAAAAAAAATTGAACAAATTTCATTTAACTTACATAAAATCTAAAATGCTTCAAATTGTTTCAACTGATTTTGTCATAATTTTTTATAAGAAAAAGTTTTGGTGAGGATTTGTTAATTAATGTCTATAGGGTCTTAATTAAAAATATTTCAATAACAAATGATATTGAAAAGTTTTCAATAACCAATGATATTGAAAAGTTTTCAATAATATAGCTGTGAAAATTTTTTCATTCTATTTTTGTGTGCACTAATTTAGAACTGATTTTCCAATTGATTTTTCAGTAAGTTACAACAAATCATAATAAATAAAGAATTATATTTTCTTTTTTTCTCAAGAACAGTTCAAATGTAAGGTTCCGTATCATTCCGTTATTGATATATAGAATTTATCTAATGATTTTAATAAACATATTTTAATTGTTTCAAAGCTAATGGATTTCAATTCTGTAATATTCATTGCCAGCAAATTGACTAAATCGTTAACATTTTTGTAGTAATAAAATGTCAAATTACATAATGTTATTAAGGAATGGAATACTCAGTTAAACCTGAGTCATTTTACCGACAAAGATTGATTCCACCCGAATCAAATCCATATCATCTAACTAATGAATAATGCAGGGTAGTACACGAAAACCGAAGCAAAAATTATAACTTTAATTTTAAATTATGTATGGATAACATTAACTTAAATTTAATATATAACATCCTTAAAATTTATACAAAAACCTTTGAACCGCATATAATTTTCCAGACGAATCCATTAAATTTATACACACAAAAATTTGTAACAAAATCCCAAAATAAACCTATTTATTTATACATACTCAACAGGCTAATTTTCTAGATATATAACAATTTAAAAAATATATACATTTTATTTATTTCTCTAATCGCTCTGTCACCCTAAATAATTCCAAATTCAACAATTTCTGAAAAAAATAATATTATTTATATATATAATTTTGATATAATAAATCGTTGCCTTTTGGTTTTTAGATATTTGATTTTTGGAGTTTTTTTTTTATATAAATAATATTTGGTATCTTTTATTGGTAGGACGAAAATGTTGAGGTTGTATATAGATATTTTTTTGTTGTTGTATATTTTTTATCTATTTTTTCGTCATTGTATAATATATGAAATATATATTTTTCTAACAATGCTAAAACCTTCTACCAACTGTTGCGATAAAGAGTTTCAATGACTAATAGAGAACAGTAAAAACGAAAAATCAATATATAAAAATATGACAAAATATTAAACTTTTATTGTGGTTGGTTATATAGAGTAAAAAAAGTTAATATTTATGAAGATATAAACTAAATGGATTACTCACAAGCAATTCTATTTGTAACTTATTTAGTTTGATTCTATAATTAAGTGAAAATTATGAAATCAATTTATGCTCCAGGTCCTGAAAGTAAAATACTAATAATGGGAGGTTAGACTAATTCACTGTGAAAAATTTACTGTAGATCATAATTCAATGTGGTGGCAATTCATTATTCAATGTGGTGGAGTTATTCACAAGTGTAAAGAAACACTTGACATTGTGTCACAAGTGTGACATTTATGTTGTTTAAAGTTTAGTTGATATGCGATAATGTCATTATTCATATCTAACTGGAACTGATAAAAAGTTTTATTATGAGAATTTCTCATAAGTAGTTTTTACCTTATTTGGCTTGATTAGAGCTTAGGAGAGAGTCAATCAAAATTGACACTATCGTGAGGAATGATGTCGACATTTTTGGATATAATATAGAGATTACTTCTTAAAAATTTTGCCTATCCCAAATTAAACTTTAATAAATTGCATTGCATTATTCGGCTCTTAGCTAAGCTTCGAAATTATGGATTTGGACGAATCTGTCAAAAACATTTAAGTAAAAATTATACATAATCTCAAGGTAAATTGCTCATATTTTTAAAAGATTTCAATAGATTATTAAATTTAATAAATTTCGAATCTTAGGGAATGCGAGACATTTTTTAACAAACATTTTGTATTTAACATGTTCATCCTTAATTGTTTTCCCTATACTTTGACAGTTTGTCTGGAATTTTAATATATTATTGGACCAACAGTAATTAATTCTGAAATGTATGTTAACCACACTACATTATTAAATATATAGTTTTTCCGGACATACATTTCAATTTAAATTATCATTTTCAAATCCGTCATCTTTTATAAACCTCCATTATTGTGAATTTTCGCTAAATACAAATCTTGTTGGTAAAAATCAATTGATTTTATATCGACACCACAACCCAACAACAACAAAAAAAAAAAAAAAGAAAATTATCGTGGAAAATTCTAAACATTTTCCAATATAAATATATAAATATAAATGTATAAACTTGGGTTTCATAGCTCTTCGTATATATTTGTTGTTGTTGTATAGTCGCGGCTATTTAAAATGCACGAATCGACTTCAGGAAAAATAAAAATTAACATTGAAACGACAGGACAAAATCATGTTTACTCATTCTTAGTCCTGGGTAGTTAATTTTTTTGTGTTTGTTTTGATAATATTTTTTTTTTTTATTTTTATTAGTCGGAAATAATAAATAAAACCATAATACATTTAAAATAATATCTAGTTAGAACGTGAGTTTGCTTTTAATAGATAATAATTTTGTCGATACGATAAGGTATGATACGATTTATAGTAGTACATATTTTATATATATATACATATAGCTAAAGATTTTAAGCGTTTCTAAATTCACTACACCAACAAAAAGAAAATCCGTTTTGGGGGTGTAAAATTCTAAATTATTATCAAAAAAAAAAAAGGTAAAACGATCTTAAACTGTGGTTGTAACCCTGTTGATTATATTTAAGACTTTAGATATAGGTAGCAAAAAAATTATGTAATTGTGTTGGGTGATACAATGTGGCCGATTGGTAAATTATGTATGTATATAAGCGGAAAAATTATATATAAATATTATTAAATGATTTCCAATTAGGTAAAATGCGATTATTATTTTCGGTGGCCTGTGGAGATGGTAAATAATATATTTTTTGGGTCTAATTTAAATAATAATATTGATGAATTGCTTAAATATAAAAAAAACGAAGAGAATTTTATATATTTTTTCTTGTCGTACAGAGTTATTGTCCCTTTTAAGGAGGATAGAGGAGCTTTATTTATGTTAACATAAACAAAATTTTTCTAGAATTTATAATTGGAAAATTTATGTTCTGATTATTTTTATGTTTTTTATTTTTTTGAAAAAAAATTTCAAGTAGATTCAAGAAGGATTTCAATAGAATTTAAAAAAAGTTAAAGAGGTTTTTTAAGGAAATTTTTTTATTTATAGAAATGTCAACTTTTCAAAAACAGATATTTTAAATAAATAATATTTATTTGGTTATAACAAACTAGGTAATTATATTTTAAAAATTAGCTAATTTATTGGAGATATTTAAAAAAAATGATAAATAAATTAAAAAGTTAATATTAAATTTTATATAATAATGTAAAAAATGTCAAGTGGAATTGTTATGTCATATAAAATATTATAAAAAATGTTTCTTCAAAATATAATATTTATAATTAGCTTCTATATTTTAATTATATAGTAATTAAAATAAATTTGAAATTTGAATATCTTATGTAAAGATTGATTTTTTGTAATTACTATGACAGAAACGAGATTAAAACAGTCAAAGAAAAATTGATATTTCCAGTAGTATTGTAACAGCGGAAATTATTAAATTTACATTATTTTAGCTCCTTTTACTTCAATAATAATACTAAATATCATATTTTGTTGACAATTATTAGTTATTTTATGATAATTAATTATTATTGATGGTGCCTTACTCATACAAATGTACATTCCTTAATATACACATCTTCTAAGCCCTAACGCCATTTATTTATTTTGTGGTGATTAGTAATTGAACCTAATTGGTGATCTACAAATCATAAGTTAACCTGATTTTATTCCTAGTTGACCATAACTAATCAGATCATAAATAAAGTTCACTTACTAATTACCACATATATAATATACGGCGTTATGTTTTTCTCAATCAAAAGTCATCAATATGTGCGATATATGATCTACAAACCAAACGTTTATAAGAGGTTACTTAGTTACTTTAACTATTTCTTTCTTTTAATATTCCACCCAAAAAGTTTCAGATTTATATAATCTATTCTATAGTAAAATAGTATTTAATAAAATAAAAAAAATATGATTTCCAAAGTATAGTTAAAATTATAATTCAAATTATATAGATTTAATTTGATGGACGCGTGATAATCAAAATCAATAATAATGAACAATATAAAAAAATCAAGTAATTTACATATAAATAAATATTTTGTTATTGGGTTTAACAAAAATCAATATATTAAAATCCATTAACTTTTCACATTTAATAATATGTATAATATTAATATTCTTATTTTAGATATTTTACATACTAAATATGTTAATTTATTATAAAGTACAATAAAAAATTGATTTAAATAATTTTGACTGATTTTATATAGAATATGAAAATCGTAATTCGTTTGTCAAAATGTCATTTTATAATAATTATTATACATTTTTTATAAATATGATAATACCATTAATAATTTATTATTGTATTTGCTTTCCAACTTCTACACAAAAACGAAATTATTTTGGAAAAATAATTTTTCTAAATTATAATAATTAATACCCAAAAAATATGTAATTTTTATTACATAGCGTCGGCTACGGAAGAAAACCTCGCAAATCCACTTCAGACCAAAAATGTTATTATAGCAAAAATATTATGTTTGAAGGCCAATCTAACATTCGGATTAGTCAAAACTTCAGAAACTCCGTAAAATTCTGTAAAATAACATAAAAAGAAAACCACTTAAATCCGTTGTTTGATTTTTTAAATAGAAAACCTCTTATATCCATAGTATGGCTAATATTTTTTCAGAAGTTGCTTCGTGAAATAAATAAGTGTTGTATTTAAGCTTAAAAATATAAAAATTTATTAGTTTTTTTGTTTACAATATTCAGGTATGTTATATTTTTTCAATTTTCATTAAATATTCATTATTTTTAAATATAATTTTAAAAATATTAGCCTTATATCCATTAGCCAATGGATATAAGTGTTTTGATGTGTAAGTTTACGGTATGACCATAATGGATATACGTGTTTTTCCCTAACATTCCAATTATTTTACATACAATTCATAGAAGATGAGTGTGAAATTTATATTTAGAGCACATTCAATTAAAAGAAGATGCTAAAGAAGAAAAAACTCGTAATAAAAATGATGCTTCTAAAATGATTTTCACTGTAGATCTCCAATCGGTGCTTTTGTCACCTAAATCTAATGTATCATCTTTATATTACCGGCAAAAGCTTATAGTTCATAATTTCACAATTTATGAACTATCTTACCATAAAGGTTATTGTTTTATTTGGCACGAAGGTGAAGGTGAAGTAAGTGCTAATGAATTTTCTAGCATATTATGTAATTTTATTGCGACTAAAGTTTTACCTCAATGCTAGTGATAAGAATATAGTTTTTTATAGTGATGGTTGTACTGGTCAGAACAGAAATTATATATTAGCAAATGGTTTACTTAATTTATCCGTTTTGTACCAAATAAATATTCAACAATAAATTTTGGTTAAAGGACATACAAAAATGGAGGTTGACTCAGTGCATTCAATAATTGAACGAAAAATTAGAAACCGAATTATAAATGTCCCTGCTGATTATGTAGATATTTGTCAAAATACTTGCACAAAACCATTTCCATACGAAGTGTTTTATTTAATTAAATTATGAATATTTTAAGAATTATTCATCATTAAAATATTTGTCATCCATTAGGTAGTGATGCAAAGGTGAATCAAATTCACGCTTTGAAGTACAAAAAAGATGGTACAATTGAATATAAATTAAAATTTTCGGATACTTGGAAATCAACCAATTGCTTTGGAAAATGTTCAAGAATTGAAAAAAAAAACATTTAAAGAAAAACATGCTTTCTATGATTTATTGTCACATTAAAATACATGTTTGTACTATTAACAAATAATTATTTTTAAATTATAGTCAGTAAATTTATTTTAAAATAAATTTTATTTGTCCTTTCAGATTTTTAACTAAACAATTTTTTGTTAATAATTAACAAAAAAACATCTATACATTCAACGAAAAAAATGTGTTGGTTATTATTAACTAATATAATATTATTTTTAAAAGTTTTGAACTTCTAAATTTCACGAAGAAAATGTATTATTTTATTTTTATGTTTATTAATTTTTTTAATAGTTTTTGTAAATAAAAACTTGAAACTATTCAAATTGATCAATTATGTGTTTTTAAGAAAAGCGCTCATATCCTATAACTTTACTTTTAATTTTCCAGATAGAAAATCTCGTATGTCTCAAAAAGTAGGTAAATCCTTTGAATTTAAAATTTTTACACAAAATATTGTATAGAGAATTTAAAATTATTTTATAAAATTCAATGAAATAAAATATTGAATTAAAAACATAAGATCAACTTCATAATAAAATCTTAAAATAAGTCCCCTGTAATATTTTGAAAATGTGATTTGCCAGTTTTGCTTCCTTAGCCAACGTAGATCCACTGTGGTATGACATCTTTGCGACATTACAACCTATGACAATTTGTGATAGATTAGTAATTATAAATTATTTCGAAAATAGGTATACTAATTGATATATTTATTTTCAGAACCCCCTACGAAAATTGTCTAATGTAAAATCAATAAAAACATTTTGACAGCGTTAAACCCAACACTTTAATACATTGTAATACAATTATTTGATTTTTCTAATGAATAATGTTATACAAAACCAAATTCTCTGAAAATTTTCTGAAAAATAAAATTAGGAAAGATTAAAAAACAAAATTAAATTTACTATAATTTTTATATAATCAAATTATATTTCAGTATTCATTTCACGTTTTGATAGTAAAACTTAATTGAATATGATATATAACGATGATTTTTGAGTATAAATTGCATTCATATATTAATATTCACAATATGAAACTATTACGAACCGATTAATATCAATTGGATCTGTTATTTATTTATATATGTATTAAAAATTTAAGGACGTGTCATTTTATCCTCATGAAATTATCAATATATTTTTTTTTATTACAAAATATATCATATTTATTTTATATAGTTACCCTTAAAAATATACATAAATGACATAAATATTATCTGAGCTGGGTTTGATTAATCAAATAAAATATTCAATCAAATATGTATATATAAATCAATAATAAATGGTACCCTTACTCTTGCTCGAAAAAACCTTTACTCGAAAAACACATGTTTCGGAAATGCATAAAGCTATAATTGTTCGATAATGTAATTATTCAAAATTGATATGAAGTTACATGGGTACAAATATCCACTTTAAAAATCTGACCTTAACCTATAGCGATAACTTAAAAAAAATCGGTTTAAATTTAGTTTATTGCCGGTTTTTCAGTGCCAATAGAAATATAAGCTTTCAATAAAACGAAGTTTAAGTTACGTGTCCTAAGTTAAAAGTAAACCTGATTAATTTTCATTTACAATATTTGTATATTTTCTCTTTAGCTCTTCTTAGACATAAATATTACATTATAGAAAACCAAAATCAAACCAGCCATTAAACATATTTTCTCAATTTTTATACTAAATTTAAAATAATACATATTACATAAGATTTTCCTCCTGATTCCATTAATTTTTTACTATATAATACTATGTTTTTCTAATGCTAATTAAACAAAATGTCTCTAACATGAACATCCATTAAAAAATAATATTTAACGAAAAAAAAAATACAAAAACAATATTATCCTGGTAAATTTAATTTAAATTAAACGTAAAGGATGTTTTTTTTTCGTATTATACTTTCATTCACACCTTAATTTTCATTTTTTTTTTTCAAACAAAAACCAAACAGAACAGAACACAGCATTATAGTAAAAATCATAATAAAAAGGACACCCATAGAGTGAGTTTTTTTTTTTTTTTTGTTAGAGTGAAAAAAGATAAAGGATAAACAAAACTCTTTCCTAAATTCATTATACACGTAATTAAAAATTCGCTTACTTTATAAGAAATTGATTAAAGGATGACCCGAATAAAATATTCAAACAAACAATTTTTATTCTAGCTAAAAATGCACCCCCAAAAACCAAATGAAAATTATATATACATACCGTATATATATAAGCTTACTGAACCGAATCTAGGATAATTATTGTAAGACCCCAACGACAAAGGATATATTTTTATTTTGCCATCAATATTATGAGAAACAGTTGGGTTGTTGGTACATTTTGTAATTTATCAATTTGTAGTTTTCCATTTATATAAAAAAGAGTGTTTACTTTTGGTAAATTGATTAGCTAATTTAAATTTATTTATATACATATTTATAAAAAGAATAATGACAATTTTATCTGATGTCATAAGAAGATAATATTATGAAAGATAAATCTTTACCATGTAATATAAGAAATTTAAAAGATAAATAAACCATGCTGGTATTAATTGGCGTGTAGTTACCCATTTAGATGATAATTTTATATAATTTCTTCGAGCTTATTGTTTAGTTTGGTACGAGATTTTTAAAAAACTTTTTTGAATTTTCATAAATGTTATGTATAATTTAAGATATTACTACTAGTCTGTCCTCTATCGAAATTGCATTTTTTTAACAACAGATGTCGCAATTGACAGTACTAAAACATATAAATATATTTTACTTATATATTTTTTTATCCTAGATTAAATTCTATAATGATTCTCCTATTGCCAATTTTCATAGCTTTTCCTAGAGCATAAAAAATATATTTTAATCTATATATACATAATGTTTTTTATTTAAATGGAACTATGCTTAAGATTCATATTTACGAAAAGAAAAATTAAATCTATGTAGAAATTACGGCTATTCGGAAAGCGACGGAAATTGATTGTATTCCAGAAACTGCCAACTCAACAATTATTATTTACATTGATAGTCAAGACTGCCATCAAGTCGCAATGCAAGACAGCAATCGGCCTCTTCACAGGACACTGCTTGATCATCGGCAAGCATGGGCGCAGGCCGCGACTAATCGTTAATGATCTATGCAGAAACTGCGGCGATCGAAGGCAAGTTGAAACCCTACAGCACCTTCTATACCACTACCCGGCACTCGCTAAACGTAAGAGGTTGTATTCTGGGAGAGGCCTACTACCCATCCCTGAAATAGGTCTCGAATTGCAGCATCAGGAAACTCCTCAATTTTTTTGCAATTACGAAATCCTTCGACTTACTAGATAATCACTCGACACATACTCAAAGTTAGTTATCTATAAAAGTAGTACCGCTATGAACCCAGTGTGGATTATGCGAGGCTTTGCCGCCACTATAACCTAACCTAACTTGCTTTTAAGGAAATATTTGATGTTTCAATAAAATAATAATGATTTTATTAATACCTATGTCAAAGAAAATTATACAAATACATTGAAAAATGGTTTTTTATGATTGCGAAATCACCTTCCAAATCAAAATTTTACCTTTTCGGAAGCAATACACGTACTACAACAATCTAAGGGAATCTAATTATATAAAATAAAATTATATATAGTAAAATATTACATTCCACTTGGGCATAACAAAACAACAGACACATGAAGCTTACTAAGCTATTGCTTGCTGTTCCGATGCTTCTTCTACCACAATAAACTTATATAAAACCTCAATATAGATAGAGAAGATAACAGTGACGCTGTTAGGTGGTGGGAAATATGTAGTCGGAAAAAAAATATAGATAAAATATATACATATTTTTATTTTTTATTTGACGTCAGGAATCATCGCAATATAAAGGCTATCCCGTCTATTATTCATGAAGAATGGATGATTTTATCTGAAGTATTTTCTTTTCTGTTTATATTTTTTTCATCATCATCAACTGACATTTTTTGCCGTTTTCGGTTTAGCCAGTTATATAGGAAAAAAATTTCTAATGCTTTTTATTTTTGTATGTGCTTTTTAATTTTTTCTGTTTATGTTTTTTGTTGTTGGTGACTTGAATATTTTTGACTTCTATCGTCCTGTATAGTAGTATAGTATTAGTGAATTGTATTCGTACGTGCGTGTTGTTTATATGAATTCATAAAATTCTAGTTGGATTTCATATTTAAGTGTTATATTTTTATTCTAGATTTCTTAATTCAGGATATTTTTTCTCTTCTTCTTCTTGTAAAAGCTTATCTGGATGGTTTGTTTTTATTGGTTACACCTTTGGGAATGCAAATTGAGAAATGGTGGACCAATGTCGAAAAAATACATTACTTGCCTTTTACCAAAATAATAATTTTCTTAACAAAATTCTTTTTATAGTACAAATTGGTGATGGCAAGAACAACAAAAAAATAACTAAACTTGAAAATAATAAAAAAAAATTACTAGGATGTCAGAAATATTATATTTGCAATGAATTAATCCTGCCTGACTTTAAAAGAATTTTTCTGCTTTTACGTATACAAATTTAGGCAAAATGTTATTGTCATATAAAATTCAAAATATTTTTAATTTTTGATAGGTAAAATTTTTGTATACTTCTATTACAGGGTGAGTTAAGAATAATTATGCTTTTTGTTAATAACATTTTAAAACTTGTTCGACAATACTGGTCCAATACCATATTTTATAATAAAAACTATTATTCTTTTTAATTTTATTCTAGATTTTATGTAAAGTAGTTACGCAGTTTTCTCAATAATTGTAAAGTGTTATGTACAAAATTAAAAGAATGTTGCAAAAATAACTGGTTTAGTGTTGTATTATCACCCTAATTTTGAAAATACTAAAATTAGATATTGTATAATAAAACTTATGGACAGGTTCATGTCTTCAACTTCATCTGGTTTAATACACCAATAATGAATGAAAAGTGGTAAATTATATTATGTCTTGAAATTATGTAATTCAAAAATTGACTGATGTTATTATTATAATGTTGAATTCAAATTTGTATTAATATTGTTTTTAAATTTATAAAGCACTCGGTATAATCAAAAAAAAATATGAACTTACCCAAACATTATATGACACAGGTTGTACAAACTTATATCGTTCTTCTTGTCAAACACTTTTATTTTACCGAAAAAGAAGCAATCATTTAATAATTTACTATTAATATCGCACTATATATAATTAAATTGTCAAAGAAATAATATTTTATTAAGGACAGGACATTTATGCTAAATAATAACAACATCACAAGTAAACAGGACGAATATATAGTTCTTAATAGTGTAAAATTATTTAATCCAATCTTTTCGAACAAGTCAAAAAATAAACCTTATAATGAGGTAATTCAGTACAACTTATAATACATTAGTTTTATTTTATATATTTTGATCCTTTTCAATCCAAAAATCTTATTGTACCTTGTAAAACAGTATTATGTATATGTAACCATACCATTTTGGTATACTTAAAATTTATATAATATATAAGAAAAAAATGTTCTTTTGTCCTTTTCCAGAAATATTTTATGATAATAATAATTGTTCACTGATGTATAAAATACCACTTCCGGTGAATTAATACCGAACATTAAAATAATGTCCTTATACCAAAAACGATTATTAATATGAATAAAATATATATTTTAAATAATAAATAATATAACTTATATTATATGTACAAAGAAAATTAGAAACAATTAAACCCACAATGAGGAAAATCGGTCACAGTTTCGACTTTACAATATTATATTTTAAAAAGTTATATTTTTAAATGAATTTTTTTTGTAATATATTTCAACGATCAAAAATAAAACTTTAGGTAAACCTCGGAATGTAATATTACAAATTGCATAAATAATATTAACATTAACACATAGAGTGCCATATGAAATTTATTGTCTTGTCAACAAATTGTTGAAATTATGCTGTTAAAATTATTCAAAAATTGTATTGAAAATTAAATGTATTGAAACAATATCAATAAATTCGTGTAATTGACTTGGTTGTACGATTTTTAAAATTTCTGTCATGTATTCTTTTTGAAGTTAGAGTAATATTTTCTATACTCAAATTTGTTCTATTTAAATTATTAATTGTATTGAAATTGAAATAACTTTTGACTATTTTTACCTCAAGAATATTTAAGAAAATGTTTCCAACAAATATGAAATAATTGCAATTTCTATTGTACATATTAGATCCAGCTAATCTTTTCAAAGAATTGTTATATCAATTTCAATATTGTGACAGAGAACGAATATTCATTTTCGTATTTCGGTTCTGCTCTGTTACTTTAAAAATAAATTGAATTATGTCAGAATTTATTACTTAAATTTTGTTATCACAGAAATATTTCAATAGAAACATTAAAAATGAAAATATTTTATATATACTTCGACAATTGTTAATTGCCCAGATGCTATTAGTACACTTAACTATTCAGCTGGTGAAATATGCAAATTTTTTATTTACTGAAACAATCAAAAATATTATCCTTATTTTATATAAAAAACAAAAACCGGTCAACTTTCATTTATTTTGATATGAAATCCTTTTATACGGATTAAAATAAATATTAAATAATTTTTCTTTTTTTCTTTCAAATATTCTCTTTGCTTACGATATTTTTTTGGTATATTAAAATATTTTATTTTATTTTTTTGTTATTTTTTTAATAAAAAAAAAAAAAAAAATTTTTTTTTAATATGCACAAATACACGACTTTCGATACTTTTTTTTTTTTTGTATTTTGTTTGTATCTCAAAGGACAAACAATTGTTCAAAACAATAACAACAAAATTATTAACAACAAAAAGTTTAAGTGCATAAATAGAAACAATTTTCCATGAAAATATTTAAATATTTTATACGTTATATACATACATACATACATATATATATATAATAAAAAAAAGTTTTTAAATTGAAAATTCACTTGTATGCTTTTTAATCTTTCTAAACATTTAAAATGAAAATTTAACTTCTAAAGCAAATAAAAAAATAAATTTTCATTTTTTCTTAAACTATTCTGAACAAAGACCAAAATTAAAATAAGAGAAAAAATAAAAGAAAAAGAAAAACAATTTTTTTTTTTTTTGTTTAGTCTATTTAATAAATAAACTAAATTTATTCATAACATCATGGTAAGTCTATAAAATGTCCTTATTTATAGAACAGAGTCTGGTAATATCTATAAATTTGTTTATATATATATTATATATAAGAAATGGTGTATATATATTCGTATTGTTGTTGTCAATTTATTTAACGACTTACAAAAACGTGAGCCGAACAGAAAAATCACTTTCGAATTTTGTAATATCAATTTAATGAGTATGTCAGAAGGTTCTTAGATTATCTATGATTTTTTTTTCATTTTAATTAGTTTAATCAAAACTGTAATTTCGAGATGACTTTTTACATGTTTAATTGAAAGAAATTGAACAGATGTGTCAACCTGTCAACATTATTGGATACATAATGTAGGAAAAAACCAAGATTTTATTGATTTAAATCATAATTTCGGTTAAAAGTATTAGTATTCTATTCAGTCTGGCCAATTTGTCAGAGAAACAAATCAAAAAAACACAATAATAGTATTAAAAATTATGCCTCATATATCCCTGGTCAGACCAATGCGATAATCTCTTCACAAACATTAATGTATTCAATGATCCTGATTGATGTACTCAATGATGAATTGTATCAATTTTACATTTAAATTTAATTGTGTTTTGACAACTTAAATTTGATATAAAGTTTAATTTGACTCCTTAATTTGTAGACAGCTTTTGTGCGGAATCCACTCAACAGGAGTTTTTCAAAGAACAAAAAAAAAAGCAAAGGAAAAACTAAAGTTTAACTCGAATTCTTGAAAACTTTATTTGTATATTTATAATTTTTACAAACAAAAATGTGCTACAATTTCAAATAGTAAAACATAGAAAGAGCAAGTATCAACAGTTCACAATTATAAACTATTACTAATACAAAATATTTCAATACATTCTCAAAATTTATTTATTATTTAAATAAAATATTTTTCCTTTTGTGCCCACTAGACTTTTGTGGAACATTTCCTTCCCTTTTTATTTCAAACAGGAAAACTATATCTAAAAATTATTTAACAAAATATAATATAAATATATATATTCGCAGCATTTCTATTGAAAGTTTTATAGAATAGCTTGTTGCTTCATTTTATTTTATTTATTTTTTTCGTTATATAGAATATGGGAAATGAAAATTATTGAAGATATAAATATATACACAAAAATAATGAAATGTTCAACAGGACGAAAAAGATAAGTAAAAATGTGTATAACTATCATAGATAAGAAAATAAAGTATTAATCTTTTATAAGAGTGTTAGAAAATTTGTACAGAAAATAAATACTTTAACTAAATTTGTAGTATGAAAAAATGATATAGCAAACCAACAAAAGGAAATTACAAATCGAAGTGAATTTGGAGTGAACTAAAAAGTAGAATTTTTACAGGATAATAATTTTATTTATATGATAAAAAATTGTAATATGTAGTTAATAAATAAAATTTTGTGAAATTTTAAATATAATGTAATATAATTACATATAAACATAAGTACATACCTTAAATCAAGTAGTGATGTTGACATCGGTTCCAAAGTTAACAATATAAGTCTCAATTTTATTATTTTTATTTTATTTTCTAATTAATATTTCCAATAACTTGATTAAATATTATACTTATATTAATATGTCAATATTGTAAATATATACAAAAGAAACTGTGTGAATTATAACTTGGAATAACGATGTTGATTGTATCAAAGTCACCAACAAATTCTATATTTAAAATCCAAAAACTTATAAAGCCATAATTTCTAAATATTTATTTTAATCAATTTAAAATCTATCATTTAATCTTTAAATAACCAATCCAGAAATATAAATATTAATCTATTATTTAATCAATTTAATTAATTCTAATTTATCTCTAAATTATAATTAAATTTGAATTTTTAAACCGGCCCAGTTAATAAATAAATCCTTCAATAATTATGAAAAAAAAAAAAAAAATATTATCAGATAATGAATGATTTTTTGTCTTCATTGAAAATTCCTATTTTATGTTTATGTATTAGTTAGTTCAAACAAGTGGTCGTCTATACAAATACTAATATATAAAATTATAGTATGTAGTATGATAAATACAATATGGCAAATTGAAATAGTATGCAAATAGACAACACCTCTTAAAAAACTATACTATGCCCAAAATAAATAATTTAAAAACTCTGTAGAAATAATTTAATTATATGAAAACCAATAAAAAACTTTACATTTAATTTTACACAATTATTATCCTTTTTAGTGTCCTTTGAGCATATGTCAATGTTCGCGCGTATTTTCTTTCTATTCTATGACATTTAGAAAATAATACTTCAATGGTTTTTTTTTTTTTTGTACACACCACTTTAAATGTATAGTATTTTCTATTTCATATACACTTTCATATACACTTTTTAAAATATCATAAAAATATATTTTGTTTATGGAAACTATTTGCAAATATACTTTTAAACTTTGTAATTTGTTTATTTGTAATTTTAGAAACCGTATTAATTTATATATACAATTATATTATCAGAGACCGATAATTCTTTCGAAAAAAAAATTAAAAAAAAATCAACGAAAAAAAAAACGTAAAAGTTTTTTATATTATTTTTTTTTTTTTTGGATTTTGACAGCAAAAATCAACCAAGTCCTAGTAAACGATACAAAAGTCAAATGCTGAAAAAGGAACACACAAAAAAAAGTCAAACTCTCTTTATCAATAATAGAGAAAATCAGAGAATAAAATGAAAATAAAAAAAAAGAAAATCTTTTTAATAATTTCACTTTATCATACTAGCATTAGCATTATATATTTATATGTATAGCTCGATAGATGAGAGCATAATTTACAAATGCGCATGTAAAATGAATTTTCTTTATATTACCGCCCGTCATTGTCATCCTGTTGAAAAAATTTCCAAAACACACACACATATACAACACTATGAGAACAACTGTCAAGCAACAGTTCATATTTATCTTTGATTATGTCAGTTTTTTGAAATATTATATATATAATATAAAATCAACATACATTATGTATAGTTTTGTATGTTGTATATACATAAAAAACTAACAACATAACATCAAAAAAACTGTTGCACAATAAATATTTTATGTTGATTTTAACGTTTACATTTTTCAATTTGAACAGAACAAAAATGGAAAATGCAAAATTAGTAAAATGAGAAATTTTTCCAAGAATTATACATACCACCATGTTGTTTGTTAAGTAGATAAAAAAAAAATGTATTTTGTATAGTTTATCAGAGACATCTGGTGTTAAGTAGTATTTAAAGATTTAAAAAATAATAATTTTATTTATTCTTTATAAATTAATTCGAAATTTTATGAAATTAATAATTTATTGAAAATAATAAATATTACTTATAGTAAATAAATAAATAAATAATATAATTTAATATTATATCTTCCAGTTTCAAAGATAATAAATAAATTGTAATGTGATACCAGTGATAATAATTCAAATTTTGATAACAAAAACGTACTTTAAACAACGTTATTCCGTTAAATTAAATAATGAATTCAATTCAATTACATTTATTATGTCGAATAATAAGCTATTGTAATATCAAATGTTATTTCGGTTAACATAACCATAATTATTAGCATAATTTACAGCAAATGGATAAAATATATAAAATGAAAAATAACTTTATGTAACCAATAAATATTAAATAAAACTAAACCCCACGGCGAATCAATCACAGGTGATTTTTTTGTATATTCAAGTCTAGTTACACTTTAATTTTTAGGGGTTTATTTTATATCCAATATATATTTTTTATTCATAATCAATTAAATTTTAATTGATTTATGTACATAAAATGGCTATGATTTTTAGCTAAATGATTTTTTTTAATATTAGTAAATATTGGAGTTGGTTAAGTATTATGACAGTATTTCAATATTAGACCCATATTGAAATAACAGAATTACTGTCATGATACCTGATATATATGCCCTAAAACTAAGGATTTTAGTTTTAAATTAAAAACACACTTGGTTCAAAAGATTTGTCATTCTTTATGAAAATTTGTTGTAGAGACTTGTCCATTTATGAAGCAAAAATTATATCGGGATATTAATCCTGTGGACAAAATTTTAAATTACATTTCTGCATAATTTTTGTTCTATCTCATAAATGATGCTGATAGATATCGTTTTTAATATAACTTTTAATATATCGTTTATAATATATGCAAATTAGAATTATTCTCATAATAATTCAAAACTTCTCATAATAATTTTTGAATTATTCTCATAAAACTTATCTTTCACATAGGCCAACAAAAAATAGTCCAATGGTGTTAAATCGCATGTTTTTTTTTGCAAATTAACAGGACTTAAACTTCTTCTCGAAATTAATAGCCCAACAAATCTGTTTTTCTATAAAGCGAGTTTTGCGTTAGCTGTATTGCATGTACAATGGTCCTGTTCAAAACACAAGTCCTTAATATCCATATCATCAAATGTAGACCACAAAAAAATTAGTTATCTTGTCTATGTAACGAATACTAATAATATTTACTAGAATCACCAGCCTCATTATCGAAATAATACAGACCCATTATTACACAATATGAATGTAATGGTTATTCAGCAATTGCGCTAGGAAGTTCAGAATATCAAGTTCGACAATTTAATTTGTTAAAATAGCCATTCAAATGGAAATTAAGTAGGCCAGAAAAAAATATTTTGACTGAAAAGTCAGTAACTTCTTCAATTATCCAATTTGGAAATTGTCGACATTGAGAATAATTTTTCGGCTTTAATTCTATTTAAGCTCCTAAGTTTAGAATAATTTAGAGACAAATTTTGCCCAAAATTCGTCATGTAGTCATTGCGGACAAGATGATACTCTGCAACACTTTCAGTCACCGTAGCAATATTTTCGGTTAAACGGCTTAAACGAGCGTGTACCTCCTTAACTATAGTTGACTCAAATTTTTGCAATAAATTTCTAATTACAAGCTCAGATGGAAGAGCTTTATTTCCAAAAATATCACGAATTTTACGAAATGTTGTGTCACAGATCGACATTTTCATAATTGATTTTTATTATTTTAATACGATTTTGGAGCGAAATTAAATTCATTATATCAAATGGACAACCTAAATATGAATATGTAAAAAAAACTGAATGACAGAACTGTCAACGAGTTATCAAAATTGGTTGTAAAATTTCGGTATTTCTTGTTTTTATAATATACTAAAATTAATGACTTACATATTATATAAAGAATTCTGTATAACTAGCATGAAGTAGAAGCCACTTTGTATAAGTAGCTTATTGAAATATAATCATTTTAAAAAACAATTCATTCTATCTACATCAAAAATGAATACATAATTATAATTTAATACAATTAAAAATCTGTTCTCACTCATTTATCTACAAAATGTCATGCATCAGCTTCAAACACGAAATGGTGAGGTCTTGAAAAAATTGTTATTTAAATAATGTATTAGACATAAATAACATTGAACCAATAAGACCATGAATTGTCATATAAAATACAGCATCACCGATAGTAAAAAAAAGCGTTAGTAATATATCGAATCGTAACGTTTTCACAACAATATCAAACAACGAAGCTAACTATAATATAAATCTGCTAAATAATATCATTTTAAATAATCCTGGTTCAAAATTATTACAAAACAAACATAGATTTAAAGTATTACATTATTTAATATATACTTTAAAAACAGATTAAAATATCATTAGATATAAAATATATCTCTTTTAATGTCCTTAATATAATTCATATTTTCAGTGCACACAAATGTAGAGAAAAATGGAATTCTATGTATTCAATATAATGAAAGATTAATTCTATTCATATTTGCATAACAATATTTTTCATTTTAAATTGTCCTCAATAATAAAATTTATTTTCTAACAACCAAACAATAAGGAAAATGTCAAAAAAAAAAATCTAAAAATTATTACAGTACATTAGATTTTCTTTTTATTTGTATTTATTTTGAAAAATAAAATTAAATATTTCATTTTTATATATTTTTAATCTTATATTTTATATATAACTGTCTATTTAATAAATTATTTTTTATAATAATATTATTATTTGTCCCTATAGCTTTATATTTGTTCCATCATTTTCACTAAATCTAATAGCTCATCATTTTTATTATTATCCTTAAGCACTAAACAATTTACAATAAAATCATGTCGTTTACAACAATGATAAAAAATTATTTTTTTAACACTACGTAAAATTTTATTTTGTTTGTGATTACTTGACCAAATTTCAGTTCCTATGAATTTTTAAATTCTTCCTTGTTTTTTTTTTTTTTTTTGATTTTGGTATGGAGCAAAGCTGATTCTTAAGAACGTTTGGTTAGCGAAATGATGTAATTTCCAGTATAATAACAATTATTGTTTTTTTTATCAACTTAGTTTAATTTCAGTTAAATTTACCCTAAAATGTTTTTTATATAAAATTGTACATTATTTATTTGAAAGATAATTTTTCAGCTTAAATTTAAATGACAATATGGGGAGTGAAAAAAATTATATATAATGATAAAATGTTGTATTGGAATAATTACATTAATATATGTAAATTTTTATGAACAATAAATTAACTTGAATAGTTCAAATTAATTTTTATAGCACAATTATAATGAAGGCAAATATATTATGTCTACCTAAAGTTGGAAACAGAATATATAGATTAAAAAAGTATGAATTCGTATAGTTAAGTTCAGTAAGTAATATTTTCGACAATCGATTAAGCTATTATAATCGAAATTAATTAAGCTATTTTCGTGGATTTTGGGTCTAATCGTCTAATGTAATAAAGAAAATATAGTAAAAAATCGATTCATAAACTTCAATTAAATTATATTTCACATTTTTTGTTAAATTACAAAATTTAATACAAATTTTACTCTTTATTATTAATAAAGTTAAACAAATTTTCTGTAATTACATAATATTAAGCATAGTAACAAAATAGATATAAGTTAATAAAAATTCAAATTTTCTATTGGTGTTGAAATAATGAAAAGTTGGATATTCGGAATCGCATAAAATTTGCATGGATCGAATCGAACTATTTGTCCAGGCAATCAATTATTTATATAAAATATAAGAAGTTACAAGAACTGATGTATCAATAATCTTATATTAAATATCGATAAGTGTCCTTTAATTACTTACAGCCATCGTACTGCACCTATATAGTTAAGGAATACAAGTTCGGTGTATATAATATTAAAAGTGTTATGCAATTCAAAGACTCTTTGACTTTGATGACAAATTATCTTTTAAACAGCATTTAGACTCTATCATAAATAGAGCAGATGGTCTAAGAACTTTGAATATCCATACATCCTGAAGTCTTTCTCCACTTCTCTTGTTCGTCCAATGCTATCCAAGTGTGGCCGCTTATCATTGTTCTAATTATGGGAAATATCAACCTATAAATAGGATATTGATGGCTGCCAGTCAATATAAAGATTTTATTAACTTTTCTTTAACAAAAGGTCAACTTAAGAAGGTGCTTTTCATACAAATTGCATAACATTGAATGGAACTAATATTTATTATATTGGAACAATATAAACATAAATAGTTCCTTTAAAAATTAAATTTTAAATTCATCTAATTTCAGATATGTGTATGTTTGTCTATGCATTTTAAATGTTACATATAATTAATTAAATTAATTGTTTTTATAAATTTATTTAATTTAATTTAGAATTGTATTTTTTAAGTTAAGTTATTATTGTATTTGTAAAAAATGTAAATGTTTGATTTAAACAAATAAATAAATAAATTTCTAATTAACGAGATACATTGTGCTCGTTACGTCGTTACATATCAAATTATACCGTGTTAAAAGAAAATATTAAAAAATGTCTTCTCTAAAAGAAAATATTAAAAATTGATTTGAAATTATAGTTTTATAAATTTTCTTTATTCAATTTATTATAATTGCAAATTTCCTTTTTAAATTTACCAAAATTTTACTTTTATTGTGTAATTTTTCAATAAAATAATATTGACCTTTTCCATTTAATTTAATTATATTTTAAGTAAAATATTTATTTGCGTCAAATATTAAATTTTAATAAATTTAAATTGCCATTACAAAAGTTAGATAATATGATTTACGTAAAAATGAAAAACATTTTTTATTAAGATATTTTTTTTTAAGGTAAGATTAGCCTCTAGGTTCGATTATTTGTATATATATGATAAGATTGGAATATAATGATATTTTCTTTGTATGCAAATAAGTTAATATATAAAATAAAGTATTCCATGTATTTTATTACATGATGCCATAATTTTTCTATCGATTTCCTTTACATACAAACAAGGAACATATATATTATATTCAACAAAAAAAAAATTTTCGATTATCCTCTGCCTAGTGTGAATAAGGGTAAATTTGAAAACAATCACTTTTTCTATTTTATGTTTATGATCGACTAACATTTTTCCATCAAAAAAGTGGTGGCAGAATAAATAAATATAAAAAAAGAGAGAAACCAAATCAGGTAACCCTTATTGAATTTTCGAGTTTATTGTAAAAGAATTGAAAAGTACATAAAAAACTCTTGATTGAATCTGTTTATAATAATAACTCCTGTATATGTATGTAATATTTCAGAGAATACAAAATTTTGCCCTAAGGATTGACTTTTAATGCAAAATAATATTATGTATATATTATATAAGCTTCGTATCTGATCAATAAGAATGACTGCATATGTATTTATATGACTTCAACGCACTTCACTACAAAAAAAATAACTCTGGAAAAAGGATATTATAATGTATATATATATGAGTAAATTGAATTTTCCCTGTGAAAATAAGATGATGCAACAAACAACATTGATACCTTATATGTCGGAGTAAAAATGTACGAGTCTAATTTAAAAAAAACTCGATGCACCACGAATAGTTGGAACAAATTCTGCGAAAAATTCACAAAAATTAACGAACAATATTTGCAAAAATGGCAAATTTTAAAATTTAACCTAAGATTTAATCTGAAGTTTAAATACAGCTAATATTTATGTATTTGGGACTTACTTACATATAAAGCGATAAAGTTGGATATAGATTCAAAATCAAATAGCAAAATGTTTTTCAAGGGGCTGTCCATTATGAAATGTATTCAAATAATTTAGGTTCATTTAATACAGTTGACAACTTCTAGCATCCTGGAAAAAGTTATTAAGAAGAGAGCAAATTAAAATTTATAGCTTATTTTGGAATCCCAATAATTCATATTTATTTGAACTGAAAATTCCTTTGAAATCCATTCTTATTTTTCATCTTTTACAACTTTTATCGATGCAGTTGATGGATACAATTTCATCTTTTATCCATCCAGTTGATGGATAAAAAATTTTTTCAATGTTAAAGATACAGCGAAATCCATTGACATAAATTATATGCTTTTCTAAATTCTAAAAGTTATTAATGCATTTCTATCGCACATACGGATATTTAGTATTTTGCATTTCGTCTGGCGAAAGAAAATCATTACGAGTTTTATCAAAGACAAATGGAGGGCTTCTTATTATTTTCTATTAAAAGTCAGAACAGAGAAAAATTGCATATTAAATTTGTATAGTTCATTTTACCTGGATATTGTTAATATTGTAATGTGAAATCCCTAAAGTATTTTACAATTTTAACAATGCATTTATTTTTGATATGATATAATTTATATAATAGAATTACATTTAATAATGCAAAACTTTCTCAGCTTCTTAGAGATTTCTGATTTTTATACAAATAAAAAAATATTTTTTTTTTATTTTCAATTTTTGACACCTACAATTTTTATTATATATGTATATTATGTTAGTGAAAAATTAAATGACATTTGATATTTACTCTACTCTAGAGATTCATGTCTTAAATTTAGAATTTTGAATAGTTGAGAGATTTATAAATGATTTAAAAAATTTAATAATTTAATAACTTTTGAAAAATTTTGTAAATATATTTCTTTGTGAGATATAGTTATGTAATTAACTTTATAATGGTTCTCAAGTCACAATTTGGACTTACTAATTTTATGTGGATCCGAACCAAAAGTTTATTTATAGTAAAGAAACATTTAATTGGTAATGGATTTTAATAGTGAGGTAGCAAATGGTCTCAAACGTGAGCATTTGAGTTAAAAATTTGGTTTCTATTTATATTTAGAGTTTTGTTTTATTATTCAAATTTGTATTTTCCAACCTTTTTTTAAAAAAATAATGTTTAAATTTTGATACTATTCTTATGATTTTTCACATGCTTGAGAGCTCTACGGCTCTACTAATCAGCTTAAGATTAACCGAAAAAAAATTATTAAAGAACGTGCTATAAAACGAAAAACTATGACTAAAACTTGACCCTAACATTAATGTTAATATCTGAGTGAAATTTCCAGGCTTCTATATTCAACCTTAAATAAATTGTTTACATAAAATCAAAATTTACTATAATAAGTAGACAGCATCGGAAAATAAAATAGATATATCAAACAAAATCCTCTTAAATTAGTAACCTGTATAATGATGCATTTAAGTTTAGTTTAATTACAGATAATTTTCATTTTATTCATTAATTTTGATACTTAAATAAAGATATAATAATGTTCTAGAAAGCCAATTTTTTTAATAATTTATTAACAGAACATATTTATTCTAATAATATTCATAATGTTCTAAAAAAATTGATTTTTTAACAATATATTTCATCATGTTTTTCCCTGTACATTCGCACTGATAACTTCCTTTAAATGATAATACAAAACTGAGCACCTATAAATAATTTTATTTTAACATTAATCTTTATTTCAAATATAATATCAATTTATCTTTTATATTTTTGTAAATATATAAATTGTAAATAATCTTATTTTTATTTTATCCTGAAACAATACAAACAGTAATGATTTCTATAATACAAAAAGTATAAACAAATAAAAGATTCTAATATGTACTACATTTATACATATATTTTACATAAAGTGAAATTATGGGCTACTGAATAATTTCTGAATTTCAATAAAAGTTTAAAGGAAAAGTAGAAAATAGAATATTTTATAAGAAATATATAGTAAAATTTTATATATACATATAATATAAAATTCTGTGAAAAAGCATTATAGTTCCCGAAGGATTTCTCAAAATAAATTCCAGAGGATTGATAGAAAAATTAAGAAATAAAAAGGTAAAAGTCATATATAAATAAAACCAATTTCTGAGTTCTTGTGATATCAAATAAAAGTATACTGTAATATTTAGTAATAACTTGTCTATGATTATTAAACTTTCAATAAAGATATTCATAAATTCAAATTTTAAGTGAAAAACAATTTTTATAAGGAATATTAAATGTATCCTTTGAATAAATGTGTAAAAACAATCATTTATATCTTTTATGTAATATTTAAACTTTCAAAGAAAATGTGATAAAATATAAAGTTATTTATTAAGAAATAATTTAAATTCTTCAAAATTATAACGATTACATAAGATCGAATATATTATTTACATTATATAAATATTAATACATTCATACTCAGCCTATAGCCTACGCAATCGAAATGCTGTACAGTAGTTTATTAGTGATGATATACCCAATATCCAACTACCAGTGAGCTAACTAGTGCTCTAGTTACATACTTGTAAAGTTTTATAAAATTATTAAAAATGTTGAACAAATATTTTAACATACATTTAACAATTATAGTTTAACCATACCTCAATTGCAGCGGCATCTAACGAACGAAACATCAAATAACAAATATTCTATAATAAATATTGTAAATACTTTTTAAATTTAAAATATAAAGTTCGATCATCATTTGTCTTAAATAATTACTTATTTCAAGCAATTTATTAAAAAGTACATTCGGCAAACTTCTTCCTTCTTAGCAAAAGTTTGTTAAAAACCTCTCAACAATGATTTAAATCATTTACACTTTGTAACGCGGAAGCTACCAATAACTTAAATGAAGAATATTTACCGTGATGAAAGTAAATTTTTAAACATTTAATAGAAAATCCAAACTGTTGGACAAACATAAGAAATAAATGTTGTAACTAAAATTAAATAAATCTTGTAAAGAAAAGTTATATCAGACTATAACATAAATTCATTTAAATCTTTCGCAGCGGATATAGGACATATACGTCCCGTGTACACGTGATCTATTATTTCAGCTATAACTGAATCACGTGAAAAAGTATTCAGCTTTGAAAGGGTTAACTTCATTTTAGTTTTTCTAAAGTAATACTTATCAAAAGTTAAATTGTCAACATTGGTTAGCTTAGAAATTCTTTTATATACACTATGGAACACACCTAATAGACAAAATAAATTATTTCAGCTGAAAATGGAATATTCTATTAATTTTTAAAACATCGAAAAATAAAAATTAATGTGGTTTTGCCAACTTCCTTCATTTTGTTAATTTTTTTTTGCAAAAAAAAACATTGTACCAGTTCCAGTATAACAGTTACTATATAACAGTAACACTATAACAATAACAGTATAACAGTGACAGTATATGAATAACAGGAGCAGTATAACAGTAACAGGGTAATAATAATAGTATAACAGTGATATTATAATAGTAATAGTATAACAATATCAGTATAATAGTAGCAGTATAACAATAACAGTATAACAGTAAAAACTTAGTTTTGTCAACAGTTTCAGGAAAAACAAGAATCAACCCCATATATTTAATATTATTGTAAATTTTATCTACTTAATTATTATTAACTTTAAAAACTTTACTTAAATTTATTTTATTCTTCTATAGTTTCATTATTTCAACAACTTTTTCTATGCTGACGTTTGCTGAATAAAGCAGACAGATTACCCCATACACTCCACAGTACACAGTAAAAACATTTCTCTCTAGGGAGTTATTTCATGGAGCCCTCATTTAAACTATATTTAATTTATTTTTTTTTAAAAACTACGGTAGAATGTAAATTTATTGAGTTTCTTTGATTTTTAATTAAATTGATAAATTTAATAATTAGTTAAAAATATTTCTAAAATTCTATTTTTCAATTACTAAATAAAAAATCTTTTTTTGCTTTTAATTAACTATATATATAAAATAATCTTTATAAATGTACACAAATATTCGATAACATTTTCCACTCTAATCCTATAATTATACAAAATATTTTATAAGCTTTTCAAGAAAATATAATTATACAGGAAATTACTAAATAAATAAATTATGAACCACGATCTTTTAAAAAATCTTTTATTATATTTTTAACTTTTCATTTTTTCTTATTTTTCTTATAATAAATGTTTTATGTTATAATTATAACGATTAAAATTTAATTGTTTGCGTTTTTCTTTATAATTATAAAATACAATAATAAAACTAATTTTTCAAAAAAAAAAAAAATATTAAACTAATACAAATTATTAGTAACTATAAAGTTCTTATAAATTTTGTGATGCATTTTATTTTTTTAGTTTATTTAACATTCTAAAAACCACAAAGATTATTCTGAAGAATATCCTTTATATTTCATTTTATTTAAATTTATTTGCGGTGTTAAAAAGTAGAAAAATATTTTACAGGTTAAAAGATATAGAATCCTTGAAAATTTCTATTTTCTACTTACAAAATTACATTAATTTTTTTTTTTGTAATAAACGCACAAGACGGAAACAAGAATTTTCTAACAAATTATTAGTATGAAAATAGTATATATCCTTAAAATAATATCCTAGAGAGTAAATTTTACACAAATAAAAGTAAAAAATCTCTTTGAATCAAAACACAAACAATTATTATATTATATAATACTAAGTCGTCCTTGTACAAGAAAATAGATTATAAAAATTAAATGAAAATAATTTAGATGATTAATTAAACTAAGAATTTTTTATTATTATTATATTTTTGTTAAGTTTAATTAAAAACTATAAAGTGGTAATTTTTATATGGTCTGACCATGTAATAAAACAAAATGTCATTGCGCTTAACTCTTTCTATATATACATTAATATTAGGAGTAACGTAATTAATTTATAAACCATTTTATATTAATTTATTACAGAATGTTTTATATTTAAAAAGTTTTGTTTTTAATTAAACTTGGAGAATCTTATAGTACAAAAAATAAACTAACTATAGGCATTAAACTTGTGAAACTAACTAACTAACTAATGAAGCGTAATTTAAAATATAAAATGTCTGTCAGAAGTTTAATTCAGATATAATGAACATAAATGTATGTTTTTTTTTCAAAAATGGTAAAAAAGTACCTCTATGTATCGAGGCCACAAACACCAGTTGTACACTTCTCACGACGTTTGCCTATAATTCCAGTTTTGTTTCTACTATTTCAGTGATACTATTCATAAATTACTTAGATGAATGTCCCACCGGTTATGTTGTTCGATTAAACAGCAAGTTTTTAAATGGCATATTTACTGCTCAGATTATATATATATTAAGCATTCTGATAGCCTCTTTTCATCGAAATATTAATATACAATATTTACTTAGAAAATCTCATCTTCTGGTTACATAAGTTTCCGCTGATCTTTCTAGGTAGTTGCCACAAATTTTATTATACATACAATAAATATTAATAGCCACTACAAAAGTAACTAAAAACTAAAAGGAAAATTGTTATAAAAGAAATATCGAAGAAAATTTTCTTTTTAATTATATAAAATATAATTTCTTTAGTTTAAAATTGTAATTTCTTAGATTTATTTCATTAATTGTACAACAATCTTAATTGTTCTACTAAAAAATATGAAAAACTGTTTGTAATTTTTATAATAATTTATTTTCATTTAAAATATTTCTGTTAAATATAATTTTATAAATTAAATATAAGTTTGGCTTCCTTTTAGCTATGAAAAATATAGAAGAATTTAAATTTGATGATTTTATGCTAGAAATTTACATGATTTTTTTAAAAAATTATAATTTATTTATCTTTATTGAGGCATTGATTCAGTATCCTTTAATATATTAATTCTGTTGGCTATAATATAAATAATTTTCTTTACAGAACATTGAACAACATCAAGTGAACAATCAATACAAATTATAAATTTCCATTCGTTACAAACTGTTGAAAAATTATTGGTGCATTTACGATTTGTTACTCTAATTTCAAAATAATATATAAAAAAGTAACCTTATAATTGCTCTATATTTAAAAACTATTCACCATTTTAATTTAAATAAAACATTTCTGTAAGATTATTTTAAATTTTGTAATTAAATATAATTTTAACTCATGATGAATAGGGGCCGGATTTTCAAGTAAAAAATATTTATAGTTACAACATATAATCGAGTAAGATTGCAAAACTAATCCTGTTTTTGAAATTCTGAATCATTTGGGCAATAAATGCACATTTTCAATGCTTATGTATATAAATACATCTATACAATATAAACAAATAAAAAACATATTTGCTATGTTTTCACAGTCTCGAAATGATAAACGAATTTTATATTTCGGAAAAATATTAAGTCATTCCGAATTTCTGGATGGACTAATTTCGTTATTTCGTTTACAAGGAAATTTATATCTTGAGATTACATTTGTTGTAATTTAAAAAAAAATATCTACCATTTGTTATTTCGAAGTGCTTTATACAAGTTTACGTCAATGCAAAAAATACGAGAAATTTGGTTAAGGAAATTGGCAAAAGTTCACTTAAAAATTGAAGAAATAAAATTGCTCAATATTTAGATTTTAAAAATATATTTTAGACATTTTAAATGCATACAAATCCTGGTCCTACTAATGAATAATCAAAACTTAAATGAACTTAAATGAAAGTGATTACGTTGAAAAATAATCGTTCGGAAAAAATGTATTCCTTGAATTTAATATTTCATATGAACCTTAATTTGAAAAAAATTTATTCTTAAACTCTATTAACTAAAATGTATAGAAATCAATGCAGCATTTTATCTGTATAAGTATAAAGAGTTGAATAAAAACAAGCAAAGTCCTAAATGATTATGTAATATTTAACTATTGTCATTTTAAGAATGTAATGCACTTTGGTATATCACTATATATATATCTGATATCTCACATAAAAATATTCCCTCTTAGGACATAATGCACTCTTCTAGATTCTACATATTAAAACAAAACAATAAAAAAACTAACTAACATAAATATCTGTAAAATTCGTGTGAATGAACATCAATATTAAATCGTTTAATTTTTTTATTTTTTTTATTTGAAACTAATTTATATGAAAGTATTTTTTCAATCCTCTTTAATACTTGAAAGTACTAACAATTTTTTATGGGACAACATTTCCTGTAAATGAACAAATAAATTCAATGGAAATTTAAATACACTATACTAGGATTATTTAACCTGTACTGTACTATCTATAGTTTTCCAACTATTGCGTACACAACATTATTTGAAATTGTCGTATTTAACACAATCATCAATAAATTTTGGACACAATATACAATCTTTGATAAAACACCAATGAGAATTTGCAATTTGAATGTAATTATTTAACGTTTTTGAAAATCCTATTCATTATTTCATAGACAAAATGCTATACTTTTGTAATGACAAAAATACATTGAAATTTGATGAATTTGTGAATGAAAAGGATTCATTAATAAAAGTGAATATATTTGTAAAAAAAATAATAAGATTACTAAATTAAAGCAGTTTTTTTTTAATAAATTGATATATAGAAGCACTTCCATATTATATAAAAATTTATGAATACTTAATATACTACTAAATAAATAATAATCAACATCAATCAATTTCTGTACTAATACAACAAATCTTTGAGATACATATTCTAAAGAACAACAATAATAAAAAAATCATAAGAATTTTGTCACCGCACAAAACAGATAAAACAATCAGCTGATTTTGTCGTAATGTTAAAAATTGTAGCATTTCCCCAAAGCAATCACGAAAAAGAAACCATTGAATAAAATAAATATTTACTTTTAATCAACCTTTAACGTAAAAGGATCTGGTAAAATATTACCTGAGATGAATTTGATTATGTATATGATATTAGCTATTGATAAAATTGATATGTTTACATGGCGTATACTATTTAAAATCAGTGCCATCACACCAGTCTAACCAATAAGATAAGCTGCTACTTAGCTACTTAGTAAAGGTAAAAAAAAAATATATATTATATAAAATTATTATATCGTTCATAAAATCAGTTTTTTTAATCAAAACTTTTCAATTACAAAATATATACATATAATATTATAAGAAAAAAAAATGTGTAACAATTTTTTTTCCCGAATAGAATCAAAAACCATGTAAAAGTCCATTGATCTGAAGAAGGTGCACGATTGATCCAGACGAGAAAAATGAAGAATCATTCCAATTAATGTTTAAAGATGGAGGTAAAAGATTGTCAAGAAATGCAAGAATATATAGAAAAACTTTTTTTTTATCTTAGTTTTGTTTGAAAAGAAAGCTTTTTACTGTAAAGTTTTATGTTTTGTATTGAAACTGTATAAAACATAGATATAAAATATTAGCAGGAAATTAAGAAATTCATAAAAAAATTGTGTTATCTTTTAAATGATTTATTTTTTATATTCTTATTGAATATTTTTAACATGTTTTGGTATCATTTCATAAAAGTGTTCTTATATTTTACTAATTCTAAACATTTTAAAAAGTAATTTGTAAAACTATATAAATTTTTTAACATTTTTCGATTAGTCCTTTTTTAATAGGGACAATAATTATTATTACTTTGTTTAAAAATTATACTTAGATTAATTAATATTAATATATTAAATTATGTTTTAATGTAAATATAATTGTGATTTGTTACAAGTGCAATCAGTATTTATAAATATTATTTTTATTTAGAAGAATTACTCTGAAAATGATCCACAAAGCAAATAGATAAATAGAGTTAGCAATATAATAAACTTGATTGTATACTGCACATTGGGGAAAATATTGAAAATCCTGAACTATGCTACCGTAGATCTTTCTTGTGTTGGATATATCAAAACTGTCAAAACTTTATGAAAACCAGTGATTATGAAGAGTTTTTGAGTATTAATGTAATTCCAAGATCCTTAAAGGGAAATACCTAAATTCAGTAATGCTTAAAGGGAAAGACTTGCAACCACTGTACTTCCTCCTGGAGGAAGTTAGTTTTTTAAATAAAAGAATAACTATATGAATCATGTAATAGTCTAGGGTTGGTATCACCCGGAGAAAGCAAGTAACATATATTTTTCTAACTAACTAACTGCAGATCAATTCAACGATGAGTCGTAAATGATTGTAGCAGGCATGCTTGTTTATTGCATGCTTGTTTAGTTTAAATTCAAATCTGTTATTAACAGCAGTTATAGATAACAAAATTATTAATAATATATGACATACCACGAACCCTTTAGCAATACATTTAATTTTTTAAAAAAAAAAAATCATTTTTATAATTTATTTTCTACAAGTATAATAAATATCATTTAAAAAAAAAAATTATGTTTACCATTTGACATATTTATTTATTGTTAAAAATCATAATATATTATGCTAAGCTAAATGGAACTTTAATATCCAAAAAATTCACAAACACTGGAAGCTAAATAACATTTCAAAACATTTAACGTATGAATAATTAATTTTATTAAAAATTTCTACTAAAAATTTATTCTTTAGGTTACAAAAAATAAAAAAAAAAAAAAAAAATATTATTTATAACTTTATTTCGTAAAATTTACTTTATAATAAAAATATTATAACTTCAAAGTATTTTGCATACATTTAGGAGTTTTTGATTTTATTATGTCAAAAATGATAATGATACAAATTTTAGATATTTTTTGAAAGAGACAATTTTGTTGTGGTTTTTTTATTTTATATTTTTGGTTAACAAATTTACCCTGAGGGTTATTGATTATGCCTCTGACATTCCATATTTCTTGCTTCTTTTTTTTATTTTTATTTTTTAATAACAAATAATATCATAATCCCAGGCATATTTTCATAAAATTTATATATACATAAATAATATTTTGTATGGTAAAACTGTCATATACAGGACAACAGAGGACAACCATAATATTTAAAATAATACTCTCTCCCGTACTTTACATAAATATATATTTATTTAAAATACGAAAATTATTAATGTTTATATATTATTTATGTATAAAAAAAAAATTATCAGTAAATACTGAAAAGAAATGCTGGAAGGTAAATTATACATTCAAAAAGAAAATGTTTATCAACATTAAAAAAAAAATTTTATAATAATAATAAAAGTAAAAATATTAAAATTTAATTTTAAAAATATTTATATGTATTTAAATACATAATATATATATTATATATATATTTTACATAATTACTGAAGGTAGGTTGTCAAATTATTATCAGTATCATCATCATCATTATTATTATTATTATTAGTATTTATTATTATGATTATTATTGTTATATTATTGAATTATTTATCATTTTATTATTCTATTTTTATGGGGTGCGTAAGTAATATAATCCCTTGGAGGTTTTTTTTTATTAAACAATTGTGAATTATTCTTTTAAATTGCAAACAATGTCCTGTCCATCAAAATAAATAGATTTTGATAATTTTGACATATAATTGATTGCTTTTGTGTAAATTGATATTTTTTATGAATAAAAATTATCTTAAAATAAATAACGATAATTGTAAAGAATTTATTTAAATTTATATTAAATATATTTTATCTTAAATTTCAGATATTTTTTATGAAAGTCAAATATATAAAATACAAATAATAATAACAATATTGAAGATTTCTTTAACTTTTCATTTTGAATATTATTAGCATTATTTTGACTAAAAGAAAAAAATTCCAAATTTGGTTTAATATTGTAATCTTTTATTTTAAATTATCATTATATCAATAAAAAAAAATCTCCAATAATAAACTTTGCAATTAAACTACAGCCTAAATCACTACCAATTTTATATGAATTCCGTACTCTAATTTTTTTTTTAAAGCGAACAAACATTTAATTGTAACAAGCTAATGGCAACAAGCTAAAATCACAATTATATATTGCAAATTTTATTACTGGTACTCATTTTGAAGCTGTGTCCACTTAGAGCGATTTGGATACCTCGATGTATTAATGCATCACCCCCATAATAATAAGTCCATATAACTTTCAAAACAGGGTAGAATATTTAGATGAATTACTGTTTAACCCTAAAGTGCAAATACAATTAATAAAATTTAGTTTTGATTCAGAAAATTGAATTATACGTTTTAAATATACTAAAATACACTATCCATATTTAAGAATTCGACATACTAATGAACAAAATTGCTCAAAGTTTTACATAAAGTAATCGTTATTAAATTATTTTTGAAATGATAAATTAGTGTAAAGCCTAATAAATAAATTACGGTGTGGATACCTTATTTCATTTTACAAATAAATCCAAGTATCCCGAAATTTTTTCTCAAATTCACAAAAAAAAAACATGCAATTAGAGGCATACACTAATTCATTTTCTCTATGTATTATGATTTGTTTGACTGACATACAATACAGAATTTAAGATGAAATATGAAATAATAAAAAATGTTAGAAAAATTATGAGTTAAATTTTAATGGCAAAGGTAATAAAAACTAATAATAATATAATTAATAATAATAATACTTCTAATAATGGTAATTATAATAACATATATTCCAAATTTAGTTTTATATAAGTAATGTCGTCGTTAAATTAAAATATGTTATGTCTGCTACTACCGGTAATTTAGTACTCAGCTCCATGCAAGAGCATCTATACTAGCAGAAATTTCAACATCCACAAGGCTTCATACAGATGTACATTTTTGTTTAGTTTATAAAAGGATATTTCGTTAGTGTTTTTTATTTAGAACTACCCTTACCCTGCGATTTAACTTAAACCAACTATTGCGATTTCGCTACTAATATTACGTGTTTGATTGACCATGTACTAACGAAACAGCGCACTGGATAAACTATGCATTTAGATTTATATTTACTAACATTTGTGGTGGCGTTGCGATTACAAAGCGTGTAAAAGTAGATAGTCCCATATTTAAATCAGTTTTTTTTTTGCAATAGTTGCTTCGTATATTGAAATTTTAATTTTTATATTTACTATTCCTTTTTTGCATCTTTTTAAATTGAATTCTGGTCATTTAACCCATTTAATGTTAATGCAAATTCTCAATTCATTCCATATTTTATATATTATACATACTTTAAACTTTCTAAGTTCTAAGTATCAAGATAAATTACAGATCGTCCTCCTTTTTTATGTCAATACAAAAAAAAACTTTCCGTCAGACACAATAATAATATTGAGTCAAAATAAATTTCTCCAAAGTAAGGCGAAAAAAATTTGAAAATTGGTAATTGAATTGAAAAAGAAAAACATTTTTATTTTGTTAAAATGAAAAAAATTAAAAATAAAACTTATTTACAATTACAATAAAATAAATTAAAATAGAAATATCCTAGAACTCACAGGTAAAATGTATAAACAAATATACAGCAAAAAAAAAAAATTAAAAGAAAATTTTAAATTGATTTACGGCAGTAGAGGAAAATAAATTTTATTTTTTAATTTATTTTCTTATGTATACAAGCAAAAAGAAAAATTTTATTTGGCTATCTCATCAAAAATTCTTAGAATGAAATACTATGATAATGATAAAATTCATAATCAAATTAACTCAATTAATGAGTTTGGAAAATGTAGAAGTAATAGAAGTAAAATTGTAATTTGAACTTTTTTTTTGTTATTAAGAATTAAGGTAATAAAGAGATAATAAGATAGTTGAGATCCAATTAAATAATTATATTATTATATTTTAATGGAGTTTTTAGACATTTTCATATTTCAAATTCAGAATATCAAATTAATTAATTGTACAATATGTAATTGCAGATAAATTAATATAAAAAAATTAGCTATCTTAATAATGGGTCTTAGCTTACCATGTGTTCTTATAAAACACATTTAACTAAAATATTTGTAATATTTTGTATAAATAAATTAATGTCCTTTAACAATCAGTCCACTAATAATAAATACCACAATATAAAAATATATTTTTAAGTTAATAGTTTCCCAGTTTCAATTCAATTTGATTGAAAACTAAAGCATGAAACCGTAAAAAACTTAATCAACTCTATTTTATCAAATTTATAAAGTGTATCAATCGATATTTTAAAATTATAGTATCAAAAGGCAAACTTTTATAATACCATCGATATTTAAAACTAGTAAAAAACAAATATAAAGTAAAATAATACAAAATGCCATCACAGATTTAATACAGTTTAAAAATAAAGAAAGATTATTTTTATAAAAATAAAGTTTTCTTATTTTAAAGAAATATAAAGTAAAAATTTTCTTTATAAGAGATTTGCACTAAGGAAATTTTGTAATATTTTTGTACCAATAAGAAAAGTTTTCGTACAATTCATCGTCATAATTCAGATTTTCATTTAGTAAATTTAAAATTTATCTATTATTTTACATAGTATTTTGTACAATTTTTTTATAAATGAATAAATGAATAACTTTTAGATAAATAAAAAAAATTGGTCAAAACTTGTGGGTTTTGATAAATATTGAAATGAATAATTTTTGAAAAAACATAATTGAATATTACTAACAAAACGACAACTATATATAAAATAAAATATTTGAAAATTGGATAAATATTATCAATTTATAAAGGATTTAATTCAAATAACTTTGAAATTGAATATATATATTTTAATTTAGTTTCTTCAAAACATAAATAAATTTGTAAAAATAATTATAAAGTTAATTTAGCATAAAATTTTGGTAGTAATGTTTTTACCTTTAAACATTTTAAACATTTTCTAACTTTTACAATCAATTAAATATTAGATACAGTCTCGTTTCGTCATTTGATTATTGTTATGTTTATGTAAGTATAAATAATATAAATAAGTTTGTAATAAAATAGATTATTTGATATTATAACCATATGCTATATGTGCATCTCTAGTGGTTCTTTAAACCATTTTTTTCTTAGTTATCTTCAATAAATCTTTTGATTAAGAGTACAAAATTTCTATGTTTTCATTGTACATTAGTTAAAACTACGAGTATATACAAAATCCTATTTAATAAAATAAATAAACTTTTCTTTTGTACTTTTAAGGAATTGGAAAACTTTCAAATTTTCCAATCGTCTCTCAAATGTTAGTTAAAAACTTTTCAAAAATAAAATAATTTAAAATTAAGTGGATTTATTTTTTGCATAATTTAATTCAATTTACTTCAAATATATTTTCTATATTTTAGAAAGAATGAAATCTTAACACTAACATTTTGTATTTCGAAAATATTAATTAACTTTTCCTGAAGAAAACTTATTACCAATTTCACAAATGGGGATCTAAAATGTGATTTTCAATAAACTATGTATTTTTATTTATACTTTTTAATTGATTAATTAACTGGTATATTGAATAAGATTGAATTAAAAAATAGAAACCCCAAGGGATTTATTCATTTACGCCCATTGTACATTATACATAACGCGGTGAATAGCTGCGTCAGCATAGCATCTTTCGATGGAATTTTAGGATTATTTTCCAACCAAGAACGCCTGTTCGCACATGTTGTGTGAACCGAACCATTTCCATAGCTCGTGCATGAGACAGGTATAATGAGACACATAATGTTCAGTTGTGTCGAGTTCATCGCCACATCCTCGAAACATGTTTACATCGGATCGCCGTATCTTAGAGGCAATATCCCTCAGCCATTGAGTGCTCCGTTATGTGCGGTCGTGAGATATACTACGGCTCTTACTATTTTTCAAGTATTTTTCGATTACTACTTCGCTCGGGACTACTCATAAAGTTTTCGTTACTTTCCCCTTCTTCTTAGCTTGCCTGCGTTGGGAATCAATATTATCACCATTCGTCCATTTTTTAATATCCGCTTTAATGGATGTCAATGCGGTCTTGACTGTTGTCTGCCAAGCCCGCCTATTTTCTCATTTAACTTGTTATGATCACTTCCGGCCGGGAATGAAACCAATTTGAATGTGACTTGGTTTGATCGAGCTAGGTTATTAAGATTGTATTTACAGATTGGACCAACATAGTCACCGCTAGCACAGCTAAATTTCTTTGAAAAAAGGAGAACTATTTGTCATTTATTGAATCAACTAAGTGCTAGTAATTAAAAAATAGACAATTTAGTTTTAAATTTAAAAGAATTAAAAATTAAAAATTTATGGTTAGGAACATTTATGACAGAACTGAAATCATCATAGTTAGACAGATGATTTTTAATCATTCAAGATTGAAAAGACAAACGTAATTTAAAATTTTCAATATTCACAGTTTGTTCTAACTTTAAACTTAGATAGTAAAATACATGAGTCTGTACCACCAATTAATAAGTTATACATAAAATTAAAGGTCAGATAGTCACGTCGTTTTACCAATAATGTCAATTCTATGAGGTACATGCTTTCAATATGAGGTGAGAGATTTGAATTATCCCTCCAATTCATATTCCTTAGACCGAAACGAAGAAATCTTTTTTGCACACTTTAAAGCCGGTTCTTTTGAATTTCGTAATACGGGTACCAAACTTGATATATTCTCTAATAAAGGATGAACAAAGATTATAAAAAGAAGTTTAAGAATTATAAAAGGCCAACAAATTTATGTATAAAAACTTTTCAAAGAGTTAATTTTACTGATTTTTCATAATTTCAATTTCAATTCGTTGTTTAACTGTATTTGTAATTATATAATCTTTCTAAATATATTTTCCCAAATCAAAATTTTAGCTTGGAAATATTTATTTGGTTTTTTATAATAATAACTAGTATGTTTTATTATATATACTAATAAATTAATTGTTGTGGTTCTGTATATTACTATCAATAATCACCACAGTTTGGTTATGATATTTATGAAATTTAAATAGAATTTAAATTAATTAAAATCATTAAAATACTACTTTAGAATATTGACTTTTATAATGTAAAATGTTATAATTTCTTTATAGATTATGTTAAACCAATATTTCAATAGCTTGTATCCTTATGTGGCTTCAATTAGGATTGTTATTGTTTATTAATCATTATTATATTATAAATTTTGGCTACAAAATAATTAAAATAAATTCTAATATTATTCTAAATTAAATATAAATATATTACAAGATAACCAAATTGTTGTTTAATTAAGGTTTCATTAAATGTAATATATTCAAATAAATTCTATTTTTAATTACTACAAAAGAAATTACATATTACAAAAATAATATCAATTATAGATATAGATAATATATTAGTCAATTATGCAATAAATTAATTATTTCCTAATATTACCTAGAAATATAATAAATAATATATAGATAATGTTCGAAATAGATCTACTGTCCAAAGTACTGATAACAAAAAGGTGTTCTTCAAATTAAATAACATTTTACATTACACAATTTGAAAGCCATATTGTTGTGGTCTTACTTTATTCTCTAATTTAGTCGTTTGAAATCAATAATAACCAATAAATAATATCATAATTTGAAAATAATTATATTGAATCAAATCATGTAGAAATATATTCTTAATATGATTCTCAAATAAATTTTATTTTTAAATAGTATCAGATAAATATACATAAATCGCATATATGTATAAAAAAAGATATTTAAATATGTTTATTTAATTGGCGGCCATTCTAGAATATAAATTAGTATCATTTATACATTTACAACCTGTTAACTTTTGACTTCTTTATATTATGTGTAAATTCGATTTAATTAGGTGGCTAAGTAATTAATGACTTTAGATTCACATTATAAAATTTATTGTATATTAGAAAATATACCAAATAACAAATTGTCAAAATCAAAGTTCATTTTATAGTTGGCTAAATCACTGATAAACAAAATTAGATATTTGTGGTGAAATGATTCTAAATTAGTTTATATTCATATACTTAAAACATTATTTATATGTACCATCAATTTTATATTTTGTTATATTTATATTGACTTTATTAAATCACAAATTGTAAAATTGATGATAGCTTATTAAAAGGAAAATTTCATACAATAAATTGTAGTGTATTTGTTAAATAACTAATAAATAATTTTGGTCTAGGATATTTTCTATAGACAATTTTAGTATTTTACTTTATATATTTCAGAAACTTCAAATTTGATTGGGAAATTAATTTAATTAAATTTGACTTGTAAATTTACTGATTGGTTTAAAATTATTAATATAATTTAATTAAGAAATATTTGATTTAAATTTGATAATGATAATAACCAATTGGGAATTGATAATTTAATTTCTATGGTACTTATTGGTAATTTTATTTTTAAATAATGAAATCTTTAGTTTAATTCTAAATTATATTAATATTATAATTGATGATTTGAATATTTGATTAGTTTTAAATATTACTTATACAATTATGTTTTTAAGATGATTTCTAAGTACATATATAAGATGATTTTTAATATTCCAAATAAGTTAACTAATTGTAGGAATAATAGAGAAAATTTTAATTATTGCAAATATAATAATAATAAAAGAATAAAATAATTGTAAAGTTGTATAAGTAACTAGTCAATCTGAATCCTAATCAATCTGAAACTCAACCAAGATTTTCCAGTTCCCAAGAAATGAAACTGATTATTTGTTTAGATCAGGTGCATTCATCATTAAGTCCATTCTACAATAATCATCATCACTAGGTTCACAGTTTTATATGGATATCGGTTTCTTTTACAATTTATTTTTAGCTTTATCGGTCACTAGTAGCACTTTTCCAATTTCGTACTGACATCGATATTGAATTATTTTCATAAGATTGTCATTACAGCTTATTTTTTGCCGCCATATTGTTCTTCTTCCATTTGTTTTACTATTCAACAAAATGGTTTGTCTTTCATTATTTACACACATGAACTGCCTGTCCACCATATTCATTGGTATGTATACATTTTTAATAAGATTACGAATTTCATAATTTTTGATTATTCTCCAATTTTTTCCATTTACATTAATCATTCGCTGTGATGCTCAACATATTCGATACAAGAGAAGCGTTATTATGGTTTTATAAATAATTTTCATCGCACACTTTTTTGAAAGCAATTTAAACAATAACTAAACAAATTTGTTACTTTATAATTTAAATATTAAGTTTTTATGATAAACTTTTCAAAATTATTTAAAATCATTGAGAAATATGTTTCTGTTTTTTTTTTATTGCAGATTTAATTTATGCAGAAAGTAAAAATAGAAAAACCACAGAAATGACATATTCAAATTCCCTTAAATAAAAATGTTTTTATTTTTTGTCATTAACAATTACCATTTAATCAATTTTTCTACTCATCTCATAAGTTTTATTTTTTTTTTAACTGACCAAAAATAAAAGTTCATAAAATTAATTCACCTTTCTTGTCAATTACATTCAATTGTTACAAAAATGTCCATTACAATTTCGTCTTTTTTTTATGTATATTTCATATTTTCATGATGATGATTATGTTCATTTTTGTATTGTTATACATATATAAAATATCAACATAAAATGATGAAAATTAAAACCACAATTGTCTCTCTCATTCAAATATATATAACATTTTATTATTCAAATTATGTTAAATGCTACAAAAAAAAAAAAAGAAAAAAAAATCATGTTTTAACTGTGTTAATAATTTTCTGACATTTTTTACAATGTTTCTTAAAATCCTTTAAAAAAAAATTATATGTAAATCTTTTGGTACAAAATCATTTAATTTCTGTATATCCTGGACATAATGTTACACAGAAATATATTAAAACTACATATGTAAAACATAAAACATAATAAAAAAAAATGAAAATTGTATTGTACTTTTATATTGTCACAAATTTTTTATGAAAAGTGAATAATAAAAATTTGTCGGGAATATTATGAACATAAAAGAAATTATTTGTTCAAGATAAAATTCATCATGATTCAATGAATCATATATGAAAATTGAATATTTTTGAATTTTCAATTTTGGAATTTTATATTTAATCTGAAATTTATTTCTAAAATATTTTTGATTTATGTATATACATAGATTGTGCAATGGTCTGAGAAAAGTAGATACAGATACAATCATCAAATATATTCACATAAACATTATAAAATTATATTTTTAACAGAATGTTAACTATAAGTTAATTAAATTTAATTAAATTTTCTAGTTTTAATTTCATAAAATTTTATTAAATTAGTTATTCATTGTAGGTTGTAAGCTACCAATAACGACATTCAATTGATCTATCAGCAAAATATTCATGCCCAACTGAAGTGTCGTATTATTAAAATTTAAAAAATGGTCTATTAAAATTGAATTGAAAAATATGAAAACAAACTAATTTTATTAATAAAATTTCATGTAACATAAAATCAAATTATTGATTCAAATTTTTAATTATGTTTCTAATGGGAGTTACAGTGAATTTGGCTCAAAATAACATCCAAATTGTTGAAACAATGACAGCAAAATAGCTCCCCCAAAAACTATATTTAGTAATCAATTAAACAATTTTCATATTACATATTTTTTTTTTTTAATAAATCAATAAAAACTCGATAGTGAATTCTATAAAATTGTAATTTGAATTATTAATAAATTTTATTTTATTTCTGTTAAACTTTAGATATATATGTACATGCAGATATTTCATAAATCCATAAACTTTTGAAACTCAATTGACAAAGGGAAGAATTTGAAAATCTTATTGAGATAAGTAAAAACAATATAAAATATGATATCTAATATTATATTCCCTTATAAATAAAAACAAACAAAAAAAAAAACATTTTATTCAATCAATTTTTTTCAGATATATTTTATTTTAAATAAAAATAAAACATAAAAATTGCTAATAAATTTTTAATGTTATATTATATACAAAGAGCATTAAGAGCCAATTTATAAAATTACCTGTGACATAAAAAGGACTCACTAAATTTAATTAATATCATTTGCATTATAAATCAAAGACAAAATTTACATATTAATTTTTTGTATATGTATAAGTATTTTTAAAAATATTTACTTAATATAAAAAAAAGTTTCCAAAAAATTATTATATGTATTATGTAAAATTATCAAAATGAAAACTTATTTAAAAATTCATTTTGATGTTACACCATATATAAAATTAATCACTTTTGAATATAATTATACATTAAAGTGTTAATTGTATTTGACACAGGTGGATATTTTCTGTCAAATTATATATTCACAAATAGCTTTATGAAATTTGCTCTTTTGTGACTTGGTAATTTTGTTGATATTATTATATGTTGTCAAAATTCATTTATCAATCAAATAAAATGATTACAACTTTTTGTATATTATTAATATTAAAAGCTTAAATCATCCGTATTACAATTTGACATAAATGTATGAGTTATATGTAAAATTATTTGCCTTTAAATTATATTGATTGTATTGATTTTATATGAACGGATATAAGTATTCTCCAACTGTCATCATTTCTTCCTGTATCTAGCCTCTGTGTAATAATTTGTGTTGAATGCATCGGTTTTTAATGTTTTAACATTGAATTTAACTATATTTATATTATCTTCAATGTAGTTGCCAGCAACATGGCCCCCAAAGGTATACAATTTGAAATATGATTAAGCTATTTAACGATTTAACTTTGTAAAATCATATTAATTTAACTTAATGTATCATATAATTAATTTAACTTAATGTATCATACCATATTAATTTAACTTAAATCATATAAACCCAACAGTGAATAAATAAACCAATTAATACAAATGAAGCTGGTGTTATTGGATATTCACCACCGGAATGATAATATGTTGGTGCCAATACAGATATAGCATGTCCCTGTCCCATTGCCGATTTATAATAAACAATTGAAGAAAATGAAGTACATAATTATATATTATCATTTTTATATACATATTTCTAGAAGCCAATTCTATATCTCATAGCTCCATACAATCGATTTGAACCAAAAAATTTTTTAACTATTATAAAATTGTTTTTATAATAATAAAATAAATTTGATATTTAATGAATTAACTTATGAATGAAATGAAGTTAATAATAATTTTTTGTAATCTAATCATTATTTTAACGTTCAATTATCAATTTCCACCGTAAACCATTATGGATAATTCCATTTTATATTATTCCATTAGTAGTACAAAAATGAAAAATGTAAAAAGTTCATACATAATAATAAAATGGTGTACATGAGTTCCTTTAGTTTCTTCACAATAAATTTTGAAATGATAAAAATAAATTTGCCATCAAAAAATATGGACATCTAAAATCCTCTGATGAAAAGTCCTTAATATGTTTAACAATCAATTTTTATAGCTGAACAGAAAAAAATAAAATCAAAAAATTTAATAATTGAAGGTATAACAGAAAGAATTAAAGCTGCAAATTGTCACGATCATCAATTTTGAAATGAAAGGACTTATTGGTATTTAATCGATAACAATTTTTTTTAGTTTGAATTTCTTTACTATCCCATTTTTTGTTCCTGAACAAAAATATGTTCGAAGGTAGTAAATTAATTGTCTTATACGTTTTTTTACTCTGTATTTTTCCTGCTTCTGAAAATGAATAAATTCCCTATTGCAACATTTTTCAATACATTAACGTTTCATTTTTTTTACATATCTATATATACAACTTTAATGCAAGGAAATATATCGTGAATCAAAAGTAATGATCCGTAAATTGAGATTTATTCAAAATTATCGAATAAAAAAATACCAATGCAATTTAAAATATAGGGTACATGATAAAAGATTGTTATGGGATTTAAGTGCATATAAATATTATCTTAAATGATTCCAATTTTATTGATTATTTCGTATTTGTTGAATATTATAGAAATTTTACATTTACTGACTGTATTAGGTAGGAATTTAAAATAACTATTAATATTGGTAATATTATCAGACAATTTGATAAATGATAGTTCACATTGAAAGGATTACAAACCGAAAATTTAAATTATAATAAGTAATTTTGAATACTATCTCATATTGCATTTGATAAAGCTGCCTCTACATTATAAAAAAAAAGTGTATCAGCCTGTTACCAATTTGGTGAAATTGTATCGATTGTGGGCAAGTTTACAACACATTGAAAACCATTTAGAATGTTTAGGTAATATTAAAATATTTTAATTTATGTGGAAGCTGGTTAATGGTAGTGAGTTGTATAAGTGTATGGAGAAGTTGTACAACTAAAATTAAGTTTCTTCAAGATTTTTGTCATGTTAGCAATATTTTTCATTGATTAAAATAATATTAAATTATAATTATTTTTCATACAACTTTTATTAAAGGATTTAAAGAAAATAGAGTTTTTATTGGAGTCCAATGGCACCTTATTTTCAATTAATTATATTTATATGAATTTGAAAAATTATTTTATTATCTTTAGTTAATTTGTTGGTGAAGACATGTTACAAGAAACATTTGTCGAGGATAACATTTGTCCGCAGGAACAGTTGTTTTGAAACAATATTGGTTGATTTAAATAATTAACATTTGAAGCGGATGGATTTCCTTCTTAGATTAGATTGGATAAGTAAGAGGCAGAAGTAAGAAATTCCACTTCTCTACACTACACTACACTGTGATCTAAAATGTTAATAATACTCAGGCTTCTGATGTAGAAGCGTTGAGTTTTTCTGACGGCCAGACCCCTGACTTCGTGAGAACAGTCACTGTTTCCAATTTTGTTTAAGTGATACTAGAGCGCGCAGTCACCTGAAAACAGGCCAATTATTGTAATTAGCATTCCATATTACCCATAATTCCAATAATTCAATTCCTGGATCATTCGTCATGACAGTATTTAATTTTAGTACAATTGATATTAAATTAAATTATGATATTAATGGTTTTTATATAATACCAATTTATATACTTAAATACTATTTATTATATTGTTTAACAATAATTTATTACAATTAACTATAAGAATAATTACAATAATTATAACAATTTATTCTATTATCTAATTTCAATCCAATCAATATACATGATTATTAAAAATTAATTCATTAGATAATAATCATTATTTTTATTTGTTATAAAATAACATTTAGAAAATAAATAACATTTATTTCTAATATTTTATAACTATTAAAATTATTATTTAATGATCATTATTTTAGTAAAAATATTTGCACCAATTTTCTAAAATGAAAATCACCACATTAATTTTATATCATTGAAAATAATAAAATAAAAGGAAAAAAAAATACAAAAAAATTTCTTAATATACAGTGACTTGATACTCCAATTTTATTATGGTTAAAGAAAATTTTAGATATAAGTATGTATATATGTATTATAATATATCTAAAGAAAAATATATATTTCTTTTATTTATATTGTCCAAAATTCAAGTCACGTTTTCATTTTTGTAGAATTTTTATGCCGCGCATTAATAGTTTTCTTATTTCTGTTTCCTTCTTCTATTTTGCAAATGATGATATCGCATATCCTTTTCAAACCTTTCATATAAATACCAACTTAAAGGAATACATTTATTAAATAAAATTGGATTTTTAGATAAGTATGTATTATATTATATATATACATACATACATAAAAAAGCATAAATGATAGTTTCGATCTTTTAGATATTATTATTTTTATAGTGTTTATTTTCGATTAATATTATTGTTTAGTATATTAGACAAACTATAAAACTATAGAAATGAAATGTAAATTGAAAATTTTACATATCCTGAATTAGTAAAATTTTATGAATTTTTTTTTTTTTATATATACATATAAGAACTGATATCCGATAGAAAACTATTCTAAAAAAAATATGATATTGTAATACACTAAAAAGTGGGAAATAATTCTTCTTCAAATTATAATTGGAAAACAAAACTAAATTTAATTATTTACATCATAAAAGTTATAAACTGGTACACAAAAACTCTTAAATAGTATTTTGTTACTTGTGAAACCTGGATACATTCATAGGCAGAAACAAATGTTCTGCGAATATTTGAAAAAATAATTCTCAGTTGAATTTTTTAACCATGAGATAAATAGAAAATGAATAGAAAAATCATAGTAAAATATCAAATTTATAAATCATAAATTTCAGAGGATGGAATTTGTTAGCTTTTTTCTAGTCATGGCTCAATGATATTGGAAAAAGTTATGAGGATTACACGAGATGATATTTATGTTTTTATTTCATTCGTTTTATTTATTCCATTTCTTCATTCATTGAGGGTACGATACGAATTCATTTACGCGGAATTTTTATATAAAAATTATGCACTTCTTTTATTTTTTTTACAAATAACTACTAAATTATACAACTACCAAATATGTTCAATGTTACTGTATTGTAACGCTATAATAGTATAATAGAAGCTATTAAGTAGTAAATGGTAACAAAATGTATAAAAAAATTAACGAAATTATAAAATTGTAACGAACCAAAATTTCATTAATTTTTCACCCGTAACTGGAAATATTTTTTTTCTTGACGTAACGAAATGAATAACGTTACTAGTTATTCCAGCACTGTTCTAATGTTATCATTTTGGTGAATGGTGAATATCTCAGATTCTACAAAAATGGACAAGTAACGTAAATAAATTACAATTTATAACAATTTTTTTCTTCTTTAAATTTTAATTTTTTATATGGATCATAATAATAATCCCAGCACGTGACAAATTTATATTAAAAGACATCTTACAAAGATATTATGTACAATTAAAATTTCATATTATAATAATAAAATTATAAAATTAATTCAAACTAATAATCATTTAACATTTATTAGTTTCTATTTTTTTATAATTATAATTTTATTTTATACGAAAATGATAAAAAAATTATTATTACCTCTTCTATTTTATAAAAGAAAATCCAATTATCTTTTCATATTATTTTAATCGACAATAATTTTCTTTAAAATAAATATTTTCATTTCGACTTTGACCATTTACAATTAAAATTTCTAGATCTACTTACTCTAAGGCGTAATACTCTATAAAAATTCTATAAACTAACCTAAAATAATAAAAAATAATTTACTATTTTACAACAAATGTTTTGTAAATTAGTATAAGGGCTTGAAACTGGTTTTTTAAAACCAAACCAAAAAAAAACCATAATAGTTCAAAAAATTAACGAAACATTAACCAAAACTGAAAATTATAGTTTTAAAATCAACGAAGTCAAAAACAAATTTTAAAATCAAGTGAATCCAAAAATAATAAAAGTATGTTTAGCTAAAGCATATAAATAATTTACTTTTTTTTAATAAATATTTTTTTTAATACCAATTTCCATAATATTTCTTCATTTTTCCTTAAGTGTTACTTGAAAATCCAAAACCTGCAAATTTTTATAAAACTAAAACCAAATCTTTATAGGTCAGAAAAACCAAGCTAAAGACGAAATTGGTTTCCAGCCCTCAAATAGAATAATAAGTAGAAAAATTTAATGTATAGATAGAAAAAATCTAAATTTAAAATTATCATCTAATAATAATTGTCTGACAGCCTGTTCATTTTAAATATAATTGAATTCAATTAAAATTTCATAATATGAAACACTATAGTTTAACAATGATTTTTTTGGTTTCGTCTCATTTTATATCAATTTCGTTTTTTTCTTTTTTTCAAAGAAATTAAAAAGAAAAATGGAAAAGTCTTTAAATTTTCTATATAGGTATATAATATATATTTCTTTAGCTGTTATCTAAAAGTTTCACTTTTAATGATGATCCATTCTTCTTTTGGGATGTTAATATTTTATTTAAATAAATATTGTTAAAAAAAAAAGCAAGAGAGAATTTGCGGTAGCAGTATTGTAACCATTTAAAATTTTCATCATTTACTTTATTTTTTATTTTTATTCTTCTATGCCATATTTATAAAATATCCTAATAAAGGATACTAAATATAATAATATAGATACATATATATATATAGGTATATTATATGTAAGAAACCACAGAGCGGTAAAAGTTATTCTACTGTGTGTTTTGATTAAGTTAACAGAAGACTTCCATTTCAATTATAAAGTTTTTTGAAAATCCACCTGAGGTGTTCAAGTAATTTACATACAATTTTATAACGTATTTAATAGTGCGGTTAAATATATATATATATATATATACTATACATATATATATATATACCTGATATATATGTATATATAAATATAATATAATGTGAAAATTCTGGGTAAATACAAAATAAGAATGGCGCGATTTATATTAAATTTGTATAATGAAAATTGTATTATTATTTTTTTATCTAAAAGGACTGAAAGGACAAAAGAAATATATTACACCAAATTGTACATTATATATGTATATATATTATTTTTGGGACGAAATGTATATTTGCTATATAGGTGAATAATTAAGGTTATATACACGCATAGAAGAGAGCACTATAATATAAATAGCCCAGTATTTATCTTTAAATATGATCAGTTTTTAAATAGTTTGTTAGAAAATTATTGAATCGCATGATGACAAATAGAATATATTAATAAAAATATTTTTATATTGATTACAATTATTAAATTATCAAAATGTGTCACAAAGCTCGACTGAAATAATATGAAGGATCCAATGTACTATCTGGTGTAAAACTATGAACACGTTCATTTATAAAAACTATAAATAACGTAAGAGAAAGAACAGAGCCTTGAAGGTTCACCAACATTTAAGTTATTTAAGTCGGAGGTGAGTCTATCAAAATGTAAAAGTTCTCCGTAAAAGTAAAAGTAAATGTAAAAGTTCTCCGTTCTCCGACACCAAAAGCCTTCAAATTATTAAGTAAACCAATGTGCTTTATCAAAAGCTTTCGAACTGCATACGGCGATTGTTAGTTTCTAACATGTTATTCATCCATTATTAGTTAACTAATTCCATTCCAGACCCTTCGATGTCACTATAAATTGATTGAACTTTGAGGACCATTAATATAAAATTTTGCTATAATGAATAATTTATAAAAACTAGGCAAAATTTTATCAATTTATATAGCGTTTACCGACAATAAATTCTTACATTTAAAAGCTATAGCTTCTAATTACTAAAAGAAACATTAAGGTTTCCAATCCATATAAATTTAATAGGTCAAAATACCTCTATTATTAGAAAAATAATTCATATTAGTTCATACCTAAGTTGTCGAGTCACTGAAAAAAAGCTTTACTTTACAATCCACATAACGAAAATTTTCTGTAATTCTTTTATACATATTACAATTTTCTTTAAAGTTGTCTAAAAATCGTACAAATTTCGATTATTATTAAAATTTATATATACCTCTAGTAAATAAGAACTTAACTAAAAATTACCTAATTCTTTACTGTACGATTCAATTTTCTGTATATAATATAACATTTAACTTATATCACAGTAAATTAATAATATTGTTAGATAGTATAAAATCGTGGTTTTTTCAAAAAAAAAGTTAAAACGATATGGGTACCATTTCAAAATATTCGGTAAACATATTTAGCGGATAATACAATTTTCCCAATGCCAACAACAAATATATATGATATTCACACCAGTATAAAAAATGATTTTTTCCTTTTTATATGTAGTCATATATATGTAGTCAATTCCAAAAGTACAAGTACAACAGGTAAGGTTCATGTTAGAAACGATAGCAATATTCCTTCAAAACATTTTTTTTTTATATAAACTTTTTTTTTAGATTGTATACGTGCCAGTGAAATTAGGTGATAACATCTGGTTTTTTTTTTTGTCTTGTATATTTTTGAATATGCTTTGTTAGCCATTTTACTTATAGTAAAAGTTTTTGTGGATATTGAATTTTGTGTTTGCTAAATGGTTGTTTAGATAGATAGAGTGGTTTTTTTTTGTATTAAATTGTGGGGAAAAATTTTTGTATAGGTTTATTCTAAGATGGGCTCTCAAATCGAGTCTATGTTTACAAAGGGTATATTCATTTTATATATAGGAAAAATTTTGTAAAGGAATGAAAAGTTATTTAGTATAACTTATATTTTGTACACCTGGTTTTATTTCCAGCAAACAAAATTTTAAAAAAATATATATTTATGTTTAATTGTGTGTAGTGTAAAGTTAAATTGTTATTTTTATAATAAAATTTTAAGGATCACTTTCATCTTTATAATTAATTTTTATTTAAGTGAAGTATAGAATTTGTAAAATGAACTCATCTGTATAGAAAATTTTGTAAATATTAATTTATTAAATAAAAATTAAGGTAACTTATATGGTAGAATTGCACCCTATATCAGATGATTTTTTTGATGGATGTTGGTTTTCAACAAAAAACGAACAAATCTGTATTATCAGATGAAAGTGGAAAATATTTTTTCTATACCCTAAAATGCTATGTAAAAATTGAATTGATTCTCAGGCAGTTCAATTCCAGACCCTTCGATATCAATATAAATTAATTGAACTGTAGCTGTTGAATGTCTATTGATTTATACCGAAGTAGATATAGTTCTTAGGTTCTAATTTTAATAATTAACTCTTGATCTAAAAGATAAAATTTTTACCACTTTACTTGTTGCATTAAAAAAACCAAAAATTGTACTTTTAATTTTTAAAAGAATTCAAAATAAAAAGTTATGAATCTTTTAAAGTGGTCCGCAACTTATGGGTGATCCAGCATTTGCCAGTTCCTTGTCTTAAGAAAATGCAACTTACTTTATCTTATTAAAAAAAAATGTTTTTAAAAATATTTAAACTACGGATTAAACTAAAATTAATTTAAAATTCTTAACCTAAAAAACTATAACTGCTTGTACTTGGTTGATTGAATCCACCTTGTGGCATTCAGGAACCGTACCATATTTGTATGGATTTCACAAAGCATCTCCATCTTGCTCGGTTTGATACTGTTGTTTTTTGGGCATTCTCATGTAAGATTGCACCTTCTTGGAGTTCTTAGAGTATCGTGCATCTCCAGGCGTTCTTTGGACGACTACGACTTTTTTATCCTTGAGAATCCACTCCAAAGACATTCTTGTAATGTTATCGGGCTTTTTTCTGATGGGATGGACGATCCACCTCCGTTTCTACGTTTCATCTGCTTCAGTATGGTTTCCTCATTAGTTAAGTTCCATAGATCTGCATTGCTGATAGTGTTGGGACAGAATATTCTGCATATGATTCTGAGGTACTTTTTGATGAATACTTAGAGCTTTTGTGTAATGCTGTTCCATATAAGCCACTTTTCACTGCAGTACAACAGAGTTGACTCTACTTGTGAATTTCTCTATACTGGTTACAATGTTCCGAATGCCGCTCTCTCTTTATTGAGCCTGTTCTTTGCGCCTGTTTCTGCTCCGCCATTCGTTGTCATTGCTATCTACGTATTCGATTGATTGATTCGATTGATTGCAACATGATATCTTCTGTGCTAACGTTGTTTATTCTCATGGCTTTGGTTTTCTTGATATTTATCTCAAGTCCATCATTGCGCTGCGCGCTGATCCAACAAGCTGATTTAACTTAGCTTGCATGTTATAGATCTTATGCGAGAGTAGACAAATATCACCTGCAAAATCCAAATGCTCGAGTGGACGTGAGAGATTTCAAGTTATTCCTCTTCTCTTTGAACAGACTTTGCTCACAATCTCATCCAGCACGATTGTAAATTGTTGGAGTGATTGAGGGCATCCTTGCAGTGGTACAAGGATTATATTTCCTTTTTATACATTCATAATATTTGAATTTTCATAATCATTATTTTTTGTTAAATAGTTAGTTTCATTCAAATTTCAGTTTTGATCCCCTATTTATAATTTTCTGAATAAATAGTTCTGGTTTTTATTGAAATAAAATTCAAAAACTTAACTTAAGTGCTTTTTAAAAGTAACATAAAATAATAAATTCAGAAAAAAAAAGAAAAAAATTATGTAATATATATTTATATGTACAAAAAAAATTACCTTTTTCCTATTAAATATTTCTTCTATTTTTGACACATTTCAGTAAAATCATATATGAATAATTCATTATTCCCGTATGTAAAATTTTTGAACAAACTTTTTATATATTTTTATTTTTATCAGCTTTTTTTTTTATTATACCTTAGTGTGGTTAATTTATATTAAAAATATAAAATTTTGTCTAAATATGCTTTTAAAAATAATTAATTCATCACCCAATATTTTTTTGGTAACTTTTTGGTATATTTTTGTTAAATAAAATTATCTTACTGTATAATTAATATAAGGGAAAGGTTATTTTATTATTGTAACAAATGTTTTTTGTAACACTTTTAAATCAAATATTTATTATAACGCTTTATGGAAATTTTTATATATGTTTTCTTTTAGTTAAAAATTAACCTCGGATATGAAAGAAATTCTGTAAACAAATAAACTTTTTTATAAGCAAAATATAATCATTTATTTTATAAATTTTCCATTTATCTATATTATAAGTATTTCCAATTATAATTGAACCTAAAAGAATTGCTGTTGCATCAAAATACTATTAAATGTCGAAAAATTTAAATGTCGGTCGTTTCATCTATGTCATATAAAAAGCAAAACTGATGAGATTTAATCTTTATTAGATATATTATATGGTTTTGTAGCCACCATTTTAGTATTCATAAATGTAGTAAATATTATCATCTTAGGTAAATACATTTTATATAAATAAAATATTTAATTAAAATTAATAATTAATGTTTTTACACCAAGAGTTAATATTAAAACTTATGAAGAAAAATTATTAGCTAAAATAATTATAGTTCTCGTCATTATCATGTATGTATCATATCTCTGATCGTAAGGGTTGAAATGCAAATCATTATAAGAAACAGAGTAAAATAATTTATTCAATATTTGCCAAAATTTATTATAAATTATGCAATGACATGAGGGAATTTTATTTCAATTTTGTTACACATTTTATTTCAATCTATTTTAATTCAAATATGAACAGGAGAAAAAGTGTCACTTTACAAAAAAGGAATTAATTACCACTACCTAGGTCAAAATAATTTTAAAATATAGATAAATACAGAATAATGCAGCGGTTTCCAAACTATGTTCCGCGGAACACTGGTGTTCCGTTGAAGATCATCAAGTTTTCCGTTTAAAAAACAAATTTATCTCGTTAGAAAAAAGAATTTTTATTTATCATTTTATTCGTTCTTTAACATCAACAAAAATAAAACACTATGTTTTTGTATTTGATTTTTTGCTATGCTACATGTGCCGAACTTTAAATAACCTAGTAGACTTAGAAATATTGTGTTTTTTGTGTTATATCTTTTAATAAAAAATTGCAGTACTGGATTTCTGAAGTTGAACAAAATAATTTTGATTGTTTTTCCACATTAGCAGAGTTTTTAATTGAAATAAACTCTAAAATAGATGATAAATCCTCGAAAGAAATTTTACAACATTTGCATAACTTACAGTCAAGCCTATTACAATATTTTCCAAATTCCGCTGAGGATAACTCTTGGATTAAAAACCCTTTTGTAATAACAAATAATCCAGTGGGTTTCAGCGCAAGTAATAATGAAAACCTAATTAATTTAATTACTGACTCTAGTTTAAAACAAAAATACAATGAACTTCCATTAAATGAATTTTGGTTAAGTTTAACAGAAGAGTATTCCAACTTGTCCAAACTAGTTATTCATGTGTTACATCCTTTCACAACTACATATTTGTGCGAAGCTGGATTTTCATATTATGCTGCAACAAAATCGAAGTACAGAAACCGACTAAACGCTACACCAGACATAAGAATTCAGCTTTCTAATATTGAGCCTGATATAAAAAAAATATGTAATTCAAAGAATCAAAAACACCGCAGTCATTAAGAATAAAATTGATTTTTTTTATATTTTCATGTATAATTGAATTTTAGAAATACATACTATTTATTTTGTTTGTAACTCTTATATGTATATATATTTTTAAATACACAAATTATAGCTTATATAAAAAAAACATAAGTGTTCCTCCGGAATTATTAGTTTTGCGAAGTGTTCCTCGACCCGAAAAGTTTGGGAACCGCTGGTATAATGGATAATTTTTTTCAAAAGTTGAATTAATTAAACACCATTTTTCTTTAGAAGAAAGCAAACTCCAGTTCTGAGTTTGAAGCCTTGAGCCTTCCGATTCCGAAATTGTTTAAACATGATAATAAAGAAAACTTTTTGAGTATCTTAATATTTCTAATGATTACTTTTCATATTATTCGAAATTTACTACAAATAATAGATTTATCAACTTTAAATAAATACCTTAATAGATTGTTATATAAAACGTATTGAAACTCATATTTTCAAATTAATATTAAAAGGTTATTTATATTATCTTATAAATTAACATTCAATTATTTATTTAATTAAATCATTAATTTTATCTTACAAAATAATGTCTTAATTAATGTACGTTCAATAAATTTCTGAAAATAAAAAAAAAAAATCTTTTAATGGAATTCCTTTAACTTCTATATACAAACATACATAAATTTTATAAATATTCATTATATTTAATTGAAAATTATATTAAATATATACAAAATAACTGAAAGATTTTAATGGAGTTGTGGTTTATCCCAAAAAGGACTAAAAGTTATATTTATAGAGTGTTATATTTAGGATTTTCATAAATTCAAAATAATAAAAGAAGGGTCAAAGCTGGTTGTCCAACATCAATAATTTAGTAGATACATCACCATATTTTTGCTAAAAAGTTTTCAAAATAAGTGTTAATAATTAATTTGAAAACCTATTATTAAAAATTTTCCCATTCATTCTAATGGGAATTTTCCATTTTGTTTTGCTTTTTTATGGATTAAAATTATATTCTATATTCAGCGCGGAATTAATATTAAGTATTCATTTAATTTAATGGATACGATTGATGGAAACAAAATTATACTAATTTTTAATTTTTACATATTAAGGTATTTTTTTTTTAATTATTATAGCATATTTCAAATTCCATAACATTTCTATAGTGGTTTTTTTTATAAATGTATAAAAAAATTGTTTTTTGATGATAAATATAAATAGCCATCAATCGTAATGAGTAATTCCAAAAAACTTAAACCAAAACTGAAAAATTGGTAAGTTCCAGCGAAAAGAGTGAACTGTATTGTATTACTTAGATGGAAATTACGTGGAATTTTTAGTATAATATTGTCAATCTTGAGAATTATCAAATTAAAATTACATATTCCTGACGGTTTTAGAAGAAAGCGAACAGAAACCGGTCTGATATAAAGGAAATATCCGCGTATAAAATGGTTTTTCTTTATAAAATACAAAATATAATATTTTATAATACATATTTATATATATTAAAATAACAAAAATTTTAAATATGCTATACATATATTTAAAATTAGGCCTAATAACCAGCTCAATTCAACATAAAACAACTTACAATTACTAAAAATATTTTTAAAAAATATTAGTTAGCAAAACACAATGCCAAACATTACATGATCATTACTTGCTTAGTATGTAATTTGAATGCATAATGTATAAGCCTATGAAATTGTATGTCGGATTCCTTCTGAATGTCTACCCAAAAGTCAAACTTTATTGTTACCAATTGTTTATAGGGTAAATGAAATTTTAAATTTATATATACCATAATATAATAATATTTATATTGTGAATATTCGAAAATTATATGAATAAATTATTAAATTAATAAATTTGAATATTTAAAAACTATTTTATGCTTAATTAATTATTAATTATTATTATCAAATGTAAATTTATTTTAATAATAAATGCCTTCGGATGCAAAATTGATTTATATGCACATTTTTATATGAAAAAATTATGAATAAAACATTTTAAATCCTTTTTGTTTTTTTTTTCTGTATGCATTATATTTATAAATATATATTAATGAAAATACATTTTTTTTTATAGTCACATAAATCGGGTTAAGATCCATAGCAAACTCTGCAGTTGTTATTCATATTTCTACTTATTTATTATAATATAAAAGTAAATACATAATTATGTAATATGAAATACTGCAAAAAAAACAGCAAATACTTAGTTTCCTATAAGAAGAAAGCATTAAATTCAAATTCAAATTTTCATAGTATTTATTTTGTATGTTTTAATTCGTTTTAAGAGTTAATTCATTACGTATGAGTTAATTGTGTATGAGTTAATTCGTTACAAAACTGTAGTTTATCGGAGTTTAACTTTAATCTTTTTACATAAGAAATTAATAAAAGAAACATTCGGGAAATAAATATAAATGCTAAAATACTTTTGAAATAACCGACAGCTCAAAAAATGAATATTGCTGAAATAAATGTTTCTTTGAAATTATTTTCCTATTTTTTTTATAAAGCAATGTTATATATAAGTACGAGTTTTATTCAACCCGTTAGCTTATCACAATTTTTTTTCCTTTAATTTTTGATAGTGTTTGAAACAGGATAAGTAAAATTGTAATTTCTTATTTCCTGTTCAAGAATTTTTACTCTTCAAATTCAAATAAATAAAAGAAACTTCAATTAAACTTGACACAATTTATGATTTTATAATTTTGAAATGATTTGAAATATAAACCTACTTATAAAATTTGAGTGCTAGTAAATTAACATTAACGATTAATTTGAGGAAAAAATACAATAAATAATTATGTTACGTAACTTTTAAATAATTAAATTACATTAGAATCTATAAAAATCTTTTTAACAAAATTAAAATATCAGTTCCTTCACGTTATCTCGTTATGATGGTATGTTTCATTATTATTAAAAAATTGGTTTTTATCTTGATATTTTATCGGAATTGCCAGTTTCGATGTGTCAGGAGATATAGCTTCAGTAAAACTAGTCTTTAGCAATTGTTTCTATTCTAGAAAAAAAAATAACTAACAAATAGTTAAGTTCCATCGTTCCAATCTCATTTTATTCCTAAAAATAGTTTATTTCTTTTTAAAAAAAAAAAAACAAATTTCAAATTTATTTTAATTAAATTCGTAAGAAACCTTAAAATGGTAACAACTTGATACATTTTGTAACGTATTAATTCCAGACACGATTTCTTAAAATTAAAAAACCGTATAAAAATAAATAAATTTCTTTCTTATGAGTAAATTAGTTTAGTCAACGAATTAATTTATATATTACTAAAATCGTATTTTCAAATAACATTTTACTCAAAATGGTAAATAAAAATTTATCAAAAATACTAAATGTACTTAAAAATAAATTAATCGCAAAATTATTCTTGTCAGAAAATAATTTATTTTTATTTTGTTGAATTTATACCATAATTCATACAAAAGTTTTACACTTTAACGTTTAACTGGTTATCTCAGGTGTTAAAATATCATTAGATTTGTTTTAAATTATTATTGTTGAAAAAGAAAAATACTAAAACTTTTCTTTTTGTTGTATGGGAAAATATTTAAATAATAATTAAAAAAAAAAATAACAAAAACAATATTAACACCACTATCACCACAGAAAGTTTTATGTTTCAATATTATTTACTATACTATATGATTAAACTTATATACGAGGGTTATTCGGAAAATCAGTACAAATATAAATAAAAAAAATTTCCTCAAACTTCATTTTTCAACATAATATTCTTGTTGCGAAATAGATTTGGCTAAACGATGTTCAAGTTTTTTTAATTTATTCATATAAATCGATTTTTCCAAACCTGTAAAAAGTCTTACGTTTCGTCAATTATTTTAGAACTTGAATAAAATCACTTTCTTGTAAGCAATTTTTACATATTTGGGAACATGATATAATCGGAAAGGCCCAAATCATGTGAAAATCAAAATAGTGACAGAAAAACCATTTTATATAATTATTCCGATTGGCGATATATGAACTGTTACGTTTTCATAATGAAAAAGCATATATTTATTTCTTCATTAATCTTTCTTCACCAAAAGAAATCGTTTTTGCTTTCATTGAAGTATTTTCGCGTTAGGAAATATTGTTTGGATTATAATTTTTTTTCTGATGTATAGTGATACTTCGAAGCAAAAACTCACGTGAATTATGTTAAAAAAAAGCTCCAAACAATACTTTGAAGTCTTCACACATTGACGTTTTTGATTGATTGTGAACAAACTCAGCACTGATCTTGCGGAAAGCTTTTGATGTTCAAATATTTTTTATAGACCAGCATTTTCAAAAAATAAAAAATAATAACAATTTACTTCCAGAGAGTGACCTACTTATTATATATTGCACAGACTTTCCCCACTGCACTCGTATAACATATTTTTAAAGAATTTTTTATTAGTTTCTATATTTTATATTAAAATCTTTATGGGAAATTTCCTTTAAGTTTTTATAAAAGTCCTTTTAATTATAGCTTTTCAATCTACTTTCTGTTGTTGAATAGAATTTTTTTGTCAAAATATTACATAGTAATAGTATAGAATAATTTTATTAAAATTATTATATGAAATATGTTTGCTATCCACTTTATAATTGCTAACTAACAAAATTTACATAATTAGAAAAAAAAATATATAAAAAAGTACTAAAATGTAAAAATGTCTATATAAAATTAATATGATTATAAAATTAATATGATTACTATGATGCTCACATATTTCAATATTTTATCAAAATAATTGAAAATATTATATTTTCAAATTTTCGAGATCTAAATAAATATTGTATATAAAATAACAGCAAAAATACTAAAAAGTATTTTACATAACATTATACTATATCATTTTTATGCAAAAATTATGAAAACTCAATTCAATTAAATTTAAGTTAACCTTTAAAATAATGAAATAAAATGTTATAAATATAGTTTAAAACGATCTACTTGTAGAGCCAAAAAGAGATTTATAATTGATAATTTATTAGTCTAAACATTGAATAATTTAAAAATTATAAATCATTTTATTATACGAATTTAACAAACAATTCAAAATTGTGTAACCTTAAATCCAAAATACAAATACTAAGTGGAATTTAGTAAGACTTTAAGTACAACTTATTATCACATAATACATAAATTTTTAAATAAAAACTTTATAAAATAACTGAAATAATTTTGATTTTCGATTATTTTCATTACACAGCGTTAACATAATGTAATTTTTTATCTAAAAATTTTTTTAAATTATCAAAAAAATATAAAATTGCCACCCAATTAAGAAATTACTGTTCCAAATTTTGTATTCAGTCTAATCGAACTGAATCGAAACTAAACTGATCGAACTATATAGCTAACCCTTAAAACTCATAATAATATATTTTAAATTTTATTAAGTAATAGTTAAATTTTTCATATTTCATTTATTTCATATTAATCAATCAATATTGAATAATAGCCAATTATATTATTTTGATTAACATACTGCTCATGACTATATATTTCTCATATCTCCTGTATTTATATTTTTATAACCAATAAACAAATACTTAACTGAATATTATTTACAGTATAAGCTAGAAATTCAAGCGTAAAATTAGATTTTCTATTCGTGTGAATATTAAAATTTGTTATACTTTTTACTATTAATATAGATAAAATTATATCTATCGAAAAAAACAAAATGAATTCAGATCACGGAATATAATTTTATTTGCATGATTTCCATCTGAAATCCTGTATATATTATATTAACACTAATGTAAAAAAAACTCCTTATATTTCTATATTAATATAAATTCATAAATTCATAAATATTTTTAATTCTGGACAATAATATTTTTCAAAAAAAATTGTATAAACTATAAAAAAGATTAAAATAGTATTTAAAATAAAAATAATTTGAAAATATAAATTTATATTATATACAATTTATAATTGGAAATAATGTATATATGTATAAAAACAGTTTTGCATTAAAATTCTTAACAGTGTAATAAATTAATTTATACAATAAATATGAAATATTTGATTTATTGAGAGAAACATTATATTAAATTATTCTGTGATAGATAAACTATGATGACTTCAACCACTGACATTAAACTATTAATTTATTCACAACATTAAACCAACCACATAATATTTACAATTTTGGTTATATACTTCTTTTTTTTTGGTAACCAAGTAGAAAATGTTGTATTGCATATAAATTGAGGAAGGACAATAAGCTGATAATATTGAATAATAATTATTTAATAATGTTATGCAATTTTATACTGAATTAACAATAAAGTATATATATATTTACTTAAGAATATTGAATATTATTACCAATAATACTCATCTATATTTCCGGTATGCACTTAGCATAAAATCATAATTTTTGTTATTAAATATTTAATTTACTTTATTGTAAATTTTAACTTTATAGGAATAGACTAAACATAAGTTTAATAATATACTGCCAGTGGTAATGCTAACCAACCCGATTTAATCTATAATTATAACATTTCAAAATCTGGAATATTTAAATGATGTCATTGTAGATTAAATTGATTTGGTCTGGAAAATTCCAGGTGACTTGTAAAAATTCATAAAGATATAAAATATTAAACACTTCGGCTAATAAGTAAAAAGTACAAACAATACTTTTAATTCTTCACTCTTTGACGTTTATAAAGGTGTTTTTTTATAAATTCTGATTACTTGAATTTGAGAATTCATGATTTACTTCTATGTAATGTCTATTTTATATAATTGCCATCCACATATGATTCCTGAAAATAAAATTCAGGTTTGTTATTTGTCACTAAGAGTGTTTACCTCACTTATAAATAAGTTAGGTTAAAATTATAAATCTGTAGAAGCAAGAAAAATATTTAAAGATCCAATGCATTATTAAAAAATTATTTTTATATTTTCGTTTTTTAAAAAAAATGTTCTTCTTTGATTAGAGATTTAAAAATACCCAGAAAGAATTAACAACAAAATATGAAATGGTAAGACTTCTTTCCTTTAGAATTATGATAATAATCTAATTTAAACAAAGATTAATTAAATATCAAAGTGTTTATATCCTGACCACTTTGAAATCAAAACCCTTTTAACGACAAGTAAAAATAAAATTGTATAACTTTACATAAAGCTTTAGTTCATTAAATAAACCATAAACGGATTAGTTTTATAAGAAAAAGAAACATTTACCAGGTAAATTATTATTAGTCCTTTTTGTGGTCAAACTTTAACTTTTTGACATCCATAATAAACTTTTATAATCCACTTAAATATTAAGCTTTGTAAAATTATTTGTAAAAGTTTGTTAGTTTAACATTTTTTATCTTCTTATGAGAAGATTTTAATCTTCATATAGAAAATTATCCTTTCATTTTATATTACAATTATTTTTTATGAAGATAAAAGTCAAAGTTTGAAAAATAAATCAATATTTTCTTTATATTCAAATCAAAAAATAATTTTTCATCTTACATTAAGTGAAAAAAAAATTAACTACAAGTTTAATCTTTTAAGCCAAAAAAAGGATTTTTTGGAGAACATAGTTCACAATTTCTATTTAAATATAATATTGATTTGATTTTTTGTTTTGTTATACTGGGTGGGCCTTGAGCCATCCCATAACAGATGCAATGACATTATTTTTCATACTTAGTATTTATTTTAGGTTAAAAATTTATTAAATTTATTTTACGAAAGATAATACACATTATTATATTTTATTTTGTAAAAGTATGCATCAGGTGACTTCATGTCACTCTTAAAGAATCATTAAGCGCAGTTTTATCGTATACTATGCCGGCAAAGTAAGCACTGGCAATCCGCGCTATCTGAATTAGAAGAGTGATTCATTTAAACAGATGGCTCCCGTACCTCTGAAAGTACCGAAACCAGAGTTGAAGCTCCAATCTTCGATATCCAAACTACTCGAAACAGAAATGGTTAATCTTCCAAGCGATGTAAGTATATGTAAATTCTTAAAATTATTTTTATTTTGTTGGTAGCATTGTTAATATCATGATTTTATTTAAGTTATATTTATTTTTGATTTAATACACGACAATATTAGATGCTTTACAATATATTTAAAATTTATATTTATTACAAATATTTATTAATTAATGTATAATTGTATATTTATGGTTTTATTTAATAAAACTACATGTTAATAATATATAAATTCCAAATAAATCTAATTTGTCACTGTTATCATAATGTAAATTATACAAAATTGTTTCAATTCATACTTTGTAAAAAAAAAACTTGTCGAATTTTAACTAATTTGTCTTTAATTATTTTAATAGGCAAAATGTTATGCAAAATCATTTAGTACTTTTTTTTTGCAGACTAAACATATTTTGTCAGCAAGTCCAAGTCCATTAAACGTGAATTGCTCAAGTGAGCAAAGTGAATTTAATATTATCAGATATAATAATATATTTGTTTCAAAAGGTCTAATAGATTTATTTGATGGAAATCTATGAACAAATAATTAAATCATTATAATTGTAATTAAAAAAAAATAATAATTTCGTATAATTAAATTAGTACCAACCTTGCTAAAACTAACTAATTCTAGAAATATGAATTTTCTTTTAGTATTTTAGATAAATAAGCTATAGCAAACGGTCCAAGAAGTTAATTTTACTGAAATTTTATGACAATTTTGACACTATTATAAAACTACCTAAAAATAATGATTATTTTAAAGCATTTGTTCCAACAAATTTACAATAAAATTATATTTATTAAAAAAAGGAAAATATTTATTACAATACAATTGTATTAAATTAAAAACTCATTTTAAAGTTGAATATTGGTTGTAATTAATTATTAATAAACTAAATGAAATTAATTTTGTTGAAATTGAATCCCAAATGGTTAAAATCTTATTTTCTTTATATAAATTTTATTGTTTTAACAATTTCATTTATGTTTTTCAATTCTATATACCCACAAGTTAAAATGTAATTGTAATATTTACATACTAAAAATTATAATATATACTCAACCTAAGGTAAATATGTACAGCATATAAAGTATGTTATTTGGTGGTGTAAATTATATTTATTTTTGTATTTCATTTGAAAAATTATATAATATTTTAGAATGATTTAACAAATTATCCTCTAGCGATTTTATTTTAAAATATAAACAAATATTTAAAATATATGTATAATAATTTTTGTTTAAATATTTTATAAATATACATAATAATATGAATAAAAATAAATTTTAAAATGAAAAAAATATTAAAAATTGACTTTATTTATTATGTCATAAAAAATTTAAGAAAAAAGTTTCTTTTTATTTATTTTTTATATAGTACTATATATTTGTAGTATATAAAATTTGCAGTTCTTTAATTTGAAATTTTTTAAAATTGTATTAAATATACGTGAGTAGTTCAGAAAGTCATTATTCTGCTTTAGTAATACGATTTTTCCAATACCTCAAAATAGCCATTTGTTTCGTCGATATGTTCAGTATTTCAGCCATAAAACTACAAGCTATTTTTCATGTTTTAAAAATGTAAATTACTATAAATTTAATCTGGTACTCTATAGATAGTTCTTAATGTCCTCTAACTGGTGACTAAAATCACATTATTTTAGTAAAGGGTATAGAGGATAAATATTTCGTTTAAAATAAAATTTACGTATTTGAATTATTTTGAAAAGGTTTGATAGAATTTCTAAGAAAATGCATATAAAAATTTCTTTAACAGAAAACAAAAATTTGGAAAAACATTATAAGTATAATTAGTTAGTTAGTTAAGAAGATTGTACATTTCGCTTTCCACTGATAAAATGAACCATTAAATTTCCACTTACTGAATCCTAGTTGATTTATTTTAAGTACTGAATTTAATGTACTGTTTATTTTATGTGTCTGATAATTTCCATTATAATTTAATACTTGAAATCTCTTCCAACAATTAAACTGATGATTACCAATAACAAACCTAATCTGCTTCTCATACATCAGTAAATTATATTTATAATTTTTTTTTTTCATTATGATTTAGTTACAAATTAAAATCAGTTTTGATCAATATCTAAGATTAAATCAATTCAATTTAATTCTAAATATGAAATATAATTTATTTATTTGTGTACCTTTATCATCAACATGGTTGAGCTAACATAAAAACGAAATAAACTCTTCGGATATTTTATGTCGGAAATGAAAAAGGATATAATTTAGATCAGCAAGAAGAAAACAAAAATTGCCAGGAAAAATAGAAATAAGCAATTTATGCAACTTAATACAAATTGATATTGTATTTTTTTTTTTTTTTTCAATAGTATTATTTCACGCAATATGCTAAATCGAGCATAAAATTTAAAAAGTAAAAAATACAATTTTTATTTTGCTTGACTGATTAATATACGCACTGCTGTTCAGAACCTTTTAAAATAAAAAAAATATTAAACCATTCAGTATAATAGATATAGTATTTAAATATTCTGGCATAAAAGATGAACCATTCATATAAAATCAGTTGAAATAAAATTTATCAGGCCAAGAAGAATCAACCACCTGAAAAATCAGCTTTTGAACTCCGGAAATAGACATGTATCCTTCCTTTTTTTTGTTGTTGTATTATTCGTAAATTCTATATTTGCCGAGTATAATAATTTTTGTATACCAGAAAATGTACAGGTTAAGATATTTTTATTTTTAATTTTCATGTATAAATGTTGAAATATCTCTAAAATAAGCTTTTTGATTTTGTTATTTATTTTGTTTTTCTTCATAAAAATTTAACAGTACATAATACTTAAATTACCTGAAAAGCATAATATTTTATATACACTGAAAAAAAAATATGATCTGCTAGTCTATTGAGTGTAGTTCCCAATGTCCTCTAACTGGATGACTAAAATCACATTATAGAGGATATAGGCAAATTGTCCAATTAAAAGATCCAATTTAAAGATTAATTCCATTGGTTGATTGAATGTTTTGAAGTGAAGCAAGGTTTCAATACTTCTCAACCATCTTCACCACGAGGGTCCATTGTACATTTCGCATAGAGTATGTCATTCCAATTTACCTCCCTCATAAACGAAATCAGTCTAGCTAGCTACTTCCCGATTCCTCCATGTCAGTCACGAAATAACGTTCCGTGTTTTTAAATCTTTTCAATTCCATAATTCCATTAGTCAAAAAATGCTTCACAGATACTAAAAAACAATATTTGCGGTAGAGAGAATAAAATGACTTTTTAAAATTTCCGCTTTATTCCATTCTAAAAAAAATATGATCTCATCAACATCTTTTGTAAAATTCGAAATAACAGGCACAGTAGCCATTTTATATTATTTTAATATCATTTTTATGAAATTTGTCTTTCAAAATTTAAATTTATAAAAAATGTTAATTTCGTTTTTAACCATGGTATAAAGAAATCGAAGTATGCTTCACATTTTCTGACAGCTTGTCATTTTTTTAAAACCTGACGTCACTGTTAGTGTTTCGATTTTAATAATTAAATAAAATATTAATAGAAAAAAAAAACAAAAATAATAAAAAGTCATAACTTAAATAGTTTGTTTTTTATTTTTATTTTTCAAATTGCTTGTAAATTTCTTATATTTTTCAAAAACACTCAATGACGTTACGATACCACCATATGGTTTAAACTGCTGTTATTTAAACTGTGAAATTCTTTATACCATGATTTTAGACTATCTCTTTTCAATTTTCTCAACGAAAAAAAACACTTAATTGAGCCTGGAGCTCATAACTTTATTTATTAAGCAAAAATGATATACTAAAATTTAAATGTCCTACAATAATTAGGAAATTAGTTAAGATAAAGAATAATAGCCTGTAGTTTTTCTTTACATCGTAAGAAGTTTTTCTCCACTACTTTTCAAATTCCCAAAAAGTAAAATATAAATTCAAAATATTACTTAGTACGGTAATTTAATTATTAAACTTAAACTGACAAAATTACCAATTATATTCTCTCTGTGCATAAACTAATTTCATAAGGACCTATACAATAAAAATAAAATCTCTAATTCTACAAAATGGTAAATTGTAAACCATTTTGGGATAAAAAAAAAAACATAATTCCGGTTTGTCATGTCAGTTCATTAATTTTTCATTTCAATATAAGTCAGACTCGTTTACCCTTCCTTAACTTACTCTTTTTGCAAAACGGAAAGGATTTCAATTTCTCTACATAAAACACAAATACATATTCCAAATATACATACGTATTCTAAAAATTTTATACTTTTGTTGTGATATACAAAATATATCTTGAGATAAAATATATATATAAGAAGCACCAACAAAGATTTATTTCATCAAATTCCAACAAAATTGTCTTTATAATAATCTGATAAAACCAAATTTGTTTATGCTTGTAGAATGAGTCCAAATATTATTTTTACCTATATAATATAGACTCTAGGATATCTAGGATAATATCATTATTGTATATATATATATGTACAATATACAAAAATATTTTATTCGTTAGATTGACATCTATTACACCTGCTTTAGTATTAAATCTATAATTGACAACTTTATCATGTTTTTGCTTCATTGGAAAAGATTTTTTTTACAAATTTGAACGGTATAAATATCCAATCCACTGTAATGGGATTAGTATTGTCGCGATGACTTTCTAAGTTATATAAAATGGTTTTAACGATGTAGAAAATAAAATTATATCGGATTAAAATTCGAATTTAAGTGTTTAATTAATTGTAAAATTGTTGTTAACAATTTATCAAACTGACAATATGAATCTTCTTCTTGTTAGTCATTTTTTTTATATACATATTATAGTTCAATGAAAAATTGATTTTGATTATTATCTATATATGTATGTATTTTAAATATTTACCAGGATTTGATTTATGAATAAAATAGAAATAGAATAAGTAATAATAATATTTTGTTGTAAAAGTTATATTTATATCAGATAATTTATAAATTTTAATAGTAGTATAAATTTTATGCTCAAACGAAGAGATTGATGTTATCAGGATGAACTGAAATTCTTTGAAATCTCTGATCTGATAATAATTCCTTTTATCTTTTAAAAATTGTAATATAGAAACTTAATGATAAACTTGTTGATATAAAAGCAATTCAAACAACTGTTTTAATTTGATACGCTTTTGACAGATACGCTTGGTTAAAATTAAATTAATACAATTCAATATAAATTCGAGATAAAACCAAAAATAAAATGTTCTTAAGAATGATTCTAATTAATGATTGTATTAGTTTTATTATAAAAGATTTGAATTCGCATATTTCTAATTTACTACCACTTATATTATAAGTGTAACCCTATCAAAAATGCATGTACAAATATAATAAATATATTTTTGAATATAATATTGCCAATTATTTAATTACTTTACGAGTAATTATTTATCCTTCTACAAAATTTATTAAATCTAAAAAAAATTATAACAAAATCATAAATTAATCTAAAAACTCCAACTACCAATAATTAATTCAAAAATTTGTCAATAAATGTGTTTTAACGAACCCAAATCGAACCGCTTCTGCACCGCTTTTTCACCAACATATTACAAAAAACACATATTTATATCTCTTTGCAAAACGGAAAGCAAATTCAATGTTTAAGTAGATCATTAAGAAGGAACTGTTGTAGTGAACGCTTGGGTTTTCAGAAAAATAAAATAATAATTTACAGTGAATAAAAATTGAAAAAAAATTATAAAATTATGTTAAATTATTGTAATTATTTTATACATATATAAAGTAAAACTATAAAAAATACAAAATATTCATATCTTCAATTTCTTTCTATTAAATTAATTCGAATTGTACACCACTTTTAGCGGGCTGTGGGCGTAGTACCAATACATACATACAAATCTCTTCATTATTTTTTCTACTCTTTTCATCCAAACATTTACGCGTTTACGGACGGTACGTTTACAGTCGACCTAACGAAAAAGTTTTATATAAGATAAACTCTTTGTAAACGTAAATCAGTTCGTAAACGTAACGTTTTTCTTTAAAGGATAATAATCATTGAGCCATATTTTAAATTTTTTTCAAAATGAAATATTTAACATAGAAAATTACTAATTTGCGATACAAATGCATTAGCCAGTTAGAAAAAAGTTTTACATTGTATCTCAGCAGCTCTGCGAATATTTAAAACGTTTAAGAGAATCATATTTTACAACTAAAATATTATTAAACTTGGAATCGAAATGAATATTTATTTGATTTAATATAGAAAATGAATTAAAAAGAGATTAAATATTTTCCATCAACTTCAAAATAATTAAGATAAATATAAGTCAAGCGAGTAGTTAGATTTTAACACTATATAATAAAGTAGTCATTACTTATTTTATTTCATCTGGTTTCGTCTTCATTACATTACATATGCATGTACCCCAATTATATCTTTCTCCACGATTTATTTATTAAAATAACAAATATTATAAATTTTATTCTAAATTCCCCTTTTGTAAAATTAAAGTCTAATTCCACCATTAAAACCAAACAACGAAAAAAACCATCAAGTCAATCAAATTAAAAACAAATGAACATCATAAAAATGTATAATTCTTACAATTCTCTTATGTATTATTGTTGGTGTTTATATAATCGGAAAACATTTATTTTTATTTCCCATTATATACATTTAGATATTATAATATGTACATACATATATATAAAATATAATAAATTTTACACCGCCTACAATAATAATCTAATTTAGTTTCCTAATTTCCCACGATAGAAGAAAATATATAAAATAAATTTAAAATATTTCATATTCATATGGTTTTTTATTTCGCACCATAAAATTTTTATTTTATTATACAATATGGTACCATTATCATAAAAATAATAATATCAAACATTATGAAAAATAAAAAAAAATACTATTTACTTAGTAATATTTTCAATATAATGTACAAATTAAATTTGAAACCTTCTTAAATTATTTTGACTAAAAACTTAGTTACCAATACAAGGTTGGGAAAAAAATGTCATCATCAAATTTAAGAATACAAATAACTAAAAACGATTTTTCCCGAAAATAATTATGAAAACTATATTTAAAGAAAAATCGGTATTAGTTTATAAGACAAGGAACCATAAAAAATTTCATGACACCAAGGTATTTCTGTTTGCATTTAAATTCAAAATGTATGGATCGGTTTCAATGTAAACTTCCAGGGCCGGCGCTTCCTTGGAACAGTATTTGAAAACTGTGCATAGTTAATATGGAAAAGAAAAATTTCGTGGGATATTTAAAAATCGTTAAAAAAACGCTTGCGAATCCTACCTCCTGGGTGATGTGGAAACGGATTACTTACGACAAAGGACCTTTTTTTTTGGGGCGCTATTTTAGAAAACTGGATCAGGCGCCAAAATCGTTAGCGCCGGCGCTGTAACCTTCAAACTTGAACGTTAAACATAAATGTTGAATTAGAAGTTTCGGAATTGAAATTTCAAACTGACGTTTTCAAGATCAAACAATCAGTATTTGAAATTTGTATTTTAAATATGTACATAAAAGTATACTACAATACGTATGACATATCGCACGGAATAGACATTCAACCAATATTATTACCCATTTAAAATATTACATACAAAAAAAAACACATTACTACTACAACTTATTGCCAATTTTAATATATTTATTATTTCAAAAACAAAATATGAAAATTATAAAAAATATTTATTTTATTACATTAATAATATGTGAAATAATTGTAATAAATATAATTTAATTTCAGTATAATAATATTATAGCTTTTACAATTTTAACACATTTAAGGATTTTTTATTTCTGATTGTTATATAAATAAAAAATTATGAGAAACAATAATATCGATTAAATTTCCCCATAGTTATTATGTATAAAATCCTTTCCAACAATTTTTTTATAAATTTACAATAACTCTTACATCAAATCCTTTCAAAAAAAAAAAATATTGAAAGATTAATGTACAATAGCGAACGAAATTGTATCCCTTTCTAAAAAACGATTCCAAAAGGATATAAACGCAACAGTATTTATTTTATTTTCCTTTCTTCCTTTATATTATATAGTACATTTTCAATATTACAAATGCTATGGTAAATTCAATTATATATCCTAGAAATGATATTCATTTTAAATATAAATTCAAACATAAAAAACAAAAACATTTTTTTCAAATGTATGCTCGTAGCTAGAAAAACTATGTAAATACATAATCCCAAAAAAATTATATATTATATTTTCTATTGTAATTAACTGAAGCAAAAATTGTTTTGTACTGTCATTGGTTAGAAATCAAATTTAAACTCTAAAATATATAGAGAAATAACTAATTTTATAAAATTCTATTCAATAAAACTGATAGCAAAATAATAATATTAAATGAATACGGCACTAAAAGTTAGACAGTATCTAAAATATCAAATAGATAAAAAAAAAATTTTTTGTACCAACATATAACAACTAAATTTTATTGGTTTTATTATTATTTGTATCAATAATTATTATATGTCCCCTATATATTTAATTTAAAGTATTAAAAACTAATTGTATATAATGATTAAAATTTTACTAAAAAGTTAATTATTCCCGTATGTATGTTAACTTATCTATAAATGTATCTTCTTCTATGCTAATATAGAAAAAAAAAATTGAATATACTATTTTATGCATAATACTATTATTTTATTTTAGATTATATGATATGGAAAATTAATTCGAAATGTGTATAAATTCAATCAATTTATTTTAATTATTATTAGAAATTGAATTCATTTCGAAGTAACTAAAATAGAAAAAAATAAAATAATCAATTTTGTGATATTTTAGTTATAAAAATCATTGATATATTAAATTTTATATGTAGACTATAAAACATTAAAAATAAATAATAATGTAAATTCATTGTTTAATTAATTTGTAAACAATATCAAAATATGATCATTAGTAAAATATATTTAAATAATGTAAATTAACAATTTTTTAGTTTTTAATATACAAATTGTAAATATATAAATGGAATATTTTAGACAATTATTATAGGATAATTTCAGAACTAATTATTACAGTACACCGTCTGAATTTAATTTATAGAGTTATCTCTAAATAACTTGGTATTTAACAGAATTGTTAAATAATGCATTATTTTTGTAATGCATTTTGAACTTCATTAGCATTATTTTAATAATACAATTTGAATTAAAATAATGCATTACTTGTATTATTAATGCATTATTGTTGAATTAATTAATTAAAATAATGCATTAAAAATACTGCATTACATAAAATAATTCGAACTATATGAATTAAATAAGAATTATTTGAATTATTTTTGAATTAACAAAAATAATTCAAGTAATTCACTGAATTATTTTTTTTAATTCAAAAATAATTCAAATATTTGTGATTTAATTCATTAATTCGAATTATTTTACGTAATGCATTATTTTTAATGCATTATTTCAATTAATTAATTCAAAAATAATTATGAATTTGAATTACATAAAAATTAATGCATTATTTATAATTCATAATTATTAAAAATAATGCATTATAAAAATAATGGATTATTTAACAACCCTGGTATTTAACAGAGTTGTTAAATAATGCATTATTTTTGTAATGCAATATTTTTAATAATTATTAAATAATGCATTAATTTTTATTTAATTCAAATTCATAATTATTTTTGAATTAATTAATTAAAATAATGCATTACGTAAAATAATTCGAATTATATGAATTAAATAAGAATTATTTGAATTATATTTTAAATTAACAATTCAAGTAATTCAATGAATTATTTTTTTTAATTCAAAAATAATTCAAAAAATTCTTATTTAATTCATATAATTCGAATTATTTTAAGTAAAAGTTATTTTTTTAATTAATTAATTCAACAATAATGCATTAATAAAACAAGTAATGCATTATTTTAATTCAAATTGTATTTTTAAAATAATGCTAATGAAGTTCAAAATACATTACAAAAATAATACATTATTTAACAACTCTGGTATTTAACCTCAAATGGTGGCAAGAGTTTCATTTCATTATAAACATATAAGCATTAAAAATAATCTGAACTTTGTTAAGTTTTTAAATATATTCACAGTTTTTATACTTACTAAAAATTATATATCGAAAGTATTAACTGTCGGCTTATAATATTGTCCTATAAATATTGTTTTCTATATATTATTAATGATCCTAAAAATCTATTTTTTCTGTAAATAGTCGATAACTTTCGACATTAAATATTTATTTTAATCCTAATCCGTAATTACAAATCCTCATTAATTTAGAGTGCATCTTATCAGTAAACTGAAAAAAAAAATTACTAATTAATATTTGACTTATTTACTTTCGTTAGTCCCAAGGATTAATTCTCAATATCGAATATAAAATAAAAAAAAACAGAATAATAATACATAAACATATATCTATATAATGTTATTTATATACATAAGCATAAGGATATACAACGTTATCTGTTGGATTATTCTCTTTCAAGTTTAATACGGTTAAGATACCATTGAAAAAAAAAAGAATCTTTAAAAATAAAATGATGTGAAAAAAAAAATATAGATTTGATACTACAAATAATTTGTTTTATAAAATTAATCTGCTAAATGAGATGTTTTTTTCGTAATTATTTGACATTTAATCTGATTAATAAAAATAAGTAGACGGAACTAAAAAAAGGAAAAAATTTTAAGGGTTTTTTCGATAATGATTTGAAAAAAAAAATTATAAAAAAAAAAAACATATTTAATTTTTATTTATATATATTTTTATATGTGCATATTTTGAAATCAAATGATGACGATTTGTTTTCTTGTCATTAATTTACCATTAATAAATTTATATTAAATGATTTTGCTGTAGTGTATTCAATAATTCAATGATTGATGATTTACTATAACTTCTGTTAAAAAAATATAAAATTTTAAGAGTTGAAAAAAATTTAAAAATAAATTAGAAGTGGAAATATATAAGGAAATTTAATAAAACTAACAATGAATATTCATAATATTCATAAAATCAAATATTTGAGATATATATACGAGGGCTGATTGATAATTACGTGGACTACCTGTGATTCAGGTAATGCACAGGTATAAAGTAAGTATTTTTTACCTCTAAAATCATTTACTAGGCTATATATAAAATTTAAAGTCGATATCTTGTATACTTTCCATGTAACAGTCGTTTAAGTAAGTCAATCTCAGTGAATTTTTAAAAATGGATAAAAACGAATTTCGTGTGTTGATAAAACATTATTTTTTGAGGCAGAAAACAGCAAAGGAAACTAAAGAAAAGTTGGATAAATATTATGGTGAATCTGCACCTTCGAAATCAATGGTTTGCAAGTGGTTTGCTGAGTTTAAAAGTGGCCGTACCAGCACAATTGATGAACAACGTTCTGGGCGTCCAAATGAAGTGACTACTCCAGAAATGGTCGATAAAATCCATGATATCGTACTAGATGACCGAAGAGTGAAATTGCGGGAAATTGTTGACATCGTGAACATCTCATCGGAACGTGTTTTTAATATTTTACATCAATATTTGGATATGAAAAAGGTATCTGCAAGATGGGTGCCGCGTTTGCTTACAATTGATCAAAAACGCAATCGTGTGACAACATCAAAGCAAGTTTTGGAGTTATTACAACGTAATCCAGTCGATTTTTGGCGTCGTTGATGAAACATGGATACACTACTACACACCAGAGACAAAAGAACAATCAAAACAGTGGATTTCTACAGGTGAAAAGGCTCCAAAGAAGGCAAAAACAGTTCCATCAGCTGGCAAGATTATGGCCACTGTTTTTTTGGGATGCTCATGGTATAATCCATGTCGATTATTTACAAAAAGGAAAAACAATCACAGGACAATATTATGCAACATTATTGGATCGTTTGAATGAAGAGATTATAATAAAACGACCACATTTAGCAAAGAAAAAAGTTCTTTTTCATCAAGACAATGCACCAGTTCACAAATCAGGAATTGCAACAGCAAAATTATTAGAATTGAGATATGAATTGGTTCCTCATCCACCATATTCTCCAGATTTGGCCCCTTCTGACTTTTTCCTGTTTCCAAATATGAAAAAATGGCTTGCAGGAAAGAGATTTGGGTCAAATGCTGAGGTCATCGACGAAACAAATGGCTATTTTGAAGGGTTGGAGAAATCATATTTTTTGGAAGGCATCAAAAAACTGGAACATCGTCTAACTAAGTGTATCGTCCTAAAAGGTGACTACGTTGAAAAATAAAAAAAAAAACTGAAAAAAACTGTGTCTTCTGTGTCAGTCCACGTAATTATCAATCAGCCCTCGTACATATATGTATACAAAAAAATTATATTATTATTAACTTTATTTAGTATTGAACTTTCCATAGCTCTCTGCGTAACCTGCAATTTTTGTTTCAATTTTGATGGCATCGTTCACGATTGAGCACCATACGTAAACACGTGTAGAACATCCATGTATAAGTGTTTATAAATAAGTGTTTCTTGCTACTATTAGAAATTTGTGTATTGATGATTGTTTTAAGGTTCCAAAATTGTTTCCAACTGTTTGTGATCCGTCTATCAATTTCTTTTTCTTGCTTCTTGTTGAACGAAACCAATTGTCCCAAGTATACATAGTCTTCGCCATATTCTAAATTTTTATCATTTAATTTAATTATGGTTTTAATAGAGTTAAAACATTACTTTTGTTTTTAATTGATTCATTTCGAGACCAACATCTTTACATCCAGCTTCCAGTTTATTTACCATACATTTTAAGTCTTTATCACTTTTGACAAATAAAGTTATGTCATCCGCGAATATTAAATTTGTTAACAATTCTCCATATATCACCAACCCCAAAACAGAAAAATCTATTTTTCTAAAGACGTTTTCAGCTCAAAACATATCCGGTGAAATAGGATCACCTTGTCGAACACCTTTCTCATTTTTTTTTTTTTTGCCTTTTCTCCTCTCTGTTGATACTGTTGCGTAGCAGTTTTCATATATTTTAATTAAAATTCTTATTATTTCACTTGGTACACCCTGTTCTTGTAAAGCTTTCCATATTTCTACATAAAGGCTTTATAGAAATCTACGAAACCACAATATAAATCTTGCTGATATTCTGATGATTTTTCAAAAATTTGATTAATCGTTTGTAAATGGTTGCATGTAGAATAACCGGATCTAAAGCCAGCTTGCTTGATTTTCATTCTTAGATTTTTTTTTAAATTGTAATATTTGTTTATATGTGACTTACATCCTTTTTTATGAAGTATGTTAATTGAAGATTCGGTTCATTGTTTTGGTAAGATTTTATGCTTGAGTATTTGATTAAATAGATATATGTACTAGTGATAGCGTTATTTCATTTTTTCCATTTCTAATTTGATCGCATCATTATCATACCATTTTCCTTGTTTCAATTCGTTGATAGATTGTTCGATTTTTTCTTTTAAGAAAGGTAGTATTTCTTCTTGCGCATAAAAGAATTTCTGATTTTGCGTTAAATTAGGATGTGTAAAGATCTTCAAAGTAACTAGTGGCAATATTGTTAGAGTTCCTTTCTATTATCGATAATTGACTTATTTTATTATTATAATTAAAATATTCAATAATGCAATTGAGCATTATTAAAAAGCATTAACCTCGATAATTGGAAATGCACTTAATATAAAAAAAGGACAAACTGTTGAACTTTTGGGTGAAAGATATTATAAAAGTAAAATTAAAAGAGAATTGAATAGAGTCCGTAGTTGTAATCTATTGTTAATATTTAAGTTATAAGTAAAATATATTTTCCTAAATAAATAAATTATTAAATTGGAATATTGTTTTATATAATAAAGTAATAGTAAAATAAATAAAAATTGATTTGTGTTTTTATATAAATTAAAGCTGTGAAAATAGAAGACAGATAACTTTATATAAAATAATAATAGAAGAATTTGTTATAATACTATAACACTTATTATAATTAAACCGATTATAATTAAACTGAACTCACAAGTAACGTTTTGCAAAGTCTTCTAAAATCAGTAAATTATATATAGTTAAGTTTCTGTAAGTCTATTATAAATCGGCTTATTAATAACTTATAAAATTTACATTATATACTTGGAAAGTAAATATATAAATACTTAATATTTTTTAATTATGTTGTCTAATTATTTATATATTTTATGATATTATTAACTATTAATTAATTGCAATTGTAAATTTAATTGATTTAAAGTTAAACCAAATATGATTATCAATATTTTAAATTATTCTTTTTTAAAAACAACTTTAATGTAACAAAATTTAATTTTAATTCAAAATATAACTACAATTTACTAATACCTGATTCATATTAAATTTTCTTTTAAGATTACTGCCTATCTATAGACTGAAAACAAAAATTAAGGTTTTTCATCTTTTCATATTAAAAAAAAAATTGCTTTTTCTCCTATATATATAATTAAACTTTTACCTTGTCAGAAAATATATATTAAAACTGTTATAATATCTAAAATCTATTAAGACCTCTCTGTATTGTAAATCAGGGATCAATTTTTTGAAAGAAATGTAAAGCCTTTAAATGTCACAGTGAATCTATCAAACGTCAAGGATAAAAGTGAAAATATATATTTTATTATATAAATACATAAATAAATCGCGAAAAGATTTATATATAAATATATGGTATATATATATAATTTCTAACATTTTTAGATTTATCTTTCGATATTATATTGAGAATTTAACATAAGATGAAAAGCATTACAAATTTTTCTTTTATATAAATTTCCAATGAAAAGAACTCTTACTCTGACTTTACTCAGATTTTCAACAAAAAATGAATTTTTCAAAAAAAAATAAAAAAAAACTAGAAAAAAGGATTTCTTGGACTTTGAATTCAATTTTCTTTTTAAAGAAATTAGATAAAGCAGATTTGGATATATACCTATCCTATAAGAAAAGTAATTTTTGTAATAAAAGGTATTTTAAGTAAAATATTTTTAATAGAAAATATATTTTTAGAAATTTATATTTCATCTTTAACCTATATTTTAGTATTAATGTTTGACAAAAAAAAAATGGTTAATGAAAAATCATTGGAAATTAAATTAATTTAAATATACACACCATAAAAAAATGATTCCTATGTATATTTTTAATTTAAATAAATCTCTATTTAATCAAATTTATAATCAGAGACTTTACTTAATGTGCTAATTGTAATAGCAATACCGTGGAAAATATTGCTTCTTAATATGTGATAGAGATTCAAAGTACGTAATCATTTGCTTCTATCAAATATAAATTTTCATTCTTGGAAACATAAAAATATATTTTAACTAATTAGAAATTGTATTATGATGAGTATTTTTAAGTAAATTATTAAAAATTGTAATTTTTTTAAAGATTATTATTTATACTCTAAAAAGCGATAAACAATTAACACAAATCTTAGCGATCCAATCTTATTATAAATATTCGTATAATATTATAATAACATATTTAATATTTTCATAAAAAAAAAGAATTATTCGAAGACATTGAGGTTTATCTATTTACTATTTGCGTACTTTAACTAAAGCCCAGTTTAAGAATGCCGAGCTTAAATATTAGCTAGAATTTAAAAATCGATAAAAATTATTTTCAGTTATGCTCAGTGCAACCTTTAATATTAATTTTTCCATAAAATTAGATTTAAATTAAGCAGCAAATATCTATAAAAAAAAATCAGCACATGAATGACAACATTAAAACAGATATGTTAAAAATATAAAGATTGTTATATTTCAAAAACACTGTAAAAACAAATTTATTCATATAAATAATTTTTTTTGGAAAAATATTAATAATCTCATATAAAATAAAATGTATTTATATAAATAAAAAACCAAAACAAAACAAAAATCATATCAAAAAATACATTAAAATCTGTTTATATAATCTTCATTATAATTTTCTTATATTTCGCTTTATATACCGAATAATTACACCCAAATATAATAAATTTTATTAAGCTTATTTGATTATTATAATCAAATAAATTTCCAAAACAAACAAAAAATAAACAAATATTATAAAACAAAATAATAAAAAATAATATCTTCACGACTAATAAACGTTTTTTTATTGAGACAACTTAGAAGAGCATAACCAGCATAATAATATAAGTTACTTTCATCTTGAAACATTCATCCAAATTCTATAAAGCTTCAATTGCACATAAGTTAAATTTTCAAGATATTCTTTCCTAAAGAAAGGGAAATAACTTTTTCATTTTCTTGAAATAAAAAAGCATAAGAATTTGAGAAAATGGTTGTAAAAAAAAACATATATTCTGGCAAATCTTGTGTATATATGGTAAATTACCCTTTATCTATAATATTATTTTATCAATGGTTTTATTTTACATGCTTGGGTAAACTTAATGTATATAATACTTATTCGTATTTTTCATTTTAAATAAATCTGAATATAATAATATACTTTTGTTCAAATTTCAAAATAGCAATTCCAAAATAAATTCGAATTTTTTAAAATTATTTAAAATAATTTTTCCCGCTGAAAACACTGATCTGTGAGATGTTACCATTTACCACCTTAACATACATTATTACATTATTTAAAACATAAAAAATAAGATTTAATCAAAATCGTTTTATATTAAATATTCAGTTTTTTCGACCATTTATCATCTGGTGGTTCTTCGCCCCTGAAATATTCAATATAGGAAATACAGATCCTAAAAACTAGAATAGTATCTCTTATATATTTAAAAAATTTCATATTATTGAAAATTATACATTTAAATGTGAACATTTTTGAATTATAAATTTTAATTAATTTTGGAATAGCTCTTATTATAGCTAAGAGGTGTATGAGATAATGATGATTTTTCACAGATTTAATATAAAAGAATTAGTTTATTTTCTTTTTTTTTTTTATATCTCATCTCAATTTTTATGAAAAGAACATCAGATTTTTTCTTATAATATAGTAAAAGTTTTCTGATATTGTTTTTATTATATATATTTTCTTGATGAATATTGTAGAAAATTCAGTAAGAAAATTTCAAATATAATTTTTATTTGAAAATAGTTTAATAATGTTAAAGAAATTATATATAAAATTAATGAGTTTGTTAGAAATTAATTTAGATGCCGTCATATTTAAAATAGTATAGTTTATGTAGATTGGAATTTATATCCAAATATTGCATTATTATTCACAAAACTATAAAATATTTCAACTGATAAATTCCTAAAACAAATATTTCATATATTCAACTTTAGACTGTACCATAAATTTGACATAAATTCTATTACATATATATGTACAAACAAATTAACCAAAAAAATTTTAAATTAACATTATAAATTAGGAATATTATTATTGATATGATATGACAATATTTTTGGATATTTAATCTTAAAAATTATTCAAAGTTTCTTTATATTATAATAATATATTTTTCAACATCAAAGTAAAAGTTGTTTTTTTATTAGAATAATATTAATATTTATAATAAAATTTATAAAGATATTGTGTGTTTGTTGGTATGAATTTCCAGTTTAAAATATCCTTAATATTATTATTACTAATATAAACATAAAGTGTGGTTTTTTTCTTTGTCATAGACAAAACATTTTAAAATCACCCGCAAAGTATTTATATTTTAAGGATCTTTTATTTGTCCCAACAAAAGAAATAAACTAAACAATAGAAACTTATAAATTCTTATATCTATATTTATGTATAGATACTAGGAAATAAGGAAATATATATATACATATACATATATTCTATTCGAAATAATGTTGATAAAAGAATAAAGTAAATTATGAAATGTTGAAATATTCTTTTGTAATAAATAAATTTAATCAAAGTGAAAATCACCTGAAGGGAACTTTATATTATAAATATACCATGGAACTTTTATATACATTTTCTATATAAAATATTTTGTTTAAAAAAAAACAATTGCTAACTATGATGAGAAGATAACTCGTAGTTAGCATGAACAGTGATTTATGTCAAACAGTGTTTTATAATTAACAATACCTTTGTAACAAGCAGTGGTTTATTAAAAATTGCACAACTTTTAAGACACCTATAATGTATTTTATCTAATTCGAAATTTTGATAGACCCTCTCAAACTATTGACTCTAATTTTTTAAGGCATAAATTATAGATTACAAGGGTAATATATGTGTACCAAATATGATTGAAATTGGATAATAATTATAATATTCTAGCACATAGGAAATATTAATCGGAAATTTAAACCTCCTAAACATACTGAAGTTTATCTTAGTACATTCGTAACCTGTGTTCTAAATTTTATTAAATTCGGATAATAATTATATTCTAATATTCTTCGGAACCTAAAACTAATATTCTTCGGAAATTAATATATAAATTCCCATGAACCCATTAAAGCTAACTACTACAAATATCACGAGCACCAACTCGATAACAAAATCAACATTTCTGTGAAATATCATTCGTTGGTTTGTATACATAACACCAACTTATGTACTGAATTTCATCCAAATCTGGAATATAATTTTTATTTGGTTTTGCAATAGAGCCAAAAACCACGGCTGTCCACATAAACGTGAAATTCTAATTTTAACATTTGAAACCAAATTCATTTTTTTTACCATCAAGTCCAATACAACACTCATAGTTATTCAAATAACTACTCGTAAAATGTAATATATAATTTAAAATAATATGAAGTACAATGATGTTTAATCAAATGTAATATGTATTTTGATTTTATGAATTTCTTTATAAACAAGAACATAAAATAATAATACATAAAATTAGATAATAGATAAAAATTAATTCAATATTTTAGTTATTATAGATATAATAGAAAATATACTTAAGGCAATTATTTGATATCAAAGAAATATCATTATCACTGTATCAAATTATAAATGTTTTATAGACATTAATTAGAAATATAATCATTTACAAATATTATATTAAAAAAAAAATCTATTATATTCTATAAATTATTCAATATTTCAATATAGACAACTTAATATCAATTAATTTATATACATTTTAGTAAAGAATTTAATTATTTTCAAATCATTTAATATCTAAAGATTAAATAAAGATAAATAAGAAAACTTTTCGAAATTTTGTAAAAAAAAAAACTAACAAATTTTTAATCACATTAACTAAATTATATTTACAAGCAAATTTCCACCTCAAAACACTACACATTTATACCTTTTTCAAAAACATAAAATAACTATTATTTTGTAAATGACATAAGAAAATATATAATTTTACCTTTTAGATTTTAAAATTAATTTCATTCTTTTTGGGAATTTTACTTATATATATACATATATACACACTTTAATAATTTTAATACCCATCATAAAAAGTAAATTCATATTACGATATCTTAATATTTAGCCTTTCATTATCATATCATTTAAAAAGAAAAGTATATCGCACTTGATCATCATCCTTTAAATTTAATCTTAAACTAAATGCCCTCAATAAATCTAACTATTAAATAGTCCTTTTAAGTTTTCTTCTTCTTTTTTTTTTACATAAAATATTTTCATATTATATTAAACGTGAACGGGAACATAAGTAGCAAATTTGCCGCCTTATTAAAACAATTTGTCAAAGGACGTGCTGTTTGGCATATTACATCATCATCAAGTTTCCTAGTTTCCTTGATTTTCATTTTTCTTCTTTTTTTCATCAGTTACAAAATATTAAGCAAGTATAAAACTGAAATGACATATAGTACGAATATATATATATACGTAATAGAATTGTAAAATAATGTTAAGGATATTATTTCATATTAAGGATATATAAAATATCCTTCTTATCTATGTTGTTAATGGGAATAATTTTACACCATCTGTGTTATTATTCATCATCTACTTTGGAGATTGATGATGAATAATAACAAAATATTATTAATTTTCTTATTCATTATAATATCTAAATAAAATTTTCCAAAGAGGATACCTACTAATATTAGGTGTTTATATTTTATATATACATATTTATAATACATTTTAACACCCATATGTTATTTTCATCAACAATTATTATGTATAGTTAATCTATTCATAAATAAATATTTTATTTATATAGGTATAAATGTTATACAACAAAAATTAACTAATCAACAAAATTTTAAGGACAATTGACTTTAATTGATATTATAGTGTTGATAAATTTAATATGTTTTATTAATGTTATTTTGGTACTTAACAATTACAATTTGTATCAGTTTTGTTAAAGTTTTTAACAATTAAATATAATATAAATATATATAGAAAATGTTAATAAAATAATTTTTTATATAATAAAAATTTTAATTTCTACAAAACAATTAATATTTAGGTAGTAGTAAAAATTAAAAATTTTTAATTTAATTCTCAAAAAAATAAAAAACAATTTTAAAACAAAAAGTTAAATTTTTTTATTTTTTTTATATAAAAACCACCAATAATTTTTGATTTTATGGGTCCTCTTTTTAATAATGTAATTGTGTTATGTACAGTGTAAATATGAAACTGGTCTGATAATGTTTACAGCAGTTTAATTGAACCTACAACCTCTATGTTGGTAGAACAGTACATGTTACACTGAACTACCGAGGCCCACAAGAATTTAATTTTGTTTATTTCAAAAAATTGATGTATGAAAATAGTATTTTTATTCTTCGTAATAATTATATAAATGCTGGCAAGGTTCTAAACAAATTTCTAAACATCGAAAAGTATACGAACCAAGGCGAATAACGATTTTCGTCTTGATAAATACAATCATGTCGAAAGCAACTGTCAACGAAAGTAATCATAAGTAACTAATTTGTAAAGAACGTCACGAAAAATTAGTAAATAGCACTAATTTTTCGCCAGCAAAAAATTGGACAACGAAATTCGACATTGTTTCGTTCACACTCATTTAAATATATGAGGGCGAAATTTATTTTGACATTGCTCCATCGCAATCCGCTTGGGTTCTGTTTACAACCTAAGATAAAAAATTACTTCCACAATGCATACGATTTTTCGCATTCAAATGTCAAAAATTATAATAACCGCTTTCACAGTGGAAGCTTAAGTATACACTTAACTAAACCGATTACAATACAACTTAAGTTCAGTGGGTTTCTCAACCAAAAATTTACCTAAGCTTAGCTAAACCAACAAATATGAATTATTGTGAAAGATTATTAAAAATAATGTAAATGAAAATGTACCATAAAAATTAATGTAACATTGAAATTTTTGAGTTAGTATGCGTGTATATATTTTATTTTTTGTTTGTGTTTTATATATCAAAATATAAATTTATAATATGCAGGAAAACAAATTTAGCATTAATTTTAGCTATTTTCTAATAACTTTTATATCTGTATGAATTTATTTCCTTTCAATTTATATTCTATTTTTGTGTATAATCTAATAATAAAAAATGAAGCTAAAGTTAAACCTCAGTTTAAGGAAAGCATATATTTAAGCGTGCACTAACAAACCAGAAATTGAGTTAAATCAAAGCTTAAGTTCTGGCAAAGGCTTAAGTTCTACTGTGAAATAGATCGTAAGTATTTTATAAGAAAATGTACAGGCTTATAAAAATTATAAATTTTTTTGACATTTGAGTGGGAAAAATGGCATGCGATACAGAAAAACGCGAAAGTTTTTATTATTAACAGATTTCCACATATTTAATTGTACCTGTACTCGAATTAACTTTATTTACGATTTACATTTTTTTCCCAATTTTAAAAGTCTTTAAAAAAAAATTCGCAAATATTCAACATAAATTAATTTTTTGACTTCTTAAGAATTTCTTAAAAATTATACTTAAAGATTTTACATTATCATCAGATTTATTCATATATATTTATATACTTTAAAAAATCATCCCTCCAGGATATTATTATTTTAATTTTAAAGGGAATATAATATTTTTAAGATTGTCACTTATTTCAATTCGACACTCTTAAGAGATTTCAATCTTACAGGTTTTTTTTTTTTTTTTGTTAACTTCATTCATACAAAAATAATAATCTTGTTGCATAAATTTCTCATCCTTTTTAAGGATTCTTTATATATAGTGAGTGTTTTTGGTTGGTATTGGTATATATTTATATATACATTAAAATGGAAAATGAGAATTTAATATTATATTCTTATATATATATTTTTTTTTTTGTAAAAATGATGATTATTAGGTGATTTTTGTACAAAGTGAATAAAATATTATTTTCGTTCCAAAAAAGGCAATGATGTAATAAAAATTTACATATTTTCTCATTACCAGAAATGTTTTTTTTTTTATATTAAGATTTTTGTTTTTTTCTTATTTAATTTATTTTTAACATGATTACTTAATTTTATTTTATTTTATTTTTTTTTTTTTGTTTTTGTTTTGTGCACTTTGGGATATTTTGAAGAAAAAAAAAATCCTTGATTTAAAAGGAATTTACACTTTTGTGAAGAAAAAAAAAAGTTTTTAATTTAATTTAGTATACAGTAATTTTGATAGATGTTTTAAGAGTAATTTCAATTTTTGTTTTATTCCAGGGAGAAATCTTTTTATTGGTTTTCATAAGAGAATAATACGGAAATTTGAAAAAAAAAATTATATAAAATATATTTCTAATTTTCTTTGAATTCATGTGATATTTATTTATGATTTTTCAATTATGATACATATTTATAAAGATTATTATTATCTGAAATAATTTAGAGCTTAAATTATAATTTTGTATTTACTATACTTAAAATTTTAAATATTCTACTCCCCAAGGACATGTTATTCTCGTAGGATATTTAATTTGATTTGGTACATCTTTCTGTTATTTATTGACACATTGATGAAATATTATGTCTCTCAAAATTTGCAACATATTGTCTCACAAATATTTTACTAGGAAATGTGCTTGAAAATCGTGGAATTGTTAACAGGCATAAAACAGATAATTTGCAAATATTAGTACTAATAAGAAATGTGAGTAAAGAATCAAATGTAAGTATAATTCATAAAAAAAAAAAGTTTTCCAACAAACTAAGGAAATTTAATCTTACCATACTGAAATAGTATTATTTTGTTGGCAAGAATTCAAAACACGCCACTACTCACTGCTGAAATGAAAATGTTAAAACCCAGCATCTGATTTAGGACTGCATTTGTTATATATGTAAACAAAATTGCAACATCGCCCTAATATTATTTAAACTATTTTTATATCATACCGTTATTCTTAAATATTCGTATTGGTAATAGTTAATGCGTCGCATCATTATTTAACTTTCATTATTTAACGAGAATGCAATTATTTTCAGTCTGGTTCGAGAATTTAAATAAAGCGGCTGTCTTCGTAGCACGGTATTAGATATATGTAAATTTATTGTTGTGTAATTAAAATTATTTTCTTTTATGTAATAACTAGTCATAGTATTTTTCTTAATTTTTAATAAATATCGAACGAATTAAATAATAATAATAAATATAAATTGAACTCAAATAATAATAATATATATATGAAATGAACTAAAATAATAATAAATGTAAATATATAAATTCTGGCAATCGAAGTGTTTCAATTGTAGTGTAGTTTACAATTTTCAGATGTGGGGTTTATTCCAAAAAAAAAAAAAAAGAGTTTTATTAAAAAAAAGTGTATTATTCCTAAAAAAATAGAAAAATTTGAAAATTTGCTGTAAAAAACAAAGAAAAACATAGTAAAACTTATTGCGTCGTATTTTTGTGATCAGTTTGTGCATTTAGTTCCTTAAAAAAAATATTGGTACAGTCAAAAATTTTCATAAAAAAATAAAGGAACACAAAATAATTTTTGTATATTTTTGTTGTTATACAAAAATAAAAAAAAAAAAAAAAAATTTAACAAAGGAAAGATTTTTTTAATTGTCGATTGCTATTTTCGTTTAATAGTATTTGTGTGTGAATTTGTTATTACTTAGATTTTTTTTTTTTCATTGTTCCTCGTCTATTGTATGCACATTGATCGTGTTTGTGCGCGTTTGCAATTAATTCGTAGCAATACGCAATAGTAAAGACAATATTATATTATATCGTCACATGAATTGTTTAGTGCGTAAGTTGTTTAACATAAAATTAGTATAGTATTTAAAATTTATGAATAAGATAATCGTGTAAATAAATTTAATCGTGTAAATAAACTTTATTATTATAATATTATAAATTTAATGTGAACATTATCGAAAAAAAAGTGAACTTAACTTAATTTAATTTTATTTATTTTTTTTAAAAAAATTTTTTGTATGTTATTTGAACATTTTATTCTCGAGTATTTTAATTTTATACATTTTCGCCTATTTTAAATTTTGTTTCGTCAATATTTAAAAAAAAAACTAATTAAAAAAAATATAATGGATAAATCGGAATTAAAAAAACTTACTGTCAATGAACTTAAACAAAAACTAAAGAGTTTAAATTTGCCTAGTTCGGGAAATAAAGATATTTTAGTGGAACGTTTATTAAATTCTAGCGCAAATTTAAGTGGAAATAACGAAGATAACATGAACGAGAACCAGACTCATGCTGAAAGCATTAGCGATGGTGAAAATAATGACACCATAATTGAACGTAATGTTAATGAAGATAACGATAATGGAATCGACATTAACAATCGAACGAATAAATCAGCGTTAACGTCAAACCAAAGCGAAAGGGTAAATCCTAATAAATATAATTTTTCTCCATCAGATATTATGACCATCTTACCAGAATTTGATCCAGATGATACCAATGGACTTACTGCGGATGAATGGTTCAAGCGGGTAGAGAAATTGCGTAGCTACTATAAATGGGATGATGCATTGATATTAATATCGATTGGTCCAAAATTGAAAGGTAGCGCCCGCAATTGGTATAACCGAACGGACGAATATTGTGTTGAATGGCGAGATTTTTCAGCACAATTTTTAGAAAAATATATGCCAATTGTAAACGATGCGGATGTACATATTGCTATGGCATCTAGGAAACGAAGGTACGGCGAAAATTTAATAAAATACTTGGACGAAATGATACGAATAGGTACGAAGGGACGTTTAAAGGAAAATGCCATAGTAAAGTATTTTATTATGGGCATGAAGGACGATGACTTATTTCAAGCATTTCAAAGTCAACGTATTGAACGGTTAGATGAACTCCGCGATAAGGTACAATGGTGTATTAGTCTACGTACAGCGACTTACGAAAAATCGAAAGATTTTAAGCCAAGAATTAAAACTGAAAATTTTAGAACGAAAGAAACCCCGAATTTCATTCAAAAAAATGAACCTGCGACTTCGAAAGACAATAAAACTAAAACTGTTGAATGTTACAATTGTCACAAAATTGGACATTATTCAAGAGAATGTCCAATGCCATCACGTAGACCTCGGTGTACCACGTGTAACAAAGTACACAAAAGGGGTGAACCAACCGAATGTCCACAACGAGTTGGTTTAATAACTGAATTGCTAAGTATGTACCATAAAGTTGTGAATATTAATGGTTTTGAAGTTATAGGCCAAATAGATAGTGGAAGTCCTATTACCTTAATAAGATCTGATTGTGCTAGAAGTTTACCAGATAAGCAAATCAAATGTGATAAACAATTTAGTGGAATTCTTGGTGGAACGTGCACTGTAAATAGGAAAATGTTGTTGAACTTAAAAATTGATGAAGTCAATGTAAACGCTGAAGTATACATTATTGAGAATGACAATTTACCTGTATCGTTGTTAATTGGTAGAAATGTATTAGACCTACCAGAAATCAAAATGGTAAAGGAAAATTCTACGGTTATATTGCAAAACAATATGGTAATGAATATAAACGATGAACGGAAAGCCAATTTTAAAAATATCGAAGAAAGTCAAATAAATTGCGGTTTAACAAATGAAAAAGAACGAATTGAGCTTATTAAATTAATCAATAATTATAAAGAATTGTTTCCAGTCGACTTGAAAAACTTAGGCGAAACAGATAGAATTGAGATGGTTATCGAAATGGAAGATGATAAACCAGTGCAACAGAGGGCGTATCGTGTACCTTATGTAAAAAAAGAAACAATTGAACAGATTGTTGAAGACTTAATCGAAAAAAATATTGTAACGACATCTAAATCGAATTATGCTAGTCCAGTCCTACTAGTAAAAAAAAATCAGGTGAAGATCGCTTATGTATTGACTATCGCCTTCTAAATGCTAAAACAAAAAAAGAAATATGTCCAACGCCAAACATAGAAGTGGAATTGCAAATAGCAAGCTCTTACAAATATTTCACTAGCCTAGACTTAAACAGCGGGTATTATCAGATACCTATCAAAAAAGAATGTCGTAAATATACTGCTTTTGTGACACCAAAAGGGTTGTATGAATTCACACGTATGCCGTTCGGGCTTAAAAATGCACCTACTGTGTTCCAGCAGTTTATGATTAAATTAAAAAAAGAACTGAACGTGCCAATCCAAATTTATATGGATGACATTTTGATTGGTAGTACAACTATCGAAGAGGGATTAGAAAAACTAGAAAAAACATTAAATATTTTAAAGAAATTTAAGTTAACATTAAATTTAAAAAAATGTTCGTTTTTGCAACAAACAATTGAGTATTTAGGACACAGAATATCACCAGATGGTATATCACCCGGAAATTTGAAAACAGCGTCTATTAACAATTTTAAAGTACCATCAAATATCAAAGAAGTTCGTCAATTTTTGGGATTGACGAGTTATTTTCGGAAGTTCGTTAAAGACTTTGCTTTTATAGCAAAACCTTTAAATCAATTGTTAAAAAAAGATTGTAAATTCATTTGGAATGCTGAGCATGACGATGCGTTTGAAAAATTAAAGAACGCCCTCGTACGTGAACCATTATTGACGTCTTATAATGTAAATGCTAATCATGAAGTACACACAGATGCTAGCTCTAAAGGTCTAGCTGGAATTCTATTACAACAGGACGGAAAAACTTTTAAACCAGTTGCATATTTTAGTAGATCCACTACTGAAAACGAGAGCAAATTTCATAGTTACGAGTTAGAAGCACTTGCCATAGTCGAGACCCTGGAACGTTTCAAATATTATTTGTTGGGTAAGCCTTTTATTATCATTACAGATTGTGCATCGCTAAAAACAATTATGTCGAAAAAAGAGCTGATACCACGCATTGCTCGATGGTGGTTGCGTCTACAAGATTTCGATTATACATTAGAACATCGTAGTGGAAATCGAATGGTGCATGTTGACGCATTGAGCCGAATACCGGACGAACCAGCGAAATCGGATGTCGAAACAGCTTCTTTACAAATTATGAACATAGAATTATCACAAATAGATTGGTTATTGACAATGCAACTTCAAGATCCTGAACTTAAAAATATATATGTAAAATTACAACAGCCAAATATCGAAAAGCATATCGAGAAAGAATATTGTTTGCAAAATGGTTGTTTGTTTAAGATCGTCAATGGGAACAAAAGGTGGATTGTACCAAAAGCTGTTCGTTGGAGAATAACCAGAGAATGTCATGATGTTATGGGACATTTTGGTTTTGACAAAACATTAGAAAGTATCCAGAAATACTACTGGTTCCCAAAAATGAGAAGGTATGTTTCAAATTATATAAAATCGTGTGTAGAATGTTCGTACTACCAAAAACCTGGTGGAAAAGGTGAAGGTGAGTTTCATTATGATGAAATTGATCCAATCCCATTCAAAACACTACATATAGATCATTTGGGACCATTCCCAAAAAGTTCGAAAGGGAATATGCATGTTCTGGGTATTTCAGACCCTTTTAGTAAATTTGTAGTTCTGAAGGCTGTTCAAACAACTAACACTACAGGCGTTATTAGAGTGTTGGAAGAATTATTTAGTTATGTGGGTACTCCAAACAGAATTGTGAGTGATCGAGGGACCGCTTTCACATCGAAAAGTTTCAAAGAATTTTGTGCAGAACATGTAATACAGCATATCAAAGTAGCTGTGCGTACTCCTAGATCTAATGGACAGATCGAACGAGTTAATCGAACAATTTTAAATGCAATAGCAACGTTAGCTACGAATGATAGAAAATGGGACGAACAGTTGCGTAATGTTCAATGGTCACTTAACACCATGAAATCGGCGACAACGGGACGTAGTCCGCACGAAATTGTTTTTCATTTCAGTCCAAGGGATATAATGAAAAATAAAATTATTTTACATCTTCACGATTACATCAATGAAAACGACCAAGCTATTGATGAAATACGACAAGAAGCGGCAGGGAAGATAAGTAACAAGCGCGAAATGTGGAAGAAACAATTTGATAAAAAGCATCGGAAACCAACACAGTATGAAGTGGAAGATTTAGTTATGGTTGAAACTGTACCGGTAAGTACTGGTCAATCAACAAAATTACAGCCTAAGTACAAAGGTCCATATATGGTGACGAAAGTGCTGGGTAAAAATAGATACGTGGTAGAGGATATACCTGGTGCACCACGAAAAACACGTTCTTATGCTAGTGTATATTCTTCTGATAAAATGAAGCGATGGTGTATTCTGCCAGCTGATGATGTTGGTGGAGAAATTAGCGACGAAGATCAAGAAGAAGACATTTAATAACGATAATCCGGAATCGAGGACGATTCCTTTACAGAATGGCCGAACTGTAAACAAAATTGCAACATCGCCCTAATATTATTTAAACTATTTTTATATCATACCGTTATTCTTAAATATTCGTATTGGTAATAGTTAATGCGTCGCATCATTATTTAACTTTCATTATTTAACAAGAATGCAATTATTTTCAGTCTGGTTCGAGAATTTAAATAAAGCGGCTGTCTTCGTAGCACGGTATTAGATATATGTAAATTTATTGTTGTATAATTAAAATTATTTTCTTTTATGTAATAACTAGTCATAGTATTTTTCTTAATTTTTAATAAATATCGAACGAATTAAATAATAATAATAAATATAAATTGAACTCAAATAATAATAATATATATATGAAATGAACTAAAATAATAATAAATGTAAATATATAAATTCTGGCAATCGAAGTGTTTCAATTGTAGTGTAGTTTACATATAAAAATGAATTTTTAAGATATATTCGGCAAAATATTGTCATTTCCATGATTCGAATTGATCGGTGATGCAAACTTTAGTAACACCATAAAATGTATTGAAAATTACAATATCCAGGTACTATTGCAGATATTGTATAGGTACAATTGAAGATTCAATAGAAATAATGAGTCTCAATATTAATTTTCGCTTCATTGCATAATTTAATTTTCGCTTTATTTCTAGAATGTTACACGAAATTAATAATAGTGCCGTAAAGTTACAGCAAACTGCAACTTTAGCTTTTAATCAGAGTTTTTCATGATTTTTGGTTTTTTATGACAAACTGCTATTTTCAATTACCACTATTGTTAAATTCAATTTTTTATTTTTTTATAAATTTCAAAAATAAATTATGATTTGACAGGTGACAGGTGACAGCGAAGGGAAATAGTAACGTTCTTTTCTGAACTGCAAAATTTGAAGCTAGTAGTAAACTGTCAATTAAATTGTTTTCCCTTTTCTTGACGCTGGAACAACTAATTATCAGGTAGCGTTCTTTTCTGAACTGTGAACCCCTATATGTACGATTAGTTGTTAATGTTTTGTTTTTCAAATAATTATATATTTAATCTTGTTTTATATTAACTTAGTTTTTAAAACTTTGTTAGTTTTTAAATTTATTAATAGTTGTTAGTTTTCGGTGATGGAAACATTAGAGCTTAAAAAATTTTCTCAGCATGTAACAAAGTGCCAAAAATCAAGCTCAAGGACGCAAAATATATTATTTCTATATATATATAGATATGTTTCCTTTTAACATAACACAATAACAATATTTCTCCTTATACTTGTTTTCTCTGATTCAAACCAATAATCAGTATCCTTCTCTGGTTCCCATTTTCTTGATAACGGGAAGGTGGAGCTTGTGTCCGAGGTTGATGATCATTAGGTACTTGGTTACTTATGAAATACTCAATACGATTAATTGAAAAGAATTGGTTACAAGTATACAAGTCAATTAAAAACTTCAAATAGTTGCTATCTAAAACTTTGCTTTCTATGAAATAATTCCCACCATATCCATAGTTCGAAATTGTAACTTCAATTGGGTAACTTTAAAAACATTGAATTAATTTCAGTTAGAAATTAAACTTTCTTCATTTTGCTAAAATGGACATATTCAATTCTCTAATTGAAATATATAACTTAATAGAACTTCATTCTTTACTATTTCTTATATTGCTAATGCTTCTTCTTTAATTTTAATTATATTTTTACCCTGAATCCTTATCATAAACAGAAAATTCAACATAATACAATAATAATTTTTTTTTATGTAATTTTCAATTAAAATGTATTTAAAGATTGTTTTTGTTTTTTTGGTGAAGTAAAAGAAAACCACAAGTTCTGATAATTTTAAAAATAAAATAAAATTATATTATTTCTTAATAATATTAATTTTAAAAATCAACATATAATTTTGATTAAATATTATTTTCATGTTCTTTCTATCTTTATATAAACCAAAAAAGAATTATTTCGAAAAAAAGAAAATTAAAGAATAATATTTTCATTTCCAAAGGGGGTACAAATCTAAAGTTTAATATTTTTTTTTTTCAATTTTGGCCCGTCGTTTTCATTTATTGGTATATATATAATATGACTCTACTTTACCTATATATACCGTGAAACAAAAAAAAAATTTAAATTACCTTCCCTGGGGGTTTTCAACTTGGTTTAAATTTGTTGTTGTGTTATTTTTTTTTTTTTTACTCACAGGACATGAACGTTCTAAAATTATGGCATAACAAAAAGAAAATAGTATGAGAAAATTAAAAAAAAAAACAAGAAGGAAAAAAAATTAATATTATAAATTTACCTTCAACCATAAACAAAAACCTAAAAAATTATTTGAACACAAAGTTCAATTTATATGTAAAAGAAACGCTTAAATTCAATCCCATTTCAGATTTGGCACACAAAAACAAAACCTTCTAATATTTTCGCTGGGTTAATCCTACATCCGTACGAGGATCAAAAATTTCTATTAAAATATAGGATTTCCATGTAACGAAAATTTAAATTTTTTTGCAACAACGAAAAAATGAAACAAAACTTAATTTTTATTTATAATCATGTTTATGTAGGCGTATGAATGGAGAATATTTTAAAAATTAAACCATTTTCAACAAAAAAAAAAAAAAAGAAAATCTTAAAACAATGATACCGTATAGGAAAATGGTTTTAAAAAAAAATTCAATTATAATTTTTTTTTTGCATGTATATTTACTGTTGCCAGAATATTAAAAGCCTTACGGCTGTCGCGGACTCAATTTTCTTGACGATTTTTTTTTTTTTTTTGGATTCTTTAAATTGAAAACGTAATCGTACTACAATTCTGCCAAATATCAATGTTAAATAAATAATTTTAATTGAATCTGAAAGTTGATTAGCAAACAACAATGGAAAATCATAATAATAAAAACATTTAATCATAAGACATTTTACAATCATTGAAATCGGATCAGTTTACAGCTCGCAAAAAAAAAAATCATCAAGAACATTTTTCAATACACAAATTTTAAATTACCTGAATATTTTTCAAAACATTACGTTTTCCTGATTTTCCAATTGTTACCAAATTTTGGAGGTGAACTAACTTGAATCGTAAATGGTAAAGTAATAAAAATAAGCATTTAATGAAAATCTTTATACGTGGGATGCTCTTCAGAAATAAGTGCAGCTAATTAATTCACCGTACCATTCTCGTGCAGAATTTAAGCATCTGCGGCTGCGTTTAACACTTTTTCTTGAACAATCAAACAGACATGCTTTGGTAAAATTCATACATAATTATATATTTCTTTCCCTTTATTTAGTGCATTTATCGTGAAAATTAAAAGATTATAAATTGGAAAAGGTTAGAGTACCAAAATCTCGGGTACCAAAATCAAAAATCTAGAATCATATTGAAACTTTTAGAATTCAATGTTGGTTTTAAGTTACTAGCTCTACTTTATTTATTTACTTCAACTTTTATTATTAAATTGAAAATCTCAATAAATATTCTATTTGGCAACATTATCTATTCTGTCATTATACCTGAAATATTTGTGGTATCTTGGGAGAAGATATTCGTAGTAATGTGGGTTAAAAATGTTAAACTATTACATATTATCCGCGTATAAACAAAATGTTCTCACGATAATTGCATTTTGTTTATTTCCTATTTCTAGAATTTCTCACGCCTTATATTATTCCCACTCCCAAAATTCAGCTTCCACATTATATGTAAAAAATAAGAGTTATCTCAGTTGTTAATTACTCATCACGTCACACGGTCATTATTTAAGTAAACGTATAATTATACGAAAGAAAGCTAAAAGGCTAAACTTTGTTTTTATGTAAAATCTATTCTAACTAAAACTAATATAGAAAATTAAATATAATAAAATTAAAAATAACATTATTTTAATATAATAAATATATTAAAATAACCAATTTAGTGTTTTATTGAAATCTAATATCCCACATGGGGGCTCAACCGGGATTTTTCTAAAAAAAAAAGTTATAATAGATGTCCGTAAAAATAAGTACAGTCGCGCATTGTTTTAAAATGACCGGTAAAGTTAAAATTAAAGTTGTAAATTTTCCTAAAATAATAATTAAAAGTTAATTAAATTTTTCTAAAAATAAAGATATTATATATATTTTAACAAAAAATTAAATATAAAAGTTTAAAAAAATAAAATTTGTTAAAATTGTAAAGTGACGCTGAAAAAAAAAATTTAAAAGGAAAATTTGCATAGTAAAAAAAAAAATAATAAAAAATTATTATACATGTAACCGCTTTTAGTTTTCAAAAAAAAAAAAAAGCACACGATTTACGCCGTATAAGGTTGGTTATATCTTATACACACGAAAAAATAAAAAAGTATTTTAGTATACACACGGCAAATAAGAGTATTTTAAAATACACACGAAAAAAAAAGTATTTTATTATACACACGGCAAATAAGAGTATTTTAAAATACACACGAAAAAAAAAATATATTAATTTACAAAAAGAAAAGTATTTTAAAATACAAACGAGAAAAAAAAAGTATTGTAAAATACACACGCCAAATAAGAGTTTTTTATATGCACGCACACGATGTCCAATAAGGTTTGTATATAAAAACACACGAATTCAGAAGTAGTAGTAGTATAAAGCTATTCTACATCAACAACACACGAAAAATAAATTTAAAACGAAGAGTATTATTGTATAATACACAAGTCAACCACAATCAGTCAACATTTAAGAGAAAGTAAAAGTCAACAAATTTAAGAGAACAGAAAAAAATTCAACTTTAAGAAAATTCAAGAAAGAAGAAACCAAATAAAAAAGACGTTAAAGAATTAACAATTTTTGTCGCCGTCGCTGTCGCTGCAACAATATTGCTGAAGAAAAGCTAAGTGCATTTTTGTGATATATATAAATGTTATTTGTAGTTTATATAAAAGAAAAATTGGTTTTCAACATTTTTATATAAGAAACATAAACATTTGTATATATTTTGATATGACAATTAATTTAAAAAAGATTTTAATGTAATATATTTGTTTGAAGTAAAATAAAAAGAATTTTTAATTTATAATTCTAATATAATTATAAAATTTAAATAAAATAATACGTTAACAAATAATTTTTTTAAAAAAAAAAAATGTTCTGACGTTTTGATTAAATTTGAAAATACAAATAAATTGTTACATTGAATCTTTAATGGTACAAATATATAAGTAACAAATTAAATATCAATAATAAATAATTGTTCATTCATTTAAAAATTATATGCTACTTTGTCAAATGTATACAGAATTTATTTTTATAAAAATAAATAATAAAAATAAATTATAAAAATAAATTATTTGTTTAAAAGAAAGAAAATTAAAAAAAAATATATTTTAAAAATTATATACTACGTTGAGGATTTCGTTAAGAGTTTAACGTTATTATGAATTAAAATAAATAATAAAAATAAATTATTTGTTTAAAAGAAAAGAAAATTAAAAAATATATTTTAAAAATTATATACCACGTTGATGATTTCGTTAAGAGTTTATCGTTATTACGAATTAAAATAAATAATAAAAATAAATTATTTATCTAAAATAAAATAAAAGTTAAACATATATTTTAAAAATTATATGATACGTTGACGAATTTATTCGGAATTTGATGTTAATACGAATTTAATATAAATAATAAAAATAAATTATTTATATAAAGTAAAACATATATGTTGAGAAATTATATGATACGTTGTCAAGTTTATTCTGATTTTATTAAATATTTCACATTTATTAAATATTTCACGAATTAAAAATAAATAATAAAATAAATTATTTATTTAAAAGAAAATTAAAATAAAATAAATATATTTTAAAAATTTATATATACTACGTTGTCCAATTTATTAAAAGATTTAACGTTTACGAATTAAAAATAAAAAAAAAAATATATACTGAAATCTATATGGTAATTTTGACGCGAATTGATATCAAGAATCGTTTTGTTGAATTTATTCACAATATATTTGTTTACTTATTTAATAATATTATCTAAGTATTTATGAATAAAATTTAAATCAACAAATATTTGTAAAATTAATATAATTGTTTTGTTGTAACGTTAATTGAATCATAAAGTTACCATTTGATTTCTTTAAAAGTCACGATATTATATTAGTATAATATTTTAAAAATAAAGTAAACGTAAATTATTCCTGTTAAAATGGAAATCGTAGATATTTTGGCGCTGAATGTTGATGAGTTGAAAGTAAAACTTATAGAGCTGAATTTAGGGAATGTCGGGAATAAGGCTGAATTACAGGCGCGTTTAATTAATTTTTATTTAAATAGTGATGATGATAATTCATCCACTCACACGGTGCAATCTAACAATCCCATTCCTACGAATAATCTTTGCTCTCCAGATTTAGCTATGTCACAATTTACGTTTAGAGATATCGAAGAATCGATCCCATGTTTTTCAGGTGATGATGAAATGGAAATCCTAAGATGGATTTCTGAATTTGAACAAACAAGTACCATTGTTAGATGGAATGATCTACAGAAGTTTATTTTTGCGAAACGTTTGTTAAAAGGTTCTGCACGGTTATTTATTAATGGTATCCAGAATTTAACTAATTGGTGTGCATTGAAGGAATCACTTTTATTGGAATTTAAAAAACCGGTAAATAGTGCAGAAATTCACAAACGATTATCCAGAAGAAGAAAGAAAAATGATGAAACGTTGAAAGAATTTATCTACAAAATGATCGAATTAGGAAACACGGCTAATGTTGAAGAGGAAGCTCTTGTTACATATATTATTGATGGTATTAACGACAAAGGTCCTGAATCATATTTGTTGTATGGTACGAATACCATAAAGGAATTAAAAGAAAGAATTATTACTTACGAGAAAATTAAAAATAAAGGTAATTCTCGATCTCATCATGAATTTTTTGAAAAAAAAACTGATAATAAGTTTCATTCAAATATTGTAATTCCTGCTGGCAACAACAGAAGATGTTATATATGTGGTGATAAAAAACATAACAGCAATATTTGTCCAAATAAATCAAAAGGATTTAAATGTTTTAGATGTAATCAATATGGCCACAAATCAGTGAATTGCAGTGTTCGTATAGAAAATAATCCAGTTCCAATAAAAAATGAAATTCATCAGTTAACGATAAATAAAAATGATATGAAAATGTGGAGCGATGAGGTTATTCGGGACGAATAAATTGTCAGGATCGCCGAGTGTGGGTTAAAAATGTTAAACTATTACATATTATCCGCGTATAAACAAAATGTTCTCACGATAATTGCATTTTGTTTATTTCCTATTTCTAGAATTTCTCACGCCTTATATTATTCCCACTCCCAAAATTCAGCTTCCACATTATATGTAAAAAATAAGAGTTATCTCAGTTGTTAATTACTCATCACGTCACACGGTCATTATTTAAGTAAACGTATAATTATACGAAAGAAAGCTAAAAGGCTAAACTTTGTTTTTATGTAAAATCTATTCTAACTAAAACTAATATAGAAAATTAAATATAATAAAATTAAAAATAACATTATTTTAATATAATAAATATATTAAAATAACCAATTTAGTGTTTTATTGAAATCTAATATCCCACAGTAATGTATACATTTATAGAAATTAAATTGTTGCATTTCTGAATTTATTGAAAAATATTCTCTCTACAAATGGAACTTCAAAATCATATGCTCTTATATATACAAACGTGGAAAATTCTATTAAAGTTATTATAAACAGCTGTAGGCTTTCGTTTAATTTATAAAACAAATAAGAATTTTGAAATTCCATATGGAAAATAAAATAAAAATCAAACAGAAAATGAAATAAGTATACAAAAGAAAAAAAAGAAAATTGAATAACTTAAAACTTAACGTATACATAAAATATTTCAACGAAAAATAAATTTAAGAATCGAAAATTTCATATGTAAATTTATAAAAAACTTGAAACTTAAAGACAGATTAAATTATGAAAATTGTTTCTTTTCTTTAACTATCTATATTTAACAATTATGTTTATGCCCAAACATTAATTCATAGGCTCTGTAAATTAGTATATAATTAATTAGTAGGTCCATTAAATTAATTATGATATAATAAAAATTATGTAAGTATTGAAAAAATATTATTACTTTTATAAATGATTTTTATGTTACAAAAATCGATAATGATAATCACATCTATTCTAAATTTCGTAAGGAACAACATTCCGTTGGAGATCTCAATTCCGAGGAAGCATAAAATCGTATTCTGAATTCAGATCGAATCAAGTTAACAAATTGCCATATCAAAATAATTTTCGTAAGTATTCGAAATCAGCTGATTGCTATCAAACGGATATAAAATTATTGAAATTTGTTAATGTTTATGAGTGTACTAAAGAATTTGTTGTAAAATAAAAAACATAATTGATTATTTTAATTATAATTTGTTGGTTTTTGTTAAATAATTTGTTGTGCTCTGTAAAAGTTCTTAAGCTAGTCTAGAATAGCTTAAGATTTTAAAGTGTGCATATAGATCAAATTACAAATTTATTGCAGAAACGTTATCCATTTTGGAACAGAATTTATGTCCAAAATAGATAAATGATAAACACAATTCCAAAGATAATTTTTATACAAAAACCAATTTTTGGTGGTGCTATAATATGCATAGACAGAACACACATAAAAAGTACTTGCATCTGCTACAGGGATCTTTACGTGATACCTGAATAGTTGCACGCACTCGCTTTTATTTATTGCCCGCAACTAAAAAGTTTCAATTACATATTGTTAGTTAGTTAGAATCATATAATTATATTCCAGTTAGTACCATATTGCGTATTCAACATGCAATATGGTACTAGCCTTCTTTATTTTTTAAAAGAAATATTAAATAACAAAATTCTATATATGTATTTACATTTTTCTTAAGCTATTTCCTTGGCTTATTCAGCAATTAGTTGATATGAAAGCTATGAAATTTACGTTAACTTTTTAAGGTGATAAATCCCAATACCAATTCATTATACACTAATTGAGGACAGAATTCCAGGTAGTCGTATTATAACATATTCTATTCTATAGTGGTGTCATTCAAATTCAGTCAAAAAATATTAAGATTAATATATTTTAGTACTGGGGTGAAGTTCGTCAGTTCAATTGTTAGTTTTTTAATGTATCTAAAAAATTCATTTTATACCTATAACAAGATCGACAAATTGCATTTAATATATTATAAAATTCATTAGCTCAAAAGAAGTGATCTATTTTTTACTTTCTTTTCAACTATGTTTATCGCTATTATATACATTAAAATTCGCACAAAATACATTAAAATTTAACTAATATAAATAACAAAAAATATTTATATTATTCATACGATTTTTATTTTTCAATTTAACAAATTTTATAAATCATAAGCATCAACAACAACAACAAGACTAATAACATACAAAAGATAATAGAATTATCCTTTTTTCTTTCATATCCATTAGACAAGATACATTTTTCCTTGATAAAAATTATTTCGGCATCCAAAAAAAAATATAATATTTTAATACATAATATTTCTACATTTATTATAAATAATCTATATAAAGTATATAAAGAAGAAGACATTTTTCGAAAAAAAAATTTAGATTTTTTTTTTATTCATCACACTATCAACCAGAATAAACATTTTATTTAAAACCTAATTTCATTTCAGAATTTCTTTTTTCTATTGCTATAATTTTGAAGTCCCAGTACACATTCCAATATTATATAAAATTTAATCGCATTCCTTTCATGATGGTCCTTTTGTTACACAGAAAAAAAAACCATTTAGCAAGTGTATATGTTAATAACATATAACAGAAAATTATGTTAAAGTGCAAATAAATAAAAATTTCTTTTTATAAAATATGGAGAAAAACTCTTGCGGAAAATATTAAATTTCTAGTGAATTGGCTTCAAAATAACCCTTATGAGTGATTGAATTGAATTGAGATACCTGACGATACTCTCTATATATAATGTAGATGATGATGATAATTCAAGCATATTGGTGTGTGGTTGTATATAATATTAATGGTATATCAGGGTTCTTCAACCCAAGGTTTCAGCGTATATTATTATGGTGGTTTTCGCGAGAGAATTAAAAAAAAAACTAAAAATATCAATAATGTTATCATCAACAACGCTGAACTTGAATTAAGTGCTACAAAAATATGTAAAGATAATGAGAGAAAACATAATCAGAAAAAAAAATCACAAAATACATAAAAAGTAGCTATACATCAATCATTTTTTTATGATACGTTTCAGAGAAAGTACTAATTTTTCACAATTAGAAAAGACAGTAAAACCAAAAACAATAAGTTTAAATAAAAACAAATCGCGTAAAAACGTCAATTAAAATAATAATATGTTGCAAACTTAAAAATAAAATATAAAGAAATCTGACTCAAAATCTGAAAAAAATTAAAATAAAACTTACACTTCTAATAATGAAAAGAACAAACAAACATCTACTCGCATATTACACAACTTTTACAATAAACTTCACAAAATAAGGACTGGGAAGAAAATAAAAGATGAGCACTACTTGTACTTCGTACAAAATTGGATACACCAACTTCATTTGTAAGTGCCTGGCGCTGGCTAGGGCCAGGTTCTGTTCGCTTGGTAGGCTTTTCTTCAACGACCTCAACGATATTGCCGCGAAGTGGCCCACAGAAACAGTCAAGTTTCTGGACGCCACTAGGTGGATCTAACACTACCACACCACTACTTAATAACAATACCTCTTGATCATGGGAGTTAGTAGTTTCAAAATGGCGCAAACGCGCTAATTGGGACTCCATGTCAGGTGATGTGTAGTTCGCCTATTTTACCAACCAACCAACCAGGATACACCTACACCAAAATTATAGGTATACAATGGGGATCGATCCCATTTAAAATATTTACAACGAGGAAAACTATAAAAATTGCATACCATTACATCACAACAACACAAAAAATTCATTTTCTATCAAACATTATTTTACTTGAACAAGAATTTTTAAAAATATAGTGAAAAAAAATACCAGCATAAAAGTCGCGAAAGGTTGAAGACCGCTGGTATATGGTAAAGAAATTATAAAGTATTGCAGTGGTTCATTATAAACAGATTTATTAGCTTATGAAAATAACAAATTATATAATATGGTACCAATATATGAAATATTTACAAGTCTTATTATGTGGTATGTTTTGAAGCTAACATCAATATTTCAATTTAAATTGTCCTTCAAAATAAAAATTGTATATGCAAAAAGGGTGGAATATATTTTTTTTCCATGTCTCTATCAAATTTTTCTGTTTATCCATTTTTATATTCAACATTAATACGATTAGTCAATTTATACAAGAAATTATATATGTATATAACCTTAATTTCGTTGAAATAATTTAATTATATCAATATGAAAATTTCTGTTCTGTAGAGTAGATTTACATATGAAAAAGTGAGAAAATTCATATTATAATTATATTATTTTAATATAATTATTATATAAATGTGAAGTAATTTAATACTAAAAAATATTAATAAATTTTAAATTTAAATCATATTTTTGATATATATTTGATTTATAGTTTTATTTATTTATAAATTTGATGTCCGGAAATTATTTTGCAAAAAGAAATAATTTATTTTTAATATTTAAATTGAAAGATTTTATTGCATAAAAGTTTTATTTTCTATTTATATATAATTTTTAAAGTAAATATTTTCGTATTTTAATTTCATACTGAATAATTATATTTTTTTAAATACAATTTATTTAATGTATGCAATTACTTTAACTTATATAATTAAATTAAATAAATTTTATCAAATTATATACTATATATTTTAATATTTATCATAAGTTTGATAGTAAATAAAAAAGAGTTTCCAACCATGTTAGAATGCTTTATATATCCTTTGTGAATCACCTATGTAGGATGCGCAAATATTTTCATTTTAGACTTATACGTTTTGAAAGCCCATAAATCTATGATATCTAAATTCTAAATAACTCACAAGTGACAAGACCCTGTTCAGTATTATCCCTAGTTTTCCAATATAATCTTTAGCTCTAAAATAAATCAAAATACACTCCCCATTTTCTGTACAATTTATACTAATTTTTGTAAATTTCGCAACCTTGTAAAATGCCTCTGGCTTAAAGTATGGCCTTGATTTTCATACAGAAAGTGTATAATGGTATTAGGAAACATACACTTTTTATTTTTCCAATATAATAGCTCTAAAATAAATCATATTTTATTGAATCTTATTTAAAAAAATACACCCTCAACCTACCAATTGGTGCAGAAGTGTAATTTTTTTCCTGGATCCCAAAAGACTTCGTTGAATACTTGCCTAGTTACTAAGTTCAACATTCTACCACAAACAGTCATGATTTTATAACCATTTTACATTTAAAAACATTTCATTTTTAAAGCCCTATAAAAAAGTCGAACTTAAGTTCAATCATGTCCAACTATTTTATAGAGCTGCTTAGATATCTGTGAAAAATAATTAAAATCCAACAACGGTAAGGCAGTGGCTTTTATGTACGTCAAGAGAAATTGTAGGCATTGAATTGAAAAAAGAATTACATATATGGAAAGTTGTTTCCTTATATTTTTTTCCAAACATTTTTCTGTACGGCAGACACGAAACATTTTATTGCTGATTCTGAGAGTCTCCGTCACGTGGAGAAAATAAAAAACATAATTTTTTTGCCACCCAACACAAAGCTTCATTTGATATGAAGCCAATAAATGATAAAATTAATATAAAAATTTTGTTAGTCGTAGAATTAAATATAAAAACTGTTTTCTTTATCTTATTTTTAATATTATATAATAAAAAAAACCATACGAAATCAAAGTTGTTAATTTATTTAATTATATGTAATTATATATACAAAATGTGTGTATTTGGTTACCTAAATACTTTAGTTTTTACATATATTTTTACTGATAACATAATATAAATTTAGAGAACGAAAATTTGATTGAAATAAATAATGATTTGGATAATTCGTATTTATAGAGTTTAGTAAAACTAGAATTTAATTACAATTATTATATGAATGTGGTATTTAATAATATTAAAAATAAGATATGTAATTAACATATAGTCTAAGTTTACATTAGCTTAGATTCTTAGATTATAAAAAGGTTTACTTCCAGCAAAACGAGCTTAAAAATTTATTTTACATACCAAATGTGCCTTTGATCTTAAAAATAAGATATTAAAAATAAAATATGTTATTAAAAAAAAATTCAGATTTTTGCTGGCAATAGCTTCTTCAAATATTGTTCGGATGTTCAACAAGTTCTGTTTTCTTTATAAAAATATTATTATTATATTGTTATTTTTCGTTATAAATCATATTTTCATGAGATACTTCAAAATTTAACGAAAATAAAATACATTTAAAAAAAATTATTTTTAAAGATAATTTTAATTTTAAAGAACCTTAAATTAAAATTATATTACTTAAAATTTAAATTGTACAAACTGATAAATTTGTAATAAAATATTAATATTAGTTACCAATCGTAGTTATAAAATATTTATTTAATTAATGCTTGAATTACTAAATGGATACCAGTAACGATTTTCTAATAAAGGCCTGTGTATATTATTTCACCAGATAAGATCAACACCACTCAAACGTCATATAATTTGCATTATTAGGTGACAAGATATTCTTAAATATTTTCTGATTCCACAAAACTTTAAATAAAAATTAAACTGTTCAACAACTAAAAAAAAAACACCAAATTATCCAAATAAAGAAAAACTTAATATATATATAATTATTTTGTTTAGTTAAATTAATTTCCATTTCAACTATTTTGTCTTTTATTTAATAATTTTTCGGTTTCGATAATTCTGTTCCATCATCATTGAATTAATTTTCTGAATAAAATCATATACTGATTATTTTATATCTATATGAATATAGATATATACAGTAGCGGCCAAATAAAAGTTATCAACCTTGATATTTTGAAAATTTAAATTTTTTAACTACAACTATACATATATTTATTAATACTGTCATCAAAATCAAAACTAACAATTATTACAAAATTCCATTGCAAATTAAGTTTCTTGATATTGTAAAGTTTTTCATTTTTTGATACAAAATAATGAATTTTGTTTGTTAATATAGAGAAATTTGTTGTTGACATGCCTTCAACAATTAACATTATCAGCAGTCTTATATTATAATTACCAGAGTGTACTAATATAAATCTGAATCAATTTATATTTTGAGTAGCAGAAATGAAATATTACCAACGCCATAATGCCACATATCGCACACGACTACTACGCCACCATCGCCATATTTCGTAAACTTCATTATTAATTTATATAACAAACTATCAAACATATTGTGATATTTACATTATATAATTATAGTGGAGGCGAATGTCGAAAAATAAAATATGATTTAAAAAGCGTTTATCAAGAATGTATGTAATAATTTTGCAGGTGGATAACTTTTATATGGCCACTAGGATACATTATCATGTTCAGATATATGAATATATAATCTTGTATATTTTGTTTGTGTTGTGTATTTCAGTTTTTGTGGTTGAATTATCCACTTGACTAGATATTCATTCATTCTATATTTGTATACATTTGATCAAAAATTATGGATATATAAATGTATATATAGTTTTTATATAAAAATATTTGTCTTTAGGGTAAATTATGTACGCTAAAGTTGAAATCGTTTTTCCATGAAAATATGTACATATATACATATATGCCCAAAGGAGTTAAAAGGCCACCAAAAACAAATATATATGTATATATATATGTATATATACTTATGTATTATATTTAACTTATGTCCTTGTTTGTTATTCTGACATACATATAATTTTCAATTTTTCGATACATATATATGATATTTCTTGTGTTCATATTTAGTCATTTTCACATTATATGCCCAAGGTGGTTTTTCTGTTTTTCAAATATAATACACAACATAAAAAAAACACACACACACAATTTCGCCCACTGTACAAGAACCTCACATATCTATAAAAAAAAAACATGAGAGCAGAATACCTTAGATATAATTTGCCTTGCCATTATATTCCAGTTTTACCTATATAATTATAACATATATATATATGTACATTATTATTATATCAAAAGGTTTTCTTTCTAATGTTCTGAACGATTTTTGATTTTTGACCCAAAAGGCAACAAAAATACAAAAACATAACTAATTATATTACTAAGAGGATACACAATACCAAACATATATGTACATATTTTATATATATATGTACATAATTCGTATAACAAAACAAACATAAAAACAAAACATATTTTTTTATTTTATATTCTTGTTGTTCGATTAAAAAGGTTTCTGTTTTTATGTACCTGAAATATTAAAAACAATAATTGGAAATGAACATACATGAAATTGTTAAGAAGTTAAAACAGAACCAATTTTGTATAAAATAATAATAATATATATATATTTATATTAAATAAAAAGACTTTTTGGAAAGGAACCTTTTTGTTACCCAGAGGATCAATAATAATTTTTAATTAAATCAACACTGTTAAAAATAATGATTCAATTTTTTTTTATCACTGATTTTATAAAAATGAATATTTTTGTTTCAAAGCAAAATATATAATAATTAATTTATAGATTTATCATTTAATTATAAAAAATCTATTAAAAAATTTACTATCCAATTATTTAATAATTGAATAAGTATTATAATGAAATAAAAAAACATTTCATTTAAAAATAAAAACATCAAATTTATTTGTTTAAAAAATGGAATTTTATACAATTAATTTAATTTAAATCAAATTACCACCGATCAAAATCATAAATCACACACAATGACACAGTATTAAAATGATAATCAAATTAAAAATTTATTTTTAATGTTTCAATATTTAAATTTTAAATATTGAAACGTGAACACTGAAAAGTTATGTAAATTGAATTTAAAATTTGCAAAAAATAAAAGTTTTTTCTGATATTTTACAATTTATTGTTTGGAAGTGTGAACTAGGTTTAAATAATTATGGCTATTCGGACTTTACCTGTAGAGCCGACAGTATTTAAGACTTAAAATAAATTTAACATAATCTATAAACTTACAATATCAGGAATTATTTCAGACACAGTTTAGAGATCTTTTTTAATTAAGTATATAAACTAATATTATCTAATTTAGTAATTTTTTATCTGACTTACCTTTTATCTCACTAATACTCTGCTGTGCATAAAAATTGTGCCCCTTATTTATCAACTGTTTAATTTCTTATATAGCACCAGCGTTTTGTGTAGTTATAGCTTTAAAGTCTATAAATTTTGATATTAATTGACTGTTAATTAAGAGCAGCTTTGAATGTTTTGGTGCTTTGCTAATGAAATACAATTAATTCTTTAATTTAATTGTATGTTTTGGTGCATTCTTTTGATGTATTCTTCAAATTATGTACAAACTTTTCGAAACTTCTTTTTATTTATTTATATCAATAACCCTTATTTTTAACAGTGTATCTTAATACTATATTTACAATTAAATCAAATATTTTGAATTGGACAGTATAAAAATATTTTGATTTAAGTTTATGAATAATATATTTATAAAGAAATATTTGTATATACTTTAATATTCGTTGTTTAACATACAGCCTTGTATGATTATATGATAACTTACATATAATCCTTTAAAATGTTTGATGTATTACTTTTATTTTTATATAAATACTTAGAATCATAGTTATTGGAAAAGCCTTTATAAATAAAGTTTCTCTTTATGATTTTTAAGTAATATGTCATTTATAAATTTGCTTTATTTATAACATTTCTAAAGGATTTTATGTTTTATGAGTTATGATGAAATATTGTAATCAAAAAAGTGGTTTTTGCACGAATTAATTTTTTGTATACCTTTTCGAATGTTATATTTTAATTAAATTTCAAGAATGCAAAAGAAAAACGACAGCTTTGTCAAAGTTATACGTTCAAACGACAATTTCTATATTAGGTCATTAGGTGTATAAAATACATTCTTTTGATGTATTAAGAGACTTGAAAGTTTTACAAATCATTGTCACTATTGTATTATAAATAAACGGTCAATAAAAGTCAATAATTTTCAAACTATATTTATACACTTTTAATAATTTACTACTCTTTTCTTGATACCTTAGACTGCTATTGATAGGCAAAAATAATTGAAAGTATAATTTGAAGTATTCTGAAATATAGTTAATTTATTGAAATTTTGCGTAAATATAATTTTAGAAATCGATTTATACAAGCGGAAAATTTTGAAATGTAATGTACTACAAGCTACTACAAAAGATGTACTACAAAAATTTTGAAATACTATTTATGAATAAAAATGATTAGTATATGAATATATAAATGTACAAACATAAATCTTAAAAGCAAAACAATGACTATTAATAAATGAGTTTAATTTTATATAAAACAAAAATTAATTATCATCATTTTGTTGGTTTAGTAATGATAATAATTACACGCCATGATTAAAATACATCAAAGTTTATATAAATAATTTATAATAAACAAAGGATTCTTTTCCACATCAATTAAATTTCTTTCAAAAATTATCAACAAGATGAAATGGATGAGAAAAAGTATATTCAAATTATATGGTTCAGTGGAAATTCGTAATGTCTTTCAGTAATTTTTTCCTCTTTTAACAAATTAATTTTAAAACTTTATATAAAAAATATATACGTATATATATATATACATAATTTAATTTTAAGCTAGTATGAGGCAGTAAAAAATCGAACCCGCGGGTAAAAAAGTTCAACTGTAATGGTGATCTGGTGCATGTGTCAATTCCTGAATGTATACATTTAATATATATAATCACAAATTGTATACATACATTTATTTGACAACATTAAAAATGAAATTATCAAAATTATATATAATGTATTACTAATTCATTTTCATTATTCGGTTGCGAATACTTAATGTTTCGTATAATATTCATAAAATATTTAAACTTATTGAACCAAACCGTCTAAAAATGTCTATATTTTTAACTATATTCATAAAATTTAATTTAAATGCAATTATTATTTTCTCCCAAAACCAATTTATTTCTATAATCAACCAAAATTTACATTTACTAACATTATTTGAAAATATATGAAATTATTTCCGATATTATCTATTTCTATTATATTTTTTTATATCATCCTATAAAATATAAATATATTTCTAACAATTTTTTTAACATCAATTAAAATTTGGCGTCAGTATTAAAATTAAGATTTTTACAATTTGCCATTATTTAACATAGCAAGTAAATAAATAATATTAAAAAGCATGAAAATAAATTAATTATTTATTTGTTTTCTTCTGTTGAATTTTCCAGAGGACTCTATATTTCTGTTAAATATATATAGAAAATTCATTAATATTTAACATATACTTTCGCGTAAATTAGCAAAAAGGATATTCATAAATAACGTTATATAGTGTTATATATTTTTTATTCATCTAAAAACACAAGCTTTATAACGCTTTTATATAAAATATACATACATATTTATATACATATATAAGTATAAGAAAGATAAAATAAGCCCGCATATTTGTTTTTACACAAATATACCAAAAAAAAAACCCTTTACAAATTATTCCACTAACCACAGGATCTAATATAAAAACCTTAAACTATCTTCTTCGTTATATATTACAAAAAAACGAATACAATCAGGGTCAAATGAAGTTTTTGTCCCAAACAGCATTATTGTTTTTATTATTAGTCACTGTTTTGAACAATTATTGCAACACCTTTTCCTTTACATAACTAACAATATTATAAGTATAGAAAAAAGAGACCATAGTCAGCATAAAGGTAATATTTACAGTATATAAATGTTCAGAGATTATATATTGTTTAAGTAAGGATTTACTGTATAGTTTTTCATAAAACGCTAGCTATTTCATATTGTGGTGCTTTTGATAAAATATTCTTATAGTTTAAAAGGTTATTTACTTTTCATGCACGATTTATTAGATAATATTCTATAATACCATGTATAATACTCGTAATTTGTACTACAAATCTATGTGTGATATGGACAACATGGGCTTGTAGAGTAATATACTGAAATTCGTAATTAATTGAGTATTAATAATTTAACGAAATTTTTAAATTTAAATTTTTATTAAAGGTATGAAATAAGTAATACAATTAAACTATATGAACCAGTGATGGAAAACGTTACGTGTAATGTAACGCTATAACGTTATAACGAACGAAAATTTAAACATATCGTTGCAAACGTTATGAAATTTTCGTTTTTGTTATATAACGAAAAATGTAACGAAACATATTTTTTTTTTTGCGTTTTTCGCTATGCACTATTATTTCTTACAAAAAAAAAACATTTTAGATATCGAATTTCCCATTAATTGTTTATAAGGGGAAAATATTTCATGTACAATTACAATAAGTAACTTGTTGATTTTTAAGTTCTTTTTCTCAAAGTGAAAGATTTGAGTATTATTTTTGTTAATGTTTGGGTTTTTCTTGAATGAAATTTAAAAGAAATTGTACTTGTCTAATTATTTTAATTTCATATTATCATTATTAATAATAATTTTTTAAGTAAAATGTTATAACGTAACATAACGAAAAAAAAATTGTGTTATAAAACGAAATCCATAACGTTTTGAATTTATTTTTTTCTGTTATATAACGGAACGGCATAACATTTCGACTTTTTTTACTTTTTCCATCACTGATAGTTATTAACATAAATAATAATAATAACTATAGTTTTTAATAAAGCAATCAATATTAACAATATTTCATGGCTATAATATAGCTTTTTTGAGGCTATGAGGAAAAATATTCCACAGATCACCACATAGGAAGGACAATCTTAGATTTTGTGTAATTTGAGTCTGTGATATTCAAAATTGAAGTGAGGTTTGAAATCCCAACAGCGACAATACCAAATGCTTAGAATCTAAATTCTTATAAGTTCAAAAATATTAATTAAACGAAAAGTCATTATAGTATAGATAATTTTTTAGATTTAGATTTATAGATAGCGTTTTATCACTTTCACAAAATTTTACATGTTTTCATGATTAAATTAAAGCACTATTTAACTACGTTCGAATTCAGATTTCATTTGAATCGTTATTTTCAATAAATTTCAATTTAATTTAATAAAGACACCATATATTAACGTTCACAAACTATATATAACAACAAAAACTTTTATTCTGAAAGTTTCAATAAATTTCATTTCTGCTAATTTATTTCATTAATTCATAAAGCTATAAAGTAATCCCTATTTATACAATATGACATTTAATTGAGAAAAAAATCAATAAATTAACAGATAAATCTTTTTGTAGTAAAGCAAATATAAGAAATATAAAAATAAAATAATTCACAACTTATTAATAATAATAATAAAAATAACAGTGTATGACAAAAGTAAGCGATCCCAAATAACTATTTCTACAAAAATATATACTAAGTATAATACGGTATCAACTTTGATACTGATTGTAAAATGTAAAAATTTTGAAAATTATTGAAGTATTTATAATTTACTATAATAATAAATATATAAAAAAATTATTGCGAAATTATGTTTTCCATAAAAGATCAGAATTATGTTACACATCAAATTGTTAATATGTATATCGACTGTAAAATATATGTCCATATAATACGAAATAAAATTACATGTATTTAGAATTTAGATAGTTTTGTCTTTTATATATATTTGTGGGATATTTGGTGATGTTTCGATTAGATCTTCTGTTTATTTTATACCAGCACATATTATTTATTTAAAACGAAATGTGTGATATGTTTTGCGGATATGGATTTAATATCTCAAAGAGAAACTTTATACAGACAGATAGATTTAAATACTAATCAAATATTTGGATAGAATTTAATTTTCGATAGCATTTGAAATCATATGAACATTTTTAAACGATTTTTTGATAATTATAATTTAATAGACAACCAAAACTTTAAAAATTTGAGAAAGATACAAACTACTATAAAAAATTCAAGAGTATTTTCGAAAATTATAAATATCCATATAGCTATATTCGCCGGGAAAGGGTACTACTTTGTTTGATCGCCTCGCCATTTTGACAATCATCAATTATTGTTGAGACTTCAAAATAACGTGAAATATTGACTACAAATAATGTGACATTATCCATTCATTTCAATGACCCTGCTCGAGCCTTGACATTAATTACCCACTAATATTTATGGTTTAGTGAATCATTTTAAATAAAGAGGTTCTGTCACAAGTCTGTGCTTCTCAGCCTTGTATCCATTAAAAGTCTTCGAGAAAGAAATGGACAGTCAATGAGGAATCTGTGACCATTACATTTTCGAAGTTGAACATGGCATTACCAGTAAGTCAATTGGCCGCCCCGGTCACCGTATTTAACAGCACTGGTCTTCTCTATCTCTCTGTGGGGTTATCTAAAGAGCAAGGTTTCTGCCACCTTACCAGAAATACTTAAGCTTAACAAACCAATCGCATCGAAATAAATGAAATACCGTTTGAAATGTGTGAAAATGAGATGAAAAATGTTATCACACAAGGATTACACATTTGTGAAGCTACAGAGGCTGATAATATCTTCCTTACGTAATCCCAACATTCAATAAAATATTTATCAGCTTTAATTATCTGTTTTAATTTCCCATAAAGTTATACAAAAATTAAGTAGGAAAAAGCTTCCCGGAAAACACCAGTATATTGATATTGACCCGTTTAAATTTAAGGACAATAATATTTATAATATTTCGTTAACTAACATGTATTATGTAGTCCAAACTTATCAAAAATTCTAAACATCTTGCCAAAATTATTAAGATTATAATGAAAGAAAAGAACAATTTTATGTAGGTTGTATTTCCTAATTTTTTTGTAGATATTTTTCGTGTTAAAGAAAATGTCATCTTTACTGAAATGTAATAGTTTTTTCAATTATTATGCTCAGAAGATTAAGGGGCAAAAAGACTTAAGGGAAATTTTATAAGTCAATAAATATTTATAAAAGTTATAAATTGACTTGTTGATTTATTAAGCATATATTATTTTGTTAGTTAGACATTTCATCAATTTTCATTTATTTATTTTAGATGTGTTGACCAAGAAATAAATATGTATTAACAAATTTTTTATATTTTCTGTGTGCAAGGTTTTTGGAATTATCAGGAACCAAATTCTCTTTTTTTGTATTAATTGATTATTGTTTTTAGTTTAATCCTTTTATAGTTAATATTTTTTTTTATCGTGATAGTAATCGTATTATTTTAATTTTGGTAATCTTATGTAATATTTATTTTTGAAACAATTAATTACATGTGTAAGATATGTTGTAAAATTATAAATATAACATCATTTGCAAGTGCCACCAAAAATCCGAGACACTTGATTTAATTTACACAAATCTTGAATTTATACAGGGTGTCGCGGTTTGGGATGCTAATCCGTTAAGAGGTGGTTCCTTGGTTTATCATAAGCAAAAAATTGTATGCACCCCCCCCCTCCATTTTCAACACCCACTGATCTGTAGGGTGTTTTAAAAAAGTCCTTCGGAGAAGTAGGTACAAGCACTTATTCAATTATAACTTCTAGCGTATTGAACCTAGAATGTCAAAACTCGTTTGATAGACAATTAATTTACCTATATTTCGATGTTACCGTTATTTTCACCGGTTGCTAAGTCTGCGTTAAAGTTATGATTTTTTCAAAAAAAAATTAATCAGATTTTGGAAAAATGCCAGTTTTCTCAAAATTTTGCCGGGTGTAAATTTTTTTTAATTTGATTTGGATGCACGAAATTTCCATACAAAGCTTTTACCTGCGACTTCTGCTTGACACCCAAAAATGGCAGTCTGAAATACGCTAACTTTATCCGGGAATCTTAATGATTAATTCTCCATCGAGGAGTGTTTCCGAGTATAAGGCAGAACCCACAACACAGACTATTTTTGAACCATTTGTGTGAATTACGGTAAACATTAGACTCAAGAGTTTGTTTCCCTACCATTCTCTTCTTATCGGTACCGCAAGAGCTTGATTCTCTACCATTCTTTCTTAAATTTTTTGTCAAAACTGCAACTTCGGAATGGTGTAATCAGTGGAAGAAGCAGTGGCGAGCGGTATATATCTTCAAGGTGTGCTAAGCACACCCTGCAAAAAGTAAAAACAATAAATATAATTCATTTCCTTAACATATTTCTATTAAAAAATTACCTAGTAAAAATGTTTTTGCGGTTTATATTATTTTTTATGTGAAAAATATTGATGTTACCGTACATAAAAACTGCACACATTTATTTAGTAAAGAAAAATTCACATAAGTTACTTATGATAAGTAGTAAGAGTGAAACACTTTTTTTTTTAATAATATTTTTGATTTTAGATGTCAGAATTTGTGCATGTTATGTTTGTGGACGCATAATAAAATTATTTTTTATGAAAAAAAGTTATTTTATATTAATAAAAGTGTTTTCCTTGCCGTATACATGTATTTTTGAAACTCTGTACTATTTATTATTATTTTTTAAATCAAAACTTAATATTACTTTGAAAAATGATATTATTAAAATATCAACTTAGAACTTACATTAAATTTAAATGTTTAATAGGTAAGCTCTGAAGGAAATAATACATTTTGTTGGCCATGTTTATTATTTGGTGTATAAATAAAAAAATATGGATAAGAAATGGTTATACTGATTTAAAGTAGTATCTACATGAAGTGCTAATTGTAAAAACCATGGAAATTATATTAAATTATTAAATTTAATTAGTAAATATGATGAACTTTTATCAAACCATCTTAGAAGGTACTCCATTTTTTCTGGAATTTCTAATTGAATACAAAACGATATAATTGTATACATATGTTACAGTAAAACCGTTAATTTAGGAAAGGTGTACACTGACTCGATAATGTATATAATCGCTATTTTGATTAGCAAATCTATGTATAAATAGTACAATTTAAGTTTTTACAAGTAGGTACATGCATTCTCACAACTCAGTCAGTAAATCTATTCACAAAAAAACTTTTTTTCGAAATATCTCTAATAATTTATTAAATATTCAAATTCAATTCAAATCTTTCTCATATAATTTTCACCTTTTCCAAGTGTAATTCTAATAATTTATTAAATATTCAAACCTTTCTCATATAATTTCCACCTTTTCCAAGTGTAATTCAGAAAGTATCAATTTTAATTCAGAAAGTATCAATTGTAATTCAGATTAGTCAATTTTAATTCAGAAAGTGTGAATTGTAATTCAAATTAATCAGTTTTAATTCCGATAAACAGTTATTTTATGTATTGTTATATTAATTTTGAAGTTTTAGAATTGTGTGTGGTGAATTAACCCAAGGTTCAAACCATAATAGTGGTGAAATTTCAAAAAAGTCTTATATATTATGATTTGACTAATGTGTTGTTGCGAATGTATGCATTGACTAGTAAATGAAAACATTTAATAGTAGTAGTATCCATTTTTATATTTAAAAATTAACGTCAATGCATATATTTACTAGTTAATGCATGAATTGACTGCTGTTTACACATTTATTCTAACATATATAACTATAAGAAGTTATAGATACTCAATTCGTTGCTATAATGCTATAGATGAAACATCCGAAATTATCTATTGTTTTACACTATATAGGTTCTGCAAGATATCTGTAGAAAGATTTTTATGTTTCATTGATCCAAGTGCTGATCAATCGTCCAATGTTCTAGCTTAAATTGTAATTTAAACCGTGACAATCTGGAAATGTGAAACAAAATTAATTGTACAAACTTATGATAGTGCAGCAGTTATGGCAGGCGAATTGACGTCAATGGAAATGACGACATTTTTGAAGAAGCATTTAGAGATATTGTATCTATTATAGGGCAACCAAATTAATGTTCCATTATCTACAGATCTTTCTGTGCTTCAAAAAGAATAAAAAGTTATGCACGAAATTAAGTATGTAATTTAACATCGATCGAGAACATTTTTTTAAATTATTCACAATCAAAATGAAAATATAAATAAAAAACTATAAAAATTAAAATAAATTTGTATTTTTTAAATTGTTGTTGTTTTTCTTCTGCACTATTGCACATCCTATAGCTTTAGGAAGCCACTACATGCCACTGTGATGCTATGCAGGCAAACAGAAACACTCTTCAGCAACCACGCTGAGAAATTTATAAATTATATTATATAAATCACTAGCGTATTTGTTATTTCGTTATATATAATATATAAAAAGTATTTTCCAACAAAATCGTGGACGGAACAAATAAAGAACGTGTTTGTGTATCTCTATCTCTGCTCTCTGGCAGGAATTCGCGAGGGTATTTTTGTTTGGATGGGTACAGGTTTTATTTCGGTGACGGTTTGCTATCACAAGTGTAAATTCAGCTTAAAAATATGTATTTCAATTTGTTTCCTATTATATTATATATACATATTAGAAATCGCAAAAACCTGCAATTTAGCTTCTAAAACCGTAGTGTTTCAATATTTAACATTTCTGGTGTGGTTATGCAGCTGTAGCGTATGTAATTCATGTGGCTCAAGAACTCTTTGACAGCAGAGCGGACTAAAATAGAAATGGAACATTTATTTATTTTCGACTTAGACATTGACTGACATATCAGTACAGTACGAGTAAAGTTAGCAAAGCTAGAAATAAAAAGTACGAAAGCACATGTTCAAAGTAAAATAATGGCAAAAATAAATAAAAAGTTATCAGGAAATCAAAAATCGGAACTAATTAAAAGTTCCAAACAAAAAAAGGGTATTATTAAATTAAAACAGAAAAATGTATTAAAAATTAAGAAACCGGATATTGGTAAAATATACAAAATATTGACCAACAATATGTTTTGATTTTTTTATATTTATTTCAGAGAATAAAGAAAAAGTTGTAAAAAAGATTTCTTTAAATAAAACAGATGAATCAAATTCTGAAGAAGAAGTAGATAATAAACTGGAAATTGTTAATTCGGCAAATATTCCTAAAGAGTTGACAACTAAAGATAAGCAAATTATACCATTAAAAACAAGAGATGATTCTAATACGAAAATAGACACCGCAGATGAAGAAACAGATGGAACAGAAAGTGACGACAATGAAGAAGTTATTCAGGAACCGGTAAAAATTGTAAATAAAAAAACAATGGATCCTGAACAAAATGAAAGAACTGTTTTTGTCGGAAATATTGCATCAAATACTAAAGTGAATCAATTGAAAAAATTATTCGCAAAATGTACTGTTGTTAGTTGTCGTTTTCGTTTGGGCAATGGTAAACCAATTTTGAAGCATAAAATGCGTAAAGAATCAGATTCAATAAATGCTTGGGTTGTATTTCAACAAAAAAAGGATGTAGAAATTGCAATTAAATTAAATGGAAGTGAATTTAAAGGCAGACACATTCGTGTTACGAAATCACAAGAGAAAACATCTAATAACAATAATCAAAACGATAAATGTACAATATTTGTTGGAAATTTAAAATATTGTAAGTATCTTAATGACTTCAAATAAAACGTATATACACTTTAATATTATATAATTCCATTTTTAGCTGCAAATGATGAAAAATTATATTCTATTTTTTCAAGTTGCGGTGAAATAGATTTTGTTAGAACGATAAAAAATGATAAAGGTTGTAGTGGTGTAGCATATGTTTGTTTTAAAAAACCAGAATCTGTTGGTTTAGCATTGGAATTAAATAAAACATTACTCGATGATAGACCAATTAATGTTGAAAAATATTCCAAAAATAAATCTGGTACTAGTAAGAAACGTAAACCTGAAAAAGAAATGAGTGGGGTTGAAAGAAGAATTATGTCAAAATTAATGAAAGATAAAAATCAAAAAAAAGATATATCCGGCAAACTACCATTTAATAAATTTGTTAATAAACGAAATGATGGCAAAAAATTTGATAGTAATAAAAAATTAAATAATAAAGGAAATATATCTGAAAATATCAGAAAAAAATCAGAATTTAGAGGAATTAAAGTGGATTCTAAAAAAGTAATTTTATAATTTAATTTAAATTTTAAAGTATTATTAATTTTTTGTATTTTTTTTTTTTAGAAATTCAAAAGGAAGAACAATAAAAATCCGTTGCATACCTTGGCAAAGAAAATTGCTCCAAAAGAATAAGTTATTTTTTTTCAAAACAGATTAATTAATTTTATTAAAATTGAAATATGACTGAATAATAAAAGAAAAACAATTAGAAAACTAACGATTATTAATTTATAATACAGAAAATTCTGTTTTTATATACCTATGTATATTGATTTTACATGCATTTGTATCCATCTAAATTTGAAATATAAATTGATGTGAAACATCTAAAATTTTAAAGAATGTATCAAATACACAATCTTGGTTTGCGCATTCTAATCTATTAGTTCAGAAAATATATTTTGCATTTTAATATATTAAAAAAGGTTTTTTATAGATATTTACAAGTAAAGAAAAATACATATTTTTAATACATTAGTTAGATACTTACCTATAAGAAAAAGAAAATTCTTTAAAACTATTATTTACCTTGAATCAATATCATATGCATATCTATGTATAAAATTATTCATGAAAAATTTCCTTGGTCGTCAGTCGTCACATTTGGTGTTTGGTCCATTTTATTTAAAATGGGTTGTCGTTATGTAGTACAGTGAAGTGTAATGTTTTTGTGGCTGCCGTCATTCACTAGAAAAAGCGCCAATTCCAACACGTGGTTTTTGTATTTATTTTTTTAATTTGAATCTGTCATTCTATTATAGTATATATATATATATAATATAATATATGAAAGCGAAAGCTATTAGTAAAGTTTGCAAAATCATATATAAATCTTAATAAAATTATAATGGTTAAAAATAACAAAATACTAAATAGAAATGGAACTGCAAAACAAAAAATGCAGCAGAATGCTGGCGGAGTACTTAAAAAAGTGAAAAATGATTCTGCAATATTATCTGGGAAAAATAAAGGTACGACCACGACCAATCAAACGGAATCCATTTTATATATTGCATTTACATAAATTTCTAAATTTCTCCACTTAGGTAAACAAAATCTTGTAATGTCTCATATAAATAAAGAAAAAACTGAAATTAAAACGAAGCAACTGTTAAAGCAAATTCCTGCTAAAGATGACGATGAGAGTTCTGAATCTGACAATGATGAAAAAATGGGTAAAATTGAAAGTGATGTAGAAATGAACACATCTGATAGCGGCAGTGATGAAGAAAATGAGGAATCTGATGATGCCATCGAAGAAGAAAACGAGGAACATGAGGAGGGGAAAAAACTTGAAGAAAACGGTGGTGATAAAATCATAGGAAAAGTAATTTCTAAACATATTACCAAAAATATTATAAATAGTTCTAGTACAAAGAATACAATTAATGTTGGTATAAGAACTAAAGTTAGAGAACATAAACTAATGGTCAATAATCTACCAATGGATACGACTTTTCCAGATATAGTACAATTATTTTCAGATTCTGGTGCAATTGAAAAAGTAATTATTAGTAATCCGGAAACATTTGAATTTGGTTTAAAGAAAACAGATTCTTTAAGAGCTATAATTGTATTCAAAAGTGTAGATGCCGTATCAAAAGCATTACAGTATAATGAAACTGAATTTAAGGGTCGTCAAATTTTATTAACTACAAACAATTTAAAACCAAAAAATATGCCGAAAAAACAGAAGAAAATCAGATTTCCACCAAATGTATCAGTTTTTATTCGCAATATTAAGACAGGTAAATATTTACATACATTATCATTAATTTAATATATGCAATAATAATATAATTTAAAGGTACAACTGAACAGCAAATAAAAGAATTCTTTTCAAGTTGTGGTGAAGTGAAAGATATACAAATTAAGGAAAATGGAATAGCATATGCAAGATTTGCTACAACACAATCAATTCAGGCTGCATTAGCATTGAATAATAATACACTAAATGATTCAAAGGTTTGGATTATAAGATATAAGATTATAACACCACAAAATATTCCTCCAAAATTTAAAAACCCTTCATCTTTGAATTCATCTAAATTCGAAAATAATTTGATTAAAAAAATTGAAAACAAAATAATGTTGAAATTAAAAAATCAAAAGAAATTGTAATAGGAGTGTTAGTAATTATATGAATTTATTTTATTATTCCTTAGCATTTATGAATAAAATTCATAAAATATGGAAAATAAAGCTTTGAAATAAAATTGACTTTGTTTTACTATTTGCTGTTAAGGTGCAAGTTGCAAATTAATCATATTTGATACAATATTCCTTGTGTATGTGCCTTTTGAGTATATACAGATTTGATTGAAACCATCATAATTCCTTATGAATACATGACTTTCAGAAGTATCTTTTTTGTTTGGAGTGGTATACAAGTCCATGGGTCATTTAGTTTTTTTATTATTTTCTTTTACTGAAAATTATATACTATACAGTAAAATAAAGCTATGTACAAGTGAATTTTATTTTGTGATAAACCGTATTATATTTAATCATGTACCTATTATACAAGACCGTGGCTTATATAATGATAACAGTCCATGGATCACGTCAGAAATATGCGCTTTAAAAATTGATAAAAATAAAAGTTATAGAAAATGGCGTAGTTCTTCCTCTCGCGTAGATTTGGAAAATTAAAAAAAAATCGAATTAAAACTAAAACATGAACTTACTAAATCGTATTTTGCATATTTATCCGACATTGAAAAGAATATTAAAATTGATCCTAATAAATTTTTTAAAGACAAAAATAATTCTGATGGTTTCCCGAATGTTATGAATTATATTGGTATAATATAAGTTCTGAAAACTCAGCGGCCATTTGTAACATGTTTTCTGATTGTTTTGATTCCGTTTACGTTCATGAGTCTGATCAAATTGACCACGAATTTCTGAATGCATCTGTACCGTTCAATGCCAATAGTTCAATTTTTAATAATTTAATTATTACCGAAGACGAACTGGCTGAGAACATAAGTAAGTTAAAATCTAGTAATAGTCCGCCTCCGAATGGTTTACCCTCATCATTTATAATAAATTGTTCATCACATCATCAGCACTTTTAATGTCATATGTTTAATATCTCTCTAAAAACTAGTTGTTTCCCACAAGTATGGAAAAATTCCTTTATAACACCAATTTTTAAATCTGGTACAAAAAATAAAATTGAAAACTATAGAGGGATTAGCAAACAATCCGTTATCCCTAAGTTATTCGATGAAGCTGTTACAAAAAACATGTATTTAATTTATATTGTGGATCAATAATTAGTGTTAATCAGCATGGATTTATGCGTAAAAGATCAACAATAATAACGAACCTTTTGTTTACTAATTTCGTATCAACATTAATGGAAAATGGTGGCCAAGTGGATGCGATATATACAGATTTTAGTAAAACATTTGATCGGGTTAATCACGAAATTCTTCTATTTAAGCTCTCTCAACTAGTCTTACCTGATAATTTTATCAAATGGTTGTCATCTTTTTTATCTAACAGGATACAGAAAGTAGTTTTCCGTAATAATATATCAAAATAAATATATGTATATCATCAGGTGTCCCTCAAGACAGCCATATTGGCCCATTGTAATTTCTTCTGTTTATTAATGATATTCTTGATTTCGTACCGTTTTGTAAAATTCTTTTATTTGCAGACGATTTAAAATTAGTTATGGCTGTTAATGATTTTAATAGATTTCGTCAACTCAGTCAATCACTAGCAATAGCAAGTCTATGTATGTGGTGCACGAAAAATCGTCTGTATCTAAACATTGATAAATGTTGCATCATATCATTTACACGCCAAAAATACCATTTCATGGGGATTATTGCATGTTTAGTAAACCTTTAAAACGAGTTCTTGTTATTAAGGATTTGGGTGTTTTGCTTGATCTAAGCTTGATTTCAATATGAACATTGATAGTACCATCAATAAAGCAAATAAAACATGGGGAAGGCTATGCATGCGAATTTTCCGATCCATATGTTATTAAACATTTATTTATATCATTTGTCCGGTCGATTTTAGAATATGCGTCTATAATATGGGCACCTTTTTTATACTAACAGAATTTCACGAATTGAGGCTGTTCAGAAACGATTTCTAAGATTTGCTCTAAGAATTTTTTCCTGGAATGATATATTTAATCTTCCTAGCTATGAGAGCCGATTATTGATATGGTTAATCTAGTAAATAGAAGAATTGTTTGCAAAATACTTTTCATTCATCGCATTATATCTGATGCACCAGATTTATATATTGATGCACCAGAAATCTTGTATTTGCTACCATTTCATATTCCTAGGTCAAACCTACGTCGCACTAGATTTTTTCTTACAAATACAAGCCGAACTAACTATGGCCAAAGATCTTTACTTAATGGTTTACTTTACTAGAATATAATAATTATTATGATTTCGGCTTATCCTCAAATGCTATTAAAAATAATCTATTTCAAAAAATCAGTTGAAGTGTTTTATATAATTACCTAATATGTTGCTTTAATTGTTCATTTTAAATTTTATCAGAATTCGCATCAATTTAAATTTTTTTTCTTCTTTTTTTTAATAATTTTGATCTTATTTCTTTATTAATTATATATTAATGGTTAATTTTGTCGTTGTAATTTTTTTTTTCTAAACTTGCAGCGAATCATTTATCATAAAAATTTGTTACTACTTTATTTTAAAATTTATTTTAAATAAATAAATAAATATTATATATAAATATTTTTAAATTAATAATTTGATTATCCAAGTAGAATGTTTTTTCTCTGTATTATACTTATTATTTGCATTATACTTATATCGAAGAAAGTTTGGTTGTTACTTTGTGATATTAAATAAATAAATAAATATTTACGTATCTTTGATATTTCACAGTTTCATTGAAATACGCACATTAATTATACTTAGTTTCGAAAATAAATTATTAGTATAAATTCATTAATACATCGAAAATAATGTAAATATAAATTCAACTACAAGATATGATTAATTAACTTTCTGAAAATTGTGAAAAGTGGAATTTAAAATCAAATTATTCGAAGCTGCATCTATTTTGGATTAAGCAATACAAACTAACACGTCTAATTACATCTTGCATTTGGAAACGGTTTAAACCGATTGTTTGTATTTAATTATAACTGGGTAAATTTGAAGGATTTTTAGGTATTTTTTTCGATATAGATAACGTTGAACCTATTTTTTTTTCTTTCTGAAAATACTTATTGAAAGGCGACACAAATTAGGTTTGAATAATCTGATGTGACACCATTGGGATGAACACGTTAATCAATCAATCACTACGGTCTCAGTACCATAACGAATACTGTACTTCAAAAAAATTGAATATTGATATTATTTATTATTTTAATCATGAATTTCTTATAAAAATAGTGAAATTTAATTCTCAGAATTCGTGGTGGTCTACAATAATCAATGCAAGGGCATTTAAAAATAATACGAATGGAACATTTACAGTATGTAATCCAAATGAGGTATAAGCCATTTCATAGCTCGCTACCCAATTTATAAAACTATATAACATTGAAGTTATATACATATATTTTATGAAGTTATAAATGGAAAGGATTACAGTTATATACATATATTGGAATTTACCTCAGTATGAAATTCATAACTTTAATAATAAATGAATATAACTTTTTTCTTTCTTTTTCTGTAATAGGTATTCTAATCTAATTAGCGACTCTCGATTATAGTAACCTTTTAATTCATTTTTCCATTTAAGTCACCCATAATTTAATAATTTATTAGCGATGAAACACGAACGAGAAAAATAATTTCGGTAAAAGAAAAAGTAATGTCTTCTATATATGGAACAAAAAATGAATTTGGCTACACGTACGACAGAAAATTTATCGTATTTAGAAGACTTACTTAATTTCCGAAGAGCATACTGAAAATATAGAGAAGAAAGTTAAGTCGTTAAGTTTAATTTAATTTAAAGTGAATTTTAACGAAAACTTATCATTCAAAAAAGGTTACTAATAATCGAGACTAGCTATTAACAAATTAGTTTACAAATTCATTGTAGTATTTAATTAGAGACATCTTTGTTTGTATTTGGTGCATATAATTGCTTATCTATAGATTTTTTTTCGATTAATTCCTTTTTTTCGTTTATAGCGACCATTTTCATTAAGGGCTACTTTTATAAAATAATTGATTCAGCTACGGTCGCTTATATCGAAAATTCACTGTATACATATATTTTAATCGCGGTATTTCAAATTAAAGCTAATTATAGAATTAACTACAAACTTAGTGTTTTAGTTGTATATTTTTTTTTATTACTAGTTCCCAACCTATTTTTCATTAACAAGATATGATTAATGTGTACAACTAACTTAATTGTATTGTCAGTATCTTTTTAAATGAATTATATCTTTGAATTGTTAAATAGGTATATGCTCTTTTTATGAATAAAAAATATTATCTATCTTTTCATAAAAATTCAAATTATTTATATCAAAGGATTCAATTACATTTTAATAATGTATTTAATTATTTATAAACTTTTTTAATGTGTAAATAAATAAAAACAGTACTTTAAAAGTCAATCTTACAGTTATTGAATTTTTTTTTTTTAGATATTTTATATTTATAAATCATCTGTATCATAGCATAGCAAATTTCCGCTACTCCAGCGCCGCTAAAAATATATTATATTAAAAACCTAATTTAAAATGAGTCAATAAATAATATTACATATGAGAAATTTTGATGTTTAATTATTTACTTAAATAAAGATGTATGTATATATATATATATTAATTATTAATTATAAAATCATAAATTTTATTTTGGTTTAATTTCTTGTTCATTAACATAACGAACGTAAATTGTTGGATCATGTGGTGTTTCTGGTGGATGCTCCAATTCATCTAAATATGAGCACGCAATTGCTAATGTTGAACCATCATTGCTAAATTGTAATGATGCAATACTTGTATCATATTGATGAAATTGGCATAAACGTTTTTTATTAAAACCATCCCAAATATTAACATAACCATCTGAACCACCAGTTGCAAATGTATTATAAATATTATGAAACGTAACTGCATTAACTGGATAAATAATTTCAATATTTTCCTCTTTATTACGATGACATTTAAACGCAAATTTCTTTTTTTGTATTTCTGGATCTGGATCAAAATATTCAACAGCAACACGACCCTCAATTGAACTCATTACATAACCTTCTTTATTTGGAAATATACGTATTGCTCTTGTTTGATATTTTAATGATGATTCACGTTTCATCATATATTGTGACATATATCGTAAATCCCATATAAGTACTTTCCGATCTGAAGTGGCCACAACAATTTTTTCATCATTTACATCCAATGAATACACTTTTCCATTACTTTGTTCATATGTACCAACACATAATTTATCTCTTGTATCCCATAATTTAATTGTTTTATCCCAACTACCAGATAATATACCATTTACTTCTCTAGAATATTCTATACACTTTACAGCACTATCATGAGATCCTAGTATATTTTCACTCAGTGTATTCATATCAAATAATTTTAATTGATTATCCAGACCACCACTAATCGTATGAATGGAATCCTTATTGGTAATCATAAAAATTAATTTGGAAAATTAAATAAAATTTGATAATTTTTTACTTGAAATGCAACATCCAATATAGGTGCATCGTGCATATATTTCTGGCGCATTGTATTATTTATAACATCATAAAGGCGGACAGTACAATCCCAAGATGATGCTATCAAAAATTGATTTGAACCGGGACTAAACTTTACAGCTGATATTATATCACCTGGGGGATTATTTAATTGAATTTCTGTTTTACGATTAGTTTTATCCATGATTTATATTATTTTATTAAATTTTCGCAGTAACACTAAAATTCAATATTAATTTGCATTATTCATTATTCCAATCCACTACCCTACCACTGTTCACTGTTATTTTTTTTAAGGTTATAAAAAATTGTTTTGTTTGTTGGTCGTTGGTCGATATTATATTAATACTATTTTTTGACATTTACGAAATTTTTGAATTTACCCAGTGTGCCTACCGATTCAACGAAGAATTTCTGAAGGTATTTAAGCTACAGTCACATACTTACGACAAGTTAAGTACCGACAAGTTAAGTAAAGTATCCATTTTGAAGTATTCATATAATTTGTATGAAAAATCGATTGGTCAATCACATAGTGCGATTCGAAACGAATTTAATCGAAAGAATTGAATTGATTTCTACTTTTGCGATTCCACTTTTCAAAACTTATGAGTTTGACAGCTAATTTCAATTTGACTTTTGTCAAAAAATTTAATTTAAATCTAAATTCGCAGTTAATTGTTGAAATAGTGTATAAGTATGTTTTTGTAATTATTATTTAATAAAAAAAGTGATATTATAACAGTTTTTAATTTAGTTTGTACTTGGCATTTTTGGCAGATACTTGCGATTGCGATCGATAGCTATGTGACCATTCTACTTTATGAATCGGAACGCTACTTTATTCATAATCTTCATAATTTTTAATATAAAAAGTCGTAAGTATGTGACTAAAGCTTTATTCAGAATTTTTGTTAAAAAGAAGTTCACCACTCTTAACATCGCGTATATTTGACGTAATAGTTTTCCCTGAAACTCGCATCATACAAATGGGTCAAATTTTACTAAAAAAATGTAATTAGTTACAACTTTCCAATTATTTCTGGTTAGCAATTTGATGGTACCTTTCCACAGTCTTATGTTCAGCCCTAAAATTTGGATTATGTCCACATACATGTTTTAGAGTTTTTGGCACAACCTGTATAATTATAAATTTAAAACAAATGATAATAATTTAATTTTGATAATACTACTTAATTCAAAAAAAATCCTATCAAAAAATATCAGCAGCGATCTATTTTTTTCTAATGTAAAATATAATAAACTATCCCTAAATCCATGCATAACCGGCAAATTATTTCAATATAAATCCGGCATAATACAAAATAATAATATGTATCTACTTTACAATTACAATGCAAAGTTATGGAAATTTAAAATACCGTTACAAACAGCTCTAAAATATAACTATTCACACAGCAAAGAGATATCCTGGTACACGGAATTGCGTTTGATTTGCCAAAGAAAATGGGCCTGAAAAGTCGACATTATAATACGTATCTGTTTTTCAATTTGAATTTGTCCAATATATAGGAAAGTCGTAAACTTTTCCATGTACATGCACACAGAAAGCGAAATGAACTCCGTGCGTCATATATTTTGTATGGGAAATCGATTGAGTGGACACATAGGTCGAATCAGAACGAACCGAATCGAAAGAGTTTGGTACGATTGGAATTTTGCGAATCCAAACTGAAGAAAATCTCAAGAGGAATGAAATTTGACAGTTAAAAAAAAAAAATGTGATTTAATCGATTGCAATCGATATCTATGTGTTCAGTCTACTTAACCAGTTGAATCGAATCGAAACTGCACTGAACTGATAGAAACTTTGTAGCGCAGCCTTTAGTGTGTGCTACTCTATCAGTTCAGTTCAGTTTCGATTCAATTCGACTGGTTAAGAAGACTGAACACATACACATAGCTATCTATTGTAAAAATAAAATATTTTACCTGATCTTATCAACTTTCTTAAACAATTATATAGTAATATAAAACTCCTAAACCTGTCATCACTAAAATCATGGGAAACAACATTATGCAATATTAAACCGATCATCCTTTTATTAATTAAATCAGCATATTTGCATTCTCATGAGAACCTTTTAATTTCCCCATTCCCATTTTAGTAAAATCATAAAAGTTGACTAAACACTTATTCTAAGCTTATATTTGTCAAGGTGTCATATTTCTATGATACAATTTGTAATAATTAACAATTTGTAATAAATAATTAAGTAAGAACATTTTTATAATTCAGTCTAAGTTTTGCTTTCATGAATAAATCATTAAAATCTTACAATAATTTTGTGTTTTGTATTATTATATGTATGACACTTTTAAAATAACTACACTTGAGGTATACGAATTACACAATTCTCAACAAAGAATATATCATTATTTTTTTTTTTTTATATATAAAGAATAAATTATACCCACAACCCACATCATATTAATGGTGTCACTTTTGTCGCTCGGATTTCCGTGTGAATAATTAATTACTCATTAGGTGGGGCCTCTATATTTGGCGTATTGGGGGAAAGTGTACTTTCCGTGTGAAATGTATGTTGGGATATGTCAAAGTCAAAACAAAGTTTGAAAGCTGCAAGCTGGAAGGGAAATACAAAAAGCACGATTGGAATTTTATAACTTTGAAGAAATTTAATTTTAAATTAAAATAACTTTTCAAATATGAAAATTGAAAGATTAAAAAAAAGTCATAAAATTCTATCTTATTATATTTTAAATTTTAATTATCGAGAACCATTTCAAATTCTCATCGATGGGACCTTTTGTCAAGCAGCTCTACAGGTGTGACGTGTGATAAATATATATAAAATTTAACATTTTTTTTAAAAAAAAAATAACCTTAATTTACATTGAAGAATAAAGTAAATATTGACGAACAATTACGTAAATATCTTCAATCTGAATTAAAAATTTTAACAACACAATGTGCAATTTTGGAATCTGAAAGTTTAGGCGCACCTCTAACAGGTGCAACACAAATTCTTAAAAAATATTTTGTTCATAAATGTGGTCACGAAGGACATCAAATTGAAGCTTCATCTTGTATATTATCGATGGTAACTATATTATATTTCATAGAAAAACCATTAATTTTGCTTTAAAATTCAATGTAAAATTACAGACCAAAAAGAGCAAATACGTAATTTGTACTCAAGATAGAAATCTTCAAGACAGACTTCGGAAAATACCTGGTCAAGCATTAATATATTTACACCGTGCAACACCAGTTCTTGAAAAAGTTTCTAACGCAACTAAGAAATCTGTAAATTTAAAATCGAACCGTACAATGCTGTCCCAACAAACTGAAAAAAGGATCCAAGAGATTAAGAACGAAAATGGCATCGCAAATGACAAAACAAACAAATTTGACTATAAATTTAAAACTAAAAGAAAACCAAGAAATCCGAATCCTCTTTCATGTAAAAAAAAGAAAAAGAAGCATAAATAAAAAAAAATATTTTTAAAGTAAAACAATAATTTATTTGGACTAGAAAAACAAGCATTTAATAAATATATATATAATATACGTTATGTTTCGGCTTTAGCAGTATCATTACTATTTTTAGCTTCAGCATAACTGTCTGTTTTTTAATTCGCTATTATTTATTTTATTAACTTCTTTTGGGGGTGGTAATGATATTGGCCACCAATCTGGAGTAATTAGTTTAGCACGATCACCGTCTATCATTAATTGTGGTACTTTCAAAACTTTATCAATTCTTACTAAAGCCATTACAAAATTATTACAAATACCACGAATATTTCCAACTTCATTACCATTAAGTAATTGAACTTTTATTGTAGTGTCATCTGGTTTTTTTATCATAACCATTGACATTAAACGTTTACGTATTATACCAGTATGATGTATTCGGGCTGTAAGTTCTTGTCCCAGATAACAGCCTTTTTGAAAACTTACACCATGTAAATAATCACAATTTACTTCAAGTGGAAAACATTTTGTTGGTGGATGATTTTCTATGCCCTCACCAACACCTAAACTATAACGTAATGTTGTATAATTATTTTGATCATCACTTGGTTTAATTAATATATCGTTATGAAAAAGTCCAATTATATTATCAACATTATAATTTTTGGGTGCAATTAATCGTGTTCCTAAAGTTTTTAAACGTGGATCAGGTACTAATAATATTTCATTTAATGAATTATTATTTAATGTACTTCTTAATGTTGGTAATGTAACATTTTTACTGAAAAGTACCCATGGTGTATATTCATTACCAATTGAATCAATATCAATTTTTTTCCGTACTCTAAACATACGTAAATGTCGTCGCAAATCATATTCAATACTTTTATCACATTCTATAATATATGTATTTTTATCTCGTGTACTATATATAATTGAATCATACAAAACACGGCCTGCTTTATTTAAAAACATGGCATACATAGATGGTTTATGATTTAAATGTGCCATATCGTTTGTTATTAATCCTTGTAGAAATTGTTCAGATTCATCACCATGTACCCGAATTAAATCACGATTTTTAAGTGTTTCAATCATATATTTATTTGTTGTCCATGGTTTTGCTATTGTACTTATTGATAATTTTCTTTTTAAAATATTCATTATCCTATACTGGTAATTTAACTTTTGGAGTTTTGTCTAAAATTTTTTTTATGAGTCTTGTGTGTACGCTTGAAACTTTTGAAAAAAAAATATATTTAATTTTTCCTTCAAGAAATCAGAAATATAGATTTTTAAATACTTGGTTACTTAAATTGATTTTACTATTGCAGGTATATTTTATTAATATAACTATGATAAGTAAAAAATATAAATCTTATTATAGAATTATCTAGAGATTGTAGATTCTGATTTTACACAACAATCCGATGACTTTTTTAACGTCAAAATATACTTTTTGTTATTTTTAAAGCCGTCTACAGCTGTTTGTTAAAGCCGTCTACAGACGATATTTGAAACCGACTGGTCGATGAGAGCGGCGCGGTAAAAGTAACTCTAGTCTAGGGTAAAGTTTAATCCTAATTTCAAATAGATTTCAAATACATCTTTTGTAATATGTTATACATATATAAATTACAATTACATATGTATATAAATCTAATAGTATCAAATAAAAATCCTTCCTTAATATTCTATAATTTAAAATTATTATTATTAGTTTGTGACACTGTTTAATTTTACAAAATAAAAATATTTCATGTTTCACTTTTTTTTTTTAAATCAAAGCAGAGTGCAACCTGCAACTAGTGGCAAATGAAATAAGAGATCAAAATAAGGACTCGCAAATATTACAGGAAAAACCCGAAACAATAAAAAATTTAAGGACAAAATAATTTAAAATATAAAATAAAAACTCATAAAATTTAATAAAATATTTGTATTTGTTCTTTTTATTTCGGAAATTCCTACTTCATCAATATATTCATTATGTGTAAGTGAAAAACTTAACCCTACTATATTTAATTTTAGGTTATTTTAAATTTATACTACAGGCTTCTAATCATAGTAGGTTTTGGTTATAACATAAACAGAACTACTTTACTTATTCCAGCTTTTATTTCTTTTGCGTTAAAATTGAAGTAAAGTAAAAGTATATTTATAAAGATAGCAACAAAATTCATAATTTTTAAATTAATTACATACGAATTATTACCTATTCTAAAAACTAAAGCGATTGCTCAAATATCAATCGAATATGTCGAATAATAATAATCGTGGTGGTGGCCGGCGCGGTTTTCGTAATAATAAATCAAAAAATCAGAAACAAGATTCCGGCAGTGCGGAAACAACAAATCCATTAATTGTGGCAGCATTTCGAAATTATTCACAGGAATTGGATGATAAACATGATCGATATGAGAGAATTGTTAAAATCAGCCGTGATATAACAATTGAAAGTAAACGGATAATATTTCTTTTACATACCATTGATTCCAAGTAAGATATATTAAAGTTAGATATATTAAAATTATAATTAGATGATAGCTTACATTCAATATTGTAAACATAGTCATTTTGAAGATAAATAAATTATGAGCTACGGCGACTACACAATTTTTATTGGCGAACATTAGTAAAATAAATATTCAGTATATAATATATATATATATAAAAATATTTCAGGAAAAATAATCAGGATACTGTTCTCCAAGAAGCTGGTAAACGTCTCCAGGCATTATTTGACAACAATTTCCTTTTAATTGCAAAAGAATTAAGTAATCTAGATGCTTACCAATATGCTCGTAGCTTTTCAGCTGGATTACAAGAATTCATTGAAGCATATACTTTTTATGAATTTTTAAATGGAAGTCCATTGTCTGATTGGAATATTCTACAAAAACAATTAAACTATACAATTAAGAAATCTAAAATTGAAATAGATAAAGATCAAAATGAAATTGATACTAATGATACAATCACTGCAAGTGGAGAAATTACAACGAAAACGCCAGAACCAGAAGAGGAGGAATTGAAATTATGTTGTTTTATTCAGCCGACAGAATATATGTTAGGATTAGGTGATTTAACTGGTGAAATAATGCGTCGTTGTATAAATTCACTAGGTAGTGGAGATATAGAACCATGTTTTCAATCATGTCGTGTTTTGCAATCCTTCTATACTGGGTAAAACAATGTTTCAACTGTATGTAAATTTGTGTTAAATTCTTAATTTTTCAGTTTTATTGGACTAAATGTTGTCCGCTACAAAGATTTGAACCGTAAAATTTATACTCTTCGGCAAAGTGTATTAAAAACTGAAAATGTATGTTACAATGTGAAAGTTCGTGGTGGTGAAGCAGCTATTTGGGGATCTGTTAGTGATCCATTTTGTGGTGGAGAAAAAAATGACGATATTGACGAAGGATACTATTAAGAAAATAACTTGATATTGTAATCTTAAGAGTAAAGTAAACAAAAAAAAAACACAAATTTGTATTAAAAAATTTATATTTTATTGTTTTCAAGTTTATATTAAAAAAAAAATTATTCAAAATCTTCATCAGAATCATCATCATCTGTTGGCACAAATTCATCATCGGAACCATCATCAATAAAATCATCATTTAAATCATATTCGTTGTCATCTAAATCATCCTCATAGTTATCATCTGATTTCTTTACTTTAGTTTTTCGATCACGTAAACGTTTTTGATGACTCTGCCAGTTCTTTTTGAAATCAGCTAAAAAATATATATTTTTTTCTAAATTATTAATATGTATTAAAATTTTCAAACTTTAAAATAAATGCATAGTTTTATCATTTAACTGAAAAATTACATTTTTGTCTCATAAAACTAACTTGATGGTGGATGTGAAAAGTCTCTAAAATGACTGGGATTACGACGATAACAGAGATCACCAAACGGACAATCTGGTGTTCCTTTTGGTGGTGGTGGGAAATTTGGACGACGGTAGTCAGTATCACCAGGATGTGCTTGTTCACTACGATGTTGAGGATTTCGCCTAAAAATATTATATTACCATATATAACTTTTTGTTCCATGTTTTAATAGAACAAATTATATATACCTATAACAACGAATTCCATATTTACAAGATTCTCGAGTTGTAGATGATGGTTCTTCTTTTATATTTTGTTTTATGCTTGGAATTATGTTTAATGTGGTTCCAGATGCTGTTGAACTTATAGGTTCTTTAATTTCTTCAATTTCTACTTTTATTGGTAACGGCAAGACTAAAGTTGGTTTTTGATCCATATTAGTTAACGCAGATGAATTTTCATCTTCTTGTATACTAGATTCAATTCTGCCGGTTGGATTTGTATCACTATTTGTCACAATATTATTATTTAGTAAAGATGTTACTCGGTCACATGGAATTTCTAATTTTTCTATTGACTTATCTCCATTTGTCTTGCCAGTATATTTTAAAACATCATTTGACTCATCTAAAGTTTTATTTGTTGCGTCTTCTTCTTCTTTGTGCAAATTATTTGTGGAATTAGTTGAAGAACATGATACTAGGTCTTCTGTACATTGTCGTTTGTTAAGACATGAAACTTCTTCTTGTTCGGGTCCGGGTGAAGAATTTAACCAATTGGGAAGCTTTCGTTTCTTTGGAATATATTCGGTATTAATTTCAGAAACATTTCTTACACGAAATGGACCATTTGTATTATGTTCATTTTCATCTACTTCAGATTCATTGGGAATATTCATTTTTAAAACACTTTTTTTTTAAATGAGAACAATAACAATTGAATATAAAAATAAAATAATACGTTGTTGTGAAATTCACTAAATTTGACAGCTATTACTTTTATATATATATATATATATAATGCCTGACCCAGAATGACGCGGCAAAATGTCGCGTCGCTTTTGAAATTTCGAATTTTGAAGCGTATAAAGTCAAAAGCGACGCAATGAGTTTTTTTCAAACCACATTGAAAAAATTGTAAACAATTTATTTAATGGAAAAAATTAAATAAATTCTAATATCTATGGATATTATGTCATTATAAATTAAATAATTGTAAACAATATTAATTGAAATGATTGAATTAAAAAAAAACTAATAAATAAATTTATTGACACATTCGAAATTAAAATTTATACGCGGCAAGCGGCAAAAGTAGAAAGTAGGTCTACTCAAGCGTCGCGGCAAAATTGCCGCATCAACGCGACGCTACATTGTGGGCAATTTCATATATGCCTATACATTCTACTTTTGAAGCGTTGTTGTCAAACGCGACGCGACAGCTTGCCGCGTCATTCTGGTTCTAACTTAATATATATATTTTTGAATTGTAGCTGTAGATGTATCAGATGTATGTTGACTCCTGACTCATTCTTTCTATAAATTTATATTTTAAATACATACTATTCTTTTTTGAACATGATGATTTAACTAGATTAGTTGCAGAAGATTTAACTGTTAAATATACTGGTTACAAATATGGACGGACGGCCAATTATAAAAATAAAGAAAATGTAAATAATATATAAACAAATAAATTAAAATAATTACCCCTATGATAGAAGTCGACTCGATTCTCGCCTCGTCTCGACTTTGAGAATTTGGAATGATAGAAGTCGCCCAAACACTCGCCGGTGAGAGTTTTAGCGAATATTCGGTATGATGGAAGTCGCTCTCGACTTGCTTTTTGGCGACTACAGTCACCGTTTTACTAGGTTTTACTCGACCAGAAATTTTTGGGCGACTAGTACAAATTTATATGAAAAAAAGTTTGATTTTTTTTAAAGTGATTTTTAGGTTATTTTAAAAAATTTATATTGAATTTTAAATAATTATTGAGTGAGATTTTATAGTTTTTTTTTGTTAATGGCGGATTTATATTGAAAAACGTTGCCGGCTTTGCATGAATTTAGAAAGAGATGTGTAATTTTTAATGAACAAATTAATAAGTGCGACAGGAACCGCAATATTTAATTTGCAAGGGATATTTTTCTTTGCAAGGGATAATTTTTTATTTTGCAAGGGATAATTTTTTCTTGCAAGGGATATTTTTCATTTGCAATAGTTCGGAAAGTATATTTTTTAAAAACCAGGGATAAACTTCTTAGCATGGCAATACGGTTTTCTGGCATTTAATAAAAGTATTGCCATTTTAAATAAAAAACAATATTTAAAAAAAAGGAGAACGAAAATGATATGCACGATTACTATGATTATGAAGATTATGAACAAGAAACTCAATTAAATAACTATATAAAAAATAAAAAATTTTTGTATATAAAAAATGTTTGCTTTGTTTATATATTATATTTGAACATATGACGTAATCCATATGATTATTGTCAAATGAAATATTTCCCTGCCAAAAAAAAAAATCCCTATCAAAAAATATCAGCAGCGATCTATTTTTTTCTAATGTAAAATATAATAAACTATCCCTTTCTAAATCCATGCATAACCGGCAAATTATTTCAATATAAATCCGGCATTAATATTAAATTTTAAAATATGTAAATGTAATTATAAAAAATACATAAAAATATTTATATAATATGCAATATTTATATAAAAAAATATATTTTAAAATTTTCAAATTATTTTATTTTAAATATGATTGAATATGAATAATTCTATGCTGCTCATTTTTAAACTTTATTGTTTTTAATAACAAAAAACAACAAAATTTGAAAACTAATATTTTACATTTTTTTTAATTTATATTTGTTTAACACAAATTTCTTAACAATAATATATTGTAACACAGTTTTTTTTATAAAAATTATTTTACTTTAAATTTAAATTCTACACCATAAAAATAAAATTCAAAAAATTTAAATAAAAACTTCAAAATTAATGTCAAAAACAGCTGTGCTGCCAATGAAGCAAAATAATAAGCAACGAGTTGCCGTTTTTTTAACATTCGACTCGCCTAATAGCGAGGCGACTTCAATTATACCAAATTAGTCGTCGGTCGAGTCGAATGGCGAGGCGAGAGGCGACTATAGCGAGGCGAGAGTCGAGTCGACTTCTATCATAGGGGTGAATAATATGTTAGCAATAATATAATATAATAATATTATATTATACTGGAAGACAAAACTCGGTTGTGTCCTGGTAGTGATAGGATTCATTTTCAGAATTGGAAAGAATCCAGGAATGTTTTTCAAGTAGACTTAAATAAAACTAAGAAACACCAACCGAATTTGCAAGAGAGCTTTAATTTGTTTAGTACAGATATATTAATAATAAAATAACTTTTGAATTTTTGTTAAAATCCGCGATAGATAAATTAGAAAATTTTGTTATAAACCACTCTCTTGTAGCAAAAAATGATTCTAATAATAAAGAGTCTTCAAGCTTAATAAATATAATAAGAAGAAAAAAGGTAAATCCAATTCAAACTCAAAAATTATTAATGATATTGATGTAACAGAAATGAATGATACACGGTTAATAGTGCTAATAATTTTATTGTATCTGCGTCCAACATTTCCTCAGACACCACAGGGGATATAGTAATTGGTACTGTTGCTCCTGTTGTTGATAGTAACACTCTACCAGAAGTTTCTAATAATGATACTGAATGTTGTGCAAATAGGTACATGACTAACACTCTACCAGATATTACAAATAATGAAGATGGTAGTGTTATCACAATTAATGGTTCAGGTTCTCTTGCTACCGCAGTACTAAATTGCAGCTTACGCGTTGTTGAACCACCTAAAACAATATTTCTATCCCGCTTGATGTAGTATATGGTACTACTGAAGCAGAAATTTTGCAATATATTGCTACCAATGGAATTGATAATGATACATGAAGGGTTCGCTGCAATTGTTTGACAGGTAATGATTTAGTTGATAGGCACATCTTCATTCAAGCTGATTGCTCCAAATAGCATTAGTGAGAAATTGCTGAATAAAAAATTCTAGCTTGATAATATACTTCTCAGGGAATTAACATTTCGTCCAAAAAAAGGTAACAAAGTACCTCCAAAATTATCAGTATAAAATAATATTTTGGTCAGTATAGATAATTAATGGTAAGTAAAATTTTGTATATTTGGTCAGTATAGTATTATTTATTGGTAAGTAGATTAATTTTTTTTAGCAGTATACTTAAAAAAATAGCAGTATGTTTTTTTAATTTAAAATTTTGATTTTCATATGGTTTAAATGTTGAATTTCGTATATTATTTTAATGTCTTCGCTATTATCAAAAGTTAGCATGAATAAAGACAGTTTAGTTGTAAGGACTTCACCGTTTAATATCAAAAAAGTTGGTAAAGTCAATAAAGAGCATATAGATCGAAGTATTAGTAACCCTAATCTAGCTCCACTGACTAGAAGAGACAGGATTCTTTCTTTATCACTGTTAGATTTTAACAAGTTTGTTGATGTATTCAATAATCAAGAGGGTAATCAGCCAAAATCTCAAATTCCGAAAAGGAAAAATATGTCTTCGGAAGAAAATAGCCCAGATTCTTTAACTGAAGCAACAAAAAAGTATGGTAGTAACCAAAAGTCATTGAGCATCGAAGATCAGCTTAAGGAAGCCAGACAAGAAATAAAAGAACTGAAAGAAATTATTTCTGCTCTTCAAGCTAAAGAATCACTTCAGCCAAGTTGCGAATCTCCCAAAGTTGGAAAGAGCATGGTAGCTAAAGAAACGGAATGGCTACTGCAACAGAAAAAAAAGAAAAATTATAAATAAAAAACTAATCAAAGAATCACCTGCAAATAATGGTAAAAAAAGAATTTGGTAAGAAACCTATTAAGCTTGACAAATTTAATTTTAACTTTAATAAGCCTGACAAATTCAAATTTAATATTGACTCACCAAGTCAACAAAATAGATGTCACTTGTTATCTAAAACAATTGAACCAGATATCAGTATATATTTACGAATAACCTAATTGACTCGCCTCAACCAACCACAAGTATCAACAAGACGAAGCAAGGATCAGTTTCCAGAAAAAGACCATGAGACCTCCTCCAATAATATTATGTAATGTGAAAGACTATGCTGAATTAAACCAGACTCTAAAAATAAAAAAGTGCAGTTCACAGCGAATTTAATGAGTAACAACAACAACCAAATAAAAATCAACGTTACAACAGAATCTGACCATAGGGATTTAACGAAAATGGCCAATGATAATAATATGGAATGGCACACTTATGAAAATAAGCAAACCAGACCCATTAGAGTAATGGCCAGGAACTTACATCCTTCGTGTGATTCGGATTACATAAAAAATGAACTGCTTGAAAATAATTTTAAAATATTAAATGTTGAGAACAAAATCATAAAAAGAAAAGTCAACGGTGAAGTCTTTACAACTAAACTGTCTTTATTCATGCTAACTTTTGATAATAGCGAAGACATTAAAAGAATATACGAAATTCAACATTTAAACCATATGAAAATCAAAATAGAAGCCGTCCCGCAATGCAAGAGGTGTCAAAGGTATGGTCACACTTTTAAATACTGCCAAAGAAATCCCAAATGCGTCAAATGCGCCGGTGAACATATTACTTCAGAATGTACAAAACCACGAAATACCCCAGCAGCATGCTGAAGCACATCCTGCGAACTACAGAGGGTGCATGATAGCTAAAGAGCTGCGAAAAAGAAGAACTGCCCAAAGTAACGCTAATAGAGAAACTAGCAAATAGCCAACACCACATATGACTCGTAAAACTACAAGGGACATCTCATACGCTCAAGTAGTTGGAAATGCAAACCAAAAGCAAATAGACAACAATCAAAATATGGACAACAATATGATGACGTTGCTACATAAATTTCAAACCAGTTTCTTATGTCCAGGAATGATCTTAGGATAGCAACCTGCAATGCGAACGGTGTAATTAATAAATTACAAGAACTAGAGATATTCCTAAATTCACAAAAAATTGACATGTGTTTGCTTACCGAAACCCATCTGACAATTCAAATGTGTCTAAAAATAAGAGGCTAAAACCCTTATCTGATAAACCATCCCAATAACCAAGCCAAAGGCGGAAGTGCTGTTATAATCAAGGATAATCTATATCACTATGAAGAAATACCTATACAGTGCGAAGAAATGCAACTTACTTTAATCAACGTGAAAACAGATCATCAAGAAATCACAATTGGTTCTCTGTATTGTCCTCCCAAAGTTAACCTTAAAAAAGCAGACTATTTAATAATTATCCACAAAGCTGGCGACAAATTTACTATTGGTGGGGACATAAATGCTAAGCATACTAACTGGGGCTCTAGAATTTCCACCACAAAAGGAAAAGAACTCCTGGCAGCGATCACGGAAGCAGGATGTAACTTCCATTCCACAGTTAACCCAACATACTGGCCAACAGATACTAATAAGATTCCTGACCTCCTGGACTTATTTATCTCGAAGAGAATTTCGACAAATATATTGACCTCGAAGATAATTATGACTTAAATTCAGACCACTCCGCGATAGTGCTAACTCTGAGCGTAAATATAATTAAAAAATCCACAAGACCTACATTAACAAACAAGACCACGGAGTGGGAAAGCTTTAAAATAGACGTTGAAAATTCAATTGATTTGAAGGTGAACCTACGGTCGAAACAACAACTTGACAAAGAAGCAGAAAAATTTAATAAAATTATTCAGCAGGCTGCGTGGAACAACACGAGAGAAATCTTAACCAAATCTATAGGCGTAAACTATCTGCGAGAAATTAAAGTAATGGTAGAATATAAACGAAGAGCGAGGAAAAGCTGGCAGCTAACTAGAAATCCTACAGATAGAACGTTCTTAACAATAAAACACAACATTTAAAACGTGAAATCCAGAAACAAAAACGGAATACTCCTTGTGGAAAGCTAAGAGATTCTTAAAAAAACCAATATCTCATTCTCTACCCTTGATAAAATCGGATGGTTCCTGGGCGAGAAAAAATAAGGACAAAGCTGATGCATTTGCTGACCATCTGCCTGATATATTTAAACAAAATATTGTAGGCAATTCTGACAATTTACAATATTTTTCTAGCAGCGCTCATAAGAATGAGAAATATTTTATGTAACAGCAACATAAATCTACACAATAAAATGAAAATTATTAAATGTTTGTCGAAACATGGACATTATTAACAAACTTAGAAATAAAGAAAATAGACTCATTAGAAATGTGGGTATATAAAAGAATTTAAAAAATAAAATGGTGTCGGATAGAATCACTAATGTAGAAGTATTAAACAGGATGAAAACAAAGAGTGTACTAATTAACGCAATTAAGGAGAGAAAACTTAGCTACCTAAGAGGCGAAATTTATAGTGTACCACAAATGGGAATACAAGGTAAAATAGCAGATGCTAGAAGCAGAGGTAGAAGAAGGATTTGATGGTTAAAAAACTTGGAACAATGGTTTAATGTTTCGACTATAGAATTATTAAGATCATTGAAATCCAAAGAAATTGTGTTTACGTACGCTGATATCCAATGTCCGGAACGGAGGGGCACCTTAAGAAGAAGAAGAAACTACATTTAGACTCTATCACCAATAAAGCAAACTCTATGTTGGGTTTCATTAAGATATGATCTACGGAATTGGATGATCCGTACATCCTAAACTCCTTATTCTCTTATCTTGTTCGTCTAATCCTAGAATATCTAGTCATGTGTGCTCTACCACCTCACTGTACCATGGTCATATTGATAGAAGAAGTTATTCAAAAAAAATTATCAGGTTTGATATACGCAACTTACCTTTCAACACCTTATAACTACAACTTTCGGCACTAATATCTTTAGAATCTAGAATAGTGGTTGTGGATATTATTTTCATTTACATGACAATTAGTCGTAAAATTAATTATATTTACTCTATTTACTATATAAGTAATTATATAATATCTCATTTATATCTATTTAAGTACGCGTTTTCGGCATGAAAACATATTTAATGGCTGTCAATCAATGATGGCTGTCAATCAATATAAAGATTTTATTAACCTTTCATTAACAAAAGGCCAACTTAAGAAGGTTCTATCTTACAAATTTCAGAAAATTTAATGGAACTAATAGTTAAATTATTATAGAGAAATGTAAACAAAAAATTGTTCCTTCAAATTTTAATCTATGATCATCTAATTTGTGTTACATGTTTGTTATTTTAAATGTTGAAAATATTTAATTAAATTAATTTATATACTTGTTATATTTTGGGATATCCTTAACCTAAGAAGCATTAGACTTTAACATTGGATATCATATGTTTTTTAATAGTATCATGTATCAATCAGTTAAGTTTTGATTCGATTTCAATTCGTACAGTAGTGTATAGACTGGTTAAGTAGACTGAACACATTAATTGCAACCAATGGAATCAAATATTATTTTTTCAAACTGTAATTTAATTTGGTTCAGTTTGGATTCGCAAAAATTCAATTGTTCCAAACTCTTTTGATTGGATTCATTCCGATTCGATTTCAATCTCATCTGCTGGTGTTAACTCAATCGATGGTTATAGATACATTACTGATATAGATACATTACTTGCGGTTTACACTAGAGTTTTTCTTGGACAGAACATATGTTCAGTCAATGAAATATCAAGTGTAAACCAGACAGAGATTCTGTCACGACAGGAAAATGTGTCCAGACAACTTTTCAGATTTTTTTGTAGATTTTTTTTGACATTTGTTAATTTGCAAATGGCGATATTTGATACAAATATAAGATTTGCTAAATTTAAAATTAAATATCTTTGCGGTGATTATTTGAATGAAAAAATTAGTTTACTACTAAATAAATAAAAGATATATATTATTAACGTGTGAACAACTATATTATTCAAAATATTTTAATTTTATTATTTTTATTGTAATTATTGTTTTGATGTTGACGACATGATTACAAATGAAATGTCAGACAGAAATGTCTGACATCAAATCAAATAGCCAATGTGTTTTTATTACCTGTTAATTAAAAGGGTTAATTAATTGCGGTAGATGAGATGGTTATGTAAAGAGAACGAGACTACTTAACGAATCAATGATTACTTAATTTATTGAATCGATACTTAACTCATTAATGCGCTATGCGTGCGAGGAACTACTATTTTTGAAACATACCGTTATAGTGTCCAACCCCTTTCGTTATTTCAAAAATGATATTCATAAAATCTACCTTTCATTATAATTCGTTATGGTAACAATGAGGAAATGAGGTATACTATGTATTAGCATCTCGTGATAAATAAACGAAGGTTCTGAATTGTCAGATTGATTACAATTCTTAGAGTCTTATCTTAAAAAAAGTATTTATATTAAATGTTTTACAAAAAATAAGATTTATATTAAAAAAAAAAAAAATATTGATAAACAATGGATACGAATGGAAAAAGGAAAGCATATTATTCTGCAAACAGTTAATATAATTTTTGGAAGATCTCCCGCAGTTATTATCTGAGAAATTATGATGTGATGTTCTATATATCTAAATGCAATACCCGGCAACTCCCAAAAAATTTAAATTTTGGGGAAAGGTTTAATACTGACAAAAAATCTTTTATTATTTAAATGAATTCACTATCCGGAATCTGAATGCAATCAATACATTTTCTTTCGCAAATGGATTTTAGTGAGCGAAGTGTGTTATTCTGTGATTGTCCATTAGATCCCAGGTTCGACTCAACTTTAAACGAGGGCCTTAATAAATGTCATTAAGGCCCTGTGTTCCCAAGTGGAATGAACAAAGGAAAAAATTGCTATGAAATGGATTCAACATTATATTTTAATATTTATTGTCATATCGAAAATACAAAATACGGTATTTTCAAAGTTCAAAATGATATAAATTAAGGTTTTCCGTAGATTATTTCTGATATGAAATACTACTGAAATGTGGTTTCAGGTTCGAAAGGGTGCAAAAGTTTGTACACTATAAAAAATATGATCTAGTGTCATATCGAAATATTTCGTAAAAATAATTTAAAATTCGCTTGGAATTTTTCCCAGTTTTATTCATTATTTAATTAAATCAATTAGACGCTTCATAATTGTATCGTTATTAAAATATGATTGTACACAATAATGGAGCAAAAGAAACTGATAAAAAGAATAGTAGAAGCAATAAGTTTTTTGTTGTATAGTTATAGAAACTATTTTGATTTTCATTTCAGATAAAAAGACTTTGGTAAGCAAGAAATGTTTATTCTTTTTAATAACTCTTCTATGCATTTGTATTTATATCGTATGTCAGCGTTATGGAATTTTTCTTAGTCCTGATATTAGAAAATATCAGTATCATTCCGTTGTGAACACAATAATTGCAGATAAATTATATAATGAAGTTAAAATTCTTTGTTGGGTAATGACATATCCAGAAAATCATCAAAAAAAAGCAATACATGTTAAAAGAACATGGGGTAAGCGATGTAATAAAATTTTATTTATGAGCAGTAAGTTTGATAAGAAATTGGAAACAATCGCTCTTCCTGTTATAGAGGGATACAAACATCTTTGGAATAAAACTAAAGAAGCTTTTAAATATATTTATAATAATCATATAAATGAATATGATTGGTTTTTAAAAGCGGATGATGACACGTAAAATATATACATAAAATTAAATTTTAATTAACAATTAAATTTATATAATTTTAAAATTACATTTTAATTAACAATTAAATTTATATAATTTTATTTAGTTATGTAATTGTTGAAAATTTAAGATACCTCTTATATACGTATGATCCCAAGAGCGCATTGTATTTTGGTTGCAGGTTCAAATATGAGAATATTAAACAGGTAACTATATATATTAATAATTGTAAAACATTTTTACTGCAATATAGCTATTACTTTTTAAACCTAAATTTAAGGGTTACATGTCTGGCGGAGCTAGTTATGTTCTCAGTAAAAAATCGGTAAAAATGTTTGTTGAAGATGGTTTACAAAATTTAAAATGTAGCCATGATGGTTCGTATTCGGAAGATGTGGAAATGGGAAGATGTTTGGAAAATATTGGAGTGATTGCTGGGGATTCTCGAGATTCAAAAAAACGTAACCGATTTTTTCCATATTATCCATTTAATTTCGGATTTTGGTATTGGAATTATTTGTACTACAATTCTACTTACGTAAATATGTATATAATAATACTTTTTTCAAATTATAATATGCTTAAATTTAGTTAATAGATTGCTGTTCAGATTATGCAATTTCATTCCATTATATTGATGAAAGACATATGTATGTTTTAGATTATTTAATTTACCATGTACGACCAGTCGGAATTCATATTAATAAAAAATATTTGGATATTAAACATTCATTTATTAATACTACTAACATTGTTAATAACACGAAGAATTGAAAAGTTTAAAATAAAATTAATTTTATTTTAATTTATATTTATTTACAAAGCTATGATTATTTGTATTTTCGTTCATATAAAATTAGAGTATGTGATGATCGTTTTGAGAATGAAGGCAAAATATTTAATAAAAAATACATAATATAATAAAATCTATTATTTTAATTCTTTAAGTTTCACAAATTTCTATTTTAAAGTTTAAAGTTGAACAACTTTTGCATTGCGTAATTTCATTGGAATGGAAATACTATTTTCATTAGTTCAACTTTCAACTTTGATTTTTCCCTACGTAATTTTTCTTATTGTGGTGAACCCTGCGGTGGAATTCTCTGATTAGATTTATGGTTAAATTTCTTTGACCAGATCAAAAAATTTGAGAAGTTCAAAGAAATTTGCGACGAGATTTTTTTATTTTGTTTGTGTGGTTTGACAGTTGAATTTAAGTTGAAGCAGAAGTAAATATTTCAGCTAAGGCACATTCCATAACTTTATTCAGTTAATTAATAATTTAACATTCAATACTTTTCGGTACAAACACTAATTTCAAAATAAATTTAGTTTTTTTTTTTAACTATACCAGCTGACAATTGAAACTTCAAAATTACCAAAAGTATATTGGTATTGGTAAATGGTGGGGTAAATCTTGCTAAAAATCGAAAATTTCATTAATGTTTAATTTTAAAAAACGGGTAAAATACCTATTTTGGTATTAATATATAATATATATGCTTCTTTAATTAAAACCTCTTTTTAAATGTAAAATATATATTATATATATATACTCATATAGGTAAAAAAAAAAAAACAAATTTAACTGTTAAAATTACGTTTTCTTACTCAAAGCCAGTGGCAGCGCTGTCGCCAAAACGTTCATTTGCCGTTATAGTCCTCAAAAATAAACATTTAAAAAATAAATAAAAATAAATAAATATTGCTATCGTACTAATCCAGCGTACGAATTTTAATAACAAAAAATTTAATAAAATATAAATAAAAAGCACTAAAATTCAAGGGTGCTATTTTAAATTGTAAAATATATTAAATAATTAATTAAATTTAATTTTCCGAGCTTTGAATTTTGCAAAGTCGTCTATCAAGTCACTATAATCCAAGTTCAAGTTGTTCAAAAATTCACTTTCTATAGATATTCTAGTTAAATCTACTAGTCTTTCTTGTCCTATTGTAGTACGTAATACTAATTTAATAATTTTTAATTTAGAAAAGCTACGTTCCCCGGAAGCTACTGTGACTGGTATTGTCTATAAAATTCTAAGAGCTGCAACTAGATTTGGTAATATCATGTCTAATTTCTTTTCAAATATAAAATTTAATGATTCTATAGGGCTTAAAGTTCCTGAAACTATACTTTGGAATATTTTAATTTCGTATTTTAATCGTACTATATCAGAATTTGAATTGAAAGTTAAATGCTTTTCTAGGGAAAGACAACTATTTAAAAGATCAGAAGTATCTAATGAAACCACATAAATATTATGCAAAAATTTCAAAATATTGTGTTCCGAAATTTGGTCAAATCTTTCGCTAACAGATTGAATAGCCCGATCAAGGATTTGTAAATAAAATTCTACTTTAAACTTTTGTTCAGGATTAGATATAATTTTATTATATCTCTACCTTCGTACGAAAAAAGTTGAGGTCTTTGACTAGGGTGTCTTGCAGCATCAGGTAAATTTGGTGGATAAATATACTGTGCTCGAGGGTTTTTTTTTTCATATAAGAAAGTAGAATTTTTTTTTTTTTTTCATATTTTTCTTTTTCATATTAACTATGCACCTTTGACTATATATAATATATGGACTGCTAACCATCTGTCAGTTTCATATATTTCCAAATTAAAAAAGTGGAGCAAGATCTGTGGCGCACTAGACGGCAAATCGGCCAGAAAAATAACTGAATTGTGGTATAATACACAATAACACCAGCTGAAAATAAAAAATTATTTTATTTTTTTAAATTTATTTTTATTGATTAGATTTTCGCGCCCTCCAACTTCAGCGCCCCGTCAAGATGTTCATACTGTTCCAAGGAAGCACCGGCCCTGGCTAGTTTCGGGTGGAATCTCTTAACAAGCCTTTTACCTGTCAGAAAATGATGATAAAAATAATAATAATTAACTCACTCATTAATTTAAACTAATTTTATTTTTATTTATATTTATTTACCACTATATATTATTTTATACTATAATTACACAATAACAAGTCAGACAAAATCAATTCGTTTGCTATGGACTACGATGATTTCAAATTTTTATTATGAGAATAGGGAGAATAGTAATCGAAATTTTTCCAAAGTACCAAACCAATATAATATTTTGGTATATTTTTTATAGACCATGGCAACACTTTTTTCTGCAAATTTTCGTTTAACTTTAGCTACATAGTCAACACTTGGTCTGAAACCGGACTCATACCAAACCAACTCACACTATGAAACATCACCTCACCGTCGTCACTTCATCAATATACTTAACTTTATATTTATACTCAACACAATTTTATTTTCTGATTAGATTTTCGTTGGACTTGCAAAGTGCTATTATAAATTAACTTAAGTTGAAAAATTTTCCGTTTTCTGTGTTGTTTTAGTTTGATTTTCATATTTAAATCTTAATTCGATTTGAACTTTTAACTGAAATATTTTTATAAGTCGCTAATAATATTGAATTTAATATTGTAAAATGGAAGAGAATAGTAAAAATATTTTAAAATTTGATATTAGGGAAGCTGAGATTAGTGATTCTTATGAAACTAAGGAAATTTATAAATCAATTCCAGAAGATAATATTGAATTCGGTAAATAATTTATTTAATATTGTTTGATAAAATTATAAATATGATTATTATTACTAATAATAATATAAATAAAGTATAAAAGAAATGATTAGTTTTTATTGTATAATGATTTTATTTTGTACATGATAATTTACAGTAAATAATTATAATACAAATTTTGTACTTTTATAAATTTTAATATAAAATTTCGTTTGTTTTTTGGTAATTTAGTATTTTTTTTGTGTAATTTTGTTTTGCAAAAACTTTTTATTTTATAATAATAAATTAATCAAAAAGATGAAACTGTAATTTCAATTGATATTTCCTGTCTATGGTCTATCTCTAAGAGTTCAATTTTTGAATTACTATAATACGATGAATATAATCATGTTAATTATTTTATATATTGTATAAAAAGAGATAAGCCTTAACATATTTATTTGATTTGATTTGTCAGTATTATCAGAACAGTATTCTAAATAATTGTACTTAAATATATATTTTGTCCGAGTGACAATTTGAAATTATTTGTTTAATATTTAATATTAATTGATAAATGATGTGTATTATAATATATAGCTATTTCAATTTTTATATTAAGTAATACATACTTAATTTTATTTGTGTTTTTTTGTATTTTTAACAAACCTCTTAATTTGTCTATACATTACCTCTAATTTATACAGGGAGATCCAAAAATTTCGTTCTTATTTTTTTGGTTGTAACATATTATAAAAATAAATATAAATATAAATTATATTTACGAAATTATTATTAGTTGAAAATAGTCAAAGTTAATTTAAAATAGCTAATTAATAGTTTTTAATTAGCTTCACTAATTTCATAAAATGATGGCTTCCTAAATTGATCTGTTATCACAATAATTTGTATATCCTTGTTGAAATATGTATATCCTTGTTGAAATTGTATTATTATAAGCTCACTCAAAGTTCAATCTATTAAAAACAATCTATTGTTATTAATAGAATGCACAATATTATTACTCCATTTGTTTAATGATTTAGTGTATATTCATACAGTGTATATATTCATATCTATAGATAATTAAGGCCAGAAATAAAAAGATGTTAATATTTTTACTTGAAAATTGGTAACAGAATAGATAACATGTATTTTAGTATCAGATACCTTACGCAAAGACCGAACATACTTTTGTAGCACCCTGAAAACAAATAAATTACTTTTTGGAATTAGTACTCACAGCACAACGACGATGTAAGATTTTTGTTGCGTTTATTATGTTATGTATACCTACCTACTCTATATATTATTGCAGAATATAAAAATGCATACGTTGCGTATAAAATGTTGGAGGACAAGTAATGAATATGGTATAATTTCATTGCAATGTAAATTGTTGATAGCCGGATTTACTACATAAAAGGAACAAGTATTTCTATATAAATGCTATGTATTGTTATCCACTTTTATATATCTAACTTATAGAAGATCGTGTCAGATGAATAAATTTTCGATAAATTTTCATATCGTATGTTTAATTTATTAAAATAAAAAATATTTTTTTTTTTATCAAAACTCTGTATAATGGGCACAAAAATATCAAAGTTATATCAAAGCCAACACAGTAAAACTATGAATATTTTTTTTCTATATTTCCATGTCTTTCACGTGTTGATTAATTAGCAAATAAAAAGGTCTGACATTGAATAGAGAATATAATATTTTTTAACAGAATATACAAGAATCACATTAAATAAATTATGATTATTAATCAAAAGAATTCTAATATATATATTTAAATTGTTAATTAAAAAAAAAATTTATATCCAGCTTGTTTGTGGCAATAATCCGAAAAGATTAATATTATAATTTTTTTTTTAAATTTAATTTGAAGAAATATTTACGCAAGAGGTCTGTGGGTCTGTCTAAAATTTGGCAATAAATGAATTAAATATTAATTTTAGTTAAAATAAAAAACTATAAAAAAATAGATAAACCAAATAATTTAATGATATACGATCTTGTAAACCAAGAATTATAATTATTATTGCAGATTTTCAAAATACAAATAACACGAAAAAGACTAGTAAAAAACATTGTATTGTTTGTACAAATTACATGCTGAGAAAATGTATTATATATTTCGAAAACTCTTGTGAAATATATAATTTCTTAAGAAAAATTATAAATAATTATATTTGAAATGAAACTAAAATATGAATTATATTATATAATTAATATTATTATGAATATTATTTAAAAATTATCTGTGTTCTTATATGACTGTATTTTTATATGTAATTTATATGACTTTTTTTAGCCAGAAGTTATTTATAACATATTTAAAAATTAAAAAAATGTTAATGTAATGTTTATATTATGATTTAAATTTCCAATTTATCTGTAATAGTGGAATTGATTGTAATAGCATTAATCTATAATAATTTTAAAATTTATAAAATTATATTTTTGCTGAAATCTACACATTCTTCAGGCGAATATTTTTATATAAAGCTTTATATTAAAAAGCTTCGTATTTCTTATTTAGAGGTCTATATACAAACCTCTGGCATGTATATTATACATGCCAGAGGTTTGTAAAGGTTATGAGAATATTGAATATAAAGAAACGTTTATATGAGTTTTAAAGTGCCAATTTATAAAAATATAACTTCATCAGTCAACACTATATTATCTCAATAAATACCTATTACAAAATATTTCTCTACATACATTTCTGTCTATTCCATAACGTCTCTTAATTTTTGAATCTACGAATCTATCAGATATTTGGGTTTTGGTTTTGGGATATTTGATTATTCATTGTAAAATTCACAGTTTAATATGCAAAAGTAATATTTTTAGAATTTTATTTTTTATTTCTATATATTCAATTCATAAAATTCCCAAGTATAAAACCACTAAACCCTTAACCGAAAGTTTTTTTTTCCATATATTGTCGTTCTCTTGGTTAATAAATAAGTAGTAGAGTAGTAGTAGCATTGTATCTTGTATCTCTAGAACACGCCTATACATAAAAGTCTATTTCAAAACGTCAGAATAATTACAAATTTTTTTGCTACAATACAAAAAAAAATCGTGTCGTGTAAAGTGTAAATTAATAAATTCTTACTAATTATAATAATAATTTTAATTAATATATACCAACAGTTAATAATTCAAAACCCGAATTAAAAATGGTACAAAATGGTGAAACAGTTAATGATGGAGCTGATGAAAAAATGCTGGGATCTACTGAAGATAAAAATTTATTAGCTGCAAATAAAGATGAAGTGAAATTTATATCTGGTAGTGGTGACCAACAAAATGGTGACGCTAAAATCGATATTGGAATATTAAATAAGGTAAAATAAATAGAATATAAAACAAATTTTTAATCTATTTTAGGTATACAATAATATTAAAAATTAAATTATATTTTTGCATTAATTGTACAATTAGGGAAATACATAATGATTTCTATATGTAATTTGGATGTCGTAATATTACTATTATAAGTATATTTAATAAATTTATTTATGAAAAAGAATTAATCATCACGTGAGACAATTTTGCATAATAAATTAGCAAATAAATATTTTGCATATTTTAGCATATAATAAAATATGTATAATAAATACATAATAATACAACAAGTTGTGCACACTTGCACAGAGTTAAAGGATAGTTATTTTTTATAGGATTCCGAAATCAAGAATACCACTGATTTATATTATATGATTAATATCTAAATGAAATGATTATTGCATATTCCATTATTATAGCAATTGTAGTCGTTATTTTTGTAGTTTATAGCGTGATTGAATTGACCTCAAACAACCATCTCAATAATAATATGAATTATAATTATTAATTGCAACGCGATTTGGACAAGAGTTAAATATTTTTAAATACTATAGATTATAATGAAAATAAAAATATATATGAAGTTTAAAATCAATAGAAATAATATTAAAATAATTCAGTTAAGGTAAATTCTGAAATTTCTTTTTCTTATTTGTGGCTCTCAGGAAGAGGAAACGGTAAGCAAATTGTTAAGTGGTTATTTACGTTTTTTTAGCTTAATAAACTTTTTATTATTAAAATTATTTATTTTAAAAATTAGATTCTTCATTTATTTACTTTTATTATTATTATGCTCCATCTAAATCTTCCAAATTAAATACCTACATTTTTTTATTTCTATAAAATAAACTTTCTTAGTTAAAATTTATCAGTTCAATCATTAATGTATTATGAATATCTCTGCTTTTATATAAAAAATTAAGAAAAATGATGGTACAAATTAAAAAAAAAATCATATACAATATATTTTCTATTAATTAAAATTATTTTTAATTTTAGTCTTTTACTGGAATGTCTAAAGATGAACTTATGAAATACGCTAATGATCCATTTTGGGTACGTTTACGTTGGATTTTCTTTATTCTATTTTGGGCTATATGGGTTGGTATGTTAATTGGTGCAATTATGATTATTATTAATGCACCTAAATGTGCTGCACCAACACCATTAGTATGGTGGAAACAAGGTCCATTAATTAAATACAATAATATTGATGATGTATCACTAAAAGATGTTGAACAATCCAAAAAACTTTATGCAAAGGGTGTTATTTATGAATTAGCACCTGAAGATACTTATTTGGTAAAAACACCAAATGTTGAGAAACGTATTAAAAGATGTATTGATAATTATAAGGATACTGATATAAATGTTATTTTGGATATGACACCGAATTATGTACCAAAAACTTCTGAATTATTTACTGAAGCTTTAGAAGATAAAACAAAACGTTCAGCATTTATTTGGCGTGAAGGTCCAAATGTACCAAATAATTGGCGATCTATTGAAAATGATACTGCTTGGTATACAACTAAAGATAATAATTATATTTTAAGTCAATTTGGTGACAATAAATATGATTTAAATATGAATGATACAATTGTTAAAAATAAATTAATTGATGTATTTCGACATTTAATAAAATTGGGTGTAAAAGGATTTCGTTTAGCAAATACACAATATTTTCTAATTAGTAGTAATTTAAAAGATGAAAGTCCAAATAATGATCCAAATTTTATTCATACTGATTATGCATTTTGGACACATTCCGAAACAAGATTCCAAGAAGGTTTAGGGGATTTATTACAAGAATATAAATTAGCAGTACGAAATATTAGCAATGATGTATTTTTATCAGTAAGTGGAGATTTAGTGAGACCAGAAGTTTTTCGATTAAAATCTGGTGATTTTGGTGTTGATTTACCAATTTATGGTCGATTTACACATTCATTAGCTGGCCATTCACATACTATAGAAAAAGCTATCTATATTGAATTACGCAAAGTATTTGATGAAGTTTCCAATAATAGCTGGATACAATGGAATTATGATTTAGAACGTGTTGGTCATTTAGATATATCAGCTTATAATATATTTTTAATGTTATTGCCTGGAGTACCAGTTATTCAAGGAAATAATCCTATATTAAATAATATTACTATAGGACCATTGGAAAATTTACGAAAATCAGCATCATTTATGCATGGAAATTTTGATTTATATCATTCTGGAAATGTGGTTGCTTATTCTAGGTAAATAATTTTAAAAAATTATTAATTATAATTATAAAAATTAATTTTAATTCATTTAAAAATTTCCATTAATATTTTTATTGGATCAAATTTTCACATTTACTAACAAATAACACAAAAAAGGCAAAGGTAAATAAATTATCATTGATCATAAATTATATATTTGATATTATGTTGTAAATAAATATGAGATAAGTTTTTAATCAAATTATTTCTAAAATTATTTTTTGAAGAATAAAATCTGGTAATCCGGGCTTCCTTGTGGTTTTAAATCCAACTGCTGATTTTGCAACTGGTAATTTTAGTTCTATTTTCTACTTGCCAGAAAAAATGACTGTAGAATTACTCAGCGAGAATTATAATGCCACTGATATTACTCTCAAGTAAGATATAATATATTTTATTATTTTTTTATCTAATGTAAAATACATTCTTTTCAGGGGTAAAGTCATGTCAGATACAATTCCAATATCGCCATACTCGGCAGCTATTTTTACTTATGTACCTGTAAAAGCAGGTTAAATAAATAAATCATTGGAAATGTATAAAAATGAGAACAATTATAATTAAAATGTTCGCTTTCATTGTTGAATTAAATATATTTAAATTTAAAATATTCAATAAAAAATATTCGCATTCAAATAAATTTGAGTTTAATTTTAATAATCAACGCATCAACTATATCATGATCAAGAATATCTGCAAATTTATTTAGGTCTGCAGATTTCCTGAATCTAAATATTCTCAATAAAAAACTGTATAACTACATATCCATACAATGTCCTGACTATAGTTTTTGTTGTAGATATATTAACGTTCGTACACCACTGCAACGGAAACACCTCTAACAAAGAGGTGCATTGCTATTGCTTTATAGCCCGAGCGGAATCAAATTCGTACGCAGCCAACGTACGCATCCAACATAAGAAAAAATATTTACCGAACACAATCAAAAGTAGTTTTGCTGCGAAAAACCTACCAATTTACACTTACTAACAATATTTTTCTACCTGATATTAATGTGACATTTACCAGCGTACTTACGGAAAAAGTTAAAAGTTGGTTAACTTTTTTCTCGATTCTGCGTAGGCTGCGTTTGTTATAATCGGTTTCATATATTTTCATACATTTTAACTTTTTTTGGCATTTCTTATGTAGGCTGCGTATGTATTCTGCGTTGATTCTGCTCGGGCTATTATGCTTATATCAATATATTTTTTTAAATTATAATGACTGATATTTATAGACTATAGAGGTTTTATCAGTTATTTGATACTATTTTGTTACGTGGCGCCACAGAACTGAATTCTGATCTAAATTTTATAATGCTTATTAAAAAAATGGTTTAATCGTATAATTTAATTAAACTGCTTTGCTAGTACACTCTTAAAATTTAACCTCCAATTTCGGATTCCGAGTAAGGGTGTTTAGATTTCCGACAGGCAACATATTTACGTCGAAGATTCATTTTTCCGTACTCGATTTATATTTGCACCGAACTTTGTCCAACTATTTACACACACATTCAAAAAACAATAAATATTCAAAATTCAACATTCAAAAATCAATATAAATAATTTAGTTGTCAGTGCATCCCAACTTATTGATTACGAGTAAATTTATTACCGGAAGGGAATTCTGAAAAATAGAAAATTTCGACCCTTCGAGAATGCAACTGCAGATTTCGTAACAAGATCTATTTTCTACTGGTATTGTTTTTGACGTTTCATTTGTCTTTTTATTAGCGCGCATTTTTTTTTTAATTTCAAACAACTAAACAACTGGATAAACAATATAATGTGCTGATGCTGATTACGTTAATTAAAATAAATTAACAATAAATACTATAGTAACATTCAAGGTTTTTTTTGAAAATACTAGAAAATAATATAACATGTCTGCAATTAATGATATATCTAATTCATCACAACAAAAATCCATTGAACGAGCATCAAAATCAAAAAATCCATTAGAAAATTTCCCAGAATTGATGAAATACACAACACAAGATTATGAAGTTAAACTTTATTGTAAAACTAAAGCAGATATGGATACAAAAACATTAAAATGGGCATTTAAATTAGCCGAACGCAATGTTGGTCCATATTATAAAACAAATTCAATTGGTTGGCAACCAAAAATTAAACAAGCTGATTTAAATAAAAATTGGGCACGATATTTAGTAGCATTAGATAAAGCAAAAAATCCTGTAGCATATGCAATGTTTCGATTTGATTATGACTACGGAAATAGTGTACTGTATTGGTAAATATATTCTAATTTATTTGAAACATAATTTTTGTTTTAATTTTGTTTTGTTCTTACCCTTAAAGTTATGAAATGCAAATAGAAAAATCTATACAACGTAAAGGACTTGGTAAATTTATGATGACATCAATAGAAAAATGTGGTAAATATTGGGGAATGGAAAAAATTGTTTTGACCGTTTTAAAAAATAATCCAGATGGTATGGCATTTTTTTTAAAATTAGGATTTACAACAGACGAAACTTCACCTGATTTAGCGGATAATGTTGACTATGAAATTTTAAGTAAAAAATTCATTTAAAAAAGATAACTTAAGTAAAATAACATTTTTATTCGTGTATTTATTTTATTTCTTTTTTTTTGTATTTATTAAATCTTTTAATTTACAATAACTTTTTTGCTTGTTGTTCCATAAAATTTGCAACTTTAATATCTTTACCACTTAAACCACCAACATCATGAGTCGACATTGTTATTTGTACTTTATTATAAACATTAAACCATTCGGGATGATGATTTAATTTTTCAGCAATTAATGCAATTGAAGTCATAAAACTAAAAGCTTGATTAAAATCTTTAAATAAATATTCTTTATAAATTGCATCACGATCTTTAACCATTGTCCAACCGGCATTTAAAAGAGGTTGAAGTTGTTCGGAACGTTCCTGTTCAGTTAATTTTGCCTAAAAAAAATTATTGAAATATTATAAAAAAAATATATACATATATTTAATATTTCGTTATTAAAAATCTTAAAATTTACCATTTAAAAAAAAAAAATTTAACCTCTATATAATTAAATCGAGATTGTGCAAAAGTTTTTAATTACTTTCACATAAAGTATATCTCTAAATGAAATCAATATACAAAATACAAGGTTATCTGAATTTATTGACACCTACCCTACCCCAAAAAATACTCTAATCTAATCCAATCAACAAGTGGTGGAGGCTAAAAAAATCAATACTTACCATTTTTTTCTTTGCTAAGGCTGGTTTTCCCAAATTACTTGCAGAGTGTCGTGTAAAATCGTAACTGAATACAGAAACAGAGGGAATCAATTGAAATGGTAAATATACAGAGATTTTTCTTAAGAATTTCTGTTGTCGCCCCACTATTATTGCCCCTTCTTGATTATAATTATTATTCACAGTCTTCGACGTCGTTATGCTTTGATTACATTCTTAAATGAAAATGTATTTTTTTGATTGATAACTATATAAGAAAAATTAATAATTAATTTAACTGTTAATTACTCAGAAAACAGTAAATTAATGGAATTGATGGGTTCAAAAATTGATTTATTTTGTTCAAATACAATGAGTTTTTAAGGATTTTTAACATATTTATAAATTTACTTCTTTTATTTGAATTTTTATTTATATATACCACAGACCACACATACAAAATATATAAATAAGTTTAAAACATATGGAAAATTGACATTTTCAAAAAAAGTTTATATTTTTTATTGTAGTTATACAGAGGTGCCAATAAAATACCTCAACATCAATTACTACAGCTAAACGACATGGCAACATTTTACTACGAAGTTTTTTGTATGGCATATTTTTAGGAGTTCAAGATCCCATTATTAATTTTGTAATTTATGTAATTATCAGATTTAAATTACGTCACAGATGGCACTCACTTTGATCATAAATTTGTGATTTGTGTGGATTTGGATATGAATAAAAGACAGACAGATCAATTAGGAAAAACGTTACATATTTATTACATACATTATAAGATTTTTTTTTCGGAATTCCACTTTTCATCAATATTGTTTCACACAAATTTAAAAGCCATCAATTCAGACGAAAGTCATTTAAAATCCAACTGAAGGAAAAAATATAAACTGCAAAAGTTAAGGAAAAAAGTTAGAAATTTGCGTTTTCATGAAATTAATAATGTTTTATAAATTACTTTCATGGTTAGCAGTAGTTGTAAGTAAACTTCATATACAAACTTGACCTTAATTTGAGATTATCTTTTTAAATAAGAAATTGCTTTAAAATATTCCGATTTAATTAAATTATATGAAAATATTATAATATTGATAAAAATTGCTAGTCCAAAGATAATATCTGTAACAGTTTATTCAAGTTTATTCAGTTAAGTTAATTAAATTGAAAAGTATGCCAAGAAAAATAGAAATACAAATTTTATATTTCGTCGAGGAGTAGTTATGAATTAAAGTGCTATGATCTAAACTGCGGTTGATAAAATGGAAATTGTTCCCATGAATCAATCTTTCCTTTCCAGTGGATATTTCAAAACTAAAAAAAACTTGAGATTGTGAAATTTTTATTATCTCAGAATTATATGAAATTTAAACGTCAACTAAGTGTACCTTAGGTAACATCTTTTTTTTATCAAGCAAAAACTTACTTCTTTTCTTGAAATATTAACAATATTATATCGGAAAATTAAATTTTGTTAACATAATAATAATAAATCTCATGGACACTACAAAAACAATATGATATTTCAAACCCTAATAAAATTTATAAAAATATCTGATTTAAAATTATGTGGTAAATTAAATTTATTTCCATTAAATTGAAAAATTGAAAAACAAAACGCAGATTATAAACCAAGAAAAAATTTAATAACCCAGACTTTTTGAAGTCTTCCCGCACGCATTGAAATCAGATCAGGAGATCTAGTTACAATATAAGGTAAATAAAGTAATAAAATTAATTAAAAAAATAATAATGCAGAAAATTACAACCTACGATTACGTACGAGGTAATTGAATTTAAATGTATTATTAATAAATAACAATTGTGTGGTACCTGTCCTAATAATAATAATATATATTAACCCACCTCTTATAATTCGTATAATGTTAACCATAACTTTTAAGCAAGAAGATCAACCACATAAGAACTATTCAGGTAATACTATTTTACTGATATACATATAAATATAACTATATAAAAAATCTAAAATTGAAAATTTCTCATCGTTGTATATAAAAAGGTTCCCTAAGAACATAAACTCAACAGTATAATTCGTACCGCTCAACGGATTCCATTATAAATTTCGAAAAAAAATATTTTTTTTCATTAAACTTCAAGGTACAATATTATAGAGAAAATAATAAAAACGTTATTTCATAATAAATTTTATTTTTAGATGATGCATAGAATTTTAATGTTTACTTTATTTGGTTTATTTGTGATATCGTTGATTGCTGATGCATCTGTAGCACCTATTGTTCCAGCTGGTACAACTATATTAGAAGTATCACCACAAACATATAGTGCAAATGTTGTACAATCGGTATCAGATAATCGGGGATTTGCTTATAGTACTGTACAAGAACATTTGCCCATATCATCTCCTATAATCAGAACAGTGCATTCATTACCATTGCGTTATGATTTAAATGGATTACAATTTATTCCAAATGTTGGTGGATATTATCTGGCAGATAATAATCCATTAATCAGTAGCAATTTAGTACCGATACAGCAATTTGAATCTACATCTGGTAACGAAGGTGAAATTAAACCTGTTGCATCACAAGGTGAAATCTCTAATACTGGTGATGATTCGGTTACAATTGAAGCTAATTAAATATTGTTGGACAAATATGATTTTGATGTGTGTCTTTTATATATTGATTAAAAACAATAAAATTTAAATTGTTATTTAAGATTTTTTTAATGCAAAATTATATAAATATGAAATTGTAATAAAATGTGTATATTTTCAATTTTCAAATATTTAACGCTGTTTGCGATGATTGTCGTTGTTCAAATTACGAAAACTTTTTCAAAATGTCTTTTCAAAATGTCTTTTTTTATTGCTTAGTTAAGGATATGAGGATAATATTAAAAAAAAGTTTGGGTTTTTTTTTGTAAAGACTTTAATTGAACTAATAAATGTCTACTTTTAGAGGATGATGACAAAAATCGTGTTTATTACGATTTAAGACTAAGAAGTCTTTAGCTATAAATTGGATGGTTACCAATATATTGGACAATTAGTAAAATAAATATATAACTGGGGATTAGTAAAAATTGTTTCTATATAGCATTTCCAGAGCAAAATAGACATTTTCCAATTAAAATTAGTCATTTCCAAATCAAAATAGTCATTTTCCAAATAAAAATAGTCATTTGATTTGTTATATGGACAAAATGTTTATAAATGTTTATAAGCAAGAGGAAAAGAATACATATATAATGTAATATAAAATAAAAATAAAAATTATATATAAAAATAATAATATTATAAATAACTGAGACAGTTTTTATTTGCAAAAAAGACTAATTTTATTTGGAAAATGACTATTTTGATTTGGAAAATGACTAATTTTAATTGGTAAATGACTATTTTGACCTGTAAATGTTAAAGGATATAAATATATATTAAATTTGTAAATATTAATATGTATATGACAGACTCAGAATCTGCACATTTCATATTAAAGAATTTCATTCTTAAATATGTTTCCACCTAAAAGTATGCAATCAGTATCACCTTTATTTGAAACAACATAATGAAGAAGTACATTACATAAAATATAATATTTATTATTATTAAAATTTATTCAGAAAATAATTTATAATCATTATTATTATTTATTATAAATTAATTTAAATGTTGCCATACATTTTTTTTTAAAAATAATTATACAATAAAATAAGTTAAGTAAAATTCCTAATATATTGTAATAATATGTATATATAAAATATTCTTTAACTCTAAGATAACAGAAAGTAAAATTTCAATAATTATTTTTCTTTTTATCAATTCTTTTTTATATAATATAAATAGTAATATTTCTTATTAACTAATTAAATGAAGATCTACACATTGGCGCCACCTAATAAAATAATATCATAATACTGTTGTCAATCCTCTTTTTAGTGAGTTGAACAACCACATTAACCTAATTTTGAACATTTCCAGCTGGTAATGGTGGTGGTGGAACATCTGGAACATCACTATTTAAATTTGATGCGCCATTTTTAACAAAACCACCTAGTGTCATTGAGTTATCAGATAAAATATTTTCATCAGCATTATTTTGATTTCTATCTATTTTAGTATCATCATTTAAATCAGCAGTAATATCAGATTCAGCTGCTTTTGGTATTGTTGTTGGTGTTGCAGCAGTTGATGGTTTTCTTAATTTCTTTTTTGGTTTTTTAGGTGCTTGATAAACACCAAAAGTATCTGGATAATTATTAAATGGTGGCAAATAATTTCCCTGATGAAATTGTTGTGGTGGTGGAAATGGATTAAATTGATCTGGTATTAATGGATAATTATTAAATGGATATGGTTGTAAATTTATATGATTTTCAGGTTGGTTTTGTGAAGGATGATAAAATGATTGTAATGGTATTAGACTAGGTGGATATCCAAATTGATTTAATGGAATTGGTGCTGGTTGTGGTGGTGGCGGTGGCCGTTGACCACCTTGTATAACTGGTAATTGGTCTTGTTTCTGTTGAGCACCTTGTTTAATTGATTGTGGACGTTGTGTTGATGGGGAATTTTTAACAGTTTTCTTGTTAGAATTTAGTTGATTGTCTTGAGGTTGTGGATTTGGTTGCTAAAGAAAAAAAAATGGAATTACGGTTTTATTGATGTAATTAATATTATATGTAACTATAGTTACCTGAGATTGTGGTTGAAATCCCGGTTGACCTTGAGGAAACTGTGGAAATCCCTGTGGCGGAAATCCTGGTTGGCCCTGAGGGAATTCACCGTACCCTTGTGGTGGAAATTCTCCAAAATTGTGTGGATTTCCAAGTGGTGGAAAACCTGGTTGTCCATGAGGAAACTGAAATTGTGGAGGAAATTGTGGAAAACCAGCTTCAGATAGTGAACCTTGTAATCCTATTGGTGATTCTTGTTCAGATGGATGATAACCTTGTGGACCGGTATGTATTAATGGTGGACTAAAATATCGATAATCATTAAATGGTCCAAATGGATAGTGTGCTATTCCAGTTTCATGAATTGTTGGTTGAATTACAGGAAAAGCTCTGCTAGATTGTAAATTATCATCTGTTGTAATTAAGGCATTATAAACTTTTGGAGTTTTACGAAGTTGACCACCAGCACAGTTTGAATATTTAATTATAGCCAGAAAAATTATAATATACTGTAAAGAAATAAAATAATAATGTTAATCAAAGAATCAAGTTCGTCGTTTAAATATTTTTATTTTTATTTTTAGTAACAATAAAGTCAAGCCAATTCAAGCTAATTTAAACAATAAATCACTATAACTATAAATAACTATATTATAATTAATACGTTAAAGAGATTCACTTTATAATATCATTTGCAATTTTATTAAATTCGTTTTCGATTAGGCTGCATTTAAATCCTAAAAATATATATAAAGTACAATTAGTCATCAACGAATTGTATTTCTTTACCATACCAACCCATAACAGAAATTTTCAAATATGAAGAATATTTGTGGTAAAACCACAATTAAGTGACACGTGCAATAAATTTCTTACAAAATAAGTGAATTTGCGTAATATTTTTAAAGTGCATTTGTCCATTTAAATTTTTTTTTTATATTTTATTTACAATATTTACTTAGCAGTTTTATAAAACATACAAAAATTACGTTATATTTTCGAAAATACTATAAAAATACGTAATACACGGTTAAGATTTATTTATTAACTCAAATGATCCATTGCCATTTTTAAAATTTTGGTCACCGCGAATAACAAAAAAAAAAAAAAAAAAAGAATTTTTACCTGAGTAGATTTGATAATTTTTAAATAGTTTTTGTATATTTCAAATTATTTATTAAATTATGTATTTTGTTATACGTTATTGGAATTTAAATTTTTTATACAAAAAGTCAATCGCCTATAAGTAAATATTATAAATAAAAGTAAAAAGAAAAAAATATATTTTAATTTATATATTACCATAAAAATTCATATTTCTTTCATTAAAATGTTATTAATAGAAATTTTAATTTGCAAAATTATATTTTCTATATTAATTGGCCTTGAGGTGATAAAATACTTAAATGATTACGATATGTATTTAATTATTATAATTAAAAAAAATAAGAAAAATATCTTTCAAAAAAAATAAAAATTATAAAATTTATAATTGACTTTTACCGAGTATTAGATTGGATTTATAGTGTTAAAATATGAAATTGTGTTTGGACGCCATATAATTAAATATATCATATTAATTGCTATCGATTTCAAGAAATAATTTAAATATTATAGTATGTAAAATTTTATATTGTATATAATAAATATTTATAATATAAAATGACAAATATGTTTTTCTAAGGCGTGATATTTCTTTTTTTAATTATTTATAAAAGTTGATTAGATACTTATTCATATTTTTCCAAAGCATTAATTAATATTGGAGCATAATTTAATTTCCATTTAATATCTAAAGTTTTTGAGTTACAAGTTAAAGAGATATAAATATAAATTATGTTGTAGTTTTTGCATAATTGATTTGAGGCTATAATGATTGATCGAATGTACACTTTGACCGATTAATCGATTAATTCCGATTAATCGATTAATTCCGATTAATCGATTATCGATTAATTCCTGTATCGGTCAATTGTGCATTCGATCAATTACCTGGAAAGAATGTTATTTAAAAACTTAAATGAAAACTGGTAATTTTTTATCGATATGCATAATATATAAATAAATAATACCAAAATCCAGAAATATTAAATTATCAAATAAACTAAAATAAAAACTCATATCCTAATATTAATATTAAATATAATTACAAATATATTTTCATAATTATTATTATCTACTGATACTGTGATGGTAAACCCAAAATCTAATACACGATTAAGCAATATATTTATCAATTAGCTATAATACCATAATTTAAAATTGTGTATAATTGACATAAATGCAACCAAAATTGACTATTTGTTTCATTTTATTCGCAAAATGTTACTACGCATATCAGCCCACTCTTTATTTATTTTTGTGAATGATTTGCGAAATCTTTAAGTTGTAAATATTATGGAAATTAAATATTAAAATAATTATTAATTTATAATTTTGCATTTAATAATTCTTGAATAAATGACTTTCTTTGATAGAAAAATAATATTAATATGTATCAAAATAATATCAAAAAAGGTTATCTAAGTGAAATGAAGCAAAACTAAAATATTAGAAGCTCCATTACTGCACTCCAGCAATGAATACAAGTTCTTCACAGAGAAATTCATTGAAATATAAAAATTAACTATTACAAATATTTGAATAAATATTACAGTATTAAAGCTTTATCCAACCGTCCATAGTTCATCTATAAAAACAATTACAAATTGTTTATATAAAATTTAAAATTATGGTTGTTTGGTTTTAAAGGAGTTGGAATTTCGAAACTCCCATGCAGGTTGACTTCATTTTGGTGAGGGCGATGTTCTTTCAAGTCGAACGCTGCATCATTATCACATGGTATAATTTAGTAGGAAAGGTAATAAACACGAAAATCGTAATAAGGTAGTAAAGCTAATAAAGAATAGAACCAAATAAAAACCATATTTTTTTGTTTTTCTAGAATACAGCTTTGATTTAGTAAAAGTACTGAATGAAACTCATACGTATGAATCAATTGATGATTATTTCCATTTATTTTCCAGACAGTTAATAATTGGATACTTAAGATTCTAGATTTTTAGGTATGAATTTATTATTTTATAGATTCAATTAAAAGTAATCAATTTGATTTGGATAATTACATATTCAAATATAAACCAAAAATGAACAATTTCTTCTAATCTCCAGTCTTTAATACTGAATGCAACTCTGTTAAACTAAATTTTTGTATTTCTTATTTCTTTGTAATATTATGTTTTAAGAAGGGCAAAAGAATCATGTTTTGTTGGAAGATCTAATTGCTTTCTTTCAGTATCTGTCAATCTATAATATTTTTTGTTTTATATTTTTTTATTGTAATTTTCTTTTGCAAATAGTAATTAGGTCAAAATGTTATTAAAAACCTCTTTCTTGCATTACTATATTACTATATATATATATATTTTGCAATTAAAAAAACTGTACTGTAATGAAAAGATTATACTGTTTTTCATTTAAAAATATAAAAAATCGAATGAATGTTCTCGGGATTAAAGTCTTTGATATCTTATAATTTTGTAATTTCTTAAATAGTAAAAAGAATTGTCATGCAATTTCACATCGAGTAGAAAACGAAATATCAAAATTGAGATGTATATAAAAAAAACTATGGTAATTTAATTTATGGTTGATTAGAGTAAAATTTAAAATTTAAAAGTTGGGAATATTTATTTCATAAAAATTAATCATTTTAATTTCATATATATATATATACAAATGCAATAACTACTATCGTAATGTTTAATTAAAAGTAGAAATCATAAACCTAATAAAATGTTTTTGACCTATGATGACTTTAAAATTGAAAGATCGTGCAGTTTGTTTTGTTAGAATTATAAGAAAATTGTTTATTATATATAAATATTTTGCAGAAAAAGATTATTTATGAAAATTTACAATTAGGACAAGTTAATTTTTTTTTGAATATTGGTCATTGGTAACTTGTTTTTGACTAATAATTGTTGTAATGTAGTTCTATAAAACTGTTTTATTACTTAAGACAATCAAGACTTCTTAATTCTAAACACACGTATTGTTATTTGTCAAAAGTTTGTACAATAATTTGATATTATTGGTCAAGATAATTGCAGCTGTGATTTTTAATGTTCTAGATTTAATTATCTTTGTAAATGATTCTTAGTAGCAAAAGATTTTATCTAATTCAGTTCTCTAAATTAAGTTCTCTTAAGAATATGCATTTACGAACCATCTTTATTAGAAGACTCAGCATTAACTATCAGTAAACCTTACTATCAGTAAACAATTGTAAACTTAATTTATTAAGATTTTCATGGTTAATCATGTTATACATTTATTTGTTGTTATAGTTTATAATAAAAAGTGTACAAATGCAATAACTTAAAATTACAAAATATAATCTATGATTTTTAAGTAATTTATGATCTTCCCTTGCAAATTGATTCCATAAATAGCGGATGCGAAGGCGATGACGTTTTTAAGGTATAAAAATATATGTATTTATTTTGTTAACAAGTTTAAATCTTAATTGCGGATGGAATTAATATGTTTGTATATAACAAGATTTAGAATATTATTTATAATAAAAAATATTTTCCAAACCATTAAACAGGTGTTAAAATTTTACGTAAATAATATAGTATTATTATTGTGACAATAAAAAGCTGATAACCTAGGACTAATCAAAATTTGGAGTTTCATTGTAAAAAATTTCAGGAATGTATCATTTCAGAAATGTATTTTATATAATTTAGAAGCTTTAATATGTAACTTGTGAACTCACATTTTTATTATATCCCAAAACAAAACTTATACGTCAAATTTCATTGAAATAGAATAACAATTATACTATTAGATATTGTGACAATCAACTTTAACGGACAATTTTTTTATTCATTTTTGGGATATCAACGTCCATCTCGACATTTTAGAAATATTCATAACTCTTCGTACTAACTCAATAAAATATAATACTAATTTTATTTTTACTATTTTTTAATGAATCATTTACTATAAACAATTTTGAATTTTTATTTTCATTAAAATTAAATAATACAATCAATAAGTAAATAATATATAAAAATTTCAATGTCAAATTTATAATAAATTCAATTTTATTCTGTATCATTTTAATAATGAATGGAAAATCCTCAACTTAAAAGTTAAAACCATTAATAAAATATAAAATATAGCACTAACATTTATGTTAAAAATGCCTAAAGGTAAAAAACAAATAAAAAATTAAATACCTACCCACCTATAAAACATAAATGATATTAAAATTTATACAGAAATGAAAAAAAATTGAAACATTTAAGAATTTTACTCACAAAAATCATGACATTAATTTTATGTACAAGTACATACATAAATATTTAAAACTTCAAGACATATTGTCAACTGAACGATTAATATCAGGAACACTAAATGTTAATATATAAATGAATTAATTGGAAAAATAAATGCCACTTCCGTTTATGATTCGATTAAATGTTAAATAATATAAAAAAAGTGTTGTAAATTTTATGTGTTAAATATTTATGTGATATGTATGAAGGACATTACAGTTTCTACAAGAAAATGGATCATAAAATTTTATTTTTTTGTCAGAGACGGATTAATTGGACGCACTGCCATAAGCTAAGCAATGATATTCCAAAATAATAATAGTACTGAATTTTAAAATATAAATACTGACACATGAAAATATTAAATCACATGATAAAAGTAGAATTATCGATGGAGTTCAATTGAAATTAACGTTTTTAAATTTAATACTTTTCAATTGTGGTTTGATGTATATAAGTATCATAAATATTAGTAATGCTTCTAAAGTAATGCTAAGTTGGAATTATAGAGCTACGTCACTGTCACCATAATAGAGCGTCAACAATGAGCTTACATTTTAAATTAAATGCGGTACGTATTAAAAGGAACTTTTCAATATTGCCGTTCCCTTAATTTTGTGAAATAACTCCTATACTTAATGCTACCTCTTAATTAAAAATAAATTGTCTACAATACATTTAAAGCAAATCGGTTATTGACTTGTGTCAATGTCATGTTTCAGCACTGACAGTAGTCATTTTTATACTAAACCGTCACTGTCAACATGGAGCATTATAATTGTTTAGGTATAAATCTGTATATTTTACACAGCTATTGACGTAATTGTGCCGGTGGTACTGTGATTTTAGCTTTACAATTCAATTCAGCTCTGATTATTTGTCTGTATATAAAGATAAAATATTTGTGGCAATTAAACTTAGCTTTTTAATAAAATTATTATATATGTATAAGAAAAATTTGTTGCTAATTTAAATTGTCACTAATTTTCTTTGGCGAAATTAATATTTTTTATTAATTTTATTTGAGATTCTAATTCAATTCTTATAATTGATAACAACTTATTGAACAAAATTTAAGAAGAATTTGAAACATAATTTAGTTATAATTTAAGAATAAGTCCATAAACACTAAAAATTGACATATCTTTGAGATTGAACTGGTCATACGAATAATGTTTTATATAAATTATGCTTACTGTATAAAGGAATTAATTCTTTCTTTGTTAAATAACATATAATTTTTATAAATATAATTATTTAATTTCAAAATAATGGAAATGAATAAGTATATTTATGCATAAACAAAAACAACTAATATTTATGAAGGTAATTTTAATTTCTATTACTGTATATAAGATTATGTAGTAATACAAGTACAAGGAATATTTAAATAAAACTGAGTTTGGTATTAGTATTAAATATGGATAGTTAATGGTTAGTCAAAAACGTTTTGTTAATGATTGCAATGAAAACTAAAAGATTTTAATTCATAAGTTAAGATTTAGAAGCGTACGTGAAGATCAATATGGTTAATGGATATATCTCGATGGACCCATTGTGGTCCCTATTTCCAATTATTTCATAAATTTCATGAAACACTGCTTAGCAATTCTATCGCAATCACACACTATAGTATAGATGCTCCTGCCTGGGTTCTATAGTTTCACCACCACAACCTGCATAATCCATCCATTGGTTTATCATTGCAGGTACAGTGTTAACCAATTTTACAGTGGAGGTACATCAGTTTCCTGCACATTGTGTTCAGTTTCCTGCACCTAAAAGGACTTATATGGTGCACATAGCAGCTTCAGCTTGAGTAATTCAAATACACAGTTAATAAAAACTGAATGATTTTAATAAAGACATTTTGAACATTTAACATTTGACTACATTAATTCCATTTGATTTTTAAAAAGAATAAAAATTAATAAAAAAAAATTAAATAACAAAATAATGAAAAGCATAATTTAAGCATTTCTCAAAAGAAAGTCTGTATCCGTATGTTAAACCTACTCTGGTTTTTGCACTCCAAAAAAAAAAAAAAAAAAATTAAAAAGATTTATAATAACCACTTGAATAATTTGAAAATATTTATTTATTTACTTATGACATTATAATAATAAAATCAATAAGTCTTTGTAGATTTTAACTATTCACGAGTTTTTATTTATTTTGTTGAAAAATATCTTAAAGATATTTTATATATTATTTAAGAATACTCGACCGACTTTTTTTCAATGCACAATTTGTATTGTGTACATAGATATTTTTGTGTATTTATGGTATGATTTTAGATTTTTATCGTATCTTTAAATTTGCGGTTATTTTGTTTTTTGCTATTCAAAAACCACCAAAAAAAAAATTGGGGTTAAGAAAAGTACTAAAACAAATTTTTACTTTCTTTTAAAATTTATGTTTTTTTTTAACTTTTTTTTTTTTTAGAAAAAGTAATGAACATCGAAATAAATTTAAGATACAATATTTTTTTTATATTTTTTAGTTTTGATAATTTAAATCAATATTTACTTTTCACTTTCGCATTTCGATATTATATTAACAACTTTTTTATGTATATAAAATGATTTATTTTAAGATGATCTTTTTGACAAAGTTTATGCTATTAAAAATAATTTTATTGTTATTTTTAATGAAAAATAAATAATAATAAAATCAAGTGAAAGTCTTTAAGTTTATATTAGACTAAATTGTTCATTTATATAATAATATGTGAAATAATATAATTGGACGTATAAGTTAAAGCGACACCTAAAATATGTAGATTTTATTTGCAATCAAAAAAATCGGTACAACATGAAATTATTTTCAATTTAATTAAATAGTACATTTATTTAAACGTATTTTTTATTAATTAAATTTTACTATTTTCAATGAAATTTCAATTTAATTACATAATACATAATCAAAATCAATATCTAGAAACCAAATTACTTAGAAGGTCTTCTTGTATAGTCCAAATATTCGAATATTTATTTTTATGTGATTATTACTTAATTACACAAATTAATGGAATTTTACAAAAAATCATTTTTTTTTTATATTTTTATTATTTTGTTTGTAAATGTTTCATAAAATAAAATTTTTATATTTTCAAATTGTTATTAAAAAAATAATAATTGTAATTTTTGGAAATTAATAATTTAACATGAATTTTAAAGTTGTCGTTAATTTTACAGTCTTAATTGAATATTACAAAATTCTAGGTGTGTAAATTGTTTACACGATGATTCATATTTTATGTTTTGGGTCTGTTATAGTAGAAAATCCTTCTTAATGGTAAGTGAAAAATTCATAGTGAACACTTTTAGACGGGAAGCATACTGAAATATTGTGACCATTCTTGGAATTTTTACTTCTATGTAAAAAAAAATTAAATTCATTGAAATTAATAATTTATATTTAAGACTTTACAATAGTAAACTGAATTTTTTAAGCAACCCTGTCAAAAACATTAAAAAGTTTTTTTTTTTTCGTAATTACTAGTAGTCGAAAATACTATAAAATATATTAATAAAAACTGTTCAGCGATAAAGTTTCGAAAGATTACTCGAAATATGTCAATTTTAACTGTTAGAGAATCCTGGAGCAAATGTGTTGAACCGAATTTGTGTTTATCGTTGTTACATATTTATGAATTACTTATCGCAGAACAGTTTTTATTAATATATTTTGCTGATATCTGATCTTTAATTTATCGGATATATACCGTACTTGCAAACCCGATTAAAATTGAAAACGGAGTTAAAAAATTAGATACTAAACTTCGCATGAAACACAGATAAATATGGTAACAATTCTAAAATAATACTTTTAGTTAAGACTTAAATTAAAAGGCATTGAATTTTCATGAAAATAAATTTTATGTAATCTGAAATGCAAATTAATATTTTCATATTTACAAAAATATAATAATATCTAGATAAAATTTAAGTTAATTTTCTTCTTTATTACTTTTTAGCTATAATGCAAATCTAGCTAAAAAATTAAAATATTAAAAAGAAATTGAAATTTAAATTCACCTTTAATTCCATGATTTTTATTTATTTTATATATTTGTCCTTTTATTTATCACTCGATATAAAATTCTATTTAAATCTATTATATTCGATTATTTAAAATGCAATCAATGTGATTTAGAAGTGACACGTTGAATTTAAATAAAAATTCTTTTAAATGCACAATTTTTAATAATTTTATTATTTCTTTTTAATTCGTTCAGATTTTAATCGCGTTCACTTTATTGAAAAACGTATAGAAAAAAAAAAAACTAAAACAACACAAAATAATTATAATATCAAAAAGCAAAATTTGAAATTCTTTAGAAAATTTATTATAATATGATTTTATTAGTTTTCCGGGCACGATTTCACCCACTCTTGTATTTATATATTTGAAAATATTAAATAAATATAAAATATAAATTCTTGTCTTAAGGAACTCGAACTCTTAGCACCAAATCGTTTGGCTCTAAGACTTTTGGTTAGTACCGCGACAACGGATTACAAATGATTGAATAAATTCATGGCATTTCAGCTTTTTTATACCTTTTCCGCGTATATATGAAGTAATTGTTGTTGCGAGTAAATATCTCTTTGCCACTATATATAATATGTTAAATATATATTTTAACATACATATATATGTATATATATTATTATATTGTATCTTGTACTTGTACATATTATAAAAAAAGCTTACAAATTATGCTGTAGTTACATTCATAAAAATAATCTCTACTTTTTCGGAGTAAATTTGTTTATGTAAAAGAGTATATTATGTATTTATTTATATATATATATAATAATATTACTTACTTACAGATATTTTCATTCAGTCTTTAAGAATTTGTATTAAATTATGTGCAATTTTTTCAAAAATTAATAATATTTATTTCTAGATACATTAATTATGTTGTTTTGATTAGAAATTTTATTTATTGAATTCATTATAGAGAAACTAATTTAGTTTTTTTTAAAAGATTACTTATATAAAAGTTTAAGGAACTAAATTTATATTTATTTGCATATTACTTAAAATATGCAATTCAAATCTGTTAATCATTTTTGTTTTGTAATTGATATTGAGTTTCGCATAATATATCATCATAAGTATAATAGTTAGTGTTACTACTTATTAAGATCCTTGATGATGTTATTAAACTGAGTCCTTATACTGTATTTCAAAATCTTCTCTATACTTCTGTAAAATGGAGAAGTAATTCTGGTTATTGTGATAGAAAATATTCAAGAGATTTTGCAATCAACCCAGCCTAAGAAAATGCATGACGATAAGGCATTGATTTGTATGAGTATCCTAAATGCTCTAGTCTACACTAAATAAAGGGATACAATTTTAATGAATAGTTCTAATTGTATGCTTGACAGTTTAATTGTACACTATGGTAATAAAATCAAAATGATCTTATAGTGGAAAATAAATTTCTATCTAGTCATAAGAAAGAAAGTTTGTTTTTGGCATTATTAATATTAGGAATTCAAATTTTTTAGCATTGTTTTTTATTCGAACATATATAATATCATAAAATTTGGAATGATTTTTATTAGAAACATTTTATTTAAGATATTTTACAATTATTGTCGAATGTGTTAATTTATGATTGCAAATAAAAATAAATTTATCTATAAAATTTAAATTCAATAAATAATTAAAAACAAAGCAAATCACTATTTTAATTTTCCAAAATAGACTTCCGAAAGAAATATTTATGATATAGTAAAACTTTCTTTCCAAAAAAAAAAAAAAAACACAAAAATCAACCATAAATGAATTTAATATGTTTATTTTATGAACAATTTGTAGTTAACGAGATGTTTTCTTCCATTTATAATATTTTAAAAATTTCATATTATATTTTTGAACAGTTAAAATAATATTTAGTTAAGTAATGAATCATTTACGAAATATTTTATTATTTGTATTACACACTAAATTTTTCTATATTAAATATATCTGAATCTGAGCATATATTAGTATTTTTTATGATAAAATTTGGCGAACAACATATTAAGAAAACCTTGACAATGACTTCTTAATGTATTGATATTGAAGGAAAAGAAATTTTTGGATATTTACTTTACTTTATGATGTTGTTTTCTTTGAAATTTATCTGAATTTAGTGGTAAATGTTGGGGTATATGATTTTGTTCAATTTAAAGTGTAATATTTTGTAAAATACTTGAAAAGCGAATGGGAGCTGATTAACTTATGTTATTAGCCTGGTGAGAATATCACATCTAATTCTTTCAAGGAGATGTATTAGCATCCAATCTAGTCAAAGATATTTCTTATTATTCGTAATGGAGATTAGGACATTATGCAATTCACCATGATTAATTTGTTAACCCTATCTATAATAAAAGTGGACTATGACTTTAAATTTACAATGTTAAATTAATTGTTGAATTATGATATTTTTTAAATCAATATTATTTGTGATTGCGCATTTTTAAGGTTTGGAACTGAATTTTTGGCTTCAAATTTGTACTGTACTTTTTGTACTGAGATGTTGATATAAGTATTAAATTTAAAATAATATTATGTTAGTTGAAATTGTTTATTACTTCATGGAGAGTTTTCCTAAAATAAGGTTCCTGAAATAATATCATCTGGAAGGGTTCCAAATGCAGGGAGATATGTAATATCACGATCGTCTCAATAAAAAGAATAATTGTTGATTGTTGACAAACTGATTTAAATTACCTACTGTATAAAAAAAAATACTCTACTCACAGTTATAGTTTTACCCAAAGTAGTAATTTATTACAATTTAATTTAATTATTGTTTTTATTTATGTTTTTGTACAACCGGAATATACCGGAAATTAAAATTTTCCAAGAATTTGTAACCTTGTTTTGAGTTCAATTTCTCATGTATTTATTGTTTGACTGGGGGTTAAAAACCCTAATACGAATATAACTGATAGTAAAAATTATGAATATATATTAAAAAAAAAATTGAACCCTTTAATCACTATATATTTATTATAAATTAAATGCTTAATGAAAAAAAAAATAATTTAAAATTATGGTTCGATGATTTTGAAATGTAAAAAAACATTATAAATTAAAGCTATTAATTTGCTGTACAAAATTAAATTAAACTATAAATATTTGTTTTTAAATAAAAATATTGCGGAAATATTAATTTATTCAAATATAAATATTTTATGGTGTTAATAAGTGTAACAATTTTCATTTAAAATGCAGAACACAAAAAAAAAAAATTGTTTAAGACTTTGTCTGATAAACGAGAATTTAGTTAGGTTACTGGCTTGTGTCTATTATGATTATCATAATACGACTACCGAAATTATTGGTAGCCAAGCCATTGATATCGGTAATCAAAATTCTTATGTATTTTGAAACTTCAAGAAAGTTGTTTAGCAACTGCCAACTGGGATCTATTTATAAATTGAAACAGGATTTTAGTAAATCCTGGTAAAAAGAATTTATTTATAATATTTTTATTAAATAAACCATTTATTTAATTAAATATTACAAAAAAGGGAACATTCTTTAATATTTTTTTTTTAAAAATAATTGGACATTTTGTAACTTAACTTAAAAAAATCTTAAATAATCTAAATATTTGAAAAGTTTCAGTTATATTTAATTCTTAAATATACCTAATAAAATTTAATGTTTGTGAAAGTGGTAATTATTATTATTTCTTTTGAACTAGACCTGAATTATATAGTGTTCCCTATTATAACAATTACAAAAAAATATTGGGAACAAAATATAATTTTCTCATAATATAAATATAAGGTACCCAACAAATTTATCGAAATAGATAATTTATCGTAAGCAATTCATCGTAATAACACAAGGACAAAGAAGTTTAGAACCCACAAGCCACAAGGGTGAAAAACAACGTGGAGAAGAACGATAAATAGTGATATAGAAGAAAGTGGAAAAACATGAAACGTTAGCAGAAAACATAATACGAAGCTATGTGAAAGCGCTATGCTCCTCATGAGAATTTTCGCTTAGTAGTTTTTCAGCACAAGTAATTTTACATGCATTAGGCTTTACATCAAACGTTAGAAGGTTTACTGTCGCTAGCTAAGTAATAATTAAAATAACGATGAATTGCTTGCGATGAATTAACTTTTGATTTAGATTCAAATATTTTAAATACATATTATTATTATTAATCAAAATATTTATCCAACAAAATACATTTTACAAAAAAAAAAAAAAAATACATCAACACGACAGCATAATATCTAATTCTTTAAGATCAGTGGAGCACGAAAAGAACTTATTATACCTAAGCGACTAACATCATAATTCTTTATTACAAAAAAATATTTGCTTTAATAGTTTATAATTTATATATTTCTGTATTAAAAAAAAATATTCTTTAAGCTATGCGGACTTTATTGTTCTTACTGACCCAGATTTCAAATTATATTTAACACAAAGTTTGAGATTTGTTTATTGTATGTCCATTACTATTAAATTTAATTCGCGCCGCCGCGGTACTTTCAGATTTATAATCTTATACTTACTCAACAAAATCAAGAAAATATAAGTATATATAAAAAAAAGAGATTATGACCTAATTTAAAGGGGCAGGGAAAGGGAATATATAAAAAAAAGTATATAGGAAGCGTGAGTGAATTGCGGCTTTTTATGTCTGTACATAAAAAGTCTGTATAAAAATCTTGACCTTAGGGTTTTTATTTTTCTTTCATTTCTTCATTATTTGGTTTGGTGGATTGGAGAATATTATATACATTAGTAACGAAAGCCAGAATTATTATATATTTTTATATTATATAGTTACTCTTTAACACCTGGGAAATTTATTATATTAAATGAAAAAGTCATGATGAACTTGAATATACATTTATTTTTTATTTTTTTGAATGTTAGGGTAATTTTTAAAATATAGAGAACTTTTACTTAAATGATTATGAAGTATATTCAAATATGTATAAAATATCTTTCACAAAATATAGTTGATAAATAACTGGTTAGTTTATTGATTTTATGATTCGTGTTTCTAAAGGAACAAATTTTGTTTATATTTTTTTTGTCGGAAATAATAATATTTTTATTATTTGTTATTATATGAATAAGGAGGCTAATATTTCAGAGTCATACACCAGACCTGGTACAACATTTTTGATATGATAAACGACAATTTTTTCTAAACATTTGAATCATATTCCAGAGCACTACAACAGTCTTCAAGTTAATAACATGGTTTTTTTTACTATTATTATCAGGGTTTGTAAATGTTACGGCAATTTAACGAACAATCCAAATTATTAAGTTTTTTTTATCGTAACGATATTAGTACCCATAACATAATTTAAAATATTTCAATAACGTTGTTTGTAGCAATGACCAAATGTTATGTTTTATGTAATATTCTAGTAGAAAATTTTACAAACTAGATTTCTTCAAAGACACTAAATGTAAAATAACGCTGCCGAGATTTTGTTTTCCTATCCGTAAATGATTAAAACGTAACTCTGTTTTGTTGAAACTTTAAATATCAAAGATTAATATAAATGCATTTGCGAAACAACGTTTTTAAAACAGGAGGAAAAAGGATATTCTGTTATTGTCCTAAATTTTAAAATTTAGTAAAATTTAAAAATACTACTTTTCTGTTAAAATTGATTTTATTTGATAATAGAATTTATCTGATATCTGATATTAATTACAATTGTCAACTAATTGGTTGATGAACAATTAACTTAATTCAAATTTTGTTAACTTTTAATTTACTTGAAACCAAAAACTAAAGCATTTTTAAATTGAAAATGTGTTTTCTTTAATTTTATATAAAATAAAATGTTTTATTATTAAAAGAAACATTTTCTTTTAATTTGTAATGTATCAATAAGTAATGAAAAAAAATGTATTTTGTAACTATAACGAAATTAATTTGGTATTAGTGACAAAATGAATAACGTTACCTTTATTATGGATAAAAGTACAAAAATTCAGAAAGACAGATTCGTACTTATATAGTTCTTTAGGCTTATGAGCAATGATTTTGTTTTACAATCAAATATAAGAATAATTCATGTAATACAATTTGTACTTACTTAACGTATTGGAAATGACAAAATTGAAAATATATATTAATTATGAGTAATTAAAATTATATTTGTAAATGATAAAAATTTTAAATTTTGAAATCATTTTTGAACTCAGATAAGGTAATGAATGATTAATGAATATGGGGCTAGTAATGAGTCTTGCCAAATATTATAATCTAGATTTTTTTCTATAAATTACATAATGTAAACCTTGTAAATTATTAATATTTTTACTCTGAAATTAAATCAAATAATAAATGTAAATTTATATTCAGGACTATAGAAAATTTATTTAGATTTTGTTGTTTAGTTAATTATGTTGATATTCCGGATTTATAATTTAAAGAAATGTTTAATTATATAGTTTGAACCTTAAATTTAATAGATTTACACGATTTTAATATTATAATTGTATAATTTATGGATTCGTAAATCAATTAATTTAATTGATAACTAATAATTATTAACAATTGTGGAAAATTGTTTGAATAATTGAGAATAAGTGAATAAAAATTGTTGTTAACAATATATGCCATGTATTTTTATTTGTAAAAATTTAATATCCAATTAAATTGGGAACATTTTTTTAATCTTAACAATTTTAGAATTGATTAATTAATTGTTTATATCTTCTGCAATCTTTATACGATGTTGGATGTTGGATTTCAATATTGTAATTGAAATTTGAAGAATAATATAAAGCTTTTATGCGAATTGCTTTTATGTAAAATTTTCACTAAGCTTTTTAATTAAATTTCACATTCCATGAAAATTAATATAAAATTTTTAATGTAATTCCATTTTATAACTTAGATAGAAATTATTTTGCTAGGTATTTATAGATGGCGCTAGTAGTAATATAACACGAAAGTGCATGAAATTTTAAACTTGATCAGATATTTGTAAATAAAGGAAATAATAAGAAGTACATCAAAAGTACTTATACTTACTGATATAGAAAGAGTAAAAAAAAAAACAATATATATTAATATTTGTGAATTGGTTCTTTTTTAATACCATATTTCAATTCTAAAAGTATATTTAAAAATTGATTAGTTATGAATTATAAATTTTAAATTATATTTTTGAGATTATTTTGATTCTTTGTATTACAAGTACGAGTAGTAGTATTATGTATAGTTTTTTAATATGTAGCAAAATTATTGGTAGTACTCTTATTAATTGGAGCTGGTTCTTGTTTAGTTAAATATCATTAATTGAAAAATATATGGGTCAAAGGTAAAATGAATAAAAGAACGTGAAACATCAAATATAAATGTAATATGAAATGGTAAATTATAAAAATGGTACATATAACAAAATATTTTTATAGAAAATGAAATACATAGTAAATCCGGTACATAATAAAAATATTTAGATTTCATTTTATATAGCATATTTAAGACATAATTAATGGCTTAATAAATATACTCCCAAACAAAAACTATAATTAAATATTAATCATTTAACGAAATTTCTAATTTATTTTGAAATTCAATTTTGATATTTGTCAGCGTCTCTGTGTATTTTGTTTATATAACAATGTTATTTCAAAAATGTTAGTGGTGGTTTATTTTAATTATAAATTGAAATATCATCTTTACAAGACTGTTATATTGTCCAACCAAATATTTAGTATTGATTAAAATGTACATTTTTCAATTTTAATTTTAGACAGTAATAATGTTTAGAGCAATGAGATTTATACATAATCAAAATATAGTTTTCTTCTATCAGTTAAATATCATAATCGCTTTTAAGCCATTAATTATATCTATTCGAAAGAATTATTATTTTTAAATAAAAAAAAACATGAGCTGTCAAAAACACTTAATTGCATCTAATATTGTGATGTATACCAAAAAATTTATATTGAAATTAACGCATCATCTATTTTTATCACATATTATAATGTACCCAAAGGAAATGTAGAGGCATCTGCTGATAAAATAGTACTAATTGCATTATTTGTGTAGAATGGCAGCCTAATATGGTTCTACAATAATAAAAATTGTAATCCGGGATCTAATGTATCACAGCATAGGCCCCGCCGCTCTAGTTAACTGAGCCTTTTATATTTTTGGATTTGGCAGCACTGATTCTGCTTACTTGGAATTGATGTGTTCACGTTTGATTTGTTCATAATTTGACAAAAAAATGCTCGTGTGAAATGGTCGAAAGAAATGCTCAACAAATAAGACCACGGTGATTCAAAACATGTCTATAACATCGTGACATGTGACGAATCTTGGATATAATCGAATGAGCCCGAAACAAAACAGCAGTCGACGATAAGGGCGAAATAAACAAAAGTCGGCTCTTTTTTCTGAAAAAGTGGCCATATCCCATATCGCAACCGTACCTATGGTGCAATGTAAAACGGTCAATTGGTACACAAATGGTGGTACACAACCATTTGTTTGCCAGAACTCTTCGTAGAAATAAGAAAAACCAACCGCCAACGAAACATCATTCTCCACCACGACAATGCGTGCTCTCATTCATCGGCACATGGCACAAGCAACTGGATATTTTACCGGTCAAAACATTAATTGGTTGAAGCGGTTGATGCGTTCGAAATGCATGTTTGAGTGGTAGAAGTGTATCGAAAATTGGTTTAAACGGATACAAAAATGTATTAATCATCGTGGAGAATATTTTGAAAAACAATAAACACATTTCCAATAATAAATTATCGATTAATTTCTAATTTTATAAATAATTTTAAAAAATTTACAATTTATGGTACTTATTCCATATTTAGTTTGGGGATTTATTTAATTTATTTAATTGGCTATACTTCTACCATAATGAATTTTGGAGACTTAAAATTTACTTATACTTATTATTGTAGTAAAATTAATAAATAATTTCTACATAACTTTGTCAGTATTTACTATAGACAGACAATTCAATTTTAAAATTTAATATTTTAAGCTTTGAAATTATAATGTCAAATTAGTATTATAAATATCTGCAATAGTTTAGAATCAAATTATAGATTACATTTTGTTTCTATCGAGACATTTAATTTTAATATTTGTATATAATTTATAAGTATTGAAATTAAACAAACAAAATAAAGTCATTTAAAAATAAACAGCATTTCAATGTTTTCCCAGTAAAATAGAAAAAGAAAATTGTTTTATATTTTTTTTTATGGTTGTTATGTTATCATTTTTTTGATTGTATAAAATTATACGAAACCATTAAGTAAAGTAAGGAATCATTGAAAAATGTATAAAAAAATACTAACTTTTAAAAAAAAATATTCTATTAAAAAATATCTAATTACAAATTTAAAATCATTTTATTTATCTCAATTTAAGTTTTTTTTTTAATCAATTGAAGCCTCAAGTATATTTGATACATTTTATTATCAAGACATAAATATCATATTGTACACGTAATTGATTTACCAACCTTTTTAATATTATCTTCACATTCACCTGTGTTCTTGGTCCTGTTATTTGTATCTTCCAAAAATTTCAAAACAATATTAAACTTAAATAAAAATAAACGCTTACGGGTACATTTACATCATTATAATAGTAACACTAAGAATATTTATTTTTCCACAATTGTTAAACTTCTGTTAAGGATTCTATTAAAATGTTTACGCTGTGGGGGAGCAATTAGATTTTTTTTTAGATTTCATTTTTTTGTAGATTTTTTTTTGTGATTTTTTTTTTCATTCAGATTAAAATCACTATGAAAACTTATCCTTTATGTTTTGATTGTATAAAATCTCGCGAAAAACAATACTGTTCGGTTTTGTTGATTCAATTGTTCATAGTAAATGTTTTTGGTATTGAATTTATGTGAATTATACAAAAGGATTATGGGAGAAAATTCAAAATAAATATTAAATTAACCGCATTTAATTTTTTTTTTTTCATTTTGATTAGATCCAAAAAAAAATGTTGCTGTAAGGGTTGTTTAATGTTATTTTCTAGGATATGTATAGTATAACCCTTAAAATATAAAGATAAATATCAATTCTTGTTCGTAATACATAATTTTGCGTGGGAAATTGAAAATAAGAAAATTTGTTATTATAAAAAGATATGTAAAAGTTTTACCTGTGAGATTTATAAATATATATTATAAACAGGGCTGGAAACCAGTTATTCAAAACCAAAACCATAAAAACAATAAAACCAGAAATAATTATGGAAACCAAAACCAAATTCTAAAATAAATAAAAAGCTAAATTTGAAACTCCCAAAAATATTAAATTTTTTATTTTGATTAATAAAAATTTCTACAGTATTTCTGCATTTATCCTTGAATGTTTGTTCGAAAACCAAAAACTTCTATAAAACAAAAATTATGATTTGGTCAGAAAAACCAAAAACCAAACTAATATATAAATTAGTTACCAGCCCTGGACATATAAATACCTTTATGAATATCCTGAATTCTTATTAAACTGTTTTATCATATTTATATAGGGGCATACTATTAAATATTCTCCTTATTATCAATAGACATTTTCACAAGAACTACATTAAATGTTTGTTACAATTCAGAAAGCAAATAAAATTTTTGCTTTTTGCAAAATTAAAAATCATATCTACAAAATCAAATATTTATTTCTACGGCTATTAAATCAGACTTTAACAACAGTTTTCTTAAATGTCAAAAACAATTTTCTTTTTATTGCGATATAACGATATAACAAAAAAACATTTCATTTAAGTTAAAGATAATTTCCTTTGTAACTTTTCCAGACATAAAATGCTAATCTTTGATTGTTTTAATTTCCGGCATAAAATTTTTATCAAAATTTCCCAACTTACTTATCAATACTAAGAAGGATGTTTCATTTAAATAAAACAATATTTAATTCATATTATTATAAACTAATAACAAAGTGAATATTATTTATCATTATCCTTAAAGAATTTTAACTGTGTAACTTGTATTTTGTATATATTGTTTTTATATTGAAATATACTTGTATCCAGACAGAAAAATATATTATTTTGTTTTAAATGTAAGTATATATATTTAAAAAGATTTAAGGACTAAATAGGACATAACTTTCTTATGGTTCTTTTATTACAATTACAAATACATACATATTAATGTTATATTATATTTCTGATAAAAATTAGATGGTGGAAAATATTTTCAAGTAAATTTCTTAACTTTCTTTTGAACTTTTGAAGTTTTCTTTTTAATATTATATTTTTGTTGATCCTGATTCTGGTGCACACCATAATAAAGAAACAAGAGAAGATATAAAATGAATTTACTGTGTATAAAAAATGTTTTTCATTTTAGTTTCTTAAAGTATATAAAAATACATCATAAGAAAAAAAGGATCTTTTAATTTCTGTTTCGAAAATTGTATAAGTTCAACATGGCGTGAAATTGTATTTTAATTCTTTTAGAATACAAAAATTTATATATTCTCAATTACAGGATATTATATATAACATGTATCTGTATCTGTAAATGTATATGTAATGTAGAGACAATTTATATATAGTTATAATTTAAAATAAAAAAGAAAAAAATGAAAAGAAAATCTTTTTGTTATATTTTTCTTTTGTCTTTTGCAGAAATAATAAATTAAACGGATTTTTATCGTAATGTACAGTTTCGTTTTTATAATCTAAATAAAATATTTTCAAAATTTAAAAATATTACAAAAAATAAGAAGTTTTTTTTAAAAAAAATTATATTAAAACTTTGACTTTGATTCATTCCCATAAGTTAAATAAATTGAACAATTTAGTAGATTAACTTCCACAAATATATATACATAATTATTAAGAATTAAAATCTAGGAACATGATCCTGATGAATAAACTAACACGACAACGGTTGTATGTCGGGGTTGCGACAGATTATATTAGCATCAGGAAGCATGTAAGAAGATTTGGTTTAACTGATACATCAAATTGTACAGGATGTGGTAAGAGCCAGGAATACTAGATCATTATGTGACTGTTTTGCGGTCCGGTGTACGAATATAACATATCGTACACCGGACCCTCGAAATCTAGGTAAATGGATTTCTTACCCCCATTCCTTCAAATTAACCCAAACCAATCATTTAATATATTTATACTTTACCTTATTTATCGGTGCTACAAATTATTATTTTTGTTCGAGTGATACGCCAATCTTTCTATACAAAGACCTCTGTTTTTCGAAGCAGTTGTATTCAAATACAGCCATTTTAAGTATATTAAGCAACATCTTTCCATCAAATCTACACCCACCTTAATGCTATTTCTCAATATTTATATATAGTTTTGGAAAACAAAAAAACATTTGACTTAGTCAAATAACGAATTTTAGATCTTAATACTTGAATTTAATATCAACGATAACAGAAATTTAGTCTTTCTTATTAAAATTCGTAACTTGAACGTGCTATACTACAAATATTTTTAAGACACTGAATATAGTATAAAAACTATACAAAAATTAAGAAAGTTAAAAAATTGACAAACTTTGGTATATGTAGAAAGAAGTTTTTAATATGAATTATTTATATTAACAAGAAATTCAAAATAATAAAACTATTAATTTTTTTACTATTTAGTAACCGCACTTAACCGCTTAAATACTATATCATTAAAAACTTGCTAAAATTCATCACTTGCTAAAATTCATCACAAATTAGCTTTAAAATAGCAAAAACCGATATTAAAATCGAATAAATCAAATCAATTAACTATAACCATATAAATGATACATAAATTTTAAAAATGTCTACTGGCTACTTGCTTTGAAATTAACATATTTCATTATCTCCTTTATTTCAATAATTTAATAATTCAATAATAAAATTTAGAATATGCCATTTACGATTCCTTATTTAAACTAAGAGGTCAATTTAAGAATTCTTAGCTGAATCAAGTCAAATTATCAAAAGAATCTAAATTCAAATGTTTCAACTTTAACTAAATCAATATTATATAAACGAATTATATTGTTTTTGAACAACTTGAATTATATATTTCAATTTTATATTAAAATGAAATAATTAATAAATTATAACTCTAACATATTTGAATATTTTTAAATATCTCGCTTTATATAGTAAAATTTTCGTCCTTATAATTATATATTTAATAATTATTACAGAATTTTTTTTATATAAAGTATATACTCGTAAAATAAATATTGTTTAAAACCAGCATAAAATTTTAGATATATCGAATAAAATAAATATACATTCAACAACTAATAATAGTATCGGATTTATTTAATAAACTCCTCTTGTATCCTTTATTAAAATATGTATAAAAAAAAAATTATCCAACACCCTTTGCCATAGTGTTTAGAGAGAAGCTAACAAAACATTAATAGATTTCAAATTTATGTATTTATTTTATCACCCGATTAAAATCAAAATGGCACGTCTCATTTTACATAAATCCCTAAGGGCAAAAGTTTTTATTGTTATAATATAGGACTTCCTTCACAAATTAATATATAGTTAAAATATATAATACATAATAATTGCAAATATTAATAAAAAAAAGGATATATAAAGTAGAAAAACAGGATCATGAATTATCAACAGTTGCCGAAAATATTTCTAGAATTTTTTTTTTTAAATAGGCTACAAATAAACTACATTCGCAAGGAGTCGTATTTCAGAATTTCCATGTTTCAAAGAAAGATAACATAATATCCGTCGTATTTTTTTTTATTATTTAATATAAATGTTACCTTCTGATACTTACCCTTATTATTACCCTTGTGTTAGAAATTGTGATCTTATATGATAATATAGAATTAAATTAAGATATACTTACCTTTTATGTCGAAAAATTAACTAATAATAGTGTCAAATTATGGTATTTTGTTGATACAATATTTTGTAATGTAATATGCCGTAATATGAGAAAACTTCCTAAAAATTAGTTATAACAATTATTTTAGTTTAGAGCAGGCCTGGTCAACCGGAGAAGAAAATGATTACGAATTTATTTTCAGTTTTGAGGAGTTTTTTTAGCAGCGAATTTAATATACCATTTTCTGATTGAATTAGTAATTTTATAAATTGAAATGATCATTTTTCAAAATTTTTTAATCATTTTTCACATAGAATTAATCATTTTTCAAATAATAAACAGTTTTTAATTTTTTTTAATCAGTTTTCAAAGTATTTCTATTTGAACACCGATTAATTCTATTTGGAAAACGATTCAAATTTTTGAAAAATGATTAAAATATTTCAAAAACGACTAATTTAATCTGAAAATGGTATAATATATGAAGAGCAAGTGCAAAACGGTTTGCAAAAATTAACTCAAATACAGTACAAACACCGAGCCGCTCTGCGGTAAATTAAGAGGACACTCCAACTGCGTCTTACGCAGAGGGATTGAAAAAAATAATCTTTTAATGCTTTACTTTATTTTACTTAAATAATTAAATTATCGTTCACTTTACATTATTTTAATATCTACTTTAATTAATATTAAATTTTAAAATGAAAGCTTTACTTTATATATTATTTACTCACAGCTCCGGTAATTAGGGAAATATCTGCCAGGGCAAAATATTATACAACCAACACAAGGTCTCTCAATCTTAAAAAAGCTATAAAACAACAAAAATTAAAGTGGAAGTCATAATAAAACTCAGCAAAAGAGATATCAGAACTCTAAAATGCCCCATGACAGCACACAGTCCTTTGAAGAAGTACATTAATAAAATGGATCCAGCTGAAGCAGACATCTGCCCTCTCTGCCTAAATGATAATGAACCGACAGCATACATTCTCTCAGCATACATTCTTTTAGGAAAAGATTTCGTCCTCACTGAAGAACTCGCCAATATGGTTCCTTAGTCCTAAGGCTTCTTTAAGTCTATTATGTTCTGGCAGAGAAAGGGGCTATAAATAAACAATAGATCGATAAGATCGCAGTGCTTTCTTGCGTTCCCCATTTATGATAAAAGAAAAATTGTTTTATTATACATAATTTTTGGTATAGTTTAATTTATGTAAAATTTTAATATAGATTATTTTTAGTAGTTTATAGAGAAATTTGTCAAAACTCCGGTAACTAGAATCCCGAACATTATTACGTCATCTGAAATTTCGATATTAATAAAAAACGGAAAAAAACGTTTAATCAGAGGGTAATTTCATAATTATTTTTTATTTGATATACCGTATTCATTAAATTTGTGATCTAAAGGCCTGTACGGAAGTCGAGTGAAATGAAATTTTAACGCGATCTCCAAAGCTCTCCAAAGCCTCCGGTGAAATAGTCGTGAAAAAGTTGTGAAAAATAGACAGGTTAATTTGACATTTTGATAATTCAAATATTTTGATAATTCAAATGTTTGTTTATGTTTATAAATTTTTTTAAATTTAAATTTGACTTAAAAATCAAATTTGAGCAAATTTAAAAATCAAATTTAAATTATTGAAAAAAAAAAATGTAAATGTCACAATTTCATCGGGAAATAATGTTCAGAACATTATTTCGCTATGAAAAATAATTGTAGACTTTTTGTGCTCCATCTGTTGTAAAAAAAAAAAATCATTTTTTATCAAAACTTTTTCACACGACCTGCGTACGACCAGAGCGAAATCATAAGCGTAAATTTTCATTTCTGATTTCACGATGTAAAATTTGTATGAAAATTTCATTTCACTCGACTTCCGTACAGGCCTTAATTAATAAAATATTATCAATGAAATATATATTTTTTATTTATGAAAATTTTTGAACTTTTACGTTTTTTTTAAATATTATTTTGCACAATATGAAATAATTTAATTATCAAATAATTCAAAAAAATATTTTCTTTGATTTAAACATTTAAATTTTATTTATCTTCAGCTAGTTCTATTTTTAATTTCTCAAAGCAACAAATTGAAAATTAAATTTTTGTATACAAAATATAATATTAATTTATATTTTAGAAACTGTTGAATATTTACTAAATTATAGACTGAAAATAGCTAACGAATATTTCTTCTAAAATTATAAATAAATATTTGCTGAGATCTTAAAAGACTTACTAAAAAATAAATTCATCAAATTTTGAATACTTGATATTTTTTTGTTGTTATGTTTTAATAGTTTCTCTGAAGGCTAATTATAATAAAGGTTACCTGTAAATTTACGCAAATATCAATGAAATAACGTTAATTATTTCTAAAATTATAATAATCTTTGACAGTGACCCCATATTAACAAAATCAATTACAAATAAAATTTATATATTTTAATTTTTTTTTTTTTGATATGGTCAACTAAAAACTCTTCAATATTATTTAAAAAAAATATACTTTAAAAAGTTGAATTTCTTTTTGACTGATTGCTAACAAGTTACACATCATCGGTAAATTTAATTGCGAGCTGTTTGTTTACATTGATAGTTAAATGGCCACAAAATATTTCAAGGATAAATTATTCTATGATTTTATATAATAATTAACCAAATTTTATTAAATTTTCATTTAAATTTTTGTAAATTTATTGAAACTGTCACAAATTTCAATATTAATTTTTGAATTGAATACATTTTTTTTTTGAATATTTTAAAATCCTAAAGTCTTTTATTCCATATATCCTATATTTTATATGTATGTATATATCAATATCGTTTATATACAATTTTTATTATCCTTTTATGGATATTATTGAAAAAAAAATATTATTATTTTTGTTTTGAAACAAATAATATTTTATTGTATAAATGTTAGTGTATATGTGATATCAATATAAAATGTATACAAATACAAAAACAAAAATCAAAAGTTTAATTGTATATTTTTTTATTGCTTGATAAAGAAATGATTAAATTGTAATAGTACTAGTATAGTTATAGTAGTAGTAGTAGTTGTAAATGCCCAACCTTATAAGGCGTGGTTTAATATTAAATAAATATATATAAAATAAAATAAACCATTAAAAAATACATTTTATATTAATAATTAATAATTTTTGAAACAATTTTGTTATTAATATAATTTCACGGTATCATTTTCTCAATTTCAAGTTTTTTTTTTTGAAAAATTCAAAAATTATAAATTAATTGATTTCAATTAATTAAATGACATTTGCATTATTGTAACTAAAATTCAAAAATATAAAAGATGAAAAATATTTCTATTTTCAAAGAAAAATTAAATATTTTATTAAATTTCCCAGGATAAAAATAATTTGAAAAATATAAAAATATAAAATGATTTTTTTCTTAAAAATATAATATAAAATCAACTTTTAAACTATAATTTATAAATAACCAACAAAATAATATCAATTTATATGTTATTTTAACCAGTAAATTCTATGCTTTATGATTTATTTGAATGAAAAATACTAACACATATCAAATATATAACATAATAATATCAAAAACCATTTATATAATATTGTATCCTTACGAATATAAAATTGTATAAATAATAAAATCCATCCAAAACTCGCTATTCTTACAAATATATTATTAATTTTGTATGTATTGTAAATTAATTACAGTTGTATTTTTTTTGTATATACTAAAAAGTCCTTTTTTGAAAAAATAAATAAAAATAAAAATAAAATAATTTTAAAAATATATTTTTCTACATGATCTGTCATAATACTATAACAATTTTCACTCTACTACCAGCAACAAAAGGACGAAAAAAATTCTAATTCTGGCAACATTATTATTCTTTTTTTTTTTTATTACCAATACATAAACATAATAATTTTTTTTGTTGGTTTTTTGTAAGTATCTGTTCCACCCTCGGTTGGTTATAATGTAGAGCAAAAACAAAATGTGTATTTGTATATGTGAATTGAATAATACAAATACATGCAAATGAAATAAATTTTTTCGCCTATTTGGTTGGCTGTTAAAACAAAATATCTTTGATATTATGATGTGATGATGGCTTTTCAATAAAAACGTGTTTAAGATATTATATATATATATTTTCCATTGACAATACACATATATACAAAAAAACAGTAAAAATAACCACAATATTTAAAATTGTATACAAAATGTTTTATATTTTTTTGCATTTATGTTTTCATTTTATGTTGTTGTGGGAAAAATACTTTAATATGTGACTGTATTTTTTTTTTTTTATGAAAATATAAAATTTTTGTTACCAAATTGAGAAATTTTTTATATAATAAATAAATTTTCTATTATATATAAATTTTTTTTGGTGTAAAATAAAAATATATCCTCTTTTAACCAAATAAGAATAATAATTTGGTTTCAGTTTCAATTGAAATTTTGTCGGGTTATGACGTATACATTTCGATTTTAATATTACATACGGAAAGAATTTTATAATTTTTTGTTTATTTTTGATTAATATAAATGTTTCAATGTGTATAAATAAATATTTAAAATAAAATTTTATAATATAAGAAAAAAAAAAAAAATTAATTTAGAAAATTAAATTATAAAATTTGAATTAAATTAATCCTGTTTTTTTTTGGGAATAAATGTGAATTATTACAATATAACTGTGATTTATAATAATTGTGAATGCAATTTATTATTGTGAATTTCATAAAAATATAAATAATATAATTAAAATAAGTATATATATACAGTGTTAGTATATATATTAAATATAAATTTAAATTAATTTAAGAAAGAAACAAAATAAATATTTTTCATTTTAATAATATAATGAGTTTGCCAAGTGGTGTGGATATGTCTAATTTAATGTCACAGCATCCTGTATTGGGTGCATTACCACCAGCATTTTTTTTACGTGCTGCATCTGAACGTTATCAAAGGACACCGAAATGTGCTAGATGTAGAAATCATGGTGTTGTAAGTATGATATTTAATATTAAATTATTAAAAATTGTCAATTTTATGGATTTTAGTAATTTTATGTTATCACAAGGATTTGGATATTTTTGTATGGTTAAACTATCGTTATTAAAATTTTAAGTTAGTTTTAAAATTTGTTTAAATCTTACCATTTCCTTTCAAGCTAAAGTGGAAATTGTATTTTCGGAAAACTAATATATATTTATTAATCTCATATAGGAATTTTCAACCATTTTAATCGATCTTAATAGTTAAAAGGTTTTAAATAAATTTAACTGATAATGAAGATATTGATTGTGCACAATATAATTTTTAATAATTTTATTATATTTATATTAATAGTGTACATTAATAGTTTCCCTATACTCGTATCAATAGTTTTAATACTTGTAAATTTACTTGAAAAAGTGAATTAGGAATACTTTAAAATCTTAAGCAGAAATAGTAGCATTATCGCATCTAAATTATCATTATTAAACCACCGTCGCTCTCTTGTATTATTTAATATATTAAATAAATTATCCCTTCTTTTCAATCAATTAATAATATAATTTGAAAGTCAATCTTTAGTAACAATTTTATTGGAAAATAAATTTGGATATATTTGCTAGATTTTATAATTTTTTATATTTGTTAGATTTTTTATTATTAAAGAAATCAATTTTGCATAAAATTTAACAATTTTTTTTAGTTTTGGTGATTGAACTATTGAACAATAAATTTACATAAAAAGTGTGAAAACGTAATTGCGGCGGTAGTACTTCGATAAACAGATTTCGAATCACAAACCATATTATAGCTTTAACAGCTTCAAATGAATACAATAGTATTGTAAAATGTTCTGCATTGTAAATTTAAATTGGTAGAAACATTCACTAAAATTTTCTGTTCTCTGTAATTCACTATATAAAAAGAAAAACTTTTTCGTTAACAATTAGACTTAGCAGTATAGAATTAAACCTCAATAACATGTTCTAAAGTCCCTATCATTATAGAAAACTGTGCATTAATCACATTTATACAACAATCGAAAAAATGAAATTTCATATATTTTATAACTAAGATTTTGATTTTGTCTATTTTACTGAAGCCCAAAAAACATTCTTAATTCATAATTTAAGATAGTTACAGTTTACAGATAATGGGGTAATTATATCATATTTCGAAATGTTTTTCTGAAATTATGTCAGCCATATTGTTTTAATTTTAAATTAGTGTAACAAAAAAAAATCATTTTTCCACTACGTTAATTATAGAATTAATAATGTAACATAAATAAATTTAACAATTGTGCTTTAGTTCTTTATAATTAATTATGTTTTTTTTTACATATTACGGTATTACAATCTTTTTACAAACATTATTCATTAACAATTATTAAAACATTAAACAAGGAAAATATACCAATTATTAACACAATGTAAATATGTAGGTATAATTTTTAAATATTTGAAGTGAAACATTGCAACTTAATATTTTATTAACACATCTACAATAATTTTCATATAATAACAAAATTCATTTTTCACTCAATTCATCGTGTTTTATGAAATTATTAAAAAGGTTATAATATTTTTTTTTTTATTTATTTTGTGTTTCAGGTGAGTGCACTTAAGGGACACAAAAGGTACTGTCGATGGCGGGATTGTGTTTGTGCTAAATGTACATTAATTGCAGAACGACAACGTGTTATGGCAGCGCAGGTAAAATGCACTGTAAATTTAAATAAAAAATCACAAATAAATTATTAATAATAAATAAATATTGAAAAAAAAAAAATAAAAAAAAAAAAACAGGTAGCATTAAGGCGACAACAAGCTCAAGAAGAAAATGAAGCACGTGAATTAGGTTTACTTTATTCAGGAGTACCGTCACAACAACAAAAACAACAACAGCAACAACAATCACAACAAAATGGTGATAATGGACAACCACCACCAGGAATGTTTCATCCTGGTATACCATCACCACCAAGTGAATTAGATGGTAATCAAAGAGTTCAATTTAGTGGAAGTAGTGAATCTGATGTTGAAAATCATAGAATTCGTTCAGATCGATTAGGCTTACCATATTCACCAGATAGAACAGAAGTTGATAGTCCTGGTAAGTAAAATTAATATTGTCGATGCAATAAATGTATATAGTTTAAGAGCAATATTATTTTGTTGTCAAAGTGATGAAAATGCTGGAATGGGGGCTATACACGAATAATTTTCTATAAAAATGAACAAAATTCTAACATTTATATTATAGGAAAATTTAAATATTTAAAAGAAAATTACGGCAAATAAATATATTGAGCAATATTGTTAACTTTCAATTACCATTTAACATTTTCTTCTGTAACAAATTAATAAATTTTCGAAAATAGTAAAAATTTATTATTATTGTTGACTATAGAACCCTGGCGGTAATCATAGATTTCTATTTTGTTGACCGTTTTGTGTATGAAGTTGGATGAATGAATATATCACCGTCGGGAAAAGAAAGTGTTAATTTTATCTAACAAAACTAGTTCATACGCATAATATCTCTTCGCCTACAATTCATATTTTGTAGTAATTGTATTTAGGATAGTAAAATCTTCAGTTAATAATATTTTTAGAATATTTATTTCAATATTTTTTTTTCTATATCATTGGTGGAAACAAATAGTTTGCTATGTTGTAGCTAAGGACTAAATTATGTAAAACTGGTTAAAATAAAAAAAAAAACGAAAATATTTTTGACTTCAATATTGACTTCCTTAAGAAATTGCGTCATTCTCCTTATTTTTTAGGTTTATTTTGACGAGAACTTGTTTAAAAAGTATTTATTAGAGTACGAAGTAACATGATCTGATCCCTTGGTTAATACAATATTGTCAACGTTTCCAAATTGTTTTTTTTTTTAAAAAAGGAATATTAAATTATAATGAAATTGGCTTAAAACCAATCATTTTTTTGACGTCAAGTTTGACTTCTCAAAGAAATTAAGAGCTAATAGACAACATCTATTATATCTGCCCCAAATAACGTTTGTCTATTTATATGAGCTCGTAAATCATAGAACTGTCAAATTAAGGTAAATTAGAGCAAGAGGTTTGTCTTGAATTAAAACTGAATGTTATTTATTATTACTAATTGAATTATTTCGAAACTATTTTATTAGTAACTATGACTTCATTATATATAATGTTTTCATAAATTCTTAAATTAGTAAAATTATAATAAAACAAATATTTAATATGTCATACAAAAAATTAATTTTTATATTAAATTTATTTAAAGAAATTTATTATAATTTTTATAATTTAATAATTGCTATTTAAAATTGAAACGCTTAAAAATCACTTAATTTCATTAATTACAAACTCATTACAGTAGCAGCTACTCGTTCTTTTTAAGAACGTACTCAAATTCTTTAAGAAGTTAAACGAAGAAGTTAATTTTTAAATGTTTTCGATTGCCATTTTTCGTCATTTCGTTATGGGCTCATAGTAATTTAAAATATACCAGAGCATGTTGTATTTTATTTCTAATGCTGCTGTGCAACAAAATGAGCAACACAAAATCGACAACGATGACGTGCTAAATAACACCATCAACATCATCATTTCAATTTAAAAAGCAAACAAAATTTTTTTCAAGATCTTATAAACAATAATTATGTGACTGAAAAATCTTTGACTGTTAAATTATTTCTATTGTTTCTCTTTTATAAGTGAACCCACTAACAAACTCTGTTAAAAATGAATTTTCTTTCTTGATTTTATGCTTTTGCATATCACGATTTACATAAAATTCTTTTTTGTTTGTTGGAAAATTTTGTGGTTGTATATTAACTTTTAAACGTTTTATGTGCAATATGATTTTGTTTGGGGGGTTTGAATTCTTCTGCATTTTATATTTAATAAAAAGGGGTTGAAAAATATATTTGTATTTATATTTCTTCACTTATGATCCATAACTGTATCATTAAGATTTTTAATGTTCCTTTTTATAAATTGTTTGTTAATTCTTCAGCTAAAAAAAATATTTTTATGTATATTACTTACGAGAATAACTTACAGTCCTTAAGTTTTACGGATAAGCATTACGGAATGTTTCTTTTGAATTTTTTTTAACACATATGAGGGTAGCGTATATATGTATATAGGGTGGTGGTATATATAAAATATAATTTGTTTGTCTGATTTTTAACAATGTTTAAAAATCAGTTTTCTTTTTGCTTTGAAGTGTTAAGAAAATTTTTGCATATATATAAACATATTTATACTTGTACAGTAATACAAATATTATGTCTGACTTTTTTTTAACAATGTAACTTTTGCTTCGATGAATTAAAATATTATTATAAAAATTTTTGACTTTTTAAAATAATTATATAGACAAATCAGTAGCGGCGAGTATTTTTACAAATTGTAAATTCATAGTAAATTAAAAGAAAGTATTTCTAATAGGTCTGTTAGTTGACTATAAATATACATGGTTCTTATTTTTTGAAAATATTATACTGAATAGATGAAAGTTTATTATGGTGTAGTACAAATTTAACCAATGAATAAAAATCATAATAATTAATTTGAACAGAATCGCAGCAGACGAGAATTTAAACGATGGGCTTACCTAAAAGATGATATTTTTTTTTATAAAAAATAGGATAAGTCATAAACGATAACAGTTCACTAAAAGAATATCATAATTCGTTCGTGAGGTGTTCGTGGTTTACCGAAATATCGCAAAAATAAGGGGAAATGATTATTGTAAAAAATAAACTTTATAGATTAAATATTATTATAGATTTAAAAAAATATGGTTTAATTTATTATTATTTTTTGTATAAATCACAATGTATTCAGGACTTATAAACCACCTTTTATTCAGAAATTGTATAAATTATAACCTTATAAAATAAACTAATTGAATTAATCGTAGTTACTTTATTAGATTTTGATTATTATTTGCTGTGAGCCGTCGGGCCGCTACTGTGTAAATATTTTAATTACAGAATTTTATTATATAAAAAATAACTTAAAATATTTATTAAAAAAATAGAGAATTTATATATATATATATTTTATGAAAACCTTTAATAAAATCTTTAAAAAATTATTTATGAAATGTTGTAATGAAAATATCGGTTGTAAAAATTTAAATTACTCAAGTTAATTTTTTTTAACATTATCTAGGATGGCGGAGATTCCGAATATCTAAGTTAATATTAAGGTTTCAAAAATTTATTATGCTATTAAAAGCTAAAACCATCTACATAAAATTCTTCAATCGTATGGTGAACTGCGGAACCTTTCCGTGAAGATAAAGTTAAGGATTTATATTTATAGAGACAAAAATGGTCAACTACTGTATAAAATAAATCAATTTTTGATTAATTTTAAGTGGTTTGTCTAAAAGGATATATAACTTAGAGAATATGTGATTTAGTTGAACATTTTCTTCTCCATAAGTTAATTCTCAATTTTGTTTTCTTATTATGTTTTATCGAAATACATATTTTAGCAGTTTCAAATAAGAGTGAACTATCTATATGTATATGATTTTTGCTAATAGCTAGTAAAGGATTTACTTTGATTTTTTTCGCTATCATGAAATTAAATAGGCAAACTCATATGAAGTAACTAAATATGTAATGAAGGTCAGGAAATAACATTTAGGTATAACATAATTTATTGTAACAATTCAATATATATATATACTTTCACTGTATATACTTTCACTGTATATTCACTCATAGGAAACTTTTTTATAAGAAACTTTCGTTATTAGCAAACCTTGATATTGTCGACAATTTTTAATTTCATAAATTTAATATAAGAAACTTTAAAGTTGAACTCTGAAACATGTAAAAAAAAAAACAAATGCGATTACAATTTAACAAAAATGATATATTATACGAAAATTAGAAAATGGTGTTAAAGTAAGAACTTTATCTCTGGAATATAGCTTAACCCAATGTACAATAAGTAAAATAAAGAAAAGCAAAGAAAATATAACAGAATTTGTGTCGAAGATCTTATGCAATATTTATTTTCACTTGTCATCAATTTTTAAAATTATTATTTGCAGCTAGAAAAAGAAAAGTTCATAAAACCCTTCAAAATTTATAATTTACTTGAAGAGTTAAATCTTCAATTACAGATTGTAGAACAACTGCATACAATAATTGTGCAATACGTTAAGGAAAATCATTTCAAATCAATTTTCAAGGAATAAATTCGAGCTGGTACCACGAAATGTAACCAGCTAATAATAAAATTTTCCTCTGTTATTAACAATATATGCAAGTATGAAAACTACGACACAGATTGTGAAAGTGATATTATTGGAATTTATCAAAATTAATTGTAATACCTGAATTTCAATAAATTTTATATATCGCAATCAAAAAATTAAAGTAATTTTCTTTGGCACCACTAAATAAATTTAATTTCTTTTTTGGTATACCAAATTCCATATAGGAAATCTTATTTCATATTTAATATACAAATTAATTGAAAAACATTTTCAAAAAGTTTGTTATAATGAATTTTCACTGTAATATATATATTTATAATAAAATTATATTATGTATTAGGAAATTTTGGGGGATACTAATAATTGAGAGGGCGGTATAAATGCTGGTGTAATAAGGGAAATAGCACAAGAAAAATATTTTAATTATTATATAAAATACAACAACTTTTCTTAGAAAAATTCCAAGCATAATTTTCCAATATTTTAATACATTTCGCTCGTGTCAAATTGATAATAATTTTACACATTAAACATTTTTTTATTATATAATTTTTCCTTTAATTTATAATAATAACAAACAATAAATTATTTATTTTTTATTATAATGGTATTTTTCCCAATTTTGTTTCCATTTAATATAAAAATTCCCAGGATATCTTGAGAAAATAAATATAAACTTTTGTTATTTAAAAATCCCACCCAAATTGTTTTTCACCTGTAGATATTTCATATTATATATTAGATTATTTTTCTATTATTCTATAATATTAAATGAAATTTGAAACAAAATCAACAAATAAAAATAAATACAAAAAAAAATCTATACTTGAACTTCCCTTTTACAAAAATAAAGTAGATAAAAAAGATAATATTAACTTTTTAATATAAATTTCAAGGATAAAAGATCAATTTTCATATACATTTTTACATACATTTGATATTTTTTTTTATACAAATAATCAAATTTAAATCTGCCTCTTAGTTATAATATTTAGCAATTAAGTGATCCTTTTCAAGTGCACTTGTGCAACCTCTAACAAAAATAACAACAAAAAACTGTATCCGATTCAAAAAAATCTAGAAAGTCCTAAATAAATACAATTTTATTCCCTTATTTTTATTTATCAAATTGTGGTTAAATGTATCCTTTTTTTCCTTAATAAAGTTTAACAATAGAAAATGATAATTTCTGCAATTGAATGAAAAAGATACTTGTACTAATCATTTAGTTTTATAAGATAAAAATTTGTATTTTGAGAAGGTATAGTCAAAATCTTTATAATTTTTTTTGTTAACCCCAATTTAAAATTAAGATTATAATGATATAATTTTGGTAAACATGTGATATATTATTTCTTTTGAAGATAAATTACTTAGCGTTGTTGGGTTTGTTGGTTGAATGATTTTTTTGTAACTAGTTAATTTATGAAAATTACTTGATAAAAAGGTCAAATGTTTTTTTTAATAATTCACATTTTTTTTTCCAAACCATTAATCAATTAAAAAAATAAAAATATTAATTTAATTTTAGGTTCGAAACGAGCTCGTTTATCAAATGAAACAGATCAGGATACTGGATCTGAATCATCACCAAGTAGTCCACATAATCATCACCATCATCATCATAATCGTCAACATAATAAAAATTTAAATTTTATTAATTTACCGGGTCAATTGTCACCGGCACGAACAACCGGACGACCTAGTTCACCAGAATCAGATTTAGATGTTGATTCAGCACCAGATGAAGCAACACCAGAAAATCTTAGTTTAAAAAAAGATGATTCTACCTCACCGCCTAGTACCCCATCAGATAGTTTAACATTATTGCGTCACCATTCAAACGGAGGTAATGGTGGTAGTAATAATCATAATATTAATAATAATAATAACAATAATAATAATAATAATAATAATGGTGGTATAAATGGTCAAGGTTTTATACCTTATCATCATCATTCACAATATATTAATCAATCTGCAACAATACAAACATCATTAAATAATGTTCAACAGCAACGTTCACCAGTTGATGTTTTATTAAGGGTATTTCCATCACGACGACGTAGTGAAGTTGAACAGCTTTTACAAAGATATCGTGGCGATGTTGTTCAAGCTATGGAAGCAATGTTATCTGGTGAAGATATTGTTCAAGCTATGAATAATGTATCATCAGCACCATCACCGCCATTTCCATTAAAATCAGCATTTTCACCATTAGTACCACCAGCTGCTGTATTTGGTTCACCAACTAGTCGTTATTCATTTATGCAAGCACATGCTAAACGATTTTTAACAGCACCATATACAGGAACTGGTTATATATCATCAATTATTCAATCTGAAAGTGATCAATCTGAATCAAATGGTACAGTAACTGATAGAAATAGTAATGCTGGTGATTCACAAGAATGAATTTATATTGATATTGTTAAATATACGGAAATTTTTTAATTTGTGACTTTTGAATTTCTATATGTATTTCCGAGGATTTATGAGAAAATTTCTAGAAAACATTAATGTAATAAATATCCTTTTAGAAATTTTACAGAATATTATTTTGAAATAAATTTTGTTTTTTTATTTTTGCGTTTTTGTAATATGAAAATATTTGAATAAATTTTGCGTGTTGCATTTTAAATCTGTAAAATAAATTAATATAATATTAAAAAATAATAATATTAAGACAACCTGTATACGATATTATCCAGATTATTATTACAATCTAAAATTAATTATTTAAATATAAATATATATATATATATAAATTATAAGTTATAGAATTATTATGTAAAAAGATATATATAAATATATAGATAATGTACGTAATAAAATAAAATATAAAAATTATATTTACTGAATTTAAAAAATGAGATAAAGTCGTTTTAATGAAATTATCGTTTTAATATCCCATTTTGAATAACTTTCAGTGATGGAAATTGAATGTTACAATAATATCCTGGGAATTTGATACTATCCAAATATTAAATCAAGAGTTCAAGTAAAATTCTGTTCTGAAGTACAAGAAAATTGAAATTAATTGCAAACTTCAGTGTTGGATTCATTAAATTGTTTAATATATTTCAAAAAATATCAATGCAGAATAGTGTCTTTTATAATTACAGCATTCATCATTTTCCAACATAAATTTTTTCTTTAGTGAAGAAATGTTAAAATTTGATACCATTATTTAAAAATTTCTATTTTAAAATCTGATAGCATCACACAATTTGTATCTATAGTATACTTTTGAATAAACATACAATATAATTTAACATATTTTTGTCAAAACATTAATGCCTACACATAAATGAGCTGTCACATTTGTCGCATTTGTTTGCATAAAAATATATTAACAAAATAAAACTTTACAATATTATATATAAAAAAAATCCCTAATGAAAAATGTTAAGTTGTTTTTTATTTTTTGGTGGTTATATAGACAAAAATTACTAAAAACCAAATTTTCAATAGCATTGTAAACAATTGACCTCCCAGAAAAAATGGATAATCAAACAAGGCGCAACACATAAAAAAACATAAAATAATTCTGGTTTTTTGTATCTGAAGTTTCTATAATATATTTTGAGTTTTGAAAATTAAATAAGACGCATGTAACCGAAAAATAAGTTTATTAAAAAAAATTATATTCGGATGAAATTAAGTGGCTGCCAAGTTGATTGCACAAAAAAAAAAAAAAAATATTAAAAAAAAATAAATAACAATCAAAAAACGTAAAAAATTGTTTCTTTCGATGAGTAAACTATAGCCACCGACATCGAAATCTATCACGGTAATATTAGCCGATTTTTATTAATTTCTGTATATAGTAGCTTCCATATGAAAAGTCAATAAATACTTGAGAAAATCTTCAATGCTGTTTAATTTTCCCTCCCTTTAAATCAAACGAATTTTGCTTTTCAGAGATAATTTTTTTTTTATATTATTGTTATTTTAGATTCTATGTGTTTTTGAAGATATTAAAAAAAAATGTATTTAGTTTTAATGTGAGATAAATATAAGCAAGATTGTTGAAGCAGACTAAGACTTTGAACTTAGAATTGTAAAATAAGGTTATTGGACCACCAGGCTTATGCAAATAATGTGCTTATAAATTTAATAAAAACAATATGATTTTTATACCTAATAAAACAAAATTAATCCTTACTAAAGCTTGTTTGCGCTGCAGGATATTAATTAGGTTAAATTGAATGTACAGTAGCTATTCTTGAATTAGAGAAAATATTATAAATTTAACATTTTAATGATTTAACCCATTTCGATAAGGGATGATATATATCTACACCGTTGTTTTAGCTATAGCTGAATCACATGAAAAAAACTTCGTACCGAACTAGTTAATACAATTTTATATAAAGGTCTCCCCAAACCAATATGAATTAATCGCAGCGTCAACGGAGCGAATAATTGGCAATTGGCATCTTTTAATGAAAACTCCAAAGCGAATTTAGCACGATTTTGCAGCGATTTTTTCACAGAGAATAGCCATACAAATACATTTGCAGGAAAAATCGTTTTTCTGGGGAATATGGTCTCGAATTAAGAATAATTTACAAATAATTATTTTGTAGAGGATGAAAAACTTGACAAATTATTACTTAAAATAATATTAATGCATGTATAATATTAGGGCCTCATTCATAATTCCATAATAATATTATTAAAATTAGGCAAACCTAATCGACTATATTATATTATTTTCTTTTCATGTTATACTTTATTTACGATTAAGTCAATAATGGCTATACATGTGAATTTCTCATGAATTTCGCTGGACGCTGCGTAATATTCGCGTTGGTTAGGCAGAACCTTAATAAAAACTATCACCTTAAATTAATGAAATTAGAAAATTATTCAATTAATTTTCACAAAAATTTCTATATTTTAATTTAATTGAACAGTCTCACTATTTAAATATTACATTTTTTTTTGAATATAGGTCACCCCTATTTAAATATAATTATTGTAAATTGACTTTCATGCGAAAAATGAAATAATTTTAAATTTTGCACAAAACTGAAAACAAATGAATTGTTAAAATACAATCGAAATATTTTCTAACTATTGGGGACGATATACGTGTGTCGTTATTGTTGTCTCGCCGAAAATGTCATTACCAGAACCTAAAATATACTGATTTAAATGAAAATATAAATTTCAAACCTTGAGAAAATTGAAAACAAAATATATTTCTGTGAACAGGATCAATATTTGTTTATTTAAAACGTAGAATTTGTCAAATAAAATTAGGAATCTCTTTAATCCTATATAATACAAATTTATGGCTGATTAGATGCAATGATATTAATTTTGCCAATATATTTGCAAATAAAAATTAATTCCACAAACAAAAAATATATAAATATAATGTGTAATATCATTTACCAGTATATAAATGTAAATAATTATTTACAAGGATAAAGTTAAAATAATCAATATTTATATAAATATTCAAATGTCTATAGCATTTCAAATGTAACTTTATCAAATGCAAAAGGATAGCAGAAATGGATTGAAGACGGATCATCCAAAAAATGATGTATCACAATTAAATATTTACACGTAATTGATTCTTTATAGTTATCATTATAGATTTAATTGTATATTTTACAAATAATATAAAACATAATTGAAACTGATTAAAGGATTTAAAACAATTACTTTCACATGGATTACTATTATATGGATTATAAAGGACATTCTTCCGAGTATATCATAAATGTGGGCTCTTATTTATTGTTGATAACATAGTTTAATTATTATTTAAGTACACTGAAAATAATTATGATATTTATTAAGTTATTATTATTCAAAGTTACTTAAAACCGGTGCGAATTATTTGGAATACAAATTATTTATTATGCTTGCTAAATATACGTAGATGATACAGATAAGAACGCGAGGCACTTACTGTGTCAATGTCTCTGTTTCATACACCTACGACTTTGATAATTTAGGTCCTACTACATGAACGAAATGCTGCATGAAACAGGAGTATTGGGTTGTAAACCAATTCTATGGTTCGGTCGAAAGAGTTTTTGGCCAACCACGGCAGCATGTGTAACATGTAGGTTTTGATAAGTACAATGAGCCTAATTCTGGTCTATATGCATGGAGTCCAGCGGCTCCCCCTCATAGAATCAATCAAAAAATGATTGCGGTGTTGATATTAGCGTATAAGTTATAACAAAACGTATTGCTGTACCAAAATTAAAATATTCCATTAAGTTCGCAAATTATTTTTTATAATTCTTAAATCAAAATAATGAATTAATATTATAAAATACATAATTAATAGTAACAAGATGGTAACAATTTCAAATTGCTTTTGAAATGTACATTTCCCTGCTATACTTACATCGTTGCGATAGTTTTATATATATTACGTTCCATAGAACTTTCTTAAAAATTAATTATATTATGTTTTAGTATGTAAATTCGTTATAACTTTTTTATAATTGCAGTGTATATTACGATGTATAATAATATAATTCCTAAAATTATATTACAGAAAAGAATAGAAAAAAAAACAAAAACAAAAGAATGACTAAAGGACTAAAGAATCAAAAACGATGATATTGCATTATTTTGCAATCGACAGGACGACAGGTATATGGGTTTTATTTTCTGTTAGACACAATAGAAAATAAAGTCATAACTACCTGGTTGGACTTTGCACGTAAAAAAAAGAAGCAAAATAAAAATTATCCAGGATGAGGACATTTTAAAACTTATAATCTCCTTAAATAAAGGAGGAAATTTTGTTAAAGACATTTTATTATCTACTACCAGATCAATAATATTATTACAGGACATATTGTATTGTAATCTATCCTTTTTATATATATTACTATCATAATATATTTATTATGAATTGTTATAAACATTATCAATTACAATGGACAAAGGTGACTTGTATATCATTTTCATTCATTCAAATAAGTCCTACCTATATAGATCTTATATTTTTTTTTTTATATTACAGATACAAAAAAAAACTATTTAAATCTACAAGATCATGGTATTATATTGAAAATCTATATTGATAAATTCTAAATATATATAATATTAATATATGTATATATAATAAGGATTGCAGTTTTCCAAATATACAAATAAAACAATAAAAATATCTTTGGATTGTGAAAATTTTATGTTGTATATTATTGCATCGGACATTTTTATGTAAAGAAATTTAATATAGTAATAAAGTTTTTCGTCATTTACGATTAAGTATTTATCTTTACATAGATTTTTTTCATTTTTTTTTTCTTTTTTTTTTTTTTTTATAGAATTTTTCCTTGGTCATAAACTATCAGAGATATTTTTAATTACTTGGCGATATTGATTTATTTTTTAAATGTAGTTTTATATTTTTCTGATTGGATGAATTATTTTCTATATGATTGAAGTTAATATAATTCTTATTTCACCTGGGCAGTGGAAGTTATCTTTAAAATTAAATATTATTTATAAGAAAATATCATTTAATTAATTTATAAGAAAATTAAATATAAGAAAATCATTATTTAAATATATATAAAGAAATGAATAAGGATCTTTGTTTAGCAAATAATATTCTTTATAAAGGGTTCAATATTGTTCTATAATTGACGTTTATTCCAGTTATTGACCATTTAGTATTATATTTTATGAGTTTTATATGTGAAAACAATAATTTTCAATAAGTAGGATTCTAATTACGGAAAGTTACTTTAATTTATAAATTTATACTTTATATTGATCATAAATATGTTATGATTATACATAATATTAATATGGGTTGTAATGATTTTTTTGATTTTATAGTCCAATTATTTATTATAAATTATAAATTATTAAATTAATTTTAAAATAAGTTTTGATTTTAAATAACTTTAAAGAAGTTTTTTTTGGAAAAAAATAATTTTTAAATAATATGGCTAATTAAAATAAAAAATGAGGTCTGTTAAAGTCCTAGTTGACGAGTTGATGATATTGTTATCTATTAAAGTCTTAGTTGACAAGTTGACGCTCATATACAAAAATAAAATTTATTAGAAATGATCTATAACTAGTACATGTTTACCAGTTCATGAGGACTTTTCTTCTAGAATTTTTGTGGTTCAACAATTCCTCAATTTCAGTTGCATATAAATTTGATGTAAATATGCTTATTCTCCAGATATATAAAGAATTGAAACTATAAATTAATGTCATTGGAAAGATAAAATCCTCCCAGAATTTTGTCCCAAATAATTAGTACTTTATAAACAAACACCCCACCCTTAAAACTTAGCAAAATAATTTTTGGTGAACAGTTTAACTATTTATTATTCGATTTTGGAGACATAAACGCTTGTGTTCTTGGGATGTGACACAAAATTCAGTCCCCGCAATCCCCATAGAAATATCATAGGAGCTTTTTGTTCGAATTTAAATATTTGAAAGATGTAGAAAAGCGATCAGATTATAAAATTAACCTCATAGTTTTATAATAGTTTTCTTTTCTGAATTTTGTGTTCAGATTGAAAACTATAAATTATACTATTCTGTAAAAAACTACAACTATGGAAACTTTCAATTAGGCAATAGAATAAAGTAAGAAGTAAATTATATATTTTAAATATATTCTACTAACAAGTATTTAAGTATAATTCGACATTTTTTGTGAGTTTAATTAAATTTCATATATCCACATTTTCTACACATTTCTGTATAAATATAGAAAAAAAAACTGAAATAAATATAATAATACAAATTACATATCTATTTCAAAATTCCAATTTTACGTTACATTGTTCAAAGATGCAGGATACACCAATCAAATTTCCTTATTTATAATAAAATAGTAAACTAAATTATATATAAATATAATACAATTTCTGGTAAGGAGGGTGAGTTTAAATTGAAAATTAAATATAATATATAAAATTGAAATAAAATATCATGAGTAACAACAACAGAAATGAATACAAAAAAAAAAAAAAAAACAACAACGACAAGGAACTTGTGAACATTTAACAAGTACTTAACATAAGTTTCATCATCGAAATAAAGTATACAATAATTTCAGGACGCCATATTACAACTACTCTTTTATTTTATACTATTATATTTTTATTGTTATATATCAAAAAATAAATATAATAATAATGGGAACAAAAGGATCAATTGTTGAAAATGAATTAAATAAACCATTTATTTGATGGCAATAATCATTTATAAATAATAAATGTGCTCCTTTCAGGACGATTGGCAAAAAAAAAAAAGAAATGTATATTTCGTATATTAGTTGTAGTGGCAAATATATATAATTTTTTTTTTTAAGGAAATCTATATACATATATTTTTTTTAGTCTTCAATTCCAGGAACCAATCCAACAAAAGTAGTTTTAGTAATAAAATAAAATACAAAACAATTTGTATATATATATTATTTATATTTTTTTGGGGGAAGTTAAACAATAAATTTGTCACTCCTTATCCAATGCAGCTGAATAGATGGCACCCCCTTGAGCAAAAAAAAAAATATATATTGTAGTTATTGGTAAAAATGGTGTGCAAATAATAGTTTCCTAAATTATAATTTAGAAGAAAACTGAAATTCTTTGATGCCGCCTTATCAATTCCTTATATATAATCAATGAATTGTAATATTAACGATCTCATTATACATCAATTAGATCGGCGCATATCAGCATTATATATTCAGTTCTCTACATCAGGTTTAACATAGTTTAGGTATTTGCCTAATGAGTCAGATTTGATGGTAATTGATTCTTGTAGTTCAAATTGTGTTCTATTATACTTTCTCTTGTTAGATATTAGCCAATCTTGGGAGTTCCCTTGTAGTTATAATATGTTGATATTGGTTATAGGGTCCAATATTGATATAAGCTGGATCTTTACTATAAATTAATAATTTAAAAATATTATTTCTACACATATGCATTACGTATCTACCTAAATTATGGGGCAGTGTTTATTCAGTTGCATCATCATAATTTCTAACCTATTTCTGAGAGGGCCAATTGTCCTTTTAGAGCAAAGTTAGGCAAGTTAGGGAAAGGCTAACCAATTTAAAAAAAAAATCGTATTGCAAAAACAAAAAAAGTTTATTTCATATTCCGTCGGTAGAGCTCAAAAATCTTAACTTACAACTTAAACAAGTTGTACATCAAAGTAATAATATTTCTCTATAATACCAATTATTTCAAATAAACTCCTGATACATTCAAAAACTTGGATTTTTTAATTTCAGCAGTGAATATATTTTTATTATAAATACTTTGAAAATGAATCCATTTTGTATATAAAAATGAAAAACTAAAACGGAATAAATAAATGTAGCTGTGAACTTAACCATTATAATTGACTTGTTAAAACATAGAAACACTTTTACTGGTATAGTACTGACTGTTAATACATAAGGACTTTTTGACAGAATTCTTTATATTGTTTTTAGCTATTGTATTTAAGAGAATTGAAACTGATTGACGTTTAGTCGAGTGTAATGAAATAACGTTGTTGTGGTGTAACAGTCGTTTAAATTGTTATTTAATATATTTTATTCCTTTTTACTTATGGCAACTATATATCACCTATGTATAGGTGTTCTTATTATACAAATTAATTATATAGTGGCTTTATAAATGATATTATGTATATTATTAATTTATAAAATATGAAAAATATAATTAATGTTATTTTTTCTTTAATAAATCAAATTTTCGACAGGGAAGGCTTTATTATAAATGTTTGAAGATCATCCAGAAAAAACTAATTTATTATTATAAATAAATTTGCATTAAAAATAAAAAAGGATTTAAAATGAATATATTTTCTCGGAAATTCAAGTAAAAGGATTATAGAAAATATGTCATGCAACAATATTTTCTTTTCAGCGTTACAAAAATGTATAATTTTTATTAAGGATATGTATAAACTATACATATCCCTAATTAATTAATACCATAACATCATATCGGGTCATGATTTCTGGAATGGATATGTTATCTTCTTTTAAAAAAGTGAATTTTCTGAATACACTGTTTTTTAGTCACGATTGAACTTAGTACAGCATATTTTTAACGAAAAGATTAATTTTACGTAGATATGCAATAAAGTTAAGTGTTGGAATAGATTTGTATTTTAGCTCTAAAATGTAAGCAGTGAGTTCATCAAAAATATATTTTCTAGTTTAGTTACAACTACAGGATAAAAGGAATCTGATTTTTTGAAATTCAAACTACAAAGATCTCACTTTAAAAAATATTTGTTTATACAAATATTGAATATCATATTTTCAATATAAACTAAAATTCAATTTTACTTTCTATTCTATTTTTTAATTTTATATAGAAATAATTAATAAATTTATTACATACATAATATTAAAATTATAAAAAAAATACAAAATTTACAATTATTAATTGCAGAATTTTCATAAAAACTCAATAGAAATTTTTTCACATCATAATTAAATTTTGTTTTTCTGAAAATATTAAAATATATATTAATTTTATTGTAAAATATTTTAATAATAAATCATATAATAAAAACATATTTTTATTTTAATATAAAAAAGATTTTGATATTAAATAACAATTGCAAAATTCATATTGTAATATTTTAAAACATTTTTATGTTGTCATAAAAAATATGCTTTCAGAAATTTTTGTTTTATATAGAATAATATTACATATAAATATATTATTTTTGTACGTGTTTATTTAAATTTTATAAAATGGAATACATTATTATAATTTTAATGAATTTCATTCAAATCAAATAAATATATAACATTTTGTTTGTATAATGGTAATATTCATTTTCCCAGTTTATGTTCAATATATAACATAATAACATACAAAAAAATATATCTATATACATTATAAATATAGTTGCTTTTTTATGTATATACATATATACAAAATGTTACAAAAATTTTATTTGTGACGCGCCTGCTTCAAGAATTTATGAACCAATCCACTTCAGAATGTTTTAATATAATTTTATTCCTGGTGAATAAAACTGATACTTGGGGAGTGGCTTCTATATAAGAAACATTATTACCAGTTTGTATATAAACCTAACAATATAATAAAGATAAGATATAAAATATTATTATATAATATTTTATATAATAAAATATTTTGTACGTGATTATATTTTAATAAAATTTATATACAAAATGAAATTGTTTTGTTGAAATTATGTTTCATTAGAATTCTTGTTATAATTTTACAGTAAAATATTTTACATAAAATTGGTATATTTATTTTGGAATTTTTGAATTTGATTATTAGATTGATATTATTTTAATTAATTTGAAGTCAGTATTTGGCTATAGTAGTGTATAACACCTAAAATAATATAGTAAATGTCAAAATTCAAAATCAAATGTAATAAAAAGTGTTAAAGTTTAAATTTCTTTTTATTACTATAAAAAGGACTGCTGTTAATCACGAAATAAATAGAAATTAATTTGTAATATGTACACGATAACAAGATCGAATTATATTTTTGCAAAATTACAATGCATCACTGCTGGCTAACAACTGATATATAATATCAAGAGATTTTAATGTAACTCCGGCTCCTATGTAAAAATCAATTAAAATAATCTTTTATTTTACTCGTTAATTTTGATATTTAATAGATTAATTTAACTACCAAGGATCTTTACTAGGATTTATCCATTTTTTTCAGTAACTTAAAAACACTGATGGAAGAAGTGAATGTGGAAATTAAATTATATCTTTTGAACGTATTAAGATATGTGGTAGCTATATAGTTTCAAATTCAGAATTGTAATTATGTCGTTCTATAAGATATTTAGGTATTGAGACCCTTTGCAATTATTCTTTGAAACTGCAATTTTAATCGTCCACGGAAATAATTGCTTTATCAAAGTATTTCCTATATCATTAGTCAATCATCATCAGCTTCTCTAAAACATCAAAGTCAAAGCTAAGTTCTACCTAAACTTAAGTTTCCTCATTAATGATAAAGGTTTCGCGAGATTTTATTGTAATTTTATATGAATTTCTAACTATTAGTTTTTTTTATAGTGAAGTAACTTTCAATTGAAACAATATAATGACTTTTAATAGTGAGACATTTGTTGTGTGCAAATCATCTCAAATGTTAGCATTTTTTCAAGTTTTAAAATCGCAATGACATTATTACAAATTCAATTAGTGATAGTCATTTTCGGAACGCCACAGGGTGTATCTGAAAACTACCTAACAATTCATGTGGTCACGAGAGTGAGTGGTTTCAAAACGGCGCAAATGCGCTAATTGGAACTCCATGTCAGCGGATATGTAGTTCGCCACTTTAACCAACCAACCAACCGATACTTATTTAAAGCTTATTCAATTTAGAGCGATGTATTGGTCTACAGTTGAACTCGGGACCAAATACATCACTGCATATCACATTACCATTACGCCACCGCCACCCGATATGACTAGCAAATATAAATGGTTCAAAAATAATAATGAAAATGGTGATAGACAAAAAAGGAAATATTTATTGGCAATCCTCCTGGGCTATCAATTCAAATAATATTGAAGATTTTGCAGCAGTACAAAGAGAATTAATTAATTACTGTATTACTAATCAACATCAGGAAAAAAATATTATAATTTAACAGCAAATATTCAATAATTTATTTGATTTTGTCTATATTATAATTGCAAATATTTATTTAAAATAATATCCCAAAATGGTGATCTAAATGAAGATATTTAAATATTTAAAATACATTTTATCCAAACATGCACACCATTACAAATCATTTATGTTTTTTTTTTTTATTTTAATGTTCCCGCCCAAAACTACTCAAAATAATGGCAGTTTTACATTTTTTTATTTATTCTACATTGTTATCCTGTGGATACAATTATCCTTAAACAATATAACCAAACAAAAATTCCCTCCTCGCGTGCAATCAAATAATGTTTAATAATAAAAATTCAAATTTGTATTTCATTTTTTTCATTATCCTTTTTAATATTCAATCATCTATCAACCCCTTTAATAAAAATCTCTTCTGTTTTTTTTTTATTCTGTAATCCTTATCCTTTTATTCAATTGTATAAAGGACTAGGCTAAAAAGTTCTCTTCAAAAAAATAAACTCTTTTTTTTTTTTGATTTTTTTGTATACATTAATTTTATAATTACGTTTTATTTTTGATAAAAAAAAATTAAGGATTGTTATTTATTTGATTGAAATTTCAATAGTTTTTTATTATTTTTTTAGTTCATTGTATTCTTCTCGACAATTTATTTCCATTTAATATCCAACAATTTTTTAAAGAGAACTTTTTCATTAAAAAAAATGGTGATATATATAAAAAAATACAATTGAATAAAATATGTAGTTACATAGAATATTGAAATTATATATATAAGTTTTGTGATCCTTAAAATGTATATTATGGTGGGTAGTTATGCGTATAATGATTCTAAAGATATATTTTTATATACCTTTTGTTCATATCTTTTTTTTAAAATTATATATATAAATTGGATTGGTATTTGTAAAATAAAGAACAAACCTGCAGGAAGACTAAAGTGGAGGACACAACATTATAGATGATTTTATTTTTGTAAACTTAAAAAGGACTGCAGGGTATTTTATATATTATTGTAAAATTGACAAGGCAATAAAAAGATCGGATATCTTGAAACTATATTTTTCTTTATTTATTATTGTGGTTTAAAGCTGCAAATAAATGAGATAATATTGATCTTCTGGACGAATGAAGCCTTTATATTTTATATTAAATATTATGTATATAAAAATTTGTATTTAAATAAATATCTTTTATTATAGCTTATAAAATCATTTCATTTTTTCTGATGTGATCTATTTTGGTTAGTTAATGAAACTTTGATTAAATTGATAAAAATTCATGGAAATAAATATTTTTTTCAAGTTTGTATTATAAGAACAAAAACTGATTTCTGACATTTTTAATGTACAATTAGAGATAGTTGAAAATTTATTTTAAAGAATATTAATATGAAATATTAAAGATTCACCCAGTAATTAAATTTGGTGGTTTGCTTTAAAAGTTTTAGTATTTTTTTTTTTTTTTTTTTTTTTAAATACAATTTTTTAAAAAATCACTTAAAATAACTTTTAATTATATATTAAATTTACATTATTAAGTCTCTACTTTGTTTTATATTTATTTTAATAAAAAATTCGTCAATTAAAAGTTTTTATTTATTTTGGCAGAAAGTCCTTACAACTAATTGTAAAAAAATATTTTATTTATAAAATATATTTTAACAAAATTGGGAATTATTTTTTTTTATTGAAACAAAAGTTTTTTAGTAGTATTTAAACTTTCAATTTAGGCATTTTGCTTGCATACTACATCCGAAAAGTTGATACGAAAAAACTTAATTTTTCAATTTTTGAAGAAATTAAAAAAAAAATTCAAAATAATTTGATACCAAACTATTCACAAATTAATTCTTTATGATTTTTAATTCATATGTTTACAGGAATACAGATATTTTATTTAAATATTGCATTTTCTGATAAAAAGCAAAATCCCTGTAGTACTTTTTATCAGAAAATGCAATATTTAAATAAAATATCTGTATTCCTGTATACATATGAATTAAAATTCATAAAGAATTAATTTCTCAATAGTTTGGTATCAATGTATTCTGATTTTTTTTTTTAATTTCTTCAAAAATTAAAAAAATTTTTTTTTTCGTATCAACTTTTCGGATATAGTATGCGGAATCGCCTTAAACTGATTTTAAATAATTATTATTAAGTTAGATATAAATATTATTAAGCTCACCGGGTCTATACAGTGCACTGAAACTAATAATTTTATAATGTTTGTAATTAAATTTTCTGGAATTATTTCCGACTTATAATGCATTACAATCTAAATCAAATCACTCTCACATTTATTAAATTCTAGAGCTTTATATAATATTGCAAGTATGTAATTGAATTTTGAACCATCGATATTAAGTGAAAAAATTATTTCCTAATTTGAATGGAATAATTTAAGGAGTAATTTCTAATACACCAATTTCTTTACAATATATATAGCATATCAGGAATGAAACTTTTGAAATAAAAATCCAAAAATTTGTCACATTTCGTTATGTTTCATATATATATATTTCAATACATTTTCGTTATATATTTCGTTATGTTCAAATTGTTTAAAAATTAAATTGAAATTTTCAACAACATTATTATATTTTATATTTATTTAATTACACTTTATACTTCACTCAAAATTACGAACAAATATGTCACCGAATATAATATATTTTTCTAAATTATTTTGACAGACATCCCACTAAAATTGACCGTTTACGATAAACTTTCGCTGGCCCTATAATAAATAGATAAAAAAAAATATTTTTTATTTATTTTATTAATATTTGCACGAATTGAGTATTACATTCAACAATATTAATTTAACCCAAACAAACTATTCAAAATTACAAATTTAATGATTTTTATTACCACATAAAAATAATTTTGATGTGATTGATTATACCATAATAAATCTTATAAATTACACAAATTTCATAGATATTATGATATAAAAATGACCAATAATATTCACCCATAAATATGTGAAAAAAAAAAAAATTAATAATATATAAAGTGAAAAATACCCAAATGCCTTAACCAGAAAACGTGTCAACAGTTTATAACTAATGTCGATTACATATAACAAAAAAAAAAGAGATTTTTTTTACTAATCCTGCCAGAAAAGCTAAATTTTTATAATTTATGTCAGTGGAAATGGGATACAAAAAACTAGGAAAATTCTATGACGTGTAAAAGTATAAATTCTTTCACGAAAATTTTTTGTTGAAGGACCAAAAAAACAAAAAAACTAAAATCTCATGATAAATACATTTACCGAAATTATATCACTTCTGGTGTAATGTTCTCGGACTATAAGAATTATTTAATGTTTTATTCAAAGAATAAGAACATCGAAAGGATTATATTTTTTAAAAGAACGATTTAAGAATCAATATTAGATTTGAGAAATGGAAAAAGACTTGTACTGACGCCCCCATTGCCATAAAATTTGAATAAAATAATAATTTTTATTTTGAATATCGTACAAAATATCTTATTTTATTGAGTCAAATTATAGATATATATTTTTTTTTCAATTTTTACAATCCAATTTAGTATCAATATCTGTTTTTAATAGTATTTTCATATTATTATGTTGAAATAATAGGCCATACCAGAATATATCTGTTAAAAAAAAAATATATACACAAATATTAATAGCTATTTAATTTCTGTAATAATGATACAAATAAATATTTACCAACTCCTGACCTCCGGACTTTGTAAATTTTATTTGTACTTATTGACACTCAATTAATACTAACTAAACGCAAATAATTTGTTCCCCTTTTTTTTATTATTATTAAATATGAAGAAATTCTTATTTAACTTCTTGCGGCTATATTCAGACACAATATTTTTCACTTTATCATTTTTGATTCAACATTATTTTCATCAACCCCAAAAAAATAATGAAAAATTTACCCTTAAATTTTTTATTACTAAATACCACGAAAATATTTATTCAGGGGGTCGCAAACAACCACCCAACTCCAAATATTACAGGTATATATCTAATAATATAATTTCACTTTAGTCATTCATCCTCTCGGAATACAAAACAATCAATATTATCAAATAATAAACGGTGTTTTAGTAGGAGTGGATGAGTTTTAGTATTATATGTATCTAAAAAATATCTGCGGGTGACATTTCAAACACCACAAGAAAAATTTGAATTTTATTTTATTGAGAGGGTTGTGATCAAAATATAATAAGTTTTATGGATGAAACAGTTAATTCCGTATAAAATATGGTATGGTAGCTTAGGATTTTTTTTTTCAGATTCTTGATGTTTGTATATATATAAAAATATGTTTTTAATACATATATTATTATTATTAATAAGTAAAATAAGATAAGTACTGATACTATCTAATTAAAAAAAAGATATATGCACTGTGGGTGTAATAATAAATATACTTTTAATAAGAGAATTCGGAAATATTTATTGTTATACAAGTGTAAAAATAAATAAGTGTAAAAATAAATCATAACAAATTTGGAGGTTACTTATAATTAATTGTATTAGGCTATGAACTTTACTTTTACTCTTTACTGAAATGGTTCACTAAGTTTAACAGAGTGCGGTGGTGGCATAATTCTAGTTTGTTGTGCATTGATGTAGTAAATCTGGGATTCAACTCTATACCGGGGCATCGAAGTTGCTGTAAGTATACCAGTAAGAAAAATTTAGTATGTATTTGTTATTTTAAGATTATGGAAACAATGATAACATTGGAAAATATTTGCTTACAACAAATGTTTCACTATTAAAAGCTATTATTTTGTTGCAATTTAAAGTTTCTTCAGTATAAAGAAACTCATGGTTCGGAATCCATAAAAAATTTCTCCCTATACTTCTAATTGGATTGCACAAGGAAACACAACATTTTAAGGGTGTTTTTTTTATAGAGCTAAACAACTTTAAATTAAAATAAAACAAAGAAAAATATTTTTAATATCAATTAAACTAGCTTTATTGGATAGATAATGTTAGACATTAATATCCCGCCATTAATGTGACCGCCACGGCTAGCGCATACAAGGCGCAATTTGGAACTCCAATTTTCGCACACTTTTCCCAGCATTTCCGGCCGTATTTCGCCAATAACTCTCTACGAATGTTGATTTCCAGGTGTTCAATTATGTCTCTGGTTTTTCAGCGTAGAAAAACATACTCCCAAAGAAAATAATCCAGTGGGATTATCACACGATCTTGGTGACCAATTAATATGACCATTACGTGAAATTATTCGTTCATCAAAAGTTTCTTTGAGTAAATCAATTTTAGCGTGCGCTGTGTGGCATGTGGCTCCGTCCTGTTGGAACCACATGTCAGTAAGATTAATGCCAGCTAATTGAAATATGAAAAACTTCTAACTAGGGATTGTTTACCGTTGACAGTAACATTCTGCCCATCATCATTTTTGAAGATATATGGACCAATGACTCCGTCGGCCCATAAAGCGCACCAAACAGTAATTTCATGTGGATGTAAATGTGTTTCGACAAAAGCTTGTGGATTATCTTCACTCCAAATGCGAAAATATTGCTTATTTACGTAATGAGCTTCATGGCTTCATCGCTGAACAAAATTCTGTATGGAAAATCAAGATCAATATCAATTTGTGCTCACATTGGCCGAATTGGCGGCATATACGATGGTTATTTGTTTTTAATTCCTTCAGAACTTGAAAAAGCTTTTAATCCAAGATCCTTTCGTAAAATCGTCCATAAAGTGGATGGACACAATCTCATTTGCTAAGAACGGCGACAAATTGATTGATTTAGGTCTTCGTCAATGCTTTGCTTACATCGTGTACAGCTTGTTCGGTGTGCATTGTTCGGCGTATTGCGGGATGCACATTATCATTAAGAGTAAACGTGGTGCGAAAACGATCCATAGTTATTCATATTAGCCGCTCTGATGGAAATATTATCAGTTTGATTATTTATCAGACCGTCGCCTTAAAGAACCCGTAAAGTAATTTGTATGACAGCAGCAGTTAACCTGTTAATGACGACATCAATTCTCATTTACGAAGGGTAGTAAACCAAAGTAATAGCTAATAATAATTAAAAATTTAGAACATCCAAAAATAATTCTTTTCAAAATATTTTTCATTGCGTAATATCGAGTTTCCGAGTTCTAAGCGACGAGGCTCATATTTGATATTGACCGTTTTTTTTGAATTAAAGATTTTCAATTACATTTTTCAAATTTCAATTTACATTTGAGATTCATCATTCATCTTATTGTGGAGAAACAAATTTTGTTATTTAGTAAATTGAAAATGGATTTAAATACTATATTAATTTTCCCGATTTTTCTTTTTTTTTAATTTAAACGTAATTTTTGAATATTTTTGATTATTTAATTTATTAGTTTATAATCCTCAATACGAAATAAATATTTTATTTGCATACATATCTATGCAATTCTATCTATATTAGAGAAGTATTTCATATTAAAAACATTAAATGAAAGGGGGTGATCATTTTCATCTTGGTATTTGATTTAAATTTTTATTTATGTATTATTTTTGGAAGGGTAAGTTTCTACCATAAAATAAAAATTAATAAAGATTGAAAAGAATGTAATAAACTGAATTTTAAAATGTCCCTTCGTTGAGTATATTGTAAAGATAAAATTAATTTAATTTCATTATTATGACAATGAGTAACTTTTCAAGAGTTTTCATAAACAACCAAAACATATTTTTATTTCTATATATTACACGGCACATCTCGAGTTAAATTGTATTTAAAAAAATTTTAACAAATATATTTTGATCTCATCCTTTTTTCTATTTATATATATCGTTAATGCTACAAAAGGATTAAGTATATATTGTATTATATTTGAATGATATTTCTGTATCGGATGCATTTAATTTATTGGACTTATTTATGACACATGCCTTTTGATAAAAACCCCCTCTAAATTGTATATTGTATTATTAAAAGTCGTGGGACATGTTGGTCGCCAGGTTATTTAGATTTTTATATTTTTTTAAATTTTCATTATGTATACAGATAAATTAATTTTATAAGGTAATTTTCCACAGTGTAAAATATAATTTTGCGGATGAGTGTTGTTTTTGTATGAAAATGGGGTTAAACAAAATATTTGATTTAAAATTAAATAATTTTTAAGGATGATACTTTTCATTTTCATTTTTTTTTTGTGAAAAGGGGTCAAATATTATGGAAATTTGTGAAAATATGTTTTGGTGACAGTAATCTCTTTTGGTGAAGATTATTTATATTAAATGTTGTTTCCAATTATTATTATTATTATCTTTTGGTTTTAGACACGTGTTTAGTTAAATATAGTATATCTCTCCATATGTAATTTAAATGTTGCATTTTGAATTTTATATATAGAAAGAGAGTGTTAAATAGAATATTAAGTTCTTTAAATTTTTATAAGACTAGCTATAACTATTTAACTGGTAAATTTTTAAATTAACTTTAGGGTATTAGTATAGGGTTGAAAGTATAAATAACAATTAATCAATTAATTTAAACCATTCAAACTGATAATGAACAACAATAATTGTATATTTATGATTTAATTAAAACATTTATAATTTTATGAAATACTTTTAAATATGTAAGTGCATTAATGATAATTAATATTTACATAATTTATTAAATGGATATTAATTATAAGAAATTTATATCTGTCTTTACTGCATCTGTGTTTTTTTACCTATTATAATTAAATATTTTAATAAAATTTCATTAACTACTCGTAAGTATTAAGTTCATCCTTTATAGTCATATTTTTATAAACTCAAAGGACATTTCAAAAATATAAAGAATTTTATTTTATTAAATGTACGAGTAGTTAGAATAACTATATGATGAGTGTTGTATTGGACTTGATGGTCAATAAAATGGATTTCGCTGACATTTTTTTCTGGGTTTACGAAAATGCAATTTTAACGAATTACATAGTTTAGGTTCGTAATTATGCATATGTCTAACCAAATAGAGGGCAGTAGTTTCATGATAGCCATGCTAAAATTGCAGTTTAATATTTCATATTCTAGATATAGAGCATAATTGACTTCAATAAAATTGTATCGCATTTAAGTTTTGTAATCAACTTTGTTCCTATTAAATTTGCGATCGTCAGTTTCAAAATTTCGAATTATATAAAATACATTACAAAAATTTGTTAAAAATTTTACATCTCAAAATTTCAAAAATCACTGTTTGTTACAAAGGTACTTTTAATTAGAAAACACTGTTGAACATAAATCACTGTTGAACCTAACTACGAGTTATCTGCTCCACAATGTTAGGAGGTTTTTATTTCATTCGTTTAAATTTATAGCTATGAAAAAATAGTAATATTTTAAATTTTTTATAAAGTATTACCAAAGTTACTCCTCGTCATTTGTATACGATCAATTTACATAAAAACAATTCACAGTAAAACAATTTCTAGAAATACAAACTAGCTTGTTAACAAACGTTGATGGATTGCAATAATGTTAGATGTACTGCTCACAATATCCTGTCAGAGGTATCATAAAAATAATATAAAACATAATATAAAAATAATGTAATTCTGAAAATTTAATTTGACTATAGGAATCGATTTATGTACGAAAATGTGTACCTACAATCCATTTTTATGCTGCAAATTTCAATTATTTAAGTTTCACCAACTTGCAATGATTTTAAAAAAAGTCCTGGACAAATGCCATAAATTTAATTAAATTACAACTGCAGATGTTTTGAAACACTTATACAAAAAAAAAACGAATAATAGAAGCTTTTGAATATTTTCAATATAGTACATTAATTTATTTTTTATATTATTTGGAACGAGAGAAGAAACAGATACAGATTTGAACAATGAACACCCAAACTAATAAAATTGTATGTAGATAAAGATTATATACAAAAAGGGTAAAATGAATAGAGTACTAAGGATATAAACTGATAGATTTCAAAGTATCTCATAGATTTCAAATAATGCATAAAATATGATTATGCTTAGAGAAGAAATTTCGATAACATTAAAAATATTTTTTTTTCTTGATTTTAAAATTAAATTTATTTTTGTTATAAATAATCGATAGTTTCTAAATTCTCATAGAATTTTATAATTACTTACAAATTTAAAACAGAAAACATACATTTTTGTTAAACTGGTAAAACTCTTTCATGGATCCCATATTTAAAAAAAGTATGTATTTTATTTGTTTCTGTTAATAAATAATGTACAATAATTTATATATGTACTCGTATATAATCCTAAAAGGATCAGAGTCTTCTATACCAAAAATTAACCCGAAACAATATCAATGAATACAATTATAAACAAAAACATATTCTTTTGTGGCATTTTCGTTGGCCTGATACCATGGCATCCAATAAATTATAACAATGAATAATATTATATTTATGAAAAAAAATATATGTACTTCTATCTATCTATTCAAGATGTATTAAAGCTATTTTATTGAAATTATGTTTTTGAGTATTTCTATTGTTTAGTTTGCAATTATATAAATTTTAATATAAATATTATATCGTATAATTAGAGATTAATATATAACTAATAAAGTTGATCAAGAATTTCTAATTTTTTGATGGTATGAATTATTTTATGTGAATGAAAATAATTGTATATAAATATATAATGTAAAAATTTCAATTGTTACTTTTGTTTTTGGATAATTCTTGGCAACGTAATTAGAGCTATAGCTCTTGCCCAAAAATTTCGTAAATAGAATTAAATGGATTTTAAATATATTAGAATATTATAAATTAATGTATATAAAAGAATAAATGAATTGGAAAAATACTTTTTACGATATTATATAATATATAATCCTTTTGTTAGTAGTTATAATAATATTATATTTAGATTGACAAGTTAGCCTCTAATTCGGGCTGTTTTGTATTTCTGTAAAAATAATAGAATACGATACGATCTTTGATTTCTGTCTAATATTTAAATTCGAATTTCATATCAGATTTTTCCAAACTGATAGGGTGAACAATGAAGTATTGCTCCAAAATTTAGGTGTAGTGCTTAAATTTATGTACTCGTAATAAAAGTTCACATATATTGAGATAATGATATGATATAGAAAATCTCGTTTGTTTCAAAAATTAAAACTGAATGCTTAACTAATATAACATTAAATATTAATACAATTAGACCAGAGTCTTCCAAATTGGATTCTGTGAAATGTTCACCGAACCATCAAGAAGTCCATACTATTCTTTCAGATCAGAGGAAAAAATATTGTTTTGACCTAAGTCGATCTATAGTAGCTACACAGAAGTGGGTTATTATATAGTATAAAAGCAAAATATTAAATTACGAATTAATTAATTATAATTGAAAAACTAAGTTAGATTAAATGAATTTATTGCAAATCAACTTAATATTTTGAAGACATAAAATGATTGTTAACTTGAAATTACTCAAAGATGGCAAATTTTAAAAATACCGTTGCTTCGCTACCACGCAACACTACAGTAGTCAATAGTTACCCAAAAAGTGATCTATTGATTACAGTAACTTGGTAGCAAAGCGACGGTATGTGGAAAATTTTAGAAAATTTTGCTTTATATATTTCAGTACGATATTTCGAAAATCGCGTTTTATATATTTTTACTTTAATCATTCTATGCAGAATTAGAATACATAGTTGTAATAAATGGTTATAAAATTAAATATGATTTAGAAATAATTCAAAATTTTGTTATATAACTCATTAAGTTATAGTTATTGAATGTTGACATACATTACTTAAAATAACGAAATATTTTATATTCAAATCAATATTGAAATACAATATAAATATTTGAGTTATAATATAAATATAAAATCAAATATATTGTAAATTTACTTGTAATGTTGTAATAGAATATTAACTCTAATAAGTTACTAACGCTAATAAATTACAATAAATTATTGGGCACTTTTAAGTGATGAATTACAGTAGAAATCTTACAGCTAGATCTTTTATACTATAATCCCGAGTAATTCAATATTTTAAAGTAAAGTGTGATATAGTGTGGTTCACCCATAAACAGGAATAGTCAGACTCACTGAACTTTAGGTATAATATATATTTCAAATTAGGCTTCCAATATAACATTACATTGGTTCTGGTAACTCAGTTAATGTCAGTCGATGGCCTGTCGCATCTGGAAGGATCTAACTCTGCTAGGATCTGGAGAATAAGGGAAATAGTTCAAAAGTGTCCAATTAAAAAATTAGTTTTCAATTTTGATTTTTTAGCCATTCCATAAATTTATCTATATAAATAAATTGTAATATAAATTATATTGCTTTTCTTATATCCTGAGATAAATAAAAATTGATATTCAATTCTTAAATAAAGAATTTTTTCTTAACGATGCCAAAGGTATTTTTATCAATATACAAAATTTTCTATTATGTATTTTCCTTGTATATAAATATATATGAAACCAAAAGGAAGAACCGCATTAACATTTTCAATAAACTGTATTTTTTTATATACTTAAAAACGCACACACACACATAAAACAAAATGTAATATTGAAAAAGCGCAAAGATCCTATTTCTTAAGGATATTTTTCTTTAATGTAAATAATATTGTGGGTTGAATTCTTAAAATATTATAAATGTATATTTGATATAAAGTCTTTTTTTGTTGTGTGAAAATCGAGACTTTTTGAATTGTATAATAATAATATATAAATTTTTGTTATCGATCCTTGAAAATGGAAAAAATATTAAAACATTTTTATTTTTTTAATAAACGTATATTGGAGTTTTAAAATTTGTTGAAGAATATCATGATTTTTTACATCTATAGAGGCAAGAAGATTATGCAAATGTTTTATTTTTTAATATATTTCTTTTAATCGATATTTTTTATATATAAAAAAAAATAGTAAAGTAGATATTAATGTACTTTTTATAATAGATATTAGTAATTTTTATTGCTTGGATTTTTTATTATATATTTTAAGTTGATTTTCATAAATATAATTTTTGAGTTAATTTAAAAATAATTACTATAGTCATTATTAATGTCACAAATAATTTCTATTCAACTCTATTTGAAGAGGTTCCATTCACATAAGTCCCCAGAATTTTCACGGGTAGTTTGCTACTCCTAATATTATTTGTAACTGGTTCACCAATCATAACCAAAATTTTGTTAGGATTTTACATAAATTGATAACGCAATCTCATGCATATCCTTAATTTCTGTTCCTACACCAGCGGTGGTCAACCTTTAGGAAATCGCAGGAGATTTTCATTAATATGAGTAGTAATTAAAAACTTTGAATTAATTTGATCTTAAATTTTGGTTACATACGCATGGATTATTTATTCTTATTCATCGCAAGCAGTTTCTTATTTTTTAAAAATAATCCACTTTTTTCATAAATTTTGGAAAAATAAGATTATAACATAAAAATTTTATTTAAAGAAAGCAATTCAAAAACACGAATTATTGATTTGTAGATATTTATTTATTGAAATAACCATAATTTTTAGAATTTTCGTATTATATTTTTCTTTTTAACATCCTGATAAACAGATTTATCATGATTAACAAAAGGTATTGGAACTATAGAGCCATTAGGGCAACTCTATGAAAACATATAATTTTTCCCTTAAAATTAATAATTAAATTTGTGTAAATCAAACAAGTATTTAAAAAAAATATTTTTAAATTTTTGTCTTGGCGAATAGTATAAAATAATTTCGGTATGCGCATTAAACTCTTACGCTACAAGTTAGTAACCTATACGTCGTCGTGTGAGAAGCGAATTGTCGTAAGCGTTAGATACGTCAATTTGGGAGTACTGATATCAGGAAGATAGAGAATTTAATTATCTATCACCTTGTGTTGTTCAGACGGTTTTGGTCTGAAAATATCTTGAATACTTTTTAATTGAAATTCAAAATTGTTGTATGTTGTATTTATCAAACATAATTAACTGCGAAATGTTGTATTTTTTTACTATTTTTTTAAATACAAAATTAAATTATCGTAAAGTTTGTCGTGCATCACTAAATTAAACTATGTAAAACAATCCTCCAATTTTATTTTAGACCAAAGTAATTATTGTTTTAGATAGCTAAGTAGTCCACCTTTGTAATAGACCATTAATTTATTGGAGTTACAAAATTATTTCTTGAGATACATGCATTTAAGAACTCAGCAAAAATTTAAAAAAACTTCACATTCATTTATCTCGGAACTTGATTTTTGCAGTTCGCTTCTCACACGACGACGTAGTCTTTGGAATTGTTTCTAAATGTATTTAAGGTGTCTCAATATTTAATCTTATATAGTTATTTGAAAACATTATTCTGTTATAGTCGCAATAATTAATATTATTATTAAAGAAACTTAGAAATAGTAATATTATATAGTATTGACTAATTTCGTGCCAGCGGCTATACAAAGAATACAAATAAATATTATTAGTTAAAGTTAAATTGTTATTGAAATTAAAAATAATTTTATTATGTGAAATTTTAAAATTATTATATTTTTATACAGAAAATAAATAGATTTAAACTAGGATTAGATACCCTATTATTTAAAATGTAATTAATTTACTAGAGTAGTAGTAGTTTTTAATATATTTTCGTATACCTATAAATTACATAATTAGTTTTCAATAATATTAAATTCAATGAATATTAAAAAACCTAAATTCACTACTATCAAATATAATAAAAAGTTAAACTCAAACTGTAAAATTAAAAGTTTAACCTTAAACCGTAGTAAAATGCTTTTGAATCCTTACAACACTAACGAACTATTTTATAAGAATAAATAATCATTAAAAGAAAATACCACCCTTAAAAATTATTTAAATACCCAACGAAGAAAATTTTGCAATTGATAAAGTTTTTTTAATACAAAAAAAAAACTTCTTAAGTTTCGTATTTCTTTTAATTATATATAATTGAGTCATCATTAAGCAATAAAGACCACAAACATCTTAATTTAAGAAATTTAAGGGTGAAGGTGGGATGGACAGCATAAATTTCTATCTTAAGAACATCCCACAATCTACTTAAGGACACAAATAAAAACATTTTCAATACTATGTGGTCATTTTGAATTTAACCTTAATTGGAAAAGGGATGGGGGTGGAAAATTACTAATTGTTTTCGTTATATACGAGGATAAATTTTGTGTATTTTACCCTCTAAAAAAATAAAAAAAAAACCAGTGCAATTTTTTTAACGATTAGGCGGAGGGCGATAAATGTACAAAATTTTAGAAAAGGTATTGTGGTAGAATTTTAATGAACTCAAATAACCGCATAATTGCTTTCAAGCTTAATTTAATCACTGTAAATACGTTATATAAATATCCTTAACTGGACGTAACTTTACTGAAAAATATAGTAATTAAATATGATTTTATGTATAATTTTTGTACGTATATATTTTTTTTAAAAAAAATCTTTTTAAATATAAATTCATATTTTTTCCTACAGTCTTTGGCATTTATAAAAACTTTATTATTTATATATAAAAATAAACATAAAAATTTGCTGTCCTGTTGTTTCATTTATAGCTGGTGGGGTGTAGATATTTATTTTATACATTATATTAATATATTGTATTTATATTTACATATATATGTATTTTTTTATATGGGCTTTTATGGAATATCGTGTGTTGCCTTTTCAATAAAAAGAAAAAATTACAAAAAAAAAAAAAAAGCCAAACAAATAAAATAATTTTTGATTCAGTAAAATTATAAGAGTTTCAAAGAGTTCCACATATTTTAATATGATATAAACTTTTAACACTATTACTACCACTCAGTATACCAAATTGTAAAAAAATAGATTGTCTAATGCTGGAGTTAATCTCAATATACGAAGGGCAAAGCGTTACAACACAACATTTACAACGAAGTTATAAGCATTCTCAAAATTTTGTTAATGCGTTTTAGACATAAAACAGACACGTTTTCACATTTTTTTAGTAATATAAAACATTTGATTGAACAAATCTACATATTTGTTGTTAGAATGAATTTTAGTTGTCAAATTTCAAATAAAAACATTATTTAATTAAACAAATTATAAAATTTGTACTTTGTTAATGATTACGTTCAATTTTTAAATGTTTCACAACTTACTGCGTTGTGAAGGATTGCGTTAAGTCTACCATACATTTTATATGGATTGTATTTTTTTGACAGTGCGCTGTACTGCGTTGCCCTTCTCGTATGTTGATAGTAACTCGGATTTAAATGTTATTTTATTTTCTTAAGTAGGTTTATTGAATATTGTAATTATTAATTGAAATATATACTAAATAACAACTTAGATCTTAGAGAATGCACTGAAAAATTTGAATACGATAATTAGAAATTGTAATTGTCACTCAAATTTTGGACAATGTGCAGTGTGTGTGCATCCGTTAAATTTATTTCTGATAATTTATAATTTCAATAAATTGTGCAAGCATGACAGACAATTGACCTGCAGTATTAAATTTTTATGTAAACTTTTAAATGCCATTTTGACGGTGGTTGGCAGTTTAACTGTTAAATAAAAACCATTATTTTTTTGTATGAAAAAAAAATACTCATTTAGAAACTGCAATAGAAAAATACAATATTGTAATAATTTTGACCTTTTTGTAAATTTTATTTATTAAATTTCTATGCAAAAAATATATAAATGAAATACATATAACTTTTTATATTTATATACCAATGTTCTTTTATTTGTTAATTTCGAATGATTTTTTATAATAAAAAATGGAAATTAAATTAAAAAAAATAGGATTTTTTTTTTAATATTGTGGTTTTTTCTTGTTGGAATTAAATTAAATATGAAAACTGTTTAAATTATGAATCCACTTTAGATTGAAGAACACTGACCATAAACTTCAATTTGAATACATTTTTTAAAAAAAATATTTATGTAATTACTTCGGATAATTGCTAGTTAGATTAGATATGCCATAGCCAGTCTTCAAATAGCTGCAAAGAACCGATCGAAAAAGAGACAATCACTCACTTTTACAAATGCACTGCGGTAGCACTGGTTAAGTACTTTTAAAAACCTCGAACTAAACGGTCTTAACGACCGTTTAGCAAGTAAATGTGCTACGAGAACGTTACACTTCGTGAGTCCAATAAGTTGGATCTATAAAATCACAACTAACTCATTTCAAGCGACGGGTCATAAGTCGGGGACATAACAGTTTAACCAACCAACTAACTTCGGATAATAAAAAAAAATACAATTGTATTGTTAAGTTGATGTATTACCCAGATATAATTTTCCGGAACAGTTTATTTTATGTTTAATTAATTATAATAAATTTCAAAATACAATTTAATATGGTAAATGACCACAAAAAAATAATGTTGTATACAGCGCAATAAAAAGTTAATAAAGAGTAGAATAAAATGGTGGCAATTTTATTTTATTAATATTGTCCACCTATGACGGTACAGATAACAAATTTTTAAAATATTTATTCTTAGAATAAAACTTTGTTAGATTTTGTGCATGAACCCAGCAAGACATGAATTGAAACCTAATTGATAATAAATTGATTCTGGAATCATAGAATCGATTATAATATCGATTCCAAATCAATTAATAACCATTTATTTTATATAGACCATGTCCGCTTTTTTAAACAATCTGATTGGGCTAGATCCCGACCAATAATAAATTGCTTCTAATAATCAATTAAAAATTGATGTATATTTGAAATAAAGCGATTCTGAAAATCAAATAATAATTGATAAAATTGTGATTCCTAAAATTAATTATAAATTGATTTCAAATAAACCACTACTTTAGTTATACATGAGGTTATGATTTTGAAATTGTACGATTTTATATTTATGATCTTTGCTTTTTATAAATTTATTTTTATAATATGAACCAGGCATTTCAAGGAAATTATTGGATATTTCAATTTATAAATTGAATTCTGGTTCATATTATAAAAAGCAAAGATCCTAAATATAAAATTGTACAATTTCAAAATCATACCTCATGTATAACTATCTATAAATAAAAAATATAAAATTATAAACAGTATTTATATATTGGATAACGTAAAAAATTAACAATTCATTTTTCTTAGTATAGAAATTTAAGACATAGCACTAAAGCATCTTTAACAAAAATAAAAACATAAACTTAAAATAGTCTCTTCATGGATATGTACATAAATTATAAAAAAATAATAGAAATTAAATATAATATCATTTTTTTGTTGGTTTTTGAGACTAGTTATATTTATTTATTTGCATTTTTGCAGCTCTAAAAAAAGCTTCATTCATTGAATTTTGAAATTCAATTTCTCCGAAGATTTCGGTTTGAACAGTTTCTATAATAAAACACAATTAAGTTAGAATAGCAAAATATATTCATTATTGAAAGTATCACAACTTACCAAAAAAGCACTATTTAATGTGTTATGCGGAACGTTGTTTTCTATACTCCATATAGCTAGCTTATTACGCAATCCATTTTCAAATGAATAATTTTAATTTTTAGATTAATAATAATTTTAATCTTCCAATTTATTTTCTATTGAGTAATCTGCGCTTTCAACTATTAAATTTTGTGAAATTTCATATTCTGATGAAGTGGCAAAGTTAAGGCTTCATCACCTGAAGCAATTACATCGTTGTTTTCTGCTTCTCTTATTCTCTTAAATAAGCGACGAAAATGTCGTTTGCTTATACCACAAATTTTATTCATTATTATTAAACAATTAATTTATTTACTTACATTAATATATTTATTAAATAGTCTTTATTTAATAAATGTCTGGATGCCGACATAAGTGACACCAAATCAAAATTTATTTCACTTTGACACTTAATTAATTGACAGCAACATATGATTAATAAGAAATAAGCAAATCAGAAAATGATTGTTGGTATTAAGGGTATTAGTGATTTGTAATTGATTAAAAATTGATTGCTTGAATCATTTCCTTTGGTTACAAATCTTTCGTAGCCAATCAGAAGATGATTACTAGAATCAATTATTAACTGCAAAATAATTGATTCTCAGTTAACAATAGTAATCAATTATTTAAATTTTAATAGCACGTGTCAATAAATGACAAAAATGGCTATTGATGGATTTCTGATTGACGGAATCAATGGTAAATGTCTTGCTGGGAAGGAAAATAAAATTTATATTTAAAAAAGATTTTAGAATATTTTCTAATATATGAAAAGTGTAAAAGTCCCTTTACATTATGAATCGATTGTACGTACAACTTTTCATTAAATCAGTCGAATGTTAAAAAATCGAATAGTGTTGAAAGTAAAAATTGATGACTGTATGCGATATATATTGTATGAAAAATCCAACCACGGCTATTTTGATTCGATTTTTCATACAGCATTTTGACACATCGAATGAACTGATTGATATATGTGAAGGGACTTAAATGATATTCAACTATCGGCCTTAAAAATCACCAATAATTTAACAATTTTGATGCTTGGCCTTTTTATATTCTGTCGTCATCGGGACAAGTAAGAAATTACATTGTTAAATGTTCATAATGTCAATTTTAAATTATATAGTTTCATGGATATTGTAATTTTAAATTATCATTTTTGATTATATATTTATTGACTTTTTTACAATTTTCATCGTTTTTATAATATTTACAAATAAAAAAATGATTTTATTTTTAAATATTTAGCTATATACAATAATAATTTAAAAATAATTATACATAAATATAATAATAAAAGATGCATAAATGTTAAAAATATAGAAAAATAATGTCAAAGGATTTTCAAATTTTTTTTCTGTTCCACAGAGCATATATTTTAATAATATAAAAGAATATTCGTTTAAAGGATCAAAATCTTATAAGGACTATATATGTGATCCGAAAATAGAGGTCATAACAGTTTTATTATTATTTCTTTGTATTTAAATCGTTTTTGGAACATAAATTGAAACTCACCTTTTGTTCTGAACTTCTTACGGAAATGCAAAGAATAATATAAAACCAACAGAATAAACATACACTTTGAGCATAATTAAGACAATACGAAATTATTTTTCTTAGCTATTTTTTTTTTACAAAGAGATAAAAAAGAACTCCTTATAATTTATGTTTTTTAAGTATTGTTATACATAGTAAAAAGTAAAAAAAAATCTTTGAAGTACTTGCTAGCTATACGATATATATGATGCTTCTAAAAGCATATAGGCTTTTGTAAAAACAATGTTGCTTGAAGTCAAAATATTTTGCAGAAGTGTTTGCTAACTATTTATTTGTAGATATCTGAGAAATATTTGTTAAGGATCAATTAAACAATACTTTAATGTTGCAAAAGGTCTCAGATCATAAACATATTTATAATAATCTGTTCTTATACCATGGTACGTTAGACAAACATCCTTATTAATAACATCCGCATTCATAACTGTCCATAGATCTTGTGTGCACGAGGGCATTGATAACTGGCGGTTGTATTAGGAGGGGTTAAAAGCATACAAATCACATATAGTCGTTATAAAATACGTACGCAACGAGTCCTTCTGTATTTATGAACGTTTCTGAACATGAAAATTGCTCAAGATTTGTTTTCAATCACACTACAGTAATTGAATAATGATTTTCGAATCGGCTTCTGTAACCAGAGGTTAGTTTTTCCGAACTAATAAATTTTATAGATATTTACTTAACATTAGTTTTTCTTTAATTTTTAAAATTCCAATTTGTAAGGCCGCTACTAAATTATAACTAAATCATATAAACTGTAATTATATGATAATCTATTACAATTAAATTATAACTCATTATTTTTTTTTCAATAAATTTGCAATTTACAAATTTTTAGCTTAAATATTTAATAAATTATTATAAAATTTTGTTTCGGTTTGATGTTTATCCCAATCCAAATATTTGAATAATATTTAAGTTCCATGTTTTCGAACAAATATATATTTAAATACAAACAAAATAGAATCATGTAATATTTTTAATTAAAATTTGTCTTAAATATATAAGAATGTGATATTAAAAATTTTACCTTCTTATAATATAATATTTTAATTCCAAAAGATATTGTCAAATTAAAATTCATTTGATTAATATTCAAATTTGACAATTTCTTTAAGATTAACAAAATATAAGGCAAAGATTGTAGATTGTCTATATACATTTAGTTAAGTCGATAAAAATATGCTGATGATGATGATGATAACAATTTATAAACGTGTTAACAATTCAAAATTACTAAATATTTATATATAAAATATATATAGGATTAGAAGAAGGTATGTTACAAAAATTCCAAAAGAATTTTAACTTTATAAGGGAAGGAAATTTTGTTTATTAGATACGTATTTTTACAGATAATATTTTGAAAATAAAAATAATTAATTCCATAAATTTTATATATTAAATAAAAAATTGTAATTATGAGAGAAAATAAGAAATTTTGTAAAATTATTGAATATAAATTTAAAAAGTATAAATTTAGTTTTATATAATATTTTCAAAGAATTTAAAAAAAAATGTTATTGTAAAAGTAATTTCTGCTAAAATAGACCAACTTTTTATATTAAATTCCCGTCAACGACAGTATAAATTTACTATGATAACTTCTTTAGATCAATCGTCAGCTTGATTCGTGCATTCGTGGTGATTGTATTTTGAATAGTGATTTATATTCATTATTCCGGTAACGTTAATACAGGATAACGATAGCTGAAATTTGTTGTTATAGAATTTTTAGGATGATTTGTGGGTTCTGGATTTATCAGAAAAAAATGAAATTTTATTATACTTAAGGTGAATTCATTTGTTTCGTTCGACTTACAACGAACTCATGTCCGCGCATATTTTTTATATGTATGAAAATTTCTTTCATTTTTTAGTTTTTATTTTCGAATTTTTTTGTCTCTCTGAAAAAGTTGGTTCAATTTCTACTTTAGTGCGGCGCATTTTTGAAAATTCGAAAATAAACTTCAATCGAATAAAAAACAAACGCCAAAAAATATAAATATAAATATAATTTTTTGCTTTTTATGTCATATGTAACTGAAAAAATATTTAAAAATTATTATTTTTTTATTTTTTTGATAGATTATCATGATTATCATAAAATACGCGTCACTTTTAAAACGAAACGATGAACTGCCTTGAGAGAAATCAGTACGACTTAAATGAGTTCGACTTAAAAGCGACGAAACAGTGAATCCACCTTTAATACAATTCGGAAACATATTAAATAATATCAAAAATTTGTGCCAAATTTCATTCAAAGAATTCACGAATTTTTCGTTCTTTTTAGTTTTTACACCTGTGCAACGTCCAACGTGAAATATAGATTTAAAAAATTTCCGTATTTTCAACTTACTTTGCATTATATTACAACAGCACTGCATATAATTGATACAGAATAATATTATAATGTTTCTATGAATAGCAAATTACTCCTAAGTTATCAGTGGTGAGAGAGTTATTTGCCAAAAGAGGTAGCAGCATTTGGACAATTATGCGATTATATGTTGATTAGAAAACTTATAGAATAATCAGTTTAAGTGTTAAATCTATACTATGCCAAAGAAATTTAATTAATTAAAATAAACACAATACTTTTTAATTATATCAATATTTTTAATTATAATTTTTGAATTACAACTAAATTTTTCTTTTCTGACTGCCAATAAACATTGAATTTAGAATATGTAATTTGGTGCACGAAGCTGTATCAATATATTCATTAAAAACTACAAATACAAATTATTAGGTAATCAATCCCCAACAAAATGCATATATAATTAATAAAGCAAATTATTATACATCCATCATACATATTGATATCATTAATTGAAAATTATTATTTAAAATTAATTATAATTTTGTGTGAAATAATAAGTTTTAATTAAATTGTAGTGAGTAAAAATATTTTTCACAGTCCACATATGAAGATTATTATAATTTATATATGAATTTTTATTATTCGAATTTAATTGTTAGATTTATTTTAGTCTTAAAAAATAAAGTGTTTGTTAATGCACTCAAATTAGGGTTAGGCATTATAGCAAAATTTAAAAAAACTGGCAACCTAGGGAGAGCAGATAAATCGTAGTTATGTCCAAGAGTGATTTAAATCCAACATTGATTTGTAATTAACAGTGTACGTTTGTAAGAAACACACCAGTAATGTATTTCATATTTATAGGAATTTTGATAGGGACATACAAAATGAACCAGTGTGCCAAATTTCATCCAATTTTCTTAGGAACATGTTGCAATTCATTATATCAAACATTTTGGAGTATCTATGCATATAAAAAATGTCTAACATATAAATTTCATTAAAATCGGATAAAAAGTACATGCTTGTAATGGAATATCAAATAAAATATTATATATTATATCGACTCCAAATTTTAAAGAACAATATGATAAAATAAACATTTGTTTAAAATATCAATCAAATTGTGTAACAATTAATTACTCGATTATTAAATATATGAAATATAATTCGAGAATTATAACTCACTGAAACTACCGACCAAAAATTTTACAGACATCACCAAGCGGATACTCACCTACTTGCCATGTTTTATTCCAATCAACCTACATGTTATATAAATCGGAAATTTTAGCATGTACCCAATGAAACTACTACCGATCCAAATATCAACCAGAAACCTAATCGGACTAATGCACAATTAATAGTGTACATGCTGTTCGTATGGTGATTAAGTTTCTTGTTTTTTTTTTGGAGAATCGGAATCTCCGACCTTCAAAATATTAAGAAAAACAAATTTAACAAAATATTTTTTTTTAGCACCACATCCATTACAATACTCATAGTTATTTTAGCAGCTCGTAAAAAATGTATGCATCATTAATTTGTTTTAACACTTGTGTAAATCTTTCATGCGATATTTTCATTAAAAAATCTTTAATAACAATTAATTTTAATGTTTTTTTTTTCAAAAATCATTCAATACAATTTTTATATGCTAGATTTAGTCTGTTAGTATGAAAACATAGAAATTTTTATACAGAAATTTTTATATATTAATATATATATATTGGAGATTCGTTATTTTCGTATATGCATGAAAAGTGCATCCACTTTAGGCGTAAAAAAAAAAAAAATATATACCAATAAATATTAAAATATGTTTTTTCAAAGTTTATTCCTGAAAATAAAATTTGAATTATATTTTTTGATACCTAGAAATAACATCACTCTACATATACCTATGTATATGAACATTATATATAACAATCAATTCAATAATTTTGATTTTAAATCCTCTGGAAATCTTTTATTCATTCAAAATATTCATTCATACGCGTACAGTACAAAAATCAATTATTTTGGTACCTAATGTAGAAAACATAACATCGATCCAAATTATAAATCTTTTGGAAACACCTACTATATACATAACTACTATTGAATTTACTTAATATATTTGAATATCTGTACATACTTACTACCTACAAACATATTGTTATGCTATTTTATGTTCGCAATTAAGTTCTTAAATTTAAAAAATAAATAAAATGAAATTGAATTTTCAACATGCAAATAATCTGTGCAATATTGTTCCTAATATTTAAGTACTTTTCCTGATGATTTCTATTTTTGATTTAAATTTTTGATCATTTTGATTTATGTATATGAATTATGAATACAGTAAATGTATATACGATGCCAGTAAATATTAAAATTTAATAATATTTTTAAGAGGATTATGTATTTTAATTTTGATTTCATGTAAAAAAATTATATTTGTTTTATATTTATTGTAAAATTTCATTTTTAGTGAAAGGTTTCCAATAATAAATTCCAATTCAAAGTTCAAAATATATAAAATATATTTCGAAGCAGTGCACTGGCAAAATGTTAAATTATGATTTCTGTTAATTTATTTAAAATTACCTTACTATTTCCATGCTGTGGTATCCTAACATCAATTTTGTATTACATTTATTATATTAAGCAATAAATTTTTATAATATATTTAGAATTTATTCAAACCAATCATGCCTCAGCTGCCGACAACTGAATGAAAAATAAACAATACCTCATTTCACCTGCAAGTGTCCAGCCCTAGTCAGAGCTAGGAAAGGCACACTTGATATGTACTCATCAAACTATCAAACTTTGCGATCTAGCGACTAAAAAACCTACAGATATGGTACGGTTGTTGAATGCCATGAGGCATTCACCGTCACCGTCATGTTGTATCGGGCTGGAAACTTTAACCAACCAACCAAATCTATGAAAATTGCCTAGTGAAGGTTCTTGAATTTGTAATAATAATATTTATAGCTTAAAAATGTACGTTCTACCAAGATTTTATATAGGTAAATATCTAAGATTTATATTTATATGGGTAAAGGTAAATATAAGCCTTTCTTAAAAAATTTGTAATAGATGGACAGACGAAAAAATACAGACAGACGAAATAAAAAAATGGATAATAGTTCTTGTTAAGTCTCTAGTTAATAGCTATTTATTTGGAAATGTTTTGTTTCTCTTTTACCATATCATTTTGCTATCGAATTTTTAAAAAGCTGGTAAAAAAATATTAGCCAAGATTATGGATTATGGTCAATTATATTTTATTTGAATTCAAAATTTGTGTTTTCGACATATGAATTAATCTTTCTGGGAGACAGATTATTTATAGTTGTTCTTGTTAGATGATAGTAAATTGCTTATCGATTTTTTTTTGTATCATATTGTCCGTTCGTCTAATATTGATGGGATAGTTAGAGTTAACCCTTTTTTGTTATTTACGTAAATTGTGATATAATCTATAACCATTTGATGCAGATGTTCTAGCTGATTTGGAAAAAAACATTTATTTGTTTAATACGAAAAAAAAAATTAAAGTGACCAAAAATATTTGATATGTCAGAAATCTATTGTCAGGTAAATGAATATTTCAATCAATTAATGTTTTTCAATTAATTTATTCACAAATTTCATTATAAAATAATTATGGATATTCGTTTTTTAAATAAAACAAATTATAAATAATATTTTATATTTTAATATATTTATAATATAAATATCGAGACAAAATGGCAATAGCTATACGAGAATATAATAAATCATGACGGAAATATTAAAGTAACGTTATATGAAGATTTTAAAATAAAAATAACGTAAAGCTTCTCGGGCCAATCTCTCTTTATTTGGTTGACGGTAATGAGAAATCATATGAACGAATATGTGCCATTGATGTATTTTTAGAGGTCTATACAAGATAAGTTATCACCGGTTTAATTAAAATCTCAATAAGTAATTGGACCAATAGATTATATGAGCAGAATGGTTGTAGTATATATATTCAAAAAAGTTCTACGCATTCCTAAACATAAAAAGTACAAAATAATTTTGAAAATGTACAAGACAATTGCCTAATTATATATGGAATTGTCACGCGACTTTCGATTCTGCGAAAGCATACAATTATAGTAACTAACTTACTCCATCCTTCACTTATCGTGGGTGTGTGGATCAGAAGGAGACAATGACACTTTTGTTATGCCATTGCCAAAGTTCTTATTGCTTTAAAACGAACCAACAACGAAATAAAAATTTTATTATAACTTATTTTTAAACCATTTATACGAGGGCTGATTGATAATTACGTGGACTGACACAGAAGACACAGTTTTTTTCAGTTTTTTTTTTTTTATTTTTCAACGTAGTCACCTTTTAGGACGATACACTTAGTTAGACGATGTTCCAGTTTTTTGATGCCTTCCAAAAAATATGATTTCTCCAACCCTTCAAAATAGCCATTTGTTTCGTCGATGACCTCAGCATTTGACCCAAATCTCTTTCCTGCAAGCCATTTTTTCATATTTGGAAACAGGAAAAAGTCAGAAGGGGTCAAATCTGGAGAATATGGTGGATGAGGAACCAATTCATATCTCAATTCTAATAATTTTGCTGTTGCAATTCCTGATTTGTGAACTGGTGCATTGTCTTGATGAAAAAGAACTTTTTTCTTTGATAAATGTGGTCGTTTTATTATAATCTCTTCATTCAAACGATCCAATAATGTTGCATAATATTGTCCTGTGATTGTTTTTCCTTTTTGTAAATAATCGACATGGATTATACCATGAGCATCCCAAAAAACAGTGGCCATAATCTTGCCAGCTGATGGAACTGTTTTTGCCTTCTTTGGAGCCTTTTTACCTGTAGAAATCCACTGTTTTGATTGTTCTTTTGTTTCTGGTGTGTAGTAGTGTATCCATGTTTCATCAACGGTTATGAATCGACGCCAAAAATCGACTGGATTACGTTGTAATAACTCCAAAACTTGCTTTGATGTTGTCACACGATTGCGTTTTTGATCAATTGTAAGCAAACGCGGCACCCATCTTGCAGATACCTTTTTCATATCCAAATATTGATGTAAAATATTAAAAACACGTTCCGATGAGATGTTCACGATGTCAACAATTTCCCGCAATTTCACTCTTCGGTCATCTAGTACGATATCATGGATTTTATCGACCATTTCTGGAGTAGTCACTTCATTTGGACGCCCAGAACGTTGTTCATCAATTGTGCTGGTACGGCCACTTTTAAACTCAGCAAACCACTTGCAAACCATTGATTTCGAAGGTGCAGATTCACCATAATATTTATCCAACTTTTCTTTAGTTTCCTTTGCTGTTTTCTGCCTCAAAAAATAATGTTTTATCAACACACGAAATTCGTTTTTATCCATTTTTAAAAATTCACTGAGATTGACTTACTTAAACGACTGTTACATGGAAAGTATACAAGATATCGACTTTAAATTTTATATATAGCCTAGTAAATGATTTTAGAGGTAAAAAATACTTACTTTATACCTGTGCATTACCTGAATCACAGGTAGTCCACGTAATTATCAATCAGCCCTCGTATATAAAATAGTTAAGTTTATCGAACATTATTAAATATTAAAATATTTTTCTTTTGCATTGCAGTAGTTTTAATATGAACTACTCATAATTATTTTTCAATGTTCGGATTCCGGCCAACTGACAAGTAAAATGCATTATTATTACACTTAATTATTCTGATGACAAAATACTGAATCAATCATAATTCTTACAATTTTTTTTTAATTTATTTATGTTTTCTTTTTTTCTTTTTTGAATATAATTTTCAATTAACATTTCTATTAAAAAATATGTCAAAAGCAGAAAAATCAATTGGGTAAAAACATTCTTTATTAATATTAAATCAATTTTTAATATTTCAGTTATCTTTACTCTGCTTTCTTCGTTATTATTTTTATTCTTATAGTATTTATTATTATTATTATTGTAATGTTTGTACATTTTATTTTATTGAATAAATAATTTCGAAAAAGAAATCGAACTATTTCAAAAAGGATGAATAAAATAAAAATTTTCATTTTTCTTAATTTAATTTTTCATCTCATGCCATTTATCTCATGCCAAGTATTGATTATGTTCTGCTGTTTTTTGGAGTATATAAATGTAAATTTTGTAATTTCTTTACAGTATTTGATTCGCTAAATTCTTAGAGTTAATTTTTTATTCTGTCCGTTAGTTTGTTTTATAACCAATCGTAACCAAATTTTGTAATCTATCGGAAGCTTGGAACTGAACCAATCAGTAGGAAATTTTGTACAATTGTTTTATATAAAAATTTTGTGATTCCACTACAAAAGTTTTTGTCTCAAAACAATTACTACAATATTTCAATAGTCCATATTAGAATAGTTTGTTTTAGTGGTATTCTACATTGTCAGGAACTTAAAAATGTCTTAATATTTAATTGTATAGTGATTAGTGGTACATTTAATGATAAGCAGAGCAGGTAAGCCGAAAAAAGTTAAATTTTCAATTAATACAAAATAACCAATTTTATAAAGATCGATTATTTCGAAATTATACTATTTAACAATGATAATAAATTAAATTCCAGCAATAATGTTTTAAATCAAAATTAATGTTATGGATATTTCTTATTTATCCTACTTCATCCTTAATTTTATTTTAGCTTTTCAATTTTGTTTCACTCACTTATCATTCGTATTTGTATAACATTTTTACAAATATTAATTCACGCCTTGATAAATATACAATTTCTGATATTATGATAAAAAATATATTGTTTTGACACTTTTCCGCTTCAAGGATTCACTTATTTTAAATATTTCTTTTTTTTTTTTTTGATTAGGGGTAGAAATTGTAATTGAAAATATTTATTAGTACAAAGTATTCCAATATCACGAATAATTTATTGATAACTATACTAATTTCGTTAAGAAAGTCTTTAAATAATATAATTATATAATAATAATAAATAACAGATCATGTCATTCAGGTAATAACTCGCGCTCAGGGCTAACATTCATGACTCGACCGATAATTTAAAAAAAAATGTTATGAGAACGTTAATTTCAGAACGAGATATTCTTTTTAGTTCACGTAAGTCGATTTAAATTGTTCAGGAAGGAATTATGACTTGAAATATTAGTGTATATAGTAAATGTCGAGAAAAAAAAATTATGATTTATATTTTACATGGAATCATCTCATGGCATACAATCGGGCTCGTTTCGTAATTTTCAAAAAGTATGAAATGGCTAGATTTTTGTAAATTTCCGGGAACTAAATGTCATATTTAAATTTTGAAATATCATAAAAGTATTAAAAGTCTAGTTAATCGTAACTGAATTTAGTTTACTGTAATTCTTGATTGTTGTGTTTTTATTTGAAACTGAACTCACCATATATTTTATTTTTACAATTTACTCATATTTTTCATTAAAAGTCCTTTCTAAGCTAAACTACGACACCAAATGTATAAAATGTTTTTCATATTTCTGGTGGTATTGTAACCTAATCCATAAAAAGAATATAAACCTAACTCGATACAAAATATGTTAGCGACATATTTGCTAAGAATTAAGTTTGAGGATTGTGAGCACTAAAAATCGTTCTGAGTAAATGTAAATATTTAATTAATAATTGTGATAATTTAAAAACAGATTTGTAAATTTTATTAATTATGTAAATTTTTACGAGTAGGAAAAACTATGTTTATTTTAATGGATTCGGACCTAAAAAACATTCATTTCGTTTAAAAGTGTTTTTGATTCACCATTTGGTTTCGTAATGCTGCTTGTGCCTGAAAAATACGGTTCAGTAGCTAAATGCATCCATGTTTAGAGTACATAATTTCTATCCGATTTTAATGAATTTTTTTAAACAGGTTAATTTTATCCTGAATTTGTCTCGCTAAAACTCTCGCTCAAAGAATTATTTTATTTTTTTATTTATTTGCAAACAATTAAAAAAATAATAAATAAATTAATGGTTCCTATAATAATACTAGTTTTTTTTTTCAGACATAAACAAATACATAGTTTGACATAGTAAAATCAGACATAATGTCATTTAGGATAAACGACGTTATTGCCCCATTATAGTTGGACCTTTAATTTTGTCGTTCATCTGAAAGAGAGAATCGAACAATTCTGGCTAGGTTTGAGATTTTCTTTGTTGTTATCAAGCCCTTCATATATGAACGAAAGGGGTGGTGATAGTAATAAAATTAAAATACAATTTTTTGATTATATTAACAGTGACTAAATTTTAATTTTTATTGTACTACTAGCTAATAAATACATTGACAAGATGAAAAATTGTAAAGTTTATTACAAGGGGCTATACATAACTTCTAAAGGCACAAGGCATATGAAAAGGTACCTATTGTATTAATAACATTTATTAAATTTTAATAACATAGTTCTCCTATAAACTCTAAAATTTTGTGGTCAGTTAGACCTACTTCAGAAAGAATGTAGAATAGCAAATTATAATTTAGTTCCAACAATTCTAAAATGGTAGCTACAAATAAAAGATGGTCATTTTCAAAATGAAAAACATTACATGTAAATCGCTATTTCAGCGGTTTTAAATTTACTTCAAACTAAAATTTATTTTGAACAACAGTTTAACTCTAAAGGTAAAAAAAGCCATTAATTGATATAAAAATAAGGCTGTGCTCAGCAAAAACTCCTAGAAGAAATTATAAGATGTTAAAAATATTATAGACACACAGGTTCGTATAAACTTCTAGTTGATGTATGACAAAGATGGGATCGGTATTCCTGTTGAAATTTCCGATTTGGCTCTGGTTTTTTGTACTACAGTTAAATTTGGTATACATAAGTTGGTTTCCTTATATAGTTGGTACCTGTAAAGATGTAGTCAGTAGCTTCAGTGGGTTCATATTAAAATACCGAATTATATTTTATTGATTAAAAAATGTTCTACAGAAATTTAAATAAAATATGCTATAATCTTTAAGGTTATCGTGAATAGTATCGTCAATAGTATTAATCGTTCTCAAGAAAGCATCATAGAAAACTGACTGCTGTAGGCGATCGAGACGGTTTTCCTTCGTATTTGTGAATTATTATATTTAAGCTAAATGTAAAATTCTGTTTTTTTCGACAATTCAATCCATCACAACAGTTCATCATTATTCCGCATAACACTCGTAAAAATCACAAAAAATTATATTACAATTTCTCTCTATACTAACACTTCTTCAGCAAGTCTTTAATGTAAAAAACAACAACAACAAAAAATTATGTTCAATCATTCAATGTAATAATATTACTGAATGGTGAGTTTTGATCTACTGCAGAAAAAAAGAGCTTTGGAAAAGCTCTGTTGAGGTTGACTGCGGTTCTACATTATTTGTATTTTTTTATTTTTTTAGAAAATTGAGATAATATATGAACAACAACTGATTCTCCTACAGTCTTTGCTTTATCTTTCAGTTAGCTTGATCGGAAGAGGAACTTTAACAGAACTATGAAAAACTGGGCTAATGAAATTAAATCTTCACACATTTTTTTTTTATTTTATGAGAGTATCACTCTCACTCTATATTTTTTAGTTTAGAGTTGTTTGGAGCCACCATAGCAAATAATGCGAAAAGAAATGAAATAGGTAAAAATTTATGCAAGATTAGGAAGATAATTTTCAAGCTCCAGTCGTAAGTCATAAATTATCGATGGGTTTCAGTCTTTAAAAGCACATTGAGTATTAGATTATGCCGAAGACAGATGGCAATATTTTTATATTTACATATATAAATATGGTATTAATTAGAACATTTGAGTCTGAATTAATTAGAATAAGTTACTGAACAGCTGCTTACTGCACAGCTACCCTAGGTGAGCAGATAACTATTAGTTATGTCCAATAGTAATTTTGGCAACAGTGATTTGTAATTAACAGTTAACTTCGTAAAATAACAATACTTTGTTAAGAATTTAACATAATTATAGTCAAATTATAGATGAACATGAAGTGCACATAAAAAATGTTGCAGCAATATGTTTGAGATTCAAGCCAATTGTTTAGAATATTACCAAAATGTAGCAAATTTCATTCAAATTGGATAATAATTACTATACTCTAGGTCTGGAACACATGGACAAGAAATATAAATTGGAAATTTAACGCCGGGCCCACTGAAACTAACGATCCCAAGTTTTATAGACACTAACATTTCCGATTTATATTTTATGTGCATGTCTAATTCTAAGACATGGTAATTATTATCTGATTATTGTCTGTAAAATTGGGAAGTCGGTAATCTTCAGTGGCAAATTAATATATGTGCATATATATGTCCAGTTGCTTAAGTATATTTGATTATATATCCTAGCCAGTGCTGCCAGCTAATTTTTTTGATTATCTGGAAGTTTTTCGAAAAAAATCTGTTTTTACCCAATAAAATCTGTTTAATATGAAAAATTTCAAAAAAAAAACATGTTTTTCTAATGAATAAATTTTATTTTATTTATTAAATACTAGTAGGTATATAAAACTAAATAAAAATTTCCTTTCTTAGGATAAATTAATACAAAAAACAATATTTATATCCTTTCGTAGGATTTAATAAAAAAAAACCCCGTGTGGGTGGAATTCTGTAAAGTGATAATGTGATTATCACCATTATTTGATATCAAATAACTGTGACACCTAAATGGCTATCACTGCAAAATTATCACCAATTAATTGTTACACCAAAAACACAATTAATTGGTGATAACTTTGTAGTGATAGCTATTTAGGTGTCACAGTTATTTGATATCAAATAATGGTGATAATCACATTATCACTTTACCACTGTTAATCAAATTTTAAGCAGATTTCTTATACATTTCATTATTAAAATAACTTTGCATATTTTCATTGATTTCAAAATTGGTACAATTTTTACCACTTTTTTTCATGTAATCTTTAGTTAACAATATTCCACTTAAAGTTGACGAATCTAAACTATTTCGTATTTTAGTTTTGTTCAACAGAGAAAATGATTGTTTAACGAAAATCGATTTTAAAAAAATCGATATCAGAAAATCGATATTTGTGGTTTTTGTACCCATTTTTGAAAAAATTCCGCAAGTTTATAAAAATTCGAGCTTAAAAATGTTACAAAAATTAAAATCTGCTAAAAATCTGACAAAAGTCAAGTTTTCAGACAAAATCTGTTTTTTTTTTGTAATATATTTTTATCTGTTTAAATGATAAAAAATTGTCAAAAATCTGTTAAAAACAGATAAATCTGTTAATCTGGCAGCACTGATCCTAGCCTACAGCATCAAAAGTTTGTGTCTATAAAACTTGTGGTCACATGGTCGTCAGATTAGCAGTTTTTTTTTTTAATGTCTCGAAAACTTTTTAATTTAATTATTAATTGTTTTTCATAATTTCCAACTGTTTGAATATTAAAAAGAAAGTAGTTACCTTTAACATCAACTGAACAAGGAAATTTGTTAATATACTTACATATATTATTTATTATTAGAACATTTTATTGGTCGTTTATATGGAATTCAAAAAATATTTAATTAAAATCAACACATTTTTTTATAATAAAACGTAATTTTCAATGAAGTAAAAAAAAAAGGCTTACTATTAAGACTATTTTTGACAGTAAGAGATAAGTCATAGGGCTGAGAGAATTTTGAATATTTAAATAATTATATTTTGTGATTATTGATCCTTTAATAATGACTGGCGTGATACAATTTTCACTTTGTCAGATTTTCAGCAATATTCCACTAATAAATTAATTATTTTTGTGTTAATTTATATTAGTGAACCAGACCAGGAAACTGGAATAAATTTTGGAAATTATAGTTGGTCATGGCTAGCTGAATATACTAAAATACCAAAGGAAAATATTTAAATTGTTTATATTTTAATTATTAGAATTTGCTAATAATTTTGCTTAATTATTAGCATTCGCTCTTATAACATTTTGAAGTATTTTTTTTTAAATAATTAGGATATTTAATAGATTTTATAATTAATTTTTCAATATTAAAAGGTCCAAATGTTGAATATTTGCCTACAGGTCAATTACTTGTCAATAACAAAGTCAAATAAGTCAATTTCATATAATTAGTTGGTTATCTTATTGTTAATTTAAAGAGAGTTCAAATTAGTTTAAGCGTTTAAGGCCAAATTTCATAATCCAAATTTTTGACGTCTCAAAAATATGGATATATCTTACAATTCAATTAATGATTATGTAGTAATAAATGACAATAACCTACAGAAGTAATCAGTTAATTCGGTTACCTAGGATCCCGCATATCGATGGGCTGATCAGATAAAACAAATCAAGAAAAAAATAAAGGATATGTTCACAGAGAAATTTAGAAATTAGAATTAGATACATATAAGGATTGGGAAAGTATACCCAAATACCACTTCGACCAATGATAGACCGATTGTAGTACCCTTAAATTTTTTAGAGCTCACTAGAAAAGCTCAAACTGTTTATAAATTTGATAATTTTTTTAAGTGGGCTGGATAAGATATCCAAAGGTGTGGGAAACCAGTGACCAAGAGATTGAAATCTCTTTAAACACAATCGAAATAACACATTATTTGGAATGTATCCAGCACATTCGTAAAGGAAATGGTAGGGTGTCTCTTCATCATTACAGTTTTGTTAGGAGACGTACTAGATTTCTATTAAAAAATAGAAGCTCGAAAGTTCTTTTCCTGTATACACCCTGGGGTTAAATGCCATACTAGCCATTCATTTATTGCTGTTTTAGCCGTGCTGAGCGGGATGCCATAGAAAGGTATGGGTTGTATGAATTTGGCCTCACAGCCTTTTCTGGCGCGAAGGTCAGCTGTTTCATTGCTCTGAATACCAGTGTGTCCCGTGACCCAGACTAGTGTAACAACGTTACGATAGACAATCCCATACCAGTTTAGATTTAAATCGATATGAGTGCATGGCCAAGATGGCAGCTTTGCTATCCGAAAGAATAAAAATATTGCGGTTTGAGTAGTCCAATCTGAGATTCTTACGGATGCATAGCTCAATAACATGAACTTCAGCTTGAAAGACGCTAGAGACTTTAGTCAGTCGGACAGAGATGTTCAGAGATGGATTGTTTACCATATACACCTGTACCAACTCTGTTAGCTGTCTGTATACCAGGTTATAGAGTTAGGATCAAATTTAGGTGGGTTAAGGGCCTAGTTCTGCTTAAAAAAAGAGTAATAAAAATTCGACTGTACAAAATAATTCTCAGGTCAGTTTTGTGTCCCAAAAGCTAGACACAACCAAGAATCCTTCTCGAATATACGGACCTGTAAAAGTAAATGGTCTTTGTATATCATGATTCAACAATGAACTGCACCACCTATTTGAAGAAAATAAATTTGAACATACATAAAGTTGAAGAGGTTACAGTGGGCTGCTCATGTAGAGGGCAAAAACAGTTGTGTGTCACCGGAAATGTCCTAGATAGGAAAATCGCTGGAAAACCACGCCGTATATGGGAGTGTAGAAAAATTAAAGTATCTAAGGCTCCATTTGGACTGTAATACGAGAAAAAAATGTATTTCCTCATAACATTAATTATGCACCTCATCATAAACAATAATTAGATATTGTTTAAATTGGTCTCACTGAATATATCGGTGTATAGCTTCCAGTAAGTTAATGAAAAATTCTATATATTTTCCATTAGTTTTGGAAATTTTATAAAAAGTATCAATAATCATGCATACTAAAATCAAAGTTTAATTTTATTATCTTCTTAACAAATTGATATTTTTTATGTTTACAAGTCTTTATTAATTCTCGTATCTTACAAAAAAAAATTATCTGAATACTAAATATCAATTGGCATAAATTATGATGTGAAATTTGATATAACAATAAACAAAATATTTAATATAATATAATATGTTTTGTCTGGATGATCTGCTTCTTTTTAACTTAAATTTAATTTGATCAACCAAAAAAAATAAAAAAAATATAAATTTTTCACAGCCACGGACTCAGTATTATTCCATAAGTATATACATATTCTATTGCAATTTAAAACAGAGTGACTCAAAACATTTTATTTCATTAATTAAATAAATTCTGAATACAGACAGATACGTTTCTTTAGATTAGAAATATCTTATTTAATATTTGGTATTATAAAATTTTATTATAAATTGATTAAATTAAACTTTTAGAATTGACTTAAAAAAGAACTTACTGTTAAATGTAAAATTAAGGTTAAAATGTATACTTTATTCTTAAAATTTTATAAAACACCCTGTATATAGATAGATTTAATTCTTTATGTAAATATAAAACCACCAATTTGCTTCATATATGATGACCCAACGGCAACATAAGCTCGAACTCATCAGTTGAATTAAAAATGTTTTGAATTTATATAATTATAGCACTTTCTGTACATGTTGTTAGTAAAAAAAAACCATATAAATAGACCGGCTTACAGTCAATCTGTTATCATTTCACTTTTGGATTTCAAATTCAAACAATCTTTCACAGTAAATAAATCAAAGTAAAAAATTTTAATTTTTCAATTATGAAATATTTAGTAGCTGTATTTGCTCTTGTTGTTATTGTAAGTGAATTTAATATAATTTAATTTAATAATTAATAAAATTTTAATCCTTTATATATTTATAAAAAAAAGGCATCAGCTGATGAATGGAAACTTAATACTAATGAAGATTTATTAAAAGTTCGTGGTGAATGTGTAGAATTGAAAAAATTATCAGCCGATCATATTGAAAAAATAAAAAAATGGAATTTCCCTGATGATGAAGTAACCCATTGTTATTTGGAATGTGTTTTTGAAAAGATGGGTCTATTTAATACTCAAACTGGATTTAATTTGGATCATTTAGTAAAACAATTGGGTCAAAATGGTAAAGAAGATGAAGTCAAACCAGAAATTGAAAAATGTATTGATAATAATGAACAAAAAACTGATACATGTTCATGGGTATACCGTGGTGTTAAATGTTTCTTTTCTAAAAATTTATCATTAGCTAAGGAAAGCATTCAAAAAAAAGATTAAAAAATTTAATTACCTAAAAATTATGTTATATTTTACAATTAATTAAGTAAAATTTTTCAAAATATTCAAAAATAAATTTTGTATAATAAAAACGTAAAGGTGAAATAAATTTTATATAAAAAAAAAGAATTGTGAATGAAAATTTTGTGTAATATTATTTATAATTGATTTTTCTTATTCATTTAAAACAATACTAACAAGTGAAATTTATCAATTTATAATTACATTAATAATTACATCAGATTTTAACAATTTAATTTAATTTTCCTCAAATGTTGGTAGCAAATATACTTGGAAAAAACATAATCCCCACAAAAACAAAGTGAATTCCCTTAATATTCAATGAAATTATAGTTAAAATTATTATAAATTCATTATTATATTAAGTAGTAACTTCTGTTTCGACTAAAATGTTGTATATTAATTGGTATTGGTAATGGATTGTCACTAATAATTAATTATAAATTCACCACTTTTTCAATGATAACTCATAAAATGAATGGTGATGTTTTACATTTATATAATAATATAATATAATCATAATTATTAAAATAATTATATAATAAATCAATATTAAATACTATATACTAAGTTGTATTGAACATCATACATCATGCTCTAAAATCAAGGATATTCAATTTTACGAGTAGTTAGAATAGTTAGGTTAGATTGAGAAGGTTGCCTGAAGATTTGTGGTCATATCACAGGTTTAACGTTTAAATAACTAATCATCCACAAAGGTAGTGTCGAAAGGGCTGACTAACCGTGCAGAACGTCTAAGTAGTTACAATAGAATAACTATGAAACAACATAATTATTAAAAAAAATTACAACTGCGTTTAAATCTATTTTCGTTCACGTTTTCGCGATCCGAGACTCCGAATATGCAAAAAAATCCATGTACGAGTGAGTACAAGGAACTTGATTGTATAGATATCTCATAAAACAGCTTGTATGATTTTAATGAAATTTTGTATTTTAAACAAGTCCGCACGGGTGTCTCCTTCATCCTATAATTTCCCATTTTTTGAATTTCGTGTTTTTAAAATGTATTTTCAAATAGTTCAGTGAATTTTTTTATCTTAGATTTATGTTGGATAACAAATTACTATGTTGATATTAATTTGTAATAAAAGATTATTGATTATAATCTAACAACCCCTAATTAGTGTTAGTTAACCAAATACTATTATTTAAACATCTTTTGCATGATCTATCAAAATATTTGTATAAAATACATTAAACATTATCGAAATAAGTATTTCAAAATATCACAGTACAAGATTTATTATTTTTTAAATGTTGTAAGTAAATCTATTGGAATAGGAAATATAATTGTTGAATTCTGTTCTGTTGCAATTGATGATAAAGTTTGTAAATATCGTAGCTAAAATAGTAATAAAAACGTAAATATTTTATAAAATTAAATAAATATATCTAATAAATTTATACTTGTAGTGCAGCTGGACTTTCTGAGAGTGTATCCGAAGCTTTTTTCAAAGCAGCTGATGCTTGCTGTTCACCTTCAGCTCCAACAATTTTAGCTCTAGCCTCCCGCATTGATTCAGCTTCGGTAGCCATTGCTCTTTGTAACATTATTGGTAATCGAACATCCTTACTACAAAAAATTAAATTTTTTTTTTTTTATTATTATTATTATATTAACAAACATTTCAACTCTTTCCACTGTAATACCCCATGGATCTGTAGCATTATCTAAAATTAAACTCATATGATGTGCTATTATATCTTTTTCACTAATAATTTCTGTTAAAGTTTTAGCACCCAAAACATTTCTTAGTGTAGTTTGTGCTAAAAGTTCAGTAGATTTAATATAATTTTCAACAGTTAAAATTGCTTTTAATGGATCATGTATTCGATAAAATATAACAGCATCTACTCTTACAGTAACTGAATCTCTAGTTAAAATTTCTTGTGGTATTACATCATATGTAACAGTTCTTAAATCACACACAAATATATCATCAATACATGGTAATATAAAAACAAGTCCAGGACCACGAGGATTTCGTGTACTATAAAATAAAAAAAAAAATTATTAATACAATTTTGTTAAAATAAAAACAAAAATTATTGACTAAAAAATAAAATTATACCCGATTCGGCCCAAACGAAATTGTACACCTCTTTTATATTCTGGAATAACATGTAGACAAATAAACATACTGATTGGAAATGTAATGACAACTATAATTCTTGATAACCAAATAAGGATTTGTGTACACAAGCCAATTGAAAATGTTTCTGTATTTGAATTTGATCCTGTTTAAATTTATACGTAAAATAAATATACATATACGAAAATATAACATTTTTGTTTATACGTTTTAAATCTGAATTTCCTTGTTGATTAGACATTATTTAATATTATTATAACGTTTCATAAAATGTATATAATTTATAAATAAAAATGTCAAAATAACGTATCAAAAAAAATACAAAAAAAAAAACTGTTTTTCTCATATCTCATAATAATAAAATGAATAGTAACGTAATGAAAATAATTCCATATAAACGAAAAAGGATAAATTTATGAAAAGTATTATTTATGTCCTTACGACTATATATAGCTATCCTATAACAATAAAAAGGTTGACGAGTAACTCAAAACTAGTTAAAATAGAGTTTTGTAATAAAATTCAGAATTTTGTATTATACAAAATTTCAGATTTCTCAGGGCAGGACATCAGGGAAATGATACTTGAGAACCTAATGTAATGACGATCATTAAACATAATTTGAATTGAATTTTTCTGAAGTGAATAAACAATTAAATATACAGTATTATAAATTTCTTTTTTCGTCTATATATGGAATTATTTTCGTTAAATTATTACTCATTTTATTATTATGACGTATGAGAACGGAATCATGACTGTATCATAATAATTGAGACAATTCTGGATTTTTTTGGGATATGGGATCATTCTTATGGGATTGTACGACATTTGCAGGAAGTAATAAATGTAATTTTTGTAATTTGAAATATAAAAACATAAAAAAAAATGTATTAAAAAAATAATAAAATAAATGATTATAAAATAATCAGCAATTTACTTTTGTTTATATTTTACTTTTAGAAGCTACTTATAACGCGGAGTTACTCTCAACATACGCAACGGCAAGATAGGAACTATCAAAATTGTGTTAATGCGTTTAATACATAAAACAGGCGTTTTATGCTATTTCAATCAGCTGTTGTATATTACTACTAAAAAAGTGTGAATTTGTCAATTATTTCTTAATAGAATAAATTTAAGCTGTCAAATTTCAAACGAAAACGTGATAATTAAAGCAAATTCGAAAATTTCTGTGCTGTGAATGTTTTTAGTTCAATTTATCGAACTTTCTACGTTGTGAATGTTTGGTTTGAGTTTGTCTACTCCCATACATTCTATATGAGTTAAATTTTTTGACTGTACGTTGTAGCGCATTGTCGTTGCCTATGTTAAGAGTAACTGTAGATAAATCCTTTCGAGGCGCTTATATACAAATTAAATTATCAAAAGAGGCGCTTAATGCAAATATAACGATTATGAAAAAATTTGTACAGATTTGGTCGTTTAATACATTATTCTGGACAGGTATGGTAATTTTTTTTTTGTAGAATTAAATTTTTTAAAATGAAAATTAATTAAATCAATTAATTTCTCCTTATGTTTCCGAAGATAAATATTTTAAAAATAAGCTGTGCACAACAATTTATTAATAATGATTGTTTATTTATAGCTTAATAAACTATAGCTTGTTATCGTAATTATTTATCAAAGTAACTAAATTTTGCTACAACTGTGCCTAGATTCTTATACGAATACTACCGTTTATTGGTAATATATACTCCGCAGTTATATGAGTCATCTGCAGGTATATTTTCCACTAACTTTTTATATTTTGAACCAATGTCTTCACTAGTTTTGAATTTTGTTTTTTAGTTGATGTTATATTTGGTGCTGCTGCTTGTATAAATAATATTATTTCAATCAATTTTAATTATTTTTTTTTGGTATTTTTAATAGATTTTCATTTGAACGGTGTTGAATTCATCATACCATATTTCATTTTTTAATCATTCTAATATAACAATCGAGTTTGTTTAAATTTTCTGATATATATCTTCTTTTTTATGTGCTATAAAAGGTTTTATATTTACTGATGAAATTATTACACCTCAATGCACTATTATACCAATGAACTGATTAGACTTTAGACTGATGTAGCGACGTATGGGAAGCAAGTTAGTACTGATCAATTTAAATTCACTCGTATTCCGGGATATAATTATGAAATTCCAACTAGTGTAGGTTTTTTAAAACAAAATTAAACACAACATATATTTTGTACTAGCTATTTATTAGCCTATTTTATAAGCCGGAAATTCAACCCAAATAATGAAAAGCAATTTCGACTCAATTAAATTTAACTTTAAATTTTTTTTTTAACAAAACAGCTCTGAAAATTAAAATTAATTAGTAAAACACTATCACAGCACAACTTTCTGCCAATGAAAAAAATAATAAATTATTGAAAGATTTTTGATTATTTCACTTTACAAAACAATATTTTATTAAAGCCGATTTTTCAAATACAACAAATTAATATTATAATACAATTTATGTTGATGTAACAGTTTCTTTAACTGTTTTCAAAAGTCCAGCATCTACCATACATTTATAATTACGCCATGCCCATTCACCGACTGATGTTTTCTGTTCATTTTTATCAATACATTTTTCAATTATTGGACGAGCATCTTTACCAAATTGTTCAACCAAATAATCAACATTATAACCTGTTGTTTCATCGAAGAAACCTAATTCTTTACTAGAACACAACATATATTTATGTACAATTTCTTCATTTGGATAATTAAATTTTTTAATTTCTTCAATAAAATTATCTGGTACTTTAGTTTCTTCAAAACATTTTGTTCTTGCAGCTGCTAAATCTGCTGGTGCTTTAACAACAAAATCTGCTGAAACCTATGAAATTTTAAAATTTAATTAACAAATTAATATTAATAATAAATATATTATAATATTGAAAACTTACGGCAGCAACTAAAATACAAATTGCAATAAAAGATTTCATTTTATTTGATAGAGACAAACAGGTGTCGATTTCAAAAATTGAACTGATAGATTTCTAAATGAGACATTGTCTTTTATACCCAAACGAAAAAAAAAATTATCTTGAATAAATTAAATTATATTGTATATATATAACAGATAAATAAAAATTATAAATGTCCATTAAAATTTCCGATAATATAGTTTCTTTGTATTTGTTTCTCTAGTAATTTACAATATACCTAAGTATAATTATCGTCTGGATTTGTAAAATGATGACCCTTAATGATTCATATTATATATATACACAGAGTCGTGCTGCTAAAATATTATATTATTCCCTCAGCAACAGCTTCATACTGAATCATTTATTTTAAAACAAGGACTATAATGCTAATACGACCCAAGCAAATTGATTAATAGTTAAAATGAACATTTCGAACAAAAACTCGAGGCAGCATTCCCACATGATTAGTATGATTTTATTAATGTTACAAAAATGAAGATGTAACAATTAAAATTATTTAATAGACGTAAAAAATATTGTTTGAAATATTTAAAACTATTTTATATTACCACAACAAAATTTAATTACAAAATACGATTTATTTATAGTGGTTGGGATATAGTTATAGAGCTTATCATACCTCCCCGCGGTAAGCACTGGATACTGGTCATTCCTCCCGGATTTGACTTGCCAAACTGATAAGTGTGAGTTCTGAAGATAGAAACATTCCAGCATTATAGTTAAGGTTCCTCCGATACAAGCGCAAAGGCAGACGGAGGTTGGCACTCTAATAACACAGTCAGTAAAAACGTTATATTAGGAAAAGAAAAAGGAAAAAAACCGGACAACTTTTTGGTAACGAATCACGCATACATTTATAGACCGTGTCTGAGATGGAAGGATGGTGTTCAGTCGAATGTAGGGATTCTGAACATATCTGGAAGTTGGAGACAAACTGCGTTGGACAGAAGTCAATGGAGGAGATAGCCACAGACACTCGGCTATAAAATAATATTTTGTTATGTCGAGAAAGTAAGGAAGTATACGATTTATTTAATTTCGTTGTGGAATGTTGGGTTGTTAGCTAGAGAGCGTCACGGTAGCTTTTTTGTTACGGGCCACAGACTATATCGTCGTCTTGTGATTTTAAGAACTGCCCTTTGCCAATCAGCACGCCCCTGCTCTGTATATTTATATAATATATATAAAATAAGATTAAATACAATGTCGTACTTGGAGGTTCTTTTAAATCTAGGATATTTTATTTATAAAAGATAATGGTAAATTTTAGTTTCCTATTAAAATACATTATTTGATTTAAGACAAATTAGTATCCTAACTTCAGGTTTTTTTTTGTAATATACACGAAAACTGGATTTTTAACCTTGAAGAAATAATATAATTTATAATAATTGTAGAATATATATTTGTAAATATACTTGTCATTGGCGGACATCGCACAATTTTTAAAAATCAATTATTTAATAATTAAATATTTTTTTTTTTTATTTATATAGAGAAATTTTGCCCTCTTAAGCAAAATATTAACCTGATAGATAGACGAACAAATAATTTTGTTGCTGATAATAAATTCATTTTTTTTTTTTTTTATGATTTTTTTTTTTTAATTTGGTTTTTATTTATTTATTCAAGATATAAAAATAACTTTTTAATATTCAAATTTTGTGTTTTTGTTTAAAATTCAAAATTTATAATTATATTATTTATTTTATAATTAAATTACATTATAAACAACAGAAAAAATCGAAAAATATTGCGAGTTTAACAAAATAATTATATTTTAATTTGCATAATTCTATTTATTGTACGTTAATTATATAAGTGTTTTTGACAGTAATATTATCACTTAATTTATATAATATTATATCAAAGGTATTCTTTGTTTCAGTGTATCAAATTTCTAATGCAAACTAAAATATATTTTTTAACATGTTCAACTAAATCAGACTTGTAAAATTTTTGTATTTTATAATAATTGATGTCGCAATATTTTTTATAGTAATATTGAGATTGAATACGATATTTTATTGAGTTACCTTTTTACTATTAACAAATGTGAAATTTTAAACAAAGATCCTTCCATTAATATGAAAATTAATGAAAATTTAATTTTGCATAAATAGTGCTTAGATAGATTTATATCTATAAGTATAATTTAGAATGAGTAAATATTAATAAGTAATAAAATGTATTCGTATTCTTAATTTTTCCAATAGATTTGAACAAACCCTTGAATTTGTAAATTTTACCATTTATAATAATTAAAACTTTTTAAACATATAAACAAGTTTTTATTACCATCAATTTTTTTTTGTTATAAATATATTTAACCGAATAAAATATCGATTAAATTTCTTTGATTTCAAAGTAGATGCAGAGTTTGATTAAGCAAAACAAATCAATAAAGTGATTTAGTTAATCATTTTTTTTTTTTTTATAAACATCAGATTGATTTCGATATATACATATTTACATTTTTTTTTTATTTTTATAATATATTTTAGTTTTTTTTTAATAAATGTTGACAATCATATTGATTTCAGTTTATTATAGTTCAAAGAACAAGTTTATAAAAATTTGTATATTTAGCCTAAAGGAATAGACAATATTATATAAAGATAAAAATTTATTATTTATATTAAAATTTAATTACTTTCATTTAAAAATATACTAACAAAAAATTAAATATTACTTTTCTTTATGCTAATTGATTTAATTTAGTTTCTTTATTTAATTATTAATTGATTAAATATTTTCATTCTTTTAAAGACTAATCAATAATTGAATATTTATTATATAAATAATATTATATTATAAGAATTACCAGAAAATAAGAATTATTTAAGTAATTTTTACATATATATAATATATTATTTGATCATCATTCGTGGCTTTACAGCCCATTGTGATTCACAATTAGACTTCATATATTTCTATCTTCAGATTATTTTTATTTCAAACTCCAAATAATCTTAAATCTTCTTTAAATGTTATTGACTAATCTGTTTCCTCTTTGATCTCCGTTTCTGGTATACAGTATTAAAAATATGATTTTGAGCTGTTTTGTGTGACATTCTGACTAAATGTCGATTGTAACCCTTGAGATTTGGTGGAACCATATAGTATTTGCACAATCCACCAAAATTAAAAGTTCTTGATTGGATTAACTTTAGAAACTTTTATTTTGCTGCTTATATTCTCTCTTGTATATTGACACTACCTATTTCGCGCAATTAAGATATTTGAAATATTTCATTACTGATATGTAGAGCCCACATTTGACCTGGAACATTTTCTTGTATATTTAGATATTGCTTCATTGATTTTTAGACCAATATCTAGCTCTACAAATATTTGTATTAGATTGCGATAAATTCTTGCCATTATCGTTATGTAGTCAGCATAAACACTAATTTTTTGTTGATCTTATTACAATTATGCCATTTCTATCAATAATTTCATAAATAATAATAATAATAATAAATAAATTTACTTCAGTTCATTTAAATTATAATTTTGTATATATACAATAAAATTTATAATATTTATGTGGCAATAAACTATGGCTCATATAGACGTACTCCGCTTATTATAGACTATCTTTAATTATATCAAATTAAAAATTTATCTTTATACATGAAAATTTATCCTTATAAATATATAAGGATCATAATCTATTTTTTTTTGTTGTTATTATATTTGTATATAGCAAAAGAAGTTTACAAAGGTCAGTCAAGTGGAAGATTTCATAAAATTATATTGTTTGTGTACTTGAAGCAACAAAATATGAACGCTCATTCTTTATACGAGTATAAATTTTTTGAGAACGTTTTAGAAGAAACAAAAAAAAAAAATTATAATTTTTCATTTATGTCTGTCCGTTTGGCTATATAGTAAAAGTTCACTTGTGTTAAAATGTTTATATATATTATTATGATATATTATGAAAAAATATCAATTTAAAATAATAAATATTCATAAAAATTTAAATATATCATAAAATAGAATTTTAAAAAACTGCCATTTAGAGGCATTATACATATTAAAATAGAAGGAAAACAAATTGTGCTATAGCAATATATGCTAACACAAGAGTATAATTCCTAAATATGATTTAAATATTCCACAAATAGACGTAATGGACTACAATAAATATATTAAATACATTTGGTGGAAAAACGAAAATGTTTCTGAAAGTTATCACACTTCTTATGCTATTATTACATTGTTATTATTTAGTAGTTATAAGTAGTTGTTAGTCACAGGTTAAGTAGTAGTTGTTAGTTATAGATTAAGTTTTTGTTATAGAAAATTGGTATTTGGTATTTTATCAAATGAATAAATAAAAAAAAAAATAAGTGAAGTTTATGATATAAAAATAAAACGATATAAAACCAAATAAAATTAAAAATTAATATATTAGAGTGTCCTTAAGACGGATCATTAGTCCTCTTAATTAAAAAAAAAAAAAAAAAAAATCTGTCTTTATTAGAGCTAAGTTTATATAGGATTTTCCACTCAAGTTAACGATTTTACAATTCAAATTAACGAAATTACAATTTTTAAAAACGATTTTACAAATTTACACGCAATTTTTAATAATAATTACATATATAATTTATTAATAAAGATTACTATATTTACTTGAATTGTAAAACCGGTTTTTACAATTGTAAAATCGTTAACTTGAATTGTAAAATCGTTAATTTGACCTTAAAATCCTATATAAAAATAAAATTATATTGAATAAAGAATTAATAAGAAAAAATAAAAATATTAAAATTAAAACGAGAAATAATTAAAGATTAAAAGATTAATGAAATGTTAGCCTCCTGATTTTACGTATATGCAATAGTTGACCATTCAAAATATATTATTTAATAAACTTAATGGAATTAAAAACTCTAAAAAAATTTAACATTATAGAGCTCTAAAAGATTGAAAATAATCATTTACAGGAGAACGAATTATAAAAACTAAAATAGATAAACCAAAAGCTAATAAATCATGACTTATTAATAGATTAGTAAAAAATGTTATAAAAATATCACACTGAGAGGATGCTATGCAATACAATTGTCGGTAATCATAATCAACAAGCCCATAATTATGAAACTTTTGTACATCTCTGAAAGCAGCATTGCTTTTTATTATCCTTTTATATACATGAATATAATTAATATATAAATGATATGTTAACATTGGAGGCTATAATATAAAAACTGTTTTTCATATATTTTACACAAATTTCTTTTTTTAAGGTACTTGAATTGCAATAGAAGCAGATTAACATCATTTTTATATAAATTATTATAACTAAATACTAAATAATCTTTAACGATAAATAGAATATAAAAATATGTTTTCAAATTTTATGTTTATATGTAATGTAATTCAATATGTTTTATGGATAATGATCATCATTTCTTACAAATAAGTATTATCAAGTGTGTTTTTTTTTTTGTTAAATTGTTCAAAAATAAAATAAATCTTTTATTGGGGACATATCATTTTGATGAAAATATAACAGAATATTATTGAATATAATAAAAAAGGATTCGTAAGTACATATTTTTTTATGCAACTGTGGGTATTCAATTGTAAAATGTTTTGTGTGCAAGTTTCAATTTAATTTAATTTATTACTTGTTAAAAAAAATATTCTGTATATATTAAAAAAGGAATTTTGCATTTTTTTTTTTTAATACCAGATGAGCAATTTGAATTTCGTCATAATCGTTAAGCTGACCATCAATTAGTTCGGTTGTCCAATATTATAAAAAAACAATGTTTGTGGTATAAAATCAGTAGGTTTTATAACTTCCGACATAACCAAAACATTTGGCACTATATTCGTCTAGTATAGAAACTTTATAATGTACAATTTCCAATTTATTTAGTGAAATTAACTAAACGTTGTCTGTAAAATAGAAATTTTTCTGTTAAAATTAATGCCGAGTTTTCCTCAAAATACAATTTACTAGCTTGGGTACACCTAGTATGTATCCGAATTAATCCCTAATCTTAGATGCTGATTGATCCTTATTGAATGCTATGCGAATATTACTACACAAATAGAAAATAAAAATGAATTTTTCAAAAACAGATTTTTGCTTTTTCAGATTTTTTGTCCTGCAGAAATTAACAATTAAATGGACTTAAAATATTATAAATCGCCCAAAACAAAGTTCTAAACATGTTACTAAACCAACCTTAGTATCATAGTCATAGTACGAAAGATATTCACTCAATTACTAAAAGATTTTATAATAATTATTTAAGAGCCCGAAAAAACCTTAAAAAACCTTAGCGTTAAAGGGCAAACACCTAAGAAAATAAAAACTTTAATGATAACATTTTTTTTAATTATTTTTACGTGGTTTTACACAAATTGAATTCGATTATACACCAGAAATTACAATAAATTAATAATTATATTATGTTACATATTTCAAATTATGTAAATTCGTATTCGATAAATAATTTCCCTTGGACATTATATATATTAAAATTGCATACTTTTAGGTGCACATAGAAAATTTTGTAAGATTTTTATTTAAACCTTGATCGATATTCTTACTATCCCTACCCATACCGTAACGAATATTTAAAGATAAGCATTGTAATAAGTACATGTTTACCTGTTTAACAAAATGAGATAATACAAAAGAACTTGCTCAAAACTTAGGTGAAAGAAATTCAGTTACTATAAAACTATACTGATAATATAAATGGAGTATATTTTGTTCAAAATATTGCATTGCTGGTGCATTTATAAGATATTACCAAAATAAATTTTAAACTTGTTAAAGAAACTACATAAAGCGAATCGAAAGGCTGATTTACTTGCAAATGATTTTCAACTTAATTATGAAGACATTTGACATTTCTATTACAATATTGTGAGATTGTGACAGTTGAGTTTTGTTATAAAAAAATTACTTATAATAAAGTTTCGATTAAATTTGAAATAATTTTGTTACAGGAAATAACCCTTACTGTATTGGGCACTTATCACACCTATTAAATACAGAATCTTACACAGAAATACGAAAAAATTTCATAATTGTTTCAAACAGTTTTTCGTAAAATTACCCCCCGGGAAATAAATTCACCAATTCGCACATTTTAACTTTACATTTTCATCAGACAAATTAAGATGCAAAATGAAACTGAGTAGGATATTCGGCCAGACAATAGATGGTTTATATAGAGAGAGAGACTGTTTAAGGTTACCAGGTAGTGTCTTACGATTTCTTCATAAATTCAACAATGCATTGGGCTGCTTCACAACCCTGAAGCAGAAATGTCATAATAATAAAACATTGTATTATTATGGCCTTTGGTGGCTTTTTGTAAGCTTTTACAAAACTTTATTTGCAGTTGCGTATTCACTGAAATGGATCACATTTAACTATCGTATTTGATTTCAAAATAAAATTTATAAGGTATACACAAAAAATAAGCTTTTTATTCTTCTCCTTAGCTCTGCAGTCCTACATGGACCTTGGCTTCCTGCTTTCTATATAGTATACATAAAATTAGTTCTTTTTTTTTTGTTATTAAATACTAAATGTTAGAAAAATTTATAAAAGAAGGAACAAATATTTAAAAATTGTACTTAAAAGTTGAAAATTTAATAAATATTGAAAACTCTGAAGTAAGGTAATAATAATTTTAGTTTTCATATATCTCACTATATTACTATAATTTTAGTTACTATAATACAAAAATATGAATTCGTCATAATGAAAATAAGTGTTTTTTATATAAAAAGAATTATAATGAATTCTTAAGAAAGTTTGACAATAATTTCTTTCCTAAAAACATATAAATTCCATTTAATTTTAAATAAAAATTTAAATAGTTCCTTGAAATAAGAATATTTTCATTTGTTTTTAGTTTTTAACAATAAATTTTAATATTAAATTTTTTATTTAGATTTACAAAAAAAAAAAGTAATTAAAAAACAAATTCAAAATGGCGTGTCCATTTTTCCGTCGTTCTGATTCTTTATCACGTCAACAATCGATACCAACATCAGAAATTACTGCACAAAATTGGCCACTTGAAGATGATATTTCCGAAAGACTCGATGATGCATTAACATTAACAAATTTACAAATGGCAATAACACTTTTAACTGCACCAACTGTAATATATAATTTATAATAAATTAAATTATTTTTTATTTATATACATATATATTTATCAGAATGATGATTTAAATACAGCTGTTACTTCGCTAATACTGAAGTATACGAAACGTTGGCCTAAAATTACTAATTTGTAAATATATGATTAAAATTGTGTTATTAAAAAATTTGTTATTTATATTGATTTTAATTAGAAAAGTTCCACCAGAAACATTGAAAATATATCCAAATTATGATTATTTATCTGATATACAAGATACTTTATTGAAAATGGATGAAGCAAGTGCCAGCGAAATATTGGTACTATTAGGCGAAGAATTAATAACAACATGTTGTACTGGTATTATTGAGAGAGCATTTCGATGTTTGGGTACAGATTTGCAAGAATTCTTGGGTTCATTAGATGGAGTTTATGATGTCCTTAAGCTTCAAGAAGTTAGTATATTATTAATATTATTTAACTGTATTATTATTTCAATAATGAAATACAATTATAATAGGAAGATGTTACAGATACTGGATTTGTTTGTGCTGGTGATGGTGAATTAATTTTTACATCAGAACGTCCAGTAATTGCATGGCTATTACTTGGTTCACTAAAAGCATTAACACGAATGCTTTATGATTTAAATGTTCATATTAAAATAGAACCAGTTGAAGGTGATAGTAGAAGATATCGTTTTCTTTTTACTATAGCTGATGATTCACAGTCAACATTAGAGCCTATAATAATTGAATCAAAATTCCAACGAAATATTTCAACAAATGCAGAAGATTTAAAAATGAATATGATTACATTTTGTAAACAATTTCCATGGCATTTTATTATGAATGAAAATTTGGAGTTAGTTCAATTGGGTATATATATATATTTACATATATAAATGTTAAAAGTAAAAAATAAATTTAAGTTTTGTTTTTTAAATAAAGGTCGTGGTTTCAGTAAATTATATAAACCATATTTCGCTACACTTGGCAAACAAGCTACAACTTATTTGAATTTTAAACGTCCAAAAGGATTAACATTAAAATTTCGTGATATTGCACGTAGAACATATACACCATTTCTAATTGCATTAAAAACACCTCCAGGTGTTACTGATTTTGGATCAGATGGATTAGAGTTTAAAGGTCAAATGGTATTTTGTCCAGAATCAAATTCGTTATTATTCATTGGATCACCATTTTTAGATGGTTTGGATGGATTAACTGATAATGGTTTATTTATATCAGATATACCATTACATGATGCTACACGTGAAGTAATTTTAGTTGGTGAACAAGCTAGAGCACAAGATGGATTACGCCGTCGTATGGATAAATTAAAAAGTTCTATTGAAGAAGCTAATACAGCTGTAGCAAAAGAACGTAAAAAGAATGTTAGTTTATTGCATATGATATTTCCGGCTGAAATTGCTGAACGATTATGGTTAGGTGCCAGCATTGAATCAATGACTTATCCAGATGTAACAATATTATTTAGTGATATTGTTGGATTTACTAGTATTTGTTCTAGGGCAACACCATTTATGGTTATCAATATGTTGGAAAGTTTATATAAAGATTTTGATGAATTTTGTGGATTATTTGATGTTTATAAAGTTGAAACAATTGGTGATGCATATTGTGTAGCAAGTGGTTTGCATAGAGCAAGTATATATGATGCACATAAAGTTGCATGGATGGCATTAAAAATGATTGAAGCTTGTTCACATCATAATACACATGATGGTGAACATATTAAAATGCGTATTGGTTTACATACTGGTACTGTATTGGCTGGTGTTGTTGGCAGGAAAATGCCAAGATATTGTTTATTTGGTCATAATGTTACAATTGCCAATAAATTCGAATCTGGTAGTGAAGCGTGCAAAATTAATGTTAGCCCAACAACTAGAGAGTAAGAATATAAATTTGTATTTATTCTAATTTATTTAATTTTTATTTTCTACAATTAATTTCAAATTAATTATTTTAGTTGGTTAATAAAACATGATGGATTTGAATTTGATCTGCAATCAAGAGATTCTTCATATTTACCAAAAGAATTTCCAAATGCTGGTAATAGCACTTGTTATTTCCTAGAAAGTTATCGTCATCCAACTTTAAATGAAAATATTCCACTATCAGAACATATTGCAGAAGCTATGAAGATAATTTCAAAAGATATGTAAATTTTTAATATAAAGCTTAATTTGAAATTTAATGGAAAACATAAAGAATATAAAATCTTATTTAGAAAATTTGTAAAATTAATGTAATAATCATAGATTGTATATATTTTGCAAAGATATATTAAATTGTATTGATATTTATTTTTGTTGTGAGTTGATTATGTATTATTAAAATAAAAATAAAATATATAAATGTTAAATAATTTTTATGTTTCTATAAATCGTTTCAAATTCAAAGTTGGAACAAATCAAATTTAACTTCATAATTAAAATAATGTTAAATAATGTAATTTTGCAATTTACATTCATTCAATTGTTCAATTTACATTCATTGTTTCTTTTATATTTAGTCCATTTATGAATTTTTATTAAGTTTGAAGATTAATCACTTATGCCAATACCTTGTTAAATGATTGACTCACGAATATTGTGGTGTACACTTTCTACTTTTCTAATATCTTTTTTCTATCTTAATTAGTAAGTCTAATATTGCACCAAAATTTGTAAAAAAAAATATTGATGTTGGTGTCATGACTCCATATTTTAGACTAGATCATATAGTAATTATTATATGATTTGAAAGAAATTTGATACAAATGATAGTATATAATAGGTTCCTGTAGAATTTGTAGTCAGTAGTTTTTTTGGGAGTATGTTAAATGCAGAATTATATTTCACATGTACATTGCTTCGCTATAATACAGTAATTGTTACCCAATTCAAATTATGTATCAAATACAGACTAGTTTTGTCACGCACAGATTAATTTTGGCCATAACTACGAGTTATCAGCTCCCTTAGGTTAACAGCTTTTTTATTATGCTTCATACAATCTTCACAACTTTTTTTAGCATTATTTAATGATATCAATATATCTATATAAATATACCATATCTCCACATTTGAATTAGTAGGTCAATTATCTTATACAGAATATTATGTTTACAATTGTCATTAGTATAGAGAGCGAGAGCTCAAGCGCAGTTTCTAGTTTCTTTCAAATATTAATTTCATAATATTTTTATGTTATCAAAACGTCAAAACATTATTAAAAGTCTCTAGAAAAATAGCTTTTAAACATTTTTATGTAATAAAAACTTTTTAAACAAAATTTAACTTGAAACGGCGCAAAATAAAAATCTATATTAATTTTTCTATTAATTAAAATGTTTATTCCACTAAAATTAGTTATTGCTGAAACTTTCAAGCAAAACAATTTATTTTGAAATATATTTCCTCCTTGTACCACAAAATAGAAGAAAAAAATTAAAAACAGAGGAATTAGAAAAATTATACTAAATTCACAATTTATGATTAATAAAATTATATTACACAGAAAATTTTAAACAAAATAGTAAAAATTTAATAGTATTAAGGAATTAGTTCATTTAAAAAAAAATTGTTTATTTTCTGTGAATTGTGTTAATAAAAATATATAGTTATAAAAATAATTAATTCAGTATTTAATTTACAATACGGTATAAGGAATTAAATAATTGAATTGTTACGAACAAATTAAAGTAACCAACAATTAATATATATAAAATATTAATTGACAGAATATTTAACTTTATATTACTGGTGCTTATGAATAAATAATTACATCCTTAATCTATAATCAAATTAAAGAAATAATAATTTATATTTCAGTCCCATTTTAATAATCTTTAATATATAGTTTATATATACTAAATAAATAAATAAATGAAAATCATCATTTTATATAGAATATAAATTCTTTAAATCAGATCTAGTCAATCTTTTTGAATAGTACTAAAATTTATTGAACTCTACAAAATTTACCTAAATGCCAATATAATGTAAATAACACCTGTTTTTTTATTTATATATATCATTATGTGATTTATAGTGGATTCATAATGTTATCAACGCAATGCACAGCAAAATTAGCGCAAGTTAACGCAACGGTTTAATATTTTTTCAATTCACAATACATATTTATTTACAGCGTTAAATGATATGTTATTAACACAATTTTATACACAATAAAATTAAATTAAATATTTTTATAATTATTTTATAATTATTATTTTACAAATTTTATCCAAACTTTTTTATTTTATTTTACAAACTTTTTGACAACCAACTATGTTGTCAAATAATAAATTTTGACATCTATCAGCGTTGCTTTGCGAAAAAGTTAAAAGTTGATCAACTTTAACTTTGCTGTGCGCTGCGCTGCGCAAAGAAATTTCCATTATGAATTGATAGTACTATTTTCATATAGTTTAACTTTTGAACGTAGCGTTGCGCTGCGCTAACTTTCTATTATGAATCCACTATTAGGTATTAAAAAAAATCTTTGATACTATAATTTTGCAAGGAGTTTAATATACATACGCATAAAATTTAAATTCATTTAAAATATTGTTGTAAAAAATTCTATATCTAAAGAAAGGAATATGTCATTAATTGGTTCAATGTCATTAAACTTTCTGTCTTGTATGTATGCAGGAGTCAGTTATAAAATATATCATACTTTTTATGGTAGAGGAACCGCAACTGATAAAGGTTGAAATTGAACAAACTTTTCCGCAGAACAAATTGGCACCGTTTTAAATACTATCATTATAATATATGTCTTTCAACATATTTTGACATTTCAAAGCGTTTCCGCGGTACAGCTAATTTGTGTTACCTATTAAGCTATTTGTATAATAGTCTGAATTCTTATGACCGAAAACCGTAAATGCGTACGCAAATCACAGTTTTTAAAGATCTGACTTTCAATTTTAATAATTAAATTTATTTTGCATTACAAATTGTGAATCTATAAAATTGGACTTTAACATATTTTTACTCCATACTATACTAAAAGCTAATTTTTCCATGATTGAACTTTGGTTTCTTTTCTAAAGCTTACTTTACTTTACAAAAAGTTCATTTTTAACAAATGATTTTTTTGCCGGTTTGTTATTATTTTTAATTATATAGTAATAGTAAATATCGTATTACGTGCGTCTTTAATAGCCGGTACTATTACATAATATTATTTATATACCTACATCTACCTATGTATATATATTAATTTTTATCATAATCTTCAATTTATTACAACATAAATTAACATTTTAGTACATAACATAATTTATTATGGACAACAAAAACAACATGATAAATTGAATAATATATAAAAGCTTTAATATGACATTTCTTACAAAGTTTCTGTTAAAAAGCTAGAAATTTTAAAAGCTTTGAGCAAATTTTAATTATATGTTTATATTATTGAAAACATATAAAAATTGACTAAATTACATATTGAAATATGAAATTTGGCATAAAAATTTCAATCTTTTTCGATTATTTTATATTTATAATATAAATTTTTCATATGTTTTTTTTTTGTTATTTCGATTAAAATGAAGTTTTTATAAAGAAACTTTTATTTTGAAATGGAATTTTTTGTCTTTATGTTGGAAAACACATGTAAAAACCTACCTGATTTAAAACTTTTTTCATACAACGAAAATTCTTTAAAGCTTGATCGTTCGTCTGTCTGTCTATTATAAACTTTATAATATTATAAATTATTATAAACGTTATTATAAACCATAGTAAAAATCATAAATTTCGACATAAATTAGTAGTACTGAATAAATGATAACGTTTTTGGAAAGGTAGAAAGATTATAAATCAGATTTCGTAAACGGTTTTCTCAAATTCAAAGATTATCGTTTGCCGAGTATAATTTTTAATGACATATAACAATATTTAATACATTAAATATGAAACAAAATTAATAATAGACACAACGCAAAAAAAATTAATTAAAATAGGAAAATATATTATGTAAATTAGTATAAATTTTTTACCAAAAATGGAATTGCATAACCAAAATATGCTAGATAAACCTAAAAATTGTACAAAAAATATTTATAATACATGATCTAGTTCTAGTATATAATTTTTTATTTTAGCCTATTCTATATAAAACCTTAAAAGTGTGAAATGATAATCAATTGTTGGTACTAAAAAAAAGCACATTAATACAATATTACTGCACAGTTGTTCTGCTGCGCAGTTTTTTTTTTTATATACATATTTATTTTTTAGACTCTTTAAAAACGAATATTTTTGTTGTGCAGTCGATAAAGTGAATTGAACGAATAAAGATGTGGAAAATATAATTAATTCTTGTTATAAACAGATATAAGAAAGTTTTTTTTTTATATTTTAAATTTTTTTTGTTCAAATTATCTAAAAATATCAATTTTTATTTAAACCACGTGGAAAATACTTTAAAAAAATGGAAGAAATAATACACATAGTAAGTAAAGTATAAAATGCAAAGTGGTTTTTTTGGTATTCGTATTGTATATTATAAATATTAAATGTAGATACAATATTTTTTATTATTATGTACATAATAGAAAATAATAATAAATAAATTAAATATTTGTGATCATTTTCTGCTCTTGTATTTGCGAAAATGAATCCAGTGATAATTAATAAAAATACTTTTCAGTGATAAACTGAAATGACCCTGACCTTTGTTTTTTGTGGATTTTGTGTTCCTCGTCTGTTCTTGTTACAAATCTTTGTGTATTAATTCAATTTATTTTTAGTAATATTAAATTATATTTTTTTTTATGTATTTTATTTGTAATATTTATTATTATACGATTTTTATAATATATAATTTTGTTTTGGTAAAATAAATGTAATAAAATATGTTTATATAAATTTTATTTTTTAAACCTATTATAATCTCATATATTTAAGTATAAAGATTTATATCAGATATTATGTTGTATCTAGTATGTCTGCATATTGAAAGTACTAAATTTAATGTATAAATAAATCTTATTATTCTATTATGTAAAATGATATTAAATATATAGGGTGACTTAAAATAAGTAAAATAGGTTTTAAATAAGTTTTAATTTATATAATGAATCATTAAATTAGAAAGTAATTGGTACAAACTATATAGACTTGAAGAATTAATTCTATATTGCTTAAATATATTAACCTGATATACTTATATTAACAATTCTTAAAGTAGTTATTATTTTCTTCATTTCCTAGTGTATGATGGCTACACTATTTGTTACCAGTCCAACTAAATATTCTGCTAAGCGTTTTACTAAGCATATACATTATGTATTTACATAATTGAAATAACATTTATAAGCAATATATTTTTTTTCTTCCATTTACAGAAACTTTATGTTTGATAGAGTGATTTATTATTTTTAAATTTTGTTATTTTTATCATGCTTAACTTATTTTAATAAAGTTTTTTATGTTATTTTGGTATGAATAGTATTGAAAAGGTTTTAGAATATTTATTTATCCAGATTGTTGAACCCATAACATTAGAATTACTAATGTTATAAATAAAAAAACTTGGTTTTATATAAAATATTTAAAGCAGAATTATAGAGAATTGGTCAAAATTATTTATTCATAATGTGAAGATGTTTTTGCTGCCTTCAACATAATACAAAAAAACACTATTTAATATTATTTTTTAACATTTCTAAAATTAGATATATAACTAGGTTTACCATTTACATTAATCAATTAATGTACAATTTCTTACAGAAAAGAGTGAAATTGCATTTTTCAGAAATTCGAATTTTTACAATATATAAATAAAGTATTAAAACCATTTGTACATTAGTTTTACAAGTTCAATTTTTTATCAGTTTATAAAGTTATGCTTATTAAAATTTGATTTCGTTCAATCAGATAAACTAAAATCTCTAAACTCAAAGATTATAGTAGTAAAATAATGTAACTTTTAAATTATCAAATTTCATGCTCTAATGTCCAAACTTTATTCTTTAGTTAAAACTATAATACATTTTTTATTTTATTAATTTTATTAATTTATTATTATATTTTTAAAATAATAAAAAAATTACTCTTTTATTTTATATTAAAATGTTGGAATATTATTTATGACAATGATTTTATCTACATAGTATAGTATTAAATTAAGTAATCAAGAATTGTATTATTAAATAAATTATGATAAATATTTGAATTATAAGATTTGAAAAAAAATTCTCGAGCAAAATTTCCAAAAATTAATTTGATTAGATTAGTAACAAAAATTACAAAAAAGCTGCTAACATAATTTTATTAATTGAATAATATAATCAAAATTTTACCAACTTGATATTTTTTGTCATTTGGTAGAAGGCACAAAGTTATATTTATTTATTTGTTAACCAAGATTTCTATTGTTAAGATTTTTTTTTGTGGATTAACTATTTTAAATTAATCCAAAAACAAGCATACGATAATTAACTTGGATAGTTTCCATTACGAAAAGAAACACTTTTCTTTTCACCAGTAACAATAATTTTGATACATTATACAAGCCTTTTAGTAGAGGAATATATGTATACATATGTGATTTATGTTTCTGTAAACGAATGCCGCCCTTCCTCCACCATAGGGCAATCTTTTTTTAAAAAATATTCTCGTGGTGTTATAAAATTAAGAGGATTATTATTTTGAGCATCATAAAAATTATTATCTGCACCAAAACTAACTAAAACTATTATCTGCACCAAAAATATTTTTTAATTTTTTATTAACCTAAGGAGATCATATTTGATTACATGGTATTTGCACTGAAGGCAATTATTTTTTACTGGCTTATTACCAAAAAGCTTCAACAATAAAATGTTAAAAAAATTATTTCATTCCAAGGTATTTACAAATGAAATTCAAATATAACTTCTAAACTATTAAATGAACAAATGTGATCAGATTTAATAGGTAATTGATTAATGTTTATTAAGTACATACTATATCCATTATTTCCACCTGTGTTGCCAGTTCCGAGTACTTATATATCTTTTTTATATATAAAATTTATATAAAAATTATATTTTCATTAATAACTATCGTTATTTAGATAATATTTTCTAATATTATTTTGGTGCATCATTTATAATTTTCATAATACTACTAGCAAAATAATGTACTTCTCTACTTAGTTATCTGGAATACAAAAAATAGTGTTTGAACCATATTTACTACCAAATATAGGTTAAGTACATCTTATATTTTTATATTGATCTCTTTCCAGTTTTCTGCAGTAGATGAGTAGATTATAAATTGCAGATTAATGAAAATGACTAAATTGATTTGAATACTAATGAAAATCTTACTTATTTAATAGGCATAGGACCAAAATCTAACTATGAAAAAAATTACTTTATAAAAAAATCGTTTATATTTTGTTTATAATTTAGTTACCAGAAACTGATACTGGTACCCGTTTATTATTATTTTGGTGACCAACATTTTTATTTTTAATCTCGTTTGTTAATATTTGGTACACAAAAACATTTTTTGGTGGCCAGTTAAATATAGTTGGAGGTTGGAGTTGCCAGTTAAATATATAATTAATAGTTTGTACAACTAATTGTATAGTAGACTTTCAAAGAATGATATTTACAAAAATATTTCGGTTTGGTTTTTGTTTTTTTAATTTGTGAGTTGTCATTTAGCAGAATATAAATGTTAATGTATTAAAATTAAACCAACATTTAAATAAATTCTGGTTACAATTATTGTTACTTGTGTAGTTCTGTTATTATTCTGAACTTTGATATATATATATTTTATTGAATATTTAGAATATTACTAAATTTTAATATTTAACTACCGATATACATTCCTATAAGAATATTTACCCAAAAGAACAATTTTGTGGGGGTAGACAAACGTAAATAATTCTCTAATTTCAAAACATTTAAATATTTACTGATCTAATTTCTGTTTGCTATGTAATTATACGTCTATTTATAAGTAAATTTATTTTCAACTTGAATTTATGTACCTAATACTATACAGTATTTATTATATTGATAATTATTTGTAGGTACAAATATGATTTTTAGGTATATAGATTCAAGTTTTTATAAAATTTCTGCGAAAAACGTATAAATTATTTCTATTTCTTTTCAAATTTGTTCAATATTGTTTGCATTTTATTAGTCCAATTTTTCACCAAGTCCACAACTTAACCGGGTTTTAAGATTTTTTTTTCTTTTATATAATTTTTACGAAATTTATTTTATGATAAGTATCTAAATTTTAATAAAAAGAGCATTTTAATGTTTATGATATTTTTAACTTATATTTTATGATTAAATAGTTTTCCTCGTAAATTTCATATTATTCTAAATCTTTTCCTTGACGATCAATCCATTTTCATTCAACAAATAATTGTAATATAAAAATTGTGTAGTGTTTCCGTGATTCAGTTCGTAAGTCAGGTTTGAATTTATGAATAAGTAGAAATTGAAAGTAAAACTAAAATTATATTATTTAAATAAATTTTATAAAATTATTAACAATAAATTCTGACATTCAATATTTTAATTGATTACAATTAATATAAATTTTCCTCTTTATTATAAATATCAATTATTAAAAATTAAAATTATAATATATGAAAGACATTGGAACTTGGAACGTGGTAACAATGCGTAGATTATTAGTAAGTTTAAATACATAGCTCTATTAAAACAAAATTTAAAAATATTTTATATAGTTATTAGCTTTTCTAAATAATAAATATAAAATATAATTAAAAAATATTTTTATAACTTTATTGTATTATTTAATTTACTATATGAATATAATTATTATTTATATTAAATAATATATTTAATGTTTTAGCTAAAGACGGCGGGACCGAAAATGGTTCCATTTATAAAAGCAGTCACAATATATTTTATATTAGTCACATTTGAGCCAAAAGGTGAAATATGGACAACATTATTAAAATGTGCTCCAATTATTTGTCTGATGTTCTTTATATTACTTTATGGATTCAGTTTTACACCAGAGTAAGTTGAAAAAAATAAATAAAATATTTTTAAATTTATGTTGAGGTTAATGTACGTAAATCTAAACTTTAAATTCTATACAGAATTGTAAATTTAATATAATTATTTCAATAAATACAGAATTTATGTAATTAACTGACAGAATTCAGTAAATATTCAGGTTTTATATAATAAATAACTGGTATTGTATTTAGATTAATAATATACACTTAAAAAAAATAAATAATTCTTAGAAGGGCTAAAAAAAATGCCATACTTTTTTACCATTTAACAGGTATTTGTGTGATGAATCAGCCTGCATTCCTGCATATAAATTTATCTGAATTATGAACATAAAAACCTAAAGTTTCGCGAATCACTCATTATACTTTAAGAAAATACTGAATATTGTTATACTTATTTATCTATGTTTAAGTTGAAATTTATATTGAATATTATTCACATTTTTAATTCATGGCCCATTTTATACTGTATTTCGTTAACCGATGCAGAACCTAGAACTAACTACTCCTATAATTTTCATTATATTTTTCATTTTTGACAAAATTATATAATATTTCGTCGTGTGAGAAGCGAATTGTCGCGTTAGATACGTCAATTTGAGAGTACTGATATAGGAAGATAGAGAATTTAATTATCTATCACCTTGTGTTCAGACGGTTTTGGTCTGAAAATATCTTGATTACTTTTTAATTGAAATTCAAAATTGTTGTAAGTTGTATTTATCAAAAATAATTAACTGCGAAATGTTGTATACATTTAATACAGTATTTTGGTGTTGTAGATTAGTACATCCTATAAATTGCACAATGTTGTATACATACTGTAGGGACAAATTTTTACTATTGATTTCATATTATGTAATATTCAAATTGTTGTATCTTTTTGATACGACAAATTTAAACATAAATTACTATACAAATAAGTTAACTTCTAATTATTGTATGTTAACTATACAACATTTTGTGGTCTAAAATAAATTGTTTTATCTAGAACAAAATTTACTTTTCCATAGATTTAAATACAAAATTAAATTATCGTAAAGTTTGTCGTGCATCACTAAATTAAACTATAACAATCCTCCAATTTTATTTTAGACCAAAGTAATTATTGTTATAGATAGCTAAGTAATCCACCTTTGTAATAGAGCATTAATTTATTGGAGTTACAAAATTATTTCTTGAGATACATGCATTTAAGGACTCAGCAAAAATTAAAAAAAACTTCACATTCATTTATCTCGGAACTTGATTTTTGCAGTTACTACAATTCGCTTCTCACAGGACGATTTTACAATTACTATTAATTTTATCTCATTCAAAATAAATGCAACTATAAAATTAAAATAAAATAATTTTTTTTTTTTATGTTTTCTTTTCTGTAAACAAATTAGGCACAAATATTCTCAGCGTATTTTATATGGTCTTATATTTTCCTGCATTGGTGATGCATTACTTAATTGTAGTTTATTTCCCCATGGAATGGGAGCATTTGCCATAGCCCAAGTTTTTTACATATCAGCATTTGGTTACCGACCACTAAAATTATGGATTGGTATTTCATTGTATTTATTTGGTATAATGTGTAAGTATATTAAAATAAATAAAAATTATATAATTAATAATATTAAATATAAAAAAAAAATTAAATTTACTTTCGTTTTAGTTATTTCATTAATATATAAATCGCTTGACGATGTTATCATTGTGGGTCTTCCAATTTATGCCTTGCTCCTAACTTCAATGTGTTGGCGTTCATTGGCTCGTGGAATTCATAAACCAAATTTTATAAATATTTTATGTGGAATTGGTGGTATTTTATTTGTGATTAGTGATGGTTTTATTGCAATTGATAAATTTTATACAAAAATACCGAATGCAAGGGTAAATACTTATATTTAATTATATTTATTAAAATATTAAACATTCATAAAAAAAAAATATTATTAATCCAATAGATTTATGTAATGACGACCTATTATGCTGCCCAATTTGCAATTACCTTAAGTGTTGTTAATGAAAAAAAGTCTGAGAAAATATCAACAAAAAAATCAATATTAAATAATAACTCATCAAATACGGTTACCAATAATGAAGATATGAGTCTATTAAAAAATCTTAAAAATATTGGCGATAGTGGCAGTATTCAAAATAGAAAAATTAAGTAGAGACTGATTCATTTCAAAGTACCAAAACTAATAATAAATGTTTATTAAACCAAATATTTACATTTAATTTCAATTTTATATATAATTCTTTAGAATAAATTATAAAACTTAAGCCAAAAGCTACCTATGTACTTCCGAAAACAAAAACATACAAATATAATATTTTACTTATAATAAAATTTAAAATCATATTTTATTTGAATGGTTTTTTGTGTGTATTTTAAAAATAAATAAATATATTGTTATTATAGTAATGTAGAAATTAAATTAATTAAATATAATTATAATGTTATTTCAAAATTGATTTTTTTTTAATTTAATTTAATTTAGTTATATAGTATATGTATCTGAAATTTATGGAACAAAAATTAATGTGGTACTTGAAAATCGGGTTTATGTAATTTTCTTGCATATCTTTAGGAATTTATTAACTTAAAATTGAAAATAAAGATGGCGCTATTTGATATTTTATTTTAAGTTTGAGCATGGACTAATCATAATTTTAAAAAAGAATTTGTTGGAATTATCATTGTATATGAATCTCTATAGTAGTGACACGGTAGTTTTACGTTTTCTTAAATAGATGTCGCTAGTTGGAGGATTTTGAAAATTCACATAAATAAAATCCTTCAAAGCGATTAAAATAATTTAAATTTATATGGATTATATAATTATTATAATAAAAAAAAATTTCAAATCATTTTTTGGAGGTTTTATTACTTTTAAATAGATTTTTTAACTTATTTTAATTTTGTATGGGAAATAACAATAGTTGGTGTATTAACTTAAATATTTTTGTCTTAGCTTAAATATTTTTTTTTATACATATTTTCTTGTTCTCTTTCCCAACATATGATTCATATTACTTTATGGTGCGGGGAATATATATTTAGCGGCTTCTTGCGGGGAAGTAAATTTACGCGAATAGCAATAAAAAATAAAAATATTATTTTTGAAAAGAATTATAATATTCTTTAGTTAGAAAATAGAAAAAATTCTACAATTTATTTTTTATGCATTTTTGGTCAGGTAAAATTAATATAATTATTATGTACTGTATTGTTTCTTTTATATAATCCATAAAAATTAAAATGTTAAAAATCAAAGGATTATTTTTACATTACGTTATTCAATATTGGTTTTTTTTCTAAATTAAATTAAGATAACTTCCTAAAACTCAACGGAAATATAAAATTGTGATATTTTCTCATTCTGTTTATTTTCATTGAATTCAGGTAATATATAAATTTGGTTTTTATGGATTTACAAAAGAAATTATATCAATTTTACTGGAGGACAACAATAAAAAAAATCTAATTTATTATAAAAATCTTAATTTAGTACTTTTTTTTACAAAGTCATAATAAAAACTATTTCATGACTAAAGAGACATACTATATTCAATTATTCAATTATATATTTCGTTTTTAAATGTATATACTTTTCATTATTTTTTGCCATTTCAATAATTTTTCTTCATTTTTTATTATTGTGAAAAATTCTAAGAAAGATCTTTTATTATTAAAAAATATTATAAACTCTGACTTGATTAAGTTTGTTGAGCACCTGTTTCTCTCATCACTCCATTTGAAATTCATTACGGAAAATACGCGTTCTGTAAAAGCACTGGGAATACTTAATAAAAACGATATTATATTGAATATTTTTACTATCGTCAAAATATTCAAATATCTTTATATACTTTTCGTTAGTGTTTGGCAATTTTTCCATGTTCAAAAGTTTCATTTTTTTTCGATAACACATATACTTCTTGGAATAATTTATTAATATTCAAGTCAGTTAGTCAGTAAGTATATTTTACAAATCTAACGTTTCAAACTAGTTAAGGATATTCTCAAATTTTAAAAAGTTATCTTTTAATGAAATTTTACTCAATTTAAAAATGAAATCTTTTTTCTGCGTAAGGCATTAAACATACTAAATCATTTTTTTATCAGCGTAAAAAAAAATATTTTTGTTTCTTTGTTTTTGAAGCTCACCTCCAATAATTTCTTTTAAGAATGATTACAAAATGTCCGTTAAACGTTAATATACATATAATGTATTTTTATAAACATAAATTAATAAATATTTTTGGTTTTAAGTTTAAAAATTTGCAAAAATAAATTTTCTTGATCAAGAATGTTATTTATTCATCAAGAAAATATATTTTTACAATTTTATTAATTAAAACCAAATATTTATTAATTTCTGTTAATAAAAATACATTATATGTATATTAACGTTTAACGGACATTTTGTAATCATTCTTAAAAGAAATTATTGGAGGTAAACTTCAAAAACAAAGAAAAAAAAAATTTACTCTGATAAAAAAAAATGATTTAGTATGTTTAGTACTAAAAAAAAGGTTTCATTGTTTTAATGAAATTAATAAAATCGTCTACAATAAATTTTTCCTCATTTTTATTATTTTTTTGGTAAATGTAGGACAATTAAACTACAATGGAGGACAGAGGACAATACATACATCAAAATAGAGGACGTGTGGCAACGCTACCTACAACTCAAAAAAATTAAAAACTTTTGGAACCATATACCCATCAATTCCACGTCGTTGGTTCTGGGTAACGGGGTGTCCATATTTGTGTTGAGAAAAAACAGGACATATTCAAATTATAGGATCCCTACCTTAAAAATTTTAAAAAATCGTCGGAAAAAGGCAACTATATGTTTATGGTGACCTAAGATGAAAAATATTTAACATATTTTTAAATTATTATTCTCCAGCGGAATCCACCAGTTGGGAACCATGGCATGATTAATTATTTTTTGTAGAACTGAAAACTAAAATATCTCATGCTAATAAAAATTTACTATTTTAAAACAAAATTATAATATTTATTATCTATAATAATAGAAAAACTTAAATAGTTGTCAGTACAACATTAGAACAAAAACAAAAAATAAATATTGTAATATTGTATATATTTGTTGTCTATCTATTTCATTTGACAATAAATAACAAATTGTAATCTATCCATATAAATATAATTATATTATAGTCAGTTCAATTCTAAATAATATATATATCAGTTCAATTTTCAACCAAATATTAAAATTTTATTCTCTTTTATTATATTTATTTATTATTGAATTATTAATTATATTATTAATTCAATTTTAATAATATTTGGTTGAACTTTTCACAGCTTTTATTAATTCTTTGTTTGATATAATTATCTTTTGAAATGACATACAGTCTATGCTTAAATTAAATAAACATGAAATAATTGCGTTGATTGTTGTAATTTCTAATCTGTTTCGTTCATCTGTCCATTATGTTTCGATTAAAGAAAAAATTGTTTCACAACCAGCATTATGGATATTTTATTATCAATGGATAATACGAATACTAAAAAAATGATTAAAAACAGGACGTTACATAAAAAAACAGGACAAACCAGGACTTTTAATAAAACCGGGACGACTGATAAAAAAACAGGACAAATCCGGATTAAACAGGACATATGGACACCCTAACGCTAAGAATGGGAACATAGTTCATCAATTTTCACATTGCATTTATTAAAATGCATTTTAATAAACAAATCAATACACAATACTAAAAATAACAATTCTTTAATATGCAATTGCTAATAAACAATTGTCAAGATACGAATTTTAGAATTGTAAGAACTCTTCCTTCAAGACCATTATAATATTCTTTTATATTTTCATTTTTCTAGAAAAACATTTCCGATTAATTTTTCAAACTATATTATGCTATTATATTTTTAATTCAAAATTAACTAAAATATCAAATGCGAAAAGAAAATATCAAAAACAAAAAAAATCAAGGTCAAGAAGAAAAAGTATATGCATTTGTACAATATTATATATAATTTTTTTCTCATATTTTTGCCTTCATATAAATCTCTCCTTTGGAATAAAAGATTTATTGACATTTTTTCTCATCATAAATGAATAATAGACAACAACCAATTCAAATCCTAACCTCATACCCAAACCATTTACAACAGCGCCAGTCCCTAAATTTACGAAAGAAGCGTAAAAGAATTTCAAGATTTTAATTTTCATTTTCGTGTCACTACTATAGAGATTCATATACAATGGAATTATATATTGTATTTTGTATTTTGCATTGGAACTGTACGTACTGTGGTAAAATGGTAAAGTAAAAACTGTGTGAACACATGTGAAACAGTAAAATATTACAATATTATTGTTAAAATTAAACCGCCAAATATAATTCAAATAATTTATGAATTTATATTAATTTAAAAAACCTTTCAATTTACTTTTAATGTTATTTCTACATTCATTCATTCACATTGTTTTTTTACAGCTCGAATAACAGATAAGCTGTGAATGATTAACATTATCTAGATCTAGATTTATAGTTTTAATTTAGGAATATTTATTTATTTAAATAAAGAAATATATGATAGAAAAGGCATTAATGAAACAGCAACAATTTTTTTTAAAGATTTATGTACCTCACAATCACAATTACTAACACACGAAACCAATAACGAAATACCGGAGTTAGATGACGAGTTTGAACAACTTCCGTTTCTAACTTCAGAAATACATAAATCAGGTAAAAGTTGTGGAAATGATGGCAACAAAAGTGAAATGATAAAATATGGAAAACTAAAGTTGGTGAATTGAATTACAAAAGTATTTAACGAAATATTGGAATCTGAAAATATACCTTTACAATGGATGGAAAGAATCAACTATGATCTTACTACACAAAAAAGGAAACAAAACTAATGTAAATAATTACCGGCCGATTAGCATTATATCAACAATGTATCAATTATTTTCCAAATGTATCCTCCGAAGAATCAAGTCACCTTTAATGAACACCAACCGAGAGAACAAACTAGTTTTAGATCAGGATTCTCAACCACAGATCATCTACAATCAATCAACCAAATAATAGAAAAATTAATCGAATTCCAAAAACAGATTTATAATACTTTCACTTACAAAGATTTTAAAAATCCATTTGATAATATTGAACATGTGAAAATTTGGACAGCTACGAAAAATCAAAATATACCAATAAAACATAAGAAAACTAATTAAATTATATCATAACTGCTCAGAGAATATATCTGGACTCAAAAGCACATTCGTTTCAACTAGAAAGAGGCGTAAGGCAGGACAACCAGCTCTCCCCAGCGTTATTTTGTGCGGTCCTAGGAGAAATTTTTAAATAACTCTAAAACGTTGGGGAGATGACTTAAGATAAATAATCTGGAACAAGCTGCCAGAGTTCAAACTATTTCGAAATCAATGGGGGTTGTGGAGGCTTATACCCAGTAAAAACTAAATTGAATTAAACTTAATTAAATTAAACTGAATAAAAATAAATTGATGAAAATCAAAATTAAAACTAATTAAAATTAAATTTAAAATAATTAAAACATAACATTGAATTGAACTAAATCAAATTAAAGAATACCAACAGTTGGGTGTTTCCTAGTTATCTACCTGAATTCCTGAATGTTCGCATCACCTTTAATATTTAGCCCAGTTATCTTCTCTTCTCACTTCTATTTCTTATTTTATCTTCATGAATTCAATAAACCACTTAGAAATTGAAGTAATTATATATATTTTTAATGTTATTTCAAAATTGGATTTTTTAATTTAATTTATACTTTTCTGCATTATACTACATGAAAATTGGTTATATCTTATATGTTATTTTCTTGCATATCTTTAGGGATTAAATAAATTTTTTTTGAGTTGGAGCATGGACTAATCCTTTTAAAAAAGTGTACATTTCATTGGAATTATTTTGTATTTTTCGTATAGTAACTGTGGCAAAATAAAAACTGTGTGAAACATTATCGCAAATCAGCTGCCAAAATAAATTAAACGTTGATACTGGACGCATAACGATATGCAACTGTTCGCAGCGAAAGCAAATGGTTTTAAAAGTTTAAAAAATTAAGTTTTTTTTTTCAAATTTAGGTAAATTAAGACTTTTTAGCCGGATTTTATGAATCATGACAGTCCTATAACTATAAAATCTTAAAATGTATAGAATATTCAAGAGAAATTAAATATGTTATTTGCTGGTAATTGGGATAAAACTATTAAATTATGAATACAAGAGTTTTATGGTAAAGTATATTACTTGGATGTAAATCATTTGTTCTGGCAACGACTGACCAGATATAATTATTCCATTTATTCAAAGACTGTACCATTTCTTCAAAATATATAAAAAAAATTACTCTTCTTCAATTAAAAAACACTATAAATAAAATCCTCTTTTATATAATTTATTACAAAAACTTTAAATTAATCAATATGTAGAAACTGTTGTAAATCGGTTTTTATTCATTAAGCATTTAGATTATATGCACCGCCCAATAAACTTTTTAGGCATATCTACAACACTTCCATTTAAAAAAGAATTTAAATAATTCTACAAATAGAAATATTTAATGTGATTTTTAACTTGTTGTTAAGAAACTAAAATTTTGGATAATTTAGATTTTTTTTTTATTTAAAAAGTCTACTTTCTTTCAAATCTGTGGCAAATGTATTAAAGCTAAAACTAAATATTAAATTGTCTTGTTTTGATTTCAAAGATATTATAAAACAGAATAAAATATACAAAACAATTATGAAAACGCAAAGTAAAATCATTTATTATTTATAAATACTATTTTTAGTTTGTTCTTTATACTCGTAAATGGACTAAGGACTATTTTAATGTTTGTTAATTAATTTTATTTAGTTTTTTTTATAATAAACTATTTTGTTTTAAAATGTTATTTTTACTAAGTTTTTTCTTTATTAATTTTCAGTTAAAAACTTTTTACTTCTGAAAAATCTAGTCAATCTCAACAAACATCGGAACCTAAAAAAAAAAATATATAAAAGTGCTGCTGAATATTTTGATACATAATCCAGAAATAAGAAAAAAAAAATTCATCGTAATAAAGACGAACATATTGAAAATATTAATCCAATTACACTTCATAATATTTAGCAGAATAATTAATATTTAAAATATCGTCAAATATTTAAATAGATTGGCGGTTCATATGGTTTTGTTACGATTTTGGATGGGTCCAAAATAATATAACATAAAAATTAATTATCAATTAGTTTTAAAACTAATTATCAATTTTTTTTCATTAAAAACCTGGGAGAATAGCTTTTCTATCATAGATTTATAATATGTAATAGATAGAATTTCCGATTTCAAAAATAAAGCCAGATTTATGTTGTAATTATGCTTTTACAATATAAAAATAAAAAGCAAGATAAACGTAAACCAATTTCCCTCTTTTGTTCCCTTTTCTGGGATATTTTTTGAAGTTTATATCAAAAATAAGAAAACTGTAATATTTAATGAATTTTTTTTTTTTTAATAAAAACTATTTTTATTAACTAAAACCAAAACTAAATAATTAAAAGTTTAAGTACAATAATATTAACTTATAATAAACCTGCGGTAGAGGACAAAAGTATAAAGAAATTTGAAATAAGTACCAGCACAATTCATAAAAAAATAATTACTCGTTAAAAGATAAAAACTCAGTTAATTTAAATTTTATACTTTAATAATTATATTCTTCATTTAACATTTAATTTTAAATTATTCGACAATTTGCCGCATTTGTTTTTATATATAAAATATAGATATTATAAGATAATATTTTGTTATAAATATTACACCATTTATTTTCAGATTAAATAAATGTTTTTCAGATTAATTACAATGTTTTTCGTACTAAATTCAATTCATTTGCATATTAAATTAAATTCATAAAAAATGCTGAATTTGTATTGAAGAATGTATCACGTATTCAATTTCAAAATCATATATATTAAAATTATATAATTTTTATTAAATATGTTCATAAATTTGAAATTTCATTAATTATTTGTAAAAGTTGTAGGAAATAAATTCATTTGAAATTGACAAATTATTGAATGATAATATGATAATACCATACCAACAATATTTTCAAATATATATATATATATATATCCCAAGTTCTTATGTCAAATAGTTGTCGTGCACCACCACTAGGGGCTCAATGCGGACTTCACTTTATAGGAGAAACATGTACCACTCCAAACTGTTTTTTTTTAATCAACAGAAGCTAATGCTATTTAGCATTAAAATATTTAAAATTAAACCTTTTATATTCCAATTTAGTATTTTGAAATATGATATTAGAATTTTCTTTTTTACAGATTTTGGATAACACTTATTAATATAATTTGTAATTAGTATTATGATCTTTGATAATTTTTATTAAAATAAATTAAAGGAAAATAAATTAAAATTCTAATTTGATATTTATAAATACTAAATTTAAATAAAAAAGCATAATTTAAATATAAAAACTTGAATTTGAAATAAAAAACCATAATTTAAATATAAAAATTTGCATTTGAAGTGTAAAATTTTGAAATTGACCTAAAAATGCTATATAAATTCTCTAGGTCTAGATTACATTTTTTTTTATAATATGTTTTTTTTTGTATATAAAATTAACCTTAAATATGAAAAATTATTTAATCTAACTTGCTTAGATTAAATAATTAGACCTTATTTTAATTTAACAAACATATATATCAATTGATCGATGATCGATCAAACAGTTCACTCACTACACAACTGAATTGGAATTTTATGATTGATAATGGGATATAGCATTTTAATTAACAGATCGATTTTTTTTATTATATACATATGAGACTTAAATTTTAATTTCCTATCTAGGTTAATTCTAATATATTTAATAAATTCGCTCCATTACATATCCTGACCAGTGACCACTGAAGGTTTTGTAGAGCGTAAATTACGGAAAAAATACTGATTTACACACAATTTTATATAATATTGATAGATCTGATGTAAATACCGTATTTATGAAAATAAATATTATACTAAGTTTTTATCCTGGAAACAGTATACATTTGCTTAATAAATATTAACACCATTATTAATAAATCTAATTGATTTGAATTTTTTTAACGCCATTAAAATAACAATATAAAATATAACAATCTAGTAAATCTTCCATAAATTTCACTTATGGTTTCTACACTGTTTTGGATGAAACTTTTCCTCAAAAACCTCAAAAAAGAAAAAATAGGTCGTAATAATACTTATTATCTCATTACTTCTTATCCTTTATTTTATTTTGATTTTTTGATTTTATGTGGCAAGTAAAAGTATGAGAAGTCAACTTTGAAATAAAAAACAGGCTACAAATCATCCCATCTCAAAAATGATACTTAAATCCGTAATATATTCGTAAAATTCTAAATCCGTGAAAATAAAGACGTAAATTCAAATTTCCAAAAAGGACTAAGACAATATTTAAAAAAAAATAAAAGGTAAAAAGAGCAAATTTGAAAAATTCTAAAAAGAAAATCCTTTATATATCCTTATATTACTAGCTGTTCTCTCTCTATCTAATAATATACATTGAATTTTTTTTTTATTTTGTCGATATATAACCATATATTTAATTTCATCCTTTTATATCCCTTTTCGCTATATTATTGTTATTATTATTACAAAGTAAAATGTTGCCACTGATTGTCTAATCGGCAGGAAAAGTTTGTTCAATTGGAAGATTCGATGTCTGGTTATGCTTTCTCTCTAACTGTTTGATTTCAATTGAATATATATATATATATATTATATATACACATATATAAATATATTTATAGTGATACATTTGCTATATCAACAGAAATAGATATATGTATATATATATATCTACTTCTAAATTTAAACTTGTCCACGCATTATATTAAAGAAGGTAAGACCACAAAACTAATCCAGTATATCAGAGATAGAAATATAGATATATAAATATTTTGGAGTATGGAAGAAAACAGTTTATTTTATTTTGCAAATTCTATTTTTATAATATTCATCTAGAATTGTGGTTTAATTTAGATTTGTTTCCATCATTAAATTATTGTAATTATAAATATTTTCTTATAATATAAATATGCTATATTTAGATCAAATTCAAAATTTTCTATTTCAAAGTCTTTTATTTCAAATTCAAAATTTTATATTTAAATTATGATTTTTTATTTAATATTATGATTTTTTATTTAAAATTAGTATTTTAAAATATCAAATTAGAATTTTGTTTTTTACAGATTATATATTAATATAATTATAATTTGTATAAATACTAATTTTAAATAAAAAACCATAATTTAAATATAAAATTTTGAATTTTTGAAATGTATAATTTTGAATTTGAAATAGAAAAGTTTCAAATTGACATGAAAATGCCATAGTATATCGTTTTCTGGACTACAATTTTTTTTTATATAAAGTTTGATTTAAAAAATATAATATGCCAAATTTAATATTTTATTGCAAAAAAATCAATTTAGGTTTAATATTTTGTGCAAAATTTAATATTGCTGAATCAATAATTTAGCGCTAAGGATTTTTGACAAACAGATTTTGAATCCATAATTTTATTTAGCAAAACATAGAATCTAGAACATAAGAAATTATTTTATAATAATTTTATTTCAAAATAAATATTTTAAAATATTTATTTTGAAAGAGTGCAAGATAAATTTATAATGTGAAGGAATTGTTAAATAGCAAAATAATAAAATACTCGTAATATTCTAAAACATATTTTTTCCTATAATTTTCAATTTTTATTTTTCATTAATTTGGTGGGAAAATAAAGAAATTATTAATATGTAGTTAGTATAAATATAGAAATAGAAATAATTTAGAATTTAGATAAACTAAATCTAGTGGCTGGTGGCTCTTAAATTGTTTAAAAATATCAACAACCCAAAGATATTAGTTTCCCTTAGAAAAACTAATTAACTTCACTACCTTTATAAAAAACATAAAACGGCAACAATGTATGAAATTTAAGAATAGTAGAGCCAATTTTGTTATTATGCATGAGAGTTTATTTTGATTTGTTTGGGGTGGTATCTGGTAATCATATCAGCATTAAAATTGAAACATTGTTATATTACTTAAGTTAGCTATATTAACTTAAAGGTATAATTTTAAGTAAATTGTGAATTTATATTTTGAATAGATGGTACCTTTTAAATATCTAATCTACAATCCAAACAAAAAACGATTGTAATATTTAATTTATGTAATAAAGCTTTTTATGAACTAACTATGAAAATATAAATCACGTAGGTTAACTACATTTCAAAATTTTCATTTTTTTGAAGTATGTTGGTCAAGGAAATTGGGGTCTCATTTTCTAAATTTTTCTCTCTAAGTAAAATTTGAACTGATTCCCGAGGAGTATGCTCATTTACCCTATCATACTGTAACTAGAATGATTATCTATTAAAAAATATCAGTAGATTATCTAAAAATTTATATCTTATGGACAAGATATATATCTTATGGCAAATTCGTTCTCCTAATTTAAATCGTGAGGAACTATTTCGTTTCCGCAATAATTAACTCGTAAATATATCCCATTTTTCAATTACATTAAATTGATTCTGTTAAGTATCTCCATAAATGGTCAACAAAACCAATAGTCGGATGAAATTAAATATCTTGGAATTATTCTCGGTAAAAAAATTAACATTTAGCAAACATATTTCCTACATTAATAGCAAAGTCAATAGCATAAATACGAAATTTTTGATTTTTAAGGTGATGTTTAGTCTACCATAACATTTTTCTGCTCAAACCTCAATTAAATATTTATGGCAAACCTCAATTAAATAAATGAAGAAATTTTAAAAATCACAGCAATTTTTGAATAAATGTTCAATTTCCGAAAACATTCTTATAAGAAAATTATGAAGATATTTTAAAAATTTATCAATTTTGTAAAAAGCTAGTTTTAAATTGTGATTTTTAGTTCTAGTTTTAGTTTTATTATATATATTTTCTTAATATGTTTTTTTCTTTATCATTGTACATTGTATTTTCCTTAAATAACATTTATGTTAAAAAAATATATTTTATTAAGAATCATTGTTAATGTTGAACTTAAAAAGGATTCTCATAATCATAAATAAATTCTAATCACTAAATATAATAAATTATAAAGAATACAAATGTAAGTTTTGTAATCTAGTTTGGGGCTGGCAGTTTCTTTCAGTAAGTCCCTATTCCCTATATCAAAATTTCGAATTATGTAAAATACATTTAACATAGTAGTATGTTTTTTTCTTTTCAAAGTGTCGGTAGATACTATTAATTACAAATCTATGTTGGACAAAAATCACTGCTGAACTTGAACCTAAATACGAGTTATCTGTTCCCCCTAGTTAGTAGCTTTTTAAAAGTCTGAAGGAGTATTTAATACGATATGTGCCTATTTAAATTAATTTTTAATTTATAATCTTCTATATGATATTTTCACCTTACATCATCGTATATAATATATAGATAGATAACTTTCATAAACTTTTAATAACATCTTTTGACCATAGGCTATTTATTCAAAAGGTTTTATATCAATTTTATTTATCGTAAATTTATAAAAAAATATTTGTTCATTAATGAATTATTTTCCAAGTTTCATATTTTCTTAAAAGTCATTTCCCTTTTTCTTCCATTTTTTTTACTTAAATTTTGTCTACGAATTTTATTTCTGTCTCCTTTAAAATTATACTTTAAAAATTACAACAAAAAAAAGTAGTGGACGTGATAAGGATATATTCTTAATATTTTTATTTTGCGATAAAAAAATATATGATTGTAAACAACTAAGTTGAATGAAAAGCATTACATAAGCTTTATAATGCTAAGAATAAGTTTAAGATAGATTCGTGACAATGATAACTTTTGGTTAAAATTACAATGAAAAAGGGTTCACATAATTGTTCATTTGAGTGAAGATATATTGCGACAGGGAACTCACCAACACATTCTACAAAATATTATAAAAAGCAAAATATATGTTTCTATATTTTTTTATTTCAATTTTTGAATCATAAAAACATAGCTGTTACTAAAATTAATTCACATTACATAAAATTGAGTTGAAAGTTGTTTCGGTTGATAAGTAAAAAGATTTTTTATTTTTTTTTTATAAACTATTAAAAATAAAACTAATTTATTTTTATTATCTTCTATATTTTCCTTTTGTATTTTGGTATTTATAAATATACTGTAGAATAATATCAAATTTACGAATTCCGAGATAAGCATGATAGAAATGATAGTTAATTTTATCGCAAACAATTAATCGCAAAACAATTCATTTATGAATATGCAAAAAAGGAAAGTTTTGCTCGAGTATTCTACAACTAATAGCATTATAAAGCAAGTCGAAAACATATTCAATTTTAACTAAATGGTGTAAACATTTGCCTTTGTTCTTAGGGCATTAAAGCAAAATCGTCAGTTAATTTAAGTGTAAACAGATCATCAATCGCTGACGGCATTTATACTTAAAAAAAATGAAAATTTTGAAATTTATGGCTTTTCAAAAAATATTTATTTTATTGTTTTTCTTCGGATTCAGAAAGCAATTCAAAATTGAAATTATGACGTGAACATACAAAGATGACACAATATTTTTTTTATTTACACTATTTAAAGTATATGAAAGTTTCCACATGATGATTCATAATATTTGTTAATAAGTCTTTGTTTTCAAAATCACGTTTATTTCGATTTCAAGTAAACCTCCACGATAATATAATAACAAACTTCTATCATTGTAAAAAATGATTGCGAATTGCTATGATTTCTTTACATAATCTTTATAAATGAAAAGACTGAAACAACCTCCACTATTTACAGAACAGAATCACTACAAGTATGAAATGGATTAAAATTATGAACGTTGGCTAGATTGCAGTCTCTAGAATGGAGATAGGTTTTAGTAATTACTAAAATATCTACACAACACTTTATGAATATTTTCTTAAGTTGAATTATTAATTGCATTTCTTGTATTTAAATATAAAATTTTGACATTCTTGCTATTTAAGGATAATTTAACATTATGAATAAACAATTATAATAATCTGAAAAAGGACTTAAATTTGTAACAAAAAATAACAAAATACAAAGAAAGAAATATAAATATAAATATAACATGTATCTTCTAATGTTTTTCTTTTATATAAATGTTGAGGTCACCTTTTTTATTGACTAAAATTTTCACATTTGAACTCCAAATGTATTTGTACTAAATTTTCAATTTTCTATATACAACTTTATTGAAAGTTGTTTGTGAAAATGGTGTTAGGATTTAATTTTTTTTTTATAATTAATAATTTCTTTAATAGCATGAATTCAATCTTTGCTTTATAATTTTTGAAAATGGCGGTCTTGATTTACCAGTGACGGTCTTGATTTATCACTTTTAAAGCTGTAATATTCTGCAATTCCATTAGCTATACTAAACATTAACGCATTAAAAAATTTACAGATAATTTCAAAAGCATTCAGATTTGAGATATCCTATTGATTTCAACCAACAAACATCGCTTTTACAGCTGTAAAACATTCTTTTTCACATTCGGTTTTATATTATTTTCTTATATATACTGAAACTTTGTTGGACGGTATTGAATTTGTTAATTATTCCAAATTGCAATAATTTTTCTTAACGTTTTCCAATTTTTGAGCAATATTTTTAGTATATTTAGGATATGTTGTTATTCTCAAAACAGAGGTTTTATTAGCATTCAGGAAAGTTTTTTAACATCTAATATAATTGGGGAAAATAATAGAGCCATATAATTAACTTGCTGCCTTCAGATTTTTAGATTACGAAAAAAAATAAAAAATAAATAAAAAAAATGGTTTTAATTCTTAAACTTGATTTTTCCCATGTTTGGTTTTCAAATCGCTAGGATATTCGCAGCACCTCCAGCACCTTACACAGCATGCCACTGTAGGAATGATAGATACATTGTACATAAGCAGTGTTGCTTATCAGTATTACTAATTCCTCCTATACACTTGTAATGACACGAAAGATTACATGGGGTCATATTAAAATGCCCCTTGGCAATCATAGTTACTTCAGTGGAGCCTTTGTAAGAATATCACAAAATCTATATAATGTACAAAATTTTATATTAAGTATTAACAAATTAATGTTTTTCCGCAGCTAAATTTTTTTCAACTTTAAACGTTCAGTGTTGCCGTTGTTATCGTCTGATATTAATAATATATTATGGATAATAATATAAAAAAACATATTTTTTTTTATTTAATACATCTTTTTTTTTGATCCTCAAAGCGTGGTATATTTTTAAGTCAGACAATATGACGACAAACAGTTACACATAGAAACACGCCAATGACAAATTATCCTCTGGCAAAAAAGGTCATATTATATGTGTATATATGTAGATATCCTTACATTGGTATATTTATATTCTACTATACATGAAGATATAAATGAAAGTTAAAAACCCATAATAGTAGACACTACTATATATTATTATATTTATGTGCGTACATAATTTGTACAATGATTTGATGACACGCAGTTTTATCACAAGTCAAATATATCCTTACCGAAAAGATTTCTACCAGTGATGTTATTGTTACTGACATGCGAATTGATTTATTGTAAAGAAAAAAAGTCTTTTTTTTTTATTTTTACAAAGAATGTTAGATATATATTTTTTTTATACTTTCGATTTATTTTAATATTCTCAAAAGGTTGACAAAGAAATTCCACAAGGATTTTTATACAACAATGTTAATATGGATGTCAATTTTAAAAGTAAAAAAAAAATATATAATAGTCTTTAAAAAGTTATGGAAAATAACAATTTATATAGAACTTTCACCAATTTTAGAATACATATTAAATTTAATATGTAATTTAACATTTAATTATTGTATTATTCATATTATATTATTATTTATATATAGTTTTTTTTTTGTTTATTGATATTAAGCAACAAGTTCAAATTGATAACTTGGTTAAAAAATGATCACCTCAATTCAAAAATTTTGGTCCAAATTGGAACCTCTTCAGGTTCAGATGCGATCGAACTTTACTCAATATGCAAAACAGACGTGGTGGTGTAATAGTTGCTGTCCACAATTCTCTTTCATGTTTCTCTATTGAGTTGACAAATGAGAATATTAATCTGAATTTGTCCCAGCAAGTTTGGGTGAAAATAGTGACAAGAGAAAAATATATATATATATATATATATATATATATATATAAGTGTGCTACATTCATCAAGGTTCTGATGAAACTATTTACCAAAAATGTGTGTCTGGCTTCAGCAAGATCTGCACAAAAATTTTAAATTCGGATGATGTATGGATTTTTGGTGATTTCAATCTTCCAGGTCTGGAATGGTTACCATCTGATGGCAATGAGTTTTCATATGATCCAGCTGTACTTCACAACAATCAAAAATTGTAGATTTCTTCTCTGAATTAGGGTTTTTTCAGGTCTGTAGTTTAAAAAATAACTTTAATAATGTTTTAGATTTAGTTTATACTAACGTAACTGAAAATTATATTTTAAATAAATGAAACTGTATCTATTGTAAAAGATAAAGCTAGTATTTTTCATAAAATTATATGTTTAAGCAGTTTTTACTCAGACACTAACTTATTTAATTCTAAGGAAAGCATTTTAAATTATGATTGCCATTAATTGGCAATGCAGTAGTAATGATATTAATGAAAAGACAGATTTTTTCTTAAATATAATTTATTCTGTTTTTGAAATGTTTTTGCATAGAAAAATTTAAACTATTTGTAGTCATCCTCCATGGTATTGTAAGACACTTAGTCTTACATAAATAAAAACGCAATTATTTATATTTTTTTAATATCAAAATTATATTATTTTATTATATTCATATTATTTAAACAAAAAGTCAGGATTTATTATTATATTTATATTAAGTTTTTTCAAAATTAAATTAAAAAGAAATAGTAGTAATTAATAGTAGTTTTAAATATTCAAAAATTATTTCGTTCACGTTTAACAAAAATTGACCGTACCGTTCAAGAAGAATAGAAAAACTAACTATTATGAGAGCAATTATTATATAAAGAAAAAAACAATATTACTTAAGTAGAATAGAATAATGAAGAAAAATAACGAGTATCGAAATACTGTAAATGTTGGTTTACAGTATGATAAAAAATTAATTAATTTAAAAAATATAAAAAATAGATCGCATCGTAAATGGATAGCATCAAAGATTAGTAATGACTATGATTTATTTATACTAAATAAATCTGAATTTGACAATTACGATAAAGTATGCTATAACAGATATGTTGGCCTAACTGGTGCATCAATTAAGAACGATCCAAAAACATTCTATAAATTCATTAATTATAAAAGAATTGTTTCTAATTTTCCATCAATAATGATTTTCGAAAATACATATATCTCGGATCCTATCAAAATCTGTGATAAATTTGCATCATTTTTTGAATCGGTTTACTGTGAGCCAATTAGTTTCTATTCAGACGATTTTGGACATTTTAACCAAAACATATCTAATTTGAGTTCAATTTCTATTAGTAGCTCTGAACTACTGCCAGCACTTAAATTACTTGACCCTAATAGGCCAACAGGGCCCTATAAAATTCCAACAATGTTCATTAAATATACAGCTGAATCCATAGTCTCTCCGTTATTTGATATTCTCAATTGCTCTCTTGCTGTTGGCAATTTCCCGACCATCTGGAAGAGCTCTCATCTTTGCCCAATTTTTAAAAACGGAGACAAATGAATGTAAAATTGATAACTACTGTGGCATAGCTATTCTTTCATGTATTAATAAGTTATTTGAAAAGCTAGTAACTGATAAAATGTACGATTTTTCTAAGGATATAATTAACGAGCATTAGCACGGTTTTGTCAAAGGTATATCTACTGTGACTAACCTTTCAGACTATGCTAGTTTTATTCTGAAATCAATGGAGAAATGTTTTCAAGTTGATTCCATTTACACTGATTTCAGTAAAGCCTTTGATAGAGTCGACCACAATCTATTAATTTTTAAACTTGAAAAATACGGTGTATCTGGATCAATTTTGGCCTGGATTAAATCGTATCTCTCCTCAAGAACACAGTTTGTCAAATTTAACAACATTTTATCGCGCCATATAATTGTCAACTCCGGTGTACCCCAAGGTAATTATTAATTAATATTTCTTTTTCTTTTTATGCTGATGATCTAAAACTATACAAGTGTGTCAAAGACTACACTGCACTGACTGCTTAGTTTTACAAAATAGTGTCAACATTTTAAGTAATTGGTGCTCGAAAAATGGTATGCTCCTTAATGTCAATAAATGTTTTTCTATTAATTTTAGTAGAAAAAAATCTTTTACAACATATAACTATAATATTAAGAATAAAAATGTTGTAAAAGATCTTGGAGTACATTTCGACGAAAAACTAACATTTAAGCACCAAATTGTGTTCTTATAGTAAACGAATTTTAGGTTTTGTTAAGAGAAGGGCTTAAGAATTCGATGATGCTTTTGTTACTAAAAGCATTTTACTGCAGCTTGGTCAGACCAATTATAGAATACTGCTATACTATCTGGGCTCCACATTTTCAATGTGATATTGATAAAATTGAATCTATTCAAAAACAATTTCTGTTATTTTCTTTGAGAAACCGTTATAATTATCAAAATGATGATACTTTCACCCTTCCATTTCCATCTTATTCATTAAGACTTAAAGAAATTAATTTAATGTGCTTGCTGAAGCTCTTTATGCCTTCGATCTCTAGCATAAAAATATTAATTCAACTTCGCTATGTTCAAAAACTCAATTGAATAATAATGTTAGAAGTTTAAGGCACACTAAATATTTGATTGAACATAGCCATAATACCATATATGCAAATAATGAACCTTTTAATCGATGTGCTAAAGCTTTCAACACGTTCTATTACTTATATGATGCTAACTTATCGCGGGATACTAAGGGCAGAATAATTAATTTTTTTTCGTAATTAAATTTTAGTTACTATATTTTAAAAATAAAAAGTTGTAAATTGTAAAAATAAATTTTATTTAGGTTATTTTCAGACTATGTAATTGAAATATATATACTATATTATTTATTGATTTGTTTTTGTAATATTTTGTTATAATTATGTATTTTTAAGTTGTTGTCTTTTTTTGACAAGAAAATAAAATAAAATAAAATAATCAACAAAATATATTACATTTTTAATTTGTAATTTCAATAATTAGAATATGTATGACGATTTGAAAAAGAGGGTATTCTTCTATTGAAAAATCTTAATCCAAGTCTAGATAAATTATCACCGAAACCAAATAAATTGTTGGAAAAGCAAAATATATATGTATATGCTCTTATATCCTTTTTACTTTTTTTTTTACAATTTATTTTCATGTACCAGTACAAAATTTCGTAAGTTTTCATTTTGTCCGTCTGTTTGTCCCTTACTAGAAGAGTTAGAAATTTTTAACATTTCGAAAGCTATAAATCACTAATTAATTGATCCAAGCAGATTTTGGAATGCAAAAATTCATAATAATGTTTTCTTTTCTGTTTGTGAATAATGAAAACATTTTCCATTCTGCGATTTTGTTGTTATAAAAACGTGCATGATTTAGAATTAGATAGGAACTCTAGAAACTACGTTATACAAAAATAAAATGGTTTCATGTTCGAATTGAATTATTTAAAAATAAGGGCCCGCATTAATGGTTGAACCTTCCATTTTTTCATAATATTTTTATTGCAGTTTCTGATTTACTTAATCTCACTTTTTCATATAATAAAAGAAGGTTTACTGCAATATGAAATACATAATATATTAACAACATATGTTCCCAAAATGAAATTTAATTTTATAATAACAATACTTGTTCATCTTCCTATATATTTTTATATTTGGAGCCTAAAAGGATCTGAAGAAAACATTTTAAAGTTTTTTTTTTAACAGTTTTCATAAATGTCGATAGATATGGAAGTAAAGATAATGAAAATCAAATTAACTATAAGAAAAAAATAATTTGAAGTTGTTTATATTTGAAAAATTGTAGACATAGTTTTGTAAAATTATTTAATTTTAATTTAATTATACTTTTAAGTTAGCATATTGCGTTTTTCGTTTAATTATTATAATTATTAGTTTAAATTGCTCCCATAATAAATACAAATTTAAATTTATTAAATATTAAAAATAAATAAATGTTAATAATAATTTACTTAATAAAAGATAATAAAATAAATTTTCTCACTATGCTTTGGGTATAACCCTCCACCAATGATCTTCCGATCACCAGCTAATCTGCTCCAGTTTTCATGATTATTTTAAAAGGCATCTCTCTACTTCTAACAGCCTTGTAACTTTTCTTGCACAATTAGTTTAGTTAGAATCCATTCAGTAATTGATTTTGCCTACATTCCATCTATGTACCCTTGAAATTTCAATATTCTTGATTTTTTCACCACATCTTTAAAATTTTTCTTTTCCGTTCTGGTTAAACTTGATATTATATGTTTCCTGTTTACTTTCAATAACGATATCTATCCCATGCTCTCTAAGTAATTCTTAATTTCATATTCAATCTCTATGGCTTATGTTTGTGTGGTGTATCTAAGTACAGAATAAAAGTCTTTAGTTAATCCTCCCATATTTTAATATCCGAATCCTTGGTATCAAAATAATGTGATCCTGTAACGTGAGTCTCTTTGCTTTGTACATTAAAAATATGATTGATGCTCCAAAATTATTTCCTCCCATTTGTTATGCATCTATTAATATTCTTTACCTGTCAATAGCAAAATGACACTAGTTGACCTAAAAGTAATAGTAGTTTTTTTAGAATTGGGGATTACTTTACATTTAATTTGGTTCATCTTGGACTTAAATTGTAATTAATAATTTTAATTATTTTATGAATACGATAATTAAAAAATTTTATTTTCTTATATTTATTATATTTAGTAAAATTTTATAATGCCTTAAAATCAAATTATATGGAATAAATATAAAAGAGAGCAATTAATTTTAATTGCAAAATTTATTTTAGCAATTAGTTTTAATTAAAAACTTTAAACTTTTACATATGTATTATAAATTTATTTATGCAAAAATTGGGAATTAATTTGAAAAATGTCTAAGGAAATTCTTATAATTTCGAATATAAATAATATTTAATTTAATTTAGTAATTTTAGCAATTTATTATTCTAAATTTTGTAATAAATAAAACTAATTTTAATCCTGATTCTAATAGAATTTATGCATAATAAAAAGTAAGAATTTAAAAATTCAATTTTCTTTTTCTGTTATTACTAATCATAAAATTTATATGTAAATTTAAATTTCTTCCATTTCTTTTATATCGTATTTTATAATATTATAGAATAAATATAAATTAAATTTTCCTTCAAAATTAAATTTAGTTATAAAGAAAATCTTAAACTAATATTCAAATACATAATATTATCATATCTTATCTGGACTACTGAACTTTAGGTTAATTGTGTAAATGTTAGATTTTGATCTTTTAAAAAACTATGAATAATTTTTTTTTAAAATATTATAATCAATTTCAAATAATATTATTTTATTGCGTTAATTATATTAATTAAAAATTATACGAGATTCGATCAGAAAATATAATTGGTGATAACATAAGTACTCCAAAATAATTAATATTTATATTAAAATAAAATTAAATCAAATATAATTAAAAAAAAATGAGATTTACGTAGCAGTATCTAATCCGGCTAATGTATACTTCTATTAAACGTTTTTTTTTTTTTGAAAGATGAAGGCGCCGGTTCAAATTTTTCGATCCTGAAATACATTTAAATTTCCATTGAAATTTAAATTTGTACATATGTATATTAAATTAAAAAAATAATGGTGTTCAGAATCTCATATATCAGTCGATGATCAGCTTCATCCCAATGCAACAATACTGTTTATTTTATAAAAATTTAATGTAAAATAGTTTATAATTAATTATTCATAAAAAATAAATAAATGTATATTTTTGTAGGTTTATGAATTATAAAAGATTCCGATATCAAATAAGGGAAGATTAACTAAAGACTTTTAAATTTCGATTGGCCTCGGCTTATAGTTTCACGATCTTCCAGATATAGAGTACTAGCAACCTTAAGGCATTTCATAATGCCTAAAAAAAGTTTCTTCAAATTTAACTATAAAGCTAACAACACTCAAATCCAGTTTAATCTATTCAAATTTAATTGGTAATTTATTTTATTAAATGAAGATGATTTCATAGATTACAAAAGTAATTTTCTTTTCGGAAAATTAGTAAAAAAAATCCTAAAATAAATTATATGCACTTATTGCGATTACCAAATATTTAGTTTCCATATTCTTAAATATGTACTTTTTCATACATAAATATTTTATGGTCTTGACTTTTGACCAACAGATCCAGAATAGTAAATATAAATAAAACTGATGCCAAAAATCGTCTTACTAAAAATAAAATAACTTTAATATAATTTTCATTTACTATTTTGTAAAAAAAAAAAAAATCCAATATATTTCAGGGATTCATAAATAAATTTCCCGTTAACAAGAGCAACAAAAATCATTTTACATAAATAATACCAAAAGTTCTCAAGTCAATTTATTAAAAATCGATGACTTCAAACACACAAATAATAATTATGTTGTATAAAAATAGTGGAATGTGAAAATGTTAAGGTCATGACTATAGTAATTTGTATAAATTTATATAAATTTTATTTTATTTTGTTTTTGTATTCTTCATTTATATACGGTATTTACAAACAAAAATTGTCTTGCACAAAACACAATACCGATTATTTTGGCGACATGATGTCTCATTCAAAATTCTGAACAACATAACTCTTCTTGCTTGCTTGGGAATAAACTGTACATCGAATAATCGTATATCCTTTTACATTTTATAGACTACATATATACATATATACCATACAGACGAAAATAGAATATTGGATATTTTAGAGACGCATTTACGAGCTCTTATATCTAAACATTTATTTATTCATCCTTTTTAATAATAAAAAAAAACAAAATCTACGACGATATAAAACATAACATGCCTCCAAGGACATAGGCATAAAAAAATTTCGTATATTATATTTTTATTGTTACTATTTTTTATACGACACACACACATGCATTTATGTACGGAAAATTATTATTATTATAAAATCACTGTAGTAGTGACCCAAATATATGATTTTCAATGTTAAATCGTGATAAATTAAAACCAAGAAATTGAACTCATTTTAATGGTGCCAAAATAAAAAAAAAATACATAAATTTCCTTTAGTAAAAAAAAAAAAAAAAAAAAAAAACAGATTTTGTTTTTGTACAATTACATTTCATAATTGAAAATTATTTTAATGGAAATAATTTTCCTTTTGTTTACATTTTTATTAAGGAAATTTCACAATTACAATGAAAATTTCTGTAAATATAATAGTTTGTTAAAAGTAGGTGAAGGTTAAATAATTGTAAAAATATTAGAAAAATAATTGATATAAAATGAAAATGTCATCGACTAAAAAACTGAATTTTTGCAAAATAATAAATAAAAAACAAAATTGAATAAATTATTCGAGTTAGATAATTGAGTAATTTCTACAATATTTTCAAAGTAATTTCTCAGGCAATTCGATTTGTGAATAACTAAATAACTACGTTTTTGGCTAAATTCGTTTTTTACGAAAAATGAATTAAATTAATTGTAATCTATCAATTGGAAAAGATTTTGGTCCATAGAACTTACTTATCTAGAAAATAATTTTGCAATTAACTAAATAAGTAAACCAAAATGCAAAATGATATTTGACGACAACTGAATAACTCCAGTTAACAACATAAAATATTTTTTATTGAATGACAAAAAATTAATAAGTTATCTTATTAACTGTTTAACAACTTGTAATTTGCTCTCTTAAATGCATGTAATTATTCATAAACAAAATATGTTCATAGCCCGAGCAGAATCAACGCAGAATACATACGCAGCCTACATCATAACAAATGCCAAAAAAAGTTAAAATGTATGAAAATATATGAAACCGATTATAACAAACGCAGCCTACGCAGCCTCGTCGCAGAATGGAGAAAAAAGTTAACCAACTTTTAACTTTTTCCATAAGTACTCTGGTAAATGTCACATTAATATCAGGTAGAAAAATATTGTTAGTGTAAATTGGTAGGTTTTTCACAGCTAAACTACTTTTGATTGTGTTCGGTAAATATTTTTTCTTATGTTGGCTGCGTACGTATTTGATTCTGCTCGGGCTATCACTTATTCAGTTTTTAACTGCGACAAAAAATTTCGATAAGGTAGTTAAATACTTATACACAATATGTTCTAAAAGCTCATGAAAAATCAAATTCTTTTTTTGCTCACAATGTAATATGTAAACTTACCTCGTTTTTGCAAATCTATTTTTATTTTAGAAATAAGAATACAAAATTGTCAATAAATGTATATGTGCAGTTAATTACTTTATCCCATTTACAATTAATTTGGCCGAAAAAATATCTTTTAATTTTTCTTCAATTTATAGATATAAAAGTTTATTTTTTTTATAACGAAAGACAATATTTACTATTTTTTTACTTTATGAAAACAAAAATTATTATTATAACATTAACAATTAACAGAACTAGGAAAAAACACAAAATTAGGTTTTTCTCGGTTATTCAAAAATTCAGTTATTTACTTATTCACAAATGCCTGAGTTATATTAGAATTGAGTTTTTTTTTTAATTTATTTTTAAAAAACTTGGATTTGTCTACAGTAAATATATCCGATAACTAAATATTTCAGATAATATTTAAACAAAATTTTAAGATAGATTTTTATTATATAAATTAAATATAAATTAAAATGTTAGTCTAATTAAAGATACTAATATATATGTATTTCAAAATTATGAAAAAATATTATTATAATAATTATAAATAACGCATTTATATGCTTGAATATACTTCCATAATGTAGAGCTATAATTACATAATGAAAATAGTTAAAATAAAGATTAGCCATTATAATATTTCTCAATATTTCTACATTATATATACATAAAATGTAAATAAGAAATTACAAATTTGTATCTATATATTACATATCTGATTAATGATTATGAATAACAAACTGAATATGTTACGTGTATAGAATAATTTAATTTTATTAGAAAATTATCTAAAAAATGTTATTAATTCTGTATAAATAAACTAAATAAATCAGAAAATTTGATTTATACAAAAAAAATAAGTTATATTAGAAACGTATATACAAAATTTAAATTACCAAGTTTTGTAAAAATTAATTATAACGTTGTTATTATGAATTTTATTATTTACCAAATAATTATTTGAATTTATTCTCAGAAAATTTGTAATTCTGAAAGTTGTATAGAAATTTCAATAATTTATGATGTCAATTCATTTGGTATTGGTATGTTTTGCATATCATATCGGTGGAGAGATGTAAAATCTCGTAATAGGAAAATCAAATTTACAAATGAAAGAAAAAACTAATTACTGGGAGCATCAAAAATTATGTGTGTGTGTTTTTCTTTAAATATAAAAAAACAAAATAAAAACTTTACAATAAATTATATTAATTATGTCTTTATAAGTTTTAGAATAAATAATACAAAAACTGAAATTTACAAAAAAATTATACTTAACTTACATCGGTTTCACATCTTCTTCAACGATATATAAATTCATAAATGAGTCGTTGAGAAGAGAAGTGGTCCAACCCGAAAAATGACTTTTAGAGATAAATTGAATTTAATATTTAAAAATTTTTTACCGCGAGCTCGTGATGGTGCGTGGTGAAGATAGTTTTTTTTTTGTTGGAAGAATATATTGTTATTGTTTTTTTTTAAAAAAAAATATTGTGGGATACCATATTATAAGATCTTTATTTATTTATTTCGTAAGATTAAAGTTTCAGATTGTTAATCAATGGTATTTGAAAATAAATGGTGTAAAAGAAAATTAATTCTAATAGTAATTATGTATTTTAAAATAAAAATAAAAATTATGTAATTCTTACGTTGTTTAAAGATCATCATCGTCTCCGAAAATACCATTATGGTAGAAATTATGCTATATTGGTAGGTGGACCACTCGAGTAAAGTTGTAGTAATGGTTCATTCAAAACATTTCGCTTTCTTTATGATAAGTTTACTTCATTACGATGAGTATCTTCAATATTATAATACTTATACTACTTCATTATCAAAGGCCGATCAATTAAAAATCGATCTATTACCTTCACATTTTTCAGAATTCGATGTTGTGGAAGAAGGAAGACTCTGAAGGAACATAAGATGAATAAGATGGCGAAACTAATTTAACACGTCTCTGAAACTAATTCACAAATTTGCTGTGAATCCTTGGTAGAAATATTAAAATGTGCGCCTAAAAATATGTTTACATAAATTTATGCTTAATGAAACCTAAAATCTGGATTTTGTGGGTTGGACCACTTTGCTTCTCACATCTCAGTCCTTTATGTTGTATGCGTCGTAATGATTGTTAATAAGCGACTACGAATGACGATTTCAGGTATATAAAACGCTTAACAGCAGGCTTTGAAAGTATTGTGTTCATTAAGATCAGATTTATATTCAAATGAAAATTCGACTGATGGATGGGTAATCAATGTATATTCTCCACATTAAATGTCATACATAATTTTGGATTGTATTTGTATCTTAATCGTGATTATAAAATTTCTTTTAATTGTTAAATATATGACATGTTAACTTATATTGTCAAACTTTTGTTTTTGTCAATTTCAATAAAAACTTATAAAATTATTATCAAATATAATATCACATACTTTCAATTTTACAATAAATTATTTTATATACTATACTATGACTTATAAATTTTTTTTTCAGTATTGATAGACTTTATATTAATATATGCCTGAAAAAGGTAAGTATAAAAATGATGTAAGTATCTTATTGTAATTCACCAGCAGCAGTGTCGTATATATGCACCTTTGTGTTATCAGGTTTAATGACATTAATCAGTGTTATGGGAATATAATAACGATCGATATTGTTTCAACAAGATGTAGCCACAAGTCAAGTAATGATAAGACAAAATAGTTTCGAAGTTTTGGTAACAACCAACATATAACTTACATTCTTGGTGTCTTAAAAGATTCGATTTTTTCTACAAAAGTAGTGTTAATTAACAAATCATTATTGGGCATAAGTACCATTTATCTGCTCCCCTAGATAAGCAGTTTTTTTATCTTTTGTTATTATGATTTCCTTCCGACGGCTATAAAAATTATTTTAGAATAATTTTTTGATAATAAAAATAAAATAACAAGAATGTTAATAAAAAAAAAATTAAATAATTTAAAGGTCGTCATCGATCGTAAAATATCCTTTTAACTATAGTTACATCATACATATACATATAAATATATGTAATTTTTTGGTTTCATCTTATATGAAATAAAATAACAGCAGTTAAATTGTGTTAATGTATTAGATATTATATATATTGAGGTAAATTCTATATAAAAAGGATTTCTATTAAAGCCATCGGATGTTTCACAAAATCCGATCAATAAAAATAATAATAATTCAAGCATGTAAAAGTTCAATGCAGATGTCCTTAAAATTTACATTTTAATAAAATAGAATGTCGTAAAAATATAAGAGTTTTATATATTATTTTTCTGAAAATTTATATTAAAAGAATTTTCATATTTTTATTTCTTTATATTAAAAAAGGCTGCTAACCTAGGAGAGTAGATAGTTCGTAGTTATGTCTAACACTGATATATGTATGTCCCATATTGATTAACAGTTCATTTGTAAAAAGAATATGAATTTTTATAAATTTCACATCTTTTAATACACTTATTAGTAAAATACTGCAATAATATTTTAAATTAAATGCATTCAAAAACTGGTGCAACAACGTTCAGAATAAAACTAACTATTAGTAATAGTACCTACTACATTTCATTAAAATCGAATAAAAATTATTACATATATGATTTTGATCGTGACCATACATAAAATTTAAATCAGAAATTTAAACATTTCTGACAAAATAAAGCAACGCACTAAAGCTACGGACCATTACATCACAAGGCACAAGCGCCCCATCATGAAGCCAACATTTTTATATCAAATTTTATTCAAATTTTCATTATACATACTAGAAAAATACGCAATTCAAAATAAATGCGATTTTTTTTTTCATTTAACTATTCGTAATTTTTAAAGATTGGAAATTTATATAAAAATAATAAAAATGACTTCAATTAAAATGATAAATATTATTTTCATGTTTATTTATTATATGATACGCAAAAAAGTCATAAAGCATTTTCATTTAATTAAGACCATAACGTGAATTTTTCTTATTTAATATGGCTTTAATTTTAAATAATGTATAGCAACGTATTAAAAAAGATTAAGGATATTAATAAGATTTTTTTCAAAAACTGTGGAAAATCATTGTTTAAAAGTTTATAATTTAATATTGTTCTGAAAATTTATTTTAGTATTTTTAAGATATTTTATTTTTATAGAGTATCACCTATCACTCAATTTAATTTAAGTGTCACTAAATTTAATCAAATATTTTTAAATATAACTTTTTCATAATCACAAATTTGTAATTATTTGTCGAAAATTCAAAATGTAATTTATAGCCTAAAGTGAACAGCTCTTTTACTTGGACTTAAATATTTCAAATTAATTTAACTTTCTATTACTATCGTGTCACTAATTTAAAAAAAAATACGTTTCAAAATCAAGCGAATAAACAAATAAAAGACTACTTCTTATTAATATATATTCACACCCTGTATCACATTTACAAATAATTTTCAACAGATTTTTTAGTGTCTTTCACTCCACATTATTCTAATAAATATTTCTTGGATTTATAAATAGAAAAAGTATACCATTTCGTACTGACGAGAAGGATTTCATATAATTTAGTTTTTTTATTAACCAATTTATTATATAGCTTATATAGTTTTAGGTTTTGAAAATTACGTTTCCGAATGCTATTTGAAAAAATGTTCTGCATTCCAGAATTCATATTAAAATAAAGTAATTTCAATAATATATTTATAAATAATAATGATTAAATGAAAGTTAATGGTAATGTTCTATGTTAAATTAATGGTAATGTTTTTAGTTAAAATATATAAATTATTAAATTTGCATGGTTTTTCATAAAATTGAATTTAAAAATATGGGTGGATTACACCCAGAACTTAGATTAGATAGGACGACATTAAATCTATTATAGAAAATAAGCAATTCATTAACTTGTCTTTTTTTTCGAGAAAATATACAAGTCACGTTCACAAAAACTTTTGAAGACAATTTTTTATAATAGCCTTAAGATTTATGACATAAGGAATTATTGATCTTTATTAATGAGAAACATTTATGAGCACCATTATGGAAAAATGTAAAAATAGTTTTCAAAAACATAAAAAATATTATCAGTTTTATAATTTGTATAGAAATCTATCTGTAAGCATAATAATAAAATATCAAAAAATTTAGAAGCTAATTAAGTTAATATCCTAAAATATTCTTATATTATATAAATATAATTTCATATTTTGAACTTTATTTCAAATTAGATTCGAGTTCAACATTAAGAAATAATTGCTATATAATAAAAAAAGTAGCTATAATGTTAAAACATAATTTTAAATCTGCTTTTCAAGAATTCTTCTAAAATCCGGAAACTATAGCTAAAATTTAAATACTTTATACTATATAAAATTGGTTGAATCATAAAAACTCAATTACTATTTTTAATGATCAACCACATTTATCATCCCGGCTAAATTATTAAAAGTAATTAATTTAAAATATAAAATTAAACCTCAACTAACTTCAACTAAAATGTTATTAAATATTGAAACTTTTTCACCAACCACACTTAACAAAACTTATGCACATTTTGAGAGGAAACTAGAAGAAAGTAAGAAATATAAGCCTAAGTTTATATAATTTAAATTTTAATAATATTAATGATCCTGAAGGATATATATTTTCATTAAATGATTGTATTATCATTGCATTTACAAATATATATATATATATATAATATAAAACACATATATTTCTAAACAAATAGAATTATTTTAAAAACAAATTTAAATTTCGTCGGATGAGTTCAGAAGAGATCCATGCGACTTCTAGTCAGTTTCTAGTAAAAGTAATTTTAAATTAAAAGAATTAAAAATGTTATAAAAAAGCAAAAAGCAAAAAGAAAAATTTATAAAATCTGAAAGAGTACTGAATATTTCAAAATCTTAGAAGCAATTCCTAAGTAAAAAAAAGTTAAAATGTAATGCCATATTGGGCTTTTCAGAACTCGCCCGACGAATTTTATTTTTAAAAATTTACTAAAATATAAATCATTGTAAATTTTATTATCTATTAGTTTTAAATTGTGAGAAAGATGATATAGAAGAGCATTATGTAAATTTAGTGTTTTCGCCAAGTTAATAGTTTGATGTTTGATGTTATCTGGAGGCGTATAATCGTCTTTATGTGTATTCCATAAAAAACTGATATATCACAACATAACAGGCGTTGAGAAGAATTTTCAAATACTGAAGATGCCAGTACAAATCGCCATATGACATATTATAGGATATTAAAAAAGTATATATAGAACGTTTTTATGGAACTATATTTATAAGAGCAAAAAGCCAAATTATGGTATCACTATAACTATAAGGATGGCAATACAAAAGTTTTGCATATGTGCCATATTCTTCCCGGCCACTCATTTATTAGTTGTTTGCCATATATTTTTACCACGAAAAACAATATTAAAACTTTTAGGTTGTTGCAGAATTTTCTAATCCAAGCTAGTAATTTTCCAAGTCAAAGAATAAAAGGAGTTAAAAAGAATTACTATTGTATAGTGGTATTTAGATATTTAACATTAATAGTGGGAAATAGATAATGTGTTTCCATTGACATAAATTGTAGTGATAGCAAATAAACTAAGAATTTTATTTAACATTTATTTAATGAAAATATTGAAATAATATAAATTTATTAAATTAAATTAAATTTTTCAGATATTTTGGTTACATCTAAATTTTTTATGATGTTTTTTGCTAAAGCACATTTCAATTTTAGAAAAATAGCCAGTTTACTTTAGTATCACATATGGTTAGCAAATTGATTAGAAAGTTGTTATATTCAGTTTTTGTATTTAATAGTTTAGTTTTTCGGAATCCAAGTTTTTTACACAAAAAAAAAAAAAAACAATTTGAGAAAAATAAATAATTTATTAGCAATGACTTCGAAGGATATTGTAGCTAAATTTTAATATAGGCAGAAGTGTAATGCAAACAGTAAATAGTGCATAAATAGTTTGTTTACATTTTAATGTAATTATTGATTTTTAGTTCAACTATGCATAAGTGTTTCTTCAAGGATATAATTTAATTTTAAATATTTGATTATGTGTAAATCATGGATTCATTTTTGATAAATTTAATATAATTCCCCAATCTCTTGTTTGATTTTCATTAATATATTCATGTTTAGGATGTCGACAAGAATTTTTTTTTTGCCTGTTTTATGGTAACAGATTTAGCATTATCGTCTTTTAATGTAGGAATCTAGTTTGACATCGTATGATTATATAACAAAGTTATCTCGATTGAATTGCTTTTCTATGAAAAATGTATTTTAATTTTTTTATGACATGGTACTTTATATCGTAAATGTTTTTTTTATGTAAATAAACTTTTAAAAACAAAATTCAATTTTTACGTGAAATTTTCAAATATGTTTTGACAAAGTTTGATTCTGTTTCTTTTTGCCTTAAGTATTCTTTAGGCAATATTGAATTCGATCAATTCAAAAAATAAAATAAATGCATTTCACTGTAAATTATTTTCCAGAATGTTTTAGAGTTGATGTTTCCAGAAATACAAAAAATCAAAAAAAAATATTTAAATACGCTACCGTGCAACGAAATTAAAACCTGTGGACAGTAATAATTTTTTAGAACCAATCTCAGAATTTTATTAAATTTGGCACACAAATGAAATTGCAGTCATATAAAAATGCCATATAAACGCACATCTATTTATTAATAATTTTCAATGCAACATAATTTACTAAGAGTAAGAATAAGCTTTAAAAAATAAATTTAATGAAGAATAAATATTATTTGGAAATTGTATTTTGATTTGTGAGTTATAATTTAATTTAAATCGACAAATTAATATGGAAAATATCTGCTTCAAAATACTATTCAATTCGATCGGTCTTCATAGGTTTCATGCTAAAACTTCTGATTTATGTATATTGAATTCCATATTTTTCAATTGCTTTTTCTCAAATTTTATATCTCAGATAAATGCAATTTGGTACACGTCGTGCTTCGTAGCTTCATTGACTATAGAGCATGTAGTAATTATTATCTGATTTGAATAACATTTGTCACACAGGTTGTTAGTTTTGTGATCTAGTTGTAAGTAGTAGATTCAGTATATCCTGTATTTGTCATGATTGGACATAACTATGAGTTATCTGCTCGCCCTAGGTTAACAGCCTGATTTTTATATATATTTTATTAACTCATAATACATAATACATATATTTATAAAGTTAATTTTGTAAAATAACAAATTGAAATTTTAAACAATTGAATTTACTTTGTAAAATTTCCCAAAACATAACATTTTCTACATATGTAATATTTAAAATTTAAATAAAAGTTTGTTTATATTTTTGTGTATAAAAAAACTTTAACTTAAACCGCAAGGCATTAAAAGTTACCATTTCGTTTCGTACTGCTATTTTCTTTAAAAATTTTAATGTTGTAATCATATATTAAATTCCCAACTGTTATTATTATTGCCATTTTATATGTAAACCAAAAATTGTTAAGTTAAAGTTACTTTTCTGATTTTTCATAGATAAGTTCAAATTTAAATATATAAATAGATAAAATGTTTATTGTATATGTTGTGTAGAAATTTTTATATTCTTTATGATCATAAACTATTGTTCAAAGTTAAATAAAGTTATAATATTTCATAGATTATTTATTGGTACTTCTTTATTTATGAAATGCAAGAAAGATACTACGCAAAACAATTTGTTGTATATACGTAATATTTTTAAATACATTGTTTTTTTTATAAAGTAAAATATGTTTTTTTTTTTTTAATTTTTAACTTAAAAATATTGTAATAATTAAATTCTTATAATATTTTTTAACAATATTCCAACTTTGTTTATATATTTATAAAATAGTTGATGATTTTATTATTTACGAACTTTATTATGAATTCATTGTTGCGAATAAATTTAAATATATACAAATAGAAGTTTATGAAACATTTTACATTTTTACTATACATTTTTTTTAAAATCTTATCATGAAAACATCTTAGAACTAATAACATAACTATACAAAATGTAAAGTAAACTAAGATATTGTTAAATATAGAAATATATAGACATTAATATAATCTTTAAATTATTTAAATATTTAACTATTTGGCAATAATATTAACTGGAATTTATATTTGCATGAATAATTTTGAAATAAATTATTTACAATTTTTTGCAAAAGTCCTTAAATGTAACTTAATATTATATTAGAATATTAAAAATTCAGGTATAAATATTTCCATTTCGTAAATAATTAAGTGATGTGTGTATAGATAATTTTTTTAAGTTAATTATTTGTCCAAATTTATAATATTTTATAGATATTTATTTTTATATCATAGTTTTTATTTATTTTGGTTAACCATCATAATAAAATGGCTGTAAAAGTTGAATTGATTTCCTAATTTGACGATGTTATTACAGCAATGTAACTCCGTAGAAATTAAATTAAAAAGTATTGTGTACATTTCTACGAAAAATGAAGAACATAAACTTTATATTCAATTTACTTAAATATAACTTATATCCTTGTGATTTTTAAAATTACATATTATTTGTATAAAACAACAATTTATTTGACACTAATAATTACAGTCCTTTTAGGCAACATTCGGATTCCTATCTTCTGAACCTAAAAGTCATCCGTCCTCTAAATATATTTCATATAAAAGCAAATTAAATAAATACAAAGCATTTTGTGCATGCTATATCAAACATTTTGTAGATTATAATTTTGTGCGAAATATTAGCTTCAAAATATTTATCGTCAATTTCCATAAAGTAAGTCCATTAATGTTATAAAATTTATATTAATAATTTTAAATGAAGGATTTTCTTTATTTGGTACAGATAGATTTTTTTCTAAATGAAGGGTTTATTTTATTTGAGTGAGATATCAGAGCAGCTAGAACAACTAGATTTACAAATTAAAACTGATAAGAATGTCGCAAAAAGTTTGGTTTAATTTAAAAAAAAAAAATGTTTTTAATAAATATATTTAAGTATCTATTTTACAGGCCATCTTGTTAAGATGTAGAATTATAAATCATTTTATAACCATAAATTTAATTTAATTTATTTGTATTATGATTGTATATTTAAAATAATATTAATATATATATATAATAAAAAATAATTTTATATTTTTATATACAGTTAAAGTTTAAGTTCGCTTTTACTTCATTTATTTATTTATTTATTCGTCTACCGAAAATACAATCTTACAGACTACTTATATATTAATTAACAATTTAAAAAATTCAAAAATTCAAAATTCAAAAAATAACAAATTATTTCATAGCGATTATATAAGTAAGTATTTCATTTAATTTTCTATCATGAAAAGTTCTTTTAAAAATTTTATGAAATCTGCTCTATTAACATTTAAATTTAACGAACTGGAAACAGAATCAAACATAATAATGCACCTTGTGACGGGTTCTTGTATGCCATAATTAGTCCTATGTAAGGGCGGATAGAATAAAGTTTGAATACTAGAACTATATGGACGATTTAACTCATTAAAGACCATACACAAATACTGACAATCAATATTATTTGACAGGATATCTCGGAAAAACGTTATACAAATTATCTTTCGACGAATTTCTAAAGTTTATAATCCTAGTAATTTGCACCTAACAGGATAAGATGGAGATACAGCTAAATTGAAACGTCGTAAACAAAATCTAGTAAAATTTCTTTGAACTTTTTCTATTTCATTTATGTGAACTGCGTACACCAGATTACTACAGCATATTCTAAAATAGAACGAACCAAAGAAATAAATAAAGTTTTTAACGAGAATATATTATGGAAATTTTTTGTATTTCTTTTAATGAAACCAACCATTTTGAACGCTTTCGATGTAATATATTCAATATATATATTTTGAGTTCATTTTGAATTTATTTTGGCATCGGATTGACTTAATTTTGGCTTCAGGCTTATTTCAGCCAAAATGAAGTCAACTGAATCCATTCGGAATCCGCATGCTTAAAGGTGTATATATTTAGTTGTACAAATAATTTTACTAAATAAATACCAAAACTAATTTAAAACATTTTATTTTGTAAAAGTTTAATTTAAAATATTTTCAATTGTATAATTTATCAATTAAAAATGTTCCATACCATCTACTTCATTTTGTATGATTGATTAAATGTAAATTATATGCAAATGTAACCAAATCTGAATTAATTCAATACCATCCATTGATTAAAAACCGTACTAAGAAAAATTGTGAAAAAAAATATACAAAAAATTTCAAAATGCTGTTTGTATAACATAAAACAAAATAAAAATAATCTTAATTTGTAAAAAATAGCTAAACCTCAAATAACATCAAAACATAAGTGAAAAAAAAGAAAATGATCCTTAATGAAGATTCCCCAAAAATAAAATATTGAAAAATAGAATACGAAAAAAATTGTAGTAATCAATAAAAGTCCTTTCGATCCTGTCTTGTTAATTTTTTTTTCAGTTGTTGCTTGTCTATAAATATAATTCAATTTTGATATTACAAGGCAAGATACTATCAATTTTCTTATTAGAAGTTATTAAACTGAAAAAAAATCAAAATTACTTGAAGGTTGTATTTTTTATTTAATATTCTGTATTTTATTTGTTCACTATTTAAATCGTCCGTCATATCAATGACAAAAATAACATAAAATTTTTTGTACAAGATTTATCATTTTAGTTAAATTTGGAAAAAAATATCTTATAAGCACATACATAATTCAAAATGAAAAATTATTGCACAGTAGCATTAAAATTAAAAAAAAAAAGATATTTTGATTGATTTGATTGCTTTTTCCCAGCTGAATTAGTGCGTGATATAATTATGATTATTTAATATTAATAAAAACAAAAATTACGAATTGAGACCACAGATTTTAATATATTAATGCTTTTATAAAGTACTTCTATATAGTTACATTAGATTTTGATTAACATTATTCGCTTTGGCATTTCGACTATCGCATTTTGCTTAAAATATTAAATTTTTATCCGAATACGATATCTAAATTGTGAATGTAATTAGATTTGTGATAGTTTTAAAATTAATTAAATTTTAAAAAGCAAAGTAAAGATTTTAAAAGACGTTATATTTGAAGAAAAAAATAACTTAAAAATAGTTAAAGAAAATATTCGCAAAAAAAAAACAACAAACTTGAGAAGACAAGGCTTAAGGCTGTTGAAAAGAAAAACTAAAACAAAAATGTATACATTTAAATCTGAACGAAATCCAATATAAAAGTTATAGTTAGCTAACTATAACTTTTTCTTAAATATTTTATTGAAAATGCAATGAATTATATATAAGTATTTTAATTTTTTCAATTAGCAAACACGAATTTTACATTTTCATAATATTTAAATTGACTTTAAATATTATTCTTAATAAAAAATTGCAAATATAAAAAATAAAACAAAAATAAAACAGATTTAAATAAAAATATACAAATTTTAAATAAAAAATTAAATAATAATTTTTAAAAATTAAATAATATTCACATAAAATTTTGAACATTATTTAAGAAATGAATTAATTTAATATATATATATAAATATATTAATATAAAATTAATATAAATATAAATATTGTTGTTCATAATTACTGCACGTTAAAATCGAGCCCACATAAGACGTATAAGTAAAATCATAATAATTTCGGACTCTTGATTTAGCTGGTGCCAAAATACTGTACATGTTGTGGATTTATAAACCAGATATAATTCACTGAATATACATATGTACAAAAATTTAATTCAAATGAACCATTATTATAGTCAATTAGAAGACGTAATTAAATGGATTTATGAAAATGTGACATTTAATCCGCGTAATAGTCTTCTTCTTGAAGAAGAAATAAATCTTTTAAATGTTTGATATATGAAATACAGTTGGACGAAAGACTTAAAGAATTAAGATATATAATCAAGAAGAATTTTACAAATGAATTTAAAATCTTTGCTGAATTAAACAAGAGCAATATTGTATTTGTTAGTAATGAGCGCATGTTTTTTATCATGATACCATCACAGAGAATTTGCGATGTGGTTAAATTTTGGAGAACAGGTGTGCGATATAAAAATTAATAACAAAATAACTTCTGTTAGTTGATCAGGTTCCAAAAATATAGGTTCACCATTATAATTATATTCTCCTTTAATACATTAAGCATTAAGCCTTAGAAAATAGACTATATAAATCAAGAACTCGAAATTTAGCGACAACTGCGTTTCTATAGTAATATGAAAATCCAGTTTCCTGGGACCCAAGTAGCAATGATGATCAAACTTATTATTGAAACCAACTGAAATAGAAAAACAAATTTAACTATGTAATAAATTTACTATTTACTAATTTACATTTTACTATTACTTTCAAAATTATAGTTTTTTGAGCAGTTCGTTATTTTTAGAAATAATTTTTCCAACACAAAATGCTGTAGAGAAGATCGTATAATAAGTTCAGAGAAAACGTACAGGATAATTATTTTGTAATATTCTAATAATTATCCCTTATTCAAAAAATTGTTAAATCAAGTATTGTTAGGCTGCTTTGAATATACATGCATCAGCCACACATTCTTACTCCAAAATGTAACTTTATATCAAATTTACAATGTTGTTATATCAATTAAAATCTTGAGATGGTCATTAACATCTTCGTATAATTTATGATAGTTTTGAATTTATCTGTAATATTGTTGGCAAATGTATCTATAGTTCTTTAAGTTTTTTGTCCAAATGTATTCTAAACATTTATAATTTATTTATATTTGCATATGTGGTCCATTCCAGCCATTTCAAAATAAATCTTAACAATTAATATTAAGTGGAGTAAATGTAATTTTTTCACTTATTCATCTAATCATCACGTCTCATATTTGATTATGATATGGTCCATTTGAATTAATTTCATGTACATATATTGAGTGAGCTATATATTGTTCGTACATAAATTCGCATTGTGAATTCTGATTACATATGTTGGCCGATATGACACCAGTTGAATCATTGGGAATCTGAAAATATGATGAAATCGATATTGTACTATATCGTTAAATTTACATATTACGTTAAATTTAAATGAAATATTGAAAGATTCTATAACAGATTTTATACGCTTTTTTATATTACTGGCTAACTAACAGTGAATCTTATGATTTAATTCAACAATTTTTCTGATTCATACACGGAATTTCATATTACTAAATTGTAATTCATTTTTACCCAAATTAGTAGTAAGCTTAAATTCATAAGTTTTTAATTTTCATTAATGTTAAAATTAAAATAACTATACATTAGTAATGAGCCATTATGAAAAATGATTTTTTATTCATTATACAAATTTATAATTCATTGTTTTAGGTATTTGCAGTAATTTGTATACCAAATAAATTGGAAGATGATATTAACATTTGACATAACAATTTCCTATAGCAAATAAACATCAGAGATATTTTGTATATGTATGTACTATATTTACGAGGTAACAGGTCTATTTATTATGATTTTCAAGATTATCACATTTATTTTTCAGCAAATTACAAAACTTTTATCAAATTGGTACAATTCTAAATGCTGGGGTTTCATCTTAAGAAGAGATACCAATACCAGTATCTGAAAAACCAACATAAAGCTATAACATAAGGAGCACCGAACAGAAATAAGCTACTATAAATTTCTGTTTCTTATATTTTACTTTTTTTATTTTAGAAAGTATAATCGTTTTTATTTATTTATCAGTAATATTATCAGCTGATTACATATACTAGACATAATTCATAATCATAACTACATAATAATCGATAAAAGTATTTAAAACCAAAGCAAAATATTATTATATATTTGAAAAATTGATAATACATGAATGTCCCTGATTTTTTTTTTTATTAATTACAAATTTTGTAATTTTCTTAGTCATACTAAAACTCAAAATCAGTTCGGAGACACACCCCAATGATTCCTTTAATATTATTATTAATGATTTGCTTAGTTATTCGGTTTAACTAAAACTATATTATTAAGACATATTAATCTGATTTATGATTTACCTAGTCAATAATTTTAATTATAAAACATGAGAATCCTTTTTTTTAGTTATAAAAGAGGACAATCTTGATTGTTAGCTAGAAGCATTTTTCAGTATGTACTTTTCTTGTAATTATATTGTGAAAAATCTATAGCACTGGCGCTTAGCATGACATTATAAAAATATTTTTAAAGCATATTTAAAGGACATGAATAAAGGATATAAAACAGAAATTAATTCTTTCATTTACTTACTTTATGGTAATTTTAATTTTTTTATTTACTTTTGGATTAAAAATACTTTTATTTGTAAAAGTAAGTGGTAAAAATATTAAAATGAAATTTGTAAAAAAAAATCTATCACGACTAGCTACTAAACTATTTGTTAAATAAAGAGTACTTTATATTAAAGTCATACGTACGGCATTAGTTTTGTTAAGCTATTAACGATTTAATTGTATGGTCCTGTAGATAAACTTTATTTATATTTATTATGTAGTCCAGTGCTTGAATTAACATTTTGAATGAAGTTATAAGAACATTTAGATTGTTTTTAGCAATAAAAAACTGAATTTAATATTAAATGGTTTTTTACTTCTAAAACCATCAATTAAAATTAACATAATTTTTAAGTGCATGTCACATTTTGTGACCCTTTTGCAAATATTTTACTATTCAGCAAATATTAATTTTTTCCCCTTTTGTCTGCAAACTTTTATTTTTTATAAATTTTTATGACATTTATTAAAGAGCTTTTCAACTTCAATGTCAATGTTGCTAGTGGTGCCTTTTTGTTACTCTAGGATTTTTGGTTTATAAGTCTTTATATATCTTGAAACGAATTCTATACAAAAATAATCCTTGATGTCACATGCGCATTAGCTCTGGTGAAAATACAAATTTCAGTTGATTTTGGCGCGAATCCGTGAACAATAATTTTTTCTTCATTGATTATTTTAGTGTTGATCCTGACAACATTTGAAATTATACAATTATTACTGAAATTTTTATATTTTTGAATGTAATTTTTTTTTTTGAAAATTCTTAATATACATATTACGAAAATATTTTATTTATCGTAACTTATTGGGGACTCGTTAAAATTCTTTGCAGATTTTTTTTTTTTTTTGTTTTTGTGAAAGCTTAATGGTAATTTAAACTAATAACAAAATTGTAAATTTTGTGCTTTTTATCCAACTTTTTATATACGGTACTATAATTTATCTGAATGTTGAACATTTCGTTAGTTTGGAAGCTTCAAAACATAAAAATTCATCCGTTTAGATAAATTTTTTAAAAAGAAATTTTCAGTTTATGTTTAACCGCGAATATCTTAAGATATATCGGATTAAAAGTTAAATATGAATTGGTTTTTGTTTAAATAAATATAAAATTTTAATTAATTATAAAATAATTAATTAATATAAATTATACTTATAAAGTTGGTAAAATATCGTAATTTTTACAGTGCAAAATTTATTTATACAATTTAAAAATATATTTAAAAAATAAAATGTTTGAAATTTTACAATTTTTTTTTAGTTTTATTAGAGAGTGAAATTTAAAATAAAAATAAATTAGTAAAAAATCATAAAACAAAAAAATTGTTTAATATAATTAATTTTTAGATAAAAGTATTATATTAAATTAATTCTGTTTAATAATAAAAAATTATTGAGTAACCAAAATTGGATTATATTTCACCTGGATATTCTGCAAATTACTCATGCCACCCTTACACTATATACCATCAATATTGCAATAATATTGGATTATCGGCTTATCTCAAGTGTTTATTGTGAATATAATATATTATATATATATAATAATATTTGTGCAATATATAATAAAAAAAAATTAAATCCACAAAATGTATCCGTAAAGTAAATATAAATTTTATGTGTCTATTAAAAAAAAGTTTATAACATTTTGAAAAATTTATAAATTTTCTTTTCTTTTATTTATTAATTTAAATTTTCAATTGTTTTTTTTTTATTTATTTATTTATAACAAATGTCCAGACATACGACATTATAATTTCTTATAAAAAATTAATTCAAAATTATACGAAAATATTTATTTATTTATTTGTTGTCTTTTATGTTATCTTGTCGTAATGTACATAAGAGTTTGTGATGTTCTATTATAGTGAATTATTAATTTTATAATTTTCCCTATTTTCCCTACTCATAATAAATGAAATAACATTAAAATTATACATAAAATCAAAATAACGAGACCGTGATTATTATCATCTGGAGAGGATTCATAAGATTTTATTACATTATTAAATAGTAAGTAAACAAAATATTTAATAATTTCTGTTTACAATAGCGAAATATTTTAAGTCAATTTAAACAACAGAAAATAAGGGTGAATTTACACTGAATAAATATCAAATTTCTATAGGTTTTTTATGTATAGTAAAAATTTGTTAATTATCTAATTTATAATTAACTTGAAAAATACAAACGACCTCTAATGAATATAACAAGTTACCAGGGCATCTATTCAATTTTAATAAAATAGCGTTACCACAAAAATTATATATATTATTGAAAACATTTACGATTTTAGCTCAAATATTAAGTACGCCTTCCGATTTTTGCGAATTTAGTAAAGTACGAATCTGTTAGAGCATAAATCCAAGAGAAAAATTAAAAATATAACAATCGAAATTTGCTTAATGTAGAGTAGAAAAATGTTTAGGTTTTTACTTTGTTAGTTGTCCTAATTGGGATAGGATTATCCAGGACTCTTAATTGGTGATTGATGATATGATCAAATCTATTATATATATTTTTTCCACTATTATCGTATCAATTGAATAAATTACATTTGTATTGGGAAAGTTTTCCCAGGTCCTTTATTTACCTGAAACTGAATATATTTTTTTGGTCTTTTAAGAAACGGCCGCTGGGCTCGGCTATTTTGAAAATATTTACTATATTATTCCAGAGCTAAATTATTTTTTCTTATAGTCCGCTCATTTGATATCTGAGAAAAATAATGACAATCGTTCAATTTGGAAGCTATATATTATAAATAAATAAAAATTTGAAATAAATTCTATTGTAATTACATTATTTCGGATAATAAGTTGTTAAAATTTATTGATTTTCTTTTAGCTTTTTAATATTATCAAGTTAAAAGATATTTTACATATCGTAGCTGAAAAAGAGTACAAAATTAAGAAATTATTATAAATTAAAAATATTTTCATGTAAAATTATTCTTTTTACAATTTTGATTAAAAGAAATTATGTTCGCATGATTAAAGATTAATTTTTTGGTTCTTAATTGCCAAGAATTTCGTCTTAATAAGATGAAAAGATATTTTTAAATTTTTAATGTTTTAATATTTTATTAAACTGCACAATTAAATAATATTACCTATTCCGATAATTTTAATATTTCAATCTGGCCAGAGACAATATCCTCGCAAACTGATTTAAGCTAACTAAAACTATTGTCAGATTTGAAACTATTTTATGAAATATCTGGCAAATATATTTTAAACGTTCTCTACAAACTATTCCCCGCTAATTTACAAAAATAAAACGTAATTTGAGTGGAATCATTAAAATGTAACCTGGAATCGTCAAAAAGAAGAATTATACATTCATATTCGGATAGTTAGCAGGGATATAATGTTTGACTGGGTAATATTTTTCTATGAATTGACTTTGAAAAGTCGATACAAATCATTATTGCTATCATTTTAATTTGTGCTAAATCGAATAGAGTTATTATTAATTTTTTCACTAATTTTGAATTTGATTTAATGTAATTGAATTTTGAAACCTTATTGCCCATCAAATTCATGTTTTAAAAATTTTGCAAAAGTAAATTTTCAAAACTTAACTTAACAAATTAAATAACATTTGTTTAATCTCGTACACATTTTTTTTGAAAATATTTCGCCGTTTTTGGTCAATTACTGAAACTTCATATCTCGATTTATGTTTTTATACTAAAATAGAAAATTAAATTAAATCTACCTTCATAATATATAGAAATATTCTATTCTTTAAAAATACAAGTCAAATCTGAATGATACTCTAAAAATAAAAATTATAATAGAAAATACATGAATAATTAATTTTATGCGATATTTAATTAAATTGGCATTTTTAATGTGTTGTAAAAGAATATTTCGTGGATAATTAATTTTTTTCCAAAACTTTTATCTATTTAAAAAATTTTTTTTTTAAATGTTTATGGTATTCTTTCATGTATTATTGTAATAACATATTTAAAATTTTCCATATTTATCCTTTAAATTTACAATTCATAAGTCTGTTATACTACATTAATTTCATAAGAGATTATTACCACAATAGGGAAAAACCAAATACGCATTTCCTACATTATTTACGTATCGGAAAGACTTTATGTATTATGTAACAATGTAACATATAAACGTTATCTAAACAATATTTAGTTATATATGCGAATAGTATAGAGAATATTAGTTTAAACCTTAACAAAATTACTATATTGTCGTTAGACCTAGAAATATACCTAGAGGCTTCAGTAATAATATCCGTGAATGTACAGCAGTGTTGCTATAATTAATATTTGTTATATTATCAAATAAATTAAACTGCGGCTTTCAGAGGTGAGAATTTTATTTGTGCTTCACTCTTCAAGTGATTTTTTTTCAAATATTTATAAAATATCTAAGTTAATTAAAAAATTCTTAAAATAATTTCCTTAATAAACTTTTTTTTTCTATTATCTAATAGAAATCAAACTGGAAGTGTAAAAAGTGATTATATTTTAAATATTTGAAATTTTCCATAAATATTTTATTTGCAAGATATTAGGGTGTACACAAATATTAAATTAAATGAAAATCTACAAAAACCTCTTGAGATATCCTTGAAATATTTAACCAATGCAGTCAAAATAGCAAATTATTTGGAAATTTTACAACTGCGAATAAAGATTTCTGTTTTTTTTTACTTTATCTATTTTGTAAAAATGTAGAGATTTCACTTCAGGTGAACAATTCAAACAACATTTTCATTTTCTCCATATAATTATACATATATGATTTTTTTTTAGTTGAAAAAGTTTTGGTATTTTTTGGCATATCTCCAAAATATATTTTCAATATTTTTCATCGTCATAACATGGAAATTTGTTGGTTTATTTTTATTGTTATTTGCATTTGACTTAATTTATTATTTAAGAAGCTTTTTTTTCCTTTAATCGAATTAAAAATTAATTATCTCTGAATTTTTTAAGATTTCTTTATATATAAATTCTTACAACTTTTATGGACTATAAAAAAAAAATCAATTTTTATGTTACCTTTAGCTTTATTTTAATTTCGTTAAAAAAATATAAATTAATATTAACAAAAGGCTATAAATAAAAGCTAAGAAAACTGAAAGACTATAAATATATTTTTTTTTTTCTGACCAGGATTCAAAATTTACCACAAGTTTTTTTTTTCTCAATATATTAAATTAAAATTATAGTCTCATGTTTGGCGAGGTATAAAAGAAAAACTTTTATTAGAATTCTTGATAAATAAAAAATATATAATAAAATTGTGAACTTTACATAATTTTACTAAATAAAAATAAGTATCTTTTTTTAATTTTAAATGAATCTTACATAAAAGGTAATTTCCTCCCACCAAAACTTAATATTTTATAAGATTTTTTAATAAAAACTGAAAATAATAAATATGTTTTATAACACTCATCGACATGATATTTCAATGCTCGAAAGTTAGCTAATGATAACATATTTCTAAAGTTTGTTATTGATGGTTGGTTGGTAGGTTCTAAAGGAGTGGAAATTTCGAGACTCCCACACACATATTCTACAAAAAAGTGAGCCCATTGTACCTTCCAATCAAACGTTGCATCATTGTTATAGTGTGTCGACCCATCCCACTCCTTTGAAAATTTTAAAACATGTAAATTTTATTATATTCTGAAAGATTAGTTTTATTGGTGGTTGAAAGTTTTAATTGCAATTACTAATGCTACCTATATTATAACAATAACAATAACAAACAGCCGCATCTCTTACTAACTGAAAGTTTTATTATCTGAGCATAACGTCGTACTATTTCTAAACCAATAAGGGCCGTTTTTTCAATGAAAGTTTAAACTTAAGTATAACTAAACCGAGTTTAAATTTAAAATTGGTTTAAATTAAGATTCGTTTGCTCAATAAAAATTTATCGTAGGGATAACTAAACTGAGTTTAAATAAAGGAAATATTTATTTCCCAGGGAAATTTAAGTTTGGTATGGCAGTACCGGAAACTTTAACGATTGATTTAAAAAAAATTTAAAACTGCCAATTTGTTTATGTTTTTATAATTGTGAATTTGTGGTAAAATATAAATGCAAAATAATTAATTAAAAAAAAACGGAGTCCCGAAAAAGATGCCCAAATTACAGTAGTGTAGAAATAGATAAATTAATTAATAGTGTAAAAAAATATAAAAATATAATTGAATGCAAAAAAACAGATACTATTTCTTCCAGAGAAACGAGAAAAAATTTCATCATTTATTAAATTTAGCACGTATTGTACAGTGCTTTTTGACAACCGAAATCTAGCAAAGAAATCAAAGTCATCCCATTTATTAAAATGGTCAATTATTTCATTAAATGTTTTTGGACGCCGGGCTTGGTTTAATGTCTTTGTAAAATTTAAAATGTCCTCATCATCATCCAACATATCTTGGTAATCTTCCATTTAAAATAAATATTTAAAATCACTTTTCTTAATAATAATTTCTTTTCACAATTAATGCCAAAACAATAATGTCACAACACAATTTTTTTTCATAAATTTCACATTTGAATTATTGTCATCGCATTTTTCCAGCTGATTTGACATACATACGCGTAAAAATACGCACAATATAACAGAATAAAGATAAACTGAGTTTAAACTACGAAAATCGGTAGTTTAATTTTATCTAAGTTTAAGGGAGATAAACTTAGTTTAAGCGATTGAAAAAACGAATTTTCGAATTAAACTTAGTTTAACTTTAAACTGAGTTTAAACTCGCATTGAAAAAACGGCCCTAAGAGTACAATGTCTTCCCTTCAACTATTTCTTAATTGAATTGCACTCTTAAATTGATTTTTTCACTTTTTCAGTATTTTCGGTTTTGTCAGAATTTTTATAAATTAATAATTGAGTGTGTAAATTATAAAGCTACAAAAATTTACTAATAATATAAAACCATTTGAGAAGATTTTAAAAATAAAAAGTTCGTAGAATTATATAAACATTCAAATTATATGCATAAAAATAACAACAAATATAAATAAAATTAGAATTCATTTTTTTTTTTTTGAGTAGTTAAATTTATTTTTCAATTAACTTGTTATTATACGATTATTTGATTTCAAATCCTTATTTTCTTAAAATTACATTTTGGCCCAGAAGGCACTTACACTAAGCTATTAAAAGTTTATAACAATTTAACAACTTCTTAAATAAATTTATGTAGATTTGACTTTTTTTTATGTTGTGTCACTTTTTTAAAACAAATGTAAACAAGTCACTTGATATTAATTATATAATTCGTAATTTTACGAGTAGTTGTGGAAGTGTTGTGATCGAATGAATGGTTGAAAAAATTATCTCAAAAATTAAAAAAAAAAAAAAAGCAGAATAAGCGTACACACGAGTGTCCACAAAAGTTGTAAAATTTGGGATCAGTGGTTTCAAAATTTCTGAATTATTTATTTCATTCATTCTATTCTAGACTAGAGCTTAATAAGTGTAACCCTATTTGAATACACAGCTTAGTATCATGATTTAGTAGATTATGCCAAAAAAAACATAAATTAATAGATTCCTATGTTAATCGAAATTCATATCGTAATTATCGGAATTCATATCGTAAGAAATATGAAATTGTGTTTATTAAGCTTGTTTTATATAAAGAAGCTACGAATTTTGGCCTACCCCCGAAGTTAAATGTTTTTTTTTTTTAATTATTAAAACTCTCATAATAATAACTACAAGAATAAAATTATTTATATTTAATTAAAATTGTAATTGAATTGAAGATTTGAAAATAATCAAATGATTTACATTAATCTTAATTTTGTTTTTCTGAATTTTAATTATTTCTGTTTTTTTTTTCTGTTTTTTAAGAATCTTTTAATTAACTTTTTTATTTCTAAAGTAAACATTTTTTTCGAGAAGCTTAATTTTATAAAATATTTATTTCAATAATTTTTTAACCTTTATAAATTTTTAATATTATACTTTTTCTTAAGATTTTGATTATTGTGAAATAATTTTTAAGTATATAATATAAAATTTATAAGGAATCAAAGTTAAATTTCAAGTAAAATATAAAATTTTTAATTCAATTTAAAAATGAACTTTAATTGAAATTAATTGAGCAATTATTGTTTTATCAAAAATTTAAATAAAATTTACATTTTATTGACTATTAAATTCAGATATATATAACAATATTTTTAAATTTAGGTCAAATTTTGTGACAATTGTCAGCTACGAAATTATTATTGAAAAAAAATTCTGTATGTTTTTCAAATAGAAAAAACTTAATTTTATTTATAAGTTTATTAAATGAATTTTGCAATTTCACAAAGCGATTTACAAAAATTATGTAACACACTATAAAATTATTCAATTTTCCGAAGATTTTATAATATAGGTTACAATTATACAGCAATCAAAGTTGTGATACTGGTTTCAGCCATTTTTACGGCTTATTCTAATGTATTCAATTACAATTCACTAAACATTGAATGGAATGAAGCTATTTGAAAATCATTAGCGCCACCTAGAGGTACAAAATTCACTCAATTTCAAAATTTGTTTTAGTTAAATAAATATTCAAACAATTTATCTGCTTTGCGTGGCTATTTAAAGTCACAATAATAGAATTTTATAATAAATAGCTATAGATACAATAATATTATATAATTTGATATTGAATTAAGTAACACTTAATTAAAGAAATGTATAACAATACAATTTTTCAAAATATATTAAACAACATAAATTTATCTATATAATTATTAAAATCAATGTTTTATTTTTTTTATATAAATATAACATTTTAAACTTAAATCTGTATGTAACAACAGGATGAACCACAACAAAATTAATTGAATAAATCGTATAGTATACATTATATTTACTTACTATTATGCTGGTCCTAAAATTGTATATTATGTTGTCAAAAAGATACTCTAATAATATATATTTTTATCTGTTGAGTATCTCTTAATCTTTCAATAAAACGAATTGTTGTGTGCACTTAAGTGAAATAAGTGGAGAATTCTGTCATACAAATTTACGCAAAATAATGATGGTAATAATGTTCACTTTGTCTCTTAGAACATAAATATATATATAGAATACATAAATATCTTTAATAATCGGATATACCCATTAAATTTATAAAATGTAACCAGAGGCTCTTTTGTATTAGTAGGATATAATTTCAAAAAAAAAAAAAAATGTTTTATCTTAAATATATATAAATAGTAAAGATATTTTTATTTGGTTTGTTAGAATAGTATTTTCCCGGTTTTATTTTAGTACTATTACAAAATACCAGATAAAATTAATGACTTAATTTAAATTTATTATTTATCTGGAAAGTATATTTTAATAAATTGTATTTAAAAATTTATAATATTTTAGTAATTTGCCAACGAAAAAATAAATTATAGAAATTCTTAAGAAGGAAAACTTTTAATTGAAAATATTTTTAAAATTAAATTTGTTAATATAATATTTTCTAAATAATATAATTTTAATTTTCCCTTTTTCAATTTTTTTTTATTAAATTATATAGTATTTTGGTCGACAGATAGGAAACACAGATAAAATTTGCATTAATTTGTTAAATATAATATTATAAAATTTAAATTTAAATTTAAAGGAATTCTCAATTTCATGAATTTGTATAATTATTTATTAAGTTAATGATAATTTTTCTGTACATTTAAAATATTATTTTAAAATAATTCAATTTCGAAATATTTCAATATTTTAGCTATTCCCAATACTCTACCATAATTGTTATAAATATAGATAAATTAACGCTGAATTGTATTGAATTTCAAAATCATGAAGCAGTGTTATATTAAATTTATTAGCTATATGATATTATGAGTTATAATATTAGGGAATAAGATATATTCAATTTTGATTGTGCATAAGTAACGTGCTATATTTCATTTTTATGAAATTATATCATTAAAATAAATTTTGACATAAAATTAATATTTTGGATAATAATACTATGAGAACATTTTAGTACCAAAACAATTTTGATATTTAAATTGAAGTTAATTCACCAATAGAAATAATAAAACTAAACAGAAATTTATGAATTTTTTAAGTTAATATTTTTGAATTATCATAATACAGGGTGTCAGCCGGGAAGGTATACTACTTTGTTTGTTTATAATTTTTGATTAAATGAAAGAGAATGGATCTTATATTGATAAATGTTTTATTTAATGTCGGCAATTATGTATGGAATACAATATCAGATAAATGTCCGCCTCTGTTAGCCTCACAAATGCGAGCCCTTTTGACCACATTTTTCATTACATTCTCACACATTTCACGCGGTATTTCATTAATTTCATCACGAATATTTTGTTTGAGTTGCTCAAGCTGTTCTAGTTTGTTTGCATAAGCCTTGCTTTTTAGATATCCCCACAAAAAGAAGTCCGGAGCAGGTCTCGCAGTAATTCCATTGTAATCCTGGCTGTATGCGATGTGGCACAGTCTTGTTGATACCACATGTTAATCAAGCCCAAAGCATGCAGTTGTGGCGTTAAAAAGTTTTCAATCATATCACGATATCGCTCCCCATTCACAGTTACCGTTACGCCGTTTTGATTTTCAAAGAAGTAAGGTCCAATGATTCCTCCTGACCAAATTGCACACCAGACTGTCACTTTTAATGGATGTAAAGGTGAGTGATGAATAATTTGAGGGTTTTCCATTTCCCAGAACCGACTATTCTGTTTGTTCACATATCCATTTAAATGAAAATGTGCCTCGTCACTCATTATGATTTTTTCATGAAAATCGGGGTTGTCACGGGCGAGCTGTAACAGCCTATTGACATATGTACGGCGGCTAAATGGTCTTGTGGAAGAAGCTCTTGTGTCAACTGAATCTTAAATGGAAACAAATGCAAATCCTTGTGCAAAATTGTGGCCAAATTTGTTCTTTGAAGACCAAGCTCCTGAGCACGGCGTCGAATTGAGGTTGATGGATTGTTTTGAACACTTTCTTGAGCAGCAGTAATGTTTTCAGCCGATCTTGCAGTACGTTGTGGCCCATGCTTGGGCCTATCACTTACAGACCCTCTTTCTTCGAAATCATTCACTACACGATAAATAGTGCGTTTTGTTGGCACGTTGTTTCTCCCAAAAATTTTACGTAACTTTCTCATCGTCACAGTTATCGATGATTGATTTTGATAAAATGTTTTAACGATTAAAACACGTTGGTTTATCGAATATTTTTCCATAATAAATTTGCCAAGTGTGTACTTCACGACTGCCAAATATGAACTGTCAAGACTAACATTTACCACAATGGCGGCAAAACAAAGTAGTATACCTTCCCGGCGGACACCCTGTATTATATAATAAAGCTAAAAAAGAAACACTGAAAAATATGTGATCGGTTTCATATCTTATAAAAGTTATGCGCTAGTTTTTGGGTTACGTTTTTACACCGTTTTTGCGAGCTGTAGGCATAATACACATTTCTTTCGTTTTTTGAACTGACATTGTATAGAAAGGGTTCTTTCTATACAATGTCAGTTCAAAAGCCGAATTGCGTGTATATAGTAACATACATAAATAATTTAATAAAAAATTAAATAGAAGCTATGAAATTTTGCCAATAATTTTGGAAATTTTGGAAATTTTGTCCAACATTAAGTTCATAAGTTCGATTACAACAATTACTTTGATTTCTATATCAATTGTCAAAATTAATTTATATATTGAACAGTTCAAGAAAAAAATTAGTTTATTAAAAAAAAAAAAAAAATTTATAAAAAGGATATTTTTGACGAAGGTTTATAATAAAAGTCGAAATATATTTTTCAATTATTTTTGTTTTGTGTCTGGGTTTTAAATATTGATTATTATTTTTTTTAAAGACATTTTCGAAGGATAATAAAAATATAAATAAATTAATTAAAATTGGATTATGGCCTTTAAAAAAATAAGCTTTTAAGAAATTGAATTGGATTATCTGTTATCAAATTTGAATTTTCTTTTAACATTTTTTACGAATATTTGCTTTGAAAGCAAATAGAAAAATATTTGAATATACATATATCAATTTTAATCAATATTTAATTAGTAATTGAAAATAACAATGAAATTAGTAATACATTAGTACTGGAATTATAACACCAAAGTTGTTAACATAGTATTATAAATGCATATTATATCTATATGTAATTATAATTAAAATATATTTAAATTTATACTTATATTATATATATTTAAAAATTGTCGTTAAAATGATTTTCTAACATATAATTTATTTACCTGAGAATATAGATAAATAACAATGTCATTTATTTGAATATAAATTGATAATTCGATTTTTTGATTCCCGGTAAGTTTATCGAAAACGAATTTATCGAAAACGAGTTTATCGAAAGCGAGTTTAAAGAAAATCAGTTTATCGAATGATTAATTGATCGAATGACGAATTTATCGAAAAATATTATTTTTAAGGAACTTGTGGATTTTATCTCATAAAAGCATGTCTCTTTTTAAAAAATTAAAAACTTTTAAATATGTATCTTATTTATATACAGAAATTTTAAATATTTTATTTATATATGTACATAATATTTATATTTTAATTTTAAAATTTAATATGAAAGATTGTGAGCAATCGATCGTAAATAATCATTTATATCAATATTTTCATGCCAACGATCGAAAACCCGCAACAATTCGTCTCAGGCAAATTCTGCAATACGGCATAGCAATTCCATAATTAGTGATTAAATTTCGGTGGGCGGCGTCCTATGAGACGATTAGGTCGCCCAATCCATGTGTCCTCAAAATAATCAACCACGGGTAGCATATCGCCAGTAAATATATTACTTTCACATAGAACTTCAAATGTGTTTATAATAACATTTGTTGGAACAAATGCCATTGCAGCAAGCATTCGAAATTTCAATGCGAAATCTGGATCATTTTTATACTGCTGTTTTAATCCAGATAATTGTATTTTACGCCTAATACATTGATTAAAATGAAAATAAAAAAAAAACTAGAATGCATGGATATTGGAAATTCTCGTTGAAATGCGTTGATCATTGCGACTTCAAAATCCGTCATTATTGTTTGAGGATTGCAATGACCAGTTAATTCTTTTACTGCTTTCAAAAAACGTACATATGTTTCTTCTCGTTTTTTTTTGTCTTAACCCTTTTTTCAATATTTTTTATCTAACACGTATTTTTTCCAACAAATCCTATTATAAACACATTTGAAGTTTCTGTATATAAAGAAAAAATTTAAAAGTTTTTAAATTCTTCAAAATAATATTTTTCGATAAACTCGTTTTCGATAAACTCGCTTTCGGTAAACTCGTTTTCGATAAATTCGTTTTCGATAAACTCGTTTTCGATAAACTCGTCGGCTACCGATTTTTTTAAACATGTAATAAATATAGAGATTAATATAACATGAATATCGGATATAAATTTATTACATTATTAGTGCAGGCGTATAATATTACATAGCTATCAGCTATTTTTATAAATCTAGAAAAACATACAAAATTGATATTTACAGAATTACAGAATAAAAACAGTATTGTGTCATAAGTAATTCTACTCTTATAAGTAAAAATTTCACAAATTTTGTATTTGTTATAATGACATTAATATACACGGAACTATAAATATTTTATAATTGATTTTCCTAGGAAAATCTTCTGTTCAGTCCATTTTATCCATGAGAATAGATTATTTTATAGTAAACTAATTGTGCTCATTGAATATAACTGTTGGATCGGTAAATATAGTACTTAGCTTGGGATTCCAATAGATGGCATATGGCGCTATGGAGATGAAAGTATAAAACCAACACTGAAGCATATAGTAGCGCTTGTCAGGTACCAATATGTAGGACGATAAATACTGCAGGGTGGGTCGGCTCATTTAATACTACCTTTGTGAGGAATCGTTCTCTTCATAAGGGTAAGAAGAAATTTTTATTGATTAGTTTTTGAAATCTGACATAGGGACCATTCAGATAGCGATGCGTGATTACCTAAATTAAATACTAAATAGTATGACAACCTAAGTTAGTTATATTGTTTAGTATTTAATTTAAGTAAATTTACATTATAATTATAATTATATTATAGTTTCTGCTATTATTACTATTCTTAAACAAAGTTCTGTTTTCAAAACTTAAATGAAAACAATACAATTTTGCAGATAATCTTATTTATGACAAAGATAGTATTTTTCATCATAGAGGATTTCATATCAGTATCGTATAGAATTAGAGTATACTTTTCAATATATATAATATTCATGAAGCATATAATATACGGAACAAAAATTTTCAATTAAATCATTGTATACATATATAAAAATTGTGTTAAAACATATAAATAGATTATTAAAATTTATGCTAGGATAAGACTGTTAAAATATATAATAATCTTAATAAAAAATATAGATATGTACTTATATAACATTGCATGTGAACCTAATTGCTCAATTATATTTTGACAATATAATATCCTAGAAAAATTTCTGATTTTTATTTTATTTATTTATTTAATTATGACTATTAAATAGATTATTTTGACTTATATACATTATAAATATGCAAAATAAAGTGGATTTTCTTTAAAAAAAAAAAAAAAAAATTAAAAATAGAATAAAGAAATTAAAAGATTTTAAGAAAATATGAAAATATTTAATGAAAGTATAGGTGTAAAAATTACATAATATTATTTTAAATTAAAGTGCTTTTTATTCTACATTAATAAAGATTTCTGTCGCTCAAAAGTCAAAAGTAATAATTTATCTATTACATCATCAAAAACAACAAGAAAAATTAATTCGATAATCTGTTGGAAAATTAGAATTTAATGTATTTTTTTTTACATAAAATAGATTATATTATTTTTCATTTCTATTTTTTTTTTTTTTTTTAAATATTCAAATTCATTTTGTTTTTATACTGTTTAGAAATTTCAAAAGTATAAATTGAGTAGATATAGAACTTAAATGAGCACTGTAAAAATATTCATGTTGATGTCGACCACTTTAATTACTAAGCTGTTGATATTATTAATTTAAATAGAATTTGTATAATTGTCACGTGAATTGTTACGTAACAATATTAGATTAGAAAAATCGATGTTAACCTTAAATTGTTACCAAGTGTCTAATCTAATTTAATTATTATATGAAATCAAATTTTATGTAATTGTTGTGGTATAATTTTTATTGTTAGCATATTAATAATATATAAAGGCATGAATATAAATTTAAATAATTTAATTATTGAAATGAATTTGTCTTCACAAAATTGATATCTCTTGAAAATCATTTTTGTTGTATATTTCTATTGTGCCGAACGATATGAAGAAATACAATTAATTATCAACATTATATATTTATGGTTAGCAATACCGGGAACCCTATCTGTTTTCCTATCACAAAATACCGGAAGAAAAAATAACTAATACCAGGATTTAATTTTTAATTTTTTTCTCAAAAATTTTTTTTAAGAATTTGATAAGGAAAATTAAATTTTTTCTTTTTTTAAATGTGACCTTAAAAAATTGATTTTTGAGAAATTTTTATTTTTATCGTTTACGAGTTCGGAAAGTTAGAAAATGCAATAATAAAAATCCACATACACAAAATTTGAATGTACACAGTAACATCTCCTAGACGCTTTCTTCAGATGAAATTTCATACATGGGGTCATTAAATGATGGGATTTAATAGTCATTTATGTCAGATAATTTGATATCATCGTGTCCATGTTGAATTCCCAATTATATTTCATAATTGAACTTCATCGTACAGTAATTGTATGTCCCAGAAATTTCGAGTCAGTACAGTACCTTGAGTTGGTTCATTTATTAATTCTTTTTCAAAAAGAGTCTAATTCCGGTACTAATCGTTGGATTTGGAAGAATGCAATCCTGAAATCACGGAACTGTAAAGTATTGTAACATCCCTAATTAAATTATTGTGAAATCTATTATTAAACATATATTTCTATATTTCCAAATTAATAATTAAAATAAACTTTTCACTTTATACAAAAATCTATTTACATAGAATAACAAATTTATTATTAAACATTATATATAAAATAATTGTCGGTTTTGTATAAAATTAAAGAAAACTATAGAAATATGATATAGAATCAAAATATATGTACATATATATATAATTAATTATTCAACTATTCAAAATATGAAAATCTTTCATTGTTCCTTTATTAAATTATTACAACATTCACATTTAATATACTAAAAACTTTTCATGATTTATTTCCCAGTTATTATTTATTTACCTCTTCTTTATTTTCTAACTTTGTTTATGTCAACGTTAACATAGTGGAAAGCATTAAATTACATATTTTCATGTATAGTAAAGATTGCATATAAAACTTTTTAGCCACTTCTTATTCTTTTCATAGTTAGTTACGTAAATTAATTACATGGTGGAAAATATATAATTTTATACATTATTATATTAGTTTACGTATTGACGATATTTTAAACAGCAAAATTATTCAAATACCCAACATTTTTTTTAAATATCAGTTCATACTCAATATAATTTAGGTGATGATACACATTTAAACTTAAATCATATATTAGACTTCATAAACTTTCAGTTGGTCCCCTTAATTTTTCTAAATTTAATTCACTATCTTCAAGGACATAATATAAATTTTAATTTCCTGTATAAAATATTTTCAACTTATTATATTAGTTCAGCCTTCAGTATAGTAAATTAAATTAGGATGAAGGCGTCTTTGAAAGTTTTTGAATCTCTTCATATACTATTTATCTTATATACCTATACGTTAAATTATATATTCATCTGTTTTTAATAATATGAGAACGTATGAAAAAGTAAAAAAAAATAAACATAATAACTGCAATGTTAGGTAAAAACACCTACACAGATTTAGAGATTTATTTACACTTTGATAAATTTTACATTATATCCTTTATGAAAATTTAATTTATGAAAATTTAATCAGAAAATAGAGTAATAAAAAAAGGAAAAGGTAAAATTCTAATCTCTCTGACCTTTCATAAAGCAAAAGATTAAGTCAAATGAAAAATAGTTTTCTGGTATAGAAATTATGAAAGGGATTGCACAAGGACGGAATTGTTCTTTTATTAAAAATGTGTCAAAAATAGTTTACTCTGTATATTGCTAGTTTACAATAGCAATATTTTAGCATCGAGACCTGTGAATGAATTAGATTTTCATGACTAAAATACTATGCCAAATAATATTAAAATATGATAAATTGAAAATTAATAAAATCAAACTTACAAAATGCTTTCAATGAAATTCAAGCTTATTTAAAAAAATGGAAAATTAAAATTAACATTAATGCCTCTAAAACATAACCCATCGTTTTTACTGGGAAAAGAAACTTAGAATATTTACTTTCTCAAAACTTATATCTTGCAAGTGAAACTGTTGAAAATATTAAGTGCTTGGGAATAATATTTGATAAAAAAATTACTTTCAAGACAAACATAGAAGCTAGCATAAAAAAGTGCTACATAATTACAAAAATGTTATATCCATTAATTTCTAGAAACTCCAAATTATCTACAGATAACAAGATTGCAATTTTTAAATCAATATTCCAAAGTGTATTGTTGTATGGCTCGCCTGTTTCGGGGGAATGTGTAAATTCTCATATAAAATTCCTCCAAATAAAACAAAATAAGATCTTCAAAATGATGTTAAATTTACCATGTCTCTATTCTACAAATAAGCTTCACACCAAAGCAAACACTTCAAAAATAGCTGTCAGAATTATACTACTTAATGAAAAATTCTTTAGAAATTGTATCTGTTCACTTAATGCTATAATAACAGATATCTGTTAAAATTAAATTTATTCTGTTGAATCATCTTTTACTTTAGCATAAGTTAGGTTATTAGTTAAGTATATTAAAATCAAGTTTTTAAATAAGGTTTTAACTAGTTTTCCTTATAAAAAAATAATATAAAATAATAAATACATATATATGTACATTACATATAAATAAATTAAATAATATGTTATTCTGTTGAAATTAATAAGACTAACTAGTTGTAAATGACAAACATTCCTCATCTCTTAAATAAGTTTTTTTTTTAATAATTATAAGAAATTTACAGATATTTAAATTTAAATAAATGAAATTAAATATTAAATATTATTTAAATAATAAAATGATGGTATATATTTGAGCCAATAAAATACTTAGAACTACCAAAAATGTTCCGAAGAAAGTTGGGTTTTTCTTCGCAGACGTAAATTCCTGGAATAAAAAGTCAAGTAAAAAAATTTGTTCGGTTTGTATATATAAGTTCTATACTATGTATAAAGAAGAACTTTTCGGTTTGTATATAAGTTCTACTATAAAGAAGAACTTATGTAATGTATATTGGCTTTAGTTGCACTCTATAGTTTTTTCTTACAGGAAAATGCGGAATTGTAGAGTAAAAATGGGATCTATAAATGTTATTTTTCTTTACTATTTTAGAACTATTGTTTTATTAAAGGAGATTTACTTACATATTTTAATGTACTTTTTACAGGATTATGCTATTAAATTGTTAACTATATGTAAATACATAGTTTTATTGAAGAAACAATGTAAATGTAATCTTTATAGAAGAATGCAATTGTTAGGTAAAATTTTAGGAGAATATTTAACTACATACCTATATGGATATATTCGTTTTTTGTCGTTTTTATAAGAATAAAGCTAATGTTCAAGGTCTTTATAAAAACTCGAATTTTTGTGACCATATTAATCAAAATAAATCGTGTAATAATGTAATTAAATTTTCTTTTAAAACCTTTTAAGAAAAGACCAATGAGTAAATAAAGGATTGAGTGTATCTAATTGAATCTGGTATTTTTATACGTATTTTTAAATTGTGATCCGTTTTGTAATTCAATGCATTTATGATAACGTTATACACAAACCGTTATATCCTACCTAAACAATTGTTAAAAATTTGTTAAATAAAACGATCTGTAAATTTTGTAGTAACATACAAAATACATATACATGAAATTATGGCCGCAGAAATTATGCAAAAAGTTAAAATTTTATATCTACAAAAATATAAATTCACAGAATAACCTAATGCTCGGTATTCAGATTGTTATCATATTTTATAATTAAATGAACAAATACAAAATTTAAATAAAAAGGCGACAATTCTATTAAATTATCAATTTCTTTCTGTTTTTCTTATTTTAATTATAGTTTTTATTGAAATTCTTAAAAATTTTGATTTCACTTAATTATTCGTATACACGGTTTGGATTTGATGCACTGAGTCCATGCTTAAATTTCAGATTTATAGGAAATTGTTCTATAAAAATGTGTTCGAGATATCAGTAATTAATTCCAATGAAATCGCATATTCGACATCTTTTTTCTATTGTAATTATACGATTTCTAAAAAAAAATCGCCATTGCTAAAATATAAACGTTTATCAATATTAGTATTCATAGTAGGAAAATTGCGATAGTCATAAAATTTCCCTGTTGTTCATAGTAGAATAATGACTTTATCCAGTATCGTTTATATTATTATTTGGGATCATGTTATACGATACATTCAGCAAAATTAAAATATAAGTATCATTTTTATATGATTGGGTAGTTTGCTAATTTATTTGTAATTGTAAATTGTAAAAATAAAATACAATCTAAAGAAATTTATGTTTGTTACAAAAAAACATTATAATATTTTATTAAGTTTTTTTTTTTTTAAATTTTTATAAAATATTGTTTATTTATAATCACCACTTTTTCAAAAATTACTTTTAATACTACTTTCAATATTAGTGTTTAAAAATTACATTTACTTCCCGAACACATACTAAAATATAATATATGTACTTCCTTTGAAACTTAAAATACTTCTCTTGTTACGTCATACGACACTAAATAGTAAAATGTATTTTTTTTAAAAGGGTTACGATTACGATACTCGAAAAATACATATTTGTCAAATAAGGTTATTCAAATTATGTATATTCCCTGTAAACTTCGACATGGAAGGTTTTAGATTTTCGATTATTTCATATTCCATGTTATTAAACATTTCTGAATTCGTAAAGATTATTTCAATTCTTAAATAAAAATTACCGATTTTAAGTTAAATTAAAGTGCATTCCTTTAAAAATTAACTTTGAAGAAGAAATAATCGGAAACTTAACTAAACAATAAACTCATTATAAATGTAGAAAAAAAAGTTTAAAGTGTTGTAATTTTTATATAAATACATTTTTAATATTTTTAAACGTTTATATATAAATATAATTTTATGTAATAATTGTAGAAATATCAATATTTTTTTTAAGTTATATCTAATTAATTATAGAAATTATAGATCAAATTATATCTTTAACATTTTTCATATTATTCATTAATATAAATAACATTATAAATAATCATGCCGATTATGTTGTTCGATTGAAATTTATCGAAAGGCTTCGATCGTTCTTCGATTGGATTTTATTTTCCTATTATGCAGTTCGATTAAATCGAATAGAAAGGTGACATCTAGTTCTGTTAGTACTGCCAAAGTAAATTAGGGATAAGGCAACTAATGGTTCAAACAAGCTCGACTGACGACGGACGCGACGGATGCAACGGACGGACAATAAACGTATAAGAATTTTCGATCGAGCAAACTCGACGGTTGAGACGGACTACATATTCTTCAATGATAGTTTATAAACAATTTTTTTTTGTAAAAAAAACTATGTACTTATATTTTATATTAATTTTTCACAACTTATAATACACTAAAAAAATTTTTGGAATGTCAAATAAATTTATTTTAATTCAAAATTTTGAAAAGTACCTATTTTATATCCGTCGTGTCCGTCGAAAGTTGAAATCGATTGAACTTTTGCGTCTTGCGTCCGTCGTGTAAGTCGCGTCCGTCGTGACTTTGCTCACTTTCATATATTCCTATACATTTCAACTTTTTTTCGACATTTGAATCCGTCTCCGTTGCGTCGAGCTTGTTTGATTGTTTTATATCTTAGTTGCCTTAGATATAAACAAGTATATTTTCTAATTTTTATGTCAAATAAATCAACAAGTGTTAAATAAACAAAATGGTTTTGATAATAATAAATTATTGGTTATAATAAAATGGATTCAATTGATATATGAGCTGATTCAAGCGACAGTGGAGAAGAATGTTCCTATTCAATCCAAATTATTTTAGAAACATAAGTTTATCTATAATTTTCCAGTTAATTATATTTAATTTGTTATATACTTACATTTTATTTGGTTTATAATTTATATAAAATCAAACAAACAATCACCCCAATTCTGTATGGCGTGTATCAAGTGACAAAATTGAATTGGTATTATGATTGTCGGTTTTCGATGTTTGTCGGTTGTCGTACTAGCTCAATCTATTGTACAGGAAACAAACTTCTAAATGCGACAAATTTCGTTTTTTATTTGTATTCTATAATCTATAACATAGTGTGTGAATCGACAAAAGTCGTTTCAAATGACAAAATCAGCCGCACAAATTTTATTCTCCGACTAGACGAAAATAAATTTATTCTCCGACTAGAAAAAAATACTTTGAAGAAAATAAATTTAAATTAATGAAAACTGTTGAAAATATTTTTTGGAAAAATGGAGAAAATGTAAGTTTACATAATTTTAACAAATAAAAAACAGTTGGAGTGTTTGGTGGGCTTAATGGAGCATAATACATCATTAGCGAGAGGCTTCCATAAAGGAGGAGTTACACCAATGGATTTGAAGAAAAAATGGAACGACATTGCTCCACAAATTAACAGCAAGGATCCACCTTTCAGGGAAGGTTGTGGACTTTACTTTTCAGGGAATTTACTTTTCTGTTGGCTTCTAAATTTCCATTTTCCACTTCGTCTGAAGACAAAAAAATTTCTACACTATTCATTTTTTTTCCAAAAAATTTTTAATAAATAATTTACACAAGTATCATAAGCAGAATTTACACGCTTCAAGTAATCGTTCAAGTTCCACATTCAAGTAGAACGATTTTACACGATGCGCAAGTCGTCTTTTTTATATCTACTTGAATCCCACAAAATAAAAATAGAAATGCTTTCTATTTTTTTCAAACTTGAACGGCACTCTACATATAAATAAAATACAAAATGTTTTTTTTATTTGAGATTTGACACTTTCGATATTTTTTCCAATCATTTGCTACCAACATAAACATTTCAATGTATTGTTCCCAATATTAATAAAAAAAAATTACTTGAAGCGTGTAAATATAAAAATTCATTCAAGTTCCACTTGAATAGGAACCGAATTTAATTTTTACAGAAACTTGAATGAAAAACTTGAACTGTGTAAATTCCGCTATACTCAAAAAAATAAATAATATTTTACACTTCTTAATGAGCATTACGATATCTATGATGTGATATTCAAACTTGCAAAAACGACTTGTCGTGTCGTATAGCTTACAGAATACCAAAATAAAAACGAGACGACAAAAAAAGTGATACGACTCTTCAAGTGACACACCATACAGAATTGGGGTGAATTTAAAATTATGAAAAATCGACCATTCGATCAAAAAAAAATACATCCAAAGAATATTGGATTATTTTTTTGACTAAATTTTATCCATTCGAACTGCATAATGTACTACGTTCGATTTTATCGAAACGATTCTATAAAATCGAATCCAATCGAACTACATAATCGGCATGAATATAAATATTTTTTTTTTAAATTTTTTTACGGATTTGGTAAAACAAAAATATATTTAGCTAATATTTTTCATTGTTTTTTGGTAGTTTTAAAAGTCCATTCCTTAAATTGAACAAATTTAACAAGCTTCAATAAGAATTGAGCCAGAAAAATCATTAATGTAATTTAATTTTAGAAACCTTTAGTTTTGGAACCTTTTTTAGATTTCTGCAGCGAATCTAGAATAATTAACTTTTAATCGTTTGACAGTTTATACATTGATAGTATATTTATAACTAGTCAAAATGGAAAAATAAAGCCTAAATGCCAAGTTATTTAAAATTCATATTTATTATAAAATGTTTCATGATAAAAGTGCTTGAAATACGCGCGATATTCTTAAATTATGTACCTGAATTTAAAGTTCATGGGTATTATCATAAACAGGTTATTAATGTTATATTATTATCTATTTATTTAAAAGAAATTTACAACTAGTAATGTAATTTTTATTATTTAATAAATAAAATATTAATAGATATTGAATGAACATAGATTATACGTTGTTGTATGATCTCCAAGGTAGTGGAATTAATGCCCATTTTTGATAGGAATCATGTCTTCGGCTACATAGTTTCAATATGACTAAATTATTTGCTTTATAAATTGTGGATGATCCTGCTGGTTTTACATTAACTAAATCTTTTGAGACTGTTAAGCAAAGGTTAGTGTTACTAATGAATATTTTTTGAGTCTAAAAAAAAAAAAAAAATTATAAAATAAAATTAAATTTCCAATTTTGATATATTTCTTACATTGAAATCATATTCCCATGTAGTTTTATATATACATGGATTCAATGAAACAGTGAATATATTATCAATTGTCCATAAAGGATCAAAGTTTATACAATTATTCTCATTTGTCATGATTACACCATCGTCAGTTATCACAAAATTATCCTTTAATTTATTATCAGATAAACAATTTCCGATTCCTACAAAATTGCATTTGTCACATCTGGACACATTCAAATGATTTTGTAAACAATTATTGTTCTCAGAATAATTTATTGAACTCATCAACATATGAGCATTTTGCCATATTTTCTTAATAATGTCTGACCATTTTGTAGGTACAAATTTTGATAATATTTTACACAACAATTTGTCATAAATATTAACTAAATTAGTTGTACCATTTAACCAAACTATTTTACCATAGAATCTGTTATGAGCGGGAAAGTAATTATCCGGCCAGACATTTTTTAAATACCATGAGAATGATTTGCATCGTAATCGTTTCCGTAGTTTCAACCGATCAGTAACATTTATACGGTTTCGACGATTTTGAAAATTTTTCATATTTAACGTATTATACAAAAAAAAGAAATCGGACCATTCATCCATCCACACAAGTGCTGCACGTTCTAAATTTGAACGTATTATAGTTTTATTTTTCCCAGGCATCTGACGATCTACATGACCAACATTTGAACATGGATGAATTTCTATTTGCCCACCACATTGCCAAATTCGGAAAGACATTTCAATGTTTTCGCCACCAGAAAACTATATTAAAGTAAAAATATAGAATTGAACTTTAAGTTATTTGAAAATATTTTGTTGATTATATACCTTCATTTCTGAATCGTATGTGCCCATTTCATAGAAATAATTGCGATCAATTGAAAATATACCACCAGCCATTAGTGGTGTTTTTATAGGACCTGGCAATCCTTTTTTAACATAAGAACCGATACTATTTAAATTATGTGTTGAAATAAGGAATTATAATTAAGTCAAATATAATAAAAATTAAATATACCTAAGTTTTAAATTCCAACTGGCCGTAAAGTAATACAGCTCATCTTCTTTCGCATAACTAAAATTTTCTTTATCAATTAAATCAATACATGGACAAATAACAATAGTTCGATTTTCTTTTATTCTGGCAAGTAATGGTTCTAACCATCCTTTTGAGCATTCACAATGTGCATCCAGAAATGTTAATATTTCTCCAGTTGCAGCATTTGCGCCTGCTAATCGGGCTCCTACAACACCTTTTCTTTCAGGCATTCGAATAATTTTTATGGAAACTGGAATTTGTTTTATATATTGATCCAGTTCATCTTTTAAGAATTCTAAATATAAAATATCGAATTATTTTAATTTTCCGATTAGTATCTTAAAACTGACCTCTTTCACTGGCATCATCAACTAATATAATTTCTTTTAATAACTGTTTTGGTGTACGAGTTATAACACTCCAGACGGTACGCAACAAAACTGACCATGCTTCATTATAGAAAATTATAATAACTGATGTGTCTGGCAAATCCTGCGGATACTTCTTTAATTGACAACTGAAATTATTTTCGGTTTTTTATAAAAAAAAAATTGTTTACAATATATCTTTAGTTTTTTCTAATTTTGGAAAAGCGTTTTATTTTAATTAGCATATGCCACCGTTAATAGCAACAGAAAGGTAGGTTAATACTCTTCTATATATTATAAAGATTTAACTTATTAAAAGATTTAATGTATGATATAATGTTTCATGTGGTTATTCCAATAACAAATATCATTTATTTGTATAAAAAAATCCATCATTGTCTAAAGCCTTAAATATTTTACGAACTACATTAAGAAGTCAATCTATGAACCAAATATCATTAAAATCGTACAAACGGTTGTAATATATGTTTACTACGCACAGGACCCACGAATGGTTTTGTTTGAAGTTTCGGTATTTTTCAAAAACGTGAAGAAAACATATTTGTTCGAATTCATGAATTAAGTGTTCCCGGTTCGTGAATACTACAGCTGTAAGTTATATATAATAATAAATTTTATTATTGCATTTGGTCTATAACGCAAAACCATTATATTAAAACCATTTCTATATCCCAGAATGAAAAATAAATAAAATTATACTTGCCTGGATGATCTCATATCAGGAAGACTTCGATTTAATGGAATTCTGTCAGATGCTAATAAATTATAATTGTTTATTCCAAATAATTTATCCATTTTCCAAATTTCATCATTCGGAATGATTACTCCTACACCCTGTTTACCTTCACCCTCAATTGGATTAAAATTCAAAGCATTCGTTTCCTCTATATTTCATACAAAAATTTAAAAAAAAATTAATTCTTTCAAATTTAATAATATCACCTTTAGTATATGATTCTTCAATACAATCGTAGATATTTTCTTTTTCTGAATGCCTAAAAATAATAATTTAATTAAGAAATTGTAATTTTAATTAATAATTATTTTATATACGATTTGATTATCGGATTTTCTAAATACATATAATGCCAAATAAAGTACGAAGAAATAACAGTTAAAATAAAAAATATTTTCATATATATTTTTGAAAAAATAGTGCAATCCATTTTTATAATTAAAATTAGTATAAAATGGAAATTGTGAATGATTTTTTAAACTAATAGCACTTATTTTATCGTCAATATGGCGTTTTCTATTTAGTTTTAAGAATGTTGAATAAATTAGACAACAGCAGGAACTAAATGACAAAATACTAAAATTCGTTATGTCTTGGCAATTAGAATATAAAATCAAAATTTTCATAATTTTAATATAATATGACTTTAAATACTTGATGAATTAAATTATTATTATTTTTTTTCAAAAAAAAAAAAATCCAGTGTTTATTATAATAATTGGTTTTTAAAGTACACTATAATTAAACTTAAATCAACTATTCCAATTATGTTAATAATCACATGCTTGTGAAAAAGCGTCCTTAATAAACATTGAATACTGAATCAAAAACTTAAAAGGCTTTTTATAATTAAATTGTTTCAATAAAATGTAACTAAAATGCTGTGATCAAAAATTACGCCAATTAAAAGATCTTAGACAAAATGTACTATAATAATTCTATAATGCTGCGAATATATTTAGTTATATAAATCATGTATGTTATTATCCTAATTCTTCTAACAATTTCTGTTTGTCTAAAATCATTTACTAATTAAAATTATTTCAACTAAACAAAAACATACAAAAATTATCTATTTTTCTGGTTAATTAGTTTACGTTTATATTAATTAACATTAACAATAATGAATTTAATAATATTTTTTTTTTAATAATTGTAATTATGAGTTGGTTTTTTTCGTACTTGAACATAATATATACATCATTACACTCAATATGATTAACTAACTCTATAAGAATATTGATATTTTTAATTTTAACATTACAATTTTCACTTCCAATTTTAACATTATCATGACTATGAATAAAATTGCTATATGAATAACAAAAATTTCAAATATTCAACAAAATTTCAATATATATATACATACTTCTATCAAAAATATCGCCAATTTAGCTTTAATTCCGGTGTCATTAATACAATACCATTCACCATTTTTATACTATTGGTAATATTAAATTTTGAGGTTTTTACAATATAAATTGAACTAATTAATGTTTACATGTTTAATTGAATATAACAATAATTTGAATAATTTTAAACTTAAATTTTCTTAAATTATTGTATCATATTTATAATCTCTAAAATTTTAATATGTATCTCACAAAAATATACTTTACATAAATCATTCTAATACATAATTTTAATTTGTTTATTTCAGTCCTTCAAATAATCTCAATATAGCATGATAGCTACCATTACAAAACGAACCTACTATATTTCATTTGAATTGTATAATTTATAAATGATAGTTATTTATTGCCTCAATACTAAAAGTAATTGCCTGTCTAATACTAACAGGATATCATATGAAGTACTTTTTAAAATTTTCCGGTAACATTAATATAAAATTCGTCGGATATCAAAATGATGAACTTAAACATAATTGATATACATATATATATATATATATATATATATATATATATATATTAGATACTATGTTTATATTGTATTTTATTATATTAAGGACGACAAATGGTTTTTTTTTTGTATACTATCAGAAAACCGATCTAGCTTTTGTTTAGGTAATTGAGATATTTAAAAAAAAAATACAAATAGTAAAGTTTTATTTTCTCTTTTAAATAAATTTATGTTTTACACTGACCACAAAATTTAAAATAATAAAGATTAATTCATTCAGATATTAATTGTACAATAAGATAAGTAATTAAAAACAAAACAAATTATAATTAAAACGAATACATAAATATTTAAATATAATAAAACGAAAAGAAATAATTAAATCATTACCGGTAATTACTTAAATGATTGTGACAGGAATTAATGCCACAATGGCTTTATTTCCATTTAACGTGGTGAAAAAAGAACCAAGCTGTATAATGACCATATTTATTTCCCAACACATGATATATAAAACCATTTCCGTTTATTATACGTATACGGAAATTCCATATCTAGCTTTTAGTTTTACATCGTCGCGCGATTTCTATCGCGAAAAACAATACACCCGTGGACGGGTTGCTGTAAAAGGACAATATAAATATAATTTTTCTATAATTTTCTGGAAAAAAAAGATAAAATATTTCCTCGTGATGAACAGCTGGTTGTATAAACAATGTAATACGCCGAATATCAAATCAATATGAGTCTAAACTTTTAGAATAAAATTATAACTTGATGGATTGAAGTTTTTTTTATTTTAAATTCTAGACTTATATTATTTTTAATGGCATTATTTCCACAAGATGTTATATAAAACCATCATAAATTAAGGCGATTAGAAGATTTTCACCCACTGTCAAGTTAAATAATTTCATTATGTCCTTAATACCTGTTCACATCACCGTTTAAATGTCTACCTTTTATTTTTTCGTAGGCATAAAACCACTTTAACAACATTTTTATATACATATAATATTTAATGTTCATATAAAATAAGCTATAAACTCATCAATTTTAAGTATGTGTAACATATCCTTGACTACATAATTGAAGTTATGTTTTATGATGTTGGGAATTTGAGAAAATTAAATTGATCTTTTTTGACAAAAGTTGTTAACAGATGTTGTTGAAAAAATAAGTAGCTATATAATATAAAATACGATTTATGAAAATACTTTTTCAAGATTTGATATGGTATTAAAGATTCATTAAAATTGAAAATAAAATGTTCACATGTGAAATCTATTATATAGAATTGGTTTAAGTAATATCCAATGGCGAAATTAAATGGTATCGCAATCGCTTACTACACTACACAGTTATACTTTCCATAAAAACTATATTTACTAATAAGTTTTCCAGATAATAAATCGCCAGATCGATTACCAAGTCAAGTCGATTAAAAGATTGTTTAAACTATGGCTAGTAGAACAAAATAGGTTAGAATGGGTTGCGCTGAACACTTGTCTCCAGACAAAACTATTCTGGAGTAACCCAAACGCTAAACATTCGAGAAGTATTCTGAATATGACCAAACCCATGATTAGACGGTACACAGGAATAGTCACGGAGACTGTGCTATAACGTAAACATACCGTGCGACTCTGACAACGGAAACAGCTTGTCGAGGCTGTGCTGAGGATGACGAGACAATTGAAAATCTTTTATGTAACTGTTCCTCTCTCTGTGCAATAAAAGATTAAAAATTTCGGTTTTTATTTTGCAGGAGATTTAATAGAAATAAGCAAGAAAAACGCTGGTAATCTGACAAACTTTATAAAAGAAGTGGGAAGCACGATTCGTGGTTGAAATGGTTAACATTTCGTAAAGGGGTACAATGAACTGTATGGTATAGATACGTGGTTTTCCCGCTTCCATTCCCCCCTTCTTAAACCAACCAACCACTAAATTTTCAAAGTTTTTTTGAGATTTAACCTACAAGAATATGAATAAAATTATGTACTTTTAAAGTATCTACCTTGAAAAACATTACTTAATGTTAATATTAATTAATGTTTTTCACTTTATGTATATTTTATAATTTAGTTAATCTTATTTCTTTGAATTCATAAGTTTTAGAAATAGTAAAAAACTATCAAGGGATAAAACTTATAGTTCCTTCACTGACTATTTTTTTATCCACTACGAACATTACTGGTCATATTCAGTTAATATACCGAAGTACGGAGTAAATTGAAACAAAAAAAAACAAGTTTTTATTTTTATTCAAGATATGACAGATTTTTACATATGAAACTATGAACTATGGTATTATTCTGTAAATTTAGAAATTTCGCTGGCATTATTATTAAGTGACTTAAACCCTAAAAAATAACTAATCATAGCAAGTAAATACTAATGGTATAAAAAGAACACTATCATAAAAATGAATTTAATTTATTTTATATTATTACCTTCTTGAAGCAGAGGTAAAATGCGTGTTAATTGCGTTTAAATAAATATAATAGCTAGCAACTAAATGAAAAGTCTAATATTAAATTAATTTTACTATGAACATTTCTAATTTATTTATCATTTCGTATAAATAAGTTTGTTAAAGGAAGTCTTCAATTAAGCTTTGTATGTTGCTCGATTGACATGAAATTTTAACGCGACAATCTCCAAAACTCTCCAAATTTTGAAAAAATTGTGAAAAATATTTTGTAGAGAAATTTAGGGTTTTAATATTTTGACATTTCAAATGTTTTTTATGTACATTTCGTAATTATATGCTCAAGAGCGTCATGTGTTGAAAACAAAATATACATATTATACATGATTTTTTCACGTTGCTACGATACTTAATTATTAATGATTTCAAGAAGTCAAAATTACATAAAAATTTCATTTCTCTCGAGCTACATACTAAGCTTTAAGTCTTATTTCTAATAATTATAAAATTATAACAATAAACAGAAAAATAAATAATTAAATAAATCTTAAATAAAATCTGTAACTATACTTTTAACCAATTCTGTATTTATAATATCTAACGTTCTTAAATTTGAAAATATAGTGTAATATTATATACAACAACATTGATAAACCTAAAATTAACTATAAAAACAAACACCGATAAACAATTTCAGGGTTTGTTAGAAATTATACTTTTCAATCAATCACTAAACCAACATTTTTGATATAAAAAGAATCATAATTCAAAACTTGTATTTCCGACAAAATTGTAACCAAAACCATCAGCTCAAAACCATCATAATTCAAAATTCCTAAATAGACTGAAAAAAAAGCAATAAACAACTTAAAAAAAATATATTTATATTTTTTGGAATAATTATTGAGGTTTATTATAGCTTGAAAAAAGTTACTTTAAAATATCTAAACTTTCTAACTTCCTTTATGTTATTTTTAAATACATTGGTAATATTTAAAAAATATAAAATTATTTATACTATATAAATATACATACAAGTATACATATATGTATACAGTTTTAGAGAACTTCATCACCAACAGTATATAAACCATTATTAATGGGTCAGTGAATCTGCTTAGTCCTTGAAATAGATACATTGAAATAAAAGTCCTTTTTTATATTATATATTTAACAAAATTGAAAAGAATTAGAGTTTTAAAAAGTTATCATGTGTATATTAGGTTATATTATTTTTGGCATGGGATTTATATAACCTAATATATATATATATATATATATATATATATATATATATATATATATATATATATATATATATATATAGCTATGCATATATATAGAGGAGGATTAATGACTAGAAAGTCAATTCTTTCATCAAAAAATACATAAATAATTTTTTTTATATATACATATATATAAATATTCTTATCTAAAATCTTATATTTATATATTTATGTTTATTTATCTAGAAAATTTAAATAAATTTTATTAAAAAAATTAATCAATATTTTTCTACTATTATGATCACCAATCAAATCATATGATTAAATTTTATTTAATTAAGATAAATTGTTAGAATCTTTGTTAATTAATTATGAACACAGTATAAATTTATATTGCGTAACAAATTTATTATTTATATAATAAAAATTATCATTTTTTATATAATTAATTGATATTATAATTTCAAAGGATTCTCATATTAAAAAGTTTCCTAATGAAATTTAAAATTAAATCTTTTTGATATAATAATCACCATAATTTTATTAAGTATAATGCAATATAATGTCAAAAAATTTTGACGGGAAGGCCACAGCTTTACTGTAAATAGATGTGACATAGTCTATAGTTTTAGTTAAAAGAATTGGAAATTGGTTCTTTTTAAACAAGATTACACAAAAAAAAAAAAACAGACACTTTAAAGGCAAGACACTACTTAAAAAATCACTATAAATCCTGAAATCTCAAAAAATAATTTTTATATAGAAAAAGTTCAAAAATTATTTCCGAAATTCAAACTAAAGTTTCATATCGATGGCAACAATTCATAACCTCGTAAGTCCAATTTTTTTAATGCAATAATAATGTTTAAAAATCCACGGGAAATCATCTGGTTTATACTGTTTAGGCCACAATTATTACAAAGTTCATTAAAAACCTGCCAAAATAAAAATTATAATTTGTGAGATATTAATTTCAACGCAATACCTTGTAACTTTAGTTTTAATAACTAAAAAATCTTTCTGGAGTAACTCGTAACAACTGCAAATTGTAGATGAAGTAACACAGATTTTTTAAATTTTTGAATCAGGACCTTGTATATCTTCAGAATAATGTATTAAATAAAATGTATTAATTATCATTTTTAGTATTTCATACAGTGTGAGAGTGCAGGCCCAAATGTTTAAACCCAAAAAACCAAAAAATTGTTTCACAACATATTTTTATTCAAAAGTAATATAGTTTTTTCTGTCTCCTGTATAACTTGCAAAAATATACGGGGTTATGAATTGTTAGGTTGTTATAATCGATATAAAACATTACCATACACTTAACCCTTGATTTACCCGGTAGATTGGTTCCCCAAAACTACCATGTAAATCGAATCGTGCAAATCGAAACCGTGAAATATGAATCCAAATTCACATCTTATACCGAAAAAAAATGTAGTGTAAATGGAATTTTCCATAATTTTTCAATCGTATTAAAACCATTCCTTGTAAATCGAGAATTATGTGTAATTAATAATTAACTATCCCAATTTTTCCGATACCAAATCATTTAAACTTATTTATTACTAATTTAATTAAATATAATTAAATTAATTTTCTCTTTTTCTTTTTCTTTTCAGAAGCAAACCGGAATTTTCTCAATTTTAATTGAAGTTTTTAAATCATAAATAAATTAATAATAAAAAAAAAATGTTACACAAATATGAAAATGGAATATTTTACATAAAAATGATTTATTATATTAAAATTAAACTGAAATGTGAATTAAAAAATAATTTTCATAAAATCTGTGATAATTAAAATACAAATATGTAAAGTAAAATACAAATATGTAATATCTAATTATGATTAAGTGACATTTTCAATGAGCAAATTTTAAAAGCAAAAATAATAAAAAAAAAAATATTGTAAAAAATGTTTTTTTTTATGATGGTTTTTCGAATTTTTTGTTTTTTATTAACATAATAAAAACATATCTTTAAAGTTTTTATTTTTCCAAAAAAAAAAAAAAAAAAACAAAAAAAAAACAGCAACAACAAGATACAAAGCTATGATAATGAATAATGTAACTGAATTTTATTGGGAAACAGCTAAAACAGATAATAGCAATAATAATCATAATAACGATAATAATATTAATATATTAAATAATATCACAAATAATATAAATAATTCACCAACAACAAATAATATACTTTATAATTTAACCGATGATCAATTATTATTAAATTATTTTGATTGTTATCCAATTATTAATAGTAATACAAATAATTGTTTAATATTAGATTCAAATACACCAGAACCAGATTTTTCAGAATATTTAGAATCATTACCAAAAGATCGTGTCGGTTTATTAGCATTTTTATTTTTATTTTCATTTGCAACAGTTTTTGGTAATTCATTGGTAATATTGGCTGTAATACGTGAACGTTATTTACATACATCAACAAATTATTTTGTAACTAGTTTAGCTGTAGCTGATTGTTTAGTTGGTTTAGTTGTAATGCCATTTTCAGCATTATATGAAGTTCTAGAAAATACATGGTTTTTTGGTACAGATTGGTGTGATATATGGCGATCATTAGATGTACTTTTTAGTACAGCATCAATATTAAATTTATGTGTTATATCATTAGATCGTTATTGGGCAATAACAGATCCATTTTCATATCCAATGCGTATGACACGTAAACGTGCTGCTGGTTTAATATGTGCGGTTTGGATATGTTCGGGTGCAATTAGTTTTCCGGCAATTGTATGGTGGCGTGCAGCACGTGAAGGTGAAATGCCCGCTTATAAATGTACATTTACAGAACACTTAGGCTATTTAGTATTTTCATCAACAATATCATTTTATTTACCATTATTAGTAATGGTATTTACATATTGTCGGATTTATCGTGCTGCTGTTATACAAACACGATCACTTAAAATTGGTACAAAACAAGTATTAATGGCATCTGGTGAATTACAATTAACATTACGTATACATCGTGGCGGTACAACACGTGAAACAACTCATCATCATTCACATCATCATCATTCAACAGCAGCAGCAGCTGCTGCTGTTGCTGCAGCACATCATCGTAGACAACAGCAACAGCAACGTCTTCAACAAGATCAAGAACATACAACTGGTAATATTGGTGGTATTGGTAGTGGTAATAGTAGTGGTGGTGGTGGCGGTAGATTATCAGATGGTGGTTGTGGTACAACAACATCAACACCAGAAGAACCTGAAGAGGAACCACTATCAGCATTACATAATAATGGTTTGGGACGACATCGTCATTTAGGTGGTAAAAATTTTTCATTATCACGTAAATTGGCAAAGTTTGCTAAAGAGAAAAAGGCTGCAAAAACATTAGGCATTGTAATGGGTGTCTTTATTGTTTGTTGGTTACCATTTTTTGTAGTAAATTTATTATCCGGTTTTTGTATACAATGTATAGCACATGAGGAAATTGTGTCTGCTGTAGTTACATGGCTTGGCTGGATTAATTCAAGTATGAATCCTGTAATTTATGCTTGTTGGAGTCGAGACTTTAGAAGGTAATTTATTTTTATATTACTTATGTAGCTAGATATAATTAAAATTAATGATTTAACCAGTAGATAAAGTTTATTATTATGTTATTATTTATGTAATATGAAAAGCAATTATTTGGAAAATTATAATTGTAGGGAAATATAAAAGTTTTTTTTTCTTTATTGCCATTTTATTGATTTTTTAATTTCAAATAATAATATTATTTATAGTTCTTAGAAAAACTTTATGTTTATTAACATAATTTACTTATAACTATAAAATATTATGTTTTGTAAAAAGTTTATGGCATCAGTATTAACATACATTTTTTATGTATAATTAGCTTATATAATTAATTGTAGTGAAACTTGTTTACTGGTTAAATAAAATGCAAAATAACTCGTCACTATCAAATTCATAACTTCTAATAATTAAAATGAAATGTTTACAAAATTCCAAAAACGTAAGTTAAAAAAACTTGCATATAATACTTCATATCTATTTAATGCTTATTTCAGAAGACATATGAAACTATAATTTAAAAAAAAATTAACTTTTTTTATCACGTTGTAATGATTTATGAATTTGGAATAACAAGTTTTACATTAAAACTTTTGAATTAAATCCATCTTTTTCGTCTACTTTATTTAAGTGTAGTTTTTTGTAAAAACTTGTCAAAAATTGAGTGGAATGATTTAAAAATGGCCTGAAATATATATATAAACAATTCGTCTGAAACAGATAGAAAACACAAAATTAAAATAAACATTTCAACTTCATAATAAATATTTATATATGAACTAAAATTTTAATTGACACTTATAGTGACACTACATAAATTGTTATTTTTTTATGTGCATTTCCATTAAGTTTGATTTGATATAATATTAAGTGCTATAGAAAACCAATTTCAAATATATAAAAATTTTATATATTTACTTTAAATTTAATTATAATTTTTATATTTAATTTTCTTTATTGACTATTATATATGCACATCAAAGAAAACTGTATAGGATATCTCAAATTCAAAATCAAAATTAAGAATACAATTTTCATGATTTTTGTTATTATTTTTTGAAAAAGCCATTCGTAGATGCCTATTTGTAATTCTAGCTTTAACAAAACTCTCTCGCTTTAACGAAATTTTCTTCTTCTTTTTAAAAATGATACTGCTAATTTTATTGGTGAAACTTGTAATTACTGATATATAGTTAAAACAATAAAAAATATAATATCTAATAGATTAAGTAGAAAAATCTTATACCGATTTATAATTTTCATTTTCTTTATTAAAAAATATAATTTTGAATTTTATAAGCAAATAATTTAAATTTTGTTATGAATAATTTTAATTTCAAGGTTTATTCACAAAGTTATATAAAAAATTGTATAATATATTTTATCAATTAACAAAATTCCAATCTCCTTTTTTTTCTGTATTGGAGATTTAAAATTTACTTTGTAATACTTACAGTTCACTAACAGATAGAAATACTATATTATGTTACAGTGTTTGTAAAAGTTAAATATCCTATAGGGTAAAATATTATAAAATTATATTTACCAAAAAAGGTAAAACCTTTTTTTTTTTTTTAAAAAAAAAAAAAAAACTCAATTTATTTTCATTACAGAGAAAAATAATTTATTGTCATGTATTTAAAGAGGTACAAGAAAATAAAGGATATGCAAGTTAAATTTCCTGTTGCTGTTGAGTTTTGTTTTTAATATTACTAATTCCTTTTGGAAAAACAAAACAATTAATTTCACAAAGCTGATCCATTACAAAATATTTATGAACCTTTATTTAAAAAGTAATCAATATTAATTGCTTTTTTATTAAAACAGTATAGTAAAATTATATAAGGTAAAATATTCGACAAAATAAATTAATATTGCCATGTATTTAATGTTTCATGTATATTTATTATGAAATCTTCATAATGTATGGCATTAGAGTACATCGTACATGATAGCCTAAATTACTATTATTTGCCAAAAATTTTTAATTATCAAAATTTGTTAATCTCATATCATTTTTCTACCACAACCATCTACAGTGTACTTTATTTCTGTTACTATGAGCGTATTACTTAATATTTTCTATGGTATTCTCAAGACATGATCACTTAATAAAATTTACTATGTTTAGACCTTCCCATCTATTGGTCGATTCTATCATTTCTAAAATATACAAAATTTAGTAAAAACCAAAAGAATTTAATAATTTTGGTATAGTAAAGTTTATTTATAATTAATAATTTTTATTAAAAATATATTTATTATTAAATTTTATTACAGTAATTACATTTAAATTTTAATTTAAATAATAATTGTAATTTTTGTAAAACCTTGCAAATGTAATGCAACTTTATATTTAATTGAATTAATGTTCAATTAATTTATATACAGTGCAACAAATGTTTCTATAATATAATCTATAAATTTATTTCTAATGACATTTTTATGCATTTTAACACAACATGGAGAATGGAGTACCTAAATGTAGTGACTGAAAAGAAATCTTTTAAACAGGGTGTAGACACTAAAGAGTTGATAGACGGTATACAATGCTATTTGTGGTAGTAATCGAAGCAATTGCTTGCACAGATTCGGCCAACATTTTGAGCGCATTTCAGGTTCGATCTTAAAAAAAAGGTGGCATCATATTTTGGTCCATAGTTTCAGAATGGGCGAATGGAAATGTATCAATAAATTGTTAATTAATATTAAATGCCCGATTTTTTGAAGGATAAGTATTTGGAAAAAAAAAAAATTGCAAAAAATACGTCGTTCCTGAAATTATTCTTCTATACATAAAAAGCCTTTCGATTTTACCACATGCAAAATAAAAAATAAAACCTAAAAGGCTTCAAATATGAGCACAAATAATAGTTATCTACTATTTAGTGCATAGGTTATTGTTATACAGTGTATCTAGATACTATGGAAATCAGTGATTATTATAGTATTTTTAGCACAAATACATATTGTTATTTTCCAATAGTGTTTTCATAATATTGTGATATAAAAGTCTAAACTAATTGAAATGTCAAATACATATAGATAACATTTTCGTTAAATTTCTCTTAGATTCGTTTAAAGCGACTTTCAGTTTGTACGACGTAAACTACGTGATGATGTAGACTACATTTACATTATTGTTTACGCGTCAACTTTTTTATGTAGTAAATTGTATACTTCTTAGTTTTGCTTTTATTAAATTATTTCTTTTTAAAAATGATAGTATTAAATAAACATTAAACTCATAATTTTGCGTTTGACACATCTCCCAATTCATCTTTGACATTGCCGACATTGTCTATATCAAATTTGTTTGTATGCTTTAAAGTGTCTAGATGAACAAAACTATACGTTGATTATGGCCTCAATATAAACTCATTTTTCAAGATTAAACAAAAATTAACATTATTTTATAAGTTCACTTTTTTAGTTTATATACAAAATGGTCTTAACAACTTTATATTTACTACGTCTTGCGTCTTCTTAAAGCGAATAATTTGCATCAATAAATTAATTTTTCTAATTTTCTAATTTTAATTTTAATAATCATTAATATTTTTTTAAGTCCATGTGGGTTAAAATTATAAATTGTTTTATTTTTCCAAATTGTGTACAAATATTTATTAATAAATTCTTTTCTTATTTGTATAAATTTTTTGTATTTCCAGAGCTTTTGTTAGAATATTATGTGTTTGTTGTCCTAGAAAAATTCGAAGAAAATATCAACCAACAATGCGATCAAAATCACAGGTAATTTTTTTTTTTTTTTTTTAGAAAATCAATATACTAAAAATAAAAAATATAAAAAATTTATAAAAAAAAATAATAATAATTTAATTCAGATATAATCAAAGTCATGCGTTAAATTCCATAAAAAAAAAATATATAAATAAATAAAAAAAAAAAAACACTCACTACAAACAAACATTTTTACAGAGATTTGCAACCAGACGATGTTATTCTTCATGTTCATTACATGGCATTCAACATTTACGACAAAATTCCTGTGAACAAACTTATATTTAGTTACATATATAAAATATAAATGTAAATATTTTTAAATTTTACTCCAATTTTTTTTTTTTTAATAATGTTAAAGAAAAAAAAAATCTACGCTTTTATTAAGGATATTTTTTGTTGCATAGATTTCTATATCAAAAAGAGAAAAATATCCGATCTAATAAAAATTTATATATATAAAAATAAATTAATTATATATATATATTTATAAAATGTTGCTTGTTTAAATTGGAAAACAAATCAAAAAAAAAAAATCCTGCATTACAAATCAGATTCTTTAATTTATATAAATATTTGACATTTTTATGTTTTATATGTGAAAATGAAAAAAAAAAAAAAAAGAAAACTAAAAATCATGTCAATAAATGCCTTATTATCACAATGTTTTCACTTAAATTGTGTTAAAATGGACAACAAATTTTATATATTTCTGCACATACACCACAAACCTTAAAATAAACTTGTCGAATTTTTTATGCCACCCCAGGTATGTAAAGTGAAAAAAAAAATTAAATCATTTATATTTTTATATTTTATTTTTAAAAATGGATTCCGTGTCATTTGCTGTAAGCACGAATAATTTTAAAGGTCTTCATCAAATCATCAAATTGTGTATAAACATATTTTTATATAGTTTTTTTTTTGTATATAAATCACTTTTATGACAGTTTATTTTTTCTGTAAATATTTTTGGTGTTCTGTCAATATTGTTGCAAAAAAAGGGATTTTGTTATTTTTTAATGCATCGTTGTTAATTTCTACCTATATATATAAATATATATAAATTTATTGAATGTGTAAAAAATTAAAGTGTTCACTAAATTAATGTTGCACATAATTATCCTTATTCACATTTTACTAATAATATCAATTTTACACCTTCATTTTATAGTAATAAGGGTAAACCGTGTACATAAGACGATAGTTAGGTTCTTAAAAAATGCGGGTTTATGCGAATTCATGTTATACGGAAAACGGAACAAACAAATATGTTTTCTTACACATATCAATCAGTTGTAGACAACTTTTCATTCGGTGTGTCAAAATGTTGTATGAAAAATCGTATCGCTGTTGGATTATTCATTGAATATCTTACAACTATCATTTTTTACATGCACACTACACGATTTTTTGACAGTCGACATATTGAATTGAAAATTGTGCTACCAATTGATATATATGTCAAAGGGGTTTACAAAAAAAACTGAGTAAGATTCCAAATAATAACAAACATTACTTTTAATTGATCAAAACTGTTACATATTTTAACAATTTCTAAGAAAGGATCAATAATACATAACCACAAACAGTTTATTTGCAAAACCATTTTGTAGGAATGCCTTTACAGGGTTACCTGTAATTCGGTATCATAGCACTAGCTTTGGTTTTAGTAAGGATAATAAAAGAATTCTTAGAAATTTTAAGATCCACTCAATTGGTAAAAACCTTTACCAAATGAAATGACCAACCAAACAAACCAAATCAAACTGTGCATAATTACAGCATCAAATTTAATAGGCAATGGTCAAATTTTGTGTAACTTAAATTTGTCAAATATTTAGAAATGGTAAAAATCAAATATTTTACATATTAAATATTTATTAAATTTATGATTTTCGGGTTTGGCAATAAACTATAGCAATTAAATTTATTTTGAGCACATATGTCAGCAAAATAATATTTAATATTATCTTCATCCTTTACAATTATTTTCTCAACCATTTTTAATAATATTAATGTTTAAATTTCAACTAAAAATTTTATTTTCCATTTTTATTAATTTTAATCTTTTGTAAACATATTTTTTTTTACAAAACAAACCCTATTTTCACAGTATAAAATTTAAAAATGTTTATCGAATATTTATGTTTGTTTTTAATGTTATTTTTTTTTACTGTATTCATGTTGTGTTGTGTTTTAACTTATAATGTAAACAAAACAACATTAATTTTCATACACGAGGCACAATAATATTTATAAAAGCATTAAAACGAAAAATTAACTTAGCTGTCTGTAAGACCAGACTAACATTAAATATATCCAAACATGAGTTTTCTTTATGTAAGGAATGATAAAGGACTGTGTTAAAATAACAGAAGTATTTATTTACTTAAAATATTATACATAAATTACATAAAATTTGTTTACATAAACAATTTTGTGGAATAATTGCTTTCGTTATCATTATTTCCTCTAAAAAAAAAAATGGTTTTGGTTATTTTGATTTAATTAAGGAAAGTTCTATTTAAGTTTGAAGTCTCATGGTATATTTAAATGTTTTAGTGACAGCTACACTAATTTAACAACATATTTTCAATTTACGAATAATATGAATTAATTTTAAGATTAATTAGGGCTTTTTGACATTATTTCCAACTTTTTCAAATATTTTTGTATAATTTTTCATTTGACAATTGTTCAGAATCTGTTATTTAATGTTTAAATGCCCAAATGTCTTTAATTTACTGAACACATTGGGTGCCAGGCCATAAAAATAGGCTGTTTTGAACTTGGACGGTCAGCCAAAAATATCTGCCTTTATAGGAAAATGTCTTTTTCCAATATATGTGTTTGTAAGACAGTGTCAGATACATTTTATGATACTTTAAGCATTTTCCAATATATTTTGTCAGGCTATGAATGTTTTTGACAAAATAAAGAGATTTCAATGTGTCAGGCAACTAAGACTAAGTCTTTTTCAGAAACTAAGAAGTTTCTGAAAAAATTATGCTATTCTAAGATAATCTGGCCGAGTAATAAAAAATCAATGTATATTCTTCAGAATACATATTAAAATCTGAATCATCTACAGAATCATTGATTCTGACTGACGGTAAAATTCACTCCCCGGCACTTTTTACTGTCACAAACTGAGTACCCAAAATATCTTACCACACCAACAAACATTAATATCCAACTGCACTTAATACATATATGCAACTTACTTATAAACATTAAAACTGCAACACTACTAAGTGATTTTGCTGAATTTTAATGTAAAAGCATATTATGTGTCTGACGTAAAACCCAATGTGCTAATCACTAATACTGAATAGATTGCACTTGAATCGAAATTTTGTGCTAATACGTTGATTAAAATTACTTAATCAGAAATTTGTTGTTTTGTGAAACAAATTTTTTATTTTTATTTGAAATAATACTTTGTACATTTCCCATTTTTTTATGAATTTTACTAAATATCTATATCAAAATGAACAAAGTGAATGTTAATATTCTCTTTGTTTAATTTATCTATTTTTATTTTAATTATTGAAGCATTAATAAAAATACATTTAAATTTAATGTTTTAAAAACAGAAGAAGAAAAATATATAAAATAATTTTATCAAATAAGTTAAACAAATTTATTTAGCTAACAATCATAATTTGAATATCATATTTGTCACAAGCAAATATTTAATATTATTTAATATTATTGAGTATTTAATTTTATTTATATAATATGTTACATGAACTACTTTCTTCCACGAATTTAAAACTAATTATTATATGTTAGGTAAGGTTAGGTTTACAGTATGGTTCGATCACAGTCAATCCTAATCACTGCATTCATTTAGCTTATTATGATGATATATGTTAAAAAATCATATTTGGTTTAATATGAAAACGAGAATTTCCCAAAATTATCAACTTATTTAATTGCTTTAATTTTATTTCCCAAAATCAATATACTAAAAATAAAAAATATAAAAAATTTATAAAAAAAAATAATAATAATTTAATTCAGATATAATCAAAGTCATGCGTTAAATTCCATAAAAAAAAAATATATAAATAAATAAAAAAAAAAAAACACTCACTACAAACAAACATTTTTACAGAGATTTGCAACCAGACGATGTTATTCTTCATGTTCATTACATGGCATTCAACATTTACGACAAAATTCCTGTGAACAAACTTATATTTAGTTACATATATAAAATATAAATGTAAATATTTTTAAATTTTACTCCAATTTTTTTTTTTTTAATAATGTTAAAGAAAAAAAAAATCTACGCTTTTATTAAGGATATTTTTTGTTGCATAGATTTCTATATCAAAAAGAGAAAAATATCCGATCTAATAAAAATTTATATATATAAAAATAAATTAATTATATATATATATTTATAAAATGTTGCTTGTTTAAATTGGAAAACAAATCAAAAAAAAAAAATCCTGCATTACAAATCAGATTCTTTAATTTATATAAATATTTGACATTTTTATGTTTTATATGTGAAAATGAAAAAAAAAAAAAAAAGAAAACTAAAAATCATGTCAATAAATGCCTTATTATCACAATGTTTTCACTTAAATTGTGTTAAAATGGACAACAAATTTTATATATTTCTGCACATACACCACAAACCTTAAAATAAACTTGTCGAATTTTTTATGCCACCCCAGGTATGTAAAGTGAAAAAAAAAATTAAATCATTTATATTTTTATATTTTATTTTTAAAAATGGATTCCGTGTCATTTGCTGTAAGCACGAATAATTTTAAAGGTCTTCATCAAATCATCAAATTGTGTATAAACATATTTTTATATAGTTTTTTTTTTGTATATAAATCACTTTTATGACAGTTTATTTTTTCTGTAAATATTTTTGGTGTTCTGTCAATATTGTTGCAAAAAAAGGGATTTTGTTATTTTTTAATGCATCGTTGTTAATTTCTACCTATATATATAAATATATATAAATTTATTGAATGTGTAAAAAATTAAAGTGTTCACTAAATTAATGTTGCACATAATTATCCTTATTCACATTTTACTAATAATATCAATTTTACACCTTCATTTTATAGTAATAAGGGTAAACCGTGTACATAAGACGATAGTTAGGTTCTTAAAAAATGCGGGTTTATGCGAATTCATGTTATACGGAAAACGGAACAAACAAATATGTTTTCTTACACATATCAATCAGTTGTAGACAACTTTTCATTCGGTGTGTCAAAATGTTGTATGAAAAATCGTATCGCTGTTGGATTATTCATTGAATATCTTACAACTATCATTTTTTACATGCACACTACACGATTTTTTGACAGTCGACATATTGAATTGAAAATTGTGCTACCAATTGATATATATGTCAAAGGGGTTTACAAAAAAAACTGAGTAAGATTCCAAATAATAACAAACATTACTTTTAATTGATCAAAACTGTTACATATTTTAACAATTTCTAAGAAAGGATCAATAATACATAACCACAAACAGTTTATTTGCAAAACCATTTTGTAGGAATGCCTTTACAGGGTTACCTGTAATTCGGTATCATAGCACTAGCTTTGGTTTTAGTAAGGATAATAAAAGAATTCTTAGAAATTTTAAGATCCACTCAATTGGTAAAAACCTTTACCAAATGAAATGACCAACCAAACAAACCAAATCAAACTGTGCATAATTACAGCATCAAATTTAATAGGCAATGGTCAAATTTTGTGTAACTTAAATTTGTCAAATATTTAGAAATGGTAAAAATCAAATATTTTACATATTAAATATTTATTAAATTTATGATTTTCGGGTTTGGCAATAAACTATAGCAATTAAATTTATTTTGAGCACATATGTCAGCAAAATAATATTTAATATTATCTTCATCCTTTACAATTATTTTCTCAACCATTTTTAATAATATTAATGTTTAAATTTCAACTAAAAATTTTATTTTCCATTTTTATTAATTTTAATCTTTTGTAAACATATTTTTTTTTACAAAACAAACCCTATTTTCACAGTATAAAATTTAAAAATGTTTATCGAATATTTATGTTTGTTTTTAATGTTATTTTTTTTTACTGTATTCATGTTGTGTTGTGTTTTAACTTATAATGTAAACAAAACAACATTAATTTTCATACACGAGGCACAATAATATTTATAAAAGCATTAAAACGAAAAATTAACTTAGCTGTCTGTAAGACCAGACTAACATTAAATATATCCAAACATGAGTTTTCTTTATGTAAGGAATGATAAAGGACTGTGTTAAAATAACAGAAGTATTTATTTACTTAAAATATTATACATAAATTACATAAAATTTGTTTACATAAACAATTTTGTGGAATAATTGCTTTCGTTATCATTATTTCCTCTAAAAAAAAAAATGGTTTTGGTTATTTTGATTTAATTAAGGAAAGTTCTATTTAAGTTTGAAGTCTCATGGTATATTTAAATGTTTTAGTGACAGCTACACTAATTTAACAACATATTTTCAATTTACAAATAATATGAATTAATTTTAAGATTAATTAGGGCTTTTTGACATTATTTCCAACTTTTTCAAATATTTTTGTATAATTTTTCATTTGACAATTGTTCAGAATCTGTTATTTAATGTTTAAATGCCCAAATGTCTTTAATTTACTGAACACATTGGGTGCCAGGCCATAAAAATAGGCTGTTTTGAACTTGGACGGTCAGCCAAAAATATCTGCCTTTATAGGAAAATGTCTTTTTCCAATATATGTGTTTGTAAGACAGTGTCAGATACATTTTATGATACTTTAAGCATTTTCCAATATATTTTGTCAGGCTATGAATGTTTTTGACAAAATAAAGAGATTTCAATGTGTCAGGCAACTAAGACTAAGTCTTTTTCAGAAACTAAGAAGTTTCTGAAAAAATTATGCTATTCTAAGATAATCTGGCCGAGTAATAAAAAATCAATGTATATTCTTCAGAATACATATTAAAATCTGAATCATCTACAGAATCATTGATTCTGACTGACGGTAAAATTCACTCCCCGGCACTTTTTACTGTCACAAACTGAGTACCCAAAATATCTTACCACACCAACAAACATTAATATCCAACTGCACTTAATACATATATGCAACTTACTTATAAACATTAAAACTGCAACACTACTAAGTGATTTTGCTGAATTTTAATGTAAAAGCATATTATGTGTCTGACGTAAAACCCAATGTGCTAATCACTAATACTGAATAGATTGCACTTGAATCGAAATTTTGTGCTAATACGTTGATTAAAATTACTTAATCAGAAATTTGTTGTTTTGTGAAACAAATTTTTTATTTTTATTTGAAATAATACTTTGTACATTTCCCATTTTTTTATGAATTTTACTAAATATCTATATCAAAATGAACAAAGTGAATGTTAATATTCTCTTTGTTTAATTTATCTATTTTTATTTTAATTATTGAAGCATTAATAAAAATACATTTAAATTTAATGTTTTAAAAACAGAAGAAGAAAAATATATAAAATAATTTTATCAAATAAGTTAAACAAATTTATTTAGCTAACAATCATAATTTGAATATCATATTTGTCACAAGCAAATATTTAATATTATTTAATATTATTGAGTATTTAATTTTATTTATATAATATGTTACATGAACTACTTTCTTCCACGAATTTAAAACTAATTATTATATGTTAGGTAAGGTTAGGTTTACAGTATGGTTCGATCACAGTCAATCCTAATCACTGCATTCATTTAGCTTATTATGATGATATATGTTAAAAAATCATATTTGGTTTAATATGAAAACGAGAATTTCCCAAAATTATCAACTTATTTAATTGCTTTAATTTTATTTCCCAAAGCATTTCATATCAATTTTTCGTATCAACCAATTTAAAATATTAAACCTATAGTTTTATTAATTTACAAATTGAAGAACAAAAATTTCATTTAAAAATTTGTATAATTAAAATATTATGTAAAATAAAATTTATTATCCAAATAATATAAAAATTTAAGGTTCAATTTAATCATAAATATAACTTATTTTTAATAGTAATTTATACTTTTTTATTATGTATCACTTTTGTGAATCATACTTTTATTATCAAATGAAAATGTCCATAATTTTAAATATAAAATTTTATTTTACATAAATTTAATACAGAAATATTTTATTAATCCTTAACATAATAATGTAATATAAAAATTTATTAATTAATATTTATAGCCAGGTGAATATTATAATTACAATGAGCTATTAATGTGATAATTTTCAATTATATATTTTTATTAATTCAATAAATGTGTCATCATTTTTCATTTTACCATTAAATAATAATTTTTTATACCAATAAATTTATTATATAATATAATTTTTCTGAAAATGAATAATTAATTGAAATAGTTATTTTATGTTATTTAAAAAAAAGATTACAAAAAAATGAAAAATTTATTATAATTATTTTTAAATTAAAAAAAAAAACATAAGTGTGACCATAATTATTAATGAAAAATATATACTGTTCAATATGCTTCCAAGTTTTATGAAGTATGTAATATAATATTTTTAGATAGTATGGGAAAAACAGTTTATTCTGTCATCCATATCTTTGCGTATCTCTGAACACTATTGGCTTGTACTCAAATAAGTTACAATTTTTTGTTTATAAATCTAGATCTGAGAATATTATTCTAAATTTATGCATAGATATTAATTAGTATATCATCTGCTGTCCGTGTCCCGATCTGATTACTATGATTATATTACTGGAGTCATTAGGAAAATAAACACGGACACAATTTGTGTTTTAAATCTCCACCGGACTACCGAAACGTAAAACAAATTTGAGCAGTACTAATTGTTCCAACACTAATTTACATCGCCAAACTAACTACATTCTTATTCAATATTTCCTTGTAATAATTTTATTGTAATTATTTTTTATGATGCACGATTATATTTATAATATAATCACCAATCACAATTAATATTCGGAATAATTAAAATTTTACCTTCTAAAAGAATGAAATTTTTACTTTCAATTTATTGTTCTTATCAAATTTCGCAATGCTAAGCATTTTACGCTAGAGTATCCTTAAGCTCACTTAACTATTACTTAAAGAGTCTCATGTCGTAACTTATTACGAAATCTACAATTTAGTTTAAGTTTTCTTTATTAATTCGGACCTTATTAGTTTATTATTGTATTCATTATGACACTTAACATGGATTGTTAGTACTGTTAATACTTTAAATTAGTACTGTTCTGAGAACTGTATATAAAACACGATAAACGCAGCTGGTATAGTTTATGAAAAACCAAATATGATAATACAATTCTAATGAGGGCAAACAAAATATCTTGGTTAGTTTTAGGATTCCATAATATGCCAAAAAAACACAAAATGCATATATGACACTTAAGTACTTAAGAGACGGTTTGTTAATGGAATAAAAATATAAATATTATTACAAGAATGTTACAACTGATTGGAGGAGTATTCAATTTTAAAACACTTATTTACATTACAACTCGTCATTCTTAATCTATAACTCCTCGTAAAAACTTTTTTTATTTATATTAACAATATTGGTAATGAATTCTTGGCTAATAATTCTTGTAAAAAGTACATTTAATATGCGGAATAAATAAATTTTTACCTAATAATAAAATTTTTAAATTCGAATTTATTCTTTTACAATTGTTCTTATCAAATTTCGCAATACTGAGATTTATCACAAAAACAATTCTTATAATAAAAAATTATCAATAATATTATTTTTGGCAAACATCTTAACATATATATAAAAATTGAGAGTTAATCATAATCTTCAAAAATAAAGTAAAAATAAAAATCAAGGACGAAATTAGACAATCATTCTTAAAAAATTTTTATGTGCCAATGTCAACCAAAATATGTCCTGTCTATTTTTGAACAGATAAGATATATAAATTTGTTTTTTCCAATTTTCTTTATAAAAACACTTATATATTTAAATTTGTGATTTTTTTTTTTTAAATTAACATAAAATGGTTTTACAACAATAACAACATAAAAAGCCAATGATTCTTTAACATTACATGAAGTCAAATACACATTACTATGCATAGAAGAATCTTTAAAATGCTAGAAACCAAAATTATTTTACATTTTCTTCTAATTTTTGCATATAAAATATATTTTTTTTTTTTTTGGCAATCAAAACAATACGAAATTTTCAGAAAGGAAAATTTTCATTCAGCAATATTTATAACAAAAAAGAAATTTGTAAGAACAAACCTATAAATTTGTTATTTTTCCGCAGAAAATAAATATTAAATAAAATAAATAAACATAAAAAAAAAAAGAATTTTAAGAAAAACTTATTCTTTTTTATTATCTTTTATTTCATCATATTTTATATTACATAAAATTGTGTTCACTTTATGTATAAGTTACATAAAAATAGCAAGAAAATGTTTTTGACAGGATAATATCCTTTAAGTAAAAACAATTTTATATATTTTTTAAAAAAAAAAAATCTTGAATTTAAAAATGAATTATATAAGACATAACACTTATGTACATTATGTACATATGTTAAAAATGATAAAAAATATTTTTGGTACTTAATGTTGTAAAATAATAGAAATACAGAAAAGATGTAAAATTAGAACAAAAATTACTTTAAATTTGAAATCGGTATAGACATAATATTATTATCAATAAGTTTAAATTCAGTGACCATAGGCCATTAATATAAATTTTAAAATAATTTCATGAAATTTTACTGTCAAACAAATTGGAATCTATTATAAAAAAAAATGGAAAAATTACAACTGAAATGGTTCAAATATCATCGGAAAATTTCCAAATTTCAGCAGATATATAATTCAATTTTACTTTGCCATTTTTTATATCTTTGCCAATATTTATATACATATACAGCACAAGCATGCACACCCTACGTCCACACCGTATAATGCCAGAAATACTAAAAAAAGATAAAGGATTTTATAAAAAATTTATATAAATTGGGCATTTGAAATAAGATAAATATAAATTTATCCATCTACCTTAAAATTCAATTATTGTTGAGTATGTGCAAATAATGATTTTTCTTTGGATTTTCTGCTATACAATTTTAGGGTTAGAATAATTAGTAAACAATATGATTTAATTTCGACCTTATGTCTACAATATGTTCAGATCTGATATAGGGATAATCTGATAGTTCAGATATGACAGCTCAAACTTACAGAGTGTATGTCGCCATAAGATAATTGATTTGATTCAACATATGACTGAAAATTTAACCATTAATTATGTAACGATGTTTCTTTTTTTGTCCTTTTATACGCATCTGATGCCTCTATCTTCACCGTTGAATAAATTTAATGATATTCAGGTAGAATATCATAAAGCTATAATTTTGTATACAATATTTGGAATAATAAACTTAATTATAATTTAAAAACTCGCGGCTTTATGTTCAAGGGTCATAATATCTTTAAAATATTAGAGAAATTTAATATTTAACCGGAATTTTAATATTTAAAAAAACGGAACGTAATCTTTCACAACTACCAAAATAAAAACTATTAAAATTATAAAAACTGTCAAATCAGTTAAAACTTTGACATATATAAATAATTAAGCTTCGATGAAAAAGTTTAGTATATACACAACATTTCAAAATTTAGGATGCTTTAACTTTTTCAAATATTTTTTTACATCACTTCAAAAAAAGAATTAGATTTTTTTTTTTACTATAGAGCACTCACTATATTTTTAATTAAAATTCAAATCCAAATCTCTTTCACTAATATACACGAAAAAAAACTACCACATTTTTACACATCCTTTTAATAATTGTATAGACAAAAAAATTATATAGCATCACTCTCTATAACCAATAAATAAATTTAACAAAAATTTACTTTTCAATTCGATTTCAGTGTCATGTTGCTGCTATGGTAGCTGCATCAACATCTGTAAATTATTCATCGGTAAATCAATTTGATAGTAATCGTTCAATTATGTGACGGCAGCTAAGCAGCTGTAGTTCCTGTTCAGGGAGCAGCAGCTGCGGTGGTTTTCGTAATAGTAGTCAACGTAGCAGAGATCGTAACTCTTCACAATATTCGGGATGTCAAAGTTTTCATCGTCATAATTATCGTCATCGTAACGGACGAAATGGTAATCAATATCAATGTTCTATTAATTCAACAACAGATCAAATAACATCAAGTACAACATCACCAATAGTTACTACAGCTATTATTGCAACAACAGCTACATCTGGTAGTTCAGCTGGTCCACCTAGTAGTAGTGGTAATAATTATTTAAATAGTAGTGGCAGTAGCGGTGGTGGCAGTTATATATCAACTGTTAAACATTGTACATTTGCAGCAACAACAACAACTATACCAAATTCAAATTCGAAATTTTTTGGTGGTAGTTTATTGAGACGAAATAAATTACAGCAACCAAAAACACAATTAACTATTGATGATACAATGTTAAATACACATTCACCATTAGAAATGCGACCAAGTCATAGTTCAGATAGTAGTAATTCATCATCGATACGAATAATTGATTGAAAATATAAATTCGAATATTTATAATTATTATTGTAAAAATCTAAAAATCTTTGTAATGGACGCAATTAAGTCAAATAATAAATTGGTGGCAATATACATTTTAATAGATTTATTTTATAAATCAGAATTCAGGCATGAATTGGTCCAAGATAATTTCTGTTTTTTTTTTTTTTTAAATTATATAATAAACAATATTATTAAAACATAAATTTTTATTAAACATTAAATATCATATATTTTAGAATATATATTTAAATTAACAAAATCTTAAGCACTAGATTTTATGAAATGAATTGTACTTACCATTGATTAAACCCTGATGTTCATTGATTAAACCCTATATAAAAAATAATTGTTCAATTATTATAAAAAAAAAATGATTTTTTTTTTAAATTATTTCTCCAAAAGTTTTGATCAATATAATTTTTTCTTTAATAATTATAAATATATACATACAATAATATGATTATTATAATTAAATTTAATAAATTTCTTTCAATTTTCACTGTAAATTAACTTATCAACATGATAAAATAAACATCCCATCAATTATTGAGTGGCTTCCATTTGAAACAATCTTTATAAAATAATTAACAGAACTAAACATAATAAAAAAAAAACATTTTGAATAAAATTTCTTATAAACTTATTTATAAGTTAAATGAAAATTTTCATAATAAAATAATTAAATATAATTTTTATTTTATAAGAGTAAAACAAAATGAAAAGAACAAAAATATAAATCAAATAATTTTAAAAGTAAAATATGGAAAAATCTAATATATTTATGAGGAAAATGTTAATAAAATTTCCAATATATTATAATAAATTTAATTTAGAATTAACATAAAAATAAATTAATAAATATTTAAAAAAATAAAACAAAAAAATAAACTATTATAATTAAGGCAACAAAAACTAAGTATTAAATATAATTTTTTTGTGATATTACCTTACCTATATATAACTAAGAAAATATTGTAAATAAATTAAATTTAAAATAAATGTGACACAAATAAAACTTATTATTAATTATAAAAATAAATATTAATAAATTAAATTTTAATCATCATTTTTCAATTATTTATATTATCCTTCATTTAATCAGTAAATCATTTAACTAAAAAGTATTTTTATACTGAATAAACTTTTGGGCAAGTACATTTTTTTTTGAGGAACTTTCCATATTTTCCATATAGAAATAAAATATTCTAACTTTCTATTATGGAATGAGTAAATATAATAAAAACTACACGTAATCAGAAATATCGTAGGTCGTAGTATCTTAAATGAAAAATTGTAAAAAAAAAATATTTCCATTTTACTAAAGGTGCCAACTATGGTATTATTAAACTTTTACACTTACCAATAATGAGGTCTAGCACAATCGGCGGTTTCGGGTGCACAGTTCATTTTAAGCGTTTTCATATTAACTAGCACCCAAAAAAAAAATTAAAAGTTATAAAAATAATTAAATAATTTCCAAAATATGGAATTAAGTCCCACATTCTGTATGGTATTTTAAGTGCTAGTTACATTGGACCAGTTCGTATTGCAATGGAAGTATCGCATGTAATAATCCCAAAAATGATAATAAAATATATTATTTATTTGAACAATATTGAAATCGTGAAAAACTTTATATTTATAAGAAATATAATTTTTATTATTATTATATTCTCTTAGTGCGGATTTCACAGTGGAAGCTGCCTTAGCCTTTACCAGAGCTTAAGCTTCGGTTTCACTTATTTTCTGGTTTCTCAGTGCAAGCTTATATATAAGCGTTTCTTAAAGTAAGGTTTATCTTAGAGCTTCAGCTTAACTTTTGACATTTTTTTATTTCACACAAATAGAAAATTAATTTATTATATTTAAAAGTTATTAGAACAAAGCTCAAATTAACGCTACGTTTCTTTTCATCCATCATAATATAAATTTATATTTCACATAAATTCTTATGATACATTTTCATTCACAATAAGATTATTTCTAATTATAAATCACAATAATTCATATTTTTTGGTTTAGCTAAGATTAAGGAAAATTTTGATTAAAAAACTCAGTGAGCTCATGTTGCAGCCTTAAGCTATGCACAATCGGTAAATCTAAGCTTAAGTTTCCGCTGTGAAATCCACTGTGCCTTTAATTTGCAAAGCTATAATTGAAAAATAATTTGAAAATTTACTGTACTTGCCCAACTATACTTTAAAATATTTCGACTGTATGAAGAAAATGTAGTGATCATAAATATCCGCAATAAAAAATTTACTGATAGTAAAACTTTATTTCCCTAGCGATGTTTAATTTAAGCTAAAACCATTTTATCATATTAAGATGTACAAATTTTTTAAAACTAAGTAGAATTACTATTACCAGACATCATCTACATTATGGTGACCTGCCAAACCTAAAAGAAAGTTGAAGATTTAGTATAGAAAACAAAATACTCAAATTACTAAATAAAATAAATTCTCACATTCATTAAGTTATGTATCTTTTTAGAAATACATATAACTTCATTTTTTTTTTTTGTTAAATTCATTTATTTTATATAATAGTTGTGCATTTTCTTCTGTATAAGTAAATCCTCAACTTTTTTTTCTTATTATTTTTTCTCGAAAAGGTTTCGCAATTCGTCATACGATTCAACTATCTTATGTAGAAGAAATTTAAATACGGTATACCAATTATTTTACAGAAGTTTCTATTATATCAGTTAATTTAATCCCTAATTCTTTTGGTATACTTAGATTTAGTACGTACAAACCAAATAATTTACATTAAATATGATTTAAATGGAGTAAATTTTGATTATTAAAATTGAAGTTGATACAACTTTTTAGAAACAAAATAATATAAACTAAATTTTTCACCCTTACAACATAGTTGATTTTTTTTAAAAAATAATCCAAATCAATACTTAAATTCATTTAACATAACTAATTTATTTGGTCGCACGCATTTTTATATTATTCAATATATTTCCCACAAAAAATACCTTACAAATTAAATGAAAAACTAATTTTCTACTAATTTTCCAGAAAACTAATTTATTTTTAATTTAATCATTTTAATTTATTATTAAATTATATTGTCGCCGACTAAATATTATACAGCTTCATCATACAATATGTCACAACTTTTTCAATTTAAATTTGAATTTAAAAAAAAAAATGTATAAAATATTTATCTAATTTTTAATCAATTAAAAATTTAAAATAAAAGGGGGAAAAATGAAACTCTAAAGCAAAAGCTATTAATAAAATTAACAAAAAAAAAAAACATAAATTTAAAATAACAATAATATAAGAAATTTTTATGTACGTAATTTTTAAAATATAAACTAAATTAAAAATAAAATTGTAATGTACTCTAAAATAAATAAATATTATTAATTAATTGAAATGTGTTAAAATTTTTATAATTTATTTTATTTTAATGTGGTAATATTGAACAATTGTTAATTTATTAAAATATATAAATAAAATGTAACTTAATAAACCTGAAAATTCTAGTAGTGATACTAAACAATTACTAACTAATAATACAAGTAACATAATTTCATATCCAAATATAAATGTAAAGGTAACTGAAAGATTTTAATATTTATAAATTTGATTTGTATACTTTAGTTTTAAACAGGGTGCTTTTATTAGAATTATCTGGTTTATATTTATTTTATTGGATCAATGAACTACACGAAAAGATAAGATTTGATTTTACAGCAAGGACCACACTAGCACTAATCACTGCAGCCATACAGCTTATTGTATTTCCCATTCCCAATTATGAATTATGAGTCACTTCTCAGACTCGAGGAGTGATATCGGTTATGATTCTGAGGGTCCAATTATGTAACTACCGATGTGTCGTAGTCGTTCCCCCAGGCGCAACTCGTCGTATTCATATAGTATGTGTTCTGCCATCTCATCTTTGTCTACACAGAATCTGCACACTTGGTTCTCCGATAGTCTAAGTCTGTGTATAGTTTTTTAACTATAAAAACTGTAAAAAACTAATAACTATCGATATTATCGAATCCTTTATTCCTTCTACTTTAGAATATAATATTGAATTTATTTGTAGAATTATTTATGAAAATAAAAGATGTAATGAGTTTGTGTTCTATATAATTTCTTCTTCTTCTTTCCATCTTAACATAGAAACCATGTGAACCATTGCTTCTGCAACCACTTCGTTACAGATTAACATAATATGTTTTACTAAATTTATTCAACATTTATTCCCATTTACTGAATGTCTACTTCTACCTCTTCGATCCATTATCATTTATTGATATTTTTCCACATTAAGCAAATTATATAGAAAAAACAGTTTTATTTTTATTCCCAACTAGCAACTACTTCTTGCTTTAAAAAAAATAATTGGTAAAAATCTATTACTAGAAACCAGGTCAATTAATTGAATGCATGTAATATATACCTTACAATAATTCTAAAATATACCTTACAATAATTATATAGTAGTTAAATTAATATAATTATAAATTATTAAGAAGTATTAAAATCTAATACCTAATTATCATTGAGGTATATTCTAAAGCACCCTGTATAATTTAAATATATTTTGTTTTTGTAAGTATATTAGATTAGTTGTGATTGAGGTTGTGCATAACTCTGTACATAAAAAAACGCATGATGTGTCCAATTATAAATTAATTGAATGAAAATTTCCCATTAATATTAATTAAAAATTATAAATATTATTAATTCTGTAATAATTTTATATTTATTCAAACATTTCATAAATTTGTTACCAATATTTAAGTTACTATTTTATAAAAATTAAATAAATTATAAAGTTATGTTATTCATTTCTAAATTATTATATATTATGTTAATTACTATAAAAATTTAGAATTATTTACTAAAATATTTTAACATATTAACCACTAAATATAATGTCAAAATAAATGTGATTATTTCTTTGTTTCTCAAATTAAGGTAAAAAAAAAACATTTAAATGTTAAGTTTTAAAATTAATATATATAAATTTTAATAATTTATTAATCTAATTTAAATAAAGTGAATTTATATTTGTATAAAAAAAATATCTTTTATTTACTTAAATACAATTTTATGTATGATTAAACCAACTTTAGTCCTGATGACTGTGTTAAATCAAAAAGGATCATGGGTTTGTCAGTATATCACTAATGATAGATAACGGTCACACAAAGTTTTCTTTGAATTATTGGCGTCCACTATAATCTGAATTATTCTGTCTATAAAATAATAAAACCCATAAAAAAAAATATAACCATAAAAAAAAAATTGTATATCGATAAGTATGAAATATTATTTTTATGTACAAACTTATTTTTTCAATATAATATTATGTAAAGGGTGTTCAAAATTCAGGTATCATTTTGATTTTGCCGCCATTTTTTTTCTACCAGGATTTTTTATACGAGGGTTCTTCAGGTATATTTTAAAAACATTCCGGTTAGTTAATATGGAACGCTACACGAAGGAACAACGTCTTTTTGTTATTAAAACATTTTTTGAAAATGGTAAAAGTTTTCAAGGTGTAATTAGGAAATTTCGAACAAAATTTGGTAGAAAAAATCTTCACCGACGAAGCTCATTTCCAGCTCAATGGCTACGTCAATAAACAAAATTAGTTGAATATTTATTTCAAGTTAGAAATAATTTCTTGAATAAGTGTGCGTAAGTATTTGAATAAGTATGCGTATTACTGTCGAATAAACTTAACTTACATTTTTGAATTTTTTTTTTTTTTTTTGATAGCATGATAGCATTGAGGTTATGTTTATTTCTATAAAATATAAAGCAATGTTGGATAATGTTACATCATACATTTTGTAAGGTTATATTTACAAAATAAAAAGAAGCTCAAAAACTGAACGAAGTTCGTAAGTGTACAAATATTACTGAAAGAGTCTTATAAGTTTATTATGTCCTTATGACACTTATCATAATGTATATATAGTTGCAATGACGTAATAAGTATGACATACGATAAATAAATATAATAAGCTGGTTTGTCATTAGTATAATTATTCATATTTCCACAAATAAGAACTATTTTGTAAACTATATTGCAAATTCTGATATCTGGCTTTGTTGACTATAAATTGCATAAAATGGAAAAACCCCCAATATGCATACAAAACACTTAAGTATTGCGGCGACGTTGTTAGGATACATATATAAATATTCTTTAGAAAAATATTACATAGTACAGAACTAACATAAATATGATTTGCTAACTAATACATAAATACTTAGACTACAGTCACGCCAAATAACCTAAAGTTATGTGAGCCTAACCTACTTGATTTCCAAATCTACATACAAATGAATTATGTTAATATAATTTTTATCAACTTATTAACTACCTAAATATAGATAAAATTAAATTTATGGAATATACAAAAAAATAATCTGAATATAGGATAAACTAATTTAAAATATCTCATCTGGTGATATAATTCACTTTGATTGATGTATTAAATTATTCATAATTGCATTTTTAGTTGTAATTCTGAATAAATTTCATCATTATATATTCAAAAAATTAAATATATAAAAAAAAATTAAAAGTATTTTAAAAAAAAAAAATGTAATATTCTTTCATAATACCCAGTAGCCTAGAATTAATTAAAATACTGGGAATTCATTTTAATTATATGATAACCATGAAAAAGAATTCCTTTACACACTTAGATTTTTTTTTTTTTTTAATATTAAAATAAATGAGATATTTAAGTAAAATCTTTATAATTTATATTAAAATTATTCCAAGAGTAGATTTTATTAAAATGTTATCTACACGGTATGCCATATCTAATGTCAATAAAATCAAAATATTAATATACTTTAATTTATGCTTAATTCATATTTTATTTACATTAATTAATTAATTCCATTACAATAGTTACTATTACAATATTATGATAATAATCATATAATTCTTTAAATTCTGGATCTGTCTCAGCTTGTACTAGTACTGCTTAGGAAATGCAAAATTCTTAAGTTCAAGATTTATGGTACATATGAGTAAAAGTACTAGAATACCCACTTATTATATTAAAAAATATTTTGTTTTTTTAATAAGTAAGTTTTATGGTATAATTTAACTAATTAAGGGCCGTTTTTTCAATGCGAGTTTAAACTCAGTTTAAAGTTAAACTAAGTTTAATTCGAAAATTCGTTTTTTCAATCGCTTAAACTAAGTTTATTTCCCTTAAACTTAGATAAAATTAAACCACCGATTTTCGTGGTTTAAACTCAGTTTATCTTTATTCTGTTATAGTGTGCGAATCATAATTTAAACAAAGTATTTTGAGCAAACGAATCATAATTTAAACCAAGTTTAAATTTAAACTCGGTTTAGTTATACTTAAGTTTAAACTTTCATTGAAAAAACGGCCCTAAGTCGGAGTACTTTTCATTTACCGAAATAGTAATGCGTTGAAATCTTGGAATAGCTATATAATATTACTATAATAAATTATACCTTATTGTAGAATAATGATAAATATTTAATCTAAATATTATATAAATATAATAAAGGATATAAACTTTAAAGGACACTTTGTAAATTATTAAATTTAAAATTTGAGTTAAGTGTTATTTTAATTATATAAAACGTCGAAATAGAAAATATAAGAAAATCGATAATTTTCTTCGTCTGTATTATATGTACTCGTAGTTTCATAAAATCAATTGAAATAGGAAATCTTTAAAAATCAAAAACAGATTTTGAAGATAAAAATTTCTGGTCTAGTTTATTTTGTTGTTCTTTTTAGAATTATATATTTTAGTTATACTCAACAGTAATTTGTAATAAACAGTAGTTCTTTATAAGTTGTAAATTTCAAGTCCATGAGGAATATAATTTAAAATTAGGAATTTGTATGCTACGGACCGGTACCGCCTCAAAATATTAGAGTCACCACACCAACTATACCAATATGTTTGTCAAATTCCTTTGAAATTGTACAAAATATTCTGTGTATAGAGCATAATTCAAATATTTTAGCATGAACCACTACTGAATCTATAGATCTCAAATATTGCATAAAACAGAAATATTTTTTTTAGTATTTTTTACTTAGAACAAAAAAACACGAAATTCGTCTTAATTGGAAATTTTAAAATGGACCCACTGAAACTACCAATTCCATCTTAGGAACGTATATGCGTACGGTTACGCTTAAGGATAAGGATAAGGATATAAAAAAAACATTAGAGTATTTTTTTAGCTCTATGTCCATTGCAACACTTCATAGTTATTCCATAATTACTCGTAAAATTATACAATAAAAAAACTTATAATTAACGTTTAAAGTTTGAAACGTCTTAGTACAGAATAAAGTTTATAACATAAACATGTATAAATGTATATTTAATAAAATTTATTTGAAAATTTAGTTAAACCAATTAAAAAAAAATAGAAAAATTTAATATATAACATATCAAATTTTGAAAACCTCAATGTAATTTAAATCTTTTAAGTTTTATTTAGATAATCTCAAAACCAGTAATGTTGGACGTAAACTACATCTGGTACACTAGATTAGATTAGATTAGATTTTGTAAAGGGCTCAGAAGAAAATACCCATGAAACCACTGCGGCCAAAAAACCTATTATAGTGCCCTGGAAAATTATATCTCCTTACAAACTCTAGTTTGTTTATAAATCCTAGAACATTTATTAGGGGGCTAGATGCGATATCATTCGGTTCTGGAAACCATTTGTGAATAGTCTGGTTCTAGTGATGGCAAGACATTCACATAGAATATGTTCAGCAGTCTCGTAATCTTCGTTACATAATCTGCAACGAGATGTCTGTGACCTATCTATTTAGTTGACGTGATAGTTGAGGCGACACTATCCCGAGTGAAAATTGGTTAGTAGACGCGCATGGTTCTTTGATAGATTATGCAGCTTAAGTGCCCTGTTATTAGAAATAGAGGGTAGGAATTTCTTGGCTTGTCTGAAATTTGGGGTTGCATGCCATAGCTTATCTCTTTCTTTGTTTAGCCAATTTCTGCTTGGAACACGGAGAAGTATAAGTGTAGACTAGACGAAATGTTTATTTTAGACTGCACTCCATAGACGACAGCTCTAACACCATTATCGGTTTTGTAGAAGTATTGACTAAGAAATACCTACAAAGTTGCAAAAGTTCAGTAAATCTGGCAAAAGAGCTATAAACAGGACACTCGATGCTAATAGATGATGCTTTCAATTCTATATATATATAGGACCTGTACCAATTCTTCTATGTAAATCAATTAATTAATCATAATTCATATTCATAGGCATTTTATAGATTTATCTAATCGAATTTAATGTTTATGCAAATTATATAGCAAGCTCTTATAACATCATTAATTCAATATTTTAAAAATTATATCATTGTTAATTATAATAAAATTAATCAACTTCAATTTCTATATATAATTTAAATTGCCACAATGAATATCCAATTAATCCCTAAAAATAATTATTGAATTTATAGCTTAATTGGATATATACAATATCATTTAGTAGAGAGTTTCTCTGGCACGCAATAATCTAAAAAGTAACCTTAGACTCAAATACCAACAAATTCATTTTTATTTCATTTACTTATAAATAATACAAACCTTTTTTATTATACAGAATCAGCATTAAAACTACAAAACTTTTAATTTGGCATTTTTACTTCATTGTTATTTCAACAAAAAATAATTTTTTTTTTGGGTATTCATTTCCTTTATTTGTTTGCTATTTTATTTACTTAGTTAGGTATAGTGGAGCTATTAAATTAAAAAAGTTTATTTCATTATAGAAGTATACCATAAGCCAAAATCATTTTAACTTGATTCACTGTACAGTTCTGGTAAATAAATATTTAATTTAAAATTTATAGTTAGTTTGATTAATATAAAAAATTGAATTATAAAATTTTAGTAGGTTCATATTGCAATAAAATGTTACGAATCCAATAGAGAGGAAGACAGGCTCAATATGATTTATAGCTTTCGAAATAAGAAGAAGAAATTCAATTTATATTGTAATAATTTATTTTTTTCAGTCCCGGAAGTAAACTTTTAACTTGTAATTACTTTTCCTTCCCTGTCCGATTAAAATTTCTTGTCTTTTTTCTAAGCACCACTTTACAAAATCATTGTATTGATTTTCTTTCAATTTTTTGGATTTTAATGGTAAAAATCTATAATTGAGCTGGTCATTCAAGATCCTGACCAGAAACTTCAGGAATTTGAAACAACTACTTACATTTGAGACATATATAACAAAATATCTGCCAAATTCTTTACTTTTGACATGGCATTTAATGAATTATAAATAAAAAAATTAAAATTTAGTTAAATCACATTCATATCTGTAACTAGAATTTAATTCATTATACATATAAATGAATAAATGAATTGAATATATTTGAAAATAATTTTACAGTATAGAAGAATTTGGATAATATTTATGAATATTTAGCCTAGATCGCTAGAACACAGTTGCCAATAAAAATATATTATGATATTTTAAGTTATGCTTTGTATACATTTAATTTTAAGTGAAAAATTATTAGAACATGTTTATAACCAGGATTGCAATACAAAATTGTTCTTGAACTAAATTTTGGCAAACAACCAAAATAGATTTTATATACATTTGTTATGACCTACTTTCAAATTTGATTATTACACAACCACCGAAATAATTTTATAGGATCAGAAAAAGTTTATGCATTTATTATATGCATTTATATTTTCATAATTCATATTTAAATCAGAAAAAAATATATATTAATTTATTCCTTTGCAGAATCAGTTCAATTCATTAGTGACTCAGTGATATCGAAAATTTATGTTTCTTCTGATAGTTTTGTATAATTAGTAAAATATATTAATTATAGAAGGAAATTATTAGTAAGAAGTTATTTGAATTCTTCGTATTTACTTATTACTAATAGTTAAGTTTAGGACAAATATATATTGTGCAGCAGTCATCTTAGTTTAAGCGAAGCCTGTACTTAAAGTTAGTATTACCTTAAAAGCAAAATCTATGACTTCGCTACCGATCTCATTATTGGATCTATAATCACAGAAACTTTTTTGTCCAAACCAGCTTTTAGGATATAATAAAATTAGTGAAAGTTATTTCCCAATATGAATTTTCTTCTTCTAGCCACTTATTATCGTTTCCTTATTAGGATGTAAATATATGTAAATGTGCGTAAATAGATTACGCACAAAATTCTGTTTACGAAGGATCTGATTATGATAGATTATTGACCTAACTTATCTTAATGGAAATAACAATTATCCGAATGCACTGTTCACTGAATGATCAAATCATTTAAAATAAATTTATACTGGATACACCGCCGTAGATAAAAATACCAGATTAGATTTTTGGATTTGTTCCAGTTCTTAAATTTTACTTTCAGTCAAATTTACTTTTGATCAAACTTTCACTAGGAAAATAGAAAAGAGCTGAAATTTGTCTTCCATATTTCTGCCAAGACAACTTTTGATTTACCAAAAACTAAACTTGCAACAATAATATAAAGTTAAATGTATTTTAAAAAATCTCTAAAACTAATAATTTTTTATATTTTTAAAGTTTACCGATTAATCAAATCAATTCACTAAATAAAATTTTCCTTTACTTATATTTAATTTTCAGAGATTATTTTTCAATTTAGAGAAAATAATTTTTCCTTCATATTAAAAATAGAATTTTATCTACCAGACAATGAAAATTAGATTTTTTTATAAAAAAAAAATTTTTTTTTTTTTTTTAATTTTCTGTATATACTGTAAGATTTCCAGCTTTGCTTTCGTCCATTATACAATTGAATAAAAAATTCTATATATAATATACAGATATATATATATATATATATATAAATAAATATCTGTTAAATTCTATTTAGAATTTAGATATAAAAAAAGATTAAGTCATCGTTAAAAAACGGAAGCAAAAAAGTTTAAATTATAAAATAAAATAAAACCTTATTTTTATTATTTTTATTCTATTTAAACATTTACAATTTAGAAATGATCAATTCAGACCAGTAAACTGATAAATTAAATTGAAAGAACATACTTTGAGTTACTAAAAGCTAATTGAGTCGTAATCGTAATACAGTCGTAAATAGTTTATTTATTTATATTAAGATATTAATACCTCGATTTACGCTTCAATGTAACCATGGAAATGGAAAGTATATATTTAAAATAAGGTTTCATTCCATACTCTCAGATATTTATAGTCTTACTGGAATAAAAAGGTTTGTTTAATATTACTTGGCTAGGAACTCATTAGAAAAAAGTTAGTTTTTGAATTACATTTCAATTAAATCAATCCCAGTTGATAGGTTAAAGCTGTCCATTTTCAATTTGTAAATTTACTTACTATAATTTGCATTGTGGTGACATCAAGTACTAGTGTAACTATTTAAAATTGCTAATGTGGTAAGTGAATTGTCGTAAATTGAGACCATGTATACATTATAGAGTGTTTACTGTATACTGGTCCATATTACATTAATAAAAATTACATTTTGATTGAGTCATTCAGAAATTTAGTAAAAATTTATTGTAATAGCAGAAATTTATTGTAAATACTTTCACTATTTCGTCATAATTAATTCTTTAACTATTTGAGAGTAACTTATTATTTAATATGTACTACAGACATAAATTAATTTTGCTTTTATAATGAAATTAAAATTACATTTCCTAATTACTATTTTACTTGCGAGAGCTAGAGCCTCGCATTCACATAGTATGAATTCTGTCATGTAATCTTCATCTTCTAGGAATCTGGTATCTGGACACTTGGATTTCCGATAGTCCAAGTTTGTGTAGATGTTTTTTTTATATAACTTGCCAGACATAGAATAAAAATATGATATAAATTTAGATTTCAATTAAAATATACCAATTAATTTTATGAAAAATACACAATTTTTCAAATAAATATATCAAATGACAAAATTATACGATATTGAAAACTTTTATTTTAACCTAAAGCTATAAATGAATTTTCAATAATATCCAAAACATTCAGTGATTAAAATTATATAGAAATTCAATTATTTTTTCTTTTTGTCAAGTAAATATTATTGAAATATTTCAATTTTATAGATTTAACAAAGAACTTAAAATTCTTAAACTCTTTTTTCAATTTACTTTTTCTTGTTTGTATGTCATCCATTTTTTTTATAACTTTATGTTTAATTATCCCATGTGACAAATTTATATTCCTGTATTATACTTAGAAATATAAATTATTAAAAAATTATCGGAAAAATATATCTTCGACATAACCTAAATCATAGTGTACAATTACGTATGTATATGTTCAAATATTCAGTATGTGACAATCACTTGTAAGACAATTACATGGTTTTTTTGTATATTAAACCATAATTCAGATAGTTATATTATCCGCTTGAAAATCGTTCAAATCTTTTACGATAAATCGAAATTATTTTAATTAAATTCCTTCATCATATCTCATTTAAATAAATATTTACTTTATTAAGAATTTAAATCATTAATTACCTCAACAATTTTTTTTTTTTTACTTTAAAAAATTAAATCTTATCTTTTATTTTTGTATTCACCTTCACTAATTTCTAATTAATTTTAAAAGTATTAATTGCTTTAGGAAAATGTAATAGTCATATCAATATAAAATTCTGTATAAATAATTTCCTCAAATTAAACTTAAGAATTAATGTTAAAGATTATAAATTTGTTGAAAATGTCCTTTTATACAAATTAAATGATAAAACATTTCCAACATAAAAAAAATATATAATTATTTTAAATTCTTAACTTTATATAATATAAAATTATTTATCCACAACTAAAAGATTATAATATAAAATAATCTTAATCCTTTTGTTTGTAATAATTCATTCGAGAAATAAGTGTAGTACAAAATAAACATATAATCATTCCCCAGGACATTTTATGCCACCTCATTTTCTTTTCAAATGGATTATATTATGTATATAATAAAATATTAAATTAAATATCAAGGGAATCTAAAATAATATCTTAAGAAATTTTTACCTCTTCTTATTTATATGTATATGTATTTTATATTATAAAATTCATCTGTAAATAAATATACAATCTGTTTTTATAAAACTCCACTTAACTTTTTACCCATAAAAAAATACTAAGCTTTAATACTATTTTTAGGTCCTTTTCATTTTAAATTATTATATTCAAATTGTTTTGTCTTTTGGGTCCAGAGATGATGAACTTATTATTTTTATATACACTATATTTATATTTATATATAATTTTGTATAATAAAATACCACAAGATCTGCTCTCTGTTAATTGATTGAAATTCTGTAAGTTCTTTCTATATATTATTTTCCTTATAGATTTTATTTAATGTTTATATACCCAGCAAGGATTTTGCGATATATCTACGGCAAGTGTAAATGAAATATGAATTTCGAAAGAAATTGTCAAAATAAACGTATTCCGATAAGATTAAACTTATATTATCATAAACATATCGCATTTCGATATTTTTGTAATTTGTATCGAATAAAGATATAATGTTTTCTGCTTCATTTAAAATTCACAGTGAGATTACTGTGCAGAATTATTTTTTAATTTTGTGAAATGCAAATTTGAAACGAAAGTATAGCAGAATGTGATCCCTGATATTCTACACGTTTTAGTTTAACCTCAGTGTAATATAGAGATTCAGATTACTATACGAAAGTGTATTTTTAGATTAAACAACGTTAATAGTCGGGCATTTAAGAATTACATGTGATATTTCGATTCCATTCCGATATACCTATCTAAGTGTTTTCACAGGATATTCCGTACTCTTGCTGGGATGTATACAAAAAAAAAGGTCTGTTAAGTTTTTTTTTTTTTCAGTTTTAGAGAAGATGTTAATTAAATTGTTTTTTGTGTTTTACAATGATCAAGAAAAGAAAATCTGCTATGTGGCAAAAAGAACAAAAATTTATTTAATTAGATTATTTAAAAATATTACGAAACTTTTTAACAAGATGATAAATTTGAGAAAATTTTATAAGTTAAAATTTAATTTGATATTTTCAAAGTTTCAAATGTAAAATTTAATTTAAAATAATTTAAATACAATTTTTTTTTTTTCAATTTAAGAAATTTTGAATCTACTTGATTATAACATAAAAATATGACATTTCTATTTTAACTTTACACCTTTACTTTGATACATAATATGATAATGTATAAAAATAATTTTATATTCAATTTAAAATTTGTAAAGAAATTTGAATAGTAAATGATAATTATATTTTCAAGATGAATTAGGACTTTTCTATTTTAATTAAAATTTAGATTAGTTTAAATAATAATAAAGTTTCAAGAATATCAATTTAAAAAAAAATATATTAACATATTTATTTAGAAGTTATTTTTTAGATGATACAAACTCAATTAAATTTGACCTGTATAGTAAAATTTACTCTCGGAAATGCTATAAAAGAATTTAATCACAAAATTTATGATAAAATAATTTATGAAATAATTTACTAGTTCAATGATATTCGCGGATGCAAGGACGAAGAAGTAATTAAATGTCAAAGATAGAAAAATTAAGTTACCTGTAAAGCATCGGATACCCTAACAAATAATATTGAATGGGTTTTGCTGAAGAGTCATGATATTCTCATATTTCCTTGTCTATAAAAAAACTATAGAGATTCTAGAAATGATGAAGAAGTAAGGTAGCGTATTGGATGAATTCTTGAGACTCTCAAATATTTACATAAATTGGGAATGATAAAAGATTGATTTAATCGATTGTATGAAAATGAGAATGTAACTTCAAAATATATAAAATTATGTAACTGTAAGGCTCTAATGTTCAAAGAAAATAGAAACCTACGTATAAGATATACCTAAATTTCTGAAATGAATAATGTTTCTATATTTAATCTAATTGATACTGTTTTCCTCAGATTGCGTTTGCGAAAAGTTTACAAAGAAATGTATACATTAATTTCCGAAAACATTCAAGTCGTTCAACAAAAAAAAAAACAATTACTATATTAATATTTCAGTCCTTAATTAGCTAAAATTATCAATATTAATAATTATTAAAATTCTAACAAGTACGACGACATATTGAATAGTCGTAACTAGTAACCAATAATAAAATCCTTAATAAATATACCAAGAAAAAAAAAACTTATATATATACAACTTTTTATAACCATTAAAAGTAACAAAACAAAACTCAAGTAAAACATCCATCAGGATTAAATCAAAAGAATAAGAATAGAAAAAGGGTGACACATTGGGTATAAATGAAAACATAAGATTAAAGGACTACTACAAAATAAGATTAGTATGTTTTTGGATTTTTTTTTTTTTGGTATTTTGTTGAAATAATTTTGCAAATAGATTGTAAAGAGCAATCGTCAAACAACAAATAAAAACAAAAAAAAAAAAAAAACTACTAAAATCCTGAATTATCCATTATATATGCGTTTATAAACCAAAGAAAAATATTATATAATTATATACAAATCGTTGGGTTTCTATAAAGGACTATATTCAAAGAAAGGAATTTAAGTTGAATAAATTTGGATAAAAGATTTTATAGAAACTGTAATAAATTTATTAGTTTGGTTTGTTTTTTTTCCAAAGAAATATTATTTATGATTATATCTTAGTTGTTAGTAGATTATAATACACTAATTTGTATTTGCGGTAAAAAATGAACGGACATACATAATAATTGTAATATTACATAATAATCTGTTATTGAAATTATATAGTTAAACTTAGAAATATGATTCAATATTAAGACGACAGTATTTTAGACAAATGTCTTATGTAATTGTAATAATACGCTAATTTATTTAAATTTATTCATACTTTCAGTAAATTCTTTTATAATTATATCCACAAAATGAACTTTATCAATTTAATAATTACATTTTTTGTTCTCCAACATTTATGAACTAAAAATGAACTAACAATAAGACAAATGTTATTTTTCTGAAATTACGTTTAATTGTTTCAAAGTCAAAGGATATTTTTCTTTTTTGCATTATTTCGTTATATAAAAAAAAGAATCTTTTAACAAAAACTTTTAACACCAGAGTTACATACATAACAATATTTTTTCTTTAATTCTTTTCTCTTTTCCATATAAATATCCTTAACTAATACACAATATCTTCATTATTTGACATATCGTCAGTTGAGTATTACATGGTGTCATCTTTTAATAGTTTTGAATTATATACGCAATTCAAATTTTACCATGCTGGAAAGTCTATTTAGCTATTTATTTGAGTTAGGCTTTCGTTGCAAGCCCTTCGAAAAACAACAACATATTTTTACAAATTCTTTTTTTTACATACGACTGTGTAACTAAACATATTCTGAAATTTGGTATTTCATGGACGTATGTTTAACATACGATTTTATTACTGAAATAAATGAAAGACTTTTGAATATTAAATACTTACATGTGACCTTGTAACTGCATCAACTAAATTTCACATTGTTTGATGTAAGCTACATATAAACAATTAAAAAAAAAACAATTGTGTGTTTAACTTAGTGGTTCTTAATTGGTGTTCGGCGGAAACTGGGATCTAAATCAAAAATTAACTTTACACACTATACTGTTACACTATAGTGTAAAAAAGATATTATTACGTTAACTATAATTGGGAATCCCATAATACAATTCGTTGATAATTAATTCTTTGTTAATAAAATTATAAAAGTCACTGATGGTTCTGGCTCAGTTTTTGAGCTCATGTAGCTATGCAAATTGTGATTATTTTTTTAACTATTTGACCACATTATATTCAACTGACGATGTTATTGCTAAATAAAATCGTCTTATATAAGATTAAAATGGAAGACTTTTTGACATATATGTTTTGTAATTGTATATTATACGTACCAAATATATGTGTAATATTTTTTATATATAAATTTTAATTGTTGTTTTTTTTTTTTTTTTGCCACAAATGTTAATTTCTGGTTTAATACTTAATACTATATTTTATATCGTGTTCAAGTTACTGGAAAACTTATATTTAATATAGAGACATTGAGATATTATTAAAGATAGTAAGATGTATTTAGTCTTTTCTTAATTAAATGAATATATAAAAAGTATATGTGCGGTTGGTTGATTGATAGCTTAATAAGATATTTGATTTTGTAATTTTCTTTGTTATATTGTAATCAATATATAAATTAAATTTTAAATAATACTAGTATCTATTGTTTAAGAACATTTATATATAATTTAACTATATATATAATTTTAATATTAAATTAATCCAACAAACAATAATTTTTGAAATTTTTCTATATTCAAATAACTTTCAATCTTGTTTTTACTAAATATTTACCACCAATAAATTATGTGCAAGATAAAAATTTCTAAATAGATTAAATAATTTATTAGCACACAAAAAAAAAACACATTTTATTCAATTTCTTAATAGCAGATTTTTTTATTTCGCGTATAATATTTTTTTATTTTCTTTTGAAGTACCATAATTTACCATCAAAATGGTATTTTAATATTATATTAAAGTAATAATTGGACATTTTAACGGCTATAAATACACGAATACGGGTATATATAGTTGGAAAAGGAAAATTTGCTGTGCGTAATAATATTTTATAGAATCATTATAGCAGAAATAGGATAAAAACTTTCGGATTTTGAACAAAAAAATAAAAAAAAAAGAAAAGAACAATCGCAGGCAATAAATAAAATTATTTTTATCCTTTTTTCGGTTCATTTGAACAAGATAGTAATGTATATTTCAAATGGTTCTAAAAAAAACCCTTTTTTTATTCACCTCATTTTACCTTATATATATAAAAACCAGAAAATTTTATATTATATATTTATCAAAAATGACAACATTTTCTTCTTTCCCTCTAAAACGATATCTTTATTCATTTTTTATACAACAGAGATATATTCATATATATATATATATAGTAAGGAGGACTAATGTATAATAAATATCCTTGATTACAACAACACAAAAAAAGTTGCTAAATAAGGGAAATAGATAACTCGTAGTTAGGTTCAAAAGTGATTTATGTTCAATATAGATTTGTAATTAATAGTACCTATCTTAACAACGCTTTATAAAAGTAAAAGAAACACTGTTTTGTTAAAAATTTCACATCTTTCAAGATCAAGACTCCAATAACTTATTTTATGTAATTCGAAATTTTGATAGAGAAACTGACAAATTTTAATGTTATTGGCATATAGTAGATTACAAAACTAACATGTGTACCAAATTTAATTGATATCAGATAATAATAACATGCTTTATAGCTAGAACATAAAACAAACATCGGAAACTAAACTGATAATATATTAGTTTAGCATAAATTCACTGTAGACTAGAAATTTTAAGAAAACCAAGTAGATGTCAACGCCGTTAAAAATGTCATTCAAATCGGGGAACAATGACTAGGAAGTGTAAGTGTAGACTGTAGAGTATATTAAACATATAAAATATAATTTCACCCACTGAAACTAAAGCCGTAACCATAATAGGATTAACGACTTAACCTAGTGTCAAAAAAAATTTGTTAAGTCAACGAAAATTTTACAAAAATTAAGGAATACCGTAAGCAAACCATAATAGACTTTTGCTTATGTCAATTTTAACGTCACATACATATTGACATATTATTAATATGAGCACAATTTTTTTACTATTATAATTGAAAACTGTATTTCAAATAAAAACAATTTATTGTTTAAAAATTTATAAATATTTTTATTTGACAAATTTCAAATTTCAAATATTTCAAATATAAATTTATAAACTTTGACAAATTTCAAATAAATATTTGAAATTTGTCAAAATACACACAGTCCTCAACAACATATGAAAAAACCATTTTAAAGCAGATAACTCGTAGTTAGTTAGGTTTTCAGCAATTATTTATATACAGCAGTGTTTTGTAAATATACACGCCAACTAGATTACAAAATTAACGTGAGCGTAAAATATAATTGAATTCGGGTAACAATTTTTATAAGTTTTAGAAAGAGCATATGAAATATAAATAATATACTTAAGTCAAAATTTTAACATGAACCCATTCAAAGTACGGATCTCAAATTTTACAAACTTCAAGTAGATTACGCATCCAACCTCTGTGCAAAAATTGATTGAAATCACATAAACATAATGTAGAGCATTTTTTTCATGAACCCATTAAATCTACCGATACCAACTACAAATTTGAGAAACAATAGAATATGGAAGGAGTATGTAAAGTTGTACTATATTATGTGGAAGAGTTTGAAAATGTAAAATGCGAATTCATAAAGAAAAAAATAAGAAAATTTCGTAAATAAAATATTAAATAAAAACTAACATTTTTAATTTTTAATAAGTTAATAATATTTTATTTATATTATAAATAAATATATAAATAACATTTTTTGGCTCAGCATTAACTTTTGATATTTTTTAATTTATATTAAATAATAACTCATAGCATAGTTAGTTTATAAACAATGGTATGTATCGAACAGTGTTTTGTAATTAACAGTTTGTTTATAACAAACAGTACTTTATTAAAAATGACTCATATTTTAAGTTATCTATATCTATCATTTATTTTATAGAATTAATAATTTTAATATGGACCCACTAAAACTACCAACCAATGGCAATACAAAAAAAAATATGTGTACCAAATTTCATTTGAATGGTATATAATATTCACAATATGATCTCTATTATTAACACGTTGACGGACAAAACGGCATTTGCCGTCAACAAAAGTTTAATTTTAATATATAGGGACATGACGGCATATGCCGTCGCTGAATATGAATTCTTTAGGGACAAGACGGCAAATGCCAATGAGATTCTTATATAACATACATATAATTTAAAATATGTGTCCCTGTAAAAATCACTTTTCAGTTCATGTAGTCCCGTAGAACATGAATTTTTTTTAGGAAACTTTTTTTTCTATATTTTTTTTTCTTCAATGTTACTGGACAAGCAAAACGGCATTTACCGACAGTTTTTAGTACGTTTAAACTGTTGTTGTCCCAGTAGAACGACGTGTTTTAAAAGTGAAAAATATTAAATTAGAAATAAAAGTTAGAGTGGTAATAACTATTATTTCATTTTTGTGCTGAAAAATTTAAATTAGGTAAAAAAGTATAAAGGTAAATAGTATTGTGAATATATAATATCAATTTCAGTGTATAATTAATATTTTTTGTTTTATTATAGAATGAGTTATGAAAAAAGAAGGCAAACAATATTAAATTTTTTTGAAGAAATTTCGGATTCTGATGGTGACAGCGATGAATTATTTCGTGATGATGGAACTTATGGCGCCGATCCTGATTATGTACCAGACGTATCAGATTCATCTGATGAAGAGTTACAGGATATTGGAGGATTGATGCCTGATATTGAAGAATATCCAGATAATAATGTCGAATCAGAACATGAAATTGAGAGCGACTGGTACGAAAATGTATAAGATATCCCACACTTCAATTTTGATCAAATTCATAGTGGTATACGAATTAATGTCGACGCAAATAGTAGTCCCAAAGATGTTTTTAATCAAATTTTTGATATGGAGATAATGGATAAAATCGTAAGTTCAACAAATGAATATGGTACAAATCTTTGTCAGCAGAACCGTCCACAAACTCGTTATGGACGAAATGCAGTGTACACTGAACCTAATAAAGACGCTATGGAATAAAACTATATGTAATAACATCAAGTGATGGATATGTTTTAAATATAGAAATATATCATGGAAAAACTGAAGATAGTTTATGTTGAATTGTTAAATTGAATTTATTTTATCTTACTATTTTCATGCATGAGATTCTTTTCTTATTTAATACAATAAAATATATATTTCTTCATTACTTTTTTTATTTACTAAAATAAAATACCAATTTCGGCCTTGTTACCAGCAGAGCGGGAAATGACGTCTTGTCAACATAAAAACCCATTTCCCTATTTGTAGGGACATGACGGCTATAGCCGACATGTCGGGATTTGCCGCCTTGTCCCTCTACGTGAATTTTTGTACATATCTGGGACAAGACGGTAATTACCGTCAAAAATAAATATCCTTCAAGCAGGTGTATTTTTATTTTTAAATCTTTTCTGATCATTTTGGTGCAATTCCGGATGAAATATCTACAAAACTGTCGAAAATACAACATATGTCCCACAGCATTGCACTATCAAAAAAGCTTTGTCCGCCAACGTGTTAATCTCGATTATTAATATTAATCGGAAATTTTAAAATGGATCCCCTAAAGGTACTAACTTCACAGCACATGCATAATCACGAATCCAATCTGTGTACCAAATTTCATTGAAATCGGATATTAATTAAATGCTGTAAAACACGTAGTTATAAAAAATTCGGAAACTAAAACTGACTATCTATAAATCCATTTTTTGACCATCAAATCCAATCACCAGACTTTATAGTTATTCCATAACTACTCGTAATAAATGGTTAAATAAGAATTGAAAAATATTAATAATAGTTAAAAAAAAATTGTTGTGCTTGCTTTTCTGAATTCTTTTTTTCTTATGTGGTCCTTAGCACGCTAAATACAATTTTGTTTATTTGCTTTATAACATAATTAATATAAAATAAATATAAATTACGAAATTAATAAAAAAATTTCATTTTTGAAAACAAACGCTCAATAGAAAAGTCTACTGCTCTCTTTAAATATTTTTTAACTTTAACTATCTTTCATACAAAACTAATACTACTTCTACCAAATTCTATATACCTTGACTTCTACCTATACAAATTAATTTTTTATTTGGTTTTTATATGCGCCCAACTAATTACTCCCAGAGTGTGTATTTTGTGTAAGGAATTCCGCCTGAAAATTGGATGCTCCCGCAATTTTTTTTGGAAAATAATAACAAACAAAAATACTTTGAATAATTATGAATATTTTATATATCTAATTGCCTTTTTTCCATTATATTAAATTTAAATATATTTAATTAAAATATATTTCATTTTTAAAAATATTCTTTTAGGAGAAACAATGAAAATATTTATAATTTTTTTATTATTATCAATAATAATATTTTGTTTTGCGAAACAGAAGCACGAATCACGACAATGTAGAAAAGGTTATGCTGCCAATGAAAAAATATTAATTATTATTTCTTTTGACGGTCTTAGAAAAGATTATATTAATTCAACGAATACACCATATTTAGCGAAGCTTAGAGATAAGGGTGCAAGAACTGAGTTTACCACTTTAAAATTTCCAAATGCTCTTAATGTTCATCACACCATAGGTATGTACTATTGATTGCTAGATATAGTTATTACATATTTACATTTTAGCAACAGGATATTATCCTAAAACACATGGGGTATTTTCCCACGAATGGTTTGAAGAAAAAATCGAAAAAAATGAGCGCAAATATCAAAAATATGAAAGATCTCAATACGAAAATCAATATGCAATTGATAAAGTAATCCCAATTTGGGTAAGGATAAATACTTTTAATTTTTTTATATATTCAACAAAATATGTAAAAATACAAACCAAAACTTACTTAACATTATAATATCTATTTATTGTTCCATCTTTGAAAAAAAAAAAAATTGTGAAAGCTATAACACTAAATGAAACTATAGATTTAAAAAATAATTGTTTGTCATATAATTAATATGAGTTTGATTTATATAACATAAATTCAATGATAAATATGTTTTCAGACTCTAAACGATATTCATGGCGGCACATCAGCTTGTATGATGTGGCCTGGCTGTGAGTTTGATTATGGACCTGACAAAATTCACCCAATATTTAGACATGACTTTAATCCAAAGGAAACATATGAAAGTCGATTAAACGAAATAATAACATGGATGAATGAGACGGTGACATTTAAGCCACCTAATCTTGTAATGATATATTTTCGCCAGCCTGACTACTTTGCACATATATTTGGACCAAATAGCCCAAAAGTAATTAGACAATATATAATTTTTGTGAATATATAGTTTAATTTAAATAAACCATAAATATTTTTTTATATGGAACACAGATTATTCCCAAACTTAAAGAATTGGATGAATTCACGAAAAATTTTACAGATAAATTAAAAGCACTTCCATTCACTAGACTAAATAAGAAATTATTCCCAAGTGTTAATATTGTATTTGTTAGTGATCACCGCGTAACTGAAATTTTTTATCAGGATATTCTTGATATTAAAGGACAAGGTGTATGCGAAGATGCTAAATTTTGGGGAACCGATGTGTGGCTACAGCAAGCGTGGGCTAGCCGTGAAAATGATACAACTAGAAATAAGAAACTAAATGGGGATTATGAATGTTGGTGTAACACACAATCAAGTTGCTTTGATAGTTCTTGCTGGGAGCGAGTATTTACTAAATCTAAATGTATATATTCTATGTGTAAAATTGGTATTCCACCACTTTATAAGTTTAATAAAAATAGCCATGAGTCTTTTAATGAATTTCCGAGAAATTTGGCGTGAGTATAGAATTATTATTTCCAAAGAATATATACAAACAGTTATTAGAATTTTATATAATAATTTTAGTAACTTTACTGTGTTTGTTGCTGATGTAAATCATACCTGGAGCTTAAACTTGGATGAATCCCAAAAATTAGTTTTTGCAGCTTATAGTGAAAAATTATATCCAAAAATAGAAAATTGGAGAAAAGAATATAAATTTTCAGGTAATAGATTTTTTTTTTTCCTTGTATATACATATATATTGCACCAGGGCCTACTGGACAACGGCATATGATCATATTACTCAGTTTATTTCATTAAAAAAATGATTATATTCATGTAATTTACAGTTGCTTGTAATTTCACTTTTAGTACACCTACAAAATTTATTGGTAATGTAATGAGTAACACTTGATTTATTGGAAATGTAAAATTATTGCTAAAATTATTTTACATAGATTTTTACCAAAAAAAAAAAACATTTTTTGTTTAAATTGATGCCATTCTGTACCTGTACATTTTTTGACATTTTAGTGTCAATAACGTTGTTCAGTATTGAGTGGTGTATAATAAAATATCTTAATATTTTTTTTTATCAGTTAATGAATGTACCAAGTTCGGAGTACATGGGTACCGGTATCGAGAAAGAGGTTATTTTATTGCTATTGGCCCGGAATTTGTTCAAAACCTTGATTCCGAACATTTCGAAGCAACTGATCTATATAGTTTATTTGCTGAAGTTTTAGGTTTTGGAGGACATAAATACAATAATGATGGTAGCTTTAATTCTGTGAAGCATTTATTGACTAGTATTGTAGAACCACTTGGAAGTGGATTAGTAAATTGGATACGTAATAACATTGTATTTTATATTTTCCTATACTAAAGTTTTATTTTTTGCAGAGCATCTTAAATTGATAGTTATATGTTCCATAATTCATTGTGCAGTATTTTATATTGCTGTTGAAATTTACTTATCCAGACAACATAATCGAAATATGATCTGAATTTTGTCTATATTTAGTTTTTAGTTAATTTTTGAATGGTCTTTATAAAAAAGATTTTAACTATAAAAAAATTACAAAGTAAAATAAAAATGTTTTTTTACTTACAAAATCCATTTGTATATAATTTACTTACATATCATTTTCTTTTTTGATGCGAAGATCAGGTACAAGCATAAAATTCGATTTTAGGCCCATTCAACTAAGGCAATTCAACTAAAAACAATTCGACTAGTACTCAATTCTACTAACGCAATTCAACTAACTGCAGTTGGACTAAAAATCAATTCTACTGGATCAATTTAAATAAAGCAATTCAACGTTTGTATCAGAACCTACTTGGGTAGCGGCAATTCAACGTTATTTGAATTTCTAGAAACCAAAGAAGATATAGCAACAGGGTACATAAAGTATGATCACCGGATAAATTAAGAGAATTTTGGTACAATAAACAAAGGAATTAAATAAATTGATTGCACCTATTAGAGATACATCCGCATGGAAAATGATTTAGTTAAAAAATATTTTTATTTATGATGGGAAAAAATATTTTTATTTTATGTATTTTCATATTAGATTTGGACCGACTATAAATCTAATTTAAAAAAAAAAAGTATTCTTTAACAGAAAGAAATTGAATGCCACCGGGGCCAAAAAAAAAACAATGCAATAGAATCAATTTTTAAAACACAATTTTATTTATTTATTAAAATTCCCCGACATTACTCCCATCAAAATTAATAAAACCATAAAACCTTATGTATTATTATTTATTTGACAAACACCTATTATAATTTTTTTTTAAATTATATTGATAATGTAGTGTTCGATCGTTTTCGGCGAAATTAATTTCTCATATAAATTGACAACAAAACCGTACCGTTTTTACGGCATATAAACGTACCGCCTTGGCGGTACGAAAACGTGCCGTTTTTGCGGCACGAAAACGGCACCAATACTAAGATGAGGGCATAAAGTAAATAAAATAAAGAAAACATTTTTTATACAGCAGGCATTAATAATATATTATTATAAAATTCGTAATTATGCCTGACCCAGAATGACGCGGCAAAATGTCGCGTCGCTTTTGAAATTTCGAATTTTGAAGCATGTAAAGTCAAAAGCGACGCATCGATTTTTTTTCAAACCACATTGAAAAAATTGTAAACAATTTATTTAATGGAAAAAATTAAATAAATTCTAATATCTATGGATATTATGTCATTATAAATTGAAATAATTGTAAACAATATTAATTGAAATGATTGAATTTAAAAAATTTTAATAAATAAATTTATTGACACATTCGAAATTAAAATTTATATGCGGCAAGCGGCAAAAGTAGAAAGTAGGTCTACTCAAGCGTTGCGGCAAAATTGCCGCATCAACGCGACGCTACATTGTGGGCAATTACATATATGACTATACATTCTACTTTTGAAGCGTTGTTGTCAAACGCGACGCGACACTTTGCCGCGTTATTCCGGTTCTAACATTAATTGAAAATATTTTTTATTATAATTGAAAAATTTGTAATTAGACGCCATTACAAATATTTGTTATTATATATATTATAACCATCATAACCAATGAAGCGGCTTGTAATTTTTTTTTGGTTTGGCCATAGTGGAAACATTCCAATTAAATCATTTATAATCATTAATATGATTAAAGGTAATTCATGAGATTGTCGTATTTAAGTTGTTATTTTTATGGTTTCAATATGCAAAAGATCGGCGAAGAAAATCAAAAAAAAAATTATTAATTTCAACAAAGGACTAAATAAAATATTTCAAATAATATTATTTTAGAAATGAACCTCCTCATTTAATTTTTATTTAACCAAATATAGACTATTTTTATATAAGTTAGTTTAAACAATTTTTAAATTAGTTTTAAAATTTTAAATTAATAATATTTATCATTGAAGTTTTTAGATTAATATATTATCTTTTTCTTTTATATAATTTTGAAAATAAAGAAATTTTTATTTAATTTTTAAAAATATGTACATTAATATTAATTAAATTATTTTATTTTTTTAAAAAACAGGTAGAAATAAAATCCTCAAGCATTTATTATAATGTTTCTCAATCTAATTTATTTATTTATAAAGAAAATGATGTGAAATTAATATAATCAAAATATAATATATAAATATATAAAAATATTGTATAGAAATTTAAGTATGATAAATACAATAAATACCAAAACAGTACAAATTTTTTTTTTCCTATTTTTAGAACAAAATATTTATATTATGAATGGTTCAGTTTAGACGCTACGCTATCATGCCGTTTTGGCGGCACGAAAACGGCACGCGGAGGCATTACGCTTTCATACCGCTTTGGCGGTACGAAAACGGCACGCAAAGACGTTACTAAAGCGTAGCGTCTAGGCGTGACGTTTTTCATTTTAAAATTCTTATTCCAACCTCTGCGAAAACGTACCGTTTTCCTGCCGTAAAAGCGGTACGCCAGCGGCGTCTTGTATGAAGAAATGATGCCGCTGGCGGTACGTTTCCGTGCCGTTTTTCTTAAAGGGTCAAATCTGGTAACAATTATGAAATATTAAGCTTAGTACGCTAGTGAAATGAAGTGAAATTTTAACGCGATCTCCAAAGCTCTCCAAAGTCTCCGGTGAAATAGTCGTGAAAAAGTTGTGAAAAATAGACAGGACAATTTGACATTTTGATGATTCAAATATTTTGATAATATTTTGATAATTCAAAAATTTGTTTATGTTTATAACTTTTTTTAAATTTAAATTTGACTTAAAAATCAAATTTGAGCAAATTTAAAAATCAAATTTAAATTATTGAAAAAAAAAAATGTAAATGTCACAGTTTCATCGTGAAATAATGTTCTGATTCTGGGTGGAAGCACACAAGTCGTGACGACTACTTTTTTTTGGTCGTTAATGAAAGCGTATCGTCCTAATGTGTGGCAGCATATAAGTCGATACGTTTTTGAAAACAGCTTTGCCAACATAAAAATATATAAACTGACGATTTGTGTCGTTTTCATATGACATATTATTGATTTGGCATATCAAAAATTAAATTTTAATATTTGGAAAATAATTAAATATATACTAGTTCTGTTTTCAAAATATAATTGGGATTCAAGGAAAATAAAAAAATAATATAAAATGTTGTTTATGGTTTCAAGTGACTAGGAAGATGAAAATTGAAAGAAAAATATTAAGAAATCGTAGTGATCCATTTAAAGGAAAAAGTGTAAGTATGTATATGAATGAAATTTCAAACAAATTCTAAGAAGTTTTAAAATTTCAGCTTCCATCAATATTTTCGGGTCAACAAAGAAAGTTTTGTTGCAATTTTAGATGTCCTAGACATGAATCGCGGATTTAGGAGCTCCTCCATTCCTCCAGTTTTAAAGTTGGCTGCCATTTTAGAAATGCTGGTAACTGGACACTATCAACCGGATAATTCTCTTCTTTTAGGTTTTTTTAAAATATTTTTTTATACTTGTTACAATATTATTTTTTTTAGCTGATATTGGTTATCCACTTGAACCATGGCTGCTCACTCCATATCGTGCACCTGCAGATTACACCAGTGAACGTGCATTTCATGATTTGCATGCCAAATCTATATATATTGTATTTAACGCGCAATTGGAATTTTGAAAGGCAGATGGAAAATTTTATTAACAATATTTTATTTATTTTGCGTAATAAAGATTTATAGTTTTAAAATATTGTTAATTATATTTTACATAATTATTAATTTAATTATTATAAAAAAAAAAAAATATATATATATTTAAATTTATAAAGAAATTAAAATTTATTAAATAAATTAAAAAGTTTTTTATTATTAACTATATATATATAATTATAATTATGTATAATTATCACACAAAATATAAATTTAAAATCAAATGCTTGATATTTTTTCTTGCAAATATTTTTTTTTCTATCAACGATATAATTTTAGGTGTCGTTCAAAAAAGTGACGTTATCGACCAAAAAAATGGACGATAACGTCTTAAGTGCTACCAATAGCGACGAAACTTAAAAAAAAAAACAGTCGTTACGACTTTCAAAAAATTGACGATATCGACCACAAAAATGGACGATAACGTCTTATGTGCTACCAACAGCGACGAAACTTAAAAAAAACAGTCGGCACGACTTGTGTGCTTCCACCCCTGAACATTATTTCACGATGAAAAATAATTGGAGACTTTTGCGCGCTATCTGTTGGTTGTTATAGGTTTATTCACAACTTTTTCACGATGAACTGCGTACCACTTCAGCGAAATCAGAAGTGAAATTTTTCATTTCTGGTGGGTTACTATGCAATGCGATCCGTTTGTATTTTTGTTCGAAAACGAACACTTCCCACTACAGAATCCGTAATCGAATATTTTGAAATCCGTAAATTAAATATCAGTGATGCCATTTTGAAAACAGATTAAATCGAATATTTGGTACTAGTGAATTCGTTTATTCGAATTTTTCTATTCGGTTATTGGAATATTTATAATTTTATATTTTTATTTCTTTAATAATAAATAATATCATTAAAATAACTATAATTAGTATAAATATGCGTAATCACGAATCCAACCTGTGTACAAAATTTCATGAAATTGGATAATACTTACCCTATGATCTAGAACATATGAAATATTAATCGGAAATTTTAACATGGACCCCCTCAGACTAGTAACTTCTACCTTAGTCTACACATGCGTAATCACGAATCCAACCTATGTACCAAATTTCATTGAAAACTGATAATAATTACTATATGGTGTAGAACATATTAAATATTCTTTGGTAACTAAGTTGCTCATATATTAGTTTCCCATGAACACAATAAAACTACCTGATACAAATTTTTGGAGCAATAAGTAGGTCACAAATTCAACCTGTGTTTAAAATATAATTGTAATTGGGTGCCAATTACTGTATGATGTAGAGTATTGAACTCGTGAAATATAATTGGACATTTTAACATGGACCCACTGGATTACCGACTTTAAACTTTGCAGACAGTAAGTACATAAGGAAGCTACTATGTGTCTTAAATTTCAAATTTCATTCAAATCAGATAATAATTACATTATATAAAACACGTAATTATATAAAATTCGGAAACTAAAACTGTTTTCTAGGAACCCCCTGAAGGTCTCCAAATTTCAAGAAAGCCAACTAGATCACAAAATTAGCCTATATATAAAATATCTTTGAAATCGGTTAACAATTACTATATGCTGTAGAACATATGAAAAAAAAAAAATTAAAAATTAAATCGGAAATCTAATATGGACCCACTAATCGTACTAACCTGTAATTTGGTCAATGTATAATCACAAACTCAACCTGTGTACCAAATTTCATTGAAATCGGATAATAATTACACGCTGTAGAACATAAAGCAAATATTCTTCGGAAACTAAGTTGCTCATATATTAGTTTCCTATGAACGTACTAAACCTACCAACTACAAATTTGTGGAGTATCAACTAGATAACTAAATGAAACTGTGTATTCAATATCATTGAAATTGGGTAAAATTTACTGTAGATATAGAGAGTTGAACTTATGAAAAGTAATTATGGATTTTTACATGGACCAACTAAAGTATCGACTTTAAATTTTACAGGCGCCAAGTACATACGGAAACTATCATATGTACCAAAATTTATGCTAATTAGATAAAAATTACTATATGCTCTATCTAGAGTATACGAAATTTTAATCGGAAATTTTACCATGGACCCCCTGAAGTTACAGACCTGTATCTTGGTAGGGTTGTGGACAATCATGATACCAACCTATGTTTTAAATTTCATCCAAATCTGAGACATGAAATTTTTTTTACATTTTTCCGTAGAACAAAAACACATAAGTTCCCACATAAATGGGGAAATCTAACATGGTCCCACTGAAAGGATCGATCTCATCTTGTATCGGCACTGGGGTGAAGTTTGTTAGAGGCTGTGTGCCAAATTTCATTAAAATCGGACAAGCGGTTCTAGGAGATGTTGCTGCGCACATAAAAAGCGTACGCGTACGCGTCCCCCGGACACCTTTTTTTTTTGCATTTTCGGACTCTCCGACCTCGGAAACGCATAGAAAATTTTTTTTCTTTTTTTCTTTTTTTTTTGACCATCCAACCCATCACCAGACTTCATAGTATTTCATACTACTCGTAATATTGTTTTTTTGAAAATATTTTAAACTATTAATCGTACTTAAAAATATTAAAAATAAAAAATTTATAATAATTAATTTTTTTTTATTACATAATGGTAAAATTTAAAAAAAAATTTTTTATCCTTTTATGTTTAGGGATAAGCTAAAAAAAAAAATTACACAACAAGAATTTGCAACAGTGGGTGGAATACATGGAGGATGGAGCAACACACTGATTTACCGAAGGGATTGTTAAAAAGTTGCGAAGGTAGAAATAAGTCTAATAACTTATGGAAACATGCAAATCTTGTCCAATTTGATGTTGATACCCTCCTTGAGCAAGGTATTATAAAGTAGCTGCCAGCTTAATAATTTTAGGAATAGATGTTCGATATGAATGTTTTAATTTATCATTTATTTCATTCAAAACATATAGAAATGCTTCTTTAGAAAATCGAAAATTTTAATTAAAACTAAAATAAAAAATAAACTTTGATCTTAATTTTCATTGTACTCTTGAAATTTAAATTTACCCTTGATTTCCTAGTTCTAAAATATTTGAATTATCTCTAATCCACTATTCCTTTTAATTTGTTCATTATTTTCTTCTTCGTCCTCAAACCATAATGCGACGGTATCGTATATGTTCTGGAATATTCTAGAGGATCTTATATTTTAGAAGGACCAGAAGTTATATCAAATAATAGCTTCACTTTTAAAATTTAATAAATCTTTATTTAATAAATTGTTTATTTATTTTAATTGATATAATTGACCAAAAGTTTATTTTAAGTTTAACTTTAATTTTAATTTTATATGAGACAAGAATTTAACAATAACTTAACTAGAAATATGCACGCACACAAATTGATTTATTGAATTTAAGAGATAGTAACAATTCTTTAATTGTTACATTTTTGTTAATAATACTCGAATTAATATAATTTTTTGGCGGGAATTAGTAATATGAAATAATTAATTAAATTTCAATGAATCAATTTGCCGTAAAATTTTGAGAATTTATATTTTAGATTATATTTTTAGAGTCATTTCAAAACAATATCCATTTTAAAAAAATTATTATTTTATTTTGTAGATTGTAAAATAAACTATACTCAACTTTTTAACCAAAAAAAAATATATATTTTTTCGACACAAAAAAAAAAAGTATTTATTTTCTACCTGACATAAATTTCAACGTATGTGGAATAAGTAGATTATCAATTATAAATGGCAGCACTTTTGTTCGGTCCGAAAATGTTACATAGTACTAATTTTAAATCGAAACGGATCTCACGTTCGAAAAATTTTCCTGTTCGAACCTAATTACATAGTTATGCTCCTGATTTCACGATGTTAAATTTATATGAAAATTTCATTTCATTTGACTAGCGTACTAAGCTTAAATCGTAAATTGTTACATGGACCCAAATTGCTACTCACATTCCTCCTGTGTAGGAACGTGTACAATCATCTCATCTTTGACTTTTGGAAGAAGTTTGGATGAATCTATGTGCCAAATTTAATTAAAATCTGACGGCGTAACATGAAATTTTTTTTTTTAAATTTTTTGGACTACCTGGAAAAATAAAAATAAAGTTTCAGCTAATCCATTTTTGAAGAGTCAAATTCAATGCAACACTCTTAGTTATTCTAGCTGCTCGTAAAATGGAAATTTTAACATTATAGAGATAACATATATTATGATTTTATTTTTCTATATATCCATTATACGAAATACACAAAATATATATTTCACTGTATGGGTCATTACTTTGCAGACTGATTTATATTTTCTTATGAATACGTACATACATAAATTTCTTTTACTTTTTTATTGGTAATTTATATAGCATTAAAACCACCTTAAAAGCGATTTTTGTGGTTTAGTTATAGTCAACTTTGATACATCTAAATATATTACCACTACTATAATATGATTATGCAAAGGAAGGATTAAATACATAAAAGTACATAATACGTAATGAAAAAAAAAATTACAAAAAAGAAATTATTTTATACATATATTCAATGCTGTATAGATAAAAAAAAAATTGTATAAAATATTTTTCAAAAATTTTATTTATTATATATTCAAATTTCAGATCCTTTCACGTAATATTAAGAGATTATTATTATTTTTTTACAAAAAAAAACTTATTTAACGTATACGTAGATTGTAGAATTTGTTATATAAAATATTGAAATGTTAACTTTTACCAACATAGTGTTATTTTAAAACAATGGGTGTAAATGCTATGATTACTCAGAATAGACTGAAGTCGTCATCATTATAATTAATATATAGATACATATATTATATAAACCAATAGTAACTTAAATATAATATTAGTGATATTGTATAAGAGATCTATAATACAAATACAATACATAATACTACACATAGTTTAACTATACTAGGTAACTATAAATTCTTCAGAGAAATAGTAAAATTTGTATTATTCATTTAAACTTGTTGATTTTATTTTAAAATCTTAGGAAAAAATATTCGTTATTCACAAAACTGGGATGGTAGCCTCAAAAACTAATCGACTTTTTTTTTTGTCGTTTTAGCGCAGCTGATTCCCTCAAAGAGATATCGACTATTTTTGTTGTCGAAAACGCCACATTTTTGAACGAGACGACCAAAATATGTATCGCTTTTGTGTTTTTTGAAGGTTGTGAAATAATTTATTCGTTGAATTTTTTGTCAAAACAGTTTGTTTTTAAATTTTCTTTATTTTTTTTATTGTTTGATGAGAATATTAATAAAATGTAAATGTAAGTATATAATGTGTACATTATTAATTTAAAAACTATTATTTTTTTAATATTATTATTCACACAAACTTTGTGTCACAAAGGGAATTGGGGAAAAATTTGAAAAGTAAAATATCCTCAAATATAAATATGCTGCTGGTAGATAAAATGATCCAGTTTATAGAAGAGCACACCGACCTTGCAAGAGGAATATTAAATCCACCAACTTTTGGCCACCAACTTGTGCAAAACTTTATCTCCTTCGTTAAATGCGTCCTACCAAGGAGCCCCACGAATGGAAAAAAGTATAAATGAATTATTTAATAATAGTGATGGAGGAGAAATATAAAATTAATAAAAGATTACGGGATAATAAAATTAGCTATAAAAAAACTGGTGGAGGAGCAAACAGCAGAAAGCAATTGAATATATTGCAAGAAACCGCTGCAAAAGCAAACAGCAAGAATTTATGCTGCCGTTGAACGCACCAACACAACAAAACGGTTTGGTTCAGAGACAACATGTGACACGATGCCATCAACATCAACTGATAATAAATAATTATATTATATTATTATCAATATATAAACATAAACTCTTCCATTAAAAAAAACATCATTTAAATATGTAAAATTATAATCCTATTTTCCCAATTCTGCGTTTCTTGACATAAATACAGCTAAACAGGTTCGAAAATTTTCTCATGAACAATTTCAGGAGTACTAACTACATGACAATATTATGCTGTGTGAAATGTTATTCAAACGGGGTAACAATTATGAAATATTAATCGGAAATTTTAACATGGACATCTGATGTCATGTAACTGATTTCTACCTGTGTAAGCTTGTGCTAAATTATGAAACCAACTTGTACACCAAATTTCATCCACATCTACCGCATAAGTGAATACAAAAACCCACAATACAGAGTCTGCAAAGAAAGCTTTCGTGTCAAATGCATACATATCAAAGTTGTATTGATGAATTCCTACGTTAAAGCATGAGCAATAAAATTTAGATCATCAGCCCATTTATTTTAAATGTAAGGATATAAACGGTTAATTAAAACGAGTGTAATTATAAATTTTGTGTCATTCACAACTACAGAGACTACAAACATTTATAATTAGACTTCTCCCTACCCAAAGTAAGGAGTCTTAAGAAATAAAAGTTATAGACCAACATAACATATAAACTGTAACATTAACATTATTCATGCTATATAAATCCAAAACTTGCCCTAACATAATAATATTATTATATTGTATATATGTGTATACAATTTGTTTAATAATGTTCATTGGTATCTATGTAAAAGAAAATCCTTTAAAAATACATTTAAATATTCAATTTATCTGAATTATTGAAAATATTAATCTAATCTCAAAGAGGATTTATTTGTGGATATTTCATTTTTCTAATATGATTTTTTCAAAATTTACAATTAAAATAATTTTGCTTTCATTTATAGAAGAAAAATATTATATTTTTAGATTTCTTTATTATCAAGAAAATAATGAACTGGAAATATTATTTCTCAATGTATATAATAATAGATAAATAAAATATAAATTAATTCGGCCAAAATATTTTTTTTTCCTTTTTCATTATAATAAAATAGTTATTTTCCTGAAACTTTCTTTATCTAAATTTAGAATTTTTAGGCTCTTTGAAAAATTTGAATATAAAAGTAAAAAAAAGTGTATTATATGAGGGCTGTTTGAGAAATTGTGACAGTGAAAAATCATGAACGAATAGTTTAAATTAAAAATTGCTTTATTTGAAAATAAACTCTCCTTCAAACTCAAGCTTAACAAAACCTAGACTATCGTTTTTCTAACAATTCTGTACCATATATGTATGTTTATAATAAATTTTTGTCATCTAGAATTTTTTTTTTTTTTACAGTTTGTGGACGTTAACTGTGTGTATCGCCTTCAATGTTTGCATTACCACGTTTAAACTCTAAAATTTATCTGTGAACAGTTGGAAATGAATCTAACAAAGAATATTATCACTGCAGGATATTCTATTTTTACAAATATAAAAAAAAAATTAATGACATGTCAACTTTAAACAAGAGGTCAATAAAAACTGAACTGACAGATTTAAATGAAATTTGTTTTATATTCTTATGAAAATTAAAATTATTAAAAAAGGTAGATATTTTTGTTTTCGACTTGATTTTCATTGTAACTTTCAAAAGTTTTCAAACAGCCCTCGTAAAGTATAAGAATAATATATGAAATAATAAAATGACCGGAAGGATATATGTAAATAGATAGGAAGGAAAATTAGTTTCTTTAAATGTAGTGTGTCCAAAAAAATTGAAATATTGAAGGAAACAAATTTAATATCGGTGAATATAAATCATAAATAAGAATGTTCTTACAGTTTAACGTTAAAATTATTTACTATATAATTCAATATTATTCATACTATTTTTTAATTTTTATAATCACCCCAATTCTGTATGGCGTGTCACTTGTCGTATCAAGTGACAAAATTGAATTGGTATTATGATTGTCGGTTTTCGAGGTTTGTCGGTTGTCGTAGTAGCTCAATCTATTGTACAGGAAACAAACTTCTAAATGCGACAAATGTCGTTTTTTATTTGTAAAAAATTTACTTTTCTATGGCTTCTAAATTTCCATTTTCCTCTTCGTCTGATGACAAAAACATAGTGTGAATCGACAAAAGTCGTTTCAAATGACAAAATCAGTCGCACAAATTTTATTCTCCGACTAGAAGAAAATAAATTTAAATTTGAAAACTTTGAAAACTTTTGAAAATAATTTTTGGAAAAATATAGAAAATGTAAGTTTTTACATAAGTTTAATATAATCATAATTTTAATTATGAAAATAATTTTAGAACAAAAATAACAAATAAAAAACAGCGTATTGTAGGCTTCATCTTATCAATCACTTCTTTTAACAAAAAAGTGAAAACTTCCTTAGAAAGCCGAAAATCTTTTATAAATCTATAAAATTATTTATAAATTATATATGAAAGTACGTTTAACTATAATAATTTGCTTTAATTTACTTTCTATTAGGCAAATCTAAGGGATTAGATTTGCTTCTTAAAAATCTCCTAGTAAAATTTACTTTTCTATGGCTTCTAAATTTCCATTTTCCTCTTCGTCTGATGACAAAAACATTTCTACACTATTCATTTTTTTTATTCAAAATTTTTTAAATAAATAATTTACACAAGTATGACAAACTCAATAAAATAAATAAATTGTCGTAGTTAACGAGCATTAAGGTCAAGCTCCATTAGTCTTTTTTAAAAGTCGTCACCACTTTTTTCAAGAAGAAGTTATGCAAGATACAAAAAAGCATGAGTGCGGTAGAGACGGAACAACGACTTTTTTCCGAAAAAAAGTCGACAAATCCAACAAAAAAGATGGTTGTCTCCGAAAAAAAGTCGATGAATCAAACAAAAAAGTCGTTGAATCCAACAAAAATGTACTGTCTCCGAAAAAAAGTCGTTGAATCCAACCACAAACTAATAAACTCTATACAGACGATTATATTAGAATACGATTTTTGTCGTTTTTATGCCAGAAAAAAATTCAAAAAATCTCTGGCTCCACAAAAATATTACAAATACATACACAATAAAACTCTGTAATGTAATGTAATATGTAAAAGGCTCTGTTTCTATAGTTACGTTTGTGAGAAAACAAATTTGTAATTATGAAAAGATATGAAGTATGAGCAAATTTGTTTTGCATTGATTTGTTGTTGTTTTAGCAATGATTTTTTATGGATAATTGAGATTGAGAATAGAAAAATATATTTTCAAATTTTATTATTTCGGATGATTTTTTTTAAAAAATCTTTTGGCTATTTTTTAATGCAAAAGTACTTATGTACCTATTTAAAAAAGAAAATATTTATTTTTATTTTGAAAAATATTTTTATTGATCTTTTTCAGAATTATTTGTTTTTGAATACAAATTTCAACTATTTTATTAATATTAGTCGTAAAACAATTACATAAAAAAAAATATCAAACATTTTAACATTTTAACCTAAGATACATTTTTTTGTTATAAAAATATAATTACAAAACCCATAAAATAATTCTGATAGTAGGTACATTTGTAACAAAAATTTTGTTTGTGATAATATTTGTTTAAGAGGAACCACTTTGAATTAAGATCATATGTTTGGTTTTCTTTTATCAAAATATTTTTACAATATTCGCGATTTATTTTATTTAATATTTTAAATATTATGTATCCACAAACATATTTCATTGAATTAACTTCAATAATATAGTTTGAAATATTGATTAGTATTTTCTAGCTAGACTCAACATTAAAATTATCTGAATTTCATTAGCTTCGTCTTTATCTTCCGTATCATAACTAATTGAATTTACCATGGAATCAGCTTAAAGTATATTTTACTATTTAAAGCATATTTATATATGTACCTACTTAAACTTATTCACAAATATGTTAAAATATGACCAAAAAAAAATTAAAATTAGCTATACCTATAAAAATAATTTTCAGTAATTTTTCGATATTTTCACATTCACAAAATAATTTAAAATTCCCAAAAAAAAATTCAAAAAATCATAAAACTATAGTTTTTTAATTCAAATATCAAAAATGATTTGCAATGCAGTGGAGGTCAAAGTGCAAAACTTATTTTGCTGTTTTTTCTAAATTCTTATAAATTTCTCAGACTTCATTTCTCTCTCTTGCAAAAACAAAAATCATTTATATGAAATGAAAACAATTTGTATTGAACTATAGGTAGGTAGAGTATTTTTACAATACACACATAAATGGAGCTGCGCTAAGCCGATAATTTTTTATTTGAAAAATATCAGTGTCGACAGAAATGGTATTCTAATATAATTGTCTGTATAGTTTATTAGTTTGTGATCCAACATAAAAGATGTTGTATCCGAAAAAAAGTTGATTGTGAACAACTTTTTTTTATTAAAACTTGAAATTTTTTATTAAAATTTTCTGAAATCATAGTTGACGATGTTTTTTTGAAATTTTATTTTTTTGAATGCTGAGAAAATAAATTAATGTTGAATTTTGTTGACCAAAAAAAACAATTTTTTTTTCAAAAATCTCGATTTTTAGCAAGATTTACCCCTCCACTTACCAATACCAATATACTTAGTGTTTGTCCAGAAAAGTATTGAATATTAAATTATAAATTAACTGATTAAAGTTATGTAATGTGCCTTTAGTTGAAATATTTATTTTGCTTTAACTTAAATTCAACTGTAAAACCACACAAATACAACACAACACAAAAAAAAATCCGATCTCGTCGCAAATTTCTTTGAACACATAAAATCTCAAATTTTTTTATCTAGTCAAATAAATTTAACATAAAATTAAATTAAAAAAAAATTAAAATGTCAAAATGTTTCCGAAATTTCTTACAGTAGTGGGAAATTTCATCTCTGTCTGTACTGTATAATTTTACATGCTATCTCTTTTCATTTTTGCTAGAAAAAAAGTCATCACGACTTTTAAAAGACTAATGGAGCTTGACCTTTACTACATCTATGATCTAATATTCAAACTTGCAAAAACGACTTGTCGTGTCGTATAGCTTACAGAATATCAAAATAAAAACGAAACGACAAAAAAAGTGATACGACTCTTCAAGTGACACGCCATACAGAATTGGGGTGAATAATATTGTCAATAATTTCAGTTTTTCAGCACTAAATTGTTTGCATTACGCGTAAATCACAAAGTTATTTTTAAAAATAAACTTGCTGAAAAGTGGTAAAAAATGACTTAAGTGCTTTTGGCTAGACGGCATAGATTTATAAACAAAAATTTTCTGAATTAAGCCAATTACTTGACCTGAACTAAATTTACACTAATAAATTTCAATACATAATGATATTCATTTTTTTTTTAATCAATACTCTAAAAGTAATTTTTTTTTTCTGGTATATCAATTTTTGTTCAAAGTAATAAATCTTAAAAGAATTTTCATCACGATTTAATTAAAATTACCGTCACACTAATAAAGTAATTCAGAAAAATACCAAAAAAAAAAAAAAAAACTCTAAAATTGAAATAAACTTTTTCTTCCTTGTTTAAGGAAAATATTGTATAATTTGTTGTACAAAAAAAAATTGTCTTTCTGATATACATTAAAATGCGTATTCATTGGTTGGTGGTGAAAATTTGCATAATTTATTCATTACATTTTAAACCCTTAAAAAAATACTTTCTATATATATAATTTGAAATACAGTAGCAAAAATGTGCGTGTTTTCATTTTTTTTTTAGATTGTATTTTATTAAGGGGTGTAAATGCCATTAATATTCGGCAATCTTCTTTGCAATAAAATTGCTTATCTTTAGTAGAGTGGAAATTAGGCAGGTAAATCTGAGGTTTTTTTTTAATATCAGGATGGTTCCTCAGAACAATCTAAATATTGTGTTTTTCATCAACATAAATGAATGACAATTATTGAAAAACAGGTTGACTTAGAAATATATTCAGTATAATATTAAGCCTATTCATCATTAATAATACACAAATAAATCATGACTTAAAAAGTTATAGTAATTTTACTTAACATAAATATATACATAATTATGGTTTTCGTACTATTAACATATTGCATCGTACTGTGTGATTAAATTCCAAGGATATATCTTAGTAATAGTAAATTTTTTCAATATATTTAGTGCAGAAATTACATTATTATGGTCGTAATTTTAAACATTCCGCATAAACTTTGTATTTTGGGGTTTGTTAATTGCAAAATTATTTGACAAGACTTTAATTTCATTTGTAAGTTTTATACTTAGTGCATAAAAAATATTTTGTTGTTGTTATTATTTAAAGGTCGTATCTATACACGCTCGCTCAGTTCAGATTACATGTTCTTGGCATAAGAAGTCTTTGATACGAATACTTTAGTAATCTTTAGAAGCGTATCACTTCAAGAATGTTGACATTTATCGTAAGCTTATCGTAAGTCAAACGAATTTTTATATGGTATAATCTATCTTAATCTCAAGCAGCTTAAAGGTATTAAAGCTATGCAAAAAATTTACAGCAAATTAATTAATATTTATACAATACTTTACGTAAAAAATTGTCGTAAATTATATTAATTTGTCAATACCATTATATATAAGTACATAACTATAATGCTTAATTACTCTGTTTTGTTATAAAAAAAAAACATAGCAAAACATACAGTAATAGAAAGTTAAAGAATTTTCATAAAACAATATTCCTAAATATTTTTCATGTCACCATCGGTTTAGGTGGTATTTAAAGTACATTGTCATTATTATTTTTTCCAACAATAAACCCAAGAGGTACTCTAGCATAACGATTGTAAAACATACTATATGCTTTATATCCTTTTCATTACTATTTTATACTGTGTGTAATGTTTTTTATCATTAATTTTGAAACATCGTTTTTTTTATATTTATTTTTATTTTTAAATTAAACATACTTCAAAAAAAAATATTTATTTTTTGGTTTACTCTAAAATGGAATAACTACAAAATAATAAAAGTATGAAAAGTATGCTGTATATTAAATGGGTAACATTTTTAAGCAATTCAAGTGATTTTTCACTAATCCCAGGAAACTTTACAAAAAATACAAATACCATATATATTTATAACTATATAGTACTTAGGAAAAAAAGATATGATATCCTTTTTAAGGGATATCGCATGTTAACTCTTTGGCGTTCAGTTGTTTGTCTGTCCGTCCGTTGTAAACTTTAACAAAACGTTATTTATAATATAATTTGTAAATACCGGCATCGAAACATTAAATTAATTAGTATAGACAAAGACCACAATGCTCCAGACCGAAATGTCTTTTCACACCGGTGATTCAATATTACCTAACCAAAAAGAGGAGTGACTAATTAAGTTAGACCATAATACGGAAAGATATTAAGATCACCACTGGTACCACTGAGGGCCCTCAACATATTATATTTAATCAACTTTAAAGTGTAAATTTAAAGTGTGAAGTGTAAATGTATATGCTCATTATAGAGTTATATAAGAAAATAGCCGAAATTTATAGTCTTGTCACTTCAAAAATGCATAGAATTGTTTACATACATATATGTATTTATTCAATCGGAAGAAAAGCGCCGTCTTCTGGACATAATACAATTTTAATTAAGTTCTCTTTCAAATATTTAATTTAGATGTATAGCGTTTTCAAAATTGTGCGTTCTTGCATGATATTTAACTTGGCACTCAAAGCAGCCCATCAATATAAAACTACTGAACAAGTAATTCTAATACGCGATTTATATGTATTATATCTTTGAGCAGTCAGTTACCAAGAAAATTTGTACAACCTCATAAGACTAATGGTTTGAAAATATTTCAATGTCGATTCAAACGTTATATTTGAGAAAATAAAGGATTTATAACAGGTATATTTAAGCATATATATTTATACAATATAACCATCATCATCATATATATTATTTTTATACTTTTATATTATTTCAATTTCTCAGGTGTGACAACGAAAACCTTTACTTTTTTGTTTTTGTTTACATATTCTTCTTCTATATTGAAGTAAAACTTCAAAAATTTATATATAGTTACAAATAAAAATAAAGTTATATTATGAATTGTTTTTTAAAATAATAATAATAGTGAAGAAAAATTGTAAATTTTATCATTTTCTACAATTATATTTTCTCAAAATTAAAAATGTTGAAATTTTGTTTGAAAGAAATTGGATATATAATTCAAAGTTTTTAATTCATGTTGCCATCACATTACATTTTATAGTAAATTATCAACAACAAATCATTTTATCAAATAATAAAAAAAAAAAATTATATGATTTATAAATACATATTTATGTTTGTTTATAACTTCCTCTTAGATTCATTTTTATTTTATTTTTTCATTATACACCTTGAAAAGGAAAGAACCATTTTATAAAATTAATGAAATGTAATTTATTTTAAAGGTTGGTTATATATGAAATAGATTTTTAATTATACAATATAATTGGATGAATTCAAAACCTATATAGACATAATGTACCATGTAATACAAAATATTATTTTGTATTTAATATTTTGAAAATATCTTAAATTATATTTTATGAAATAAAGAAGTGAACTAAAATGAATTTACATATTTAAAGAAATATTGTAATCATAAAATTGTTTACTTTCTAATGTACCAAAGATCCAAGAAAAAAAATTGAAGGGATCAACAGCCTTCCTATCCCTTCTAGTTCCGAGGAATGAACGATGGCAAACCAAAGATATAACAAAAATATTAAAGTTAATTATCATAATTATTTTGATGAAATGGTTAATACTTGAAATAAATCATTTATGGATATCATATCATATCTATAATCAATAATGTAATCTATAACAGTTATAGTATAATAAATACTGATTCGATTAGAATGATTTCTCTTGACATATATATAAGAATAGAGGCATTACACTCTGTGGGGCTAGGAAAAGGTATAAGATTAATTGAGATAATCAAAAAACACGGATCCCTGTAACAATGTGATAACAGGTATCAACCATTTGAGAATAGAAAAAAGACAGGGTTATCCGTGTGGTGGAATGTGGTGGTACTAAATAAGAAAACCATAGATCAGGTTATTCATGATATGTGTGGTGGATGAATGACTTTTTTACAATATGCCCACAGATTAACCGAAACAATTTATATTCGTTGCATATGCAAATGACGAGATAGTACAATATTCCAAATTGAGTATAAATGGACATATGCAACCACGAGTAGTATACATCAATTTATTTAAAGCCTGATCATAGAGCACCATTCATTAACATTACATAAATATATTAAATGTATCTTTATATATAAAATTTGAAAGATAAATTAAAAAACATTATTTTAAGTCATTTGTGAAGAGCTCATACACAAAAATTAAATTACAGATTAATTAGAATATGCAGTCTTTTTAGGTTACAATACAACAGATTCGACGAAAATAATATGATATTAAATATAGCCTCAAATCTCTAATATTTCATTAAATCGTTTTGTTTATATAATGGATCGTAAAGTCAATCTAAAATGTAAACTAATTCATTAACTATGTACTTGGAATAACTTAATAGAACAACTTACTGTAAGAAAGTAATAATTTGATTGGTTACATTAAAAAATACATTCGTTTATAATTCCATATTTAAAAATTTCTTCAATTTTGAGTATCTTAAATGGTTCCAGATAATAAAGTTATTATTTTATATTAGAAATTAATGGAAATCTCTTAAATAATATTTTAACCACCAACAAATGATTCGTCTTTCATAAAACCAAAAACTTATTTACTCATCATTGAATATAAAATATTCTGCTGTAAATCTAAATTAAAAATACAATTTTAGAAAATGATTATGACCCACCATTAACAAGTGTCAATTCAACTTTGGAATAATTTAATTATAGTTTTCTATGAATCTATGAATTTATGACATTAATGACGCCAAACTTTTATACAATGACGCAATTAAATTCTCAAAACTTTTTATTTCCTCAATATAAAGTCTTTTTAATTCCCTTGTGAAAACCACCAACTGAAAAATACATTTCACTATAGAGATTGAAAAAAAACAAGAATTTTATATAAAATCGTATGTAATATGCTGCCTAATAACAGACTAACAAAGATAAGGAAACATTAATGATAAAAATAAACTATGAAAATGTTAACTGAAAAATTATTATCGTATTTTCTTCTATTTTATTTTTCTATTATTTTTTTAAACAATTTGCATAAAGCAAAATTATGAAAAAAATTCCGAAATGTTTATGTGGTTTAAAGTTTTTTTTTTGAAATTCTAGAATAGTTTTTATTTCTGACTTTTTATTCAAATAATAATTGTAAATATTCGAGGATTATATAGAGTAGATTTGTGCTTTATACAATTTTCCAAATAAATGTATCGTCAAAACCAGTGGAAATGGTCGTTTATAACAATAACGAAAATTATTTTCTCTTTGAAAATTAAAATTATTCACTTTAATATATTTTATGAATAAAAAAAAATGCTTTTAGTTATAATAAAAATTAAGTTAAAAAAATGTTCGTTATTTTCATTATTCTTAACTACAATCATTTTTTTAAGGTTTTTTCAACAACTCTAAAATTGATTTTTTACAATTTAGACAGACAGAATTGTGTAAAGCTATAGCAATATAAATTTGGAAAAAGTATGAAGAACAGAAAAAAACTATATATTTTACAATATAAGTTTCAATAAATAAATGAAAATTCAGCATTTTATTATTCAACAACATTTTTGTAAATTATTCAATATATTTTAGGATAAATAAAAGAGCATAACTACCATATCTAACAGATTTTAATACACTTTTATTAATTTTCATCTGTTGAAAGATTTGAAAGCCCTTACATTCACAATAGCAAATTATAGTTTTTGACAATCGCTGTTTGTTTTTAGCCAATATTTTTCAGATGATATTTGAAAGAATATTATAAAAGCATAAATATAATTTTTAAATAAATGCACTACACATTTTCGAATATTCAAATAAATTCAATCAAACATTTTTAACCCCCCATTACTAATGTATGAGTTTGGTCCACCCAATTTGAAAAAAAAAACCTTTCAAACTGCGACATATTTCAAATGTATGTAGTTTAAACCCTGTGTTATTCACAATATATTTAATTTAAATATTTTTTGTCAACCGTATTGCGGAATTTACACGCTTCAAGTAATCGTTCAAGTTCCACATTCAAGTAGAATTATTTTACACAATGCGCAAGTCGTGTTTTTTATATAAACTTGAATCCCACAAAATAAAAATAGAAATGCTTTCTATTTTTTTCAAACTTGAACGGCATACTACATATAAATAAAATTCAAAAAAATTTTTTTATTGCGATTTGACACTTTCGATATTTTTTCCAATCATTTGCTGCCAACATAAACATTTCAATGTATTGTTCCCAATATTAAAAAAAAAAAAATTACTTGAAGCGTGTAAATATAAAAATTCATTCAAGTTCCACTTGAATAGGAACCGAATTTAATTTTTACAGAAACTTGAATGAAAAACTTGAACTGTGTAAATTCCGCTTATTGATATTATTTTATGGAAAAAATTTAATATTATTATATAAAAAAATAATTAATATTGCCATAAGTTATTTTTTTATCATTTAGTATATTTTATTAATGTATTTTTTAATTAGATTTAAGTTTTAGTTTCAAAATTGACGTTTGGAATAAATTCTTAAATTTAAATATGGTTGCTAATAGAAATCAATTTAAAAAGATGGGTACTAACATATAGTTAGTAATATAATAACATAAAAGAAATTAACAATAGTAATGTAAAGTTTAATCAATAATTTTAATAGTTAACAATTTACATTATCAATTTACTTAAAATTTAAATTATTTTTTTGAATTCTTTTATACTTAATTGTTATATTCTTTAATTAACCAAAAAATATTTAATTAATTATTAAATAAATATACAAAAAGATAATCTGTGAAAATATATTTTAATATAATAAACTTATATATAATTAATATACAATTATCACCTATGAAAATGATCTTATCTAAAGAATTTCTAATTACAAATAAATATCATAAAGTTTCGAGTAAAGTATTAAACAATTCTATTCACTTATTATCCTGGATATACATCATATTAAAATTATATTATTTCGTGAATATAGCCCTAAATACTGAATAATAAAGTCAGACTAATTTAAATAAGTATTTTTTGTCTGTAGTAAATTTTATTTTTGTTTTCTTACTAAAATTTCAGTATAGTAAAATAGTAAAACGTGTGTGTTTTTTTAACGTATATCATAAACATTTTAAAAGTCAAGTGTATAATATAAGACGTATTAACTAACACTATAAAACTAACGAGATTTTTTTATTATTTATATATAAGTATTGGTTCTTTAAGGATATAAAAAAACAATAAAAAAAAATCTAAATTAAAATCCTTAGGTAATTTTATATGGAAATAGGTAAACAAACCACAGATGTTAAGAAGGATGCTATGTGAAAAAAATTAAGTATTTTCTATATTTTTATATACGTTTCTATACATTTATTCTATTGTAATATTTTTCAAACATTATGCGCAATGAATTGGCAAAAAAACATTTTTATGTTTAACTTGTTATATTTTTATATCAAATTTATTTACAAAATCGTTTAAATTTTTTTTATCTGCATTGCAATATTTGATATATACAATTGTATATGTTGTAGGAAAAAAATTGTACACCGTTCCAAAAAACTATATTATTATGAAATAAATAAGGATAATTTAAAGATTTATTGTATTTTTAAGTTAAAGAGTTTTAAAGAAATGATAACAACAAACTAACAATGTTTGAATTATGATAAAAATATACTATCAAATTACCTGCTGTATGATTTTTTATCATGTTTTTTTATTGAACATATATATTAAAAATTAGATATACACTAAGTTTGAGACATTTTAATACTGTCTAAAATATCTGCAATTTACAAACTCATTTTGATGCAAGGAAAAATAAAATTCTTTATTAGGTACTACAAAATTATTGTAAAAATTTGTCTAAAACCTGAATATTTAAATTTAAATTAATCAAATATTATTAATAATTAATACGTATTAATATCAATTTATTAAATCCATTAATCCTCTTTACAAATTATAGCAATACCAAGTAAGCAAACATAATTACGTAAAGTTTACGTTTTTTAGATATAAATATTTATTTTTAAATAAAATATAAATTTACAGAATTTATAAAATATCATTTTAAATAGAACTTCAGGATATCAATTTGATTTGATTTTTCATTTCAAAAGGATATAATTTTGAATAAATTTATAATGCAATTGAAACGAATACATAATATTATTGCATAGAATTTGAATTATAGATTAGCTGATTTATAAATAATAAATCTTTCTTTGATTCACTTTTAAATGCATAGCAAATAGTAGAATTCTGCCAAAGATCGTATATAACATGCATAAAACTTATAAAAATAAAATCTAATAAATTAGAAATTGATTTGGTTATTTAGTTGAAATTTAGATGAACTTTTTACCAAATATTAACTACTTCATTTCTTAATACCATATGCTATAATTAAGCATTAATTATGATCAAAGTGTATCCAAAACTAGGCATCCATTTTCATCTAAGTGAAGTCAGATTGAAATTGATAATACGAAATGATGCCATTGGAATTAAAAGGTTCTTAACAAAAAAGAAGACTATACGGAGAGCGCCGGAAATTGCTTGCACTCTAGTCAAATCAATAATCCAGATTAATATTGATAGTCATCAGGCTGCCATCAAAGCTCTTGCGGCAGCATATATCAAATCCAAAACAATGAACGAATATTACTTGGAATTACAAAATCTATGTACTAATAAAAATGTGGGGTTCTGCTCCTGCTGGAAACCAGAACACTGAGTCAGTGCAACGAAGAGGCGGATGAATTTGTAAAAAGAGGAGCAAAATATCGCGCAGGTACCATCCGAACAGATTCTACCGCTATGCAAACGCTAAAAAATATACTGAATAACAAGAATAGAGTAGTAAAAAATGCCCCGGAAGGAGTTATCCACGTGCTCAATAACTAAAACTATGTGGGGTTCCTACAACGAGAAAAAAAACGATATCGTTAAACAACGCTCGCAGTAAAAACTAGCAATCGGACCCCTCACTGGTCAGTGGTTACCCCAGAACACCTTCTATGCCACTGCCCGGCACTTTCTAGAGGTAGGGGTCTTATTCTAGGAGAACCTTACTATACTTACCTCTGAAAGGGGTCCCGAAATGTAGCACCAGAAAACTCTTCAAGTTTGGTGAAAATACAAAAACCTTCGACTTACTAGATAATCCTTCAATATATACTCAAAGTAAGTTATATTACTATGGACTATGGACCTACGGACCCCGTTACTATGAACCTATGAAAGAAAGAATAATTATTTATTATTTTATTGAGGTGTCAAATAATAAATCAATTATGCATTTCATTGAAAATATTTCGATACTTTACAATAAATTACACAATACAGTTATAAATTAAAAACTATTTAAAAATGATTTTTGTAAAATAAATTGAAATTTAAATCAATAAAAAAAAAAAATTACCATTTTTTTCGAAAATAATACCACGAAAGTGTGAAATTTTTCACAACACTTTAAACACTTTAAGATTTTAACAGAATGTATTATATAGAAATGCTCGTTTCGTAAATATAGCACCTGACAATTTTTATACAACGCACACAACAAATAAATTTAATTTAATTTTCAAGTATTTGTACACTATACAAATATACCATAATATCTTTTGGTTCCATTGGATCACAAGAGATCATCGTCATCATCAACTTGTTTTGTAAAATGCGATTTTTATATCCCCTGAAATGGAAATCCGATGATAGAGCATATTATATGTTAAAATATAAATTTACTATCCCGTATCTGGGATGATATTTATTTAGAAAATGTATACGTAAAAGAAAATATGTTATCGTTATCCACTATATAATAACGAATATAAAATGCAATTTAAATGCAATCAAATCAAAAATGACTGCTATTTAATCAGTGAAAAAATATTATAAACGTCAACTATAGTAGTATGATTAAAATGAAAATTGTATTTTTAATAAGCGTATTTCTAAAATATAATATTTTTTTAACAAAAAATGCTTTTATTAAAATTTATTAATTCCAAACTTCGTAATTGTGTCGTAACTAGATGTCAACGAGAAAAAGACAACAGAGCAGTACATTTGAAAATGCCTATTAAATTGCTTTCATGGTAACCACAACCTTAACGAAATAAATTATCTAACCAGTAAATGTCCTAGGGAAACCGTACATTACCTTATGGATCTAAAATTACCTCATCCATTCTAGGATTCACGAGAATTTGTGGTAACACAAGTAAATACCTTTGGAGTCGTGAACCGTCTGTCTCAGGTTCACTACTATAACTAATCTTAAAACTAATTATTGAAATGTAGACTATATAGAAAAATTGAATCTCATGATTTTTTATATCCCCGCGAATATCATTTTTGAACACGATATTATGTTTAAAGAAACTAATAAATAAATATGCAGTCCAAACTTTACATTTAATTTTGTGTCTTCCGTATTGAAAAGCTGGTGGTATATTTAAGAGAAAACCTAAGCCCCGTAACTTGGAAAACAAATGAAATAGGTAAAAATATCTAAATACTTTTAGCTTCATAAATACCTTATAAATTCAATAAATTCATCAGATAATTTCGACAAATACCATTTCATTGATAAGTACATTATATTTAATAATCACTGAGTTGTAATTCGAAATATTAATTTGCAAAATGACAATTTCAGTCGCAAAATTCATTAGATACCAATCAAACACAAATAAATTTTCCAGAAATAAATATCTTTGGAATTTAAAAATAATTTGTGATGAAAACATGTCAAATTCAAATTAAAATAAAAAATATCATACAATATTTCATTATCATAACCAACAAAAAGAAACATTATGTATTCCACTTACATATAGATTGAATTGATTTTAAAAGGAAGTGCATTTTTATTTGCATTCGGTTAAAGCAATTAAAAACACAACTAAAACATTAAATGTTAACAGCTTTTTTATGCATATAAAATTTTATCATTTATTAAAAAATATTTAATTTAAATATTATCGCATTTCTGTAACTAACTAAATATTTATTTATTTACCAAAACAAGTTTTACATAAATATAATATAATATGATTGATTACTAAGTTTTATATGTTTAATTTACTTAAATATTAATATTACAATTTTGTTTAAATTTTTTTTTTCTTTTTTGTTTTTTGCTTGTTGCTGTTAATAAACATAAATTGAACGTAAGAAAAGGAAATGTGATTGGGAAGTGATTAGGAAGCAGGAGTAAAGGTGTTTTTTGTAAGTTACTTTCTTCATAGAAGTTGTATAAACTGAATCGTATTTATTAAAAATTACACAACATCGATTTATAGGATTCCATTTGCCATATTCTGTGCGATGCTTATGCTGAAACATAGATCTAGTTTGTCCTTTTTTTCTCGTACTAGTGACGAAATTGATATTTTGGGAAATAAATTCAACGTTAATATCAACATTCAGGACATCGAAAGTAAATTTCTTCTTGATGCTAGGGAAAAAGGTTTAATGATTTTAGTCTGTCTGTGTATAGTGGGAGGTTAAGGTAATCATTTGGATTATGAAGGTTTCTTAGAACGAAGATAATAAATTGTTTCTGTATCGATTCTACTCAATTACTATGTACTTGAAATATAGTATTCCATATTGGGTAAGCATATTCAAGAATAGAACGGACATTATGAACAATATAGAGATTTCGTTTTTATGTTTTTGAATTCAAAAGCCCGTCAAAATTCAAAATAATTTGTTGGTTTTAGATATAATGCTTTCATAATGATTACTAAAATTAATTTTAATATCTACATTAACACAGAGGTTATTATTAATTTTAAATATTTATGTGGAGATAACCACATTGTAAAACTAGATTGTAAAAACTCTGCATCAATAGCATGATATAACTTCAAGTCGTCAGGATAAAATAAATGTTCAATATCTGAAATTTTTGCAGAAAAATCAGAAATAAAAATAAAAATGTTATGGAACACCAGATAGGAGACTTTTGTTTGGAAATAAATCCTTGAAATTACTAAGATGACTTAAGTCAATTAAACAAAGCCTTTTTTTCAGTTTCATTAATAAAGTGGAATGGTCAACTATGTTAAATGATTTAATGAAGTATCTGTAAATAGCATTAACTTGTTGACTTGAGTTATGCCTGATACCATACACATAAGCTTGGTTGTTGTTGAACAATGTTTTCTGAAGCCGTGTTGCTGTTCATTGAGGGTATTAATCAGGATAGTTAATTTGTCACAAACTAATTTTTCAAACAATTTAGGGATTAATGATAAAATGGCAGCACCTGTATAATTATCTATAGATGGAAAATGGCTTATCACCATTTTTGTAAATCGGTATTAAAAATTATGACTTCCAAAAAGATAGGAACACTCCAGTTGATAAATATTTGTTAAAAATATGATATAAAGGGGTTTACAATTAGTGAGAAGAACATTTTAAGAGAATACGTTTGGAATCAAGTCTGGATCAGGACTCTTTTTAAAATCAACATTCATCACTAGATAAAAATAAACCATGTTTATATTATTATTGTGATTTAATTGACTAGACTCTGTAGCAGTGGAGTTAGAATCAAGATGGAAGACTTCCTGAAAACGGTCAGCAAACATGTCACAAATATTTTTTGGACATGATGAATGAATATTATTTGAGTATTAAGAGGCTGGGTACCCTAAAGTTTTACGTTTTCTATTGACGAAATCATAGAATTTTTTGAGATCCTGTATAATATTTTCACCAATTTTTAGTACGTAATTATCACATGATTTTCACGAAAGTACGGAGAATTTTGAACATAATTTCTTGTATTTACTTTTTAGAATTACGCCGATATATTTAAGACGTTTTATTTTTTATATATATATCTTGTTCCTTTGATTTTTCATTATTCTTAGGTTTCGGTCTAACCATGGTTTAGATAATTTTTTATATTACTATTGTAGGAACATGCCTATTAATAGATTCTAAGATAATGTTATGGAAGAAAACAGGTGGATACTGAAGATCCAAACCTGATAAAATAATTGTCCAGTCAATTAAAGAAAGATCTGTATTAATGCTATTGAAATCAGAGTTTTTGAAGTCATATACAATTATGGTTGAAATTTCGGCCACGATTCGATAGGTGAATGATGATTTGTAATAGAGAATAAATTCTTTTCATCATCGACATGAGTAACGTTTGTGTTATCATAATTGTTGGTAAATATAAGATCTAAACATATGCCATTACTGTTATGGTTTGTATATACATATATGTTATTGGTCATTACCATAGAACGTGCTTATAAGTTTAAAATCGATTTCATCAGAAAAATTCATGGGTAATAAGTTGTTATCTGATGCGTAAATTATAAAATTCAAAATTCAACGATTAAAGTCGCCAAAAAAGTATAAATAATCCTTTGCTCTTACCAACTAATTAACCAATTGGCAAATATTTAAAATATCGCCATTATAAGATTCGTCGGAATTTTTGCGATATGTATACAGCATTACATATATAAACACTACCAAGGTTCAACCTTACTATTTTATGTTCAAAATTAGATGATGAGTTAGTAGTGACTAATTCAAATGTAAGACTGTAATGTATTGCAATTTGCAATGTGGACACCACCTCCTCTAGAATTACCTGTGGTATTATAGTCTCTATCACAAATTGTCCAATTGATGGCAAGGATTTCTTCGTTTTTAAGAGAATAGTTTAATCCGGTTTCTGTAAAGATTATTTCTTCAAATTGCCAAGATTTTGATGTAATGATTATTATTTTTTTTCAGAGAGGGGACGACAAAATGTGTCCTGATTCTCTCTGATTCTTTGAAAGGTGGCTATATATTTTAAATTTATGTTAGATTCAAAGGCAGATAGTTATGTATTAATTTGTTTAGCAAGGAACCCTAAATGGTTATGGAATCTATAATAAATTGATTTTAGTTTGAGAGCAACAACATCTGTTGGAAATCCTTCCAGGCATTGACGTTAATTTTGTATTATGTTATTGTGCGTAAATAAATATAAAAAAAAATCACAATAATATTTTAATTACTTAATCAGGGTTTATATGTTGGCAAAAGTTTTTTTAGGCAAATTACAAATATACTGTAAACTAAAATTGTTAACGAAAAAACGAAACCAGTAATTACTTTCTTTTCATTTATAAGTGCCCAGCAGTAGACAGGGATACGTATTGCTTTCATGGTAATTACAACATTAACGAATTAAAATGGCCTACGGAAACCGTACATTACCTTTAACGTCCGAGATTAATCTAAATAACCTCGACTTCGCCCATGTTATAGAGTTCACGTGAATGTATAGTAGCAAAATGATACTCCAAACACTGTAGTACAGTCTGTCTGGGTGGGACTCGCTACTCTAACCAACAACAATCTAAACGGCGTTTAAGCCATTTTAAAAATACAATTTTAATAAATAGTTAGAACATAATTGTGTATTAAAAATAAACAATAATGATGTAATTATAACAAAAATAAAAATTAAAATCACAAAAATAGAAAATACAATTGAAATTAATCTTTTCTGAAGGAGATAAATTTAAATATTTATCGTAAAGTTGTTAGGTACAATAAGAATATTTTTTATATATTTTAGAAAACTTAAATAAATACAAACTTAGGTATTTGTTTTTATTTTGAAATAATCTTTATTTAGGATATATGAATTAATTACCTTTTATATACTTCATTATAAAAGGTAATTAATTAAGATAAGAATATATACTTATAATTAATTTATTTTATGAATTTATGAGGTGATTGTAAAAATTTTTCAAATAATTTATAAATTATTTTATTTTTATTTACTTTTCACTAAGTATACGGCTGCACACTATTCAACTAAATTAGACATAATAAACTGGGAACAGAAGAATGAATAACATAGCGTGCACGAATCATTTGAAAAATAACAAAATATCCTTTATAAACCGAAAATGTTATAAAAGAAATAATCTCAATAAAACAATAATACTAATTATAAATTTCAGCAAAGTAAAGATAGTTGAATGCAAATTATTTTCTAAATGAAATTAGGTTATAGTTTTGATGACAATAATCAGGAATAGTTGGTTTAAGTACCTTATTAAGTGGCGTAATGTCTTGTTTTTTTATTTTTATGAAATATAAATAATTTTAATGGCTAAAATTATTTATATTTCATAAAAATAAATCTATTTGATTATAAAAATGATTTTGTATAACAAATACTTTAATTTATGTAAATGTATGTATTAAAATATTAGATAGAAATTTATAAAGTATAATTGATTTTCGTTTATATTATTATTATAAATAATATATAAATTTATTAAAATTTTTGTATAATGTTGTTTTTATAATATATAAAAAATTTCCAGCTTTGCAAGAGTTTGTACTTTTGACATTTCCTGAAGAACATAATATATAATTAGTCCAGATAATGGTCGTAGTGCGAGTTTCGAGTATGGATACTTGTAACAAACTTAGAGGTAACTATGAATAATATACGTTTTGGTAATAATATATTTCGGATTACGAAATTTCGCAAGATTTTCGAAATTAGTACAAGAAGTAAAGTTGTATAGTATTGACCAGTTTTGGTAAACGTTACTATAACCTAATTATAACGTTATTTTATCGTAACGATACTTGTACCATTAACTTCATTTCAAGCCTTTCAATAACATTATTTGTAACATTAACTATAAAATTATTCTCAATCTCAGCCCAATACTACTTTTATGTTAAAATTTATTTTATCTGTTAACTGATTTTATCTGTTATCTGATATTAATTATTATTGTCAAGTAATTAGTTAATAAACAATTAATTTAATAATAAATGTTTTTTACACCAATTATAGCATTTCCAGGTTAAAATAGTCATTTTCCAATTTAAATTAGCCATTTTCCAAATCAAAATTGTCATTTTCCAAATAAAAATAGTCTTTTTCCAAATCAAAATAGTCTATTATATATAATAAAATAAAGTAATTTTTAATCCACACATTTCGTTCTTTATTTTCCGCATAAAACATTTCTCGTATAATATTAAGTATAAGTATTAGGTTTCAGTTTTATCAGAACCAATACTACTTTAACAAGCCATGAAGTAAGATTTCACTTATCCCGACTACTTTGCAATTTATCCCGACTACTTTGCTCTTATGTATGTATTGTAATATTATGGCTTGCTGAAGTAGTGTTGGTTCTAGTTTTATCTATTCATATTAGAATTTTAATTTTCCTTAAATAAAAATAATTTTGATTATTAAAATTTTAACCGAAAATCTTAAATAAGTAGTTTGCTAGTTTGCGAAATTACAGCTGTAATTTTAGTGTTGCATTTCTAATTAAAAATTTGCTTTTAATGTGAATAAAAAAAATTATTTATCCAACATTTTATTAATCTATAGTTAAATCTAGTACAAAAATTGTCAATATAATTTATTATCAAATAACTATGAATATTAAAATGTTAATTATTGACAAAAATTATTCATTTACAATAACACTGATTATTTCCAACTGTTTGAAAAATGGTGCATCTGATTTACTATAAACAATTTTTTTTGAATTTATTTGGAATTAAAAAATTATAAATGTAAATTATTTTTTAGTTTATTTAATACTTCAAAACATATGTTTGTATTTTTATAATACATATTTCAAAACTTATGTTTTATTAAATTTAAATATATTTTTTAAAAAAAAAAAAAAATATTCTATACTATTTATTTAGACCGTACCCAAAAATTGGCTATAACTCGATATGGAGGACAAATCTGGAAAATAATCTATTTGCGTCGAAAACTATACCACAAATAACATGGTTCACTATCGATCAACTATTTAGTGTCATCAATTGTCAATCCTGTATAATACTAGAATACTATAAAAATTCAAAACAAAATTACTATTTTTTATTTTAATTAGATTCGAATATTTGGAACTATTACAATTAATTTTAATTAGAAAGATTTTGTAAATTTATATATATGTATATATATACAATATTAGACATTATTTTCGATTATGTTGAGACTGAATTATGAACTCTATCTCTTAAATTTGTTTTATAATAACTAATTAAAATAATAATTTATATTAAACCGTGAGTGTTTAACTCAAAGTTAACCAGAAATTTAAGACACCAATGTCCAGATGACTAGATGAAGATGACTATTGTTAATCTATGAAATTTAAAATTTATTTCTTCATTATTGATTTTACTCATAAACACTAAAAATATATCCATTAAAAATACTTTAATTTGTTCAAAATCTTAAATTTTATATTCTTGTGAATATTCTATTGATTTTAAAGGATAAAACAATTCGTTTAAGATAGAAATTATATAATTTCATTCAATTGTACACTAAAATAACATAAATTAAATTTTGGTGAAAATTCTTGAGTTTGGTAGTACATTTATATTTAATACATAAAAACTTATTAATGAACTTTAGAATTATGAATAAAAGTTGTGTAGTGAGAACTCCAAAACATTTCACTATGATTTTTAAATATATAATTAATAATTATACTTCGTTTTAAATTTTAGTAATCAGCATATAGCCTAAGAAAAGCTTCTAATCATATTTCTTTTGTGATCCATCTAGGCTCTAGGATTTATAATATATTATAGACATAATTAGAAATATTCTTATATAATTAAAGCGCTCCTTTAGCATCTTAGAGATTTTATATTTTATCATATCGAGACAAAATTACGAAAAAAGTATAGTAAATTTTTTCACCACACTAGTAAATTCGACTATATAGATAAAATAAAACCATTTTTCAGGCTAAAGTATAGCTACCATAAATAGCTACCATATATTAATTGAATTTAATATATATGTATGTATATATATTGGTACAGTCAAGCGGCTATTAAAGAGCTGATAATAACATCTAATAACTCTAAGCTGGCAAGGCAAGCCTTTATCACACTAGCAAACTGTAATAATTTTAAACTAATCTTGTCACCACGTTACACCTCGATCGAAGGTAATGAGAAGGCCGATGACAATGGATATAGGGCTACGCGTTATTGATATTAATACATATATTAAAGAATCAATAAGCAAACACTCATCATACTCGTAGGATTAATTACCCATATTATTTAGTGGAGTTGCTACGAGACACACATTCTTTAGAAAGCATGTGGTTAAGATATAACTCCAGCTAAAGTGATTAAGTTCATTAGAGAAGTAAAAACACTATATAATGATAAAAAAAAATTAGCTAACTGGAGAGTACAACAGGCCTTTTAATAACACTTCAGTGCTTGCGGAAAGTATGTCCATATCCTTTAAAACGAACCAACCAACCATTGTAGAAAATTTCTTATTTTATAACTAAATGAAAATATATCGTCAATTCTAGGTGGGATCACAAAGGAAAAAATGGAACATTCAACTATAATTAACAGCTTTACGGTTTTTCAAAGGTCGACATTAAAAAAACACATTCTTGACATGACGAATTCCGGAAATTTTTTGAAAGCACTGTTATCACAAAGTTATTTACTTCCCCAATGTTGATATGTTTTCTTTTTTATTATTTTTATGTGATCTTTAATTTTAATTTACATATATCGTTTTTTTATTCTTTATTTATAATGGAAATTTGCAAATGTATTTCCGATAAGTTATAATTGTAGGTGGATGAATTTATGTTAAAATAAAATTAAACTATTTATGTACATATATGTATAATGTATACATAAAATTATATTTAAATAAAATAGTATATATAAATCAAAAAGTTGTTAATAATCGGCATACAGACAACTGTTCCATAACTTATGAAATTAAGTAATTGTACACTTAAATCATTTTATATTTTTACTATTTTGGTTTTAGTTTTCATTAATTTTTTGTAAAATAATGAATGTTTCAGATTTGTTATTATTTAGTTTCGTTGTTACAATGACGGTAAGTAAAAAAGGAATCATATTTTTATATATATTGATTAATTGATATTTTATAATTTATTCATAAAGTTGTCGGCTATTCCAACGGACTATTTTGAGTTTACAGAATTTTATCTTGAATGTAAAATAAAATACCTAGAGGAACATCAGCATTTGCATAATTACCCCGGTCTTAGAAAAGTTACTTGTTACGTGCAGTCATTTGTAGATATTCCAGGATATTTTAATTATCAACGTGCTTATAAATATCATACTTGTTTCATGACATGTATTGCTGAAAAATTGGGAATATGGACCAACAAGACTGGATTCAATGTTGATAATGTATTAAAACAATTAGGTGGTATACGAGATGTAGTTAAACAGAAAGTTGATAGATGCATCGAAGAAAATAAAAATACAGCTGATATATGTAATCAATGTTATGATACTATAAAATGCTATTATACGGACACATGCCATGGAAAAAAGACTATTACTAAACCCAAAATGCGACCGCATCTTGGGCATAAACAAATAGGTTGCCCTAGTTGGGCAGTGTACAAATCAACGGAAGTTGGGAGATTAAGTTACAGAACCACTCATCGTACTCCCAAGATTGATTATAGAAAATTATTGGGTTAAGAAGTGTATTTAAATTTGAAAAATTACCTACAATATTAAATTATCATATAAATTTATTAATACGAATTACGAAAAAAATATATTAAATCATTTTGTAAACGTATATAGTACTATATACATATAAATTTGTTACATAAATTTTTATTGATTATAAATTATCAAAATCATTTTCAATATACAGTGTTCATTCGATATAATCACCTAAGCTGATTTGAAATTTGTAAAAAAGTTGCTTTTGTAAAATTGTTGCTTTTATCGAATTAAGTAGTATAAAAAAATTAATTTTAAATAATTAGCGGAATTTTTTTATTAGTACATATATACATACATATATGTATAATTTTTTTTATATTAAAAGTTTAATAGAAATGGTAAAATTGTAAAAATGTTAATGAGAATTTAATTTATTTTTTTCAAATACAGCCTTTTCGCGTATCGTTATAAGATAAAGAAGATCTTGTACAGGAAAGTTAACACTCTCTGACCATCTCGATTGCAAGATTAAAGGAATTAATAACGGTATTAATGTTTAATGATACTGCAAAATTCGACATTATTAACTTGACTTAATTCTTCTTCGTCTTCGTTTTCATTGCCAACATCCATAGCTGCATTGAATTCGAATCACAAACATGGTTGTTCTCATTATACCAACATCCACAGCTGAATTCAATTCATAAACATGATATCAGTTAAACTTGCACTATGTTCAGGTAATATTGAGTTGAAAAGGGTTGCTATAGGTAAATAATCATCTTATTTATTTTTACACCATTTTCGACATATTTTAAAATTTACAACTTCTGCTGTATTGTCAACGATTTTCTCTTAATTTTGTCCATTCAAACCAAAGTTACCAAAAATTTCTAATAACGAACATATACTAATATTAAAAATGATGACTATATCAGGAGTTGCTTATATCGAAAGTTTCTTATATCAAATGTGATTATATCGGGCGAACACGTATATAAATATATATACATATATGTCTATATATTTATGATTTATATAAATTAATAATTTATTATAATTATAAAAATATTATGTAAAAAATTAAACAAATCATTAAAATATTTATAATAATTGTAATATCAAATTAAAAACCTAAACTTAAATTTTAAAGACTTAAATTTATAAACTTTAAATGAAAGAATTCGGTGGAATGAATTATATTATTAAATTTTTTGCTGAGAATGAACCATGGAATACTATTGTGTATCGTCGATCAATTATTCATTCAAAAGTCACTCTGTATTATATAGTGTAAATAAATGAATTTGCAATCAATATTGTACTTAGTATTATAATATATTTTACCACCAATTTGTTTTAAATACAATTAACAAGAAATTTATTTATCGGTGCTGTTTAAAATTTGACCATTACAAAATGTATTACATTTTATAATGTATTGTAGTATGAATATTCTATAAACAAGATTTTTATTAATTTTTATAACAAAATTTATTTGCATTCAATAATTGAATAAATTTCTACGATATCATTAATATAATTAAATTCATTAATAAATTTACAATGTGACAGTAAATATTATATTATTATTTATTGATTAACCTACAGGCCTACAGCCTACTAATATTAAATTCATTAAAAAAAAATTATACAAATATATTTTATAGTGCTTAATTTATACATCCGACGAAAACCCGTGACAGTCGATTGTTACCAATCAGAAAACTCCGGCACGGTGAAGAGCTTGTTCAATTTTGTCTTTTCCATCGCAGAGGTCACGAACACTATAAAATTAGTTCCTAAAATATTTTACGAGTAGTTATGGAATAACTATGAAGTCTGGTGATGGGTTTAATGGCCAAAAAAATAGATTTCGATAAAATATTTTTTCTAGGCGTAAAAAAAACACAATAAATATGTTAATGCAAGAAGTTCAACTGATCTCTTGTTAGCCTCTTCTAGTCGAACTTCATTTGAACTACCCTTGCGGTTAATACTGTCAAACTGTCGGTTCTGATTTTCCAATTCAGAACCCATTTCCGAAGCCATATTTCTTAGTTTACCTATCACTGTTTTAACTTTTCCCATATTTTCTTCCATTTCATCTTCGCGAGCATCATTTGTTATTCTTCCAATATAACCAGCTTGTGCCATCATACCATTACGAACATCCATAACACGTTGTGGTTGATTATTAACAACTTTACCATCATCATTACCTTTCCATGTGCCATCTCTTTGAACGATGCACTCTTATTGCAAGGTAAGACACAGATTCCGCAACATTTTTCCATGTCACTTAATTTTTTCAGCTTCTTTCATATCAGCATTAATTTGATCGATTCTCACCTCAATTCGATCCCGGCTTTGTAGTTATAACTACAAATCAAAATTTTCTCCCTGATCGTCAAGGGCTACCATGGTTCGAATCCCGGCTTCCTTGCTCTCTTGACAGAGAGCATGCATTCGCCGTGTACTCTCCAATGAGTCATCGGTTACTCCTTGAGCTTTTAACTGAAGTTCTTGAAATTCTGTTTTTGGAACTTCTGGTGCTGGTTCGACTGGTGCTGCTAAAGGCATTCTGTTTCTTTTGATTTAATTAAGTTTTATAACAAGAAATAATTACTTTAAATTAATTTAACTAGGAAAAGACCCAAAAAATTAATTTACAAAATTTTGCACACACAACTCAAAAAAAATTTCACGACAAATTTTTTTATGCGTAATCACAAATTCAACCTGTGAACCAAGTTTCATTGAAAACGGATAATAATTACTATATCTAGAACATATGAAATTTTTATCGGAAATTTTAGCGCGGACCCCTTAAAGCTCATATGAAATATTTATCGGAAATTTTAGCGCGGACCCCTATTAATCGGATAATAATTACATCTTCTAGCTAGAACATAAAGCAACTATTCTTCGGAAACTATGTTGCTCATGTATTAGTTTCCCATGAACCCAATATAGCTATCAACTACAAATTTCACGAGTACGAACTAGATAACTGTATATTTAATATCTTTGAAATTGGGTGAAAATTGCTGTATGATATAGAGAGCGTTGAATTTATGAAAAGAAATTACGGATTTTGACATGGATCTAAATTCATTGTATATATAGTTGACATCAAAAATTATGCATAATCAAATACAAAGTTATCTTTGGTATACAGATTATCATTATGCATACAGATTATGCTCCCAGTATGACTGCAATCGACTAGTGAATATATACAGTAGTTCAAATGTTTATTACAATTATAGTAAAGGTTTTATAGATAGAATTAGATGATTGCTTCAAATTTTTAAATATATAGCTTCCAAACCTGATTATCTTCTTGCATGAAGATAATCTTCTCGCATGGGATGAGATAAAAGTAACATGCAGTACTACATCTAAATCCATTTAAAGCTGGTGATAACTGATAACCACAAAATATACTAATGCCAAAAGTTTTAAAAGGTCTCTACCGCTGACAAAGTGAAAGTGAAAATCTGTAAGCGGCCTCAATTATGCAACCATTGTTTAAGAAGTAAAATATAAAGAGAAATATGCTCATATGGAACATGTTAACACAGAGGATACTTCAATGTAAATTAGAGCCCAATACACTACGAGATCCTACAAAATCAGTGGTCAGTGATAAAACAGTTTATTTAGCGCTCTCATAATGCCTTCAAAAAAATTATAAATCAACGATTAGAAATATTGTCAGATACTATTAGCGATGACAGTACTAGTATATCACTAACTAGTATAACAGTTACAGATAAATTTTTATAGTACAGTAGAAAAACATAGATTTCAACATAAATCGGAAATGTTGACATAGACCATCTTAATATTTACTATAAAATACAATCTTATAGTAAAATATCAAATTTTACTATAAGATACAATTATTAATAATTTTTTAACTATGGCAATAACATTATATTTAATAAAACAAAATCTAATAAAACTTAAAATTCATTAAATTATATTTATTTAATATCTTATACATTTATATAAAAATTCAAGAAATTTTAATTTTCAATTAACACCAACTTACAACGAAATTCTTAAGAATTTTACTAAATAAATAATAAATTTGTTTAAAAACAAAAATTCATGTTTTATCATTATATCTTTGAGGAATAATCTAAATTTCACTTCTTTTGTCCACCACAATTGCAATGATAATAATAATATTATAACCCACATCAAATGATTTGACTGGTTAATACCAAAAAAGAATGGAAAAATTAAATTAAGATTTTCCTTGAACTTTACGATTTAATTTTTCGAACTTTTCTTTTATAATAACAAAAAAAAATCCTGCTAACCTAGGGTGAACAGATAACTCGTAGTAATGCACAATAATGAATTGTTAATTAATACTACTTTTGTATTAAATTATAAAACTAACATTTTAGAAAAAGAACGTATTTTATATAATTCAGAATTTCATTAAGGACTCACTGAAACTAGCGCCTCCAAATTTTATAATTTAAACATAGTTGACAAATTAAACAGTGTATCAAATTTAATTCAAATCCGATAATAATTGTTATATAATCTAGAATACATGAAATATAAATCGATACTTGAACCCACTATAAATCGGAACTTGCATATAATAACTATACATTATATTCCAAAAGATTTGAAATATAAATCTGAGTGTGGACTGAAGACTTGTGTAAAATATTTCATTAAAGTCCAACAAACCGTTCTAAGAGATATTGTTGGGCACAGGACCTTCATTCGAGTATGTAGACTTTTTTCATTTTATTTTTTTGCAAATTTTTGTCCACGTCCATCACAAGTTATTATTCTACAACTACTCGTAAAATGGAAAATATAAAAGTAAAACGACATTAATTACATTCATTTTTTTTTTCCTTGTCGAAGTATATATTTTCTCAACGGAATTTATCTTTGAAAAGAGCCTAAAACATCAGATTTTTTTTTTCTTTTGCCATCATCATTTTCAATAGAATGAAGAATGATAACAAAAACAATGAAAATCCTTTCTAAAGTAGGGTCAAAAAATGTGGTTCAGAAGAGAGAAATATTAAGATAACCACAATTACAAATATAAAAATTGTCATATCTAAAAAAAAATATATGAACTTGTTTTTTTTTTTGTATATGAACATTAATAAAAAAAAAAAATATTATTTGTATCAATTTTAAGGTCCCTGAAGGCAGTCTCTTAAATGCCTACAAAATAAGACCATCGGAAAATATTAAGTTAAAAGAAGTTGTTAGCACCAACAAAAAAAAAAAAAATTATATAAGATATTTTTACGATTTTCTTATTAAAATCTGTAATTTTTTTTCTGTAAGGATAATTTCAGCAGGATGTCTGTTTCAAAAGCTAATTAAAACAATTTAACTTGTATAGAAAAGATACAATGAATTTAGATTATTAAAAAAGATGAAATATATAATTTTTTTTTTTGTTATTTCTTTGTATAATTACATTTAGTGTAATTTGTATTATATAAGAAGGTAATATTTACAGTGATTTTTGTTAGCTTATTTAAAGGTTTAATTAAACAGAGATAAATATTTTATTTTTTTTAACAGGAAAATGAAAATAATCTTTTTTTTCAGTTAATTATAATATATATATATATATATGTATATATATAATATTTTTTTGGTAATGTAAATTATTATGGATGAATATCTTTTTACATACACCTTCCATCATCACCAATAAGGAAACGAATTTATAAAAAAAATTATAAGGGTTGCATTGGATTATTGTGATTAAATGTAGTAAATTGTCTTTGATAAATGGTTCATTTTATTGTAGTTGTGATTAATAGAACTCTTTCTTCACTATTTCGAATAGCCTAATTGTTAATTTATTATAGATATTTATATTATATGGTATATTTATTTTAAGGTTAAGTTTTACACATTAATTAGCTAAACAATTAATCTATCAAAATAACAAATAAAATAAAATAATTTGATGTAATTGTAGCTTTAACTGATATTGTCGTATAATCATTAATCTACAATCCGATAGATTTGATTATTTATTTTTCATTCATAAATTTCGAACTAATATGTGGGATTGTGGAATCTATTTCGTATCTTAATATAATAAAATATAATATAGAATGTGGCAAATACATCGCTACCATTTTTAAACTTAATAACTTTTAAATAAAAATGTTTTTATTTTCGATTGTGAAAACTTTTACATTAATTATGAGAAATAACATCTGCCAAATGGTTGCATCTAACTAGCTGACAAAATTTTCATAATTTAATTAATTTCTGGTGAAATTTATGAGATTACTTCACGAATGTTAGTTTTAAGTTGAACTAGAAAATTACTCATGGCTTGGTAAGTTATACTTGATCTTTAAATTGGCTCATGTTCACACTAAAATTCAAATGTAGGTATAGAGCTATATATACCATAATCAGTATTAATTTAACCTTAAGGAAGTTGTATTCTATTACATACTTTACTATATAATAGAAAAACTAATTAATTACAAAATCTTCCTTAAATCAAAAAAAAATAATTTAATCAACCCTGAAAATCTTTGTGCTCATGGGTTTTCTTTGGTATTTAAGTACAAATTTTAGTAATATATGATAATTGTTATATAAAATTAATTATTAAAGTAATTATGATAAAATGTTGACTTCGTTTATCTTGGAAATATTATGTAAGAATTCCTTAAACTGTAATTTGTGTAGTAAAAATATTTACATTATCTACATATACCGATCTATAAGAAAATTGATTATTATATTTCTTCAAAATTGATTTTAATAATTATAATTTATAAATCGTTGATAATATCATTTATTTCAATAAAAATATTATTATTATTTATTATAATTTGGATAAAAAAAAATTATGAAAAAAAATCATAAAATTTTTAGAGGTTAATGAAATTTTGTATACAAAAAACTACTAATTTATAAAATTTTAATAAGAAACATTTACTTATGGATATTACATTTTTGTTAAATATTATTTCGTAATGTATATGGAATTTATTATCAGTTTTTCAATAGGCAATAATGACTTTTCTAACTTATTTGTATTATAAAATCCATTAACTTCTGTCCCAGGTTTTTATTTAGCCGTCATGTTTAAAACAAGCTGCTAATTAGGGTAGCATAAAACTCGTAGTTAGTTATTAAACTATGATTTATATTCAACAGTGTTTTGTAATTAACAGTATGGTTGTATCAAACAGTACTTTAACAGTAGAACTAAAACTACCGACTCTAAATTTTATGGGCACCAACTACATTAAAAAACTAAGATGTATGCTAAATTTCATGAGTTTCATATAATATGAACTAGAACGTATATGAACTAGAACGCATGAAATATTAATCGAAAATTTAACATAGACCCCCTAAAGCTACTAACCTGTAATTTGGCAACCTATGCATAATCACGAACTCAACCTGTGTACCAAATTTCATTGAAATCGGATAATAATTACATGCTCTATCTAGAACATGAAGCAAATATTCTTGATTAGTTTCCATGAATCCACTAAAGCCACCAACTACACATATTTCAAGAGTAACAACTAGATAACTAAATCATTGCAATATCATTGAAATTGGGTGACAATTAATATATGATATATAATACTAGAGCATATAGTAATTATTATCTAATTAACATGAAATTTGGTGCATATGATAGTTTCCTTACTTGGTGCATGTAAAATTTAATGTTAGTAGTTCAGTGGTCCATATCAAAATCCGTAATTCCTCTTCATAAGTTCAATGCGCTCTCTAGAACATATGAAATTTTAATCGGAAATTTTACCATGGACCCTCTAAAGCTACAGACATGTACCTGTGTACGCTTTCGCACAATCATAACACCAACCTAAGTACCAAATTTCATTCACACCTGCGACATGAATTTCTTTTGAATAGTTTCTGTAGAGCAAAAACACAGAGGTATTATCTACATAAACGCTGAAATCTGCATTAGCTTGTGTGCCACATTAAAATCTGACGAGCGGTTCTAGGAAATGTTCCTGCGCACATGTAAATTTTTTGTACGCATACCACGGACACTTTTTTTTTGCATTTTCGGACTCACCGACCTCCCTCGAAAACGCTTAGAAAAAAAACTTTGCTGGGGACTATCAAATCCATTATTTCATAACTACTCGTAATATCTAAAATAAACACATATTTGTTATTTGTTGTAATGGTTATCAATAAAATATTGCTTCCATTTGTTTGATAGACTTTCAGGTTTTCAGATTTACCCCGGGGCACAATATATCCCAATCAAAGTTCAAATAACTGAAATTTAATAAAAAATCTACTATTTTCTTGATTGACTTTGTACTTACTATATTTATGGCTATTTTCCATAATATATGACAGCAAGTAGCATTTTACCAAGTGCAGTTCGTGGTAAAAATCAGTTGTGTCTTAAATTAAGTAATATAAAATGCTATTAAATAATTGTACATAATATTTTTTTTCCACAATTTTTTTTTTTATTTTACGGATCGCAATTTCCGTAATACCTGGATAAAATATGAAAAATCCAAAAAATAAATATTTTACAAAAAAAAGCGGTAGTGAAATGGTTAAAATATTCTACAACTATTATTATGATCATTTTTAAAAGTATGTATGTAAATACTTAAATATATTTCACTCTTAATGAAAATATATGATTTCAAAAAGTTATTATACTAACTAAGATTCGCATAGTTTGTAAAATTAAATAATGGCCATTTCAATTTTGTAAACCTAAAATTGGTAATAAAATCTTAATACGAAGAAATTTATTTCAACAAAAAAAAAATGAATATAAATTTTCAAGCCACTATGGAATCACATTTTTTTTTTTTTAATCTTATAAAATATTCTAATTAAAACGCTCCACAATAAAACTAACTTTACTGAGGGGAAAAATCCTTTTTCTCGGACCACAAAACTGTACAAAAACTATAATTCCTGTTAATATCCTTTTATTTAAGTTCATTTGAAAATTTAATTTATTTTAAATGTACAAAAAAAATAAAAAGATTTTACTTATTTTTCTTTTAGCTTCTTACAATTAATTGAATTATTTTTTTTAAAAAAAAGGGTCAAACATTAAATATTTTAATCTTAAATGAAAATTCTTTATCTGGTTATAAAAACAAAATGAATTTCAGAAATTAAGAAGCATTGAAAGAATTTTTATTTGCTTTCCTTAAAATGAACATTTTCATTACAAAAAAAAAAATATTTTATAAAATCCATAAGAATTTAATATAAAATTATAATGCAATTTAATACAGTTTTTTTATATAATATTTATATAGTTTTTTGTTATTGCATTTAAACTTTTATCAGAAAATAATTCATGAAAATTGAAAATGAAATAATATTACAATTTCAGGAAAATTTTATTGTAAATTTTCCCACTAAGAATAAATTTTGTTTTTATTATACTTAACAATTCGATCTTTGCAATTTGGTGTTATTGCCAAATCACGTGCAAAATGTTAGTTAATCATGTATATATATATTGAAAGTATTTAAGAAATTCAGTTTTATGTAAAGAATATATAAATTTAAAATAGAATGTTTGTAAAGCAATCTTTAGCTATAGGTTTATTTCCAGTTTGTATATGTACAGCAATTCCGATAATAATTTTGTTATCTGAGGATTTAAGTTAGAGAAATACCGGACTTTTTTATAAGTTTTAATTTAATATGCTCTTCTTCAACAAATCTGATATTTTTTACTATGCACACTGTTAGCTATATAAGAATCACCATCATATGACAAATAATTTAAATTAAATAAATTCAATAATTATAATGAAAAAATGGATCCAATTCGTAAAGCTGAGAACTCAATTTTGTTTTTCATTCTACTTTTAGAAGACTGCAATACTTGAAATATGTTTTTTTAAGTAGCTTACAAGTGAAGGTACAACGAGTAGCCTTCGACTGGTGGTATACCCTCCCTACACAAACTATAACCATCGCAACAAAAAGAATTTAGGTTAAGATTATGTTTATTATAGAAATAATATAATTAAGTTATAAATATTACCTATAAATATTGTATAAAATGTTCAAAGGTAAATAAATTGAATTGAAATATGCTTAACAAACTCATTAGAATTATGAATGACAAACGTAATATATTTCTAAAAAAAAAAGCTAAAATTGATTTGTCTTAAATCATATACAAAATTTACAGAATTTTCTTTTTACACTTGAACAAATTTTTATAAAATTTAAACCTTCAAACAATATAACAAAAATTTATGGTATTATGCTTTTATATATATTTTATTGACAATTCATTGACATTAATCAAATTCTTTAGTTTTACAATCAATTGAATAATAATAAATTTGTCTTGTTGAATTTGGTGTCAAAATATATGTCGACTTTGTTAGGCAAAAAAAAAAAAAAAAAACTTAAATCATATTGAGTTTTTCTTATTAGTTTTTCTTCAATTACATTTCATTTCATGGGTTGTCAATGATAATCATGATGATTTTCAAAATATATATATATTTTTCGATATTATTTAGATTATTATACTGTCTTCGTCTCTATCATCAAGGATATTATACTCAAACCTGTAGAGACAATTTCATTTCATCTTCTGTTTTCTTTTTTGTATTATAAAAGAAATTCTGTTTTTTTTTTTCCGCATTTTCATTTCTTATATACTAAAGTTACAGCCACACGTATACGTTATACCTTTTACAACAACATTGCAGAACACAAAATATATATATCCATATAAATAATTTTATTTTTGTAAATTGAAATTTTTATATACAGCTTGTTCAAAGAGCTTAGACTTTGTGTATATATCATCATTTTACGATCTATTCCTAATAAATTAGGATTAGTTATTATATTAATAATTTTAGTAATCTTACCATTTTCCAAATGTTAGTAAATATTGAGGAATACAATTTTATCCAATTATGCAAGTTATAGATATTTTCCGGTTAATTCAACTCGCACATATATTATTAAATTAGAAGAAATCTAATGACTTTGAGTAGTTCGTCAATATAGAATTTTTTATAAATTTATTTTTAATTGTGTCCACGTTTAATTGTTTCAGGTTAAACTAATGGGGCCCATGAAACTTTCTTTATAATCTAATAATATGTACTTGCTTTATTACACTTACCTACAATGTCCTTAAAGTTCATATAAAGTAAATTAAAAAAATGAGTCTGAGTTTTTTGTACAACCGGCATATAAATATTATGTATAATATTTTTTTTTTTTTTTTGAATTGATTATAGAAAAACTGAAAATAAAATGCAGATTTTTTCACGCGTTTTTCTTTTGCTTTTCTTGAAAATGAAAATGGAAAATTGAAATTGATACCGAATACTATCGCGAATAAATATATGAAAATAATGATATAATTTATATGAAAAAGAAAATGATTGTTAAGTAATTCAAGTCAGGTTTTCATAGTTTTTTTTTTCATGTTTGTACCAAATATTATGTAGAAATGTAATACGAATAAAATAATTGAATATTTATACAATCCAAAGTTTATTATGTATAAGACTATAGGTAATTTCAAATTTACATTTTATACGGATATTTGAAGGTTTAAATAATTATATAGATTTTAAAGGAAATATAAAAAATTTACACATTTTATTACTAAAAAATATTATTAATAATCGTTTTTAATCAAACCCAATGCAATCAGACTGAACTACAAAAATCGGAATTTAATCACACTAACAACAAATTATTGTAATTTCAATATAAAATTTCTTTCACATTTTTTATTATGAATTTTTTGAAGAAAACTATAAAAAAGTTACTTGCTTTATATTCACTTGCTGTACCTAATTCTGTATAAGATTAATTTTAATGTTTGAAGTTATAATCTGATAAATTACAATTGAGTATTATCCGCTTAGTGTATCTTGAAAATTATATATGTATAATATAAAAATAGATCGTTATTTTTTATATTATATTCACGATTTTATAGTTCGAGGTTAAAATCAAGCTTAACTAATCGTTTTTTTGTGGGATAACTACATTTAGCTAAACGGAGCGTTGTCATATATTGGGAATGATAAGAAAAACATAATCTAAGTTGTGAATGAAAATTCTTCAGCTGTTATCAACTTTTTGTTGCCACTACCAGTTTTCATTTTCATATTTACATATTGCTTTTTTAACAAGGAACTTATTTTTAAGCTTCGCATTGCAAACCCCGCGAACAATTTTTTAACCGATGTTTAAATTCTGATTAAAGTTTTAACTTTCATCGTAAAACTAGTATTAATCAAAGATAGTTAGACTCATTATGTGCATTTACACAATTTTCCATTTTTTTAATTTAAAGTATAATTTTAAATTTAATTGTTCAATTTTGTTCCATGTTTCTTTTTTTTCTATCAATATATTTTTCTTCATTATTTATTATTGATGATTTTTTTAGGGTACATTGTACAATTATCTATTTTATCTAATAAACTATAATAAACTGAAAAATATTTCTTTAATATTATTTCATATATAAAATATTTAAATTGACCTTAAAAAATAATTTTAATACAAATTATATTCAAAAATTCTTTACTATCAAATTTTCTATAACTTAAACTATAATTATCAAACCCTCATCAAACTATACATATTTTAAATTACTATGTATATATATTTATTATAATTTATCATTTTGAAAAAGAATCTTATTTTTTGCGGTTCTCTAACTTACCCAAAAAAAAAAAAAAAAATCTTAAATAAATAATAAATTAAATTTACACATCATTTCAGTCCAATCAACATACACAAACGAAATGAATCAATTATCTTCATACCTTGATTTCACCAAAATAAGGAACATAAAATAAAATAAAAAACTTTTAAGAACCAATTTTACAATTTATGCGATAAAATCTCTAAACTTTTATAATTCATTCATTAAATTTTACATAATTCCTTTGAACCCACAACATAAATTGAAAAAAAAAAGTAAAAAAAGAAAAATTAATATCAAAACTTGTCACTAGCAAACATTATGCAAATTTATACAACAACAACAACAAAAAAAAACATATTTTTTTTTTTGTTTTTGTTTTATTGATTTGTCGGGTTTTGTGTATGAAAAGTTTCATTATTTTTATGAATATCCTATAGAAAATATCATAATAAAAGATTTATCCAGCATAATCTAAAAATCCAAATGACTTTGAAAATCTTCTTGAAGTGTTATAAACACCAACAACAACAAAAAATTCTTGTAATCAAAATATTCAAATAAACAAAAAAAAAGTTTTCTTAGTTTTACATATTTTCTATAAAAAAAAAAAGGAACTTGTAAAATTTTTGAAGAGAATATTTTATATTTAATATGCAAAAAAAATTTAATGTAAGTATCTTATTTATAAACTTTTGTGGCCAAATAAGTTTTTAGAACTTAAGTAAAGAGCTCAAGATTGTTAAGAAAAGAGTAAAATTATTATCAGTAATTCAAAGAAATATTGATTTTTTTTTTTTAAAAAAAAAAGTGTTCATGTTATAAAATAACAAAAAAATTCATAAAAACTTCAAGAATTTTCTTTAAATATTAATAGATTTTAATATTACCACATTATATTTATATAACATATTTTTATAAATAATAAAATATTAAAAAAAAAAAGAAAATATGGTAAACAAACAATAGATTATTATAAAAATTTATGTTCACTATAAGTACCAAAAAATTTAATGGACCAATTTCACAGAATAAATGCCACTTGCCACGTATTTTTATAGTTGACATAAATTTTTTATTATTCATTGATTATTTGTTCATATTATGTTTGTTTATTCTTCATTGCTTGTCATTTCATAAAAGAACAATTCAAATATGAGATAAATTATATACATAAATATATATACATATAAAATATAAATTTATTTTTATCTAACAGATGTGCATCATTTTGTAACATCCATTTTGTTAAAAAAAAATTGTTGGCTCATATATATCTTTAGTTAGAATTTTAAAAATTATATTTATTATCTTATCACTCATCATCATCTTTTATTGCTACAGCTCTATATAGTCTTATACCTTTTTACAATCTGTCTACAACTTGCCTTACTGATTTCTATTTTCGTGTCTTGTTCATCCATTTTCTTTCCGATTGCAATAAACTAGAACGTCCATCCGTGTAAAGTTCTCGTGACAATGTTTTTCTCAGTTTCGTAAGCGGTAGTCAAACCGGAAGTTTAAGAGTACCAAATCCTTTCCTAGTTAAACTTGATCTAAATTAAAATACTGGCTTTGGTTACCCAATTTGGGTTTTTTTACTTTCCGCTCGGATAGAACTAGCTAAGTCAGTGTAACAAATTTGTGAGTTAATGTATTTACTTATATAACTTCAAATATCTCCTTATATACCCATTTTTTTTTCGTAATATCTAATATTTAAATTATAAATTTTTTTAGTAAAATAGTTATTTTATCTGAAATATAATTACACGTGAATTATAACATAATATTTAAATTATTTTTTTTTTTTTTTTTGATTAAATCAGTTTATTTTATGTTGAAAACCATAAATTATTTGCACGGTTAAACATTAAATTGTTTTAATTTTGTTTCAAAAATAATTTCGAAAAAAAATCGTTTTGGTTAATAAAATTGTTTCTTTTTTTTTTTTTTTTGTTAAAAAATATTTGGAAATTGCATTTGCTCTGGTGTGAAAGCAATTTAAAAAAATTTTATTTGGCAACCAAATTCTAAAATGTCAAAATTCATTAATCAAACTTAAATGAAATTTCAATGAAAATTCAATTTTTTAATGAATTCATTATATCAATTTTATTTTATTTTAAATTTTAATTAAATGGTTATTAAAAGTATAATTGTGAATGTATGCTGTGGTGTAGTCCTAATTCCCGCGCTGAATGACAAAACTTACTAGTTATTGTCTGTTTACCAGACCAGATATAGGAGGAGAGGTAGACTGGACACAGAAATTGATTATATTTTTTGTAGTATCAACATTTAAATCTTCCAAATTGGCCATGTACAGTCGCTCGGCATTATGTTTTTTAAATTCGAGGTCATTCAATACTACAGAATGGTGGCTCAGTCAACCTCTGCAATATGTATAACATTATGAGAAGTACAGTGGGATTACTTCTGGCCTGAGTGCAAGAATCCTTTGTGGACTTCCTTTTTTTCTATCTGTCCATCCAAAAATATATGCAGTCAAGTAGCAAAAAAAGCATTCACCAGTAAAACAAAAGGTAAATTATGTTTTTATTATTCCCTTTTATTCAAATCTATGTAAGAATTCAAATTTGTTGCCTAAATTTAATATTATATTTAAAATTTGTAGTAATTTCGATAGTTTGCTTAGATACCATTATCATATTCAGAGTGTATTTAGATCAAGATGGAACTATTTTACCAACAGTATGGGCGAACTCATTGCTATATAAATAAAATGAACATCAAAAAAGTCAATTTGTCATTTCTATTATTATTTCAAATCTAACTTAACCTGAGGTATATACATATCCTTTCTAATTTAATCAAAATAGTTTTAAGAGTAAAAAAAGAAGGAATAGTTTACTATCACAAAAAATTAAAGATAAATTAAATGTCAGTATAATAATTCATAGTTTTTTATATTATTTTTATAAAACAGGAACAATTAAAAATTAATAAATTCTCTTCGAAAAATTCTTTATGTGGATATAACCATATAAAAAAAGATTCCTAAACCAAAAATTTATCCTCATCATGAGGTTTGTTAAAGATAACCCCAAAAATTTGGTTTTGAATATTTTATTTTTAACTATAGTTTTGCAAAAAAAAATATTTTTCGTTGGTTTTCAAATAAAAATCCCATAAAATTAAATTTAAAATTATTATTTTTGAAAATTTGGTTTCTAGTTTGTTATACCTTTTTCCAGGTTGGATGAAGATTGTTCTAAAGTTTATTTAGTAGAACAAGGTTATGCTAATTGTATCACCAATAAATATTCTTTTAGAAATTCAGTATTATAAATTAAAAAGAGCTTTTATTATTCCAAAGTCCAGGTGGCACTGAAGTTTTTATAAAAAAAAAACATAATCCCCTGCAGTTATAATTTCAGATAATTACACAACGACAACTTTTGATAAAAGAACGAAATATGATAACAAATTAAAATAAATATAGTAAATTTTATAAGTTTTCCTTTCCAGTCATTCTATACCCAGTAATGATAGTAATAATTTCATAATAATGTATATTTAGATTATTATAATCATAAAAAAAAATTATTATGTTCCAAGATAAATACAAACCCAGCAAGAGCGCGGAATATCTTGCGAAAATACTCAAACCTTATCGCTAGTATGCTTTTGTCCAGCTATATTGTAAAGTTATTTATGTAAAATAAGTTATACTTAAGGTTAATAATCTCTTGTTTAATTCAAAAATATCCTTTAGTAAACTTTAGATTAGCTGGGAAAATACCCATGAAAACCAACACACCTATTGTAGTGCCCTGGCTGGAGAATTATAGCTCCCTTATAAACACTGGTTTCTTGATAAATCCTAGAACCTAGAACATAAATTCGGGGGATAGATGCTATTATGCTATATTCTTGGGTTCTAGAAACTATTGACCGAATAGTCGGGTTCAAGTGATGGCAAGACATTCACATTCACATAAAATGTGTTCAGCAGTCAAAGCTGCATCGTATTTCGTAATCATAAATCTAACTCTAATTATATGTAGATTACTCTGGGGCTAACGATTAACATAAAATACCTACTAAATGTTGTGCTATATGATAGCTGTCATAATCATAATATTCCGGGTCCGAGGTTATTTGTTACAAATACAGTTGTTAAATATGAACGAAGCGATTTCTTGGTCATCCAATTTTAAAGTATATTGCATGGATTATTTAAGCAAATTATTATAATTCGCACTGTAAACTATAAATGAAGCGAAAATCATTATATCTATTTGAAAAAATTACAATAACTTTATAATCTTAATGCAAATAGCATAATCAAATTTACTCTTACTGTAGAAATATCGCAGATTTTGTTTTCACAAAAATTCTTGCTGGGAAATTTTCTGAATATTCACTTTATTTGGAAAAAAATTTTATGAAATTTTTATGAAAAAAAAAACATTACAAAAAAATGTATGTTTTAGAAAATGTAAATTTTATGATATTATATTTTAAGATTTTGCCTTATCCGTTCTATAATTTTATATAACTTTATATAATTTATAAGAGTTGAAAAGTTCGAGATCATCTAAATCGTGATGTAATTGCAATTTCAACTGTTATAACCTTTGCGCTTTGAATTTGCATTTGGGATTATACATTATTATAATTATATCCTTTATTTTTAAGGACGAATAATTAAGTTATATATATATATGTTGTATTAGATATGAATTTTATATAAATGTTTTATACAGATACAGAACATGTTAAATAGAAAATTTTTTGTTATTATAAAATAAAAGTTAAAGAATAAGGAAAATATGATAATAGTTATTTTAATTTGAAGAATATATAAATAGTTATGATGACAATTTATAGGTAACTAATAGTTGAGATAAAAGAAATAATGAAAATTTCTTTATTTACTAAATATAATATATTTGTAGTTAGTACATGTTTTAAATATAATTCAAATTCCCACATGAATTTCAAGTATTGACTTGAACGATACATAAAATATTAACCGCAGGTGTTTCGCATTAATTACACGCTAATTAAAACATATTTCCAGCATCACTAAATAATTTCAATTTCGTTTTTCCAACATTATATTTTGTAATATATAACATATAAAATCCACTTAAACCAAATTTTTATTCAATATATTGAATATAATTATTGCCTACATTATTATAATTGGAAAGTTATTTTCCCAATTAATTAATTGAATTGTATATTACCAAAACCAGACATAATACTTTAAAAACCAAAACAATTTGGTGGTTTAATAACTATTAAATTATTTATTCCAATAATATTTCATTTTAAATTAAATACAGAATTTTCATATCTTCGTGTATATCAAAATTTTCTGCATAAATACTTTTAAACTATTCTATATAAAAAGCAAATTATATTTATTATAGTTACTTATATAAATTCTAATAACTAGCAACTTTTGAATAAAGATTTCCCAAAACTATGCGTTTCATTGTACAGGTCCTGGAAAAAAAGTCATAGTTTTAACGTTCGTGATATAAAATAATATTTCATTATGCTTGGATTCACAGTGCAGGATTAACCCGCAGTCAGTGGAAGCTTCCAGCTAAGGTTTAAGCAGCAGATCGCTAGAACTTTATCTTTACTTTTTACAATATTGTTTATAATTATAATACTAAGTTATACGAAAACAACATGATTAAGATACTGCATTTTGCTAATGATTTTGATTTTTCTTCGCCAAATAACAGCACAGAATCATCGAATCCTGATATAAGAAACCAAAAAGTTTGGTTTCACAATTTATTATATAAGACACATTTAATGTCACGAATAAGAAATCAATTCATTATCTACTGAAAAACAATTATTATAGACTTCTGCTATACGACTTTGAAGTTTGAAATATATAAGAATCCAATATTTGATCTGTAATTTATAATTGGAGAAATAGAAAGTATCAGACTGCATCCAGACCATTTACTTTTGACAATAACAGCGAACAACGAATATCATATAATTCTTTTATTTTTATTTTTTTAATATTGGTTTCGTATTCATACGAAATTAATATTTTACTATATTTATGACAGGACGAAAACAAGATAATCTTGACCATGACATCATTTATATTTTACTATGTTATTCTTAAAATTAGGTAAACTCGTTACATATTGAAATTTTTAATCAATTTATCAATTTACACTTGAATTTTATTTTATATCTTTACATTTATTTATTTTAAAAAGCACCAATTGGTATATAAATAATATTAATTTTTCAAAGTAATTTTATTTTATAAAATATTTATTGATTTATTGATACTTTTCAAGCCTAAAAAATTTATAAACTTTCCACTTGAATGAAACCATAAATAATGCTTTTTCCATCCACTTGTTCAAAATATTAATTTTTCAAAATAAATTTTATGAAAATTATTTATCTTATATTATTTCATTTATCATACTAGAAATGGCTATCCAATTTAATGAACTTAATGGGCTCAATAATTTAGTATTTCCTGGTTTATATTTTTATTGATATGATAATTTTTAAAGCCACTATAAATAAATGTTATATAAAATTTAAATGTTTGTTGTATATTGAAAAATTATTATAATTATGTATAGTTAATATTATATTCATAATTTTATTGTGGTCATATTTTAAATTCTACAAAATGTATTTCAATTTATTAATTTTAATTAATAAAAGTAATAATATTAAGAAATGATTGTAAAATTTAATCACGTAAAAACCTATAAATATCCTATTTAAATCACGTTTTCAAATACACCTTCACAAATTGTTGATGAATTTGTGATGAAATATATAATGGATTTATAAAATCATTACTAAGGAAAAAATTGTAAATTTACCAATCAATTATTCAGCCTTAGTATGAAAAATGGTTTTATTTAGTATTTTCTACAAAACTTATAAGAAATTATAGACTTACCAGTTTCAGTATCTGTTTTTTTTAAGTAATTTTATACAGATTTTTTTTTCATAATCACTGAAACAATAAAAAAACCAAAAAAAAATACTAATAATTTTTGCAACTTAATACATAATCATAAAATATGATTATTTTCATATTTTATTACAGAATAAAATAGCTATTATGTTCTGACAATGATTTTCATAATCAATAATCAAATTACTAAAGGATTTTTATATCAAATTTTATTACATTTTATTTTTTGTTCAACAATAAATAATAATTTTTATTATCCTATCATTAAATTCTGATTTATTGATATCTAAATAAGGATATTGTATATAAGTTAAATTAAAAACATGTTTTCATAAAATTATATTTAATAATAATTGTATTATAATCGTTATTTATAGATTATTAATAATTTAATAATAAAAAATATACTTTTTATGTATAGTTTATCAATTTTATTCAATCTAAAATGGTTGTTAGAATAAAACTATTTGAATCAATTGAAAATGAACTTTATTAACATAATGCAATTCGTTTAGGTAAAAATAAAATGAATTATGTAAAATTTGTCCATACAATAATTCATATAATAATCAAAATATATGAATTATACTAAATATTTAATGTTAACTGTCGAATTAAACTAACTTATTATAATTACTGTCGTGAAATTCAATAAAAAATAAATAAATTATAGTATGTAAATATGTATACTGATTTCTAAACCATTTTTAACATACCTTAACCCGTTCGCTACGAAGTTTTTTGAGATGATTGAATAATAGATCATGTGTACAGCGGGAAATATAGATGTATCAGCCGGTATTGAAAGGGTTAATACATTTCAAAAAGGAAATATTATATGCATACAATAATTCATATTTTGTATCCATAGTTAAATTCATTTCAAATTGAATATTTTGGTGATATATACTAATTCATCATAAAATAATTTAGGGAACCTAATACAAATCGATATAAACAGATTCTACGATTTTTTTACCAATAAAAATGATTGCTGTTATAAAAAAAGTTAGAATTACAAGTCTGTCATACAAGCAGGCCACATAATAATGACAAAGTTGTAACCTCCACTCAACCGCTCAAGCTGCTCGACTCATCTGGCTTCTTTATGAAATCATTTTGGCCAAATTCAGTTTACCTGTGTCTTCAAGGTTTTATAGAGTGAAACTACCAAAGTTCCTTAATCTTTTATGTTGGATTAAGGGAGAATGGCATAACAAATGTTTGATTGTGTACTTCTCCTCCATACACAATCAAGTGGCATGCTTCCTAAAAATCACATGTTCCGTCACATCTTAATTTTCAAAAATTTTATGGTTAGGAATACCTCAGAAATTTTTATATGCATACAACCATTATGTTATGCTCATTCAATTGCTATATCTATTGTCCCAATTAATTATTGAACTTTTAATTTGTACCGGGACCGCGGGCAACGTATATTGTTAACCTTTTTGGAGAAATAAGTAGCACTTTTTCGTACTAATTTATCTACTTTATCAATACATTCGATCATATAATGACCGGGTACCCAAAAAGATTGTCTTCATAAAAAATGTATGCTATTATAAAAATGTGTGAGTTATTGCGACAATTATTGTGTCTTGCTCTTGCATAATTCATAAGATCAATATCATAAATGTTAACTGATTGGTAAATCGATTCTTGCAAAAATAAACATAATTAAATGCTTATTTATGTAAATTTTACAATAATTTTATATATGTTCATTTAATGTAAATTTTATAATAATGTGAACAAAATAAAGTTTTTACAATCTTATTTAATCTGCTTGGATGTGTCCATAATTCCATTTTACTTATTATTATTTTAATAACCATTTTACTCATTTATATTATTCTATTTTCTAACTATAATAAATTATTTATGAAACTTTAATTCTACAATTAATTTTATGAATTTATGATTTTTAGATATCATAAAATTACTACCATTTTATGTTATTTTCTAATTAATGAATTACACTCTTAGTAAAATGAGGCGACACTTGAGTGGTTATTCTTTATGGATTTCCCATTTACCATCTCTATCAATTCAAAGAATAAAGACTAAAAGCTTTAATATTTATTAAATTTTTGTGTCATTATTTTAACTTAACATCATTAACATTCCAACATACTAGAAAAAATTTAAATTTTCATAATGTCTTTTCGAAATTTTTGTATGTTTTTTATAATTTAATTTAATCCATAAAATAACCAACACAAAACGCTTACACTTAAACAAAAATCCAAATTTTATTTTTTACCATATTATTTTTTTTTTTTTTTTTTGCGTAAATAATATTATATACTTAAATCCATTTTTGACCATCTTTAAGGTATATAAAAATGAGCATAAAAACCCATCTATTTCAAAACTGACATTTCTAAATGCTATTATGCAGAAAAGAAATTATGTTTTGAAAAACTAACAAATCTATAGAATATTGAATAAACTATTTATAAAAATTTGATTTAGAGTTTGATTTGTAATTTTAATACACAGGATTTTTTAGCAGTACCCTATATGTTCGGTACTGCTAAAAAAACAGGTTCGGTCCTGCTAAAAAAACAGGTCCCGGAACAATATTTTACTGACTTTTTACTGATTTCGTTTCGTTAAGTTTCACAAAACTTCGATTTAGTTCTGTAGGGATATTTTTTGATGTTATAACTTATGCAACTCATAATTTCATTTCAAATATATAATATTTATTAAATGCAATATTTGTAATACAAAAACAGGATTCGGTTTAAAAATGCTTTCAATGTTTCTGATTTTATTAATACTTTTTATATTTATATTTTTAGATTTTAATTCGTATTTTTCAATAAAAACAATTTAGGTACATAATTTTTATTGAATATGCATAGGAACATTATGTGTAATACAATGTCAAATGAAACTAGAATTTAATTGAACGTAAAAGATTCATGTTTTTGAAGTCATAAGGCAACGATCCATTTCTATTTTAATACGCCAACTGAACCAGAAGTATTTCATTTTGTAAATATAAAAGAGTAATCTTAAATTATTCATATAAAAAAGCTTTCGTTTCAGTTTTAATTTTGAATCAATTTGCATAGAAGTTAAGTTACGTTAAAAATCTAATCAAATTCTTACTATCAAGTTTTTTATAAAAAATATAAACTTTGCGAATTCGAACTTAATTATTTCTTAATACATTAGTAGCATAATGGCATTCAATCAATTAAACAATATATTTGGTAATAAAGACAGTCATTCATTTTCTTTTAATATCCATTTATATTTTATTCTGAATAGCCTTAAAAAGCCATAAATTTAAATGTAAAGAAATAATCTTATCGAACTACCCAGTATCATTAAATTAAAAAAAGGAGGTTTATTTTTCATTCGTCTGGAAGACACAATTTATATATGTATAGTAAATAAAAATATAAACAAGTTGATTATCCTTGGACTTCCATTGTCGACTTTGAGTGCAGAAATGATTGTGTGGCTATAAAATTTGATTTACTTAAGTTTTCTCCTATTATTTAATACTAGGAAAAAAATATATGTTTGCTAAATGAACCAAACAAACTATATATATATATTTAAATATTCATAGCATAGCAACACTAATAAACATGTTTACACTTAACATTACGTATGTATACCTATATAAATACATAATTTTTATATATAAAATGTTCATTTATATTTTATTTTTAGGTTCTATCACGTTTCAGCTGTTAACAGAAATGGATTTCTTCACTTAAAACCTTAAATCTTCTGGAAATTGAATATTTATATGATAATATAGTTTTTATTTTTGTGATTTTCTTTCATTTCTGTATTTTCCTCATCAACAAAGCAAATATACACCAGAATCCTTTGCAATACTTAATATAAATAAATAAATTAAATTCAGTGCACAACAATAATTGCATTTTGAATGAAACAATTTATTTATTTATATTTTAAATTGAATACCATGCAATGCAATTGGAAAGTTTGATATCAGATACAATGTAAAATGTATCTAATTATGTTGAAAATTGTATTATAAAATTTTATAATTCAACCAACATTGATCCTTATAGCTAACACTTTTGTTGGCATGGCACGAGTTTGCTTTAGGATTAAATACAATTTAATTAATATCATTTTCATGTCCGAACAGAATGTTAATTGTTAATTTGAAAATAATTTTTTATCAAAATATTTCATTGTAATCTTTTAATAATTAAAATGAATATTAATTATTAGACTTTAGTCACGATTTTTCTTAACACAATATAAGTGAACTTTGTAATATACAGTATGGCAATAGATCGGTTTTGACAAATTTTGATTGTCAAAATTTTTACAAAATTAATCGGTTTTGACAAAACTGCCCAAAAAAATTTTCTTCATGTTTTCGAGAATATGGAGATTCCATAAAAGTTCGTGATGGTACCCAAAGTTATTCAATTTAAATCAACTCTTACCTTTTTTATATTTATATTGGTATTTTATTTCAAAATATTAAAAAACATACTTTATACAGTATTCAATTAATTACATTAATAATACATAATTTTTCTTTGACTTTACAAATTGTTCAATCACCAATGCGGTAGAAGTTCAAGCTAATAAAATGCTTTAATTCTGGTGCTAGATGTATTGGGATTTTGAAAGAAAATAATTTAAATTGTGATAAAAAATTCTTTGAATTTCTTTATATATTGTAAATTTTCAACTTTGTTTAGTTGTATACTTAATTTCTTCTATTACCTCTTATATGTATCATAAGCATATTAATATCCCATAGTAAAACAATTACTTTGTTGCAATTAATTGTTAGATTCGGTATACCAAAAAAATTAAAATCTTTTATAAAAATTCTTATTAGAAAAGTAAAACTTAAATTCATAGCAGTTCAATTTATCTAGTTTCGTGTAAGCAAATCAATTCTAACCTGCTGGTCACTAACTTGTCAAAAAAAAAATCATCCATGTATTCTTTTGAAAATTGACAACTAAAATTTAATTCTAAATGTTCTTTCACATTGTACAACTCTTTGTACAATTGTACAACTTCGACCTCTTAACTTAACAGTACAACTGTCAATTTTATACCATTTTTTGAACTGATCGAATGATAAGTTGTACAACCCATTGATATATGTGACGGGACTTTAATAACAAATAATTAATTATTCACATTTTACGAATAGTATGAAATACTATGAAGTCTGGTGATGGGTTGGATGGTCAAAAAAAAAAGTTCGCTCAAAATTTTTTCTAGGCGTTTCCGAGGTCGGGGAGTCCGAAAATGCAAAAAAAAAAAGTGTCCGGGGGACGCGTACGCGTACGCGTACGCTTTTTATGTACGCAGCAACATCTCCTAGAACCGCTTGTCCGATTTTAATGAAATTTGGCACACAGGCTCTAACATACTTCGCGCAGGTGCCGGTACAAGATGAGATCGATCCTTTCATTGGGACCATGTTAGATTTCCCCATTTATGTGGCAACCTACGTGTTTTTGTTCTACGGGAAAATGTAAAAAAAAATTTCATGTCTCAGATTTGGATGAAATTTAAAACATAGGTTGGTATCATGATTGTCCACAAGCCTACCAAGATACAGGTCTGTAACTTCAGGGGGTCCATGGTAAAATTTCCGATTAAAATTTCGTATACTCTAGCTAGAGCATATAGTAATTTTTATCTAATTAGCATAAATTTTGGTACATATGATAGTTTCCGTATGTACTTGGTGTCTGTAAAATTTGAAGACAATACTTCAGTGGGTCCATGTAAAAATCCGTAATTACTTTTCATAAGTTCAACTATCTATATCTACAGTACCTTTCACCCAATTTCAATGATATTGAACACACAGTTTCATTTAGTTATCTATTTGATACTCCACAAATTTGTAGTTGGTAGATACAGTACGTTCATGGGAAACTAATATATGAGCAACTTAGTTTCCCAAGAATATTTTCTTTATGCTCTACAGCTTGTAATTATTATCCGATTTCAATGAAATTTGGTACACAGGTTGAGTTCATGATTCTGCATAGGTTAACCAAATTACAGGTTAGTAGGATTAGGGGGTCCATGTTAAATTTCCGATTTAATTTTTTTTTTTTTTTTTGTCATATGTTCTACAGCATACAGTAAATGTTAACCGATTCAAAGATATTTTATATATAGGCTAATTTTGTGATCTAGTTGGCTCTCCTGAAATTTGGAGACCTTCAGGGGGTTCCTAGAAAACAGTTTTAGTTTCCGAATTTTATATAATTACGTGTTTTATAGCATGTAATTATTATCTGATTTTAATGAAATTTGGTACAAAGGTAGACCTTCTGATTATGCATGTGTTGGCCATGATAGAAGTTAATACCTTCAGGGGGTCCATGCTAAAATTTCCGATAAATATTTCATATGTTCTAGAACATAATGGTAAATATTATTCAATTTCAATGAAATTTTGTACACAGGTTGGATTCGTGATTACGCATGTGTAGACTAAGGTAGAAGTTAGTAGCCTGAGGGGGTCCATGCTTAAATTTCCGATTAATATTTCATATGTTCTAGAACATATGGTAAATATTATTCAATTTCAATGAAATTTTGTACACAGGTTGCATTCGTGATTACGCATGTGTAGACTAAGGTAGAAGTTAGTAGCCTGAGGGGGTCCACGCTAAAATTTCCGATTAATATTTCATATGTTCTAGAACATATGGTAAATATTATCCAATTTCAATGAAATTTTGTACACAGGTTGGATTCGTGATTACGCATATTTATACTTATTATAGTTATTTTAATAATATTATTTATTATTAAACAAATAAAAATATAAAATTAAATCAATAAATAATAAAGATGGACAATTTTGAAGAAAGCACTGTTTGTTACAAAGATAATGTTAATTACAAAAAACTTTTGGACATAAATCGCTGTTAAACAACATACTATGAGTTATCTGCTCCCCCTAGTTAGCAGCTTTTTTTTAATAATATAAAACAGCTGATTAAAATCAGTTATTTTATGTAATTAAGGCATTAATAAATTTTGGGTTGCCTATAACACTGTTCCAAATATTGCGTTGCAGTTGCGTATGTTAATAGCAAATCCAGCATAAACAAATATTTATTTTTATTTAGCAATCAATAGTTTATATTGACCAATATTTTTCTATTATTAGTATGCTTTTATGTATTTGACTAAAATATATATTATTAAAACCGATTCTATCATTCTATTCTACGGATCCACAATATTTCAATTTTTACTAGAATGAAAATGTTTCAATTTAATTAAAGTTTTGTAGAAAAAAAATATGATTTTAAATCCTTTAGTATAAATACAAAGTACAACATTTAAAAATGCTTGAAATTTTATTGCAAATCAATCGGTTTTAAAGTAATATAATATTATAAACAAAAAAAAATTCATGTAAAATCCTGGATAACTTAATAAAATACTTTGCAGATTAAACATTTTTACATTAATTAATTTACATAATACATATATTATATATTATAATAAATATTAATTTATATTTTTTTATTAAAAATTTGAATGTAACCAAGTAAAATTATAGAAAATGAAATAATAATTTATAATAATTTTTATTACACCTCAGTAATTGTATATCCAAAAGATATGAGATGAAAGTTTTCCCTATGGTAAATAAAGTAAAATATCAGTTTGTGAACCATTTGTGGTTAAGTTTAAGAGGTCGAATAGGAGAATTATATAAAAATTTGACCCAAATCAAATATTATACATTACTGAAATAAAAAAAAAAAATTATATGTGGGTAGAAAATAATATTACAAAATAGCAAAAAAAAAACTATAAATAAATAATAGAAATATATTCCCAAAAGTTATAAAGTCTATTTAAAAGTAAATATTTAGATGAATTTTAAAACCATAATTTTAAGGTATATAAAGATGGCTAAATCGGTTGTTTAGGGTCAATTTTATTTATATTTATTTTTGGATCTTTCACCGGCTTAAGTTAAAATAAAAAACCGTTCATATATGAATAAATTAGGAATATGTCAATATTATAACTAACAGATATAAGATTTAGTATTTCAATAATATTTGTAGAAATATATTAGGTGTTAATGATATATAGTAATAAAATAGAGAAATAAATAATCGATATTAGCGAATCCTTGGAGCATCTTCAATGACACTGTCTCTCCGTTCGTTGTAGAATACGGAAACTCTTGGAATATTATTTTATATGAAATCTGTAGGAAGCGAGTAAAGTGAAGCCGACAAGTCTAGTTTCATTCATAAGTGAATTGGGATGGATCATAAGTAACCTTCGAATCGGGATAAAATAACCCAGCTGTCTCGGCACTAGGTAGATTCCAACACAAACCTAATCAATCCATATTAACAAGTTCATTTATATGTATAAATAAATTTTATATATTTAAAAAGAACGAAGAAACTAAAAGTTGTAATTTTTTAATATAATTTTGCATTTCAAATTTAATTATATATTTAATATGAATTAACTCTTAATTAAGTATATGTACTTTTTAAAGTTTACGTGTTCTTTTTAAAATATTTATTTAATGTTTGAGCAAACTGATTTATTTGTCAAAAGTTATGATTTGATAATAGTTTAAATTACACTGTTGTGAACGTTGAATGTCTATGGTAAATAATCTTATAAAAATATTTATTTTCTGTTGAAATCCAAGCTACAAATCTTCAGAACATTCTTGACGGTGGTATCCCTAATATTTTGATGTCTAATAAATCCCTTATACTCAAATTAATCAGCAATTGCAGAAAATATACTCCGTGGTTTCTTCCTCATCCGAATACAATCAACAATTATGATTTAGTTCAGATATTTCAATCAGCAATGGGCAAAAACCCCATTGTTATTGTTCTACAAAGCTTAGTTTTGCTAAGGGCGAACATGTCTTTGGAATCTCATTTTCGAAAAATCTATGACTTAGGAAAATATCCATAGAATCCTGTAGTGACAATTACTTTTGAAAGCCAAAAAATCAAAGAATTTTTTTCCTTAAAATAACTAACATAGGCCACAAAAAAAAAGGATTTTTCAGGATTTTTTTTTTTTCTTTTTTTAAACTTTTTTTGATATGGTCAAAATTTTTAGTATCCTTTTATTTGCCTTTAATCATGTACGAAAAATAAATGATTATGTTAAACTATATAAAAATTAATGTTTATTTAAAATTATACAAAATTTAAGTGACATTTTCGTATCTTTATTAATAATTTTTTATCCTTTTTTATTTTGTGTTTGTCTACTTTTTTGACATAATTGTCCTTTTTTTATGCTTTCATTTTTTTTTTTTTTTTTTGTGAAATATTATTTAAATAAAAAAACCATAATCGAAACTATTTGTGGAAATTCTGAGAAAATTATGTAACTAACCGCATATATTAAATTTATTTTATATAAATGTTTTTTCTATAATTCAATTTTTCCTATTAATTCTTAAAATTTATAATTTATTGAAAATTAATATTTAATCGATTTTATAAATTTCCTAGAATATAAAACATATAAAATTATAATAAATTTTCTATTTAATTTATCATAAATTTTCAATATAGTATAAATTTATAAATGTATAAATTTTCTTATATGAAAATCTTTTTCCGTTTTACAAATGTAAAGAAATTTCAATTCGATAAACTGAATATATAAATATTATATATATTTTATATTTAGAAGATTGAAAATGTTGGAAATTAGATTTTCAACATTATAGAAATATATAATCTAAATTCATTTTTGGTACTTCTAGTGGAGCAATTTCAATACATAAAATAAATATATTTCATTCGGTTTCCGCCTGAAATATATGATTATTCTGATGTGCATCCTTTTAACCAAACATATTTACGAAATTCGAATTACCAAGTTGTTTTTTTTTTCTATACTTATTTATCTACATGTTGTAGATAAATAAATGTTGTAGTTTTTTTTTAACTAGAAAAATTGAAAATAACCGAAATAAACATACGTGATTATATACTGACAAATGAAATTCTTTTAAAAACTCTATTTATATTAGGATGGTGCCAGCATTAGAAATATTATTTTCATACAAAATTTTATATAGATTATGTACTTTTATTTTCTAATTTTCTTTAAATTAAAATATTAATTAAATTTAGAAGAACAATTAAGTAATAAAATTCCACTACAGAAATTGTTATAAATTAACAAACCAAATAATGTCAAATCTTTGGTGAACTGTTTGGACGGTAACAACTTAGAAATATAATTTTAAAACTTTTTTACAAATTTAAATTATAATTTATTTTTATAATTAAATTTTCTATATATAAATAGAGCCAAAAGAACTTAAAATTTCAAATTCAATTTTTCGTTTTCATAATAATAGTTTAAATTTAAAAATAATTTCTTGGCTTCCTTATATACAAAAATACAAAAGCAGGAAAATTAATAACATTTGTAGGAAAACTTTATGAATAAGTCTATGTCATTTTAAAAATGCTCCCAAATTCTATAGGAAGCACTGTTACGGCTGGTTAACATAACAGTTATTAGTTACAATATTCAAAGTAAATATTAAATTGAAATATTTTTTTTTAAAGCCTTAGCTTTAAGTTTAGTCAATTTTTTTTTGATTCGTACCCTGCGCATTAAGGGCTTTCTTTTGATTCCATAAAAGGTACCCTGCCATCAACACTTAAAGAACTAGAAAAGGGGCCTTTGTATTCTACCAGGCTTCTTAGATATCCAAAAAGGAATAAAACGCATAGATAAACCATTCGGGTATTTTTTATAATAATTTTCTATTACAATTACCAGATTTCACAGTAAAAATCAAATATCAGGTGTTACGGGCTAGGTAGATTGGTTGCTTTTTTTTTTATTTCGCACATAGTCAAAAAAGCCCGTAACTTTCAATGTACAACGATTATTTCTCTCGGAATTTTGCAGGCTTGTAGTTTCCAAACAACATAGCAATTCGAAATCTTTTATAAATTATTTTAAAGGACATTTAATGAAATGACCAATAATTTTATTACAAGTAAACCATCATTATCCATTTATGCAGTTTGAAGCTATGAACTCAAATAATCATTTTGTTACTTTTTTAACCTAAAGTTCTTGGTGGAATTCCATTTTAATTTTGATAAATTTAAATAATTTTATTTTTACAATTTATCCGGAAAACTTTCTTGTAAAATTTTTGTCAAAAAAAAAATTATTTATATTATGGCATTACTTAAGTATTACTTAAATTATAAAAATAATATAATATTAACTTATCGGGAATACAAATTTAGAATTTAAAATAATTCGAAACCTTCAACTCAATTGTTCAAGTCAATTGTCGTCATCTAATGTTTTTTTTATATAGATGGGACATCATAGAAACAGGTACGGGACACCATGGAAAATCGGGTTGATCGCTTTATAAGTAATTTCGTCTTAATACTGGTTAAAGCAACCATAATATTAACCCCAGGTGCGATTGAAAATGTGTGAAAATATTGATGGCTATAAAAATATTGCTATATAAATAAAGTTCATTTAATTGAATATAGACAAAAGACATTTTAGTTCATGGCAGCCTTTAGTTTATGGTTGGCCTTTGTCTATCAGTCTTTTTCATTTATTTTTCGTTTTTGTGTATAGTCTCGTTTTTGTGTACTCTTCCATTAAATTTTCAAAATCAATATTCAATTTTTATTTTTACTATATTTTCAATATTATTATACCAAAAAGTTTTCATCTTTTCAACATTCTAAAACCAATAAGTTTCGAAAAGTACTTATTTAACTTATAAAATGTAGTGTCCCTATAGAAAATATACAAAAAAGAAAAACAAATGATGACAAAAAACTTCTTAATATTAATATTTTATGTTCGTTGAAAAATATCAACAGCTTTTATTCATATCGAAAATTTATTTATCAAACACTACAAAACTTTTTTATTTTCCGAATTTGAAATCTGTAAAAATTGCATTTTTTTTTTTAAAAAAAGTCATCCAAAAGAAGCTGTCATACTTGTTAAATAATGACTTAAATATTTCTATTTTATATTGAAAGAAAAAAACTCTTTCTTTTCAACTTTATTCAAATCAATAACACAAAAAAAGACATAGGGAAGCAGATAACTCGTAGTTATGGCCAAAATAGATTGACCTTTGTAAAAAATATTACTTTGTTGAAAATTTCACATCTCTTAATATCTCACACCTCTAAATATAACAATTGTTGCTGTAATATTTCGGATTAAGTGGAGTGGACAAAAGAAATTTTGCTGTAACATATTTAACATGCCAGTATCATGTTCAGAATAATACTAACTATACAAAATTTCATTACGTATACGAGCTAGAGCAAATTAAAAATTATTTTTTGAAAATTAGGCATGGACGTACTATTTACACTACTAATTTAACAGACATACTAAAATATGAAGCCAACTTTTGTGCCAAATTTCATTCAAATCGAATAATAATTACTCTAAAACACATGAAATATAAATCGGAAGTTTAATCCAAGGCCAATTGAACCTAAGAATTCGAAGTCTCCAAGCTCGAAAATGAGTTAAATATGTTTTCTTTGGATCCAACCCTGTCGCAATACATTCTAACTACTCGTAACTACATTAGAAATATTTAAACAAAATTGTGAATATTCAAAAGATTCTTTTTGTATTATCTTCTAGTTTCACGAATACTTAGACTTGAAGCACTTAAGGCAGCAAAAAAAAAATATTTTATTAAAATTATATCAAAATAACAGTCTTAAACCATAATTTATGAAATATTTCAGTTCTTTTTTTGCTAAAATTAAATAAATTTTGGACTGAAAATAATAAATGAAAATTTCTTAAATTATGGGTTAATAACATTTCTAATGGAATATTTCTGAAAAAAAAAATTCACCACACAAAAAAAAAAGACATTTGACCTAATTGCGACAAGAATTTTAAATGTGATCATTAATATTGAAGATTGGAAAATGGAAAATGGCAATTACATTAGCATTTTTATTGAGAAATAATAAAATTTCGTAAAAGGGGAATTATAATTGGATCTTATAAATATATTGTTTGATTTTACATTTGGTGTCATTATGGATAACAGCATCACTTATAAATAGTTAACGTATATAGTGATTACAATACCACGTATATTTTTGAAAATTTTAGTTAATTGTATGCTTTAAATTTTCTGTTCTTTTGGTATCATCTATTAGAAGTACCTATAACTTATGTATAATTATTTTTTACATAATTTTAGTTCTCTGTCATGCTAAAATAAGTTTTTATTAATGTTGATTTTCCTATATTTATTTATTTTCGTCTTAATCTTTTATTTTTTATTTTTTATTAATATTATTTCTAAAACTACTTACTAATTTATTATTCGAATTCTTGGTCTAAAACCAGCGGTAATCAACCTGCTGGACATCATTTGATTCAAAGTTCTCATTTGGTTCATGATTTAATAACCTCAAAATAAAAGTTTTACCAACATAAAGAATAAGATATTTCATGAATGATGAAAATGTGCGGTGAAATTAGCGCTATAATCTTTACTATAACCGAAAGCTAATATAATTTATTAATTAACTATGATTATTTTGTCACAATATTTCACTAAATTCTTTCTATACTACCATAATAAAGTATATGTAATAACAAAAATTAATTAATATTTAATTAAAAATACCAAATAACCAAAATATATTTAAATTAACTTCAAACTTTCTTATAGTAATGATAAGTAAACAGTTTCTTTTTAAATCATATTATATGCCAGAAAATAATTATTGAACCATTGATAAATTTATTGTTAAAAACTCGGATAATTAAATTCAAATTTGGAATGATATCAATAATTTATTGAAGCAGAAGAGTAAAGAAATTTACTATTACATTAATCATTATAAATATACATTAATATTATGTAGAGAAAAAAATATATAAAAAAAAAAATTATTAGTTTGTGGCTCATTAAATTCATGACTTTTATCTTATGTCTCAATATAAAATTTTAGGTTGATAATGCCTGATAAAAAATCATTGTATTTATATTTGAAATTTATATAAATAACTGAAAATAACCACAATATACCCTATAAAATATGACATTGCATACCAAATAATATTTTATATTGCTGATGGACACAACAATTTTAGCATCATATTTATTATTGCTGATACAAATATTTCGCATAATTTACTAAGCTTGTATTTAAATGTAGTTCATCAACTAAAGGATATTCAAAATTGAATATTTTATAAAAAAAAAATTATATAAATATACATACGTATATATATTTCCTTAAATTGTTTTTTTTTTATATATATATTTACTAAATTACTTTATGGGCGACAGACAAACACTTTTTCTTGTCTATATATCTAAATTTGAATTGATATCACGTTTCAGTTTCAATTTTTTTTTTTCATTTCTTTACACAATTCTGTTTGCTGTCATATCATTTTGAAATTTATATTCCTTGTATATTTGTATATATATAAATAGTCCTTATAATGTACGCAAACTCACTTTTATCCAAATTTATATGTAAATTTTCTTTACTTTTTATATACTTAGTGAGTTCCAAAAGAACAAAAAAAAAAAGAAAAACAATAGAAAATTTTCTTTATTTTAACTTCCTTTTTAGGTTTTTTTTTTTTTTTGTTAAGATGCTTTTAAGACACAAATAAAACAGATAAAGTACCTTTTTTTGTCGTCCTTAACATAACAAACACATATGTTTAATGGCATTCAATTCACATTTTTTTTTTATTGTAATAAAGCATAGTCTGGGGAACAAAATATGTAAAGTCATTTATTATATAAATAAAATTGTAGAACAAATTCTTAAGAATTAAACAATTTTTCAATTATTTTAATATATACAATTAATTACATATAATATTTATGTTATATGTTTTATAGTTTTCTGATTTTTACCTTAAAATATCATACAAGCATCATTCAGACAAAATTTACAATAAAGATAAATTTTTGGTAACAAGTTAAGAATATATTTTATCTACTTAATTTATATTAATTAAGTATTTTTGTTGTAAATAAGGTTAGTAGAACCTAATATAGCCAATTTATAGAATTGACAAATTTTCCTTTTACAGACATCATCCCTAAAACTAATGGTACAAGCATAGTGCCTACAAGAAGTTAAATAGAGCTAAAAACTAATTAATGAAAGAACTGGTGTAAGAAAACGCTGCACTTTATAGAAATCTAAGATTTTCATAGAAAGAATGCTTTCTTGCAATAACTTATTGCAGACAATGATAGCTATTTTTGCGATTTTTCTATTTTTGTTAACCAGTAAAGTTTTAAGAATGTAAGTTTTATGTTATATTTTATAAAAAAAAAGAAACTTTATGTCTAACAGAAGCGGATTTTATAAAGCATACCACAATTGGGTTTTGGTAAAAAGATTATATTAAATAAATTAACATTTAATAGAAAGACAAACATATTTATGGTTAGAAATTATACTTTTGGCAATCAAAATTTTTCATCTGAACAATCAATTAACTTCCCTACTTATACTCAAAATATAAATATACCCAGAGAAGCCATTAGTATTCAACCCTAAGGAAGATATTCTTAACGATAACTAATGATTGTATTTTTATTGTAGCACAAAAACTAAATTTTATATATGATTAGCCTGAGAATGCTATTGCCAAATTCATTTTTAAACAATATTTTACTTTGAAAACTACATACAGATAGCTATTTATCGATTATCAAATAAAAATTGAGAATTAAAGAAAAGTGGAATTAAATTTGGTTGACTTTAAATTTAAAAAAATATATTTGGCCAATATTGCACACCCTAACCAAATATAACATTTAAGTTAAAAAAAAAAAAACATAAAACTGATTTTTTTTTTTTTTTTTTGGAAAATTATTATCGAAGTTTTTTATTTCTTATGATAATAAAGTTTTCTTTTGGAAGATTTGTGAATATAAATAGATAATAGTCACAATAAAGAAGAATATAAACTTTTGTAATAAAACAAATTATATATAAATATATAAAGACATTAGGAAAATTAACAAAAATTATTTTAATAAATATTTTTTTCGATCTTGTTATAAATGGTAAAATTGTGATAAAGAAAGCTAAAAAAAAATTCCCAACCAAAAATTAGAGATTTATTTGATTTATTATGTACTTTTAGAAAAGATTTTTAAGAGTTATGAATAAATTTGAAAAATATAATTTTATATTTTTATGTTGTATATAGTAATAACAAAAAAAAAAACTTTTCACATAAATAAATTATTATAAATATTATAATATCTATCTTGTCAATTTTTATTTTATAATATACTGGAAAATATAAAACAAAATTGTGAAAGGAAATTATTTACAATAAAGTAACAAAAAAAAAATATATTTTGTGAAAATTATTTTTATATACAGAAAGTACTACTAATGATAAAACTAAAAAAAAAATTAAATAATATTGTATATAATTCCGAAAACCCATTATAAACTTTTAAAAATGTAAATTTATTGTGAAAATTACTTAGTAAAAATTATTTTCTTTTAATGATAAATTATTTCACGTAATTAAGTTATAAAATATGTGCCAATGGCAAATTTAACACCTTGTTTATATAAATAGTCATTAAATGTTAATTCTGTAAAGTTTTCTAAAAGCCTAAAGAATATTTATGACCCTTTTTTTTTTGCTGTCTGGTATAGAATTTGCTCAATGTAAAAAAATGTCTTTAAAATATTAAATAGAAAATATAATGAAGTATTATAAAGATTTAATGTTTAGGAACATATTCTATTTTGCTATATGTACTAACATAATAAATTAGATAAATTTTGAAACATATATTATTTTTAAATATATCAAAGAATAATTAAGTTTTTTTATTGATAAAATGCAATATGCAAATCTCAATTACATTCCAGATTCATTTGGTGAACAGAGTGCCAATAATTTCAATCTATCTTCCAATCTCAGCCCGCTTTTATCAATTACACCACAGAAACTTTGATCTTTAGGAACTTAAGAGTTACAAGGGTAAGTATATGTTTAGACATCCAAGCGGCCTTAAAATCCTTGGCTAATATCTAAACATACTCAAAATAGGTATGTCAAACTAATGTTAACCTATTAGCAAACCATAATAACGTAAAGTTTCTCTAATCATCCGGAAATTGTATGATTTGCGGTAATGTTAAAGTAAATGAACTAGCTCGAAAAGGTGCTACTGAAGTCAAACTTTTGTTATTTAATTGTCTCTCAGTCGAACCTAAAAGATTTTTTGTAGTTACTTTCTAGAAAACGTTGAAGCCGCAGGTAAACTAAATCTGGCCAAACTTATTTCATTCATTAAAAAAGTGGGATGAACCGACATGCTGTAATAATTATATAGCATTCCACAAGAGCCTACAACGGTTTCAGTATTATGTGGCCTACGTGCACATGAGTTTCGAAATTACCAATCTTTTAAAACCAACCAGCTAAATTATTTGACTATAATTAAGACCACCTTTATAGGATCACAAAAGTTCACTATTATGCAGTGCCATCTACAATAACAATTTGTAAGTTATCATTAACACAAAATATTCAATCTTTGTTTTATAAAAATTTACTGAAAATTATGAAAATATGTAATGAAAATGGATAATGTAAAAAACGATAGAAAATTAAATTACCATTTGATACTTTATTTTTAATATAAAAATTTCCGATATTACTTTTAGTCATCCTTTAAAGAAACGGTTATAATTTGATATGCAAAAGCACGTCTTTAACAGCTAAAAAATGAGAAGAGATAAAATTTATGATTACATATTTATGTAATACCAAATACCCTAACTAATAATACATTGTCGGTCTTATGTGCAAATTAAATTTCAAAATCATAGTATGCCAAAAATTTCAACATGAATGATTTTAGTATCAATAACCTTAAAATAATTATTATTACTTTCTACTTTTTAGTAGATTCAAACTCGCAATATAATTTATAATTAAATGCTTTTAAAAAAAACTAAGTCCAAGAAAATAACTTTATTATATTTACACTTTAGTAGGTTTTTTAAATTCCATTTAATTAATCGTATAAATTTTATAAAATTTACTTAACAATTTAAATTTTAATTTTCTAAATTCTTACATTTCGCTTGAGGAATTGTTTTTATAAAAAAATATTATTTTGTCATGAGTGAAAATTCTTTTTTATTAATAAAAATTGTGATTGCACTATAAAGGATACAAGAAAAAAAGGAGGAATTTTTAATTAAAATTTATTTTCTTTATTTTTTTTTCTACTGGTTTTATTTCTTTTTAAATTTTGTAATTTTTATTTAATTGCTAATACTTTATACTTTTGCTGCTCATTTAGTAATTTAGCAATTAAAAGTCAAAGAAATTTATTTATATTTACTTTAGTTCCATAAATATTTTAAATTAGATTTTTCTAAATTTAATCGAATTTAATATTAAAATTTAAAATCTATAAAAAAGTTTTTAAAAGATAAATAATAAATATTAAATTTTTTTTTTTTATAAATTATTTTTAAGATGGGTTTCTGCTCCGGGTTTATATAACATATTTCATAAATTAAATTATTACTTTTGTTTCGTTATTAAAAAATTGTTGTATTTTTTAAAAATACATATATAGTTTTTTTCTGCAATTAGTTCATTTACCGTTTACCGGTAATCTGAAATCCGGTAAAATCAGAAACCCTATTTTTAAGTTTCGTCCAATATCACACCTGTCGAACGAAATTATATTTCCCAATTGAAATTATACTACAATATCTTCACAACAGAGTTTGAGTTAAAAGTTAAAGAACTTAGCAAAATATAACGTCGAAGAATCCTATACAAAATACAAAAACAATATTCACGGTGATTCAAACCACATACACACAAAAAAAAAACTTGGAAAAACAACAACAAAACTAGATTAAAAATGCGTCTACCAAGACTCATGGTTAATTCAATATAGTTGAAATAATTGATTTTCTATTCACTATTCATTTTATAGAAAAAACAATATTTCTTGTTAACCAATCATTTAATAGTTAATTTTATTATTGGTTAACATAACATTTACAAATGTTAATTAACTATTTAAACAGTTTATGAACTATTTTCTAGTAAAATTATCACAACATGATTAATGAAATATCAAAATAATTATTTTGACCAGGAAAAATAGTAGAATAATAATTTAACCATTTTAATTGTTAGTGAACTATCTTTGATGATATACCAACCATTTTAGTTGTGAACTTATTAGTTCCTGGTGTATAGGTAATTTTAATTGTTGTCCTACTGTTTCTACTAATATAACAACGAGAATAAATAGTCGTGTAACAATTAAATTATTAAACTAATATTTTTATGTTTAATTTTAATCAAAGAATATATAAATTCATCATACAATGATTTATTGATTATTAAATGGAAAATCAACAATTGAGACTATTGATTAATAATAATAATGGTTAAAGCAACTATTTCAAATCGTTTTCTAACATGCACCGTAATTAAACATCCGCTAAAAATGTTTTTGAACCATGTCCATATTATATATACATATTTATTTAAAGAAATAATTTTTGATTTATTGGGAAAATGTTATTTTATTAATTATTAATTAAATATTATTACAAATTTATATAAAAAAGAAATTATTTTTGCTAACATTACAAAACAAAATCTTCACTTATTTCACTTAAAACACTAGTGCACGGACTAGTACACGTGCTTTGAGAATTATTCTTATAGTTGACTGGCCAATTGGATATATATGTTTGTAATTCTGTGGATGTGGGAATGCTGAATACGTCAGAATAGTTCTGTAATTCCAAAATATAAAAATAATAATTTTGAAGAACATTAAATGGGACTTACATTGTTCTTACGCCATTGTATCAATTTATGAGGGAACTCCGATTGAATTCCAGTGGAATGATTTTTAAATAGTTTTTGTAGATCATATTTTGTTAAATGTTTTAATCTTTCTAAGGTAATTTCTTCGAAACGAAAATGGTTGTATAATTCTTCCAATTTAAATTGTTTTAGCACTTCTAAGAGATCTTCGTAAATGTTATTGTTTTCTTCTTGAGAAATGTTATTGTCATTCATTGATTTATTGATATCATTTGATAGGTTTGAATACGTTGGGATATCTCGTATCATTGTACAAACTGTGAATACAAATGTTGGATCCAATATTTGCAAATATTGGATAAAATTAATGAATAACATTTAATATCACTTACTTAGTTTTGTGCGTAATGTATGTAGTCCCACTATTTTTTGTTTGAATAATTTTAATTATCTTTTTAATTTGAAGACAATTTTGAGATATGTATTTTGAGTTTTGATTTTATGTACAATTAAAATTTTATAAATAATTACTTTCTGTTTCTGGATAGTTTTATTAGCATCAAGGAAACTTGTTTGGTCAACTATATTTAAGGAACGCACTACTACGCAAATATGTACCAAATTTTTTTTGTGGTTAATTTAACCATATGTCGCAATTGAATTTTGTGTATAGTTGATTAATTATGAAATTAACTATTAAATAGTCAAATGATATTATGTAGTATAGTTAATTTAATTACGCAAAGAAGGTTGGGCAAATGTTTTCACATGTTGAATTAAACATACTTTTTAACAATTTTTACTTGGTTGAATTTATCACACTTTTCTTTATAAAATTAACCATAAACTATATTAATAATACTATTTTCATGAAATTCTCGATCAACTATTTTTAATAGTTGTTTTAAACAAGCCGATTTTTTTCTGTGTATTATTCAAACAAATATTAGTCTGGTTCATGCTCATGGACAAGCAGAATGCATTCCTTTTAAGAAAAGCACTACGTTTTCGAACTACGTTTACTTACACCTATAACGAACTGTATGTAAACGTTAATGTTCTAAAATCTAAACGTTCTAAACGTACATGTAAGAATAAAAAGAGTGGAAAACACGAAGAAATTTGTATATTATGATACTACGCCTACAGCTCGCTAAAAACGGTGTAAAAAGTGGTGCGTTTATGTACAGCCATTTTCGTTATGCACACAAACTAATTTTATAGAAAGAAATTAAAGATATGAAAATATTTTATTTTTATTTTTATATTTTTATTTTATATATCAAAGATAAATTTAATTACAATAATTTAACATAATTTCCAATTCACTACAAATTATTATTTTAAATTTAAGGAATAAATATTTTTACAACTTTATTAATATTTATTTAACTAAAAACACAAGTGTCAACTAGAACTGTTTGTTATAAATTCGCTAGAAACGAACTAAAGATGTCACGGTTCGGAACTGATTTTGCTTGGGAACTAAAAATCGCACGGTTCAGAACTGATAATATGTGTTTTGATGAATGTGTATAGGTGAGGAAAGGCGGTTCAAAAGCGATGATTTGGGTTCGTAAAAAGCGAATTCGTATTTTTTTCTTAAATGGTTTTTGTTCATTTCCTTCACTTATTCTGTCAATTGTTTTCCATGCAAGGATATACAGTTTTGTATACCTGCATAAATAACAACGAAATACAAAATTCCTAGAATTTTCGTGACATACATATGCATAAATTAAAGTTTCATGAAACTCAGCAAATATTTAATTTAATTTAACTGTTCCGGATGTCCATATTGATAATCGATTTATATAAAGATGCAATTGACACAATTTTTAAATGGTTCTAATTTAGGTAGAAAATCAGAAACGGAAGCATAAATTAAAGATATACAATTTATGTATCCAAATAGTTACTGGCTTCAGAAATTTTCAAATAGTAAAAAAACTTAATATAAACCTATAAAAAATTATACTTTGCAGAAGTATTAATTATAATTATTTTTCAAATAAAAGTTCATAGAATTTATATATAAAAAATAAAACCAAACTTTTGAATTTAATCCATCAAAGTTAATAAATTGTATTTAAATTCAATAAAAATAAAAATTTCTTTTAAAAAATTTTCCACTTCAATAATTAAAATAATTAAAACTTGTACAAAAAAAAAATTATTTTAGATCAAAAATGAACTGAAAATGCACAAATTATAAGTGAAAAAAAAAAACAAATCTCTATTTAAGTTTCCAAATTAATCTTTTCTATTATATTTTTGTAGCCAATTTTCCATTAGTTTATATATTTTCCATTTTGTATATATGTATATTTATAAAAGTGTTAAGTTTCCAATTCCAAACAATTTTCAACTTATCAAATTGAAAAAAAAAATGTGTTTTTAAGTGGATAAATTATTTACAAACCAATTAAAATTTTCCTTCAATTGACATTTTACTTGTGCAGAATAATTGATATTAAAATCAATAATGAAATTTATTAAAGCATAATATTTTTGTGGTATAAAATGGAATATTGAGTACATTATCGTAGATCTGGTAGGAATTAGTCATCAAAATTTATACTGGAAATTTATTTTATTTCAAATTGAAATTTTTTTTTTTTTTTTATAATTGAAACGAAAGTTTTGACAGCTATAGGAATATTTATAATTGTATAAGTTAATTGGTACAAAACTTAGTACACCTTTTCACATAAATTGATTTTAACATTCAATTTCTATAATAGAATAAAATTAGATTAGCTGAACAAGAACTTACCAATTAAAAACCAAATTTTAGAGTGGATAAATTAAAGTTAAAAATGGTTAATAAATCTGAAAATTTTAAGTTAAAAATGGTTAATAAATCTGAAAATTTTAATAAATCTTGAGTTAAATGAGATTTTCCCTTATGTCTACGTACAAAATTATATTTTGTACAAAAAAAAAATGGTTTTAATTATGCAACCAACAAAACAGAAAACCTTTTAAAATTATCGTTTAGCGACATAGGTAGGACTTCCAATCGGTAAGTACGGCTAGGCATCCAGTTCAACGAAAAGGAAACAAATGAGCATTTATGAGCACATGATACGCGAACTTCGAATTGCGCACAAATGAATTATTCCATGTTCAATTAAATTTTTTTAAATAATTTTCTTAAATAAAATTTTTAAAATTAATTAATAATATATGTACATAAATTTATCAACAAAATTTTAACTATACAAATTTTATTAAATTTATGAAAATAAACAATTTTAATTTTTTTTCTGGGAATTGGAATATCAAATCATTATTCGCATTCCACTTGCATTCCACGTTGTTGCGAATAAAAAATTCGCTCGTTTTTAACCTCAAATTTGTTTTTTTTTTATGTAATATTCACAATTAAACCATCTAACCAGAAAAAGGCTTACTGAAATCGTAAATTTCCTAAATGGTAAAAGTTAATATTAAACAACCTTAACCATGATAGAGTTCACGGTGCTAAAGTTGAATTTGGAGTTCTAAATAGTCTGTTTGGTTCTCGCCACTATCTAATGGAACCAACCAACCATTTATACATTATTTTATTACACAAATAACTGTCTCTCTCCCAAACTAATATTATGAATAGTACCACTATATTATATTATATTGTAAAGGTAAAGCATACAGTAGCCAATGCTCCTTATGATACCATAGTTTTTAAGTTTAATAAGACTGAATATTTCATATTCAGTTTTGTGATTGATCATAACAATTTTAAATACTTAAATCATCAAAAAATTTAAAGAATTTTCGTAATGCTTTAAAACCATTATTGTATTTACATGAAATTTTCAAATATTTACAAAACAATGACTATTTTTAGTTAAAAGTATTATTATAGGTAATTACATTGTATTTATACAAATATTTAATGTAAATAAATAATATTTAATAGATTTTAATCTATAATTATCTGGTAATTTGTAAATTTATCAAACAATTAAATGAATATAATATTAAATTTTATTAATATTAGCTCTATGAAGAAAATTTTTATTACAATTTAACCAACAAGCAGAACAAACCCTCTAATATTTTTAAAAGTCATTACATTCTTTCTGTCTTCATTAGAACTAAATATGAAATAAAAAAATAACACCTTATTAATTATTATATATATATATATATATAGATCTGTAGATAAAAGGCATAATATCCTTACAAAGAAATAAATTTATTACACACCAAACGAAAAAAAAAAATACAGAAATTGCCTTAAAGACAAAAATATAATTTTTACCTGTAAAAATCATTTTTGGTGAATTCTTGGAAACGATTAAAGAAACACTTTTTTTTTTTTTGAACCAAAACCCATTTTGTTAAAAGATATCATTTTTCTCAACATAATAATCGGCCTTATTTTTTCTGTAGATTTTTTCTTAACTCAGTCCCACCCCCCATCCACCCTTAATAAAAAAAAAAAAAAAACATAAACATTTATTTAGAAATATAAAAACCAGTTATTTCTAGTCAACAACAGGAAAGAAAAAATAACAACCCAACTTTTTGGCGGCATCGTCGTCGATGGCATTTAAATTAAAGTGTATATATGTATATATAAACTTTAAGATACTTCAAAACCAAAAATGTGCTTGTATAAATCGTTATAGGATTTGATTTGATTTTTTTTTTTTTTTTCTTCTTTATTTATTTACCTAAAAAATATATTTTGTTGAAATTATATTTTTTTCCTGGTAGAAAATATATTAAATTTTTCTGTGTTTCAGCTACAAAAAAAAAATCTAAAGAAATACTATTAAATAAAGTATTCTACTGAAGGCATGGCCAAAATATACTTTCATATACTATACTATAGCAAAAAAAAATTACAAGGAAATTCATCAAAAAATTTGAAAATCAACTCAAATTTTTTAACTTTCTCTACCTTAATAAATATATAAAAAAAAAGATGGTAAGTTAGGGGTATATCAAATCTGGGAATTTGTTACAACAGTAGTTTGTAAAAAAAAATCAAGAATGTATTTTATCACAATTCTGAAATTATGATAGAACACGCTGCATTTGAGCGATCTTAAAGTTTGAATGTCATAAACTTCATTTAAATTGTTTAACAATCTGCGATATATAAACATGTGACCAAATATGAAGAAGTGTACACCACACAAGGACTAAAGCTTGGAGAATTTTATTCGGAATATTTGGAAAATTTTGAATTTAAATAATTTTCATTTTCCAATCGGATTTGTTGATCGCAAAAATTCATAGTTATTCCATAACTCCTCGTTAAATGAATATTATAATATTTTTCTTGATGATATTTTTCATATTTTTCTTTTGTGTGTATTAAATAAGTTTTGTCTCCTTATATACTTTATATAAGTAATTTTTTTTTTTTGGAAAATCATATAACGTTTATCACACGTATAGTATAACGGTAGGATAATTGAATTTTCTTCTCCACAGGTGCGATTTACAAAAAAAAAAAAATGAAATATTATATGTATACACTATACAGAGATTTTCAAATTATTATATATATACATATATTTTTTTCAAATTTTGTCCTTATATAAACGTATACGTGTATAAAGATATTAAAGAGAAAATTGGAAATTAGTGGCATCAATTTTGTGTAATGGAAAAAATAAAATTATTATTAATACGATATTTTTTCACAGAAAATAAAATCAACGAAAGAAAATCAGTTAATGACACTCTGGGGGTAGGTATATGATACTGTTATAAAGTAAAGATTATTTTTTGATTGAGTATATATAAATATACATGGAATTAAATTAAAGTATCTTGGGTTTACTTGTTAACTAAATAAATATATTATATTGGTAATTTTACGAAACTTTGATATTTTGAATTTGACAATAATTATTTTATGTGTATAATTTTTAGGAAATTGTTAAGATTGGAAATTGAGATACATGTAAAAAAAATTATTTATAGTCCTACCTTTTTAAATATTGAAATATTACCTCTACTACTATAAATACTCCTATATAGTCTTACGTCGCTCTCTCTATATATATAAAACACATTTATGCATCAAGACATAAAAAATTTATGAACTCCACAAGGTATTCCTCCTACTATTTAAATTCATTGTATAGGCTTCAGTAATGATCTATGATTTTGTTTCACTTTGGAATAGATTGGAATAAAATTGATGCAATTATCAAAAATATATATAATAAAAAGAAATATAACATGGAATGGCAGGTTACGTACCACGTCAGTCTAAAACACAGATGACAATTTCTTTTTATATTTCTTTTCCATACATCATTTCACTTCCTTAATTCAGGATCAAATTACCAAACATTGATTATTCTTTTATTTAAATGATCAATGCTGGGCCAATTTCATATTATGCGTTGGAAAAAGAATCGACATTCTTCTTTATGGCATATTTGTACAGTTCATATAAACATAATATACTAAAATTATATTTATAGAAAAAATATTTTTGTTTGAAAATTATATTGTTGTGACTGTGATACATTTGGTTATGTTCCTGAGACACATATTAGCCCAGATATCCAAAAATAACCGAAGAATTACCTTAACAAAATAATTTTATTTTATATAATATAATACAAAATTATAATAAAAACCAACTAATTTTATAATTTTTTTTTTTTTGTTAAACTCTCAAAATTATATTAGATTAAAAGCATAAAAAAAATTTCCACTTAACTGATTTATTCAATATAATATTATATTATTATAATCCTTAAAAAATAATTAATAAAAAAAAAGGACATAAAAGAAAATTTCAAAGAAAAAAAAAATAAAACTTTTGTTCGCAAAATCAAAGTTTCATAAAAATTAATCAAATTTATTATTAAGTCTATTATATTTTTTGATAAATTACCTTCTCTTAAAATAACTTAAGTTCATTGAAAAATTCTTAAGCATATAAGATTTAAAAGTTACATTTTCATTACATTACATAAAATTATTATAGGTAAAAAAAAAATTATACTTGATCACTCAAGTAAAAAATATATATAAAGTTAAAAAAAATCATTATTTTAATAGATTTAATAGTGTTGGGTTTCCCGGAATTGTAATCCCGGTATTTTTACTAAAATTTAACATCTTGAATCCCGGAAAAGCAAAATTAAAATTTTATACAAGACAAGGATGTTAAAAATTGATTACAAATATGTGATTTAATAGACAAATAGACGAATATTTTCTGTAAAATTATTAGTATTTTTCGTTGTGGTCAAAAAAAAATTATACAGGAAAATTATTTCACTTACTTTCGAATGATATCATATTAAGTGGATTAAGTGGATTTTTGTGTTGAAATTAATGGGTTCTATAAACTTATTAAAAAGATAAAAGGATTGGAAAGAATATTAGGAATTCTAAACTATAATAAATCCATTTGTTTCAAATTGAATGAAAAATTATTTTAATATTATTTGAATTATTGTTCAAATATTTTTTCATTCTGCTAAAATTACCCTAAAAGAAATAAAAAATGTGCTAATTAAGGGTACCTTAGCAGAAACCTTGTAGTTAGTTTTTAAACAGTGATTAAATTACCCTAAAAGAATTAACAGAATGTTTGTTACTCATTAGTCATATTTTAAGACATCTATCTATCATGTATTTTATAGAATTGATAATTTTAATATGGACCCACTAAAACTACAAACCTTAAATTTAATGGGCACCAACTAAAATACAAAACAAAAATGTGTACCAAATTTCATTAGAATCGTATAATATTCACCATACGATGTATAAGTATAACATATGAAATATTAATAGGAAATTTTAGAATTGATCCCTTAAAGCTACTAACTTCACAGCACATGCGTAATCACAAATCCAATCTATGTACCAAATTTCATTTAAAACGGATAATAATTACTATATGGTGTAGTGTAGAATTAATATATGAAATATTCTTTGGAAACTAAGCTACTCATATATTAGTTTCCCATGAACCCACAAAAGCTACCGACCACAAATTTCCTAAGCATTAATTAGGGAATTAAATCAACAATTGTGTTCAAATATAATTGAAATATGGTGACAATTAATGTATGACATAAAGCATTGAACTTATGAAATATAATTGGAAATTTTAAGATATAGACCCACTGAACTACTGACTTTAACCAAGTACATAAGAAAGTAGACATTAAGTACATAAGAAAGTTATCATATGTGTGTCAAATTTCATTCAAATTAGATAATAATTACTATATGCTGTAGCTAGAGCATATAAAATTTTAACCCGGACACTTTTCGCACTACCCGACCTCTAAAACGCCTAGAAAAAAGTTCCAGCCAAATCCATTGTGTCCAACACAGCAATTCATAATTATTCCATAATACTCGTAAAATGAAGAGCAGTATAAAAATTTAATTCATATCGAGAATTGAACATTATTTAGTTAAAAGAATTATGTTATTTTTTCATTTCATAATTAATTCTATATAGGAATTGTTTTTTTTTATTTAAAAAATTAAATATTAAATAATTTATGATTTTTAAATACATATTTATATTATATATACATATATATATAGAAGTAAAAGATATTAATGTAAATTAATTATATTTATATAATTTATTGTAAAGACGTTGAATAAAAATAATTTCCGAAAAACATAGAAATTAATTTATATAAAAGCAAAATTACATAATAAAAAAAAATGTAACCCTAATTAGGGAAAATTCATAACAATTAATATGAAAAATTATTTAGATTTAAGTATACCAATTAATTAAGTTTTGTTAAATATATACTTAAAATGTACAATAAAGAAAACCTTAACTGACTTTAAAAATTGTTGAACAATTCCTATAAAGAATTTTATTTATTTATTTTATTTGAGAAGGAAAAAAGTAGTTAGTTAATTAAAATTAACTGCAATATAATTAAAAATTGTCCCCAAATATTAAGTGGAATGTTTTATTTCGTCGGGAGAACTTTAGTAATCAGCATGTTTTTGTTTTTGTGGTTAAATAATTACTAATTAAATAATATTTCATTAAATAAGATTAAAAATTACTGGGATTAAAAAGTACTTCCTGGGTTAATTTATATGCTTCCCGCACAATTTTTTGTAATTTTTTAGTACATCGAGAATTTTCTGAATTGATTATAGAAAAAAGCATTATATATGAAGAAATCAAAACTTATATAAAAAAAATTGGATGAATTTTTGTTTTTTGGAGATTAAATACCACAAACATGAAATTTTTTTTTCAAATATATATATACTTCCATAAAACCAAAAAGTATATATATATACATACACTATACATATAAATAACTTGTGGTTTTATTCAAGTATTTGTATTTGATAAAGCTTTATGTCTGTGGATTGTGGGATTTAATATTGAAATCTTGAGATTAAATCCCAAAAAACTTTTATATGAGTTTTGATCTCTTTATGTACATACTTTTTGATTATTCTTAGGGTAACTAAAAAGATCTTGTAATGAAAATGTATTGATCTATCTATTCATCCAGATTCACTAAACTGGATAATAAATAAATAAAATTTGTATATTTTAAACAATTTTTGGACGGATACGATATATTGGCTATAGCTGTAGGTGTTAAAATAATAAAAAACCAACAAATTACAAAATCATCATCATCTGTGCCTTGTTAGTCGACGGTGAATTTTATATTGCTTCACAATGTTTTTCTATTTTCCTCTGTGCGATGCTATGGTTTTCCAATTAATAGCATTCATTTTCTTCAGGTCATTTTTCACTTTATTTAGTCATCTGGTTTTTAGTCTACCTCTTGTTCTTGTTACGCAAACAAATTTATGATTTTTGTGCATTTTATAAAGTTCACAATCTTTCCAATAACTGTACGATTTTATTGTTATATATTCGCTATGTCTTTTACCAGGCCATACATTTTTCTGAATATTTTTTAATTGATCACAAAATATTTAATTAAAATATAAATCTATCTAGAAAATCAATTACAATTTTATTGCGTATGAGAAGAGACCATAAACGGCACCCGCAAATATGATCACAGGGAAAATTGCTTCAAATGTTAATATAACCAATATATGCAAAATGGCCCAAAACGAAAAATAAAAAAAGCCCAAATATGAAAATAAAAAGCTATTTTGAAATAAAGCCCCAAAATAAAATAAAAAATCGACTCCAATATCAAAACAAGATTTGAAAATAAAAATTTAAAATGAAAGAAAATTTATGAACTTAATTTATTTCTTTTGGGGGGAAGTTCTTGGGAAATTAAATATACGGCAATTAATTCTAATTAATGAAGACAATATTTCATTATTGCATCAAAATAATAAATAAAATATCGCCCCAAAAATGTAGTATTTTGTCCAACATTTGAATTGAAATATTTCAGATATTTTTACTTTTGTTTCATTTTTCATGTGGCCATATATTTCGAGAAACTATTTTTTGTTGATTACATTAATGTCTTATCCTTTAATGTTTAAATCCTTTCAATAATATATTTACTTCCAATTGTATATTCAACTCATCAAAACAATATAATTCTTCAATGTTCCATTAAAAATGGTTCAGTAGTAATTGGCTTTTATATATTATTTCAGAAAACTTCTGTAAATAATTTTTTTTTATACTTTATGTGTTTAAAGTATTTCTTCAACCAAATTAATTTTACATCATATTTCATACATTTATAGACAAAAATATATTATTAATTAATACTATGAAAATATCGATATAATAATACAAATAATATTTCTATTAAATCACTAAAAATCCTTTATTCTTATTATAGTACAAATAATATCCCTATAATAAAAATTTCTTAATAATCCTTTCTACGTATAATTAAACCAAATGTGTTATATTAAATATGTTAAACGAATTGGATAACCTAATTTTTAGGGTCTAATTTCATTTTACATACATTTATGTAAATATATATGTATAATATAAAATGTTAAATGTTTATAGCCATCACACTCTTTTCCAATTATAAATAAACGAGTATATTTTTTGCCTTTATTTCTATATAATTATACATTTTGACATATACAGATACATAAATATCCTTTATCCAAAAAACCTATAAAAATTTCCGCCGATCGATTTTGCAAGAACGGCAAAAAAAACCAAAATATTTTGTCCCATATTTTTTTTTATTATTTTTTAATTTATCATCGTGTATAAAGATGGCCATACATTATACAACATATTTATCAATGTGTTAAGTTCAAGTTGTATCGTTTGTGGGAAATCATATTGACATTTGGAATAAAATATTTTAATTTTTTTGTTGATGGTAGTAAGTTGTATAGTGTCAAAAAACACATAATGAAAATATAATATTAAATTATATTTTGTTTTTTGTTTTTTAACAGCTAGATAATTTACAATCTGTTTTATGTTTATCTTAAAACTAAACAATAAGTGAATGGTGCGATTGTGAATCTGTCTTTGTCGGATGATCCTCGAGGAAAAATCTATCCTTTAAGTATTACTTAATGTAATATTATATGTAACGTAAACCTAATGAATGACAATGGTGTCAATTATTAAATTATATAATTAAGTTTCATTTTCATCCAACTTTTATTAAAAGACATTTTTGACCAAATGCCAATGTATCTCCCACACTAATTCTGAAAAAAAAAAAAAAAAAAAAAAAAAAATTAATGTTGTAAACCATTTAGAAACGTGTTTAGCAAAAAGTTGGTAGCACATTGACAAACAGACTGTTGTAAAATGTATGGACAGCATAATATGGTAACTATATACAAATACCAGATTCAATGAAAATTACTTTGTTGATAACTAACTTGGGTAGGATATAGTTGTCGACACTGAATTTGTTTACATTTTTGAAATATATTTGTCTTTTTTGGATAAATATTTTGGGTACGTTTTTTTTTTTTTATTCTTTGGTCACAAAACCCTACAACAACAAAATTAATGATATCGATAAAAAAAAAATTTATATTTTATTTTATATTATCGTATTTTACTCGTATTCATATTCGTCCTTTTAAATTATCAAAAATTTTATATTATATCAATGTATTATATAATTTGAATATAAAAATGAAAATATCTTAAAATTTTATTGCTTAAGGACACAAAAGAGAATTATTATGTATACATAAAGATGATACTTATATAGATTTTGACAATGATATCATAAAAAATAGAAAGAAAATCTTTTATTTTAGAATAATATAAGTTCTCTGATAAGTAAGGCATAGAACAATTTTAATGATTGTTGTAATAGAATAGACAATAATTAAGTTTAAATTTTATATTTTATCAGATGAATTCAAATAGATTCAAAATTATATACTTAATGCCATTAATCGCACTGAGACGTACAAAGAATTATATATAACGATTTAACTTAATAGAAAATCCTGAATAGATTTTTATATAGATAATTTTATATAAAATATGCTGGAACAAGAAATTCCTAAGATTTTATCATATTTTCAAGTGCGAATATGGAGAAAATTGTAATCTCTTATATATACAATTTAAAAGTTGTATACATACATAAATTATTAGCATACGAGGACTGTTTGAAAAGTTTTGATAGGAACACCAAAAATATCCGCAACTCTTAATATTTTTACCTGCCATAAGAATATAAAACAAATTACATTTAAAGCTGTCAATTAATTTGTTGTTGACCTTTTGTTTAATATTTAATTTGAATTAGCTTTATAGTTTAATTTGAATTTATGATTCAGTCAATAGAACTGAGAGAATACATAAATCTTATTCGAACTTGAAAAAATGAAAAAAAAAAAAAAATTCAGGAATAACTTTTGCATACTTTGGTGCACTTGAACAAGCTTCTTAGCATTGTTTTAATTGTTATTTTGTCTCTGGTGTGTAGTGGTTAATCCAATTAATTTATAAATTCAAATTAAACTATCGTATATTAAAACATAAAATTTTAAAATATAGAATTTATTTTGTATATAGATATTATGTGCATATAAATGAGGTCATATAATAAAATACTTTAAATATAAATAACATCTCCCACACTAATCTTTATTATATACAAGACTTTCTTTGAGTTTCATGAAATCGATTTTTTGGGTTTTTAAGTAGAAAAATAAATAACGCTGATCATTTTGCGCTTGAAATATTTCTATATAAATTACCAAATAGAATATTGTCAATATTATCTAAATTAATTAACTTTATTTAAAATTGTAAAACGGATTTATATACCGTATTATATTATCCTATAGTAATTTTACAAATTTTCAATCTAATCTATTAAATTGTGTCCTTGAACTGAATTCATTTTCTATTAACAATCTATGAAAAAAAAATTTACATGCTAGATAACATTAAATAATTTTATTGTTTCTGATAGACCGATAAATTCTTTGGGTTGTCGATTGATTGAAGTTATACAAGTAGTTGAGGCATAAAATGTATTACAAATTATTTTATCGCTGCTTCAAACAACTGAAGCAAATAGTCAAAAACTCCTCAAGCAAAAAACAAATTATATAATATATATACACATATATACAAATATAAAATAATACATTTACCAGTTTCAAGAATTTCTATTAGACTCTTTAATATATTTAGTGTTAGACTATATCTTTAGCCCACCCAAAGAAAATAAAAACAAATTTTATTGCTAAGTATAATCACAAAGGATTCATTCTTCCTTTTCCATTTTTTATTTATTTATGTATAGTTGTGAAGGTTTTTTTTATAGTAATACCCTGAGATTAAATGGGATAAAATTGTGATCGACCATTTCCTCATATTACATAATTCTCTTCTTTGTTTTTTGTATTTGATATATAATTTAATGAAAATATTGATGCTGATCAAAAATAATCAGCGAAACGATTTAGAAAATTAAGAAAAACAAAAATGTATTAAAGAAATACAATTTGCTAATTATATTGATTGTAATAAACAACAAAAATTGTTTATATCACTTAAAAGATGTTGATAGAAAGGAGTAATATTGTCTACAGCAATTTTAATTATTAAATCATTATTCCTCAAATAGTTCTAATAATTTTATATTCCATTAACGCTTTTTTGTCAGTTCACTATAAAATTACTCTCGAAATCTTGGAAATTATTTCTAAAGTAAGTAAATTATTTAGTCTAAAGTAAACTAAATAATCCTGAAAGTTATGTACATCGAAATCAATTATTAGTCGTATATAAATAACATCATTCAGTAACTCATTCAAATAAATTATTTTACCAACAAATCGATCAATAATTCATTCTGGTTAAACGAAATAATTCAATTCAGTGCGAACAGTTCTACCGTTCTACATATCAAACTTTTTAAGAATGTTAAAAAAAGGAAATAGTTTTACTAAAATATAACATGATTTATTGAATTTCTTAATAAATTAAAATATAGTTAGTTAGTATGTATTATTAAACGATTTGATTTGCAATTGATACAATTTGATTTTTGCAGTTGAAGAATTAATTTTTAGTATAAGTAATTTTTTATCATAATTTGTATGCCCATAAATAATTTTAAAAATACTAAAATAAAATTGAACATTATATTAATTCCAATTAACAAATTATTACCTTTTAAGCACCATTCGGATTCCATTTTTCGGAGCCCAAAAGGAATCAGTTCTGAATTTAAATATAAATGCTACATGCTACATCAAACTTTTTTAAATTATAATATTGTGCGAAATATTTATCTTCAATTTCATAAAGTAAGTACATTAATTAATGTTATAAATTTTTAATTTGTTTATATTATTATAAGTATTATTTTTAATTAATAGTTTAGATGTAATTTTCAGGGTTCATCTTGGCTTCAGTTTAAGTTCGCTTTGACTTCATTTTGAGTTCATTTTGGCTACAGTTTGGCTTCGGTTTGAATTCATTTTGAATTCATAAATAAAATCAAAATTAAGTCAACTGAATTCATATTCTTTTCAAATTTAGGAACCTGAAAGTATTCCGAAAATATTCCAAAAGGAATCAGGAAATAATATCCAAAATGAATTCGCCCATTTTTAGACTTAATTTTATTATCCTTTCTGAATCCGCTTACTTACACAGAATATTTTAATATAGTTCACTGAAACTGAAACATTATAGAATTTGTACAATAATTATTTTAATTTTATATAATAATATACAATTATTTAAAACACTATATTAAACAAATATTCTGTAAGCATTTAATTTTTTTACAAATTCATTCATAAAGTATTTTATGTAGGTTTAATTTATTTTCAATTTAAATCATTTTAACATGTTTTCATTAAATTAACAAAATAAAAAAATTTCAACCAGGAAATTCATTAAAATAAAACATGAAATTTAAATAAATTTAAATAATGAGAAAATATTATTTAAGTAGAATAAATACAATCTGGCCAATGTTGGACAATTCGAACTTTATACATCAACAGAATTTCGATAATGAAACATCATAAAATGTAAAACCTGAATAATTTTAGTAGAGTGCTTCATATATCCTTTGTAATCCCCACCTAGGTTTCCCGCCATATTTTGGCGTATACTTTTATGGATCAATTATATTTTTTTTATAAAAAAGCTTCCTTCACGAATGCCTTAAAAAGTTCGAATTATGCAGTATGAACAATATTATGAGAGTAGGCAAGTATTCATAATACATGCCTACTAGATATTCATATCTAGTATATCTAAAAAATGAACAATGCTTAATATGAATAGGAAGAAAACCAGAAAATTGGTGGGCTTAAGCAACCACAGGATACTGTAAAGATAAAAAACATTTACATATAGACTTGTGCTATCGGAAGACAAAACTTGCATATTCTGTGATGGTGAAGATGAGATGGCAGAACACATACTATGCGAATGCGAGGCTCGATTGTTACACAATTACACTCTAAAAATTGTAGCCCCTGTAACTTAAGCAATTATTCTGTTTTATCAATAGTATACGGGTCTGCTTATGATTAAGAAATAGAATCAAAATAAGACGTATGACTGCACTGATTAGAGCCAGTATTGGCTGGTTGGTATAAGTGGTGAACTACACATCAACTGACATGGTGTTCAAAAATATTCCAGAATTTGAAAATCATTAGAAAATATAATCTTGTAAAGCACAATAATAATTATTTAAATTTATTTTCACTCTTTAATTATACATTAAATTACTACAAACTTTAATTTAAATATATTATACTAAGTTTTAGATCCATCTCGTAGAGTCCAGTCTTCGCGGCAAGATGTTTGAGGACATCGAAGAAAAGATTACCATCGAACAGAACCTGGCACTAGCCAGCGCCAGGCACTTACAAATGAAGCTTAAAGCATTTAAATATTAGTTTTTTGAGTAACTACATAAATATCGTAAATTTTCAATACTTTTACTTTAACAAAAAATACTATATAATAATTTTTTTATTTATTCGTTATATTTCACATACATATTAAAAATTATTATGGAAAAAATTTCTTTGTTGATTCTCCATTTGACCTAAGTAAATAATATATCATAATGTTGAAGCCATTTTCAATATTACAAATTAAATATTTATTATATTGTTAAGGTTAACCAAAATTCTGACACTCTTGACAGATATTTAATAATGTCGTAATTCATTCCAACTAAATTACATTAAAGCACAAACCTAAAAATTATTTATAATCAATAATAAAATAATTACATTATAAATAAAAACAAAATTCAATCAAAATAAATTAAAATTATAATTTATTTTACCATGACATTTAGTTTTAGTATGTTAATAAATATAACTATAAATATAAATATGTGTAGACATGGTAGATCTACTGATTTTCAAAGCAAAAAAAAAATTACCATAAATTCTATATTTTTTTGAATAAATAATTCATATTATTATTGATACCATAAATAATAATTTTATGGTATATTAATGAAATTCTACATAGTAAATTAAATTTATCGATAATGTTTAATATTTCAACAAATTGTTTTATTAATTTGGTAATAGAATATAGAACGGCCCATTTACATTAAACAAATTTATTCGCTTTTCGATTTTCGGTAATTGAATTAATCAGATATACATGACCAGAACAAACATTTTAGATACAACGACATAATTGTCAACAGAATTTTTCAATAATTTTGTTTTAGCTTCAAAGTTGGACATTTTACCAATGTTATTTATATAATAAATAATCCAATTAATTTTGAATTTTTATTGAGTTGATTTAAAATTTAATAAAAACTTTTTAATAAACTATAAAATTGTGGATGTTATAATTAAATTTAAATTGTATAGAATTTATGAAATTTCTAAAATAAAATCATATTAATTTGTAAGTCCATTTGATTTCATTGTTAGTTAGGAAAATGAACTGTTGAAATATAATTCCACTTTTGATTGGCACCACAGGTTTAGGATAGTTTTCGACAATAATTTTTGGTTTAGTTTTTACAGTTTAATATAAAAATGCACCTATATACTTATTATTCTCCTAAATAATGGGATGGATAAGTGTTATTATTTCAAGCAAAAAAAAAACAATCTATATGCTATTTTATTTCTAAGTTACAAGAACCAAAACAATCTCGATTGGTTTTGTGAGCAATAATAATATAGTGTGCTGAAGAAGATTGTAATTTTTTCAATCTAAAGACGGACGAAGCTGTTGAAAGCTTGTTTTTTGAAAACAGCTAAATTTAATGAATTTATGGATTTCTCTTTATATTTTTTGCGGTAAATATTTCTACTGTTTTAAATACAAGATGAAATAAGATAAGAATAAAAAATAATTAAACTAAATAAATGGTAACTATATTTTAGAAAAAATATTGTAAACCATTTATGTAATTTAATAAGTTGTACATATTTTAAAACAGATAATGAACAACATCAATACGGAATTTTTCATCAATACGGAATTTTCGATGTTTTTAATTCAATAAATTATATCACTACATCACATAAATATTTACACACAAATTATTTTATGTTGCATAAAATCATTCGATAATTATTAGCCAAAATATATAAAATTAATGTAAAATAAAACAAATGACTTTCATTATATTATGACTAAAATTTCAATGTAATGGAACCAGAACCTTTATTAACATAATTCTTATATATATACCGTATATATATATATTAACAATCCGACACAATCGATTTTTATTATTTCTCTGGATTTAATTTTGGTTTAAAAAGCCGCGACATATCGACATGAAATTTTGCTTCCAATATTCCATTATATAATAAACCAAAGAAAACAATTTATTATGGATTAAATGACAGGAGCAGTTAAAAAAATAATCAACTATACGAAAGAAAAAAAGTTTTATATTTTCCGGATCGCTAATATAACATACATTATGCGATACATAATTATATATACATAATATATATGTTATGTTATATATACATAGTATACTATTAAACAAAACAAAAAATCTAATAAACTTGAATAGAGGGACATAAAAATAATTTATTTCACTCCCCACTTTGCTTTAGACATATAAATTTGATATATTTTTATCAAGCTATTAGATTTCTTTTTACAGGTGACTTGTATCGTTTGTACAGAAACATTTAAATTTATATAAACATTATGTTTTTTATTTAAAAGCTTACCTATTAATTGCAAAAAAAAAAAAAATAATTTCAATAAAACAAAAAACATAAAAATTTTCTGAAAAAAATTAAATAATCACAATTCACAATTTAATCGAAAATTAGTTATATTTAGAATATAATTATTTAATGTTTTGTTCGAGTGGCCTACAACTAGGCTTGTCACCCGTCCTTCTTTGGGGAGGATAGTCCTCCTTTAACAGGAAAATGTCTCCGTACTCCATGAAAGCAAAAATGTCCTCCCACACAAAGCATAAATCGAGTTTATGCATTTTATAATATTTCTATTACTTTTTTCAAAGAAAGTACATAGTTTTTTAATTCAAACGGCAAGGCTAAAAAGTAAAAAATTACATATTACGTCAATGTGAGTCAGTATTTTTTGCATTTCAGTTTCATTTTTCTAACGTGCAGTGTGTTAAAATACAGGATTTTTCAAATTTGTAGAAATACTAGAAGTTGTTGACGAGCTCAATTTAAAAATAATAATAAGTAATCTTAATATTGAGATATGCTATTTGAGGAAGTATGCTTAATAGGAAAAAATATACATATATTAAAGCTTGATGAGCTATCAAACATCAACCAAAAAAAATACATGAAAATATTTAATTATTTTCCGGATGTATGCATATTATTAAAATAATTTCTTATTTATTCAGTATCCCTGCTAAATAGTGCATTTACGAAAACAGTTTTTTCTGTAATGAATGCAAAGTGGAGTGAAGAAAGAGCAAAGAGCCTAACTAAGTTAATTAAGAGTGAATTAATTATAAATTTTAAGCAAAAAGTAATGATAAATATACATACAAAAATAATTAATAATAAATTAATTTAATTAGGTTATACTTTCTTATCACCAAAATGAATTTTTGTTATTTTTTTTAATAGTATTGTTAATTATATATTTTTTTAAACACTTAGCATATAATACAAATGAGAAATGAGAATTTTTTTATACTTGATTTTTTTGTGTATGTCCTATATCTAAAAGGTGGCAAGTCTACCTACAACCATTCGCGACCTTATATTTGGAAACTCTTGTTGAAGTAAAATGGTTGATGAAACCATAAAACACCTCATATGCCCATTCCCTGCGGTACATAATAAACGGTTTAAACATCTGGAGCGTCATTCCTTGACAAACTTGATGGAAGCAGGTAACTTTAAGGTTAACTCATTCGTTAGAGTACTCAGATGGATCGACGTGCTAGAAACATAATCGGCCATCGACGGCGGCGTAGTACGTGCCAATAGGATCAAGTGTGCGACAGACTTTCATTCCATCACCTATTTTAAGCCAACCAACCAAAATCAGGTTTGATGGAAAATGGTCCTTTTTGTTAATGTAATGGAATTGCCTGTGAAATATAAATAAAAAAAATTTCTTCAAGTCATATTTCTTCAAAAAAATTAAAGAATATTGAATCAATTTCATAATTCTTTGGCCTTCTCCGGATATCATAACCTTAAAAATAAAGATATTAACTAAAGTTTAAACCATTTTATCAAACATATTAATTTAATAAAGATACATTTCAAGTTTTATAAAGATATTTAATGACAACAATTAATACTAAACAACTAATATTAGGGTTTGTTTTAAATTTGCTATTTTGTATTAATTCAATTGCAAAGATTTTATTTACTAATTTGAAAGTGTAATTCGTATCATTTTTCTTTTATATACTTAATAACAAGCCGGAGAACTTTATTAAGAAATAACAATCAAGATTATACCTTTTTTAAAGATATTTTTATTTGTTTTCAGTTATTTCAGTAGACTATAATTTTAAAATCTATAAGTCTGCACAGAATATTTGGTCAGATAATTTAATTAGTAATATCCTTGACAGTATATTATTTAAATTTAATAGATAATATAAATATAAAATATGAAGTCTGGCTACAAAACAATTTGACCTTTATAATGTCAACATAAGTTTTTAGTTCAGTTCTAATTATAGTATGTAAATGCTATATAAATGTGTATAATATATGACATTGATCAAAGTGATTAAAATTAATTCTATCATCGAATATTTATTTAACAGAACAAATTAAAGTATATAATCTTTTATATAAAAATAAATATATCTATATAAATATTAATATATATACTAATCAATACAAATTTAATATGGTTACTGATCAAAAAGGACTTTAATCAATCAAATGGCCTGACGATAGATGAACAAAGTTATAATATTATATAAACAATAATAATTATATATATATATATATATATAATATTATAACGTAAATTATTAGATTATTATATATTTATATATCTAACAAAATATAAATTCCAATCTTTTTTGATTTAAATCATTTCCATCCCAGCTACAACTTTCACCTTCATCTGTTTGCTTAGTTATCTTTTTTATACAAGAAATAATAATAATACCGGATATCCTTAATCTTATATCACAAAAAAAAAATTTAAATTGATAAAGTTATTGAAAATACAAAATAAAATACTTTTGAAAAATTACTCAGTTTGTGGAAAACTCATTTCCATTTATAAGATTAAATATAATACATTTAAAAATTAATTCAAAATACTGCATTAGTATTACAATTAAAGAACTTTCTTTATGTTTTTTAAAATGTATGCAAATAAAATAATCATAATGAAAGTATATGACATTTTAATTATCCATTAATTTTAATTTTTAAAACGTCAAATATGTTTTATGCATATTTACGAAGAATTCATGCAATCATACCAAAAAGAAGCCTATTGCATACCAGTTGATCTGTTGAGTGAGTGACTCGTCCTACATCTATATCAAAATGAGATATTTAGATCAAGTCGTCATGTAAGCTGATTACCCGAAGTTTGTCCTAAGTTTTTATAACTTTGTCAATCGGGACACCTCTTAACATTCTTATAAGAATAAAATACAGGTAATGTAATAAAATTGTTTTTTTAAGCATTTTTCTCGTATTTCAATCATTTCAATACTAACAAGTTTGGGGTGCCCAAAACTTAGAGTTTGTTAAAAATCACTTTAGTTACGTTAAATTTTGAAAAGTATACATAATTTTATATCTCTGCGACATTAGAATGTATTTTATAATTGGGGATTTTTAATATGAACCCAAACTTAACGATCCAAATTTTTACCGGGCGTCACAAAACAAAGACAAAGCTATGTGGTAAATTTATTTTTTGCATTCTCGACATCTCCACCAGCAGAAAAATCATCTTTATATTTTCCATCTCAATTTTATATAGTTATAACTTATAACTCAACTCCTCGTAAAATAAACAGATTTCCAAATTAAGCTTTACAAAAAAAAAATCTATATACTTTCATCTTTTTAAAGAAATTTTAAAATAGATCCGTTTGAACTCATAATTCTCAATTAGCATGGATCATTTAATATTAATATAATAATCACATTATATATAAATATTTAATTTTGAAAATAATATTATACATATTCTAAATTATAAGATAGAAAGTGAAAGTATTTTATAATAGAATTTAAATTAAATGATATTTTAATAATATTAAGTTTAATATAAGAATTTATTTCTAAATCTTAACATATTTAACATGAAAGCAGTAAATTTATAACAAAATAAATAATATAATAAATTTTTATATCAAATGTTAAATATAAGAAAACACATAATTTAATTCTTACGATTCCAATAAAAACATTTTACGGAATGCTGATTTTTATATACTTATCAAAAGTGTAGCCTTATTATTTCACATCCAAATTGGAAAATTGATTCAGTTCTTAATGAATGTAAATATGTATCTTCTATTTAAGGATATACATAAACTACAAATTTACCGGGAAGGTTTACTACGTTTTTTTTGTATAACTTTATGCAAAATTAAAATAAAGTAGTTATAATTCTTATATTGAATGTTAGGAATATTACGTATGGATGATTACGTATATCTGCAAGTGTAATAAATGCATGCTGTTTTTATAACATGTTTCACCAGATTTTAACACATTTCAACCGATATTTCATTAATTTTATTACGAATGTGTATCTAGTGTGTTGGCATAAACCTTGCTATTTAGATATATCCACAAAAAGAATGCTGGAGCTGTGAAATCCAGTAACCGTGGAGGCTAATCAACATTAATATCTGCAATATAATGGGTACAAAAGACGATATATGTATATTTGGCGATTTCAACATGCCTGGAATTAGTTGGATTCCTGAAAACAATGATTCCACGTGCCTTCTTGCTAATAATGCTACTACTGAAGCTGAATTTGCATTTGTTGATAATTTTTCATCTTTGGCATTGGTGCAACATAATTTTGTTAATAATTACCAGAACAAAATGTTAGATCTTACTTTTTCAAATTCGCCTGGTAATATTTCCGTATTAAGGAGTCACTTCCCGTTGGTACCTGAAGATAATTATCATCCATCTTTAAATGTATTTCTTAAATTTGATACTATCTTTGAAAGCAAAAATAATAATGAATCTTATATTTTTGATTTTAAAAACGCCAATTATGAAGCGTTAAATGATGAATTATTAAATTTTGATTGGTCGGAACTTTTTAAATTAACAGATATTAATATATTGTGTAATGAATTTTATAATATCATCAATGTTTTAATGTATAAACATGTACCAGTTATTCTTGTACAAGATTTCTGTAGTGAACGTTGTCCATGGATTAGTCCTGAAATTCGTTTATTAAAAACTGGAAAAAATCGACTTTTTAGAAAGTGGCGTAGTTCTTCTAATCTTATTGATTTTGAAGCGTATAAACTAATAAAATTAAGATTAAAATTTAAAATTTAAAATTCATATTTTTCTTATATCCGTAATATTGAACGGGACATCAAAACTGATCCAAATAAATTTTGGAAACACATACAAAATAAACAAAATTCTGATGGTTTCCCAAATAACATGGAATTAAATGGAGTGAGCTCTGACTCGGCAGAACCTATTGCAAACCTGTTTGCTGATTTCTTTCAGTCTGTTTATACTACTGATGATTTTCCTCTTGACCATATTTACTTGGACACTTATACTCCTGATGCCCAGGTTTCTAACTTAAATAATATACGTATAACTGAATATGAAGTTTCTGAGGAAATAAACAAGATGAAAGTTAGTTACAATCCAGGACCTGATGGCATTCCCTCAGCATTCATTAAAAAATGTGGCCCAGGCCTAAATAAAATAATATGTTTCATATTTAATTGTTCATTAAAAACATCTTGTTTTCCACTATTATGGAAAAACTCATTTATTACACCAATTTTCAAATCTGGCATAAAGAATAAAATTGAAAACTATAGAGGGATTAGTAAGCAATCAGCCATTCCAAAAATCTTTGATGCTATTATTACACAGAACTTATATTGTAAAAATATTATATGCAAAAATCAACATGGTTTTATGCAAAAAAAGATCTACTGTAACAAATCTGCTGCTATTTTGTAGTTTTTTAAATAATGAAATTGAGAGAGGTGGTCAAGTTGACTCAATTTATACAGATTTTAGTAAAGCTTTTGACCGAGTTGATCATAATATCTTATTATACAAGCTTACAAAGATTGGTTTTCCTGAAAGTCTTATTTCATGGTTTCGTTCTTTTTAGAAATAATTTTTCGAAACCTATAAAAGTTACGTCAGGTGTACCTCAAGGCAGCCACATTGGGCCTTCCCAATTTTTTTTTTCTATTTATTCATTTTTCTATTATTCATTTTGTTTATTAATGATATAAATTTCTATATTCCAAACTGCAAAATTCTTATGTTTGCTGATGATCTCAAATTATTTCTTGCTGTTAAAGATCCCGATAGTTTCAATAAACTAAATCAGTCTCTTAAACAACTTTGTTTGTGGTGTTTAAAAATAGACTTGGTTTAAACACTGACAAATGCTTCATTATTTCTTTTACAAGAAAAAAAGAACCATATATTGGAAATTATGAAATTGGAAACAAGTTTCTTCAGCGAATTTATGAAAGATTTAGGAGTTGTACTTGAAACTTACTTTTAATAATCATATAGATTCTATGATAAATAAAGCTAATAGAACATGGGGTATGATTAGATGTTTTTCTGGTGACTTCACTGATCCGTATGGAATTAAAATGTTGTATGTCTCCTTTGTGCGGCCTATTCTTGAATATGCGTATCCTATCTGGTCTCCTTTTTACTTGAATCGAATATCTCGTATTGAAAGTATTCAAAAACGATTCTTACGATTTGCTTCAAGAGGCATGCAGTGGCATGATACTCTTAACTTACCGAGGTATGAGAACAGACTGAAAATTATATATGATATAATTTATATATTATATATGAATTATATAGATATGTCTACTTTAATATCTAGATTCTAGACGTAAGGTAGCCAAAGCAATGTTTGTACATCGTCTTATTACTGGTGAAATTGATGCTCCAGAAATTCTATGTCTTTTACCGTTTCATGTTCCACGTCCAAACATTCGTTTTAGTCGATTTTTTGTTATTAGTCATTCGCGTACTAATTATGGACAGCGTTCACTTTTAAATAGTTTTCTTGCTGAATATAATAATTTATACCACTTGATTAACTTAAATCAATCACCGGCTGTGATCAGACAAAATATATATAGATATTTAAATACTATTTAAATTGTGATATTTATTTTTTCAGTTTATTTTGCACCAAAAAGATAGTACCAAATTTATATTTATATTTTAATTTTTCATAGTTGTTTAATTTTAATTTTTGCTTTTATTTGTATATATTCTGTTAATTAATTTTTAATTTTTAATTGATTTTATATTTTGTTAATTTCTTTAAAAAAAAAAAAAAAATTTGTTTTGTTTCAAATCATATCTTTGTTGTAACTTCAATATTTAAGAAAGTTTTTATATGCTTTATAATATTCTTAGCGCTAAATAAATAAATTAAAATTTCTTAGATAATTTGTTGTATGGCAGCAAATCTCTCAGTAATTCCATATTATCCATATTGTAACCGTCTTGTTGGTATCACACACATGTTAATCAAGCTCAAAGAAGCCGAAAGGAGTCAAAAAATTATCAATGATGTTTTCACAACGTTCTGCAGTAACAGTTACGGTAACGCCACACGTTCATATTCCGAAAAGTAAAGGTCAATGATTCCTCTTCTTGAGGTCAAGTAATGTAAAGGTAACTGATGAATAATGTGACAATTTTCAGCACCGATTATTTTATTTATTAACGTATCCATTTATATGGAAATTGATGGCACATTAATGCTGTCCGAAATATCACGTAACAATAATTTATGATTGATTTTGATATAATGTTTATACGATTGTAACTTGTAACACTTTATTTTTCAAATATTTTTTCATGATAAATTTGTTTAAAAATGTTTAAACTTTACGACTGCCATATATTAACTGTCAAAATACATGTTTAACATGACAACCAAACAAAGCGAACAACATGTATATATATATTTCCAGAAAATTGATAAGTAAATATGAGCTGAAATATAATTATGTAGAATGTAGTGTTATATATAGTTGCGATTAGTTGATGTGTTCCAGATACAGAACGCCGAAAAACTCACCTTCACGTGGAACTCCGGGTAAGCTGAGCCCTTACGAGAGAAAACTAGTAACCAACCGAGTTGGTGTAGTTTGGGGATGATACGAGTAAGACGGTTTCAAATCCAGATGCGTCTGACACAAAATGGGCAGCTCCCTGGTCTGCGTTTGATCCCAGACGACAATCAAAATTTCCAAATCCATTGACTTAGAAATTTCGAGAACAAATAATAAACAAATCCAGAAGCGATTGATCTATAGTAGATGGATCCCTGGTCTGCGTTTGATTCCATTGGAACAGCAGTCCTATCCTTACAAGTCAAATTTCTGTAACAAAATAATTACTTAATATCGTTAGTTCTTTACGCCTCTTCGTAGTATCAACATTTAAAGATACTTATCAAAAAAATGTTTAGCCATTTTGAGCCAAAAACATTTGAAATTCGTATTTGTCGAGTATATAAATAACTGGTAATGTGGTAATGGTGTAAAACTTTAGATTTGAAATTAAAAAATTACATGGTACAAAGGACTGAAACATCCAGATCGAGTTAGTAAATTAAAAAATAACATCAGTAATTAAAGCATGCAGAATCACTCAACGTAAACAATGTATCATATGATTGTCGCTGTAGCCTGTACCCTGTACCCATATTTATATAAAATAGTGAATTAAAAGCACTGGAAAAATATTTGAAATGAAACTAATAAAAAAAAAACTGTTTAAATTTAATTCATCAAGTATTTAAAGTCATATTATAAATTTATTACGAAAATTTGATTGAAAGATTATATTCTAATTGCCAAGACATAAGGAATTTAATAGTTCGTTAATTTCTTCAAACTTTTATCTTAAAAGTTAATAGAAAACTCCATATTGAAGAAAAAATATGTGTTATAAGTTTAATAATTCATTCACGAATTCCATTTTATACTCATTTTAATTATAAAAATGAACTACAATATTTTTTCAAAAATATCTTTAATATTTTTTAGTTTAACTGTTTTTTCTGCGTATCAATTTTGGCATATGTATTTAGATAATCCGATGATAGTTGGCGATATCAAATTGTATGTAAAATAACTTTAAATTCAAATTGCAATTTGTTAATTAAATTATTATTTTTATAGACACTCAAAAACAGAAAATATCTGCAATTGTTTTGAAGCAACATTTACTAAAGGTATAATATTATTTACTTAATATTTCAAATATCTTGAAAGAATGAAATTTTTATTTTTTTAGCAAATGTGCCAGACAATAATACTGTAAATTTAAGTCCAATTCAGGGTTCAATGGGTAAAGGAGTAATAATTCCGCCTGAACAAATATCTGAAATGAAAAAATTATTTAGAATAAATAATTATAATTTATTAGCATCTGACAGAATTCCTTTAAATAGAACTATTCCTGATATGAGATCTGACAGGCAAGTACAATTTTATTTTAGGACATAATATAATACGTAATGATTGATTTACGTATTGTATATATCAAATGGAATGTTATTACTCAAGGGCCATCAAAATTTAATTATATAAGTTAGTCATATAATTACACTTAGTCTATAAGTTTTTACTAATTATAATCAAGAACTTATTATTTAAGAAAAGTGTTATTCGAAGTCGGATACAGAACCACTAAACTAACATATACCGAGATGTTTAAACTGTATCTCGAAACAAAGCATAATTTGACAAATTTTTATTTTTTCAATACTATTCTGCCAAACACTTTCGTTAACAAAAACCAGAGTTAAATAATGAATTATTTTTGTAATGCATTATTTTTAATAATTAATAAATCAAAATAATGCATTCATTTTTATGTAATTCAAATTCATAATTATTTTTGAATTAATTAATTAAAATAATGCATTAAAAATAATGTATTATTTAAAATAATTCGAATTATATGAATTAAATAAGAATTATTTAAATTATTTTTGAATTAACAAGAATAATTCAAAAATAATTCAAGTAATTCAATGAATTATTTTTTTTTAATTCAAAAATAATTCAAATAATTCTTATTTAATTCATATAATTCGAATTATTTTAAATAATGCATTATTTTTAATGCATTATTTTAATTAATTAATTCAACAATAATGCATTAATTAACAACTCTGACAAAAACCTTTATAAATTAAAATAATTATAGTTGTAAATTAATGAAATATCAGAAGGTTTTGCCAGCCACATCAGTTATTATAATTTTCTATAATGAAGCATGGTCAGTTTTGTTGCGTACCGTCTGGAGTGTTATAACTCGTACACCAAAACAGTTATTAGAAGAAATTATATTAGTTGATGATGCCAGTGAAAGAGGTCAGCTTTAAGATACTAATCGGAAAATTAAAATAATTCGATATTTTATATTTAGAATTCTTAAAAGATGAACTGGATCAATATATAAAACAAATTCCAGTTTCCATAAAAATTATTCGAATGCCTGAAAGAAAAGGTGTTGTAGGAGCCCGATTAGCAGGCGCAAATGCTGCAACTGGAGAAATTTTAACATTTCTGGATTCACATTGTGAATGTACAGCAGGTTGGATAGAACCGTTATTGGCAAGAATTAAAGAACATCGAAATATTGTTATTTCTCCACATATTGATTTAATAGAATTTAATGATTTTGCTTATACTAAAACAAATTTGTATTATTATACTATCACTTGGAATTTACTGCTCAGGTATATAAAATATATTGTATTACATAATTAATTGAATTATAATAATTGCAAAACATATTTCAAATAGTACGAATCCTTTTTTTTCTAAAAACATACCGACTAGTCCAATAAAAACACAAATAATGGCTGGTGGATTGTTTTCAATTGATCGTAATTATTTCTATGAAATGGGAACATATGATTCAGAAATGAAGGTAGATTAGATGACAAGCAAAATATTTTCAAAATTTGAATTTTATATTTTTTGTTTTCCATAGATTTGGGGTGGTGAAAACATTGAAATGTCATTTCGGATTTGGCAATGTGGTGGGCAAGTAGAAATTCATCCATGTTCACATGTTGGTCATTTAAACCGAAATTCGCAACCCTACTCATTTCCTGGTGGAAAATATAAGACTATACAATCAAATTTAGAGCGTACAGCACTTGTGTGGATGGATGACTGGTCCGATTTTTTTTTTGTTTATAATACATTAAGTATCGAAAATTTTTATAATCGACGAAACCGTATAAATGTAACTGATCGGTTGCAACTACGAAAACAATTACGTTGCAAACCATTCTCATGGTATTTAACAAATATTTGGAAGGATAATTTCTTTCCTGCATATAACAGATTCTATGGTAAAATAGTTTGGTTAGGTGGGTCAATTAATTTAATTGATAAATATGATAAAATCTTGTGTAAAATGTTATCAAATTTTCTGCCTACAAAATGGTCAGACATTATTAAGAAAATATGGCAAAATGCTAATTTGTTTATAAATTTAATAAATTATACAGAGAACAATTATTGCTTGCAAAGTCATTTGAATATATCGCGATGTGATAAATGCTATTTTGCAGGAATCGGGAATTGTTTATCTAATATGAAATTAGTAAATAATTTTGTGATAACGGACGACGGAATAATTATGACCAATGAGAATAATTGCATAAACTTTAATCCTTCATGGGGATATGAAAATTCATTTAATGTTGCTTTGAATAAATGTCATTATAAAACTTCTTGGCAATATGATTTCAAGGTAAGAAATATATCAAATTTTGAGATTTAGTTTTGTTTAAAACTTAATTTTTTTTTAGACTCATAAAATCTTCATTACTAATACTGACCTTTGTTTAACAGTAGAGAAAGATTTACTTACTATAAAAAATGCACGCAAATTTCAAAATTATACTGCGATAAATTTAATTACAGTGAAAAGCTGTAGCTTTGCTAATGATGCTTTTCAAAATTGGGCCTTAGTTCCACTACCTTGGAGATTCGAAAGCAAATAATAATCATATCCTATCTATATTATAATATTGTAAAAATAAATTAATAGATAATAAAAAATAATATTCTGTTTAACTTAAATATATTATATTTTATTTTTATATCTTAACTATTTAAACAGTGTACGAAGCTGTTATCTGAAATATACTATGCTTCCCAAGCAGAAATTTTAGTCAGCGTTTCTACATTGTTACCAAAATTCGGCCCAGTATCCACACAGTATTTGTGTACGTGTGTACTCAGAGATCGATATATTTCATTATTGGCACGTATCTGTTACCAAGTGGGGATATGGAGCGACTTAGTTAATTTGTAGTTTTTTCAACGAACATTTGTTACCGTTTTGTGACCGAAGCATATTACACACATTTATGTCAATTTATAGTTAGTAAGACTTAATTTTGTTTCTGTAAAATCTTTACATTTATAATATTAAAAATTCATATACTTCACTATTAAGTATATTACTAAAATAATATAATACTTAACAAAATAAATAAATAAATGTCGAACTTTATTCCTTCGACTTTGTATACACAAAAATTAAAACAAATGACATTTTAATTGTAAAATATTATATGTTCTAGAATAAAAAATTAATGCGCTTTAGAAATATGTTAAATTTTAATAAAAAATTATTTAAAAAAAAAAAATATAAAAAATTTATATGACATTTAATTTTTTTAAATTATTTTTAATAAATTGCTTTTATCATAAGACAAAATAATTTAAGGTTTTGAGACGGAAATAAATAATAAATTACTTAAAAAAGTAATTTTAATATTTTAATTTAATAAACTTATTAAAATGGATGCCATTACTTTGCGTTTGCATCAAATAGATAAGTGTAACTTTAAAGTGAAATGTGACTAAATGTGCCACAAAGTTACTACACAATTTCCATTTTCTTTCTAATTGCAGGTTCCATTTTGTTTCTAATTTCAGGTTCAATGATATGCAGGTCCGTCATTGGGCTATGTACTGCCATGCCATCTACTTTTGATGATTTTTTATGCTAAAAAAGTCCGATTTAATAAACGGATATTACAGTATTACGCGATAAACCTTTTTAATTAACTTGCTACTTCCCTACAAATAGTTACTTTTATTCAATTTTAAAAATTTAACTTCTATTATGCAAAGAGATTCTGTGTGATATACGATTTCAGTTTTAGTTATTAGAATAAACATAATATTTTAATTATAAATTTAATATTTTTAAATTTTTGAATTAATTTTAGGCATTGTCCGAATTGTCTAAATCCTAGATACGGGTCCGACCATATATCCATATCTAATATTTCTGCTTTAATATGAAAATGTTACTCAAACGGCACAAAATTCATTTTATTTTTATTTTATGGTAACATATTACTTTATTAGAATATTAGAAGATGCCATTATCCACACATTGTGGGTATTATGACTATACATAAACACAAACGTGTATCAAAATGTGTAATAAATGTGGCGGTAAAGTATAGAAAACGTTATTGACTCATATATTGTTCATAAAGACGATATTGTGTTACTTAAATATTTAATTACATTTCGGTTACATTTAGTAGTAACATGTCAGTTTTTGAAAGTAAAAATAATCACTTTTGGTAACATTCAGGACACAAAAGATACCGATTTGTTACTATAAAGATATATTGCTTTTACAAGTTATTGTAACGTAAAATATTGGTTAAAGTGTCACATTAAAATCAGAATTACTTTATTAACACAAAAATTATAAAATTTAACCACATTGTGACTCAATTTCTTAATTTTGTTACTACAATAGTTACAAATTTCTGCTTGGGTTGAAGACTTGAAGATAAATAAAAAAAGCTGCCAAGCTGGAAGAGTGCTTCATATCTCTTGTGTTCAATCACTCTTTTGTGGTGGCATATATTCGCATCCCTTTAAATTATACCCCTGTAAATTAGCGGGGGTTGAGGTTAGAGGGTTGATTTTTTCGGTAAAGATGTAAGACTATATTATTAACAAACTAATTTCTCAGTTTTAAAATCTACCCCTTAAAACTTAAAATAGATATATGAAGGAAAAATCAAATTTTAATAGAAAATGTATGAAATTTAAAAATGTTAAATTTGTTACTCCTGTAAAATAGCGGGGGTTGAGGTTAAAGGGTTGATTTTTTCGGTAAAGATGTAAGACTACATAAGAAACTAATTTCTCAGTTTTTAAATCTTACCTTCCGCGGAGGGGGTGTAAGTTATTTTATAAACACACCCCCTTATCCACCCAAAGGGGCGGGTTGTAACAAAATGAAATTATTTAGAAAGAATCTAACCTGATAAACATAATTTAGAAGTTAAACCATCCCATCTTTTATAGTTTAGTTTTTATGGACTTTTAAATCTTAAAAAAATCAAATTTAAATAGAATATGTATGAATTTTCAAAAATGTTTACCTTGTCCCCCCTGTAAAATAGCGGTGAGTAGAGAGGGTAAAAGTATTTCGAAATTATATGGAAATTAACCCCCTCACCCCTTTCAGGTTGCAAAGGGGGGTGTTTATAAAATAAGTTACACCCCTCTGTGCAGGGGTAGATTTAAAAACTGAGAAAACACTTTGTTAATAATATAGTCTTACATCTTTACCGAAAAAATCAACCCTCTAACCTCAACGTAGAAAGTACAATATCCTAGTTTAAATATAGAGGATTTTATAACTATTTTAAATTTCCAAAATTCAAATTTCAAAGCCCCATAAAAACGTGGGGCTGCGTCCGATACCCCCCATTTTTTAAAAAAATAATTAGATAGTGTGTATGTACGTACTGAGGAAACGGCATTAAAATCCCATAATATATAAGCAGTGTTTTTTCGTGTGCATAAAAAGGGGTGTGTTCGACCCCTTTTTTAAGGGGGTTGCAATTGACTTATTTGAAAATGCACCCCACCACGACATACATACTTCCAATATTTGTTTACATTTCTGTAAAATTTTGTCAAAATCGGAATTGGTTTACTACTATTTCTAAGCATTGCAAAAAGGCCATTTTTACCCTGCGTACGGCGTACACGTACGGTGTATGGCGTACGGCGGGACACAGAAATTTTTATCACGGATTCGGATTCCTTGATATCGAAAATGGATAAATCAATTAAAATCTCAATTTTTATTTTTATTTTTGCATCTCGACCACAAAGCTTCATATATCTTTAGATATATGAAGCAAAAAAACTATTATTTTCAGTACTAACTATTTTCCGACTGACATTTACAATTAAAAGACACTGGTACGATCATAAAGCAAAAAAATTAAGCCTGTCTTGGTATAGTTATCTCTTTTTTTTGCCAGGTAAAATTGTCAAATTTTATAATTGACTAATAAGGGTTCGATTTGGGTTTAAAATTATTAATAGAATAGTTTTAATTCATTTCATTTCATTTAGTTCTTTTAGTTTAATTTAATTATGTCAACGATTGACTTACCAATTATTGTTCGTATTTATTCAATTAAATATATTATGTTTTACAATGTATAGAACGCTTATAAAGGTAGTTACTTTAAATTAATATAGCGTTAAAGTGAAAGCGGTGAATTCAAATTTAACATACAATCCAATTTCATTAAAAAAAAAAATAGTTATATTTGTTAGATCATCAAAATCATCTGATGCTATATTTAGAGAATTGTTACAAATGCTAATGCACGTAGGAGGTTCAGTTTTTTCAATTAAATATTTATGTATTAGTTTAGTATAAGTCCAATTCGGAGGCTAGTTAAAACTATGAAAACGATAGTTAAAACTATATTTAAAATATTCTAAAGATTTCCATTTGTTTGTTGTTAATTTTATTTATTTTATTTTATTTTCATTCGGATTTTGTGACCAATAATTTATCCATTTTCATTTATCAGTATTTTACTAAATTGTTTCATATCTTTATAATAATTTTGAAAATCTAATAAATTAGGGTTGCTAATTGCTTCTTCCGCTAACTCTTCTGCATGATTATTAAATCCAATGTCACTTGGTATCCTTATAAAGCTAATTATTGTTGTTAAGTTTTGTTGAATTATTTCTCTAATTTTTATAGCGATAGAGTGCGTGCAGTCTTACAAATCAAAAATTTACTTTTTTGTGATTTTACCGAGAATTTCAATGATTTTTATATAGCGAAAAATTCGGCAGTACATAATATTTGTAAATTTGTTAAGATTGAATTTGTTTTTGATATTACCATATTATATCTTTATGAAGTACAGAACTATCTGTGTATATTTTATCATAATCTTGGTATTCAGAATTACATTTTTCATTAAAAAGGAATTTGTGTATTTTTGGAGAAACTTTCAAGGCACAATCTTAGTCTAATATTTCAAGGGAAATAATTGTTACTTTTGCTTTTTAATGTATTATATAAAAGTTCGTTTTACAATTTATTTGTCAATAGAATGAGTATCAAATGCTGACAATTTGCGGATTAAATTTATTTCTTTATTTTCCCTTCTATAAGTTAGTGGAAGCTCTCCTGAATCAACTAAAATACTTTCTACTGGACTTGTGCAAAATGCACCAGAACAATTTCTGATTGCCATATTGTGGACAGAGTTTAAGGTTTTAATGTTAGTTTTACTCACTGAGTTATAAACAGAACTACCGTAATCAAATTTTTGTAAAAATACCATGTTATATATCCTCATTAAATGTTTCCTATCTGATCCATAGCTTGTATTATAGCTAAATTTTTTAAAAACTTTGTTTTAAAGATGTAAAATATATTTCAAATTTAATTTATCTATTTGTTTTCAGATCTCGTAATTAATCATATCTGGAACTGCAGATGGTCCTTTACATTCTGAAAGTGAGTTTTCTAGTTCCAAAATAGAAAATGCAATATTATAAGATTCATTTTGGTCACTTGGAATACTTATCTCATTTGATTCTTTAGCAGATTTATAAACTTGAAATTCAGTTGAATAATTACAACAACTAGATATTAACGAAAAAGAATTAGAAAGTTCTTCGCAATTTGTTTTTGGTTATTAATTATTTACAATTAATTCGGTTATTTTTAATTTTTTTTTCCATTTAATTTTCTAATTTTGTCAAATACTTCAGAAGATTGGGTCCCACTATTTATGGAGCTAACATAGTCAATCCACGATTTTTCTTTTAAATATCATAGTTTTTCTTACTTTATATTTAATATCAATTAATTTTTTATATTCAATTTATTTCTAAAAAATTTTAGCAATTTTTTAATTTTTTAATTAATAATTTTAAATCGTTATTCCACCATGGCATCGATTTTTTTTTTTTGGTTGGGTGATGGGATTGGTATTCATTTTTTAGCTACTTTAATGTTTTGTTCTGTTACAAAGTTAGTATTCATCGATGTTAAGAAAATTATTAATATAATTCTATATTTCTGTATGGAAATCAATAGTGAATAATAAAACAATTTTATTAGTTTTAAATTTGTTTATTTTAGCAAAATATTTTTATTTCCTTTTAAACTTTATTAGTTTTGTGTACATATTTCTTATATTCACAACATATTATTTTTTATTTCATAAATTATTCTAGTTTGATATGATAGTATGTTTGACAAATGGCTATAAATAAGATATTAAAGTGCTTTTTTCAAGGCTTTTGGTCCATAATGAAATCATTTAATGATTTAAAAATATTGTCATCTAAGAAATTAATTATTGTTTTAGATGTTAATTTTTAAACTTAATTTTTTTTATTTAAATTATAAATCTGTTTGAATTATAATTCACAGTACTTAGTAATTTTACAAATATGTGTGCAAAATCATAATCTTGATTTTTGCGACTATGAATATAAGTTGAATTATTTTTTGCGCATTCGGACATTGGTACAAATACTTCAACATTTTCTTGAATATTAAAAAATAGTTATTACTGCTATTAATAATTTGTGAAATAGCTTAACTGCATGATAAAATGCAGTCTATGGTACACAATTACTAATAGTGTTATTGCTTATTGCCGTCCAATCACCTAATTGTTGTTCTATTTCTCCACTAATTTTAAATTTAAAGTTGAAAATGAATATTTTAATCAGATGGAAATAAAATAAACCTCGACTGTGGATGAAATAAAAACAATTTTGTAAATTTATGAAATCTTATTTTTATCAGTTACGAAAATATCTATTTGTAAACAAAATATAAATGTCTATTTTTTGACAAAATTATTTGGAAAATTTAAAATCTTAAGCCTCTTGTACATTACACTTGAAAAAAGTCGTAATGACTTTTTCATTTTTTTTTCTAGAAAAAAGATGAAAAGAGACGGAATTAAAAATTTGATAGGAGTGATAGAGAACAAAATAGAAAATTCTCCCTACCACTTTAGTGATATTCTGACAACTATTTTGACTTTTTCAATTTAAATATATGTATTTTGTATTACATTTTTTAATATTTTGTAAAAATGCCATTTTTATTTTAGTTTATACTTTCAGTCAAATTCTGACATTTTTCACGCATACTACATACAATAAGTTTATACTTCACGCATACATATACAATAAAAAAAGATGAAAAAGACAAACTGATTTGTCTTTTTTAAGTTTTCGTTGTCTTTTTCGACTTGTGTCGTTGTCTTTTTTTCAAAAAGTCAACGAAAAATTGGAAAAAAGACAACGAAGAAATGAAAAAAAGACGTCTCTATCATGTACACGGCATTTCTGTATTTTACATCTCTATTTGCTTTATCTTCCTAATTTCAAGTGTAATGTACAAGAGGCTTTAGTTTCATAAACAAATTTTTGAATAATATGGAATATTCTATGCTCTAAGTATGGAATTACTATGCTAAAAAGTAACGGAAAACTTATGATCCTTCCAGTGTCATCTAATTCGTCGATAAAATTACAGTATTTCGATTAAAAATACATTTAGTCAGATTAACAATACTTAGCGAAGATTTAATATTTCTATCGACAGAACTTTTAATTTTTTATTTGAGAACTACAGTATTACCTGTACCTCTCTTATAAAAGTTAAGACAAACGAACGAACAAAACCACAAATGTTGGTTAACACAAAGATTGGAACTCTTTATATGCACGAAAATACAATGAATTATTCAATTCAATTTCAATATTAGTCGATATATATTATAAATAAAATTACGATAAATAAAATACATATACATATTTATAAATACAAAAAATTTTTTTTTTAAATATCAATGCTCATTGCGATTACGACTTCTGTGCAAATTCGGATTGAATTGATTGTATGCAAATTTGATATATTTAATTTTAAATCCATTATGTTGACAAAGAAATTAATAAACGAATATTTATGATTTTTCAAAAATAGTTATTTAAAGCTTATTTATTGAGTTCTTTTTTTTATTAAATAAAAGAAAAAGCATGAAAAATATTTTATACGTTCTATGGGGTACATAATATTTGAATTTTGAATCCTTTTTTGCTGCTACGAGTATTTATAAATTTATATATTAGTATATCAAAATATGAAGTGAAATAGTAAATATTAAGTGGGAAATAGTAAATATTAATTAGTGTTTTAATGGTTTTAATAAATAAAACCCACTAGTTTTCAAAAAATGTGAAATTATTGAAAATTTTGCCTAAAAGCTGCGCAAAATAATAAGAGGCTCAAAGATTTGAAATCTCAAATAATTTTAAGATTTCAGGAAAGTTAGTATGCGCAAAAGAGGGAAACTCAATCTCCGGATGATGTTGAGCGGATTGTGGAATGCTTGACATAACCGTAAGCTGAAGATTTCTGCGTTGGACAGAGTCCTATGGAGGAACTCATTTCCTCGGCCGAGGGTAACTAAAGTTGTAGTGCCAAGTAAGTAAGTTCATAGCGGCTGGGATGTGAGAAGGTGCTTAGAATATCGTTTTCTTTTTTTGAGTTAATAAGTGTTTTCTTTATTTTAGAAATAATTTTTATAATTTCAAAAAAAAAATTCTTAATTCCTGTATTTATTTAAAATAAAATATATAATATTTACGAACTAAAAGCATATACATACATATGTTTATATATATTATTAACTTTAAAATTTACATACGGCACCATATAGTCTTGAGCCGGTTCTGACTTAGAATCTGGCTTAGAATTCGCATCCAACAAATACGGTTAATTCATTAATTAACAAAAATATTCTTTAAATTAATTATATTAAATCTTTTCATTATATTTTTGTTTTGATAATTTATATTTTTTGAATAATTCTTTTTTCTGAAAATTTCCAAATTTACATTATAATAAATATTACATAATTCCTCCAGTAAAATATATAAAATATACAATAAAAAATTATAATATTTGATTTTTTTTTAATATTGCAAGATATTTTTTTATGATTATATCGTCGTACAATATTGATGAAAATGCAAAATTTTCTTACTTTATATCATGTTTACAATATATGACAATTTTTTACTTTATAGATTTTCTCTATTGTCTAGTAATGTACAAATTTTCAAATTCACTGGTTTTACACATAACTTTTATCTTGATTTATTTAGTTTATTTCGATTGAAAATGTCGCATTCATATATTTAGGTTTGCCATCTGTACTCATCTGATTGTTATACTTTTATAATTTACAGATTTTACATTTCCTGGAAAAAATTTACACAGTTTTACGAAAGATCTAAAAATTAAAACATATACCTGAAATAAAACAATTCAGCTCAGATTTTGCTAGTAAAATTTAAATTCAGCAAAATAAGTTATTTTTCTTTCTTTATACAAACTTAACAACCTCATTTGTGATATAATCATTCCAGGTTATTTTTAATATTTTAAGCTATGTCCACATTTCGAATACTTAACAACTCGTTGAAGATAAAGACGACTTCGGCGTATTCATTGAATAGTGCAGTAATCAAAACATATTAAACAATGATACTTGTTTTTGATGAATCATGAATGAATCTTTTGAATAAGAAAAAAAAAAAATCATATCTTTAAAAATATATCTTAAATAATATATACCTGTTTAGAAATTTCATAAGGTGGTAACCCTATTACTGATGCACACAAGAAATTATGGAAATCGTAGTGAACCGTATATAATTGAATTATTAATATATTATATAGAAAATTTAAAAAAGAAAAGATGCAAAATATTTCCTGAATTTCCAAAAAAAAAAAATCAACATAAAATATTTCAAATATCTGTTGCCAAAAACTAAGAGTCCTTATTTCATATTTTTCGTTCAGTGTGTGGGTGTCAACTAAATAGAATATTAGATTTTTTAGAATAATTTTATATGTTTATAACTCTAAGCTCAAGGAATAACATAATTTTGATTGAGTTATATAAAAATATCTCAAATATTTGGTTCAGTATAGTAAACCTTTTATTTTCTTTTTTTTTTTTTGACGTAATATAAAATTATTTTAGGAAAGCTATACTTATATAAATTAATATAGCATATACTGTAATATAAAAAAATGCGGTTGTGAATTTTATCGACAAGATAATTGAAATTGAAAAAATTGTATCCTATGTATTTTACATAAAACGATATAACTTATAACTAATATATCCTTAGTTTATATAGAGATATATAAGGATACATAAGAAATGATCCAGATCTTTTCTATCGTTGTACCTGCAAATGTATTCTTTAATTCTTTGGGTTTACTCTTTGAACTTTCCTGATCATAGTATGTTTATCCGACTGCCCTTTGTCAATCAATATTTCAATATAATGTAAGGAATACTAAAATATAAATATATAATAAATGTGATACTAAATTGACGAATCAATTTCTAATCCAGACACTTTTATACTTCGAATAATATATGAATTTAAATTCGAACATAAAACCCCTTGATTTGTGGCTCTATATACTCTAGTCACAAATACAGAGCTATCAAATCGTTGTGCAAAATAGAATTCCTAAGAAGTTCTTCAAATTATGTTCCTAGCATTTTGTCTATAACAAATTTTAGTAAATATTTTAACACTATTCGGAGAAAAAAATCACTTCAAGAAAATAAAGAAAATTGAAGAAAATTATAACTAACTTAAAATGAATCTCTAAAAAATTTCTTTTATCTAAAGGTGTTGTTATTGTTTTTTTGACCTAAGGATATTCGTTTTCAATTCATCAGTTAAGAAAAGAAAAATTTAAAAAATATACTTAAATTTATCTTTATAACAGAAAAGAACACATTGAATTACGTGTTCGTTTAAAAAATCCTAGATATCAATTTCAATTAAATAAAACTATTAATTAAAAATAATCATTACAGTTATTATAAAATATTTTTCTATATTTTAGATTTATTCTACGTCCAGCTTTATCATTCAACAAAGGAAGATAAGCAGTGTATGTGAAGTTTGTAAAATATATTAACCAAGTAGCCACTTATACTATAAGTTCCTAGTGGCGCGGGGATCTCCTGCAAGAAAATCCAACGAAGTTGAGTAACATATACAATTATATTAAATTGGCCACGATCTGTCTATATGGCGTAAACTGTTTTGTGCACCACTAGGAAAGTCTGGTATAACTGGCTACTTATTAGATATTTTTTGCCACTTACACTTAGCATGTCTTCTTTTGTTGTAGTATTTTTATTTTATCCAAATCTAAATCTATTTTCAAATTCAATTAAAAATTTTAAATTAAACTTTTCATTAAATACAGAAATTACATTATTTTCCAATATGTCTTAAATTTTTATCATCCCAAGGCTTCCAATACCACTCCAAATTACTAAAACCGGTATTTCAATTTTTCATTTAATCGGTATAAACCATCTATGGAAAATTGAAATAAAATAAAATAGATCCATCCATTATGATCCATACTAAATTAAAAATAATTTATAATAATTCATTCTTTTAGGTTAGAATTGTTTTTTTTTTAATTATATTGTATATTCAAACATTAAATAAGAATTAAGTATTTTGCATTAGAAACTATTTTCCCGAATCAAAATATATTTGCTTTTATTGATATTATGTTAATTTGATTTTATGAGTTTTAATTTAACCAACCAATACATTTTATACATGTTGCTTTTTAATATTCTTGTCGAATGTTGATTATTTTTATATATATTCATAACATTCAAATTCAAACATAAATAATTAATATTTTTTTTATAACTAATGTTTAAAACGAATTTTGAATGAAAGTAATTCTCTACTCACTCACAAGACATAACATTTTAACTTGACATAGTAAATTTACAATTAATATTGTATTTTAATCCTTGAAAATATTATATAATATACCCTGAATTTTCTATCTGAAACGTTCCTTTTTATATGTTCGTTAAGGGTTGTTTTTTTGGAAAAATATCTTAAATGCCTCTAGTATAGAGAGCTACCAAACTGGCTTTATATACAAATTCGTGTTTTTTTATTCTGTACAGTTTCTGATGTTAACGTAGGTAAATGAAATATAATATAAAGTAACATAGAATTCGAATATTTAACACATAATTTTAGTAAACTGTTAATTTTAACATAATATTGCTTGTAAGAACAAATTTTTTGGAATATAAACTGATTTTTTTTAAATTAATTTAAAACCGTAATACTGGTGTTAATCCTTCGTAGCACTGGTATTGAACGGTACTAAAAACCTTCCAAGATCCTGGAATATCGGAATCTTAAATGCCGGTATTGGATGCCCTGTCCAAACTATTTTGTTAATAGTATATTATTATACTTGTCGTATAAAAATATAATACTGAGATTTTATCTAATTTTCGTTCAAACGAAGTCGTGTGTAATATTATTTAGTACGTGTAGATATATAGTTTAAATATAGAATAATAATATCACCTTTGGGGCAATTTGTTATTTTCTTTATAACTATAATATTACATACAAATATTATACAGATATAAAAATTCTATAAAAAAACTCAATCAGATGTTGTATTTATATTGAATGAAAATTTTGCCATGGGGTTAAATAATTCTATATTATATCCTACTAAACTTAATAATTTTACTAGAAAAACAAATCAATTTTATTAATTTAGTGAATTTTTACAATTTCATATTGAATAACAAGGTTTTCAAATTCAAATAACATGATTTCAAAGATATTAAAATATTATGGAGATAAGTTCAAAGAAATTGGATTTACCATTTTGATAAAAGTGAATTATTAAGCGTATTTACCAAAATTATTAATTTGATTATTGTACATTTTTTTCTATTAACTTAAATTATAACAAATTAAGTACACAAATGTACAAGGTTATGTTAAAATACTTACTAATATGATCGATTGCAATTTCCATTAAGGTTTCAAAATAATAATTTTTATCAAATTATGAAAATATTCATGTTGCCAAAAAACACTGGAAATTACAAATTTAAACAAAAAATTAATTTATTTACTAATTAGTTATTAGTCAGACTCAATTGATGATGAACAAGGAGACTGTCCAACTCTGTAGTTTTGGCTTATTTTAATATGAATTTCAATTCATAAACAATATTATCCACGTCAAGTATTCAATCATTATCGTTCAACGACATTTAAAACTTACATAATCAATCATATTATTAGTCCCTTATTAGGATATTAATATTACAATATACGCTTTCTGTATTGTCTGTATAAATATATAGATGTTCCATAATGAATAAGGGAATAATAATTATACATATCCGCATATTAATCAATGCTAAGCAATCATACCTTTAAGATACGCTAATGCGGGAGACAAACGTGAGATGATTGAACATTTTTTGTGAGCAAATATTTTGGTTCCTACTACATAAACGAACTGCATGAAGCAGGAGGACTAGACGAGAAACTAATTTTGCGTTTCTGTTGAAAGAGTTTGTTTGCTCAACCAAACACTGCGACATGTATTGAAGAGTTTCATTTATAACATGAAGGAATGCAATACATCTAATTATGGCATAATCAATCAATAATCAAACAATGGATATAGATAATGACATGTCACAAAATTGCACATAATCACATGAATATAGATAATCAACAAGCAACTGAGTTGATTTGTACTTTAATAATTTCTTAAATTTAAATTTAATATTTTTGATTATGGTATAAATAAAATAAACAAAATTCTAATATTTATTATCCTTTTTGAATTCAATTAATAATATATGTAATGAATTATCATTATCAAGATATGCGGAAGTTAAAGAAATCGAAATAAAGTTATCTGTTAAATGATAGTTGTATATATATGATAATGTTCAATTTTAAAAGAATTTTAAATTGCTGAATTTCTCTAGATGTACGAAAGTTAACAAAAAGTGGAATATAATTTAAACATTTTTATGGAATTCGTAATATTCGCATCTTATAAATATTCCATTCCAAATTCAAAAGTATTAATCCTTTTAATCATACTAAATTGTAATAATTGTAATAATCAAACCGCGTATTACAAATTAATTATTAAGAGTTTGTATTTTATTAAAAAAAAATTATACTTACTTAATTTTATATCAGTTTCTCTATTATGATTTGAATTCGAATCAAACTACAATAAAAAATATCTATTTTATTTCAACGATAACAGTAATTAAAACTGTTAATGTAATTAAAATGACAAGTTTTATTTTATGTTTATCTTTTTATATAATAATGAATTTCATAAAATTTTCTTTTTTTTTAGTTGTTTCTTGTTCAGATTTCTTTTTATTTATAACGATGTCATAATTAACTAAGATAACCTGGGTATTATATAATATGACAGTGAAATATTTCTGTACAACAACATAAAAGTATTCGATAGTAAGGAAAATTGTCCTTTTCATATAGTGAAAAGTAGGAAAACATAAAATCTTTAACATAACACGTACTAAAATTAAAGGTGGCTAGGAAGAAAAACTTTTATATAATTTTTCTTGTTCTTTTTTTCCTATAAAAATAATTTCTTATATAATTCAATATTATTAATTCACTTAAATAAAAAGGTCAATTAAGTTGTAATACAACAATATTATATAAAATTATTTTCTATGTAATTTCTATGTAATCATAATAACAATGTTTCAGAGCTTTGAACTTTGAATGTACAAAAAATTGTAAATATCTTCTCATCAACATTATAATATTTGTAAATTTACTTATTTGTATGGCCTTACAAACCAGATTATGTCTGGTCTCTTAGCCGACTAAAAAAACTATAACAGTGTAGTTCGATCGTTCGATCTTTTTAGCAATTTTAAAAACCAATTTAAATTTTTAGTTAATAACTTACAATAACATAGATCGAAAAATTTCCAAAAATTATTTTATACTTCTTGGTAATTAATATCTATAACTAATATTTATATTATGCCCCACTGACCTTACTGACCTATCAATTTTATTATATCAGCGCCATCTAGTTAACCAATGGTTTTTACTCTTTGTTATCAGACCAAAATCGACTTTAGCAACAAATTTTCATAAACAATTACAATTTACTATATTAAATTCCAAATTTTCGGCACCATTTTCCTTCATAGTTAGGAAATTCATTGCTAGCTACCGTCCTTCATATATTATGTAACTAAATGGAAATGGACAGACAGGCAGCTGAAGCATAGACATTAGAGTTTTTTAGTTTTCTTTTAAAAAAAAAGTCTTATAAATAAAAAGATATCTTATTATTATTTTTATTTATAAATATTTTCATTTAAGAATTATTTATGTGCAATAATATTATGGACACCTGTCTTTTTCGACCCATGCTATTATACTAAATAAAATATTTTCTTGTTAAATACTAAACAAAAATCCACAAGATTCAGGCTATATAATGAAAATTCCTCTATTATTAAACTGTATTATATTATACAGTCTAGTCAGAAAATTTAATATCATTACCATAATTATTGATACAAACTTGGAAAATTTTCCAATATTTAGGAGATTGACTAATCTAAACAAAACAACAATTTTTGTCATTTTCAATTCAATTAATATTTTTTTAAAGGTCATTGAAATATGTTTTTTTAGTAATATTATTATAATTTAATTTTTATATTTTATAAAATTATTTCTTTAACTGTATATAATAATATTGTATATCGTTCGTACCATAATTGAATATATCTAAAGATTATATTGTTATTATTCTGCAGAAGTATATATATTACATTATCATCATAACAACAACAAAATAAGCTTACCAAAGCATCTACACCCTAATAAGGATAATATTTTATTATGAATCACAGACATTCACTACAAAATATAGCAATAATCTTTATATATTTTTCTTAAGTCATATCGAAATAATATATAGCTACATATATACATTATAGGATTTTTTTTTCAGCCTGTTAATTTATGTTATGGAAAGTTACTAAGTTATAATAATAATAAAATATCTTGAAAATTATTATTGAGAAGTTAGAAAATCTTGTTGTTAGATATTAAATATTATAGTATAATATTCAATATATCCGATTAGTTTAACACTTTGTGAATGAATTAAAACTTTATGCTAAAACTCAAATTAGCCAGTTTTGAGAAGATAAAGAGCAAAGTGATAAAATGACCGATAATCGGTAAATACCACTGACTGAAGCCAATCGGATCTACCTACATATATAATCATCTATATATATGTAGGTAGATAGTTCATCGTATGACGAGCTGCTAAACCTAAAAAGATGTGTTGAAGATTTATTATAGAGAAGAAAATGCTGAACTACTAAATAAATTAAATTATCACATTTTCTTCTAAGTTGTACCATTGAGTAATAATCTATATAAGAGAAGTTAATTTCATACACTTTTTTTTCATACAAATTTTTCTAAACAGAATTTTAAAATGATGCTTTTTTTGAATGTATTTGTAATTTTTTTAAATTTATATGTTTGTATTGTACATCCTTTATGAACATGCATAAGGCTATGACAATACAAAAAACTTGCTCTTTTCTCTATTTTATTAAATCATAAATATACAAGAAAAAGCAACAACGATTGCCAACAACTATTAGCAATTAGCAAAGCAACAACAAATACATATTATATCGTGGTTTCTCTATTATTTTGTGTCTTCAGATTGCAAGGAATTTGTAAATTTAAAATATTTTCTAATATTTTATTTCAATTTTATGTATTCTGCTTTACATTCTTAATTTAGGGGTTTTGTAGTTCTTTTAAATATATAATGTGCTAATTCTGTTGGGTTGCGCTAAAAGTCGTTTAATGTATGTAATAGAATTTTATGTACATAAATCTACTTCTTTAAAATAAGAAAGTAATACTTCTGATTAATTTATTTGGAATTAAAAATTAAAATATTAATACAACTTTTTTTAACGAATATAAATATATATATATATATATATATATATATATTAAACTTCAGTTTGGTTTTATAATAGTAATAATTTTTGTACATTTTTATTGTTTTTTTTATTACAGTATAAATTAGTTTTTACTCTTTTTATTTTATTAATTGTAGAACTTTCCATTTTATAATTTTTTTTTTTACAACTAAATTTAATTAATACAAGTATAAATTAATTCAATATATGGACTTCTTGATGGTCTTCTTTGAATTCCTTCATGAAATTTTTTGATTTTTCAACACATCTATCAGTAATAATTTGTTTTAAATTAAAAAGATGGAAATTTTTATAAAAATAAGCATCAAATAATTTAAACCATTCAAAGGTTTCAGCAAAATAATAGAGAAACCACGATGTAATATTTGTTGTTGCTTTGCTAATTGCTAATAGTTGTTGGCAATCGTTGTTGGTTTTTCTTGTATATTTATGATTTAATAAAATAGAGAAAAGAGCAAGTTTTTTGTATTGTCATTGCTTATGCATGTTCATAAAGGATGTACAATACAAACATATAAATTTAAAAAAATTACAAATACATTCAAAAAAAGCATCATTTTAAAATTCTGTTTAGAAAAATTTGTATGAAAAAAAAGTGTATGAAATTAACTTCTCTTATATAGATTATTACTCAATGGTTGTACATATATCCTTTTAATTTTTTCAAACAATTTTTAAAAAAAAAAATTTAAAATTCATTTATTTTATACAGTTTAGTTCAGCATTTTATTCTCTATTAATAAATCCTCGATTTTATTTTTTTATAATTTTTTCTCGAAAACGTGTTGCAATTCGTCATACGATTGAACTATTTGCTGAAGCAGCTCTAATGTTGTCATTACTACTTTTCAAACAAAATCACTAACAATAAAATGTCCAATTTTTCTCATTTTTATGAGACATTTAACAAAAACAATTCAATTTAAAGGGTGATCTATTATTCAATATGAAATGTTATCTTAAATAAAACATATAAAGAATATATTGTAGAATTTTTTTCATATATATGTTATAGAGTCGTTTTACATGCAAGCAAATGCGTAAAAGTTATTAAATTGTAAAAAATTTGATTATTTTATTTGGGTTTATTGGAAAAGTAAAATGTATAACAATAATTTAAGCATCTTAATAACAACATTAGAACTGCCATAGTCGTCTAAGTATTGAAAATGACTTTCCAATTATCCCCTGGCAATCGAAACGGTAACGTGGTAACTGATGATCATATAGTGTTGTACAATTATTACAATTAATCAAACTATCAGATACAATCAATATTTCCGAAGTTGGCTCATAAAATAAAAAACCTTTGGATATCACCCTTTATAAAGTAGTTTTTCTATTGCAGTTTTGGTTGATCCTTTATTTCGTCTTAATGACATGTTAAGTATTAAAAGAAATATCACAGAAAAACTCAAATTTACTCTTTTTCTACTTTATTTCCTCACATTTTTGCTGTGTCCCAAAAAAAAATTTGATTGAAATCTTTTCTAATCTGTTTTGTAATAAAATGTTTTGTCTCGTTATTGTTATTTTTCATGATTGTTTGCTGCTCATTAGAAACATAATTTTCATTTGATTCACAAAATTCATTTTATTTTTCTTATTATGTTACTTAACAAAAACTTTCATCCTTAATAGGCTTTTAGATTATTTTCTTTTGCTTTCACAATCTATAATTTCTTTCTTTTTTTGCAATTTCCATTTTTTTTATTTCTTCTTCAACTTCTTGAATGATGAGTAGTAGTAATGTAAAAAACGTGATTCTAGGTAAGGTAGACAACTTTTATTAATATAAAAAAAATATAATTATAAAAAGAAAATTAATTGCATTGAAGCGAAAACTTAATAAAGAATATTCAATTGATATTTAGAAAAAAAAACTGATTAAATTTGGATATAAATCTAATTTGGTACTACATAAATTCCCTCGTTGTGTATAGCAGAGTTATGTACATAATAATCCGAAATTCATCAGACCTATACAGACAGTTATTTTTAAAGTCATTCCGCGGAATCATAAGAGTTTTGCGAATTTATTCGCGGAATCGTAGAGTTCTGTGAAATGAGTCATTGCTGCATTTTGTCGAACATTACATTAAAAATAATTATAATAAAGAAAGTTTTATTATTTAATCGTCAACATAATCAAACCAATAACAGCATAACTATTAATATTGTCTGGCATAACATTTTTATTGTAGGACATTTTTTTGAAGTTCGTTCGTTTATATTTATTTAATTTCGAAAATTTCAAATTATATTTTAAAAAAACTTTCAACTTTGAAAGTCCTATACATAATTTGCTTCAAACCTTTATACGAATAAAAAGAACAAGCCATTACAGTGCACTTTGAAATGATTTCTGAGTCTATTTGGAACTTTTTCGGTCACTAATTAGGTACTGTATTATGTACTTATTTATAATTTTTGAAAATTCGTGATTAAAAAGGCAGTGAAATCTATTCCGAGTTTAATAAGAAATATCATAAATTATGATACGAAGAAAAATCTATGTTTTGCGACATTAAAATTTTTTATATTAGGTAAATCATTAAAAAATTAAAAATCATATTTTAGAAATATTTTATAATATTTCTTTGGACTATTAATGAAACATTTAAAATAAAAGTGATAAAATTTACTGGTAAATGAAACAAATGTAAAAAATGATTTCATATTTAAATAATTCACGAAAATAAAAAAACTTTCTTCAATTAACAATAAACTTTCAAAGATCGGAATTTTTCTTCTTAAAAACAATTTAATTTAATAATGCTGCCAATATACTATCCAATTTCGTTGAGCGAATTGTTTTCAATCTTGAAAATGGTTGAAAAATATAGTTTGTGGATAGTTGTACACCTGTTTTCATGGTTGACAATTGGTTTTATATGGGCATTTGTTTGATGGTAAGTTTACCTAGTGTATGAGGAAATTGCATAACCAAAATGATGTTTCTTCAAGTTTTATGTCAAAAACATATGTTTTCGTTATCAAAAATATCATTATTCTATAAAATAATTGAAATTAAAATTATTTTTCCACCAAACAGTTGACCTTAACCATCTAAAAAAATCTTGGGTGTAACTTGTTGTATAGTGTATAGACAGCATTAGTTTAATTTTGTGTATTTTTCAACAAAAAAAAAATATATTCAACTTTTTCAATTATAATGGTTCTCTTTTTTAATTAAAATAGTTTTTAAATACAAAAATTTTCAGCATCAATTAATTGCATTAGAAATTTTAATATACACTAAATTTTTTGTTAAAATGAGCATTTTAAAATATTTATTTTCAATTTGTATTATGGTTTTAAACTGCAGGAGAAACTAATCAAATACTAATTGTGATTTAATTATTTTATAGTTGAAAATATTTTTGTATCAACCTAATTAGTTCATATTATCGACATATGCGTATAGACATTTTTTTGTGTACACGATCTGATATTGACAAGTAGACAAAAATGTGTCCACTTGTCCAGGTTGTGTATTAATCATGTAAATCTGTATTTGGAATAAAGAAACTTAATTGAGTTTTGTTTTTCTAAGGATGAAATTTTTGCTTTGGAACTTTGGGATGAAAATGGAACCTATAAGGAGGCGACTTGACATTGCACATCCAATGAATATGTTGAAATAAGTTTACAAGTTTAAATTGGTCAGAAGTATTCCCCACCCTCGCGATAGATCTTAGAATATTACTATATCATTACCTGTACATTTGCTAGGGCAGAAAGAAGCTTTTTAAAGCTGAAAATAATAAAATCTTATTTGAGATTACAAACATGTCAAGATCATTTAGTTATTCTAGCTACAAGATAAATTCAATTCAATTGGGATCAATTGCGAATGGAAGATTTGGTTAAGGATTTCGCAGAATTATAAGCTAGCAAAATTAACTTTTAATTATGAATTGTATGTATTATTTATTTTTGTATAAATAGAAATTATCTAGTCTAGGGTGTTTCTATTTTCCATCAACTTATTTCAGTTCTTAATTTTGCGGCTGCAAAATTTCATCTCGCCTACTCACAGAAAACTACTTATATAGAAATATTTATTGATTTATTTTATGCTGTTTGGATGTTAATCTCAAATATTAAAACTTAATCAACTGTGCATAATTATAATTCTAATTTTATTAGTTGACGTTTGACGAAAATTGTTTTATAACTAATTATAAAGGTGTTCATGAGATTTATAACTAATTATAAAAGTGTTCATGAAAATTGTCTCGAGGCAAACTACTAGTGGTTAGAAGTCATTATATTTTTATCTCATGAGTCATGGTCATGACACAGCGACAGCGTGCGATGAGACAAGACATTTTGTAGTTAATTGAAAACTATATCCAGAAAACAGAAAACCATACAATCATTTATCTCATATTTTCATGATATGTAGTTTTTTTAGATACTATTAAACAGATACAGTGTCTCATGAAGCATCAAAAATTTACACATAAGACAAATATCACGACATTTGTCTTACCGTATATCAATATTATAACAACTGTTGTATCGGCACCTTAATACTTAACAGTCGTATTTTCCATTTTTAAATTGTTTCAATAAATTTATATATGGAATGAAGAAATTCCTTATATTTTCTAAATATTATTAATATCTAAACTAGATTTAGTCTAAAGTCTAATCTAGACTTAGATTATATAATTAAAAAAATTGGAACGAAATTAATAAATAAATATAGTTAAATACAAATATAATGAACTCAAAATTCCAAAAACTATTAAGCACTTAAATTTTCAGGTGACATTATGTAAAAAAAATATCAAAATTAGTTTTAACCTTAAATTTATTTATGAATACATTTCCAAAATAATTCATAATTAACACAAAACATAAATTTATTTATAGAATTATTTTTAAAATTTATATTTTAATAAATCATTTTCACAAAAATTTTAATTACGGTTGCCGGAAATATTCTAAAAAGGATGTTTTTTTTACGTAAATCCTTTAAGAATAATTTTATATTTTTCTATTAATGTTTAATTAACAAAAACAAACTAAATCTAATATTCAATCATAATTATAAATTAGCATTATATATTTAATAATATTGCTATAAATATTATCAAATAAATTCCATTAATACCATCTTCTTTCAAAATAATGATGTCGTTCTGTACACCAAAAAGTGATTAGAAAATTATACCTGATCTTAAATGTATTTTCGTTATCCAAACCAAAAATTATAAATAAAACGATGTACAATTAAGTTATAATAAGATAAGTTTTCTATTTTACCAATTAAGGACATTACATTAAATTAGGCGATTTGAATAGAAATTATATAATAAACTTTATATACATTTTTGTAATTATATATTTATATAATTTTTCAACGTTATCCATTAATTAAATGAAAATAAATTACAAACGTATAACAATAAAAAAAATTAAAAATTATTCTATTTTTATATATTAATATTTGTATTTTGTTGTTATATATATATATATTTACTATCAATAACATATAATATTTAATAATCCCAAAAGTCATATTTATATTACAGAAACATTTACCAAATCAAAAATTATTTTAGCTTCTGGATTTTATTTTGCTCTTCAAATTTTTCTTTTTTTTTAAACAATTCGAAAACAAATATCGTTGTAGGTTCCGGCAAACTAAATAGAATGATTTAGTATATCTGGTTACAGAAATATATTCTGTTCTTTTTTTTTTCCTGGGTAAATAAATTGCCCCCAAATGGTCATCCGGCATATAAATTATTATATATTTTCTTATAGATTTTTATATGGAATTTTCGAAATGGTGATAGGTAAACTACCAAATTGTTAAATCTATTCTCTATAAAAGAAAATGGAATCTCTAATGTCGGTCATTCAGGCCCATTAGCATGTAAATTGCCCAAGGACTATAACAATAATCTATTTTATAAAATATATATATATATATATATATATATATATATATAAATATCCTTATCTACTACATATATATCTAAATATATTTCTATGAAATTTTTTATATACATGAAAATTATATGGAATAAAAATAAACGATACAAATTACGATTACGAATATCATTTGTCGAGACTGAAATTTCTTTAATATCAATTGATGAAAAAATTTAAAAATATTTATATATTTTAGTACATATTATTTTGGTTATCTATTTCTATTGGATAAAAAAATTAATTCACAATCACAATTAAAATTGTATATGAAATTTGTATATTAAATGTAATAAAAAAAGGATATTATTATTAAGAAAAATAAATCTGCACAACAAATTGCTGAATTTAAGAAGCTTTTAAGGGGCAACATACCAATAAGGGGAAATTTAGTTTTTAAAGTAGCTCTTTAGCACTGTTTTGAAACTGTTTTGATATATGAGGTTATATTAGATCCGTTAATACCGTTAAAGATATTATATTCGTTTTATTGTGTTCTTCTCTTTTATTAATGGATCTACTAACAAATATCTTTTAAAGCTTATTTTCACTGATCCAATAACATAATTAGTTTCATTCTTAAGGCTCCATTTTCTTGGCAACGAGAAGATGGTCCTTGCATTGATTTGGATTAGATACATGATTACTAATAAACAAATGTGCGGTTTTCGTAAGCCCTTTACTGGCTAGTTCGTTTAATTCGTTAAGCCAATTTCTAGTTCGGGCTAGCGCTTGGCACTTGCAAATGAAATGCAAAAATAATACAAAATTATTGTAAATGTGTATAAAAATAAAACTCATAGTATGTTGTTTAACAGCAATTTATGTCCAACAGTTTTTTGTAATTAACATTATCTTTGTAACAAACAGTGGTTTCTTCAAAAATTGCTCATCTTTATTATTTATTGATTTAATTTTATATTTTTATTTGTTTAATAATAAATAATATTATTAAAATAACTATAATAAGTATAAATATGCGTAATCACGAATCCAACCTGTGTACAAAATTTAATTGAAATTGAATAATATTTACCATATGTTCTAGAACATATGAAATATTAATCGGAAATTTTAGCATGGACCCCCTGAAGGTATTAACTTCTATCATGGCCAACACATGCATAATAAGCAGGTCTACCTTTGTACCAAATTTCATTAAAATCAGATAATAATTACATGCTATAAAACACGTAATTATATAAAATTCGGAAACTAAAACTGTTTTCTAGGAACCCCCTGAAGGTCTCCAAATTTCAGGAGAGCCAACTAGATCACAAAATTAGCCTATATATAAAATATCTTTGAAATCGGTTAACAATTACTATATGCTGTAGAACATATTAAAAAAAAAAAATTAAAAATAAAATCGGAAATTTAACATGGACCCCCTAATCCTACTAATCTGTAATTTGGTCAACCTATGCAGAATCATGAACTCAACCTGTGTACCAAATTTCATTGAAATCGGATAATAATTACGAGCTGTAGAACATAAAGCAAATATTCTTCGGAAACTAAGCTGCTCATATATTAGTTTCCCATGAACGTACTATACCTACCAACTACAAATTTGTGGAGTATCAAGTAGATAACTAAATGAAACTGTGTATTTAATATCATTGAAATTGGGTGAAAGGTACCGTAGATATAGAGAGTTGAACTTATGAAAAGTAATTACGGATTTTTACATGGACCCACTGAAGTATCGACTTTAAATTTTACAAACACCAAGTACATACGGAAACTATCATATGTACCAAAATTTATGCTAATTAGATAAAAATTACTATATGCTCTAGAGTATACGAAATTTTAATCGGAAATTTTACCAGGGACCCCCTGAAGTTACAGACCTGTATCTTGGTAGGCTTGTGGACAATCATGATACCAACCCATGTTTTAAATTTCATCCAAATCTGAGACATGAATTTTTTTTTTACATTTTTCCGTAGAACAAAAACACGTAGGTTCCCACATAAATGGGGAAATCTAACATGGTCCCACTGAAAATATCGATCTCATCTTGTACCGGCACCTGCGCGAAGTCTGTTAGAGTCTGTGTACCAAATTTCATTAAAATCGGACAAGCGGTTCTAGGAGATGTTGCTGCGCACATAAAAAGCGTACGCGTACGCGTCCCCCGGACACTTTTTTTTTTTGCATTTTCGGACTCCCCGACCTCGGAAACGCCTAGAAAAAAATTTTGAGCGAACTTTTTTTTTTGACCATCCAACCCATCACCAGACTTCATAGTATTTCATACTATTCGTAATAATTAATTAAATAAACTATATTTTTTTTTCGTTTTAGATAAATATTAATTTATAATCAAATTTAAAAAATTTAAAAAAACTTATAAGAAAAATTTATTACATTATGTAAATTCTATGTATGTAATCACTTCATTTCTATATGCTACACATAATATATAGTAGTTTGCAAATTTGCATATTTTCTTAATTAGTGACAATTTTACAAGTCCAGAGACCAATTAATAGGATTTTAAGTTCAGATGACATTATGGTAGGATATTATTTGTTATATATAAACTGCAAATATGAAAAGTTATTTTACACATGTAAGAATATGTATGCTAAATAACATAAGATTTTCTTTCAAAATTTCATAAAACAATTGTTACATATAAAAAAATTTATTAATACAAGAATTCCATTTACCATAGTATATAAAGAAATTATTTGTAGAGATTTAAATATTTATGTAAAATAGAAGCATATCTTTTCCTATGTGATATATTCAAATTTTCTTAATTAAAAGATAAATATAAAAAGAATTTATTAAATTTAAAGTTTTACAAATAAAATTTTAATAAAAAAATTGAAAATTTTTGTAAAATATTTATTACAAAAATTAACTTTCGCATGTTTATAAACTTTTATAATTTGTCATCAAAATTGTATTAATTTTATGTAAGAAATTCAATAACATACACGATTAATCATATTGATGTCCTGTGGACAAAAAAATACCATAAATTGTATATAAGACCAATGTGTAACCCCCCGTGCGGTGCAAACCAAAAATCACATAAATATTAAATATTGTAGTTATTTTCATATATATTCACAACAAATAACTTTAATTCAAGAATATAGTTTTTTATTATATTAATATATTATTTGTTAAATTAAAGATCTACTATTTTTTTATGTATATATTATATTGATTAAATATATAACTAAATATAACTATAGAAACCATTTCAAAATATATCAGTAAATGCAAAGGAATGTAAATAAATGGAAACAAATTTAAACGAAAAACTAATACATTTAATTTACATTTTCATATTTTTGTCTTTAAGTATATACGTAAAAAGTTTTTATTTAAAAAATTAAATTGATTTTAATAATAATAAAAAAAAACAAAAATGTTTTGGAAAAAACTTTGCATTCGATATTACCCACCAGGTTTGTACCCAAAATAATAAAAATTTAAAATTCCCGAAAATTTATAAAATAATAAATATGATATATTTTATTTTATTTCTTTTTAATAATACAAATGAAAAAGGAATAGCACTTTACTATCGTACTCCCATCGGTATTGATGAAATCAAGCACATTGACCTATTTGATTTGGATGACAAGTAAATTTTGAATTTATATAATATTTTTTGTTTTGTTTTTATTGTTTTATTTTTAACTTTTAAGAAAATAAATTTATTTTCTGTACAGTATTAACAATTCAAAAACTTTTAAAATTTATAATTCACATGTACGAGCCATAATACTTCTTTATGAATGGTTTAATTTTACAAATTTTAACACTGTATGAGTTTAAAATACATATTAATAAAATAATTAAATATGTTATCGTAATTTTTATATTCGTAAAGACTACAACATATCAATTACGATACTAATACTGTTAACTGCTAAGTTAAGTGCTATAGAAGGACTTGAACCTGTCTTTATGTTGTGAGTGATTTTAGTCATTTCTAAGTACCTAACCTATATCATAGGATTCTGTATACCTCTAGAATTATTATGAATTTTGATAATTATTTTATAAATTATCTATTAGGTTATTGTTGATAAGAATTTCTTATGTGATAAAATATTAACAATAATTTATATCTCGATAAGTATATCATTTGAAATTTTTATAGCTAAAGTAATTCGAACAATTTGAATTTTTTAAAATTTTTATTAAACCCTGGTTACCACCAAAAATCATTTAAATATAGATATTTCAATCGTATGGCAAACTACGAAACCTAAAATAAAGTTTGAGAATTTAATAACTACTCCCATCGGTATCGGTACTTCTAGTAATAAGTTAAAATTAAAAATTTTACCTATTATGTAATTCAAAAATAATTAATGTAAAAATAAATTTATTTTTTAAATCTAGATCAATTATTATGTATTAGGACTCATACTATACATTTATTACAACTAAATTTTTCTTATTATTATTATTTTTTCCTTGCGAATATATATAAGAACAAATATTGATCAACTTGCTAGAAATCTAATCTTAACGGATTCACTAATAACATCGGATATTTATACACCATTGAAAAATGCTTTAGATAAATTACAACAAAAATTAAAAGAACCAACTAAAAATAAATTTTATATATATCGAACTTTACATTCACATATACTTCCGCTAACTAATGTTAGTTTTGATAAAACTGGTGAGATATGCCTAACCGGAAGCTATGATAGAACTTGTCGCATTATAAATACAAAAAATGGTATTGAAGAGAAATGCTTAAGGGGTCATGATAATGTTGTATTCTCAGTTGGTTTTAATTTTCCAATATGGTAAGTTTTTCTTTTTTTATTTTATGTATAATTTTCTATTTATTTTTATATTTTTAAGATTATTTGTTATTTTTTATTATATAAAACTTTACAAAAAAAAAATCTTAATATATTTTTATTTATTTTTGTTGATTGTATAGTCCGATATGGATTTAGATTTTGGTTTATCAAAAGAAATCTTGATTCATGGAATATGAAATGTTCTAAGATTGTTTATATACCCTGTTTCTTTTTGGTGACAATAAATCTATATACAACATAAACATATAATACAAACTTATAAATTCACAAAATATATACAAAATTTAAGCATAAAATTTAATAATTTTGTTGAGTTTTGCTATTCTATATAATTTATGATTTTATAGTATTTTTATGCGCGGATATAATAAAAATAAATAATCATACACTTGCCAGTCAAATACATTTTTATACAGTAAACTATAATAAAGAAAATAGTTTACAGATTCAAATCACAAAGTTTTTTCGGAACACCAAAATAATGAAATTATAAAATTTAAATAATTGTATAAAAAATAATTTATGGAGCTAAATAAACGTTTAATGACTAGGATCTAGGAACTGGTAATGATTTATTATATGATTACGTTAAGGCAACAAAATAACTTTATTATCTTGTGTATTGCTGTAAGAGAGTTCAATTTCTGACAAAACTACACTTGAAATTTGGATATATAATGAACCCGATTTGGAAGAACTTTTATTCCATTTTCTATGAAAGTGCATAAGAAATTAAAATAATAAAATGTATTTTAATAAAACACAAAATTTATTATTTAATTTGAACTTTTGACATATATAATTCACAAATTCTTAAAGTTTTTATATATTATTTTATCCTAATTCCAGCATATATTCCAACATATATATTTAAATATAATATATCTATATACGGTATATATATATATTTACTTCATTAGAAATAGGAATCGAAATATTTCTAATTGAGGATAGAAAATAAATTTTTAACCTCAAGCATGAAAACGTTGTTTTTTTTCTACTCAGTATGAAGCATATTTGAATTTATCATTTCATTACGTCTCACAACATTTTTGGTTAGAGCGTATATATTACTATAGCTGAGTATTTCAATGAAGTATATGAATATATTTTGACAAAACATAACTTTATCAAAAGAATTATCGAAAGCTATTGTTATAATAGAGCTATTTATTTCTATTTTGCCTTTCATCAAAGACTATATAATTACAAGTAATATATTCTTTGCTTTCATGAAAATGCAGAACCAAAACTTTAGAGTTTAGTTACGTTATGAATCCAGCCTAAAGCAAAAAAAAAAAAGAAATTCGGATTTGATTCGGATGTCAAGGCAGCACAAATATGTCTTAGCGATATTTCATGATATTTTGTAGTTACATATATATATTACTATATATGATTATATTTAATTTGCTATGCATGTTTAATTAACCAAACAATTGTACTTGCCAGTTCATAGAAGTACACATTTATAGATTTAAAAACGGATTAAAAAAATGCAAAATTAGAAAACACTTACAATGTACAAATTTCTAAGTTTCTCAAATTATGTCGGTAAAATTTTAATATTTTAATTTATTGGAATTTAAAATTTAATTTCTTAAAAAACACTTCAAAATATACATATACGATATACGACACTTAACTATAAGGTGACGAAATATAAATTTTCCATATACCAAATATAATCTGCATATCACAAAAAAAACATAAAAATAATTTATTATCTACTTTACTTGTAGCGATAGAATTATTACAGGATCTTTTGATAAAACAGTTAAAATTTGGAATACTGCAACTGGTATATGTTTAAATACATTATATGGTCATAATGCTGAAGTTGTTTCAGCTGAATTTCATCCAAATAATTTTGATACATGTGTTAGTGCATCGATGGATAATACAGCACGGATATATCATGTAGAAACTGGACAAGAAATAATTTTACTAGATAAACATTTAGCAGAAGTTATTGTTGCTAAATACAATCGTGAGGGAAATTTATTACTGACAGGATCTTTTGACAATACTGCAATTATATGGGATACTAGAACAAAAGAGTAATTATTTTATATTTTTTTAATATATCGTGTATATATACCAAATTATATATAATTTGTGGGAAATGGTTGGTAGTTTTTGTAAAACTTTTTTAATAAAATATTTATGTCACTCTTATTTGCATTATAATATAATAGAATATGAATAGCTAAACAAACTTAAAATTAGGAAAAGATTGATAAAACTAAATTAGTTTTATTTCCATATTTCCAAAAAAAATGTAGAAAAAAAAAATATTTATATTTATATCACTTTTTATATAAAACTATATAAATTATAAATTACTATATCCTTATATTATACACATTCTCGTTATTTTCATTTTATATGGTTCCACTTTAAAAAAATTGTTTCTGGAAATATTAAAGAATTGTTTATCATTTACAAGGACATACAGCAGAATTAAGTAATTGTTTATGGAATTTTTCCGGAAATTTAATAGCAACCGGATCTTTAGATACAACTGCTAGAGTTTGGGATTTACGGATGCAACATAATAATAACAATAATAATAGTTTACATTTAATAAAAGGACATACTGATGAAATATTAGATATTGCATTTGATTCAACTGGAAGGAAGTTAGCAACTAGTAGTAGTGATTGTACAGCTAAAGTTTGGAATGTAAATGGAAATGATTTGAATTTATTATCAGAAATGTTTGGCCATAGTGATGAGGTATCAAAGGTACCTACATAATTATATAAAATATAATTTCGTATTCATATACATATATCTTGATTATTTTGCATTAGGTTTGCTTTAGTCCATCAGGAAATTTATTACTTACTGCATCTGCAGATTATTCAGCAAGATTATGGAATACTGATACTGGTGTATGTTCACAATATTTAGATGGACATGATTCAGATGTTTTTTCATGTGCATTCAGTTATACTGGTGATATTATATTAACTGCTTCAAAAGATAATACATGTAAAATTTGGAGATGATATGAATGGTATACTGTCAATTTAGATGTTGATAGTGATTAAAAATTGTTATTGTTATTATTAAAAAATTTATTGAATTTATTGGATATTGAAATAAATATTTTTACAAAATGTTTATATATGGTATATTAAGCAAAATACAACTTTAAAAAAATGCCTTCACGTTTAGCATCGATAAAAAAAAATAACTTAATAGTATATGATTACAAAATTATATAAATATTTAAATTTTTATCACAGTTATGAAACTTTTAATATTAAACTTAATAACCTATCCCTATTATTTTCATCAATTTTACTCCTACTAATCTTCATCTGATATTTCTATAAAATTGTTAATAATTCTACGTCTTTTATATTCATTTCCTTTAATATTTAATTCTTTTTTTCTTTTCATAGTTTTTTTTCTTGCTTTTAAAATAGCTTCGGCCTGTTCGAGTGGACAAATTTCAGAAACTTCACCATCAAAAACATTATCCTCATCACTGACAACAAATGAACAATCATTGAATGTAACATCTGGATTTACCGGTTGTGAAAATATTCTCGATAAATCCATAAATTTCCGTTGTGGTGGTATTTTAAAAGCACCACGTACCAAATGTTGAGGACTCCTTAATATATATTTATTTTATTTAATTAATTTAGCTAATTAAATTAATAATTTTCAATTTATAATACCTAATCGATTGTAAATACTTCGCATGCATATTAACATTAGGATCATCTTCTTCTTCTTCACTGTCCGTTACAACAATTGAATCAACAATATTAGTTCCATCACAGATGTCATCATCAGATGAATCATTACCACTATGAACAGCTTCATTATCCAAAAATTGTTGATAACGTTTTCGATGTTTTCGTCGATTTTTTTTACGATCATTACAACGTTGTAGAGCACGAATTTTAGTTGGTGTAATCTGTATAATAAGAGAAAAACAAATTAGTATTAAGATTTATTAAAATAGTTTTTATAAATTTATACCCGAAGTTCCTGACTTAACTGGCAAATTTCATTATCATCAGCCCTTTCTTCATCTGACTCGCTACTCTCTATTATATTATTCAATTTTCTACACGGTCGACGTATAATACTTTCTTCTGCAGTTGTATTTAGAATTTTTAAATAATTAATATCAGCTGATACATTAAAAAGACATTTTGTTGCCGTTCCTGTATCGTTTTGTTGTACTACACTTTTAATTTCTTTAATTTCACTAGTTGGGGTTGGATGTGGTGAATTATTTTGTCTTGTCAAATGCTTTAATTGGGAGAAATTTGGCCTTCGTCGTCCAATAATTGATGGAGATATTAGTATACCATTATTATTCATTTTTTCCGATGTATTTTCTACACGTGATGTACGTTGTTGTATTTCATTAGTTGATTTTGACGAAGAATAATCGAAAATATCATCTGAAATCTGCCGACATATTGTACCTTTCAATTTTTCAGGTGACATATTTTCTTTGGAATTATTTTCAATCCATTCACTTTCTGCTTCAAATGGTTCTAAAAAATCATTTAAATCAAAGTCTTCTAATTCTGGATTTGTTATAATATGCTTCTCCTTTTCTGCTCTTTCCTTTTCAGCAACAATTTCAAGGATTTTATCCACCCCAATCATTGACATTGACATGGATTGTTGAATTGTATCATTTTGACTATATATTGTAGATTCTTTTGTAAGATTCTTTTGGAGATTCTTTTGTAAATCATATTTTTTATTTTCAATACTAGGGCTTGTTTTCGGTTTAATAAAATTATAATCATTTTCAGATACAACATTGTCAATTGTTGATTTTACAATGTTTATTGAAGATTTGTTTAATGATTCTTTAATTTGTTGTTTGTCTTTACTAGGGCTAATTTGTGGTTTTATGAAATCGAAATTTTTTAAATTCGAAACTACATTATTTTTATTAATTTTTTCTTTGGAAGGACTTTTTATTTCAGGTAGAATAGATTCCAATGGTACTTGTTTGATACATTCCATATTTTTGTGACAATTATTTTCAATTGAATTTAAAATATCATTAGTTGCAAAAATTTCATCAAAATCATCATCGAATAAATCAGAAGATATTTCATAATTTTTGTCTAAATTATTTGAAATAAATTTTGAATTTATATTATTATTATTTAAGTTATAATTTTTTGATTGTTCAGTAGCGGAAGAATCAGTTTTCAATAAATCATCTTTTTTGGTTAGAATTGTATTTTGCTCATAAGATAATTTAGTTGCTTTTGTTTTTATATCATTTTTATTTATTTCATTTTCCCCAGTAATATTTTCTTGTACAGTTGGTAAACATTTTCTATTAACTCCATTTTGAAAAGCTATTGTCATTGGACTATTAATTAATATTTTACCATTTTGATTATTCAATTTCTTATTAATGGGTGTTGATTGATTTTTTATTTGATCATCAGGTTGTGTCCATTGATTTGAGTATTTTGATTCATTTTCGAAATCTAAATCAAATTCGTAATTACTTGTAGATGCATCGGTTTCATTATCTAATAAATTTTTATTACTAATAGAAGCATTATTGTCATTGTCACTACATATTTTGACAACTTCAATCTTCTCTTCTTCCGGTTCTAATAAATTTATATCAATTTCACTCAATTTTTGCATTATAAAGCCTTGTACACTATCCGTAAATTCTCTTTCTTCGAATTCTTCAAAAAAATCATCAAATGTATCATCTAATATTTTAATTTCATTGCATATTTTTAATTTATTATCAGTATTTTGTTTTAAAAAAATTTCAATATCACTTTTATCACCCAAAACATCTGTAATACTTGAATAAATTAATCTAAGCTGTTTTTCGGCATCATCGGCCAAATTATCAATTTCTTTACAATTTAATGACCAAATAACTTGCATTGCTTCAAATTTTTCTCGTACAAAGTTTACATTATTTTGTAAAATAAATTTTTTCACATATTTATCAACATTTTTTGATTGTATCATTTCCAAAATATTTGAATAATTTGGTAAATTTGTTTTTTTATCTAACTTACGTGCTAAATGATTTAATTTTCGAAAGTTTGATTCTATATTAATACTAGTTTTATTACTAATTTGACTTAAAATTTGTACTTGTGAAGATGAAGTTTTTGGTTTTTCAAATTGTGTTACTGGCGAGAAATCATTTATTAAATTATCAACATTAATTAAATCATTATCTGGGATAATATTAGATTTTATTTCAGGTGAACAAAAAATCTCTTTGTCCTCATTGTCCAATATAATTTTCTTGAAAAAATTTCGAACATCTGCAGTAGGTGGATCAATTTCAATCATTTTTCTTCTACATTTTTTATTGCCCTTGGTATTTGTTTTTTTGATTATTTTTTTATTATTTGAATTCTCTTGTTTATCTTCAACTTTCATAAATACCTCAAGACATTTTGGATTGTATTCGGGTGGAACGATTCTTGGTGATCTTTTATACAATATATTATTTATAGAACGATTCTTTGAAATTTTTTGATTGACTTTATCCCGAGTAGCTAAAACTTCTTTTACTAAACTATGCTCCTTACCTTCGGTTGCTAACATAATAACTTGTCCCTGTTGTTTACGGCCAGTACGTCCAATACGCTGAACAAAACGTGTTGGATTTTTAGAACTTATATCAAAACATATTATTAAATTCACTTCACCAACATCAATGCCTTCTTCAGCAACTGATGTTGCAATTAAAGTATTTGCCATTCCATTTCGAAAATCATTCATTACTTGCATTTGTTCTTTTTGACTTACAGCTCGTATTGAACCTGTTCCTCCTTGACCTAAAAAAATGTTTTTAAATGAGATTTTTTTATAAATACAAAAAAAAAATTTACTTACCAACAAAAATTCTAGGTAATATTAGTGGACGACTTTGTAGTAACAAACGATGTAATAACATAACAGATTCACGAAATTCACAAAACACAATTACTTTAGATTCTTTATGTTCCTAAAATCAATTTTGTTTTCATTAAATATATAATTTTGTTCAAATATGTAATTTTTACTTGAAAATGATCAACTAGGAATTCTTTTACCATCTCGAACTTTGGATGACCAAAATCTAAATTATCTGGAATTATTGGAATTTTACCATTTGTCATTGTTTGATCACTAATTGTAAATGGATTTGGACCAACTTCTTGGCGTAAATTATTTAAGAAATTTCTCAATTTCGGATTAGTTTGAACAAAAAATTTTTCATTTTGATTTTCAGTATCATCAAAAAAATTAAGAAAAACTCGTAAACCATGACGTTCTAATAATTCTAAACCATGATAGAGACTTATACATATTGAAAAATCGGTACTAACGATAGAATGTTTCGGATGACGTTGATTTATTGAAATTTCTCTAAACCTTTTCTGTTCCATTACAAGCCAAAATTTTGAAAAATTTCCAGGATTAGCATTTAATACACCATTATCAATTAAGTTTCTAACATAGGGATCAATAATATTAATTAATTCATCTCGAATGCGTGTTAACTGTTCCCCCAATGGAACTAAAATAATTTTTATAGTTTTTCTAAATGTAAATGGTTGTACATCAATTGAATTTTCACTACGAACTTCGACATGTGATATACAAAGATTTTGGATAATTTCCATAACATCTTCTATTCTACGACCTGGTGTTGCGGACAGAGCAATTATACGAAAATACGGATTACGATTATTTATCGTTTGGATAACATCCGTATAAGCATAACGACCTTTAGCTTTATGTGCTTCATCAACAACAACTAATTTAATTTTATGAAATGGAAAATTTAATTCAGGATCATTTATATCAATCTGTACAACTTGTGGTGTTGCAAAAAATATTCTTTTATTTTGCCACAATTCTAAACGTTTGTTTTTATTTTGTTTTCCAGTCATTTCAGCTGTATCATCTACTGGAATTCCCATAATTTTACAACATGCCTCAATTTGTTGACTAACTAATGGTCGTGTTGGTGCCATAAAAATAACTTTACCCGTTGGATACCAACGATAAATATTATACATAACGACAGCTGCTATAAATGTTTTACCTAATCCAGTTGGCAGCACAATTAGAGTGTTTTTAAATAAGCATACTTTACTTATATTATATTGATATGTACGAATTGGATAATTTATTGGATATATATAGTGTTCGCCAGCATTATTATCAAATCCTTTATATGCTTCATCGTTTCGAAGTAACGATGTATCTTCATTATCAAGATCAAATGGTTCCTCAAGATCTTGTAAAAAGGATTCATTTATTTCACTCCAATTATTTGAGAGTTCTTTTTCTGAACTATCAATATTTATTTTTTTATTTAAGTTTGATAAGGATTTATTTAAATCCATTATTATAAAAGAATATAAAACAAAACGAACTTTCCGCACTTTCCATATATTTTGAATTGAATATAAATTATAAACAAAACTATGACAACTAAAATTTGAAGCAATAGATATACTTCAAATTCTTGAACTACGGCAATCACCAATCTTGAGAACGACATTCCCGAGTAACCACAATTTCTTATGACATCAAATTTAATTTTTTTTTTTGTAGTTTATCTTACTGTACGTCAAAGTCAAAGGTATGAACTTTTATTTCACTATTATTTATTTATATAAGGTAGTTTAAATTTCTAAACGCATAGAAACATTGTATTTAACCGGTCAGATAAACGCAAAAGTTTATTTCAACTTTACTTTTCATTGCGAAAAGTAACTTTTAGTATTATTAGTTTACATGAAATTTCAAAAACAAATTAATCAAATATTTTTTCACATCACACTTATAACTTAAAGCATTTTGACACATTAATTGTGGATATGTGAACTAATGTCGTTATTATTGGATTGGTGAATATGTGAACTAATGCCGTTATGAAATATTGAATATGGATTGAATGTGCAGGAACTATATTTTTCATATATAAATAAACAACAATGAAATAAAAAAATAATTTATATACTAATCTAAAATCGAAAAATTTTGAAAAAAAAACGTCTCGAAACAGCAGATATTTTATTATTTAAAGTGACTTATGCCCGAATTACATGTCCGGTTTTCTTTTTTTTTTGTGCTTTGAATAATGCTTTAAAACGTGCAGCAAAGCATATCAAACACATGTATTTTTTATACATGTTTCTGTCAAAAGAAAATAAATTTGTTGTCTCTAAGATAAATATTTTTATAATATTTATTTTTAAACTATTATTTTTTCTTCCATTTTAAATTTTGTTTTGTTTTTAGAAATCGAAATCACTAAATGAAATAACTAAAGTCAAAAATATTTTTTTCTCACAATTGTCTGATGCATTTTTTTAATTTTTGTTGTAGCAGCATTGCTGGCGCGCAGTAAAATTTAGAAATAGAGCTATCTTGCTTCGGCGCAACGCAGTGCGTTGCAACAATGTAATTAGTTACATAGAAAACCCATATTTGTTCTAAATAATATTTGCAGCGAAGCATGCCTCAACGCACCTAAAAAACGCACATGTATTTCGGCCATTATAGCGTAAACCCGATAAACTATATTTTAAATAATAAAATATCTGCTGCTTCGAGAGCTATTGTTTTCAAAATTTTGCAATTTCATTGCTAATATGTACATTATAAAAAACAATATTTTTGTTTTTAGCGTTTTCGAAGTTTTGAAGTAAATTTGTCTTTGCCACAATTAATAATGTTTTGTGGTCGGATTTGAAAAGTTGTTAGGTATGAGAGTAGCTAACTTTACGTTTTGGTTTTGAAGTTTCTTTCTTCAACATCCTCCAAAAATAAAAACTATAGTTGGCTATAGTGAGACATTCACAGAGATTTAATTTTTTGTAATTAATTTTAATGAAATATAGGCAGTAAGGTTAAAAATGCAATTAAAATTAAAGTAATTAAACCGAAATGTATTCTCGTGAAACTGAAATCCGTCATTTAACTTCAGCAGATATTTACAAATTAGGACAAATTCTTGATCAAACCAATTCCTGGAAAAAACTAATGCGAATCATTCCAAACGAAATTTCAAATTTACACCATGATCCTCCAATTGAAACCACAGCTAAATATAATAATGATCACATTAAACTAATTGAAAATGCTAGTATAAAACAAAACCGTATGTCAACAGAAATATTATTTGATGAATGGGGAACATCTGGAAAAATACGTCCAACAATTGGCATTTTACTAAAACTTTTAGGCGATGCCGAATTATATAGAGCTGCAGATTTTGTAGCTGAGTCATTTTTAAATGGTTAATAAATAAAAATTTAGACTTCATTATGTATTAATTAAAATTTCATTACAGAACCACCTCCACCTAGACCGAAAACAGGCCCTGCGGCTAAAATTGATATTTCAATACCATTAGCAACTGAAGAAATTCTTGCTATTGAAGACATATTAAATGATGCCAGTTGTCCTGGCACAAATACATTAAATGAAAATGCCCAAATAGCTAGTGATTTAATTAATAAAGATTTTTATGAAAAATATGGCAAAAATGATAAAAATTTAGACATTGAATATAGTGATTTTATGAAATTTTCATTAAATTCAGAAGAATCGAAATTTCCAGAAAATATTCCTATGGAACTAAATGAAACAAAAAATTCAACTATTAAAAATGATGAAGTGACTTCTCAAATTTATTCAAATCCTAATCAAAATATATCATTATCTAATAAAATAGTTGATACATTGGAAACAAGTGTTTATGATATTCCAATATTAAGTGCTTTAAATAATGATGAAGAAAATACTGATGAACAATTATTACCTAATTTAAGTGTATTAAATATATCTGATGCTGCGACTGGTGGAGATAATCGTTCAAACAGCAGATCAGGTAGTTTTGGTAATTCATCAAGTTTAAGTACTCACACAGATGATGATGAGGATGATGACGAGGGTGATAATTTAACACCAAATTTAAGTATATTGGATCAAAAGAGTAATGATGATTCCAGTTTAACTAATGTGACTGATACAACTAGTGAAAATATTAGCTTCGAAATTGATGCAAATAATGATAACTGTACAACAACCACAACAATCGATTCAAATATTCCTTGTTTAACTGATTTACAAAATTGATAATTTTATGTACTCTTTTTTTCTATACTTTATACAATTTATATTAAATAAAATATCAATAAAATGTGTAGACATGTAAAAAATATATTTTTAAAAAATAAATAAGCAATTATAAATTTCAGACAAATAAATATTTATATTTATAATAAAAAATCATCAATATCAAATTTTCTCAAAATTGAAAACGAAAATAGCAATTTAAACATTCAATTTATTTTAGAGCGTAAGTATAGCGAAATTGTTTACTACCTAGATATATAAATTCGATAAACTGTGTTTGTTCTAACAGCTGATTCATAATCAAATGTCAAAGTTTTCCAAGGAATTAATAAAAATTGTTTGTTTATAAACGTTGTATTCGTGTATTGTGTTTGCAATTTATTGTTGCAACTTGCATCATCATTAAAATTAAATTTATAAAAGGTTAGTATTAAAAAGGAAATGCAATTTACCTAAATATGGACGGATCCATTCCTCGAACCATTATAATGGCATGTGGATCTTTTAGTCCACCAACTCCAATGCATTTAAGGATGTTTGGTAAGCAAAACCAAATTTAAAAAATAAAATAAAAAATAATTCATAATAAATTTATTTAAGAAATTGCAAAAGATTACTTTGAAATGAATTGTCTTTATAAAGTTATTGGTGGTATTATATCACCAACTCATGATTCATATAATAAACAAGGTTTAGTATCTGCAATTCATCGTTGTGCAATGATTAAATTAGCAACAAGAAGTTCCGATTGGATACGTTTATCAGATTGGGAAGTTAAACAAAGTGAATGGTCTCGAACCAAATTAGTACTTCAATATCATAAAGTATAATAATAAATTTATATTATATATTCGTTATATTTTAAATTAATTTTTTTTTTTTTTTTTAGAATTATATAAATAATTATTTAAATTCATCAGATTCTTATGATGAAAATACACCTGATTGGCTTCCAGCAAATTTAAGAAATAGTAAAGAAGAAGTTAATTTAAAATTATTGTGTGGTGCCGATTTATTAGAATCATTTTCAGTACCTGGTTTATGGTTAGATGAAGATGTAATATCAATTATATTTTATATTTAAAAGAACATTTTAATTTTCCAATATTTTCTATATAAATATAATACATTTTAGATAGAAGAAATTGTTGGTAATCATGGTATTATTGTAATATCCAGAAGCGGTTCAAATCCAGAAAAATTTATATTCGAATCTGATACTTTAACTAAATATAGAGTAAATAAAATTTTATTTATATAAAGAATATTTTTTAATATAAAAATATTTTATTATAGAAAAATATTACTCTTATAACTAATTGGGTGCCAAATGAAATAAGCTCATCTATGATAAGGAGACTTGTATCACGTGGTGAATCAGTGAAATATTTAATTGATGATATGATTATAGAATATATGAAACGACATGGGCTTTATAGATCTAAAACGTAAGTATTAGTTTAACAAAATTATTTTGAATATTATATAACACTTCTTTTTTTTTTTTTTAAGTTTTTGTATAAAAAAAATGTCCTATATTTTCACTAATTTTAATATAAATAATATCATACAAATTAAATTATAATGTAGTAAAATACACTAATTATCAATTTCTATAATTTACTGATAATTTTCACAATATTTACTTTTATCCGTTTGATAAATTATCCGTAAATTAATTCGTTAATAGCATTTCGATACTAATAACTTCATTTTTATTTGCTTTATGGTAAAAAATGCACCGCAATATAAGAATTAGTCTTGTAATTAATATTATATACTTTGACTTTTTTTTATAATCCAGTAATATGTTATTGATAAAAATATTACTTAATCAAGCTTAAAAAATTTCACTGCTTTTCTCAATATAATTAATTTATAGATTGATAATTATTATCATCTTATTTTCTCTTCAGTACAACTTTAGATATATCGGATAATAAACTAATTAATTTTACTAGTCCAAAACTTAATGGAAAAAGGAGACGCCAATCTCGTGAAATGTCGTGACATAATGTGATTGATTCAACATTACAAAATTAGACACTTAATAATAACAATATTATTTTTATTCAAAATTAAATAAATCGTAAATGAATATTAAAGAGTTATTAAAATATATAATTTGTAAACGAAAAAAACATTTCTTTTTAATTGAATTGAAATTTAAGTTTTTTTTTTATTTTCTTGCACTGTAGGAAATTCAGGGTCGAGTTACTACAAGATATCTAAATCGAATTTTCATGGAAATAATAAACACTAATTATTGTTCGAATTTAACTTTCTAAATATGTAATCATAAAAATAATTATTAATAGATTTTAGTGTATTTAGAAAAAAATATAATATCATTTTTTGTGAAACATACAATTAATAATTCTAGGATATAAATAAAGTATATATTCATTCATTCACAAATAATTATTTATGTATGTATTATATCCTTTATTTTGTCAAATTCATATATTATATTTAATTTTGTTTCTAAGTATAAATTAGTTAAATCTGTGATTATGCCGAAATGTATTATAAAGATATACTGAGATATCCTCATTTTTATTTACATATACAATTTCATTAAATAATATTAAACTAGGTATTGTCTAATTTTGGAGTATATAGATTGCTCAATAGTTTGTTTAATGTATTAAATATAATTTATTTATTTATGTATACTACTATTTGGTTTCAAATATAACAATATTATGTTAGATTATCATAATATTACATATCAATGATTAAATAAATAATTTAAATAGCTCATTTCAAAATTTTGAAAGTGTATAAAATAAATTGGAATTAATAAAATAACTTACAAAGCTAATTTCAAAGGACCAATTTTACAGTCGTTCATTATTAAATTCCGCTAAATTAATCAACTGCTTTCGTATCGGTACACGCCAATATATTACTTAGTATTAACGAACACTTTGAAATATTTTTCGGAAATTTATTATTTAATATAACAAATTAATCTTATTTTCAGATTTATTTTTAAAATATTACGAAATATTTATTTTTGACCTTCAATTAAAAAATATCTTATCATATTGGGTGCAAATTCGAAAAATATATTAATTCTTTTTTAATATGGTAATGGATAATTATGTTTTATTTTGGTTCTCATTTTCGAAAACGACATACTCGTCTTTAAATAAAACTTTATATACATATATAGTTTTAGAATTTGTTAATAAAAATTATTTTTCGAAAGCAATAATCATTATTAATTAGTAGTGACGACTATAATTTTGGACCTTAATTATTAATAATAAATTTTAAACAATCCAAATAATATATATATAATAATTTAATTTTTCCAGAAATAACTTTTTTGGATCTACTAAATAATATAAATTGCTAAATTAATTGTGGCGTAAAATTGTGAACTTTTAAGAAATAATAAAATCAAATTTTAAAAATATGGTAGATATTATAAAGCTGTTATTTATATATAAAAAAAATTATAAAATAAAAACATTATTTTACTTACCAAATATTATTCAAATTGTTACTTATAGATTGCAAAAATAAAAAAATAAAACTCAACAATAAAACTGTTTTAAACAAATATTTATTTGTATAAAAGGACACTTACAAATTATGCCGGTTTATTTTAATGATTGCAATTTTAAAATTCCTTAAAATATATTTAGGTAACAACCTTAATATTCACGTAAAGGATCCTGCAGTTTATATTTTTTAAAAAAACATATATACATATATATATTTATATATATCTAAAATTGTATTCTAGAAAAGAACCAGATTACGATACATTTAATAATTTTCTGTTTTCGCTTAAATATAATATAATAAAATATTTTAATAAATAATTTTGAAAAATTTCTATATGAAAATTATAATTAAAAAAAAAATAACTTATAAACTAAAGAATCGTTTACACAACGCAATCAACAAAATTCCGGTGGAATGTTTAGGTTTAACACTGGTAAGATCCCATCCTTATATTCACTTTTATTTTATTTTATTTTTTATATAATTTTTATTGATTGATACAATAATTTGTTTCTTTTATATTATTATATTTATTTGTAATTATTTAAAATAAATGAGTAATCTTAACTTGTTAAGACATTTTTTTTAATGTTTACAAATAAAAAAATTATTTTGTAAACCATCCAAAAGCTCAAGTTATTGAAAATATTTTGTGCGTTTTCTTAATTATTAATATTGCAGAAATAAAATAAAAAAATTATAAAATAAACTAAAAAAAAATAAATATATATATATATAATTTAGAATTTTCAATCAGTCAAGCAATTGGATGTGGTCTTAACAATTATAGTATTTTATTTTAACTTGTTTTGGTACAAGTTAATTTTTTATATTTTTTTTTTTTTTGTATTTAATATTAACCAGGATATATTTATATAATAAAAAAAAATAAGTAAATTTTATCGTTTTCTTCAACCTTGGAGAATTGACGAGTTAAAAGACATAATTGCTCACAAAATTTATGAAGACTAGAAGCTTAAAAAAAGATAGTATCTAATGGTGTTTTTTTATATAATTTTTTAAATTATTATTTCTTAATACTTTTTTTTTATTGTGATTCACAATGAAATTCTTTTGATATGTTTTACACAAGAGTATACATAAAAAATATACAATTTATTTAATAAAAAAAAAATCACATCAAAAGAATTGCATTACAAGGACACATTACTCAAAATATTTTTTTCCATTATTGAATTAGGGGCTTTTATCAAGCTTATAAAATTGCTTACTGCTTCGTTTATTGCAGAGCAATATCACTAATTGCTTTTGATAAGCTTATTTTTAATAATGTAAGAAAATATGAGATTGTTTTTATATTTTGTTTGTTTTTTTTTTTGTTTTTTTTTTTTTTTTTTTTGTTTTACTTAATTCTAAAAAGATATAAAATTAATACCGTTGCTATTAAAATATAAAGATGTTTTTTTTTTAAAGTCGATATGATTTTTTTTTAAACCCAATAAGTTATTTACTGTTTGGTGTTATTTGGCACCTGTTGTTTAATAATTGTATCATTATTTTGACTGTTTCATCTTCTACGACGTGATGCAACGACAGCAATCATTTGACGAAGCATTGGTTCTGGTGTACATGATTTAGGATCACATTTCATTTGACCATTTCCGCCACAACTAAAAATTTAATAATCATTTACTAATTACTTCGCATATTCAATTTCAAATTTATACTTACGAGCATTGCATACAAGGACCACTCGCCGATGGTATTTTCTCTCCTACTTTATATGATTGCCCTTGTATATGACATCCGTTTCTTTCTATTACTGGATCTACATGTTTACGATGTAAGAAATGTGGTGGTAAAGTTGTACTAGTCGTTGTCGTTGTAGTGTTAATTTGTAAGCCCATTGAAACTGGACATTCATATCGAGGACAACAGAATCCTTGAATAGGTTCTTCATTACATCCAGATATTGGTGGTGGACATGATTGTTGTAAGCATATTATATCACTTCTGAAGCAGAAACAGAAATCACATGGATCGTCACGAGGTATTTGTTGCGCGGATACAAATAATTTTCCACCATATCGACATGTTCCTGGACCAAATACCTCGGGTTCTTCTTCTTCTGGATAATCTTCTTCTGGATATGTTGGATATTGTGGTGGAAAACCTGGTGGTTGATATGGCAACGGCGGTATAGTAGTAGATATTATAGAAGATGGTGTTGATGGACTACCTGGTAATTGAGTTGTTAATTCTTCTTTAATATCATCTTCGTGTTGTATTGGTTGAGTATCATTAAGTTTTTCGTCTGCAGGCTTATCAGTCGTTATATTTTGAACAGTTATGGGTACATCTGTCACTATGCTTTCAGTTGAAATATCTTGTATTGGTTTCGGCGTTTCATCTGTATCAACAGGTTTTAAAGTGACACCTTCATTTGGTCTTTCTTCAACTGGCACATCTGATTTTTCAGTCTGATCTTCTGAAGATTCAGCTGGCTCTGCAAGTTTCGTAGGTTTAACATCAGTTGGTTTTTCAGTTGATCTTTCCGTTTGCATGTCTTCTATTGGAATTCCACCTTCTGGTTTAATGGTTTGATCACCTGGTGGTATAACTGGTGGTATCTCAGTTAAGTTTTCTGTTTGCATGTCACCTGATGAAAGTGTACCATCTGGCTTTTTAGTCTGATCTTCGGATGGTTCGGTTACCTCAGCAGGTTTTGTAGGTTGTACTTCACTTGGTTTTTCAGTTGATATTTTACTTGGTTTATCAGTTTGTTCATCGGTTTGTATTGCTTGATCCAAAGGTGTTATTTTTTGTACTTCAATTGGCTTTTCTGTTTGTATGTTTTCTGATGGACTACCAGTTAATGGTATTTCTGTTTGTTCTTCAGCCGGTAACATGGGTTTTTCTGTTATCTTATCACTTGGTTGTTCAGTTCGCAAATCATCAGATGGAGTTTCAGTTTCAGGTCTCTCAGTATTTTCTTTCGAGGGTTCTTCTGTTTTCATGCCTTCTCCAGCTACAACAGATTCGGGTTTCTCAGTTTCCTCCGCAGGTTTTGTTGGTTGAACTTCAGTTGGTTTTCCTATTGATATATCACTTGGTACTTCAGTTTTCATGTCTTCTGATGAAATACCCACTTCTGGTTTTTCTGTCTGATGTCCTGATAGTAAACTTGTATCACTTGGATGTGTGGGCTGTACCTCGCTAGATTGCTCAGTCGATATTTCACTTGGTTTTTCTGTTTGCATATCTCCTGCTAGAATTGCATCTTCTGGAATATCAGTCTTATCTTCTGATGGTTCAGCTGTCTCGACAGGTTTTGTGGGTTGTACCGCACTTGGCTTTCCTGTTGATATTTCACTTGGTCCTTCTGTGTGTGAGTCTTCTGATGGAATATCAACTCTAGGTTTCACAGTTTGATCTTCTGTAGGAAGAGCTGTGTCAATTGGATATGTAGGTTGTACTTCACTTGGTTTTTCTGTTTGCTTGTCTTCCGGTGAAAGCGCTATTTCTGGTATCTCAGTATGAACTTCTGATGGTTCACCTGTCTTGAGAGGTTCTGTAGGCTGAACTTCAGATGGGTTTTCCGTTGATATTTCAATTGGTACTTCGGTTTTCATATCTTCTGATGGAATACCAACTGCTGGATGTCCTGATGGTAGTGTTGTATTACTTGGATGTGTGGGCTGTACCTCGCTAGGTGTCTCAGTCGATATTTCACTTGATTTTTCTGTTGGCATATCTCCTGATGGAAGTGCAATTTCTGGTACCTCGGTACGTTCTTCTGATGGTTCAGCTGTCTTTGCAGGTTTTGTAGGTTGTACCGCACTTGGCTTATCTGTTGATATATCGCTTGTTGATTCTGTTTGTGAGACTTCTGATGGAATATCAATTTTTGGTTTCACAGTTTGATCTTCTGTAGGAAGAGCTGTATCACTTGGATATGTAGGCTGTACCCCACCTGTTTTCTCAGTCGATATTTCACTTGGTTTTTCTGTTTGCTTTTCTCCCGATGAGAACGCATCTTCTGGTGTCTCAGTTTGATCTTCTGATGAATCTCCTGTCTTGGCAGGTTTTGTAGGCTGAACTTCAGATGGTTTTTCTGTTGATATTTCACTTGGTACTTCGGTTTTCATATCTTCTGATGGAATACCAACTTCTGGTTGTTCTGATTGTAGAGTTGTATGACTTGGATGTGTGGGCTGTATCTCGCTAGGTTTCTCAGTCGATATTTCACTTGGTTTTTCTGTTGGCATATCTCCTGATGGAAGAGCAATTTCTGGTACCTCGGTCTGTTCTTCTGATGGTTCAGCTGTCTCGGCAGGTTTAGTAGGTTGTACCGCACTTGGTTTTCCTGTTGATATTTCACTGGCTCCTTCTGTGTGTGAGTCTTCTGCTGGAATATCAACTCTGGGTTTAACAGTTTGATCTTCAACAGGTAGAGTTATATCACTTGGATGTGTAGGTTGTATTTCATTAGGTTTCTCTGTTGATATTTCAGTCAGTTTCTCTGTTTGCATATCTCCAGATGGTAGTGCATCTTCAGATTTTTCAGCTTGATCTTCTGATGGTTCAGCTGCCTCGGCAGGTTTTTCAGGTTGTACCACACTTGGTTCTCCTGTTGGTATTTCACTTGGTATTTCTGTTTGCATATCAAGTGATGGAATACCCAATTCTGGTTTATCGGTATAATCGCCTGATGGTAGTGGTGTATCAGTTGGATATGTAGGTTGTATCTCGCTAGGTTTCTCTGTTGACATTTTACCTGGTTTTTCTGTTTGCATATCTCCAGATGGAAGTGCTGCTTCAGATTTTTCAGTCTGATCTTCAGATGGCTCAGCTGCCTCGTCAGGTTTTGCAGGTTGTACCGCACTTGGCTTTCCTGTTGATAGTTCACTTGGTCTTTCTGTGTGGTGTGAGTCTTCTGATGGAATATCAACCCCTGGTTTAACAGTTTGATCATCGGCTGGTAGAGATATATCACTTGGATGTGTAGGTTGTACTTCATTAGGTTTCTCAGTTGATAGTTCACTTGGTTTTTCTGTTTGCATATCTACTGATGGAAGTACACCTTCTGGTATCTCAGTCTTTACTTCGGTTGGTTCAACTACCTCGACAGGTTTTGTAGGTTGAACTTCAGATGGTTTTCCTGTTGATTCTTCACTTGATCCTTCTGCGTATGAGTCTTCTGATGGAATATCAATTCTTGGTTTTAAAGTTTGATCTTCTTCAGGTAGGGCTGTATCACTTGGATGTGTAGGTTGTACTTCACCAGGTTTCTCAGTTAAATTGTCTCCAGATGGAAGTGAACCTTCAGGTATCTGAGTCTGTTGTTCTGATGGTTCATCTGCACTGACATGTTTTGTAGGTTGAACTTCTGATGGTTTTTCTGTTGATATTTCACTTGGCCCTTCAGTTTTCTTGTCTCCTGATGGAATACCAACTTCTGGTTTTTCGGTTTGATTTTCTGATGGTAGAGATGAGTCACTTGGATGTTTCTCAGTCGGTATTCTACTTGGTTTTTCTGTTTGCAAATCTCCTAATGGAAGCACTGTCTGTCCTTCTGATAGTTCAGCTGGCTCAGCAGGTTCTGTAGGTTGTGTCACACTTGGCTTACCTGTTGATATTTCACTTGGTCCTTCTGTATGTGAGTCTTCTGATGGAATTTCAACTTTAGGTTTCACAGTTTGATCTTCTGTAGAAAGAGCTGTGTCAATTGGATATGTAGGCTGCACCTCACTTGGTTTTTCTGTTTGCTTGTCTTCCGATGAAACAGCATCTTCTGGTATCTCAGTTTGAACTTCTGATGAATCACCAGTCTTGGATGGTTTTGTAGGCTGGGTATCAAATGGTTTTCCTGTTAATATTTCAGTTGGGGTCTCAGTTGCCATGTCGCCTGATGGAATAACATCTTGTGGTTTTTCGGTTAGATCTTCTGATGGTAGAACTGAAGCACTTGGACGTGTGGGCTGTACCTCGGTTGGTTTATCAGTCGATATTTCACTTGATTTTTCTGTTTGCATATCTGCTGATGGAAGCGCAATTTCTGCTACCTCAGTCTGTTCTTCTGATGGTTCAGCTGTCTCGGCAGGTTTTGTAGGTTGTGCCGCACTTGGTTTTCCAGTTGATATTTCACTTGGTTCGCCTGTGTGTAAGTCTTCTGCTGGAATATCAATTCGTGGTTTCACAGTTTGATCTTCTGTAGGAAGAGCTGTATCACTTGGATATGTAGGTTGTACACCACCTGTTTTTTCAGTCGTTATATCATTTGGTTTTTCTGTTTTCTTTTCTTCCGAAGAAACCGCATCTTCTGGTATCTCAGTTTGATCTTTTGATGAATCACCAGTCTTGGATGGTTTTGTAGGCTGGGTATCAAATGGTTTTCCTGTTAATATTTCAGTTGGGGTTTCAGTTGCCATGTCTCCTGATGGAATAACATCTTGTGGTTTTTCGGTTAGATCTTCTGATGGTAGATCGGACTCACTTGGATGCGTTGGTTCTATCTCAATTGGTTTTTCAGTCAATATTTGACTTGGTTTTTCTGTTTGTAGAACTCCTGATGGAAGCGCACTTTCTGGTACCTCAGTCTGATCTTCTGATGGTTCAGCTGCCTCAGCAGGTTTTGTAGGTTGTACCGCACTTGGCTTTTCTGTTGATATTTCACTTGGTCCTTCGGTGTGTGTATCTTCTAATGGAATATCAACTCCAGGTTTCACAGTTTGACCTCCTGTAGGAAGAGCTGTTTCACTTGGATATGTTTGTTGTACACCATCTGGTTTTTCAGTCGATATTTCACTTGGTTTTTCTGTTTGCTTCTCTCCCGATGAAAGTGTATCTTCTGGTACCTCAGTTTTATCACTTGTCTTGGCAGGACTTGTAGACTGAACATCAGATGGCTTTTCGGTTGATATTTCACTTGGGACTTCAGTTGCCATATCTCCTGATGGAATAACAGCATCTTGTGGTTTTTCGGTTTGATCTACCGCAACTATAGGCATATCAGTTGGTTTTTCTGTTTGCTTTTCTCCGGTTGGAAGTGCACTTTCTGGTACCTCAGTCTGATCTTGTGATGGTTCATCAGTTTCAGCAGGTTTTGTAGGTTGTACCGCACTTGGCTTATCTGTTAATATATCGCTTGTTGATTCTGTTTGTGAGTCTTCTGATGGAATATCAATTCTTGGTTTCACAGTTTGATCTTCTGTAGAAGGAACTGTTTCACTTGGATATGGGGGCTGTACCTCACCTGGTCTCTCAGTCAATATTTCACTTGGTTTTTCTGTTTGCTTCTCTCCCGATGAAAGGGCATCTTCTGGTATTTCAGTCTGATCTTCTGTTGGTTCACCTGTCTTGGCAGGTTTTGTAGACTGAACTTCAGATGGTTTTGCTGTTGATATTTCACTTGGTACTTCGGTTTTCATATCTTCTGATGGAATACCAACTTCTGGATGTCCTGATGGTAGAGTTGTATCACTTGGATATGTGGGCTGTACCTCGCTAGGTTTCTCAGTCGATATTTCACTTGGTTTTTCTGTTGGCATATCTCCTGATGGAAGAGCAATTTCTGGTACCTCGGTCTGTTCCTCTGATGTTTCAGCTGTCTTGGCAGGTTTTGCAGGTTGTACCGCACTTGGCTTTCCTGTTGATATTTCACTTGGTTCTTCTGTTTGTGAGGATTCCGATGGAATATCAACTCTTGGTATAACAGTTTGATTTTCTAAATCACTTGGATATGTAGGTTGTTCTTCAATAGGTTTCTCAGTTGACTTTTCAGTTGGTTTTTCTGTGTGTTCATCTCCTGCTAGGAGTGTATCATCTGGTCTTCTGGTCTTATCTTCCATAGGTGGCACTGTAGCTATTCCACTTGGTCCTTCCGTTAGCATGTCTTCTGATGGAATATCAACTTTTGGTTTTGTTGGGCTAGGTTCCTCAATCAATTGGTCTGTTGGTTTTTCAGTTTGCATGTCTCTTGATGGTTTTTCAGTTTGAAGTTTAGATTCTTCAGATTCCGTAGGTTGTACTTCACTTGGTTTTCCAGTTGATATTTTTGTTGGAACTTCTGTTGAAATTCCACCTTCTGGTTTGTCAGTTTGATCTTCCGATGGCTCAGGTACTTTGGCAAGTTTGGTAGATTGTACAGTTACTGTTTCGCTTGGTCCTTCAGTTTTCATGTCTGCGTTTGGAATTACATCATCAGATTTTTCGGTTTTATCTTCTTCAGATGGTAGACCTGTCACACTAGGGTACATAGGTTTTTCACTTGGTTTTTCTGTTCTCAAATCGTCAGAAGGAATTTCTATTTCTGGTTTTTTGGTGTGCTCTTCAGATGAAATAACATCCTCGGGTAGTTGTATATCATCAGGTTTTATAGTAGTTTTTTCACGTTCTGTTTGCATATCTTCTGTTGGAAGAGCAACTTTGGGGGTTTCAGTTAGACTTTCAGATGAAACATCAGTACTACTTGGCTGCATAGGTTCTGCATAACTTGGCTTTTCAGTAGATTTTTCAGTTGGACTTTCTGTTTGTATATTTCCTAATGTTGTGTCTGTTGGTTTATTTGTAGACCCTGGTAATATTCCATCAGAATCTGTTCTCACTGGTTCTTTACTTAAAGTAGGCGTAGTTGTGTGGAACTCGCTTACAGAATCATCGTCTGGTGATATCCTATCTTCAAATTCAATAGGTTTCTCAGTTTTATCGATTTGTTCACTTGAGACTTTTTCTTCAACTTCTGGTTTGGATGTTTGAGAATCGCTAGGTGCAGCTACTCGATCTAATTTGCAATCATCATTGTCACAAGTAGTATTAGATTTTGTAGGTTCTTCAGTTTGTGTTTCACTTGGAATGATGGGTTTTTCCTCTTTACAATCAATGCCATGACATGTAATTGGGCTGTCGGTGCTTTCCTTGTTTACATCACAGTCAATTCCAGAACATAACAAAGGTTTAGCAGGTTTACCAGTATGCATTTCACTTGAAGTGCTACTATTTTCATCTGGTTTACATTCAGCACCATCACAAGAGACTTTATCAACCAATGAACTTGCCGTAGTTGTATAACCTAGAACCATATTTTCTGTGTCTAATTCGTCAGTTATATCAGGTTTCGGTGTTTCTTCAGGGAAAGCTAGTGGTTTGTCAGATGTTAGGTCTGTTGGAACTTCAGTAACTTCACCAGATGACTCAACCTCATCATCAATTGGTTTCTTTTCAGATTGTTTTGTTTTGTCTGAATCTGTAATCGATGGCATAGTTGTGGTATCCTGCAACTGATTATTGCAATCAAATGTAGGACAACATGACCCAATGTTAGGTTCAACAGTTGCACAACCAGGTTGAGGGGAATTCGGACAATCAATATTCTTACATTGGACCATACTACTAAGGCATAAGCAATCGTATTCGCAATCAGTTGATGAAGGGACGTTAGTATTATTTTTATACGTTACTTGATTTATTAGACAATCACCTTCGCCAGGAATTGCAAATGGTATTGTATCCTTCATATCAATTATATTTTCTGTTGCTGTTATTTCGGTTGCGGTGTCTCCTCGTAATTCCAAATTTGGAGTAGTTATATCTGATTTTGGTACTGTTGGTGTAGAACTATCTGTTGGGCGCATATCATCATTATTTTCTTCGTCAATATGTTCCTGTAATTGTTTATCCTCTTCAGATATTGAATCATGAATACCTAATTTCATAGTTGTGGTATCTTCTGGTTTTAATTTATCTGTTACAGTGTCTTTTTCTTTATCCATAATAGCAGATGGTTCAGTTGATGTTCCTGAGTCTTCACAAGTATAACTTTCTGGACAACAATCGTTTCCAACAACTTTAACTGCTGTACAATTTCGACCTTCATACTCCATTGGAACTGTACATTCTTGAACTGCACAAACTATGTCACCTTTCATACAATAACAATGTTCACATACTTTATCACTTTCTATAGAAGCACCATCATAATAAGTTTGCCCATGATGATTGCATTCTTTACTAATTTCTGGGGCTGCAGTTGTCGTTAATATAAATCCTTCTGTTGGTCTTACAGTAGTTGTTAACATATCCTCCATTTCTATAAGTTCTTCTTCATGATCTATAAAATATATAATATTGTTTTACAATTTATTTTATGCTTGCTAAAAAATATATTATTTAAATTTACCGCAATTATATCTAACTGGGCAGCAGGATCCTTTATGATAAATTGGTTGACATCCATCAATGTGTAAAGTACATTCCTGCATAATACATGATGTTCTATTATTAATGCAATAACAGAGTTCACAAGGTTTATTTGGATTTGATGGAACTTGAGCACCTTCAGGGAATAATTTATTGTCTATCATACATCCATATTTTGCTAAACTTCCGACTTCAGTTCCCATTCCTTGTCCTTTGTGATCCATTACATCAACTGGAACTAAATGTTTATTCACTCCAAATGTTTATATTTTTAAATATATTTAAAAAAATATTAAATTACCTTCGGGACATGTTATTATCGGACAACATTGATCTTCTCTTTTTTCTATAATACAATCCTGTCCAATTGGTTTTGTAAATGGACACACTCTTAAATAACACATTAACATTTTATCATGACAAGTACAATTTAAGCATGGTTCATTAGTTAAGATTCTATCGCCTTCATTGTAGTGATTATAATTGTAATAACAACCCTCTAAAAATAAAAATCACATTAATAACAAATTTATTTGAAATTATTTAAATTAAAACATTACATAAATTAATATGAAAACGAAAGTTTGTTTAAATTTACACATGTAATTTAAACAAAAAATTTAATATTTTATTCAATTAAATTCGAATTATGCAAAAATATATACATAGGAACAAACAAAAATAAACTAATCAAATCCTTCTGTTCATTATAAATGATGGTTAAGTAAACTATGTAGTACATTATCAGTAATTTTAAAAAATCTACAATTATTAAAAATAAAATCTATCAAATACAGCTAATATATAGTGATGTGATCGCCCTCTAGTAAAATTCTAGAACATTTCTATAAATAACATTATGCGAATCTAAGAAAACTATTAAAGATAGGATCCAAAAAATCGTTAGATCAAGCCAAAATATGCAGTAATATTAAAAACAATAATCTTATTTATAACAAAACTAAAATTTTATTTTTATTTAAATAAAAATCAGTTTACAATTGCCCATCATTTCAATTCTCATTAACATAATATTCTCCTTGACTGTTGTAATTAATGTTACAAAAGCGAAGTTTCTCCTACTATCTTCGTTGTAAAAACAAATCTTAGTTATATTACGCTTCAATTTCAATAAAGATTATCTGACAATAATGAATATAATCCGCGACATTTTATTAAATTTATATAAAATCATTGACAGATTTGAGAGATATAACACTATTAGGTAGACTTTGTAATTTAATTTAAAATAATAATAAATAATAAATATCTTTGATGTTATTTTGTTTGTGATATTTTTGTTAAGCAAATTAACTTAATATTTAAAATTTGATAAAGAAAACTTTATTTAATTTAACTTATTTATTAAAAAAATAATTTAAAGTATTAATACTCATACTTGAAAAACGTAACAACTTGAAATTGAAGTACAGAATATTTCACTTTTTAATTCACACATATCGTATTATTAGGAATGATAGATAATAAGATATTTATAAGATGTCATTGCGCCTTTATTTCTAATAGTAATTGATGAAATTAGTATTTTTATTAATTGATAAAAAGTCGCTATCACAGATACAATAAATCAGATGCGAAATATTAAAATGGAATAAGTTATTTTTACTAATATAATTTTAATTTTTAATTGACTTATTATAAAAATATTTATTTTGAATCATTCGAGATTTGAACTTGTATCATTTCTTTTAAAAAAGACAAATCTATATATTCATTTTAAACCGACTATGTTTTCATCGTAAGTATTTTACACTTAGAATATGTCACAATTTAATAAAAATGAATAAAATAAGAAAGTTAAGAGAATACTGCTAATTATAATAATAACTAAGAAAATCTATACATGTTACTAATATAAACTATTTAGTAAATATTTTAGGGCTGTATTAACTATTATCTATTTGTGGTACTTATATGTTACTAAGCCAAATTAAAACATTTATAATAGCCTGTTTATTTACTACCGAAATTCTAATACTTATTTCCATTTCATTAAACGAAAATATCTTTTTTATAAGACATTATTAAAGAAATAAGCTTAGATATCATTAAATTATCGTGAAATAAATAATATTTACTATACTTTGACATTCTTCAAATATTTCTGGTATACATAATAAGATTTACGATAATATTAATGAAATTTAATTACATTATTATGTCAATAGTTACGAATTTATAACTAAATATTATATAGGCATCTGTACATAAATCATTAACTAAAAAAAAACTTTTAAAGACACAATTCAAATTCTATATAAAATTGAGAATTAACAAATAAATTCTATAAAATCATATTAATTAATAAAAAAAAAAATATAATTTTTTTTTTTGTACTTGAAAAAATTAATGTATGGCGTTAAAAACTTTCAAAAACCTTAATAAGAAAAGCAAAAAATATTAACTTCGGCACGACCTAATCAAATAATTGATTATTTTTATATAATTTTATAACGTCATCAAATGTAAAATAATAAAATGATGCAATAGGAGAAACATTCTCGGACATTAAACATATAATTTATTTTTATATTTATATAAATTTTTTTAATAATTTTTTTATTATTTTTTTTTTTTGTAAGTGATTATTAAGAATCAATGATTTTTTTTTTCCTTTCTTTTTTTTTACAATTGGCAGCCAGCATCAAATCCGGTTACATTGGGAATAAAGATGATTCAACATTAAAATTTACAAATAATAATAATGATGATAAAAAGTTAAAATACAAATTACCTTTTTATAGTAATATTATAATAATATAAATATCAAACAAAAAAAAAATATTCTCAGAATTATTCAATGTCCAGTGAATTTTCTATATAAATACGATAAAACAAACAAAATATCACCATCATCAGGTCGCAAACCCTTAATTCCTCATTTTTATTTATTCAGAAATTCAAAATAAATATTACAAGTTATAATATATAAGAATTTAAAGAAAATTATTATAATCAGAATCACGGTGAAATAATCTATACACCTTGCGGTTACCCATATTATTTATTCTCATAAAATTTTGCAAAAATTCTAAGGATTATCCAACATAATATTATTCATAATGTCTGGTAGTATAGGGTGGACAAAAAGTATTTTTTCTTGTATATTGACGGTTCAGTATTGATTTTTTGGTTACTCCAAATTGACCATTCTAATTTAATATGATGTGATCTATAGGTTTCTAGACATCTTTTTTCATTTCTTGCATCAGTTTTTTAGTATTTGCAATGCATGACAATTTTACATCCCAATTTAATGCTCGTACGACAAAAATTGGATTAACATAAGCTCAATTATTAAAATTAGACTTGAATTTATTTATTTTCATTTTATTAAATATTATGAATAAAAATAATTTGCTTTTTAATTAAAATTGTTTTTTTAATTACCTTAAAAAAAATCAATAAGTACATATGTGTAATTTTATTGTCGTACGTGTATGAACAAAAAAAACTGTTTAAACATTGGCGTATACGACAACACTATTCTGTGGTAAATAAGAAATAATTAATCTAATCTAATCTAAAGCAGACAGTTTAAGCAAGACAAGAGATTTTTCTATGATTATTTAACATTAAAATGCATTTTTCTAGAGTTCGACCAAATGATTCTTACGACAAACCAATACTGAATCGATGATATATCTTGTTATTAATTTAATTTTTTTTATTTTTAACAACGGTCGATTATAATATATGTAGGTAATAGCGAATGATCTTATAGCACCTAACAATATTACCTGATACAGTTGGTATATGTTGATAAGATCAACAATTTGATTGTGACAACACAAAATCACTTACGAATATTATAGGAAATTTTAATCTAGTGAATCGTAATTAAAAATTCTGAGAAATAAATAGTTCTACATTTGTGGTGGTGGCGATTGGATAGAAGTGGTTCCCCTTCATTTCTATGATAAAAAAATTACTAATTTAATAAAAAATTTGCTAATCAAAATTTACATTTATTTACACTAAAATAACTGACCACCCTGTCAGTTATATATTATAATTAATTGGTTATATTCTAAAGCAAATATTAAATATTACGAAAGACTTAATGATGGGTGAAACAAGTTCATTCTTCTTTTATTATGTATACTAAAAATAAAAAAATCACACACTTGAAATGATTAAAGGTACATTCCACTTTGTGGTGACAAATATATGAATTTATATATAAAAGCAAAAATCTGGTAAAACCACAAATTCTCATGAATGAAATGAAGATTGTCGAATTGAACATATTTTTTTTTTCTTATATTGAACCTGTTGTAAGAATGAAGAACACCTAACAAAATTTTTAGGATAATTTTGTTTTTATTCGTATTTCTTTTTCGATTATTATTCGTAAAAATAAATATTCTTATCAGAATATAATTATGATAATAAATATAGTTTAATTTTATTACATTATGTACTTAAATATGATTTTATTATACAGTTTAAATTGTCATTAAAAAAAATATTTTTACTTTCTGAAGTCTTGGCAAGTAAATTTAGGAAAGTTTGGTTAGGCAACTTGGGCTACAATATATGAATCAGTTTAGTTTCAAATTAATTTGTACAGTAAGTAGTCAATCGACTGGTTAAATGCACTGACCACATAGTTATTGATTGGAATCGATTAAATTTGAAATTTTGTTTTCGTTTTTTTTTTCTGGTGTTCATGTGATTTTTATTTTGTTTATAATAATTCCGGATAATTTTTAATATTCTTTATAAAATGTTCGTCAACTATGTTTCATCACACATAATTTTTATCGAAATTATCAAATTTTATTTCTCTTGACATTTGCTTCAGTTTGTATTCGAAAAATCGTTATATCACATTTTCTACACAAAAATATATGAAAAAGTCTAATTTGAACTTTACTAAACGAATACAAGCTTCATTATACAAAATTTAACATCTCCAGAAGATTATTAATTTTTTATATCTCCTCTAAAAGACATTTTGATAATTTTTAAAAGGATATCTGTATACACGATTGCCACTGACCGAAAATTAACCAAAATATATTTAATTGCATAAATTTATGATTTTCTGAAAGTAATAATGGCATAAATTAAACCATAATTTCGATTATGAAATAAAATAGGTTAACAATACTAAAAAACTACTATCGTTATAAAAATTACGATGTTTTTTAACTAGATTCAAAATATCGACAACGAGGATTAGAAAGTTAAAAGTGTTAACCAATCAGATTCTTTTTTGTTAAAAAAAAAAACATTTAGAAAAAGTTAAAATCAAAGAATTTACAAAACATAATCATGAAATCATTTATATGATGAATAAAATTTGTTATAAGCGTTCCAATTTAAGCTATAATTAAAATCGCAATTGTTATTTTTTATACATCAAAAATCTATAAGTTTTCATTTTACTATGATCTTTATAAAACCTAAATTCAACAAATCTGTTAAACATATCCAAAATAAAGAAGATATCAAATATGAATAATTAAATATTTGATTAACCAAAAATAGAACATAGAAAACATAAAATTCAATAATCGTAAAATTTCTTTAGAAATTATATAAAGTTTTTTTTTTTACAAATTCCAAAGTATTTAGAAACATATAATATTAAAAATTCCCAATTTTTTTAAAGGTCGTGTATCACCTGCAAAAAAATAAACTTTATTTATTTTTCCATCTTATAAATCTAGCGGATTGATTAATTAGGTTATAACCGTGTTAAATTCAACTTTTTTTTATTGTAATTGTAATCGTTATTCTTGTATAATTCTAGAAGTCTAAAATTAGATAGATCATCGCAGTTATTAGAATTACGTTATTTTTTCTGGAAAAAAAAGAAGTGTAATTTTATGTTTATTTCTTTAATCATTAATTGTTAACTCTTTTTAATATATAAACCAAAAAAAAAAATTTTTAATGGTATTTCAGTGGTAGAAAAATAATAATTAATATGATGGATTATATTTAGTTTATTAGTTTTCTTCTTTTTTACATTAAATACGATATAACAGAAAATATTGATCTATTCTTTGTGGTCTGAATTCAAATATTATATTTAAAAACCCAAAAAAAAAATTATGTAATTACATTTAATAAAAATTAACTCCTACCAAACATTATTTACTGTTTCTTTAATGAAATCATATTTAACATTTTGTTAAAATACATTTCATTAAATAAATTAATGTATATAAATATTATTATAGAAAATATTTTCACTGTAAATCAGTTAATTGAGGTGTTTTGCCTAACATAAAAATAACAAATCTCTTTATTTTAAAATGTTAAAAATATTATCTAGGTCAAATATTCCTATGAAAAACTATATAGCTTAAATATTAAATATAAAAAAAAGTAATGAATATCAATTCAACGTATAGCATATATATGTATATGGTATCAGGACAATTGACCGAAAGAAAAAAAAATATTATTATGTTCAGAGATGATTTTTTTTCTATTTGTTTGACATAAAAACTAGGTTTCTTTATCAGTATATAATACTGAAAGTAAATTGGCCGAATACAATATTGACCGAAGTAACAATTAACTAAACCAATTTCATCAAATGCAAAAATCTAATATATGCTTTATTCCGATAAATCAATTTTGATTACATTCGGTTATTTGTGTGTTCGGATTATTCTGTATTCATCAAATAAATATTTAGTAAATTGTGCATTCGAACAATTTATATTTCAAATTCGTTTAATTGTCCATTTGAATAATTGTCTTCGGCCAATTAACTGACGAAATATAATTAATATCATAAAATTTTACTTTTCTATAAAAAAAAACACTCAAATCTCGTTAATTAAATTTGTGTAAAAAGATAAGATTTTAATCAATTTTTTTTTTTACCGAAATCATAAAGTTATTTTGTTGTTTTTAATTTAATGAGATTTTCTTGGCATATATAGAACATAATAATGGTATATAAAATTTTACAACTTTTAAGTTAATTATTAATTAAAGGAAATCATGAAAATAAAGAAAAATGTTAAAAGGATAAAAATATACATATAACAAAATATATCATTAAAATTTTAAAAAAAATCAAAAAAATTCAAGTTTCTCTTAAACAGTGCTATATTAAAATTATAGTTATGTACACAAGTTGCAGAATGTAAATCAGTAGGTACTATAAAAAATGGTTAAGAAGTCAAATAATATAACAGCACAGAATTTCAATCAATATTATATAAAAAAAAAAAACACATATTAACCGTATATTTATTAATAGGTTTTGTTATGGTAAAAACAAAAATTGAAAATTTCTTTTTCTAGATTTTCATTAAAAAATATTCGTATATATGAAAATAAAATTGATTATTTAAAAAAAAAAACACAACCATTAATCATTAAATAAATTTATTTTTGTAAATGGCATTATATAAAAATCTTGGAACATACTCTACTTAAAGAGTTAACAAAAATTTAGTACCAGAGCTGAGGAAAAAACTTTATAGTAAAACTATTATAAAAGGTATAATATTTAATTATAAAAGATAAATTTATGTGGCTATAGTAAATAAAATTCAAATTTACATATTATGATTCAAGTTGTTAAATAATTGAATTTGTTAATAAATAATTTCTGTATAGTAATTAACAAAACCGATGACGTACTACTTTTATGATAATTTATTACAATACATGTGTTAAGTAAACAAGAATGTTCCAGCATCTTTCTCCAAAAAATATGAGGAAGAGTATTAGTCACATCATTTATGACTACTATCTTTGCTGGGATAAACATGACGATGGGGTTTGGGGATAAACATGAAATTTGAGTTTGTAGTATAATGTAGAAAATAATTTCTTTAATTTTAAAGATGCTCAATAATTTTTTGTTACAGAATTGATTTGGAGGACGTGTTAGTAAAATAATAAAAGGATATCTATTGGAACAATTACAGTATCCTAGTTTTATTATCACTTTTTCAACCTTTCCTATAACTAAAACTAAAAATTATGTATATAGTATAGAAAGAGATCAAAACTCATATCATAGTTTTTATTGTGGGATTTAATCTCAACATTTGAATTAAATCCCACAATAAACAAGCATAAAACTTTTTCAAATACACATACTAAAATAAAACCAGGAAGTACTTATATGTATATATAAACTTTTTGATTTTATAGAAGTATATAGTATTTGAAAAAAAAAGTTTCATTCATTTTCATTGATCTCAAAATTTTAATCTAGACAAAAAAAATTATATAACATTTGATCTCTTCCTATATATTCTTTTTGCTAAAACTAACTATAATATTAAATTCGATAAATTCAAAATTTATTTAATATTTTTATAATTGCATATATTATCATTAAGTTCACTTAATCCTATTTTCAAGCTATAAAAATTAACTTTTTTTATACTAAATAATAGTAGAATTTATATTGGAAATGGCGCATATTATAAATACGGGTGATCCAATAATTAAAATTTACAATTTTACTATATAGTAATAAAAAATAATAAAATAAATTTTAATAATTTAAATGTAAATGAACTTAAAAATATGAAATTAGTTTTTTTTTTTTTTGTGATATTTTCTTCACAATTTCTATTTATTTATTACATATATATATTTTATATACATACCTTGAAAATGCTGTAGATCAGTAGATTCTTGAATAGGTGCTAGAATTGTAATAAAAAACAATATATGAAATTAGTATTTTAAAAAATAACCAAAAAAAAAAAATATTTTGCTCACAGCATATAACATAAAATTGGTTTATGTACATATAACATAAAATATTTTTTTTTTTTATTTAATATATTATATTTTTAAATAAAGGCTTAGTCAAATTTTTACATGTAATTGCTTCTCTCGTGTGATTTTAACATAAAATACGATAAGATAGAAATTCTTTTATTTAATATGGTTTTGAAGTTTGAAGTAAGAAGAAAATAAAATAAAAAAAAAAAACAGTAGTAATAACAGTGAAAAACAGAGAATAAAACCAAAAAAAAATACATTTATATAAAAAAAAATTCCTAAATATACCTTGAAGGCAATGTGCGAAGTGGTCTTCAATATACTAGCGCGCGGTTTTTTTTTTTGTATCTGTTTCTAAAAAAAAAAAAATCTTTTCAAGTTGAATGACCTGTGTGCAAATGTTCTCATATAAATATATATATATATATATAATATATGTATATATATATATACATAAAAATTTTAATTCTATCTTTTACCTTGCAAGAAATAAAAGAGATTATAAGAAGATGTATTATGCTAGTAGATATACTTAAAGGTAACATAGTATCTCATAGATATAAAATAATTTTTTTTTTCTCCATATGCATGCGTGTGTCGTGTTGTTACTTTTCCATTTTATTACTCCTTATTATCATTAAAAATAAAAATGCCCAGCAGAAAAACATAAAGATACTTAGATACAGGTACTATATATAAGATTGGTATGCCAAAAGAAAATATCTAAATATATATATAAGTATATATAAATATGTTAAACCTATTTTTTTATTAAACTTGGGAGAACTATTTTTCAACTTCAAATAATAAATTTAATTTTTTTTTATTTATTTTTTTGTTTTAGAATAGTATCCTAAAAATTTGTAAATAAAATATGCATATTAATTTCGAATTGACGGTTTTGCTTGGTTTGGTGTCTTTTGGAAAGAAAAGAATTAGTTTACAATCTTATCATTTTTAGTATGTTTCCTAAAAATTGAACAGCTAGAAAACCTTATAAAATCAAACAAAAAATGTATACTAATGAATATATGAAATTCAATTAAAATAAATATATTATGTAATTTTAACATGGATTCATAATTAAATTTTATTTTGTTCAACAATCTTGAAACAAAATCCTCTTTATATATGTCATGGAAATTTCATCTATATATAAAACAATAAAAATTAATTTTTACTTTTAATATAAAACCTGATTTTGAGCATAATTTTCAAATTATATTTAAACATATCTATTTTTATATAAATTGTTAATATGTTATCTAATTGTTAAGTACTGTATATTGATTTTTATTATTCTATCAAGAGATTATATTTAAAAAACAATAATTATAAAGTCATATTTGCAATTTACGTAATTTTTATACATATTACTATTTGTATAATTACTAAATAAATATATAGTATCTTCTCTCAATTATTCAAGAACAAACCATCATCATCGTGGTCATGATCATGAACAACATTGGCATTTTATTTATATACCTTTAAAACTATTTGAAAAAAAAAATGATACCAACTATTTTCAAGTTCTATAGTCATTATAAAAATTCTCTAAGTATATAAGTAATATTATAAGATATTTATATAAATATATTTATGTTTATTTATATACATATATATAAATGCAAATTCTATTTTTAGAATTTTTACTAGAATGCTATATTTAGTATCTTTGTATTAATAATGTTTTTTTTTCCTTTCTATATGTTTTTCGTATCAAATGTTACTTAGTAATTATGAAGGTAACTTTGTGAAAATAAAAATGATATAAAGAATGTTTTTTTTTTATACTTTTTTGTAGCATTAATTATTATCAATAAATATTAAGTTAGCAAATTGTCAACATTCTATAGATTTTTATTTAATCTTTTTGCTTAACTGTCTATTTATATATTATTATATAGATGGATATTTACAAATTGGTATATTAATTGTAAATTTTATTGGATATAAAATGTAGAAATAATTGTTTTGAAATTTAAAATATACAAAATTATGTTTTGGAGAAAAAGGGCTTGTTTTTTTAACTGGTTTTTTTTAAAAAAAAATATATTATATTTGCAGTGAATTAAATTTAATGATATTTTAGAAATAAATTTAATATATTTCAACAGAAAAAACGATTTTAATATACTGATGATTTGGCATCATTCTATATAATTTTTATTTAACTATATTTAACTTATTTGAAAATTTGACTTTAATAATAAGAAAAGAATTTATTCATTATTTATAATAAATTTTCGTAAAAATTACTTGAAGTTATGTAATTGGCAACAAAGTATTACGAGGAATAAATATGATGTGTTGGGGATCAATGATCAATTTAAAAAAAAAAACAGTATCAGTTTTACTTTAGTTTCCGATTGTGAATAAAAAATATGTAAGTTATCACAAATGCCCATAAAATTTAGGATCTTTAAGTTAATTTCAAAGTTTGTGAATTCTACAAAATAAATTTAATAAATGTCATTAGAGATCTGAAATTTTATACACATTCCTGAAATTATTTTATTTCTAAATTTTTATTACAATACTCAATTTTAACATATTTCAAATTTTATGATACCTCTAGGTTTAAAAAAAAAATTAATATATTAATGAATATTTACATAGATATTATTAATGAAATATCGGTATCCATCCTTAACTTCTTTACTATATATAATAATATCAATCAAAATAATTGTTTAACAAAATTCAAAAATATTACAACAATTTTGTAAACCAAAATACAAATTTAATTAATAGCTAAAATTAAACTAGATAATTTCAAATTTCATATCATAAATAACAAATTTTCCCTTATTATATATAAAAGTATAAAAGTTTAATAATTCTTGGAAAATAATATGAAAAATAAAAATTAATTTTAAAAAATGGCAATAAAATAATTGATTTAATTGGAAAGAATTTCCCATGGAAGATAAATTATTATTTAAGTACCACCTTTTTTATATACCAAAAGGTACAAAAATGTTATTTAAAAAATAATACATTTTTATGTGTAAAAACAGAATTCCAATCAAAAAATTCTATTAATTTTTACTTTTTAATGTGAATCTTCCATATATTATATATATATATTTTATTGATTTTATTATATAGTACCACATTTTATTTATATACTATCTTTACATTATATTTAAATTACTTAGAATTAAATGCAATTTTTTTTTTTTATTTTACTTATATTGCAATAATTTTTTTTTTTTTTTTTTAAAAATAATAATAATATGCGCAAAATATATAAAAAAAATACTGTTCCCATTTTATTATAGGGAGTACTAATGAGAAACGAGTTCAATGTATGATCAGAATAATAAATCTATCCACGAGTATACTATATATGCATAACTTGTTAGTGAAATTTTTAAAGAATTTATATAATATAATACTTCATTATATATATTTTATCAATATATATATATATATTACTAGTTTCAGATGTTGTCATATATATATACATATATGTATAAATATAAATTTTTGTATTAAAATTTCATGTTGAACTGCACCTCATAAAGAATTATGTGTGATACCTAAAGGAATAGATGGATATCTACGCATTTCATATGAAATTCGAATAAGAATAACAAGTGGTTTTTATGTTTTTGAAGGAAACATTGATATTTTTTTTTTTTACGTAATTTTATTTAAAAAATTTATTTCCCTGAATGAACATTACATATATACGACGATGATAGACTTAGAAAAACTTTTGGCGTCGATAATCTTTTGACTTTTCTTACATTTATAAATCCAATAGGTTTTCTTCCAATGGTAAATCCAATTTTTATTCTGATCGTTTGTATTATAATATGTTTATATTTTGTGAGAATAGTGTCATGACCAATTTGATATAAAGGTAATTAGGAAATTCTAATTTTCTGCACATATATAATTCCTATATAGAATATTAACTACATATATATTTTATTTTAGCAATTAATTTATTTAATTTTAGTAATATTATTGTCAACATAAAAATATATATCGGTTATTTTTTGCAATTTTTAATTATGATATATTATTAATGTTTTTATAATTTTGTGGCGCCAATTAATATATAAAATATTCGAAATGTATATTCTTTTATTTAAAAATATCAAACAAACCCCTTAGATTTTATATTTTTATATGATATTTTCTTTTGCTGATTTTTTTTTTCTATAAAATCATTAAATTATATACGTAATAAACATTTATCAAAAGCCGTCATGTTGGTGAATTGAAATTAGTTGCAGATAATTAAAAGTAATAAAAATAAAGTAACAATATTTACAATTATTATACTATATATTCCTTTTTATGTTCGGCCGATATAATATAATTTTTGAAGTATTGTATAAAAGTACAAAAAAAAAATAATTTTACTTTATAACAATATTTTTTATTACACTTACCTCCATTGCAAGAAGCTATTAATATTGAAATCAACAAAAGTACATAATTTTCGAGTCCTTTTGGATATGGACTCGAGATTTTTCTTCTCATTCTGAGCCCTATAAAAAAATGAAAATAAAAACATTTTTTTTAGAAAATTAAAATATACTAAATAATTTAATTGATAGTTAAAAATTCTAAATTCTAAATAAAATTATTTATTGTATAAAATATAATTTAAATATATTGTTAAAATAATCTAACATTTTATAGTGAATGCTACTTTTTCATATAGATAATAATTAAAAAAAATTATTCATATATATATAGTTAAAGTTATATATAAAAAATATAATTTTTCCCTTTTTTTATATATTGACGGAAATTATCACTATAAAGTTTCATTGAAAAAATATTAAATTTAAATAGAAATACAGAAGGTTAAATTATGATAGCTATAGGAACAAATTATTCACATTTATTTTGTAACATAAAAAAATAATCTATCAATAAACTGACAAAATTCCATGAAATTACAAAGAAAAGAAGCACCAAATTTTATTTATTTAATTAAAAGGAATCCTCTAAAAGAATTCTATATGAAATATTTAACTATTTTGCGAATACTTGTATTAATTATGGTTACCAAAATATATTTTTTTTCATAACACATCTATAAGGTGCTACAGTAACGCATTTTTAATTTTACCACTTCTAGGCAATACGTAAGCGCCCTTCAATTCTTAAGAAAAATGATCAATTAATGATATGTGTTAAAACAATCGAGAAATAAATTTATATTGATTGTAATTTTAAATTATAGTAGCATTATTAAACCGAAACCGAAAATCCAAAATGGATGTCTAAAATGTAATCATAAAATCACATTAGATGCGATTTTTTTGAATGCTAATATTTTGAACTTGGCTTTTAAGTTAAGATGATAGGTATCATCATCTGATATTTGTTGTAATGTTTTAAATATTTCCGCTCAGTATTGTCGGAAAGCTAGACAGACATCATAAGATCGCCTCGATTTTTAATGGAGCGTCCATTTACATAAAGCAATTATAGATTTCTAATTTTTGTAAAAATTTTGTAAAAATATTTTACGAATTTTGCAAAAGAAATGCAAGGGCCCTATTTCGAATGGCGCCCCACTACATTTTACTATTGGTAAATGTACCTATGGCGTGCCACCTAAAATATTCTTTATGGTATAGAATTCATTTTTTATGGTTATTTTAATAAGTAAAATAACTATTTAATTTACAATTTTAAGGATTGCCACATTCATAATATCTGTAACTTTACTGAAAACAATTTAAGTATTAATTACTTGAATTAGAAGATTTTTCTAAAAAAAGACTATGCTGATCCTATATTCAGTCATCGCGATACGGTTAAATATAAATAGCATAAATAATTGATAGATAAAACTATTTTTTATTATATACTTAATGTGAAAAGTGTTAATAAAACTTCTTCTATCTACAATACATAAATATATATAAAATTATAGTATATTGTAATCAATTGTAAATTTCGTGATTTGATTGTTTAAGACTCTTTTTTAATTAACACATAAAAAAAATTATGTAAAAAACATCTTGAAACTACTGTTTCAAACTATTATGTTTGGAGTAAATTCTTTTTTTTTATCCAATTCAGAAATCAATTATTTTTATTTTATTGATTTTTAATAAACACCGGAAAACATTACAACTTTATATTCAAAAATAACTTTATTATCGAATATTTTTATGACCTCCTCAGAAAAATAACTAGGAAATTATATTTAGTTTCCTTAAATAATGACAATAAAAAAAACTGTGAAGAAGATTCTTTTTTTTTAACAAAATCTGATTTTTTTTTATCTAAATTGAGAATTTTTTTATTTCTTCTTACGATTATAAATAATTTTTATACATTTTTTTCAATTAATTTGCTTTTTTTTTAAGAATAAAAAACTTGTTCAATAGCTTTCAAAATTTGGAAATTTTATTGTAAATTTAAAAAATTGAGGCCAAAAAACGGATTTAATTTTTTTTTTGCATATCAATTTTTTTATACATTTTTTTCGCCCAATTGTTGGGCTGATTGGATGTATAAAGAAATATTTGAATCTATTATTATTATAACTATTTTAGAAATTTCATGAAAAAATAAAAAATCTAAGAATAAATAAGCAAAAAAAAAAACAAAAATTATTTTACTATTGAGGTTATAAATATAAAGTTTTTGATCAATTCTGAAAGTTTTTTTTTTTGTTTTGAAAAGATGATTTTTATTATTTGATTAATATATTTGTAATAAAAATTCAAAGAAATTTTTGAAATATACTATAATATTTTGACATAAATATAATTAATTCTATATAAAATAGCAAAAATCACTTTAATATTAGAACGTAAAAAACGTTGAAATTGAAAAGAATTATGAATAAGAAATAAATTTAACATATTATATCAAAGTATTTTCTATAAATATATAATTTTTAAAAAATATTTTAACTTTCCGAACTCTAAAAATTTGATACCACAAATTTTTATTTGTGAACAATTTTGATCAAAGTATTTAACAAGAAACAATGAAATCATAGTAAATTGAATTTATGTGATTCTAATAACTAAATCTAAACTAAAATTCGAATTTTGCTAGGGAAATGACTATACAATACTTTCAACTATATCTAACTTAAAATTCAGAGCCAATTCAAGACGCATTGATAATTAAACAAATATAATTTATGAAAATCAAATATACGATAATTAATCATTTTTTTAACGAGCTAATTTGTTGCTACTATTCAATTTGGGGTTAACTAAATCAAATGTTCCTCATTTGCCAATTCTTTCGAAAATTATACATTTATAATATCCAATTTCAAAGAATTTCTTTTATTTGTTATGTGAAAGTAATATTATTTTTAAATACTATATTTTTAATAGATATAATTTTATTACAAATATTTGATAAAAATATATTTGATATGCAAAATTCGTAAATTGCTTAAAAACGACTATAAATTATTCAATCCTTAACAAAAAATAAGCCTTTTTATGTGAGGTTCGTACAGTATTTTGGTCATATTAATAATATCTTTCATTTCTATAGTAAATTTTGATAACAATAACACTTAAATTCTATTAATATAACATAATTAAGTAAAAGATTAAATTACCTATTTAATAATACATTATTATCTGTAAACATAAAATTAATACTTTTTCATTATTTGTGATGAGATATGAAAAATGATAAATCGTAAAAAATATTTTGTATAATTAATTTATTTAAATTTTATTAAATGATTCATAGACTTTTCGTCAGTAGTTTTTTAAAACAGTTTGATGTCGTTTCTTCAGACAATTAAAACATAATATCCAAAATTATTATGGAAATCTCAAATATCTTGTTAATGATGCTTGAAAATATTAATATATAAATAAATATTTTTAGTAAAAATGACAAGATTAGCAACTTTTTATATATAAAATTACAATAAAAAAACAAATTTTTGTTAATTTGTTTTATTTTGGTAAGAATAGTTAAAGATGATGATTTGATCTTTTTGTTGGAATATTCAAGGTTTTTATGAATTTTATTGGTCCTAGTTTGTAATACGCAATAATTATTATGAAATTTAAGTAAAATCTTAATTATATTTGATAATATTCTTATTATAAATTTATGATTAAATATTAAATTATTAAATTAATTAAAATAAATTGGGATTTTAAATTGTATTGTAAATAGTTATCAATGGACCGATGAATTAAATTAAAATTTAATTAGATTTTTTTTTTTTTTGCTTATTTTAATAGGGAAATAAGCGAAGGCTTCGAAAATTAGAATTCGTATAATTACCGATACCATTCATACAATGTTAGAAATGTCAATATAATTCAAAAACATTTAATATTCATATTATACATAAATATAAATTATTAAGAATATTTATATAAATAAAGTAGTCAATATTAGCCACTTAAATATTTCCTAGAGTAGTAATAACATAGAATAAATATTAGCTAGAACTTTATTAAATTAATATCCAGAGTCTTAATTCAAATAGTATATTTCAAGTGCATTTACATAAATTCAAATAAAAATCTTAATTGGTCAACATTATTTGACTTTGTTTCTTCGAATTTTAGGAAAAAATTGTAGGAAATTTTACATAAATTATTTTTTGTTCTTAGAAATTAGTCATATGTGTAGTTCTTAAATATCGCTTTGAATTAAATGCTGCAATTACATATATGAAAGGACTAATCAACGATTCCTAAATTTAAATTTGTATTGATTTCGTATCGTGTTTCAACATATATTCAGTTGGAAATTTTTAAAATGGATTAAAGAACATCAATATAATAAACTATCCAGCAAATCGGATAATTTAATTTATGCTAAACATTATATTTTATTCACTACCGAAAAATCAAAATTCATATATAAATATATAAATTATTTCTGTTTAAAATAAGCAAATTGATAAAGTTTATATCAAAATTCAATATTTTAATTTTAAATCGAAAGCAATTCGAAGATAATTAAATTTTAATGTAATATGTATTTAATAATTTAGAGATAGTATGTATATCCAAAAGTTTTTATGCCATATAAATATAAAATCATAAAATTATTATGATAGAATAAGAAAGTTAATTTATGTACCGTATAAGTATAACAACTAAAAAAAAATATGTGGGAAGTTGCTAAATGTTATAATGATGGACAGAATAATATTTTTATTAATACTATATTTTTTTTTTAAATATATAATTCCAAACAAAATATAAAGAATCTTAATGCAAATAAAAAGTGGGATAAAATACATGACGTTATCAATGTTATCCCAATATTGTAAATTTCTTTATATATAGAATATTATTATATATAGTATATAAAGATATAAAAATATTATGTACTGTGATGTACATAAATATTCTACTAACTATACAAATATAATCTAAAAACTAGGTTTATTTTTATAAGGTCAAAAAAATTCTTTTATATTGCATATCACCTATTTATATTAACGTTCAAAATTATGTCTAAATGTGTCTCTATACTATATGATATGGGGTCTTCATTTCCTTCTTAATTCAAATAAACAAAACGAAAAAAAAAAAAAAAATCTTCATTTTTATAGAAAATAATAGACAAAATATCTAGAATTACTCCGCCGCCGCACTTGCTATAATTTTATGAATGTGACAGATGTTCAATTAAGCGACAAAATATATATGTACATAATAAATATATACAATATTTGGATATAAATATATAGGGCATAAAAATCTTCTAAATAAATAATGAAATAGTTCATATAAGCAAGTGGAATTCTCAAATATTATTTTAAATTTTTATCCCTGGGTTTTTGATTATTTCTAATATAATGTTCATATCTTTTAACAAATAATATAAAGTCAAATACACCCTGGCATATTTTACGCCAAAAACTAATTTAAATACAGTAAAACCTTCAATATAAATTGTTTTAATAATCTACTGTAAAGACAAACTTTTCAGATTAAATATACATAATTACATTTACAAAATACTTTGCACATGATATGAAATCTGCTAGTTTGGTATTTATGATTGATTGTCTATAGTTGAAATTAATTTAACACCATTTTTGTTTTCAGTTTCCGCCTATAATAGTAATTAAATTAATTGAGTTCCTCGAGGAATTATATTATTAAAAAAAAACATATTTTTTTAACTATAGAAATATATTAAATCAATCAGATTCATTTATCCATCTTTAAATAATGATTGATTAAAATATTATAGAGCTTCTTTTTATAGTATTTTAATTATTATCAAAAATATATTCGGAACATAGCAATTTCATTCCTGTAAGAAATTTATTATAGTTAAGGTCATCTATTAAGTGGTAAAGATAGAATTATGAAAAATGTTCCTTAAATTTCTAAAATCTTTTAAAGTTCTTACTTATTGCCAGTGTTCTTCATAAAATTCAAATGCTTACAGAAAAATTGTTAATATTTTGTTCAACGTTTTTGTTAAAAAATAGTTTTTCGTCACAAAACTGTCTAACAATGTTTTAATCAGAGCTTAGATTTATTAAAACGATGGTTACTAAACGAATGTAGATTTTTTGATGGTAGGTTGAAGATATTAGAAAAAAAATTCTGATTATTAAAAATAACTTGTAACAATTCAAATTTTATTATAAGTGTGGTGTTTGATTAGCTCGTAAGGAGGTGGCTCAAAATCGAAAAACATGTTAAACTGAAGCATAAAAACCGTTAATACCTGCTAAGCTAGCTTATCGCCACTCAAATAAAATAATATGTCTCAGTATATAAATCAGTGGCATCAGTTGCATTGTGTTAATTAAGTCTATCCTAATAATGTTCTTTTGTATTGTCCATTTATATAACATAATCTTAACATTTGTTTCCCGATATTTATCAATTTACATGGACAAATATAGTTAGTTCATTCGATTTCCTATTCCCCTAGACTAGAAGATCATGATGTGACCAGGTAAACCAGACGATTACAACTTTACAAACATAACAAATTCGATTTAAAGAAAAATAATTCAGGGTAAATATTTTTTAGGTTGTACTGTATTCTGTAGATACTTGTGCGGTTATTTTTATTCAATTTTATACTTTTTACTTTTATATTAAAAACAAACACTGTTGGTTAGCTATTTAATATTATTATTATTCCTGATTTCAACAGAAAATATTATTCGAAAAGAAAACGAAATATAGAAAAAAAAACACAAATTTAATATTGTACAAACTTCATTATTATTTCTGTTGTTTTGTTATAATCATAATAATATCCAGCCAGCGTCTTTATGCTAGTAGGTAAATATGCGCATTTGGTAAATATGTAAAGAACGGTAATTGAAATGGGTAAAAATTCGCAAGAATTTTTATAGAAATATTTTATTTATATATATAATTCCATATGAATATAATATATGCGTAAAATATTATATATATATTTACATACATATGTAGATACATATGATAAAGAAATAATATAAAAGATACTTATGAAATGATGTATCATTTCTATAGTAAATAATTAATAAAGATTCTTTTTATTTATCAATTATATTTCTATTATAATTTAGTTTTTTTTTGTTATTTTTGATTAAGATATAACTATTATATTACATTAATAATGTTTCTATAATTAGAAATGAACATAATGCGGATATTTTGAAATAATTAGTGAAAATGTACATAGGGTATAGCTACATATATACAAAATACATTTTCAAAAAATATGAAATTTTCTTTTTTTTTAATTTAGGTACCTATGTATATATAGAAATTAAAATAATCAAATGAAAATAATATATAAATTTCATTTTATTACAGCAATCAAGTATATATATTCAAATTTTTGGTTAATGACAGAATATCGTCATAAAATTTTATTGATTGGAAAAATGGTAAATAAATTTTATAAAATAAAGAAATTTTAGGTATTTTTTGAATTGAATTTTTCTAAAAATTAAAAAAAAGCTATAAAAATTGTTTATAAATTTAACAAAAAAAAAAACACTATAAAAATACTTTATACTTTGAATTTTAATTAAATATATTACAGTAGAAGTAGCTCTTCAATTAAATTATTTTGGTTAGGTATTCAGGACAAATAAATTTACTCTATTTTTTTTTTATAATTAATGATTTTTTTTTATGAAATTATGTAAAATTTAGTATAATTTAATAGCTTATTACAGCTATCATAATATAAATTTGATCACAAGTTAATAATTAATGATATTATTATGTTCTCATACTAAAAATGATTACTTTTATATTGTAATGAAGAAAAAGGGGATTATTTTAATTCCTTTATCATATAAATCCGGGGTAAACAACATTTATATTTTCAATACTACAAATATGTATAATATAAATTTATTATAATATATACAAGAAATTACTAATTTGATTTTTAAAATTAACATATTTTTTGTCATGTTTTAGTAAAGAAAATAATTCCGAAAATTCTGTTAAATAAATCATATATTCAAATAAAAACCATTCTTTAACAATTTTTTTTTTCTCATATTTATTGAATTTTTAAAATTCAATCCTCTTAAATTATGAATTTTTATACAAAAAATATTGATTCTCTTTAACGATAAATCGATAAACTGTTAATAACATTAAATTAAATTTATCTATATATAAAAATAAAACAATAATTATATTACTGTAACTAATTAATAAACAATAAATAAATATAATATTTGTACTACATAATATTTAAATATATATACTACCTAATATATAATTAAATTTATCTACAAAGTTACTATTTTAAAATATATTATACATCAAAAATTCATTTATATATTTGACAGCATAAAATGTATAATCATAAAAATATACAAAATAAATGAAAAATTCTATTAAAGAATTATGTATTAAGAGATTGATGAGAAAAGTAACAGAAGTTTAATATGTTTTTCATAAAAAAAAAACTTATCTTAATAATAATAAAAATATATACCATTAACTATTAAACCAAAAACAAACCATTTTTGTAATCCTAAATAAAAATACAAGAATATTATCGGTATTATAAAGTGCAAAGTAAATTGTATACTATTTTTACAATTTTACATACATTTATTTTCTTTTTGAAAACAGTTAAGTCATTCAAATATTTTCTTATGTTTTTTTTTTCCCTCAAAATAATAGAAAAATAGAAAAATAACACCAGACTCCCATCATCAAGCCTAACAAAAAAAAAAGAAAATATCACAGACAGAAAAATGAAAATTCCCCTTTATATTTTTATTTTTTATTATGATAATTCCCTTAATATCCAAAATATATAATTTGTTTTAACACTATACATCTTTTGCAGACGAAATCTATCTCTATATCACATAAATTATGTACATATATATATATATATATATATATATATATTTATATATTAAAGTACATTATAAATATATATATATTTAAAACACCGCAATTCTCATAGAACCTGTCTCTATACTTTTATATAATATTATAACTTTGATTCAATTTCATACTCGAATGGCCAATTAAATTACTACATATTATATGATAAATCCATATAAGCTAACCAATTTGCTTGAGCTAATAATTCCATTTCTAGACAAACAGACAAATATACATATATATATTATATATATATATCTAACAAAATAGTATATCTACAAAAAAATATATCTATAGATTTATATATTATATATAAAATTATTGTATCTATATAAAACTACTCTAGATTCGTTATGATCAAGTACATTAAGTGACAGTTTTTATTTTCCAGATATTTAAATGTTGTACATATAAAATATGATTGTAGAAATTTTATATAACATTAAAATTATACACATAGATTTAAATAAAATCGATTTATTTATTTTTTTAGTTTTATTTATTTTAAAATGCAATTTTATCCTGACAAAATATTGTTTTTTTAATAATGTACATAAAAATATGTACAGGTGAATTCAGTTTTTACATAGGTATATATTTTATTTTTATCCAACAAGGATATTTTATATATGTGACAGATAAAAGCTACTATACATAAAAAACAATTGAGATAAAATATAAAGAAGAAAAAAATTACCGCAAGGAATTTTTTCAAATTATAATTTATCACATAAAATAATTTTTATTTTTTAAACCAAATAAAAAAAAAAAAACATGATTTCGAAATATAATAATAATAAAAAAAAAAAATCCTTTAAATTTAAATAAAATCACGGATATCATTTTATTAGTATTGGTGTCGTCGTGATATTTTTTTTTATATATATACCTTGATATTAAATATTTTATTAAAAATGTGTATAAGTAAGTATATAGTCCTGTTTATATATCCTTATTATAGTATATATACATATTTGCACTACAGCCGGCATAATTTTTTTCTTTCTATTTAGCTTTATTATGTATATGTATATACGTATATATATTTTTTTAAGGATATTTATATACAAAATAAAAATTCTTTTGTTTTAAATAATTAAATTGAACAAAAAAAAAACTCACCTTTCACAAGTCACACTTGGGCTCTCTAATAAACAATATATCCAATTTTAATCCAAAAAAAAAAATGTTTGAAACAAAAAAAAAAAGGAATAATTACAAAAACAAAAAACCAAAAATCCCAAAAAAAAAAAATTTAAAAATATTTTTAATATATAATTAAATAATTTTTCCAAAAAAAAAAAATATTAAAAACTTCACTTTTAATGTATATATTTTTATTTTTATGTATATTTTCTTTATTTTTAATTTTTTTTGTATTAATTAAATTAATTTTTATTAATAAAAAAAAAAAAAATTTTAAATTAATTTTCCTTTTTTTTTTGTAAATTAAAAGATTCTTTCAGAATAATATTTTTTATGTTGCTAGTTTTATTTTTTATTTATATATTATTTATTTATTTTTTTGTTGGTTATACGGCGGAACTTGCAGATTTTATTAAAATTGTAACCGCTACGTTAATGTATCAGACAGAGACTCAGTGAGCTCTCTGCTACGCTATTTATTTATATAGCATCAAAAAATTATATAAAATTGAGAAATAGTGGGGCAGCATACCATATAGCAAGCAGAATTTTCATATATAAACAAATTTATATATATATATAGGTATAATATATAAATTTCAATTTTTTTTTTTTTTTAATAAAAATTCTAGCTAAACATATTTTACATACATCGTCGTGTACTTGTAAAAGAAGCACTCATATCATTTGGTATGTGTTGTATAGTAAAAGAAGAAAATTTCAGAAAGAATATTTTTATATATAAGCTAAAGAGATTTTGGTACAAAACTTATGATGATGATGATGGCACGAGTTTTTTTGATATTATTATAGAGCTGCCACTATACAATAAAATTTGAACGTAATTATTATATTTGAATATATAATATTAAAAAAATATGATTTTTGCGTTATAAAAGATTTCAAATATTCTAAAAGAATTTTATACAACATTAATTAAGATAATGATAGATACAAAGATTTAGTAAATTAAGTAAAAGGTTATAATATTGTTAAAATTAAATCATTATCAAATTTATAATTTTTAAAAGATCTTATAAATTTGACTGATTTTTTTATAATATTTTTGGTATGACTGATATTTTGTTCATTAAAATATCATCTGGAAAACTATGGGAAATCCGTTAAAATATGGTAAATATTTACCAACCAACCAACAGTTAAGAAAACAAAGTTAAGTAATTATATTAAAAAAAACACTGATTTCTGATGATTCAACTTTCTTATTGTACTGCGGCCCATTATTATTATTATGATGGCGCCTATTTACATATATATTTGTTTAAAATATTATTTACCATTTAAAATTCTAATTATCTATTCAAAAATTTCATATCAAATATAGAAATTATAAAAATTTAAGAATTTCAAATTCTGGAAAATTGATATCTATCTGAAAGATAATATGTTATATGGCAACCCAATAATAAGAATAATTTTCTTTACCATCATCTGTGATATGGAGAGATGTTGCTGCAACATTGAATCAAAGCGCATGACAACAAGAGAGAAATTTTCTTTTGGTTTTTACTTGCTTCTTTATTTTATATTATTATTTTTTTTTTTATTAAAATCAACACAAATTTATTTTAGTAGTCTATCTACAATATTCTTGGCCATAAGAGATATAGAATAAAAGAACCATAATTTTTTTTTTACTTTATTGTTATGTATGTTGCTTTTACATATATTTCTTTTAGTGGATGATGAGAATGATGATGGTTAATTTCTTCAAAAATTGTACCTTTACGACGACGATAATAACGACGAACTTTACGAACGTATGTAGCACGAGTTTCTTATATTTTAGCTTTAACGAAAATTGCAACGTTACACCTTACACACTATATATATACATATATATGTATATGATATAAGATAAATTTATCTATATATATATATACATATATGTATAAGTAAGTACAGAATATTTATATATATATATAATATTCTAAATTTAAGAATGGCTATAAAACGAATAAAAAATATATATCTTTACCATCATCATCATCAAATAATGGCAACGACGCGCTGCTTCGTGGCGCTTTCAAGATTGTTGATTTGTTTGTTTTTTTTCATATATACATTAACTTCCTATTTTCTATTTTTAAAAATATAATATTTAAAAAAAAACATAAGAACAACAACAAAATCTTAAGCTGTAAGTTCGGTTCATGTGAACAGAAAAAAAAATTAGATATAAAAAAAAATTGTGTACTTATTTGACATAGCTAAATTTACAGGTAAATGACTTAATTTTGCATATCAGGTATTCAATTTATATTCTAATTTTATGTTGATTTTGATTTTATTATAATTATGTTTAAGAAAAGTAAACATTATCTTTTTTTTTTGTCATTTTTGGCACAAAAAAAAAGTGTTGACAGATTTTATCGTTCTAATTGAACTGTTAATTAAATTTGATTTAATAAATTTGCATAACTTGTTTGTAAAAATAATGTGTATAATTATATATATATATATACATATATTAACATCAATATAAATCAATATCATTTTATTTAATAGAAATTGTAAAAAAAAAAATTAAATACATTTTATTTTTTTGGTTTTTCAAATTCTGTTAAAAAAATGAATTTTGAAATTTTTTAAATTTTGAAAAAAAATAGTAAAAAATTTTTTGTTGGAAATTCTTTAGAAGAGGATCGTACTCATAGTAGTGTAATTATTTTCTATTGATTTTTTAATCATATGTATATATACTTTAATAATTAAGAGTTAAAAATACATTCTTTAAGAAGAACGAGGGTTTGTTTATCTTATTTTGTAGGCTGATGACCGTTTAATATGTAAATTTTAAAGTTAAAATTTTATTTTGTTTAGATTGTTATTTTATGTTGTTTTTGGTTTTGTACATGCGAAAAGAATTTTTTATTATTCTGGGTGCTTTGTAGATCTCAGAAATATCCAATAGTAGAAATATATAATAATTTAATATACATATAGTTATATATATTTATTAAATTTAAAGACATTAAATGACAATTTATTTTAGTTATAATTGTTTCTCAATAAATTTAAAAATTATGTAATATATAAGAATTTCTTCATAAATAAAGAGTTACAACAAAATAAAGTATTCAGACGACTAATGTAATTGGAAGTGTTTAGCTATATTAATCCTATTTTTTAGCAATTAATATACTTCGAAACATTCTCAAGACTAAATTTATACAAAATTAATTTTTATATACAAAAAAAAAATATTGAATAAATTTTTAAATTATTTTAATTCATTCAAAACTAATATTATAGTCGTATCGTTTGCTATGAGATATTGCTGCTGAAACACCTTATTTCATTTTTTGGAATATGCATATAAGGACCTAAGAATAAAAATTGATTTAAACGTTTAAAATTTTTATACAAAACTTTCCATTACAAGATTTATTCCATAGCTCCTTGTAAAATTATCAAATTTCTTTGTTTATTTACGTTCTTTATTATTACATTCCATTTATTTAAAAAGTAATTAATGTAGTAACCACACACTTATTATGATCAATATCTAAAATAGTTAATTGATTATTTTTCATTCTCACTCAGTAGGTAAAATATATGTTCAATATAATTCAACAAAAGTACTATACTTTTTATAAGTATTTAGTATTATAATTCGAAAATTAATCATATTTTTGTATCTTTAATTCCCTTTCAAGTTAAAGATTTTAATAAATTTATGTTACTTTTTTTTTTATTTTAACTAAGTTCGTTTGGCAAACTCAAACAAGACACTCTAAGTAAATGGATTTATAATATTTTTAATGAACTTAAATGTTGTCCTGTTTCAAAACGTTTTAAAAATATTGAAAATATTGAGAGAAGAAAATATATCCATCTGTATTAAATTTAATTGGTATGCAGATATATGTAAATTTTATATTAACTAAAATAGAGTTATAGATAAGATTACTAGAGTTTATTTAAGGTAAAATTTTCAATCTATTTACATTGCGCTCCATGCCATTGTCAGACTTCTGAAGATTCAAAAATAATAAAGTAATTAATTATACTGTTTAAAATCAATCTATTTTAACAATTTTTCAATTCATAATCATTAATAATTTACAAAATAAATTAAGTAATTTTGAAGATGAAAATTTAATATTTTATATGAAAATTTTTCAAATTGTTTTACATAAAAATTAAAAAAAAAAAAAAAATATGAATAAGTTATTTAAAAACAAATAAAAAAAATTGTAAATATTCTGTTTGATAGATTATATATATCGTTATTTGTTTGTTCCTAATTCCTTTGTGATTATATAGATATAGAGATTGTCTATTTTATATTATAATATATATAAATATAATTATATCTATATAAATGTTTAATGTCCATTTGAAATTCCTTGGTTTTATTCTCAACATTAATATTTTATCCCCACTATTAACCTGTTGTGAATTATAAACTTCTACTTGGCTATATAATAAATATATGTATATATATGTAACGTAGTCAAAATGGTATCCAGCTAATTGACAGAATATAATTGACCGAATGCATTACTAAACCAATGTTAAATTAACCCAAATACACAATTGCTAAAATATAAATTTACTTATAATGCACAATTTACACCAAATCAACAATTAATCAATACATTATATTGTATATAATCAAGTTTATATTCGGTCAATTATGTGCTTGATCAAAAAGTAAAATAGAAAGAGAACAAAACTAATATCAAATATTTTATTATGGGATTTAATATCAAAATTTCACGATTAAATCCCACAAGCATAAAGCTTTTTTATATATTTTATATATAAAGTGGCTATATAGAAGTATGCGTATTTGAAAAAAGCTTTAATACTTATGGAATCTAATTTCTCAATTTGCGTCCATACAAAAATGTTATACTATAAGATTTAATCTCTTCTTATGGACTTTGCACAAGGGACGCGAACTGTGAATTGTGAATATTCGATAAAAGAACAAATTTGAGTTTAAAAACGAGCGAATTTTTATCGTAACAATGTGGAACGCGAGTGGAATGCGAATAATGATTTGACAGTTCGCGATCAGATAAACCAATTCGCGGAAGAAAAAATATTGTTTATTTTCATAAATTTAATAAAATAATTAAAAAAAATTTGATAAATTTATGTGTATTAATTAATTTTAAAAAGTTTATTTAAGAAAATTATTTTAAAAAAAATTAATTAAACATGGAATAATAATTCATTTGTTCGCAATTCTCAATTCGCAGTTCGCTATCAATTGCAAAGTCCATTATATATATATTCTTTTTAGTTTGATCTAATGTGGCATTCATGCTATCAATTTATATTCGGTTAATTTACATAATCGATTTATCAATTATACATTCGGTATATTCTGCGGTCTATTATATAAATTCGGTCAATTGTTTTCGGTCAATTTTAGTCGCAAATCATAGTAAAATCAAATTTTTTTTCTTGCAATTTTATATTTTTTTTTTTTTTTTAATTTTTTTTTTTTCAATTTTATGTTGTTCTTGGTTGTAACTTCTCATGTCTGAAGAAATCATCCTCAAATAACACACGAATAGGAAAAATAAATATAGGGACGCCAAAAAGACGGGAAAATTTCTTTTTGCCTAGCGAAAAAAAAAAAAAAGAATCATGAAAAATCAGCCTATAAATACCTTCTTTGCGCTATAAATTATTGTGTGTGTGGTTTTAACAATATTTTTTTTTTAATTTTATTCGCATTTTTGATTATAATTTTTGTTATTGTTGTTGTTTTGTTTTTCCTTTAACAAAATGAAGTAACAAAAAAAATTATTTTTGTTTAAAACTAACTACTGAAGATTATTATAGTATCTTTTTGCCTATAATATGTATCTCTAAGTAGAAATTTATTTTGTTTTTCAATAATAATGTTTTTTTTTTATATATATTGTAATTTCTTATACCATGTTTCATTGGAATGTTATATAAAATGGTCATTTTATATTATACAAAGAATTATAAATTTGGTTTTTTTTTTGTTGTAAAAACATTATATAAAATGTATGATTATGCTTGCAGAAAATATCTACTATAGTACATACTATAAAAATACTATAATAATATTAATACAAATATTGTGTATAAACTTAATTTGACCTTGAATCGTATTAATACTGTAGAATCTTCTTCATTTGGTTTGTACATATTATTATAAAAAAAAAAAATTTTACTCTTTTGGCTATTACTTCTAATTTTAATCATTCTTTTTTTTTTTAATATTTTTTTTTTATATTTAACTGCCGAAAAATGCAAAATTAACAGAAAAACAAGGTGTTGTATTTTGTATATATCTTTTCTTTTTATAGGAATATACCAAGAAGAATGACTTGCGGCCAGCAGGCTAGATAGTTTTCCTGTTTTTGTTAATGAAATTTAATAAAAATTACTAATTATAAACTAATAACAATCAATCATAAATATTATTGGAGGTATTTTATATAAACATTTCAAATATATACATATATACAATATTTCGTTGGCGCTTATATTGTTTTATTAATAAAAAAATTATATAAAATATTTTTGTATATTTTTTAACTAATTATTTATTTATTAAATATATAATAATTTTTTTTTTTTTTAAATTTACTTTCATTATTATTATTTTCTTTAATTTAAGTTAACTTTTGAATCGTAATTTTCACAGTGTCTTCAATGTTAAATATAATATACACCAATTAATTGAACTTGTATAATTTATTCCTGAACAACAACAACACAAGGCGGGATCTATACAACCCCAACTAACTCATTTCTAATGACGATTAACGAGTGTGGTATGTATTTAAAAGGTGCTAAAGCATTAGTTTGAGTCTTAGACATTAACCATAATTTAATGTTACATAAATATTGAAGTGATAATTTATTACAATTTAAAATTTACTTTTACAGTTCAACTGTCGATAAATGAGCGTTATATAGTTTCTCCAATAAAAGGTTCTATATTACATAGTCTGATTTAAAAATATTTAGATCATATAATAATATTTACTTGCATTCCTAGATATTCAAATTATCCCAGTCCTTTAGTCTGATACATTACTCCTTTATACGTTTTTTGGCAAGTATATTTCTACCAGAATTATAGTTTCAAATTCTTATTTAATATTAAAATATATTCGTAAATTCTTTATGCAAAAAATTTTCAATATCCTCTAATTCTATGCTTTAAAAATGTCAACAATATATTTTCCTATTAAATACAACTACAGACTTTGTCCATTATCATTAGGATCAGAAGGGTTGGGTACATAATACTTTATTACAAAATTCTGCATTTCAGAATTCTTGTTTACAAAATTCTGTATTTAATATATTGTACTTTATATTAAATTAAAAATCGCGCGATATTTAATTTATTATAAAGTTCAATATATTAAATACAAAATTTTGTAAACAAGAATAACTTATAGATAAACTAAGATCTGAACAGCGCATTGCAAAAAAGAAATCACTTGTGGAAAGATATAAGAAAATAAAAAGAGTTATAAAAAAGCGAAATTTCAAAAGAAGAAATTTTGAAAAGAATTGCTTACAATTTAGCTATTAATTATTTAAATAATGATATTATCTTTTTCCTTTAGAGCCTAGAAATATAATAAAAATTGAATTCCTTTTAGTTTATGTAAAAATAAATTACTTTTTATTGTTTAGTTTAATTTCACAAAAAGTTATTAGCCTGTAAAATTAGTCTGTAAGATATGGGACCGTCATCTTAGCACGTCCCAGTCGTAGCTTGGGTAACTTCGAGAGTGGGATAATGAAATAAGAACATATGAAAGGATATACATTACATATACAAGCCAGTAAAAAGTAATTAAATCAGAATTGTAGAACAGAAAAAAATACAGAATTTTGTAATACAGAATTTTGTAATCCAGAATTTCGTAATACAGAATTTCGCAAAAACAGAATTTATAAAGAAATCAGAATTTTGTAATTACAGAAATTTGACATAGAGTATTTAGTACCGATCCCGATCAGAATATCAAACTACTTTGATATGAATAAATTTATTATTCCTACCATTCGAATGAGGTGTCAAATTACATTTTCTTATTAAAATTAAAAGTATTTTCAGTTGATGTTCAGTAATGAAATTTGTGTTTTTGGTAGCATATTATAGTTAGAGCCACAACAAAAAGGTTTAATTTGTATATGCATTTATTCATCACTTTATTAGATAGAATTATGAATTAAAATATTAATTCATTGTAAATCCTATATTGAACAAAAAAATTTAAAAAGTTTCTCAGAAAATATTTTTAGTTAATAATTTCATTGTAAATAAATTGGTAAAAAAAAATAATACTTACTATCAACAAACAAAAAATAAAAATACAATTATAATTAATTTTCTTTAAAATTTCTAAATTCTAAGGAAATATTATTGATTTTGATATAATAATATTTTTATATATTTTTTCAATTATTTATCCATACTTAAATGAAACCGGAAGCATTTTGATTAACAATTTTTAAATGGTAAATTTTATAAGTTTTTTTTAAATAACGATAAAACTTTTACAACAAAAAAAAAATGACAAAAAAAAAACGAAATGAACTGAAAAATATATATGATTATTTAAATAATGAAAAAAGAAATACATATCTGAAGTGGAAATATTTTACAGTAACATATATTTATATATATATAAATATTCAACAGATATATATTTTTATTCTTCTGTTTTCTTATATATGCTTCGATGGAGTAACAGTCCAAATCGGTCAAGGGCCTCTCATCTAACCAAAAATTTAATTTAAAAGATTTTTCGTCGTTTTTTGTTTCAGAAAGTTTTAATTATATACAAAAGAAACAATTTAATTAAAATAGAGATCAATTGTTTTTCATTTATAAATTCAAGAATTTTATAATGAAATTTTAAAGTAGATATAAAAAAGTAATCATTTTCACTATTTTTAACTATATCTATAATATAATTTGTTACTCATTAAGAATTTTAGTAATTTAAAAACTTCAAAAATCATATGTATATGAATTTATTATAAGATTAAAGAAAAATTTGAATTAATAAAGTAGTAACCAAAAAAAAAATAATTACTATATAGATAAATATTTATTGGTTACACATTTTGTTAATTCATAAAAACTCTAGTAATGGTTTATTTATATGGTTTTCTAAGAGCTATTAAAAACTTTTAAAAAGTCATGATATTTAGAAGATAGTAAATTTATATATATATATACATATATATATATATATATATATATATATATATATATATATCACATTGTAATAATAATAATAACATTTCAATAAATAATGAGTCAATAAATTTAATATTTTTTTTCTTCGAATAAATATTAAAGTTTTATTAATTATTACATCAGTATAAGTTTTTTAATACACCATAAAATAAAAATATTAACAATAATTATTATATTGTATTTAATAAATTATATATATAAGAAATATTTATACAAATTTCTCATATATACTAACTATACTATATAATATATTAATAATATATAAATTCTTGCAATAACCATTTAAGTAAATATTAAATTGGGAAATATATGTAGAAAGAAAAAAAGTGTACCTTGTCTAACTATATTATTCTTCATTTAGAGAAGTCAAACTACTTAAGTAATCAAGTAGTTAAAGCTTAGCTAAGCAATAAAACAGGATTTTTTTTGGATAATTTTTTTTTTCTTGAAAATTTATCTATAAAAAGTATTTACAATAAAACATAAAATTATTCACCAAATTATTTATAAATGAGTTAATATTATTGCGATGTCTTATGCTTATCTTATATATGTACATATTTTTAATATTAATTAACACGTCATCAATATTCAATAATTATATTTAAGAAAATGGTTTTTAATCGCAAATTCATATTTTATAGTTTTATAAGAATTTGTTCTTGATAATATAGGAAATTAATTCATAATATAAATTTATAGAATTATAGAGTTATTATTAATTCTTATTTTCTACAGTTTAAAATGTTTAATGTTTCGTATTATAATATAAATTTAAATTTATAATTACAATAGTTTCAGTATAAAAAAATTAAATTATATTTTTTAATTTTATTGCCATATTATTACTTAATCTTTTTTCGCAATATTATCAACAAAATAAAGTATGAAGAAAACATCTCAATCTCAGTAATGACCGCCAATCATTCAGAACTACTAATAATGGGAAATATATATTACACAACTTTTTTGATACAAATCATTCTAATCTATATTTAGAACTGTTGTTCCCATAGAAATTCTGTTGAAACCATTCATAGAAATGGAATAATTTACTGGGACCGATAATTGCTTTGTTTTTCATACAAATATCTAATGAAAATGAAAAATATTATTCACAAAATCCAGTTTTTTGTCTACATAAAATTCCATTCTCAAAGTCATTATCATTATGCTTAAGTATATTTTGAATATGCTCAAGTGTAACAAAGTTAACTACATACAAAATCTTAATCCTTAGAAAACTTATTAAAAAATTTATAGATAAAAATATTAATCGTTAGAACTATATTCTCTAATTTCATTAAATCTTAACAATTAATTATCTTCATTTTAAAACAATATTGTATTCTTTATCCTTTATAAATTAAATTAATTATTTATTGACAAAAAAAAATATTTTTTATTAATATATCCTCAAAATTAATTTTCTTATTATATGTTTTATTAATCTTTTTATTTTATTTAAAAAATGTATATGTTTTATTAATCTTTTTATTTTATTTAAAAAATGTTGATTGCTGAAACAATATGTTTTGTCTGACAACAGAAAAATTATTATCTGGAAGTTTATTAATTTGTAAAGGAAAAGAAAAATTTTGTAAGAAATCATACAAAAAAAAACTAATATTTATTATGATGCAGCATTTAAATTTAGAAATATTTTGACCATGACTTACGCTGAAAATAACCAACAATCTATCAGTGATGATGAGTATATTTTAATTCAATCAAAACAAGATTTCATATATTATACATATGTATATATATAAAAATGATTATTGTAAGGAAAATATTATATTGAAGAGGAAATTCAAAGAACACAGTGCTTACTTAAAGGTAAATTAATAAACATAGATTTATAGCTATATTAACTTAACAAATATTATATGTGTATAGATATATTTTCCATATAAATATAAATCTAAAAATATATGTATAATATATATAGTCAATTTAATACATATATTAATTTATATGAAAAATATTAAATATTATTTCACGACATGAACTTAAACATAAATCATTAAAAATATATATACATACTATATATATATATATATATATATATATATAATATGTATAATGTAATATGTTTGGTTTTAGAATGATTATATTCTTATATTGGTAATATATGTTTCATTAGATATATTATTATTACTAAAGTAAATTTTAATAATATATAATTCTACTAATAAGAGACTAATATATTCTCTTATTGGCATTAATGATATAATATTTTTGTAAAAGATCTTGAAATTTAATTAATGAACTTTGAAAAACCTTTCAAATGTTTGGTAATATATGCGTATAAGAATCATTATCGCAAAAAGGCACATTATCGCAGGAACATTTCATCGTGCAGAGCCGTATATTACGTACATTTCATTGTGAAAGCTATTCATATTACATGAAATATATATTTTTTTATTTTCTTTAAAAAAAAATTAATTGCTTTTCTAGAAATTTAATGAAACTAGTCTTTTCGGTATTTTCTAGTTTGATATCAAATGTGTGCGATAAAAAGTTCTACCGATGAAATGTGTGTGATAACATGTTCACCTCGATAATATGAGCTGTAATCATTTATATATATTATATATAAACATTAAATCTGAAAATATTATTGAAAATTAATTAAATTAATAAATATTAAATTAAACAAATCATTTTTTTAATCTAAATTTATATTAAGTTTTCTTATATTTGCTCAGGAATTTAGTAGATTTTTGGTAAAATTTAGTACATTTTTATGATTATTTATAAGCTATTGCTATATAGAAATTTAAGGACTGAAATTCTATATACATTTGAAAAAATTCAAATATCTAGTTAACATTTAAAAAATTATATTAAGAAAATATTTTGTTTTATTAATATTTATTTCAAAACAATTTAATTTTAATTTAGTAGAGATTTGTGTTTATTTACAGTTATAGAAATTTAAGGAAGAAAAATCTAAATCTAATATATACAACATAATATTCAAAAACTGAAAATCTATTATATATTATTTAATATGAAAGTTGAATTTCTAAATTTATATATAATAGAAATGTTATCATGTTTTAAAAAACTTCTTGTTAAAATTATTACCAGGCAATATTTATAAATAACAAAAGAGTTCTATGATAATGGTATGTAAGCCAGGAACTTTGTATGATTTATACAATTTTCAATTTTTAAATAAGTATAATGCTTTCCACCAAATATTTTCCACAATAAAAATGTTCGTGGTTTCTGATAATATTTACAAATTTAAGTTAATAATAGATGGCAGCTCGAACAATGGCTATAACAGATGGCGCTATACACATAAATTCTCTGATATTAAAAATGACAGCTGACAGCCATTTCCCATTATATACATTACAACAATAAAATTGAAAAAAAATATCCTAATTTTATTCCTCTTTTCACAATGTATAAATTTTATTTTACAATGGTGCAATTAATTAATTAGCATTTAAATTAATTAAGTTTTTTATTTTAAATGGCATTAATTACAGTGCAACGATCGCCAAGTGTAGTTAATTCCCCTCATTGTTCATTGTCGGTAAGGTCATCACCGTTCAGATTTTTCATAACAATTTTTTTTTTAATTTTTTAGAGTATTTCTAATCCTAATATCAATTTAATTAATATAAAATACATATTCATTCATTTATAATTATTCAAAAATATTTTGTTTTTACTCTGCTGATTAATAAAATATATCCACTTTATGTAATTTCAGGATATTGAAACAGATGAAGATGAAAACTGTGAAACGTAAGAAAGAAAAATTCTCTATATTTGACACAAAAATCTTGAATTGTTTTTTTTTTCTTTTTTTTGTGGTTCTATTAACAGGGAGTGTTTTTTTGCTGGTAAAGGGACCTGTCTAATTCTACCATTAAAAGAGAAACCATTAAATATAATGGAGAGACGTCACAGTACTGATTCAAATAAATCAACAAATAGCAATCAAAGCAATAGTTCCGATATTCAACAGCATCTTCAGCAAATGTTTGTTTTGTTACGGCGTGCTGAAACATTAAAAATGGTAATATAACTACATATATATTGTGTATATCATAATTACATAAATAATTTTTTATATTTATAATGTAAAAAAGGCTGTCAAATTAGAATCACAGCGTCCAAATCGTACAAGATATTTAGCTGTAGTATCACATTCATTATTACAAAATAGTAGTGTATTAAAAAAGTCACGTTTAAAAAGAGATTCTGATAAAGGGACAACTACAATTGATATAGATAATAAAAATATTGATATAAAATTAACAGATAGTTGTGATATTAGTAAACAGTATAAAGATGATGAATTTAAAGAAACAAATACGCATAAAAAGAAACCATCAATGGATTTAAAAGATATTGAAGAATCATGTTTATTGGGTATAGACTGTAATGAAAAAACAACTATTGGATTAGTATTACCAATATTAGCTGACACTTCAATACACTTAGATGGAGATGGGTAAAATATATATAAACAAAATTTAGTCATGAATTATAATGTTATTAATAGGTAATATAATTTTTATTTGCAGTGGGTTTAGTGTAAGTGTTTACGGAAAAACTCATATATTCAAACCAGTTTCTGTTCAAGCTATGTGGTATATATTAAATCATAGAATTTTATTTATAAAATGTTACAATTTGGATTATTTTTTTAGGTCTGCATTACAATCTCTTCATAAAGTATCTCAAAAAGCCAGAGATAATAATTTATATCCTGGTGGACCATCACATTATTGGGTTTCATATTATATATCAAGAATTGATTCAGAACGTTCATGTTTAAATGAATGGAATACTATGGATTCATTAGAAAGTAGACGTCCACCTTCGCCAGATGCCATACGAAATAAGTAAGTGATAAAATTTCCCTATTTTATCCTCTTTTTTTTTTTGTATATATTTATAAGTATTTGATAAAGAATATTGTATTTCACTATTGCAAGTAAATTTAGTTTTAATTGTACTTAATTTCTTTTCTGTAAAATACTTTACTCAAAATACATATGTAAATTTAATTATTGCGTTTTTGAAACGTATTTTTAAAACGGTGATCTTAATTAATATCTGAAAAATCATATAAAATACTAATAAGCATAAGTATTTTATATTATTTAAGATAAATGTTTAATATTAAAATGTTAATAAAATAAATTTTTAATCAATCAAAGTATTTTAAATATTAGAAGTATATTAAAAATGTTGAAAACCTTTTTATTAATTTATATTTTAAATGTCGAAGTATTTTAAAAGGTTGTAATAGAGATTTTGAATAGTTCTGATAATAAAATAACTAAATTGCATGAAAATTTATAGTATTTATGTAATAATAAAAAACTAAATTTCATAACAAATTTGAGTAAATCAAAATTAAAATAGAATTTTTCAAAGTCGTAAAATGTTTTCTATGCATATTTCTTTCTTTTTTTAATTTTTTATTATGCCGTAATAATATTATATTACGATTTTCTAAATTTAGACCTACCGAAAAAGAAGAAGCCGAAAAAGTAATTAGAATGAAATTAAGAGAAATTATGATGTCAGTTGATTTAGATGAGGTTACATCAAAATATATTCGAGGTCGTTTAGAAGAATTACTTAATATGGATTTAGGAGAATATAAATCATTTATTGATGAAGAAATGCTCACTATATTAGGTCAAATGGATGCACCAACAAAAATTTTTGAACATGTATATTTAGGTTCAGAATGGAATGCTAGTAATCTTGAAGAATTACAAAAGAATGGGTTTGTTTAATTTTAAATGTAAAATATAAAATTTATGTAATCATTATTTTCTATTTAGTGTACGTCATATTTTAAATGTAACACGTGAAATTGATAATTTCTTTCCGGGAATTTTTGATTATTACAACGTCAGAGTATATGATGATGAAAAAACTAATTTACTTAAATATTGGGATAATACATTTCGTTATATATCTAGTGCCAAATCAATGGAATCGAAAGTATTGGTACATTGTAAAATGGGTGTTAGCCGTTCCGCATCTGTTGTTATTGCATATGCAATGAAAGCATATAACTGGGATTTTAATCAGGCAATAAAACATGTTAAAGAGCGGCGTAATTGTATTAAGCCGAATAAAAATTTTTTAGCACAATTAGAAACTTATCGTGGTATGTTAGACGCTATGAAAAATAAAGAAAAACTTCAACGTAGTAAAAGTGAAACAAATTTAAAAGCTGTAAAAGATGCTAGATTGTTGCCTGGTAGTGAGCCAACACCACTAATACAAGCGTTAAATCGCTCAAAACAAACATTAGCAAGTGGAAAAGAATGTCACCGTAAATTAGTACGTCGATCGAGTAGTTCATCACCAAAAATTACACAAAATACAATTGTTATTAAACAACAGAGTCAATCTTTAGAAAATTTAACACCACCAGATCGTCAAACTAAGATTATTAATGAGGATCAACAGAGAAATATTCGTCATACTGATATACATGGTCAAAATTATAGTGTTACACAAAATCAAGTTTTACATTTACAAAAAAATGGTAATGCTGCTGCTGCTGCTACTGGTAAAAATGATAATGGTGGTGAGTTAGTTAAAAAACCAATAGTTAAAAAAATTATAAATGATTTGGAGAGTAGTAGTAGCAGCAGCATTGATAAAAAAACTAAAATAGATCGTAAATCATTAAATTTATATTTGACAAACAGTACTGAAGAATCATCACTGCCAGTTTGGACATCATCAACAAAACTAATACAACAACAATCAATTGAACCATGTAATAGTAGTGTAATATTAAGATTAGATAAAAATGAATCTATCGGTAATAAGGATCAATTAGATAAAAGTAATGAATTAAAAATATCATCAGCAGATCCACAAAAAATATCATATATACAAACATGGCAAGCAAATAATATAGAACCAAATGCATCACATCAAATTTCCTCAAATAGCTGTGTAGATTCAAATGTAAAATTTAATAAGTTTGATAAACAATCTTTATCTATGAGAAACTCATCGTTATGGAGTTCAATGGATATAACTACTGCTCGAATTTTACCATTAAGAAATAGTTCATTGGGATCATATGATACAAATAATCGAAAAACTTATCGTTTAAGTAATCCAGCTATAACAAAAGGACAATTTGTTAAACCGGATATAATTAGTAAAGATCAAAAAAATACATATAGTTTAGAACGAACATTTAATAGAAGTAAACCAAAAACAAATGCATTTAATAATAACAATATTGGTAAAACTGAATCTACAATAAATCGTATTGATAAATTTAATCGTATTCCTCAACGATGTAATAGTGAAGAGATAATTTTAGGTGTATATTCTAAAAATAATCAACAGCTATCAGCTTCAGCACCAGATGCTTTTTCACAATCAACATTAACGAAAACTTATGAAAAATTTCCAACGGTTGCTATTTATAATAAATTAGAAGAAAATGAAAAACATGATGGAAACTCATCAAAATTTCCAAATAATGTTCAGAATTTAAAACGTAATTTTGAAGCAAAAGTCCAGCCAACAAATGATCAACAAAAGAAAGGTAATTCATTGCCCACATCACCATCTGCTGATACAATGGATGAAATGAAAATAGAATCAAAAAATTTTAAAGATTCAACAACAAATATCACATCAACTGATTTAAGTGTTAAGGGCTTAGTAACAAAATATCAATCATCTGGAAATCGACCAACACCAACACGTCCAAAATCATTTTATGAAAGTCGTTCGACTAGTAAACCACCACCAGATATTGAACAACAAGCTAGTAATTATAATCAAATGTTAATTAGTAATGATTGTAAACGACTACCGCCGATTAATAGAAATTCATTAACTAATCATTTATCCATGACAGATAGTATTTTAAAACAAAATTATAGTTGTAGTTATCGAAAAATGCAACATGGTAAAACTCATCCTCTCGCTAGATTAAATACAATATCGAAGCAACGACCTGCTTATAATACGATGTAGAAAAAAATGTAATAAGTTTTTGTAATATTTCTGCTTTTTTTTTTAAATAAGATAAAAAAACTTTAATAACTATATTATATCCCAAAAAAAAATTAGTTATATTTTCTTGAGTTAAATTTTTATTTTGCAATAAAAATCATGAGGTGTTAACAATTTTTACTCCTCTAAGAAAATTTATATGTAAATTTATTGTTTTCATTTTATGACAGTTAGTTTTTTGTACTAATATTTATTTTGAAATATAATGTATATATTTCTATATACAGTAATTTATTATATGTCTCATAATCCTGTCGAATATTGTATATTGTGTTTAGTTAGCTTATTTGTCTGTTAATTTTAGTTCGATCGTACAAAATCCCGACACGTCTTGAGAATTTTCGAAAAAGGTGTAAACGAAATAGCTATGGAATTTTGAGAGTGTTTCAAGATAATGCTGCTTATAAGAAAACAAAAAATTCGAAACATTTAGAAAATATTTATTATTTTATTTATTTATACTTTTTCAAAAATTTACACTAGTATATGATGATGATTATTTAGTCAATTGCCTAACTGTGTGCAGTGCTTCGTCAATCATAAAAAATACCAAATTCGTCGTTGTTTTAATTTTTCTGTGATGAAGATTGTGCAGATAGCAGATTATATTTTTGTGTACTTAATGGTTCCAAATATAAGTCAAAATAGCAATAAATTTACTCAATTATTTGTTTTAAAATTTATTAACAAAAGCGTAACATTTTTTCGGTACAAATTTGCGAACACCCAAAAAATAGCATATAATTATTTTATTTTTTCTAAATTTTTATTGTTTCCCTCCTAGTAATATTTCGGAACTTCTTGGATTATTCGAAATTTATTTCCAATCTGTCATTATTTAAAACTTTTTTTACTTCAGTACTCTCGTCGATTGGGACATTTTAAGTCTGCCAAAAAATAATTTTTTTTTGCTTTTATTAATGGCTAATAATAAATATATTATTTATATTAAATATTAATACATTTAATCAATATTATATTAAATTTTTCAAAGAATTACATTTAAATACTTAACAACGAAAATTTGGTTGGCAAAAGATATTTTTTTATAAAAAAAACTATTAGGATACACCTACGTAAAAATATGCAAAAATTATTTATTTAAGAAGAAAGTAATAATAAAAAAAGTAAAAATTGCAACTATATCAATAAGTAGTAATATGCCTGAACAAAGCAACGATTATCGGGTTGTTGTTTTTGGGGCTGGAGGAGTAGGTAAAAGCAGTTTGGTATTGCGTTTTATAAAAGGCACATTCCGTGAAAGTTACATACCAACCATCGAGGACACATATAGACAAGTAAGTTAAAAATATGTACAAAGCTTTCCTACTTTTAAATGCGAATTTTCGACGTATTTACAAAAAAAAAATTAATTAATAATATTAAATTGCGTTCTTATAATTAATATAGGTAATAAGCTGTAATAAAAATATATGTACATTGCAAATAACCGATACTACAGGCTCACATCAATTTCCTGCTATGCAAAGATTATCTATAAGCAAGGGACATGCCTTCATTTTAGTTTATTCTGTTTGTTCAAAACAAAGTCTGGAGGAGTTACGACCAATATGGGGTTTAGTTAAAGAGTTAAAGGTTAGTTTTGTTTCGTTTCTTATGTTATACAATATAGTATTTTGCAATAAATCAATTAGGGTCAAGATATAACACAAATTCCTGTAATGCTTGTGGGTAATAAATGTGATGAAAGTGCTGAATTACGCGAAGTAACACAAACTGAAGGACAAGCTGAAGCAGCAACATGGGGTGTATCTTTTATGGAAACATCAGCAAAAACAAATCACAATGTGACTGAACTTTTCCAGGTAAATTTAATCAAAAAATATTTTTTTATTTATTTAATATTTTTTAAAAAAACTCTAGGAACTTTTAAATATGGAAAAAAATCGAAGTGTTTCACTTCAACTAGATGGTAAGAAAAATAAAAAACAAAAACCAAAGAAAAATAAAGATGCCACAAATGGTGATGTGACTGGTGAAGGGAGCAGCGGCAATACCAAAGATAAATGTCTTATTATGTAAGAAAAAAATTAATACTTTATATTTCCATAAAGAAACCAAAAATTAATGAAACCATATAGAATTATTAAGTAAAATATTTTTATTTGTATATTAAAACTTTTACAGTCTATAAAAATTATAGTTGTACACTTTAAGTACATTTTGTTTTGCGTACAAATTTAAAGTGATAATATTGTACAGCTTTATTTTAAATTTTTTTAGTTTTACCAGTTATTAATAATTATAAATCAGTGTTCGACTATTTAAAAAGACAAAATTAAATATAGTATTTAAATATTTATATTCTTAAGTATCATTATTAATTTTACTAAATGTAGTGTAATATGACATGAATTTAAAATCAATTTTATCTCATCATTAACATTAAAAATATCTCAATTTCTAGTTACGATCAAAAACCTCTCAATAAAAATATCATATAAATATTAAATATATC